>OY728164.1:1800936318-1805936318 GCA_963277665.1 Viscum album
CCCTCATTCCCAATAAAACCCTTAATCCCCAAACCGGCTAAACCATCAACCCCAAAAAAATCAAAAACCATAATCAATGAAAACCCCTAATACCTTAGATTCATAAAACCCTAACCCTCAACCCAAAAAAACATAATTGCGAAGTATTGAAAACCCCCAAACACTCAACCATATAGATCCCTAAACCCCCATCCTGAAAAAATCCCAAACCCTCATCAACAAAGAACCCTAAACCCCATCCCCATAAATCCCTAAACCCTCATCTGAAAAATTACCCTAAAATCTTATCCATATGAAACCCTAAACCTTCAATGAATGAAAACCCTAAACCCTCATCCACATAAAACCCTAAAACTCTATCCCCATAAAACCCTAACCCTCATTTCTAGAAATCCCTAAAACCTTATCACTAGAAAGCCCTAAACCCTAGAAAATCCTAAACCCACATCACTAGGAAACACTAAACCCTCAACCCTAGAAAAATATTATACCCCAATCACTAGAAAACCCTTAAACACTAGTCCTTGGAAAGACATTAAACCTTGAACCCAAGTAGTCCCTTAAACCTCAGTAGAAAAAAAACCTAAAACTTCATCCCCAAAAATACCTAAAATATCATCCTAGAAAACCCAAGTCACACAACATCAGTCAACCATATGCTCTCAACCATAGAAAAACCTAAAACCTCATCTCTATAAAACCCAAAACACTTATCCCTAGAAAATCATAATCCTTAACACCCATATAACAGAAAACAGTCGTCCCTAGAAAATCACAAACCCTCTGTTGCAGAGAACCCCAAACCCTCATCCTTAAAAAATAGTAAAACCTTATCCCCCAAAAGTAAAAAATACACTGGCTCATAAATCCCTAGAACCCTCAACTAGAAAAAAACCCAAAACCCTAAGGATTGAATCCCATAATCCGTCATCCCTCCAAACTACTATACCATAAACCCTAGAAAATCCTAAACCCTCATCCACAGAGACCCCTAAACCCTCATCCCATAGTACCCATAAACCCTTATCCCCATAAAACCTAAATCCCTCAACCCAAAAAACCATAAAACCTCCTCCCAAGAAACCCCTAATAATTTAATCTAAAATCCTCCAAACAATTATCCAATGAATCCCCGAAAATAGCATCCATAGATAACCCTAATATCTCATCCCCAAGAAACCCTAAACCCTCAAACCAGTAAACCCAAAACCCTCATCCATAGAAAACCCCAATCCCTCAGCCCCATGAAAACCTAAACCCTCAACCCCAAAAAACCCTAAACCATCCACACTTATAATCATTAAATAATAATACCCAAGAAATACTAAACCCTCCTCCCTTTGAACCCATGAAACCTCATCCCTAAAAAACCTAAACCCTCATCTCTAGGAAACCCTAAACTAGAATCCCAATCAAAAACTAAACCATAGCCATGTAAAAACCTAAACACACAGCCCCAAGAAACCCTAAGACATCAGCTCCAAGTAACCATAAACATACAACCACAAGAAACCCTAACCCCTCAACCCTAGGAAACACTAAAAACTTATCCTCAAAAAATCATAAAACCATAAACCCTCATCCATAAAATACCCTAAAACCTCAACCAAAAAAATCCAAAAACCATCATGCCAAAAAAACCCTAAACCCTTATCCCTAGAAAACCATAAACACTCATCCAATGAAAATCCAAAAAAACCACCAACCTTTATCCCCCCAAAATCCTTAACCCTAAAACCCCAAAACCCTTAACCCTCATCCCTAAACCAACACAAACACTAAGCCCCAAAGTACCCACAACCCTAATCCACAAAATCCCTAAACCCTCCACCATAAGAAACCATAAGCCCTCAGCCCCAATGTAACACCAACCCTCATCCCCAAAATACCGTATACCCAACCCACAAAAAAACCTAAACCATCATCCCCAACATACCCAAAATGATCATCCCCAAAATACCCTAAAACCTAAACCCAAAAAACTGTAAACACTTAGTCCTAAAACATCCAAAACAATTAGAACCAAAAACCAAAAACCCTTAGCCCCAAAAACCCCTAAACCTCTGTCCCACAAAAACATGAAACCCTCAGCCACTAAGAAATCTAAACCATCTTCCACATAAAATCCTAAAAAATATAAACCCATAGTAGGGAAAAAAATCCATCAACCCATGAAAACCCTAACCCATCGACCCTAGAAAAACCTAAGACCTCAGCCCCAGAAAACCCTAACCACTCAGCCTCTAA
Organism: Viscum album; assembly: GCA_963277665.1. NCBI lineage: Eukaryota > Viridiplantae > Streptophyta > Magnoliopsida > Santalales > Viscaceae > Viscum > Viscum album. The sequence goes on from OY728164.1 coordinate 1,800,938,566, forward strand.
AACCCATAAAATTGTATCCCTAGAAAAACCTAAACCATCATTTCTATAAAACCATAAAATGTAAACCTAAAAATCCCTAAACCCTCAACACTGGAAAAATAGAAACCCTCATACCAATAAAAGCCTAAAGATCCTTACCCATAAAACCCAGGACCCTCATCCTAAGAAAACCATAATCCCAATGTCCATGAAAAACCTAAACCCTCGTCCCTAGAAAACCCTAAATCCACTTCACTAGAAAACTATAAACATTATTCCATTGAAGACCCTGAAACCTCATCCCTAAAAAACCATAAACCCACAACACCAAAAAACCCTAATCCATTGTCCATTGAAAACCCTATACCGTCATCCAAAAAATACTAATCCCCCAGCCAAAAAATCCTAAACACTCAATCCTATAAAACCCTTAACCATCAACCCTAGAAAACCATAAACACATTTCCCTAGAAAACCTAAAACCCTCGTCCACTGAAAACCCAAAACCCTCAACTAAAGAAAACCTTAAACCCTAAGCCCTAGAAAACCCTAAACCCTCTTCCCTAGAAAACCCTAAACCCTCACCCCCCAAAAAAAACCTTTATACTTTAAAAACACCAAACCCTCTACCGCATAAATTACTAAAGCCACATCCCCAGAAATCCATAGACCCCTGGTCTTAGAAAGCCCTAAACCCTCATCCCCAAAAAACTCTAAACCCTTATCCCAATAAAATAAATAAACCCTATACCCTAGAAAAAAATAAAACCTAAGCCCCAGAAAACTATAATCCCTCAACCCCAAAAATCCCCAAAACCTTATCCCCAAAAAATCCTAAACCCCCATCCCCAAAAAACCATAACATCCAAGCATAGAAAACCTACACACCCATCCCTAGATAACCCTAAACCTCAAGCCCTAGAAAACTCTAAACCCACATAACCAAAAATATTAAAACACAATTGCAAAAAAAAAACAAACAACTTAGCCAAGAAAAATCTTAATCCCTCTAACCCAGAAAAAACTAAACCCTAATAACCAAAAAACATTACTCCCTAATTTAAGAAAAACCTAAACACTCAAACCGAAGAAAACATAATCCCTCTAACCCAAAAAACCCTAAATTATAAATCTAAAAACTCTAAATCCTCATCCACAAAAAAACACTAAACCCTCGTCTCTAAAAACCCTAAGCTTTCATCATAAAACCCCCCTAAAACCGCATCCAAAAAAGAAAAATTAAATCCATAGCTGAAAAAACCCTAAACCCTAAACCCCAAAAACCATAAACACTCAGCCCCAAAAAACTTTAATCACTCAGCCCCAAAACCCAAAACCTTCATCCCCAAAAAACCCTAATCCCAGAAAAACCATAAACCCTAATCCAATAAGCCCTAAAACCTAAAACCCAAAAAACCATACACCCTCCGCCCCAAAAAAATCTATACCCACATCTCAAAAAACCCTGAATCCTCATATTCCAAATACCATAAACACTCACCCCTGAAAAAACTCAAATCCCTTAGACTCAAAACACACTGAACCCTCAGACCCAAAAAACCTAACCCCTTATCCCCAAAAAAAACATAAATACTGAACCCTAAAAAACCATTATCCCTCATCCACAATTTTCTGTAAATTGTCATCCCTAAAATCCCTTACCAGTCAATCCTAAAAAACCTAAATCCCCAGCCCCAAAAATCTATTAAATCTCAAAAAAAAAACCAAAACCCCCATACACAAAAAATATAAACTCTAAGTCCAAAAATACCCTAAATCTACATCCCCTAACCCCCAAAATTATCAACCCCCAAAACACATAAACCCTTTTCCCTAAAAAACCCCTAAACCATGAACCCCAATACCCAAAACCCACATCCCAAAAAACCCATAAACCCTTATCCCCAAACCCCTAGACCCTCATTCCCAATAAAACCCTTAAAACCTTAATCACCAAACCCCCTAAACCTACATCCCCAAAAAACCAAAAACCCTCATCTATAAAAACCCCTAAACCCTTAGCCTCAGAAAACCCTATCCCTTAACCCAAAAAACCTAATTGTGAATCCTTGAAAAACCCCAAACACTCACCCACATAGATCCCTAAACACCCATCCTAAAAGTCCAAAACCCTAATCCAAAAAGTTCCCTAAACCCCATCCCCATAAATCCTTAAAACCATATCCGAAAAAAACATAAACCCTTATCCATATGAAACCCTAAACATTCTACGAATGAAAACCCTAAACCCTCATCCCCACAAAACCCAAAACCCCAAGCCCCGTAAAACTATAAACAATCATCCCTATAAATCCCTAAAACCTCAGCACTATAAAACACTAAACCCCAGTAAATTCTAAACCCAAATCCCTAGAAAACACTAAAGCATTAACCATAGAAATATCTTTGACCCCCCATCACTAGAAAACACTTAAACCCCCATCCTTGGAAAGCCATTAAACCCTAATCCCGAGTAGTTCCTTAAAATCATAGTAGGAAAAAACCTAATCCCTCATTCCCAAGAAACCATAAAATATCATCCTAGAAAATCGAAGGCCCACAACATCAGTCAACCATATGCTCTCAACCATAGAAAAACCTAAACCCTCATCCCTTCAATACCCAAAATCCTTATCCCTATAAAATCCTAATCCATCACACCCAGATAACCGAAAACACTCATCCCTAGAAAACCCCAAACCCTCAGTTCTAGAGGAACCAAAACCATCATCCTTAGAAAACTCTAAAACCTCATTCCAAAATGAACAAAATACACAGCCCCATAAATCCCTAGAACCCTCAACCATATAAAACCCTAAAACATTAGGATTGAAACCCCTAAACTGTCATCCCTCAAAACAACTATACCATCATCCCTAGAAAATCCTAAACCCTCTGCGCTAGATACCCCTAAACCCTCAACCCCTAGTTCCCATAAACCCTCATCCACCGAAAACCCAAAACCCTCAGCCCCAGAATACCCTAAAACATCATCCCAAGTAACCCCTAATACTTTAGTCCAAAAACCCTCAAACCCTCATCCACTGAAACCCCTAAACCAACATCCATTGATAACCGTAAAACCTCATCCTTAAGAAACCATAAACCCTCAGACCAGTAAACCCTAAACCCTCATCCATAAGAAACCCTAATCCCTGAGCCTGAGGAAAACCTAAACCCTCAACCCTACGAAACCCTAAACCCCCACCCATAGAATATTTAAACACTAATCCCCAGGAAATACTAAACCCTTATCCCCATGAATCCCTGAAACCTCATCCCTAAGAAAACATAAACCCACATCTCCAGGAAATCCTAAACTAGAATCCCAATCCAACCCTAAACCACATACAGATAAAATCCTAAAGACACAACCACAAATATTAATAAAACATTATATCCAAGTAACCCTAAACATACAACCCCAAGAAACCATAACCCCTCAACACTTGGAAACCCTGAACCCTTATCCTCAAAAAACCCTAAAACCATAGCTGAAGAAAACTGTAAACCCTCATCCATACAATACCATAAATCCTAAACCCCAAAAATCCCCAAACCATCATCCCCAAATAACCCTAAACCCTTTTCCCTACAAAACCATTAACACTTATCCCCAGAAAACAAAGAAACCAACAACCCTTAGCCCCCAAAAAACCTTAACCCCTAACCCCCAAAACCCTCAACCCTCTTCCCTAAAATTCCATCAACCCTAAGACCCAAAGTACCCACAACACGAATCCCAAAAGACCCAAAACCCTCCACCATAATAATCCATTAGCCCTCGGCCCCAATATACCACCAACCATCATCCCCGGAATACCCTAAACCCTAGTCCACAAAAAACTCTAAACCCTCACCCCCAAAAAAACCTAAATTATCATCCCAGAAAACCCTAAAACCTCAACCCAAAAAACTTTTAACACTTAGTCCTAAAACATCCAAAACCATAATAACCAAAAACCCTAAACCCCCATCCCCCAAAACCCCAACACCCTCAGCCCCCCAAAAACCCTAAACCCACATCCACCACGAGCTCTACACCATCATCCCCAAGAAAACCTAAATATAAAAAAACACATCCCCAAAAAACATAATCCATCATCCCATGAAAACCCTAACCCCTCAACCCCAGAAAAATGTAATCCCTCGGCCCTAGAAAACCCTAACCACTCAGCCCCAGGAAACCCTAAAATCTTATCCCCAGAAAAACCTAAACCATCATTACTATAAAACCATAACAGGTAAACCTAGAAATCTCTAAACCCTAAACCCAAGAAAAATAGAAACCCTCATACCCATAAAACCCTGAACCTCCATACCCATAAGACCATGTACCCACATCCTGAGAAAACATTAAACCCTATGTCCCTAAAAAACCTTAACCCTTATCCCTAGAAAACCCTAAATCATCTTCCCTATAAAACTATTAGACCTATTCCATAGAAGACTCTGAACCCTCATCCCCAAAAAACCGTAATGTCGTAGAACCATAAAACCCTAATCCCTTGTCCATAGAAAACCCTATACCCTCATCCAAAAAAACTAACCCCCACCCAAAAAACCATAAACACTCAATCCTATAAAACCCTAAACCATCAACCCTAGAAAACCATAAACACTTATCCCTAGAAAACCTAAAACCCACATCCACTAAAAACCCTAAACCCTCAAATATAGAAAACCCTAAACCCTATTCCCTAGAAAACTCTAAACCCTTAGCCCCAGAAATTCATAAACCCTCACCCACATAAAAATTTAGACCATTATCCTCTAAAAACCCCAAAAACTCAGCCACATAAATTCCTAAAGCCACATCCCCATAAATTCAAAGACCCATTGCCTTATAAAACCCTAAAATGTCATCCCCAAAAAATCCTAAATCCTTATCCCAAAAAATCTGTAAACGCTCTACCCTAGAAAAAAAATCCTCATCCCTAGAAAACTATAATAACTCAACCCCAGAAAACCCCAAACCCTTATCCCCAAAAAACCCTAAACCCTCACCCCCAAAAAACCATAAAGCCCCAAGCAATGAAAACCCTACACAACCAGACCCAGAAAACCCTAAACCACAATCCCTAGAAAAATCTAAACCCACATAACCAAAAATATTAAACGCCAAATGAAAAAATTTCAAACAATTTATCCCCCAAAAAATATTAACCCCTATACCCCAGAAAAAACTAAACCCTAATAAACAAAAAACCTAACTCAATTATCTCAAAAAAAACCTAAACACTTAGACCGAAGAAAACATAATCCCCCTACCCCAAAAAACTCTAAATTCTAAACATAAAAAACCCTAAATCCTCATCCCCAAAATACAATAAACCATCATCTCCAAAAACCCTACATATTCATCATAAAAAACCCTAAATATTCATCATAAAAAACCCACATCCAAAAACACGTAAAACTATAGCCCAGAAAACACTAAACCCTCAACCCCAAAACCCTAAACTCTCTGCCCCATAAAATTCTAAACACTCAGCCCCACAAAACCACAAACTTTCAGCCCCAAAAAACCCTAATCCCCCAAAAACCATAAACACTCATCCAAAAACCCTAAAACCTAAAACTCAAAAGACCATACAACTTCCGCCCCAAAAAAACCTATACCCAAATCCTAGAAAACCTTGAATCCCCATCTTCCAAATACTCTAAACAGTCACCACCGAAAAAATTCTAATCCCTTAGACTCAAAAAACACTAATACCTCAGACCCAAAAAAACCTAAAACCATAGCCCTAAAAAACCATAAATACTAAAGCCCAATAAACCATAAACCCTTATTCCCAAATTGATGTTAACCATCATCCCAAAAATCCCTTACAAGTCATTCCTGAAAACATTAAATCCCCAACCCCAAAATTCCATTAAACTTAAACCCAAAAAAACAAAAACCCCCATCCAAAAAACTATAATCCCTCATCCCTAAAAAACCCAAAACCCTCATCCCCAAAACCCCAAAAATTTCATTCCCCAAAACCCCACAACCCTTATCCCTAAAAAACCATGAACCAATAACCCCAAAACCCTAATCCCACAACACAAAACCCCCCTAAACCCTTATCTATAAACCCCTAGACCATCATGCCAAATAAAACCCGTAAACACTTTATACCCAAACCCCATAAACCATCATCCCCAAAAAATCCAAAACCCCCATCCATGAAAACCCGTAAACCCTTAGCCTTAGAAAAACCTAACCCTCAACCCAAAAAAAACATAACTATGATGTCTTGAAAAACCCCAAACACTCAGCTACATAGATCCCAAAACCTCCAACCTGATAAAATACCAAACCCTCATCCACAAAGAACCCTAAACCACATACCCATAAAAACCTAAACCCTCATCTAAAAAGAAACCCTAAACCCTTATATATATGAAACCTTAAACCATCTACGAATGAAAACCCTAAACCCTCATCCACATGAAACCCTAAACCCATATCCCTATAAAACCCTAATCTCTCATCCCTATAAAACCCTAAAACATAAGCACTAGAAAACCCTAAACCCCAAAAAATATTTAACCCACATACATAGAAAAAACTAAACTTCAACCCTAGAAAAATATTAACCCCTCACCATCTCTAGAAAACCCATAGCCCCCCAGCCATAGAAAGCCATTAAACCCTCAACCCTAGTAGTCTCTTAAAACCTCAGCAGAAAAAAAAACCTAAGCCATCATCCACAAAAAAACCTAAAATATCATCCTAGGAAACCCAAGGCCCACAACATCAGTCAACAATACACTCTCAAACATAGAAAAACCTAAACTATCAGCCATGTAAAACCCAAAACCATTATCCCATTAAAATCCTAATCCTTCACACCCTGATAATTGAAAACCTCCATCCCTAGAAAACCTCAAACCTTTAGTTGGAGAGAACCCCAAACCCTCATCCTTAGAAAACTCTAAAACCTCATCCCCAAAAATCCCAAAACACACATCCCCATAAATCCCTAGAACCCTCAACTGAATAAAACCCTAAACCCTCAGGATTGAAACCACTAAACCATCATACCTCCAAACTACTATACCATCATCCATAGGAAATCCTAAAAACACATCCCTAGATACCCTAAACCCTCCACCCCTAGTACCCATAAACCCTTATCCCTAGAAAACCCAAAACTTGTAGCACCAAAAAACCCGAAAACCTCATCCCATGTAACCCCTAATACAATAGTCTAAAAACTCCCCAAACCCTCATCCATTGAATCCCCTAAACCAGCATCCATAGATAACCCTAATACCTCATCCCCAAAAAACCCTAAACCCTCAGACCAGTAAACCCTAAACCCTCACTATAGGAAATACCAATACCTAAGCCCAAAAAAACCTAAACCATCAACCCCAATGATCACTAAACTCTCCACCCATATAATCATTAAATACTCATCCCCAAGAAATACTAAACCCTCATCCACATGAACCCCTGAACCCTCATCCCTAAAAAAACCTAAACCTTCATCTCTATGAAACCCAACACTAGAATCCCAATCAATCCCTAAATAATATCCAGATAAAAACCTAAACACCCAGCCCCATAAAACCATAAAACCTCATCTCCAAGTAAACCTAAACCTTCATCCCCAAGAAACCCTAACCCCTCAACCCTAGGAAACCCTGAACCCTTATCCTCAAAAAACCCTAAAACCTTTGCTAAAGAAAACAATGAACCCTCATCCATATAATGCCCTAAAACCTCAACAAAAAAACCCCAAACCATCAGCCCCCAAAAAACCTAAACCCTTAGCCCAAGAAAACCATAACAACCCTAGAATACAAAAAAACCACCAACCCTTAGCGTCAAAAAACCCTTAACCCTCAACCCCAAAAACCCTCAACCCTTACCCCTAAAAAACCATCAACCCTAAGCCCCAAAGTAGCCACAAACCTAATCCCAAAATCCCTAAACCCTCCACAATAAAAAACCACTATCTCTTGACAACAATGTACTGCCAACCCTCATCCCCAAAATACCCTAAACCATAGTCCACAAAAAACCCTAAACCCTCATCCCCAAAATACCCTGAATGATCATCCCCAAAAAATCCTAAACCCTCAACCCAAAAAATGTAAACATTTAGTCTTAAAATATCCAAAACCCTCATAACCAAAAACCCTAAACATTCAACCCCCAAAACCCCTAAGCCCTCATCCCCCCAAAAACCCTAAATATTGAACCTCCAAAATCTCTATACCATATTCCCTAAGAAACCCAAAAATTCTAAACCCACAGCCCCAAAAATTATAATCCATCAGCCCATGAAAACCCTAACCACTAAACCCCAGAAAAACCTAAGCCCTTATCCCCAGAAAAACCTAACCACTCAGCCCCAGAAAACACTAAAATATTATCCCAATAAAAACCTAAACAAGAATTACTATAAAACCATAAAATGTAAACCTAGAAATACCTAAACCCTCAACATTAGAAAAATATAAACCCTCATACCCATAAAACCCTAAACCTCCATACCCATAAAACCGTAGACCCTCATCTTGAGAAAACCATAAACCCTATGTCCCTGAAAAAACAAAACCCTTATCCCTAAAAAAACCCTAAATCCTCCTCCCTAGAAAACTATAAAACCTATTCCATAGAAGACCCTGAACCCTCATAACCAAAAAACAATAAATTCATAGCACCATAAAAACCTAATCCTTTGTACATAGAAATACCTATACCCTCATCCAAAAAATACTAATCCCCACCTAAAAACCCCTAAACACTCAAACATATAAAACCCTAAACCATCAACCCTAGAAATAAAAAAAAAGTTTTCCCTAGAAAACATAAAACCCTCATCCACTGAAAACCCTAAACCCTCAACCATAGAAAACCCTAAACTCTAATCCCTAAAAAACCTTAACCCTCATCCACATAAAACCATAAACCCTCGCCCCCATAAAAACATAAACACTTATCCTCTAAAAACCCCAAACCCTCAACCACATAAATGCCTAAACCCACATCCCTAGAAATCCTTAGACTCACTGCATTAGAAAACCCTAAACCCTTATCCCCAAAAAACCCTAAACCCTTGTCCCAAAAAATCATTAAACCCTCTACCATAGAAAAAAATAAACCCTGAGCCCTAGAAAACTATAATCCCACAACCCTAGAAAAACCCAATCCCTTGTCCCCCAAAGAACCTAATCCCTCATCCCCAAAAAACCATAAACCCACAAACATAGAAAACCCTACACACCCAACCCCAAAAAACCCTAAACCATATGCCCTAGAAAACTCTAAACCCACATAACCAAAAATCATAAACCCCAACTGCAAAATAACCAAACAAATTAGCCCCAAAAAATCTAAACCTCTATACCCTAGAAAAAACTATACCCTAATAACCAAAAAACCTTACTCCCTCATCTCCAAAAAAACCTAAACACTCATACCGAAGAAAACATAAACCCTCTTCCCCAAAAAACCCTAATGTTTAAACCTAAAAAACCCTAAATCCTCATCCCCAAAAAACAATAAACCCTCATCTCCAAAAACCCTAAACCGTCATCATAAAAAAACCTAAACCCTCATCCCAAAAATAAATAAAACCATAGCCCAAATAAACACTAAATCCACAACCCCAAAAACACTAAACCCTCATCCCCCAAAAAACTCTAAACCCTTATCCCCCCAAAACACTAAAACTTCATCCTCAGAAAAAACTAATCCCCCCATAACATTAAAACCTCATCCAAAAAACCCTAAAAACTGAAACCCAAATTACTGAACACCCTCCTCCCCAAAAAATCTTATACCTTCATCCCAAAATACTCTGAATCGTCATCTCCCAAATATCCTAAAAACTCACCCCCATAAAAACTCTAATCCATTAGACTCATAAAACACTAAACCCTGAGACCCAAAAACCCTAGACCCTTATCCCCCAAAAACCATAAATACTCAGCCCCAAAAAACCATAAATCCTCATCCCCAAATTATGGTAAACTTTCATCCCTAAAATCTCTAACCAGTCAATCCTAAAAAACCAAAATCCCCCACCCCATAAATCCATTAAAGCTCATCCCAAAAAAACCCAAAACACCCATCCACAAATAACATTAAACCCTCAGCCCTAATAAACCCCAAAACCTCATCCCCAAAAACCCCAAAAATATCATACACCAAAACCCATAAACCCTTATCCCAAAAAAACCCTAAACCCTTAACCCCAAATAGATAAACCCATAACCCAAAAAACCAATAAACACTTAGCCGCAAACCCATAGACCCTCAGGCCCAACAAAAACCTTAAACCCTTAATCCCCAAAGCCCCTAAATCCTCATCCCCAAAAAACCCAAAACCCTCATCCATTAAAACCGCTAAACCCTTAGCCTTAGAAAACCCTAACCCTCAACCTATGAAAACCAAATTGTGCAACCTTGAAACCCCCCCCAAAAACTCATCCACATAGATCCCTAAACCACCATCCTAAAAATTCCCAAAACCTCATCCACAAATAACCCTAAACCCATCATCATAAAAACCTAAACCCTCATCTGAAAAAGACCCTAAACCCGTATCCATATGAAATCCTTAACCTTCTGTGAATGAAAAACCAAAACCCTCATCCCCATAAAACCTTAAACTCCTAGCCCTATAAAACCCTAATCCCCCGTCCCTAGAAAAACCTAAAACATCAGAACATGAAATAACTAAACCCCAAAAAAATCTTAAACCCACATACCAAGAAAACACTAAACACTCAAACCTAGAAAAATATTAAACTCCCTTCACTAGAAAACCCTTAAACCCCCATATTTGGAAAACCATTAAACCCTCAACCATAGTACTCCCTTAATACCTCAGAAGAAAAAAACCTAAACCCTCGTAACCAAAAAATCCTAAAATATCATCCTATAAAATCCAAGGCCCACATCATCAGTCAACCATATGCTCTAAACCATAGAAAAACCAAATTCCTCAGCTTTGTAAAACCCAAAACCCTTATCCATAGAAATTTCAAATCCTTTAGACCTAGATAACCAAAAACCCTAATCCATAGAAAACCAAAACCCCTTAGTTTTAGAGAACCCCAAACCCTCATCCTTAGAAAACTCTAAAACCTCATCAATAAAAATCCCAAAATACACAGCCCCATAGATCCCTAGAACCCTCAACCACATAAAACACTAAACCCTCTAGATTGAAACCCCTAAACCCTCATCCCAAAAAACTACTATGCCATCAGCTCTCAAAAATCATAAACCCTCATCCATAGAGACCCCTAAACCCTCAACCCATATTACACATAAATACCCATCCATAGAAAACCAAAAATCCTCATCCCTAAAAAACCATAAAAACTCAACCCAATTAACCCCTAATACATTAGTCTAAAAAGCCTCCAAACCCCCATCCACTGAATCCACTAAACTAGCATCCTTAGATAACCCTAATACCTTATCCCCAAGAAACCCTAAACCCTCAGACCAGTAAACCCAAAACCCTCACCATAGGAAACCCAAATTCCTCAGCCCTAGGAAAACCTAAACCCTGAACCCCATGAAACTATAATCTATCCACCCATAGAATCATTAAACATGCATCCCCAAGAAATACTAAACCTTCATCCCCATAAACCCTTGAACCTACATCCCTAAAAAACCTTAAAACCTCTTCTCCAGGAAACCCTAAACTATATTCCCAATCAAACCCTAAACCATGTCCACATATAAACCTAAACACATAGCCCCACGAATCCCTAAAACACCAGCTCAATGTAACCCTAAACCTTCAGCCCCTAGAAATCCTAACCCCTCAACCCTAGAAAATCCCGAACCATTATCCTCAAAAAACCATAAAACCATTGCTGACGAAAACCATAAAACCTCAGCCATACAATACCCAAAAACCTAAACCCCAAAAATCACCAAAACATCAGACCCAAAGAAACCTAAACCCTTAGCCCCAGAAAACCTTAAACAAACATCCCCTGAAAACCAAAAAACAACCAATCCTTAGCCCTAAAAATTCCTTATCACACAACCCCAAAAACCCTTAACCCTCATCCCTAAAAAACCATCAACCCTAAACCCCAAAGTACCCATAACCCTAATCCCAAAAATCCCTAAACCCCCACCTATAAAAAACCATTATCCATCAGCCCCAATCTACCGCCAACCCTCATCCAAAAAATACCCTAAACCCCAGTCCAAAAAAAAACCATAAACCCTCATCCCCAAAATACCCTAAACACTCATCTCCAAAAAAACCCTCAACCCTCAACCCAAAAAACTGTAAACACTTAGTCCTAAAACATCCAGAACCCATACAACCAAAAACCTATAAACACTCAGCACCAAAAACCCATAAACCCTTAGCACCCCCAAAACCCAAAACCCTTAGACACCAAACACTCTATCCATATTCCCCAAGAAACCCTACACCATCATCCACAAAAAACCCTCATCCCTCACCCCAAAAATCCCTAAACCCTCATCCACAAAAAACACTAACCCCATAACCCAAAAAACACTAAACCTTTAAACATAAAAAACCCTAAACCCTCATCTCCAAAAAAAACATAAATCATCATCCCCAAAAAACACTAAATCATCATCCTTAAAAAACCAAAAAATTCACCTTGAAAACCCTAAATCATTATTCCAAAATTAACCTAAACCCCCATCCCAAAAACCATAAACCCTACTTCCTAATAAAACCCTATTACCAAAAAAATCCTGGACCCTCATCCCTAAAAAACCATAAAACCATATCCCTAAAAACCCTATACCTTTAGACCAATAAAGCCAAAAACCCTCAATATCATTAAGCCCTTGACCCTCATCATCAGTAAACCCTAAAAAATAATAAATAGAAAAATATAAGTCCTCAGTGATAGAAAACCATAAGAACTCATCCCAAAAAACCCAAACACTCAACCATATAAAACTCGATACCTTTATCCCCAAAAAACCCTAAACCCAATTTTTTTGAAGAAATTAAATCATTAGAACCAAAAAATATTAATCCCTTAGAACCAGAAAACCATAAACCATCGGCCCTAGAATAGTCATAAACCCTCTTCCCAAGAAAAAATTATCCCTCATCCACATAAAACCTTATTCTCCTAGCCCTATAAAATTCTAAAGCATAATCAATTGAAAACCATAAACCCATAACTTTTGAAAACACTAACCCCTCACCCCTAGAAACACCTATTCCCTTAACCTAAGAAAAACATATTCCCACAACCCCAGAATACCCAAAACCCTTAGCGCTAGAAAACCATAAGCACTTAGAACCAAAAACCCTAAATCCTCATCTTTAGAAAACCCAAAACCCACCATCCCAGAAAACCCAAAACCCTCATCCCCAGAAAACCCTATCCCATCATCCATAGAAAACCCCAAACCCTCAACTCCAGGAAACAAAACATCCCATCTCATGAAAACTCCAAACCCTCAACCCAAGAAAATGCTATACCCTCAACACCAATAAAAAAATCTACAGCTTTATCCCCAAAAAACATTCAAAGCTCAACCCTATAAAACCTGAAACCTTAAAGCCTAGAAAAGCCTAAATCTAAGCCTTAGAAAACCCTATACCATGAAACCTAGAAAAAATTCACCAGAAAAAACTAAACCCTCATAACCAATAAACCCTAAACCCTCATCTATAGACACCACTAAACCCTCATCCCCCAAAAAACATAAACCAGCATCCCCAATAAACTTAAAGCCACTGCCCAAAAGACTCTTACCCTCAACATGAAAAATCCCAAAACCCCTAGCCCCTAAAAAAAAGTAATCCAAAAATAAATTTAAGCCCACATCCTTATAAACCCCAAACCCTCATCCCCCAAAAACCCAAAACCCTCATCCCTATAAAACCATAAACCTCAAACAATCATCCCCAGAAAACCGTAAACAACTGCCAAGAAAATCATAACCCCTCATCCCTTCAAAACTGAAAACACTCAAAACCAAAAAATCGTGTCCCATAATCCCCATAAATCACAAAAACATCAACACTAGAATACCCTAAAACATTAGCCTAAAAAAACTAATCAATCATCCCCAAAAAACCCTAAACCCTTAGCAGTAAAAATACTAATCCCTAAGCCCCAAAAAACTGTAAAGCCTTAACCCCATAAAACACTAAACCCTCATTCACAAAAATTCATAAACCGTAATCAATAAAAAACCATAATCCCCCAATCATAGGAAAACCGAAAACTTACACCCCGGAAAACGCTAAAAAAATATCCCTGAAAATCCTTAAAAACATATCCCGAGAAAAACTTTAAACCCTCTCCCCTAGAAAACCCTAATCCCTATTCCCTGAGATAAACCTAAACCCGTATCCCTAGAGAAACCTAAACCATTAGTTAGATAAAAACCTAAACTGTCAGCCCCAGCAAACCCTAAAGATTTAACCCCAAAAAACCCTAAACCCTCACCACTAGAAACCAAAAAACTCTTATACCCCAAAAAACCTAACCTCTCAACACCAGAAAAAACATACCCTTTTCCCCCAAAAAACCCTAAACCCTCTTCCATAGAAAACCCCAAACACATAACCCCATAAAAACCAAAACCCTTAGCACTCAAAAACTCAAACACCTCATCCCTAGAAAATACTAAACCCTTGGCCCCCTAAAACCCTAAACCCACATCTATTGAACACCCTTATCCCCCAATCCCCCAAAAACTAAAACCCTTAAGCACAGAGAACCCAAAACCCCCACCCTAAAAAACCATGAACCCTCATTCATGGAATATTCTAACCCCTCAGCACCAAAATACCCTAAACCATTCTCCCAAGAAAACCCTAAACCCTTAATATCGGAAAACCCTAAATTGCCAATACTAGAAAAACCCAAATCATCCTCCAATAAATACCCTAAACCCTCAATACCAAAAAAAAATCTAAACCCTTAGCTTGATATAACCCTAAACACTCAGTCCTATAAAACCCTAGACTAAAATCCCCATAAAAACATAAAACCTCATCCCCAAAAAACATGAAACCCTCATCCCCATAAAACCCTAAACCATCATCCCCAGAAAACCCAAAATCCTCATCCCTATAAAAACTAAAACCATCAACCCCAAAAACACTAAAAAATCATGCCTCAAAATCCCTAAACCATCTTCCCCATAAAATCCATATTCTGTTGACCCCATACAACCCTAAACCCTTTTCCCCACAAAACCATAAACACTTAACCCCATATAAACCTAAACCCTCAAGACTAGAGAACCCTAAACCCTCATCCCCACATAACCCTCATCCCTTGGTGCTAGAAACCCCTAAACCCTAAACCCTTAGCCCCTGAAAACCTAGAACAATCAACCATAGAAAAATGTAAACTCTCTTCCCAAGAAAACCCCAAACCCTTTTCCCTAGAAAAACCTAAATCGCCAGCCTGATAAACCCCTTAACACTCATCCCCAAAAAACCTGAACATTATTCACTAGAAATCTCAAAACCATTATCCCCAGGAAACCTTAAACACTCTACCCCAGAAAAACCTAAAACATTTTTTATAGAGAACCTTGAAACTCATCCCTAGAAAACCATAGACCCCCATCTATAGAAAACACAAAAAACAACATCCCCAAGAAACTCTAAACCCATATTAATAGGAAAAACTACACCCTCATCCTGAGAAAAACCTAAATCATCATTTCAGAAAACACTAAACCATCAACTGTAGAAATATTAATACCCTCATATCTAAAAAAAACTAAACCCAAATCCCCCCAAAACTATAAACACTCAGCCTTTTAAACCCAAAAATCTCATCCCTAGAAAACACCCAACCCTTAGGAAGAAAACCCATAATCCCTCGGTTCTAAAAACCCCAAACCTAGATCCCCAGAAACCATAAAACCTCAACCCCAGGAAACCCTAAACCATATACACAGAAAATCATAAACTCTCTACCCTATAAAACCCTTTACCCTCATCCCTATGCACCTAAAACCTTCAACAACAAGAAACCAAAAATCCTCTACCCCAAAAACCCCCAAACCCTCATCCACCATAAACCCCAAACCCCAAACCCCAAAAAATCCCAACCATCAACCCAAACCCCCACCCCACCAAAAACTCATCCCAAAGAAAACCCAAGCCCTCATTACCAAAAAAATAAAAAACTTCATCCCCAAAAAACCAAAAACCCACAACCCTAAAAAATCCTTAATTCCTTATCCCTAAAAAAACCATAAATCCCTAGAAGCATAAAACCATAGACCCTCATCCCAAAAAAGCCCTAAACCCCCAGCCCCAAAAAACCCTAAACCCTCATACCCAAAAAAGAGAAAACCTACATCTTGAAAAATCCCTAAATACTCAACCCCCAAAAAACCCTAAACACTCATCCTCAAAAAATACTAAGCCCTCAGACCTAAAAAACCCAAAACCTTTAACCGAAAAAACAACTACACCCTCAACCCTAAAAAAACCCTTAACAATTAGACCAAAAATACCCTGAACCCTCATCCCAAAAAATGTAAAACCTCATCCATAAAAAACCCTAAATACCAATCCCTAAAAAACCCTAAACCATTATTCCCCCAAAAACCTAAAACCTTATGCCGAAAAAACACTAAACCTTAATCCCCAAAATAAACCCTAAACACTCACCTCAAAAAACCTTAATCCTAAAGCCCCTAAAAACCATAAACTATCTTAAAAAAAACTATAAACCCTTATCCCAAAAAAACCTAAAACCTCTGACCCCAAAACTCTTAAATCCTCAACACCAAAAAACTCTAAACCCTCACCCCAAAAAATCCTAAACACTTAACCTCAAAAAATCCAAAACCCTCAAACCCAAAAACCCAAAACCCTAAATCCCAGAAAACACTAAACCCATATCCTCATAAAACACTAAACCCCAAAAAACCTTAAATCCTTATCCCCTAATAACACTAAATCTTATTCCCCTAAACCCCAAACCCTATTCCCCAAAATACCCTAAACCCTTATCCCCAAAAAATGCTAAACCATCGCCCAAAAAATTACATAAACCCGCATCCCCAAAAAACTATAAACACATAGTCCGAAAAACCATAAACCACTATTTATAAAAACCCTTAAACACTCCACACCAAAAAAAACCGTAAACTCTCATCCCCAAAAAACCCTAATCCCGAAGACCTAAAAAACCCTAATCCCTCAACCCCTAAAATCTATAAACCCTTAACCCTAAAAAACCTAGATCCTTAAACCCAAAAGACAAAACACCCTTATCCACCAAATACCCTAAAGCCTCCACCCCCCAAAATGCTAATCCCTTACCCTAAAAGACCCTAAACCCTCATAGTCAAAGTACCAAGAACCTTAAACCACAAATAACCCTAAACCTTAATCCACAAATAACTCTAAACCTTGAGCCCCAAAAATCCCTAATGCTCAGCCCCAGAAACCCCAAAATCTACAACCCGAAATAACTCTAACCCCTCATCCCAAAAATCCCTAAACCCTCTGCCCAAAAAATACCAAACCCCCAACCCTAAGAAAACATAAACCCTCAACCACAAAAAAAATGAGAAACACTCACCCAAAACAAATCCCAAACCATCAACACAAAAAAACATGAACCCTCAACCCCAAGAAACACAAAACCCTTGGCCCCAAAAAATAGTAAACACTCTACCCTCCAAAACCCTATACGCTCATCACCAAAAAACCCTAAACCATCTGGTACAAAAAACCCTCAATCCATTGGCCCAAAAAATGCTAATCCTTTAGCCCGAAACCCTAAACATTGAACATAAAAAACCATAAACTCTCATCCCAAAAATGAAAAAAACTATTCCAAAAAACCTTAAATGTTTGGCCCCAAAAAACCCTAAACCCTCACCCCTAAAAAAATATACCCTCATCCCCAAAAAACCCAAAACCCTCAGCCCCAAAAAAACCTAAACCCTTGGCCCCAAAAATTCTTAAAACCTAGTCCCCAAAAAACCATAAACCCTATGCCACAAAAACTATAAACCATAGGCCCTAAAAAAACCTAAACCCTCTGACTTAAAAATCCCGAAACCCACTATCCAAAAATACCCTATACCATCATCCCCTCCAAAAGTTTAACCCTCACTCTTGAAAAACCAAAAGGCACTTTCCCAAAAAACAAAACCCTTAACCCCAAAAAATAATAAACTATCGTCCCCAAAATTCCAAAACACTTGAAAACAAAAAACCATAAACTCTCATACCCAAATAAACTTAAATCCTCATCCCCAACAATCCCTAAAACCCCTATCCCAAAATCCTAAAACCATAGACAAAAAAACCATAACCACTCTATGAAAAACACCATAAAATGCTCCAAATACACTAATCCCTCTTCAATAAAAAATCATTAACCCTAATCCCTAAAAATCCTAAACCCTTATTACCAAAAAATCCCTAAACCCTCAACCCAAAAAAAACCTCCACTCAAAATACCCTAAACCCTCATTATATAAAAACCCTAAACCCTAAACCCAATAAAACCATAAATCCCCAACCTAGGAAGTCCCTAAATCTCACCCTAAGAAAACCCTAAACCCTCATCCTAAATACACCTAAACACTCATCCCCACAAAACCCTAAAACCCCATCCTAAAAACACCCTAAACCCTAAATAGTAAAAAACCTTGAACCCTCATCCCCAAATAACCCGAAACTCCAAGCCACATAAAACCCTAAACCCTCAGTGACAAAAACCGTAAACCCTCAGCCCCAAATAAAACATACTCTCTTAGGGAAAAAATAACCTAAACCTTATACCTCAAAAAAGTATAAAACCATATCCCAAAATATCTCAAAACCCTCAGCACCCAAAAACCCTAAACCACCCACCCTTGAAAACACTAAACCCTTAACCCCCAGAAAACCAAAAACACCCAACCATAAAAAACCATAAATCCATAGACCTAAAAAAATCCTCAACACTCATCCCTGAAAAAATATAAACCCTTAAACCCAAGGATACAAAAAACATTAGCCTAAAAAACCCTAAACCATTTTCCCCCAAAACCCCACAACACTCAACCACAAAAAACGCTCAACACTCATCCCCAAAAAAATGCAGCACCCAACCCCAAAAAACACTAAACCCTATGCTTCAAAAATCCATAAATACTTGGCCAAAAAAACTACTAAACCCTCATCCCCAAAAGAAACTAAACCCTCATTTCAAAAAAAACTTCAAACCTCAACCTAAAAAATCCAATACCCTCTTCCCTAAAAAATACTAATCCCTCAGCCCCAAAAACATTAAAACAATAGTCCTCAATAAACCTAAACCCTTATCCCCAACGAACCTAAACTGTCAATGAAAAATAAACCATAAATACTAATAAAAAAAATACTAAACCCTCACCCAAAAAATATCCTAAACCCTCAACCATAAAAAACACTAAACCCCCAATCCCAAAATATCCTAGAACCAAAGCCCCAAAAAACCTTCAACCATCATCCCTAAAAAAACCTAGAATCTCATCCCAAAAATCACCTGACTCTCATTCTCAATAAACCCTAAACCCTTATCCCCAAAACTCCCTCAACCCTCAGCCTCATTTAACCATCCACCCTTGGCTGAAAAAAAATCCTAAACTCTTATCCCAAAAAAACCCTAACCCCTCAACACAAAAAAATCTAAACCCTCATCCCCAAAAAACCCTAAATAATATACACAAAAAAACCTAAAACCGCCATCCCTAAAAAAATATAAATACATAACCAAAGAAAATCCTAAACCCTCACCCTCCAAAAACACCAAACCCTCAACCACAAAAACCCTAAAACCACTTCCCACAAAACCCCAAAACACTTAGTACCGAAAAACCATAAACCCTCTTCCCTAAAAAACCCTCAACCCCAAAATACACTCAACCCTCTGCCTAAAAAATCCCACAACCCTCAACCATAAAACACACTAAAAACTCATCATCAAAAAACCATAAATCAACAACCCCAAAAAAACCTCAACCATCAACCTCAATAAAGACTCATCCCTCACCCCCAAAAAACCCTTAACCCTCAGCTCCAAAAAACCCTCAACCCTCACCCTTAAAATCCTAAAAATATGATCCCCATAAAAATACTAAACCCTCAACCTAAAATATCCCTAAACCTCATACACTAAAAACCCTCCATTCATAGCCCAAAAAACCCCCTCAAACCTCATCCCAAAAAAACACACACCACCCATCCCTAAAAAAATCATTGACCATCATCCTTCAAAATGAATAAAATATTAGTGCCAAAAAAACACAAAACCCTCATCCCCAAAACAAACTAAACCTTCATCCCCAAAAATCCTAAACCCTTAGCCCCAAAACACCAAAAACCACCATCTCCAAAAAATCTTAAGCCCTTTTCCCAAAAAAACCCTAAACCCACTGACCTAAAAACTCCAGAATCATCTTCTGAAAAAAATACCTAAACCCCCTTCCCTAAAAAACTCAAAAATATCAACCATTAAAAAAAACCTAAACCATCATCCCCTAAACACCTTATACACTCATCCCCATAAAAACCCTAAACCCTCAACCCTGATATAACCCTCAACCCTCAGCACTAAAAAATCCACAACCCTTGTCCCTTAAAAAACCTAGACCCTACCCTCAAAATCAAAAATCCCTCAACCCTCAAACTCAAAAAAATCCTCAACCCTCATCCCCAAAAAATCCTCAACAGTTAGCCCTAAAAAATGATCAACCCTTAGCTATGAAAATTCCTAAACCATGAGCCCCAAAAAACCTATAACCCTCAGGCTTAAAAAATCCTCATCCAAAACCCAAAAAAAACCCATAACCCTCATCCCCAAAAAATACTCATCCCATAACTCAAAAAAACCCATTCCCCAAAAAATCCACAATCCTCAACCCCAAGATACCCTCAGCCATTATCCCTAAAAAACCATCATCCCACATTCTCAAAAAAACCTCAACTCTTATACATAAAAAACCCTCAACCATCAGCCCAAAATAACACTCAAAACTCAGCTACAAAAAAACTCAACCCTCATCCGAAAAAAATCCTCAAACATTATCCCCCAAAAACCTCAACACTTAACCCCGAAAATATTTCAGCCATAATCCCCATGAGACACAAAACCCTCATCAAAAAATAACTCTCAACCCTCATACCCAGCAAACCATCATCCCCCATTAAAAAAAACCTCAAAATTTTCCCATAAAATCATAAACCCTCATCCCCAAATAACACTAAACATATATACCCAAAAACCCTAAACCATCAGCCCCAAAAATCCATAACTCGTAGGTCCAAAAACACCCTAAACCCTCTACCTCCAAAAACCCAAAACCACCAGCCACAAAAAAAACCAAAACCCTTAACAATAATTAACACAAGACCCTCATACCCAAAAAACTTTAAACCATCATCCCCTGAAAAAACCATAACCCCTCAACCCCCCCAAAAAATAAAGCCTCAGGCCCAAAAAGAAACCTAAATCGTCAACCCTAAAAAACCCTAAACCCACATCCCCTGCAAACCCCCATCCCCAGAAAACCCTAAACCCTCAGCATAGAAACAACCTAAACCATCATTCCCAGAAATCCATAAACCATCATCCTAGAAAAAACCCTAAAACCTAAGACCCCAGAACCCTAAATCCTCATCCCCAAAAAAAAATTGAACCCTCAGTAATAAAAAATCATACACCCTCATCCCTAAAAATACTAAACACTCAACCCCAACAAACCCTAAACCCAAAGCCCCAAAAAACCTAAAACCATCATCCCCAAAAAAACAGTAAACCATAATCCCCAAAAAAATAGTAAACCATAATCCCAAAAAAAACCCTAAACCCTTAAACCCAAAAAACCCTCAATATTCATTCCAAAAAACCCATCAACACAAAATCCCAAAAAAAACCCTAAACCCTCAGTCCCAATAAACCATTAACACTGAATCATCTTTCCCAAACAACACTAAATTGTTAGCCCAAAAAAACCTAAATGCTTAGGCCCAAAAAACCATAACCACTCTATCCTAGAAACCCCTAAACCATTACCACTAAAAATAAAAAAAACCCATCCCTAGAAAACACTAAACCCTCATACCTAAAAACCCCAAACCATTAGACTCAAATAACCTCCCAATGCTTAGACACAAAATTGCAAACCTCATCCCAAAAGAAACACCAACCCTCATCGGCAAAAAACTTCCAAACCCTCAACCCCAATAAACCTAAAACACCTAGCTATAGTAACTTCCCAATCCTCAGC
Source organism: Viscum album (assembly GCA_963277665.1). NCBI lineage: Eukaryota > Viridiplantae > Streptophyta > Magnoliopsida > Santalales > Viscaceae > Viscum > Viscum album. The sequence continues at coordinate 1,800,960,776 of OY728164.1, forward strand.
CCCCAAACCGCATACCTAGTAACCCTAAATCCCCAGCCTAAAAAAATACCTAAACCCTCAATCCAGAAAAAAAAACCACAACCCTAAAAACCATAAACCATCATCCCTAAAAAACTAAAAACCCTCATCCCTAAAATAACTAAATTTTCAGCCCAAAACTCCTAAAAAACAAAAGTCCAAAAACTCCAAACCCTCAACTATAAAACCCATAACCATCAGCCCAAAAAATCCTATATAGTCATCCCTAAAGAACCCTAAACCCTTAGCTCTAAAAAATACTAAACCCATAGGCCAAAACAACATTAAACCCTAATCCCCAAACAAAACTATACCCTCATCCCAAAAGCTCCAAACACTCACCCCCAAAACCCTAAACCCTCATCCCAAAAAACCCTAAACCCTCAGTTCAAAATACGCCAAACCCTCATCCCCTAAAATACCTCAACCCTCCACCCCAAAAACCCCTTAACACTATGCCCCCCAAAACCCAAAACCCCATGAAACAAAAAATAGTAAACCCACATCTGATTAAACCCCTAAACCCTCGTCCAAAAAAAACACAAATCCTCAAACCCAAAAAGGCCATAAACCCTCGTCCCCCAAAAACACTAAACCCTCATCCACAAAAAACCTAAACCAATATCTCTAAAAACTCTTAACCCTTATCCCCGAAAAACCCAAACCATAATACCCAAAAGTTAATAAACCCTCATCCCATGTGAAAAATATCAACACTCATCCCCAGAAACCCCCAAAACATCAACCAAAATAAATATAAACACTCATCCCCAAAACATCAAAACCCTAAGCCCAAAACACCCCTAAACCCTTCTCCATAAAAAACCTAAATCCTCATACCTAAAAAACACTAAAACCATATAAAAAACCCTAAGACCACGACCCCAAAAAACTATAAAATATCAACCCCAATAACCCCGAACCATAAGCTACAAAAATCCTTAAACCCTTAACTCGAAAAATCCCTAAAACCACAACCCCAAAAAAACCCTAAACCCTCCTCACAAAAAAGCCTAAAACCTCATCCCCCAAAACTCCTTAAAACATTAACCCAAAAAACTCTATGCCCTCATCCCCCAGACCCCCTAAACAATGAACCCCAAAAACCCTACACCCTCAACCCCAAAAACCATAAACCCTCATCCCTAAAAAACCCTAAACCCTCAGCCCAAGAAACACTAAAACCTCATCCAAAAAAACTAAACCCTCAGACCTAAAAAAATGTCATCCCTCATAAAAAACACTAAAAACTTAACCTCAAAAAATCTAAATCCTCAGCCACAAAAAACCCCAAACCCTATGCCCCAAAAAATCCGAAAAGTCACCCTAAAAAACCATAAAGCCTCATCCAAAAAAAACCAAAGAACTATCCCTAAAAAACACAAAACCCACAATACCAAGACCCACTAAACACTCAGCCCCAAAATAAAAAAACCCTGATCCACTAAAAACCCCTAAACGCTGAGTCCAAAAATACCTTAAACCCCCATCCCCACAAAACCCTAAATCCTTATCTTAAAAAAAATAAACTTCCAACCCCATAAAACCCTAAACCCTCATCCTCAAAAAAACCTAAACCCTCTACCTAAAGAATCCCTAAAAACCCATCCCCAAAAGACCCTAAACTATTAGCCCCCAAATTACTCTAATCCCTAATCTTGAAAACCCTAGACCCTCAGCACCATAAATCACTAAATACTCAACCTCAAAAAAACTAAACCCTCTGCCCCAAAAAATATCTAAACCATCTACCTCAAAAAACACTATACCCTTTATCCCCAAAAACCCGTAATCCCTCATCCCTAGAAACCCTAAACACATACCCCCAAAATACAATAAACCCACAGATGCAAAGAAACCTGAAGCCCACATCCCCAAAACACCTAAATACTTAGTCACAAAAATCATTAAACCCTAATCCCCCCAAAACACTAACCCCTCATCCTCCAAAAAAACCTAATCCATTATACCATAAAAACCATAACCATAACCCCCCCCCCCAAACTCTAAACCCCCATCCCCTAAAACCCTCAAACCCTCAACCATAAAAAACATTAAACCATCATCCAAAAAACACTAAAACCTCATTCCCAAAAACCCTCATCCCTAAAAAACCCTAAACCCACAACCCCAAAAAATTCAAACATCTCATCCCCAAAAACCTATAAACACTCAACCTCAAATAATCCTAAACCATCAATCCAAAAACCCAAAAACTATCATCCCCCCGCAAATAAAACTTATCCCCAAAAACACTAAAACCCCCAATCCAAAAAACCCTAAAACCTCATTCCAAAAAAACATAATACATATCCCTAATACCCTTATACCCTCTGTTCCAAAACTCCCTAACCTCTTGGACCCATAAAACACTAAAGACATAGCCCCAAAAAACCATAAACATCTACCCCAAAAAACACTCTACTCTGAGCCCCAAAAAATCCTAAAACCTCATCCCCAAAAAATCATAAACTATCAACCTCAAAAAAACCTAAACCCCAAGTCCCCCAAAAACCCCTAAACACTGATTACTAGAAAACCCTAAGCACTTACCCCCCATAACCCTAAACTGTTATCCTCAAAATATCCTAAAAACACAACCCTAAATAACACTCAACCCTCAACCCTAAAGAAAAAATAAGCCGTCATCACAAAATATCCCTAAACCCTCATTCCAAAAAAACTCTAATCCCCAAACCCCAAAAAACCGAAGCATATTGCCCCAAAAAAGAGAAACTCTCATCCCGGAAACCCCTAAACCCTCATCCCCATAAAATTGTAACCCCTCATCCCAAATAAACACTAATCCTTGATCCCTAAAAATCTGAAAACGATTATCCCCAAAAAAGACTATACACAAAACCCCAAAAAATACTAAACCCATATCACCAAAAATCTTTAAACCCTCAACCCCAAAAAATTGTAAACCCTCACATCCAAAGAAACAAAAATTCTCAAACATAAAATAATCATAATACCTCAACAACAAAAAATTAAAAATTCAACCCTAAAAATTCTAAACCATCATTCACAAAAACTCAACCATCATCCCCAAGAAACCCTAACCCCTCCTGAAAAAACCATACACCCTCAACCCCAAAAAAACTAAACCCCCTCCCAAAAAACATAAACCATCATCCCCCAAAACTAAAAAATCATAGCCCCAAAAAACCATAAACCCTCATCCCAAAAAACCCTAATACCTCATCCCCAAAAAACCCTAAACCATCAGCCCTCAAAATCCGAATCCCTCATCCCTAAAATCCCATAAATCCTCAAACCTAATAAAAATATAATCATGTGCCCCTAAAAAATGTAAACCCCTATAACTAAAAAACCATAAACCCTTATCCCTAGAAAACCCTAATACCCTATCCCCTAAAATCATAAACCCTATGTCCCAAAAGACCCTAAACCATCAGTCCCCATAACCCTAAATTCTTGATAAAAAAAACGCTAAACCCTTAGAACCAAAACCCAAAACCCTCAACACAAAAAATCCATAAATTTTCATCCCCTAAAATCCCTAAACCACTAGAACCAAAAAACCCAAAACCCAAAACCCCCCAAAACCTTAAATCCTATATCCCAAAAAAATCCAAAAACATCAAATCTTAAAACCCCAAACCATTATCTACATAAAACTCGGAGCACTCCTCCCCAAAAAACACTAAACCCTCATACCCAAAAAACCAAAAACCCTAAGCTCCAAAGAAACCCTAAAACCTCAGACCAAAAAACCCCTAAACCCTAAATTCCAAAACCCTAAACCATCATCCAAAAAAAAACCCTCACCCACTGTAAAATCTTAAATCATTACCCCCAAAAACCCCTAAACCCTTATCCCAAAATTCCCTACACCCTCTTCCCATAAAACCCACAAACCCTCAGCCCCAAATAACCATAATACCCCAGCCCCAAAAAAACACAAACCCCGAATTCCCAAAACTCAAAACCCTCTACCCCAAAAAAACCTAAACCATGTTCTCCCAAAAAAACCTAAACCCTCAGCACTGAAAAATCATAGATACTCATAAATGAAATAACCTATGATTACATCCACCAAAACACTAAACCCTTATCTATAAAAACCTGTATCCCATCTCCACAAAACCCTAAAACCTCAACCCCAAAAACCACAATACCCACATCCCCAAAATAGACTTAACCCTCATATAAAGAACTAGGCCCTGAATTTCCCAAACCCTTAAACACTCATCCCCAAAAACCCTAAAAAATCAATACAAAAAAAACCTTTAACCCTTAGAACCAAAGAAACAAAAACCTTCATCCCCAAAAAACCAAAAAACCTCAGCCTAAAAATCATTAAATCCCCAATCCCAAAAATCAAAAAACCCTCAGCACCAAAAAAACCTCAAACATCATCCCAAAAAAAATCCCCTCACCACTCATCCCCCAAACCCCTAAACCCTCGTCCCAAACAAACCCTCAACAATCAGCACAAAAACATAATAAACCCTCAACCCAAAAACACCTAAAACCCACAACAATATAAATATCTAAACCCTCACCCAATGAATCTTAAAACCTCACACCCACAAAAAAAACTGAACCCTCAAACTAAAAAACATAGAAATGTCAACACTCATCCCTAAAAAACTATGAACCCATACTAAAAAAAATCCCCGAACCCTCCACCCTAAAAATCCCTGAATTGAAATCCCAAAAAACACTAATCCTTCATCCCCAAAAAAACTTATTACTTAACCCCAATTAACCCCCTCATCCTAAAAAAACCTAAATCATAAAATAAAAAAAACATAACCCTCACCCTAAAAAACCCTGAACACTTCACCGAAAAAATACCTAAAACCTCATCCAAAAAACCCTCAAACTAAGGCCCCCAAAACCCTGAACCCTTATTCCAAAAAAATATCAAACCCTTAGTCCCAAAAATCCCAAAACCCTCAGCACTAAAAAATATTGAAGCATCAATCCTAAAAAACCCCCAATCCTCACACAAAACAAACTATAAACCCTCATCCAAAAAAACAACTCAACACTCATCCCAAAAAAATCTAAGCCCTCAACCATAATAAACCCTAAACCCTCAGCCCAAAAAAAACAAGAACCCTTATCCCCAAAACCCTAATCCATAACCCCAAAAAAATCTAAATCCCTAGACCCAAAAAATCCCTAAATCTCATCCGCAAAAACCATAAACCCTCACTAAAATAAAACCCTAAACCCATATCCCCAAAAAACCTTAAACCCTTAGACCAATAAATACCTTAAACCCTCATCCCTACGAAACCCTAATCCCCTATCCAAAAAAACCATAAAACATTATCCCCAAAAAACCTTAAACCCTATACCCAAAAAAATAATGAACCATATGCCCCCAAAAAACCCAAAACTCTAATCCCCCAAAAACCATAAATCCTTAGTACCAAATAACCCTAAACCCTCACCATAGAAAAAAACTAAACCCTTAGTACAGAAAAGACCTAAAACCCTCATCCCCTAAAAAACTAAACCCTTAGTCCTCAAAACCCTAAACACTCCTCCACAAAAAACCCTAAAACCAAAACCCCAAAAATAAAAAACCCTCATCCCTCAAGAAACTAAACCCTCATTACCAAAACCAATAAACCCTCAAGACTAAAAAATCCAATATACTATGTAAAAAAATAAACCCTTAACCCTTATCCACAAAAAACCCAAACACTCATCTCTAAAAAAATTAAATCCATCAACCCAAAAATATCTAAACCCCAAAAAAAATCAAAATCTCCTCACCTAGAAAAAATACTAAACCATTAGCCCCAAAAACCCTAAACACCTACCCCACCAAAAACATAAAACCTTAGCCCAAAAAAACCCAAAACCTTTTTCCCTAAAAACCCCTAAACCCGCAACCACTAAAAACCCAAAACCCTCAGCCCTAAAAAACCCTGAACCATCTTCCCCAAAAAAACCTTAAACACTATGACCCAAAAAACTCTAAACCCTCAACCCAGCAAACCACAAAACCTTAGCACTCATCCCAAAAAAACCATGAACCTGAGCTCCAAATATCCTTGAACATTTATCCCCAAAAAACCAAGAACCTTTAACCCACCAAAAAATTAAACCCCATCCCCCAAAACCCTAACCCCTCACCCACAAAAAACCGTAAAACCTCACCCCCCAGAAACCATAAACCATCAGCCCCAAGAAACCCAAGCACTCATCCCCAACCACCCTAAACCCTTAGTTCTAAAAACACTAAACCCTCGTCCATAAAAACTAAAACACCCTAAACATTTATCCCCCCAAAACATTGAACCTCACACCCAATAAACCTTAAACCCTCATCCTAGAAAACCTCTCAACCCCCATCCCTTAAAAATTATAAACCCTCACACCTAAAAAAACAAAACCCTCTTCCCCAAACAACCCTACACCCTCATCCCCCAAACCCCAAAACCCTCATCCAAAAACCTCTAAATCCCTAATCCCCCAAAATATATAAAATCTCATCCCCAAAAAATCCAAAACCCTCATCCCAAAAATACCATAAATCATCATCACTGGAAAACCATAAACCATCAACCCATGAAACCATTAACCTTCATCTATAAGAAAACCTAAACTCTAAAACTAAAAAATCCAAAAAGAAAGCCAAAATAAACCTAAACCCTTATCCCAAAAAACACATAAAACCTCATCCCCAAAAAATCCTAAAACCATAGCCAAAAAATTCATAAACCATCTGCCCAAAAAAATACAAAAACCTCATTCCCAAAAATCCCTAAACCCTCATCCCCAAAAAACACAAAACTCATTGCTCCAAAAAACCCTAGACCCACAACGCTAATAAACCAAAAACCCTTTTCCCCCCAAAACCCTAACCCTTATCCCCCAAAAATATAAAACCTCATCCCTAAAAAACTGTAAACCCTAAAACCCAAAATTCCACAAACCCTCATACCTAAAAACCATAAACTCTCATACCTATATAACCCTAAAACCTCACCCCAAAAAACCCTAAACCTTCAGCCCCAAAATACAATAAACCCCCAGCCACAAAAAATCTAAACCCTATGCCCTAAAAAACCATAGTCCTATAGACCGAAAAAAAAAATTCAAAACCCATAGTCCCAAATAACCCTCAACCCTCTGTCCCAAAAAACCCTCAAAACTAAAGATAAAAAAGACCCAGAACCCTCATCCATAAAAATACCTAAAACCTTATCCCCAAAATACCCTAAATCCTTAGAAATTAATGTCATTGAACCAAAAACCCCAAAATAACCTAAATACTTAGACACAAAAAACCTAGAAACTCCATCCCCTAAAAATTCCTTAACACTCAACCCTAGAAAACCCAGAAAACACATTCCCAAATTACCCTAAACGGACATCCAAAACCACTATAAAACCCTAATCCCTCAGCCCCATGAATCCCTGAACCCACTTCCCCAGAAAACCATGAACCCTCTTCCCCCAAAAATCCTTATCCCACATACCCAAACACTCTAAACCCATAGCCTTAAAAAACCATGAAACCACTTCCCCAAGCAACCCCTAACCCTATTCCCCAAACTACCTTGAACCCTCAACCACTAAAATCCCTAAACCCTCAACACCAAAAAATCCTAAAACCATAGCCCTATGAACCAAAAAACGCCTCCCCCCCCCCAAAAAAAGTTAACCCTTATCCTTAGTAAACCATCAACTCTCATCCCCAAAAAAACCATGAACCCTCAGCCCTAAAAACCCTTGAACCATCATCCAAAAAACTACCTAATCCCACTGCCCTAAAATACCTAAAACACCATCCCCAAAAATCCCTAAACCTACTTCCCAAAAAAACCATAAACCCTTATCCGTAAAAAAACCCTCAACCTTAAGCCTAAAGAACCTAAATAGTCATCCCTTGAAAAATAAAAAACCAAATACATTAAAAACCCTAAACCCTAATCCCAAAACCCTAAATCCATATACATAAAACCCATATATCCTTTGCTAGAGACCCCCTAAAATCCTGGGCAAATAACACCTAAACACTCTACATTAGAAATCCCTAAACCCTCAACACCAAAACCCCTAAACCATGATCCCCCCAAAACCCCAATACACTCTTCCCAAAACCCTCTAAACCCAAAGCCCAAAAAATCCAAACCCTTATCCCCAAAAAACCCTTAAATACTCATCTAAAAAAACCATAAACCCACATACCCAAAAAACACTAAACCCTCATCCCCAAAAATCCTTAACCCCTCAGACCCAAAAATACTAATCCTATATCCACAATAACCCTAAACCCTTAGCCCCCAAATCACCCTAAACCCTCAGTTCCAAAACCATGAACCCTTAGATGTGATATACCCTAAACCCTCATCCTCTAAAAAAACCTAAACTATCATCCTACAAAACCCTAAACACTCAACTCCAAAAAACCCTGAACCCTCATCCCCAAAAACCTCTAGACCCTCTCCACTAAAAAACCACGAACCCTCATCCCTAAAAAACTATGCACCATGAGCCTCAAAATACCATACATCCTCAGTCCCAAAAATAACTGAACACTCTACCCCAAAAAAACATGAATCCTCAACCATAATAAACCCTAAACACCCATCCCCAAAAAACACCATACAATCATCCCTATAAAATGATAAACACTCAACCATGAAAATCCATATACGCTCAACCCCTAAATATCCTTAAACCTCAACCCCAAAAACCCAAAACATTCAGCCTGAGAAAACCTCAATCCCTTATCCCCCAAAACCCTAACCCTCTATCCCAAAAAACCCATAAAATATTATCCCCCCAAAACCAAAAACCCTCATTTCAAAAAATCACTGAAACCTCAAAACTAAAAAAAATACTAAACCCTTATCTCTTAAAATCCTAAACCCTTGTCCATAAACCCCTTAAACCCCCATCCCCCAAAACCTGAATTTTGTATCCCAAAAAACCCTAAACTGTCATCCCCAAAAACCCAAATCCTCGTCTCTAAAAAACCATAAACCCTCATCTCCGAAAAATAATAAACCTATAGCCCCAAAAAACCCTAAACCCTTAGTCCTAAAAAACACTTAACCCTCATCCCCAATAACCACAAAACCCCCATCCCCAATAACCTATAAAACCTCATCCTGAACATATTCTAAACCTTCATCACCAATAAAACATAAACCCTTATTCCCAAAAAACCCTAAACCCTCAAACCTAGGAATCCTTAAACCCCCCATCCCCCCAAAACCTTAAACACTCATCCCTAAAAAACCCTAAACATTGATCCCAAAAAACCATAAGCCCTCATCCCTAAACTACCCTAAAATCTCTACCCCAAAAAACTAAACCCTAATTCTTAAAAAACCCTAATCTATAATCTCCGATAATACCTAAACCCTAAGCCACAAAAAAACCCTAATCTATGATCCACATGAAACCTTAAAAACCCTAAATTCATCGGTAGAAAACTCTAAACCATCAGCCCCAAAAAACCCTAAACTCTAATCCCCAGAAAACCCAAAACCCTCATCCCCCAAAAAACTAAACCCTTAACACCAAAAAACCCTAAAACTTCATCCCTATAAATTCCAAAACCATTTACCACAAAAAACATAAACCCAATTCCTCATAAAACCCTAAACACTAAACCCTAGAAAAAGCTAAACCATCATTCCTAGAAAATCCTAAACTCTAATCAAAAGAAAACCCTAAGCACTCATATACAAAAATACCCACAACCCTCATCCCAAGAAAACCCGAAATTTTATGCCATAGAAATCCATAATTCCTCAACCATAGAAAACCTTAATCCCCCATTCTTAGAAGAACCTAAACCCTCATACCTTGAAAAACCTAAACAATCAACCACCGAAAACCATAAACTCTCAACCCCATCAAATTTAAATCCCTCAACCCCCAAAAAACCCAAAAACCATCATCCCTAGAAAACCATAAATCCCCATCCCTAGAAATACCTAAGCCCTCATCTCTAGAAAAACTGAACCCCTCTATTCTAGAAAACTATAAAACCTTAGCCAAAGAAAAACCTAAACCATCTTCCCTAGAAAAGACAAAACCCTCACCCAAAAGAACCACAAGCCTTATTCCAATAAAACCATAAACGCACCGGTATAGGAAACCTTGAACCCTCAGCACGAGGAAACCCTGAACCTTTAACCCCATGAAAACCTAGACCCACAGCCCCAAAAAACACTAAACCCTCTACCCCAAAAACCCTAAACCCTTAGCCCCCCAAAAAACTAAACCTTCAGCCCTAGAAAACACTAACTAATCATCCTCAGATAACCCTAAACCTTATGCCTTAGAAATACCTAAACCAACATCCCTTGAAAACAATAAACCCACAGCCCCAAAAAACCCTAAACCAAAAACCCCAAAAAACCCTAAACCCACAACCCCACAAAACCCTATACCCTCAGCCATAGAAAAATCTAAACCACCAAACCCAGAAAACCCAAAATGCTCAACCATAGAAAACCCCAAACCCCAAACCCCAAAAAACCCTAATCTATAGCCCTAAAAACGCTAAACCCTAAACCCTAAAAAACTATATACCATAATATCTAGAAAACAGTAAACCCCCATCCTTAGAAAACCCTAAACCCACACTCATAGAAAAACATAAACCCTCTACCCTAGAAAACCAAAAAGACTTTGCCTTAGAAGACCCAAAACATTTATCCCCATAAAAACCTAGACCCCCATCCCAAGAAAACCATAATCCCACATCCCAAGAGAACACAAATCCTTCATCCCCAAAAAATCATAAATCTACAACCCTATAAAACCATAAACTAAATTCCAAAGAAAAACCATAAAATCTTAACCCTAGAAAAGACTCATCCTTCAACCCAGAAAAAACCTAAACAGTCATACTTAGAAATACCTAAATGCTCAACCAAGAAATCCCTAAACCCTCAACCTCATAAAACCACATAACCTCATCCCCAAAAAACCCTAAACCCTTTGCCACCAAAAACCCTAAATCCTATGGCCAAGGAAACCCTAAACCATCATTACAAGTAAATACAAAAATCTCATCCCCTGAAAAACCTAAACACTCATCCACATAAAAACCCAAACCCTCAGCCCCATAAACCCAAAACCCTTATCCCTAGGAAACCCTAAACTCTCATCTCTAGATAACCTAAAAACCTTTGCCTAAGATAAAACTAAAAACTCATCCATAGAAAAATTTTAACCTTGATCCCCAAAAAACACTAAACCCCCAACCCCAGAAAACCCTAAACTCCTGACACTAGAAAACCCCATAACCTATACCCTACAAAAACAATTATTCCAAGACCCCAGAAAACCATAATTCATCAAAACTAGAGAATCCAAAACAATCATCCCCAAAAAACCCTAAACCACCATCCCTAAAAAACCTTAAACTATCATCCCCAGAAAAACATAAACCCTCAACCCAATCAAACCCTAAATCTTCTTCCCTAAAGAAACGTAAACCCTCATTCCTAGAAAACCCTAAATCCTAAACCCTAGATAACACTGAACCATCATCCCCAGAAAACCATCAACTCTAATCCATAGAAAACCATAATTCTTTAGAACAAGGAAACCCTAAACCCTTAGTTATGAGATAGCCTAAACACTCTACCTTAGGAAACCATAAACTCCCAGCCCCAGGAAACACTAAAACCTCATCCCCAGAAAACTCTATTGTCTAACCCTCCCAAAATCCCAAAACCATTAACCTTAAAAAACCAAAAACACCTTTTCCCAAAACATAAAAAACCCTTTCCCTAGAAAACCCCTAACCCCAACCTAGAAAACTCTAAACCCCTGGACCCAAAAAGAACCCCAACCCTAGAACTATAAACACCTTAAACCTCGTCCCTATAGAAACCTAAACCATCATCCTAGAATATCCTAATCTCTTGGTCATAGAAAACCCTAAACCCTCATCCCAAAAAACCATAAATCATTATCCCTAGAAAACGTTAAATTTTTAGCCAAAAAAATTATTAACCCCTAAACCCTAGAAAACCATAAACCCTCAGCACCAAGAAACACAAACCCTAAACCATAGAAAACACTAATACCTTAGCCCTAGAAAACCATAAACCGCTGTCCATAAAAAATACAAAAAATACAAGCCTAGAAAACCCAAAAATATCATCCATAGAAAACCCTAAACTAAAATCCCTAGATGACACAATCCCCCCTAGCCCTATAAATCCCAAACCCTCGGACCTAGGAAACCCTAAAACATTAGCCCGAGAAATCCATAACACTCAGAGCTAGAAAATCCTAAACCAACATCCCTAGAAAACACTAACCACTCAACCCTATAAAACTCAAAAACCTCATCCCCAACGAACTCTAGACACTTGTACCCAAAAATCCAATACCCTAAGCCCAAAAACCAAATACCCTTATCCCCAAAAATACCCTAAACCCTCATCCCCAGAAAAAAATAAATTACATATCCCAGAAAACCATAAACCACTTGCCATTGAAAAACCCAAACCCCCATCCCCAGACAACCCAAAACACTGAACTCCATAAATCCTTAAACGCTTATCCCCCGAAACCCTAATCCCTCTTCCCAAAAAAAACACAAAACCCTCGTCCATAAAAAACCCTAAACCCTCATCCAAAGAAAACCCTTGACCCTCATACGCATAAAACCAAAAACCCTCATCCCCAGAAAACCCAAAACCCTCACCCTAAAAAACCCTAAACCCTCATACCCAGAAAATCATAAACCCTTAACCCAAGAAATTCCTAAACCATCATGCCCAAAATATAATACAACCTCAACCCAAGAAAACTCTAAACCATAACAACTAGGAATCCTTAAACCCAAATCCCAATAGAACCCTAAACCCCCAGCCCTAGAAATCCGAAACACTCAACTCCAAAAATCCAAAACCCATATCCACATAAAACTGTATTCCCTCAGCCCCATAAAACCAAAAACCCTCAAACCTAGAAAACCCAAAACCCTCAGTCCCAAAAAAACCTAAACCCCAAGTCCCTAAAAAATCCTGAACCCTTAGCCCCATAAAAACCATTACCCTTATCCCCATAAAACCATAAACCACCAACCCTAGAAAACCTTATAACCTCATCCCCGGAAAACCTTAAAACCCCTCCCATGAAAACCCAAAACCATAATCCCTAGAAAAACTAAAACCCCAAATGTAGAAAACCCTAATATGTTATACCATGAAATAGCTACGCCATGGGACCTAGAAATACCTATACCCTCATCCCCAACAACCCCTAATGCCTCATACCTAGGAAATCAAAACTTTCATCCCATGAATAAAATATACTGACTACCCTAGAAGTCCCTAAACCCTTAGACCAAGAAAACCCCAAACCCTTAGACATAGAAAACCGTACATCCTCTTCCAGAGAACACCCTATAACCTCAGCATTAGAAAACTGTAAACCTATAGGCCCAGAAAACCATATGCCCTCATTCCATAAAACCCTAAAACCTGATCCCCCAAAAAACCTAAACCATTATCCCCAAAAACCTTTAACCATCATCCCTAGGGAATCCTAAAAACTAATAACCAAAATTATTTTAATCCTTAACCATAAAAAACCATAATCCACAGCCCCAGAAAACCCTAAACCCAGACCACCGAAAAACACCAAAACCTTATGCTACGAAAACCCAAAACCCAAAAACCTAAAAATTATAAACCCTGAGCACAAACAAACCCTATACCCACAACCCAATAAAAGACTAAACTATCAGCCCTAAAAAACCATAATCCGTAATTCTTGGAAAAACATAAACCCTCATCCCAAGAAAATCCTAAACCCTCAGCGTAAGAAAACCCTAAACCCTAAACCCCAAAAATCTATAGACTCACAGCCCTAGAAAAAAATATATTGTCTCCCCAGAATAAACTAAAACATCATCCCCATAATACCCTAACGCTCATTCCTAGAAAACCATAATTACAAAACCCTAAAAAACATAAACCATCATCTGAAAAGTACCCTAAGCTCTCATCCGCAAAAAAATTATAAAAACATTGAACTAGAACACCATCAATTATCAACCAAAAAACACTAAACTCTCAGCTCTAGAAAATTCTAAACCCTCATCCACATTAAAACCAAAAACCCGATACCTAGAAAACCCTAAACCACATCCTAGAAAATGCTAAACCTCAGCCTCATAAAATTCTAAACCCTCTATCCCAGAAAATACAAAACGCTAAGCTCTAGAAAACCCTAAACCCCAATCCTAAGAAGACCCTAAACCCTTAACCCTAGAAAATATTAAACACTCACCCCCATAAAACCCTAAACCCTTAACCCCAGAAAACCCTAAACCCTATGTCCAAGAAAATCCTAAACCCTCTGAACTAGAAAATCCTAAAACCTTAGACCATTAAAACCCTAAACCATTAGCTCTAGAAAACCCTAAACCCTTGAACCTAGAAAACACTAAACCCTCATAATAGATAACTGAAAAACTCAATCCCCATTAAACACTAATCCCGCAACCCCATAAAACTCTAAACACTCATCCCTAGAAAACACTAAACATTTAGCCCCAAATCCCTTAAAAACTCATCCCCCAAAAGAACTAAACAATCTACCCCAAAGAACACTGAACCACCATCTCTAAAATCCCTAAACCCTGAGCCCCAAAAATCCCTAAACCCAAATCCCAAAAAATTAATCCCTCAATAAAAAATCCACAAACCCTCAGCCCAAAAAAACACTACACCCTAAACCCCCGAAATCCATAATCCCATTTCCAAAAAAATACCTAAACCCTCATATAAAAAAAACCTAAATCCTTATCCACAAAAAAAAACCCAAAAACCTCGCCCAAAAAACCCTTAACCCTCACCCTATATACCTCTAATCCCAAACTCCCCAAACCCCAAAACCCTCTTCCCCCTGAAACCACTAAATCATCATTCCCAAAATCCTCTAAACCCATAGCTCAATGAAAATCCTAATCTCCCAGTACCAAAAATCCATAAAAACTCATCCCCAATGAACCCTAAATACCCATCCCCAAAAATCCAAAAACCCTAATCCATACAAACCCAAAAACCTCAACCACAAAAAAACACAATACACTCGTCCCCAAAAAACCCAAAACACACAGGTCCAAAATCCCTATACCTTCAACACCAAAAAACCATAATCCCTAATTCCCCCAAAACATTAAACCATTTGTCCTAACAAATCCAATACCATCCTCCCTAATATACCCTAAACCCACATCCAAAAAAACCCTAAAACCTTGTCCATAATAACCCTATTCCCTCATCACTATAAACTCTGAACCCCTAGCCTTAGAAAACTCTAAATAGATAGACATAAAAAATCTTGAACCCTTATACCTAAACATTCAACCCCCAAATATTCGAATCCCTTAGCCCAAAAACACCTGATCCCTCATCCCAAAAAATATTAAATCACTCAAGCCCAAAAAACCCTAAGCCATCATCCAAAAAAATCTAAATGTTTAGTCGCAAAAACCCTTAAACCCTCATCCCAAAAAACCTAAAACCTTATCCCCCAAAACCCTAAACCCTATGACCTAAAAAACCCTAAATGATAATATCTTAAACCCCAAATGCTAACCCCCAAAAATATATAAACACTAATCCTTAAAAATTCCTAAACCCACTACCCAAAAAAACCCTAAACACTCATCCCTAAAAAACCCTAAACCCTCATTCCCCCAAAACCATAAACTCTCATCCATAAAAAACCCTAAATCATCAGCCTCAAAAAACCCAAAACTCGTATCCCTAAAAACCCCAAAACCCTCATCTATGAAAAACCCTAAACCCATAGCCATAAAAAACACTAAACCCTTAGCCTCAGAAAATCCTAAACCCTCAATCGTATAAAACCCAATACCCTCATCTCCCAAGAATAATAAACCATATGCCCTATAAAACCCAAAAAAACTTGGCCCCAGAAAATCCCAAGACCTCATCCCCTAAAAACCAAAAACACTATGCCCTAGGGAACCCTAATATGTTGGCCCTAGAAATCCCTAAACCCACATAACTAAAAAAACCTAAACCTGCATCCCTAGAAAACTACAAACCCTCATCCCTAGAAACTAGAAATCCTCATCCCTAGAAAACAAAAAAACCATCATGCCCCAAATACTTGAAACTCACAACCCCAAAAAATTCCAAACCCTCAGCCCTTGATAAACCAAAACTATCAAACCAAAAAAAACCATAACCCTCCACCCAGAAAAACTCAAACCATTATCCCTAGAAAATAATAATCCTCATTCATAGAAAACCCAAAACAATCATCAAATAAAAAACTATTAACCCACATCCAATGAAAAATATATTTTCTTAATCCTAGAAGAATATAAAACCACACCACTAAAAATCCTTAAACCTTGATCCCTAGAAAACCCAAAACCATTAGCCCTAGAAATCCCAAAACATTACCCCTCAAAATACATAAACCCTTAGCCCCAAAAAACCATAAAAAATCATCCCAAGAAACCCTAAATACACATCCCCAAAAAACCAAAACCCTCATCCCAAGAAAACCAGGAACCATCTTTCATATGAAATCCTAAACCCTTATCCATAAACCATTAGACCCTAGAAACCCAAATCTCTCAGCCATAATAAAAACCTAAACCCTTATCCGTAAACGTTCCTAATCTCTAGCCCCCAAAAAACCCTAAACCATCATCCCAAAAAACTCTATGCCCTTAGTCTCAATGTCACTAAATCCTCAACCTAAAAAACCATAAACAATCAAACCCAAAAATACCTAAAACCTCAGACATAAAAACCCTAATCCCTTATCCCCAAAATCCTCTAAACCCAAATCCCAGAAAAATAATATTCCCCAAAAAATCCATAAACCCTTATCCCAAAAAACCCCTAAACCCTCATCCCCCAAACATCCTTAACCCTCATCTCTATAAAACAATAGACAATTATCCCCAAAAAACCCTAAACCCACATACACAAAAAACCCTGAAACCTTAGCCCCCCAAAACCCAAAACCATCATCTAGAAAAAAAACAAAAAATCTCAGCCACAAAAAATCCTAAACCCTCATTCCCAGAATACCCTAAACCCTTATCCCTAGAAAACTCAAAACCCCAATCCACCTAAAACCCAAAAATCAACGCCCAAAACAATTCTAAAACTCGAGCCACCCAAAATGCCAAACCCTCAGCCCTATAAAATTACAAAATCTCATCCCCAAGAAAATAGAAAATTATCTTCCCGAAATACCCTATACACATAGCCCTAGAAAATCATAAACCCAAAAACACAAAAAACCCTAAACCCTTAGCCCTAGAAGAACATAAAAACTCATACAAAAAAACTAGGAACCCTCCAACCTAGAAAACACTAAACCCTAAGACCTTGAAATCCTAAAAACCTCATCCCTAAAAAACACAAAACACTCAACCCCGGAAAACCCAAAACCCTCAATCCTAATAAAAACCAAAAACCCAAACCTAGAAAACTCTAAACCCTTGCCCCATAAAGCCAAAATGCATCATCCCTAGAAAACCCTAAACCCTCAATCCTAATAAAATATAATCCCCCATATTCATAAAACCCTAAAACCTCATTCCTAGAAAACCTAAAACCCACATCCTTAGAAAATCTTGTTTCCTCATCCCTAGAAAACCCTAAACCCCAAGCCCCAGAAAAATCTAAACCCTCAACCCTAGTAAACCACAAATCCTTATCCCCAGAAAACCATAAACCCTCATCCCATGAAACTACTAAACCATAATCCCCATAAATCCCTAAACATATAGACCCAGAACACACTAAACCCTCAACAACGAAAAACACTAATACCCATCCCCAAAATACACTTAACTGATTGCCCTAAAAAACCCTAAACCCCCACTCTCATGAATCTGTAATCCCTTATCCCTAGATAATCACAAAACCCCAGCCCTAATAAACCCCATGACCCAAAAATCCTATACCCGTAATCCCTAGACAATCATAAACCCTCATCCAATGAAAACCCTAAATCCTCTGCCCAAAAAAACCCTAAACCCTCAGTCCCAAAAAACACTAAACCCTAAGCCCTAGAAAACATTTAACCATCATCCCTAGAGAACCATAAACCCTTATCCCTAGAAAACCTAGGCCCTTAGTCTTAAAAAACCCTATAACTTTATCCCAAGAGAACCTAAGAACCCCATTCCCAGAAAACCCTAGACACTCAGCCTTAGATAACCCAGAACCTCAGTCCCAGATTTCCCTAGACCCACAACCCCATAAAGCCATATAACCTTTCCCCTAGAAAACCCTAGACCCTTATTTGCATAAAACCATAAACATGCATCCGAAAAAACACATAAATGATAAATCTCTAAAAACCTAAGCCATCATCCATATACACCCCTAAGCCCTCAACTTTAGAAACCACTAAACCTTCATCCCAAAAAAATACCCTAAACCCACGTCCCTGCAAAACAATAAACCAACAACCCCATCAAAAACACTAAAACCTCATACCCAAAATACTCAAAACCCTCATAACTATAAAACTATAAACCCATAGCACCATAAAATCCTAAACACTCATGACTAGAGACCCCCAAAACCTCATCCCTAGAAAACCCTAAACCCTCATCCTTTGAAAATATTAGACCCTCAGACAAATAAAACCTTAAAACCTCGGCTATAGAAAAACCTAAAACCTCATCCTTAGAAAACCATAAACCCTTAGCCCTAGAATACCCTAAACCCTCAATGCGAGAAAACCCTAAACACTCATCCACAAAAGCTTGCATACTCTCGACCCTAGATTGCCCCAGATCCCTAGACCTAGAAAACCACAAAAATCTCATCCCAAGAATACCCCAAAACATCAACCCCAAAAAATCCAAAACCCTGATCCCTATAAAACATAAAGCCCTATTCCCTAAAAAAAACAAAAAACCTTATCCCTATAAAACCCAAAAAAAATCATCCCAGAAAACTGCAAACCCTCTGCCTTAGAAAAACCCCAATCCCTCGGCCCCAGAAAATAGAAAATCCTTAGACCCATAAAATCCCAAACCCTATACCACATGAAACGCTAATACATCACTTTATGATGTCCCTAAAACATAATCCAATAAACCCTAAACTCTAATCCTATGAAATCCATGTACCCTCATCCCAGGAAAACTAAAGACCATAATCCCTAGAATACCCTAAACCCTCAATAGTAGAAACCCCTATGCACTCTATAGAAAACACAAAACACTCAACCATATAATACCCAAAACCCTCATCCTTAGAAAAACCTAAACCCACACCCCCAAAAAACTCTATGTCCTCATACCCATAAAATAGAAAACCCTCTTCCCCAGAAAATCATAAACCCTCAGATCCAAAAAGCCATAACATTCATCCCCATAAAAACCAAAAACCCCCACCATAGAAAATCCTAAACCATCAGAGCTAGAAAATCCCAAACCCTCGTCCTTAGAAAGTAGTAAATCCTCATCCCTATAAAAATTCAAATCCATATACCTAGAGAACTCTAAACCCTCATCACAAGAAAACGTGAAGCCCACAACCAAAGAAAAAACTAAACCCTTATCCCTAGAAAATGATAAACTCTATACCCTAGAAAACTATAACCACTCAGCCCATAAAACCTAAATCCCTAGAAAAACCAAAATAGTTAACCCAAAAAAACCAAACCCTCAGCCCATAAAACCCCAAACCATCAACCCTAGAAGACCCCAAACCTCAATCATAGAAAACCCCAAACCCTTATACCTAGAAAAACCCAAACCCTCAAATATAGAAATCCTTAAATCCTCATCCCATGAAAAAACCAATACCATCAACCCAAAGAAACACACACCTGTATCCCCATGAATCTGAAATCTTTCATCCCTAGAAGACCAATAACCCTCATCCCTAAAAAACCTAAAATCCTCAACCCTGGAAAACACTAAACCCACATCCCCATAAAACAATAACCCATCATCCCTATAAAAATTGAAACCATCATCCCCAAAAAACCCAAAATCCTCATTCATAGAAAACCCTAAGCCCACAGCCCCAAAAAACCCTAAATCCTTAGCCCTATAAAACCTCAGACCATCATCCCCCAAAAAACCCAAAACACTCAACCCTATAAAACCCTAAACCATTTTACCTAAAAAAAATCCTCATACATAGAAATCCATAATCCTACACCACTAGATAAACATACAACCTCATCCCATGAAAACTCTAAATCCTCTACCCTAGAAAACCCCAAACCCCATAAAACCCTAAACCCTCATCCATAGAAAACCCAAAACCATTATCCAAAAAACCCAAAACCCCCATCCTCAGAAAACCATAAACCCATAACCCAAGAAAATCATAAAACCATTTCCCCAAAACCCCAAAACCCTCATCCTCAGAAAACCAAGGACTATTAGTACTAGAAACCCTCAATCCTAGATACCTAGAAAACACTAAAACCCTTAGCCCAAGAAAACCCTAAACCCATAGCCTCAAAAAACCATAAAATCATAGCCCTAGAAAACAATAAACACTCAACCCCATGAATCCCTAATCCCTCATCCCGAAAAAACCCTAATACGTTTTACCCATAAAAACCTAAACCCTAATCCCCAGAAAAGCAGAAACCATTTTCCCCAGAAAAATCCAAAAACTCATCCCCATAACACCCCTAACCCTCATACCTAGAAAACCCCTAACCCTAAACCCCGTAAACCCCCAAACCCTCAATCAATGAAAACCCTAAAACCTCCCACCAAAAAAGACCACAAACCCTCAGCATCACAAAACCACAAACCCTCATTCCTAAATAAACATGAACCATCAGCCCCAAAAATCCCTAAACCCTTACCATAAAAATCCCCAAACCCTCAGATACAAAAAACTTTAAACCCTCATCCCTAGAAAAACTAAAACCCTCATCCCTAAAAAACCACAAACCCTCATCCCCAGAAAATGCCAAACCCTAAGCCCCCCAAAACCATAAAACATCAACCCTAAAAATCCCTAAATCCATATCCATTGAAAAAGGTAAACCCTCGTTCCCGAAAAAACCTAAACCCCCTAACCAAAGAAACCAAAACCTATATCCATAGAAAACCCTAAAAATTCAACCCTAGTAAATCCTAAACTCTCATCTATAGGAACCCTAAAACCCCATCCGCAGAAATCCCATAACACCCATCCAATGAAATCCCTAAAACCAAAACCCCAAAAAACCGGATCTCCCATACCTAAAAAAACCTAAACTCTTATCCCCATAAAACCCCAATCCCCCAACACTAAAAAACCCTAACCCTTAGCTCTAAAAAACTCCAAACCCACTTCCCCACAAAACCCGAAATACATATCTCTCTAAAAACCCAAACCCACTTCCCCAATATACCCTAAATTCTCATCCCCATAGAACACTTAACCTCATCCCTAGAAAAATCTTAACCCTGAGCCCAAATAACCCCTAAACCCTTATCCCCAATAAATCATAAAACATGAGTTATAGAAAACCCTATACACTCGGCCCTAAGAAACCCTAAACACTTATATCAAAAAAAAACCTAAACCCTAAAATTTGGAAAATACCAAACCCCTAGACCTAGAAACCCAAAATACCCAAGCCATAAAAAACCATAAAAACTTATCTACATAAAACCCCAATCCCTCATCCCCAAAAATCCCAAATCCCCATCCCCAAAAAACCCTAAACCCTGAGGCCCAAAAAACCCAAAAACCTCAGACCAAGAAAATCCTAAACCTTGAGCCATAGAAAACCTCAAACCCTTAACCCTAGAAATAGAAAAACACTAGCCACAAAAAACCCAAAAAATAATATCCCCATAAAATCTTAAACTCTTAGAATAGGAAAACCCTAAACGATCATCACTACAAAACCATAAACATTCATCCCCAAAAAACTAGAAACCTTCAGACCTAGTAACACTAATCCTTTAGCACCTAAAAACCTAAAACCCTTAGCCTAAAAAACCACAAATCTCTCAGCCATAGAAAACCCAAAACCCTCAATGCCTAAGAAAACCCTCCACCCAGGAAACCCTAAACACTTATCCACCAAAAACCGAATACCTCAACACAAGACAATACTAAATTCACAACCCTAGAAATCCTTAAATGCGTAGTTTAAGAAAACCCTAAACCCTAATACCTAGAAAAATATAAATAATTTTCCCCAAAAAACCCAAAACACATAGCCCCAAAAAACTCTAAATCCTCATCCCAATAAAATTCTAAACACTCATCCCCAGAAAACCCTAAAAACTAATCCATAGAAAAACCCTAATACATAAACCCTAGAAAACAGCAAACCCTTAGCCCCAGAAAACCCAAATCATTTAACAATTAAAAACACAAAAACCTAGTTCCCAAAATACAACAAACTCTTATCCCTAAAAAAATAATTATCCCAAATCCCTTGAGAGTCTCGAGAACTTGTCCCAAAAAATCACAAACCCTCAATCCCAAAAAAGCTAAACCATCATCCCCAAAGAACCCTAATCTTTAATCCATAGAAAACCTAAAACACCGAGGCACAAAAAACCAAAACCCTCATCCCTATAAATCTCTAAAATTTTAGCAAACAAAAATTCCAAACAGTCATTCCCAAAAAACTATAAAACTTCGGGCTTAGAACACCTTAAACTCATAACCCAAAAAAACCCTAAGTCCCAAGCCACAGAAAAACCAAAACCCTCATCCCCAAAAAACACTAAACCATATGCCCTAAAAACCCATAAACCTCCATTCCTAGAAAAACGTAAACTATAATCCCCCCAAAAAACCCAAACCTTATCCCATAAACTACCCAAACCCTCGTCCCTAGGAAACCCTTAACAGCCATCCTTGAAAAAAAACCCTAAACTCTAGTACAGATAAAACCCCCAAGAAAACACTAAACCAAAAACACTAGAAAAAGTTAAAACCTCATCCCCAGGAAACCCTATAACCTCAACCCTAAAAAACCATAACCCCAAAGCCCCAGAAAACCATAAACTATCATCATATAAACCCCTAATTCCATATCCCCATAAAATCAAAAATCCTCATCCCCAAAATACCATAAACCCTCATCCTCAAAAAACCCTACACCTCACCCCCCAAAAATCCAAAACGACAATCCTTATAAAATCCCAAACCCTCATCCTCACATGAGCCAAAACCATGACCTCCATAAAACCCAAAACCCTCATCCCAAAAAATCCTGAATACATAACACTAGAATACCCTAAACCATAAACCCAATAAAACCCTAAACCCTCATACCAAGAATCCCCTAAACAATTGTTCCTCAAAGACTCCAAAACCTTATACTTAGAAAACATGAGACCCTCAGCCCGAAAAAAAAATTAAACACTAGGCCCTAAGAATACATAAACCCCCATCCCCAAAAAACCCTAAACCCTTACCCCCCAAAAAATAAACACTGAATCCCAAAAAAACCTTAACGCTATTACCCTAAAACTCCTATCCCAAGGACCAAAATAACCAAGAACCCTTAGCGCATAAAATCCCAAATCCTTATCCCTAAAAAACCATAAATCTTCAGTCAGAGAAAATCTGAAACCTGAATCAATAGAAAACCCTAAACCCTTATCCCTAGAAAACCCTAAACCCTTAGCCCTAGAAAACACTAAATATACATCATGGTAATACCATAAAACCTCATCCACATAAAACCCCAAACACTAATACCCAGAACATCGAGATCCCTCAAACCCAAAAAACCACATAACCTCATCCCTCAAAAACGCAAAACCCTCATCCATAGAAAATCCAAAATCCTACCCCCCAAAAATACAAAAAAACCTCATCCCTTGAAAAACCTAAACCCTCAGACCCATAAATCTATAAACCCTCATCACCAAAAAACACTAAGGCCTCATCCCCAAAAAACATGAATCCATCAACACCAAAAAAATATGAAACCCTTGGCCTTAGAAAACCCTAAACCCTTATCCCCATAAAAACAGAAACCCTCAACCAGAAAAAACACAAACCCACAATCCCAGAAAACCCCTAACCCTCTACCCAAAAAAACAATAAACCCTCATCCATAGAAAAAATTAAATCCTCAGAACAATAAAAACCTAATCCCACAGCCACCGAAAACTCTAAAACCACTACCCTAGAAAACCCTCAACACTCATTTCCATGAGGGTCTATACCCTCATCCACAGTGAACCCTAATCCCCATAAAACTTTACACCATCTTCCCCTAAAAACCCCAAACCCTCATCCCTCAAAACCCCTAAAACCTCATCCATAAAAAACCCTAAATCATATACTGTGGAGGACCCTAAACCTTCATCCATAGAAAATGATAAACAATCAACCCTAGAAAACTCTAAACACTTATCCCTCGAAAAAGATAAACACTCTTCCCTAGAAAACCTTTAAACCTCAACCCCATAAAATCCCAAACGCTCAACCCCATAAAAACCTATAACCACAACTCCAGAATACCCTAAACCCTCAACATAAAAAAACCAAAAAACATCTGCCCTAAGAAACCATAAACCCCCAGCATAAAAATACCCAAATCCTTCAACGACATAAAATCCCAAACCCTCCGACCCAGAAAACAAAAAATACCCAACCCCATAAAACCATAAACCCTCATCCCCCAAAAACTGAAAACCCTCCTCTTCAAAAAAACTCTAAACCCACTACCCTAAAAAACCCAAAAAACTTAGCCATAGAAATATCTAAACACTTACCCCCAGGAAACAGTGAAATCTCATCCCTAGAAAACCCAAAACCCATAGCCCTAGAAAACGCAAAACCCTTAGCCATAGAAAATTCTAAAACTGCAACCCCCAAAACACTAAAATCTTAAGCCCCATAAAACCCTAATACATCATCCTCAAAACCCCTCTAGAAAACCCTAAAACTTCAACCCAAGAAAACCATAAACACTCATCCATAGAAATCCTCAAACCCTCATCCATAGAAAACCAAAAAACCTCAACCCACGAAAAACCCAAAACTAGAGCCCCAAAAAACCCCAAACCATTATCCCCAAGAAACACCAAATTCAATGCCACAAAAAACCATAAACTCTATTCCCATTTAAACCTGCTACACTCAGTCCCAGAAAACCATAAACCCTCAGTCCTATAAATCTTGAAACCCTCATCCCTAGAAAATCCCAAACACTCATCCCCAAAAATCCAAAACACTCATCCATAGTAAACCTTAAATCCTCACCCCTAAAAATCCCAAACCCTCAGACAATGAAATCCAAAACCCCTCAGTCCCAGGAACACTAAACCCTCACCACTAGAAAATACTAAATCATCAGACTCTAAAAAACATAAACCCTCATCCCTAGAAAAAAATAAAACTTCAGGACCAGAAAAACCAAAACCATCAAAACCAAAAATCTACAGCCATAAAAAACTATAAACCCTCATCACTAGAAAACTATAAACCCTTATCCTCAAAAAACCCTATACCCTCAGCCCCAGAAAACCCTAAACCCTATTCCCAAGAAAACCCTAAACCCTTATCCCTAGGAAACCCTAATCCCTAATCCAAATAAGACATGAAACCACCATCTTTAGAAAACCCTAAAGACTTACCTAAAGAAAACCCTAAACCCTTATCACTAGAAAACCCTAAACCCATAACACCATGAATCCCCAAACCCTTAGTCATGGAAAATCACCAAACTTGAATACCATAAAAACATAAACTCCCTGCTAGAGATAAAAAAACCCTCATCCCCAAAACACCATAAATCATTAGCTCCATAAAACCCCAATCCCTCAGTACCAGAAGAACCTAAACCCTCAGCACTAAAAAACCCCAAACCCTCATCCCTGAAAACCCTAAACCTTAAACCCTAGAAAAATAAAAACTCTCAGCACCAAAAAGAACCTTATACCTATAGCCCAAGAAAATCCAAATCCCTAATCCCCATGATACCCTAAACCCGCAACCCCATAAAACTCTAAACCCTCAGACTTAGGAGAACAAAAATCCTCATCCATAGAAAACACTAAACTGTTAGCCTTAGAAAATGATAACCCCTCATCACATAACAAACCCAAAAAACACAACCCCAGAAAACCCAAAACCCACTACCATAGAAAACCCCAAACAAATAAGTCAAAAATAACTATCAACCCTCAACCCCAAAAAACCCTCAACCCTCAACCCTAGAAAACCCTAAACCATAATCCAGGAAAACTCCAAACCCTCATCCCAGAAAAACCTTAAACCCTCTAACCCAAAAAACCCTAAACCCCTAGCCAAAAAAATGCTAAAATCTCTGCCCTAGGAAACCCTAAACCCTCATAATCATAAAACTCCAAACACTTAGCCCCATAAAACCAGAAAACCACTTCCCAAGAAAAACCTAAACCCTCATCCCCAGAAAACTGGAAATGCCCATACCCAAAAATCATGACCACCAAAAAACCTTAAACACTTAGACACTAAAACCCTAATCCCTAATCCCCAAAAAACCATGATACTAAATTACAAAAAAATAAACCACCTTTTCTAGAAAACCATAAACCCTCAGACCTAGAAAATCCTAACCCCTTAGTCTATGAAAACCTCAAACCCATAACCCTAGAAAACATGATACCCTCAAAAATAGAAAACTCTAAAACCCCATTCCCAAAAATGCATAAACACTCGTACCTAGAACACCCTAAACCCTCATTCATATAACAACATAAACACCTATCCCAAAAAAACCCAAATCCCCAAAACCCAGACACCCTAAACCATTATCCAAGAAAAGAAAAACCCTCATCCCAAAAAAACTTCATACCGTCTTCCTATAAATTTCTAAACTGAATGCCACATAAAACTCAAAACCCACATCACTTGAATACCCTAAAAACTCATCCCCAAAAGACCATAAACTCACTTCCCTAAAAAAACCCCAAACCCTCATACCCAATAAATGTAAACCCTTAGACTCAGAAAATAAAAAATTCTTAGACACAAAAAACCCTATGCCCTCATCCACGAAATCCCAAAACAGACCGCTCTAGAAAACATGAAACCATATTCCCCATAAAACCTTAAACCCTCATCCCTAGAAAACCCCAAAACCCTCATCTCTAAAAAACCCTAAAGGCTCATCCTTATAAAACCATAAACTCTCAACCCCATAAAACTCAAAACCAACATACCTAGAAAAACCTAAACCATCTCCCCACAGAACCCAAAACCATCATCCCCAAAAAATGTTAAACCCACATCCCCATAAAACCATAAACTTTCATTCACAAAAAAACCTAAACAAACATACCCAGAAAACTCAAAACCCACATTCCTTGAAAAATACAAACCCTCATCAGTACAATACCCTAAAACCTCAACCCTAGAAAACCCTATACCCATAGCCCTAGAAAACCCTAAATCGTTATCCCCATAAAACCCTAAGTCTTATACCCTATAAAACCATAAACCATTAGTCCCAAAACCCAAAACCCTCATCCCTAGAAAACACTAAAACCTCATCCCAAAAAACCTTTAACCCTCAACCACATAAATCTCTAAACCCTCATCCATAAAATGTCCCAAAAAATCCCCAATCCCTAAGACCAAGAATACTCTCAACCCTTAGTCCCAAAAAAACACTAAACCCTAAACCCACAACCCATAAAATCCCCAATCCCTAAGACCAAAAATACTCTCAACCCTCAGTCCCAAAAAACCCTAAACCCTCATCCCTAAAAAACCCAAAACACTCAACAACAGAAAACCCAAAATCCTCATCCCTAAAAAACCCTATACCCACATCCACAATAAAGGTTACACGCACATCCAAAAAATCCCTAATTCCAAATCCACACAAAACCGTAAATCGTCATCCACAAAAAACCATAAACCCTCATCCCCACAAAAATCTTCACACTCATCCCCATAAAAAACTAAACCATATACCCCAAAATACAATAAACATTTAGCCCCAAAAAAACCCAGGACATTCATTCTTAAGGAAATCTTAATACATCATCCCTAAAAAACCCAAAACCCTAATCACCCCAAGACCCTAACCCCTCATCCCCAAAAAACTTATTCCCTAAGACCCAAAAAACACCCAACCCCTAGAACTAAAAAATAATAAACACTCAACCCCAAATTACCCAAAAATAACAACACCAAAAACCCCCAAACCCTCAGCCCCAAAAAATAAAAAACCTCAACAATAAAAAACCTCAAATACTCAGCACCAACAAACACTAAACCTCGAGCCCGAGAAACCCCAAATCCCTCATCCCCAAAAAAACACCAAACCCCCATCCCAAAAAAATTCCAAAACCCCCAGCCCCAAAAATCCCCAAACCCTCATCCCTAAAAAAACCCCAAACCCTCAGCCCCAAAAAATCTCAAACTCATAGCCCCCAAAGAAATAAATTTTTTTCCCTAATTAACTCCAAACCTCACCCTTAAAAAACACCAAAAAACTCATCCACAAAACACCCAAACCCTCATCCCCAAAAAACAACAATCCCCCAGCCCCGTGAAACCACAATCTCTCAGCCCCAAAAGACACCAAACTCTCATCCCTAAAACCCCATCCCCCATCCCCCAAAAACCTGGAACCCTAATCCCTAAACCCTCATCCCCAAAAAACAGCAAACCCTAAGTTGCGAAATAAAACATTCTGTTCAAAAAACCCAAAAACAATAGCCCCCAAAACCCCAAACCATCATCCCAAATAAATGTTAAACCATCATCTATAAAAAACCAGAACCCTCAGACCCAAAAAACATGAACCCTCAGCCCGAAATAACCTAAAACCATCAAACATAAACAATCACAAACACTTATCCAAAAAAATATTAACCATAATCCCAAAAATAAATTGAATCATCATCCCCAAAAATCCTCATCCCCAAACCCCCAAATCCTAATCCCTAAAAAACCCTTAACCCTCAGCCACAAAAAACCCCAACCCTCAGCCCCAAAAAACAAAAAACCCTCAGCCCCAAAAAACCCAAACCCTCATCCCCGTATAACACGAAACCTTCATCCCTAAAAAACCCCAATCCCTCATCCCTATAAAAACAAATATTCTCATCCCTAAAAACCCCAAACCCTAAATCCAAAAAAACTAGAAACCACCTATCCAAAAAAACCCAAACCCTCAGTCGTAAAAAACCCCAAACACTCAACCCAAAAAAAACCCCAAACCTTCACCCCAAAAAACCCCAAACCCTAAGAATGAAAAAACACCAAATACCTAGCCCCAAGAAACCCCAAACTCACTTCTAGAAAAAACCCTGAAACATTATCCCCTTAAAATCAGAAAAACATATCTTAAAAAATCACTAATCACCCAGCCACGAAAAATAATAAACACTCACTCAAAAAAATACCTAAACTCTCAGAACTAAAAAAACCTAAACCATCATCCCCAAAAAACTATAAACCCTCATCCAAAATAAACCCTAAACTAAACACCTAAAAAAACCAAAACCCTCATCCCTAAATAGTAAAACAAAAAAAAACCTAATCTCTCAGCCTAAAAAGGACTCTAAACCCTCTTCCCCCAAAAGCCATAAAACCCGATCCCCCAAAAAACCCTAAACCATATTCACAATCAAAAAACTAATCTCTTAGTCCCCAAAATAAAAAACCATCATCCCCCAAAAAACTACTAAACATCCTCCCAAAAAATCATAAATCCTCATCCCTATATAACCCACAACCCTCAACCCCCAAAATCACTAAACCCCTATTCCTAAAAAATCATAATTCCTCATCCCCCCAAAAAACTACACCCCCATCCCCAAATAACCCGAAACCCTCGCACCTAGAAAAACATAAAAAATCATCCCCAAAATACCATAAATTATCAACCCCCAAAAAATAATAAAACATCTGCCCTAGAAAATCCTCAACCCTCATCCCCAAAATACCTAAACCCTCATACCCAAAAAAACAAAACCCTTATCCACAAAACACCCGAAACACTTAACCTTAAAAAATTATACAACCTTAGCCCTAAAAATTGATAAACTCTAAACCCCAAAATGATAAACTCTCATCCTAAAAAATCCTAAACACTAAGCCTCAAAAACCCTAAACACACAGATCCAAAAAAACCTAATCCCACAACCCAAAAAAACCCTAAATCCTAAACAAAAAAAAAACATATTCCCTAAGTCCCAAAATATCCTAAACCCAAATCCCTATAAAATCTATAACCCTCATAAAAAACACTAAAACATATCCCAAAAAATTCCATAAACCGTCATCCACAAGAATCCAAAAACACCCATCCCAAAGAAACCCTAAACACTCTACCCCAAAAAACCTAAACCCTCAGCCATAAAAAATATTAAACCCCAATCCCCCAAAAAACTAAACCAACAGCCCCCAAATCCCTTATACAATGTACCCCTAATGAAATATATTCCTTTATACCAAAAAAACATTAAACCCCCAACCTCAAAACAAATATGAAACCCCCATCCCCAAAAAATAAAAAACTCTAAAACCCAAAAAACATCAAACCCTCAAAAAAACACGATAAACACATATCCCTAAAAAATACTAAAACGTAAACCCTAAAACCTAAACCATTATCCCAAAAAAAACCCTAAAACCTAATCCAAAAAAGTCCTAGACCATAGTCCCAAAAAAACTCTAAACCCTAAGTCCTAAAAAACCTAAAACCCTCAGACAAAAAAACACTAAACCCATAGCACCAAAAACCCCTATACCCTCACCCCAAAAAATCATGAACACTCACCACCCCAAAATTCCCAAACCCTCAGCCCCAAAAATCCATAAACACTTCTCCATAAAAAACATAAACCTTCATCCCCAAAAAACACCAATCCCTTTTCCCAAGAAAACACTCAACCCTTTTCGCAAAAAAAACATAAACCCCAAGCCCCAAAAATCCCTAAACCCTCCTACCAAAAAAAAACATAAACCCTCATCCACAAAAACCCAAAACCCTCATCCCGAAAAAATCATAACTTTTGATCCCCAAAAACCCAAAAAACCTCATCCTCAAAATACCCTAAACCCTATTTCACAAAAAACCCTAAATCATCAGCGTAAAAAGACCCTAAACCCTCGGTCCTAGAAAACCCTAACACCATATCCATATAAATCCATAAATCCACAACCTCATAAAAACATAAACGCACACAACTAGAAAATAAACCCAATGCCCAAAGAAACATTACACTTATAGCCTGAAACATTCCTAAACCCACATCGCCCAAAAATCCTAACCCCTCATCCCTAGAAATCCCTAAACCTTCTTCCCCATAAATTTCTAAAACCTCAGTGTCAAAAAACCCTAAACCCTTATTCCTAAAAAACCCAAAGTCCTCATCCTCTATAAATACCCATACCCTTATCCCTATTAAAAGGTAAATAGTCTTCCCCCCAAAAACCTAAAACCTCATCCCTAGAAAACTATAAGCCCAAATCCCTAGAAAACCGAAAACATACATCCCCAGAAATATAAAAACCCTCAAACCCATAAAACCCTAAACCCTCAGCCCCATAAAACCCTAACCACGCAGCTTCATAAAAATTTCCCCATCCTCAAAAAATAATAAACACCTACCACCAAAAACCAATTAACACTCATTCCTAAAAAACCTAATCCCAAAAAAACTCAAACACTCAACCATAAAAAACCATAAACCCTTGGCACTAAAAAATCTGAAATCCTCATCCCCAAAAAACCATAAACCCTCATCCCCAAAAAACTCTAAAACCACTACCCCAAAATAGCCTAAACCCTCATCCCCAAAAATCCCTAAACTCTTAGCCTTAAAAACACTAAAAAATAGCCCACAAAACCACAAAATTTCTAGACATAAGCACCCTAAACCCTTGGCACCAAAAGAACCTAAAACCTAGATTCTAGAATACCCAAAACCCTGATCCCCAATAAAACCTAATTAATCGTCCATAAAAAACAAAACACTCATCCCCATGAAACCCTAATCCATAAAACTAAAGAAACTAAACCCATGGATCCAAATATTCCTAAACCCTCATCCCGAAACCCCCTTTCACCAAAAATACCTCAGCCTCAAACCCTATAAAATGATAAACCATCGTCCCTAAAAAATACTAAACCATCATCCCCCAAAAATCCTAAACCCCAGACCCTAGAAAACAGAAAACCCTTAGAGACAATAAACCCTATACAATAAGCTCAAAAAACCCCTCAAAATTCATCCCCCAAAACCCCTAAACCATAGACCAAAAAAACTAATAAACCCCCTGGAACCAAAAAATTATAAACCCTCAGACCCAAAAAACCATAAACCATTAGCCCTAAAAAACCCTAAACCCTCAGCCCAAAAAACACTATACACTCAGCCATAAAAACCCTGAAAACCTTGAGCCCAAAAATTCATAAACTCTAAACCCCAAAAAAACTAAAACCCTCAGATGCATTAAACCTTAAACCCTCATCCTAAAAAAAACCCTAAAACCTCATCCAGGAAAACCCTAAACACCCTACCCAAAAAATTCAAAATAGTCAACCCACATCCCTAAAAAAATCTAAACCATCGATCCCAAAATACATTAAACCCTTATACCCAAAAAACCCGAAACCCTTGTCCCAAAAAATCAATAATAGATCTACCCCAAAAAGCCTAAACCCTTAGATCCAAGAAACCCTAAAACCTCACCCATAAAAAACAATAAACCATTGTCCCCAAGAACACCTGAACCCTAGGACCTAAAAACCCTAAACCCCCAACCCCATAAATCACTAAAAATGAATGTTAAAAGATTGTTGAAATAGAATCAGTCATGCTAGCAATGAAGGATAAAAAAGTGGATCTCTTACACCCAAAGCTACGCAACTCTAAATGAAATCTTTGTTGATTCATTTTGAGACGTTTCTTGATCTAAATTTTGATGTTTTTTAATTATCATGAGAGAAGATAATAGAAATAGAATCATTCATGCCAGAAATGAACAAACCCAATGTTGATATCATGAACCTGAAGCTACCCAACTCCAAATTCATGCTTTGGTGAGCCATTTTGAGAAAATTATTGATAGGGAGTTGGGGGTGTTTCATGAGAGGATTGATGAACTGTAGAATAAACCAATCTTGAGGATGATTCATGGTAACCCGCAATGTATTCTAGCACCACATCTCCCCCACATCATAGAGAAGGGGATGGAGAACCTTGTTGTTGAATTTGAAGATGTATCACAAAGGAATAGGTTGTACCAAAAACCTAGAGGAGGCCAAAGGAGACCACATAATGATGAAATACTTGGAGGGATCAAGGTGAAGTTCCTTAAATTTCAATAGAAGGGAGACTCAAAATCATACTTGGAGTGGTAGATGAAAACCAATGAAGTTTTTTCATTCCTTACATATTCTGATGATAAAAGGGTCAAACTTTCTTCCATTGAATTTTCTAATTATGCTTCAATTTGGTGGGATCAAATGCAAAAGGTTAGTGCTAGATATGGAGGGCTCCCTATCAATACTTGTGACGATATGATGTTTTCCATGTGAAAGCTATTTGTCTCCTCACACTACCATAACGATCTCCATAAAAAACATCAGTGGCTCACCCAAGGGAGTAAGAGTGTTGAATGTTACTATAAGGAGATGAAAATATCCATGATTCAAGAAAACATTAAGGATGATCTGATAGCAACCATTCCACAGTTTTTACATGGACTCAATCGGGTGATTTTTGATCAACTGGAGATGTACCACTATGTGGGGATATAAGATATGATCCAAAAATCCACCAAGGTCGAGATTTTTTTTTAATTAGGATAAATTTGAGGAAACACACTACCAAATTCACTCTATGGAGAAATTCAATAAAGCATATTGAAGAATCATCAAATCCAAAATGGGTGGTTGATTAGAAAAGTGATATGGTAATTCTTCCATCTAAGAAACCTACTTTTAATGCTAACTAAATGATAAATAGAGATATTCATTGTTTCAAATGTCATGGAAGGGGAAACATTGAAAATCAATGCCCAAACTATCACACCATTACCATTAAAAAGTATAGATAATGTGATATAAGTAGGGAGATCTTGGAAGAAGTGGTGGAGGATTCCCCGAAAATTGATAATGGAGAATTTTTAGAAGAAGTTTATCTTCTCATCATAAAGAAGGTTTTGAGTGCTCAAATGATGTTTAATGAGAAAGGATAAAATGGATAACCTTTCTTACACCATGATGGGGGATTCTCTAGAAATATGGAAAGAACTGAGTTGGTGGAGACGTTGGGAGTCCCAATATTGAAGCACCAATATCCATACCGGCTTCAATTGTGGAATGATTACAGATAAGTGAAGGTAATGAAATAGATAATTTTCTTATTTGAAATTTGGAGTTATAATAATGACATACTATGTGATGTCGTAACAATGAAGGTGTTCCACTTACTTCTAGGTCGACCATGGAAACAAGATCGGCGTGTGCCCAATGATGGTTTTCTAAAGAATCACTCTTTTAAACTCTATGGGGAACCCTAACCCTTATCCAGATATCCCCGAAACATTTTTTTAAGATCAAATTGTGAATGATAAGAAAAAAATGAGTGATAAAAAATATTATAGAAAGAGATAAAGGAGAGAATTTGAAAAGATGAGAAAACGATAGTACACAAATGGAGAGAAAATAAAACTCAAGAGGGAAAAAATATTTGAGAGAGGATAAAACTGTGATGTTGGAAAAAAGGGTGGGGTTAAGGGTGATTTTATTTCTCAGCAAAACCTTTTATTACTTATGTATAATGAGGTGATGTTGACCACAAGTGACTTAACATCTTCATTGTCAAATATTGTGAAGTCATTGTCACAAGTGTATGATGGAGTCATTACTATGGAGGCACAACATTGTCTTCTACCTATTAGTGAGATACAACAAATTAGAAGATCCAATAAAAACATCTTAGGTCTAAAGGATTAGAAAGAGTGTCTACTGCATGCAGAGTCTAATTAGAAAAGGGGAGATCAGTCAATAACTCACTTTTGTACATATGGAACTCATTTTTCATTTAACCTCATTGCCATGATTGATAATGTTTTATTACCATTGTAGGAAAGTATAAATATGGAAGGAAAACAACATGTTTAGCAACGACATGGGAAAACAAAGAATTTGGAGAGCCTTTAAATGAAATGAAATTCAAATATCAAGATACATGGAGATGGGCCATACGTAGTGCTCGATATGATTCATTGTAAGATCACATTACAAGGTGAGTACAAAGTAATTTTGAAAATCGATGTTTGTAATATATCCTCACATTTGTATTTAGATGATGAAGAGTCGAGGATGAATCCTTTTCAAAAGGGGGAGGATGATATGAAATTTGAAGATAAAATTTACTAGATGGCATGTGTGGTGTCATATGTAATGTCCCAAATCAGGGTGCCACTTAAAAGATGCCTCATACCCAGTTGGCCACAAGGCCTCAAGTGTATTTCCCCAGACACCAGAGGCCACTGACTAGCATTGAGGGCCTAAGGTGAGATAATGGGGAAACTATTCCCTCATTGGTAGAGTATAACACAACAAAGCAAGAATATGTAATAGTGGAAACCGTAAATAGTATATAACAGATGTAAAAAATGGAATACTGGAAAGATAAATATCAATGAGTTATTCCATACAAAAGATGATGCATCTTGTTATTTCTAAGAAAATAGCCAAAACATGATATACTATAGTCATATACAATACAAGGATCAAGGAACATTAATACAAAAGAAAACATAGAAGAATCAAAAGCCTCAGCTTGGTCCCACACTCTCATGGTCCTATACAGAAAGTCAAGTACTAGTAGAAGGTTGCTTTCCCTTCTCAACACCTAGAAAAATATAATCTTCTTGGGCCTAAAACAAGGCCCAAATAGGGTGTGAGACTAAATCCTAGTAGGAAACCACCTAAGGATTCTTCCATTCTATCAGTGAAAATATTTGACATGCCATGTCCATAGTGAAAGTAGAAAACTAGGAAGTACCCAAAAGTAAAAAATCCTACAAGAACTGAAATTCATTTATATTTAACTCCTGTTAGTTAATCAATTCAAATTCATTGAATTTTAGAAGTCCCAAAATCTGGCCTAATCCCGTCAATCCCCTATGTAAAGTAAGCACAAAAGATATATCAATAGGGTATCTAAACAAAAAGAAGTGAAGGCCGAATCCAAGATTGTTCATTGTCTTGGAAGACGTGTCATAAATCATTCCATTTCAATATGTCTCAGGGCCAAGCCCGGTGTATAAGCATTTCAACATATTAAATTTAGGGACAAGCCTAGTGTATAATAATTTCATCATATTAAAATCCGGGACAATCCTGGTATATCATCATTTTAGCAAGTGTCATGGTAAAACCCAGTGTGTAAGCATTTCATCATGTTTCATGTCCATGCCCAGTGTATTTGCATTTCAGTATATATCAGGTTCAAGCCTAGTATATAAGCATTTCATCATAATAAACAACCCATTTAAATTACACAATTACATGCTTGAGATGATGACGGCTCTCGTGGGAAATTCATATAATAAAAAACACATGTAATCTACACTATTACATAGTTTTCAATAATCATATCATGTGGCACATTTCATTTATCAAGAAACACATTCTAATTAAACAATGACATGACCTTAGCATTAAATAACTCACATGGTAAATTTTATATAAAAATACTAACATGTGAATTAAGCTCTCACAAATCACCATCATTTATTATCCCAGATGGGAAAACATTAAATTAACCAATTTCATCTTGAATAACCCATAAAAGGGACCAAAAGCATGTCTGTTGATATCCTAGGCTAAACCGATAAACAATGGTCATCTGAGGGAAATGCTCCCATGGGTGGCCCTTAATCAAACCAAACAAGCTCAAACACACTTCAATTAATTAAATCAATCATCTAAACATCATTATGTATTAACATTGGTCAAATTATCATCCAAGAGACTCCGTAAACATGGGCGTGTGGCACTATGAAACATGTAAAAATCCCGAAATTTAAATAAAGTCACAAGACCACCTACCTAGTCCTCGTGTGACTCTCCTTGTCCAGTGTCATCCTCTATTTCAAGCTATAATGAAGTAGATCTACAAAAAGTATAAATTCTCAATCTTAAATAACCTTGTCATGAGATGGAATTTGAAAGAAAAGCTCAAGAGTAATCTATTATTTACCAACTGGGTTCCAACGCTTCCAATAATGTTTGAATCAGAGTCCGGACAGAGATTTGGGAGGATATTGAATGTTTGATGTTACTGTTTGTGAATCCCGATGAGCGCCTTATGTATAGAATGTTACAGGGGATCTATGGGTCGTTTTTAAGAAAAAACACAAAAATAATCAGTTTGTAAGTCCATATACATGGTGTGTAAATCATTTTAGTATTCATTTGGTGGGTGTTTTCCACTTAATAACATTCTAGGACCTGCTGTCATGACTACACGGTGTGTACTAAGAAGTACACGGCGTGTGGTCGGTTTTTCCTCTCTTTACTTCCATCATGCCCACACACCATGTATACCCATTATACATGGAAAAAATACATGGTGTGTACTTAGGATTACATGGAGTGTAACCTTGAATCAGGCCGTGTGAGAGTATGATTATGGTACTTGTCTAGTTTACCCTAGTTTTCTCAAAAAAAAACTCAAAGGAAAAGGAATAAAAGAAAATAATACCTCAAAGAAAGAACTAGGTTCTTAGAAAATTCCCCCCGTAAAGAATTTTTCCCTTGAAAAGTCCTTCTAAGGGTGGAGAAGAAATGTCTAAGAATTACTCTAGCCATATATAATGCACATTTGCAGCCTTCTCCTAAGTCTTATCTTGTACTCGGCCGTGCTGCCATAGCACCCATACGAGAGGAACTTACCGGCCTCAGAGAACCTTCATGCTCCTATCATCCATATGAATTGGATGCTTCTCAAAGGATTCATAAACCTGATGATCAACCTCCCCAGGTTCCAAAATGTGAGATGGGTCTGAGTGATAGCAGCGTAGCTGATATACATGGGAGACATCATGCATGGCTCGGTACCTCTGAGCTAACTACAACCAATAGGCAACTGACTCAACCCTCTCCAGAATCTCGAACATCTTGAAATATCATGGTGAAAACTTACCTATCTCATAACCCTCCAATGTCTCAAACACAATGAAACACACAAGAAAACATGATCCCCAACCTCGAACTCCAACAGTCATCTATGATAATTGGCATACGATTTTTTACGAGACTGCATTGTATCCATCCGTTTCTGAATCAACTGGACATACTCAGAATTCTCATGTACAAGATGAGATCCTTGTAAATCTGCCTCACCTATCTCCAACCATCACATAGGAGAACGACATGGCCCACCATATAATGCCTCATATGGTTCCATCTCTATAGTCTCCTAGAAACTATTAGTTTAGGAAAATTCAACCTGGGGAATATGCTTCTCCCAAGAGCCCCCAAAATCTAGAACGCATTCTAATAGCATGTCCTCTAACACATGTATTTTATGATCTGAATGGCCATCATTATGAGGGTGGTATGATGTGCTTAGAAGCACTTGTGTACCCAATTACCTCTAAAAACTCATCCAGAAACGATATGTAAAGTAGGTGTCCCTATATGAAAGGATAGAACATGGGACCCCATGAAGTTGTACCACCTCACGAATATATTTCTTTCCAATGTCATCAACACTAAAGGTATCCTTGATCAGAAATAAGTGAGTGACCTTAGTAATCATGCCAACTATAACCCACACAACATTGTTGCCTCTAGGAGACGTCGGTAACCTAGTCACAAAATGCATAGTGACATCATCCTATTTCAACTTCAGAATAGATAACTACTATAAAATCCCAAATCGTCTCTGTTGTTACGCCTTCACCTACTAACAAGTGGAACATATCATTACAAATCCATCTACTTCTCAGTTCATACCCAACAAACAACATTGACATCTCATGTCACAGTACATCTTGGTGACTCTGGGGTGAATTTCCCATGTTGATGCATGAAACTCCCACATCAACTCCTCGCATTTATCCCCTAGAACCCACACTCATCCATGGATATACCGCAAATCATCTTCTCCTACCATCTATCTAAGAGGAGGGTCCTTTCCTGACACACTATCTCGTAGGACTAGGCCTCAAGAATCTGATTTCTACCTTATTCGTACTCGATCCAATAAAGTAGAGGTAACATCTATAGAAGAAAGAAACGTTTTCCCTAGTCTTTCATGAACCTCCAAATGAATCTCAGAGAAAAAATCCATAAGATTCTAGTAATTTATGGCCTCTTGCACTGCCTGTATATGAACCCTCCAACTCAATGTGTTAGCCACTGCATTGCCTTTCCTAGGCTTATAGGCAAGCTCAAAATCAAAGGACTGAAGGTATTCCACCAACCTTCACTGTCTCAAATTCGGACCACACTGAGTAAAGATGTATTTGAAGCTTTTTTGGTCTGTATACACCACACAATTTTCTCCAAATAATTAATTTATCCTACAGCACAAGGCATGAACAACCGCAACTAACTATAGATCTTGCATTGGGTAATTTTTCTCATGTGGCCTCAACTGCTGAGACCCATACACAACAACTCGACCCCTGTATAAGAACTACTCGTAGCCCATTACCTTATGCATCATAGTATATGGTGTAACTCTTGGTCGGCTCTAGAGAAATAAGTATTGGTACTGAAGTCAAATACCCTTTCAGCTACCAAAAGGTTGTCTCATAAGAATATAACCACACAAACCTCATACCCTTCTTATTCAAGACCATCAGCAGCGCTGTGAAGTGTGATAAGTCATGTATAAAACTTATGTAGTAACCAACTATCCCCAAGAATATCCATATCTTAAAAACATTATTGGGTGTCCCCAAGATGCTATAACCCTCACCTTCTCTATGTATACTAATGCTCCTATCATTAAGATGATATGACCCATGAAGTGAATTTGATCCATCTAGAAGTAGAATTTTGTGAGAAAAACATATAATTGATGTGCTTTATGTGTATTCAAAATGATATCAAGATTATTTTCATGGTTGTGTGGATTGTGAGAATACTCTAAGATATCATCCACAAAAACAACCAAAAAATGTAGTTAAGGATGGAACACTCAGTTCATCAGCGTCATGAAAACTGTTGGCGCATTCATGAGACCAAATGAAATAACCAAGTACTCATATAGACCATACCTAAAATGAAAGGTTGTACAAGGTATGTCTTCTGGTCGATCACGTACCTAGTGATATCCTGAACTTAATTCAATCTTCAAGAAAACTCGAGCTCCTTGAAGCTGATCAAACAAGTCATCTATCCATGGAAAGGGGTATTGGTTGTTAACCATCAACTTGTTTAGTTTCCGATAGTCCACAAATAGACTAAGGGCACCATATGCCTTTTTCACGAAAAGGACAGGTGAAACCCACAGAGAAGTACTAGGTAAGATGAAACCCTGTTTCTTCCTGAAATGGGGATGAACTTGTTTGTTTAAGGTTCAAACATTCAAATAGGTTTCTAACGGTTTTATTTGTAGAACCGGAAACATCCAATGATTCTATATCCATTTGGACCTACCTTCCAAAGGTAGGTGCTCATTAGTTGTGGATGGATGAGGCTTAAGAATTTTCATTGGTCGAGAGGATGGGAGGTCAGGCTCATCGCATCTTTTTTAGGGGAATTATTACCTACTCCGGGACTCTCTTATAGATTTATGTTATGTTCATGAATCCTTATTAATTCACCAAGTATGAAAATGAGTTTTTCTTTAGACTTGGCAATCAAGGATAGATATGTATGATATTTGAAGAATCTTTTATATGTATTGGAGGTTTTTAATTGATAGATAATCATCCATATTTATTAGATATTCTTAGTCAATTGTATCCTTCAACACATTATATAGAAATCTCTTGGTCATTATGATAACCATAATGGTTTTAAAGCCACTCAGTGGAGAACTTGATGTTTATTGTCGTTCAGAAAGACATGGATTATTTCAGAGTTGGGATCATACCCGCAAATGGGCTACCTACATATCCTTGTTAAAAATAATGGAATCAGAACCCACATAGTTTGACAGGAAGGATGTATTTTAACATCATATGGGATGGAAAAAGAATTAATGAAATATGTGCTTGGACCTTTGAATGGATTCCTACGCACTCTACTTTAAATGCAGAGATCAAAGTCCACATAGTTCGGGGATTAAATTATGAGATTTATGCATGATTAATGTTCAAAAGAGAGATTTCATAATTAATTTTACACTCTGAGCCCACATGAGTCATACTCGGTGTGATAAACAAGAGGTATCAGTAAATCTAACCATTGTGTCGTGAATGATGTGGTCATAAGAAATGATGCGAGGCTTACGTAAGTACGAAGGCCCATGTAAATGATGATTAAGAATTAGTTCAGGAAAGAATCCCAGGAGCAGGGTCTATAAAGGTATTTTTTATTTATGGAGATTTGGAATTTTAACTCAGGACTTACTCTTAAGCAATATTCCCAAATTAAAGGGGATTTATGATTGGGGCTAACTCTTTAGGAGGATGCCTAGATTAGGGAATGTGGGGCTTACTCCAAAGGAGGATTTACATGAATATGGAACTCGGGGTTTAATCTTAAGGAGGATTCCCAGGTTAAGGGAAATTATTACTAGGGCTCACTCCTGATAAGGAGGCCCACATTAAGAGAAATTATGACTATGGCTTACTCCTGAAAAGGAGGCCCGGGTTAATGGAAATTATGACTGGGGATTACTCCAGAAAAAGAGGCCCATGTTAAAAGAACTTCTCAGAATTCCTTATAGATAAGGAAGCCAACAAATAAACCATGCCACAAATGGATTTTAATAGGGGTTTGAAGGCTATCTTTGAAGAGGAAAGGTGTATTTGAGGAAAGGAGGTGACCAGGAAGGAGGCCCACAATATTTGTTATGGCACACAAGTCTTGGTCGCGCAAGTATACTTTCATGACATGATTCAACTTGGGTGATGAAAAATACATGATGTGATACATGGGAGACGTTGAATTGGGGCCCTTAGTGTCATCCCTAGAGGCTTTCGGATGTGTGGCGCGCAAGTTTCCTTGAGAGGGAAAGGCAGTGCGCAAGTGTCTTCACTTCCCTTAAGGGTTGGACACTTAGGCGTGAAAGTATTGATGATTTATAATACTTAGGCATTATTCTTCCACTTGAGAGCTTCCATTCTAGGTAAATAATTACCTTAGAAGTGTTCCGATGACCTCAAACAGATACTTGCGCGACCAGAGCTTGAATTTAAGTTTTGGATTTTTCCGTCTTTAAATGGGGGCCCACATGGGGTATTTATAGGCCACCTTAGAAGTGTTCTTAAGTGACCTGTGAGCCCATGACTGGCATGCAAGTGACTTGCGCGGCCAAGGCTGGCGTGCAGGTAAACTTGCACGCCTTAATGCCTTTGTGAAATTCTTGATGTTCTTCCCACTTTTTTGCTTGAGGTACTTCTGATAGTCAATCTTTGGACTCTGTGATGGAATGAAGCATCAAGAAAAGTCCCCCCCTTAGAGTTTTATCTGAAAAGGAAAAGGGATTTGACTCTGAGGAAAAAGAGAAACCAAGAACCAGAGGCACACAGGTAAGAGGTGTGCCTGTTGCGGCGTGCAGGTACGAGTTGTGCATGTATGAGGCGCACAAGTTTCTGAATCACTTATAAATATAGGCGTCACATCACGAAATGAATCCAAATTTGGAATGATTCTCACTCTCTTCACACAGGTGTCTTGTCTTTTCACTCGTCCGTGCTTCTGTTAGTCGTGTTGCGCTTCCTCAGTCTATTTATGACTTGCACTCTAGTACTAGCGTGGTAAAAATTGTGTGACCGACTTAGACTTTCCCACCAAATTTAGACTTTCTCACCTTAATTCCTTAGCCATTTTTTCAATTTCTTCAAAACTTTTATAAAAAAACAACTTACTTAAAAGTTAATTATTCGATCTGTGTGCAGATTCAATGGCTCCCAGAAGAATTGGATCGGCTGATGAGCTGGCTAGAAAGTTAATTGATGACAAGATGAACATCATTGACCATGACTATTTTGATATTTGTGACAGAACACTCCCATATATGGCCATGTACTTGAAGAATTATCATGTTAATTTCCCACAGAGCATTTCCTTGCCTTTATATGGCCTTGGTCATCTACAAAGAGTCAATGTTCTAGAGCCAAATAACTATCTTCTGCATTCTTGGTTTCAAACATACACCAACTTTTCTTTAGAAAATGTTTCAATTGAAGGATCATTTGTTTATGTTGGAACATGTAGAAGGCCTACATATTACATCATAGACCTTGTGCCCCAGATCTGAAATCTCATATGCTCGAGATGCAGCCGCACTGTTATCCCTATATTTTGGTTATTTTGTGCATTACGAGTAGCAACAATGGTGTGAACATTAAAATTTTTCCTCCATTCCATTTCCTTGCACATATGAAAATGGAAAACCCATTGGCTGATATGTTTTCCACTACCGGTTGGTGGAGAGAAGACTATCATGACATTTGAACAATATCTGAAAAGAGTACTCTCTATAAATGGTTCTTTATGATACGCGATGCAAGACCCGCTAGGAAGTGTCCTAGGAACCTTGTACAATGTTCGCGCGTTGTGCACCCGGATCGCCGCAAGAAAACAAGTGAATGTGGTGTGCGGATAGTGATAAATAGAAGGAAGAGGGAATTGGTCAAGGTAGAACCCAAAGAGAACTTGTCTCTAAGAACTCTAGCCACAAGACG
The DNA here is from genome assembly GCA_963277665.1 of Viscum album. Taxonomy (NCBI): domain Eukaryota; kingdom Viridiplantae; phylum Streptophyta; class Magnoliopsida; order Santalales; family Viscaceae; genus Viscum; species Viscum album. The sequence goes on from OY728164.1 coordinate 1,801,004,569, forward strand.
CCACAAAGGATGACCAATCCTTTGATAAGTCAAGAATTAAGCAATAACACAAAGGTTGCAAGCAAAACTCACCATAATAACATTACCTTCATTTATCATCCTTCAAGAGTACAAGGGGGTGGCTATTTATAGCCAAAGAAACTTGAAATTCGAATTACACATGGGGTGGCTCTTTACATTAGTCTAATGGCTAGTTTTCCATAGTCAAAAAGCCTATAGGATGCTTTTGACAACTTTGGCACTTGACCAAGACTTTAGGAGACAAGTAGCACACCCTTTTGGAAAAGAAAAGACAAGTAGCCCACCACCTTTTGACTTTGAAGATTCCATGGTGGGTGGGCTTGAAATCTCGTAGCACCACTTGGGTTGGGTTTTTAAAAGCATGTTTGGGCCTTAATTAATGTAATTATAGGCCCGAATGCTTCCCCCAAGCAAAGGTGTTGGGCCTCCTCTTGGAATTCCATGATTAATCCATTTAAGGCCTCCTTCATTCTCTTGGTCCGCTCCCTTGTCATTGGGCCTCCAATTCCACGCAAAGGGTCTTGTCCACTTGTGTGCATTCCTCCTTCCTCATCATGTCCGCCTCCAACCCCGTAATGCCCATGTGTTCCATGATCCTCATCATCTCCTCCCTCCTCAAAAGGATTCGTCCTCGAATCTGAAAATTCAAAGGGAGAAAGATCAGCAACATTAAAGGTACCACTAACATTCCCATACCTGTCGGGTAAATCAATCTTGTAGGCATTATCATTGATCTTCTCTAAGACTTGGAAAGGACCATCTCCTCGTGGATGAAGTTTTGATTTTCGTTGCTCCGGAAACCTCTCCTTCCTCAAGTGTAGCCACACCCAATCTCCAGGTTGAAAAACCATTTTTCGCCGACCTTTGTTGGCGTGCTTCGCTACTTGTTCATTCTTCCGCTCAATGTTGGCCTTTACCTTTGCATGGAACTCCTGCACAAACTTTGCCTTCTTTTCACCTTCAAGATTCGTAAATTGATTAGTAGGAAAAGGTAAAATATCAAGTGGAGTTAATGGGTTAAAACCATACACAACTTCAAATGGTGAAGCATTAGTAGTGGAGTGAACCACTCGATTATAAGCAAACTCAATGTGAGGCAGGCATCTTTCCCAATGTTTTATATTTTTTCTAAGGATGGAACACAATAATGTGGAAAGTGTCCTATTGACCACCTCCGTTTGACCATCTGTTTGTGGGTGTGCAGTGGTGGAGAACAAAAGTTTGGTTCCAAGTTTGTTCCACAATGTCCTCCAGAAGTGACTTAGGAATTTGACATCCCTATCACTCACAATGCTCTTGGGTAATCCATGCAACCTAACAATTTCCCTGAAAAACAAATCAGCGATATGGGTTGCATCATTGGTTTTAGAACAAGCAATAAAATGAGCCATTTTACTAAACCTGTCCACCACCACAAAGATGCTATCCTTACCTGATTGTGATCTTGGCAAGCCGAGGACAAAATCCATTGATATGTCAACCCAAGGATGAGAAGCAACAGGCAAAGGGGTGTATAAGCCATGTGGAAGCACTTTCGACTTTGCATGTTTACACACATTACAATTTCCACAAACACTTACCACATCCCTACGCATGTGAGGCCAATAAAAATGTTCACTCAATAAGGACAATGTTTTCTCAACCCCAAAATGCCCCATTAATCCACCACCATGTGTTTCTCTAACAAGAAATTCACGCATGGAACAAGATGGGACACACAATTTATTTTTCCGAAAAAGAAATCCATCATGTTTGTAAAAATCACTTTTGCCATGTTTTTCACACAACTTCCAAATTTCAGAAAAATCCACATCATTCTCATACATGCTTTTCAACATTTCAAAACCAAGTATTTTAGCATGCATTGAAGTAATAAGAGAATATCTCCTAGACAAAGCATCAGCGACAACATTTTCTTTTCCTTTTTTATGCTTAATGATGTAAGGAAATGTTTCAATGAATTCAAGCCATCTTGCATGCCGCCTATTCAACTTTCCTTGTGACTTAAGAAATTTTAGGCTTTCATGATCCGAATGAATCACAAATTCCCTTGGCCACAAGTAATGTTGCCAATTTTCTAAAGTTCTTTTGAGAGCATACAATTCCTTGTCATAGGTAGAGTAGTTCAATGCAGCCCCATTAAGCTTCTCACTAAAGTATGCGATAGGCTTAGAGTCTTGCATTAAAACAGCCCCAATTCCTATTCCAGAGGCATCACACTCAACCTCAAAAACTTTAGAAAAGTCGGGCAGAACTAAGAGAGGTGAATTGGTTAACTTACCTTTGAGTGTGGAGAAGGCTTCCTCTTGAGCTTTTCCCCACTTGAAACTTACCCCTTTCTTGACCAACTCATTCAATGGTGCCGCGATTGTTGAAAAGTCCCTTACGAACCTTCGGTAAAAACTCGCAAGTCCATGGAAGCTCCTCACCTCATTGGCATTCTTTGGTTGTGGCCAATCCCGAATCGCCTTCACCTTCTCTTCATCAACCCTCATGCCATCAGCTCCTACCACAAAACCAAGGAAAACAACCGAATTTAAACAAAATGTACATTTTTCCAAGTTTGCAAACAACCTATTTATCCTAAGAGTCTCAAAAACATGTTTCAAATGTTCATGATGTTCATCAAGGCTCTTAGAATAAACGAGGATGTCATCAAAATACACAACCAAAAATTTCCCAATGAATGGACGGAAAACATGATTCATTAAGTTCATGAATGTACTAGGGGCATTAGTTAGTCCAAAAGGCATAACTAGCCATTCATACAATCCAAACTTAGTTTTAAATGCGGTTTTCCATTCATCTCCCTCTTTCATTCTAATTTGATGGTATCCACTCCTTAGGTCAATTTTAGTAAACAAGCATGCACCATGGAGTTCATCAAGCATATCATCCAAACGAGGTATGGGATAACGATACTTTACCGTGATTTTGTTGATAGCTCGACAATCAACACACATTCTCCACTTACCATCTTTTTTTGGGACAAGAATTACCGGCACCGCACAAGGACTCAAGCTCTCTCGGACAAATCCCTTCCTTAGCAATTCTTCCACTTGTCGTTGGATTTCTCGAGTCTCCTCCGGGTTAGCCCGATAGGCCGGTCGATTAGGAAGTGTTGCTCCGGGGAGGAAGTCGATATGGTGCTCGATACCCCGCAAGGGTGGTAAGCCATCGAGAATTTCCTCAGGAAAAACATCACCAAAATCCTGCAAAAGAGACATAACACTAGAAGGCATAGAAGGGTTAGGAGAGTTAGTGGTAAAACATTCTCCCTTGCATAAAAGCACGAGAGTTTCCTCCCCCTCCAAAGCTCTCTCTATCTCTCTTTTTCCTGAAAATAAGCTCACTTTTCCCTCAACACTCTTGTTTTCACTCTTATTTTCACTCTTATTTTCAACTTTTTTATTTCCCTCATTTTTTTTGCTTTCACTCAAAACTCCTTTTTCACTCTTGATTTTTCCACTCTTCTCATTCTCTCTATTTTTTTCTCTCTTTTCTTTTTCTCTCTTCTCACAATCTCTCTCAATCCTCACTTGGTCTTCATAAGCTTGCAAAGGTCTCAATGGTGTAAGAATAACCGTCCTCCCATTATACTCAAAAGAATATCGATTGGTGTATCCATCATGTGTGACCCTCCTATCAAATTGCCATGGTCTTCCCAACAAAATATGACTAGCATGCATTGGAACAACATCACACATCACCTTGTCTTCATACTTACCAATAGAAAATGGAACTTGTGCTTGCTTAGTCACTTTGACATCCCCGCTGTTATTTAACCATTGCAATCTATAAGGCCTAGGATGTCTAGTCGTAGCCAATCCCAATTTATCAACCATCAAACCACTTGCTACGTTTGTACAACTACCCCCATCAATAATCATACTACATACCTTATCTTTGACGAGGCATCTAGTATGAAAAATGTGCTCCCTTTGCTCTTGATCATGTTCTCCTTCGGGTTGAGCACTCAAAGCACGCCTTGCCACAAGCATTTCTCCATGTACGGGGCTTTCTACTTCCACATCCGAATCATCCTCAAGTGATGGCATTTCATCTTCGCTTGAGCTAGCACTAAGAACATTTCCATCATCCAAAATAATCATTGTCCTCTTGTTTGGGAATTGTGAGGCAATATGTCCAAATCCTTGACATTTAAAACATTTGATATCTCGTGATTTGGAAACAACCTTACCCTCCATTTTACCTTTGGATTCCAGAAAGAATGGTTTTGGTTTGGGCAACTCCTTCGAATCAGTTTTGTGTTCCCTTACAAGCTCTTGTGGTTTGGAATCCTTAAACTTTAATGAAGGTCTAGAATCCTTACCAAAAGATGTAGGGCGCATCCTTCTTGCCTTTACTTGCCTCTCCGCTTTGGTGGCCATGTGAAGTAGGTCCTCCATGTCCAAGTAGTGGTGCATGTCCACTATGTCCCGAATGTCATGGTTGAGGCCATTCACAAACCTTGCCATGGTGGCCTCTCGCTCCTCATCAATATTCGCTCGAATCATGATGATCTCCATCTCTTTGTGATACTCCTCAACACTCATGACCCCTTGTTTCAAACCCTGCAACTTGAGGAACAAATCACGATAATAGTGGCTAGAAATGAACCTCTTACGCATTACCACCTTCATCTCCTCCCAAGTGTGGATGGGTCTTTCTCCACTTCGCCGTCGACTCACTTGTAGTTGGTCCCACCAAATACTAGCATAATCGGTGAACTCCACGGCCGCCAACTTCACTTTGTTTTCCTCCGAATAGGTGTGACAACCAAAAACATGTTCGACCTTTCTTTCCCATTCCAAGTAAGTTTCAGGATCATTCTTACCTTGGAATGAAGGGATCCTCAACTTTACTCCTCCAAGATCATTGGCTTGCCTCCTTGGTGGTTGATTTCTCCGAATTGGTGACTCGTGAAAATCGGATAACTCCTCCTCTTCTTCAACAACTCGCCTCCTTGGTGGTGCTCTAGAATTGGAAGGGGATTGGAGTTCATCCATCCTCGCATTCAACCTTTGGAATTGTTCTTGTACAGCCCTCATGAACATCTTAATGTCCACTTCATTGGTATTACTTGACTCCGCCATTTAGGTATCCTGTGAGAAAAATGAAAGGGAAAGGAAAATGGACCTCACACACTCCCTCACTTGTTTACACTCAAAATAATTTGTTCGCTCGTGTTTCACTCAATTTCGGCTTTTATCAAAATGTAACACTCTTGCCTTTTACCACTCAACTTGCTTCCTATAGCGTTCTTACCCAATTTCAACAAATCTAAAGGATCGTTGAAATGTGGCAATCCCGAACTAGAATTCAAAGATAAAATTCAAAAATGGATTCAAGATAGAAAATATTTGAAGTGAATGAAAAGGGATGAAGAAGAATGAAAATGGGACGTAGAATTCAAAATGTTGCCATTTTTTTTTTTGAGCCTTAATTTTTTTTTTTAAATTTTTTTTTTGGCTCTTTTTTTTTGAATAAATGTAGCAGCAACAAGATGAATATTTTAATATTTAAATGCAGGAGAAGCAGTAATTTGTAACACAAAATGGAATCAAAGTGTGAGTTGCGGGGTTTTGAAATTGCAGATTTTTTTGCAAAATTTGAACCCACTATATCTCACGATATATGGCTTTGATTTTTATGATTCCAAATGGGGAGGAAAGATCAGCTTCTCAACTGCAAGAATGACATGTTATACATCCGAAATGATGAAGAAATGACGTCCGTAGGTGAAGGAGGAATTGGACCAGAATTGATGTCGGCCCGATTCGAAGAGAAATGAAATGGAAGAAGGGATAAGAAAGAAGGAACCTGATTTCTTGCAAATGGGCTCTGATACCAAATGATACGCGATGCAAGACCCGCTAGGAAGTGTCCTAGGAACCTTGTACAATGTTCGCGCGTTGTGCACCCGGATCGCCGCAAGAAAACAAGTGAATGTGGTGTGCGGATAGTGATAAATAGAAGGAAGAGGGAATTGGTCAAGGTAGAACCCAAAGAGAACTTGTCTCTAAGAACTCTAGCCACAAGACGCCACAAAGGATGACCAATCCTTTGATAAGTCAAGAATTAAGCAAGAACACAAAGGTTGCAAGCAAAACTCACCATAATAACATTACCTTCATTTATCATCCTTCAAGAGTACAAGGGGGTGGCTATTTATAGCCAAAGAAACTTGAAATTCAAATTACACATGGGGTGGCTCTTTACATTAGTCTAATGGCTAGTTTTCCATAGTCAAAAAGCCTATAGGATGCTTTTGACAACTTTGGCACTTGACCAAGACTTTAGGAGACAAGTAGCACACCCTTTTGGAAAAGAAAAGACAAGTAGCCCACCACCTTTTGACTTTGAAGATTCCATGGTGGGTGGGCTTGAAATCTCGTAGCACCACTTGGGTTGGGTTTTTAAAAGCATGTTTGGGCCTTAATTAATGTAATTATAGGCCCGAATGCTTCCCCCAAGCAAAGGTGTTGGGCCTCCTCTTGGAATTCCATGATTAATCCATTTAAGGCCTCCTTCATTCTCTTGGTCCGCTCCCTTGTCATTGGGCCTCCAATTCCACGCAAAGGGTCTTGTCCACTTGTGTGCATTCCGCCTTCCTCATCATGTCCGCCTCCAACCCCGTAATGCCCATGTGTTCCATGATCCTCATCACTTTACTTCCAATGCTCCATTCTCAAATCCATGTATCCATCTTGCAAGTCACTTGGACAAAAATAGAGTCACTATTTGTTTAGCAGAAAATTTTATCAACCCGCACTCAAGAACATTATTTTATAATTATTCCCAGAAGAGCTGGTATCACTGCATCTCTTGTTATATCCAGTTGAAAGAATGAAATCCAAGTGGCTGCTGATGAAGCTCAGGATGCCATAAATCAAATGAAGAGTTATGTTGAAAGCCTATTGTAATTTTTGAAAAATATAAGAGACTCTAGTCTGTGGATGTCCTTCTAACGCTTTTGCATCAATTAAAAACACAATCATCTTTAATCATTTGTACCTGCATTCTATTTCTAATTACTTTAATTAATTTTACCTAATCCAGTGGGCCTAGTAAGCATAGTTTGATTTTTTCTAGTATTATAAAAAATAACCCTACAAACTTTGAATCTTTTGTTGCTCAATATTTCCTAAATCATACAATATGTACGTTTAGCGAGATGGAACTCAACTTTTGTTCAGAGTTCCTTTTACAAGTTTCATATTTAATGAGTACCCAATCTCTTATTGGCAGTTTAAAGTCATGCATGTCGGACATAAAAGAGGATAATGTTTAAGGTCGAATAACATTGAAAGAATGGATTATAATTGACTCAATTCCTTGATAATTTGTTTGAAAACATATTACCACATTCAAGTATGGAGGAAAACATGTAAACTATGACATAATAAATTTTTAATTTGAGGGATGATATGAAAAAAGGACTAAAAGACATTAGAGGAAATATTTCCGAAGATTGATGTTACTACTATTTGAAAAAACCATTAGGGGGTTGAATTATGAAGGGCCACATAAGGTAATTGGCTACAAAGTCAAATAATTGCATCTTTTGGCTGATAGGTCTGTTATGTAGACTACTTATGCAAGGCCACCTAGGTGCATGTGCTTCATAGTCATGAAAAAGAACTCTCATAAGTTTTACTTTTCTATTGCTAAAAATCCAGTGGAAGTTTATGGTGATTCAAATTTTCCAAAGCATAGAGTTTGCTGTATGGAGAAGGGTACATGAATATGGAGAGGATATTACCAATCAAGATTTTAAAAGAATTGGATTAATGTCACTCTTGCGAAATTTTAACCCAAACGTAGGGAAGGGAAATATAAAGCATAGACTTGAATACTTTCAGATCATGAAAACGAGTATGGGACAAATATGTTAAGTATGTATATTTTTTGTGGATCCATACATATTTTTGTTAAGACCAATAAAGACAAAAGTGGTTTTCCTCATATGAATGAAATTACCACTATTTGACAAACCTGTTAGGGTGTTGAATTATGCAGGTCCACTTAAGGTCATTGGCTGCATAGTCAAATAATAACATCTTTTGGCTGACAGGTCCTTTTTGTAGACTACTTATGTAAGGCCACCTAAGGGCACGTGTTGCACAGTCAGGAAAAAGAATTCCTGGGTATGAGACATTTTGTGACCAGAAGTCAAGAAAAGGGTTATGGAGATCTGGAAGTATTTAAGGTTATGAGTATGACCCAAGAAAATGCGTATTTTCCAATCCATGAAGGAGATACATAGACCAATGCAGACCATAATCATGATGTGTCTCGGTCCTGAATTGAGATGCTGGACTTCACTATATATCTCATTAGAATGAGAATCAAGACAAATTTAGTTCTTGAAATACATTTAAACATCATGTGGGATTATAATGTAGGAGATCTTATTTTAGGGTCATAGACCTCGAACCATAATGAGGAATACCGATTTTGTGTTTTATAAACCTGATGTGAATAAAGACCAGGGTTCTTATACCACATTCATGTTTTCACAGGGGAAATTTTTAGCCAAGGGACTAAAAGTGGAATTTGGGGTTAGGCCCAAATATTGGGGCTGGATTCGAGGGATGCTTGAATGTTCCAACGTATCCCATAAGGATTGGAATCAAGCCATACGTAGTTCTTGAAATACCCTATGTACAGATTTCGTTTGTACATGTGAAGGGTGAAAGGGGACTTTATTGCAATGATGTTTTGACCGAAGATTAATGGTTCGAGCATTTCCATGTATGCACGTAGTCCTTGGAATATGAAATGGTTGGAGATCAATGTCAATAATGATTCCCTCTTAGGTGAGAGTGTCAAATACTGTGGTAGTTTATTTTTCATACCAGAAAAAAGTACGAATAGTTTACGGTCATACGCATGGACTGGTGCTGCAAAGTTTAGCATCATGTAGTTAAGACGTACCTCTATGCAGTTTAATGTCTTGCAGTAAGGACAATGGGTTCTATATAGTTTAACGTCATATATCGAGGATGATGGTGAACCAATGTGAAGATATTGGTTTGGGGGGGGCTTCACAGATCAACATCGTATGAGATGGAGGTGAACGGATGTGAAGATGTTGGTTTTGGGCTTGAACCTCAGGAGTTTTCCAACATACCCATCATAGAAGGCAAGGATCAATGTTCGCGTAGGTCGCTTAAGAATGAATTGGTGATCAATTTTTACTTGAGGACAACCCGAAGGTGGTGTTGGGACTTAAGCGTGGTTAGTGGCCTAGAGAGGGTTTTATGGTCGAAGCTTACTCTAAGCTCACTTGAGTCATGATCAGTGTGATAAACAAGAGGTTACAACAACTTTAATGATTTACAGTTTAACGTCATGTAGGACAAAAGGGTCCCGTTCGATTTAGCATCATGTATCTAGGACGTATTGTAGTTTAAGGTCTTGAAGGACATGTGCATAGTTTAACGTCAGGTAGGAATATGAGGGATTGGACACATTTTAATGTCATGTTGGAAAATGGAGGTACCATACTGTTTAAAATCTTGCAGTAAGGAATAAAAGGGACCATGTAGCTTAAAGACTTCTAGTGATGACAAAAAGGGACCATGCAGTTTAAAGTCTTGTAGTAAGGACTAAAAGGACCATGCATTTTAAAGTATTGTAGTGAGTACTAAAGGGGACCATGCAGTTTAATGTCTTATAGAGAGGACTAAAGGGACCATGCAGTTTAATGTCTTGTAGTGAGGACTAAAGGGACCATGCAGTTTAAATTCATACAGTGAGGACTAAAGGGGACCATGTAGTTTAAAGTCTTGCAGGGAAGACTAAAGGGACCATGCAATTTAATGTCTTGAAGTGAGGACTAAAGGGACCATGCAGTTTAAAGTCTTGCAGTGAGGAATATGGTGTATTTGTGTTACACAAAATACTTATTCAAGAATCTTGCATTGGTTAGAGTTGTAATGAGTTCTCCATCCATTGAGATAAAAGAATAAGCTCCATTGGATTCGACCTTATGTATTGAATAAGGTCCTTCCCACTTTGTCTCAAGAACGAGAGGTTTCTTTCCTGGTATCATTGGAGTTCTGAGAACCAATACAATTCTACTTGAATGAATGAATGAAGATGAACTTTTTTATTGACATCTCGTGCTATTCAATTCTGATAGACTTCCAAGTGGTGTAGAGTGCACAATCGTTTTTCATCCAATCATACCAATTCATCAAATTGCTTCTGAGATTGTTCATCTATGGATGACTGATCACAAATGGCTACTCTGAGTGAAGGTAATTGAACCTCAATGGGAAAAAATACTTCTGTTCCATATACCAATGAGTATGGAGTTGACCGCGTAGTAGTGTGGGTGCCGGTCTGATAAACTGATAAAGCATGAAAAAGTTTATCAGGCCGTGATTTCTTATCTTTATCCACCATATTATGTAGTATGTTTTGAAGAGTATTTTTGAAGGCATCTAATTGGTCATTGTCCGATGCATGATATAGAGATAAATGGTTGGATTTGATGTTTTATTCTTGATACAACTTCCTTACCTCGGATGAATAGAAGTTGGTGCCATTGTCCGTAAATATGGTATGAGGGACACCAAATCTGGTAATGATGATAGACTTGATGAATCTAACAATTCATTTATAACTAACTAATTTGAGAGGTATTGCCTTTACCCATTTGTAAAAGAAATCAGAAGCAGTAATAATATACTTAAACTGCTTAGATGTAGCCGAAGGGTAAGGTCCTACTATATCCATTCCCCATGTGTCAAATGACCATGAGTATTTTGCTTTTTGAAGAAACTCTGGGGGTTGATGAATGAAGTTGGAACATATTTAGGAAGAATGACACTTCTTAGTGAAATCAACACAATCTTGTATCATTGATGGCCAGAAGTATCTAAGTCTTTGAATTTGATCAAACAGTCAATGTCTAAACTGGGGGGCACCACAGACTCGTACATGTACTACTTTCATGACAAGAATTGTATCTTCACCATCAATACATTTGAAGAAAATTCCATAAAAACCTCACTTGTAGAGAATTTTTTCTAGGTGATCTGGGCTATCATAAAGAGTAAAATTGACCATATGTCGCCGGAATTGTTCTTTACCTACTCTATCAGGTGGGAGTGTTCCATTTTCAAGGTATTCCCGGATATCTGTCATCAATCCTGTAGTATCAGCTTGTGGCTACATTAGCCAGTGAATCAGCTTGGGCACTTTGTGATCATGGGACATAAGAAAATGTCGGTTTCGAAGGAAATTCCACCAGTAACTCTCTGACGTAATCATAAAAAGGTTTTAACTCTTCTTTTGTGATGGAATAATCCCAATTTATTTGTTTGATTACCAAATATGAATCACCTTTTATCTTCAAGTGATTCACCTGTGCCTGAACCGCCAATTCCAAGCCTGCGATGAGAGCTTGATATTCTACTTCATTGTTTGTTCCACATTAAAATAATAAAAAGGAATAAGGCAACAATTCCTTTTCTGGGGAAATATGGATTATTCCTAATCCAACTTTATTGAGTTTCGGAGTTTCCATTCACTTCCCTGTTGGACTTCTGGAGGCACCATCAAAGTACATTTCCCATGATTGAAGATTATCTTCAATATAGAAGGCTTCCTCATCAGGAAGTTCAATATCTAAATAAGTATTTTCTACTGAAGGGTGTTCAGCAAGGAAATTAGCTAAAGTATGGAACTTTATTTCCTTTTGAGACACAAACTGGATATCAAACTGCTGAAAAATAATTGTCCACCATGCCAGACGTCCTGTAAGCATTGGACGACTAAGGATAAATTTGAGCCGGTTATTGCGAGAGACCAATTGGACCTCATGATGTTGCAAGTAGTGTCTCAATTTCTGAACTAAAACGATTAACGCTGGGAAACACTTTTCAATACTTTAATATCAAGTTTCTACCTCAAGCATAGTCCGACTGAGATAATAAAGGTTGTTTTCATTTCTGGCATCATTCTTTTGGGCAAAGAAGGCACCCAATGATCGATCTAAAGCTGTTACATAATGAATAATTGGTCTCCCTTCAACATTTGGCATTAATACCGGTGGACTCAAGAGATATTTCTTGAGAATATTTAAAGCTTCTTGACATTCTTCAGTCCACTGGTAAGTTACTCCCTTCTTCATTAATTTGGTGAAGGGTAAATATTTGTCTTCCAGATTGGCGATGAAACGCCGAATATAGGCCAAGTGTCCTTGAAGTCCTCTCAATTATTTCAAATTTTGAGGAGGTGACATACTAAGGAATGATTTTTTCTTCATAGGATCAACTTGGTTTCCATGATGGTGTTCAAAAATGCCGAGAAATTTTCCTGAGGTTACCCCAAAAGCACATTTCAAGGGGTTCATCTTCAAATTGTGTTGTCGAAGTTTGTTGAATATGATTTCCAGATCATCCAGGTGATTAGAACGTTTTCTGGATTTAACCACAAAATAATACACATATCATTCAACAAATTTCCCTAAAATGGGTTTGAAGATGTGGTGCATGGCATGTTGATACGTTGCACCTGCATTCTTCAGGCCAAAAGGCATTACCTGATAGCAAAACTCATCTTGATGGGCTCTAAAGGATGTAGATTCTTCATCTTCTGGATCCATTCAGATTTTATTATACCCAGATAATCCATAAATGAAAGAAAGTGATTCAAAACCAGCTATTGCATCAATTAAGAGTTCTATGATTGGAACCGGAAAATCATCCTTTGGACAATGCCGATTAAGATCTCTGAAGCCAATGCAAACACTAATTTGTCTATTATTATTTTTCATAGGGACAATGTTAGCTAGCCATTTGGGATACTTAAATTCTCTGACAAAGTTTTCTTTGATAATCTTATCAACTTTAGCTTCAATTTTGGAGGCATAAGTTGGGTGTTTTCTTCTTGCTGCTTGCTTGAATCCTCTATGTTCTTCTGAAAAAACCCAATGATGAGTGGCATCATCAGGATCAAGACCTGGAATTTTTTTATAATTCCAAGCAAATACATCTCAATTTTTATTTAAAAAAGGTATACATTTATTACTCTTCAATAGTCATGGCCGCACTAATTAAAGTGGGCGTGGATCTTCTTTTGTACCCAGATTAATTTCTTTGAGTTCATCCACAGTTGTGGTGATACCTTCTTAAAATGCTGGAGGAGAATCCCTGAGATCATCCTCTTCATCTTCAATATGTGTTACATCCTATGTTTCTACTGGCATAGTATATGACGAAGAAGAACATCTATGATCAGGGGAGAAGTTAAAATTTGAACATTTTGGAGAAGAAACACCCATTTTGACCCTATTGATGAAGAAGGGTCATTCTGAGGTGATAGAAAGGAGATGATGGATTGAGAATCAACATCATTATTTTCCTCTGGTGTTGATATAACTTCTTCTGGTCTATTTGATGAAGTATATAATTGTTGGATTTCGGTGGACGAAATGAAGACATATCGATGTAAGCTTTCATCATTGCTTGGCCAGTCAACAATTTCTCTTATACTGTCTGGCTCGATTGTCGTAATTGACGTTATGGAAGTTTCCCTAAGAGTGTTTGGATTTGGGTCTATCTGGTCAATTTGACTGATATGAAACACATAATATGTACTCTCATGTATGAATGGGTTTACTGGAATCTTTTCCAAACCATATGGAGCGTTAACTTTGGTGACCTTCATCGATGTGGATTTTTCATTTCCCTCTATGTGAAAAAACTCTGCCTCAATGTATTGAGATTCACATGTTTTTTATAGGGATTTTTCAACATAAAATGTCCCAATTTGACCATTAAAACAATATTTTAAACATTGATGTATGAAGAAGGTATGACCACATGTTGATGTAGCCATGGTCTTCCAAGAAAAATATTGAAAGCTGTGTCTTGGTGAACAACTGTGAAATTAGAATTAGATACAAGGTCTCCAAACTGAATTCTGAGTGTAATTTCTCCTAGAGGTTCTTGTTCAATTTTGTTATATTCTTGCAACATCAAAGTAGAAGGAGATAAATCAGATTCAGTGATGCCCAATCAACAAATTGTATGAATAGGGATGTGTTTGACTCCTGAACCATTATCAATAAAAGATCTTCAGATGTCTACATCATTAACCTTGCCAGGTAAATACAAAGGTCTAATATTCCCATGCACAACATCATCTTCATCTTCATCTGTAAAAGATATCACTTCATGGAATTCTGTAGGATCATTCTCTATATGGTAGACTTCATCCACAAAAATTTTAGTTTCGAATTCCTGAGGAATTGAAAAAGCCTCAATGAGTGCCTCCTGAAGATCCTTTGATAGATTCAAGGCATCCAAAATTGATAAATTGGCCGGTACTTGGGCCAAATGTTTCAAGACATCGTAATTTTGGTCCAAAGTCTATGTTTCCCAATATTAACATGTGGTTTTGCAGGTGCCTTAGAAGTTGATTCTTTGGAAGTATATGCATCTTTTAATGGGGTGGGAGTTGAAAATACTCCTGGATTTGGTAGATTAAACCGACTAGGTATATTTATTTGCTAAGAGGAAGAAGGTGTAACCTCTAACCGATATTATAAAATAACTTTGACAGGACTAAATTTGTCATGTGTGGAAGAACTTTCATGTTCTTATTGAGCCCTCTGATGATATTTTCCAACAGTTTCGGCTGCATATACAGTTCTAGCAGGGGTAGGATTTAAATAGTGTCTTCAGAAATATCCATGTCTTCCCCTATATCCTAGAACTCTGGAACTCCCTCAAATCCCTCTGTTTGATACAGAGAACTCAGGCTCATCAATATCGAAAATGTGACTGGCATACGGATCCGTTAAGTGAATCGTGTTAACATAACCAAAGATCAACTCTTCATCTGATGAAGACTCTACCTAATGAACCATTTCAGGATGTACAATTTGGTGGGGTGGTGCCCATGCTTTTGAAGTAGATGGCATAAAATCTGCCAGAGTCAAAGACAATTTAGGCTTTGACACGAACTCGCCTTCTTCTGACTGCTCTTCTTTCTTCAAATTAGGCGTCTTCATTGAAGATTTTCCTTCCGATGAATGGATTTTTGCTATGGAATAAATAGTAGAAGGCTCCATTGGTTTCTTCAATTGCATTCATAAAATGGCATGAGTTCGGTTGGTCGTTTTCATGACTATATAATCATCATATTTCTTCACATTTTTACTTTTGACTTCATGTCACTCACCTTCTTCCTCTAGATCTGTAGCGGTAACACATGCTACCTGAGCTGATGAACAATTTAGTTTTACTTGTCCTGAGTCCAACATCTTTTGAAGAAGTTTTATGAAGGAAAAACACTCTTTAATGGGATGCCCCAACATCTGATGAAATGGGAAATAGTTGGGAAGGTCTTCATCTCCTTCTTTGTTTGGCCTTTTAGGCCTTGGAAACTGAACCAAATTATTTTCCAAAGCCGAAATGAAGTAACCATGAACTTGTTTATTTCAGAAAGAATAAAATTTGTTCTGTAACTGCTCAAATTGTCTCCGTCTTTGATCTATTTTATCATCTTGAAGACACATCCTCTATTTTTGACACTTAGGAGGTGGAGCCCTTTGATAAGATGATGTTTTTGAAGTGGAAGCAGGTATAGATGCTTGTTTAAGTGTAATTGTAGCAGTCTCTACCCTCCCCATTCTCCTTCCTGGAGATGATGGAATTACACGACTTTTAGCCTTATTCTCTATAAGAGAATATTAAATCTGTTGAGATATTTAAGTAAGCTCTTGACCCCCCCCCCCCCTCTTTGTATTTCACAGGGATCAACGGTGTGCGTAATTCATCATGAAAAGTTTCCACACAAATTGGCAACAATTCTTCTTGAGGGAGTGCTATGCTTAAGGAATATGTTATTCCCTTCCAGTGAGTAATGAAATCTGAAACTCTTTAATTTTACCTTTTCTTACAATTGTTATGATAAAAAAATTTCGTCTTTGGAAATGATGAGCTAAATTGAAGGGGAAATCATTGACGAAGTTCTTCCCACCCAGTAATTGACCAGGATTGCAAGCTTGTATACCAGACAAAAGCAGGCCCTTGTTATGACATTCCAAAACAACTGAGCTTAAATTCTTCTTGTTGTTGAGGAGTTCCCATAATAGGATCACAATGAGAAACAAAATGTGTTACGTGTTGTTTTGGATCTCCCGAACCATTAAAAATTGGGAATTTGGTACTTGAAAAATTTTATGGTGGAGGAATTTCATCCACCCATTCAGGGTAAGCTCTCTTTTCTCATTGTATTTGAGCACTCTTTCCTTCCATATCTTCCAACCGAGATGATAATGACTCAATGGTAGTCAATAATTTTTGAGAAACATCTGGTTGAGCTTGGACCTGAGCAGGTACAATAACTGGAGTTTGGATGGGTGTGGAGACCGGGACTGCCACTGATGGTAGTATTACCGGTTATTGTGGCGTATTACCCATAGGATTGGACCTGTGAGGGTGTACTAGTAAAGGGGGATATTCTTGATCTATCCTAGTTGCTGCAACAAATTCCTTTGACTAACCAACTCCAGTACACTTAGGATGCAGTCTACCTTGAAGTAGTTCTGCATTTAACCTTCTTAAATCCTTCATATCTTATTCCTGTTGTGTGAACATTTCCTCAAATGAGAGTGATTGTCCTTCTCTAGAGGAAAGGTGGAATGTAACCTGAATTTTACCCTTTTCTTTGTCATACACATTTCTGGACTATGGA
This sequence comes from Viscum album, assembly GCA_963277665.1. NCBI lineage: Eukaryota > Viridiplantae > Streptophyta > Magnoliopsida > Santalales > Viscaceae > Viscum > Viscum album. The sequence goes on from OY728164.1 coordinate 1,801,021,312, forward strand.
AGGGCATTACCCAAAGAAATGCCTTTCCCCAATGTAGCCCTCTGGCTTCTGGTACGCACACCTCCTCCATTCGTTTCTGTGTAAACGACCTCTTGAACAAGAACTTCTTCATCTGATACTTCTGATTGAGCCTCATGTTCTAGGGGATCAATGACAATGACATTGATGACATTTATCAATGCATAACACCTTGCAGCCCTTCTGTCATAGCTTCTGCGATACTGTCTTCTTCCATGTCATTTACGAGACATTGCCCTTGGTTTAGTTGATACCTCAAGAGATTCTTGATGAACTATAATTTGGAGGGAATATCTTGAAAATTCAGCTCTGCGTTCCTCTTGTGGAATCTTCTCTAATCGAGAGAAGACTGACTTTCTTTAAGGAAGAGATTGAGAACATGAAAAAGTTCCCAGTCCAGTGGACTGGGAAAATTCCTGTTTTCCTTCTCAACTCCTTGAATACTGTCTGTTGATCCCGAGGGTTGGATTAAAAGAGTCCCCAGTCTGGAAAGATGAGGTGGCTCTTGATCTGCTACATCTGAAACATTCTTAAAAGCTCTCTTGATTTTGCGGACAGTAGTCCGGAAATTGGCCGGATGTATCAACCTGCATCCACTCAAATCACCTGGCTAAGATGACCGTTGGATTATTTATGACACTTCTTCCACCTAATGATGTGCATGCTCTAAATGAGAAGCATGTTATATATTCTCAGTTTCTTGATAAAAGAGTAATTCGACAACTTATTCTTTGTATGCCAGACTTTGGGAAGAACTAGTTGAGGCATGTTCCTGAGCAAGCCTTTGATTACACACAAAACCAATTGGTTGTGGCCAGCCATGGGAAATAACATTTCATGAGATAACTTTTGGCGGTCCTTGTTTACTAAAGAGTACAATGAAATGTAATGCTCCATGAACACCCCATACCCTCATATGAATACTAGGTGGGGCATTGGTAATTAACTGGCGCAACATTTTAACGTGCCAAGGCCTGAACGCTGAGAGGATCTCTGCTGCTTTTCAACCATTGGATGTCGAGAAACTGAGAGAGATTCCAAGTCAATTTGGAATTGCAACCCTTATATTATCTTGACATGATTTTGATATTCATCATAAGATAATATTTTCTCTTTTAAGTGACAAAGTGTTTTCCATATGTTGAGATGAATATCGTGAATACAATCTTCTGTCAACGTTTCTAGAATATCATACTGAGAGTCAGCCAAAGGCCAAAACATGACTGGTATTTCACCTTTCACCAGTTGGTTTCTCATATTTAGTACTTCCTCCTTTTCATATAATGAAGATTCTTCTACCTGATTAGACCAAAGTTGGTGCTTCTTTGTTGCTTTATTATATTTAATAAGATTTCTGGAGAATTCATTTATCAAATTAGAAGATGAATGACCCAGGGGTGGTTCGAAGAATGTCATACACCCCGAGCTGTCTTCTGATTAAGAAAGTATTTCACCTGATAGCTGTAAAGCATCAGAAATGACTGGCTTCACATTTTCAAGTGCCTCAAGATAAAAGGGATTTGTCTTTACAACATTGTCCTTTGAAACATTTTCTAGGAAATGTGAATTACTACTACGGAGAGGACTTTCGCAGCTAAATTCATCATCATGTGGAGCACCACTATGGTGGGTTATAGAAAAATATGAAACCTTTTGCTCCTTGATCTTCTGGAAACATAGAGGGTTATCGTGGCTCTCATCTGAAGATGATACATTGAGATCGACCAGATTGTCATGAAGCAAGCCTTCATGAGGAAGTGTATGTTGAAGACCTTCGAAATTATTGTTGTTATTTCTGGAATTTGAAAAATAAAGAGTAAAATATTTATTTGCAACAGATAATTGTCTGAGCACTTTAAGAACTCCAACATTGAGCAAGGCATTATTGCATATTGGCTCTTGATTTCTCGACTGTGCTGGATTGGTATTTTTCTTAAATTCCTTATTACTCACTTTTGAAACCACATGTTGATGAAAGTGGTTATTATGGGTAGGTGTATGTGCCTTATCAAGAGAAATGGTCAGGTTAGGCTGATTATCTCCATTCAAATCGGGTGTATGTGCCCGACTTGATTGTTCGTATGACATGGTGGAGTATGCCTCACAACACTCCTGGACTGGAACAGAGGTGCATATCTCCTCTGGGGTGACATGTTGATGAGTAACTCCATAGATAGGGACAAGTGTTTATTTATTTCCCTGTGATTTTGCTGAAGTTGTTATAATATTCTGACAGGTATCCAAAATATGGGTAGGAATTTGTATCCGCTCTTTCACAATTGTCAGAATGTGCTTGGTGACATTAGCTGCCAGAACTGGAATATACGTCTATTCCGTGTCTAGAGTAGGTGTATGTGCCTACTCCTGTCCTCCTTTTCATGTAATAGAATTATGATAGTAATTATGCATAGGTGCAAAGAGTTGAGTAGGATCCAATTTTGTCGTCGGAGATTTCCGACTGACTTCTCTGGGTGCTACAAAACGAGACTATTGGTAGGCTTGATGAACATTGGTAGGTGTATGTGCCTGCTGTGTATTCTTTGTTGAGTATGGTTGATGAATTTCCTTCGATATTGGTAGACTAGACTGCTGATAGAATTGGTGATTTTAAACAGGTGTATGTTTCTGCTTATCAGTTACCACCATATTTTATTGGCGAGCTTCTTTGGATGCAGTCAAATGATCCTTCTGACTGGATGATGAATTATAAATCGGTGTATGTGCCTGCCTATTATACTCTGCCTGAATTTCCTGGCGGGATTGATGTGTTACTGCCATACGAGTCTGTTGGGGAGTGAAATTAGGACGGACGGGTGTATATTCTCGCTCGTTGATTTCCATCAAGTTAGGTTTATGGACTTCTTTGGAGGGGGAAGAGGTAAGAACCTACTCCTTATTGGCCGAATTTCACCTCTGACGATTCTTGCATGCTCAGGTCTGAGGGACCTGAGCCGAACATCTAGAGGTGACACCCTCATCATGTTGAGAGTGCACTACCACATGAGTCTGGTGGTGATTGTTGGTGGGAGTCCTTAGGAAGGACTCCTACCTTCTTGAACTGAGGACTTGAGTGACCTCCTCATTCACCTCCCCATAATATGGGAGGGAATGGTGATTGCGTTCTAGGGATAATGACAAGAAACAGTAGGAAATGATGGTTGGCACCACCAGCTTCTTGACCACTGGTCGTCGTTGTCCAGACAACCAGGGTGAGTTGGTAACATGGAGGGCTTGTCGAGCGGGCTCCAGAGTCGGAATGATACCATGATGACAGTATTACTTAACCAATTCATTTGAGACCCAATGTTGAATATGATGAGTAGGTGATTTAGTCCTCAGAGTAGATGAGGATCTAGCAGGAGTAGTGGCTGACGCATTCACATGAGTGAATTTTAAAGAAGCCATTTCGTTTTGCAAAGAGATCTTGAAATAGAGTGCCTATTTGATATAGCATACATAATCAAGATAATTTTTTTCCAGTCTACATCTTTTTTATGAGCATATATGTTATTGATTGCTTTTTTGGCCCTCATATTGAGTTTAATAGGGGCCTAAAAAATAAGTAAAACATCATTTAACTTGGTTAAGGATTCACATCGGGTTCACGATTTTTTGTTTCTTCTGAAAATGGGGATGACCTTGTTTGTTTAAGGTTCAAACATTCCAATTGGTTTCTAACGGGTTTATTCATAGAACTAGTAACATCCAATGATTCTATATCCATTTGGACCTACTTTCCAAAGGTAGGTTCTCATTAGTTGTGAACGAATGTGGATTAAGAATTTTCATTGGTCGAGAGGATGGGAGGTCAGGCTCATCAATGCTTTTTGAGGGGAATTATTACCTACTGGGGGACTCTCTTATATATTTAAGTTATGTTCACGAATCCATATTAATTCAACAAGTATGAAAATGTGTTTTCCTTTAGATTTGGAAATCAATTATTGATATGTATGAGATTTAAAGAATATTTTATATGTATTTGAGGTTCTTCATTGATAGAGAATCATCCGTATTTATTAGAGATTCTTAGTCAATGGTATCCTTCAACACATTATATAGAAATCTCTTGGTAATTATGATAACCATACTGGTTTTAAATCCACTCAGGGGGCACTTGAAGTTTATTGTCATTCACAAAGACATGGATTGTTTCAATGTTGGGATCATACCTGCAGATTGGCTAACTACGTATCATTTTTTAAAATAAAGGAATCAGAACCCACGTAGTTTGATAGGAAGGATTTAGTTTAACATCATATGGGACAGAAAAAGAACTACTGATGGGATTGGACCTTAGAAAGGATTCCTACATACTCTACTTTAATGGCAGAGATCAAATTCCATGTAGTTCAGGGATTAAAGTATGGGTTTTATGCATGATTAATGTCCCAAAGAGAGATGTCATAATTACTTTTACACTCTAAGCCCACGTGAGTCATACTCGGTGTGAGAAACAATTAGTATCAGTAAATATGAAGATTGTGCCATGAAAGTTGTGGTCATAAGAAATGATGTGGGTCTTATGTATGTATGAGGGACCATGTAAATGAATATTAGGACTTAGTACAAGAATGAATCCCACGAGCAGGGTCCATAAAGGTATTTGTGCTTTATGGAGATTTGGAATTTTGACTCGGGACTTACATCTAAGGAGGATGCCCAAATTAAAGGGGATTTATGATTGGGGATTACTCCTAAGGGGGATGCCCAGATTAGGGAACATGGTGCTTACTCCTAACGATGATGCCAAGGTTAAATAAAATTATGACTGGGGCTTACTCCTGAGAAGGAGTCCCATGTTAAGGGAAATTATGACTGGGGCTTACTCCTGAAAAGGATGCCCAGGTTAATGGAAATTATGACTACGGCTTAATCCTGAATAGGTGGCCCAGGTTAAAAGAAATCCCCAGAATTCCTTTCAGATAAGGTATCCAAAAAGTAACCATGCCAAAAATTTCTTTGAAGAGGGTTTTGAAGACTATATTTGAAGAGGAATGGCGGATTTGTGGAAAAGAGGTGACCAGGAAGGAGGAGCGCAGGTTTTGTTCTGGTGCGCAAGTCATGGTCGCGCAAGTATACTTGCACGACATGAGTCAAATTGGGTGATGAATAATCCATGAAGTGATACTTGGGTGACTTTGAATTGGATCCCTTAGTATCATCCCTAGAGTCTTTCAGATGTGTGGAACACAAATTTCTTTTAGAAGTAAAGGTAGCACACAAGTGTCTTCACTTTCCTTAAGGGATGGACACTTAGGCGTGCAAGTATTGATGAGTTCTAATACTTAGGCCATATTCTTCCTCTTGAGAGCTTCCATTCTAGGTTAAGAATTGCCTTAGAAGTGTTTGGATGACTGCAGACAGAGACTTGGGTGACCAGAGCATGAATCTGAGTTTTGGATTTTTCCGTTTTTAAATGGGGGGCCCACAGGGGGTATTTATAGGCCACCTAAGGTTTGGGTGAAATTTCACTTAGGGCGCGCAAGTGACCTGCGTGACCATGACTAGCGCACAACTGACTTGCGCGCCCAAGGATGGCGTGCACGTATACTTGGGCGCCTTAATGTCTTTGTGAAATTCTTGATGTTCTTCCCTCTTTTTTGCTTGAGGTACTTCCCTTAGTCAATCTTTGGACTCTGTGATGGAACAGAGCAGAAACAAACCCTTAGCTTCCAGATCTTCTAACTTCTTCTTGGGCTCTTTCAACTCCATCACAGCCATATTGTAAGGAGGAATGGATACCGGTGCAGCTCCTGGCACTAGCTCAATAGTGAAATCCACATCTCTGACTAGAGGTAAGCCTAAGAATTTGTCTGGGAAAATGTCCCTGAAATTATCAACCACTTGAGTGAAATATTCTGGACATTTTCCCTGTCCATACTGATAAAAACTCACCATATATGCTATCATCCCACCAAACCCATGATTCTTGGGTCCAGATCGGCTTTCCTAGACATCCCATTCACCCTTATGTATAAACACTCCACCCTTTGGTGACATGAAGCTCAACCTGCTGCGATATCAACTGACAAAGGATTGAAAAGAGGATAACCAGTCCATTCTGAGTATGAAATCAATGAATTTCATCTCCAGGATATAGATATCCCAAAAGAAGTGAAACCCACCAACCTTAAGGGGGAACTCCTTATGATGACTCACACATGTCATTCTTATTCCTAACGGAGTGTCTAGAATCATAACTTCATCAATATTTAAAACACAGTGCCCAAGGATCTCCCCAATGGGAACTGATATTAAACTATGAGAAACCCCAATATCAAAAAGTGTAGTAGCTAATTAGAGGTGACTAGAATAGTACCTATGGTAGTAGAAGGTCCAAGATCCTGCTATTTCTAGGTCTGTTGCACTGCAAAAGTCTGAACTGCACCATTACCCTAAGACATTGATTGGATACCCTGAGCTAACCCACCCTGCCGTCACTGAGATCTTGGGGTATGCTACCATGACCACGACCACCACCTTATCCATAATGACATGACATATTCCAGTTTCTTGAATGGTGAGAGGCTGCTGACCCAACTTCTGGACATGGAGTTGATGAAGACCCTCTCTTACTAGATACTGGTAGGAACGTCCTGCATAAATGCTGTAAATGGACCATCTTTATGGAAGCTCGACACTCGACTAAGTCCATCAGGCACTGAGGTTTAGTATGCCCAGCCTTTTTGCACAATTGGAACCTCACCTATCTACTGAATGATACAATTTGACTACTACTATCACCGTTAGAAAACTACAAACGATTCTTATTCATGCTAGTAGAATCAATACCAGATCTCGGTGCCGAACCACCCTGAATCGCAGCTCTAGATTCCCATAGCTTGCGCTCGATAATCTATGCCTGATTCACAATAGCATAGACTGGAGGAAAACTCAATACATTGACCTATGAATGGATTTAAAATATGAGACCATCTTTGAATCTTATATCTTTCGATATGTCATCACCTATAATAATAGGTGTTAATAACTAAAGTTAAGTAAACAAGAAATAATAATTCATAACTGACATTGTTCCCTGCTCTAGGTGCCTGAACTCTCAGGCTGAGTCAGCCCTTAGTGTCACATGAAATTATTAATCATAGAAGGCCATATGAAATTCTAACCATGTCATTTCCTGATGATTCCTGGATTTTGTGATAAAATCCCACCATCTACTTGAAGAATCACAAAGCATATATTTCACGAGAGTGAAACTCTTCTTAAAAAGCATCTACAAGTGCTCGAAGATAGAATGCATGGCCTCCATCCATGATTCTGTAGCCTGTGGTCCGCCATCCCTTGAAAAAGTTGGTGGATACTACTACTAGAACACTCATGTATGCTCTTCCTTAGACATAGAAGTCTATTGTTCTCAATGAAAAGTTTTCATTAACTTTCTAAATCCATCACAGAACTAGGCATCAGCACCTACATCTGGTTTAACAGCTAGATCCATGACTAGCATGACCGGAGAATCCACTAGTATCCCCTAGGATACCACCTATGGGTTACGATCATTCCGAATATCCTGGCATACTACTTGAGGTCTTCATGGTGGAATTTCTCTGTAATTTCAATCACACACACCTCAGTACAAGTTCATTCATCAATGTTCTTAGTTCAAGAGCATATGAACTAAACAGAAGAAGGGAATCCTTAACAAACAATAAGGGATGACTACACAGTGTGTAGTATCCCCACATGGAATGTACTATCAGGATTTCACATGGGTGTGTAACTCCACCTTTCTTGGTCGTTTAAACATCATAGGTACACAACATTTTGTTCTGACACATGACATCTACTCAATTTTCTCTCACAGACATGCACTTTTACAGGCTCAGAGCCACACAACCATTCCTATACGAAACTACACGAGGTGTACATCTGGTACATGGTGTATTCCAGTAAAAACATAGAAACTTGTGATCTCTCTCATTTAGTTGGATACACGATCAGATACTATGCAATATGTAGATTGTGTACTTGGTGTGTACTTAAAAAGTTCTTTTCTTCCCGAATAGAAGAATACATGGAGGGTGTTCATAGAATCAAACACCATGTTGTCTGGGTTTCCAGACAGTAATCCTCTGAAACTTCTCTGGAATCCCTATTTATGAAAACTAAATCAACATTGTGTCAAATTTCGATCCATAGGGGCCCATACTCCCCGCGAATAAAATATTGAGATCCACATGTAGCATAAAACAATACAATCCATATCACATGGTCAAAAATAGATCCACCGCATTCTAATCCAAGAGGGCCCATGCACCTTAGGGATCAATTCTTGGAATCCATTTCAATTGAACCATATCACGTACCAATACACCTATAACAACAGAAGGAATATCTACCAAGGTACTATCACAACAACATGCATCTCTAGCACAAAATCTATCACAAGCACATGAAATCAGTAATGCTCTCTAGATGGCATGTAAAGTATGCATGAAGTGTGATTTCTAAAAAGTTCATATATGATTCATTAGATGGAATAACCTCATATCCTAATGTTCCAACAGAATTGAACCAACAATGAGATCAATATTAACAACACAAATATGAGTGCATCACCCAATGGTGAAATCAAATCAACTGTAATAGATCAAAATCCAAAATCACAATTTAATTTGATTCAATCTGGATTTTCCCTATACAAGGGTAGCTACTCCTGGGCACAACTAATTACAAAATTCCATTTCCTTCATATCCATTTTTTAATGTCTATAAATATTAAGACAAACCAAAAAATAAAACCCCTGACACCACTTGTAACGTCTCGAATCTGAGTGCCTCTTAAAAGGTGCCCCATACCATGTTGGACACATGGCCTCAAGTGCATTTCCCAAAACACCAGTGGTTTCCGACTAGTAGCAAGGTCCAAAGGTGAGATAGTGGGGAAACTCTTCCCCCATTGGCAGAGTGTAACACAATGGAACAATAATATGTAATAGCGGAAGTAGTAAATAGTATACAACTGAAGTAAACAACAGAAGAATTATATGATAAATAACCAAGTGTTATTCAAACAAAAGGTGATGCAACATGTTATTCCTATGAAAATATCAAAAATAAGATATACTATATTCAGATACAGTACAATTATTAAGGAATAGAAATACAGAAGAAAAATTAGATGCATTGGAAACCTCAGCTTGGTCCCATGCTCTCCCTGCTCCTAAGCAGCAAGTCAAGAACTAGTAGAAGGACGCTTTCCTTTATCAAAACCTACAACAATATAATCATATTAGGGACTAAAACATCTCCCAAATAGGGTGTGGGACTAAATCCTAGTAGGAAAAAACCTAAAGTCTGTTTCAATCTATATGTGAAAATATGTTACATGTAGTGTAAAATAGTGAAAGCAATAAACTAATAAGTACTCAAAATTAAACAATCCTACAAGCACTGTAATTCATTTACATTTAAATAATGTTATTTAATAAATTCAAATTCATTTAATTTTATAAGTCTCAGAATCCGACCTAACCCCGTTAATCCCCTTTGTAAAGTGAGCACAAAAGATACCTCAATATGCTATATAAATAAAAACAAGTGAATACTGGATCCATCCTTGTGAATTAGGTTGACAGACACATCAGAAATCATTCCATTTCAATATTTCTTATGTCCAAGCCCATTGTATAATCATTTCAGTATATTAAAATCTGGGAAAATCCCGGTGTATAATAATTTTAGCAAATTAAAATCAGGTACAAGCCCGGTATATCAGTATTTCAGCATGTGTTAAAGTAAAACTGTGTTTATAATCCATTCAAGTTGTTTCAGGGCCAAAGCCAATGTTTATGCATTTCACCATATTTTAGGGTGAAGCCCAGTATATCATCATTTCATCATAATAAACAACACATGTAAATTACACTATTACATGGTTAACAGGATGACATCTCTCATGGAAAATTAATATAATAAAAAACACATGTAATCTAAACTATTACACAGTTTTAAATAATCAACTAACATGGAAAATTTCATTTATCAAGCAACACATGCTAATTAAACAACGACATGGATTTAGTATTAAATAACTCACATGGGCAATTTTATATAACAAGACTAACATGTGAATGAAACTATCAAAAATATTTATCATATATTAACTCACATGGGAAAAAATTTAATTAACCATTTTAATCTTTAATTACCCATAAAGGGAAAAAATAAAGCCCATCGGCATCCTAGGACAAAAGGCTAGACAACGGTCATCTAAGGGAAGCACACCCATGGTTTGGCCCATAATAAATCCAAACAAGCTCAAACATACTTCAATTACTTTAATCAATCACCTAAACATCATTAGGTATTAACATGCTTCAAATTTTCAACCAAGAGACAACCTAAACATGGGCACATGGTACTATGGAACATGTAAACAACCTAACATTTAACAAAAGGCACAAGACCACCTACCTAGTCATCGTGTTACTATCCTCGTCTAGCGTCGACCGCTAATTCAAGCGAGAACAAAGTAGATCTAAAAAAAATTATAAACTCTCAATATTAAATAACTCAATTGTGATATGGAATCTGAAAGAATAACTAATGATTAATCTAGATCTTACCGATTGGGTTCCAACCCTTCTAATAGTGATTGAGTTGGATTCCTGATGGAGATTTGGGAGAAGATTAAAGGTATGGTACTACTATTTGTGAAACCTGGCGAGCCCCCTTTTTCCAGAATGTTATAGGAGGGCTACTTCCCATTTTTAATCAAAAACACAAAATACAAGGCGTTTAACACTATATATATGGTGTGTATATAATTTTACTATTCATTTGGTAGTTATTTTCCTCTGAATTACATTACAGGACCTACGGATATGACTAGACGACATGTACTAAAAAGTACATGGAATTTTCTTTGTTTTACTCTCTTTCTTGCTGACTTTCCCACACACCATGTATACCCATCATACATGAAAAAACTACATAGCGAGTACTTAGTATTACATTGCATGTAACCCTAAATTTGGCCATGTGACAGTATGATTCTAATACATGTCTAGTTTTCCTTGTTTTCTTAAAAAGAACTCAAAGGAAAAAAGAATAAAAGAAACCCATAAATCAAAGAAATAACTAGGTTATTAAATTATATATGAAGGGATGAATGATGTAAGTAAGGTTTAAGAGACTACAATTGGCAATGAGATCCTATCTCACAACATTAAAATGTCCAAACCCAAGGTGCATGGATGGATGTGTAAAATGGGCTTATTATCACTCTTATATAATCCCAAATGAGATACATAAAGACCAAGACACATGTTTTCATGAATTTTGGAATCCTTTAACATGGAGATTCTAGAATGGCATCTTTGGACACCATAGTCAAATCTAGTGGGCTAGGTAGTCAAAGTCAAATCTGGTGGACTATGGGTGGAAAAGCATGTGATGCTTTTCACAAAAATATTTATTAGACTTTATCTTTTGGTCTTTAAAGGGAAAAGCTTGGTTTAGCCTTTATAACATTAGGGTATTAGACCCTTGACTATTGTATCACCCCTTGGCTATAAATTATAACCTCATGACATTTTATTTTCATTCAAGATTTATATAGAGAGCTTATGCTTAGTTTCTCTCTGTTGTGTGAGGATTATTCTGATTTCCCCCTTTCTCTTGTGCATTCATGCCTCATCAATCTACTTTTTAGATTGGTGATCCAAGATCACAAATCCCCAAATTCCACTCCTCAACCCAAGTGCATAGTTATGTGGATGGCTATCACATCTCTTCATTGAGTGTGTTGTCTAAGTAGTAGTTCATGCTCATTATTGTGTTGATTGACTACTTACATGTACTATCCACACCCACCATCCACCGATTATCCCCTAACCACATCATTCATCCAAAAAACAATGTCGTGAAAATTATGCCACCCAGTGTGTATTGCATCAACCCATAGCCCAAAAAAACCTCAAGCTTCAGTCCTAAAAAACCCTCAACCCTTATCCCTAAAAAATCATAACCCTTAGCCACAAAACATCTTCCATACTCATACCTAAAAAATAATCTACCCCCAAAACCCCAAACCACCAGCCCCAAAAATCCCTCAACCCTCAACCACAAAAAAACCTCAACCCTCAGCCCTAAAACCACTCAAACCTCATCCCCCAAAAACCATCAAACCTTTCTCCCAGAAACCCTAAACCCTAAACACCAAAAACCATAAACCCTAAAAAAACCATAAAACCTTATCCAAAAATATAAATAAACCATTAAATAGAAAAAATTAACCCCCTATCCACAAAACCCCAAAATCCTCATCCCCAAAAAACCCTAAACCCTCATCACCAAAATCCAACAAACCTCATCCTCAAAATCTCTAAACCATCAACCCTAAAAAACCCTAAACTCATAACCCCCAAAACTCCTAGATAATAATCCCCCAAAACACCAATACTATTGTCCAAAAAAACCCAAAATCCTCTACCCAAAACCCTCATATGTGAAAACCCCTAAACAGCCAGTCTTAGAAATCCAGAAACCCTTAATCCAAAAAACCCCAAAACACATATAAAAAAACTAATAACCCATCCACAAAACCCCTAAACCCTCAGACCCAAAATACCTAAACCTTTATCACCCAAAAACCATAAACCATTTTCCCCAATAAATACAAAACCCTCAATCTCAAAAAACCCTAAAACCTCAACCAAGAACAACCCTAAACCCTCAAACCATTAATACCTAAAACCCTCATCTACAAAAAATCCTAAACCCCTAGACCCAAAAATCCTAATTCCCCATCACCCAAAAAAAACTAAACCCTCATGACAAAAAACCCATAAACCATATCCACAAAAAAATATAAATGCTCATCCCCAAAAAAAACTTAAACCCTTTGCCACAAAACCCAAAACCTCTATGTAATAAAAAAATACTATACTATGAGAGAAAAAAAAATACAAACCCCAACCATATAAAACCATAAACCCTAAACACAAATAATCTCTATTCAACTATCCCTATAAAACCCAAACCCCTTTGACATAAAAAACCGAAAACCCTCAGCCCAAAATATTCCTAAACCCTAAACAAAAAATAATAGAAAAACACTCAACCCAAGAAACCCTAAACCATCAACCCCATGATAACCTAAAAACTCATCCCAAAGAAAACCAAAATCCTCATCCCCTGATACCCTGATACCCTAAACCATCAACCCCAATAAATCCAAAACCATTAGCCTTAAGAAGCCTAAAACCTCATCCCCAAGGAACCCTAAAATATCAGCCTTAAGAAACCCTAAACCCTAAACCCCAGAAAACCATAAACCCACGTAACCATGAAACCATAAACACTCAACCTGATGAAACCCTAAAACCTCATTCCTATGAAACCCTAAACCATCAGCACTAAGAAAGTATTAATCCTCAAACCAAAGAAAACCGAAACACTCCACCCCACAAAACCATAAACCCTCATCCCCAAGCAACCCTAAACCATAATCCCCTTGAAACCCTAAATACTCATCCTAAATAAACCATTAAATATCATCCCCAAGAAACCTTAAACACTAAGTACCAAGAAAATTAAAACTCTCATCCATAATAATCCCTAAAAATTCATACCCCAAAATCATAAACCGTAATACTCAAGAAACCCTAAACCATAATCCATTAGAAATCCTGAAAACTCATCAATATGAAACTTTGACCCCTCAACACAAAAAATACTAAAACCTCATCCCCATGAAACCCTAAACCCTCAGCCGCAAGATACTCTTAATTCTTATCCCCAAGAAAACCTAAACCCTCATCCTAATGAAACCTAGAACCCCATGCCACATGAAACACTAAAATCATATCCCTAAGAAACCCTGAACCCTCATCCCTAAGAAACACTATACTATATTTTCTATGAAACCATGAACCCTTCGCCTGAATAATCCCTAAACACTAATACCAAATAATATCTAAACCCATATCCCCATGAAACCTTGAACCCTCATCCCCAATAAACCTTGATCCCGCATCCCAAGAAACACTAAGCCCACATCCCCATGAATCCATGAAACCTCATCCCCATTAAACCCTGAACCCCCAACACCAAGAATACTTGAACCTTAGCTCTAATAAACCCTAAACCCTTAGACCCAAGATACCATAAATTCTCATCCCCAAGAAACCATAAACCCTCATCCCTAAGAAACCCTGAACCGTTAGTCCCATGAAATCTTCAACCCTAATCTTCAAGAAACCCTAAACACTCAACCCCAAACAACCCTGAACCCTCAACTACAAAAAATCCATGAACACTCAACCCCAAAAAACCATGAACCCTATACCCCAAATAACCCTAAACCCTCACCCCTAATAAACGCAAAACCCTTAGCCTCAAAAAAACCTAAACCATCAATTGAAAAAAACATGAACCTCCATCCCCATACAACCCTGAACACATAGCAACCAAAAACCGAAAAACATTATCCAAAAAAACCCCTCAACCCCCATCCATTAAAAAATACTGAACCCTAAGTATAAAAAAACTCTAAACCCTTACCCCCCCTAAAAAACTGGAACCCTTATCCCCAAAAAACCATAAACACACAGCCCCAACAAAACCCATATTCTCAACCCCACAAAATATAGAATCCTTAGAATAAAAAAACCTTGAACCCTCCTAAAACACCATAAAATTTCAACACAAAAAACCCTCAACCCACATCCCCAAAATTCCCTAAACCCTGAGACCTAAAAACACATTAACCTTTAACCCCAAAAACTGTGAACACTTAGAGTCAAAAAATAATGATCCATCACCCAAAAAAACCCTAAACCAATAGAGCATCACAACCTAGAACCCTAAACCTAAACAAATCCCAAACCCATATCCCCATAAAAACCTTGAAACCTCATCCGAATAAAATCCTAAACACTTAGATCCAACAAACTTGAATCCTCATCCTTGAAAACCCCTAAAACCTCAACCCCAAAATAATCTAAACCCTTATCCCAAAAAACTCAAAACCCTAAACTTAAAAAACCCTAAACCCATATCCCCAAAAAACTTGAACCCTTAGTCCAAAAAAACCATGAACCCCCAGCCAAAAAACCCCAAGATTATCATCCACCGATTACCCAAAACCTTCACCCCCAAAACATGAACCTTCATCCTCATAAAACACTGAACCCTCATCCCTAAAAAACCATAACACTCAGCTCCAAAAAACATCAAACCTCATCTCCAAAAAACCCTGAACCCTGAACCTCAAAAAACATTGAACCCTTATCCCCAAATACCTAAAACAGTTAGCTGAAAAAAAAAACTACAAACCCACCTCCCAAAAAATACATGAACACTCATCCCCAAAAAACCCTAAACACTCATCCCAAAAAAAACCCTAAACCCTCAGCCCTAAAAAACCCTAATCCCTAAACATAAAAAACCCTGAACTCTGTTCCATAAAAATCCATTTCCCATATCACCTAAAAACTGTGAACCGTCATCCCACAAAACCCCTAAAACCTTATCACCTAAACCCTCACCACAAAAAAAATCCACTAAACCAGAAGTCTCATAAAACCTTAATTCTCAGCCCCAAAAAAACCATAAACCCTCATCCCCTAAAAACCATAAACCCTCATCCATAAAAAACTGTAAACCCTTATCCCTAAACAACCATGATACCCCATACCCCCAAAAAACTAAACACTCCACCACAAAAAAACCTCAACTATCATCCACAAAAACCATAAACCATAAACCCCAAAAACCCTAAACCTTGAGTACCAAAAAACCCAAAACATTAAACCCGATTAAACATTAAACCTCGAACACCAAAATCTTTCAACACCCAGTCGCAATTAAATTAAACCCATATCCATAGAAAAACATAAACCCTTAGCACCAAAAAACCCTAAACCATCAGCCCTAAAAAACCTTAAACCCTTTTAAAAAAACACTAAACTCTCATATCAAATAAACCCTATACATTCATCCCCAAAAAACCCTAAACCAACAATCAGAATAAAACCTTAAATCCTCATACCCAAAAAAACATAAACACACATCCCCCAAAACCATAAACCCCCATCCCTAAAAAACCATAACCCTCAACCCCACAAAACCGTAATCCCATATCCCAGTAAAACCATAAAACATCATCCCCCGATAACCCTAAACCCTCATATAAAAAAAACAATAAACCCTCAGACAAAAAAAAACCCTAAACTTTGATTCACAGAAAACCCTAAACCCTCAACTCTAGAAAACACTAAACCCTCAGCCCCATAAAACCCTAAACTATGTTCCCTTGAAAACCACAATACCTTGATCTAAGAAAACACTAAACCCTCATCCCCATAAAACCCTAAACCCTTAGTCCCAAAAAAACCCCAAATGCTGTGACCTAGATAACCCCAAACCGTCTACACCAATAAACCCTAAACTCCCAATCCTTGAAAATCCTATAACCTCAGCCCCAAAAAACAGAAACACTCAGCCCCAAAAAAACCAAAACCCTCAATTCTAGAAAACCCAGAACCCCCATCCTCAAAAAAAGTTAAACCATATTCCCTAGAAAACCCTAAACCCTAATTCTCAAAAAACCCCAACATCTGATCCCCAAATTACCCTTATCACATGTCTCTAGAAATCACTAGGCCCTCAGCCCCAAAACACCCTAAAACCTCATCCATAGAAAAACCCAAACTCAAATACCTAGAACAACCTAAACACTACGTCCTATAAATCCCTAAACCCACAGCCCTAGAAGAACTAAAAATTTCAAGCCTAAAAAATGATAAACCATCATACATAGAAAACCCTAAATCCTCATCACCAAAAAAACCCTAAACCTTAATACCAAAAATCCCAAAACCTCATCCATAGAAACTCCTGATTCCTCAGTCCCAAAAAAACATAAACCCCCATCCCTATAAAATTCTAATCCCTCTTTATAGAAAAACTTGAACCCTAATCCCATAAAACATTAACCCTCTTCCCTAGAAAACCCTATACACTCAGTCCCAGAAAACCCTAAACCCAAAGCCCTAGAAAACACTAAACCCTAAACCCAAGAAAACCCAAAAATAGTCATCCATAGAAAACCAAAACCATCATCCCCAAAAAAATCCCATACCCTCATCCCTAGAATACACTAAAGCCTCATCCCCAAAACACATTGATCATTCATATCTAAATAACCTTAACTATCATCCTAAAAATACCCTAACCATAGGCCCCAAAGAAACCCCAACCCCCCAGCATAAAAAATCCCTATATAATCTACCATTAAAAACCCAAACCCCTCTATCTCAATACCACTAAAACCTCTATCCCAAAAATCCAAAATTCCTTGTCCCTAAAAAATTCTAAACCCTTATCCCCATAAAACCCTAACCCTTAGCTTTAGAAAACCCTAAACCCTTATCCGGACAAAACCCTAAACTCACTTCCTGAAAAAATCCTTCAACCCTCATGCCCAAAAAACCCTCAAACCCTAACATTTAAAAACCATAAAACCTAAACACCAAAAAACCCTCAACCCTCAAATCCAAAAAACATCAACCCTCATCCTTAAAAATCCCTTTGACTAAGACCCAAAAATCCCTAACCCCTTATCCCTGAAACCCCTCAACACTAAGCCCTAATAAACCTTAAACCCATATTCCCAGAAAATATTAATACCTCATCCCCAAGTAACCATAAACCTTCATCCCCAAATAATCCTAAACCCTTAACCCTAAAATTCCTCAACCCTCATCCCCAAACCCCTCAAACCACATCCCAAAAAGACTGTCAGCCACAAAACCCGTTGACCCTCAACCACCAAAATACCTCAACACACATCCCCAAAAAATCAAAACCCTAAGCCCCAACAAATTGTTAACTCTAATCCCTACAAAATAGAAAACCCTCGTCCCCCAAAACCCTAAACCCACAACATCAAGGAAACCTAAACCATCATCACAAAAAATAACCCAAAACCCTCATCACCAAAAAACCCTAATCCATTTTCCCTAGAAAAACCTAAACCCTCATCATCAAAACCCTAAATTATTATCCCCCAAAAACCCTATACCCTCATCCATCAAACATCTAAACCCCCAACCCCATAATACCCAATACCCTCATCCTCGAAAATCCCAACCATAATCCCCAAATAATCATCAACCATCAACCCCCATAAAACATTAACCCTCATCAATATAGAATCCAAAACCCTTAGCCCCAAAAAACCCTCAACCCTTATCCCCCAAAAACCCTCAATCTAATCCCCAAAAATCACTCAAACCTAATCTTTCGAAAACTCAAAACCCTCATCCCAAAAAACAATAAACCCTCATCCCTAAAAGACCACAAACTCTCAACCCCAAATATACTAAAACCCTTGTACCCAAAAAATCCCCTAAACCAATATCCCTAAAAATACCCTAAACCCTCATCCATAAAAACCCTAAACCCTCATCTCCAAAATAAACCTAAACTCTCATCCCCCAAAAATCATAAACCCTCATCCCCAAAAAATACTAAACCAACACCATTGAAAAAACCCAAATCTCTCAGACCCCCAAAACCCAAAAACCTATAATCTAAAAACCCTAAAATCATATCCCCCAAAACCCTAAAACTTTTGTCCCATAAAACCATCAACACTCAGACCCAAAACACTAAAAAAATTTCCCAAAAAATACCTAAAACATCATCCCAAAAAACCCAAAACCCACAACACCTCAAAACCCTAAATCCTCATCACAAAAAACCATAAATCCTAAGCTCCAAAAAAATATAAACCCTCATCACCAAAAAACTCTAAAACCTCAGCCTAAAAAACCCAAAACACTCAACCACAAAAAACAATCAACCATCAATCCCAAAAAATTATAAGCCCTCATGAACAAAAACCCCTATACACTCATTGTCAAGAAACAAAAAACCCAAAACCCTACAAAATCTTGAACCCTCATCCCAGAAAAATCCTAAACCTTGAGCCCCAAAAAACATCAGCATCTTCCCCAAAAAACCTTAACCCTAGAGTCCCAAAAAACACAAAACCAAAATCCCCAAACTACATAATACCTAAGCTCAAAAAACAATCCTCATCCCTTGGCCCCATAAATCAATAACCTCTCATCGACCAAAATCCCTATACCCTCAACCCCAAAAAATCCTAAACCCTCAGCTCTGTAAAACCCCAAACATTCAAGCCCAAGAAACACCAAACCCTTAGCACCAAAAAACTATAAACCCTAATCCCCAAAAAACACTAAACTGTTGGACCCAAAAACCACCAACCCCTCATCTCAAAATTCCCCTAAACCCTATTCGATAAAAAAACCATAAAAACTCAACCCCAATAAAAAACTCCTAACCCTCATCCCCAATAAACCCTAAACCCTCATCCCTAAAAACCCTCAACATTAATCCGTAAAACCCTGAACCTTAGATCAAAAAAACCCTCAACCCTAACCCCCAAAAACCCCCAACCCTCAACCCCAAAAAAGAATCTATCCACATCCCCAAAAAACTCTCTACACTCAGAACTAGAAAACACTCAACCCTCAGCCACAAAAAAACCATAAACTCTCATACCAAAAAAACCTCCACCCTCATCCCTAAAAAATCATGATTCCTAATCCATAAAAAACCTGAACCATTAGCCCTAGAAAACCATAAACCCAAATACTTCAAAAAGTAAAGACTTCATCTTAAAAAAACTATATACCCCTATAGCTAAAAAACACTAGACACTAAATCCATACCCCCCCAAAACCCAAAACCCTCATCCAAAAATCCCCCCTAAACCATTAACCACCAAAAAACCTAAACCCCCATCCTATAAAAAACATAAAACCTCATCCCACGTGATCCCTAAACCCACAACCTCAAAAAACCGTAAACCCACACACCCAAAAAAAACTCTAAACCCTCAGCCCAAAAAAACCTTAATCCCTCAGACCCAATGAAACCTAAAACCTAAAACCCAAAAAACCCTAAACCCACTCCTGAGAAAACCCCAATCCCCATCTTAAAAATACCCCACACACTCATCCCTAAAAAAAACTAAACCCTCATCTCCAAAAAACCCTAAACGCTCATCCCCAAATCCCAAAACCCTCAAACCAATAAAACTATACACCCTTAACCGAAAAAAAATCCTAAACCCTCGGCCCCAAAAAACTCTAAACCCTCACCCCAAAACACTAAAAATCCTCATTCCCCAAAAATACTAATCCCAAATTCCCAAAACACCCAACACTCAACCCAAAAAAATCCTAAAACGGCATCCGATAATAACCCAAAACCATTAGCACTGAAAAATACTAAACCATCATCCCCCAAAAAACCTAAAAACTCAACCCAAAAAACCCAAAAACTTCCACAAGAAAAAACATCCACCAAATGCATGAATAAACACCAAACACTCTTCCACAACAAAATATAAATCCATTATCCCTAAAAAACCCTAAACCCTTAGTCTTGAAAAAAACCCACATCCCTCAACTGTAAAAATCCCTCAACATTCATCTTAAAAAAACCCTAAACCCACATCCCAAAAGAATCCTCAACCCACATCCCTAAAAAACACTAAAACCTCATCCCAAAGGGACCCTCCAACCTCAGCCCCAGAAAACTCACAACCTATAGTTGCAAAAAAACCCTCAAACCTCAACTCCAAAAAACCCTCAAACCTCAACCCCAACAAATCCTAAACCATAATCCTAAAAAATCCCTCAAACCTCATCCAAAAAACAACCATCAACCATTATCCCAAAAAAACCCTAAACTCACTTGCCGAAAAAACCCTCAAGCCTCATCCCCAAAAAAATTTAAACCCTTATCCCTAATGAACCCCGGACCCTCATCCCCTAAAAACCCTGAGCATTTACCCCAAAAAAACCACAACTATGAGCCCAATAAAACCCTAAACCCATAGCCCTAAAAAAACCTCAACCCTAAAACCGAAAATACCCTAAACCATATGACCTAAAATAATCCATCCCTCAACCCCAAAAAATCCTTAACCATCACCCCTCCCCCAAAAACCCTCAAGACTTAGCCCCAAAGAACCATCATCCCACATCCACTAAAAACCTGTAACCCCCAGCATAAAAACCATCAAACCTTAACAAAAAAACACTAAACCCACAACACAAAAATACCGAAAACCTTAAAACTAAAAAATCATAAACCCACAGACCAAATCAATCCTCAACCCTCACCCCACAAAACCCTCAAATATTATCTCCAAAAACCCACAAACCCGCATCCCCAAAAAACCCCAACCGCTATCCCCAAAAACCATAAACCTTCATCCCAAAAAACCAAAATACTTCATCCAAAAAAAAAATCTATACCCACTTCCCTAAAAAACCATAAACCCTTAGACCAAAAATCCATAAACCTTCATCCTCAAAAATACCTAAACCCTCATCCCCAAAAACTCTAAATCCTCATCATAAAAAATTCCCTAAACCCTAATCCAGAAAAAAAAAATCAATTACACCAAAAAACCATACACCCATAGCCTAAAAAACCCTAAAAAATCAGCCACAAATAACCCCAAACACTCATCACCAAAAAAACTCAAAACTCTCATCCCCATAAAATCCTAAACTAACATCCCAATAAAATTATAAACTCTCATCATAAAAAACCCTAAACCCGGATCCTTAAAAAACCCTCAACCATAATCTACCCAAAAAACCCTAAACCCTTAACCATAAAAAACCCTTACCACTATTCCCAAAAATACTATAAACCCTCATCCATAAAAAAACCTAAACCCTAATCTCCTAAAAACTGTAAAACCTAAGCCCAAAAAACTATAAACCCTCATCCACAAAAAACCTAAACCCTAAACCCTAACAAACCCTAAACCCTTATACCCCAAACCACAAAACACTCAGACCCAATAATCCATAAACCCTCTTCCCCAATAATAACTAAACCCATAGAAAAAAAACCCTAAACCATGAGCCCTAAGAAACCCTAAAAACTCATCCCAAAAACCCTGAAAATGTGGCCCTAAAAAAACATTATCACTTGGCCCCAATGACCATTAACCCTTATCCCCAGAAAACCCTGAACCCTCATCCCCACAAAACAATAAACCCTAAGCCCCAAAAATTTAGAATGCTTAATCCTAAAAAATCATAAAACCTAAACAAAAAAAAACTAAACCCACAACTAGAAAAAACATTAAACCCTAATCCCCCAAAAAACGCCTCAACCCTCATCCCCAAAATACCAAAAACACTAACCCATAAAAATATTGAAACCCTCATAACTAAAAAATCAATAAACCCTTAACCCAAATAACTGTAAACACTTAGACACAAAAAACCCTATGCACTAATCCCCAAAAAATTGTTAACCATCAACCCAAAAAACAAAAAACCCTCAGCACCAAAAAACCCAAAATACCCACCCTTGAAAAACTCATAACCATCTTAAAAAAACCTAAAACACAAGAACCCAAACCCCCCTATACAATAAACCCTCAAAAACCCTAAATCATCATCTCCTTAATATAATAATCCCTCAGCACTAAAAAAACTAGTCCCTCATCCCAAAAAACCCATGACCCTCAATGCCAAAAAACATTAAACCTCTAAAAAAACCTTAAACCCTCATCCCCAAAAATCATAAATAATCATCCCAAAAAAACCATTTAACCTCAGCACAACATATTCCTCAATCCTCATCCACAAAAAATCCCCAACCCATATCTCTAAAAATCCATCAACCCTCATCCCCCAAAAAACCCTCAACCCTTATACCCAAAACCCTCACCCTCATCCTGGAAAAAGCCACAACCCTCAGAAAAAAAAACACTAAACCCACATCCCCCAAAACCCTATACACATAGCCACAAAACCCCTTAACCATCTTCCCTAAAAAAATCTAAACCCTCATCCCCAAAAATCCCAAAACCCTCATCCACATTTGACTATAAACCCAAAATTCTTAAAATCCCAAAACCCTTAGCCCGAAAAAACTATAAACCCACATCCCAAAAAATTCTATAACCTCAACCACAAAAAACACCCAAATATTATACCTAAAAACCCTCAACCCTTATCTCCAAAAAAACATCAATCGTCAGCAAAAAAAACCTAAGCCCACTATGCTAAAAAAACTATAAAACCCCATCCCTAAAAACCCTCAACACGTGTCCCCAAAAATACCTAAATCATCAACCCCAAATAACCCTCAACCCTAATCTCAAAAAAATCCTAAAACATCTGTCCCAAAAAAATACATAATCCCCATCCCTAAAAAATGATAAACCCTCAACCCCAAAAAACCTTAAACCCATAACCACGAAAAAGCATAAAACTGTAGCCACCAAAAACAATAAACCCTCATCTATAAAAACCCATCATCTATCAGCAACAAAAAGCTCTAAACCCATAGCCCTATGAAATCCTAAATCCTCGGCCCAAAAAAAGTCAACCCTTATCCCCCAAAAAACCTTGACCCTCAGCCCTAAAAAACCATGAACACTCAGACCAAAAAAAACTGGAAACCTCATCCAAAAAAAAGAACCCATAGCACCAAAAAACCCTGAACCCTTATCCTACAAAAAACCCTAAACCCTTAGAACCAAAATACCCTACATCCTCATCCCCAAAAAAAACTGAAACACCAGGCCCAAAAAACCCTCAACCATAATCCCTAAAAAAACTAAACACTCATCCCAAAAAATCACAGAACCCTTGGCACCAAAAAACAAAATATCCTATGCGCCAAAAAACCTTCAACCATAATACCCAAAAAATCGAAAATCCTAAACCCAGCAAACCCTAAACCCACAGCCACAAAAAAACCATCATTCCCAAAAAATCATTAACAATCAGTCCCAGGAAACCAAAAATCAAAACCCTCATCCCCAGAGAACCCAATACCCAAAACCCTAGAAAATACTAAGCCATCCAAACCCGAAAATCCTAAAACCTCCACCCCTTAAAACCATAAACCCAAAAAATGGTAAACACTCAGGCCCAGAAAACACTAATGTATGAGCCCTAAAAAAAATAAATTGTCACCTCTATAAAATATTAAATTTTCATCCCTAGAAAACCCAAAAACCCCCACCTCTGAAAACCCTAAAACCACTGTCATAGAAAACCCTAAACCCTCTGCAATAGAAAACCCTAGTTACCCTTCAAAATAAAATCATAAACCACCATCCCTAGAAACCCGAAACCCTCATCTCTAAAAAATACTAAACCCTCTACCCTAGATTATCCTAAACCCACATCCCCAAAAATCACAAAACCCTTAGCCCTAAAAACCCTAAATCCTTGTCTATATAAAACCATCAAACCAAATACCTAGAAAACCCTAAATCCTCATCCCTAGAAAACCCTAAACCAACATCCATAGAAAATCCTAAACTCCCAATCCCCCAAAACCCAAAACCCTCATCCCCAAAAAACCCTAAATCCTAAACCCAATAAAAACCTAAAAACTCATCCACAGAAAGCCCTAAACCATTAGGACCTAAAAACCCTAAAACCTCAACTACAATAAACCATTAAACCACAACAATCAGAAACATGAAACTGTTATCCCCTGAAAACCCTAAACACATATCCTTGAAAACCAGAAAACTCTCATTCCAAGAAAAACCTAAACCCTAATCCCTAGAAAAAAAACAAACCTCATCCCCCAGAAAACCTAAAATATAATCCCCATAAATTCATTATCCCACATTCGAAAGAAAACATTAATCCCTTAGACCCAAATAATAATAATCCCAAAAAACCCTAATCCTCATCCCCCCTGAAAACTAAACCCCCAGCCTAAAGAATCCCTAAACCCATAACCCAAAAATCTCCTAAACCCTCATCACTAGAAAAAAACCTCAACCCTTATCCCCAAGAAACACTGAACCCTTGGCCCCCAAAAAAACTAAAGCATAGACCTAAAAAACCACAAAGCCTCACCCCTAAAAATCATACCTCTCACCATGATAAAACCCTAAACCCTTATCACCAAAAAATGATAAACTCTCATCCCCCAAAAAAATCATCAACCCTGAACCCCAAAAAATGCTCATCACTCACCCCAAGAAACCCTAAACCCTCATCCCCTGAAAACCCTTATCCCTCATTGCCAAAAAACCCTAAAACCTCATCCTAAATAATCAATTTGACCTCTATCCCAAAAAACATCAAACCATGGACCCAAAAAAAAACTCATCCATCTGCCCAAAAAAACACTAAACCCTCATCCACAGAAGACCTGAACCCTCAGTACTAGAAAACCCTAAACCATCAGCACCAAAAAACCCAAAATCCTCATCACCAAAAAATCCTAAACCCTCATCCAGAAAAAACCTAGATACCTCATCCCATTAATACACTAAATCCCCATCCCCCAAAAACCCTCAACCCTCAGCCCAAAAAACCATCAACCCACATCCTAAAAAATCAATTTACCCACAAACCACAGTCCTAATAAAACTAAATCCCATCCCCCAAAACCTAAAAACCAATATTCCCAAAAAAACAATAAACCCCATCCCAAAAAACCCTAAACCATCATCTCTAAAAAAACCACAAAACCCTCATCCCCAAAAAATTCCAAAACCCCAGGCCCCAAAAAACCCTAAACCCTTATCTAAAAAAACCCTAAATGATCATTCCGAAATAATCCTAAACCCTCACCCCCAAAAAACCATGGACCCTCATCCCCAAAAAAACATAAACAATCATCCCCCAAGAAAACCCTAAACCATCATTCCCATGTAAAATTAACCCTCATCCATGAAAAACCTTAAAACCTCAGCCCTAAAAAACCCTAAACCCCAAATCCAAAAAAACCCTAAACTTTCATCCCCAAACAACCCTAAACTATCAACCCCAAAAATTCTATAAACCCTCAGAGATAAAAAAATTCAACCCTATGCCCCAAAAAACCTTACGCCCACATGCTGAAGAAAATCTAAACCATCACCCCTAAAAACCCTGAAACCTTATCTTCAAATAACCCTCAACCCTTAGCCACAAAAAATTATTGACACTCATACCCAAAAAATCCTAAAACTTCATACCAAAAAAATAATCAACCCACATCCACAAAAAAACACTAAACCCTCATCCCCATAAAACCCCCAACCCTCAGCCCATAAAAACCCTCAACCCTTATGCCCAAGAAACACTAAAAGCTCCTCCATAAAAAATAATCAATCCTCATCCCAAAAAAACCTAACCTTAATATGAAAAATCCTGTCAACCCTCATCCCAAAATATCCCTCAACTCTCAACCACATAAAACCCTAAACCCTCATTTGAAAAAAATTTTATCAACCATCATCCCTCAAAAATTCTAAACCCTTATCCCCAAATAACCCTCAACCCTCAACCCCAAAAAATCCTGAACCCTCATCCCCAAAAATCCCACAACCCCCTTCACCAAAAAAACATAAACATATAGATAAAAAAGACCCTCAACCCTTATCTCTAATAAAACCCTATAGCCTCATCCCCCAAAAAAACTCATCCCTCTGCCCCAAAAAACACTCAACCCTGACGAACAAAAAACCCATAACACCCATACCTAAAAACCATCAATAACCATTCTTATAAAACATGAAACACCATCATAAAAATCCATGAACCCTCAACTAAAAAAATACTAAACCCTAATCCCCAAAAAACCCTAAACCCTCATCACCCAAAAATCATAGAGCCTCATCCCCAAAAAAACCTCTACCCTTAGCCCCCAAAAAACCTTAACCCTGAGCCCCAAAAAATCATAAACCCTCACCCCTCAAAATTCCTAATCACTCGGCACAAAAAACCCTAAACCCACAACCCAAAAAAAACATTTAAATTTATTACTAAAAAACCCAAAAATCTTCACCCCAAAAACCAAAACCCTAAAACCCCAAAACCCTAAATCTTCATTAACAAAAAACCCAAAACCCTCAGCCCCAAAAATACCTAAACCATCATCTTTAAAAAAAGAAATCCTCTACTCAAAAAAACCCTAAACACTCCGCCCCCAAAATCTCTCAGACCTCAGTACCAAAAAACCCTAAACACTCATCCCTAAAAAACCAAAAAACCCCTACCCCCAAAAACCCTAAAACCTCATCCACAAAAAACAGCAAACCCTCATATCCAAAAACAACTAAACCCTATTCCACAAAAAACCAAAAACATTCATCTTGAAAAATTCGTAAACCTTGATCCCCCAAAAACCATCAACCATCAGCCGCAAAAAAACCACAACTCTCATCCTCAAAAAAACCCAAAATGCTCATCCTGAAAAATTACTAAACCATTATCCCCTAAAAACCATCAACCATCATCCATAAAAAAACACTAAACCCCTGGCCCCAATAAAACATAACCTATTGTCCACAAAAAAACCTTAATTCCTAGGCCCTAAAAAACCTAAACCCTTAGTCCCAAAACACCTAAACTCTAAGCCTCAAGACACCTTAATCCCTTAGACCCAAAAAACACTAAATAGTCTTCCCCAAAATCCAAAAAACCCTCATCCTCAAAAATACATAAACCATCATCCCCAAACACCCTAAACCATTGGGGTTCATGAAATTCTAAACCCTTAGAAGAAAAAACTATCAACACTTGGAACCAAAAAACCAAAAACACTTGGCCCCCAAAAACCATAAACCCTTATGCCCAAAAAAACCTCAATCCTTATCCTTAAAAAACTATCAACCCAAAACCACAAAAAAACCCTCAAACCTCATCACCAAAATACCTTTATAGATCACCAAAAAAAAACCCTGAAACCTCATCTTGGAAATACCCTCGACCCTCATCCCCCCAAAACCCTAAATCCTTACCACCAAAAAACACTAAAAACTCATCACTAAAAAAAACATTGAACCCTTAGCCGAAAAAAACATAAACCCTCTTCCCCAAAAACCCTGAATTCTAAACTCAAAAAAACACTACACCCTCATCTCTCCAAAACCCTAAACCATAATATAGAAAAAACCTAATTATTTAGTCCCAAAAAAACCCAGAACCCTCAACCCTAGAAAACCCAAAACCCTCATCCCTAAAAAATCCTCAACATTCATCCACCAAAAACCTTAAACACTCATCCCCAAAAAACCAAAAACTATCAACCAAAAAAAAAACCCAAAACCCATAAGCTAAAAAACCTGAATCACTCATCTCCAAGAAAAAATACATCCTCATCCACTAAAAATACTTTAACAGTCATCCCAAAATACCCCTAACCCCTTAACCCCCAACACCCAAAACCCTCAGTACCAAAAAACCCAAAATCATAAACCCCAAAAAACACCAAACCCTCATGCCCACAAAAAACCTAAACCCTAATCACCCAAACTACCCTATAACCTCATCCCTCAAAACTCTAAACCATCAACCCTAGGAAAACCTAATAACCAAGTATTTAAAAACCCTAAAACCCTAGCTTGAAAAAACCCTCAACCCTCATTCCAAAAAAACACTAAACTATCTACCCCCCAAACCCCTAAACACTCATCCCCCAAAAACCCTGAAACCTCAGCCCTAAAAAAATATTCATCCAGTATCCCCAAAAAATCCAACCCCAACTCAAAAAATCCATCAACCCTTAGCGTAAAAAAACCCTCAATATTTATCCCCCAAAACCACTAAATTTGTATCCCTAAAAAACCCTAAACCATCATCCCCAAATACCCCAAACCCTAATTCCCATAAAACCATTATTCCTCGGCACCAAAAAACCCTAAACCGTCATTCCCAAAATACTATATACCAATATAAAAAAAAACAAAAAACTCAACACCAAAAAAATATGAACTATCAATCCCAGAAAAATCTAAACCCCCATCCCCAGAAAACCCTAAACCCTCATAAAAAAAACTCTAAACCCCTCAAACCACAAAAAGCATAAACCCTTTTCCCCAAAAAATCATAAACCCTCATTCAAAAAAAAACTAAATCCTTAACCCTAAAAAATCATAAATCCATATCCCTAAAAAACACCAACCCTCATCCACAAATACCTTGACCATCACCCCCAAAAAACCATCAACCATCATCCCTAACAGAACCTAAACCCTCAACCCCAAAAATCCCTGAACCCTCATCCTAAAAAATATGTATCCCAAAACCCCAAAAACCCTGAACCCTTTGCCATAAAAAACACAAAACCCTAAGGCCCAAAAAACACTAAACCCTTAGCCGGAAATTTTTGTAATCCCACTATAATTAAAAACAAAAAAACCTCATCCAAAGGATACCATAAATGATCATCCCTAAAAACCCATAAAACCTCAGCCTCCCAAAACCCAAAACCCTCATCTCCAAAACCATAAACCCTCATCCCCAAAATCGTAAAACCCAAAACCCCCAAAACCAATAATCCCTAATTATAAAAAAACCCTAATCCCTTACGCCCAAACCCCCAAACCCTTAAGTGCAAAAACCCCCAAACCCTTATCTCCAAAAACCATGAACCCTCATACCCCAAAAAACCTAAATCTTTATCCCCCAAAACCCCTCAAATATCAGAACCAAAACACCCTAAAACTCTATCCCAAAAATACCCTAAACCCCTAGCCTCAAAAAACCCTCAACCCCAGTCCTAAAAACATAAATAACTCGGCTACAAAAATACCCCAACCCTTAGCCAAAAAATATGTTGAACCGTCATCCAAAAAAAACATGAACCACAAGCCCCAAAAACCCCTCAACCTTAAACCATAAAAAACCCCAAACCCTAATCCCAAATAGAAATAGAACCATCAGCACCAAAAAAACATTGAACCCACAATCCAAAAAACCCTGAACCCTCAGCACAAAAAAAACACTAACCCTAAAAAAACCCTAAACCCGAATTCTAAAAAAACCATAAACACCCATCAAAAAAATATCGAACCTTATTAAAAAAACATGAACAATAAACCCTAAAAACCCTAAACCCAAAACCCAAGAACCCCAAAACCCTCAGTCCCAAAATACCCTAAACCGTCATCCCCAAAAAACCCTAAACCCTCTTCCCCCAAAAATCCTCAACCCTAAGCTCCAAGAAAAAGAGAACCCACATTCCCAAAAAATGCTCAACACTTAGCCCCAATAAACCCAAAACCCCATGAGCCAAAATACTCTCAACCTTCATCCCCCAAACCCCTCAACCCTCAACCAAAATAATCCCCAACCATCATCCCCCAAAAACCCTAAACACTCAACACAAAAAAAACCCTCAACCCTCATCCCCCAAATAAACCTAAACCCTCACCCCACAAAACCATAAACCCACATCCCCAAAAGTCCCTCAAACCTCTACCCCAAAAAACCATCAAACCTCACTCCCATCAACCCTAAACCCCCAGTCTCAAAAAAATATCAACCATTAACCGAAAATACCAAAACACGCATTCCAAAAAAAACCTAAACCCTCAGCCCCCACGAAACTGAAAACCCTTTTCTCCAAAAAACATAAACCCTCGTCCCCAAAAATCATTAAACCCACAACCTTTAAAAACCCTAAACACTCATCCCCAAAAAACCCTAAACTCTAATCCCTAAAAATGGATATACCCTCAAATCCCAGAAAACATTAAACACTCTAAACAAAAAAATCCTAAACCCATTGTTCTAAAACTCCTATGACTCTAATGTGAAAAAACTAAACCATCATCCCAAAATAACCCTAAAAAATCATCTCAAAAAAAACCCTAAACCCACATACCCAAAAAAACCCTAAACCCTTATGCCCAAAAAAACCCTAATCCTTCAACCAATAAAAACACTAAACCCTCAGCACTAAAAAACTATAAAACCTGTACTCCAAAAACCTAATACCCACAGTCCAAATAATACCCTAAACACTTATCCCTAAAAAACCATCATCCCTCAGCCCCAAAATAGTCTAAACCCTCATCACCATAAATCCTAAACCCTGATCCTAAAAAAACATTAAACCCTCAGCCATAAAAATTCTTCATCACTTAGCCCAAAAAACTTTAAACCATCATCCCCAAAAACCCTGAACCCTCATCCCCCCAAAACACTAATCCCACATCCATAAAAACCCTGAACACTCAGACCTAAAAAACATAAAACCCTCACCCCCAAAAAATCCTCAACCCTTATCCCCAAAAAACCCAAAACCCTCAGCCCCCCAAAAACCCTAATCCTGAAACCCAAAAATCCCAAAAATCATAGTCCCAAAAAAACCCTCAACCCTCATCCCCAAAAACCCTCATCCTTAAGCCCTAAAAAAACCATAATCTCTTAACCCTTTAACACAAAATACCCTCAACCCTCATCCCTAAAAAACCATAAACCCCTATCCCCAAAACACTATAAACCCTCGACCCCAAAATATCGTAAACCCTAAACCCCAAAAAACCATAATCCCTCCACACCAAAAAAACCCTAAACTATCATCCCCAAAAAAATCCCTAAACCAACAACCGTAAAAACACATAACCACTTTTCTCCTAAAAACCCTAATGACTGATACCCAAAAAAATATATAACCACAACCCCAAAAAATTCAAAACCCTCATCTATAAAAAAAACTAATCCACCATCCCCAAATTATCCTAAACCCTCATCCACAAAAACCCTAAACACTCACCCCCAAAACCCCTAAACCCTTTACCCAAAAAACCCCCAACTCAAAAAAAAACACGAAACCCCAATCCAAAAAAACCCTAAACTATCATCCCCAAAAAACCCAAAACTCTTATCCCCAAAACCATAATTCTTCACTCCCAAAATAACCTAAACCTTCCTCACCAAATAAAATGAAACCCTTATCACCAATAAAAACTAAACCCTTATCCTTGAATACCACTATAAACATAGCCCGAAAAAAACCCAAATCACTCAACCCCAAAAAACCCTAAACCCTCAAAACCCAAAAAACCCTAAACCTTCATTCCCAAAAATCATAAATACTCACCCACAAAATACTATAAACCCTAATTATGAAAATACCCAAAACTCTCAAACCCTAGAAACCCTAAACCCTCATACCCAAAAATATATAATCCCAAAGCCCCAAAAAACCCTATTCCCACAATCCTAAACAAAAACTCTAGTCGTATAGCCCTGTAACCCTTAAACCCCCAAACACAAAAAAACCTAAACCCCAACACCAAAAAACCCTAAACCCTCATCTATAAAAAACTATAAACCCTTATCCCAAGAAACCCTAATCCTTATCCCCATAAAATAATAAACCTTCATCCCCCAAAACCCTCCACACTTGGCACCAAAAAACCCCAAACCCTATGCCCGAGAAAACTCTGAATTCCCAACTTCAAAAAACACTCAGTGTTATGCCCCCAAAACCTATCACCCCTATTTCACAAAAAAAATCAACCCTCATCTCTAAAAAAATCACATCCATCACCCAAAAAAAATCACCCAACCCTCATCATTAAAAAACACTCAACCCTCATCCCCAAACAACCCTGAAACCCTAGACCTAAAAAACCCTAATCCCACCTCACTAAAAAACGCAGAACCCTCAACTTGAAGAAATCCTAAAACCCTTATCCTTAAAAAATCCTAAACCCTCCTCCCTAAAAACTCCTAAACCATCATCCACAAAAAATTTATATCAATCATCCCCAGAAAAACCTGATCCCTCAACCCTGAATAACCCTATACCCTCAACAACAAAAAACCCTCAACCCTCATCGCCAAAAATCACTAAACCCTTAGCCCCCAATAAACTAAAAACACTCATCCCAAAAAAACCAAAAACCCTAATATCAAATAACACTTAAACCTCATCCAAAAAAACTCCTAAACCTCAACCCTAAAAAACCCATAACCCTTAGAACCAAAAAAGCCTAAAACCGCATCCCCAAAACACTGAAAACCCTCACCCAAAAAAACAAGAATCCCTAATCCCCAAAACCCCACTAAACCACCACCCCTCAAAACCGTTAACATAATCTACAAAAAAAACCTAAATCCCCATCACTGGAATTCTCAAAACCCTCATCCCCCAAAACCCTCAACCCATAGTCAAAAAACACCCTTATCCTTCATCCCAAAAAACAGTAAAATATCAGTCCAAAAAAACATAAACACTCACCCCCAAAAAAACTTCAACCTTCATCCTAAAAACCCCTAAACCCTCATCCCCCAAAAAAGTATCAATCAAAAGCTCCATTAATCTTCCAACACTCATCCCTAAAAAACCCCAAACCTCATAACAAAAAAAACAATAAACTATTATCCATAAAAAACTACCAAATCTCATCCCAAAAACCCAAAAACACTTATTCCCATAAAACCGTCAACCCACAGCCACAAAAACACTAAACCCTCATCCTAAAAAATCCCTATACCCTTAGCCACAAAAAAAACTAAACCTTCACACCAACAAACTATAAACCCACTATCCCATGAAACCCTAATCTCTCTTATCCAAAAAACTATAAACCCTCAAAATCAGTAAAAAAAATCATCATCCCCAAAAAACCATTAAACCTCACCACTAAAATACATTAACCCTCAGACTAAAATATTACTCAACCCTTTCCCCGAAAAAACCCTCAACCCTCATTCCAAAAAACACTATACCCACAGTACAAAAAACCCCAAAAACCTCTTCCAAAAAAACCAGAAACCCTCATCATCAAAAGACCATAAACCCTCAACCCCATAAAACACTAAATCCTCCCCCTCAAAAATCCAAAACCCTCTACAAAAAAAATACCATAAACCCATCCACAAAAAACCCATAAAACCTCAGCCTAAAAAACCCTAACCCCACAACACTAAAAACCATAATCCATCATCCCCAAAAATCCCTAAACCTCCATCCCTGAAAAACCACCATCCATCATCACAAAATACTATAAAACCTAAAACCCATGAAATCCTAAACCCTAATCCAAAAAAATCACAGAACCTTAAACCCAAAAAATAATTGACCCTTATCCCTAAAAACCAAGATACCTCAGCCCCAATAAACATAGAACCCTCATCCCAAAAAAAAACCATAACCCACAGCCCCAAAAATCCTAAACCCTTAACCCTAAAAAACCTTAATTGATCATCCCTAAAATCCCATAAACACTAAACCCCTAAAAACCATAATCCATCATCTGCATAACCCCTAAATTATCTACCCCAAAACACCTAAACACTCTTCCCTAAAACCCAAAAACCTCATCCTCAAAACCACTAAACCCTTAGGCCCAAAATATCCCTAAATCCACATACCCCCAAAACCATGAACCTTCATCCACCAAAAACCCTAAACCAACAACCAAAACAACAACAACTATATGTCCCAAAGAACCCAACCCCAAAAACACCCAAAACACACAGCCCATAAATAACCTCAACCCACAGTCCGGAAGAACCCTCAACACTTAGCACCCAAAAACCCTCAATTGTCAGCCCCAAAATATTCCAAATCCTTATCCTCATAACACTATAAACCCCCAGCCCCAGAAAACCATCAACATTCAGCCTCAAAAAACCTAAACCCTTACCCTAAAAAAACATAGAATCCTAAGCACTAGAAAACACTAAACCCTAGACCTCAAAAACCCAGAACCTCATCCTTCAAAAACCCTAAACCCTCAACCCATAAAAACCTAAACCCTAATTCCCCCAAAACCCTAAACTCTCATCCCCAAATAACCATGAACAATAATACCCAATAAACCATAAAACCTATACTCCCAAAACCACAAAACCTTCAGTCCCATAAACCCTAAAATCTCATCACCAAAAATGATTAAACCCTCTACCCTAAAAATACTAAACCATCATCTCCAAAAAACCCTCAAACCTAGTCACCAAAAATACCTTATAACTAATCCCCAAAAAACCCTAGACACTCATCAGGAAGAAAACCTCAATCCTCATCCCAAAAATAACCTCTAGCCTCAGAACCAAAAAACCATCAATCCTCAACCGCAAAAAATCCTAAAATTTTAACCAAAAAACAACCCTCAACCCAAAACCCAAAAATACCTCTAACCATATCCCCAAAAAAACCCTCAACCCTTAGCCGCAAAAAACCCTAAACCCTCATATCAAAATACCATCAACCCTCAACCCCAAAAAATATTCCACCCTTAGCCTAAAAATCCTAAACCCTCATCCCTAATAAACCCTAAACACTCACCTTTAAAATACCCTAAACCCAATAATACAAAAAAAAAAACAATTACCCATCATCCCTAAAAAAACGTAAACCATTATCCATAAATAATCCTAAACACTCATCCCCAAAATATAAAAAAGTTGGAACTCTAAAAAAACCCTAAACCCTCAGCCCAAAAAAACAATAAACACTTCGATCAAAAATATTATATATCTACATCCCAAAAAACCCCTAAACCATTAGCCCAAAAAACCATAAACCATCTAGCCATATTACCCTAAAAGCTCATCCTAAAAAACCTAAACTCTCAGCCCAAAAATACCCTAAACCCTCATCCCCCAAAACCCATAACCCCTCATCACAAAAAACCATAAACCCTCACCCAAAAAAACCTAAACTTTCAACCCCAAAAAACCCAAAAACCACATTCCAAAAAACCATAAACACTTATCCCCAAATAACCCTCATCCCAAAAAAACAAAAAAAACTCTAAACCCTCAGACCCAATAATCATGGATCATCATTTAAAAAAAATGTTCCACCCTCTACCACAAAACATCCTAATCTCTTTGCACAAAAAAAATCATGAACCCTTGGCCCCAAAGAATCATAAACCCTCAGCCTCAGAAAACCACGATCCAATATCCCCCGAAACCCTAAACCTCAGACCAAATAAACCAAAAATCATCATCCCTAAAAAACCCTCAAACTTTAGTTGCTAAAAACCCTAAACCCTCAGCACCAAAAATCCCAAATCACCCAGTCCCAAAAAACTCTAAACTGATATCCCTAAAAATACATCGAACCTCACCCCCCAAAAACATCAATCTGTAACCCCAAAAAACCATCAACCCTCAAGCCTTGGCCCCAAAAAAACCCTCAACACTCATCCCCAAAAACCCCAAGACCCACAGCCCCAAAAACATGTTATCCATCAACTACAAAAAAATATAAACCATAATCCCCAAAATTCATAAACCCTCATCCCCAAAAAACCTAATCTCTAAACCCAAAAAACCATAAACACACATCTCAAAAATTACCCTAAAACACCAGAACATAAAAACCTTAATCCCTCAACAAAAAAAATAGTATACCCACAACCCTAAAAACGGTGCAAACATAGCCCCAAATAAACATTAAATTCTCATACCAAAATAAACATAAAACTTTAGACCCAAAAAAAATACTATTACCTTAGACCCAAAAAATACTAAAACCTCTACCCCAAACCAAAAAAAAACACTCATCCCCAAAAAACCCAAGACCCTCAACCCTAAAGAACCCAAAACAGTCTCCCCCAAATAAAAGTAAACCGTTATTATTGAAACCCTGACTCATCACCCCTAAAAAACACTAAAATCCCAGACCCTAATAAACCTAAAACATCAACACCTAAACCCTAAACCCTTAGCTCCAAAATCCCCAAAACCATTAGCCCAAAAAAAAAACAAAACCACCCAACCCAAAAAAGACCCCTAAAACCTCAAATTCCAAATACTATATGCCCTCATCCCCAAAAAGAACCCTAAAACCCAAAATTCACTAAATCCTCATCCAAAAATACCCTAAATACTAAAACCTAGGAAAACATAAGAACTCAACACCAAAAATCAAAAATCCCCCTTCCCCAAGAAACCTTATACCCACTACCCCAAAACCATAATTTCATAGCCCAGGAAAACAAAAAATCACCAGCCCCAAAAAACCGAGAACCATCAGCTCCCAAAAACCCTAAACACACATCCATAAAATCTATGAACTATCATCCCCAAAATCTATAAACCCTCAGATCCAAAAACCCTAAACCATAATCCCCAAAAGACCCTAAATTATCATCCCAAAAAATCCCTAAACAATCGAATCCAAAAAACCCTAAACCCTCAGCTATAAAACACCTAAACCCTTAGTCCGAAAACTGGAATAAGTCATCCCCATAAAGCACTAAACCCATAACCCCCCAAAAAACCCAAAACCATCACCCACAAAACCCATACCCCTAATCTATTAAAAACCATAAACTCTCATCCCTAAAAAACAATCAACACTCGGCCCCAAAAAACATTTAACCCTCAACACCCAAAATCCCTAAACCCCCATCCACAAAAAACCATAAAACCACATCCCCAAAATTCCCCAAATGTATAGTAAAAAAACTTTAGACCCACAGCCCCCAAAACCCAAAACCCTTGGAATTGAAAAACCCTAAACCCTCATCCCAAAAAATGATGAACCCTTTGCTCTAAAAAACCCACAACCCTCAACCACCAAAACACAAAATCCCCTTCCCCAAAAAAATCCTAAACCCTCATCCGCAAAAAACCCTAAATACTCATCCCCAGATAACCCTAAACTCTCTTCCATAAAATAATCTAAACCATCATCCCCTAGAAGCCATAAACACTCAACCCCCCAAAAACCCTAAATTATTAGCCTCAAAAAACTCAAAACACACTACACAAAAAAAAATTCAAACCACAAAACCGAAAAACCCTCAACCCTCAGCCCCCAAGAACCCTAATACCACATCCACAAAAAATCCAAAACCATAATCCCTCAAAATCCCAAAACAATCATTCCAAAAATAACCTAAAATCTCAGGCCCAAAAATAACTAATCCATCCACCCCCCAAAACCCTTAACCCATGTACCCATAAAACCCTAAACCCTTATCCCCAAAAAACCCTCACCCTATAGTATCAAAAATTACTAAACCCTAGACTCCAAAAAAACCCCCAAACTCTCATCCCCTAAAAATACTAAACCCTAAAAAACAGAAAACCCAAAACCCTCAATCACAAAAAACCCTAAACCCTAAACCCCAAAACACTATAAACCCTCATCTACAAATAATCATAATACCTCCTCCCCCCAAAACCCTAAACCATCATCCCCAAAAAACAATAAAACCTTGTCCACTAAAAAACTATACCCTCAACCCCAATACCCCCAAAAACGAAAATCCCGAAAAAAACCCTAATTACTCATACCTAAAAAATGATATACCCTAGGGAATATGAAATCATAAACCCTAATCCCCAAAATCCCTTAAAGAATGACCCTAAAAAACCCTGAACCCTCGAACCTGAAAAACCCTCAACCCTAATTCCAACAAATCCTTAATTCACGAGCCAAAACCCCCTCAATCCTCATCCCCAAAAAAACCATCAACCCTCATCCCCAAAAAAACCTCTACCTTCATCCCCCTAAATAACCCTGAAACCCTTATCCCCTAAAAACCATGATCCCTCAGCTGAAAAAAACCATGAACCATCATCCCAAAAAAACACAGATCCCTTAGCCTTAAAATATCCAAAATCATAATACCCAAAAAACCCTAAACCCTCATCCCAAAAAATCCCTAATACACCTTCCTAAAAAACCCAAAACACTCATCCCAATGAAACCATAAATCATCAGTCCCAAAAAACCGTATACCCTCATCCCCAAAATACCCCAAACCCACTCTTCAAAAAAATCCAAAACACTCATCCATTTAAACCCCTAGAAACTCATCCTCAAAACACTCTAAACCCACAACCAAAAAAACACTTAAACCCTCATCCATAAAAAAACATAAACCCCCAACTCCAAAAGAACCTAAAAACTCCTCCACAAAAAACCTAAACCCTTAGCTTCAGAAAACACAAAAACCATAGCCCAAAATAACCCTAAACACTCGATCCCAAAAATACCTAAAACCCTAGCAAAAAAAAAACCCAAATTTTAAGACCCTAAAAATGATAAACCCCTTCCCAAAAAACCCTAAACACTACAAAAACATAAACCCTCATCCCCAAAATACTAGAAATCCTCAACCCCCCAAATCACTCAACCCACAACCTAAAAAAACCCTATAGACTCATCACCAAAAAATCATCAACCCTCATCCCCAAAAAACCCTCAATCATCAGCCCCAAAAAATCCTTCATCCCTCAACCCCAAAATAACCTCAACCATCATTCAAAATAAACACTAAACCCTCAACCCCAACAAATTTTAAATGATCATCCCCAATAAACCCTCAACTCTCATCACTAAAAAAACACTCAACCATCATCCCCAAAACAACCTAACCCCCCAAACCCATAAAGACCTCAATAAAACAAAACTCAAAACCCTCTTCCATAAATAATCCACAACTATTAGACCCAAAAAAACCTAAAACTTTACCCCCAAAATACCATCAACCCTAAAAACATCCTGAACACTCATCCCAAAGAAACCCTCAACCCTTAACCCCAAAAAATAATTAACCCTTAGCCCCAAAAAACCTTTAAACGCTCACCCCCAAAAAAACCCTCAAACCTAAAAAAAATCAACAGCCCCAAAAAACATTAAACCCTCATCCCCCAAAAAACCATCACCCCTCCCCCCAACAAAACCCTCAACAAACATCCCAAAAAACACTATAAACCCTCAGCCCCAAGAAAACCCTAAACAATTAGCCAGAAAAATATTCAACCCACAGAACCAAATAACCCTCAACACTCATCCCCCAAAAAATACTCAATCCCCATCCCCAAAAAAACTACAACGCATTGAAAATACCCTCAACCCATATCCCCAAATAACCCTATACTATCATCCTAAAATAACCCTAATCCATCAACCACAAAAATTATTAAACCATCAGCCCCCCAAAACCATCAACCCTCATCAGCAAAAAACCCATCAATACTCATCCCCAAAATCCAAAAACCCTCAACCTAAGAAAACCCTCAACACTTAGCCTATGAAATACCTAAGACATAAGTCCTATAAAATTGTAAACCCTCAAAGCCAGAAAACCCTAAACCATCCTCCCTAGAATTCCCTAAACCATCATAAAATTAAACCCTCAACTCTTAGCCTCACAAAACCTTGTACCCACAGCCAAATAAAACCCTAAACCATAAACCCCAGAAATACCTAAATCCCTAGCCCCAAAAAACCCAAAACCATCATCCATAAAAAACCTTATATCTTCAACTGTAGAAAGCCCTAATCCCTAATCCCATGACAACCCTAAACAAAAAACCTTAGAAAACCCTAAACCCTCATCCATGGAAATATATAAACCCTCATCCAAAGAAATCCCTAAAGATATCATGCCCAAAATACCTAAACTCTCATCCCTAAAAAAACCTAAATCCCTAGCCCTGGAAAACCCAACACCCTCCACCCAAGAAAACATAAAACCCTCAGTTCCATAATACCTTAAACCCTCAATCCTAGAAAATCTTAACCCCTAGTCATAGAAAAATATAATCCCTCAACCCATGAAAACTATAAACCCTTAGACCCAGAACCCCCAAAATTACTAAGCCCTCATCCCCAGAAAACCCTAGACCTGTATCCCTATAAAACCCTAAACCCCTAGACCCAAAAAACCTTGAACTCTTACCGATAGAAATCCCTAAACCCACATCTGCAAGAAATTATAATACCTCTACACCAGAAAATCCTAAACTCTATGACCCAGAAAACCATGAACCATCTACCCTAAAAAATAAGGAACCCACATCCCTAAAAAACACTAAACCCATATCTCAATAAAACCCTGAACCGAAAATATAGAAAACCATAAACCCTCATCCATAGAAAAAAATGAAAATTTATCCCTAGAAAACCCTCAACCCCAAAAAAACTAGTACCCTCATCACTAGAAAACATTTAAAACTCATCCCCACAAAACACTATATTTTCTTCCCTATAAAACCCTAAACCCTTATCCCTAGAAATCCCCAACCCCCAGAAAAAAATACCCTAAACCCCCATCTCTGGAAAACCAAGAACCCTCACCCCTTTAACACCCATAACCCATATCCCATGAAAACCTAAAACCTAATCCCCATAAAACCATAAACCCTCATCCATTGAAAACACAAAAACCACATCCTTAGAAATAAATAAAATCAAAACCCGAAAAAATTATAAACCCCCATCCCCTAAAACCCTAAACCTTAATCCTAGAAAACCCTATACCCACCACATTAGAAAACCATAAAACCTCATCCAAAAAAAAATTTAAACCCTCATCCCAAAAAAACTATAAACCCTTAACCATACAAAAACCTAAAACCTTAGCCACAGAAAATTGCAAACCCTCTATCCTAAAAAAATTGTAAACCCTCATCCCCCCCAAACCCTTAACTTTCATCCCCAAAAAACCCTTAAACAATTATCCCTATAAAAAGATAAATAGTAAACCCCTAAACAAATAAACCCTCATCCTTGGGAAACCCTAACTCGACACCAAAAAACCCTAAACCCTCTATCCCAAAAAAATCCTAAACCCACAACCCTAGAAAATACTATACCTTAAGCCAAAAATTGAACTATTGGCCCTAGAAAACCCTAAACCTTCATCCACAAAAAATTATTAACCGTCACACCAAAAAACCCTAAAACAAAAACTCTGGAAATACCAAAATCCTCAGCCTAAAAAATTCTAAACCCTTATCCCTAGAAAACTCCAATCCTTCATCTCTGAAAAATCATAAACACTCATCCCCAAAAATCCTAAACCCTCAGTCCTCAAAAAACCTAAACCCTTAGAACAAAATAATCTGAAACACTCAGCCCCGAAAAACTCCCAACGCTCATCCCCAAAAATCTGAAAACCCTCATCCACAAGAAACCCTAAAAAACCCAAAACCCTAAAGCCTTATCCCCAAAAAACCCCAAAGCCTCATCCCCAATAAACCCTAAAACCTCATCCATAAAAAGTCAAAAACCCTAACACTTATAGGAACCTAAACACCAAAATCCATAAAATCTAATCCCAAACAAACCCTAAACACTCAACCATAACAAATTAAAAAAACCTCAACCCCAAAATTACCAAGACACATATCCCTAAAAACCCCTAAACCCTCAGGATGAAAAAACCCTAAAGCCTCAGCCCCAAATAACCATAAACCAACAGTCATAAAAAACCATAGACCCTCATATCCAAAAAAACCTAAAACCTCATCCCAAAAAAATCCCTCAACCTTCATCCCTAAAAAACCCTAATCCCAAAAAACCCTTAGCCCCAAAAAATCAGCAACACTCACCTCTATAAAAAACATAAACACTCATCCTGAAAAAACCCAAAACCCTCATCCCCAAAAAACACTCAACCATCATCCCCAAAAAACCTCAACTCTCAACCTCAAAAAACACTCATTCCTTATCCCAAAAAATCCCAAAACCCTCATCCCCAAAAATAACTAACCCCTTAATCATAAAAATCCCTCAACACGTGGCCCCAAATCACCCTCAATAGTCAGCCCCAAAAAACCCTCAACTCATAGCCACAAAAAATGCTCTACCCTTAGCCATAAAAAACCCTAAACCCTAATTGCCAAAAAAACGTCATCCCAAAAAAAAAATCAGTCCTCAACCCTAAAAAAACCTCAACCCATATCCTCAAAAAACCCATAAACTTTCACCCTAAAAAACCCAAAATCCTCTTCCACAAAACACTATACCCTTAGCCCAACGAAACCCTAAACCCTTAACCCAAAAAATCCTCAATCCTCAACACCAAAATTACCTAAACCCTCAGCTCAAAAATACCCTAAACCCTCAGTCAATAAAAATATCATCCCTTAGCACCAAAAACCCCTCAACCCTCAACCATCAGCCCCAAAAAACAATCAACCCTCATACCCAGAAAAACATGAACCCTTATCCCCATATAAATGTAAACCCTTAACACCAAAAAACCGTCAACCCCACCCATTAAACCCTAAACCCTCAATGGAATGAAACCCTGGAATCTCTACCCAAAAAACCCCTAAACCCTCATCCACTAAAGCACCAACTTCTCATACATAAAGAACATAGAACCATCAGCTAAAAAATACCTAAATCCTGATCACAAAAAAAACATGAACCCTTAGACCCAAAAAACCTAAAACCACATCCCCAAAAAATAATTAACCCTCAGTCCCCCAAATCCATGAACCCTTTGACATAAAAATCATGAACCCACATCCTAAAACCCCAGGAATCCTTAGCCACAAAAAAACCCTAAACTCTTAGCCCAAAAAACATGAACCCTCTTCCATAAAAAACTCTGAACCCTAAGCCCCCAAAAACACTTAATCCTAATCCCCAAAAAACCATAAACTCTCAACCCCAAAAAAATGGAACCTTGAGACCCAAAAAAATAAACATTCAACTCTAAAAAACAATGAACCCTCAACCTCAAAAAACAAATCCTGCAACACCAAAAAACAATAAAAAATCATTCCCTAAAAACAAAAAAATCATCAATCCCACAAAACCTAAACCCTAATCCCAAGAAATTATTGAACCCTAAGCCCCAACAAACCCTAAATCGTCATCCCCAAAATACAGTAAACCCTTAGCTACAAAATACCTTGAACCCTGATCCCTAAAAACCCTGAACCCTCAGTCCCAAAATACCATAATCCCTCAACCCCATAGACCTAGATCCCACATACTAAATAAAACCATGAAGCCTCAGCCCCCCAAAAACCCTAAAACCTCAACGTCAAAAACCCTAAACCCTTATCCCAAAAAACCCTAAACCCTCTACCCCCAAAAACCATGAATGTTTAGTCCTAACAAAACCTTGAACCTTATCCCCAAAATATCATGAACCCTCAGGCAAAAAAAAATTGCACCCTTATCCACAAAAACCCTAAACAATCTGCCCCAAAAAACCTTAAACCATTAGCCTCAAATAACCAAGAACCTACAACCCCAAAAAACAATAAACTGTTATCCCTAAAAAACAATGAACCCTCTACACAAAAAAAAACCCTGGAACCTCATCCCTAAACATACCTAATCCCTCATACCTAAAAAAATCAAAAACCCTTAACCCCCACCCCAAAAAAACATATACCACTATCCACATAAAACCTTAAACCCTATCCCCATAAAACCCTAAACACATAGACCTAGAAAAACATAAACACCCAACCACCAAAATACTTATTCCCTCAACCCTAAAAATCCATAAAACCTCAACCCCAGAAATCTGTAAACCCTCATCCCTAAAAAACCCTATACCCTTGACCCAAAAAACCATAAACCATCAACACCAGAATAACCCTAAACCCTAAACCTAACCCTAAACCCTCAGCCCCAAAAAACCTAAAGCCTCATCCTTAGAAAACTCTAATCACTGGTTCCTAGAAAACCCTAATCCCTCACCTCTATAAAACCCTAAACCCTCATCCCGAAATACCCTAAACCTTCATCCTCTAAAAACTAATCCCTTAGCCCTAGAATACCCAAAACCCTAAACACGAGGAAACCACAAACACTAATTTACAGAAACCCCTAAGCCCTCACCACCAAAATGCCCTAAACCCAAATCCCTACAAAAACCTGACCCTTCAGCTCTAAAGAACCCTAAACCCTAAACCCTATAAATCCCTTAACCATCTACCATAGA
Organism: Viscum album; assembly: GCA_963277665.1. NCBI lineage: Eukaryota > Viridiplantae > Streptophyta > Magnoliopsida > Santalales > Viscaceae > Viscum > Viscum album. Next base: position 1,801,065,800 of record OY728164.1, read on the forward strand.
AAACCCTAAACCCTCTACCCTATAAAACCATAATATATGAGCCCCTGAATATCCTAAACCCTCATCCTGATAAAACACTAAAACCTCATACATAGAATACCCTAAACTATCATCCACAGAAAACCCTAAACCCTCATCCCCAAAAAACCCTAAACCATCAGCACAAGAAAACCCAAAAATCGCATCTGTAAAAAAATCATAAACCCTCCTCCCTATAAAAACATAAACTCCAGCCTTACGAAACCCTCAAACCTCATCTGAAAAAGTCCTTATACCCTCATTCCTAGAACCTTAAACCGTAAATCCCAAAAAAAGTAAACATATAGGCCCACAAAACCCTATACCCTCATCCCCCAAAACTGCTAGACCCTCAGCCCCAAAAAACCCTAAACCCTCAGTCTTGAAAGAACCCAAACTCTTACCCCCAAAAATTCCAAAACACTCCACCCCAAAAAAACCCTAAAACCTTCCCCCGATAAAAACCCAAAACCCTAATCCCCAAAATAACCCTAAACCCTCATAAAAATAAAACCCTAGACCCTTATCCCCCAAAAATAATAAAATTACATACATAGAAAAAAAACTAAACCCTTAGCCCAAGAAAACACTAAACCCAAGGCCCTAGAACTCCCTAACCCTCAACCCCAAAACTGTATACAATCATCCCCAAAATACCATAAACACTCACCCCTAAAAAACAAAAAACATTCATCCTTAGAAAATAATAAACCCTCATCCCCTGAAAACTCTAAACCCTTATCCTAAAAACACTCAACTATCATCACAAAAAAATATTCAACCCTAAGCCCCCAAAAAACCCTCAACCCTTGGACACAAACCACAAAAACCATAAATCCCCCAAAACCCTCAACACTCTTCCCAAAAAATATCTCATACCATAACCCTAAAAATTCTCAACCCTCTAAAAAACCCTATACCCTTAGCCTAAAAACCCTCAATCCACATCACCAAAAAAACCCATCCCTCAAAAAAAAATTAACATAGCACTCATCCCCAAAAAAACACATCTCTCAGCCATAGTAAACCCGCAACCCTAATCCTAAAAATACATCCAACAATAAGACCATAAAAAAACTAAACCATAGATCTAGAAACCCCCAACCCATATCCCAAAAAACACCCAAACCTTTTCCCTAGATAACACCCAACCCTTAGAACCAAAAACAACTCAACCCGAATCCCCAAAAAACCATAAACCCTCATCCCCCAAAACCCCAAAACCCTCTACCCCCTAAAAACCACAAAACATCTTCACAAAAAACCCTACACTCTCAGCCCAAAAATACCCCAAACCCTTGGCCCTAAAAAACCATAACCTCATCCCCAAAACCCCTAACCCTCATCCAACAAACCCTAATACTCTGCTCTAAAAAACCACAAACCCTTAGACCCAAACATCCCAAACATCCCATTACCCTCTACCCAAAAAAACCGACAATCCAATTGCCCAAAAAACCCATTGCACTCCACCCTAGAAAACCCCAATCCAATATCCCCAAAAAACCCAAAACCTTCAGCTTCCAAAACCCTAAACCCTCATCCCCAAAAAACCCTAAACCGTTAAAAAAGAAATATGATAAACCCTCATCCCCCCTAAAAAACACTAAACCATAATCCCCAAAAAACCCTATATTCTCATCCCTAAAATAAACAAAATCCTTAGACTAGAAAAACATAAACCCTCGGCCTCAAACAACCCTAAACCCTCCTCTCCAAAACACTCTTATCCATATAACATAAAAAACCCAACCCTAAACACAAAAAAACCTTCAAACCTCATACCCAAAAAAACCATCAACAATTATCCATAAAAATACTAAACCCTCATCCCAAGAATTGAGAAACCCTAAACCCCAAATTCCCTAAACAATCAACCCCCCCCCAAATAAAACCTCAAGAGAAAAAAAATACTCAAACCATCATCCCCAATGAACCCTAGACCCTCATCCTTCAAAAAACCCTTGTTCCTGATCCGAAAAACCCCTATGCCCTCAAACCCAAAAGAACTTAGAAACTGAACCCCAAAAAACAATAGACACTCAGCCCCAAAAAACACTTGAAACTCGTCCCCACAAAACTCTAGACCTTCAGTCTAGAAAACAAAATACCCACATCCCCAAAAAATGGATGACCCTTAACACCAAAAACTCCTCATACCATAGCCACAAAAACATTAGATCCTCATCCTGAAAACCCATATACCATCATCCTAAATTACTCTATACCCTCAACCCCAAAAATATAGATCCTCAAACCCAAAAGAACCTCAAAAATCAACCCCAAAAAACCTTAGACCCACAACACCAAAAAACCTAAGACCCACATCACCATGTATTGGGAGACACTCTGCCCCAAAAATTCATAGACTCTCACCCAAAAAAAAACAATAGACCCATAGCACAAAAAATCCAAGACCCTCAACACCAAAAAAAATTAGACCCCGACCCCAAAAAAACATAGGCCATAAACCCCAAAAAACACTAGACCATTATCCCTGAAAAAACACTACATCCTTATCCCCAAACAACCCTAGAACATTAGTATAAAAAACGTTGACCCATAGGCCAAAACCATTAAACCCTCATCCAAAAAATCCATAGACCCTTAGCACCCAAAAAACCAAAGACACATGTCCCCCCGAAAGACCTAGAACCTCATCCCAGAAATCACAAGATCTTCATCCTAAAAGAACCCTATACCCTTATCCCTAAAAACCCATGACTCTTATCACAAAAAACCCCTAGACCATCAGCCACAAAAAAACCTCAACCCCAAAAATCCTCAACACTCACCCCCCAAAAAACAAAGATCCTCAGCCCCAACATACCCTAGAACATCATCCCCAAAATAACATAAAACCTTATCCCCAAAAAAATCAATCCATCATACATAAAAACCATAAACCCTCATCCTAAAAAACAATAAACCCACAACCACAAAAAACCCTAAAACCCCAACCCCAAAAAACCTAAAACCTCAACCCCCAAATACCCTAAACCCATCCATAATAATACCTTAACCTTCATCCCTAAAAAACAATAAATACTCAACCCTAAAAAACCTAAACTCTTAGTACCAAAAAACCTTAAGAATTTGACATAAAAAACTGTAAAACCTCTAACCCAACAATCCATAGGCCCTCTGACGCATTGCCGGAAGCATGAAAGGAGTAAGTCAAGATGTAATAGTGAAATGTATCCAAATGACCATGGATTAAAGGAAATTCCACCTACGAAGGATTCTTATTGTTTAAATGATACATCACCAACAATGAAGATGGAACACAAATTTAGGGTGAAGGGAAGAGGGTAAATCAAAAAAGTTCTACAAAATGCTTCAAAATTTACAATATTCATGTTGAATAAATAAAATGTATTTAAATTTATTATGAATAAAATAAATTGAGTGTTATAGCCCAAATTGAATTACAAGTCATGGGGCACTAAGAGGTCACATAAAAATCACAAAAACCACTTACCCATGATAAATAATGATCACACTAACTAAAGTATAATGATTAATTCTTAATGATTATTTTCTCAATGTTTTCCCACTACTCTATATTGTGATTATATAAATTTACTTCTATTTTAATTTCGATATGTCATTTTGGCACCAAATACATGTGTTGTGTCTATCCATTGTGTTGGTCCATATAATTTCCAATGTGATGGAGAGATTTTCCCTAAAATTCAGGGCATCATCTTCCTAAATGTAAAGAAATAAATCCAAAATGTTGAATGTTGAAATAATTCCACCAAAATCCGTGGATAAATAAATATTCTGTGAATTATTTCACACTTTTTCTAGTACCTTTAATGAAACATTATGTCAGGTTTCCGTCATACTCTTCCATTTGGATGAAAATCCATCTCTGTGAAGATGAATCTACACTTTTTATCTTGGTATGAAATGGCCTTCTTCTGATTCTTGTAAGATTGCATCTTATAATCATTATTAGACTACTCTATTTGAGGTCAAATAGATTCATGGAGATTAAAATAATACTATTACTTTTTCTATGTATCAATATTCACATGGAAATCAAGGGTTAAATAAAAAATTTCATATGATTCAATAGATTGATCATATAACCCAACTGAAATGGATATTGTTGATTGGAAGCACTTGATGACCTTTTCTAGGAAAATTTAGTTTGTGCAAGTTAAAAATACCAATCTCTCAGATTCATGTTTACAAATGTTCTATTAATTGTTCCCAAATTATAATTTGAAACATCCATTTTACCATGAGTTTGAGGATGATGGGAAGTGCTAAAAAGAAGCTCCATATTTAATTTCCCCCATAATTTCCTCTAAAAATGGATAAGTATGTTAGTGTCCTTATCTGAAACAATGTTTTGATGAATTCCATAATGGTGAAAAATATCTTTGAAAAATATGTCCCATGTCTCTAAAGAATTTCTGGTAAATATGAATTCAACTTTGGATAGTATAAATTCTCATTTATTATATCCATAGTTTTGGGGATGAAAAAATGTTCATCATGTCCTATTACATGAATCTCTTGGATGGGAAGGTCCCTGTAATTTCCCTTTCGAACACATAATATGTTTCTCTTGAAGAGTAACCCATCGTGCACAAAGAATCCTCCTAAAATACCTTTTTAAAATGGATTAAAATAAAAATTAACTCCATATCATAATGATAATCCAATTTTATGAGATACAATCCATGAATTTGAGCATATATAATGATAAGTAATATATACCTTTGAGATAAATCACCTTACACCATGTTTTCTTATCCCTTATTTTATTTTCTCACAAATGTTATTTATTTCATGAATTCCACCCACTTTTCATGCATCAAACTCTACTTGTGTTGAACATTGAAAAAAATCAATTATTGATGGTTATAATGAAGAACGAACCATTTATGTCTCATGTAATGAGAACAATGGTCTATGGATCACAATGTAATATTAAATAGGATTCTTTCTTTGGATGATAAAAACATTGATCCCAACTCCACTTATATCATGCTCCATTCAATGAATTGATCAATATTAGGTATTGCCAAAAAAATGGTTCTTCACAAAACCTTTTGTTATTTAATGGAAATGATTCATTTTCTACTATTGACCACTCATGTTTCCCATTTTCATGAATTAATTGATTGGTTCAATGATTTTTCAAATATTGGAAGTAATGTGATGATAAAATGATGTTAATCCATGAAAAAACATTACTTTTGTTATGGATTCTAGTGGTCTACAAGACTTGATTGCTTCAACCTATAGCTGATCCACCACGATTCCTTCTTTGGATACCACATATCCCAAAAACACCACAACCATTGAAAATAACTTACACTATTCAATATTATCATATATATTTTTTCCCAAAAAATAAAAAATACATACTAAATATGATTCAAATGGATCTCCACTTCCTTGATGTAAATAATTATATCATATGATTAAAAATCAAAAACAAATTATAAATAAATGGTTTTAGAAAATAATTCATGAGTCCCAAGAATGTAATAGGAACAATTTCGAGGCCTAATGGAATGAACAACAACTCAAACAATCCACTATAAATTTTTAATGTTGTTTTCCACTCATCCCCTTCCATCATTTGAATTTTTTCATATCCACTCTGAAGATCAACATCTAAAAAAATGAAGACCCATGTAATTCATTGAGTTTATCATCAAGTCATTGAAAGGGATACTGATATTTGATAGTAATATTATTTATTTATATACTATTAATACACATGTGATACATACCATATTTCTACAAAACAAATAATTCTAGAACAAAAAATAGTGTCCAATTTTCACTTATAAAGCATCGACCCATCAAGTCATCCAATTTCTTCAACAATTCCTTTTATTCCTTGGGATTATGACTTTATTAACATTTATTAGAAAATTTTTCCCCTAGTAAAATATTGTTATGGTATTCAATGCCTCTAAAGGGTGGTAAATTTTTTGGAATATTATTAAGAAAATCAACATGATATTACAATATCAAATAATTTAGTAACAGATTTTGAGGTATCTTCTTTTCTTGGTATGAAATATCCATCATCAATAAAGAAATAATAGGATTTTATATGAATCTATTTCTCTCCTAGATCTTTAGGGATACAAGAGCTACCTTCAGTCTCTTTTTGGGCAAGTATTTCTTAAAGAATCTAGGATATCTTAAATGAAGAATGTGTAATATTTTTCTCCCTAGATTTGAAAGAATACGTGATCTTCATCCAATTATATTTCACTTCACTATAAAACATACAAATCCTTCTCAAAACTAATTAATAAGTATCGATAAGAATAATATCTCATAATACCACATCATCATAGTTATTAAAAATGTAAAATAAAATCATAACCAATTTATTGACATCATGTGTTCTCCCATTATTCTGTAATTACAGTTTCAATTATTGAGTATAATTATATGTTTGAAGGTTCAATTTCTCCAATAGTGTTGTTAATGAAACATTTTAATAGATGTAACTATAAAGAATCACCATGCATACTAGATGATTTATGGTGCAAAGAGTTTGGAATACGTTTAATCATTGGTCTTCTTGAGGGAATATTTTATCTTGAAAAACACTTTGTAGTATAAGCTTATTACCCACATTATCTTCTTCCACAATAAGATCTTAATTTTTAGTTCGTCACCACCATGTTTATCTTCATTGATTTTATATTCAATGTCCTCGATATCCGTTAAAGTAATAATGCTATTTATAGGAAAATTGGAATAAAAGGTACCATACCCATGAAATTTGATGTACTTTTTATTCATACATTCACAATAGTTGTATTTTCCTTTCTGTTGTTCAGTAGCTTTATCTTTCCCTTTTTTCAGCATCTTATTACTTAAAAATTAGTTATCTCAAACACTAGATTTATTATAGGAAATAAAATTATAATTTTTTTACCATAATTTTTATTCATGATTGATGATTCTTTTGAGGACTAGTTTCTCTTTTCCACCTTATTTTCCAGCTTGTAACCATCATCATGTGAACAGAGAAGTTGTAACTCCACTGAATGGGAAATTTCATCATTTAATCCTCCAAAAAACCTTTCAATATTTTACTTTATGTATTTTGGAACATAAATTATCATTAATAGAAGATAAAAATTCTGAATTTACTCTTCAATAGATTTTTATCCTTGTCCGAATCTATGCATACAAATATAAATATCTTTCTTATAATTCTAAAGAAGAAATATTCCTCTCAAAAAAAATCAACTTATCCCATGAGCATATTTTGTCTATCCCATTATTTTCCTTCCTTTTCATCAAATCATCCCACCAAATAGAATCATAATATTCAAATTTAATAATTTCTACCTTGTACTTAATCTAATCAATACAATTAATAAATTCAAAGAATCTATTGATTTCCCTAAAAAAAATATAGAAAACCATCTGGATTCATTCTCCCATAAAAATCTAGAATGCCAGTATTCAATCTACTTTAAATATTTTTATTATATATTTTTCGTCACATACTGACCTCTACATCACTAGAATCATAACCATTTGTACCATCTTCATAAAATGGTGCTATATTTTTTCTATTATGTGGAGAAGGAAGTCAGGGATGCCGCTGCATTGAAGGGTAATCATGTCATTGTTCTCTCAAAATTGAGAATGATGATAAATGATTTGGGTAATTATTTATTATAGATGTGTGTTGGATATTTTCCATGGAGTAATAGGAGTATAAGAACTTAGTTTGTGAGACTTGGTGGAGAAGGTTTTTTTATTTGAGATTAATAAGAAGAATGTGGAAGAACATACTCGTTGGAAGTGTAGCTCTGATACCAAAAAGATACATCACCAAATCATTAAATGAAAAATTAAACATTGAATAATGAAATGTATCCTAAGGTATAATACATAAAGCAAACACCACACACCAATGTTTATCCAATATTAACGACTATGTAACTAGAAATGGAGATGAACCACCAATTTCGAGCAAAGGGAATAGGCCAAAGCAAAAAATACTCATAACGAGCTTCAATGTTCATAGAAATCAAGTGTAACCATTAAAAATGAGTGAAAATACATTTTAAAGACCAAATAAAGTGAGAGTAGGTGCCCAAGAAAAATAAAAAGGTGTGGTACACGTAAAAGACATATAAAAAGAATAAAAACATCTTTCCCATTCAAATTAATGACCCATAAACTAAATTAGTGATATTTATCTTAATGATTCATTTATCCATGTTCTCTATCCTCTTTAATGTGATACTAAAAATTTCATTCATTTTCAAAATGGATATTTCATTTGGGGCCCCAATTAAGTGTGTTGTGGCCCACCATTGTGTTTGATTCCAAATAGTACAAACTGGTACAATTCGAATAATAATATTAAATTAAATTACTTTCAAGAAAAAATGTTTTTTGCATGTGTTGAATCTGGTCCATATCACCCTAATACAAATATACCTAATCCCTCAAACCCAAAAACTCAATATCATTATCCCAAGAAAACTATAAAACCACATCCCCCAAAACCCTAAAACTACATCCCCAAAAAACCCAAAACTCTCATCCCTAAAAACCCCAAATCCTCAGCCCCAAGAATCCCTACACCATCAACCCCAAAAAACCCAAAACCATAAATCCAAAGAAACCATATACTCCCAGCTCAAAAAACCATAAACTATCATTCCCAAATAAAAAAAAACCATCCTCCCTAAACAATCATAAACTCGTATCCCAAATAATCCTCAAAACCATCAACCCCAAAAAAATCTAATCCCTCATCCCCCAAAACATAAACATTCAGCCCTAAAACCCCCTAACTCGTTTCCTCAAAAGCACTAAATCCTCACCAAAAAAACACCATAAAACCTTATCCTTGGCACACAATAAACCTAGAGGCCAAAAAAACCCTAAACCCTTATCCCCAAAAAAAGCCTACACCCCCAACCACCAAAAAACTGTAAACACTCAACCCTAAATAACTCTAAAACTTAATCCCCCAAAAAACACTAAATATCATCCCCCAAACACTAAACCATCATCCCCCAAAAATTATAGACCCTTAGTCCCAAAAAAGCCTAAAACCTTATCCCCAAAAGAGTCAAAACCCTCAAATCCAAATCCTCAAACCCTCAGCTTCACGAGACCCCAAACCCTCAACCGAAAATACACCAAACAATTGGCCCCCTAAAACCCCAAAGCCTCTACCCAAAAAATAAGAAAGCCTTATCCCCCAAAACAACAAATCATAAGACCTGAAAAACATGCAACCACCAGTTCCAAAAAACCTGTGACCATTTCCCCCAAAACCAAAAAATCGTATTTGAAAAAAACACCAAACCCACAACCCCAAAAAACAATAAACCCTCCATGATAAAAATCCACAAACCCAAATCCCCCAAAACCATAATCCCTCATCCTAAATAACCACAAAAACTCTCCCCAAAAAAACATGAAATGATTAACCCCAAAAAACCGTAAACCCCTATCCCTAAAAACCAATAAATCCTCATCCTCAAAAAAACACTGAACCCTCATCCCCAAAAACCCCCAAACCCTCAGTACCAAAGTCCCTGAACCATCTTCCCCAAAAACTCTCAATCCCCAAATCCGAAGAAACCCTGCACCCTCATCCCCAAAAACTGTAAACCCTCAGCACAAAAAATACCCAATCCCATATTCCCAAAAAAACCCAATTACCTCGTCCCCAAAAAACCAGAAACCCCCAGTTCCCAAAACATGAAACCCTCATCCCTAAATATATCATCATTCTCATCCAGGAAAATCCCAAAACCCCCATCCCCAAAAAATAGAAAACCCACATCCCCAATCAAACGTAAACACTCTATAAAAAAACCATAAACCCTCATCCCTTAATAACCAAAAACCATTATCCCTAAAAAATCCTAAACCCTCATACCCAAAAAATCCTAATTACCCAGCCAAAAAACCCAAAACCATCAGCCACAAAAAAACAATCCCTCAGCACTAAAAACTGTAAACCCTAAGACCCAAAAAAAACCCAAACCATCATGCCCAAAATACCCCAAAAACTCAGCCTCAAAAAAACCTAATCACCTAGATTTAAGAAACACTAAACCATAATCCTAATAAAACTCTATACCCTGACCCCCAAAATACCCTAATCCCTCATCCCCAAAAAAACAAACCCTCACACCAAATAAAACCTAATACCTCATCCAAAATACCCTAAACCTTTATCCCACAAAACCCAAAACCCTGAGCACCAAAAAAATCCTAAAACATTATCCCACAAAACCCTAAAACCCAAGTGCAAAAAACCCCATAACCTCATCCCCAAAATACAATAAACCATTGAACTCAAAAAACCCTTAACATTCATCCCCAAAAAACACCTAAACCCTCATCCCGAAAAAAACATAAAACCTCAAAAAAATCTCTATACCTTCACCCTCAAACAATAAAACCCCATCCCCCAAAAACTTAAAACCTCATCCCTAGAAAACCCTAACCCCTTGGCCCCCCAAAACCCTAAATGTTAAACCCAAAAAAACTCTAAACTCTCATCCCAAAAAACAATAAACCCTCAGCCCCTCAAAAACCATAAACCCTCATCCCAAAAAAACCTCATTCCCTCATCCAAAAAATAACATTAACTCTCACAAAAAAACCCTAAACCAAAATCCCTAAAGAAACCAATCCCTAAACCACAATAACCCATAATCCCATACTCTAAAAAAACCTAAAACCTAAACCCAAGAAAACCCAAACCCCATCCCTAAAAATCCAAAAACCCCAGCACTAAAAAATCCTAAACCACGGGTCCCCAATAACCCTAAACCCACTACCCCAAAAAACACCAAACCATCAGCCCCAAAACACACCATACCCACATCACACAAAATACCCTAAACCCCTAGCACCAAAAAAACATAAACCATTATCCACAAAAAAAATCCTTAAACACTCATCGCCAAAAAACCATAAACCCTTTTCCCCTAAAACACTAAAAAATCCATCCGAAAAAATACTAAACCTTCAGCCATAAAAAATCCTAATACGTCATCCATAAAAAACCTAAACACTATGCCTTGGAAAACCCTAAACACTCAGCCACAATAATCTCAATGACTTCAGTCCCATGAAACCCTAAACCCCCATCCCCAAAAAAACCACGAACACTCAGCCTTTAAAAACAGGAAACACTTGGCCCAAAAACCCCTAAATCATCATCCCTAAAATTAATTGAACCCTTTACCCCAAAAATACAAAATCTCTAAGCCCAAGAAAAATCCCAAAATATCAAACACAAATAACCATAAACACTCATCCCAAAAAAACCTTAAACCCTTAGACCCAAAATAACCCAAACCCTAAGACCCAAAAAACCTTAACCCTCAACCCTAGAAAAGAATATACCATTAGCCCCAAAAAACCGTAAACCCTAATCACCAAGAAAACAAAAACAATTCGCCCCCAAAAATAACAAACCCTTATCCCTAAAAACCTCAAACCCTCATCCCCAATAATTCCTAAACCCACATCCTCCAAAAACCCAAACCATCATCAACAAAGAACACTAATCTCTCAGCCCCCCAAAACCCAATACCCACATCCACTGAAAACTTTAATCCCTTATCACCAAAAAACGAAAAACCCTCTTCCCCAATAATCCCTATACCCTAATTCCCAAAAAAGAAAAAAACCAAAGCCCAAAAAACATTAAGAACTTAGAAAAAAATCATAAACCCTCATCCCCAGAAAACCCAAAACCCTCATCCCAAAAAAACCTAAAACCTAAACCTATAATGACACTAAACCCTCAACCCAAAAATATCCCCAATACTCAGAACTAAAAGAATATATCCCGCATCCCCAAAAGAATATAAACCCTCCTCCATAAAAAATCATGAACCCTTAAATGAAAAAAAAACCTAAACCCTCAACCATAAGAAACCCTAAACAAAATGTCCCAAAAAAACCCTGAACCCTCATCCCCCCAAAAAACTAAAAACTCATCTCCATAAACCATAACCCTAAAAATTCCCAAACCATTGGCCTCAAAAATCCTAAATCCATCATCCCCAAGATTACCTAAAATCTCATCCATAAAAAAACTCTAAACCCTTAGCCCTAAAAAACCAAAAACAATCATCCCCAAAAAACCTTGAACCATCATCCCCAAAAAACCCTAAAACCTAACAACAAAAAACCCTAAACCCTCAACCTAAAAAACCCTAAACCAATGGCCCCAAAAAACCCTAATCCCTAGGTCTTAATAATTCCAAAACACTCATCCAAAGAAACCCCTAAACCATCACCCCCAAAAAACCCTAAACCCTCAGCCCCGAAAAACCCTAAAACATCAGCCTAAAAAAATAGTAAACAACCATCCCAAAAATTATCTAAACCCTTTCCCCAAAAAATTATAATCACTCTACCCTAAATAAACCTAAACCCTCAACCACAAAAAACCCTAAACCCTCAGAAAAAACCTCAATCCGTTGTCCCAAAAAAAACATAACCCCTACACCTAAAAAAACAGTAAAACCAAATCCCCCAAAACACCCTAAATCCTCATCCCAAAAACACCCTAACCCCTTAGCCATAAGAATACATAAACGCTTAACACCAAATAAGCATAAAACCTTATCCAAAAAACCCAAAAAACCTCATCACCAAAAAAGATAAACCCTTATCCCCAAAAAATATAAACACTCATCCCCAAACATCCATAAACCCTCATCCCTAAAAAAATATAAAAAATAGGCCCCAAAAAACACTAATCCTAGGAATAAAATGATCCTAAACCCTCATCCCCATGAAAACATAACCCCCCAGCCCCAAAAATCACTAAACCATGATCCCTGAAAACCCCTATACACTTGGCCAAAAAAACCCTAAACCCTAATGCCCATGAAACCCTAAACCCTTCTCCCTAAAAACCCTTATACATCATCTAAAAAGAAATATAATCTAAGCCCTAAAAAAGCCAAAACCCTTTTACAGAAAAAAAAACTATACCCACAATGAATAAAAACCCTAAACTCTTATCCCCAAAAAACCCCTAAACCCTCAAACCTAAAAAACACTAAACCCTCATCCCTAGAAAAAACTAAACCCTCAACCCCCAAAAACACTAAAACCTTCTCCCTAATCACCATAAACACTTAGCCCAATAAAACCCTAAATCCTCATCCCTAAAAAACCATTATCCATATTCACTAAGAATCTCTAAACCCACAACCCCAGAACACCCAAAACCCACATTTCCAAAAAACCCTAAACCCTCATCACCATAAAAACCTAAACCCTCATCCCCCTAAAATCTTATACCATCATCCCCCAGAAAACCCTAAACACTTATCCCCTAAAAACCCTAAACCCTCATCCATAGGAAAAATTAAACCCTTATCCATATAAAATCATAAAACCTCAATCATAGAAAACCCAAAAACGTCAACCTTAGAAAACACTAAACCCTTATCCCTAAAAAACCTTAAACCCTCATCCCTAGAAAACCCTAAACCCTCATCCCCCAAAACCACTAAACACATAACCCAAAAAAACCATAAATAATATTTCCTTTTAAACCATAAACCCCAGCCCCTAAGAAAGTTAAACCCTCATCCAGAAAAACCCTAAATCCTCAGCCAAAATAACCATAATCCCTCAGTCGAAAAAATACATACACACTCAGCCACAAAAAATCATAAACATTCATCACCAAAATACCCCAAACCCTAATCCCCAAAAAACACTACACCCTAAAACCCCAAAATCCCTAAACACTCACCCCCATAAAACCCTAAACCCTCACCCACAATAAAACCCATAAACTATCATCCCTAAGAAACCTTAATAACACAGCACCAAATCCCTTATCCCTAGAAAAAACTAAACCCTTGGCCCTAGAAAGCACTAAATCATCATCCACAAGAAAACCCTAAATCCTCAGCCCTGGAAAACCCTAAACACTCAGATCAAGAAAACCCTAACCACTCATCCCCCAAAAACCCTATACATTCATCATCAATAATACCTAAACCCTCATCCCTAGAAATCCTTAAAACCTCATCCCCAAAAAACCTAAATCCTCATTCTAAAAAAAAGAAAACCATTAACCCCCCAAAACACCAAAATCGAATCCCTAAAAACCCAATTCCCTCATTACAAAAAATAACTTAAAACCTCATCCTCAAAAAACCCTAAAACCTCAGACATAGATAACACTAAATCCTCAGTACCAAAAAATGATAAACCCTCATCCATAGAAAATCTCGGCCCTTTCAGATCCAGAAAAACCTAAAACCTCATCTCCATGGAAACAAAAACCATCATCCTCAGAAACCCTAGAACACCCATTACTAGAAAGAACTAAAAAATAATCACTATAAAACCCTCTATCCATGGCCTCAGAAAACACTAAACCCTCATCCCTTGAAATCCATAAACCCTTGGCCCTAGAAAAACCCTAAACATTGAACCCTAGAAAATTCTATGCCCACAACCATAGAAAAACCTAATCCTTAAACCCTAGAAAAACATAAAACCTCATCTCAAGAAAACTTTAAAAACTTAGCCCCAAAAAATATTAATCCCAAATCTGTAGAAAAAACTAATCTACAAGACCATAAAAAAACTAAACCTTCATCCCTACAAAACACAAAACCCTCATCACCAAAATACACTAAATGCTCATCCATAGAAAAACCTAAACCCTCATCCCAAGAAAACACTAAACCCTCACCCCAGAATACTCTCAAACCATTTCCCCAGAAAACCCTAAACCCTCACCCCCCAAAAAACTCTAAAACCTTATCTCAAAAAAAAACCAAAATCCTCATCCCCCAAAAAACTGAAAACCCTCAGCCCCAAAAACCCTAAACCCTCAGCCCTAAAAAATACCAAACCATCAACCCCAAAAACCCCAAACCATCATTCCCAAAAATCATTGAACCCTCATTACCAAGAAACACTAAACCAGCAACCCCAAATAAAACTCAACACCCTCATCTATTAAAAACCCTAAACAGTAAACCCCAAAAACACCAAACACTCATCCCTGAAAAAACCCAGAATCCTCAGCGCCAAAAAACCCTAAACCCTCATCCCTAAAAACCCCATACCCTTAGAAAAAAATAAAAAACCCTTAATACCAAACAACCAAAATCCTCATTTATAAAATTCCATATACCCTCAGCCAGAAAAATCCTCAAATCATCTTTCCCAAATCACCATGAATCCTCATCCCCAAAAACCCTGAAAACCCTTAGCCCCAAAAAATTTCAAACCCTTGGCCTCAGAAAACCCTAAACCCTCATCCCTAAAAATAACCATTCCCTCATCCCTAAAAACCCTCAATCACTCTAGCACAAACATCTTGAACACCTGATCCAAAAATATATATAAACCCAGATCCCTATAAAATTCCAAACCCTTTTCCCCCAAAACTCTAACCGTCATCCCCAAAAAAACCATAAACCCCCAACACCCAAAATCCCTAACCATTGGCGCCAAATAACCCAGAAGCCTCATCCCCCAAAACACTAAACTCTAAACCACCAAAACCCATAACCCTCAGAACCAAAAAATCATAAACCATCATTCGCAAAAAACCCTAAACCCTAATCCTTAAAAACGCTAAACCCTCATCCAAAAAACGCCTAGACCCTCATCCCCAAAAAAACCCAAACAACCAGCCCAAAAAACCCTAAAATATTAGGCTCAAAAACCCAAAACCATATTACCCAAAAAAACCCCAAACTGTTAGACCAAAAAACCCTAAACCCTTAGTCCCAAAAAGTCCAATCCCTTACCCAAAAAATTCATAACCCCTCAACCCCAATAAAAACGAAAAATGCATTGCTCCAGAAATTCCCAGACCTTCATCCGTAGAAAAAAAAACATTAGCCCCAGAAAACACTAAACCCCCATTCTTGAAAAAAACTAAAACCTTATCCCTAGAAAACCCAAACCCCATTGCCTTGAAAAATCCTAAAATCTCACTGCCAAAAAATCCTAAACCCCCATCCCCCAAAAAAACATGAAAACCTTTGCCCCAAAAAACCCCAAACCACTGAGCCCAAAAAAACCCTAGACCATTGGCCCCAAAAACCCCTAAACACTCTACCCTAAAAAAACCCAAATGATTATCCAAAAAAACCCCAATCCCTAATCCCCGAAAATACCCTAATCCCTGAGCCCCAAAAAACCTCAAACACACATCCCCCAAAAACACATACCCTCATCCAGAAAAAAATCCCCAAACCCTCATCCCCCCAAAACTAGATCCCTAATTTCAAAAAAATCTATACCCTTAGCACAAAAAATCCCTACAACCTTAGAAAACCCTAAATTCTAAGACCAACAAAACCCAAAACATTCATCTGAAAACCCCCCTAAAAACGGAATCCCAAAAAACCATAAATACTAGGCCCTATAAAACCCTATATCATTGACCCTAGACAACCCTAAACACTCATCCATAGAAAACACTTAATCCATAAACCATTGAATACCCTAAACCCTCATCCCTAGTGAAAGTTTAACACTCATCTATAGAAAACATGAAATTCAAATCCCTAGAAAACCCTAAACCCTAAGAAGAAAAAAACACTAAACCCTCACCCCCAAAAAACCCTAACCCCTTAGCCCCATAACACCCTAAATTCTCATCCCCAAAAAATCTAAAACCCCATCCCCAGAAAACTCCATACCTTCAAACCTGGAAAACCCTAAACAATAAGACTAATAAACCCTAAAAACTTTTCCCCATAGAACCTTAAAATATCTTCCCCGAAAAACTGTAAACCCTTAACCACATAAAACCCTAAATTCAGAGTAACCTAAAACCCTATAACTTCATCACTAAAAGACCCTAAACACCCAGACCCCAAAAACACTAAATATGCTTCCATACAAAACCTTAAAACCTCAGCCCCAAAATATCCAAAACCCTTTTCCAAAAAGAATCCCAAACCCTAATCCTCAAAAATACACTAAACCCTCATCCCAAAAAAACCTTATTCCCTCAACCCAAAAAACTAGTAAACAAACCACCCTAAAAAACCATAATCCATAAGCCTTAAATAACCATAAACCCTTAGCCACAAAAAACCCTAAAACTTCAACCCAAAAAAAGTAAATCCTCACACCCAAAAAACTATAAACCATCAATAAAAAACCCCTTAAAACCTTGCACCCATTAATACCTGAAAACCCATCACCAAAAACACCATAAACCTGCAACCCAGAAAAAACCCCAAACTGTTAGCCTCAAAAAACCTAAACCATCAGCCACAAAATAACCTAAACCTTCATCCCTAATAAACCCTAAACCCTCATCCTCAAAACAACCTAATCCCTCATCACTAAAAAACACTAAACCATTAGCCCCAAAAAACGTTGAACCTACGGCCCCAATAAACACTAAACCCTCTTTTCCAAAAAACCAAAAACCCTCATCCCCAAAAAATCAAACCCTTATCCACAAAAAACATTAAACCCACAACCCCCAAAAAATATAAACCCTTATCCCCAAATAAATATAAAAAATTATTCCCAAAAAAACCTAAATAATCTACCCTAAAAATCCTAAATCCACTTCCCAAAAAAATATTAAAAACTCTCCCAAAAAACCCCTAAACCCTCTTCCACAAAAACGACTAAACCCTAGTCTCTGTGAAATAAATACACCCTCAACCCCAAAAAACCACAAAACCCTCAACTAAAAAAACCCAAAACCCCAATACCAAAAAAACATAAACCCTCAAAAAAACCCTAAACCCTCATCCCAAAAAACCCCTAAATCCTCAACCTCCAAAAAACCAAAAACCCTCATCCAATAAAATCATAAGCCCTCGCCTTAGAAAAAATATTAACCCTCCAACCCAAAAAACAAAACAAACCTCATAAAAAAACCAAAACCCTCAGCCCCAAAATACTCTAAACTCTCTCCTCCAAACAATCCTAAACCATCGACCCAAAAACACCCTAAACCCTTACCCTAAAATTAATCTGAACCCTCGACCCCGAAAAACCATAAATCCTCACTCCCAAAATATCTTAAAATATCTTCCCAAAAATTGAAAAACCCTAGACCCCAAAAAAAGCTAAAACTAACATTCATAAAAACAGTAATCCCTATGCACCCAAAACCCCAAAACCCTCATCCCCAAAAAAATCCTAAACCCTCAGCCTATGAAAAACCTATTCCGTCATCCATAAAATCCCTAAACACTTGGCCAAAAAAACCCTACACCCCTTTTCCCAAAAGTCTCTAAACTCACACTATGAAAAATTCCTTAACTATCGAACCCAAATAATCCTATACCCTATGACCGAAAAAACATTTAATATTATCCCCCAAAAATGATAAAACCTCATCCCCAAAAAACCCATATCCCTATATCGAAAAATTTTAAATTCGTGAAAGAAATCCTAAACCCCCAACCCCATAAAACACTAAATCCCCAACCCAAAATACCAAAAATCCTCATCCCCCTAAAACCCTTAATCATTTTCCCCAAATAAAACTAAACACTTAGCCTACAAAATCCAAAACCCTCATCCCCAAAAAAACCCAAAACCATCATCCCAAAAAATACCTAAAATCAAATCCTTTAAAACCCTAAACCCTCATCCACAAAAAAACCTAAACCCTCTTCACAAAAAACATAAACCCTCAACCACAAAAAATCATAAACACCTAGCCGTAGAAATCCATAAACCCTTATCCCCATAAAATTCTAAACACTTATCCGCAAAAAAACTTAAACCCTCTACTATAGAAAACCTTAATCCCCCATCCTATAAAAACCTTCAAACAGCATTCTAAGAAAACCCTAAACCCTTATCCCGAAAATACCCTAAACCCTTATCCAATGAGAACACTAAACTCTTATCCCTACAAAAACTGAACCCCCAGACTTAGAAATTCTTAATCTGTCATCCCCAAAAACAATAAACCCTTAGTACCAAATACCCAAAACCCTCATCCCCTAATTACCCTAAACCATCATCCCTAGAAAATCCTAAACCCTTATTCCCCAAAAAATAGAAACCCTTATAAAAAAACCCAAAACCCTCAGCTCCAAAAACCTGATACCCCAAGTCCCATAAAACCCCAAGCCCCCATCACTAAAAAAACGCTAGACGCTCAGTCCTAGAAAACTTGAAACTATTACCCCCATATAACCCTAAACCCTTTACCTGATAAAACCCTAAACCATCAGCCATAGAAAAACCAAAATTCTCTGACCCAAAAAAACATAATCACCCATCCCAATTAAACCTGATACTTTCATCCATAGAAAATCCTATACACCCATCTCCCGAAATCCCTATACCCTCATACCTAGAAGACCCCTAACCCTTATCACTAAAACACCCTAAACCCCCATCACAATAAAATCCTAAAACCTCATCCACAAAAACCCCTAAAATGCTAAACCCACAGATGCAAATAACCATAATCCCAAAAACCTACAAAACCCTAAACCCTCACCTCCATAAATCCCTAAACCATTATCCTTAGAAAAACTAATCCCAATGAATTAGAAAAACTAAACCCTAATCACCAAAAATCCCTGAATCCTAAACCCTCATCCCCAAAGTACCCTAAACCCTCAACCCCAGAAAACCCTAAATGCTCATACCCTAAAAACCCTTAACCCTCTTCCCTAGAAAACAGTAAACCCATATCCCCATGAAACCCTAAACCCTAATCCCTAGAAAATCCCAATCCATCAGCCCCCAAACACCCAAAACCCTTAGCCCACCAAAAATTCAAACCCTCAGCCCCAATAAACTCCTAACCCTCATCCCCCAAAAAATAAATGCTCATCCTAAAAAAAATCCCAAACCCTCATCTCCAAAAACCCCATAACCTCTGGTCCAAAAACCCTAAAGAAAAATCCCCCAAAACACAAATCCCTCAGTCCAAAAAAATCTGAAACCATCATCCATTAAAAACCCAAAATCCTTAGACCTAAAATAAACCAAACCCTCAACAAAAAACAACCACATACACTCATCCACAAAAAACCCACAAACCCTCATCCTAAAAAAACCCAAAAACCTTATCTTATAAAAAATGATAAACCCTCATCCCAAAAACTAGAAACCCACATCCACCAAAAACTAAAAGCACTCAGACCCACAAAACCTTAATCCTAAGACATAAAATACCCTAAACACTCATCCCCAAAAAACCCCAACCCAAACTGTTAGCCCTGAGAAACCCCAAAACCACTTCCCCAGAAAACTCGAAACCCTTATCCCCAAAAAACAACAATTCCTTAGCCCCAAAATATCCCAATCCCTCATTCCCAAAAAATATGAAACCATAAGATAAAAAAATCCCTAAATGTAGAGACATAAAAAACCATTAACCCTATTCCCTAAAGAACCCTAAACCCTCATTACCACAAAACCCTATACACTAATCCCAAAAAACATGAAATATCATCCCAAAAAAACTGAACGCGTATCCAAAGAAAACCCTCATGCCTTATCCCCCCAAACCAAAAAACCTATGTTGAAATAAAACCTAAACCCTCATAAAAAACCCCAAATCATCAGCCCCCAAAAAAACCAGTCCATCAGCCTCAAAAACCATAACCCCAAAAAATCCAAAATACTTAGCCCTATAAAACTCCAGACCCTCATCCCCAAAAACCCCTAAATCCTTATCCCAAAAGAATAGAAAATCCTCATCCCCCAAAACACCACATCCATCTGCCCTAAAAAACCATAAAACTAGTGCCCTAAAAAACCCTGAACCCTGAACCCTAGAAAACCCTAAACACTTAGCCCCAAAAAACCTCTAACCCCCAGCCCGAAAAAACCCTAAACTCTCAACCCCGTAAAAACCCTAACTCCACAACTTTGAAAATACCTGAACCATCATATCAAAAAACCCTAAACCCTAAACCCCAAAACCCAAAAACCTCAGCCCTAAAAACCCCAAAAACCTCAACCCCCAAAAATGGAAAAGCATTGTCCCCAAAAGCTCCCAAAAACTCAACCCCATAAAACCCCAAACCCTCTGCCATAAAAAACACCAATCCCTTTGCTCAAAAAAACACCAATCCCTTATCCCCAAAATCATATAAACAATATTTCATAGAAAAAACACAAACCCTCATCCCTAAAATAATCTAAACCCGTAGCCCCCAACAATAGGATACCCATAACATCAAAACACTACACCCTCATCCTAGATAATCCTTGAACCTCCAGCCGCATAAACCCCTAAACTCTCATTCCATGTAAACCCTAAACCTTCATCCATAAAAAAACCCTAAAACCTCAGCCCCAAAAAACCATAAACCCTAATCCCTATAAAAAATTGAGCCCTCAGCACCAGAAAACCCAAAACCCTCAACCTTAGAAAACCCTAAACCCTCAATCCCAAAGAAACATAAACCCTCAACTATAGAAAACTATAAACCCATAGCCCAAGAGAATCATATACCTTGATCCATAGAAACCCATAAACCCTCATCCCTCGAAAACCCAAAACCCATTTACCTAGAAAACCATATACTTTTATCCCCATAAAAACCAAAATTTTCATCCAAAGAACACACTAAACCCCATCCCCATAAAACCATACAACCACATCCCCAGAACCCACAACCCTCAGCCATAAAAAAACTAAAACCTCATCCCTAAAAACCCGTAAACACACTACCCACAGAATTGTAAAAAAATAGGACAAATAATAGTAAACACTCTACCCACAAAAACACTAAACCCTTATCCCAAAAAAACCATAAACCCCCAGTCCCGAAAACCCATAACTTCTCAGCCCTAAAACACCAAAACCCTCATACCCAAGAAATTATAATCCCTCATCACAAAAAAAACCCTAAAAATTCAGCCCCCCATAACCCTAAACCATAAACAAAAAAATCATTGAACCCCCATAAAAATACTAAACCCTCATCCCCAAGAAACACTAACCCCTGTGCCCCACAAAAACCCTAAACCATCGTACCTCGAAAACCCTAAACACTCCTCCCAAAAAACACAAATACTGAACCCAAAAAATCACTTGACCCGCATCACAAAAAACACTAAAATCATAACCCTGAAAAACTAGAAACGTTGTTCCCTTAAAAAACATAACCATCGTCCAAAAAAGAACATAAAACATCCATCCAAAAAAACCAAAACCCTCTTGTGAAAAATACGCTAAACCCTTATCCCCTAAAAACGCTAAAACCCCAGTCCCAAAAAAAAACCCTCAAACCTTAACCCAAAAAAATCCCAAACCAACCACCCCAAAAAACACTTACCCCTCAACCCAAATAAACCAAAACCCTCTGCCAAAAAAATACCAAACCCTCATCCCCAAACAATCCTAAACCATCATCCCAAAAAAACCCTAGACCCTAAGCACCAAAAAGCCTTTAACCATCAACCCCCAAAAAACCCTAAATGTTCCTCCCCAAATATCCTAAAACCCTTAGACCAAAAACCCCAAAATATTAACCCCAGTTTACCCTAAACACTCAACCCGAAACAACCCATAACCCACATCCCTAAAAAACCCAAAAATCATCAGCCCAAAAAACCCCTATACCCTCAACCCTAGAAAGACCTAAACCCTCTGCCCAAAAAACACCTAAACCGTCAACCAAAAAACCCTAAACCCTCAGTCCAAAATAATGAAAAACAATTATCCCCCAAAACACCAAAACATTCATCCCCTGAAAATCCAAAACCGACATCCACAAAAACATAAAACCATCATCCATAAAAAAATCTAAACACTCAGTCTCAAAAACCCTAAAACATTAGCTTCAAAAAACAATAATCCCTCAGCCCTAAAAACCCTGAAACATCAGTACAAAAAAATTCTTGAATCCTCATCCCAAAAAACCCTAAACCCTTAGCCCCCAATAATATAAGACCCTCAAATCCAAAAAACCCTAAACCCATATCCCTCCAAAACCCAAAACCCCCATCCCTTAAAACCATAAACTGTTAGCCCTAAATGATAATAAACCCTCACCCCTAAAAAACC
Organism: Viscum album; assembly: GCA_963277665.1. Lineage (NCBI taxonomy): Eukaryota > Viridiplantae > Streptophyta > Magnoliopsida > Santalales > Viscaceae > Viscum > Viscum album. The sequence goes on from OY728164.1 coordinate 1,801,088,829, forward strand.
TAAACCCCCACCACAAAAAAACCCATAGTCCCTCATCACTAGAAAACAATAATCCATCATCTAAAAAACCCCAAAACCTCAGCCCTAAAAACCCAACCCCCCCCCCCTAAAAAACACTAAACCACCACCCCGTAAAAAAAACTCATCCCCAAAAAAACCCAAAACCCCTAGCCACCAAAATACATAAACCATGAAAAAAACTATAAACACTTGGGCCTAAAAATACACCAAACCCTCATCCCCTAAAAAACTCAAACCCACATCCCAAAAAAACCCAACTTTCATCCCAAGAAACCCAAAACCTTAGCCCCTGAAAATCCTATGATCTCAGCCACCAATACATAGTCCCTCATCCCCAAAAAAACCAAAACCATTAACACAAAAAAATATAACCCCTAACCCCCAAAAATCCTAAAACATCACCCCTAGAAAAACTGAAACCCTTAGAATCAAAAAAAACCTAAGGCCTTAGCCCTAAAAATCTCGAAACCCTCTACCATAAAAATCCCTATTCCCTATTGACCCAAAAACCCCAAACCCTCATTCCAAAAAAACCCCAAACCCTCAGCCCCAAAAATTCTTAAAAGATCAACCCTAAAAACACCCAAACCCTTAGTCATAAAAATAAAAAAAAAACCCTTTTCTTCAAAAAAAACCCCTAAAACCTAACCCCCCCGAAAAAAACCCTCAGCCTAAAAATACTATAAAGCATCATCCCCAAAAAACCAGAAACACATATCCGCAAAACACCAAGACCCTTATCCCTAAAGAACCCCAATCCTTTAGCCTCATAAAAAACCAAACCCTCATCACAAAAAACTCTAAACACATAGCACCAGAAAACACTGAACCCCCATCCTTAGAAACCCCTAAAAAATCATCCCTAGATAACCCTAAACCCTCATCCATAGAAAACACTAAACCCTCATACACTTCATCCCTAGAAAACCCAGAAACACTTATCCCCAAATACCCTAACCCCTCATACCCAAAAAATCCCAAACTGTTGTCCATTCAAAACCAAAGACCCTCATCCCTAAGATACCATAAACCCTCATCCCCAGAAAACCGTAAATCCTCAACCCTTGAAAACCCTAAACCCTCATCCCTAGAAAATTATAATCCCACAGAAACAAAAAACCCTAAATCCTAAATCTCATAAACCACTAAATCCTCAGCCCCATAATACCCTAAACCCTCATCCCCAGAAAACTCAAATGACAAAGACAAAAAAAAAACCCTCCACCCTAGAAAACCATAAACCCTCATCCCCAAAATTCCCTAAAACCCTCATCCTAGAAAACCATAAATTCTGAACCCTAGAAAATACTAAACCCTCATACTTATAAAAATATAAATCCCCATCCCCAGAAAACCCCCAACCCTTAACCCCAATAAACCCTAAACCCTCATCCTACAAAACACCGAACATTAAGCTCCAAAAAACTAAAATTCAACATCCCCAAAAAAAACCCTAAACCTCTAGTCCGAAAAAATCAAACCCTTAGTCCCAAAACCCTAACCCTAATACCCAAAAATTCCTAAATCCCCAGCAGAAAAAAACTCTAATCCCTAACTCCCAATAAAAGCAGAACCCACATCCCTTTAAAACCCTAATCCCGCTCTCCCCCCCCCCAAAAACCTCATCCCCAAGAAATGAAAACCCCCAGCCACAAAAAATGCACAAACCCTCAACCCCAAAAAACACAGAACCCTCAGCCCCAAAACAACCAAACCCTCATCCCCAAAAAATGTAAAACCCTCATCAACAAAAAACCCTTTTCATCAATAATAAAATACAGTAAACCCTCATCCCCAAAAAAACCCCCAAACTTTCTGCCCCAAAAAACCAAAAAACCTCTACCCTAAAAAATAGAAAACCCTTATCTCCAAAATACTAAAATACCTAAGCCCCAAAAAAACAGAAACCCACATACCCAAAAATCCCCATTCCCTCAGAACCAAAAACCTGAAACCCTCTACCCCAAGAAACATAAAACCCTCAGTCACCAAAAAAACCCTAAGCCTCGAGCCCAAAAAAATCCAAAACCCTTTACTCCAAAAAACTAAACCCTAATCCCCCTAAATCCTTAAACCCCTAGCACCAAAAAACCCTAAACCCTCTCACCCAAACATCCTCGAAACCCCATCCACAAAAACCCTAAACCCTCATCCCTAAAAAAACTAATCCATTATCCCAAGAAAACACCAACACTACACTTAAAAAAACCAAAACACTCATCCAAAAAATACAAATTACCAAATCCACAAAAATCCACAAACCCTAAACCCCAAAAAAAATTAAACCCTCAAAAATTAAAACCCAATCCCTATTTCCAAAAAGACATAATCGCTCAACCCCAAAAAAACTCTAAACCCACATTCCCATAAAACCCTAAACACTGAACCCTATAAAACCCTAAACCATCATCCCTAGAAAACCCAAAACCCCCAAACCTGAAAAATACTAACTCAAAATCCCGGAAGAAACCTATCCCTACATCCATGAAAATATTTAAAACCTCATCCACTAAAAACCTAAATAAAAATACCCAAAATACCCAAAACCCACATCCCCAAAAAACCCCAAACACTCATCCCAAAAAAACCCCAAACCCTCAACCATAAAACCCCCTGTCCCACAGCCTGAAAAACCCCAATCTCTCACCCCAAAATACCCAAACCCCAACCCAAAAAAACCCAAATACACATCCCTAAGATACCCTACATCTTCATCCCAAAAAACGAAAAAACCCTCATCCCCAAAAAACCCTAATTCCCTTGCCTAAAAATCCCTAAACCCCTAGCCCCAGAAACCCCTAAACCCTCATTCCATGAAAACCCTAAACCTTTGTCCACAAATAAACTAATCCCTAAACCCCAGATAAACCTAAAACCAATTTACAAGAAAACCATAAACTGTCATCCACAGAAAAACATAAACTATCATCCCTAGAAAACTATAAGCCCTCAACCCCGAAGAAACATAAGCCCTCATTTATAAAAAAAACACTAAACCCCCAACCCTAGAAAACCCAAAACCTTTAGACATAGAAAAACCTAATCCATCGTCCCCATAAAACCCTAAAACCTTTGCCTCTAAAACCCCTAAACTCTCAACCCTATAAAACCCAAGACCCTTATCCCATGAAATCCTTAAACCATCATCCCCATAAAACCTTAAACCATCATCCCTAGAAAACTGCAAACCGCTAGGCCCAGAAAACCCTTAACCCTCAGTCTAATGAATCCATAAAACCTCATCCCTAGAAAACCCTAAAAAATTATTCCTAGATAGAAGTAAACCATTAGATCCTAAAAATACTAAAAACATAGACCCATAAAACCCTAGTCCCTCTGAACAAAATAATCCTAAAGCCTCGGCCCCAAAAAAACCCAATACCCTTAGCTCCAAAATACCATAAACACTCTTCCCCAAAAGTCCCGAAAACCACATACACAAAAAACACTAAACCCTCATCTCCAAAAAATAGTAAACACACATCCCTAAAATTCCCAAAACCCTCATCCTCAAAAAAATTAAAACCTCATCCACAAAAGACGTTAAACCCTCATCCCCAAAACACCCAAAACAGTCATCCCCAAAAAACTCTAAACCCTCATCACCAATAAACCCAAAATCCACTTCCCCAAAAATCCTTAATCCCTCAATGCAAAGAAACAATAAACCATCAGCCTAGAAAAACCCTAAAAAATCATCCCCCAAAACTCCAAACCCATCATCTCAAAAAAAACACTAAAACTTGAACCCCCAAAAAACCTAAACCCCATCACGCCAAAAAACCCAAATCCCCCATCCCCTATAAAAACACATAACCCCAAACAGCTATAAACCCTCATCCCTAAAAAACCTAAACCAGCATCCCTAAAAAAACCCAGAACGATTAACACTAAACAATCCTAAACCCCCATGCCAAAAATACCCTTAGCCCTCATCCCCCAAATTACCTAGACCCTCAATCCCAAATAACCCTAAATCATCATCCCCAAAAATCACTAAACCATAAACCCTAAAATACCCTTGACCCTAAGCCCCAAAAAACCCTAAACCCTTAGGCCTGAAAAGTCCCAAAATCATCTTCCCTAAAAAACCCTAAACCCATATCCCAAAAAACCCCTAAAAATCATCCCCAATAATCCGTAAACACATAGCCCCAAAAAATCCAAAAACCACTGCCCCCAAAAAACTATAAATGAACAGCCCTAAAAATACCCTAAAACTTCATCCCGAAAAATCCCTAAACACATATCCAAAAATAATCCTTAAACTTGATCCCCAAAACATCCTAAACATTGATACCAAAAAAACCCTAATCCCCTACCCCTAAAAAACCCTAAATCCTCACCCAAAAAAACCCTAAACCCTAAACAAAAAAACCCAAAACCATCAATCCAAAAAAAAACCTATGCCCTCAGACCTAAAAAAACCAAACCCCCATCCATAGAATACCTTAAACCCTCATCCCAAAAAACCATAATCCATAGGCCATAAACAACAAAAACCCACAGCCCTAAAAACCATAAAATATCAGTCTACAAAAACTAAAAACCCTCATCATAAAAAAAGCTAGACCCTCAATCCTATAAAATTGAAAACATCAACCCAAAAAATCCCAAAACCCTCATCCCCCAAAAAACCATAACCATTAATATAAAAAAATACAAAAAAAAACAATAGAAAAAAATCTTAAACCCTCAACCGAATGAAACCTGGGCCCATAATCCCTAAAAATATCTAAACCCACACCCCTAAAAAACCCTAAAAACTCTACCATAAACATCCCAAAAACACCAGGACCAATAAAACCTAAACCCTCATCCCTTGGGAATCATAAAACCTCATACAATAAAAAACCACACCATCATCCCTAAAAAACCAAAAAATCACATACAAAAAAGCCCTAAACCCTCATTATAAAAAAAACACCAAAACCATTAACCCTAAAAAACCTTACACCCTTATCCCCAAAAAAATTGAAAACCATAAACCCAAAAAACTCGAAACCCCTAGGCCAAAATACCCTAAACCACAGCCCCCAAAACCCCATACCCCATACTATAAAATCCTCAGACCCCCAGTACCAAAAAACACAAACCCAATACACTAAAAAACCATAAACTCATAGCCACAAAAACCTTATGCCCTAAACCCCAATAAGTCAATAACCCTCTACCCAAAAAAATAATAAACCCTAAACTCAAAGAACCCTATACCCTCAACCCTAGAAAACCCAAAACCCTCAGCATCAAAAACCCCTAAACTCTTTGCCCCCCCCAAAAAACCTAAACCTTCCACCATAAATAACCACAACCCCTCTACCCCAAAAACCCCCAAACCCTCAACCCCAAAAAACCCCAAACACTTATCCATAAAAAACCTAAACACTCAACACCCAAAAAACCTAAACCCTCATACCCAAAAACCCCATACCAACATCACCAAAAAAACAAAAACCCTCAGCCCCAAAAAAACCCAAACACTCAGCATGAAAAAAACCTAAACCCAAAATCCTAAAAATCCTAAAACCAATGCCCTAAAAAATCCTAAACCCTCATCCCCCAAAAAAACCCTAATCCTACATCCCAAAAAACAATAAATCCTAAGACCCATAAAAACTATCCCCTATTCCACAAAAACCCTAAAACATCATCCCCCAAAAACCCATAAACACCCATAAAAAACCATAAACCCTCATCTAGAAAACCCCCTAAACCATTATCCCCAAAAGACCCTGAACCCACAGCCCTAGAAAACCCTAGAATCCCATACCATGAAAAATCTAACCCCTAATCTCCGTAAAATCCTAAAACCACAACCCTATAAAACCCTAAAGCCATATTAATTAGAAAACCCTAAACCCATATCCCCATAAACCCTATTCCCTCATCAATAGAAAACACTAACCACTTGCTCCTAGAAATCCATATACCCTCAACCCTAGAAAACCCAAAACACTCAATCCTAGAAAACCCTAAACCCTAAGCCCTAGAAAACCCAAAACCCTCATCCCCAAAAATCTGAAACCCTGAACCCCAAAAAAACCTTCAACCAACAGTCCAAACAAAGCCTAAACCCTCATCCCCACAAAACCCTAAATCATAGACCATAATAATTCCTACACTCTCAGTCACAAAAAATCCAAAATACTCATCTCCAAAAAACACAAAACACTCAACCAAAAAAACCCTAAATCCTCAACCACAAAAAATAATAAACCATCATAGTGAAAATACCCTAGACCCCCATCCCATGAAAACCCTAAACAATCATCCCCCAAAAATCTCAAACAATCACCCCCAAAAAACCCAAAAACTCAAAATAAAACGATAAAACCTCAGCCCTATGAAACCTGAAGACCTCAAAAAAAAGACCCAAAACATCATACCCATATAACCCAAAACCCTTGGCCTCAAAAACCCAAAAACATTAATCCCAAAAAACACCCTAAACCCTGAGTACCAAAATACGGTAAAACCCCATCCCAAAAAAACCCTATCCCTCATCCCAAAAATCCATAAATCATTAGTCCAAAAAAACCATAAACCCTAATCTCCAAAAAACAATAAACCCTCCGCCAAAAAAACACTAAACCCTTATCCCCAAAAAACACAAAACACTTGGATCCAAGATACATGAAACCCTTGGCCCAAAAAAAACTCACGTCCCCATAAAATCCAAAACCCTCATCCAAAAAAACCGAAAACCATTATCCCTAAAAATCCCTAAACCCTCATCCCAAAACACGTAAACCCTCATCCCTAAAAAACACAAAATCCTCAACTCTAAAAAACCCAATAACATCATCTCCCACCCCAAAAAACTAGAACCTGGACCACAAAAAACTAAAAACTCTCACAATGAAAAAAACATAAACCCTTAACCCCCAAAAAACCTAATCTTTAAAAATTAAAAAACCATAAACCCTCTTCCCCAAAAAACCCTAAACCCTCAGCCCCCAAAAAACCTAACACCCAGCAAAAAAAGGACATAAAACTCCACCCCAAAAAATCCTAAACCTTCAACCCAAAAAAAAACCTACACCCTCACCCCCAAATAACATAAGCTCTAATCCCAAAAACCCTAGACCATCAATCCCAAAAAAAACCTTAACCCACAACCTCAAAAAACCTTAAACCCTTGGTTTGAAAAAACCCTAAACCATTGGCCCAAAAAAAACTCTAAACTATATGCCCCAAAAAAATCCTAAACCCTCGACCCCAAAAAATTCGAAACCCTCATCCCTAAAAAAAATAAACCATATGGCCTAGAAAAACCTAAACCCTCATCCCCAAAAAAACCAAAACACTCATCCTAAAAAAACTATAAACCCTTATCAAAAAAATCCCAAAATAGTAAGCTGAAAACCCCAAAACCCATGGCCTTAAAAAACCCTCTACCCTCACCCTCAAAAATACCTAAACCCTCATCCTTAAAAAGCCATAAACCCTCAACTAAAAATTCATAATTCCTCAACCCCAATAAATCTTAAACCCCCAGCCCCAGAAAATCTAAAAACCGAAAAAAATCTACACCCTTGAATAAAAACAATTAAACCCTCATCCCTAAAAAATAACATCCAGCACCCAAAACCCTTATTCCTTAGCCCCAAATAACCTTAAACCATCAGCCCCCAAAAAACCTAAACCCACAGCCTCAAAAAACCCAAAACACTCAGTCCAAAAAACCCTTAACCCTTAGCTCCTGAAATCCTTGAACCCTCATCCCTGTAAAACCCTAAACCCCCATTCCTAGAAAACCCTAAATTGTCATCGGTAGAAAACCCTAAAACATCATCCCCAAAAAACCCTAAACCCAAAGCCTTATTCCCCGAAAAACCCTACACCCTAAGTAGAAAAAACACCCAGACCCCCACCCTTTGAATACCTTAAATCCTCAACCCAAAAAAATATAAGTCCTCATCCTTAAAAAACCCTAAACCCACAGCCCAAAAAACTCTAAAATATCAGCCCCCCCCAAACCTTAAACCCACATCACAAAAAAACCAAAACCCTCATTCCTAAAAAACCCAAAACCTCAACCCAAAAATCTTTCTAAACCCCCATCCCCAAAAAGAACCATAAACCCTCAGACTCAAAAAATACTAAACCCTTAACACAAAAAAAACCTAAACCCCTAGCCATAAAAAACCCTAAACCTGCAGCCCCAAAAAATCCTAAACAATCTACCATAAAAAACATAAAACCCCTAGTCTTAAAAAACACAAAACACTCATACCGAAAGAATCTTAAACACAGACCAAAAAAACCCAAACCCTCATAAAAAAAACAAAATCCCTCATCCTAAAAATTCTCTAATACCTCATTATCAAAAAAAATACAAAAACAATCATCCCCGAAAAACTCCAAACCCTTATCCCCAAAAAGACCGAAAACCTAAAAACCAAAAATCTTCAAACCCTGGGCCAAAATACCCCAAACCTCAGTCCCAAATAACCACAAACCCCTAGCCCAAGAAAACCTCAAATCCTTAGTACCAAGAAACCCAAACCCTCATCCCTAAAAAACCTTAAAATCTCTGTCAAAAAAACATTAATATCTCAGCCCCAAAAAACCCAAAACCCATAGCCATAAACAACCCATAAATTGTCACCTCCAAAAATCCTATACCAACAACCATGGAAAACCAGAGACCCTCATCCCAAAATATAGATAAATTCTTAGCCCTGAAAAATATTAAACCTTCCGACATAAAAAACTAACTCCTTTTCCCCAAAAAACCTCAAACTGTCAACACCAATAAGCCCCAAACACTCTACCACAAAAAACCCTAAACCATCAACCCCAAATAACCTAAACCCTCATCCCCAAAAACACTGTCCCTCAACCTAAAAAAACACAAACTCTCAACCCCAAAAATCCCCAAAGTCTCAACACCATAGTACCATAAACCCTAAACATCGAAAAATATTAAAACCTCTGCACAAGAAAACCCTAAACCATCATACCAAAAAAAAACCCTAATCCATCGTCCCAAAAAGCACTAAATCCTAAGCCCCATAAAAAACTACACACCAACCCCAGGAAACCCAAAACCATCATCCACAAAAAACCCCAAATTCCCATCACCAAAAAAATCCTAAACACTCATAAACAACCCCAATAAACCCAGAGACCCAAAAAACCCTAAATCCACAGCCCAAAAAAACCCTAAACTCTCATACCTAGAAAACCCTAACCCCTAGTCCCTATAAAACCCTAAAACCACATCCCCAGAAAACCCTAAGGTTGTATCCATCAGAAAACCCAAAATTCTTATCCCTAGAAAACCCTTATCCACATCCCTAGTAAACAATAAAGACTCAGTCCTAGAAATACCTAAACCATCATCCCAAGGAAACACAAAACCCTCAATCATAGAAAACCCAAAATCCTTATCCCCAAAAAATGAAAAACCGTCATCCACAAAATATCATAAACCCTAAACCCCAAAAACCCTAAACCCACATCCACAAAAACCACAAACCATCATCCACAAAAAATCCTAAATCCAAACCACGAAAAATACATACACCTATAGGCACAAAAAACCATAAAAAGTCATCCCCAAAAAACCCTAAACACCCTTCCAAAAAACCCGAAATCCACATCCACAAAAAAATAAACCCTCATCCCCAAAATACCCTAAACTCTCATCCCCATAAATTCCTAGACACTCGGTCACAAAAAATCCTAAACAATCACCCCCCAAAACCCAAAACAATTGATTAGAAAAGACCCTAAACACTCATCCTTAATAATCCCTAAAACCATTTCACCAAAAAACCGTAAACCCTCAGCCCCAAATAACCCAAAATAATTATCCTCAAAAACCAAATAAACATAACCCCAAAACACCCTAGACTCTAAGTACAAAAAATTGTAAACCTCAAACCAAAAAAACCCTAATCCCTCAGAACCAAAAAACTATAAAACCTCATCCTAAAAAACCATAAACCCTCATCCCCCCAAAACCAAAAATCCTCATCCCCAAAAAAACATTAACCTATATCCTCGAAAAAAACCGTACTCTTGGATCCAAAAAACATGAAAACCGAGGCCCCAAAAAAATTATCAAAAATTATCCCCATAAAATCCAAAACCCTCAACCGAAAAAAACCTTAATCACTCAGCACTAAAAAGCCTTAAACCCTCAGACCCAAAAAATCCAAAACCCTGAACCCCCACCCCCAAAAAACCCTAAACCCTAAACCCCAGAAATCCCTACACCCAGATCTCAGAAATATCAAAACACTCAGCCCAAAAACCCTAAACCCTCTCCTAAAATAATAACAAACCCTTGGCCAAAAAAAACCCAAAAAACTTATCCCCCATAAACTATAAACCCTCATCTGAAGAAAACCCTAAACCCTCATCTCTAGATAACCCTAAACCCTCATCCCTAAAAAACCCTAAACCCTAAGCCCAAAAAAAACCTAAACCCTCACATCTAGAAATCCTTGAACCCATGGCCTCGGAAAAACAGAAAATCACACCCTTATAAAACCCTAAACCCTCATCCCTATAAAACCTAAACCCTCATCCCCAAAAAACCCCAAAAACTTCTCCCTAGAATCACCTATCCCATCATACCATGAAATCCCTAAGCACTCATCCCTAGAGAAACCTAAAACCTCTACCCTAGAAAATTATAAAGACTTTAGTATATAAAATCATAAACACTCAACCCCAGAAAAACCTAAACCATCATCTCAAGAAAACCATAAACCCTCAGCCGTAGAGAACACTAAAACCAAAGCCACAGAAAAACTAATTAGTCAGCCGTAGAAACCCTAATACCTCCTCCATACAGAAACCTAAACCCCCATCCTCAGAATATTATAAACTATCATACCCAGAAAACACTAAACACTCATCCCTAAAAAACCCCCAAACCCTTAGCCTGAGAAAACCCTAAACCCTCATCCTATGAAAACCTAGAACCATGATCCCTAAAACCCCGAAAAACCTCATCCCTAAAAAACCAAAATCAATATCCCTAAAAAATTCAGGACCCTAATCCCAAAAAATCACAAACCCACATCCCCAAAAAAACTAAACCATCACACCCAAACCACTATGCCCTCATCCCCCAAAAAATAATAATCCCACAACCACAAAAACCCTAACCTGCTTCCCTAAAAAACCCTAAATGCTTATTTCTAACAAACCCAAAACCCTTAACCCCGTAAAACACTAAATTTTCATCCCCAGTAGAACCTAAAACCTTACCCCAAAAAATATCTAAACCCTCATCCCCCACAAACCCCAAACCCTATTCTGTAAAAAAACAAATCCCTCAACCAAAAAACCCCAAACCTCGACCTCGAAAAACCACAACCATGAGCCCTAAAAACCACAAAACCTCAGCCCAAAAAAATAAAAAAGTCCTAGACCTTGAAATACCCCAAAACCACAAAAAAACCACCAAACCCTCATCCAGAAATAACTTCAAACCCTCATATCCAAAAAATCATAATCCGTCAGCCCTAAAAAAATCCTAAACCAACTACCCTTAAAAACAAGAAACCCTCACCCCCAAAAAACCATAAATTTTCATCACCAGAGAATAGTAAACCCGAAAACTGAAAAAACATAAACCCTTAGAATTGATAACCCCTAACCCCACAACATAGAAAAATCATAAATCATCACCCTCAAAAACACTAAACCTTAATACATAGAAAACAAAAAAAATCATCCCAAAAAAACCTCTAACCCTCAATCCCAAAATACCCCAAACACTCTTGCCCAAAACCCCCAAACATTGAGCCCCAAAAAACCTCAAACTCTCAGTTACAAAAAACTCTAAACACTCTTTCACAAAAAAATCCAATCCTTAAGCTCAAAAATTACCCTAATCCCTCAGCACCCAAAAACTAGAAACCATCATCCCAAAAATAAATGCAAAACCTCATCCTTAAAATACCCTAAACCATCAGACCCAAAAAACATGAAACCCTCAGCCCCAAAAAAACCCTAAATATTCATCACCCAAAATCCCTAAAACTCATCCCAATAAAAACAAAAACCCTTATCTCATGAAAACCCTAAACCATAATCCCAAGAAAACTCTAAACCCTCATCCACCAAATAACCTAATCTCTTATCCCTAAAAAACCCAAAATCCTCATTAATAGAAAACTCTAAACCCTCATCCCTACAAAACCATAAACCATTAGTCCCATAGAACCTAAAACCCTCAGATCCAAAACACTCTAACCCACAATAATAGAAAACAAAAAATCCTAAGCCGTATAAAAGCCTAAACCCTTATCCCTAGAAAAATGTATAACCTTATCCTTAGAAAAACCTAAACTCCCAGCCCTAGAAAACTATAAATCTTCAACGCATGAAAATCCTAAACCCTCAGCCCCAAAAAATTCTAAATCCATAGCCCTAGTAAACTGAAAATCACCATTTGTAGAAAAACATACAACCTCATCCCTATAAACCCCTAAACCCTCATCCCAAGAATACCCTATGCCCACATCCCCATAGAACTCTATACCCACATCCCCGAAATATCCTAAACCCACATCCCCATAAAACACATTACCCACAAACCCTAAAAACCCTAAACCCTCAACAAGAATAATCCTCAAACCCCAGCCCAAAAAACCACTAAATGCTCAGCCCGAAAAAAAATCATTGATCTTCAACCCCAATGAACCTCTAAAATCATATCCCTAAAAAACACTAAACCCTCATCCCAAAAAAACTTTAAACCATCATCCCAAAAAATCACTAAAACCTCATCCAAAAAATACCCTAAACCCTATGCCCAAAAATAAACCCTCATCCAAAAAAATCCTAAAACCTCCTCCCCCCAAAACTCTAAACACTCATCCCCAAAAATAGTAAATCCACAACCCCAAAAAATATAAACCCTCAACAAAAAAAACATAAAACCTCATCCCCAAAACACTAAACATATATCCCCAAACGAAACTAAATTATTTTTCCCAAGAAACCCATAACCCTTATTCCCATGAAACCCTAAACCCTCAACACATAAAAACCCTAATCCCTTAGCCAGAAAAAATGATAAACCATCAACAACAAAAATACACTATCCCTTCATCCCCAAAAATCCCTAAACCCTCATATCCAAAAAACCTATACCCTAACACATAAAAATCACTAAACCCTCAGCCCCAAAAAATCCTAAACAGTTCCACCCAAAAATCCCCAAAGCCTTAGCCACAAAAAACCCTAAACTCACAGCCCAAGAAAACACTGAACCCTCTTCCCAAAAATATTATAAAATATTATAAACTAAAAAACAAAAATCATCATACAAAAATAACCCTAAAAACTCATCCCCCAAAAAACCCAAAACCCTCAGGCCAAAAAAAAACATAAATCCTCAACCCCAAAAAATCGTTATCCCTCATCCGTAGAAAACCCTAAACCAAAATCCCTAGAAAAATATAGACCACCAACACTAATAAATCACAAACCCTCCATCCCAAAAGAACCTTAACCCACATTCCCCAAAAATTGAACAGCCGTAGGCCCAAGAAATACTAAACCATCAGCCCCAAATTTCTCTAAACACTCAGTCAAAAAAAAAACTAAACCCTAAGCCTCAAAACCCTAAAAAATCATCCCCAAAAAAACCATAAAACCTAATCCCCAAACAAATACTAACCCATAAGCCCCCCAAAAATGACAAACCGTCATCCCTGAAATACCCTAAACCATTCTCCCATAAAAACCATAAATCCTCTACCCAAAAAACCCAAAACACTCAGTCACAAAAAACTTAAATTCTCATACCAAAGAAATACTAAACAATCAGCCCAAAAAATAAACAAGAACTGGGCCCAAGTAAACCCAACACTCTCAGACCTAAAAATACCTAACACTATATAAAAAAACTATAAACCCTCATACCAAAAAAAACCCAAAATACCCACATACCCCGAAACCCCTCAAACCCTCATCCCTTGAAAACCTAAACCCTCATCCCTAAAAAACCCTAAACCAAGATTAATAAAAACCCTAAACCCTAGACCTCAAAAAATCATGAATAATATTTACTAAAAACCCCCAAAAGCTTAGCCCCAAAAAACTGTAAACCCTCACCCCTAAAAAACCCAAAACCTCAGCCCAAAAAATCCCAAACCCCTCAAAAAAAAAACCCTCAAACCCAAAAAGACACTAAAAAATAAAAACTAAAACATCCTAAATCCTTATCCCAAGAGAACCATATACCATCATACTTAAAAAAACCTTAAACCCTAATCCCCAAAAAACCCAAAATACTCCTCCCAAAAAAACCATAAAATCCCAACCACCAAAACCTAAAACCCTCATTATTAGGAAACCATACCCCTCAAACCAGAAAAAACCCAATACCTTCATCCCTAAAAAACATAAAACCATCTACCTAAAAAACCTAAACCATCATCCCCCCCAAACCCCAAATTGTCCACTCCAAAAACCCCACACCCACATCCCCAAACAAATCCAAAACCTCAACCCCAAAAAACTAGAATCCCTCAATCCCAAAAAACCCCATAACCTTAGACTAAAAAACCCCCATAACCTCAACTCAAAAAAACCAAAACCATCTGCCTAAAAAACCCCAAAACATCACCCAAGAATCACTAATATCATATGCACAAAATCCATAAACACACATCCCCCAAAAACACAATACACTCATCCCTAAAAAATCCTAAACCCTAGGGTTGGAATGCCTAAAACCCTCGATGCCATAAAATCCAAACCCCTTACCCCCAAAACCCCTAAAACCTATGCCTCAAGAAAAACCCAATCCCTCAATACTAAAAAACCTCAAACCCTCAATCCCAAAAAACCCCAAAACCTCATCCACCAAAAAAACTAAACCCTAAACCCACCAAAAAACCCAAACCCTCATCCCTAAAAACCCTAAAATCTTTTAAAAAAATATAATCCCTCGACACCAAAAAACCCCAAACCCTCATCAGCAAAAAAATATAAACCGTCAACCCAAAAAACTGAAAACCATCATCCACAAATAACCCTAAAAACTCATCCCTATAAAAAACTAAACCCTCATCCAAAAAACCATAACCTCAGCACCAAATAACCTCAAAACTCAGCCTATAAAACCTAAAACCCTCATCCTAAGAAAAGCCTAAACCCTCATCCCCCAGAACCCCAAACCCACAGCTCCAAGAATCCCTCACCACTCTTCCCCAAAAAACACGAAACCCGCATCCAAAATAACCCTCAACCCCAACCCCAAAACAACCTCAACCCTAAACCCAAAAAACCCTCACCCTTCATCCCCCCCGAAAACCCAAACAACCTCATAACTAAATATCTATAAACCCTTAGAAGCAAAACATCCTTAACCCTCATCCCCAAACAACCATCAACCTAATGCCCTGAAAAACCCTAAACCCTCCACCTTAAAAAAACCAAAAATCACATCTCCAAAAAATGAGAAACCTGGTGCCCCAAAAAACCCAAACCCCAGCCCCAAAAAACCCCAAATCCTTAACCCTAAAACCCCCAAAAACCTTAACCCCAAAAAACCCAAACCCATATCCCAAAAACAGAAAACTTTTCTACCACAAAAGACCCAATTCCTCACCCCTAAAAAATCACAAACCCTCAACACCAAAAAACCCTAAATACTTATCCCGAAAAAACCCTAAAACCTCATAAACAAAAACTGTAAACCTTCATCCATGAAAAATACAAAACCCTCAACCCCAAAAAAACCCTATAGCATCAGCCCTAACAAACACCATACCATTATCCCCAAAAAACCCTAAAATATTATTCCCAGAAAACACTAAACCCTCTTCCCCAAAATGACTAAACGCACTTCCTTAAAAAACACTGAACCCCATACCCAAAATATCAAAAAACCCATCCCCAAAAAACAAAAAATCCCCATCCCTGAAAATCCAAACCCATATCCCCAAAAAGAACTGAACTCGTAGCCATAAAACCCCCAAAACCCTCATCCAAAAAACACCCCAGAGCCTTATTCCAAAAATACCTAAACCCATAGACAAAAAAACTCTAAACCCGAAGTCCCATAAAACACTTAACATTGTTCCCCAAAAAAACCCTAAAACGTTAGACCAAATAAATCCTAAAATCATTACCCAAAAATAACCTAATACCATAGCCTCATAAAACCCAAAAACACCATCCCCAAAATATCCTAAACTCTTTGCCCCAAAAAAACCTAAACCCTGAGTCCAAAAAACCCTATACCCTCATCCCCAAAACCCCTAAAACCTCATGCTAAAAAACACTAACAATAATCCCCCAAAATACCCAAATCCTTCTGACCCAAAAATCTCTAAACCCTTAATCCCAAAAAACCCTACACACGCATCCCCCCAAACTATATACCCTCAACCCTAAAACACTAAAATCTCAACCCCCAAAAAACTCTAAATGCTCAACCTAAGGAAAAAATAAACCCAAAACCAAAAATAAAATTTATACATCATTACCAAAAAACCCTTAGCCCTAATACCAATTTTTTTAAAAACATAGCCAGAAAATCCCTAATCCCTCTGCCTAAAAATCCCATAACTCTCATCCCCCAAAAACCATAAACCCTTAGCCCTGAAAAATAATAATCCCTCATACCCAAAAAAACCCTATACTCTCAAACACAATAATCCGTAAACCCTCAGTCCCAAGATAACATATACCCTCAACCCCCAAAAACCTTAAATCCTTAGCTCTAAAATACCCTGAACCCCCATCACCATAAAACCCTAAACCATAAGCCCCAAAAAATCCACTATCCTCATCTCAAAAAACCCTAGAAACATAGCCCCCAAAAAAGAAAAACCCTCATCCAAATAATACCCTAAATCTAGATCCCTAGAAAATGTTAGACCCTCAGCATAGAAAACCATTAACCCTGACCACCAAAAACCCCTAAACCATTATGCATAGAAATCCCTAAACCACAGCTCCAGAAAACACTTAACCATAATACCTATAAATCCCTCAACCCTTATCCCTAGAAAATCATGAACCCTCATCTACATAAAACACTAAACCCTCATCCCAAGAAAATAGTACTCCCCAAAACCTACCCAAAATGAATCCCTGAGGAACAATAATCCATAAAACCTTATCCCCCAAAAACATTAAGCGCTGGTTAGGGAAAACTATAAACACACATCCCCAGAAAACCTAAAACCCTAAACCCTAGAAAACCTAAATCCTCATCCCCAGGAAACCCTAAACACTCATCCCCTAAAAATACTAATCCCTTGGTTCCATAAAACCCTAAAAAATCATCCCTAGAAAACAATAAACCCTCATCCCCAAAAAACCCTAGATACTCAAATATAGAAAATCATAGACCCAAATCCCCATAAAATTCAAAAACCTCAACCCTTAAAATCCCCAGAACATCAACCTGAGAGAACCCTAAACCCTCAGCCTTAGAAAATAATAAACCCAAATCACTATAAAACCTTGAACCCTCGTACCCTAAAAAACCTTAAACCTCAATCCCAAAAATCCTAAACACTATTCCACATTACCCTAAACCTTAACCCCTAGAAAACCCTAAACTGACATACCCAAAAAACCCTAAACCCTTAGACCTAGAAAACACTAAACCCTAAGCTAATGAAAAAAACTAAACCATCATCCCTAGAAAATCATAAAGCTCCATACCTAGAAAACTCTAACCCATAGTCCCAAAAAAACTAAAACCCTTCACCCTAGAAAACCCTAAATCATCATCCAACAAAACCCTAAACCCTCATCCCCAGATAACCCTAAACCCTCATCCCTAGTAAACCCTAAACCCTCAACCCTAGAAAACCATAAACCCTCATCCCTAGAAAATAATAAATCCCTATCCCTAGAAAATCATATACCCTCAACCCCTAAAAACATTAAACCCCCACCACTATAAAAACATAATCCCTCGTTTCCAAAAATCCTTCAACCCTGATCAATAGAAAACCATAAACCCTCATACCCAAGAAAACCTAAACCCTAATCCCAAAAAATCCATAAACCCTCACCCTAGGAAACCCTAAACCCTCATACCCTACAAAATCTAAACCATCAACCACAAAATACCCTAACAGATCATCCTAAAAAAACCCAAAACCCTCATCCCCAGAAAACTATAAACTATCATCCCAAAAAAAATAAAAAACGCACATCCCCAAATAACCCTTGACCCTCACCTAAAAAAATTATAAAACCTCAACTAAAAAAACACAAAATATTTATCCCCAGAAAACATAAATACTTAGTCCAAAAAACCCCTATACCCTATGTCCGAAAAAAATTACACACATATACTTAAAACTCCCTAAACCCTTAGTTGAAAAAACCCCAAACCATAAACCCCAAAAACCCCTAAACTCATGGCACTAAAAACCCTTAATCCCCCATCCCTCAAAACCCTAAACCCACATCCCCAATAATCCCTAAACCCTTAGTCCCAAAAATCCCTAAACTCCCAACCTAATAAAACAATAAACTGTAAACCGCAAAAATCCCTAAAACCTCAGCACTAAAAAACCCTATAACCTCAAAACCAATAAATACAAAAACCTTAGAACCAAAAAAAAAATAATCATTCCCAAAAAACCTATAACCTTATCCTAAAAAAACCCTAAACCCTCACTCCCAAATAAACCATAATTAATCATCCCCAAAAATTCCAAAACCATCAACCCTAAAAAACCCTAATCCCCCATCCATAAAAAATTCCCTAAACCGTGACCACAAGAAAACACTAAACCGTCTTCCCTAAAACACACATCCCAAAAAAACCTTAAACCCTAAGCCCGTAAAAAATGTAAATCCTTTTCTCCAAAAAACTCTAAATCATATTCCCAAAAAAAAACTATAAACTCCCACCACTAGAAAACCCTAAAACCTCATCCCAGAAAACCCTAAACAAATATCCCCAAACAATCAAAAACACTCAGCCCTAGAAAACCCTAAACCCTCTGACCCAAAAATCCCTAAACCCTCATCCCTAGAAAACCCTAAAACTTCATCTCTAGAATACCCTAAACCCTCATCCCGAGAAAACACAAAACAATCAAACCCTAAATAAATAATACCTCTTCCCCAAACAACCCTAAAACTTCATACATAGAAAAACCTAAACCCTCAGTAATAGAAAACCCTAAATTTTCAGCCCAATAAATTGCTTAATCCTCTTCTCTAGAAAATGATGAACCATAACCACAAAACACAAAACTGACATCACTAGAAAACCCCAAACCCTAAACCCTAGAAAACCATAAAACCTCACCTCAAATAAAACATAATCTATCATCCCCCAAAACCCAAAACCCATATCCCCCCAAAAAGCTTAAACCATCATACTAATAAAAACCCTAAACCCGTATCCCCAAAAGACACTAAACCCTCATACCCCCCAAAAACATAAACTCTTATCACCACAAAACCATAAACCCTCAGCCCCAAAAAACCATAAACCCTTAACCCCAAATACCTTGAACACTAAATCTGAAAAAAAAACCCTAAACCCACAACACAAAAAAAACCTAAACTCTCAACCCTAATAAACTCTAACACCTAAACCCCAAAAAACCCCTAAACCCTCATCACCAAAATCTATAACACCTGATCCCCAAAAACCCAAGTCCCTCACCCCAAAAACCTAGAAACACCTATCCCAAAAAACATCTAAAAAATCATCCACAAAAACTCCAAACCCACATCCATAAAAAACCCTAAAACCACATCCCAAAAAAACCTAAACCCTAATCCAAAAAAAATCTAAACCCTAAACCCTAAGTCACCTAAACACTTAGCCTCAAAACACCGTAACCTCCATCCCAAAAACCCCTAAATCCTCAGTTCCAAAACCCCTAAATCCA
Organism: Viscum album; assembly: GCA_963277665.1. Lineage (NCBI taxonomy): Eukaryota > Viridiplantae > Streptophyta > Magnoliopsida > Santalales > Viscaceae > Viscum > Viscum album. Next base: position 1,801,108,709 of record OY728164.1, read on the forward strand.
TGCCCCCACAAAAAATGAAAACCCTCACCCACTCAAACCCCTAAACCCGCACCACCAAAAAAAAATCCTTAAATACTACCTCCCAAAATACCTTAACTCTCATCCACAAAAAACCCTAAAACCTTACCTAGAAAATCCTAAACCCTCATCCCCAAAAATCTTTAAACCCACTACCCCAAAAATACATAATCCCTATTTCCCACAAAAAACTAAACCCTCATCCCCACAAAAAAACTAAACACTCATCCTCTAAAATCTGTAAACCCTCAGCTCCATAAGAACCATAAACCCTTATCCTCAAAAAAACCTAAACCCCAATCTCTAGAAAACCCTAAACCCTCATCCCTAGAAAACCACAAAAATAGAGACCTAGAAAACAATAATCCCACATACAGAAAAAACATAAACCCTCAGGACATGAAATCCCTTAAACCCTTATCCCATGAAAACCCAAAATCCTCATCCATAAAAAAACCTAAACCCTCATCCTATGAAAACTGAAAACCCATAACCACACTAAACCATATACCATTGTCCACAAAAAACCCTAGACCCTTATCCCTAGATAACCCTAAACCCTCAATGGTTTGTTTAGGGATGATGCTTTAGTTTTTTTGGTGTCAAGTGTTTTGTTTTTTTAGGCCTAAAGATATAGTGTTTTTAGGGCTGAGGATTTATGGTTTTTTGAGGGATGTGGGTTTAAGGTTTTTTGGGGATAATAGTTTAGAGTTTTTGGGGGAAGTGGGTGTATGATTTTTTAGGGCAATGGGTTTAGGGTTTATTTTGGGTTGAAGGTTTTTTGTTTTTTGGGGATGAGGGTTTGGAGTTTTTTGGGACTGAGTTTTTAGGTTTCCATAGGTCCAAGGGTTTTGGGTTTTTTGGGGCAGAGTGGTTAGGGATTTTCTATGGATGTTGGTCTATGTATTTTTTGGTATTAGGGTTTAGTTTTTTTTTTGGTGCTGGGTGTTTAGGGGATTTTTAGGATAAGGGTTTATGGTTTTCTAGGGATGAGTGTTTAGTGTTTAGTGGTAGATAGTTTAGGGTTTTTTTAGGCCAGATGGTTTTGTATTTTTGGGGATGTGGGTTCATGGATTTTTAGAATTAGTGGTTTAGGGTTTTTTGGAGATAAGTTTTTAGGGTCTTAGTGGATAGAGGGTTTAGTGTTTTTTAGGTATTAGGATTAGTTTTTTTTAGTTAAATGAGTTTGTATTTTTTGGGGGCTTAGGGATTTGTGTAATTTGGGCCTGACATTTAGGGTTTTTTGTGGTTTAGGGTTTAGGGTTTTTTAGGGACAAGGGTTTAGTGGGGTTTGGGAATAATGATTTAGAGTTGTTTTGAGTAGAGGTTTTTGGGTTTTTTTTGGTATGGAGGATTCATTTTTTTAGGTCTGAGGGTTTAGGGTTTGTTTTGGGCCAAGGGTTTAGAGTTTTTTTGGGTAGCTGAGGTTTCAGTATTTTTTGGGGCTGAGGGATTAGACTTTTGGGGGGCCAAGTGTTTAGGAAATTTTTAGTGTTTAAGGGAATTTATGGATGAGGGTTTAGAGAATTTGGGGTTTAGGGTTTAGGGTATTTTAGAGATATGGTTTAGTTCTTTTTGGCACCAAGGGGTCATGGTTTTTTGAGGGTGAGGGTTTATATTTTATTATGGCTGAGAGTTTATGTTTTTTTGGGGGGGGGGATACGGTGTATGGTTTTTTAGGGATATGGATTAGGGTTTTTTTGTGGTATGGGGATTTATGGTTTCATGGGGCCAAGAATTTAGGTTCTTTTGTTCATGAGGGTTTAGGGTTTTTTATGGATGACGGTATAGGGTTTTTTGGGTTTGATGGTTTTGGGTTTTTTGGGGCCAAGGGTTTATAGTTTTATTGCATGAGAGTTTAGGGGTTTTTTTGTGTTGATATTTTAGGGATTTTTTTGGGTTGTGGGTATAGAGTATTTCAGGTATAAGGGTTTAAGGTTTTTTGTGCATGTGGGTTTATGTTTTTCTAGAGACTAGGTTTTATGTTTTTTGGGGCCGATGGTTTACTAATTTTTTCATAGAGATTTTAGGGTTTTTTTGAGATGATGGTTTACATTATTTTTTGGTTGAGGATTATGGATTTTTTTGCCGATGATTTTTGGTTTATTGGAAAATAATATTTTTTTTGGGGATAATGTTCAATGGTTGTTTTGTGTTGAGGGTTTTTGGTTTCTTGTGTTGTGGGTTTTGAGTTTTTTGGGGTTGTAGGTTAAGGTTTTTTTTGGGATTAGGGTTTTGGGTTTTTTGGGACCATGGGTTTAGGGTTATTTAGGTTTTTATGATTAGGGTATTTTTAGGATGGGGGTTTAGGGTTTTTTGGGCTGAGTTTTTTCTATTCTTGGCGGACAAGGGTTTAGGGTTTTTTTGGGAAAGTGTTTCAGTTTTTAGGGTAGAGGGTTTAGAGATTTTTTTTTCTATTAGGGTTTTTGGTTTTCTAGCTTTGAGGTTTTAGTGTTTTTTCATCTGAGGGTTTTTTTTCAGGGGTGAGGGTTTGGAAATTTAGTACTAAGTGATTAATGTTTTTTTACATGGGTTTTTTTAATGTCGAGGATTTAGGTTTTTTTGGGCTATGGGTTCAGGTTTTTTTTGTTTTGAGGATTTCGGGTTTTTTAGGGATGAGTGTTTAGGGTTTTTTATGGATGAGGGTTTATGGTTTTTTGGGTATGAGGTTTTAGGGTTTTTTAGTACTGCTAGTTTATGGTTTTTTGGGGCTAAGGGTTTATGTTATTTTACATATTATAGTTTAGTGTTTCGGGGGGATGAGGGTTTTTTGGGGGAGTTAGGGTTTAGAGGTTTTTTGGTTTGATGATTCATGGGTTTTTATGAGGGTTTAGGGAATATTTTTGTGAAGGTTGTAGGGTTATTTGGGGGAGGGGATAAGGTTTTTTGAGAAATAGGGTTTAAGGGTTTTTATGTGGTGGGTTTAGGGTTTTGGGGGGATGAGGGTTTATGGTTTTTTGGGGTTGAGGTTTTTTAGGATAAGGGTATAGGTTGTTTTGGGGGTGAGGGTTTTAGTTTTTTTTAGGGGAAATGAATTAGGGTTTTTTGGGCAGATGATTTATGGTTTTTTGGGGTTGAGGTTTTCTAGTTATTTTGGACTAAAGTTTATGGGTTTTTTGTGTATGAGGGTTTAGGGTGTTATTAGGCAGAGAATTTAGCATTTTTTTAGGATGAGGGATTGGTTTTTTGGAGGGATTAGGGTTCACGATTTTTTGGGGTTTGGTTTTTATTATTTATTTGGAATGGGGTTCAAGTTTTTCTAGGGCTAAGGGTTTAGGTACTTCTTGTGTCGATGGATTGGATTTATACAAGGTATTAGGGTATAATATTTCTTGGTGCTATAATCTTAGTTTTTCCTAGGGTTAGGGTTTAGCATTTTTTGGGGTGAGCGTTTAAGGTTTCATGGGGCTAAGGGTTTAGGGTTTCTTATGTATGAGGGTTTAAGGATTCTTGGGGAAGAGGGATTTGGTTTTCCTGGGGATAATGGTTTTATTTTTTCTTATGGAACATAAATTAGGGTTTTCTGTGGTTGAGGGAATAGGTAATTTTGGGGTTTAGGGTTTAGGATTTCCTAGGGTTGGGGATTTAGTGTTTTCTAGGGTCGTGGGTTTAGGGTTTTATGGGAATGAGGGTTTAGGTTTTTCTTGGGATATGGGTTTTGGGTACTAAGGGTTTAGAGTATTTTATTCTAGGGTTTTGGATTTGGGGGAAGAGGGTTTGTAGTTTTGTAGTTATATGGATTTTGGGGTTTTGGGGATGATGGTTTTGGTTTTTTGGGGGATGAGGGTTTGTGGGTTTTGGGGCTAATGGGGTTGGGGATTTTTGGATGAGTGTTTGTGGTTTTTTTGGATGAGGGTTTTGGGATTTTTCCTGTTGAGGGTTTTGTGTTTTTTTGGATGATGGCATGGGGTTTTTTTGGGTTGAGGTTTTTCAGTTTTCTAGGGCTAAGATTTTGTATTTTTTGGATTGAGGTTTTGTAGTTTAGGGCGTTATGGGTTTTGTTGTTTTTGGGGATGAGTGTTTTGGTTTTTTTGGGATAAGGGTTCAGAGGTTTTTGGGGATGGGGGTTTGGGGTTTGGAGGATGAGAGTTTGGGGGTTTTGGGGTGGGATATGGTGGATTTTAGGGGATGTGGGCTTGTATTTTTTGGAGCGTGGGTTTGGGTATTTTTTATGGTGAGGGTTTGATGGTTTTGGGGGTGATGGTTTGGAATTTTATGGGGTTAAGGTTTTTGGGATTTTTGGGACTAAGGGTTTTCATATTTTTTGGGATTACAATTTGGGTTTTTTTTTGGATTATGGGTTTTGGTTTATTTTGGGATGTGGGTCTGGGTTTTTGGGAAAAATGGGTTTTGGTTTTTTTGGGTTTTGGTTTTATATTTTTTCGGCTAAGTGTTTAGGGTTTTTGTGTGCTAAGGGTGTAGGGTTTTTTGAGGTAGGGGTTTTGGGTTTTTTTGGAATTACTATTTTTATTTTTTCTTGTGGATGAGGATTTTGGGTTTATAGGGATGAGGGTTTGTGATTTTGAGGTACTTATTGTTTAGGGTTTTTTTGGGATGATGATTTTCGTTTTTCTAGGTATTAGGCTTTAGGGTTTTCTAGGGATGAGGTTTTAGTGATTTATAGGGATGAGTGTTTATTGTTTTCTAGGGCTGAGTATTTAGGGTTTTCTTGGGTGGTTATGTTTCATGTTTTATTCATTTGTGGATTATTTAGGGATGATGATATACGATTTATTGGGGCTGACGTTTTAGTGTTTTAGGGGATGGGTTTTTTTTGGGTTTTTTTGGGTCTAAGGGTTTAGGTTATTTCGAGGCTGAGGGTTTAAGGTTTTTTCGGGGCTCATAGATTATGGTTTTTTGGGGATAAGGATTTAATATTTCCTAGGGATGTGGGTTTTGGGTTTTTAGGGGTTTAGGGTTTTTGGTTTTGGGGGGTTTAGGGTTTTTTGTTTTTTGGGAATGATGTTTTAGTGTTTTTGGGGAAGAGAGTTGTGATTTTTTTGGACTGGGGGGGGGGGGTGGGGTTTTCTTGGGGTTGAGGGTTTAGAATTTATTAGGGATAAGGTTTTATAGATTTTTGGGGTTGAGGGTTTTGGGTTTTTTAGGGATAGAGGTTTAGTGTTTCTTTGGGATGACGGTTTAGGGTTTTTCAGGGATGATGGTTTAGTATTTTATAGGGGTTATGAGTGTTGGGTTTTTTGGGGATGGGCATTTAGGGTTTTGTGGATAAGGGATTAGGGATTTAGGGACTGAGGGGTTCACATTTTATCGGGCTTATAGTTTCATTAGAGGTATTAGTTTATGGTTGTTTGCGGTTGATGGTTTAGTATTTTGGCGGGGTCATGGTTTATGGATTTTTTGGGATGAGCATTATGGATTTTTTTTGGGGATGATGGTTTATGATATTTTGGGGCTGAGGGTATAAGGATTTTTGGGGATGTAGGTTTATGGTTTTTGGGGAAGTTAGTTTACTTTTTTGGGGGTATAAGGGTTTATTATATTTTGGGGTTTTGGATTTATAGTTTTTTGGGTAAAAGAGTTTAGTTTATTTTTGGGCTGACGATTTAGGGGTTTAAGGGGTTAAGGGTTTAGGAGTTTTTAGGTGTCGGGCTTTAGGTTTTTTTGGGTATTGGATTTTGGGATTTTTGGGGTTGAAAGTCAAGATTTTTTTGGGATGCTGGTCTAGTATTTTCTAGGATTTGGGTGTTAGTGTTTTTTATGAGGATTTATTTTTTTTGGATGAGAATTTAGGGTTTTCACTGGATGGGGGATCATGGATTAATGAGGATATTTGTTTGAGGTTTTTAGGGGCCAGGGGTGTACGGTTATATGGTGCCGATAGTTTAGTGTTTTATAGGGATGATGTTTATGTGTTACATAGGGTAGTGGGTATAGGGTATTTTGGGGATGAATGTTTGGGATTTTTTGGGGATGAGGTTTAAGGGATTTCTAGGGATGAGAGTTTAGTGTTTTCTTAGGTTGGGGGATTTGGGTTTTCTTGGGATGTGTCATGACCCTCCCTCTTTATTATGTGGGAAGGGATGGAAAAATTTCATGACCTTCCTTATTCAATATGAAAAAAGATATAATCGACATGATTCCCTTCTCCAATAGGCCCTGGGGTGGTGACCAGAATCCAGGGTATATAATATCACAAACAAGGAAGGTATTTCCTTTTTTATAGTAACCAAGATCAAGAGATAGTATGTATCAATTGAAAAGAAATCTCCAATACGTATATATATATATAAGAAAAAAATACAACCCCATTAATGTAAAAAGTAAAAATTCTAGAAATATAATGAAAAACTCCAATGTAAATACCAAAATAAAACAAAGAAGTGACACAACAACAGTCACCAAAGATAGAGCTAGTAATGTCTAGCCCGGTCTGCGTAATCACCTAGGAAACCTAAAAACAATTTTATATACATAGGGTGATCATACAAGTATACTTAGTAGAAAATGAAAAATGTCACTCATGCAAAAATGGGAGAAGCATACTAATGTCCCTGTGAGAAAACAACAAAAACTCCAAAGCACCTGACAAGGTATACTATCTACCCCAACCTCACCAAGGCACACTCACCAAAAAACCAAGTCAAGTAAAGTAAGGTAATAATCATATAGATATTTGGGTACCCCACACCACTTCCCATTGGTTAACATATCATCCCTAATGGAAAATGTCATGATGCTACCATGCTCTTCCATAATCCCCACTATCACAACCTACCGTCACACATCTAGGATACATACCATATCCTGCCCCCAAACAACTAGGCCACAACCACATCACATCCCACTCGCAGATACATGGGCCGATAATCCACCACATTATCCTTAGGAAAATGGGGAAAGTACATCATATCTCATCCCAAAGACACCTGGGAAGAACACATCATCCAAAGACACTTCGGCCTCACAACCGCACAACAACATGCCCGAAGAGTATTGGGATACCAATGCTTAGAAGATATAGTAGAAAAGAACCAATAACCAGCCATCTGACTTCCTACAAGGATGTTGGGAAAGACACCCTCCCCTATAACAATGGGGGTTTTCGGAACGTAGTGCTCAACACGGGTGGGGGTGAGTATAGAAATAACAAGGAACTACATGTATATATGTAGGTATCAAACACTTAGCCCAAACTATGGGTTTTCAAAACAAACAACTAGACCACATAAAACTACCCTTGCTTCCACGTCAAAATCATGCATCAGAATGAACTAAGGTCACCTCCCAATTTTATAAAAGAAATCCATTTGACACCCAATCATTTTGACATTAATACCCATTTTCTGGTTATTCCATCCCAACCTGGGCTACAACCAAACACATCACACCATAAGTAACATCATAACCTATACATGCTTCAAAAAAGTCTCTAGAAACTCTGGGAGAAATTCCAATGCAAGGTAACACCATCCTTCTTCAAAATTATCCATCCTATACCATCCTCAGCAGCCCCACTACACTAAAAGAACCAAATCAAGTATACAACAAAACTCAACCATATTGCAATCCCACTGCACAATCCCCTTTCATGAACACCCACCAAAACAATGCCACCATCATTATTAAAATTCATTCTACCATGTCCTTTCTCTCAATATGAAAACCCCCAAAAAACCTCATCACAGCCACTCTCTGCATCCCCACTGAATAACAACACCAAACCATTAACAAAAACATAGCACAACCTGAAATTGCATCCCCACTGCCCAGATGTTGTCCCTATACATAACAAGTTCATCTATTTCACAATCAACCAATCTCTCAACCTGAGATTCTTTTACACCACCTGTACCACCCTGTACTCAAAACCACGCTCCTAGACACAACACCACATGACCAGTATGAAACAAAGGGTTGACATAACCATACACATCACACAGCCATGCTAAACACTCAAAGATTATTAAAATTTAATATTACTCTTTCATTAATTTCACATTAATTATTTAGGGGGGATAACAGAAACTTGTTCAATCCTGTAGAATCCTTTTATTTAACCGAATATACCTCTTTAATTATGTTTTCTTGTTCACATCTATTTAATAGAAAGTTAACAGCAAGTATTCATGAGTCCGGTGTGCAAAAAGAGACCATCAACGACCATGATTTTCATAAGGCATAAAGTCAACACAAATCTCTTTATAGATCAATGATAATAGATAAAACAACACAACCTCATCATCATCTTCCCTGGACCTTATTTATTACTATGTTATCCAACACCATTATTGCAACAGGTCCTTTTATCTCTACCCTTAATTTAGATTTTCATTCGAACATATTATCAAAAAATCAGGAGTTTACCCACCCCACATGATACAAATATAAAAGGGAGATGAAGGAATTCCTACCTATATCAATAGACGATCAATAATTCCTCCATACCACAAAATAGGGGTCATGCAAGAAGTAGGAAAAACACAAAGGGGAAACTCGAATGAAATCTATAGCATAGATGCGACTAAATATGGGATACGGCTTTTAGGCACACCAAGAGGAAATAGATAAACACTTTTAAGGGAATATCTAGGCAAAAAATAGATAGATCCTATATCAACAGAAGGAAACAATTTCAAGGGACATTAAAGTCGGATCATGATCAAGATTATGGGGTTTTACCATTTCAAGGTCCCGAGTGTGTTAGGATATTAAATATATAATTTACATCCTTTGAAACTCCTTTAGAAATACTAATTCATGGTTTTAACCTTGATTTTTGTCATATAAGACATAAGATGGGTGAAACAAGAAAATTGGGAAAAACTAGAAATGAATTTTAGATGGGTGAGTCACTGGAACGGGTCACGGACTATGAGTCACCATTTCTTGACTCACTGACAAATGATCCACCGATGATGACCCACTGATGTCACTCACCAACAATGAGTCATTGATGTGACTCACCAATACATGACTCAATAACACCCATCCTACCATTTCCTTGACCTACCTACTCCTCTTCTAACCAACGTCTCGGCCTACCGACACCTCGACCTACCGATACCTTGACCTACCACTGCCTCGGCCTACCATCGCCTCAAACTAAAAATTACTCAATCTACTAACGCCATGACCAACCGATACCCGACCTTCTGATGCCCTGACCTAACGATGCTTGAACTACCAATGGCATGGCCTACTGACACCCTGACCTACCGATTCCCTGTGTAGCAACACATCCTACCATTGCAAAAACCGAAATTTTGTAAAACTCTTTAAATAAGAAACCATTGACTCCTAGAGCACCCCAAACACTTTGTTTTGGAAAAGTAATGGACCGAGGAGGTATGTGCCATTATAGGATGAGAGTTTAGAGTTTTTTATTTCTAAGGATTTAGGGTTTTCTAGGGATGATTTTTTTTATGGTTTTCTACAGCTTAGGGTTTAGGATTTTCTAGTTATGTCGGTTTAGAGTATTCTAGAGTTTAGGGTTTTGGTTCTTCTAGGGTAGAGTGTTTACAGTTTTCTAGGGTAGATGGTTTTGGGTTTTCTAGGGATGAGGGTTTAGTGTTTTCTAGGGTCAGGGTTTACGGTTTTTTGAGACTGATGGTTTAGGGTTTTTTATGGTTGAAGGTGTATTGTTTTCATGGTATAAGTGTTTAGTGTTTTCATAGGCTAAGGGTTTAGGGATTTATGGGGATGAGGGTTTAGGTTTTTTTAGGGATGATGGTTTCTGAATTTTTGGTGATGAGGGTTTAGTGTATTTTTGGGATAAGGGCTTGGTTTTTTTGGGGTTGAGGGATGGGTATTTTTTGTGCATAGGGATTAGTGATTTTTTGGAATAAGGGATTGAGGTTCTTTTCTATTGAAGGTTTTGGTATTTATGGGGTTATTTGTTTGGTTTTTTTAGGCTAAGGGTTTAGGGAATTTTGGGGTTGAGAGTTTGAGTTTTTTTGGCTGAGGTTATAGGTATTTGGGGGATGATGGTTTATGGGTTTTTTAGGCTGAGGGATTAGTGTTTTTTGGGCCTGTGTAGTCGGGGTTTTTCCTGTATGAGGGTTTATGATTTTTTTTGGATTGGGGGGTTAGATTCTTCGAGGAATGGGGGTTTATGGATTTCTAGGGAAGAGGGTTTAACATTTTCTGGGGTGGTGGGTTTAGGGTTTTTTGGGGATGAGGAATTATGATTTTTTTTTGGATGAGGGATAAGTTGTTTTGGGGCAGAGGGTTTACATTTTTTTAGGTATTAAAGCATGGAGTTTTTTGGGGATGTGAGTTTTTGTTTTTTTTTTGGGATAAGGGTTTTGGGGTTTTGGGGCTAGTGGTTTGGGTTTTTTGGGGATGAGTGTTCATGGATTTTTGTCTCTGGTTTTAGGTTCTTTTCAGCTTATAATTTTGGGTATTTTGGATTTTAGGGTTTAGAGTATTTTAGGGGTGAGGTTTTTGAGTTATTTGGGTATGACGGTTTAGTGTTTTTTGTGGTTTATGGTTTAGGTTTTTTATTACTTAAGGTTTAGTATTATTTTGGAAAAAGGATTCATGATTATTTTGGGCTGATTGTTTAGGTTTTTGTGGGGCTGAGGGTTAATGGTTTTTTGGGAGAGGGTTTACAGTTTTTTGGGGATAAGGGAATTGGATTTATTGAGGATAAGGGTTTGGAGAATTTTGTGGCTACGGGTGTTTTTTGGGTTTGATGGTTTAGGGTTTTTTGGGGACTATATTTTCATGTTTTCTAGAATAAGGTGGTATAGTTGATTGGGGTTTAGGGTTTAGTGGTTTCTAGGGATGTGTTTTTGGGGATTTATGGGGATGAGTTTTTAGTGTATTTTGGGATAAGGGTTTTGAGTTTTCTAGGGATAAGCGGTTAGGGTTTTTTGGGGTCTAAGGGTTTAGTTTTTTTGTATTTGGGTTTAGTGTTTTCTGGCGCTAAGGTTTTCTGGATTTATTGTGCTGAGAGTTTAGGTTTCTCTAGGGTAAAGGGTTTAGGGTATTCTGCATCATTGGAATTATCATGTTCTCAGGTAAGTGTTTAGGGTTTTCTTTGGATGAGTGTTTTGTGTTTTCTTGGGAGGAGGGTATAGTTATTTCAAGGGCTGAGGGTTTGGGATTTTCTACGGCTAAAGGTTCTTGGTTTTTTGGGAATGGGGTTTTAGGGGTTTCTAGGGTTGAGGTGCTCAGGTTTTATGGGGTTTAGGGCTTATGGTTTTCTTGGTGTGATGGTTTAGGGTTTTATTTGGCTGAGAGTTTAGGGTTTTCTAGGCATGAGAATTTAGGGTTATCTGCAGCTGAGTGTTTATGGTTTTCTAGGGTTGAAGGTTTAGGTCCTTCTTGGTGATGAGGGTTTGGGAAATTTTTGTGGCTAACCGTTTGAGGTTTATTTGGGCATAGAGGTTATGGTTTTTGAGGATGAGGATTTTGGGATTTTGGGGATGTGGATTTAGGGTTTTATGGGTATGATAGTTTAAGGTTTTTGTGGATTAGTGTTTAGGGTTTGTTTGGGGATGGGTGTTTATGGTTTTCTAGGTATGATGGATTAGGGTTTTCAGTGGATAAGTTTTTAGGGTTTTCTAGGGTTCTGAGTTTAGTGTTATCTAGAGATGATGGTTTAGGGTTGTCTAGGGCCCAGGGTTTGGGGTTTTCTGTGGCTGAGGGTTTATGTTTTATAGGAATGCGGGATTTTATTTTTCTAGTTTTGAGATTTTAGGGTTTTTTGGGGCTTAGGGTTTAGGATTTTCTATGCTTTACAGGGTTTATGGTTTTTGAGATAAGGGTTTAGTTTTTTTTAGGATGAGAATTTAGGTTTTTTGGGCCTAATAATTGGGGTTTGTTTACACCAAGGTTTGAGGGTTTTTTTGCTTCAAGGTTTAGGGACTTTTTTAGGAAGAGGTGTTCGTTTTATTTTGTGTTTTATATTTTTTTATGGATAAGAATTTAGGGTTTTATATTTGAGTATTTAGAGCTTCATAGGATTATGTTTTAGGGTTTTTTAGGGTATATGGTTTAAAATTTATTTTGGTCAAGGCTTTTGGGATTTTTTTGATTGAGGATTTAGGGTTTTTTGGGGAAAAGGGTTTAGGTATTTTTGGCAGTGAGGGTTTAAGGTTATTTGTGGCCAAGATTTTGGTGGTTTTTTGGGATGATTTTTTATGGTTGTTTTGGCTTAATGTTTAAGAGTATTTTGGGATTAGGGTCTATGTTTTTTTGTGGTTAAGGTTTTATGGTTTTTTAGGATTAAGGGTTTTTTAGGGATGAGGGTTTTGTTTTTTTGGGAATGGGGGTTTTGGATTTTTTGGAGTCAGGGGTTTAGGTTTTTTGGGGACTGTGGTTTTAGGTTTTTTATGGCGTTGATGATTTAGGGTGTTTGGGGTTGACAGTTTAGTGTTTTTTTTGGAATGAGATTTAGTGTTTTATGGGGATGAGGGTTTTGGATATTTTTGACATAGGGTTTAGGGTTTCTTATGGTGGAGGGTTTAGGTTTTTTTTAGGATTGAGTGTTTTAGGTTTTTTGGGGTCAAGGTGAAACGCCCCGACCCTAGTTACCTAGAGTCGGTGCATTATTACATAACATTGGCATGATCACGAGAAAGATCAAGTCTCGAAAGACCGATTAGTTTAGTAGCCTTGGAATAACTAGATACATCCATAAATTTTTACATTACATCATAAAAAAAACATATTGTCTTCATATCCCCTCATACTATCCTTGCAGGTCATTCATAAATTACTTCTTCATAATCATGGGAAAAATAAAACATTGAAAGGGGTGAGCTCAGATGCTCAGTAAGGATAACATTATAGAAGAAGATTTCATAAATAAGCATACACACTTAAGGCAGTTTATAACTAAAACAAAAGCCTTTTAAACTTGAACTTCAGCATAAAATGGCAAAGATAAAATAAAATAATGCCATTTACTTACTCACATGGATATTCTACTAGTAGAACAATCCCATTCATTATCAATAACCACTTTCATAATGATGGAATGCATAATGCCAGACTATCATAACCACATAGCCAAGGCCTCGTGCCAAGAATACAAATAAGATTTTTCCAAGGCCTTGTGCCAAGACACTAGTTTGTCTCATGAGACCTACCGATGCATCGAGGAGCTATAGCGGGCTCCACCCGTCACATATTAAGTCCAATTCATTCCCATATGAAAAGGTTTAAACATAACATAAACATTCGTATTAAAACTAGCATACGAAATGTCAATACTTCTACCACAAACCATGAATGGTATAAAAATAACACATCCACAGTCAAACATAACTCATTCGATACAATATGGAAGATTGTATTGTATCACATTAAACTCAATCAAGAATAATGAAGGATGTTGACATAGATGAAAATAATCATCAAAACAATTTGAGAGAAATATCCCCCTTTTCTTGAAATCATTTAAAAGTCACACTATTTGTCAAGAATCAATTTAAAATAGATTTTTGAATCAAAGTGTCCCATACCACTTTGAAACTTTTTAAAAGGATTTTTAATTTTAAAACTTTAATGTCCATATAAATAAATCCTTAAAACCATTTTTAAAACATGGACATTAATGAGAAAGATTTAGAAGAATAAGTCTTTAAAACATTTAAAAATGGTATATTTGTTAGAGTTTCTAACCAAAAGAGAGACACTTGAATACAAATAATTGAGGTAATCAAAACTTTGTAATATCATGAGAATAAAGGGATTCATGATATACTATGTCAAAGTACATTATATACACCACCTAAAAGTGATTTGGTGTATATCAACAAAGAAGTCTCAATGGAATGTAAATTGAGATGAAATCTATCATAAAGGTCGTATCCTTAGGTTAAGGATAAATCAACGACATAATTATGTGTGACAAATATAAATACACTAAATATGATTGGATATTCAGTGTAAAATAATCAAAGGACATTCACACATATTCTTGTAAAATCAACACCAACGAATTGGATGTTTAACTCAACAAATGGAGAATGAGTTAAAATTACTCTTATCAAATTCATATCAATGACTTGAGAATTATCAATGGAGTGATTATGTGTATCAAAAGTATATCCATAGGAAGGGGAGTGGAAATTATGACACAATCAAATGAATAGTGATTCCACACATAATCTTGGGGTAATATAATCAATGAAATATGCGTAAAGCCAAATGAGTGGAAATTGAAATCTCAAATTCCCTTATCGATTAGGTAACTTACGAAACATAAACCCATGAAAGAAGTATCATACCATGTTGATGTAAATACCCATAAATTAAAGTATATTACACAATGAATATGATCATGGTCAGTACACATACACCACATGCAATAATTAAGTGGTGATTCAATGGAATTCTCACGAAATTAAAAGTGAGATAAGAAAATCCCATACCATGTTAATCAACTGAGTCGTATGGCCAAAAGTTAATAACCACCAAATGATTTATAGAATAACATGAATATAAAGAGAATCATGATAATATATATCAAATGTCAGTACACAATACACCACTTTCAATAATTTAGTGGCGAACAATAGAAATCTCACAGAATTGAAAGTGAGATAAGAAAATCCCTTACCACGTTAATCAACTGATTCGTATGGCCAAAAGTTAATAACCACCAAATTATTTACAGAATAAAATGAATATAAAGAGAATAATGATAATATATATCAAATGTCAGTACACAATACACCACTTTCAATAATTTAGTGGCGAACAATGGAAATCTCACGGAATTGAAAGTGAGATAAGAAAATCCCTTACTTTGTACTTTTTCCTTGGTCGACGGTAGGTTTACCTCCTGTATAATGGTGAAATAATTTTTATTTAATTATACAAGAATCATTTACTTTAATATGATATCATATATGATCTTTTAACATTGATTTGTTAATAATATCTTAGAATTATCGTCATTTCGGGTGTTAACGTGTTCATTTTACTTTATATTCTTTGTTATGTGAGCCATATTTATTAATGAGATGTATATTATTAATATCCATAATGATATCAAGTCCTTATATACTATTTTTAAATCATCAAATTATTATTATACTTGAATGGATATGATGGATAATGAATCTCATCGCGTTCGTGGAGACGGTAGTCCGTACATACGCACGAGCGACAATATCATTCTTTTGATATTAAAATAATATATAATTGAAAGTTATATCATATATAAAGAATAATTATCATGTTATATTTATTATTTACATGAGTTAAACATCATTATTATACCCATCCAAATAATAATATATTGAATAACAATTACACCACGACGTGGAGACGGTAAGCCGTACGTACGCACGTATGGTGACATGTTATTCAAAGGATGGATAGAATACTGAATATGGTTGTACCATATTTATAATAACATCACAGTATATATATGATACTGGATTTATTATTTTATAATGGTAATAACAAAGAAAGAGGAAGTGGAAGAAGAAAGGAACTTGAAAAGGGGTGGTGAAAACATTACCTCTTCTTCGGGTTCTTCCTTTTGATTTGATCAAAAGGGCTCCATAGGTTGGCTTTCTGATCAAACTAAGGACTTTAGGTTGTAGTGATGGAAGTTGAGATAGTATTTGGGCAGGGGTTGGCCGAACCAAAGGGATTTGAAGGTGTGAAGAAATGAGAAGGAGGAGTTCCCTTTTATAAGAGGGGTGAGGGGCACCTTTGGAAAAGCTAGAAATATTAATTTATAATAAATTCATATTCGGTTTATAATGGATCCAAAGTTTATTATTTAAATGTTAAGGTGGGGATGGGTCGAAAACAACTCAACCAATAGAATTTAGACATGTTTGGGTCATTATATTAACCTTATCTTTAAGTATTAACTCTTAGTTAATTAGTTTCACTTTTACAATGTCTCTTTGTATTTTTATATTATATGGTTAATAAACTTACTATATACATCCAAGAGACCCCCAAGTGGTCCATTAATGATGAACCTATCATGATATAAGTCTCTTGGACGAACCATATATTTTTAGGAATTTAATAACAATTAATAATATAATATTTGTTTTAAGAACTCTTTTATGTCAATTTTGACACTATTCAATAGTTGATTTTTGTGAAACTCATAACAGATTTATTACTTCAAAAAAAGTCAATTAAATCAATCCGAATATGTCATATTATCCTAGAAAATTATTTTAATTCCTTAAAAGTTTCATATTATATTTATTTGGGTATTTATAATATCAATTATTGTAATTTTTCACTATTATAGTAATTAATTCATCATCATTGTGTCATAAATAAATTAAATTATTTAATGTCTAAAATTTATAAATAAAATATATTTATGTAGGAAATCTTTTTATATTTCTAATGAATATTTATAATCTAAAATAAAACATATATAACCCTCTGTAACAATTGTTTTGTTAAAAGATATATGCTTGTGTCATTTTTGTATTTATTTTAACTTAATTAAAATAAAGTGTCATTATCACTTACAAGTGGATCCATGGGGTCCCAAAATCGACCCAAAGATGCCCATGGTAGACCATAGGGTTAAGACACGTTTTAGGGTAATTTAGTATTATTATAATATTATTTTTAACCCTTGTTTACCGGATTTACCCTTTAACCATGGTAAATAAAATATTTACCGGAGTAATTATCCAAAATGTTTAAAAATAAAAGTTACCTATTTACACAATTTGGACATCCTGATTCCAAATATGGAATCCATTTTTCCAAATTCAAAACACAGAAGTGGCAGAAATTAATTTAAAATTAATTCCCGTTGTTAAAACAAAAAGCGTGTTTTTTAGAGATAATAACTATCAAAAGATTGTCACTTGTTTATGTCTGGTTTAAATGTGAAATTTTGTTCAATGACCCACATTGTATTATATCGTAAAAATATATTCTAAATATACTTTAAAACCACTCAAATTCATAATTTATCACTATTAATTATTTTGATTAAAAAAGTTGTATTTAATTAAAATTTAGTAATTTTCACTATTCATCAAAACATGAAAGTTATCCGAAAAGTACCAAAATTTCACCCTAGGCTAATTTCGATATTCCGAATCCAAAAATGAAGTCCATTTTGAGAGATAGAATTTATAAAATTTCAAAAATTAGGTATTACTATTCATAACGGCTAGTTTGATTGGTTATGGTGTGTTAAAATCTCGAAGTTGCGTACAATGCACGCCATTGCATTATTCGAAAGGATACATACCAAGGAAGCTTGGGGTGTTACATTCTACCCTCCTTCAATAAATTGGGTCCTCACAATTTTTAAAATTTTTGCTTGGGAATATAATGGAATGTCCCACATCGGAAAAAGAGTCAATAAAACTATCACTTTAAAAGAAAGAGAGAGAGGTATAAGGGTCATCCAAGATAACCCATACTAGGATTCCATGTAGGAAAACATGGATATGGATGATAAAATAAGTATCAAGTTCTGATGGAGAGGGATAGAAATCATGATCAGGAGAAAGTTAACAATAAGAAAACCACAAACTTGTGTTGGGACAAACGACCATTAGTCTCCTAGTAGGAAAGTAAACAAACAACATTTTTTTAAGTTACATTACATAAGGACGAGGAATTAATTTATGATATTGACTAAGAACATTATGAGATAAACTTACATTTTAAGTAGAGTTTCATTCTTTAATAAATTTCCACCACTAACTCAATTTTTTTTAAACGATGAGTATTCAAGAAGACTTGGTCACACTGGAAGAGCTAGAATAAACTTCTATAGAATCACATGATCCATGCAGGATAAACTATATATTTACATTGTCTGTGAAGATTAATCAAAACCAAAATGGTTAGTGAATGATCTAATGATCCCCCAAAAGGATATTCCTTGAGATAAATATGCACTAATCTTAATTTCTAAATTTGAACCAACAATACCCCAAAGTAAAATAAATACCATTCAATAATCAATTTTCCATAAAATCCTTCAATATAATCAAAACTAATATTGAAACCCAAAACATAGAATAATTTGATTATGTAGTCTCCCATGTTAAATTGTATCTCCAAATGACATCAAATACTCTTAAAGTCACATACTTAAAAGTAATTAACATCATCACATATTCTCTGTTATAGGTTAATCATTTCCATCAATAACCCAAATCACTATAAATCCACAATAAAAACATAGATAAAAATCCACCATTACTCTACAAATGAAACCCCATTGTATTCTATTTTCCTTGGGCATATAGTGTTCCCAACAAAGCGAACATCTTCCAAAATAACATTTATCACTTAATCACCAAATCATTTTCCTATACCAAGGGTATTCATTTGATAAGACATAAGAACCCAAATCATCTTATTATTGATCAATAAAATCATTTAACAAAAAAAATAGTCACACTAACCAGGGACTTCACGTAGTCCAGTGGTAGGCGATAAATCCCAATCGCACTTTGGTTGTGGGTTCGATTCCTATAGCTTTGTCCGACGCGACGGGTTGTCACATGGTCTACATGTTGTCCTTTTTCAAAAACTATATTTTATAATATTACCAAAATGAGATAATTACTCAAAATAACATAATTTAACCACAAATGTTATATCATACCTTGCATTTTCATCCCAAATTATAATAACTTATAATTTTCTCAAACCCCAATGATCATATAAAACCAAATGGTTATTTATACCTATATCCACAAGAGAAGAGACAATTCTTCCTCAAATATCATTCTCACATGGCAAACTGTGGGGTTACAAATACAAGAGAAAATTATTCCAAAGTAAACCCATCAACAAGGAGTGCTAATACTTTTTAAATTTTTCTCCAACCATTTATTTCCACATAGCTTCTTCTTTGACCAAGAAAATATCCTATAGAATAGGACATTCACTCAGGTAATGGCCAGGTCCCCTACATTTATGGCAAATGACTGTAAATGGACTCTTGGGACCATTTTTATCTTCTTCCATAGTACTCTTCATTTTTCTTCGGCAATTCTTCTCTTTATGTCCTTCCTTCCTGCACGTAAAACATTTCGTTGTCCCATTGAGACACTTTCCTGGGTGTCTCTTTCCACATTTCCTGCATGATGAAAATTGAGGGTTCTTTTCTCCATTGTCTCCATTGCTGGAGCTCTTATCATTTATCACCTTTCTCTTCCTTGTTGAGTCTAGGATTTGGTTAATATATATGTTGTTGATAATATTTTTGGAAAACTGATTTGGAATAAAGACGATATCTTTTACACCTATCAACATTCCATTTTTTTGCTCATTTCCACCATCATTCCCACCTTGTACATCATTATCAAAGTCACTATGACTTCCTTGGAATCCAGCCATTGACTAAAACCAAAAAGCATTGTGTGAGTAACAGTAGTCGTAAAATCATTTAGAGATTAAAATGTCACCATATTCTCAATTTGAAACATATTAGGATTAACCAAGGTCATTTACTCTCATCTTATATATATATTACTTAAATCGATTTGTAAAGAAAATGTTAATTATCCTAAGAATATCCCCCGGGAGTGTCGTAACCAAGAGTGCAGCACGGACCGTTGTCGTACACCAGTTCCCGTTCGAGTCTATCTCAAAGCGGTGTTTTCGGGTTTTACCCCTAGGTACATCTGTGCCAGAGCCGCCTCTACCTGCTCGTATCCAGACAGGGATGTGTTGCTCGGAAAACTCACAAAATCTCTACAATACCAAAATTCTAGGAAGTTCTTTTATACTAATCCTCAAAGTTCATCTTAGGTCTACGTGCACTAATCAGAGTTTATCTAAATCTAGCTTCCAAGGTTTGTACTAAACTTCCTCTGATACCAACTGTAATGCCCCAAACCTAGTTACCTAGAGTCGGTGCATTATTACATAACATTGGCATGATCATGAGAAAGATCAAGTCTCGAAAGACCGATTAGTTTAGTAGCCTTGGAATAACTAGATACATCCATAAATTTTTACATTACATCATAAAAAAACATCTTGTCTTCATATCCCCTCATATTATCCCTACAGGTCATTCATAAATTACTTCTTCATAATCCTAGGAAAAATAAAAACATTGAAAGGGGTGAGCTCAGATGCTCAGTAAGGATAACATTATAGCAGAAGCCTTCGTAAATAAGCATGCACACTTAAGGCAGTTTATAACTAAAACAAAAGCCTTTTAAACTTGAACTTCAGCATAAAATGGCAAAGATAAAATAAAATAATTCCATTTACTTACTCACATGGATATTCTACTAGTCGAACAATCCCATGCATTATCAATAACCACTTTCATAATGATGGAATGCATAATTCCAGACTATCATAACCACATAGCCAAGGCCTCGTGCCAAGACTACAAATAAGATTTTTCCAAGGCCTTGTGCCAAGACACTAGTTTGTCTCATGAGACCTACCGATGCATCGAGGAGCTATAGCGGGCTCCACCCGTCACATATTAAGTCCAATGCATTCCCATATGAAAAGGTTTAAACATAACATAAACATTCTTATTAAAACTAGCATACGAAATGTCAATACTTCTACCACAAACCATGAATGGTATAAAAATAACACATCCACAGTCAAACATAACTCATTCGATACAATATGGAAGATTGTATTGTATCACATTAACGTCAATCAAGAATAATGAAGGATGTTGACATAGATGAAAATAATCATCAAAACAATTTGAGAGAAATATCCCCCTTTTCTTGAAATCATTTAAAGGTCACACTATTTGTCAAGAATCAATTTAAAATAGATTTTTGAATCAAAGTGTCCCATACCACTTTGAAACTTTTTAAAAGGATTTTTAATTTTAAAACTTTAATGTCCATATAAATAAATCCTTAAAACCATTTTTAAAACATGGACATTAATGAGCAAGATTTAGAAGAATAAGTCTTTAAAACATTTAAAAATGGTATTTTAGTTAGAGTTTCTAACCAAAAGAGAGACACTTGAATACAAATAATTGAGGTAATCAAAACTTTGTAATATCATGAGAATAAAGGGATTCATGATATACTATGTCAAAGTACATTATATACACCACCTAAAAGTGATTTGGTGTATATCAACAAAGAAGTCTCAATGGAATGTAAATTGAGATGAAATCTATCATAAAGGCTGTATCCTTAGGTTAAGGATAAATCAACGACATAATTATGTGTGACAAATATAAATACACTAAATATGATTGGATATTCAGTGTAAAATAATCAAAGGACATTCACACATATTCTTGTAAAATCCACACCAACGAATTGGATGTTTAACTCAACAAATGGAGAATGAGTTAAAATTACTCTTATCAAATTCATATCAATGACTTGAGAATTATCAATGGAGTGATTATGTGTATCAAAAGTATATCCATAGGAAGGGGAGTGGAAATTATGACACAATCAAATGAATAGTGATTCCACACATAATCTTGGGGTAATATAATCAATGAAATATGCGTAAAGCCAAATGAGTGGAAATTGAAATCTCAAATTCCCTTATCGATTAGGTAACTTACGAAACATACACCCATGAAAGAAGTATCATACCATGATGATGTATATACCCATAAATTAAAGTATATTACACAATGAATACGATCATGGGCAGTACACATACACCACATGCAATAATTAAGTGGTGATTCAATGGAATTCTCACGGAATTAAAAGTGAGATAAGAAAATCCCTTACCACGTTAATCAACTGAGTCGTATGGCCAAAAGTTAATAACCACCAAATTATTTACAGAATAACATGAATATAAAGAGAATCATGATAATATATATCAAATGGTAGTACACAATACACCACTTTCAATAGTTTAGTGGCGAACAATGGAAATCTCACGGAATTGAAAGTGAGATAAGAAAATCCCTTACCACGTGAATCAACTGAGTCGTATGGCCAAAAGTTAATAACCACCAAATTATTTATAGAATAACATGAATATAAATAGAATCATGATAATATATATCAAATGGCAGTACACAATACACCACTTTCAATAATTTAGTGTCGAACAATGGAAATCTCACGGAATTGAAAGTGAGATAAGAAAATCCCTTACTTTGTACTTTTTCCTTGGTCGATGGTAGGTTTACCTCCGTTATAATGGTGAAATAATTGTTATTGAATTATAAAAGAATCATTTACTTTAATATGATATCATATATGATCTTTTAACATTGATTTGTTAATAATATCTTAGAATTATCGTCATTTCGGGTGTTAACGGGTTCATTTTACTTTATATTCTTTGTTATGTGAGCCATATTTATTAATGAGATGTATATTATTAATATCCAGAATGATATCAAGTCCTTATATACTATTTTTAAATCATCAAATTATTATTATACTTGAATGGATATGATGGAGAATGAATCTCATCGCGTTCGTGGAGACGGTAGTCCGTACATACGCACGAGCGACAATATCATTCTTTTGATATTAAAATAATATATAATTGAATGTTATATCATATATAAAGAATCATTATCATGTTATATTTATTATTTAAATGAGTTAAACATCATTATTATACCCATCCAAATAATAATATATTGAATAACAATTACACCACGATGTGGAGACGGTAAGCCGTACGTACGCACGCATGGTGACATGTTATTCAAAGGATGGATAGAATACTGAATATGGTTGTACCATATTTATAATAACATCACAGTATATATATTATACTGGAGTTATTATTTTATAATGGTAATAACAAAGAAAGAGGAAGTGGAAGAAGAAAGGAACTTGAAAAGGGGTGGTGAAAACATTACCTCTTCTTCGGGTTCTTCCTTTTGATTTGATCAAAAGGGCTCTATAGGTTGGCTTTCTGATCAAACTAAGGCCTTTAGGTTGTAGTGAGGGAAGTTGAGATAGTATTTGGTCAGGGGTTGGCCAAACAAAAGGGCTTTGAAGGTGTGAAGAAATGATAAGGAGGAGTGCCCTTTTATAAGAGGGGTGAGGGGCACCTTTGGAAAAGCTAGAAATATTAATTTATAATAAATTCATATTCGGTTTATAATGGCTCCAAATTTTATTATTTAAATGTTAAGGTGGGGATGGGTCTAAAACAACTCAACCAATAGAATTTAGACAGTTTTGGGTCATTATATTAACCTTATCTTTAAGTATTAACTCTTAGTTAATTAGTTTCACTTTTACAATGTCTCTTTTTATTTTTATATTATATGGTTTATAAACATACTATATACATCCAAGCGACACCCAAGTGGTCCATTAATTATGAACCTATCATTTTATAAGTCTTTTGGCTGAACCATATATTTTTAGGAATTTAATAACAATTAATAATATAATATTTGTTTTAAGAACTCTTTTATGTCAATTTTGACACTATTCAATAGTTGATTTTTGTGAAACTCATAACAGCTTTATTACTTCGAAAAAAGTCAATTAAATCAATCCAAATATGTCATATTATCCTAGAAAATTATTTTAATTCCTTAAAAGTTTCATATTATATTTATTTGGGTATTTATAATATCAATTATTGTAATTTTTCACTATTATAGTAATTAATTCATCATCATTGTGTCATAAATAAATTAAATTATTTAATGTCTAAAATTTATAAATAAAATATATTTATGTAGGAAATCTTTTTATATTTCTAATGAATATTTATAATCTAAAATAAAACAT
This sequence comes from Viscum album, assembly GCA_963277665.1. Classification (NCBI taxonomy): domain Eukaryota; kingdom Viridiplantae; phylum Streptophyta; class Magnoliopsida; order Santalales; family Viscaceae; genus Viscum; species Viscum album. Next base: position 1,801,132,348 of record OY728164.1, read on the forward strand.
ATATAACCCTCTGTAACAATTGTTTTGTTAAAAGATATATGCTTGTGTCATTTTTGTATTTATTTTAACTTAATTAAAATAAAGTGTCATTATCACTTACAAGTGGATCCATGGGGTCCCAAAATCGACCCAAAGATGCCCATGGTCGACCATGTATCAACCAATAGGGTTAAGACACGTTTTAGGGTAATTTAGTATTATTATAATATTATTTTTTAACCCTTGTTTACCGGATTTACCCTTTAACCATGGTAAATAAAATATTTATCGGAGTAATTATCCAAAATGTTTAAAAATAAAAGTTACCTATTTACACAATTTGGACATACTGATTCCAAATATGGAATCCATTTTTCCAAATTCAAAACACAGAAGTGGCAGAAATTAATTTAAAATTAATTCCCGTTGTTAAAACAAAAAGCGTGTTTTTTAGAGATAATAACTATCAAAAGATTGTCACTTGTTTATGTCTGGTTTAAATGTGAAATTTTGTTCAATGACCCACATTGTATTATATGGTAAAAATATATTCTAAATATACTTTAAAACCACTCAAATTCATAATTTATCACTATTAATTATTTTGATTAAAAAAGTTGTTTTTAATTAAAATTTAGTAATTTTCACTATTCATCAAAATATGAAAGTTATCCGAAAAGTACCAAAATTTCACCCTAGGCTAATTTCGATATTCCAAATCCAAAAATGAAGTACATTTTGAGAGATAAAATTTATAAAATTTCAAAAAGTAGGTATTACTATTCATAACGGCTAGTTTGATTGGTTATGGTGTGTTAAAATCTCGAAGTTGCGTACAATGCACGCCATTGCATTATTCGAAAGGATACATACCAAGGAAGCTTGGGGTGTTACACAAGGGTTTAGTGTTTTTTGGGGATGGGGATTTAGGATTTTTTGGGGATAATAATTTTGGGGTTTTTTGGGTTCAAGGGTTTAGGTTTTTTGGGTATGAGGGATTTGGGATTAATGTGGTTGAGGGTTTATAGTTTTTGTGGTTGAGGTCGTAGGGTTTTTAGAGCTATTTGTTTAGTGTTTATTTAGGCTATAGGTTTAGGGTTTTGGGTGCCGAAGGATGAAGGTTTTTTAGGTTTGAGGGTTTATGGGATTTTAGGGACAATTGTGTAATGTATTTTGGTGCTAGGGTTTAATGATTTTTTGGTACTATGTTTTTAGAGTTTTTGGGTCCATATGTTTGATGTTTTTTGGGTCCAAGGGTTTGGTTTCTTTGGTCAGGGGGGGTGAGATTTCATGTTTTCTTAGGGATGAGTGTTAGGTTTTTTGGGGGCTGAGGTGTTAGGAATTTTTTAGGGCCGAGGATTTAGGATTATTGGGGGATAAGGGTGTAGATTTTGTTGGGGATGAGGGTATCGGGTTTTTTTAGGCCACATTTTTTTTTGGGAAAGTGTTTAATGTTTTTGGTGCTGATGTTTTGGTGTTTCGTGGTGTTGAGGGATTAGGGTTTTTTCGTCTGAGGGTTTAGTGTTATTTAGAGTTGAGTGTTTTGGATTTTTTGGGATGAGGGTTTAGGGTGCTTTGGGAATGACGATTAGAGTTATTTTGAGGATGACGGTTTCAGATTTTGGAGGGCAGAGGATTTAGGGTTTTTTGGGGTAGATGGTTTAGGGTTTTTTTTGTTCAGGGTTTTTTAGGGATAAGGGTTTATGGGTTTTGGGAGATGTAGGTTTAATTTTTTTAGGATTAGGTTTTAAGGTTTTTCGACTTTGAGGGTTTGGTGTTTTATAGGGCCGAGGGTTTATGAGTTTTGGGTAAGAGGGTTTCGTGTTTTCTAGGGTTGAGTGTTTTGGGATTTCATGGGTTGTGGGTTTAGTGTTTTTAGGGAGATGAGTGTTTAGCTTTTTCTGGGCCTAAGGTTTTAGAGTTTTATTGAGATGTTGGTTTAGGGTTTTCTAGGTAAGATGGATTATGGTTTTCAAGGATTGTGGGTTTAGCATTTTTTGGGGCTGAGGGTTTAGGGTTTTGGGGGGATGAGGGTTTATGGTCTTTTATGGATGATGGCTAATCATTTATTGTTCTTAGAGTATAGGGGTTTTTGGGTAAAGGGTTTATGTTTTTCATGGGTGAGGTTTTAGTGTTAGTTCAAGATGAGGGATTAGGATTTTTTGGGGATACGAGTTTATGGATTCATGGGGATGAAGGTTTTGGGATTTTTGGTGTTGCGTGTTTAGGATTTTTTGGTGCTAAGGGTTTGGGGTATTTTGGGGGATGATGGTTTGGACCTTTGGGGATGAGGGTTTTGGGTTTAGGTGAGAGTTAGGGTTTATTTGGAGAAGAGGGTTTAGGGTTTTTTTAGGATCAGTGTTTGGGATTTCTTGGGATAATGATTTGGGTTTTTTTGGGGAACAGGTCTTATGTTTTTCTTGAGGAAAATGGTTTAGTATTTTTTGGGTGTTGAGGGCTTAGGGTGTTTTGGTGTTAATGGTTTTTGGTTATCCTAGGATGAGGGTTTTGGGTTTTGGGCTCTAGGTTTAGTGTTTTTTTGGGGATGAGGATTTTTTGGGATGAAGGTTTGGGGTTTTAGTTTCATAGAGTTTTGGGTTTTTTGGGCTTTTGGTTTGGGATTTTTGGTGCCAAGTTTTTCGTTTTTTTCAGTTAAGGGTTTTGGGTTTTTTTGTGGCCAAGGGTTTTCTGTTTTTTGGCCAAAGGGTTTAATTTTTTTGAGGCTAACTATATGGGTTTTTTTGGGACTGAGGGTTTGGGGGTTTCTAGAGCTGATGGTTGTGGGTTTTGTGGGACGAGGTTTTAGAGTTTTTTAAGGAAAAGTTTTTTATATTTTCTAGGGCTAAGGGTTTGCAGTTTTGATGTGTTTAGGGTTTATGGATTATTGGGTTTGAGGGTTTAAGGATTTCTTGGGAGAGGTTTTATGGTTTTTTGGGGATGAGGGTTTAGGGTTTTTTAGCAATGAGGTTTTAGGGTTTTTGGGGGATGAGGGTTTAGGGGTTTTTCTATTGAGGGTTTACTGTGTTTTGGAGGTGAGGGTTTATGGTTATTCAAGGATGTGGGTTTAGGGATTTTGGGATGAGGTTTTAAGTTTTTTTGGACCAAAGGTATATGTTATTTTGGTGGATAAGGGTTCTTGGTTTTTTGGGGTATGGTTTTAGGTTTTTTTTGTTCTGAGGGTTTAGGGTTTTCTAGGTTTGAGTGTTTGGGTGTTTTGGGGGGTTAAGAGTTTATGTTTTTTGTGGTTGAGGGTTTGGGGTGTTTTTGGATGAGGTTTTATGGTTTTTTGGGGCTAAGGGATTTTTTTGGGATGAGGGTTTAAGGATTTTTGGGGCTCAACATTTATCATTTTTTGGGATAGGGTTTAGGGTTATTTTTGGTTGGGAGATTAGGGACTTTTGGGGATAAGGGTTTAGGGTTTTTTAGGGATAATGGTTTAGAGTTTTGGGGGTGGAGGGTTTAGTGTTTTTTGGGGCTAAGGGTTTATGGGTTTTTAGGGATCATGTTTTAGGGTATTTTCAGGATGAGGTTTTAGGGTTTTTCATGGATGGGGGTTTAGGTTTCTTATAAGCTGAGGGTTTTGGGTTTTTTTGGGGAATAGGGTATATGGTTTTTTGGGTCATATGTTTCAATGTTTTTTGGGGGTGATATTTTAGGATTTTTTGTGTGTGAGGGTTTATGTTTAATTGGGGCTAAAGGGTTAAGTGTTTTTTGGGGATTAGGGTTTTTGGTTTATTGGGGTTGAGGGTTCAGGATTTTGGAGGTAGCGTGATAAGTTTTTTTTGGGGATTTGGGTTTAGAGCATTTTTTCATTCGAGGGTTTAGAGTTTTATGGGCCTGTGGGTTTAGGGTTTATATGCGTTGGTGGTATAGGATTATTTTGGGGATGATAGTTTAGGTTTTCTAATGGATGAGGGTTTATAGATTTTTAAGTTTATGAATTTATGGGTTTTTGGGGTTGTGGGTTTAGGATTTTTTGAGGATGAGGGTTTAGGATTTTCTAGGGAAGAGGGTATAAGGTTTTTGTGGGGCTATGGGTTTATTATTTTTTGGAGATGATTGTTTGGGGTTTTGGTGGGATGAGGGTTTAGGATTTTCATTGAGAGGTTGGATTATGGTTTTCTTGAGATAAGGTAGAGTTTATTTTGGGTAGAGTGTTTAATGTTTCTTTATACTGAGGGTTAAGGGTTTATGGAATAAGCGTTTAGTATTTTTGTGGTTGGGGGTTTATGGTTTTTTGGAGATATTGGTTTAGTGTTCTTTAGGGATGATGGATTATGGTTTTTGGCGCTATAGGTTTACTATTTTATAGCATGCGAGTTTAGGATTATTTTGGGATGAGGGTTTTGGGTTTTTTGGGGATGAGTGTTTTGGGTAATTTGGGGATGAGTGTTTAGGGATTATTGTGTATAAGGATTTAGGGTTTTTGGGGTAGAGTGTTTATGGTTTTTTTTGGGATGTGGTTCAATGTGTTTTTGGGGCTAAGGGACATTGATTTTTGGGGGTTGAGGGTTTATAGTTTCTTAGGAATGATGTTTTATGGTTTTTAGGGAAGTGGGTTTACAATATTTTGAGGATGAGGGTTTAGGGTTTTATGGGGATATAGGATTAGGGTTTTCATGGGATAAGGGATTAGGGTTTTATTAGGTAGAGGGTTTCGGGTTTTCTAGGGCTATTGGTTTGGAGTTTTCTTGGGTGGAGAGTTTAGGGTTTTACAGGGATGAGGATTTAGGATTTTTTAGTTGAGGTTTTATGATTTTATAGGGATGACTATTTTGGGTTATCTAGGGCTATGGGTTGAGGGTTTTGTAGGGATGAGAGTTTAGGGTTTTCTATAGCATAGGGTTTAGGGTTTTCTAGAGTTGTGGGTTTATAGTTTTCTAGATTTGAGAGTTTTGGTTTCTTTAGGGAATGAGGACTTTTGGTTTTATAGGGATGATGGATTAGGTTTTTATGGGGATGAGGGATTAGTATTTTATAGGGATAAAGGTTTTGTGTTCTCTTGGGATGAGCGTTTTGGATTTTTTGGGGTTGAGGGCTTATGGTTTTTGTGGACTAATGGTTTATGACTTTTTAGGGATGAGGGTTCAGTGTATTTCTAGGATGAGGGTTTGGGTTTTTTAGGAATGAGGGTTTTGGTTTTTTTGGGGATGAATGATTTGGTTATTTTTGTTCGGGGTGATTGAGGATTTTTTGTGGTAGAGAGTTTGGGGTTTTTGGGGGCTGAGTGTTTGGGGGTTTTTTGGGACCAAGGGTTTGGGGGTATTGGGGTTGAGTTTTTGGGGTTTTTTGGGGATGAGTAATTAGGATTTTTTAGGGATGAGGGTGAAGGGGTTTTTTGGGATAATGTTTTAGGGTTTTTTAGTTCTGGTGGTATAGGGTATTCTGGGATGGAAGATTTAACGATTTCAGGGGGCTGAGGGTTTAGGGTTTTCTTGTCCTTTAGGCTAAGATTTTTTTGGGCCAATGGATTGTGTTTTTTATGGATAAGGGTTAGGTTATTTTTGGATGAGGGTCTATAGTTTTTTTGTTGAGGATTTGGGGTATTTAGTGGCTTGTAGTTTTGGTTTTTGGGTCTTTTGGGGATATTTGTTTTGAGTTTTGGGGATTGTGGTTTGGGTTTTTTTTGTGACTATGGTTTTGGGGATTTTCTGCCTGAGGTTTCTCAGTTTTTTTATAGCTTGGTCTTTGGGGTTTTTAGGAATGAGATATTATGGGTTTTTAGAGATGAGGGTTTAGTGGTTTTTTAGGATGAATCTATAGGGTTTATTGGGTATTAGGGTTTAAGATTTTTTGGGGATAAGGGTTTAGGGTTATTTAGGGATGAAAGTTTGAGTTTTTTATGGATAAGGATTTAGGGGTTTCTTATGAGGGTTTAGAGTTTTCTTGGGATGAGGGTTTGTGATTTTTAATCACTAAGGGTTTTGTGTTTTTTGTGGATGATGGTTCCATGTTTATTGGGGGAAAGTGTTTGGAGTTTTTGGAGGTAAGAGCATGTGGATTTTTGGGGCTAGTTTTGGGGGATTTTATGTAATGGGGCTGTATATTTTTGTGGCTATGATATTGAGGTTTTTTAGGGTTGAGGGTTTAGGAGTTTTTAGGGTTGATGGTTTCATTTTCTTAGGAGGGGGTGAGATTTTTATTTTTTTATGGTTGAGGTTTAAGGTTTATGGGGGATGAGGGTTTGTGTTTTTTAGGGGTTGAGGGATTAGTGTTTTACGGGGATGAGGGTTTATGGTTTTTTTACTGAGGGTTTTGAATTTTTTTAGACTTTTGGTTTGGGGTTTTTTTGGATGAGGGTTTAAGGTTTTTGGGGGATAAGGGTATGTGGTTTTTTTGAGGCTCAGGGATTTGGTTGTTTATGTGTTGAGGGTTTTTGGTTTTTTTGTGATGATGGTTTAATTTTTTTTAGTGATGAGTTTTTTGGTTTTTTGGGCTAGAGGATTTGGGGTTTTTTCATGCTAAGGGTTTGGGATTTTTTAGGCCTAAGGGTTTAGGGTTTTTTTTCATAAGGTTATGTGGATTTCTGGGGAAGATAATTTGGGTTTTTGGGGCTAAAGGTGTCGAGTATTTCATAACTAGGGTTCAATATTTTATAGGGATGACGTCTTAGATATTTCTTGGGCTGAGGGATTAGGGTTTTCTGGGGCAAAGTGTTTAGGATTTTATGGGGCTGAGGGAATAGGGTATTTTGGGGATGAGGGTTTAGGGTTTTCAATGGATAAATGATTAGTGTTTTTTGGGGTTGAGGGTTTAGTTTTTCTATGGGTTTGGGTTTATGGATTTATGGGATTGGGGGTTTAGTGTTTTTTGGGAATGAGGGTTTAGGGTTTTAATGGGATTAGGGTTTACGGTTTCCTTTGGCTGAAGACTTATCATTTTATTGGGGTGAGGGTTTGGGTTTTTCTAAGGATGAGGGATTAGGGTTTTATGGGGATGGTGGTTTAGTGTTTTCTTAGGATTAGGGTTTGTGGTTTTCTAGGGATAGGATTTAGGGTTTTCTGGGGATGAGGGTTTAGGGTTTTCAGGGGGACAGGGTTTCAGGTATTCTACAACTAAGGGTTTTGGGTTTTCATGGTCTGAGGGTGTTCGGTTTTAGGGGGAAGATGGTTTATGATTTCCTAATCTGAGAGTTTATGCTGTTTTTAGTTATTATGGTTTGGGTTTTTGTGGGGTGACGGTTTGGGGTTTTTTGGGGATGAGGGTTTTGGGTTTTGGGGATGATGGTTTATAGTTTTTCTTTATGAGGGTTTAAGCTTTTATATGGACCAGTTTTTAAGGTTTTCTTAGGATGAGAGTTTTTTTATGGCACTGATGGTTTATGGTTTTTTGGGGATGAGGGTTTAGGGGTTTTTAAGTCTACGGGAGTAGGTTTTATTGATGCTGATGGTTTAGGGTTTTTTGCGGCTAAGAGTTTATGGTTATCATGGGCTAAGGGTTTTGTGTTTTATGTGGATAAGTGTATTGTGTTTTGTATGAATGAGGTCTTAGGGTTTTCTAGGGATGAAGTTTTAAATTTTTCTAGAAATTATTAGTTATGGTTTTTGAGGGATGAGGGTTTAGGGTTTTCTATGGTTGATTTTTTAATGAGGGTTTATGGTTTTTTGGGGATGTGGGTTTAGGGTTTTTAGGGATGGTGATTTTAGGTTTTTTTGGGACGAGGTTATTGGCTTTTTTGGGATTAGGGTTTATGGTTTTTTTGGTGCTTAGGGTATAGTTTTATTTGGGGTAATGATTAAGGGTTTTGTGGTGACTAAGGGTTTAGGTTTTTCTGGGTATGAGAGTTTGAAAGTTTTCTGGGATCGATGGTTTTGGGTTTATTGGGGCTAAGGGTTTAGAGTTTTTTAGGGAAAGGGTTTACTGTTTATGGGGTATGAGGTTTTTTGGGTTTTTTGGGTTAATGGGTTGAGGGTTTTTTGAGGATGAGGGTTTTTGGGTTTTGGGGGCTAAGGTTTTAGTGTTTTTGGGAGTGAATGTTTTGGTTTTTTTGTATGAGGGTATGGGGTTTTCTGTGGTTGAGGGATTGTGGTATTTTATGAAGGACGACTATGGTGTTTTTTGGGTATGGTTACTAAGGGTTTTTTAGGCTTATTTTTAGAATGTTTTGGAGATGACGATTTACGGATTTTGATGGATGAGGGTTTATTTTTTTTAGGGTTTAGGGTTTATGGTTTTTAGGGGATATTTTTTTAGGGTTTATTGGTGTTGAGGGTTTATGGTTGTTTGGGTATGACTGTTTAGGGTTTTTCATGGCTGAGGGTTTAGGGGTTTTTGGGGATGAGGGTTTTTGGTTATCAAGGTTTAAGGATTTTTGGTTTTCTAGGGCTGACTGTTTAGTATTTTCTTCGGATAAGGTGTTAGTTTATTATGGGACAAAGGATTTTGAGTTTTCTGGGGCTGAGAGTTTATGGTTTTCTTAGTGATGGGGATTTAGTGTTTTTTAGCGCTGAGGGTTTTGGATTTTTTTGGGGATAATGGTTTAGGGTATTCTAGGGATGAGATATTTGGGGTTTTTTTATGGCTATTGGTTTTTGGTTTCATGCTGCTAAGGGTTTAGGATTTTTTAGGGATGAGGGTTTAGAGTTTTTTTTGGATGATGGTTTATGTTCTTTTTGGTAGAGGGTTTATGTTTTTTTTTGGGGTTGTGGGTTTATTTATATTTGGTGATGAAGGTTTAGGGTTTTTTTGGATGGTATTTTTGTGTTTTTTAGTAACAAAGTTTTGGGTTTTTTTGGGCATATATTTTAGGGTATTTTGGGAAGAGGGTTTAGTGTGTTTTGGGGATGAGTGTTTAAGGTTTCTTAGGTATGAGGGTTTAGGGTAATTGAACTGAGTGTTAAATATTTTTTAGGATTGAGGCTTTAGAACCTTTTTTATGAGGGTTTAGGGTTTTGTGGGGTGTAGGGTTTAGGGTTTTTGGGGAATAGGGTTTGGGGTTTTTTGGGATAATTGTTCATGGTTTGTAGGGATATATGTTTATGGTTTATGGGGATGTGGGTTTATGATTTTTTGGACCGAGGTTTTAGTTTTTTGGGGATAATGGTTTAGGGTTTTTATGGATTAAAATTTTGGGTTTTTTTGGACTGAGTGTTTATTGTTTCTTGGGGTTGATAGTATATGTGGTTTTTGGTGTTGAGTGTTTCTGGTATTTGGGGTAGAGGGTTTAGTATTTTTTTAGGACATAGGGTTTATGGTTTTTTGGGATGAGGGTTTAGGTTTCTTTATGGATAATGGTAGAGTTCTTTTATGATTGAGGAATTAGGGTTGTTTGGGGTTTAGGGTTTTTTTGGACCAATGTTTTAGGTTTGTGTGTGTGTGTGGGGGGGGGGGGGGTTAATGTTTTTTGTATCTGAGGAATTAGTGTTTGGGGGGGTGAGGGTTTATGGTTATTTAGGGTAGAGTATTTGTGGATTTTTATGGCTGAGTGTTTCGGAATTTTTGGGGCTCTAGGTATAAGGTTCTTTGGGGAAAATGGTTTATGTTTTTTTTGGGAATGGTATTATGGTTTTTTAGGGTTGAGGGTTGAGGGTTTTGGGGGGATGAGGGTTTGTTGTTTTTTGGGGATGAGGGGTTATGGATTTTTGGGGATGAGGGTGTTGGGTTTTTTGGGGATGAGGTTTTAGGGTTTTTTGAGACTAGGTTTTGGGAATTTTTTGGGTCAAGGAACATGTGTTATTTATGGATTAGGGCTTTGGGAATTATGGGGATGAGGTTTTAGTGTTCTTAGAGGATAAGGGTTCTGGGTTTTGTGGTACTTAAGGTTTTTGGGGATGAGGGCTTTAGTTTTTGTTTTTTTTGAGGTTTGATGAGTTTTCTAGTTCGAAGGGTTTAAGGTTTTCGGTGACCAATGGTTTAGGTTTTCTTGGGTAATAGGTTTTGCCCTATTTTGGGATGAGTGTCTAGGTTTTTTGGGGATTTATGGTTTAGGTTTTTTTGGGGGATTATGGTTTAGGGATTTTTGGGGTGAAGGTTTTAATGCTTTTTGGGCTAACAGTTTAGGGTTTTCAAGGGTGGTGAGTTTAGCTTTTTTGGTGGATGAGGGTTTAGGGTTTTTTAGGAATGAAGATTTTGTGTTTTTTGGGGTTGATTGTTTGTGGTTTTTTTGGAGGTGGGATTAGGGTTTTCTAGGGATGAGGGTTTTGGGTTTTTTGTTGTTGAGGGTCTGGGGGGTTTCTTGGGATGAGGGTTTAGGGTTTTTTGTGGTAGAGGGTTTTTGGTTTTGGTGGATGAGTGCTTAAGTTTTTTTCGGATGAGGGTAAAATGTTTCTTAGTGTTGAGGGTTTGTTAATTTTTGGGGATGAGTATTAATGGATTTTTTTGGGGGATGAGTGTTTGTTATTTTTTAGGTCTAAGGGTTATGTTTCTTTAGGATAAGGTCTTAGGTTTTTTGGGGCTGATATTTTGGGGGTTTTTGGGGCTAAGGTTATTGGGATTTTTGGGATGAGGGCTGAGGGTTTTATGGTCTGAGATTTTGTAATTTTGAAGGGCTAAGACTTTATGCATTTTTCTATTTGAGGGTTTAATGTTTTTTAGGGATGATTATATAGGGTTTTTTGGGGACAAGGGTTTGAGGTCTATTTGGATGAGGGTTTATGGGTTTTTAGGATTTAGGGTTTAGGGTTTTTTTGGGACTAAGGGTTTTTGGTTTATTAGGGATGAGGTTTTAAGGTTTATAAGTGTTTTATTGTTTAAGGTTTTTTGGGGCTAAGGGTTTTGCATTTTTTGGGGATGAAGGTTTAGTGTTTTATAGAGATATGGGTTTAAGATTTTTTTGGTAGAGGTTTTGGTGTTTTTGGGGGGATGAGGGTTTGGTGTCTTGGGGTAATATGGGTTTATAGTTTTTTGGGGATGAGGGTTTGTGGTATTTTGGGGGTGGGGGTTTCGGGTTTTTTTGGGATGTGGGTTTGTGTTTTTTTGGGGGATGATGTTTTGGGTATGAGAGTTTGGGTTGTTTTGGGGCCATGGGATTTGGGTTTTTGAGGGAACAACATTTAAGGTTTTTGGCACTGGGTGTTTTAGGTTTTAGGGTTGAGGTTTAAGGTTTTTTAAGTCTAAGGTTTATCTTTTGGGGGGTAAGGGATTATAATTTGTTGGGGTTGAGGTATTAGGGATTTTGGGGCCTTAGGGATTATGGTTTTTTTAGGATTATGGTTTAAGGTATTTTGGTGGTGAGGGTTTGGGGATTTTTTGGGGACAAGGTTTTATGGTTTTTTGGGGTTAAGGGATTATGATTTTCTGGATCCAAGGGTTAGGGTGTTTTGGTGATGAAGGTTTGGTTATTTTTGGGATGTGGATTTAAGGTTTTATGGGGCCGAGGGTATTGAATTTTTTTGGGCTAAGGATTTAGGGTTTTTTTGGCACTGAGGGTTTAGGGGGTTTTTTACTAATGGTTTAGGGTTTTTAGGATTGAGGGTTTGGGGTTATTTGTGGATGAGTTGTTTGGGGTTTCTTTGAGCTCGATGGTTTATGATATTTTAGGGTCATGGGGTTGGGGTTTTTTTCATGGAGGGTTTATGGTTTTTTGGGGAATAGGGTTTAGGTTTTTTTGGGGCTCATGGTTTAGTGTTTAGGGAAAATGGTTTAGGGTTTTTTTTTTGGATCAAGGTTTAAGGAATATTTGGGGGGAGGTTTTGGGTTTTTTGGAGGGATGATGGTTTTGGGTTTCTTGGGAGGGCAATTTAGATTTTTTCAGTTGATGGTTTAGAGTTTTTTTGGGGATAATGGATTTGAGTTTTGGGGGATACATGTGTGGGGGTTTTTGTCCTTAGGTTTTTGGGTTTTTTTGGGCTTTTGGTTTAGAGTTTCTTTGGACAAGGGTTTGGGGTTTCTTGGAGGTGAATTTTTTTTCATTTTTTGGGGGTGAGTAATTAGGGTTTTTTTGGCTAAGTGATTAATGTTTTTTGCGGTTAAAGGATTGGGTTTGTTTTAGGCTGATGGTTTGAAATATTTTGGGGCTGATGGTTTTGGGTTATTTGGGGTTGATGGTTTGAGATTTTTTTGGTTGAGGATCTATGGTTTTTTGGGGACGAGGACTTTCATTTTTTTAGATAGGGTTTTAGGGTTTTTTAGGGATGATCAAATAATGTTTTTTAGGGATAATGCTTTGTGGTTGTCTTGAGATGGGGGTTTAGGGTTTTTGGTTGATGTGGGTTTTGTGTTTTTAGGGCCAAATTTTGGGGTTTTTTGGGGATGAGGATTTATGATATTTTGGGGATGCGGGTTGAGCTTTTTTTGGGGTTTGGTGTTTGAGGATTTTTTGGGGATAGGGTTTAATGTTTTGGGGTTGAGGATTTGAGTTTTTTGGGGCTAAGTTTTTAGGGTTTTTTTAGGCTAAGAGTTTACGTGTTTTAGGGATTATGAGGTTTTTTTAGGGGGATAAAGATTTCATGTCTTTTGGGGTATAGGTTTGGTGGTTTTTTAAGGCTTTGAGTTTAGGGTTTGTTGTGGCTGTGGGTTTGGGGTTTTTTGTAGATGAGGCTTTCTGGTTTTTGGGGGTTGGGGGTTTTTGGTTTTTGGGGGGTGAGGATTAGGTTTTTTTTGAACTACGGATTTAGGGTTTTTTTTGGGCCAGGTTTATTGGATTATTTGGGTTATGGGTTTTGAATTTTTTTCGTCTGAGGGTTTTTTATTTTTGGGAATGTGGGTTCATTGTTTTTTTATACGGGTTTAAGGTTTTTTGGGATAAGGATTTGGGTTTATTGGGTTTTAGGGTTTTGGGTATTTTGGGGATGAGGTATTCACATTTTTATGGATGAAGGTTATGTTATTTTTGGTGCTGAGGGTTTAGGGTTTTTTGGGATGAGTGTTTAGGTCTTGTTTGGGGCTAAGGGTTTATGGTTTTTTAGGGCTAAGGGTTTTTTGGGGATTTGGGTTTTGGTTTTTTGATTTTATTAGGGATGAGGATGTATGGTTTTTAGGGGTTGAGGGTTTGGGTTTTTTGGGATAGAGGGTTTGGGGTTTTCCAAGGCTGAGGGCTTAGGGTTTTTTGGGATGAGGGTTTAGGATTTTTTCGGGATAAATATTTTAGGTTTTTTGGGATGAGTGTTTATGGTTTTTTGGGTTAGAGGTTTCTATGTTTTTTTAGGGTTTTGGGTTTTGTGTTTTTTGGGCTGAGGAATTTTGGTTTTTTGGGATGAAGGTTTAGGGTTTTTTGGGGATGAGATTTTTTGGTTTTTTACGGATGAGGGTTTAAGGTTTTTTGGGTATGAGGGTTTATGGTGGTTTGGGGATGACTGTTTAGGGTTTATTTTGGCAGTGAGTTTATTTTTTCTGGGTTATACGGGTTCAGGGAATTTTGGGGATGAGATATTTGGGTTTTTTTGGTTGATTATTTTTTATTTTTGGAGACTATGGAAATAGGGATTTTTTAGGATAAGAATTGTTGTGTTTTTGGGGGCTGATGTTTAGGGTTTTTTGTTCTTAGGGTTTAAGGTTTTTTTGGCAGTGAGTGTTTAGGGTTTTTTCAGGAGAAGTGTTTAGGGTTTTTTTGGGTTGAGGATTTTGGGTTTTTTTGGGTCTGAGGGTTTAGGGTTTGTAGGTCCTATGATTTTAGGTATCGTTGGTGTAGATGGTTTGGGGATTTTTGGGGTAGAGGGTTTAGAGTTTTTTGGTGATGAGGGTTTCATATTTTTTGGGGATGATGGTTTTGGGTTTTTTAGGACTCATGGTTAACAGATTTTTGACAATGAAGATTTAAGGTTTTTTGGGATTAGTGTTTAGGGTTTATGTGTGTGTAGGGGTTAGATGTTTTTGTCCTTTGGTTTGGGGTTTTTTGGTGTGGGTGTTTTAGGTTTTTTTGATCTTATGGGTTAGTGTTTTTGGGGATGAGGGCTTAGGGGGTTTTAAGGCTGGGTCTTTATGGTATTTTAGGGCCAAGGGTTTAGGATTTTCTGGAGTGATGGTTTTGGGATTTTTAGATACTTGGGATTTGGGTTTTTTGGGGATGATGGTTTAGGGTTTTTGGGGGCATAGGGTTTAGGATTTTCATTGGATGAAGGTTTATAGTTTTTTGTGATCGTGGTTTTAAAGGGATTTTAAGGATGTGGGTTAAGGGTTTTTTAGGTGAGTGTTTATAGATTTTTGAGGACAAGGGTTTATGTTTTTTTTGTTTTGGAGGGTTTAGTATTTTTTAATGCCAAGGGTATTTGGTTTTTTGGGCTGGGTGATTAAGATTTTGTGAGGCCTTGGTTTTACAGTTTATTGGGTTGTGGTTTTAGGTTATTTAAGGGAGAAGGGTTTTGGTTTTTTTTGGGAAGAGGGACTGGGGATTTTGGGTGGATAAGGTTTGGTTTTTTTAGGATGTCGGTTAGGGTTTTTTAGGGTAGAGTGTTTATGGTTATTTGGGACTGATGGTATAGGGTTTTCTGGTGCTATGGGCATAGGTTTTTTTTCTGGGTGAGGGTTTACAGTTGTTTATGCCCAAGGGATTATTTTTTTAGGATGAGGGTTTAGGTTTTTTCGGTTCTAGGGTTTAGGTATTTTTGGAAATGATGGTTTCGTGTTTTCTAGGGCTGAGGTTTAAGGGTTTTTTAGTTCCTACGGTTTATGGGTTTTCAGTTGAGCGTTTAGGTTTTTTGTGGGGTTGAGGGTTTAGGGTTTTCTTGGGCCAATGGTTTAGTGTTGTTTGTAGCTAAGTGTCTAGGGATTTTTGGGGATGAGGTTTTTGGGTGTTTTGGGTCCAAGAATTTAGTTTTTTTGGGATAAGGGTTTTGAGGTTTTTTTGGGATTAATGTTTATGGTTTTTTGGGTGTGCGAGTTTAGTTTTTTTGGGGGAAAAGGGTTTTGGGATTTGTGGGGATAAGGTTTATAGTTTTTTTTTTGTTGAGGGATTAAGGGTTTTGTGGATGATGTTTAGGTTTTATTTGGGTTGAGGGATTATAATTTTTTATATCCCATGGTTTAGAGTTTTTTGGTGAGGCGGGTTTACGGTTTTGGGGGGCTGAAGGTTTTTATTTTATTGGGGTTGACCATTTATGGTTTTTTGGGTACAAGGGTTTTGTGTGTTTTTAGGTAGAGGGATTAGGTTTTTTGAGGGTTTGGGGTTTAGTTTATTATCTAAGCTAGGATTTTTGGATTTTTTGTAGTTGAGGGTTTAGGGGTGTTTCTGGTTTCTGGTTTGGGATTATTTTGTGTCTCGGGTTTAGTCTTTTTTGAGGTTGAGGGTATTGGGTTTTAAGGGTTAGGGGTTTAGTTTTTTTTCTTGAAATGTGGAAACGTTTCTTTATAGTTGTGATTTTATGTTTTTTTGGAAATATGGGTTAGTGTTTTTTTGGCTGACTATTTAAGATTTTTATGTGCTGAGCGTTTAGTTTTTTTTGGAGCTAAGGGTTTAGTATTTTTTGGGGACCAAGGATCTAGTTTTTTTTTTTCAGAATATGTTTTTTGGTAATTTTTTGATGAATGTTTTGGGTATTTTCGGGATTAGAGGTAGGGGTTTTGGGGGTGAGGTTTTATTTATTTAGGATGAGGTTTTAAGGTTTTTTGTATGCATAGAGTCTACTATTTTCTGGTGTTGAGGTTTTTGGGGTTTTTGGGGTGGAGGTTTTAGTGTTTTTTTCAGAAAAAAAATATTTATGGTTTTTTATATTTGATTGTTTAGGGTGTTTTGGGGATAAGGATTTGGGGTTTCTTGGTGGTGAGTGTTTAGAGTTTTGGGGGGTAGATAGTTTAGGTTTTTCTGGTGAAAAAGTATTATGATTTTTTAGGTTGAGTGTATATGTTTTTTTGGGGGGTGACAGTTTGGATTTTTCTAATGCTAAGGGCTTTGGGTTTTTTGGGACATGGGTTTAGGATTTTTTGGGGGAATATTCTTTAGCGTTTTTTGGGTATAAGGATTTAGGGTATTTTTGGGGTGAGGGTTTAGTGTTTTTAGGGGTGAGGGTTTAAGGTTTTTCGGGGGAAATGCTTCTAGGCTATTTAGGGGTTAGATTCTAGGTTGTTTTGGGATGAGGTTTTAGGGTATTCTAGGGATGAGGGTTTATGTTATTTTGAGGATAATTATTTAGGGGTTTTCTGGGGCTAAGGATTTAGGGTTTTTTGTGGTGAGTGGTTTGGGTTTTTTTGTCAAGGGATTAGGGTTTCTTATAGATTATGGTTTAGGGTTTTTTGGGGATGTGGGATTAAGTTTTTTATGGGTTTGGGGTTTATATTAATTTTTGGTTTGATGGTTTTGGTTTTTTTTGGACTAAGAGATTCGTGTTTGTTTGGATGGGGGTTTAGGGGGGTTTTTGGATGAGGTTTTTGGGTTTTTTGGGATAAGGGTTTATGTTTTTTGGGGTTTAGGGTTTATGTTTTTTTTTTTGAGTTTAGGGTTTAGAGTTTTTAGTTTGAGGGTTTATGGTGTTTTGGGAAGTGGGTTTAGGGTTTTTTATGACTAAGGGTTTAGGGTTTTTTGGGTATAGGGGTTAGGATTTTTTTAGTAGAGTTTTTAGGGGTTTTGGGGGAATATGGTTGAGTTTTTTGGGATTTAGGGTTTAGAGTTTTATGGGGCATTGGGTTTCGGGTTTTTGGGTGTGAGGGTATATGGGTTTTTATGAGGTTTTAGGATTTTTAAGGGTGATGGTTAAGGGTTTTTTAGAGGTGGAGGTTTTATAATTTTTTTAGGCTGAGGGTTTTAGGATGAAGGTTTGGTGTTTTTTTCAGGAGTTTGATTTTGAGTTTTTAGGGTATGAGGGTATATTGTTTTTTATGGATGAGGCTTTAGGTTTTTTATGGTAGAGGGTGTACTATTTTTTGGGCCAATGGTATAGTGTTTTTTATATTTAGGGTTTAGAATTTTTTGGGGTGGAGGGTCTAGGGTTTTTTTGGGTCTGAGGGTTTATGGATTCTTGGGAGGAGGGTGTCGGTATTTTTGGGGCTTAGGGTTTTTTGGTTTTAGGGGCCATGGGTTTTGGTTTTTTTGTGTTGAGGGTTTAGAATTTTTTAGGGGTGATGATTTATGGATTTTTTTGTTGAGGTTTTAATTTTTTTTTGGGTTGAGGGTTGAAAATATTTGGGGGTTGAGGGTTGCAGGTTTTTTCAGTCCGAGTTTTTCATATTTTAGGGATGAGGGTTTTGGGTCTGTTGGGGATGAGGTATTATGGGTTTTCTAGGCTGGTGGATTAGGGTTTTTTTGGTTCTTTGAGTTTTTTTTTGTTTTTGGGGGTTAGTGTTTGGGGTTATTTGGGGCTTAGAGTTTAAAGTTTTTTTGGGGATGAGGGTTTCTGATTTTTAGGGATGAGTTTTTGGGGTTGGGTTTTCTTTATTTGGGGATGAGTGTTTGGGGTTGTTTGGTGTTGTGGGTTTGGGGTTGTGGGTTTGGGGTTTTTTGGGTTGACTGCATTGTTTTTTTGGGCTGAGAGTTCTGGGTTTTTTTTCGGCTGAGAGTTTGTTGTTTTTCTAGGAAGTGGGTCTAGGGTTTTTTTGGGTATAGGGGTTATTTTTTTTGTAGATAAGTGTCTAGGGTTTTTTGGTGTTGAGTATTTAAGATTTTTTGGGGCTCAGGGTTTATGGATTTTTTGGGATGATAATTTAGTGTTTGGGGGGGATTAGGGATTGGTTTTTTTGGATATGAGGTTATGATGTTATTTGGGTATGAGTTTTCTGTGTTTTTTGGGGATGAGGGTTTTATTTTTTTGGGGGATGAGGATTTGGGTTTTTTGGGCGGAGGATTTTGTATTTTTGGGGTTGATATTTTTAGGGGTTTTCTCGATGAGTATTTTTTGGGTTTTTAGAGATCGAGTATTTGGTTTTGGAAGATATGGGATTAGTGTTTTTATGGATGAAAGTTTAGGGTTGTTTTCATAGGATTTGGGGTTATTTTGGCTAGAGGGTTTTAGGATTTTTCAATTTAGTGTTTGGGGGTTTTTTTGGGGATGAGGGTTTAGCATTCATTGGGGATGATAGTTTTGTTTTATTTATGGATGAGGGTTTGGGTTTTAAGGGGAGGATGGTCTGGGGATTTTCAGGGGTGATAGTTTTTTTTACTGATGAGGGTTTGGGATTTTTTGGGGATTTGGATTTAGAATGTTTTATGGTTGAGTGTTTGGAGTTTTTTGGGATTGATGGTTTGGGGTTTTTATAGTGATCGGTGTATGGTTTTTTTGGGCTGTGAGTTTGGGGTTTAGTGGGAAGAGGTTTTAGGATTTTTCTAGTGGTGATAGTTTTGAGTTTCTTATGGATGACTATTTTGGATTTTTTGGGGCTATAGATTGTGGGTTTTTTTTGCCGAACGATTTGGTGTTTTTTTGGGTTAAGGGTTTATAGTTATAAAGGTGTGAGGGTTTTGGATTTTTGGGGGTTGAGGGTTTATGGTTTTGGGGGATGAGGGTTTGTGTATTTTGGGGGATGAGGTGTCAGGGTTTTTTTGAGATGAGGATTTAGGGTTTTCTAGGTCTATGTCTCTTTGGTTTTCTAGGGATGAGGGTTTGGGTTTATATGGGGGTGATGGTTTAGGATTTTCTATGGTTAAGGGTTTATTTTTTTTCTTGGTCTATGGGTCAGGGGATTCCTAGGGATCAGGGGTTAGGGTTTTTTTAGGTATGAGGGTTTTTTGTTTTATAGGGATGAGGGTTTAGGGATTTTTGGGCTGGGGGTCTGAGGTTTTATGGGGTTGATGGTTTAGGGATTTTGGGGGGAAAGTGATTATGGTTTTTTTGGGAACAATGTTTAGGGTTTTTTATGATGAGGTATTAAGGTATTTTTGGGATGAGGGTTTAGTTTTTTTGGGGGCCAAGTGTCCAGGGTTTTTAGGGGCCAAGGTTATAGGGTTTTGTGCAGATATTGGTATAGGTTATTTTGAGACAACGATTTAGGATTTTTTAGGGCTAATGGTTTAGAGTTTTCTAGGGATTGGGTTTCGGGGTATCTTGGGATGAGGATATATGATTTTTTGGGAGCTAAGTGTTTCGGGTTTTCTAGGGATGAGGTTTTATGGTTTTCTAGGGTAGAGGGTTGAGGTTTTTTGGTCTTAATGTTTTAGGTATTTTTGGGATGAGGATTCTATGTTTTCGGGGAATGAGGGTTTATGGTTTCTTGGGGTTGAGGGTTTTGCGTTTCTGAGGATGAGGGTTTTGGGTTTCCTCCTGACGAATGATTAGGGTTTTGTGGGGAAGAGAGTTTAGGGTTTTCCGGGTTTGAGGGTTTTAGATTTTCTAGGGATGAGGGTTTAGAATTTTCGGGTGTTAGGGTTTTGGGTTTTGTGGGGTAGATGTTTTACAGTTTTCTATGCCATATTGTTTAGGTATTTAAGGGGCTGAGGTTTTAGGGGTTTTTAGGGTTGTT
Organism: Viscum album; assembly: GCA_963277665.1. Classification (NCBI taxonomy): domain Eukaryota; kingdom Viridiplantae; phylum Streptophyta; class Magnoliopsida; order Santalales; family Viscaceae; genus Viscum; species Viscum album. The sequence continues at coordinate 1,801,151,587 of OY728164.1, forward strand.
GGGATAGGTTTTTCTGGGGAAGAGGGTTTAGGGTTTTCTGTGGATGGGGGTTTAGGGTTTCCTTTGGCTTATGGTTTTTGGTTTTCTAGGGATGAGGTTTTTGGGTCTTCCAGGGTAGAGGGTTTAGGGTTTTTTTGGGTGGAGGGTTGAGGGGTTTGTGGTGATGATGAATTAGGGTTGTGTAGGAATTAGGGTTTATGGTTTTCCAGGGATTGGGGTTTAGAGTTTTCTTGAGATGAGGGTTTAGGTTTTTCATAGGATTAAGGTTTCAACTATTTTTGTGTTGAGCGTTTAGGGATTTTTAGGGATGAGGGTTTAGTGTTTTTTGGTACTGAGGGTTTACATATTTATACTACAAAAAAACATAAACCATTACCCCCCGAAAAATATAAACCCTCTTCCCCAATGAAAACCTAAACCCATAGCACCAAAAAACACTATGTTGTCATTTTATAAAACCCTAAACCCACTTCCCCCAAAAATCATAAAAATCAGAAATTAAAAACACTAAACCCCCATCCCCAAGAAACCCAAAACCTTGAATCCCAAAAAATCTTAAACCCTTAGCCTAAAAATCTGTAAACCCATTGTCTCAAAAAAACCTAAACCCTCATCACAAAAAATCCAAAAACCATAATATCCAAAAAAAACTCAATCCTAAATCCCCAAAAAACATAAACCCTAATCAGCAAAACAAACCATGTACATTTATCACTAAAATACCCTAAACTGTATTAAAAAAAACTCTAAACGATCTTCCCCAAAAAACTGTAAACAATCAGCCCAAAAATTCTAAACTCTTAGCCACAAAAAAACAAATAACCCTCATCCCAAAAGAAACCTAAACCTTCAACCCTAAAAAATATTCAACCATCTGCACCAAAAAAACCCCAAACAATCATCCCTAGATAACCCTATACAATCAATCCCAAGAAACCCTAAACACTTAGCCCCAGAAAACCCTAATCCATGAGACCTGAAATTACCTAAAAACGTTTTTCTAAATAAACACTAAATCTTCATCCCCAAAAAACCCTAAATAATTAGAGCCAAGAAAATCCTAAACAATCAGCCCAAAAAAAATATAAACCCTCAGTCCCAAAAAACACTAAACCCTCACCATAAAAAATCCCAAAACCCAAGTCCAAAAATACACTAAACACTCAGCCCCCAAAAAACCCTAAACTCTCATCCCCAAAAAACTCTAAAGCATCATCACCATAATAACCATAAACCATTAGCCAAAAAATTACTAGAACCGAATCCCCATGAAAAACATATACCATTATCCTAAAAAAAACCAACCCTCATCCCTCGAAACCTTCAACCTTCATCCCCAAACACCATCAACCCCCAGCCTCAAAATATCTTCTTCATGCATCATTAAGGAACTAAAATCCCAAGATCAAAAAATCCTTATACTGTTAATACAAAAAAACTCACACCGATCATCACCAAAAAACCCTAAATCCTGATCCATAAAAACCATAAATCCTCAGCCCAAAAAAATCTAAACCCTCACTCTAAGAAACCGTCAACCATCTGTCTGAAATAACACTCCAACCTCAGTCCCAAATTACCCTAAACTCTCACACCAAAAAAACCCTTACCCACAACCCCCAAAAAACCCCCTAAAACCTCATCCCTAAAAAATAGAAATCCTAAACCCCATCAAACCAAAAACCCTCAGCCCCCAAGACCCCCAAGACCTAATTCCAGAAAACACCCTAAAACCACCATCCCAAAAATCAAAAACACTTATAACCAGAAAAACCCAAAAACCTAATCATAAAATATCCATAAACCCTCATCCTCAAATAACCATAACCCTCATCCCCCAAAACCACAAAACCCTCATCCATAAAAAACCCTATACACCCTTCCCAAAAAAAACCTTAAACCCACAACCCAAAAAAACTCAAAAAATTCACACCCAAAAAACCTTAATCCCTCAGCCCTGTAAAAACCTAAACCCCCTTCCCATAAACCCAAAACCCTCCTCACCAAAAAACAATAAACTATATTCCCCTGAAACCCAAAACAATATACCCCCAAAAATCATAAACCCTCAACCCCCCCAAAAACCCTCAACCCGAATCCCCAAAGAACCCTACTTTCATCCCAAAAAACCCTAAACCCACAGCCCCAAAAAACCCTCATTTTTCAACCTAAAAACACTAAGCCCATAGTACCAAAAAAATATAAAACCTCAACCCCAAAAAACCTATACACTTGGGTCTAAAACACTGTAAACCCCTGTCCCTAAAAACCCTAAACTTTATGCCTCCAAAACACTAAATCATTATCCCCCTAAAAACCTAAACCCTTACCCCAAAAAAAACACAACCCTAAGCCCCAAAAAACACACAACCATCATCCCCTGAAAACCCAAAACACTCTTCCCAAAAAAACCCTAATCTCTAAACCCCAAAAAACCCTAATATCTCATCCCCAGAAAACCATAATCTTCTATACCCCAAAATACCTTAACCATCATCACCAAATAATAAGAAAACATTATCCCAAGAAACCATAAAATCTCACACCCAAAAAACCCTAAATCCTTATTCCAAAAAATCACTAAAACATAATCACAAAAAAAGAGTCAACCCTCATCCCAAAAGACCCACAAACATTATACCCAAAAAACCAACAACCCAATACACCAGAAAAAACTAAACCCTTAGCCCCAACAAACCCTCAACCCTCAACCCAAAAAAACATCAACCCTTAACCCCAAAAAACCCTAATGACTCAGCCTCAAAATACCTTAAACCTTCAGTTTGAAAAAACAAAAAATTGCTAGCCCCAAAAAACCCTAAACACTCACCCCCCAAAACACCTAAACTCTCAATCCCAAAAATACCATGAACCCTCATTCCCACAAAAATTATTCCACCAACCCTAAAAAACCCAATATCCTCATCCCAGAAAAAACATAGACCCTCAGCCCTGAAAACTCTAAACCCACACACCTGCATCCCTAAAATCCAAATACCCTCATCCCAAAAATATCATAAAATCTCTTTCTCGAAAAAACATAAACCCTAATCCAAAAAAAACCCTAAACATTCTTCCCAAGAAAACACTAAAACAAAAATGCCAAAAATCCCTAAACCCTCAACCCACAGAAACCACATACCCTCATCCCTAAAAAACCATAAATCTTCAACCCCCAAATACCCTAAACCATCATCCCCAAATAACCAAAACCCTCAGTACCAAAAAACATAAACCCTAATCCACTAAAAACCCTAAACCCACAACAGCAAAAACCCTAAATCGTTATCCCTAAAAACACATAAAGCGTCAACCCCAAAAAACACTAAACCCTAGAGTACTAAAAAACCATAAACTCTCATCCCCCCTAAACCCTAAACCCTTAGCCACAAATAACCCAGAACCTAATTCTTAATAAACCCTACATCCTCAACCCATAAAATTGTATGCCCTCATCCCCATAGGACACTAAACACCAAGACTGAAAAAAACCCTAAACCCTGAGCAAAAAACACCCCAAAACCCTCAGGCACAAAAACCATAAACAATCAGTCCAAATACACCCATAAACCCTCTTCACTAAAAAAACACCAAAACACTCAACCACAAAAGACTCAAAACCCAATTCCACAAAAAACATTCAACAATTTTCCCCAAAAAACACTAAACCGTTATCCCCAAAAAACACTAAACACTTAGCCCCCCCAAAAACCCTAAAAACTCATCCCCCCAAAACCAAAAATCTGCATCTTAAAAAACCCTAAAACCCAATCCACAAAAAACATTGAACCCCCATCCATAAAAACCCATCATCACATAGAACCAAAAAACCCATAACCATCATACCCATAAAACCCTCAACACATAGACCCAATAAAAGATAAACCCTTATCCCCAAAATACCCTAATCACCTAGCCCCATAAAACACTTAACTCGTATCCCCAAAAAACAACAACCTTCAGAACAAAAACTCCAAAACATTCATCCCCAAAAAAAGCATAAAACCAACACCCCAAAAAACATTGAACCATCAATAGAAAATAAACCCTAAAACCTAATCCCAGAAAAACCTCAACCAAAAAATCCCTACACACTCAACTCCAAAAAAACCCTCAACCCTCAAACCCCCAAAACCCTTAAAACTTATCCCCAAACAACCAACCCCCACCCCAAAACACCCAAACCCCGAGCCCAAAAATTCCCTAAACCCTCAGCCCCAAAAAACCACAAACCCTCATCCCAAAAAAACAAAAACCCACTACCCTAGAAAACCCTTAACCCTCAACCCCATAAATACCTAATCCCTCATCACCATAAAACCCTCAACCACCATCCCCAAAAAATGCTTCTCTCAGTTAAAAAAACAGAAACCATTTGTCAAAAAAAACCCAAACCCTCAGTCCCCAAAATCCCAAAACCCTCAACCCAAAAAAACTCTCAACTTATATCCCCAAAAAACCCTCAACCCTCAGTCCTAAAAAACAATCTTCCCTCAGCCCAAAAAATTGATATACCAAAATAACTAATAAAACCCAAACATTCAGCCCCAATAAACTTTCAATCCTCAGCATTAAAAAATCCTAAACACTCATCCCCAAAAAACTGAAAACCCCTAACCCCAAGAAAATCTAAACCCACAGCCCCAAAAAAACATACACCCTTAGTCCTAGAAAACCATAAACACTCATCTCCAAAAAAAACTAGAAACATTTCCCTGAAAAACAGTAAACCATAAGCCCCTAAAACCCATACACACAAAGCAGAAAAAAACCTAAATCCTCATCCCCAAAAAACACAATATCTAAGCCCTAAAAACTATTTACCAACAAAAAAACCTAAATACACATTCCAAATAAAAATACAAAACCCTCAGTCCTAGTGAACCCTAAACACTTTGCCCTAGAAAATCTAAAACCCTCGGCCCTAATAAACCCTAAACCATGATCCTTAAATAAACATAATTTCTCATCCCCCAAAAAACACTAAACCCTGAACCCCTTCCCCAATTACCATAAACCCATATCCCAAAATACCCTAAACTCGTAGCCCTAAAATTCTAAAAATATCAGCCCCAAAAAACCATAGCCCATCATCCAAAAAAACCCTAAACCCTAAACCCTAAAAAACTCTAAATCCTCAGCCCCTAAAAACACAATAAACATAGCCCCAAAACCCCCTAAACACTCAGCCACAAAAAACCCTAAACCATATACCATAAAAAACTAAACCCTAATCCGTAAGAAAACCCTAAACCCTCATCCCAAAAAATTATTAAACCCATATCTTCAAAAAATCCTAAACCCTCAGCCCAAAAAAACACAATACCATAAGCCCCAAGAAACCCTAAAATCTACACCATAAAAAATCCAATCCCATAAGTGTAAAAAACCCTAAATCCTCATCCTCAAAAAATTATAAACACTCATCCCTAAAAAACCTTAATCCCTCAGCCAAAAAAAAAACCCCTAAACCCTTAGACTAAAAAATCCCTAACACCTCAGCCATAAAAAAACCTAATACTTCCGCCGTATAAAACCCTAAACTCTCGTCCTGAAAAAACTTCTAAACCCTATACCCCAATAAATCCTAAAACCATAACACCAAAAAAACCTAATCCACCACCATAAAAATTTCACATAACCCTTACCCCTTCAAAACCATAAACCCTCACCCTAAAAAACCATAAACCATTATCCACAAAAAACCCTATATGCACAGCCCCAAAAAACCATAAACACTCAACACAAAAAAACCCTAAACCCTTATAAATTGAGCCAAATTTTGAGTGCATAGCCCACCGGATTTGACTTTGAGTGCATAGCCCACCGGATTTGACTTTGGTGTCCAAAGATGCCATTTCTAGAATCCTCCATGTGGGAAAGGCCTCCAAATTCGTGCAACCATGTGGGCCAAGTTTTAATCATCAATTTTGGGCTTGAATAAGTGATATTATAGGCCCATTTGCTCCATCCATGCAAGGTAATACCCATTGGGCCTTTAATGAAGCAAGATGAGCACCCATTGAAGCATTCAACCTCTTTAATCTTCCTCGTGTCATTGGGCCTTGCAAATCCAATTCCTCCACCCGAGCAATCGACTCGGTGCCTTCTGCATGGTTCGCATCATCCTCCCCCTCTTGAAAAGGAGTCGTCCTCGACTCTTCATCCTCTACACCCAAAAAAGGAGAAAGATCAGAAACATTGAAAGTGGCACTTACACCATACTCACCTGGGAGAGCTATCTTGTAAGCATTGTTGTTAATCCTTTCAAGCACTCGGAAAGGTCCGTCTCCACGAGGCATGAGTTTTGATTTCCGCTTGTCGGGGAATCTTTCTTTACGCATATGAATCCAGACTAAGTCACCGGGTTCGAACAGCACTTGCTTGCGACCCTTGTTTGCACGATCAACATATTTCTGGGTCATCCGCTCAATATTTTCCCTTGCCTTTTCATGGAGTTTCTTTATGAATTCTGCACGCCCTTTCACATCCATATTAGTTGCTTCCTGTAAAGGCAACGACACTAGATCAATAGGGGCAAGGGGGTTAAAACCGTAAACAATTTCAAATGGAGAATATTGAGTAGTGGAATGCTTGGCCCTGTTATATGCGAATTCCACATGTGGCAGACACTCCTCCCAATTCTTGATATTCTTTTTGACAATTGTTCGCAGAAGGGATGATAGTGTGCGATTCACCACCTCTGTTTGCCCATCGGTTTGTGGATGACAAGTAGTGGAAAATAATAACTTTGTACCGAGTTTGCTCCACAAGGTCTTCCAAAAGTAACTAAGAAATTTTGTGTCTCGATCCGACACAATGGTCCTTGGCATTCCATGATGCTTGACTACTTCCTGAAAGAAAAGTGTTGCAATGTTAGTGGCATCATCTGTTTTGTGACAGGGAATAAAATGTGCCATTTTTGAAAACCGATCCACCACAACAAAAATGGAATCTCTCCCCCTCTTAGTCCGTGGTAACCCCACAATAAAGTCCATTGATATGTCCTCCCAAGGGGTGTTGGGAATTGGGAGAGGAAGATATAGTCCATGTGGGTTCAGCTTTGATTTGGCTTTATGGCAAACAATGCACTTTCCCACAAATTTCTCAACATCTCTAGATATCCTAGGCCAATAAAAATGCTCACTAAGAACGCTTAGAGTTTTTGAAACACCAAAATGCCCCATTAACCCACCCGAATGTGACTCCTTTAGTAAAAGTAAACGAATAGAGCAATTGGGAATGCAAAGCTTATCCATCCGAAATAAGAACCCGTCATGTAAATAGAACTTTTCCCAACTAACTCCAGGTTTACAATGTTCATAAGGTTCACTAAAATCACTATCGGTGGCATATAAATCCTTAATGTATTCAAAACCTAGAAGTTTTGAATCCAACAAGGATAAAAGAGAATATCTACGCGAAAGTGCATCAGCCACAGTATTTTCTTTACCCTTTTTATGCTTGATGACATATGGAAATGATTCAATGAATTCCAGCCATCTAGCATGTCTCCTATTTAGTTTATGTTGGCTCCTAAGGTATTTAAGAGCCTCGTGATCAGAATGGATCACAAATTCTTTAGGCCAAAGATAGTGTTGCCATGTTTCGAGTACTCTAAACAATGCATACAACTCTTTATCATATGTAGCATAGTTTAGAGTTGGGCCATTTAACTTCTCACTAAAATAAGCAATAGGCTTACCTTCTTGCATGAGTACTCCTCCTATGCCAATTCCGCTTGCATCACATTCAATTTCAAAGGTCTTACCGAAGTCTGGAAGTGCAAGTAGAGGGGCTTGGGTGAGTCTCTCCTTTAGCGCATGGAAGGCTTTTTCTTGAGTTGTCCCCCATTTGAAAGGAACATTCTTCTTTGTCAATTCATTCAATGGTGCTGCTAGTGTGCTGAAGTCTTTCACAAATCTCCTGTAAAAACTAGCAAGCCCATGAAAACTTCTTACCTGTCCAACGGAGGTTGGAGTTGGCCATTCTTGTATTGCTTTGATCTTCTCGGTGTCCACTTCAACTCCATTTCCACTCACAACAAATCCAAGGAAAATAATCTTATCGAGACAAAATTCACACTTTTTTATGTTTCCAAACAGGTTTTCTTTCCTCAACACCTCTAGGACTTTTCTCAAGTGATCTACATGTTCATGCAAAGTCCTACTATACACCAGAATATCATCAAAGTAAACTACCACAAATTTTCCAATATATGCACGTAAGACATGATTCATTAACCTCATAAATGTGCTAGGTGCATTGGTGAGACCAAAGGGCATGACTAACCATTCATAAAGTCCATGTTTTGTCTTAAATGCAGTTTTCCACTCATCGCCTTCTTTCATCCTAATTTGATGGTAGCCACTTCTTAAATCAATTTTTGAGAAAATAGTTGAACCATTTAATTCATCTAGCATATCATCTAACCTAGGGATAGGATGACGATACCTGACCGTGATGTTGTTGATGGCTCTACAGTCAATGCACATTCTCCATGTTCCATCCTTCTTTGGTACTAGAAGGACCGGTACCGCACAAGGACTAAGACTCTCTCTCACATACCCCACATTCAACAACTCTTGAACTTGCCTTTGAATTTCTTTTGTCTCCTCTGGGTTGGTGCGATATGCTGGGCGGTTCGGTAGTGATGCTCCAGGTATGAGGTCAATTTGATGCTCAATACCTCTAATGGGTGGCAAACCCGGTGGCACCTCTTCGGGAAACACATCTTCAAATTCCTGCAACAAAGACTCAACAACATGTGGCAAAGAAGATGTTAAGTCGTTAGTGTTCAACATCACCTCTTTGTACATAAGTACTAAGAGATTTTGTCGAGAAATCAAGGCTTCCTTAACCTCACTCTTTTTTGCCAACATCACACTTTTCTCTCCTCTCAAATCTTTTTCCCCTCTTGATTTTTCTTTGCTCTCCATTTCTTTGCTTCTCTCATTTTCTATTTTTCCCTCATTCTCTCCTTTTTCATTTTCTCTCTTTCTTTCCTCATCACTCTTTTTTTTCTTTTCTCTCAAAATGTGATCTTCCAGAATTTGCTTGGGGGACATGGGGTTGAGGGTTATAGGTTCCCCTCGGAGTAGAAAAGAGTGACGGTTCAAGAAACCATCATGAGTAACACGCCGATCGTACTGCCATGGTCGACCCAACAACAAGTGGCACGCCTTCATAGGAACAATGTCACACAATACCTCATCTTTGTACTTACCGATGGTGAACAATACCTTAACTTGCTTGGTGACCTTCAGCTCTCCACAATCATTCAACCACTGAAGCCGGTATGGATTTGGATGCCTTAAAGTCGGGAGTCCCAACTTCTCCACCAACTCGGTGCTCGCCACATTGCTACAACTTCCACCATCAACAATAACACTACATACCTTCCCATTGATCTTGCATCGTGTATGGAAAAGGTTCTCCCGCTGCTCCTTTTCTCCAACGGTCATTTGTGCACTTAAAACTCTTCTAGTGACAAGAATCTCGCCATCTTCCGCAAATTCTCCATTTTCAATTTCTGGAGATTCATCTTCCTCCTCTTCGGAGCTCTCTCCATCGGTCTCCCATTCTCCATACTTGTTGATGATCATGGTGCGACGGTTTGGGCATTCACTAGCAATGTGACCCCTTCCATGACATTTAAAACACCGAATATCCCTATTCCTGGTTTGATTAGCCTCAAAAGTAGGTTTCTTAGGTGAAAGAATTACCTTATCACTTTTGCGATCAACCACCTCTTTTGCCTTTGATGGTTCTCCAATCTCCTTCCTTGGATTTTTCCATGGTGTGAAAGGGGTAGTGGGTTTCCTCATGTTGCTCCTCCTTTTGATTTGTTGCTCGATCTTGGTGGCTTGGTGGATCATATCTTGTATCTCTACATGGTGGTACATCTCCACTTGATCCGCAATCTCCCGATTGAGCCCATGTAAAAACCGTGCCATGGTTGCCTCCGGATCCTCCTCAACGTTTGCCCGAATCATGGCAATTTGCATCTCCTTGTAGTAGTCTTCTACACTCTTACTCCCTTGGATGAGGCGTTGAAGTTTGTTGTGGAGATCTCTATGGTAATGTGTGGGAACAAACCGCTTCCGCATGGTGAACTTCATGTCTTCCCATGTGTTGATGGGACGTCCACCATATCTAGCCCTCTCCTTTTGAACTTGATCCCACCAAATTAAAGCATAATCAGAAAATTCAAGGGAAGCAAGTTTGACCTTTTTCTCCTCGGAATATGCATGGCATGAAAAGACCTGCTCGATCCGCATCTCCCACTCCAAGTATGCTTCCGGATCGCTTTTCCCAAGAAAAGAAGGGACCTTCACCTTGATCCCGCCAAGTAGTTCATCATCATGTTGTCTCCTTTGGCCTCCTCTCGGTTGTTGGTACAACCTCCTCCTTTGTGGGACTTCATTAAGATCATCATCAAAGTTCACCATCTCCTCCTCCATGATGTGGGGACGACGTGGTGCGGGAGCGCGTCGTGGGTTATCATGGAACATCCTTGGGCTTGGTTTATTCTCCAATTCATTAATCCTCTCATGTAACACCTCCAACTTCCGATCAAGAAGCTTCTCGAAGTGGCTCACCAAAGCTTGCATTTGGAATTGCGTAGCTTCAGGTGCGGGAGATCTACTTCGACTTCCTTCATCGCTAACATGAGCAATTTTCTTCCCACGATCTTCTGCCATGATAAGTTACACAAACACAAACACACACCGGGGGGGGGGGACACACACAATGATACACACTCACTCACACACGCGAGATGTACACACTCACACAAGATGGACACACTCACACACACAAATATACACACTCACGCACGCAATATATAAACACTCACACGCACAAGATGTACACACACACGCACACAACAAGATGCACACACTCACACACACAAGATATTTGTTTTCTTATTTCTCTCCACTCTCAAAACTCAATTTGAATCCCAAGCTCTTATGAAATATAATACCTTGTTTAGGGCGATCAAGTGCCACCAATTCCTCCCCAATCAAGATTGTGTCGGGGGATGGTTTAACACAACCCGCTTGAGTGGTAAGGGGTCTAACAATGGTAAAGGGTCAAAAAGAGGGTGGAAAGAAGGGGTAGATAGGTGGATTGTGGGTTTTGCCCGATTGTGCAAGATAAGATAAATGAATAAAAATATGAGCCAAATACAAAATGGGGATGAAGTAAAATGATGGAAAATGTTATATATGGAAATAGAAAGTGCTAATAATGTAAAGCACAAAGGAGTAATTGTATCCGCTCTTTTTTTTTTTGCTTTTTTTTTTGTCAATTCTCCCCAAAAAGTGTTGTGCTTGGAGTTTTTAAAGCACAAGATGATTGAACGGAGAGTAAGACAATTTTTTTTTTTGAAATCTCTCAAATAAAGGATGTGCTTAATTTTGAAAAGCACAAAATGATGAGTTGAGAGATTTTTTTTTTGCCAGATACAAATCACATATAGAGAATTAAATGCGGAAAGAAGATGAATGAAAATTTGGCTCAATTTATAATAACCCAAGCTTGCACTTTCCCACCGGATTTGACTTTGAGTGCATAGCCCACCGGATTTGACTTTGGTGTCCAAAGATGCCATTTCTAGAATCCTCCATGTGGGAAAGGCCTCCAAATTCGTGCAACCATGTGGGCCAAGTTTTAATCATCAATTTTGGGCTTGAATAAGTGATATTATAGGCCCATTTGCTCCATCCATGCAAGGTAATACCCATTGGGCCTTTAATGAAGCAAGATGAGCGCCCATTGAAGCATTCAACCTCTTTAATCTTCCTCGTGTCATTGGGCCTTGCAAATCCAATTCCTCCACCCGAGCAATCGACTCGGTGCCTTCCGCATGGTTCGCATCATCCTCCCCCTCTTGAAAAGGAGTCGTCCTCGACTCTTCATCCTCTACACCCAAAAAAGGAGAAAGATCAGAAACATTGAAAGTGGCACTTACACCATACTCACCTGGGAGAGCTATCTTGTAAGCATTGTTGTTAATCCTTTCAAGCACTCGGAAAGGTCCGTCTCCACGAGGCATGAGTTTTGATTTCCGCTTGTCGGGGAATCTTTCTTTACGCATATGAATCCAGACTAAGTCACCGGGTTCGAACAGCACTTGCTTGCGACCCTTGTTTGCACGATCAACATATTTCTGGGTCATCCGCTCAATATTTTCCCTTGCCTTTTCATGGAGTTTCTTTATGAATTCTGCACGCCCTTTCGCATCCATATTATTTGCTTCCTGTAAAGGCAACGACACTAGATCAATAGGGGCAAGGGGGTTAAAACCGTAAACAATTTCAAATGGAGAATATTGAGTAGTGGAATGCTTGGCCCTGTTATATGCGAATTCCACATGTGGCAGACACTCCTCCCAATTCTTGATATTCTTTTTGACAATTGTTCGCAGAAGGGATGATAGTGTGCGATTCACCACCTCTGTTTTCCCATCGGTTTGTGGATGACAAGTAGTGGAAAATAATAACTTTGTACCGAGTTTGCTCCACAAGGTCTTCCAAAAGTAACTAAGAAATTTTGTGTCTCGATCCGACACAATGGTCCTTGGCATTCCATGATGCTTGACTACTTCCTGAAAGAAAAGTGTTGCAATGTTAGTGGCATCATCTGTTTTGTGACAGGGAATAAAATGTGCCATTTTTGAAAACCGATCCACCACAACAAAAATGGAATCTCTCCCCCTCTTAGTCCGTGGTAACCCCACAATAAAGTCCATTGATATGTCCTCCCAAGGGGTGTTGGGAATTGGGAGAGGAAGATATAGTCCATGTGGGTTCAGCTTTGATTTGGCTTTATGGCAAACAATGCACTTTCCCACAAATTTCTCAACATCTCTAGATATCCTAGGCCAATAAAAATGCTCACTAAGAACGCTTAGAGTTTTTGAAACACCAAAATGCCCCATTAACCCACCCGAATGTGACTCCTTTAGTAAAAGTAAACGAATAGAGCAATTGGGAATGCAAAGCTTATCCATCCGAAATAAGAACCCGTCATGTAAATAGAACTTTTCCCAACTAACTCCAGGTTTACAATGTTCATAAGGTTCACTAAAATCACTATCGGTGGCATATAAATCCTTAATGTATTCAAAACCTAGAAGTTTTGAATCCAACAAGGATAAAAGAGAATATCTACGCGAAAGTGCATCAGCCACAGTATTTTCTTTACCCTTTTTATGCTTGATGACATATGGAAATGATTCAATGAATTCCAGCCATCTAGCATGTCTCCTATTTAGTTTATGTTGGCTCCTAAGGTATTTAAGAGCCTCGTGATCAGAATGGATCACAAATTCTTTAGGCCAAAGATAGTGTTGCCATGTTTCGAGTACTCTAAACAATGCATACAACTCTTTATCATATGTAGCATAGTTTAGAGTTGGGCCATTTAACTTCTCACTAAAATAAGCAATAGGCTTACCTTCTTGCATGAGTACTCCTCCTATGCCAATTCCGCTTGCATCACATTCAATTTCAAAGGTCTTACCGAAGTCTGGAAGTGCAAGTAGAGGGGCTTGGGTGAGTCTCTCCTTTAGCGCATGGAAGGCTTTTTCTTGAGTTGTCCCCCATTTGAAAGGAACATTCTTCTTTGTCAATTCATTCAATGGTGCTGCTAGTGTGCTGAAGTCTTTCACAAATCTCCTGTAAAAACTAGCAAGCCCATGAAAACTTCTTACCTGTCCAACAGAGGTTGGAGTTGGCCATTCTTGTATTGCTTTGATCTTCTCGGTGTCCACTTCAACTCCATTTCCACTCACAACAAATCCAAGGAAAATAATCTTATCGAGACAAAATTCACACTTTTTTATGTTTCCAAACAGGTTTTCTTTCCTCAACACCTCTAGGACTTTTCTCAAGTGATCTACATGTTCATGCAAAGTCCTACTATACACCAGAATATCATCAAAGTAAACTACCACAAATTTTCCAATATATGCACGTAAGACATGATTCATTAACCTCATAAATGTGCTAGGTGCATTGGTGAGACCAAAGGGCATGACTAACCATTCATAAAGTCCATGTTTTGTCTTAAATGCAGTTTTCCACTCATCGCCTTCTTTCATCCTAATTTGATGGTAGCCACTTCTTAAATCAATTTTTGAGAAAATAGTTGAACCATTTAATTCATCTAGCATATCATCTAACCTAGGGATAGGATGACGATACCTGACCGTGATGTTGTTGATGGCTCTACAGTCAATGCACATTCTCCATGTTCCATCCTTCTTTGGTACTAGAAGGACCGGTACCGCACAAGGACTAAGACTCTCTCTCACATACCCCACATTCAACAACTCTTGAACTTGCCTTTGAATTTCTTTTGTCTCCTCTGGGTTGGTGCGATATGCTGGGCGGTTCGGTAGTGATGCTCCAGGTATGAGGTCAATTTGATGCTCAATACCTCTAATGGGTGGCAAACCCGGTGGCACCTCTTCGGGAAACACATCTTCAAATTCCTGCAACAAAGACTCAACAACATGTGGCAAAGAAGATGTTAAGTCGTTAGTGTTCAACATCACCTCTTTGTACATAAGTACTAAGAGATTTTGTCGAGAAATCAAGGCTTCCTTAACCTCACTCTTTTTTGCCAACATCACACTTTTCTCTCCTCTCAAATCTTTTTCCCCTCTTGATTTTTCTTTGCTCTCCATTTCTTTGCTTCTCTCATTTTCTATTTTTCCCTCATTCTCTCCTTTTTCATTTTCTCTCTTTCTTTCCTCATCACTCTTTTTTTTCTTTTCTCTCAAAATGTGATCTTCCAGAATTTGCTTGGGGGACATGGGGTTGAGGGTTATAGGTTCCCCTCGGAGTAGAAAAGAGTGACGGTTCAAGAAACCATCATGAGTAACACGCCGATCGTACTGCCATGGTCGACCCAACAACAAGTGGCACGCCTTCATAGGAACAATGTCGCACAATACCTCATCTTTGTACTTACCGATGGTGAACAATACCTTAACTTGCTTGGTGACCTTCAGCTCTCCACAATCATTCAACCACTGAAGCCGGTATGGATTTGGATGCCTTAAAGTCGGGAGTCCCAACTTCTCCACCAACTCGGTGCTCGCCACATTGCTACAACTTCCACCATCAACAATAACACTACATACCTTCCCATTGATCTTGCATCGTGTATGGAAAAGGTTCTCCCGCTGCTCCTTTTCTCCAACGGTCATTTGTGCACTTAAAACTCTTCTAGTGACAAGAATCTCGCCATCTTCCGCAAATTCTCCATTTTCAATTTCTGGAGATTCATCTTCCTCCTCTTCGGAGCTCTCTCCATCGGTCTCCCATTCTCCATACTTGTTGATGATCATGGTGCGACGGTTTGGGCATTCACTAGCAATGTGACCCCTTCCTTGACATTTAAAACACCGAATATCCCTATTCCTGGTTTGATTAGCCTCAAAAGTAGGTTTCTTAGGTGAAAGAATTACCTTATCACTTTTGCGATCAACCACCTCTTTTGCCTTTGATGGTTCTCCAATCTCCTTCCTTGGATTTTTCCATGGTGTGAAAGGGGTAGTGGGTTTCCTCATGTTGCTCCTCCTTTTGATTTGTTGCTCGATCTTGGTGGCTTGGTGGATCATATCTTGTATCTCTACATGGTGGTACATCTCCACTTGATCCGCAATCTCCCGATTGAGCCCATGTAAAAACCGTGCCATGGTTGCCTCCGGATCCTCCTCAACGTTTGCCCGAATCATGGCAATTTGCATCTCCTTGTAGTAGTCTTCTACACTCTTACTCCCTTGGATGAGGCGTTGAAGTTTGTTGTGGAGATCTCTATGGTAATGTGTGGGAACAAACCGCTTCCGCATGGTGAACTTCATGTCTTCCCATGTGTTGATGGGACGTCCACCATATCTAGCCCTCTCCTTTTGAACTTGATCCCACCAAATTAAAGCATAATCAGAAAATTCAAGGGAAGCAAGTTTGACCTTTTTCTCCTCGGAATATGCATGGCATGAAAAGACCTGCTCGATCCGCATCTCCCACTCCAAGTATGCTTCCGGATCGCTTTTCCCAAGAAAAGAAGGGACCTTCACCTTGATCCCGCCAAGTAGTTCATCATCATGTTGTCTCCTTTGGCCTCCTCTCGGTTGTTGGTACAACCTCCTCCTTTGTGGGACTTCATTAAGATCATCATCAAAGTTCACCATCTCCTCCTCCATGATGTGGGGACGACGTGGTGCGGGAGCGCGTCGTGGGTTATCATGGAACATCCTTGGGCTTGGTTTATTCTCCAATTCATCAATCCTCTCATGTAACACCTCCAACTTCCGATCAAGAAGCTTCTCGAAGTGGCTCACCAAAGCTTGCATTTGGAATTGCGTAGCTTCAGGTGCGGGAGATCTACTTCGACTTCCTTCATCGCTAACATGAGCAATTTTCTTCCCACGATCTTCTGCCATGATAAGTTACACAAACACAAACACACACCGGGGGGGGACACACACAATGATACACACTCACTCACACACGCGAGATGTACACACTCACACAAGATGGACACACTCACACACACAAATATACACACTCACGCACGCAATATATACACACTCACACGCACAAGATGTACACACACACGCACACAACAAGATGCACACACTCACACACACAAGATATTTGTTTTCTTATTTCTCTCCACTCTCAAAACTCAATTTGAATCCCAAGCTCTTATGAAATATAATACCTTGTTTAGGGCGATCAAGTGCCACCAATTCCTCCCCAATCAAGATTGTGTCGGGGGATGGTTTAACACAACCCGCTTGAGTGGTAAGGGGTCTAACAATGGTAAAGGGTCAAAAAGAGGGTGGAAAGAAGGGGTAGATAGGTGGATTGTGGGTTTTGCCCGATTGTGCAAGATAAGATAAATGAATAAAAATATGAGCCAAATACAAAATGGGGATGAAGTAAAATGATGGAAAATGTTATATATGGAAATAGAAAGTGCTAATAATGTAAAGCACAAAGGAGTAATTGTATCCGCTCTTTTTTTTTTTTGCTTTTTTTTTGTCAATTCTCCCCAAAAAGTGTTGTGCTTGGAGTTTTTAAAGCACAAGATGATTGAACGGAGAGTAAGACAATTTTTTTTTTTGAAATCTCTCAAATAAAGGATGTGCTTAATTTTGAAAAGCACAAAATGATGAGTTGAGAGATTTTTTTTTTGCCAGATACAAATCACATATAGAGAATTAAATGCGGAAAGAAGATGAATGAAAATTTGGCTCAATTTATAATAACCCAAGCTTGCACTTTCCCACCGGATTTGACTTTGAGTGCATAGCCCACCGGATTTGACTTTGGTGTCCAAAGATGCCATTTCTAGAATCCTCCATGTGGGAAAGGCCTCCAAATTCGTGCAACCATGTGGGCCAAGTTTTAATCATCAATTTTGGGCTTGAATAAGTGATATTATAGGCCCATTTGCTCCATCCATGCAAGGTAATACCCATTGGGCCTTTAATGAAGCAAGATGAGCGCCCATTGAAGCATTCAACCTCTTTAATCTTCCTCGTGTCATTGGGCCTTGTAAATCCAATTCCTCCACCCGAGCAATCGACTCGGTGCCTTCCGCATGGTTCGCATCATCCTCCCCCTCTTGAAAAGGAGTCGTCCTCGACTCTTCATCCTCTACACCCAAAAAAGGAGAAAGATCAGAAACATTGAAAGTGGCACTTACACCATACTCACCTGGGAGAGCTATCTTGTAAGCATTGTTGTTAATCCTTTCAAGCACTCGGAAAGGTCCGTCTCCACGAGGCATGAGTTTTGATTTCCGCTTGTCGGGGAATCTTTCTTTACGCATATGAATCCAGACTAAGTCACCGGGTTCGAACAGCACTTGCTTGCGACCCTTGTTTGCACGATCAACATATTTCTGGGTCATCCGCTCAATATTTTCCCTTGCCTTTTCATGGAGTTTCTTTATGAATTCTGCACGCCCTTTCGCATCCATATTAGTTGCTTCCTGTAAAGGCAACGACACTAGATCAATAGGGGCAAGGGGGTTAAAACCGTAAACAATTTCAAATGGAGAATATTGAGTAGTGGAATGCTTGGCCCTGTTATATGCGAATTCCACATGTGGCAGACACTCCTCCCAATTCTTGATATTCTTTTTGACAATTGTTCGCAGAAGGGATGATAGTGTGCGATTCACCACCTCTGTTTGCCCATCGGTTTGTGGATGACAAGTAGTGGAAAATAATAACTTTGTACCGAGTTTTCTCCACAAGGTCTTCCAAAAGTAACTAAGAAATTTTGTGTCTCAATCCGACATAATGGTCCTTGGCATTCCATGATGCTTGACTACTTCCTGAAAGAAAAGTGTTGCAATGTTAGTGGCATCATCTGTTTTGTGACAGGGAATAAAATGTGCCATTTTTGAAAACCGATCCACCACAACAAAAATGGAATCTCTCCCCCTCTTATTCCATGGTAACCCCACAATAAAGTCCATTGATATGTCCTCCCAAGGGGTGTTGGGAATTGGGAGAGGAAGATATAGTCCATGTGGGTTCAGCTTTGATTTGGCTTTATGGCAAACAATGCACTTTCCCACAAATTTCTCAACATCTCTAGATATCCTAGGCCAATAAAAATGCTCACTAAGAACGCTTAGAGTTTTTGAAACACCAAAATGCCCCATTAACCCACCCGAATGTGACTCCTTTAGTAAAAGTAAACGAATAGAGCAATTGGGAATGCAAAGCTTATCCATCCGAAATAAGAACCCGTCATGTAAATAGAACTTTTCCCAACTAACTCCAGGTTTACAATGTTCATAAGGTTCACTAAAATCACTATCGGTGGCATATAAATCCTTAATGTATTCAAAACCTAGAAGTTTTGAATCCAACAAGGATAAAAGAGAATATCTATGCGAAAGTGCATCAGCCACAGTATTTTCTTTACCCTTTTTATGCTTGATGACATATGGAAATGATTCAATGAATTCCAGCCATCTAGCATGTCTCCTATTTAGTTTATGTTGGCTCCTAAGGTATTTAAGAGCCTCGTGATCAGAATGGATCACAAATTCTTTAGGCCAAAGATAGTGTTGCCATGTTTCGAGTACTCTAAACAATGCATACAACTCTTTATCATATGTAGCATAGTTTAGAGTTGGGCCATTTAACTTCTCACTAAAATAAGCAATAGGCTTACCTTCTTGCATGAGTACTCCTCCTATGCCAATTCCGCTTGCATCACATTCAATTTCAAAGGTCTTACCGAAGTCTGGAAGTGCAAGTAGAGGGGCTTGGGTGAGTCTCTCCTTTAGCGCATGGAAGGCTTTTTCTTGAGTTGTCCCCCATTTGAAAGGAACATTCTTCTTTGTCAATTCATTCAATGGTGCTGCTAGTGTGCTGAAGTCTTTCACAAATCTCCTGTAAAAACTAGCAAGCCCATGAAAACTTCTTACCTGTCCAACGGAGGTTGGAGTTGGCCATTCTTGTATTGCTTTGATCTTCTCGGTGTCCACTTCAACTCCATTTCCACTCACAACAAATCCAAGGAAAATAATCTTATCGAGACAAAATTCACACTTTTTTATGTTTCCAAAGAGGTTTTCTTTCCTCAACACCTCTAGGACTTTTCTCAAGTGATCTACATGTTCATGCAAAGTCCTACTATACACCAGAATATCATCAAAGTAAACTACCACAAATTTTCCAATATATGCACGTAAGACATGATTCATTAACCTCATAAATGTGCTAGGTGCATTGGTGAGACCAAAGGGCATGACTAACCATTCATAAAGTCCATGTTTTGTCTTAAATGCAGTTTTCCACTCATCGCCTTCTTTCATCCTAATTTGATGGTAGCCACTTCTTAAATCAATTTTTGAGAAAATAGTTGAACCATTTAATTCATCTAGCATATCATCTAACCTAGGGATAGGATGACGATACCTGACCGTGATGTTGTTGATGGCTCTACAGTCAATGCACATTCTCCATGTTCCATCCTTCTTTGGTACTAGAAGGACCGGTACCGCACAAGGACTAAGACTCTCTCTCACATACCCCACATTCAACAACTCTTGAACTTGCCTTTGAATTTCTTTTGTCTCCTCTGGGTTGGTGCGATATGCTGGGCGGTTCGGTAGTGATGCTCCAGGTATGAGGTCAATTTGATGCTCAATACCTCTAATGGGTGGCAAACCCGGTGGCACCTCTTCGGGAAACACATCTTCAAATTCCTGCAACAAAGACTCAACAACATGTGGCAAAGAAGATGTTAAGTCGTTAGTGTTCAACATCACCTCTTTGTACATAAGTACTAAGAGATTTTGTCGAGAAATCAAGGCTTCCTTAACCTCACTCTTTTTTGCCAACATCACACTTTTCTCTCCTCTCAAATCTTTTTCCCCTCTTGATTTTTCTTTGCTCTCCATTTCTTTGCTTCTCTCATTTTCTATTTTTCCCTCATTCTCTCCTTTTTCATTTTCTCTCTTTCTTTCCTCATCACTCTTTTTTTTCTTTTCTCTCAAAATGTGATCTTCCAGAATTTGCTTGGGGGACATGGGGTTGAGGGTTATAGGTTCCCCTCGGAGTAGAAAAGAGTGACGGTTCAAGAAACCATCATGAGTAACACGCCGATCGTACTGCCATGGTCGACCCAACAACAAGTGGCACGCCTTCATAGGAACAATGTCGCACAATACCTCATCTTTGTACTTACTGATGGTGAACAATACCTTAACTTGCTTGGTGACCTTTAGCTCTCCACAATCATTCAACCACTGAAGCCGGTATGGATTTGGATGCCTTAAAGTCGGGAGTCCCAACTTCTCCACCAACTCGGTGCTCGCCACATTGCTACAACTTCCACCATCAACAATAACACTACATACCTTCCCATTGATCTTGCATCGTGTATGGAAAAGGTTCTCCCGCTGCTCCTTTTCTCCAACGGTCATTTGTGCACTTAAAACTCTTCTAGTGACAAGAATCTCGCCATCTTCCGCAAATTCTCCATTTTCAATTTCTGGAGATTCATCTTCCTCCTCTTCGGAGCTCTCTCCATCGGTCTCCCATTCTCCATACTTGTTGATGATCATGGTGCGACGGTTTGGGCATTCACTAGCAATGTGACCCCTTCCTTGACATTTAAAACACCGAATATCCCTATTCCTGGTTTGATTAGCCTCAAAAGTAGGTTTCTTAGGTGAAAGAATTACCTTATCACTTTTGCGATCAACCACCTCTTTTGCCTTTGATGGTTCTCCAATCTCCTTCCTTGGATTTTTCCATGGTGTGAAAGGGGTAGTGGGTTTCCTCATGTTGCTCCTCCTTTTGATTTGTTGCTCGATCTTGGTGGCTTGGTGGATCATATCTTGTATCTCTACATGGTGGTACATCTCCACTTGATCCGCAATCTCCCGATTGAGCCCATGTAAAAACCGTGCCATGGTTGCCTCCGGATCCTCCTCAACGTTTGCCCGAATCATGGCAATTTGCATCTCCTTGTAGTAGTCTTCTACACTCTTACTCCCTTGGATGAGGCGTTGAAGTTTGTTGTGGAGATCTCTATGGTAATGTGTGGGAACAAACCGCTTCCGCATGGTGAACTTCATGTCTTCCCATGTGTTGATGGGACGTCCACCATATCTAGCCCTCTCCTTTTGAACTTGATCCCACCAAATTAAAGCATAATCAGAAAATTCAAGGGAAGCAAGTTTGACCTTTTTCTCCTCGGAATATACATGGCATGAAAAGACCTGCTCGATCCGCATCTCCCACTCCAAGTATGCTTCCGGATCGCTTTTCCCAAGAAAAGAAGGGACCTTCACCTTGATCCCGCCAAGTAGTTCATCATCATGTTGTCTCCTTTGGCCTCCTCTCGGTTGTTGGTACAACCTCCTCCTTTGTGGGACTTCATTAAGATCATCATCAAAGTTCACCATCTCCTCCTCCATGATGTGGGGACGACGTGGTGCGGGAGCGCGTCGTGGGTTATCATGGAACATCCTTGGGCTTGGTTTATTCTCCAATTCATCAATCCTCTCATGTAACACCTCCAACTTCCGATCAAGAAGCTTCTCGAAGTGGCTCACCAAAGCTTGCATTTGGAATTGCGTAGCTTCAGGTGCGGGAGATCTACTTCGACTTCCTTCATCGCTAACATGAGCAATTTTCTTCCCACGATCTTCTGCCATGATAAGTTACACAAACACAAACACACACCGGGGGGGGGACACACACAATGATACACACTCACTCACACACGCGAGATGTACACACTCACACAAGATGGACACACTCACACACACAAATATACACACTCACGCACGCAATATATACACACTCACACGCACAAGATGTACACACACACGCACACAACAAGATGCACACACTCACACACACAAGATATTTGTTTTCTTATTTCTCTCCACTCTCAAAACTCAATTTGAATCCCAAGCTCTTATGAAATATAATACCTTGTTTAGGGCGATCAAGTGCCACCAATTCCTCCCCAATCAAGATTGTGTCGGGGGATGGTTTAACACAACCCGCTTGAGTGGTAAGGGGTCTAACAATGGTAAAGGGTCAAAAAGAGGGTGGAAAGAAGGGGTAGATAGGTGGATTGTGGGTTTTGCCCGATTGTGCAAGATAAGATAAATGAATAAAAATATGAGCCAAATACAAAATGGGGATGAAGTAAAATGATGGAAAATGTTATATATGGAAATAGAAAGTGCTAATAATGTAAAGCACAAAGGAGTAATTGTATCCGCTCTTTTTTTTTTGCTTTTTTTTTGTCAATTCTCCCCAAAAAGTGTTGTGCTTGGAGTTTTTAAAGCACAAGATGATTGAACGGAGAGTAAGACAATTTTTTTTTTTTTGAAATCTCTCAAATAAAGGATGTGCTTAATTTTGAAAAGCACAAAATGATGAGTTGAGAGATTTTTTTTTGCCAGATACAAATCACATATAGAGAATTAAATGCGGAAAGAAGATGAATGAAAATTTGGCTCAATTTATAATAATCCAAGCTTGCACAGACTAGGACAATTCGGGAGGCTTTCAAGAAAAAATGGATTTTTTTTGTTGAATGGGTGAATAATATGGAAAGATAAGGAGGGTAATGGATAGAATTAAAGTAAATGAAGGGATAGACGCCTACCGTGTCAACCGGAGCTCTGATACCAACTGATGCGAGACGCACGGGGTGGCCCGATCTTCACGGCGTAGGGCGGCGGATGATGGATGCGGTTTGGGGCTAAGTGACGAGTGAAGGGTATGGATAGTGGAAGCAAGTAGTCAACCAACGCTATATGGAGCGTGACCTACTACTTAGACAACACACTCAAGGGAGGGGTGTGATGGCCAATCCACACAACAACGCACTTGGGTTGAGGCACGGAATTGGGGGCTTTGTGATCTTGGATCACCAATCTAACTTGTAGATTGACAAGGCAAGAATACACAAGAGCAAGGGGGAAAAGCCGGGATAATCCTCACACAACGGAGAGAAACAAAGCATAAGCTCTCAAATTAAGTCTTGAATGCCAATACAATGCCATGGGGTGGCTATTTATAGCCAAGGGGGTGATACAATGGTCAAGGGTCTAATACCCTAAAGTCATAAAGTCTAAACCTACCTTGTCCCCTTAAAAGTCAAAAAGATAAAAGCCAACAAAGACTTTTGGAAAAGAAGCACACAACTTTCCAACATAGCCCACCGGATTTGACTTTGAGTGCATAGCCCACCGGATTTGACTTTGGTGTCCAAAGATGCCATTTCTAGAATCCTCCATGTGGGAAAGGCCTCCAAATTCGTGCAACCATGTGGGCCAAGTTTTAATCATCAATTTTGGGCTTGAATAAGTGATATTATAGGCCCATTTGCTCCATCCATGCAAGGTAATACCCATTGGGCCTTTAATGAAGCAAGATGAGCGCCCATTGAAGCATTCAACCTCTTTAATCTTCCTCGTGTCATTGGGCCTTGCAAATCCAATTCCTCCACCCGAGCAATCGACTCGGTGCCTTCCGCATGGTTCGCATCACCTCTTCCCCATAAAACCCTCAAACCTTTGCCCCAAAAAACCGTCAACCCTTATCCAAAAAAACCCTAAACCATCAAACCAAACCACCTCCCCCAAAAAACAATCAACTATAAACCCTTAAAAACTAAAAACCATCATCCCCAATAGATCATTAATCTGAAAAAATAAAAATATCTTCAACCCACTATGATAAAAAACTCTCGAACCAACGACCAAAATAATCCCAAACTCTCAGCCCCAAAAAATCCAAATCTATCCACCATAAAATACTAAAAACTCATCCCAAAACAAACATAATACCATTTTACAAAATAAAACTAAACCCTATATAAGAACAAAAACACTAAACTCTCATTCCCTATGAACCCTAAACCCTATTTCCAAAAAACCATTAACTCTCAACCTAAAAAACCGTATCCCTCATCCATAAAAAACAATATTCCCTTAGACCCAAAAAACCCTCTACCATCAGCCAAAAAACCATAAACTATCAACCATCATCCCTAAAAACACTCATCCCTCAGGCTCAAAAAACCTATACTCTTATCCTGAAAAAACCCTAAACCATCATCCCCCCAAAACCCTAAACCCTTATTCCCAAACAACCGTAAGACCTTATCCCCGAAAAATATAAACCCTTTGTCCCAAATAAACCTAAACCCTCATCCCCAGAAAAACCTCATCCCCAAATAACCCTCAATCCTCATCCCTAAAAATCCCTAAACCCCCATACCCAAAATACTCTTAACACTCTAACCTAAAAATAAATAAACACAAAGCATCCAAAAACCCTAAAAACTCAGCACCAAAAAACCCAAAACACTCATAAAAAACCCTAAACTCTCAACTCCAAAAAATACTAAACACTTATACATAAAAATACCTAAACTATCAACCCCCAAAAACAAAATCCCTCATCCCCCAAAAAAACCCAAAAAGATTATCCACAATAAACCTTAAATACTTAGCCAATAAAAACACACAATCCCCATCCCCATTCACAACCAAACAAACCTAAACCCCATACCCCAAAATACATTAAACCCATACCCAAAAAACCCTAAACCATCTGCCCAAAAAAAACTAAACCTTATTCCCAAAAAAATTGTAAACCCTCAACCCCAAAACGACTCAAACCATATCCACAAAAACCCCCAACCCTCATATCCAAAAATATCTAAATCATGGGGCCAAAAAAATCCTTGAAACCCAGCCCTAAAAATCTATTAAACCTCAAGCCGAAAAAACCCAAAACCCACATCCCCCAAAAATTATAACCCTTATTCCCTAAAAACCCTAAACTTCATTGAAAAAAAATCTTAATCCCACATCCCCAAAAAACCCTAAACCTTCATCCCCCAAAAAACCTAATCCTTGTGGCCAAAAAACCCAAAATCCTTAGCAAAAAAACAGTAAACCCCCAGGCTAAAAAAAACTTACTCTTATCCCCCAAAAAACCATAAACTCTCAACCCAAAAAACCCCTAAACCCTAAAAAAACCCTTTTCCCAGAAAAAACCTATACTATCATCACAAAAAACCCTTAAACCCTCAGCCCCAGAAATCTCTAAAACCTGATTTCCAAAAAATAAAAAACCAACGCCCAAAAAACCAATATACCCTATGTCTAAAAAAACTCCAAACCCTCATCATAAAAATAGAAAAAATGATCATCCCCAAAAAACTGTAAACACACATCCCTAGAAATCCCTATACCCTCATCCCTAAAAATACATAAACACTAAACCCCCAAAACCCCTAAATCCTCATCCATAGAATCCCCTAAATCCTCATCCCTATTAAAACCTAATCCCTCATCCCCCAAAAAACCGAAATCATCATCCAAAAATTATTGACACCCTTAGCCCAAAAAACAACCTAAACACTCATCCCCAAAAAACCCTAAACCCTCAGCTCCAAACCCCTTGAACACTTAGCCCCAAAAATCCCAAAACCCTTATCCCCAAAATCCATTAAAACCTCAACCCTAAACACCACTAAATTCTCATCCAAAGAAAACACTAAACACTCAATGCAAGAAATCCTAAACACCCATCACGGAAAAAAATGAAAACCATTTACCCCAAAAAGGCATAAACCCTAAACCCCCCAAAAAGCCTTAAACCTCATCACAAAAAACCATCGTAACCCACATCCCAAAAAAACTATAAACACTCAAACCTAAAAAACATTAAACTCTTAGCCTAAAAATCCATAAATCCTCATCCATAAAAACAATCAATCTGGAACCAACAAAATAATAAACCCTATGCCCCAAAAATCCAAAACCCTAAGCCTGAAAAAACCCTAATATCTCATCCCATATAAAACCTAAACTCTCGACCCAAAAACCTAACAACCCCATCCCTAAAAAATTCTAGACACTTATCCCCCTATATCGCCAAATCCTCATTCCTGAAAAACCCTACACCCAAAACAAAACCATCGACCTTATAAAAGGTAAAACCCTTATCCCCCAAACCCATAAACCCTCATCCCCAAAAAACCCTAAAACCTCAACCTTAAAAAACCCTAAACACTCCACCCCAAAAAACCTTGAACTCTTAGCACCAACCCATAGTCCCAAAAAACCTAAAAAACTCAACCCCCCAAAAGCCTTAAATCCCATCCCTAAGAAACCCTGAACACTTTACACTAAATAACCATGAACCCACAGCCCCAAAAAACCCAAAACCCTAATCTTGAAAAAACACTAAACACTCTGCCTCAAAAACCATGAACCTTCTACCCCAACCATCAGTCCAAAAAAACTCAGAAACAATCATCCCTAAAAAAACCCTAAACACTCTGTAGCAAATAACAGTGAACCCTCAGCCCCAAAAATCCTTATACCCTCATCCAAAAAAACATTTAACCAATAACTAATAAACCCTAAACCCACAGCCCCCAAACCCAAACCCACTTACCCAAAAAACCAAAAAAACCTCATTCCTAAACCCTTAACCAATTTCCCTAAAAACCATAAACACTCTACACAAAAAACTATAAACCCTCAAATCCATAAACCCTAGAGCCTTAGTATCAGAAAAACAAAAATCCACATAAAAAAATCCATAAAACCTTTTCCTAAAAACAGAAAATCTTAAGCTAAAAAAACCATAAACCCTAAACAATCAGCCCCAAAAAACCCTAATCTCTCCACACTAGAAAATCAAAAATCCCCATTCCCTGAAAACCCCAAATCCTCAGCCCTAGAAAACCCGAACCCTCATCCCCCAAAAACCCTAAACCATCATCCTAAAAAAAACCTAAAATTTTAATCCTAGATTACCAAAAACCCTCAACCCCTAAAAACTATAAAACCACAGCATTAGAAAACTATAAACCCACAGCCCCAAAAAACCCTAAAAAGCCATCCCCATAAAACCCTAAAACCACAACCACAAAAAACCCCATACCATCAACCCAAAATAATCATAAGTCTTCACCTCCAAAAAACCCCCCAAAGCCTTTTCCCTTAAAAAAGATAAACCCGTAAACATTGAAAACCCTAAAACCATAGCCATAAAAAAAACTAAACCTACATACCCCAAAAATTTCTAAAACCGTACCCCATAAAAATCATAAACCCTTCTCCTGGGAAAATCCTGAATCTTCAGGCCCTGAAAACATTAAATGCTTATCCCCTAAAAACCCTATACCCCCATCATGAGAAAAACATAAAACCTCAACCCCAAAAAATCCTAAAACCTCAGCCCTTGAAAACCCTAAACCCTCAGCCTCAGAAAACCCTACACGCTCAACCATAGAAAACCATAAACCCTCATCACAAAAATACCATAAACCCTCAACAAAAGAAAATATTAAACCCTCAGCACCAGAAAATCCTAAACCCTCATCCCCAGAGAACAAAAATCCTTCAACCAAAGAAATCCATAAATCCTCCTCGCAAGAAAATGCTAAACGCTCATCAAGTTAAATCCATAATAATTTGGAAACTATAAACACTAAACCCTGATCCCCAAAAAAACATAAACCCTCTTCCCCTAAAATTATGAAACCCTTAGAATAAGATAACCCTAAACCCTTAGCCACAGAGAACCCTAAACACTTAGTGACTAAAAACCCACAACCCTCATCCCTAGAAAACCCTAGACCTTCAACCCTAGAAAAACCTAATCTCTAATCCCATAAAACCCTAAAAATATATCCTAAAAAATTGGAAGACCTCGTCCCCAAAAAATATTAAACACTCAACCCCAGAAAAACCCAAACTCCCGGCCCCATAAAACCCTATACCCCCATCCCTAGAAAACCGTAAACACCTAGTCCTAGAAATCCTAAAACCCCTAGGCCCATAAGGAACCTAATCTCTCATCATTAGATATCCCAAAACCCACATACCTAAATATCCCTTAACCCTTATCCCTAGAAAATCCTAAACCCTAAACCTGAGAAAACCCTAAACTCTCAACCCTAGGAGACCTTAAACCATCATCTACATAAAAACATGTACCCTCAGTCCTAGAAAACAATATAAACTTAGCCATATAAAATCCTAAACCCTCAAACCTAGAAACCCCAGAACACTCCACCCTAGAAAACACTGAACCCTCATCCCTGGAAAAACCATAACCCATATAACCAAAAAAATGACACATTGGCCCTGAACACCCTAAACATTCATTCCGGTAAAAAACTAAACCCTTATCCCCAGAAAACCCTAATCCCTCGTTTCTAGTAATCCCAAAAACCTCACCCCATAAAAACCATAACCCTCGTTTGTAGAAAACCCTAAATCCACAACCCTAAAAAACCCTTATCCTTGTTCCCAAATAACCCCCAATCCCTCGTCCATAGAAAACCCTATAACCTCATCTCCATAAAATTGTAGACACACATCCCTAAAAAACCCTATACTGTTATCCCCATATAACCCAAAATCCATAACCCTTGAATGACCTTCACCCTAAAGCATCATCCATATAATACCCTAAACCTCATCCCCCAAAACACCTAAACACTTATCCCTATAAATCCCTAAACACTCATCCCTAGAAAAATTTAGACCGTTAGACCCAGAAAACCATAAACCCTCGTCCATAGAAAACCATAAAGTCACACCCCCAGAGACCCCTAAACACCCAACACCAAAAACCTTGAAACCAAATCCCTAGAAAACACTAAAACCTTACCCCAAAAAACCCAAACATACTTACCCTAAGGACCCTAAACCCATAGAATTATAAAATTTTAAACCCTAATCACTAAATAATCATAGTCCCTCAACTCGAAAAAAACCCTCAACACGTAGCCCAACAAACCCTGAAACCCATAGCCCTAGAAAAACCATCCCTTCATCTCCACACACACAAATCCCTCATCCCTACAAAATCATAAACCCTGAATCCTGAAAAACCTAACCCGTAGACCCCAAAAGTCTAAAAACCCTCATCCAATCAAAAACCAAAACCCCGAGCCCCACATAACCCTAAACCCTAAGCCACCACAAACTCTAAACCCTCACCCCTCAAAAACACTAAACCCTCAACCCCATAAAACCCTAAACCTTCATCCGCAAAAAACCATTAATGATCCCCCAAAAAACCTTAAAACCACAACCCCATGAAACCCTATACCATTATACAAAAAAATATAAACCCCATCACCAATAAATATTTAACCCTCATCCCCAAAAAACCCTTAACACTAATCACTATAAAACCCTAAACACTGAACCACAAAAAACCAAAACCATCAACACCAAACCCCTAAACCTTCATCCCCCAAATACCTTAGAACCTTACCCAAAAAAAACCCAAAACCCTCATCACCACAAAACTGTAATGCCTCATCCCCAAAATTCCTAAGCCCTTAGAACTAAAAAAACCTAAACCCTAGACTTTAAAAAACCCAAAACCTTATCCCCTAAAAACACTAACACCTCAACCCCTAAATAACCAAAACCCTCAGATCAAAAAACCATAGAACCCTCAACCCCCAAAAAAAATAAACCCTTTTCCCAAAAACACCTAAACCCACAACATCTAAAACTCCTAATCCCTTAATGCCAAATCACCAAACCCTCCACCCCAAATATACTAAGACCCTCAGCCCCAAAAAAACCATAAAACATCATACCCAAAAAACAAAAAACAATAATCCCTATAAAACCCTAAACCCAAAGCCCCAAAAACCTAGAAACCCTCATCAAAGAAAATACCCTAAAAATAGGTCCACAATGCCCTAAACCCTTATCCCCAAACAACCAAAACCCTCATCCCCAAAAAACCCTAAACCATCATCCCGCGGAAACCCTAAAACATATTCCATGCAAAAGCCTAAACCCTTACCCAAAAAAACACTAAAACCCTAGCCCCATAAACCAGAAACCCCAATCCCCAAAAAACCCTAAACCCTCATCCCCATAATCCCTGAAAGCCTCAACAACGAAAACCCCTAAAACTAAACCCCAAACAACCTTAAACGCTTAGCCAAAAAAACTCAAAACTATGATTATGAAAAATCTCTAAACCCTCATCCCCTATAAACCCTAAACAATCAAACATAAAAATACTAAACCCTCAGTACCAAAAAAACCCTAAACCCTTATCCCAGAAAACACTAGGCACTCAACCCCAATATTCCCTAAACCCTCATCCCTAAGAAACCATAAACCCTCATTCCCAAGAAATAGTAAACCCTCAGTCCCAAGAAACACAATACCCTCATCCCAAAGAATCCATCATCATTTAACCCAAAGAAATCAAAAAACCCACAATTCAATGAAACTCTAAACCTATATCCCCAAGGAACCCTAAACTCTAGCCCCAAGAACCGCAAAACCCTCATCCCCAAAAACACTAAACCCTCCACCCTGAAAAACCAAAAACCCTATACCCCAAGAAAACCTACACTCTTATCCCCAAGAAAACCTAAACCCTCAACCCCCAAGAAACCCTAAACCATGTCCCATTAGAAAACCAAAAAACGTATCCAAATGAAACTGTAAACCCTCAGGCCCATGAAAACCTAATCCATCATTACCAATAAACTATAAACCCCTATCCCCCAAAAACCTAAACCATTATCCTCGAGAAACCATATAAACTCATCCCCAAGATACCCTAAACCCTCATCCACAAGAAACCATAAATAATTCTCCATATGAAATCATAACCCTAAGCCCCATG
This sequence comes from Viscum album, assembly GCA_963277665.1. Classification (NCBI taxonomy): domain Eukaryota; kingdom Viridiplantae; phylum Streptophyta; class Magnoliopsida; order Santalales; family Viscaceae; genus Viscum; species Viscum album. Next base: position 1,801,182,812 of record OY728164.1, read on the forward strand.
AAACCCTAAACCTTATACCCCAAGACACCTTTAATATTCAGCATCAATAAACCCTGTACCCTTTTCCCCAGGAAATCATAATCACAATCCCTAATAAAATGTGAACTATCAACCCCAAGAAAAATGAATCACTCAACCACAAGATACACTAAACCCTAAGAAACAAGAATCCTTGAACCCTAATTCCAAATAATCCATGATTACTCATCCCCAATAAACCCTGAACCTTAATCCCCAAGAAACCTTGATCCCATAGCACTAATAATCCCTTAACCCTAATCCCCACAAAACCTTTAACCCTCAACTTGAATTAAAAATGAACTTTATGCACAATGTAACCATAACCCCTCATTCAAATGAATCTCTAAACCCTGATACCCAAAAGAAATTTAATGTTGAGCCCAAATAAACTTTGTACCCTTAGTCCTAAGAAACCTTGAACACTCATCCCCATAAAACCCTAAACTCTCATCCTAGAGAAACCCTGAAAGATCAGCACCATGAAACCCTAAACACTCAACCCTAAGAAACTCTAAAACCACAACCCCAATAAACCATAAACCCTGATCTCCAAGAAACCATAAACCCTCATACCCAATAATCCTTCAACCCTTATCCCTAATAAACCCTCAAACCTCATCCCTATGAAACATTGAACACTCTTCTGAAGATACACTAAACCCAAATCCACAAGAAACTCTAAACTATATGGTCTAAGAAACCCAAACCCCACATACCCAATAAACACTAAACCATAATCCTCATGTAACCCTAAACCCTCATCCCCAACAAACACTAAACCCATATCCCTAATAAACACTTAACTGTAATCACCAAGAAACCCTGAATGATCACCCCTATGATACATCAAACCATTAGCCAAAAAAACCCTAGACCCTCCACCTAAGTAACATTGAACCCTCATATCTAAGAAAATAAAAAACACTTGGAAAACATTAACCTTTAACTGGAAGAAACCATGAACCCCTATCCCAAAGAAATACAGAACCCTCATCCCCATGAAACCATGAAACCTCAGACTAATGAAACAGTAAACCCTCATCCATATGAAACCTTGAACACTCAGCCCCTAGATATCCTGAACCTCATTCCCAAGAATCATTGAACAATATTTCCAAAAAACATGAACCCTAATCCACAAAAAAATCATAAACCCTCATCCCCAAGAAAACCTAAACCCTCATCCCCAAGAAACGTTGTACCCTCATATATATGAAACCCTAAGCCCTTAGCTCGAAGAAAACCTAGACCCTCATTCCCATGAAACCCTCAACACTCATCACTAGGAAACACTTTCCCCTCATCCCCATGAAAACCTAAACCCTTTTCCCGATTTACATTTGGAAGCTCATCCCCAACAAAACACTAACACTGAGCTCTAAGAAACCCTAAACCATCATCCCCAAGAAACTCTAAACCCTCATTTAAAGAAACCCAAAAACCTCAGACCCATGAAAACCTAAATCCTCCTCCCAAAAAAATTCTATACCCTCATCCCATGTAATCCCTACACTATCATCCCAAAGAAACAATAAACACTCATCACCAAGAATCACTAAACTCTCAACCCCAAGAAACCATAAACCCTCATCCTCAAGAAATAATAAAACCTCATCCAAAAGAAACCTAAACCCTCATCCACAAGAAACCCTAAAACCAGAGCCCCGAGAATCTTGAAACCATCATCCCCAATAGATCCCAAATCCTCATCCCTAAGAAAACATAAACCCTCGACCCTAAGGAACCCTAATCTAGCATTTGTAAGAAACCAAAGACCATCATCCACAAGGAACCATATACCCTCATCCCCATGAAAAATTATTCCCTCATCCACAACCCTCCAAAAAGCCTCATCCCCACGAAACCCAAAAACCAAATCACTAAGAAACCCAAAACCCCCACTCCAAAGTAACCCTAATCCCTCATACCCAATAAATAATTAACCTCATACCCATGAAAAATAGAACCCTTATCCCCATGAAACACTCACCCCTTAACCCCAAGATACCAGGAACCCTCATCCCCATGAAACCATGAACCCACAACCCAAAAACCTTGAACACTATGACCCATGAAAATATGAACCCTATTCCCCAAGTAACTTTAAACCATCAACCCCAAGAAACCCTGAACTCGTAGCACCGTGAAACCATGGACTCTCATCCCCAAGAAATGATAGACCCTCAACCCTAGGAAACCTTGAAACCTAATCCCCAAGATAACCTAAAACCTCATCCCCAAGAAACCATTAGCCCTCATCGCTAAGAATACTTGAACCATCAACACAAAGATACGCTGAACCCTCATCCCCAATAAACAGTGAACCCTCACCCAAAAGAAACCTTACACACTTATCCAAAAGAAACCATAAACCCTCATCCCAATGTAAACCAGAACCCTCAACTCTACGAATCCATGAACTGTGAGCCCCAAGAAACTCTGAACCCCCAGAACAAAGAAACATAAAACCCTCGTACCAAAAAACCATGAACCATAAGACCCATGAAACTTTGAAGCCTCATCACCAAAAAACCCTGAAAATTCATCCATAATAAACTCAGAACCCTCATCCCCAAAAAAAATCCTAAACCCACACAACTAGAAAACCTAAACCCTCATCCCAAATATACTATCAACCCTCAGCCCAAAAAACTCCGAAACCTCACAACCAAAAATTCATAAACTCTCAGCCCCAAAAAACACTTAACCCTTATCCCCAAGAATCCATAAACTCTCAAGTCTAAGAAACCCTTTACCATAATCTATAAGAAACCCTAAACTGTCATCCATACGAAATCCTGAACCCTTATCACTGTGTAGCCCCGAACCCTAAGCCCTAAGAAAACTAAACCCTCAGCCCCATGAAACCCTAAACCTTTATCCACCAGAAACCCTGAACCCTTAGCCACCAGAAAACCTAATCCATTAGCCTAAATAAACATTGAACCCTCATCCCCATGAAACCGAAAGCCCTTATCCCCATGAAACCATGAAATCTTAGTCCTATGAAACACTAAAACCTCGTTCCCAATAAACCCTAAACCCTAATCACAAGAAACCCTGAACACTCAACCCCATCAATCTCTGCATCGTCATCCCTAAGAAATCTTGAACACTTGGCAACATGAAACATTAAACCATCATCCCCAAGAAAACTTGAACCCTCATATCCAAGAAACCATGACCTCTCTCCCCAAAAAAACCTAAAATACCATACCTAACAAACCCTAAACCATTATAACCATGAAAAAATAAACCCTTATACCCAAAAAAAACTCTAATCCCATAGACCAAAAACACATGAACCATCATCCCCAAAGATCCTGGAACCCTAAAATCCTAAAAAACATCAACCCTCCACCCCAAAAAACACTAGAGTTGTATCCCCCAAACACCCTAAACACTTATCTCAAAACATTCATGGACACTCATCCCTATAATACCCAAAACCCTCATCCTAAAATAATCCCAAACCCTCATCCCAAAAAACCCTTGACACTCATCTCCAATAAATTCTAAACCATCATCCCCAAAAAAACATGAACCCACAACCCACAAATTCCATGAAACCTCAGCCCCAAAAAACCCCAAACCATCACACACAAAAAAACTAAAACCCTCACCCCAGAAAAACCATGAACCGTCATCCTAAATAACCGTGAACCCTAAGTCCTAAAATACCCTAAACCATCATCCCCGAAAAATCCTCAAGCCTCATCTAAAAAAACCATGAACCCTTATTCCCAAAAATCCCAAACACTCATACCTAAATAATCCTCAACCCTCAGTCCCTAAAAGGTCCTCAACCCTCAGACCCAAAAAACCATTAACCCTCATCCCCTTAAAACCATCAAACCTCTTCCCCAAAACCTCCTCGACCCTCACCACTAAGAAACCCTCAATACTCACCCCCAAAAAACCTTTAACCACATTCATAAAAATACCAAAACCCTCATCACCAAAAACATCATAAACCCTCATCCCCTAAAAACCCTGAACCCAAATACCCAAGAAATAAAAATCCTTCTACGACAAAAAACCCAAATCCTAATCCCAAGAAAACCCTAGACCCAAACCCCAAAAAACTATAATCCCTCCCCCCCAAAAACCCAAAACCCTCCACCCAAAAAAACCCTAATCCCCTATCTCCTACAAACCCTAAACCCTTATCCCCAACAAATGCTAAATACTCAACCCCAAAAAATACTAGAACCTCATCCCCAAACATCACTAAAACCTTACCCCAAATAAACTAAACCCCCAACCCTTATACTCAAGAAACCCTAAACCATCATCTCCAAAAAACCCTAAACCCTCTTCCCCCAAAATCCATAACCCACAGCCCCAAAACCCCAAAACCCTAAGCCCTGTAAAAACCACAAACACCAATCCCAAAATCCCTAAACCATCATCCCCCAAAAACCCTAAACCCTCATCCCCCAAAAAATAATAAATCTTCATCCCCAAAAACCCTAAACCATCTCCCCCAAAAAACACTAAATCCTCATCGAAAAATAACTTTAAAACCTTATCCCCAAAAAACACCTCACCCCTTATCCCCCAAAAAACCCTAAACCTGCAGCCCTAAAAAACCCTAAACCCTATGACCTCGAAAAACCAAAGTCCTCATACAGATGAAACACTAAACCTCAGCCCCAAATAAACCAAGACCCTAAGCCCCATAAAAACATAATCCCTCAGACCCATAAATACATGAAACCCCATACCTAGAAAACTCTAGACCATTATCCCTTGAAAATCCTAAAACCATATTCCCAGAAACCCCTAAACGCCCCAGCCCATTAAACCCTAAGCCTAATCCTGAGAAAACCCTAAAACCTATACCCAAAGAATCCTATTTCACCCCCCCCATAATACCATAAATCAGCATCCCAAGAAATCCCTAAACCTTCAGCCAATGAAATCCCAAAACCCTCATCCCCAAAGAACCCTAATCCCTCATCCCTAGAAAACAATAAATTGTCATCCCTAGAAAACCTTGAACCCTAATCCCTAGAAAACACTATACCCTCATCCCTAGAAAACCATAAAAACACATCCATAGAAAACCCTAAAACCCCAAGACTATAAAACCCTATACCAGCATCCTGATGAAACCCTAAACCCTGATCCCTAGAACCCCCAAAACCCTCATCCCTAGAAAACCCTAAACCATCAGTCCTAGAAAACCATATACCTTTAGCCATAGAAAACCCTAAACCCTCATCCCCAAACACCCAAAAAAACATAAACCCTCATCCATATAAAACACTAAACCTTTATATATAGAAAAACTTCATCACTTATCCCCATAAAAACATAAACAATCAGACCCAAAAATCATTGAAACCTCATACCCAGACACCCCTAAACCCTTAGTCACACAAACCCCTTTACCCTTAGCCCAAGAAAACCTAAATACTCAGCCCTAGAAAACCCTGACCTCTTAGTTAGAAAGAACTCTATACCCTGATCCCCAAAAAAACCTTAACTCTCAACCTCAGAAACCCTTGAACCCTCATCCCCATAAAACCCTAAAACTCATCCCAGAAAAAATAAATATCCAGCCCCAGAAAACCCTACACCTTCATCCCCAAAAAACCCTAAACCCTTACCAATAGAAAACCCTAAACCCCAAACCCTAGAAAAATATAAAACCTCATCCCTCGAAAACCTTAATCCCTTATCCCCAAAATATGTAAAAACCTATTTAAATAGAAAAACCTAAACCCTCATCCCAATAAAACTGTAAACACTCATCCCTAAAACCCCTAAACCATCATCTCAAGAAAAACCTAAACACTCATCCCTATAAATTTTTAAACCAACAGCCCTAGAAATCCCAAATCCCTTACACCTAGAAATCCCTAAACCCTATACCATAGATAACATTCAACCGTCATCCCCATAAAACCATAAAATTTCATCACAAAAAATTATTAACCCCAAACCTTGGAAAACTCTGAACTCTTATCCCCTGATAACCTTAAACCCTTATCCCCAAAAAAATCTAATCCCACATACCCAAAAAACCACAATCCCTTAACCCAATAAAAAACCTAAACCATTATTCCAAGAATATTATAAACCTTCATGGCCAGAATTCTGTAAACCCTCATCCCCACAAAACCCTAAACTCTCACTCCTAGAAAACCAAAAACCCTCCTTTGTAGAAAACAACAAACCCCCATTCCTATAAAACCATAAAACCTCACCCCAAGAAAACTCTAAACACCCATCCCACAATAAAATCTCATTTGAGAAAAGTTTAATCCCATATCTCTAGAAAACCCTAATCCCTCTACACTAGAAAACCATAAACCCTAAATTTTATAAAATCCTAATCCCATAGCCCCATAAAACCTTAAATCCCCTAACCAGAAACCCTAAACCCACTTCACTATAAAATAATAATCCATCATCCTTAGAAAACCATAATCCCTCGGCCTCAGAGAAACCTAAACACTCATCCCTAGAAAACCCTAAACCCTCATCCCCAGAAAACCCAAAACCCTCATCCATAGAAAATACAAAACACTTGTCCATAGAAAACCCAAAAACCTTATCCCAAAAAAACCCCAAACCCTATTCCCAATAAAACACTTAACCCTTATCCCTAGAAAACCCTGAACCGTCATCCCTAGAAAACACTAAACCCTCATCCCCATAAAACCCAAAACCATATGCCCCAAAACACTAAACACTCAACCCTAGAAAACACTAAACCCTCGCCCTAGAGAACACTAAACTATATCCCCCAAAAACCAAATAACCTCATCCCAATAAATCCATAAACCATAATACCTATAGAACCATCAGACCTCATACCTAGAAAACTCTAGCCCATTATCCCTAGATGACACTAAACCCTTATCCTAATAAAACACTAAACCCTTGGGGATATAAAATCCTATAAAATTAGACCTATAAAATTCTAAACCATGTTCCCTAGAAAATCCTAAACCCTGAAACCCTGGATACCCTAAACAATCAGGCAAAGAATATCCTAAAACCTCATACCATGAAAACCCAAAGCCCTCAACCATAGAAAATTGGGAAACCTCATCCTTAGAAAACCCTAAACACTCACCACCGGAATATTCTATACCCTTATCCATAGAAAATCATAAACCATCAACCCTCATATTCCCTAGCCCCTAAGCCACAAGAAACCCCAAAACCTCACCCCATGAAAACGTAAACCCTCATACCCAAAAAAAAATAAACCTTAAACCCTCATCCCCATAAACTACTAAAAAATATAAAAAAACGTAAACCCTATTCCAAAAAAACCCTAAACACACAGCCCCACAAAACCATAAACCATCATCCTAAAAGTATCTCAATCCACCAATCCCAAAAAACCCTAACAACCTATCCTCACAAATCCCCAAACCATCAGTCCCTAAATAACCTAAACCCACAGCACCAAAAAACACTAAATCCACAAACCCACCCAACCATAAACCCTTCTTAGTAAAACACCATAAAACATCTTCCCCAAAAAACCCTATAATTTTATCCCCAAAAAACCCTAAATCCTCATCCACTGAGAACCCAAAACCATCACCCACAAAAAACCTTAAACTCTCAACCCCCCAACCCCCTAAACACTAATCCGAAAAAACCCTAAATCCTCATAACCAAAAAACCTTAAAAAACGATCCCAAAAAAACTAAAACCCTCATCCATAAAAAACCAATAAACCCTCTACCCAAAAATCATAAAACCTTTATCACCAAAATAACTAAAACATTAAGCCTCACAAAATCCTAAAACTCGCCTCAACAAAACACTAAACCCTCAGCAATAAAAAACCCAAAACCCTCATCCATATAAATCCCTAATCTCCTATACCAAAAACCCTTAACCCTCATCACTACAAAACCATAAACCCTATTCCACCCAAAAAACCAAAACCATTAACCCAAAAAATCCCAAAAACCCTTAGCCACAAAAAATAACATATGTCCCCAAAACCCTTAAAAACATAGTCCCAAAAAACCCTAAACCCTCGCCCCTAAAAATTCATAAACCCTCAGACCTATAAAAATCCGTAAACCCCCTCTCAAATAAACCAAAACAAACATCCCAAAAAACTATGAACCCTAATCGTAATAATCCCCTAAACCCTCATCACAAAAAACCCTGAACTCATGGACCTAAGAAACCCTAAACCCCCATCCCTAAGAAATCCTAAACCCTACACCCCAAAAAACCCTATACCATCAACCCTAAAAACCCTAAACCCTTACCCCCCAAAAAAACTAATCCCTAATCCCTAGAAATCATTAATGCCTCATCCCCAGAAACCCAAAAACCCTTATCCTGAAATTAACCTAAAAACCCATCCCGAAAACCCCTAATCCCTTAGAAACTAAAATACCCAAACCCTCAAGGACTAAAACCTGAATCCCAAATCCCTAAAAAAACCCTAGATCATCATCCAAAAAAACAACTAAATCCTCATCCCCAAAAAACTGAGACCCTCCTCCCCATGAAACCTTAAATCCTCTACTCAAAAAAACCCAAAACCATATGCCCCCAAAACACTAATCCATCAACCCCAAAAAAACATAATGCCTTAGAAAAAAACATAAACCCACAGACTCAAAAAATCCTACAACCTCAGTCAGAAAAAACCTAATCCATAATCCCTATAAAATTTTAAACATTCAACCCTAAGAAACCCTAAACCCTCATCCCCATGAAACCCAAAACCCTCATCCCCACAAAACCCTAAACCATAATCCCCTAGAAGCCCTAAAAACATAGCCCCCTGAAACCCATAATTAAACCCCACACCCTTATCCCTAAGAATCCACAAACCATTATCTCTATGAAACAATAATCTTTAACCCCCACGAAATGACAAACCATCAGCCCTAAGAAACCCAAACACCGTATCCCATTGAAACACTACACGCGCATCCCCCAGAAACCCTAAACCCTCATCCATAATAGAATTTAAGACCTCAAACACCAAAAACCCTAATCCCTCAGCCCAAAGAAAACCCAAAACCATGAAACCCGAAACCCCCTTCCCCAAGGATCAATAATATTTTATCCCTAAGAAAAACTAAACCCTCTTCCTCAAGAAACCATAATCTATCATCACCCATACACCGTAAACCTTGAACACTAAAAAACCCTAAACCCTCACCCTCATGAATACAAAAAACCCTCAGCCCCATGAATCCATTAAATCATCATCCCCTACAAACCCTGGACTATCACCGCTAATAATCTCTAAACCATCACCCCGAAGAAACCCAAAACCCTTAGATCAATGATTCCATGAACCGTCATCAGCATGAAACCATAATCACTCAACCCCAAGAAAACTAAAACCCTAAACTCTAAAAAACCATGAATCTTCAACCCCATGAAACCCTAAATCATCTACTCAAAAAAAATGAACCCTCAACACCAAAAAATCAGGAACCCTCAACCTCAGAAACATATGAACCCCCACCAACAAGAAACCCAAAAAATTAATACCTAAGAATCATTGAACCCTATGCCCCAAGAAACACAAAACCCTCACATCAAAGAAATACTGAACCCTCATCCCCAGAAAACAATAAAACCCTAAACCTAACAAACCTTGAGACCTAAACACTAAGAAACATTTAGCACTCAACCCCATGAAATCCTAAACCCTAATCCCAAGAAACCATGATCCCTCAACACCACGAAACCCTAGAACATTATCTACAAAAAACCCTGAACCCTTAGCCCCATTAAACCTTGAACCTTCAACCACCTTAAACCATGAACCCCTATCCCTAAGAGACCATGTTCTCTCACCTATATGAATTCAAAAATCCTTATCCCAAAAAAACCATGAAACCTCACCCAAAATACAATAAACCCTCATCTATAAAAAACCCCAAACTGTTAGCCCAAAATACCATAAACCCTCAACTGCCGAAAAACAGAACCCCTATCCCTAAAAAACCATATAACCTCACCCCAAAACAACCTTGAAACCTCATCCCCAAACAATCATGAACCCTTATCCCCAAAAAAACCCTAAACCCTGAGCCTAAAAAATAATTAATCAATCATCGCCCCAAAAAACACTGAACACTCATACCAAAAAAACCTGAGCACTCAGACCCAAAAAACCCTAAACCCACATCCTTAAAAAAAACCCTGAACCATCGTCCCAAAAAATCACTGACACCTGAGGCCCAAAAAATAAGAACCCTAATCCATAAAAAACCATAAACCCCCTACCCTAAATACCTAAACACCTAGTCCTAAATAACCCTAACCTCAAAACCATAAAAACAATGAACCCTCATTCCCAAAATTCCCAAAATGTTCATCCATAATAAAACATGATCCCTCATGAATAAAAAAATGAACACTCATTGCCAAAAACCCATGAACCCTCAGCCCCCAAAATCTCTGAACCATCAGCCCTAAATAAATCATGAACACTCATCCCCCAAAATCCTGAAGCATTAGCCCCCAAAAACCCTGATCTCTCACCCCCAAAAAACCCTAACCCACATCCCCAAAATCCCTAAACCCTCATCCTGAAAAATAAAATAACCCCATCCCCCAAAAAACCCTTAAACATTATCCCCAATGAACCTGAACCCTCGACCCCCCAAAACCCTATACGCTCATCCCCAAAACACCACTAGAAATTTGGTCTATAGACATGGATTTATAGGCAGAAATAATAAAATTCATGGCTCTATCCATCCTAAAGCCACATGAAAAAATGAATATTATGGTCTTACCCTCCTCCCCTTGTGCTTAATCCCCCCTTCCCTCACGATTCTTCCATCCCTCTCAATTCTTCCCCGTCCCACCCCTGTGATCCCCCATCCCCCTCCTCCCACTCATCCTCTCGTTGTGGCTCTGGTGCACCCATCCCACCTCCCCTCAGTCATGGATCTGTCACACCTATCCCTCCTCCCCTTTAATGTGGCTCTAGTGCACCCATCCCACGTCCCCTTTGTCATGTCTCTAACACACCCAACTAACCTCCCCACCGTTGTGGCTCCAAAACACCCATCCCACCTCCAACATAGCCTCCCCACCTCCCTTATAACAAGTTTTTGTTATCCCCCACCCCCCACACCTCACCAAAAACCTTCTCCTCTGACCAGGCTCACTCCTCTCAACCCACACCACCATCTATGGTCCTCCTCCGATGCAGCCACCCCACCTCGCCATGATACTTCTCGAACATAGCCACCCCATATACCTATGATTGTTTCTATATAATAGGGTGTCTTTGATTTCATATCCCTTTCCTCTCTAATTTTCACCAGGTAGGATTTATTTTATTCCATTTGTTGTCTTCTTAATTTCCCGATTTGTCCTAGATATGGTTTAAATATTTAAACATATTTCATCGGGTATGATTTCTATGAGTCATTCATTGATTTTCATGGTGTTTGTTTTGAATTATTTGTTAAGATTTCAGATATCAGGAATAGTAGGTGTATTGGTATCAATTTAAGGCAACTTGTACTCAGTTTATGTTAATCCCCCACCCCCTCCATCAATATGCTCATATGATTTTAACTCCTTTGGATTTAATCTCCCCTAACACATATTCACTATTTTTTGGTATCATAACACAATTTATATATTAATTTAATATATTTTTTGTTTCTATTTGAAATCATGAGATCACATGGTTTTATTTTTACCTTTATTTCTATGTCTTTCAAGGAAAATTAAATCACCTATTACTTTTGATTTGAGTTTTCATTGTGAGTATCACTTATGATTAGTCATTTGATATCAATTTGGTGTTAGTTGTGGTTCTTAATAACAATTCAATTGTGTTATAAATTCAATTTCTTAATAAACTAATGGTGAAATGATTTTAGACAATATAATGGGAGTTTCCATTGAATTTATATTTCTTCCATATCTTTTTTACAGATTCCTTTTATGATAAAATATAAAATGTTTATTATTCTTTTTTATGATCAAATAAATAATGTCTTAGATTTCATTTTCCTTTATTATTTGAAACAATTTACTAATACTAATTGAAATTATATTTTATATAAAATATATTTTTCCCACATCCATTGATTCATTTTTTTAGTTTTATATTATGTGTGTCATTTATTAAGAACATTATTTCAAATAAAACCTGGTAAATTTCAATGAAAATACAAAATATTTCTTAATATTTCAAGTGTGATTGGAAATCATATATCCAACTATAAGTGCACAGGGTGTTGAAAAATATTATATGGGAGTTACCTATATTATATCTTTAGTTAAAATCTTTTTTATTTTCATAATTTTAATTTATTTATGACATAAGAATGAAAATAATGGTGTGTGACTATTAGTAATGTGTGAGGACTAAATGAAACAACACAATAAGTAGTAGTGTGTGAGTTCTTGTGGAACTAAGTTATAGTGAAGTAAACTAGAAGAAACCATGTAGATGGTTAGAGAAATAGTGTATAAGGATTATGTTTTCTTATTTTGAGATAGTGGGATTGTTCAGATATGTTTAACTATTTTATATTGTCTACACGTGTATTTATCAATTTTATGCCATCATGATAATAATATCCTTCAGGTGTTCTATCAACACACTCTTCGAAACTATAAATATAACCCTATGTCCTTGTAAGTTTTTTTATGCTACCTAAAATAAGGGAGATTTTAATTCTTTAGAGTGAAATTTCCTCTCTCCAAAGCATAATATATAGAACTAATTTTGTTACATCACTTAGTGATGAATTGAGAATTATGAAAATAATAACAAGATATAAATGAATTAATGATTTCATAGTAATCAATTACACCACGTCACTTGAACCCCCATGTGAAATGATCTATTCTTGATCATGTTAAAACAAATAGAATTAAAAATGAGAAAATGAAGTCTTCCCATTGATGCTCCTCAGTTTAAGCTTCTATTCAAATGGTTGGTTTTCCCATTGATGCTCCACAGTTTAAATTATTTGTGGTTATAGGGTGAGATATAGCCACAAGAAAAGGGATGGGTGTGGAAACAGGTCCTCTAAGGTTTATATCCCATCGAGACTTTCCTCTCCCACCCGCAAACCCTCTGCTTCCCGTAAACCTCTCCCTAGTCGATTAATCCATCATAATTCCTCATCACTCATCATTCCTCCTCCCCTCCTCCTCCCCTATTGATTCATCTTCCCCCTTCGGCTCCGACATAGCCAAAATACCTCCCTACCGATGGGGCTTTGATGCCTCCTTGCCGACTCGATCACAATGCTTCCAGCCCACCTCTCAGCTGACACGACTTCCCCAACTCCCTGTCGGCATGGCTCCAATTCCCCCCCCCCCCACCTCATCACGACCCTCCTCCTTCGATGTAGCTCACCACTACTGAATTCCGCTCTGACGCAGCCACACCACCTTCTACGACCCTCCTCCAATGCAGCTACGCCACCACCACGAGATCCTTCTCCTTCGACATGGCCACCCACCTCCCTAATTTCTCACTGAACCGAGCTGAACCCTCACGATCCACTTCCTCATGAGATTTCTAACTAACCCCATTTGCAGACACTAGGTAGATCCTCCCTTCAATGATTTTCTGAAATATCCTTACCTCATACCCTTCTATCGAATTTCATCTACATAACAAGCTAGGGTTACCATCACAGTGCATTTTTACGAGATTATAGTTAACATGATGGTTATTTTTTATTTTTCCCCAAATAATCCACTTAAAATGAATTTTATTTATGAATTTTTCTTTCCCCAATATCATCTTCCACTTCAAATGAATTATATTTACACTATTTATACATGCTTAGAATGTGTTGTATTTATGGCTTAGTTATATTTCATTTTTCTTATTATTTGTTCAAAATTTATAATTATTTCAATATTTTTGGACTTTTATGAATAGTTTAATTAATTTTTCTCATGTGTTAATAGTTTCTAAACCACTATTTTATTTTATTTATATATTTATGCATTTATTTTCTTGATAAATTACAATGATTATTGCAATTAGGTATTTATTTTCTTGATAAACTACTATTTTTATGTAATTTATATATTCATGTAGTTGTGTTCTTAATAAACTACTATAACCAATCCAAGTAGGTATGTATTCAATTGTGTGTATATCTTATTGTCTCAATACCTTTCCTTACAAAAATATTATCTTTCATCTATCCATGATTTTTTGTTATTGATAATTGTCCATTACCTATGTGGTAGAGAATCCATAACACATTCGAATAATTTTTGTCAAATATAGCCTAATTGTAATTGTTTAGTCAAAAATAGAAAAATCACCTTATATATTTGTATATATGTTCAAAATTTTTATGTGATTGAAATATTATTCAAATTTTGGTAAAACATTTTTTTATCAGTTTTTTATAGGAACACAACACATGAGCTCCCTTGAAATTTGTTTTTTATAGAGAAAACATTGGACATCAGATTGCAAATACCTAGCCCCTTCCCTGATAGGTAAGATCATCATTCTTCATTAAAACATCTCACTTGCCAAACTAAATAGAATGAGGATCCATATTTCTTGAAGGATCACAAAATGATGGTGCATATCATTATCTTAGGTTTCTCATAAGTATATGTTTATTTGAATTTGAAGATTAAGTCCGTAACACTGTTTTGGTTTATTGAATAGGGACGGTGGACCAACCAACATAAATTCAATGTTAAATGGTCCCTAAACTGTAAAGTCAGAGATTATACCTCATCCCTCTACCTTTAGCATCATTCTGTGTCTTAGGGTTAGCAATATCATTTCACTCTTTTTTAATAGATCATTTGATCTACATTGATATTTTTCTATTATCTAGAATTTCCAATATGTTCCATGTGATCAGGACCCTATCATCAATGTAATACAACAACACCTAATTTTTTAAAAATTTTGGTCAATTTTAGTTGATTCAAGATAGATTGGGATGTGTTTGTTTGGGTAAATTTTGGTTATGTTGTGTCATTTCTGTTTGATTTGGCTCAGATCTATCTTGTTTAATTCAATTATGTTCCCTTATAATTAGTTAAGTTTCATTCTATTTAGCTATTTTTTTAGTTTGGTATCATTAACTTTTATTCTATTGTATTTGGTTCACTGTGATTTGATTTTTCTAGGTTCTTTCGTTTATGCGGTACATATTTCACCACCCACTATTTTATAACCCTTTATACTAGATATAGTTTTATTGAATTATATTTCATTCTATTAATTCATATTCTTCATTGTCATGTTTGGATTCATTTACAACCTAATTTTCATTATCTTTCATAATATACTTTTGAATATTATCCAATCATTAGTTATTACCATTCGAAGAAATTTCTCATTGCAGTCATTAAACTCCACACTGTATTTCCATTTAAATTTTTCATTGCAGCCATTGCTTCTAGTGTATATTTTATTTAACATGATGTGATCAGTTACAGTTGTTCTGTTAAATTCCCACATGAATGAAAGCCCTACTAAGTCACTTCAACATTGTTTTTTGTTTTATATTATTGAAATTGATGATGGGCGATTGGAATGGGTGGGGGTGGGGGTAGGGAATTGGCAGGGTGGTGGTGGGGGACTATCAGGGGTGGGGACCTGTTAGGGGGGACTGGTAGGGGCGGTGGGAGGGATGGTAGGGGGAACTGGCAGGGGTGGGGTGGGGGGAGAATGGCATGGGTGGGTTGCGGGGAGACTATCATGGGTACTGGTAGGGGTGGTTGGTGAAATAGAAGGGGGGAAATGGAAGGGGAGACAGTAAGGGGTGGGGGTGTGCAGGGGTACAGGCTGTGCGAGGGGGGGGGGGGTGGAAGGAGTGGTGGGGGGACTGGGACTGGAAGGGGGAACTGGAAAGGGGTGGGATTGAAAACTGGAAGGGGGTAGAGCTGGAGGAAAAACTAGTAGGGGTGAAATGGCAGGTGGGTGGGGAACGGGAACGATGGGGGGGGGGGGGACTGGTAGGGGGATACTGGTAGGGGTGGGTTGGGGGGGGAGACTAGCATGGGTGGGGGTGTGCATGGCGTAGGGTGTGTGTGTAGGGGGTATTTAGGGGTGCAGTGCAAGGGGTGTAAGGGGCTGTGCAAGGGGGTATGGGATGTGTGTAGGGGAGGGGGTGAAGGGGGGAATGATAGGGGGAACTTGTTGTGGAGACTGTAAGGGGTGGGCAGGGGGGAGACTGTTAGGGGGACTCGCAGGGGTGGGGGTGCAGGGGCTTGGGCAGGGGGTGTTCCTTGGTGGAAGGTGCAGGTGGGTGCAACAGGGGGTGTGCAAGGGGGTAGGGGGTCTACAAGGGTGGTAATGTGGGGGTGTAAGGGGTGATGGAGGGGTGTTCAAGGGCAGGGGGTGCAAGGGGGACTTACAGGATGGAACCTAAATGGGAGGGGAAAGGGGTGTGTGTAGGGGGGGTGCGTGCAAGGAAAATGAAATTGAGGATAAAAACCACTCTATGAACTAGTCTATATTCTACAAAAAAAATCATCTACATTTGGAATTTTGATTCTTTCATGTCTATTCAATTGATTAATTTTGTAATACCTGGAACAATTCCTTGTACTGTAGTCTGATGTTTCTTAGAACAAGAGGTATGCATTTATGTTTTCTGATCACAATGCATATTATTCATGTTAGGGGGACCGAGTATCATTTAAATTTTGATTCTTTTATGTTTCTTATTATTTTTAAATTTTGTTTTTACAAAATCTATTCAGATTATGCTGCTTGAAAAGAAGTTTCAAGGGCAGTTTGAGACCCAGATTGTTTTGGATCAAGCACTTTGTTGTAGGTGTATTGCTCTTCAATATGGTTTCTTTCTTCATTATGTTAGAAATATAATTTAATGCCTTTGACCATAGAAGCAGGATATTGTAATTATTTTCTCTTTATATGTATTTTTTCCATATGTTCAATGATATTCATTACTATTAATTAATTAATGTTGAAATGAAAATTTCATACAAATTATTGTGTACTGGTTCTATACAATTATTTTAGGAATGGATGAACTCAATGATATGTTTGTCTGACTGAACTACATTCTAAAAAACTGTTGTGGGGGGGGGTGCTAGCAGGGGGGCCTGGAAGGGGGAACTAGAAGGGGGATACTAGTAGGGGTGGGGGTGGGGGAGACTGGCAGGGGTGGAGGAACTGGCAGGGATGGGGTGGGGGGGGCACTGAAAGGGGTGGGGGCATGGCAGGGGAACTGGTGGTAGGGGGAGGGAAAATTAGAATGGGGAGGGTGTAGGGGTGGTGTTTATTGGGGGGGGGGGGGGTCTGGAGGATAGGGAGGAGGAGAGGGTGCATGTGGGGTGAAAGGGGGAGGGGTGGGGAAAGTGGTTTCATGGGGGGTGGGGTAGTGGGGTAGGGGTGAAAGGGGGGCAATGGGGGGGGGACTGGTGGGGGGAGGGTGCAGGGGGGAGGGGGTCTGCATGGGGGTCTGAAAGGCAAGGGTAGAGGGGAGGCTGCGGTGGGGTGTATGGTGGGAGGGGGCTGTGGGGGTGGGGTGTGAAAAAATGGTGTATGGGGGGTAGTGAGGGGAGGGAAAACTGGCAGGGGGAGGGTGTAGGGACGAAGGGTGGGGGTGCATTGGGGGGTATATAGGGAATGGGGAGGGGGGAGAGTGTAGAATGGGTGCAAGGGGGAGTGGTGGGGCAATGGGGTGAAAGAGGTATGAATATGTGGGGAAGGGGTGAAAGGGGGAGTGGGGGAAGGAAAATTGGCAGGGGGAGGGTGAAGGGGGATGGTGCAGGGGGTAAGGGATGGGTGTTCTACAGGGGAGGGGGAGGGGGGAGGGTGCAGGTAGGGTTTAAGGGTGAGGGGTGGGGTAGGGTAGTTGGGAAGTGGGTTCAAGTGGGGTAGTGGGGGATGGGAAAATGGATAGGGGAGGGATCAGGGGGTTGGGGAGGGGGTAGGGGGATTGTAGGGCTTGGGGGAGGGTGTAGGTGGGGTGAAAGGGGGTAGGGGTAGGGCATGGGGTGGATTAGTGGGATAGGGGTGTAATAGGGTAGTGGGGGAGGGAAAATTGGTAGGGGTAGAGGTTATGGGTGGGGGTGTATTTTCAATGAAATGGGAAGGCCTATAGCCACATTTTCAAGCCGTGGATATAAAACCTCTGTGTCTTATGCTTCTAACACAGTTTCAAACCATGTCTATAGGCCTTTACCTATAGCCACACCAATACCATCCACAGTTCATTAAATTGTGGCTATAACCTATAGCCAATGTATTTGGGCTTATATCAACAGTTCCATAGTGTGTCTATAGCCAAAATTTCTAGAAGTGAAAATCCCTAAAACCTTAGCCTCAAAAAACCCTAAACTATCATCCCCAATAGCCATAAATTAATATCCCCAAAACTCCATGAACCCTTGTGACCAAAAACCATGAACCGGGAAAAACAAACACATAATCCTCAACCCCAAAAAACCATGAACACCTAGCGAGAGAAAAACCCTGAATCCTCAACCCCAAGAAAACCCTGAACCCTTTGATATAAAAAACCCTAAACCCACAATCCCAAAAAACCTTGAACCATCTATCCCAAAAATCACTAAACCCCTTGCCTGAAAAACCCTCAACCCTTATCCCACAAAAATCCACAACCCTCATCCCCAAAAAACCATCAACCCTCTTCCCCAAAATACCCGCAACCCTTATCCCAAAAAAACAAACAACCCTCAGCCCCAAGAAACCCTCAAACCTCATCCCCAAGAAACACTAAACCCTCATCTCCCAAAAACCCTAAACCCTCATCAATAAAAGGGAATAATCTCCAATCCCTAAAAAACCCAGAACCTATATCTCAGAAAACCCTAAACCCTCTGTACCAGAAAAACCCTAAACTGCAACCCCAAAAAACTATAAACCCTTATCCCTTAAAAATATGAAACCATCATTCCGAAATAATCCCTCGACTAAAAAAACACAAAACATGCATCCTCATTAAACCCTAAAACCTCGTCCCCAAACATCCCTAAACCCTCATCCAATAAAACCCTAAACCCTCACACCAAAAAAAACCCTCAAACCTCATTCCCAAAAAACACAAAACCCTCATCCCAAAAAAACCTTAGTCCTAATACTAAAATAACCCTAAACCATCATAAAAAAAATCTTAATGCTCAACCCTAAAAAACACATTCTCCCCGATCTCCAAACTACCCTAAACCATCATCCCTAAACTACACTAAACCCTCAGCCACAAAAGAACCATAAACACCTCACCCAATAAAATAAACTTTATTAACTAAAAACTTTAAACCCTCATCCCTAAAAATCTGTAAAACCCCAACCCTAAAAAATCTGAAACCTAGAGAAGAAAAACCCTAAACACTGACCTCCAAAAAATAGTAAACACTCGTCATAAAAAAATCCTAGATCCATAGCAATAAGAAACCTTAAACACTCAACCCAAAAAAATCCAAAACCCTTATAACCAAAAAACCTTAAACACGTATCCCTAAGAAACCCTAAACCCTTATCCCCATAAAAATCTTAAACCTCATCCCCCCAAACCCTAAACACTCATCCCAAAAAAAAACCTAAACACCCACCCTATGAATACTCTGAACCCTCAATAAAAAAAACCATAACCCTCAACCCTTAAAACACAAAACCCACTATCCCAAAGAATCCCAATCCTCTATAACTAATGATAACTAAGCCTCATCCCAAATAAACCCTAAACCCTGAACCCCCATGAAAATCTAAACCCTCAGCCCCAAAAAACCTAACCATGAGGCCAAAAAGACCCCAAACCCTCATCCAAAAAATCATTAAACACTAATACCCATGAAAATCTAAACCCTCATCCCCAAATAACCTAAACCATGAGGCCTAAAACACCCTAAACCCTCATCCATAAAATCTTTAAACACTAATACCCATAAACCCTTTACCCTTATCCCAAAAAAAACCAAAATTTCATCCCCAAAAAATCCTAAAACCTCATCCCTAAAAAACCAAAAACCCATATCCCCCACAAACCAAAATCCCATAACCAAAAAAAATAAAAAACCCTTATCTCCAAATAATCCAAATCTCTTAGCCCTAAAAACCCTAAAACCATTTCCTTAAAAAACACTAATCTATAAGCCCTAAAAATTAGTAAACACCAAACCCTAGAAAACCCTAAAATCATAGCCCCAGAAAAATCTAAACCTGCCACTATAGAAAACACTAATACATTATCCTTAGAAAATCCTAAACCCCCATCCCCAAAAAAACCCCATTCTTCAGCCCTAGAATACCCTTAAATCATAGCCTTAGAAAAAACAATACCCTCTATACCCGAAGACCCTAAACACGCATACCAAAA
This sequence comes from Viscum album, assembly GCA_963277665.1. Taxonomy (NCBI): domain Eukaryota; kingdom Viridiplantae; phylum Streptophyta; class Magnoliopsida; order Santalales; family Viscaceae; genus Viscum; species Viscum album. The sequence continues at coordinate 1,801,203,133 of OY728164.1, forward strand.
AACCATAAACCCTCGTTCCTAGAAAATCACAAATCCTATACCCCAAAACCCCAAAACCCTCATCCTAGTAAACCCTAACCCCTGACCCCCAGAAAAACCAAAACCCTCTGGCCAAGAAAACCCTAAACCCTCACCCTAGATAAAAATAAACCCTCATCCCCCTAAAAACAATAAACTCTCAGCCCCATAATACCCTAAACTATAAGTCTAAAACCCCTAACTCCCAAGCCCCATAAAACCCAATATTTTCATCCCCATAGAAACCTATGAATTCATTACCATAAATCCATAAACCCTCAAACCAAAAAAACCCTACACACACCACCCTATAAACCCCTAAACCATTTTTCCCATAGATCGATAAACCCTAATCCCCCGAAATCTCTAAACCCTCAATCCAAAAAAAAACCAAAACAATCATACCAATTTTTTTTCTAAACCATAAACACCAGAAAACCATAAACCCTCATCCCCTAAAACCATAAACACTAATCCATAGAAAACACTAAACCCTCATCCCTAAAAAATCATGAACCCTCATACCCAAAAAACCAAAACCCTTAGCTGCAGAAAATCCTAAAATGTCATCCATAAAACACAAGAAAACCCTAGACACGCATTCCCAAAAAAACCTAAATCCCACACCCACATAAAACTGAAAACCCTTAGTCTATGAACCCTAGAAAATCCAAAACCCTCTTCCCTAAATACTCTAAAACCTCAAGCCCATAAATCCCTAAACCCTCAACCCTAGAAACACTAATACATCAGCGCTAGAATACCCTAAAACTTCATACCTAGACAACCCTAAACCCTCAACCCTAGAAAACAAAAAAATATTAGCCTTAAAAACCATAAAATATCATCCCTATAAGTCCCTAACCCTTAGATCCAAATAAACTTAAACCCTCATCCTTAGAAGTACCTAAATCCTCATCCATAGAAAAACCTAAACTCTCAGCACAATAAAACCATAAACCCTCATCCCTAGAAAAACCTAAACCTTCATCCATAGAAACCTCTAAACCCAAGCCCATAGAAAAACCTAAACACCCATCCCTAGAAAATCTTGAACCCTTATCCATAGAAATCCCTAAACCCAAAGCCTCAAAAAACATTAACCATCATCCCTAGAACACCCTAATTCCTCAGCTCCAATAGACACTAAACCCTCATCCCCAAAAAACCCTAAACCCACTAACATAGTAAACCCAAAACCATCATCCCTAGAAAACAAAAAACCTCATCCCTAGAAATCGCTAAATCCTCATACCCATAAAACCTTAAACCTTAATCCTTAGAAAACCATAAACCCCCAAACCTATAATTTTCTAAACCCTCCACCCAAGAAAACCCTAAACCCTCAGCCATTGGAAAAATTAAACCATTATCACCTGAAAAACAAGAACCCTCATCCCCATAAAAACAAAAAAAAAACTCATCCCCATAAATCCCTAAACCCCAATCCATTAAAAACTCTAAAAACAAAACCATAGAAAACCCCAAATGCCCATAACTTAAAAACACTAAAAACCTATCCCATGAATATCCTAAACCATCATCCCCATAAAAAACTAAATCCTATTCACCATAAAATCCAAAACCCCCAATCCCAGACAACACTAATCCCTCAGCCCAAGAAAACCCTAAACACTCAACCATAGAAATCCATAAACCCTCAACCCTAGAAAAACCCAAATCCACAGCCCCAAAAAACCCTAAACCCTTAGACATTGAAAACACTAAACCTATAGCCCTAGAAAACCCTAAACCTAAATCCTTTGAAAGCCCTAAATCATTCTCCAAATTAACCATAAACCCTCAACCCTAGAAAACTATAATCCCTCAATACCGAAATACCCTAGTCACTCAACCCTAAAAAATCTTAAACGCTCATCCCAAGAAAACCTTAAACCCCCAGGTCTAGAAAACACTAATCCAATATCCATAGAAAATGCTAGATCCAAATCCTGTGAGAACTCTAAATTCTTATCCCCATAAAACACTAAACCCTCACCCTAAAAACACCTAAACCCATATCCCTATAAAACCCTTAACGTTCATCCCAAGAAAAACCTAAACCATCATTCTTAGAAAACCCTAAACCCTCAGTGACAAAAAACACTTAACCCACCGCACTAGAAAACCCTAAACCCTCATCTACAGAAAACCATAAACCCTAATCCATAAAACACCATAATCCCTCATCCACTTAAAAACCTATACCATCAACTAGAAAATCCTAAACCCAGAGTCCTATAAAATCCACTACCCTCAACCATATAAAAACCTAAAATCTCACCCAAAAAACTCTAAATCCTCAACCCTAAGAAACCCATAATCCTTCTCCTTAGATAACCCTAAACCCTAATCCCAAAAAATCATCATATCCTTACCCAAAGAAAACCCTAATCACCCATTCCCAGAAAACCCTAAACTATAAACCCATGAAAACCCTAATCACAAAGCCTCAATAACCATAAAACATTACCCCTAAAAAAATATGAACTCTTAGTCCCATAAAACTCAAAACCCTCATCCCCATAACACCCTAAACCCTTATCTCCCAAAAACATTAAACCCCCCACCCTAGAAAACCCTAAACAATATTTCCGTGAAAATCACAAACCCTCATCCAAAGAAAATGACGAATCATCTTCCCTAGGAAACAATAAACACACGTCCTTCGAAAACCCTAAACCCTAAACCCCAAAAAAACCATAGACCTATCCTTAAAAAACCCTATACCCTCATCACTGAAAAACCCTACACCCTCATCCTAAGAAAACACTAGTCTATTAGACCAATAAAACCCTATACACTTATCCCCAGAAAACCCTGAACACTGAGCCCTAGAAAACCCTAAACCTTCATCCCTTGAAAACCATAAACCCGAATCTTCAAAAAAACCTAAACCAGCATCTGTAAAAACCATATACCATCAGCCCCAGAAATCCCTAAACTATATTACCAAGAATACCCTAAAACCTCAGCCACATAAAACCCTAACCCCTCAGCCACAGAAAAACCTAAACCTTCATCCCTAGATAAACTCAAACCCATAACCACAAAAAACCCTAAATCCCAATCCCATGAAAATCATAACCACTAATCCTGAGAAAACCCAAAACCCCTTACCTATGAAAACCTTAAACCCTTACCCCTAGTAAACCACTAAACCATCGCTCGAAAAAACCTTAATCCATTAACCCTACAAAACCCTAAACTCTCCACCCATAAAAATGTAAACCCACGTCCCTAGAAATCCCTAAACCAAAAGACCCCAAAAAAACATAAATCCTCATCACCAAAAAACAATAAACCCTAATCTCCATCAAAACTTATAATCTCATCCCAAAAAACCCAAAACCCACATATCCAAAAAATCTAAACACTCATCATAAAAAAAAACATCAAACAATCATCCACAGTAATCCTAACCCTCACACCAAAAACACGTAATCCCTCATCACCAAAAAACCTATAAACTCTCTACTTTTCAAATCCATATACCCTCATCCCCAAAAAACCCGAAACACTAATCCCTAAAATACCTAAATAATGAACCTCGAAAATAAAAAAACCCAAACCCCAAAAATCCTAAATCCTTACCACCAAAAAATCATAAACCACAAGGCCAAAAAACCTAAAATACTCACCCCTAAAACCATTAAAACACTCATCCACAAGATACCATAATCCTTCATCACCAAAACCCATATATTCTCAACCTAAAAACCATAAAACTTTCATCCAAAAAATCCCTAATCCCTCAACCCTAAAAGAAACCCTATAACATCCACCACAATAAAAAACCCTAAACCCTCAACCCAAAATAATTCTAATATGTCATTACTAAAAAACCATAAAACCTCATCTCTAAAAATCCCTAAACCTGCATCCAAAAAATACACTAAACCCTCATCCTAGAAACTCCTAATCCCTCAGCTCTATATAACCCTATATCATAATCTTGTAAAACCCCTAAACCATCATCCCCAAAAATTCTAAAATCTCAACCCAAAAAACCCAAAAAACTCATCCCCAAAAAACCATAATCCCTCAACCCCAATAAAAAATAATTTATAATCTCCAAAAAACCCTCATCTCTAAAAAACCCTAAACCTTAGGCCCTAGAAAACCAAAAACACAACCCAAAAAACCCCTAAACTCTTAGCCCCCAAAAAACTGTAAACACTCATTCCATAAAAACCTAAACCATTGGCTTCAGAAGACCCCTAAACCATTATCCTGAAAACCACTAAATCCTTTACCTTAAAAATACTAAACACTCAGCCTAAAAATACACTAAACCCTGAGCACTAAGAAATCATAATACCTCATCCCTAATATACCATAATCCTCCATCCCATATACACCATAAACAATCGGCCCTAATAAACCATAAACTTCCATCCCTAAAAATCCTAAACCCTTATCCATAGGAAACACTATTCCCCTTTACCCAAAAAACCTAAAACCTAATCTCTAACAAACCTTAAACCCTCATCCCCAAGAAACCCTAAACCCTTATCCCAATGAAACCCTAAACCATTAACCCCAAGAAACCCTAATCCCTCAGCTCAAAGAAACCCTAAATCGTCTTCCCTGAGAAACCCTAAATCTCTATCATCAATAAACACCAATCCCCCACTCCCATGATACCCAAAACCATCATACACATGAATTACTAAACTTTGTTCACCAGGAAAACCCAAACCATCTTCCCCAAGAAACACTAATCCCTCAGCACTAGGAATCCAAAAACAGTCAATCCAATGGAACCCTACACCCTTATCTCTATGAAAACTAGAACCCTTATCCCCAAGAAAACCTTAACCCTCAACCCGAAGAAAACCTGAACCCTCATCCCCATGAAACCATAAACCATTATCCCTAAGAAAACATTAACCCTAATCCCCAAAAAAACTAGACCATCAACCCCAAAATCCCCAGACCACTCATCCCTAAAAAACATTGATCCCTCAACCCAAAAATATCATGAACCCTCATCCTAAAAAAACCATGAAAACTTAACCACAAAAAACACAGATTCCTCATCCATAAAAATACTTGAACTCTTATCCCCAAGAAACCCTGAACCCTCATCCCAAGGAAAACATTAACCCTCAACACTGAGAAACCATAAACCTTATCCCTAAGAAACCATGAACCCACACCCACAAGAAACACTAAAAACTCATCCCTATAAAACCATGTACCCATATCACCAAGAAACTTTAAACCCACATCACCAAAATTCCATGAACCCTTATCCCCATGAAACCCTTACCCCTCAGCCTGAAGAAACCCTAAAGCCACAACCCTAAATAAGCCTAAACTCACTTCCTCAAGAAACCTGATCCCTTAACCCCAAGAAAACTTTAACACTCTACCCTAAAAAAACTATAACACTCTACCCCAACAAACCCGTAACCCTTAACCCTAAAAAAATTTAATCCTCAACCCCCCAAAACCTTGAACCATGTTCCCTAAAAGCCATTTATAATCTACCCCCAAAACCCCAAAACCCTTAGGCTAATAAGACACTGAACCCTCTGCCCCAAACAACACTAAAACCTCACCCCCAACATCCCTAAACCATATTCTATAAAAATAACCCATCCCCAAAATACCATGAACCTTCAATCCCAAAAAACCTTGAACTGTCATCCCCATGAAAACTTGAACCCTTGTCTGCAAAAAAATCCAAAACCATCATCCCCCAAAAAATCCCAAAACCATAATCCCCCAGAAAAATTGATCCCTAATCCCTAATAAAACTCAAACCCACATCCATAAAATACCATGAATCCTCATCCTCTAAAAACATGAACCTGCAGACTTAAAAAACCATGAATCCGCAACATAAAAAACATTGAACCCCCAGCCGAAAAAAAATTATAAGACCTTAGTCCCAAAAAAACCCTAAACTCTCAACCCAAAAAAACCCAAAACCCTGAGCCCCAAATAACCCTAAACCCTCAAACCCAAAAAAACCTAAACCCTCAACCCCAAAAAACCATGAACCCACATCCCTACAAAACCTTGAACAATCTAATCTAAAACCCCCAAAACACTCAACCCTAAAAAACCCTAAACCCTCATCCCTAAGATACCATGAAACCTTTTCCATAAAAATCCTAGAACACTCATCCATAAATACATGGACCACATAGAAAAAAATCCTCAACCATTATCCCCCAAAAAACCCACAACACATAGCCCTAAAAAACCATCATCCCTCATCCCCAAAACACCCTAAACCCACATCCCCCAAAAAACCCTCAACCCTCAGCCCCAAAAACCACAACCCTAATAAACAAACCATAATACCTTAGACCCAAAATCCTAAACCCTCATCCCCACAAAACAATAAACCTTCACCAACAAATATTGAACTCTTAGCACCAAAAATCACTAAACCCTCATCCCCCCAAAACCATAAATCCTCAGCTAAAAAAAACCTAAACAATCATCACCCAAAACCCAAAACCCATAGTCAAAGAAAACCTAAAACCCTCATCCAAAAAAATTGAATCCCACAACCCTAAAAATACATAAACCCTTATCCCCAAAAAACAGTAAAACCATTTCCCAAAAAAATCATAAATCCCTTTCCCCAAAAATTCTAAACCCTCAACAATAAGAAAACCCTAAAACCCCATCCTTAAAAAACCATAAAAACTTATCCTCCAAAACACTATACCATCATCCCCTAATAATCTTAAACCCTCATCCCCAAAAACCCCTAAATACTCACTCTAAAAAAAACTAGAAACCCTCATGCCCAAAATAACATCAACCCTAAGTCCCAAAAAACCATAAACCATCAACCCCAAAAAACCCTAACCCCTTAGCCCAAAAAATACATAACCTCTCATACCCAGAAAATGCTAAACCCTCATCCAAGAAAATCCTTAACCCATAATCCCTAAAACAGCTAAATCATCATCCACAAAAATCAATCAACCATCAACCCCAAAAAAACCTAAACCCTCAACCCATAAAAACCCTAAACATGTATCCCAAAAAATCCATAAACCCTCATCCACAAAAACCATAAGCTCTTATCCCCCCAAAAACATAAACCTATAGTCCCAAAGAAACATAAACCCTCTGTCCCGTGAGAACCTAAAACTATACCCCCAAAAATGATAAACATTCATACCCAAAATACCCTAAACCCTCAGCCTGCAAAAAATCCTAAACCCTTATCCCCAAAAAACCTTAAACCCTCGTCGCCAAAAAACCCTAAAACCTCAACCACTTAAATCCATAAACCCTTATCTCTAGAAAACATTCGACCCCCATCCCCAAAACCGCAAAAACTTATGCACCAAAAAATCCAAAACACAGCTCACCAAAAAAATCTCATTCTTAAACCCTAAGAAACCAAAAACCCTCATCCCTAAAAAAACCTAAACCATCATCACTAAGAAAACCTAAAATATCAAAATTAAAAAACACCAAATAATTAGCCCCAAAACCCCAAAACCCTCATCCCTAAAAAACACTAAATCCTTAGATAAAAACGACCTTAACCCTCATTCTTGTAAAAACGAAAACCCTCTTCCCCAAAACAACATGAAACCCACAACCCCAAATGACCATAAACTGTCAATTGAAAAAAACCCAAAACCTTGATTCCTAAAAATACATATTCTCTCATGCCCAAAAAATCCAAGACCCTAAGCCCCCAAAAAACTAAACCCTTGGGCCCAAAAAATCGTAAACCTTTTCCCTAAAAAACTTTAATCCCTTACCCCACAAAATTTTAAAACCTAAGACCCAAAAAAACATAATCCCTATGCCCTGAAAAACTATTAACCCATAGCTCCAAAAAACCCTTGACCCTCATCCCAAAAAAAACATAAACCCTCAAGCCTAAAAAACCCCAAACCCTCTGTCCTAAAAACCATAAACCCTAAACTCTACAAATACCTAAAATATCATCCCCCCGAAAAACTAAACTCTTAGACCAAAAAAACTTAAACCATCACCAGCAAAACAAACCCTAAAACCTCAACCCTAAAAAACCCAAAAACCTCACCGAACCTAAAATACCCTAAACCCTCAGCCTAAAAAAACCATAAACCAATAGACCCAAAAATCTGTAAACCCCCAGCAAAAATATCCTGAACCACATACACAGAAAAAACTAAAACATCATCCCCATAAATATTAACCCTCATCCCCCCAAAAACCTCAAACTCTAATCCCAAAAAAACCATAATCCCTCCATAAGAAAAAATGATAAACCATCAGGGAAAAAAACCAAAACCCGTAGTAAAAAAAACCTTAAACCCTATCCCTAGAAAACACTAGACCACCACCATCCTTATAAATCCCCAAACCCTCATCCCCATAAAACCATAGACCCTCATCCCTAGAAAACCCAATACCCTATACCCCACAAAACCCTAAAACTATCTCCCTATAAAACACTCCATCCTCTACCCGAGAAAACACTAAATAGGTATCCCCCCAAAACATTAAACCATCAACCCAAAAAAAACCCTAAACTTTCATCCCTAGAAAACACTAACACCATAGTTCGAGAAAAACCTAAAACCTCAGACATAGAAAATCATGAACCCCCATACCAAGAAAATCATAAACTCTCCATCCACAAAACCATAAAAATTTAGCATTGAAATACCATAATCCCTCACCCCATGAATTATTGAACCCACTACTCCAAAAAACCCTAACACTTAAGCCCTAGAAAACCCTAAACCCTAGGCCCCATAAAACACTATACCCTCATCCATAGAAAAACATAAACCCTTGTCCCTAGAAAACCATAAACCCTGTGACTCAGAGAACACTAAACCCTCTTCAATAGAAACGCCTAAACCCTCACTCCAAGAAATCCCTAAAACCTTATCCATAGAAAATGATAAACCCACACCACCGGAAATCACTAAACCATTATCCATAGAAAACCCGAAACCCTCAACACAAGAAAACCCTAAACACTTATTCCTAGAAAATCCCAAACACCCAACCCAAGTAAACCATTAAACCCCAACCCCTAAAACCATAAACCATCATCCATAGAAAACACTAAACCCTATGTCCTAGAAAACCCTAAACCCACAAACCTAGAAAAACCCAAACCCTGATCCCCAGAAAACTAAAAACTCTAATCCCTTTTCCTTAGAAAAAACTAAAACCTCATCCAAAAAAAACATATCATGTAGCTTTGGGAATCAACAAAGCCTCAACCCCAAAAAACCATATAACCGCATCACAAGAAAACCCAAACTCATAGACACAAAATAGCCTAAACCCTCATACCCATAAAACTATAAACCCTAATACCTAGAGAACCATAATCCCTCAATCCTAGAAAAACCTCAACCCTCATCACTAGAAAACCATAAACCCTCAACCACAAAAAAACGTCAACCCTTAGCACTAGAAAATACTAAAATCTTATCCCTAGAAACCCATGAAACATCATCCCTTGAAAACTGTGAAACCTAGTCCCCAAATATCATTGAACCCACAAACCTAGAAACACCTAAAACCACATCCCTAGAAAACCCTCTGCCCTCAACCCTAGAAATCATTAAACACCCATCCCTGGAAAACCCCAAACCCTCAGCTGTAGAAAACACTGAACCCTCAAACATAGAGAACCTAGAACCCCATGGACCATAAAAAACTAAAACCTCTTCCCTAGAAAACACTAAATAATAATTCATATAAAACCATAAAACCTCATCCCCAAAAAACCCTAAAACCTTATCCCAAGAATCCCCTAAACCCTGAACTTTGGAAAACCGTTAACCCTTGGATTTAGAAAAACCTAAACCCTCAGTTCCAAAAAAACCTGAACCCACAATACAAGAAAACCATGAACCCTCAATCCCAGAAAGTACTGAACCATCCTACTTAGAAAACCATGAACCCCCAATTCCAAAAACCCCTATACCCTAAACCCCAGAAAATATACACATCCTCATAAAACCATAAACACTTATACATAAAAAAACATTGAACTATGTGCCCCATAAAACCGTAAATCCTTATCCCTAGCCAACCCTAAACCCTAAAACCATGAAAACCCCAAACTCTCATCCCCACAATTCCTTCAAATCTCTTCCCCTAGAAACCCAAAATCCTTAGCCCCATAAAACCGATAACCCGCATCCATAGAAAACCTCAAACCCTCATCCCTAGAAAACCCCAACTCCTCACCCCATGAGAAAACCAATACCACATTCGTAAAATGTCCAAAAACATTATCCCAAAATATCCCTAAACCCTCAACCCTAGAATACCCTAAACCCTCATCCCTAGAAGACCCTAAACCGTCATCCCAGAATACCCTTAACTATCATCCCCAGAAAACCTCAAACCCTCATCAATATAATTCCTTAAACCCTCAACCCTAAAAAACACCTAAACTCTCAACCTCAAAAAACCCTAATCTCTCGTCCCCAGACACCTTAACCCTCATCCCCAGATAACCCTAATCCTTTAGACCTAGAAAACCGGGAAACCTCATCCCCCAAAAACCCTAATCCCAAAACACTAGAAAACTCAAAACCCTCATCCCAAGAAATCTTTAAATCCTTATCCCCCAAAACCCAAAACCCTCATCCCTAGAAAACCCTAACCTCTCAGCCCCATGAAAATATTCACATTTAACCCAAGAAAACCCTAAACCCTCACCCATATAAAACCATAACCCCTCAGCCCTAAAAAATCAGAACCATAAACCCATGAAAAATCAAATCCCAATTCATTAGAATACCCTAAACCATCAACTCCATAAAACTCAAGACCCTCATCCCCATAAAATATTAAATCTCTATCCCCAAAAATCCTAAGCCATCATCCCATGAAATCCCTAAAAATTCATCCCCAGAAAACACTAGATCCTTAGTCCTAGAAAACCCTAATCCCTCAGCTCTAGAAAAACCAAAACCTACAGCATCTACAAACATTAAACCATTAACCCAAAAAACCATAACCCCAACCATAGAAAAACCTAAACACTCAGCCCAAGAAAACCCAAATCCATCTGCTCCAAAAAAACTCTAAAACCTCATTCATTGAAAACTATAAACACTCATCCCCATAAAACACAAAAACCACAACGCCAGAAAACCCAATACCATGATTCCCAAAAAATCCTAAACTCTGATCCCCATAAAACCCCATACCCTTATCGCAAGAAAACCATAAATCCCCAGCCCTAAAAAGCCCTAAACACTCAATACCTAGAAATCCTAAATTCATATCATTGGAAAAACATAACCCCACGGCCCCATAAAACCCTATGCCCTCAGTCGTAGAAAATATTAATCCCTAAAAACCAAGAAACCCTAATCCCTCAACCAAAAAAACACCTAAACCCTTAAATGAAAAAAACTAAAAACCCTTATCCCGAAAAAATCATAAACACTCATCCCCATAAAACCAAAAAAAATGCACCCAAAAAAAACTGTAACCTCAACCAAAAAACCCCAAAACCCACATCCAAAAAAAACTAAAACCCATTTTCCAAAAAGTCCCTAAACCCTCATACCAAAAAAATCTAAAACCCTCATATGGAAAAAAACACCTATACCCTCAATGCCAAGAAGCACTAAACACCTAACCCCAAAAAACCGTAAACACTCATCCCCAAAAAAATATAAACCCCCAATCCCAATAAAACTAAAAAGCCTCATTCCAAAAATCCCAAAAACCTCATCCCCAAATCACCAAAAAACCATAGACCAAAAAAAACCTAAACCCTCAGACACAAAAATCGTAAACCCTCATCCCCAAGAAACTCTAAACCCTCATCCCCCAAGACAATAAATTCTCAACCATGAAAAAACCTAAACCCTATGCCACAAAAACCCATAATTCCTTATCCTTATAGAATCCTAAACCCTCATCCCTAAAACCCTAATATCACATACCCAAAAAACTGTTAACACTCGACCCCCAAAAAAATGTAAACCATCAACCCCATAAAACCCTAACCCCTAAAACCCAAAAAATCATATATCCACAATCCCAAAAAAACCACAAACCATCATCCCTAACAATCCCTAATCCCTCAGACCCAGAAAACCTATGAAACCATCATCCCCAAAAAACCTAAACACTCACTCAATAAATCCAAATCCCCACCACCAAAAGAACCTAAACACTCATCCACAAAAAACACTTTAACTTCCATCCAGAAAAAACCCTAAACCCACTGAATGAAAAACCATAAAACCCCAGCTCCAAAAAACCACTAAACCTTTATCCTTAAAAATTACTAAACCTCCTCCCAAATAATCCTAAACCATCCACCCCAAAAACCTAAAACCATTACCCAAAATAAACATATACCCTCAGTCCCAAAAATCCCTACACCATCTAACAAAAACAAACCATGTACACATAGAAGAAAAACAACCTAAACCCCCAAAACTAATAAAAACCATAAAACCTCATCCACAAAAAACTCTAAACCCACATCCCAAAAAAACAAAACCCATCAACCCTGTAAAACCATAATCCTTAAACCCCATAAAAACATAAAACCATAGCCCCATAACAATATAAACTATTTTCCCTAGAAAACCCTAAACCCTCAACCCTAGAAAACCCTACACCCTCTTCCTAGAATCCTTAAAACCTCAGCTGAAGAAAAATGCAAAACCCTCAATTCCAAAAAAACCATAAACCATAAACCCTAGAAAACCCTAAACGTTCATCCCATGAAAAACCTAAACCCATACAACCAAATATCGTTAAAGCCACAGCCCAGAATCCCTGTACCCTCAACACCAAAAACCCTAAACCATCATCCCCATAAAACCCAAAAACCACATCCCCATAAAACCATAAACCCTCAGACCCAAAAAACAATAAACAGTCATCCATAAAAAACACCAAACCCACAACACAAAAACCTCTAAACCCCCACCCCAAAAATCATATTCCCTCATCCCAATAAACCCTAAACCCTTATCCCCAAAAACCCTAATACCGAAAAAACCTTAAAAACTCATCCCTAGAAGACCCAAAACCCTCATACCCCAAAAAATATAAACCCACAGCCCCCTAAAACCCTAAATCATAATACCCAGAAAACCCTAATACCATACCCCCAAAAAAATCATAGACCCTCATTCGAGGAAATCCCTAAACCCACAGCGTTAAAAAATCGTAAAAGCCCCACACCAAATTTCCCTATAGCCCAATCCCAAAGAAACTCTAAACCATCATCCCCAAAAAACCCTAAAATCTCACCCCCTAAATCCCTAACCCCCCCCCACCACCACCAAAATACCAAAAACCTCAGCACCAATAAAACCCTAAACCCATATCCCCTAAAAATGATAAATCATCATCACCAAAAAACCTAAACCTAGATCTCAAAATTAATATAAACCCTCAGTCCCATAAAACCCTATACACTAGGCCCAAAAAAATGATAAACCCTTAATCCCAAAAATCCCTAAATCCCCAGCCCCCCAAAACTAGTAAACCCTCATTCAAAAAACCCTAAACCCTTAGCCCTAAAAAACATTAAACCCTCAAATCTAAAAAACCTAACCCCTTATACCCAAAAAACCTTACTCCCTCGTCCTTAAAAAACCAAAAACCCAAAAACCCATATCCCCAAAACCCCTAAACCATAAGAACCCAAAATCCCAAAACCCTCACCCCCAAAATCCCTCAACCATATGCCCCAAAAAAAACCCTAAACCCACTGCCCAAAAAATATCTAACCCCTTAGCACCAAAAAACCCTAAACGCACTGCCCAAAAAATATCTAACCCCTTAGCACTAAAAAACATAAACCCTAATCTCAAAAAACACTAAACCCACCACTCCCCAAAACAGAAATCCCTCACGTAGAAAAAATCATAAAACCTCATCATCAAATAACCTTAAACTCTCATCCCTAAAAAACTCAAAACCCTTATTCCCAAAACACTCTATAACTTCTACGCCAAAAAACCCTAAACCCTAAGCCCAATAAAACCCTGAAATGTCAGCCAAAAAACCCCTAAAACCTTATCCTAAAAAAATCATAAACCCTCATCTCGAAAAATCCAAAATCCTTAGCCCTAAAAAACACTAAACCCTAAAAAACCCAAAAAACTCAGTTATAAAAACCATAAACCCTCACCCCAAAAAACCATAAAATCTCGTCCAAAAATTCCCTTAACCATGAGAACCAAAAAAACCGAAACTCTCAATTCCAAAATACCATAATCCCTAATCTAGAAAAAAACCTAGACCCTCATCCGTAAAATACCCTAAACCCTCAGCCCCCAAAAACTGTAGACTATATGCCCCAAAAAACCTAAACCCTTAGATACAGAAAACCTAAATCCCCAACCCAAAAAATCTCTAAACCCTAATCCCCAATAAACCCAAAACCCTCAGCTCCAAAAACACTCTAAAACATCAGCTCAAAAGAATCCCAAACCCTCTACCACTCAAAACCTAAAACCCTCAACACCAGAAAAACCAAAACCCTCATTCCCAAAAAACATAAACCCTCATCCCTAAAAAGCACTAAAACATCATCCCCAAAAAATCATAAAACCCCAGTAGGGAAAAACCATAAATACCTATCCCTATGAAACCCTAAACCCCCATCACCAAAAACCCTAAGCCCTCAGCGTCATAAGTCCCAAAACTATTATCCCTAGAAAAGCCTAAATCTGTATCACCCAAAAAAACCCTAATCCAACAACCCCAGAAAGCCATGATTGTCTTCCACATAAACATATAAACCTTAACCCCAAGATAAACCTAAACCCTTATCCCCATAAGAACCTAATACTTAATCCCTAAAAACCCAAAACCCTCATCCCTAGAAAAACCTAAACTGTCATCCCTAGACAACCATAAACCATGTTCCCAATAAAACCCTAAACCCTCAACCATAGAAAACCCTACACTCTGAGTCACAGAAGTCCCAAAACCATTAGGCCTTGAATAACCTAAACCCTCATCCCATAAATCCTTAAATCTTCATCCTTAGAAAAACATAAACATTCATCCCTAGAAACCTAAAACCCATATACCTAGATAATAGTAAACCATTATCCCATGAAAAACCTAAAACATCAACCCTAGAAAACCAATAACCTTGGGCCTTAGAAAACCCTAAACCCCCAACCCCCAAAACCCCTAAATCATTATTCTAAGAAATAAATAAACCCTTAGCAGTAGAAAACCATAAACCCTCAGCACCAATAAAATAGTAATCCCCCATTCCCAGAAAATTCTCAACCCTAGAAAATCCTAAATCTTCAGTCATAGAAATTCCAATACCCAAAACACATGAAAATCCAAAACACATACTAACAGAAAATGCTAAACACTCAACCCTAGAAAACCCTATCCCCTTAGATCCTGAAAAGACTAATCCCTCATCCCTATAAAATCCTAAACCCTCATCCCCAATACACGAAAAAACCATAAAACCTCATCCATAAAAAAAACTAATCCCCAATCCCCAAAAATTTTTAAACCCTTTGCCTCAAATAAACCCAAACCCTCAACCCTAGAAAACCCCAAAGCACAAGACTAAGAAAACCCTAAACCATCATCACCTCAAAACACTAAATCCACAGGACTAGAAAATATAAATACTGAGCACTATAAAACCTTAAACCCTAAGCTCCAAAATGGCCAAATTCCACATCCCTAGAAAACCATGAACAATTAGTCTTAGAAAACCCTAAACCCTCACCCGTAGAAACCCCTGAACCCTCAGCCCTAGAAAACCTAGAACACTCAGCACCAGGAAACCCTGAAAAATCAGTTCAAAAAAAACCCAAATCCTCATCCCTAGAATTCCCTCAAACCTAAGCCCCATAAGCACTAAACATTCATCCCTAGAAAACCAGGATCCCTCATCTATAGAAAACCCTGAAAACTTATCCCTAGAAAACACTAAACCCACATACCTAGAAAACCCTAAACCCTCATCCCTAGAAAACCCTAAAACCCCAGCAACATAAAACTCTAAATCCTCATCCCCATGAAACACTAAACCCTCATCCCCAGAACACACTAAACCCTCATCCCTAAAAAACCGTGAAGGTTTGGTCACAAATTACCCTAAACCCGCATACTCATTAATCCCTAAATCCTATTACCAATAAAACCCTAAACCCTCATACCTTGAAAACCAGTAACCCTCATCAGCTTAAATCCCTAAATATTCATCCACATATGACCCTAAACTCTGACCTCTAGAAAACCCTAGACCCACATCCCCAAAAAATCTTAAATTCCCAGCCACTAATAACCCAGAAAACTTATCCCCATTAAACCCCAAACACTCATTTGCAGAAAACCCCAAACCCTCATCCCTAAAAAACCCAAAACCATCTCCCCCAAAATAATAATAACCATCATCCCAAGAGAACCCTATACCCACATCCCTAGATAACCCTATACCATATTCCCTTAAAAACCCTAGACTATCAGCCACAGAAAATGGTAAACCCTCGATGTTAATAAACCATACAATAGTAATCATATAAAATCTTAATAACTTAGTCCTAGAGAACCCAAAACCCTTTTCCTTAGAAAAATCGAATCCTTCATCCCTAAAAAATGTAAACCACCATCATATGAAAATTATAAACCCACAGCCCCAGAAAACTCTAGAACCTCATCCCTAGATATCTTTAAACCCTAATCCTTCTAAAACTCCAAACCCTCACCCTAGAAAATCCTAAACACACATCCCCAAAAAAAGATAACATCACATCCATGGAAAACTTTACATCATTAACCCTAAATACCATAAACCCTAAACCCCAAAAAAACACTAACCCCTCAGTCCTTTAAAACTCTAAATCCTCAACCCTAGAAAACCATAAACCCTATAACCTAGAAAACCCTAAACTCTCGGCCACCAAAATTCCTGAACTTCCTGTATTAAAAAACCAGAAAACCAAAGCACTATAAAACAATAAACCCCTATAATTTAAAACACTAAATAGTTTGACTAAAAAAACCCTAAACCACCATCCCCATAAAACCATATTCCCTAAACCCCCAAAAACCTAAAACCTCATCCTAGAAACCCATAATCCCCAATACCCAAATAATATAAACCCTAAACCATATAAAAACCAAAAACCTTATCCCTAGGAAACCCTAATACCAACCCTAGAAAACTCTGAACTCTCATCCATAGAAAACTGGAAACGCTCAGTACTAGAAAACCAAAACCCCAAACCCCCCAAAACCCATAACCCCAATTTCTAAAAACCCTAAACCCGCATACATATAAAACACCATACACTAAGCCACGAAAAACCCGAAACCCTCATCCCAAAAAAAACCTAAAACCTCTGCACTTGAAAAACACAATTCAACAGCCTCAGAAATACCTAATCCCTTAGCATCAAAAAACACAAAACCCACAACCCTAGAAAACCTTAAACCCTATCCCAAAAAAACCCTAAACCCTCAAACCTAGAAAAACCAAAACACTAATCCCCAAAAAACCCTAAATCATCAGTCAAATAAAACTCTAAAATTTCTCGAAAAATACCCTTTACCCTCTGCCCCAAAAAACCCCTAAACACTCATCCCAAAATAAACACAAAAGCCCCACACCAGAAAAACCCTTAACTCTCAACCAAAAAACTCCTAAACACTCATCCCTAAAAAACACAAAACCCCCATCACCATACAAACCCTAACCCCTTAGCCTTAAAAAAACATAAAACATCAACCCAAAAAACCTACACACTCATCTCCAAGAAATACTAAACCCATACCCCCAAAAAACCATACAAACTTATCCTCAAAAAACCATAAACTCTCATTAAAAAAAAGCATAAACCCTCATCCAAAAAAACCATAAACCATTGTCCCTACAAAACCATAAGACCTCATCCCCCAAAAAACATAAAATATTATCCCTAAAAACCCTATACCCTTATCCCCAAAAAATCCTAAAACCTCATCCCTAAAAATGCTAAACCCTTTTACAAAGCAACCCGAAACCCTTTTTTGGAAAAAATACCTAAACCATTAGACCCAAAAAATCCAAAATCTCCTTCCCCAAAAATACTAAATGCTCAGAGCCAAAAAAAAATCTTAAGTGCTCAAACCTAAAATACCCTAATCCCTAAATCACAAAAAACCCTAAACCCTCATTATTAAAAAATGAATCCCTAATCTCTAAAAAAACACTAACCCCTTAGCCCCAAAAAACCCTAAACCCTCAATCCCCCCCCCCAAAACCAAAACCCTCATCCCAAGCAATACCTAATCCATCATCCCCAAAAAATCTTAATCCCGCTTCCCCAAAAATCCCAAAACCCTTAACCCAAAAAAATTCTAAACCCTCATCACAAAAAGAAACTAATACTTTAGCCCCCCAAAACCCCAAACCATCATTACCCAAAAAACCTAAAAAACTCATCCACAAAAAACACTAAAACCTCATCTCTAAAAAACACAAAATCATTTTCACTGAAATACCCTAAACACTCAGCCCCAAAAACCCCAATCCATTATACCCAAAAAAATAATCCCCATCCCCAGAAAACCCTAAACCATTAGCCCCAAAATAACGTAAACCCAAAACCAAAAAAAAATCCATAAACCCACAGAACTATAAAACCCTCAACCCTCAACCCTAAAAAACCATACACCCTCATCTACAAAAAAAACCTAAACCCTTAGCCCTAGTAAAACATAAACCCCCTTCCCCATAAAACTTTAAACCATCATCACCTAAAAAACATGAACCCACATTCCTATAAAACCAAAAAACATCATCCCTATAAATCCCTTAAACCACATCCTTAGAAAACTGAAAAATATCAGCCTAAAAAAACCGAAAAACCAAAACCCCCCCAAAAACCAAAACCCTCAACCCAAAAAAAACACTAAACCCCCATCCCTAAAAAAACCCTAAACCCCCAACCCCCCCAAAAAACCCCAAACCCTCAGCCCCAAAAATCCCTAAACACAAATTCCTAAGAAAACCATAAACTATCACCCCAAGAAAACCATTAAACTTCAATCTCAATAAAGTATAAACCTTCCATCCTTAAAAACACCATAACCATCAGCCCTAAAATTCCCTAAATCATATTCCCCCAAAAAACCATAAAATCATATCCCCAAACAACCCTAATCCCATAGCACTAGAATCCCTAGACCCAAAGCCTAAAAAGGATCTAAACCCTTAGCCCCAAAACCTGAAAATTCTTGCCCCAGTAACCCTAAGCCCTCAACCCCAAACAACCCTAAAACCTCATCCCTAAAAAACCCAAAACCTTTATCCATAAAAAACGTTAATCCCTCATCCCCCCCAAAAACCAAAATGCTCAACTAAAAAAAATTGTAAACCCTTAGACACAAAAAAACAAAAAATCTCATCCCCAAAATCCTAAACCCACAAACCAAGAAATCTTAACACCATAGCCCCCAAAAAACATTTACCCTTAATAAAAAAAATCCTTAAACCCTATAATACATAATCCCAGAACCCTAAAAATTGATATACCCTCATATATAAAAAACCTAAAACCCTTAAAACTAAAAAATTCAGAACCCTCATCACAAAAACACTGATGCCCTCAGCACCAAAAAACCTTAAGCACTTTTCACTAAAATACCATAAACCCTTTTCTATTAGAAACACTAAAAACTTTTATCCAGAAAACACAAAACCTTCAGCAAAAAAAAAACCTAAACCCTCATCCCCGAAAAATCAAAACCATTAACCCCTAAACCCTAAACCCTCAGAACCAGAAATAACTTAATCCCTCGTCCCAAAAAATCCATATACCCTTAACCCCAAAAAACCATAAACTCTCATCACTAAAAAACCTAATCCATCATCCAAAAAAACACCCTAAATTACTATCCCCTAAAAACATTATACTATCAACCCTAAAAAACTATAAACCCTCAAAAAAAATTCCATAAACCCACATCCCTAGAAAAACCGAAACCCTAAAACCCAAAAAAGTGAAAACCCATCTCCCAAAAAAAACCCTAAAACCTCAACCCCAGAAAACACTAAATACTCATCCATAGAAAACCCAAATCTTCCACCACAAGATAACCCTAAACCCTTGTACCTAAGAAACCATAAACCATTCACCCAAGAAAAACCTAAACTCATAGCCCCAAAAAACTCTAAACCCTCATCCCAAGAAAACCCTAAAGCCTCAACACCATAACACACTAAAACCTGATCCCATAAACCCCTAAGCCCTCAGTTCCAAAAACCAAAAACTCTCAAACCCAAAAAACCCTAAACCCTCACCATATAAAACTATAAACCCATAACCACATAAATCCTTATAAACATAGGCCAAATAACCCTAAACCCTCATCCAAATTAAACCGCAAACCATCAAACCCATAAACTATGAAACCTCGTCCCCAAAAAACACTAAATCTTCAACCCCAGAAAAACATAAAACATCATCCCAAAAAAACCCAAAAACCATAACATAAATAAACCTAAACCCCCTTCCCAAAAAACACTAAACCCACTCCCCTGAAAACCCTAGACCACAAACCCCGAAGACCCTAAAACATCATCCTAACAAAACCATAAACATTATGTCCAAAAGATCCATATAGACTCAACCTCAAGATACTCTAATCCCTAAACCATAAAAAAACCTAAAACCTCAATCCCAAAAAGACAAAACACTTATCCTTGAAAAAACATAAACACTCATCCCTAAAAAAACATAAACAATCACCACCAAAATCCCTAACCCTTCATCCCCAGAAAACAAGAAACCATAAGACCCATAATTCCTAAACCCTGACTATCAAAAAAAATACCCTCATCCCTAAAAATCCCTAAAACCTCAACCCTAAAAAACCCTAAACCCATACTCCCAAAAATTCATAAACCCACACCCACCAAAACCCTAAACCCTCACCATAATAAAACCCAAAACCCTTATCAACAAAAAACCATAAACCCTAAGCATAAAAAACCCTAAACCCTAATCCCCAAAAAACCCTAAACCCTCAGTACCGAAAAACCATAAACCCCCAGCCCAAAAAATACTAACCGTCACCCTCAAAACCCTCAAAACCCTCTGCCGGAACAAAACCCTAAAAACCCTAAACACTCATCCCTAAAAAACTAAAACCCAAAGCCAAAAAAACCATAAACCCTTATCTCCAAACCATAAATCCACATAAATAAAACTCTAAACCCTCATACCTACAAAAGGTTTAACCCTCATCCCCCCAAATTCTAAAACCTCAGCCCCAAAAATCATAATCCCTTTAAAAAAACCATAATCCCTCACCCCAAAAAAACCCTAAACAATCAACCTAATAAACCCCTAAATTTTCATCCCCAAAAAACCCTAAACCCTTATCCCCAAAAACCTGAACCCACATCCCATGAAACCCTAAACACATGGCCCCAAATAAACATAAACCCTCAGCCCCCCAAAACCCTAAACCCACGTCCCCAAAAAACCCATCGACCCTATTTCCCATAAACCCTAAAACCTTAGACCCAAATAACCATAAAATTTCATCCTAAAAAACCCCTAAAACCTCATCCCAAAAAACACTAAGAAACAGAAAAAATAGGGCAAGAAATATGGTGGCTCAAGGAAGGAGTCTGGGCATCCTGGGGATTGAGTGCAAGGAAAATTATTAAATTATTCGAATGGAATAATCACAGATTTGGACTAGAAGAAACAATATTTGGTCAGGCATAGAGATATCTCCCTCCTATGTAATACCAGCAATAAAAATCCATATGACCATCGTGCGGCTCTAGTTTCGGCTGAACTGAAGAAGAATTCTGCAGAGGTCATAAAGGTAGCGACATCACTTTCATTTTCAAATTTCAATATTTCTTCTCCCAGTTGAGTCATCAAGAAGGGGTTTTTTCCCATGTATCTAAAAATAGAGAGTATTTTGGGGAATATATTAGTTTATATAGGTTCTTTTTCATAACCTGAGTTTTTATCCAGAAAATCGAAAAGCTCAGGAGGTTTGGTGATCTTTACAAGAGTATTGAAAAAGTATGAGAACTAGATTATTGGATGATAAATGAAATGGGAAGGGGATTTTATCACATATTTTTCCTTATTAAATTGGAAAAGGATGGATTAGATTTCTTTCTTGACTGCACTCAAGCCAGGGCTTCGCCGAATCCATGACTAGGATTGAAATTTTGATCCCTCTAGTGTGAGGAATACCTTCACTCATGTCTAGAAACATATTTTCAAAATTAATTGGCTCTACTAGTACTCCTAGATCCTTTGGGATATCAGTTATTTAGTTATATTCCCCATTAGAATATATCGGCAAATGGATAATCCTATATTTAGGAATTATTCCAGGGTTCCTGTTGAAGCTAATTTGGTAAGAACACTATTTGAAGAGGTGGTGCTTACTACTCGGGATGACATCATCACTATTGAAATTTAGTATGAAAGAAGGCCCATGTTTTGTAACAACTATAACATTATTGTCCATTCCCACTCTAACTGTAGAAGTCTTAAGGTTTGCAGTGTTTGAAATATTTGTGTTCATATTGAGGGATGCTTCCAGTGGAGCCGAAGGAAGGGAAAGGTGAAGGAAAATCTCCCCACTCAGCCCCCACACAAGCACAAAATTGTAGAACCATACTCTAAGGACCACTCTATCTAATAGGTGTTCCCCCTATGATTTTTCTAGTTGATAATAAACTAAAAAATCCTCTAGCAGTTTAGAACCCATAGTTGGATCTGATATTTGAGGCTCATCCTTGACCTTGTGAGGTAGAGCCCAGGGAGACATAGAAAGAATCCCTTTAAAAGGGTATGAAGGACTCCAAACAGGATGAAGAGATGGCCACTATTTGAGAGCCTACTATAAGCATGAAAGTAGGAGGCTGGGGAGGGTCTCCTACAGAGCATGATGCAATTCACTCCTCTACCTTGATCTAAAAGAACCCCATAGGATTAGGGGATGGATATTTCTATATTCCATGTTGTTAGTGATGATGAAGGGGATAAGGAGGAATCATCACCATCGAAACATGTAACTACGCCATCCCCACATCCCCTTAGGGTAGGGAAGAGTGGTCCATGGAACCCCATCCTTGAGATTCCCCACCCAAACATAGTGTCTTTTTTTCCTGGAATGTCTAGTGTTCAAATAGTTGAAGGAAATCCTTCTTCTTTCACTGAAAAGCTGATCATTGTGTCACTGAGTGATCAGTCCATTGAAGATCCCACCAAGATCCCATTCTAGTTGTGGTTGACGTTTTTGGATTAGGGAAATGAATCCATGTGATGGTTGGGAAAGTATATTCTGCCATTAGTTATCTAAATCATGTTTAAGGGAGGAATTTTAATTTAGCAATAGATTCATCTACTAAGGCAGAGGGAACCTACTGCCTTCTCAATAAACCAGTACAGAATACACCTACCCAATTGCAGGGAGTGTATCTTATCCATTTTGTGGATTTCATGAAGTAAGGTAACACATTATGTATTACCCAAGAACCACTTTTTAATCACCTAGTAGTTGATGTGGTCTCAAGACACAAAGATATACAGGTGGACACTCTCGTGAAACCTTATAAGATTTATTAGAGTGTTGAATCCTTCACCTTGGTGTCCTCAAACATAAAAACCATGCGGAAACAAATGGGGAAGCATCCAATGAAGGATTATGCACCATTAATAAATGTTCCCCACTGACAGATAGATACTAGGATGATGATGATGTGGAAAATAAATCCCCTGAAGATGGTGATTAGATGGAGGAAAACATTGACCCATGAATCACTAAGTTTCCCGTGCTTAGGATGCCCAAAAAGAGGGGATGGAAAGGTAAAGGAAATGATAGAACCACCCCCATAATAATGCTAAGCCCCATCCTAGGAGAAAAAAACCCATAATTTAAGGAAGATCATGTTTTTGAACTGTTGAGGACATGGTAATTCTACAATGACCCTATCCCTTCATACGTTCTTATCTACAATGCCAATGCTTTTTGGGATTATTGAACCCAATATGGACTTTGAAAACTGGAAAGGTTTTAATTGGTCCACACCTGGCGACTCTCTTGTTTCACACAACATAAATGAGTGTGACTTGTTAACTTTAAGGGTTATTATAAATTATGACATTCAGGTTATCTCCTATGAGATGATATTTCAAATAATTTGCCTCTCAATACATTCTCATGTTGCTACTCTTACCCTATCCTTTTTATGCATAATGTGTGTACACCGGGAGTAGGGAACTTTGGAGTGGATTGACTCAAATCAATGATCAAAGGACCCATAATTGGGATTTTATTTGGAATTTCAACTCTATTCTGAGACCCAATGAGAGGATCATACCTAATTTTTATTGAGATTCTATAGAATAATTCTATTTCTTCTTTGACCAGTGTAACCTCACTGAAGTTACTATTACTAGAGCTATATTTACATGGGGAAGGTTCAATTCCAATAGAATATAGGATAGTAAACTCGGTATATGTTTCTTTTAGATTAGTGATAGGAGTTTCCCCAATGAAATATATGGGTTTACACTTCCCAAGTTCAAGTCGTATCAAAACCACTTATTTTTTATCATTGGGATAGTACCAAAAGGTCAGCAATGATGCCCTTCAAATTTAACAATGTCTGGATTATGATTCCTAGTTATAGGAAAGTGCTCATCAATTACTAGAATAACACCATTCATGGTATCCCTCACTTTATTGTGGATTTGAAACTAAATAAAATCAAAATCATTATAAAAGAGTGGTGTGAGAATTCATTTTCCATACTGTATGATGAAATTAAGGCTACTAAATCTCATCATGCACTCTACCAAATTATCAACCAGTAGCATCACATGCTTTCTCGGGATGATATTTAGCTTTATTCCAAGCTTGATGACCTTTTTGATTTAAGGGAGTGGTTGTATTGGAATCAATTTAAGGTTAAATTTCCTAATGATGGGGATATAAACTCCAAGATCATCCATCGTCTGCATAAGGAGAAAAAGGACAAGAATGAATAGAATACCATCCGAATATATGGTACCACTTCTACAACTAAGAATGATATTTCAAATTCCATGGAGGGTTACTTCATGGAATTATAAAATGATGGTGTTAATGGGCATTCCACTCACCTAACTGGTTCCATTATTCCATATATTGAAGATCGTCAGGACAAGGCCTTAACGGATGCTACCTTTGAAGTGGAAGTCAAAGCTTCCCAGTTTTCATTGAATATGTATAGTGCAGCATGCCCAGATGGATTTACCAACAAGTTTTTCTTCTTCTATTGGTAAATATGTATATGGACATTACTAATGAAATCAAGGAATTCATTCTCTCCAACTCACTCCTTCATGGATGAAATTCCAATTTTATTTCTTTAATATCGATGATAGACAATTCTATTGAAATAGGGTATTTTTGGCCAGTTTCCATTAGAAGCACCATTCCAAAAATTATAAGGTTTATTATAGTCATCATTTTGGGGAGAATTGTGTGGATATAATCACCCCAAATCAATTTTTGTTTATTCCTAGGGGGAGTATCCAAAATTTCCTCTATTAAGCCTCAGAAGGTATCATCATCATGAGGAAGGAAACGAGAAATGTGATCATTTCCATGACACTGGAAATATAGAAGGCCTCTAACACCCTCAAGCGGGGTTTCATATTCAACATTCTTAGAAAGTATGGTTTCTCTATCACTATTATTAAAATGGTAACCATAATTTCAACTAGTACCCAAGTTTCTATTCTTATCAATGGTTCCCAAAAGGGTTCTTCCAATGCTCTCATGGAGTCATGAATGGGGATCCAATCCAGGTATTCAATTTTCAATTGTCAAAGATTATTGAGATGATGAATTAATGAACTCTTATAGTTGAGCCTCTATAGACCAATAAAGGTAAGGAAAAAACATCATGTTCCCTCACATCATCTATATGTTGATGACATAGTTCTGTTTTGGAAGACAACTAGTAGACTTTATCTTCATTCAATATTATATTCCATCATTATGAGGATGTGGCAAGGTAATCCATCAGTTGGAGAAAATCCTCCACTGTCATTGGAAAATGGATTTTAGCTTCCATGAAACTCAATATCACTAGGTCTCTCAATGTGAATAGGGATTCTACACCATTCATGTACCAGGGTGTCCCTTTATTTTGGGAGAAGGCCAACCATTTTCACCTTGAACTAATTTCAATAAAAATCAATCATTAAATAGAAAAATAGAAAGGGAAATGTTTATATTAAGAGGAAAATGTTTTTCTGATTAATTCATTTATCACCTCCATGTTTGTCTATGCCTTCTCCATCTACATATGACCCATGATTACGATCAAAAGCTTACATGCTATGATTTTGAACTTTGCTTGTATGAGCTACATTTGTGAAAGAAAGATGGTTTCTATTTCATGAAATGAATGTAAAAAACCTATTGAATGGGAGGTCTTGGCATTAATGGTATCATTAAATTCAATGAGTCTTTCCTTGGAAATTTCATTTAGAATATTTTCAACCTAAAAGACGGGGGCTTGGACATTCTCAGTGAAAGGTTCACTCAAAAATTCCATAATGGTTTCACAGGTTACATTTTTTCATTTGTTTGGTCTACAATTAGGTCTTCATACATTTACATTATATATCACTCAAAATGGTTTGTTTAGAGGAAATCAAATATCAACTGTTAGACCACTTCCTTGCTTGAAAGGCCCCTACATGAAACTATTCTTCCTCAATACAATTTATAGTACCTATCCATTTCTGGCTTCAACTAGAGGATGGGAGAGCATGGTGGGATTATTCCAGATCACATCATCCTACAAATCAAGATGTACCTTTTCATTAGTAATGATATCCTCTTATAGAAACCGAACATTGTAGGGAAACTGAGCATAAGGGAGCTCTATCAGTATAGATTTAAACAGGTTATTGATCTTCCTACATGGATTTCCAAATTTAGGAGACCTTTTACTCCACCAACACACTACCTACTTTTGTGATACCTTTGGAGGAATAGATTTACCATGCATGAATAGTTGAATAATGATGGATGTTATTTGGCCTCAGCATGATGTCCTTGTCTTCATGCTGAGGAAAGTGTGTTACACACTTTCATCCATTGTAAACTTGCCGCTAGCTTGTTGTATTACCTAAAAAACTTTTTCATGTTCAAAATATTCATAGATAGCTAGCTTTTGGATTTTCTCAATAGAATTTCTGATATTGAATGCAATGAACATACTCACAACCTCATACTCACATCAGCTGTTGTAGCTGTTTCATATATATGGTTAGTATGAAAAGGAACAACCTTTAACCACAAAACCAGCTCTATTCAAGGTGTGGTCATAGAAATTCACAAAGCCATCCCTTCAATGTCATTCATTCAAAAAAATTCAATGGACAATGATATGAATGACATGATTATATTGTGCACACTTGGTGTTTCTGGAAGATGTAGGAAACCATTAACTCTAAGTTCATTCGATGGATTCCCACAATTCCATAATGAATAAAATATAACATGTATGGAACTACATAAGGTGTAACTTGTCCCTTAGGATGTGAAGGTGTTTTCCATGCACACAGAGGCTTCGTTAAATGATGATTCAATCGTTTTATTGGGACAGGATGCACTTATGAAGAAGGGAATTTGGAAATGATCAAAGTTGTTCATTTTTGGAATAAATTTGGGTGGACGCACCATTGGAGCGAATCAGACACAATATTGGTGGTGTAGGACCTCAAAAAATCATGAAGGGTAACTTAGATAATTATACCATATTAGATTGAATTCTTCAAGGTATCTGAAGACCCCACCCTCAATGTCACATGATCATATAGGGAGGATAATATGGTGGCAGATGCACTCTCCAAAAAATTAATTGATGAAAGGATCTCAATTTGGTCCTTAGTGACCCCATATTTTTGTGCATCCTATGAGGATTTATATATAAAGCATGAACATCACACTCGTGTTTATAAACCTATCTTGTAACACTCTGCACTTTCATTTGGTTAATAAATTTGGGGGAATGGTCACACTTGGTCTGAAGCCTTCTTTGAAAAAAACCCTTAACTCTCATAAAAAAAAAACCCTGGACCACCATCCCAAAAAAAATCTCTTAGACCCAAAAACAACTAAACCCTCAGCACCAAAAAACCATCAACCATCAACCTCAAAAAATCCAAAACCCTCTTCCCCCAAAAAATCCAAAAAAATCCCTTACCATCATCCATAAAAATTCTAATCCCTTGTCCCCACAAAACCATAAAACCTTATCCCTAAAAATCATTAAACCATCAGCCCCCAAAAAAACTAAACCCATATCCCTAAAAAATCCTAATCCACACCCCCCAAACCCTAAACCGTCATCCCCAAATACCCTAAACCCTTATCCCCACAAAAACCTAAACACTCAACCCCAAAAAATCCTAAACACTCCACCCCAAAAAACCCTCAACCATCATGCAAAAATACCATAAACATTCAACAATAAAATAACCTAAACCCACTTCCCCCCAAAACCCTAAATAGTAAACCCTAAAAAACCCTAAACACCCATCCACAAGAACCCTAAACCATCAGCCATTAAAAAAACCTCAACCATCAGCCCCAAAAACGATAAACCCTGATCCTAAAAGAACTTCTAAACCTCAGCCCCAAAATCCCTAAACACTCATCCACCAAAATAAGTTAAACCTCATCCCACAAGACCCTCAACCCTCAGTCCCAAAAAAACATCAACCCTCAGCCAAAAAACCATGAACCCTTGGTCGAAAATAAACCTAAACCCTTAGCCCCAAAAATCCCTCAACTCTCTACCCCAAAAAACCCTAAACCCTCATCCCCCCAAAAAACCTCTACCATCAATCCAAAAAAATCTAAATTCACAGTCCAAAAAAACATGTATCCTCATACAAAAAAAATTTCCAATACTTTTCCCTAAAAAACCATGAACCTTTAGTTACAAAAAAACTATCAACCCTCAACCAAAAAAAACCATCAACAATTATCCTTAATAAAACTCAACCCTCATCCCTAAAAAAACATAATCATTCAACTTAAAAAACCCTCAAACCTCAGCCCCAAAACCCTTAATAGATAGCCCCAAAAGATTTCACATCTCATCCCCTAATTTCTCTAAATCATCCACCCTGAAAAATACTCAACTCTCTACCCCCAAAAAATTGAAAAATCTAAAACACCGAAAAATACCTCAAGCCTCATCCCTAAAAAACCCTCAAACCACGACCCAAAAAAACATCAACCCTACGACAAAAAAAAAATCATCCCAACACCATAAAAAATCCCTCAAACCTCATCCCCCAAAACCCTCAACCCATGGCCCCAAAGGACCCTCGACACTCAATACCATAAACCCTACACACTCAACCCAAAAAACCTTATACCCAGAGCCTAAAAACCCTAAACCCTTATCCCCAAAAAACCATGAACTCTCATTCCTAATAAACCCATTGTCCTTAGCACAATAAAATACTCAACCCTCATCAACATTAAATACTAAACCATCATCACCAAAAAAACCTGAATCTAAGCCCCAAAAAATAGTAACCCCTCTACCACAAAAGTCCTCAACCCTCAGCGCTAAAAAATACTACAATCCTCATCCTCAAAAAACCCTCAAACCTCATCCCAAAATACTCCTTAAACCCCCATCCCCTAAAAACCCTCAACCCTCATACCAAAAACCCCCTAAACCCCCAGCCCTAAAAAATCCTCAAACCTCAGGACCAAAAACCCTAATCCCTCAACCCAAAAAAAACCTCATCCATCAACACTGATGGTTTGGGGGTTTTTTTAGGATGAGAAACTAGGTCTAGTTATGGATGAGGTTTTACAGGGGTTTTAGGGCTTAGAAATTAGGGATCTTAGGGTTTAGGGTTTATGGTTTTTTGGAATTGGGGTTTTAGAGTTTTCTCTAGATTAGGGTTTAGGGTTTTTTGGGGCTCTAGGTTTAACATTTTTTGGCGTTAATGGTTAAGGGTTCTTTATTGCATAGGTTAAAGGATTTTAGGATAAGTGTTTTGTTTTCTTGGGGAATGAGGGTTAGGGTATTTTCAAGATGAGGGTACAGGTTTTTTGGGGGTTATGAATTAGGGTTTTTTAGGGGTGAGGGTATAGGTTTTTTCAAATATAAGGCTTTATAGTTTTTTGGGCCTGAGGGGTTTGACTTTTAGGCGATGAAAGTTTAGGGTTTTTTTATCTATGTGTGTAGGTTTTTTTATGGAAATGTGTTTAGGGGTTTTTTGTATTAGGGTTTAAGGTTTTTTAGTTATGAGAGTTTAGGGTTTTTTTAGGCTAAGGGTTTATGTTTTTTAGGTATAAGGGTTTAGGGTTTTTTGGTTCTAAGGTTTTAGGGTTTTTAGGGAAAAGAATTAATGTTTTTTGTTGCTGTGGATTTATGTCCTTTTGGGGATGAGGGTTTTGGGTTTTTTCGGGATGATGGTTTAAATTTTTTGGGGGCTAAGGGTTTAGGAATTTTTTTAGGTTTTTGTTTTAGGGTTATTAGGCCTGAGGGTAAAGGGGTTTTTGGGTATACGAGTATAGGTTTTTCTAGGGATGAGGGTTTTTGGGTATATGGGTTTAGGGTTGTTTGGGGATAGTTTTTAGTGTTTTTTGGAGTTTTGGGTTTATGTTTTTGGGGTTTAAGGGTTTAAGGTTTTTTGGGGCTGTGTGTTTAAGGTCTTTTGGGGATAATGATTTAGGGTTTTATAGGGATTTGGGTTTTGGGGTCATGGGGTTGAGGATTGAGGTATTTTTATGGATGATGGTTTATTAGTTTTCTGGATGAGTGTTTAGGGGTTTTGGGGATATATTTTTTTGGTTTGTTCGAGTTTATTGTTTTGGGGTTACTGGGACTGATTGTTTAAGGTTTTTTGGGGCTGGTGGTTTAGTGTTTTTTGGGGCTAAGGCATTAGGGAGTTTTGGGCCTATGGGATTAGGGGATTTTGGGAATATGTATTTATGGAATTTTGGGGATGTGGGATTAGGGTCTTTTTCAGGATAGTTTCTCAGATTTTTCTAGATGAGTGTCTGTTGATTTTTGGGGCTGAGGGTTGAGGGGTTTTTGGGGATAAGGGTTTAGGATATTTTTGGGATGTGGATTTAGGGTTATCAAGGGCTAAGGCTTGAGGGTTTTCTCAGAATGAGGGTTTGGTGTTCTTTGGAGATGAGGGTTTTGGGATTTTTGAGGATGATGTTTTTGGAACTTTTTAGGATGAGTGTTTAGGGTTTTTAAGGGATGAGGGTTTAGGGTTATTTTGGGGCTATGGGTTTTGAATTTTTTGGGTATGAGAGTTTATGGTTTTTTGGGGCTGTGGTTTTATGGGTTTTTAGGGATTTCAACTTAGGGAATTTTAGGGATAAGTGTTTCGGGATATATTGAGATATGTGTTTAGGATTTTGGGGGATGAGGGTTTAGGGGTTTTAAGATAGTGGGTTTTGAGTATTGGGGTTGGGGTTTAGGGTTTATGGGGATGGGTGTTTTGGGTTCTTTGAGGATGTGGGTTTAGTATTTTTGGGGAATAATGGTTTAGGGTTTTTTGGTGCTGAGGGTTTATGGTTTCTTGGGGATGAGGGTTTAGGGATATTTTTGGATGTGGTTTTATGGTATTTTGGGGGATGAGGGTTTAGGGATTTTTTGGGAATAGGGATAAGGGTTTTTTGTGTGTGTACGGATTTTGTTGTTTAGGGGATGAGGGTTTGTGTTTTTGTGGGATGAGTATTTAGTGTTATTTAGGGATGAGTGTTTAGGTTTTCCTGGGGATTATGGATTATGGTTTGGGGAGATGAGGTTTTAGGGTTTTTTAGGGCTAAATTTCTATGATTTTTTAGGTTATTGGGTTTCTGGTTTTCTAGGGATGATGGTTTTTTGGAGATTAGGTTTCAGGTTTGTTGGAGGAAAAGGGTTTAGAGTTTTTTGTGGATGAAGTTTTAGGGTTTTTTGGGGATGAGGGTTTTGGGTGTTTTTTGGGGTTGTAGGTTTATTGTTTTTGGGGTTATGATTTTAGGGTCTTTTGGTGATGAGGGTTTGGAGGGGATGAGGGCTTAGGGTTTTTCGTGATGAAGGTCTAGGGTTTTAGGGGTGGAGGGTTTAGTGTTTTGGGATAGTGGGTTTTAGGTTTTTTGAAGTTGAGGGTTTATGGTCTTTTATTGGTTAGGGTTTAGGGTTTTTTTGGATTAAGGTTTTAGGGTTTTTTTAGGTTGAGTGTTTAGGGTTTTTTTAGGTTGAGGGGTTAGGTTTTTTTGTGTCTGAGAGATTAGGGTTTTAGGATAATGGTTTAAGCGTTTTTTAGGATAAGGATTTATGGTTTTTAGGCATCAGGATTAGAGTTTTTTGGGGATGACGGTTTAGTGTTTTTTTTTGGGTTGAGGTTTTATGGTTTTTGTGGAATATTGTTTAGGTATTTTGGGGTAAAAGTGTTTAGGGTTTTTATGGATATGAGGATTTAGGTTTTTTTTTTTTGGAGTGTTTTTTTTTGTATTTTCTGGTTAAGGGGTTACTGTTTTGAGGGGATGAGTGTTTAGGGGTTTATTAGGGATCAATGTTTTGGGTTTTTTGGGGCAGATGGTTTATTTTTTTTATGATGAACAATTAGGGTTTTTTAGGGATAATAGTTTAGAGGGTTTTGGGGATTAGGGTTCAGTGTTTTTAGGGCTATGGGGTTTCAGAATTTTTTGGATCAAGGTTTAGGGTTTTTAGGGTAGAAAGTTTCAGGGTTTTTAGGGATGAAGGTTTAGGGTTTTTAAGGGAAATGTGCTTATGGTTTGATGAGGCTAAGGTTTTATTATTGGGGGGTGGGGTAGAGGGTTGGGTGTTTTTTTGGGGATGATGGTTTAGAATTATTTGGGTCTGTGGGTTTAGAGTTTTTTTGGGATGTGGGTGTAGTGATTGAGGGTTTATGGTTTTTTGGTGGTGAGGGTTTAGGGGTTTTGAGGGATTAGGATTTTAGGTTGTTTAGAATGACTGTTTTTTGTTTTTTTGGGGACTGAGGGTTTAGGGTTTTTGGGGAAAAGTGTTTGGGGTTTTTTGGGGACGTGGGTTTAGGGTTTTTTTTTGTATAGGATGTGTAGGGTATTTTAGTGGTGAGGATTTTTTTTGTGGGGCTGAGGGTTATGTTTTTTGGGGGATGGGTTTTAGAGACTGTTTGGGGATAAGGATTTTGGATTTTTTGGACTTAGAGAATAGGGTTTTTGGCGATTGGGTTTTAGGATAATTTTGGGGCCAATGTATGTGGGTTTTCTATGGTTTCTCTTTAATGTTTTTAGGATAATTTTTATTGATATTTTGGGGTTGTTGATTTTGGGTCTTTTTGGGATGAGTTTTAGTGATTTTTGGGGGAAAAATTTAATGGTTTTTTTGGGTCTTAGGGTTTATGGGTTTTTAGGGATAAGAGTTTAGGGTTTTCTATGGATAAGAAATTATCATTTTGGGGGGATGAAGGTGGAGGTTTTTTAGGGAAGAGGGCTTAGGGTTTTTTTTGGATGAGGGTTAAAGATTGTTAGGGCATAGGTGTAGGGATTTTTATGGATTAGGTTGTAGTGTTCTTTAGGGATGAGTTTTTAGGGTTTTTTGGGCTAAGATTTCAGAGTTTTTTTGTGGCTGATGGTTTTGGATTTTTGGGGGATAAGGGTTTAGCGGTTTTTCGGGATGAGGGTTTATGATTTTTGGGGGTTTAGGGTTTGGGGTATTTTAGGTTTGAGGGTTTATAGTTTTTTAGCGATGAGGGTTTAGGGTATTTATGGATAAGGTTTAGGGTTTTTTGGGCTGAGGTTTTATGGTTTTATGGGTCTAAAGACATAAGGTTATTTGGGTTTTAGGATTTAGGGTCTTTTGAGGATGAGGGTTTAGGATTTTTCAAGATTGAATGTTTATGGTTTTTTGCAGTCGAGAGTCTCCATTGTTTTTGGGACATAGGCATTAGTGCTTTTGGGGATTATGGTGTAGTGTTTTTATGGTGCTAGGTGTCTAGGGGTTTTTGGGGATGAAGGATTATGTTTTTTTTAAGCGAAGGGAGTAGATTTTTTGGGGACTATGTCTTTAGGTTTTTTTGGGGATGAGGGTTTAGTTTTCTAGGGGGATGGGGGATTCAGGTTTTTTGGGGATGAGGGATTATGGTTTTTCAGGGATTATGGTTAAGGTATGTTGGGGATAAGGATTTAAGATTTTTTGGAGATGAGGTTCTAGCGGTTATTGGGGAAAAGGTTTCAGGTTTTTTTGCGGCTAAGGGTCTAGGGATTATTTTTTTGGGAAGATGATTAAATGTTTATTAGGGATGAGTGTTTAGGGGTTATTAGGGCTGATAGTTTAGGGTTTATTAGATTTTAGTTTTTTGGGGATTTTTGGGGCTGAGGGTTTATAATTTTTTGGGGCTGAGGGTATAGGTTTTATTGAGGATGAGGTTTTAGGGATTTTTGAATATTAGGGTTTAAGTTTATTATGGATGATGTTTTTTGGGTTTTTTAGGGGGAGATGAGATATGGTTTTTTGGGTTTCATGGTTTAGGTTTTTTTGTGGGATGAGAGTTTAGTGTTTTTTAGTTCTAAGGGTTTATGGTTTTTTGGGGATAAGGGTTTAGGTTTTTTTGGTGCTGATGTTATTGGGGTTTTTCGGGATAAGTTTTTAGGGGTTTGGGGGGATAATGGATTAGGGATTTTCTTTGTGAGGGTTTATGGTTTTTTGGGTCTAATTGTTTAAGGATTTATTGCTGATGGTTTTTAGTTTTTTGGGATTGAGTTTTTGGGTTTTTTGGGGTTAAAAGTGTAGGGTTTTTTGGGGTTTCTGGTTTCTGGTTTCTTAGGGATGAGGGTTCATGGTTTTTTGTGCTGATAATTTAGGGAATTTTGGGACTGTGTGTTTATGGTTTTCTAGTGATGGGTGTTTCGGGATTTGGGGATGAGGGTTTAAGGGTTTATGAGTATGGGATTATTGGGTTTTTTGGTGATGAGGGTTTAGGATTTTTTGGGGATGAGGGATTAGGGTTTTTCGTGATGAGGGTTCATGGTTTTTTTTGGTATGAGGGTTTAGGGGTTTTTAGGGATGAGGGTTCTTGTTTTTTGGGGTGAATAGGTTTTATGGTTTTTTGGATTATGATTTATAGTTTTTTAGTTTTGAGTGTTTAGAAATATTTTGGGCTATGGTTTTTGGGTTTCTTGGGGTTGGTGATTTAGCATTTTATGGAAAAGAGTTTTTTGGGGTTTTGGGGGATGAGGGTATAGTATTTTTGTGGTATAGGGATTATGATTTTTTCAGATAAGGTTTTAGTGTTTTATAAGGCTAATGGTTTAGGGGTTTGGGGGGATGAGGGTTTTGGATTGATTGGGGCCTAGGGTTTTGAGTTTTTTGGGTATGAGGGTTTAGGGTTATTTAGGGTTGAGGGTTTATGGTTTTTTTGGGGCTGAGGTTTTAGGATGGTAATTGGCTGAGGGTTTCATGTTTTTTTTGGGGTTGAGGGTTTTGGATTTTTTGGGGTTGGGGGTTTAGGATTTATTAGGGATAATGGTTTACTATTTTTGGGGAAAAGGGTTTTAGGGTTTTTTTGGAAAGAGGGTTGAGGGTTATTGGGGATAAGAGTTTATAGTTTTTTAGGGCGGTTTGATTAGGGTATTCTTTGTGGATGAGGGTTTAAGGTGTTTTGGGGATGAGAGATTGGGGTTTTTTAAGAATGAGGGTTATTTGAGGTTGAGGTTTAGGTTTTTTTGGGTCTTTGGACTTACGTTATTTTGGGGTTGAGTGTTTATGGTTTTATTTTGGGATGTGGGTTTAGTGTGTTTTTGGATCAATGTTCATGGTATTTTGGTGTTTAGGGTTTAGGGATTTTTCGAGCTAAGGGTTTAGCAGTTTTTTTGGATGAGGGTTTAAAGTATTTTTGGTTGAGGCTTTAGGATTTTTTTTGAATGAGGGTTTAGGGTATTTTGGGAATGAGGGTTTAGGGTATTTTGGTGAAGAGGGTTTAGGTTATTTGGGAATGAGATATTAGAATTTTTGAGGGCTGAGGGTTTAAATTTTTTGGGGGCTCGAGGCTTAGGGTTTTTTGGGGATGAGGGTTTATAATTTTTTGGGGCTGACGAGTTAAGGTTTTTTTGGGGTTGAGGGATTAGGGTTTTCTATGGCTAAGGGTTTGAGGAATATAGGGGCTAGGAGTTTGGGTTTTTTGGGGGAAATGGTTTTAGGGTTTTTTGGGGATGATGATTTAGGGTTTTTAATTGTTTTTGGTATAGGTTTTTTGAGAACTATGGGATTAGGGGTTTTCGTGGATGATGGATTATGATTTTTTGGGAATGGCAGTTTAGGGTTTTCTGTGGCTATGTGAAAAAGGTATATTGGGATTGAGGTTTTAGGGAATCATTATGATATTGTTCAAGGGTTTTGGGGGGATTAGGGTTTAGGAATTATTTGGTTATACGGTTTGTGTTTTTTATATGATGGTTTAGGATTTTTGGGGTTTGAGGACATAGGGTTTTTATGGCTAATGGTTTAGGGTTTTTTGGGGGCTAGAGGTTTAGGGTTTTTAACAGCTGAGGGATTATGGATTTTTGATGGTGAGGATTTTTATATTAATAGGGATGAAGGTTTAGGGTTTTTTGGGGATGAGGGTTCATGGTTTTTTGTGGAAGGAGGTTTAACGTTTTTATAGTGGATGGTTTTTGGTTTTCTTGGGCTGAGGGTAGTGGTTTTTTTGGGTCAGTGGGTCTGTGTTCTTTTAGTTCTGGGGGTCGAGGGATTAGGGATGATGGTTGGGGGTTGTTTGGGGAATTTGGATGAGTGTTTTTTGTACATAAGGGTTGATAGATTACTAGGGATAATGTTTGATGATTTTTTAGGCTTAAGAGATTGGGGTTTTTTGGAATTGATGGGTTAGGGTTTTTCAGGTATGGGGTTGAAGGATTTCTTGGAGATGATGGTTGAGGGAGTTTTAGGGAAGATGGTTGAGTTTGTTTTGGGGATGTGGATTGATTGTTTTTTTGGGGATGAGGGTTCATGGATTATTATGGTAGAGTGTTGTGTTTTTTTTAGCCGCAAGGGTTTAGGGATTGTTTTGGTCATGGAAGTGGGGTTTTTCGTGGTAGAGGGTTGAGGGATTTCTTTGGATGAGATTTGAGGGTTTTTTGGGTATGGTGTATAAGGGTTTTTTTCTATAAGGGTTTATGGGTTTTTAGGCTTTGGGTTTAGGGTTTTTTAGGTTTAGATATTATGGTTTTTTGGTGAAGAGGGTTGAGGGATTTGTTGGGATTAAGGTTGAGGGTTTTAGGGGGATGAGGATTGATTTTTTTGGGGGCTCCAGGTTGAGTGTTTTTTTTTGCATAGAGTTGAGGGTTTTGGTAGGGCTAAGGGTAGATTGTTTTTTTGGGATGATGGTTGAGGGTTATTTGGGGTTTAGTATTAAGGGTTTTTTGGGGCTGATCATTGAAGGTTTTTTGGGGAAGAGGGTTTAGGGACTTTTGGGGATTTGAAATGATGGTTTTTTGGGGGAATATGGTTGACGTTTTTTGGGTCTAATGGTTGATTATATTTTTTTCATTAGGGGTTATGGTGTTTTAGGGATGGGTTTGAGGGGTTTTTGGAGCTAAGGATTTATTGTTTTTGGTTCCTAAGGGTTGATCATTTTTTATGACTAAGGGTTCTAGGTTTTATATGGATGAGGGTTGATGGATTTTTTGGGCTGAGGATTTAGTTTTTTTTGGGTGTGGGGGTTTACAGTTCTGGGGGTGTAATGGTTGGGTGTTTCCTGGGGATGAGGATTAGATTTTTTTGGGTATGAGGGTTTAGAGTGTTTTGGGGATGAAGCATGAGGGTTTTTTGGGGATTGGGGTGAGGGTTTTGGGGATGAGGGTTTAGGGTTTTCTGGAGGTGATTTTTTAGGGATTTTGAGGCTACGAGTTTAGGGTTTTGGAGGATGGGGGATTATGGTGTTTTTAGGGATGATGGTTGAGTTTTTTTGGTGCAGATGAGGGTTTAGTAATTTTTGTGAAGAGTGTTTTGGGTTTTTTTTTGGCTATGGGTTTAGGGTTTTTTGGGCCTAAGGGTGTGGGTTTTTTTGGGATGAGTGATTAGAGTTTTTTTTGGGGATTATGGTTTAGGGTTATTTTTTCTTAGAGTTTAGGGTTTTTGGGGGCTGTGGGTTTAGGTTTTTTGGATATATGGGATAAGGGTAATTTAGGGAAGAGTGTTTAGTTTTTTTTGGATATTATGGTATAGGTTTTTTGGGGGAAAATGGTTCAACATTTTTGAGGATGATGGTTTAGTGTTTTTTTGGGATGAATATTTAAGTTTTATTGGGGGATGAGGGATTAGAATTTTTGGGTCTAACAATATATGATTTTTGCGGTTGAGTCTTGATTGTTTTTAGGCCTATGGTTTATGATTTTTTAGGGTAGAGAGTTGACCATTTTTTGGTGTTGAGAATTTAGGGTTTTCTAGTGATGAGGCTTTATGGTTTTTGGGGGATGATGTTTTAGGGTTTCTTCGGGAGGAGGGTTTAGGTTTTTTTGGGCTAAAGTCTTAGGGATTTTTTGGGATAATGGTTTCATATTTTTTGGAGAAGAGGGTTGGTGTGTTTTCTAGGGCTGATTGTTTATGGTTTTTGGGGATGAGGGTTTTGGTTTTTTTAGGGGATAGGAGTTTAGGGGTTTCTGGGTATGAGTATTTAGCTATTTTTTGTGTTGAGCATTTAGTGCTTTTTGGGGATGAGTGGTTTTTTATGATTCTATGGGTTCATGGTTTTTTGGAGCTTAGGGTTCAGGGTTTATTAGGGCTGAGGGTTTATGTTTTTTGGGGATATGGGTTAAGGGTTTGGGGGGATGAGTGTTTTGGGTTTTTTGAGGATAAGGGTTTTCTGTTTTCTGGGGTTCAGGGTTTAGGTTTTTTTGGGTTAAGGTCTTAGTGTTTCTTAAGGATGGGGTCTTTGTCTTTTTTAGGGATGATAGTTTAGAGTTTTTTGGGCTAAGGGTCTTGGGTTTTTTAGGGATGAGGGTGTAGTTTTTTTTTGGGTTGAGGGTTTAGGGTTTCTAGGGGCATGGGGTTTAGGGTTTTTTTGCTGATGGTTTGGGGTATATTGGAGATGAGGTTTTAGGATTTTATGGGAATGAGGTTTTAAAATTTTATTGAGATGTGGTTTTATGATTTTCTAGGGATGAGTGTTTAGGCCACTTTGAGATAAGAGTTTGAGGGTTTCCGGGTCTATGGGTTTGGGTTTTTTAGAGGCAAGGGTTTATGTTTTTATGGGGATTTCAGTTAAGGTTTTCATTTAACATAGAGAATAGGATTTTTTGGGCTAAAGTATTAGTGTTTTCTGGGGCTCAGGATTTAGGGTTTTCATGGGTTAAGGGTTTAGGTTTTTTAGGTTCAAGGTTTGAGGTTTTCTCGAGATGATGGTTTTGGATTTTTGGGGGCAAGGGATTTAAGGTTTTTTGTGGTGAGGATTATGGAATTTTTACGAATGAGGGTTTAGGGGTTTCATGGGATACTTATTTATGGTTTATTTGGAAAAAAAAGGTCTATGGTTTTTTAGGGTTGATGGTTTAGGGTTTTCTAGGGCTGTGGGTTTAGGGATTTTTTTTGGTTGAGAATTCATCATATTTTGTGGTTGATTATTTAGGGTTTTTAGAAGTTGGCTGTTTAGGGAAGTTTAGGAATGGGGGATTAGGGTTTTATAGCATTGAGGATTTTGGTTTATTTGTGGATGAGTGTA
This sequence comes from Viscum album, assembly GCA_963277665.1. Taxonomy (NCBI): domain Eukaryota; kingdom Viridiplantae; phylum Streptophyta; class Magnoliopsida; order Santalales; family Viscaceae; genus Viscum; species Viscum album. Next base: position 1,801,242,843 of record OY728164.1, read on the forward strand.
TAGGGTTTTTTTGGGGTTTTGGATTTAGGTTTTTTGGGGAAAAAGGTTTAGGGTTTTTGGATGATGCTTTAGGGTTTTTGTAGATGAGGTTTTACTGTTTTTTGGGTATGATGGTTTGTTTTTTTTGGGCTTTTTTTAGGGTTGTTTATAGATGAGGTTTAGGGTTTTTTGGGGATGAGGGTTTAGGCTATTTGGGGGATATGTTTTTAGGTTTTTTTTGGTATTGGGGGTTTAGGATTTTTTGAGAATGAGTGTTTAGTGTTTTTTTGGGGATGAGGGTTTATCATTCTTTTGGATGAGTGATTAGGGATTGTTGGGGAATTAAGGTTTGTTTTTTTACTATGGGTTTAGGGTTTTTTATGAAGAGGGGTCATGGTTTTTTGGTGCTGATGGTTTAAGTTTTTTTGGGGGCTGAGAGTTTAGGGGTTTTAGTGCTGTGGTTTTGTGGTTTTGTGGGGTTGAGTGTCTGGAATTTTTTGTGGCTGAGTGTTTAGGGTGTTTTTGGCACTGAGGATTTCTGGTTTTTTGGGGATGAGGGTTTATTATTTTTTGTTGGTTAGAATTTAGTGATTTGGGGGATGAGGGATTTGGGTTTTTAGGGCTAAGGTTTTACTATTTTTTGGGGATGAGGGTTTAGGTATTTTTTAGGCTCAGGGTTTTGGGTTTTTTTTTTAAAATAAGGGTTTACAGTTTTTTGGGGATAAGGTTTTAGAGTATTTTGTTGTGAGCATATAGGGTTTCTTAGGGATGAGGGTTTAGGGATTTGGATAGAGGGTTTAGGGTTTTTTGGGTCACAGGGTTTAGGGTTTTTTGATGCTTGGGGTTTAATATTTTTATAGGCTAAGGGTTTGAGGTTTTTTTCGATAAGTGTTTAGGATTTGTTTAGCTAAGATTTTAGTGTTCTATGGGGTTGAGGGTTTATCTTTTTTGTGGTTTAGGGATTAGGGTTTTCTAGTACTGATTGTTTATGGGTTTTCTTGGTTGAGGGTTTTGGGGTTTCTAGGGTTGGGGGTTTAGTGTTTTCTGGTGATAAGGGTTTATAGTTTTATGGGGCTATGCGTTAGGTTTTTTGAGTGATGATGGATTAGGGTTTTATGATGCTGATGGTTCAGGGTTTATAGGGATGATGGTGTAGGGATTTCAAAGGACAAGGCTATTGGTTTTTAGTGTAATGGTTTAGTAATTCCTATAGATGTAGGATTAGGGTATTCTAGGGTTTAGTGTTTATGTTTATCTAGAGATTAGTATTGAGAATTTTCTATTAAAGAGGGTTTATGTTTTTTATGGTTCTGGGATTATAGTTTTCTAGGGCCAAGGGTTTATGTTTTTCTATGGTTGAGCTACTAGGTTTTTCTAGAAGTGAGGGTTTAGGGGTTTCTACGACTGAGGGTTTAGGTTATTCTAGGTTGGGGATTAGAGTTTTCTAGATCCTAGGTTTTAGTATTTTCTAGGATTTAGTGTTTAGGGTTTTATGGGGATGAAGGTTTATGTTTTTTGGGGGATGAGAGTTTAGAATTTTCTAGGGCTGAAGGTTTATAGTTTTTTGGGGTAGAGGGTTTATTGCTTTCATGGGTTAAGGGATTATAGTTTTTTTAGTATGGGGGATTAGGGTTTTCTCAGGATCAGTTTTTAGGGTTTCTTGGGGTTAAGGGTTTAAATTTTTTATGGATGAATGGTTATGGTTTTCTAAGGATAAGGGTTTAGGGTTTTCTAGGGCTGAAGGTTTAGGGTTTTTTGGGGATGCGGGTTTAGGGATTTCTAGGGATGAGGGTTTTGAGTTTTATGGAGTTGTGGTTTTAGGGTTTTTTTAGGATGAGGGTTCTGGGTTTTTTGGGGCTCATGGATTAGGGTTCCCAAAGGATAAGGTTTATGGGTTCTCTAGGGACGATGGATTACAGTTTTCTAAGGTTGAGGGTATATGGATTTCTAGGGATAAGGGTTATGTGTTTTCTGTGGCTGAAGGTTTAGTGTTTTCTAATGCTAAGAGTTTAGGGTTTTCTAGATCTGATAGTTTATGGATTTCCTATACTGAGGGTTTATGTTTTTCTAGGGTTGATAGTTTAGGGTATTTTGGGGAAGTGGGTTTGGGTTTCATTGGGGAAACAGGTTTAGGGTTCTCTTGGGATGGTGATTTTGGGGGTTTTTATGGCTAAGGGTTTGGGGTTTTCTAGGTATAAGGGTTTTGGGTTTTCTAGGGATGACGATTTGAGATTTTTTGGGGATAATGGATTTGGGATATCAAGGGATGATATTTTAGGTTTTAATGGGGCAAATGATCTTGGTTTTTCTAGGATTTAGGGTTTTAGGTTGCCTGGGGTAGATGATTTTTTGTTTTATTGGGAATAGGGTTTATGGTTTTATGGGACTGTGGATTTAAGGTTTCCTTAGTATGAGGGTTCATAATTTTCTATGGCTTGGGCCTTAGTGTTTTTGATTAATGAGTGTTTAAGGTTTCTTAGGTATGAAGGTTCAGTGTTTTGTAGGGGTGAGGGTTTAAGGTTTTATTGGGATAATGGTTTTGTGTTTTATGTGGTTGATGGTTTAGGCTATCTAGGGATGGGGGTGTAGGGTTTTCGGGGGATGAGGGTTTAGTGTTTTCTATGGATAAGGATTTAGGGTTTTATAGGACTAAGGGTTCAACATTTTTTGGGTTAGAAGTTTCAGTTTTTTCTTGGAATTGTGATTCTGGGTTTTCTAGTGATGAGGGTTGGGTGTTTTCTAGAGTCGAGGGTTTAGTTTTTTCTAGGGATGAGTGTTTAAAATTTTTTAGGGCTGAGGGTTCATAGTTATCTAGGGATAAGGGTTTTGGGGTTTCTAGGGATGAGGGTTCTAAGTTTTATAGGGATAAAGGTTCATGGTTTTATAGGGATGATGGTTTAGAGGTTTATAGGGATGGAGATTTAGGGTTTTATAGGGATTAGGGTTCAGGGTTTTCTAAGGCTGAGAGTCTATGTTTTTCATCGGATGAGGGTTGAGGTATTTCATGGGCTAAGGGATTAGGGTTTTCTAGGGATGAGGGATCAGGGTTTTCTATGGATAAGGGTGTATAATATTTTGGGTCATATGGGGTATGGTTTTATTGGGGTCAAGGTTTAGTTTTTAATGGGATGAGGGTTTATTAATTTTAGGGGATGAGAGTTTAGGGTTTGGGGGGGTGGGTTCAGGGTTTTCTAGGGATGATGGTTTAGGGTTTTCTGAGGCTAAGGGTTTATAATTTTATAGGTATGATGGTTTAGTATTTTATAGGGATGGGGGCTTAGGTTTTTTCAAGAATTTGGGGATGAGGGTTTGTGTTTTCTAGGGCTTAGGGTTTAGCGTTTTATGGTGATGAGGGTTATGGTTTTCTCAAGATGAGGTTTTAGTGTTTTCTGGGGATAGGGGTTATGCGTTTCTAGTGTTGGGGTTTTTTTATTTTCTAGGACTGAGGGTTTTGGGTTTTTTTGGTGGAGTGTTTAGGGTTTTTAGTTTAAGGGTTTACTATTTACTCATGCTGAGGTTTTATGGTTTTCTATGGATAAGGGTTTTGGGATTTCTATAGATAATGTTTTATCGATTTCTGGGGCTGAGGGTTTGTGGGTTTTCGAAGATCAGGGTTTATGATTTTCTATGTATGAGTGTTTTTGGTTTTCTTGGGATAAGGGTTTAGTGTTCCATGTATATGAGGATTTAGTATTTCGTAGGGCTAATGTTTTAGGTTACTCGAATGATGATTGTTTATGGATTAACTGTGTGAGGGTTTTGGGATTTCGGGTGATAATGGTTTTCGTTTTCTAGTGTAGATATTTTAGGGTCTTCTTAGGCTCAGGATGTAGAAAATTATTGTAAAGAGGGTTTAATGTTTTCAAGGGTAGTGGGTTTATGGTTTTATAGGCCGAAAGGTTTTAGTGTTTTCTAGGGATGAGTGTATTGGGTCTTCTGGATATTAGTGTTTTGGGTTTTAGGGGGATAGGGGTTTATGATTTTTTTTGCCTAAAAATTTAGTGTTTTTTCTGATTAAGGGATACGATTTTATTATGATGATGATTTAGGGTTTTCTAGGGCTAAGGGTTTATATTTTTTTGGGGATGAGGGTTTAGGGTTTTTTTGGGGATTATGTTTTTGAGTTTTTTTTATGGACGAGGGTTTAAGATATTTTGGTGATGAGGATTTAGGGTGTTTTGGGGCTAGGGGTTTTTTAATTTTTTGGGGATGAGGGTTTAGGGTTTTTTGGGGATGATGGTATAAGGTATTGTTGGGCTGAGGGTTTATTGTTTTTTAGGGTTTAGTTTTTAGAGTTTCTTGTGACTTTGGTTTTTTGGTTTTTCAGGAATGTGGTTTTAAGGTTATCTGTGGATGAGGGATTGAGTTTTTTTTGGAGTTGAGAGTTTCAGGTTATTTGGTGGTCAGGGTTGAGGGTTTTTTAGGGATGATGATTTAGGATTTTTTTGGATGAGGGATATGGTTTTTTTGGGAATGAGGGTTTGGTGTTTTTTTGGATGAAGGATTATGTTTCTTGGGGGAATGAGGGTTAATGTTTTTTGGTGTTGAGTGTTATAGTTATTTTCATCTAAGGGTTTTGGGTTTTTTTGGCTGAGAGATTAGGGGTTTTTGGGGGCTCAAGGGTTAGGGTTCTTTTGGATTGAGGGTATAGGATATTTGGGATCTAAGTTTTTTAGGTTTTTGGTGGGTGAGGGTTTATGGGTATATAGGACTGAGTGTTTAGGGTTTTGGGGCAGAGGCATTTGGGTTTAGGGGGTCTGGTAGTTGATTGTTTTATTTTTGAGATAGGGATTTTTGGTTTTGGGGATGAGGGTTTAGGGATTTTTGGGGATGAGGGTAGTGTTTTTTGGTTTTGAGGGTTTAGGGTTTTTTGGGGCTAAGGTTTTAATGATTTATGGGGTTGAGGGTTGAGAGTTTTTTTGGGACAAGGGTTTGGGGGGTTTTAGGGCTTAGGGTTAAGGGATTTTCAGGGATGGGGGTTTTAGGTTTTTTTGGGGATGATGGTTTAGGGTTTTTTGGGGATTTAGTTTTAGGATTTTTTGGGGCTAAAGGTTTAGGTTTTTTAAGGAAATATGGTTTTGGGACTTTTGGGGATTAGGGATCAACATATTTTTTTGGGTGAGGGCTTAAGGTATTATAGAACAGATGGTTTATATATATTTGGAGCTCTAGGTTTAGTAAAAAAATTTGGGTATGAGGGGTTTGGGTTTTTTGGGGTTGAGAGATTGGGGTTTTTCAGTTGAGGTTTTCGTTTTTCTAGGGGTTATTGGTTTAGGTTTTTTCGGGATAATGGTCTAGTGTTTTTTTGATATAAGGGATTAGGTTTGTTTGGGGATGAGGATTTAGTTATTTTTATGCCAGAATGTTTTGGGTTTTATGGGGATGAAATTTTAGGTTTTTTGGGGGTTAAGGATTTAATATTTTTTGGGGATGATGGTTCCATGTTTTTCTGGGGATGAGAGTTTTGGTTTTTTGGGGGATAAGTGTTTAGGGTTTTTTTGGGATGAGGGTTTAAGGTTTTTTAGAGATGAGGGTTTAGGGTTTTTTGAATATGAGGGTTTAGTGTTATTCTGACTTAATGGTTTAGGGTTTTTTGGGGATGATGGTTTATGGTTTTCAGGGGTTGAGAATTATGGGTAATTTTTAGATGAGGTTTTATGGTGATAGGGGATGAGGGATTTGGATTTTTACGAGTTGATCCCTTAGGGTTTTTTGGGATGAGATTTAAGTATTTCATTTGATATGGGTTTAGGTTTTTATATGATGAAGGTTTAGGGTTTTGGGGGGAAATGGGTTCAAGGTTTTTTAGAACTCATGGTTTGGATTTTTTTGGATGAGGATTTATCATTTTTTTGGGCTAAGGATTTAGGATTTAATAGGGCTGAGATTTTAGGGTTTTCATGGAATATTGTGTTAGGGTTTTCTGGGGCTAAGGGTTTAGGGTTTTTTGGGGGTGAGGGTGTAGGGTTTTCTAGGGAAAAGGAATTAATGTTTTCAGGGTATTAGGGTTTAGGGTTTTCTATGGGTTAGGGTTTAGGGTTTTCTGGGCATGAGGGTTTATGAATTTATGAGGCTGAGGGTTTGGGATTTTTTGGGGATGATGTTTTACAGTTTTTTGGGGATGAGGGTATGAGGTTCTTGGGGATAAGGTTTTAGGGTTTTTTGAGACTGGGTGTTTACGTTTTTTGGGGGTTGTGGTTATAGGGGTTTTGGGGGTTGAAGGTTTATGGTTTTTGGTGGATCATAGTTTAGGGTTTTGGGGATGATTTCTAAGGTTTCCAGGGTGAGGGTTTTAGGTTTTTTTGGGTCAAGAGTATAGGGTTTTTTGGAGATGAGGGTTTATGGTTTTTAGTGTCTGGGGGTTTAGGGTTTTTTATTATGGTTTTTCTTGTAGAGGGTATAATATTTTTTTTACTGAGGGTTTAGGGTATTTCACGGATGAGGATTTAGCGGTTTCTTGGGTAGAGAGATTAGGGATTATTGGGGTAGAGGGTTTTGGGTTTTTTGTGATAAAGTTTTTAGTGTTTTTTGGGGATGAGGGTTTAGGGTTTTGGCGGGTTGAGGGTTTAGGTTTTTTGGGATGAGGGTTTACATTTTTTGGTTCTAAGGATTTTTGGTATTTTGGGGTTGGGGTTTAGGATTTATTTTGTGCTTAGTATATAGGGTTTTTTGGAGATAAGAGTTTAGGTTTTTCTAAGGATTGGGTTTTAGAATTTTTTTATTATTAATGGTATAGGATTTTGTTTTGGGACTAAGAATTTAGTTTCTTGGGACTGAATATTTAGGGTTTATTACGGATGAGTTCTTAGGGTTATTAGGGTTGAGGTTTTAGAGTATTTGGGGGCTGAGGTTTTATGTTTTTTCAGGGATTAGGGATTAGGGATTTTTATGTCTAAGGGTTTAGGGTTTTTTTAGAAATGATTGGTTTTATTTTTTAGGGATAAGGGTTTAGTTTTTTTTGGTGTGAATGTTTAGTATTTTTTGGGATTGATGATTTTGGGTTATTTGGGGATAAGGCTTTAGAGTAATAGTGTGTTGGGGGTTTAGGATTTTTTGGGTCAGTGGGTTTAGTGTTTTTTGGTACTAAGAGTTTTTGGATTTTTTGGGGATCTGGGTTTAGGTTTTTTTGGGATGATATTTTTGGGATTTTGGGGATTAGGGTTTATGGTTTTGGGGGGATGAGCATTTAGGATTTTTTGGGGAGGATGGTTCAACATTTTATCGGGCGGAGTGGTCATGGTTTGTTGGGATTGACAGTTCATTGTTTTCTAGGGATGAGAATTTAGGGTTTTGGGGGTGGGGGATTAGGGTTTTATGGTGATGAGGGTTTATGGTGTTCTAGTGATGAAGGTATAGGGTTTTCTATGGATATGGGTTTAGGGTTTCTTGGGCCAAATTTTACGGGTTATTATGGGGATGATGGTTTCTGGTTTTCCTGGTATGAGGGTTTATTATTTTTTGGGATTTAGAGTTTAGGGTTTTCTAGAGCTGAGTATTTCCAATTTTTTATGGATGATGGTTTTGGGTTTTCTATGGAAGGAGGATTAGTGTTTTATGTAGTTGAGGGTATATGTTTATCTATTGTTGAGTGTCTAAGATTTTTTGGGGTTTTGAGTTTTGGGTTATCTGGGGATGAGGATTTAGTTTTTTCTGGGGATGTGGGATTAGGGTTTTCAAAGGATGAGGGTTCAGTGTTTTTTGGGTTAGAGTGTTTATGATTTTCTGAGCCTATCTTTTTAGGGTTTTCATGGGATGAAGGTTTATGGTTTTCCTGGGCTGAATGTTTAGGGTTATCATGGTATTAGGGTTACCGTGGGTTTATGGTTTAGGGTTTTCTAGGGAAGAGGGTTTCATATTTTCTGGGGTTGAGGGTTTATAATTTTCTTAGGATGAGGGGTTAGGGTTTTTTTTGGTCATGAGGGTTTATGATTTTATGGGGTTTAGGGTTTGAAGTTTTTTGGGGATGATGGTTTAGTTATTTCTATGGATTAAGGTTTAGTGATTTTCGGGTATAGGTTTAGGGTTTTTTAGTGAAGAGGGATTAGGGTTTTCTAGGGAGGATGGTTGCGAGTTTTCAAGGTCTGTGATTTTAAGGTTTTCTGGGGTTGAGGATTCAAGGGTTTCTAGGGATGATGGATTAAGGTTTTCTATGGATAATGTTATATGGTTTTTTGGGTCCAAGGGGTTTTGGATTTTTTGAGGCCGAGGGTTCCCAGTTTTTTGGGAAGGAGGGTTTATAGTTTTTTGGGGTGGAGCTGTTAGGGTTTTCTGGTGATGAGAGTTTTAGGTTTTCTGGGGTTGATTGTTTTTGATTTTCTATGGTAGAGGGATTAGGGTTATCTAGGGATGAGGTAATCTGTTTCTATATGGTTAAGGGTGTTCTAGGGATCTGGGTGTAGTCTTTTATAGTGACGAGGGGTTGGGGTTTTATGGGGCATAAGGTTTCTGTTTTCTATGGATCAGGGGTTTTTAGGGGATTAGGTTTTGGATTTTTCTGAGGCAGTGGGTTTAGCGATTTCATGGGAAGATATTTTAAGGATTTCTAGGGCTGAGGGTCTCGGGTTTTGGGTTTTTGAATTTTGGGTTGTCTAGGTTGTGGATTAAGCATTTTATGGGGTAGAGGGTTCATAGTTTTATGTCTTTGAAGTATTATAGTTTTTCAAGGATGAGTGTTCAATGTTTTATGGGGATCAGTGTTTAGGTTTTTTGGGGCTGAGGGTTCATATCATTCTATTAATGAGGGTTCGATGCATTCTAGGTTTGAGGGTTCAATGTTTTTGGTGATGGGGTTCAGGGTTTTATTCTTCTAAGGGTTTAGGGTTTTCTAGGGATGAGGTTTTAAGGTTTTCTAGGGCTTATATTCCATGGTGTTATAGGGTTGAGGTATCATGGTTTTTGGGGTCTGAGTGTTCATTGTTTTCTAGGGATGATGGTTCAATTTTTTCTGGGGCATATGGGTCAAGGATTTTCAGGATTGAGCGTTCAGTGTTTTATAGATATCATGGATTATGGTTTTCTAGGGCTGAGTTTTTAGTGTTTTATGGGGTTTAGGGTTTATGGTATTCTGGTGAAAAGATATTAGGGGTATCTGGGGCTAAGGGTTCATGGTTTTCAAGAGATGATGGTTTGTGGTTTTCTAGGGATTATAGTTCAGATATTTTTTATTATGTGGATGGGGGATTTTCTAGGTCTGAGAGTACAAGGTTTTCTATGGATGAGGGTTTGGGGGTTTATTTGGATGGGGGTTGTGGTTTTTATAAGGTTTAGGGTTGAGGGTATGCTAAGGATGAGGGATAATTGTTTCATGGGGTTGGGGTATTATTAAATTTTTTGGTTGAGTGTTTACAGTTTTCTAGTGATAAGGGTTTAGTTTTTTCTATCAATGAGGGTTTAGGATGTTTATGGGATGAGGGTTTATGCATTCTAAGGCATTGGGTTAAGGGTTTTTTGGGGATAAGGTTTTAGGATTTTCTGAGGCTCCTGGATTAGGGTTTTCTGGGGAAGAGGTTTTAATGTTTTCTAGGGATGATTGTTTAGAGTTTTCTGTGGTCTGGGGAAAGGGATTTAGTTTTTTCTTGGGATGAAGGTTTTGGGTTTTCGGAGGATTATGACTTATGGTCTTCTAGGGATAAGGGTTTATAGTTTTCTGAGGTTAATGGTTTAGGGTTTGCTGGGGATGGGTTTTTTATTTTATAAGACTGAGGGTTTAGGGTTTTGTAGGGATGACTGTTTATGGTTTTCTGGGTCTAGGGGTTTAGTTTTTTCTGCTACCAAGGGTTTATGGTTTTCTATGGGTAAGGGTTTGAGGATTTCATGAAATGAGGGTTTAGGTATTTTTGGTGCTGAGATTTTATGGTTTTCTAAGGATCTGGGTTTATGGTTTTCTAGGCATGAGGGTTTAGGGTTTTATAAGGATGAGTGTTTTATGTATTTTGGGGCTGAGTTTTTGGGGTTATTGGGATGAGGGTTTAGTGTTTTCATGGGCTAAGAGTTTTTGGATTTACCGGCTGACGATTTAGAGTTCTCAGGATATAATGATATTGGGTTTATGGGGATTATATTTTATGGTTTTTTAGGGATGAGGGATTAACGTTTATTGGGATAAAGGGTTTAGGTTTTTATAGGGATGAGGGTTTAAGGATTTCTTAGGATGGTGGTTTGGGGTTTTCTAAGGCTGAGGGATTATCATGTTATAGGGATGAGGGTTTAGTGTTTTCTAGGGTATAGGGTTTAGTGTTTTCTTGTGATAAGAGATTAAGGTTCTTTGGAGATGAGGGTTTGAGGGTTTTTTTAGGGACGAGATGAGGGTCGAGGGATTGTTGGGGCTGAGTGTTTGCAGTTATTTGGAGCTGATTGTTTGTGGTTTTTTTGGGCTGAGGGTTAAGAATCTTTTGGGTATGAGGGATTAGGGTGTTTAAGTGAAAAGGGTTTAGGGTGTTTTGGGGCTATGGGTTTGGGGATTTTTTGAACTGAGGGTTTTCTATTTTTTGGTGTTTTGGTTTAGGGTTTTAGGGCTTAGGGATTTGGGTTTTTTAGGGATGAGGGCTTGGGTTGTTTTGGGGACGGAGGTTTAGGGTTTTTAAGGATGGGTTTTTAGGGTTTTTTAAGGATGAGGGGTTTATGTTTTTTGGGGTAGCGGGTTTTAGGTTTGTATGATTGAAATATTAAGGTTTTTTGTGGATGAGGGTTTATGGATTTTTAGGGATGATGCTTTAGGGTTTTTTGGGACCAAGGGTTTTTGGATTTTTTAGGATAAGGGTTTAGGATTTTTTGGGGATGAGTGTTTATGATTTTGTTGGGAAATGGGTTTATAGTTTTTTGGTGCTCAAGGTTTAGGGTTTTTTCGTTCTTAGAGACTAGGTTTTTTTAGAACTCATAGTTTTTTGGATTTTTGTGGCTAGGTTTGGGGGGATGAGGGTTTAGGGTTTCTTGGTGCAAATTGTTTTGCATTTTTGGGGGTGGAGTTTTGCGGTTTTTAGGGATTATGGTTTAGGGTTTATTAGGATTTGGGTTGAGTTGTTTTGAGGTTTTAGGGTTTTTTTTACTTAGGTTTTAGTTTCTTTTGGGGGGGTAGGGTTTATGGTTTTTTTGGATGAAGGTTATGCGTTTTTGGGGGGTGACGATTGAGTTTTTTTTATGATGATGGTTTAGGGTTTTCTAAGGATCATGGTTTTTGGGTGTAGGTTTTTTTGGGGTGGAGGGTTTAGGGTTATTTGTGGATGAGGGTTTAGGTTTTTTTAGGGATGAGTGTTTAGGGATTTTTGGAGCTGAGGGTTTACTATTTTTTGGGGCTGGGGTTTAGGGTTTTTTGGGGGTTGAGTGTTTAGGTATTTTTGGGGATGAGGATTTAGTGTTTTGAGGGGAATATGGTTTATGGTTTTATTGGAATGGGGTTTTATGTTTATTTGGGATTCTAGTTCTAGGGTTTTATGAAAAATAAGGTTTAGGGTTTTTTGTAGGAGATAGTTTCAGGTTTTTTTGGGCTCAGTGTATTGTGTTTTTAGGGGTTGAGGGTTTATGGTTTTTTAGGTCTAATGGTTTGGAGGATTTTTGGGATTTTACTTTAAGGTTTTTTGGGGATTAGGGTTTAGGATTTTTTGTTCCTATGAGTTTAAGGTTTTCAATGGATGAGGGTTTAGGGATTTTTGGGGGATTTTTGTTTAGGTGTTTGTGGGATGAGGATTTTGGGGTTTTTGGAGCTAAGGGTTCAGGGGTTATTGGAAATGAGTGTCTTGTGTTTTTTTCGGGCTTGTGGTTTAGGGAATTTTGAATATGTGGGATTAAATTTTTTGTGGGCTAGGGGTTTGGGGTCATTTTCGGATGAGGGTTTTGGGGTTTTTAGAGATGAGGGTTTTTAATTTTTTGGATTGGTGTTTATGAATATTTTGGGGCTGAGGGTTTATTGTGTTTTTGGGCTATGTGTTTATGGTTTTTTTATATTGATGGTTTCTGGATTTTAAGGATGATTGTTTAGAGTTTTTTGGGGTTAAGAATTTATGGGGTTTTTATGACTGTTTTGGGATTTCTTATGAGGGTTTATGGTTTTTTGGGAATGTGGGTTTAGTGTTTTTTGGGATGAGAGTTTATAGTTTGGGGGTGAGGGTTTAGGGTTTTGTGGTGTTGAGGGTTTAGATTTTTTTAGGGAAGAGGGTTTAGATTTTGACGGGCCTGAGGGTTAAGGTTTTTTTGGGGGGATTAGGTTTTAGGGTTTTTTGGTACAAGGGTTTAGGGTTTTTTGGGGGTTGAGGGTTGATTGGTTTTGGGTGATATAGGTTGAGGGTTTTATGGGGATCTGGGTTGAGGGTTTTTCAAGGGTGTGGGATGATGGGTTTTTCAAGAAGATTATTGCGGGTTTTATGGGGATAAGGGTTGGGGATTTTTTTGTACTAAGGGTTTGTGGTTTTTTTGGGGCTAAGTGTTCTGAGTTTTTTTGGGCAAGGATTCATGGTTTTTTGGGACTGAGGGTTCAGAGTTTTTTTTTTTGAGCTGATGGTTCATGGTTTTTTGGGATTGAGGATTAGTGTTTTTTTAGGGATGGGGGTTTAGGGTTATTTTTTGATGGGGGTTAATGGTATTTTTGGGATAACGGTTTAGGTTTCTTTGTGGCTGAGGGTTCAAGGTTTTTTAAAGATGAATATTCTTGGTTTTTTTGGGAATAGGGTTTAGATTATTTTTTGGTTCTGGGTGGTCAGGGGTTTGGGGTTGATGGTTCATGGATTTTTGGGGTTTATAGTTATATGATTTTAGGGGATGAGGATTCATGTTTTTTGGGGCTCAGTATTCAGGATTAATTAGGGATTAGGGATTAGGGTTTATTGGATTTGAGGGATCATTAAATTTTTGGGGTTGAGGGTTCAGTGTCATTTAGGGATGAGGTTTTGTTATTTTATGGGGTTTAGGGTTTAGGATTTTTTGGGGTTGAGGGTTCAAGTTTTTTTAGTGCTATATGTTTTTTAGAGTTATTGGGGGATAAGGGTTCAGTGGTGTTTGGGTAAAAGTGTTTAGGGTTTCTTGGGGATAAGGGTGCATGTTATTTTGGGGCTGAGGATTTAGGATAATTTTTAGGCATATAGTTCCAGATTTTTGGGTATGAGGATTAATTTATTTTTAGGGAATATGGTTAATGGTTTCATGGTTTTCATGGTTCAAGGTTTTATTGGTTCTAGGTTTCAGTGTTTATTGCGGTTGAGGGTTTAGGTTTCTTAGGTCTAAGGATTTAGGGTTTCTTGGGGATGAGGGTTTAGGGATTCTTGGGATAGAGGATCATGGATTCAATTGTGCATGGGTTTGAAGGTTTTTTTGGGGTTGTGGGTTCACAGTTTCCTGGGGTTGTCAGTTCATCATATCTTGGATCTGAGGGCTCAATGTTTCTTGGAGTTAGGGTTTAGTGTTTCTTAGGGATGAGTCTTTAGGGTTTATTGGGATGAGAGTTCTTGTTTTCTATGGGATGATGGTTTAGGGTTTCTTTGGGATAAGAGTTCAATTATTATTAGGTATGAGGGATCATATTTTTTTGGACTGAGGCTTCAGGGATTTTTAGGATGAGGGTTTATGGTTTTTTAGGGTAGAGTGTTTAGGGTATTTCAGGGCTGAGGGTTCATGTTCTTTTGGGATAAGTGTTTAGGGTATATTTGGGCTGAATGATTAGGGTTTCATGGGGTTGACGGTTCAGGGTTTCATGTTTATGAGGGTTTAGGGTTTCTTGGGGTTGAGCGTTAAGGGTTTTATGTGGATTAGGGTTAAGGTTTTCATGGGGCTGAGTGTTTAGGGATTCTTGGGGATGAGTGTTTAGGGTTTCTTGGGGATGAGGTATTTGTGTTACTTGGGGATGAGTGTATAGGGTTTTTTTCACATGAGGGTTTATGTTTTTCTAGGGTCCATGGTTTATGGTGTTTTTGGCTGAGGATTTATGGATTTTTTGGGGTGAGGGTTTAGTGTTTTTTTGTGATATGTGTGTTGTTTTAATATAGATGAGTGTTTATAGATTTTTTTGGTGTGGTGGGTTTAGGGTTTTCTTAGGCTGAGTGTTTTGGGTTTTTTGGGGCTGAGTGTTTTTTTTGTGGGGGTTGAGGGTTAGTGTTTATTTGGGATAAGGGTTTATGGTTTTTTTGGGGATGTAGGTCATGTTTTTTTGGGGAATGATGATTTAATGTTTTCTTTTAGTGATTAAGGTTTTTTGGAGACGAGAGTTCAGTATTTTTTAGAGATCCATGTTTAGGGTTTTTTTGGGCTGTGGGTTTCATGTTTTTTTGGGATGAGGGTTTATAGTTTTTTAGAGATGAGAGTATAGTGTTTTTTGGGGCTTACGGTTTGTTTATTTTTCTGTTGAGGGTTTAGTGTTTATTGGGACTAGGGGTTAAGGTTTTTTTGGGGCTGAGCATTTAGGTTTTTTGGGTGGAGGGTTTAGGGATTTTTTGGGGATGAATATTTAGGGTAGTTTTGGGATGATGATATAGGGTTTTTAGGGCTAAGGGTTAAGTTTTTTTTTGTTTTTGTGTTAAGTGTTTTTTGGGTATGAGGGGTCAGTGTATTTTGGTGCTTAGGGTTAGGGTTTTTTTGGACTGAGGGTTTAGAGTGATTTTGGGAAGGGGTTGACGGTTTATTATTTTTTGGGGAAAAGCATTTAGGGGTGTTTGTGTCTAAGAGTTTATGGTTTTATAGGGATGTGGGTTTTTTTGTGTTTAGGGTTTATGTGGTTGATGGTTTAATATTTATTTTTGACTATGGGATTATTGTTTTTAGGTTTTGATGGTTTGTAAATTTTACGGATGAGGTTATATAGTAAGAGGGTATGAGGGTTTATGGTTTTCTAGGGCTGGTCGATTAGCCTTTTTTGAGGTAGAGGTTTACTGGTTTTTTGAGAATAAGGTTTGAGGGATATTTGGGTTTGAGGTTTGAAGGTTTTTGGGGGCTTATATTTAAGGATTATTTGGGGCTGAGGTTTGGGGTTTTTGGGGTTGAGGGTTTAGTGTCTTTTAGGGCTGAGGGCTTATGTTTTTTTGGGGGATGAGGGTTTAATTTTGTTAGACTAATTTATCATGGTATTTTGGGGATGATTTTTTATGTTTTTGTTAGGTTGAGGGTCATATATTTTATGTTTCTAGGGTTTCAAGGTTTTTGGGGTTGAGGTTTTATGGTTTTTCAAGATGAGAGTTTCGGGTTTTTTAGGGGATGTGAATTCATTGTTATTTATAGCTAAGCATTTATGCTTTTTGGGACTGAGGGTTCACCATTTTTTAGTGTTGATGGTTTATGGTTATTAGGGATTATGTTTTATGGTTTTTTGGGGCCTGGGAATTAGGGTTTTGTGAATGAGGGTTTAGTGTTTTTTGGGGATGAGGGTTTAGGGTTGTTTTTTGATGAGATATCACAGTTGGTTAGGGATTATGGTTCAATGATTGGGGGAGAGGTTGAGTGTTTATTTTTTTTTTGTACTGATAGTTCATGGATTTTTTTGGATGAGGATTCAATATTTTTTTCATTGAGGGTTTATGTTTTTTTGGGGTGTGGTTTCATTGATTTTTGGGGGTTAGCATTCACGTTTTTTAGCAGAATGAGGGATTAAGTTATTTTTGTGGTATAGGGTTCAGTTTTTTGTGGTTGATGGTTCATGGTGTTTTGGGGCTGAGAGTCCTTTGTTTTTTGGGGCTGAGTGTTCATTGTTTTTTTTTCAGATGATGGTTTAGGGTTTTTTGGGGCTGAGTGATCTGGGTTTTTTGGGGATGAGGGTTCAGGGTTTTTGGGGATGATGGTTAAATGTTTTTTTGGGATCATGTTTTTGGGTTTTTTGAGACCTCGGGTTTAGGGTTTTTTGGGTATAAGGTTTAAAGATTGTTTTGAGTTTAGGGTTCAAGGTTTTTTGTGGTTGATATTTCATTGTTTCATAGGGATAAGTGTTTAGGTTTTCATGGTTTCATGCAGATGTGGGTTTAGGGTTTCTTGGGGATAAGGATTGAAGGTTTTCTAGGGATGCGGGTTTAGGGTTTCATGAGGATAAGTGTTTAGGGATTATTAGGGGCGAGGGTTCAGGTTTTCTTAGGGTTTAGGTATCAGGGTTTCTTGTGTATGGTGTTTCAAGCATTCTTGGGGATGAGGTTTTAGGTGTTATTAGGGCTAATAGTTCATAGTTTCTTAGGGAATATGGTTTAGGGTTACTTAGTGCTGAAGGTTACGGGTTTATTATTGTAGATGTTTCAAGTCTTTTAGGGGATGAGGTTTCATGGTTTTTTGGGACTGAGGGTTCATGTTTTTTTTCAGCCTAAGGTTCATGGTTTATTGGGAATGAGGGTTCATGAATTATTTAGGATAAGGTTCCATGGTTTCTGGGGGTTGAGTGTTTAGGGTCTCTTGGGGATGAGGGTTTAGTGATTCTTTATGATGAGGGTTCAGGGTTTCTTGGGGATGACGGTTCAGGGTATTTATGGTAATGGTTTCAGGGTTTCTAGGGGTTGAGGGTTAATGGATTCATGTTGATGTGGGTTTTGGGATTATTGGGGTCGGGGGTTTAATGTTTCATGTGGATCAAGGTTTAGGTTTTCATGGGGCTGAGTGTTTAGGGTTTCATAGGGATGAGAGTTTGGGGTTTCATGGGGAAGAGGGTTTAGGTTTTCTTGAGAGTAAGGGTATTTTGTTTCATGGGATATTTTTTTAGGGTTTCTTGGGGATAAGGGTTTACGGTTATTTGGGTATGAGATCTTAGGGTTTCTGGAGATTTAGGTATTATGTTTTTGGGTTTCATGGGGCTGAGGGTGTATAGTATCTTGGGAATGTGATATTAGGATCTCTTACAGGTGAGGGAATGGGGTCTCTTACTAATTTGGGTTTAGTGTTTCATGGAGATGATGGTTTTTGGATTCTTATGTCTGAGGCTTTAGGTTTCCTTTAGTGTTTCTTGGGACATGGTGTCTAGGTTTCATGGGGTTATGGTTTTAGTGTTTCATGGGGACTAGAGTTTAGGGTTTCTTAAGGCTGAAGGTTTTAGGATTCATGGGGATTAGGGTTTGGATTTATTGGGTATGAGTATTTAGGTATTTTTATGGATGAGAGGCTAGGGTATTTCTAGTTTAGGGTTTAGGGTTTTTTTGGATGTGGGTTTGGGTTTGGGTTTTTTTTTGTCACCGAGTGTTTAGGGTTCTTGGTGTTATTGGATTAGGGTATTTTGGGGAATATGGTTTTGGGGTTTTGGAGAAATGGATTTAGTGTTTTTGGGATGATGGTTTAGGCTTTTAGGGAAAAGGGATTAAGGTTATTTGGGGTAGAGGGTGTAGTGTTTTTTTGGGTGATGGTTTAGGGATTTTTGGTGCTAAGGGACCATGTGTTTTGGGACTGAGGGTTTTAGTTTATTTTGAGATGTTTATTTTGATATGAGGGGTTTTTTGTTTTTTTTTGGATGATTATTTAGGATTTTTTGGGGATTAGGGTTTAGCGTTTTTTTATTGTTGAGGGTTTATGGATTTTACAGATGAGGGTATAGGGTTTTTTTGGCTGAGGTTTTAGGGTTTTTTGGGGATGATGGCTTAGGGTTTTGGGTGGTCTAGGGTTTACGGTTTTTTGGTACGGAGGGTTTATAGGTTTATAGGGATGAGGTTTTATGATTTTTTTGGGATAAGTGTTTGGGATTTTTAAGGATGAGGGTTTTTGGATTTTATTGAGAATAGAGTTTAGGGATATCTAGAGATGAAGGTTTAGGGGTATTTTTGGTTGGGGTTTTAGGGGGTTTGCGGGTATATCTTGTTTGGTGTTTAGTGTATTATGAGATATTTATTTTTATGGATGATGATTTAGTGTGTTTTGGGGAAGAGGGATTAGTGTTTTTTAGGGCTGAGGGTTTAGGGTTTTTTGTGGGTGGGAGTTTTTTTGTTTTTAGGGCTAAGGGATTAGGGTTTTTTTTATTCAAAAGGGTTTAGGGTTTTTAGTGAGTGATGGTTTAGGGTTTTGTTGGGAATAAGGTCTCTAGAATTTTGGTGTTGGGGGTTTTTTGGTTTTGCGGTAGAGGGTTTAGGGTTTTTGGTAGCTATGGAATTAAGGTTTTTTGGTGGAGGGGGTTTAATTTTTTTTGGCCTAATGGTTTAATTTTATTTTTAGATGAGGGTTTAGTGATTTTTTGGTCTGAGGTTTTTGGGGTTTGGGGGGATAATGGATTATTATTTTTGTGGATGAGGGATTAGGGTTCTGTGGGGCTGAGGGTTTTGTGTTTTGGTGGATGAGGGTTTGGGGTTTTAGGGATGAGGCTTTAGGGTTTTTATAGGGGCTAAGAGTTTAGGGTTTTCTAGTTTTGTGTGATTAATTTTTTTTGGGGCTGAGTGTTTAGGTTTTTTAGGGATTTAGTGTAGAGGATTTTTTGGTGATGAGAGTATAGGATTTTCTGGGGATGAAGGTTTAGTGTTTTCTAGGTATGATGGTATTTGGTTTTGTGGGTATTAGAGTTTAGGGTTTTTTTCTAAGAGTTTAGGGTTTCGGGGGGAT
The DNA here is from genome assembly GCA_963277665.1 of Viscum album. NCBI lineage: Eukaryota > Viridiplantae > Streptophyta > Magnoliopsida > Santalales > Viscaceae > Viscum > Viscum album. The sequence goes on from OY728164.1 coordinate 1,801,261,287, forward strand.
AAGGGGTTAGTGGTTTATGGGGTTAAGGGTTTTGGGTTTTTTGGAGATGAGTGTTTGGGGTTTAATGTGGATGAGGGTTTATGTTTTTCTATATCTTATGGTTCAGGGTCTTCTAGGACTAATGGTTTAGAGTTTTCTAGGGGGTTTAGAGTATTCTGGTGTTAAGGGTTTAGGGTTTTCTAGGGGTATGGGTTTAGGGTTTTCTATGGCTAGGGGATTAGGTTTTTTTGGGATGATGGATTAGGGTTTAGGGTTTCCTGCGGTTGAGGGTTAAGATATTTCCAGGGATGAGAGTGAATGGTTTTTCTAGAACTAAGGGTATTGTGTTTTTTAGGGATGAGGGTTTCTATATTTTTTTGGGAAGAGTGTTTAGGGTTTTTTGAGGCTGAGTGTTTATGGTTTTGTGTGGATGAGATTTTAGGTTTTTCTTATGCTAAGGGTAAGGTTTTTTTTTGGGATAATGTTTCAGGATTATCTAGGGATTAACTTTTAGGGTTTTCTGGGGATGAGGGTGTTGGGTATTCTAGGGATGAGGGATTAGGGTTTTCTATGGCTTAGTGCTTTGGTTTTTTTTTGGGTTGAGGGTTTAGTATTTTATGGGGATGAAGTTTTAGGGTTTTTGGAGGGATGTGGGTTTAGAATTTTTTATTGCATATGGTTTAGGTTATTATAGGGCTGTAGGTTTAGGGATTTATGGGGCTGGGAGTTTATGGTATTCTGAGGTCGAGTGATGAAGGTTTTATGGTGCTGAGTGTGTAGGGTTTTCAAGGGATGAGGATTTCAGGTTTTCTGGGGATGGGTATATTGGGTTTTATAGGGATGAGGGGTTAGGTTTTTATGGGAATAAGGGTTTAAGATTTTCTGTGGCTGTGGTTTTATTGTTTTTTAGGGATGAGTGGTTAATTTGTCTAGGGTTTAGGGACTAGAGTATTCTATTATTGTGGGTTAAGAATTTTTTGGTTCTGGGGGTTTAGGGTTTCTTGGGGCTAAGCGTCTAGGTTTTTTTGGGAATGAGTGTTCTGTGTTTTCTGGAGTTGTAGGTTGAGGGTTTTTCTAGGCTGAGTATTTATGGTTCTTTGGGGATGATGGTTTTGGATTTTCTTGGGACGATGGTTAAGGTTTTTCTGGAAATTTGTGTTTATTTTTTTTCTAGGGATGAGGTTTTAGGGATTGTATGGGATGAGGGTTTAAGGTTTTATGGACCTAAGGGTTTTTGGTTTTTTGGAATTTAGAGTTTAGGGTTTTCTAGTGATGGGGGGTTAAGGTTTTCTGAGGCTATGGGTTTATTGTTTTCTAGGGTGAGGGTTTTTTATTTTCTAGGGTTGAGGGTTTAGGTTTTTCTTTGGATAATGTATAAGGGTTTTCTAGGGCTCCGGGTTTGTGGTGTATTGGGGCCGAGTGTTCATGGATTTCTTTGGAAGAGGGTTTAGGGCATCTTTGGGTTCAAGGTTTATGGTTTTCTAGGGCAGAGTGTTTGGTATTTTCTGGGGATGAGGATTCAAGGAATCATTGCATGAGGTTTTATGGTTGTGTGGGGTTAGGAATTAATTTTTTCACTCATGTGGGTAGAGGTTTTCTTGGATATAGGTTTTTTTTATAGTGTTTTGGGTTTGAGGGATTAGTTTTTTCTTGGGATGATGGTTTGCGATTTTATGGGGTTGATGATTTGGTGTTTTCTAGGGATGAGGTATTGTTGTTACCAGGGGATGAGGATTTGGGGATTTATAGGGATGTGAGTTTAGGGTTTTTTAGGGATTAGGGTTTAGGGTTTTTTGGAGATGAGGGTTTAGGGTACTTTGGAGGTGTGGGTTTAGGGATTTGTAGGGAAGAGTGCTTAGATATTTCCTGGGATGAGTGTTTAGGGTTTTCTAGGGTGAATGGTTTATAGTTCTCTATGGATGTGGTTTTAGGAGATCTTGAGACTTAAGATTTTGGGTACTCTAGGGATGATGGTTTAGAGTTTTATGGGAATAAGGATTTAGGGTTTTTTGGGATTACGGTTTTAGGGTTTTCATGTGATGAGTGTAATGTTTTTCTGGGGATTATGATTTAGGGTTCTATGGGGCTGAGGTTGTAGGTATTTCTTGGGATTAAGGTTTAGGGTTTTCTAATATTGAGAGTTTGGGGTTTTCTAGGTATAAGGGTTTAGGGTTTTACTACTCTAATGGTTTAGGGTTTTCATGGGGTGTGGGTTTAGGGTTTTTTAGGGTTAAGGGATGAGGGGTTTTTTTTTGGGTTTTTGGTTTTGGGTTTTGTGTTTTGTGTTTTTTGGGGATGAGGATTTAGTGTTTTTTATGGAAGAGGGTTTACAGTTTTGGAAGGATGAGGGTTTAGGAAAAATTTTCGATTAGGTTTTAGTATTTTTTGGGGCAGGGGGTTTTTGTTTTTTAGCGTTGAGGGTTGTGTTTTATTGGGTCTTGGGGATTATTTTTTTGGCTATTAAGGTATAAGAGTTTTTTTACTAAGGGATAAGGGTATTTTTGGGCTAATAATTTAGATTTTTTTGGGGATAACAGTTTAGGTTTTTCTGGGCTAAGGGTTCAGGGTTTTTTGGGGTTGAGGGTTGAGGGTTTAGGATTTTTTAGGGATAAGGGTTTATGGGTGTTTGGGGCCGAGGTTTTTGGGGTTTTGGGGGATTAGGGTTTAGTGTTTTTTTTTGGGATTGAGAGTTTATGATTTTTTTGGGGATTGGGGTTTAGTTTTTTGGGGGGAAGAGGGTTTAGGGGTTTTTTTGGGTGGAGGGTTTAGTGTTTTTTAGTAATAAGGGTCTAGGGTTTTTTGTGATCAAGGTATAGGGTATTTTTTCACTAAGGGAATTAAATTATTTTGCAGATGTGGGTTTATGTTTTTTGGGGGATGAGGGTTTAGGATATTATTGGGATGAGGGTCCTTGGGTTTTTTGGGTTGTGGGTTTTAGGTTTTTTGGGGGTGGGGGTTGAGGTTTTTTTTTGTATAAGGGTTGAGGGTTTTTTAGGGCATAGAGTTGAGGTATTTTTTGGGATGAGGGTTGATGGTTTTTTGTGGTGGGATAAATGTTTTTTAGGTTTGAGGGATGTGTTTTTTTCTAGGCTGAGGGTTCATGGTTTTTTGGGGAAAATTGATTGTGTTTTTTGGGGATGAGGGTTCAGGGTTTCATGGTGATGAGGGTTTAAGATGTTTTTGGGATAAGGGTTCAGTGTTTTATTGACGGTTTAATGTTTTTTGTGGATGAGGGTTTAGGTTTATTTCATGATGAGGGTTCATGGTTTTTTGGGGGTGAGGTTTCAGGTTTTTTTATGTGAGTTTGGGGTTATTTTGGGATGAGGATTTTGGATTTTTGGGGTAGAGTGTTTTGGGGTTTTTTGGGTTGTTGGTTGAAGGTTTTTTAGTTATAATTGAATAGGGTTTTTTGGGGCTAAGGGTTCAGTGTTTTATGGGTTTGATGGTTCAAGCATTTTTGGGGGTGAGGGTTGGGTTTTTTCAGGGTAGTGAGTTTAGAGTTTTGGGGGATTAGGGATCAAGGATTGTAGGGGCTTATAGTTTAGGGTTTCCAGGGTTTATGGTTTTAGGGTTTGTTGGGGCTAAGGGCATAGGGTTTCTTGAGGATGAGGAGTTAGGGTTTCTTTGGGATGATGGTTCAAGGTTTCTTGGGTATTAAGGTATAAGGATTCATGGGGATGATGGTTCATGGTTTCATGGGGATGAGGGTTTAGGGATTTATGGGGCTAAGTGTTTAGGGTGTCTTGGTATTAGGGTTGGAGGTCTCATGGGGCTTAGGGCTGAAGGTTTCATAGTGTTGATGGTTCTGTGTTTCATGGGGATGATGATTCTATGTTATTCTAGTATGACTGTTTAGTGTTTCTTATGAATGATGGTTCTGGGTTTCTTGTAGTAGAGGGTTATGGGTTTTTCGGTGCTGAGGGTTTAGAGTTTTTTGGGGATGTGGGTTTATGGTTTCTTGGGGTTTATGGTTTAGGGATTCAAGGGGATAAGGGATCAAGGTTTCTTGGGGATTGTAGTTGAGGGTTTCAAGGGGTTGAGGGTAAAGGGTTTTTTGGTGTTGAGGGTTCCGGGTTTCTTGGGGATGAGGTTTTAGGGTTTTTGCGGCCGAGGGTTCATGGTTTTTTTGGGTTGAGGTTTCTGGGTTTGTTGGGATAAGGGTTTAGATATTTTTTGGGAAGACTATTTAGGTTTCGTTAGTGCTAAGGATTTAGGATAATAAGGGGATGAGGGTTCCAGGTATCTTGGATCTAAGGGTTCAGGTAATCTTGGGTATAAATAATTATGGTTTTATGGGTCTTAGGGGTTAATGTTTCGAGGGTTTGAGGGTTTTGGGTTTCCTAGTAATATGGGTTCTTAGTTTCTTCAGGCATAGGGTTAAGGGATTCTTGGTTATGAGGCAAGGAATATGTGAGGGTTAGGCTATTCCCCCCCCCCAATTTATTAGAAAGAAAAAAGAGACACAGCAGGCAAGGGAGGGGAGGGGTCAAACGACCCACACCCAAAAACCCCTTATAACCCAAGACGCAAAAGACCCAAAAAAAAGAAAAATCAAAAGAGAAAAAGAAAAAACACACAAAGCCAAGCAACCACCACCATCACCCAGCATCAACCAGCATCCAATAGATCACAACTAACCAAACTCCTAGCATTTAAACTCAAGCAAAAATCAACATCTAGCAGCAGCACGATCATAAACCACAGCTTCAACAACTCCCAGATCAACAGCAACCAACATCCAGCATCACAATTGCCATCATCCCGTACATTCCAGCATCCAAAAGCAGCACATCCAATCATCACAACAACATAGCAGCAGCAACATGTCCAAACCAACCAGCCCCAGCAACCAAAAGCACCGGAACCGACAACACAACCAATCACAGCTAGCAGCATGAAACCACAGCACGAGCACCACAAAAAAACACAGCCATCATCAAATCCCAGTAACCAACAGCACCAAAGAAGATCATGCCTTCCCAATCCCATATACCCATGAAACCAGTAGCAGCATCCTAACCCATCTATTAATAGGTCACGGCTTAACAACCAGCAACCAAAACCTTCAACCCGAGAAGCTTGCAGCAATCCACATCTCACAGCGCAACTAACAGCGCACCACCAGCAACCATACCCAGTACCAAACCGCAGCATCCAGAATTTCGCAGCAGTACAAGACAATTGAAATCCACAACACACGATAATCCATAACTCACTATTTGCAACAAACTCATGATCCAGCAGCAACAATAAACCACGACCCAACCAAGAATCATCATCACATCGGCCAACAAAACCACACAAAGCACCTCCAAAAACCAAAATAGCATCCAATAATCTGCAACAAACCAGAAGATTAGCATCAGCATAAAATGAAGCAAGTCGAAAATGAACCTTGCCTCCCTGATCGAGGATCGCCACCGTCAGATCCGCAGGTCTTGAAACCCTAGAAACAGATTCCAGATCTGTCGAGCCCGCACCACACCACTGCAGAAATCCATCCAAAGTGAAGCCAACAAGGACCAAGAAACACCACCGAAGCCGAGATCTATCAAGGATAAACCCCGATGCAGGCAGACGCGCCTCCAGCCACACGAAAACCGTGTCATTCACACCTCTGAAGGTCTTGAACAAGTGATCCATGAGCCGCTTGAAGAATTTTGAGAGCACAGATCCATGCCAGCAAGAATCCCCACCGCCAAAAACCGCATCTGCATCACACCTCATGGTCTTGAAAGGAGCAGTGAAGCCGCCGAGAAGGTTTCTAGGAGGATCTCCTGGGAAACGCGAAATCGGGAGAGAATCTGGAGAGAGCGGCGACATATTCCTTCTTCTTGGATATGAGGGTTTTGGGTTACTTTGGACTGAGGGTTCATGGTTTCTTAAGTATAAGGAGTAATGATTTCTTAGTGATGAGGTATCAGGGTTTCTTGGGGATCAAGGTTTAGGGTTTCATGGGGCCAAGGGTTTAGTGTTTCTTAAGGGTTTAGAGTTTCTTGGGGTTGAGAGTTCAGGGTTTCTTGGGACTGATGGTTATGGGTTTCTTAGGGATGAAGGTTCACAATTTCTTAGGGTTTATGGTTTATGGTTTTTTGGGGTTTAGGGTTTAGGGTTTCTTGGAGGTAAGTGTTCAGGGTTTGTAGGGGATGAGGGTTCAGGGTTTCTTAGTGATAAGGATTTAGGGTTTCATTTGGATGATGGCTTGGGGTTTTTTGTGGATGGGGATTTAGTTTTTCCTAGGGTGAATTTGTCATGGTATCATTGGGCTGAGGGTTCAAGGTTTATTTTGGGTAAGGTTTTATGGTTTCCAGGGGCATAGGTTTTAGTTTTTCATGTGATGAGGGTTCAACATTTCCTAGGGATAAGGGTTCAGTGTTTCTTGGGTCCGAGTGTTTATAGATTCTTAGTGTTGAGGGTGTATGATATCTTAGTTCTATGAGTTTTGGGTTTCTTGTGGTTGTGGAATTATAAATTCATGGGGCTAAAGGTTTAGTGTTTCCAATGTTTGAGGGTCTAGGGTTTTGTAGGGATGGTGGTCGATAGTTTCTAGGGGATGTTGGTTTGGGGTACCATGGGGAAGAGGGTTTAGGTTTTCTTGGGGATGAGGGTTTATGGTCACTTGAGGATGAAGGTTAGTTTTTTTTGGGGATGATGGTTTACAGATTCTTGTGGATAAGGGTTTATATTTTCTAGGGCTTTAGGGTTTATTATTTAATGGGGATGAGGGTTTAGTATTTCGTAGGTATGAGGGTTAAGGTTCTCTTAGGGTTGAGGGTTTAATGATTCTTGGGTTTGACAGTTTAGTGTTACTTAGGGCTGAGGGTGTAGGGTTTATTGGGGGCGATGGTTTAAGGATTCTTAGGGATGAGGGTTGAGGGTTTCATGAGGCTTTGTTTTTCAGATTTCATTGGGATGAGGGATTACAATTTCTTGGTGCTGAGGATTTAGGTTTTCTTAAGAAGAAGAAATAAATGTTTATTGAGGATCAGAATTCATGATTTCTTAGGTTTTAGGTTTTAGGGTATCTTGGGGATTAGGGTAAATGGTTTCTTGTGGAATAGTGTTCATGGTTTCTTGGGGTAGAGTGTTCAGGGTTTTTTTGGGATGAGGGTTTAGTTTTTATTCTAGCTGAGGGTTTATGGTTTCCTAGGGAGTATGTTTCATGGTTTATTAGGGATGAAGGTTAAAGTTTTCTTGGGGTTGAGGGTTCAGGGTTTCGTGGGTTGGGCGTTTAGGGTTTATTGGGAAGAGGGTTGGGTTTTTTTTGGGGATGAGTGTTGAGGGTTTTCTATGGATGAGGTATGAGGGGTGTTGGGGTATAAGGGTTTAGGGTTTGTGGGAAGATGTTTGAGGGTTTTTTCAGTTGAAGGGTTGAGTGTTTTTTGGGGATGAGGGTTGAAGGATTTTTTAGGTAGAGGGTTCATGTTATTTCTAGGAAAATGGTTCTGTGTTTTTTGGGGGTGAGGGTTTAGGGTTTTTTGATATGAGGGTTCAACATTTCTTGGCTGAGGGTTCAAGGGTTTTTGGGTATGAGGGTTCTATTTTTGGGGGGATGAGGATTCATGGTTTTCTAGGGTTTAGTGTTTAGGGTTTTTTTAGGTTGAGGGTTCATGATTTTTTGGGGTTTAGGGTTTAGGGTTTTTTTGTGTATTAGAGTTCAGAGTTTTTTGGGGATGAAGATTTGGGGTTTTTTTTCGGGATAAGGGTTTTAGGTTTCTTAGGTCTGAGTGTTTAGTGGTTTTTAGGATTAAGGGTTTATAGTTTTTTGTGGATAAGAGTCCCAGGGCATTGGAGTTGAGGGTTTAGATTTTTTTTCTCTGAGGGTTCAAGGATTTTTGGGGTTTAGGGGTATTGTTTTATGTGACGGTTGGTTAAGAATTTTAGGGGGATAGGGGTTTAGAGTTTTTGGGGAACATGTTTAAGTATTTCATGGGTCTAAGTGTTTAGGGTTTGTTGGGGACGAGGGTTTAGGATTTTGTGTTGATGAGGGGTCAGGGTTTCTTAGGGATGAGGGTCCAAGATTTCAGGGGGATGATAGTTTAAAGGTTATTGGTACTGAGGGTTTAGGGTTTATTGGGGGTGATGTTTCATTGTTTTATGGGGATCAGGGTTCAAGTATTATTTGAATGAGGGTTCCAGGATTCCTAGGACTCAGGTTTCATGATTTCTTATATCCTAGTGCTAAGGGTTTCTTGGGGATGAGGATTATTGGTTTCTTATGGATAATGTTTCATGGTGTCATATATCTAAGGGATCAAGGTTTCTTACTACTGAGGGTTCCATTTTTTTTGGGACTGGTGGTTTAGGGTTTCTTGGGGCATAGGGGTTAGGGTTTCATGGGGATTAATATCCAGGGCTTCATGGGGATGATGGCTCAGGGTTTCATGGGGCTGGATGTTTAGGGTTTCATGGGGATGATAGTAATGGTTTTCTTGGGGAATATGGATTATGGTTACTTGTGGCTGTCAGTTTAGGATTTTTTGGGGTCGAGGGTTTATGGATTTTTGGTATTTAGGGTTTAGAGTTTTTTAGGCTGAGTTTTTAGAGTTAATTAGATGAAGGTATAGGCTTATTTGGGGCTTAGGGTTCATGGTTTTTTAGGGATGAGTGTTTTGGGTTTCGTGGGGATGAGGGTTATTGGATTCTTGGGGATAAGGCTTCAAGGTATCGTTGGTATTAGGTTTATAGTTTATTGAAGATGATGGTTCATGGTTTATTGGGGATAAGGTTTTAGGTTTTCTTAGGCGCGACGGTTCAATTTTTCTTGTGGATGAGGATTCAAAGTTTCTTGTGGTTGAGGGTTTAGATATTCATAGGGCTAAGGGTTCAGGGATTGATGGGGATGAAGTTTCAGGGTTTTAGGGATGTATTTTTTGGGTTTCTTGGGGTTTAGGATTCAAGTTTTGTTAGGGATGATTGTTTTGTGTTTTTTGGAGGTAGGAATTCAGGGTTTTATAGGGAAGAGCGTTAAGGGTTTCATGGGGCCGAGGGTTCAGGGTTTCTTATGGATGTTGGTTCCGAGTTTCTTGGGGTAGTGTGTTCATGTTTTCTTAGGGATAAGAGTTTAAGGTTTCTTGGTGTTGTGGTTCCATTGCTTCTTAGGAATGAGGTTTTATGATTTATTTAGGATAAAAACATGTTTTTCATGGGGATAATGGTTTGGGGTTTCTTAGGGCTAATAGGCCAAGGTTTCCTAGTATTGAGGGTTTAGGGTTTCTTGTGGAAGAGGTTTTAGGGTTTCTTGGATCCAAGGGTTTAGGATTTCTATGGGATGTGGTTTTAAAAATTCTCTTTGATGAGGTATTAGTGTTTCTTGGTATTGAGGGTCTAGGGTTTCTTAGTTATGTTGGTCTAGGTTTTCATGGGGATGTTGGTTTAGGGTTATTGGGTATATTGTTTTAGGGTTTATTGGAGAAGAGTGTTTAGGGTCACATGTGATGATGGTTTAGGATTTCTTGGCATTGAGTGTTCAGTGTTGAGGGTTTCTTGGGGATGTGGGTTCTTAGGGAAGGTGGTTTTTGGATTCTTGGTCTTGAGGGTTTAGTGTTATTTGGGTCTAAGAGACTAGGGTTTCTTGAGGGTGAGGATTTTATTTTTCATGGGGATGAGATTTTAGAGTTTTGGGGGCCATATGGTTTTGGGTTTCATTAGTACGAGGGTTTAGGGTTTCATGGGTATGAGCTATTAGGGTTTCTTGGGGTTGAGCGTTCAGGGTTTCATGGGTATGAGCATTTGGGTTTTCTTTAAGATGAGGGTTCATAGTTTCTTGTGGATTAGGGTAAGGGGTTTCGTGGGGTTGAATGTTTGTGGTTTCATTAGTTTGAAAGTTCATGTTTTCTTCTGGATGAGGGTTTATTATTTTTTATAGTTGAGGGTTCGAGGTTTCTTGGGGCTAAGGGTTTTGGGTTTGTTAGGGATGAGGGTTCAAGGTTTCTTGGGGCCAAGGGTCTAGTAATTCCTTGATTTGCGGGTTGGGTATTTCTTTGGGCTGAGGGTTCAAGGTTTCTTAGGTATCAGGGTTCAGGGATTCCTTATACCAAGAGTTCATGGAATCTTAGGGATGAGGGTTTAGGGTTTCCTAGGGATGAGGTTTTAGGATATCATGGGGATGATGGTCCAGGGTATCCTGGGGAATAGTGGTCAGTGTAACTTGTGGTCAAATGTTTAGGTTTTCTTCAGGATAAGCGTTTAGGGTTTTTTGGGATGAGCATTCAGGGTTTCTTGAGGATGAGGGATTAGTGTTTCTTGGGGATGAGGGTTCATGGTGCTAAGGGTTGTTTTAATGGGGATGAGGGTTTAGGGTTTATCATGGAAAAGGGTTTATGGTTTATTGGGTCTTGGAGTTTATTGTTTCTGGGGGATGATGGTTTAGGGTTTCGTTGTGTGAGTGTTCAGGGTTTCTTAGGAAAAGTTGTTTAGGGTTTCTTGGGGATAAGGGTTGAATGGTTATTCAGGATGAGTGTCTCGGGTTTATTGGGGATGATGGTTCAAAGATTATTAGGGATGAGGGGTTATGGTTTCATGGGGTTGAGGGTTTATGGTTCCCTGGGGCTAAGGGTTCTGAGTTTCTTTGGGTTAAGGGTTTAGGGTTTTTTGGTGAAGATGGATCAGGTTTTATTGAGGCACATGTTTAGTATTTCTTAGGTATGAGGGTTTAGGGTTTATTGGGAATGAGGGAATATGGATTCTTGAGGATGAGGGTTCTGGGTTTCTTGGTATTAAGGGTTGTGGGTTTCTTCAGGATGAGTGTTATCTATTTTATAGGGATCTTAGTTTGGGTTTTATTTGTGTTGGGGGTTCTGCATTTCTTGGGTCTCAAGGTTCCTGGATTTTTGGGGATGAGGGATCAATGATTATTGGGGATGGCGGTTCTTGGTTTATTGGGGTTCCGAGTTCATTGATTCTTGTGGAAGATCATTTGGGTTTTTTGCGGCTGAAGATTCAGGGTTTATTAGGGATAAGTGATTATAGTTTCTTGAGGATAAACGTTTACAGTTTATTAGGGATGTGTGTTTAGGTTTTCATGGGGCTATGGATTAGGGATTTCATGGTGCTGCGGATTTAGGGATTCTTATGTATGAGGGTTTAAGGTATCGTGGGGTTGAGGAATTAGGGTTTCTGGGTGATGATTGTTTAAGGATAATGAGGGCTGAGTGTTTATGGGTTCATAGGTATTAGGGTCTAGTGTTTCTAGTGGATAACGGTTTAGGGTTTTGGGGGTTTAGGGTTTAGGGTTTCTTGGTTCTTAGGGACTAAGACATCATGGGAATAATTGTTGAGTGTTTTTTAGTGCTGAGTGTTTTGGGTTTCTTAGGGTATATGTTTTAGGGTTTCATGGTGCTAAGGGTATAGTATTTCATGGGGATGAGGGTTTATGGTATCTTGGGGTAAAGGGTTTTTGGTTTCTTTAGGTAGAGGGTTTAGTGTTTTTTGGGGATTGCGGTTTAGGGGCTATGGGGGTTGGGGTTCAGGGTTTCCTGGGGTTAGGGGTTTATGGTTTTGTTGGACTGTGGTTTTAGGGTTTCTTGGGTATGAGGGTTTAGGATTTCTTACAGATGAGGGTATTGGTTTCTTGGGTATTATTTTTTAGGGTTTCTTTGTGCTGAGGGTTTTGGGTTTTTTTGTGCTGTGGGTTTAGGGTTTTTGGGTATGAGGGTTTAGTGTTTTTGAGATTGAGGGTTCGGGGTTATTTTGAGGATGAGGGTTTATGGGTTTTTGGGGCTATGGGTTTAGGGTTTTTATCAGATGAGGGTTTTGAGCTTTTGGTGATGATCTTTTTGATGTTTTCAAGAAAAGGATATAGGGGTTTTTTGGGATGATGTTTGGGGGGTTTTGGGGATGAGGTTTTCCCTATTTTTGGGGATGAGGGTTTAGGGTTTTTGGGATCATATGGTTTACAGTATAGTGGGTCACTAGGTTATGTTATTATTAGGTAATAGTTTTGGTTGGTGGGGAAGAGATTTTAGGGTTTCTTGGGGTATAGGGTTTTTTGTTTTTTGGGTCTGACAGGTTAGGTAGTTTAGGGATGACAAGTTAGGGGTTTTGGTGTATGTTGTTTTTCGGGTTTTAGGGAGAAGGGTTTTAGGGTTTTGTGGATGAGGGTTTAATGTTTTTTGGGGATGAGGGTTTATGGTTTTTTTGGGGATGCGTGTCCAATTTTTTTCGGGGATGTGGGTTTTGGAATTTTTGGGGCTAAGGGATTATGGGGATTTGGGGTTGAGGGTTTAATGGTTTTGGGGAAGAGGTTTTATGTTTTTTTTGGGGTTGAGGGTTTAGTAGTTTTTATTACTGAGTGATTTAGTTATTTTAGAGATAATGAATTAGGCATTTTATGGCATAGGGTTTTGGTTTTTTCAGGGATAAGGTTTTGGTTTTTTTAGGCTGATGGTTTAGGGTATATGTGGCTGAGGGATTACAGTTTTTTTGGACACGAGGGATTAAGGTTTTTTATTGGTAAGGTTTTAGGGTTTTTGAGTATATAGGTTAATGTTTTTGAAGGTTGAGTGTTTAGGGTTTTGTTGGGATAAGGGTAATTTTTTTTCAGGGATAAGGGTTTACAGTTTAGTTTTGTTGTGGGTTTAGGGGTTTTTGGGAATGTGGGTTAAGGGTTTCATGGGGATGATGTTTTATGATTTTTTGGGAAGTGTTTAAAGTTTTTTGGGGCTAAGGGTTTAGGGATTTATGGGGTTGAGTAATTAGAGATATTTGGTAATAAGGTTTTATAGTTTTTTGGGGATGATGGTTTAGTGGTTTGGGGGATGATGGTTTAGGGTTTTCTAAGAATTAGGGTTTTGGGTTTTGGGGGGATAAGGGTTAAGTGTTTCCTGGGGGGGTGGGATCAGGTTTTCTTTGGGGTTGATGGATTATGTTTTTGTTGGGTTGAGGGTTTATGATTTAGTGGGGATGAGGGGGTGAGTTTTTTGGCGTTGAGGGTTTAGGACTTTGTAGGGATCAGGGTTTGAGGTTTTTATGGAGTCGGTGGTGTATGATTTTCTAGGGATGCGATTTTAGGGTTTTCTAGTGCTGAGGTTTTATGGTTTTAAAGGGAATAGGGTTTGTAGTATTATGGGGATAAGGGTTTCTGGTTTTCAAGGGTAGAGGTTTTAGGAGATGATGGTTTAGTGTTTTTTATTGATGATGGTTTATGGTTTTCTATGTTTGAGAGTTTAGGGTTTTCTATGGATGATGCTTTTTGGGTTTCAGGGGATGAGGGAATAGGGTTTTCTGGGGATGGGGGTTTAGGGTTTTTTTGTGGATGAGGGTTTAGGGATTTCTAAGGATGAGGTTTTAGGGATTTATGATTTTCTAGGTCTATGGGTCTAGGTTTTTCTATTGTTTAGGTTTTATGGTTTTCTGGGGATGATGGTCTAGGTTGTTTTGGGGATAAGGGTCTACGGTTTTCTATGGATGAGGAAACATGTTTTTTTGGGTAGAGTGTTTATGGTTTTCTGGGGTTTTGTGTATATGGTTTTCTAGGGATGAGTGTATAGGTTTTTCTATGGTGTGTATTTTGTGTTTTCTTGATATGGAGTTTTAGGGTTTTCTAGGGAAGAGATTTTAGGGGTTTTAGGGACTAAGGGTTTAGGGTTTTTAGGGATTAAGGGTTTACTGTTTTCTAGAGTTTTGGGTTTTGGGTTTTCTAGGGCTGATGGTTCACGGTTTTTGGGGGAGAAGAATTTTGGTTTTTCTAGTGCTTAGGGTTCAAGATTTTCTACAGTTGAGGTTTTAGGGTTTTCTCGGGTTGAGGTTTCAGTGTTTTCAAGGTCCGAAGGTTTAGGGTTTCCTAGAGATGAGGGTTTAGGGTTTTCTGTTGCTGAGGGATTAGGGTTTTCTGGGGATGGGGTTTAGGTATTTATATGAATGATAGTTTTGGTATTTATGGTCCTGAGGTTTTAAGGTTTTTCTAAGGATAAGTGAATAGGGTTGTCAAAAGATGGCGGTTTAGTGTTTTCTAGGGATGAGTTTTCTAGGTTTTTATGGGGATGGGGATGTGGGTTTCTCGAGGGCTAAGAGTTTGTGGTATACTGGGGATTAGGGTTCAAATGTTTCTAGTGTTTTGGTATTAGGGTTTTCTATGCTATGGAATTTGGGTTTTATAAGGCTGAGGGTCAAGAGTTTTCTAGGGATAATGGTCTAGAGTATTCAATAACTAAGGGTTTTTGGATTTCTAGGGATGAGGGTTTAGAATTATTTGGGGTTGAGGGTTGAGGGTTTTCTAAGTATGAGTGTTTATAGTTTTATGGGTATTCAGGTTTAGTGTTTTTAGTGGATAAGGTTTTATGGAATTTTTGGGTTTAGGGTTTAGGGTTTTTCAGGTCAGAGGGTCTTGTGTTTTCTTAGGATGAGGGATTGGGGTTTAATGGTGTTGAGTGTTTATGTTTTTCTAGGGTTGTGGGTTTTGGTTTTTCTAGTGTTGAGTGTTTAGAGTTTTTTTGGTGATATGGGTTTTGTGTTTTCAAGGGCAGATGGTTTAGGTATTTCTAGGGATAATGGATTAAGGTTTTCTATGCCAGAGTGTTTAGGGTTTTATTGGGGCTGAGTTTTTGGGTTTTCTAGGGCTGGCGGTTTAGGGTTTCTAGTGGATGAGGGTTTAGGGATTAGAAGATTTAGGGTATGAATGTTTATGGTTTTCTAGGGATTTTGGTTTATAATTTTCTAGGTATAAGGGTTTACTATTTTCTAGGGATAAGTGTTTAGGGTTTTCTAGGTATGGGGGTTTAGTTTTTATAGGAGAAGAGGGTTTGGGGTTTTCTTGGAGTGAGGGTTTAAGGGTTTTTGGGGTTGAGTGTTAAGGGTTTTCTGTTTTTGAGTTTTTAAGGTTTTCTGGGATGATGGAATAGGTTTTCATTGGGATTGATGGTTTAGGGTTCTCTAGTTATGAGGTTTCAGGTTTTTTTAGAGTTGAGGGTTTAGGGTTCTCTATGGTTGGGGATTTAGGGTTTTATGAGGAAGTTGGATTAGGGTTCTCTAGCAATGAGGGTTTATGGTTTTTTGGGGTTGTGGGTTTAGTTTTTTCTTGGGATAAGGGTTTAGGATTTCTGGGTAAGAGGGTTTATTGTTTTCAGGGGCTGAGTGGTTATGTTTTTTTTGGGATAAGGGTTTAGGTTTTTTTGGGGATGAGGTTTTAGGGTTTTTTTTATTATGATTTTTGGTTTTTTGGGGGTTGAGGGAATAAAGTTTTTTCAGTTGAAGTTTTAGGATTTCATGGTGCTTAGGGTTTATTGGATGAGGACTTATAGATTCTGTGGGGAAATGGATTAGTGATTCTTGGTGATGACGTTATTGGGTTTCTTGGTAATGATGGTCTAGGGTTTCTTAAGGATGTTGGTTTAGGGTCCCTTGGGGGTAAGTTGTTATGTTTTCTTGGGGATGAGTGTTTAGGGTAACTTGGGGCGATGTTATAGGTTTTTTTGGGTATAGGGTTTAGGGTTTATAATGTCTAAGGGTTTAGGTTTTATTGGGGATCATGGTTTATTATTTATTTGGATGACTGTTTAGGGTTTCATGGGGTAGAGGGTTTAGGGTCTAGGGAAATATGGTTTAGGGATTCTTGGGCCTGATGGTTTTTTGTTTCTTAGGGATGAGGAATTAGGGTTTCATGAGGGTGAGGGTTTATGGTCTCCTGGGGATGAGGGTTTAGGATTTATTGGGGGTGAGGGTTTTTAGTTTCATTGGTATGTGGGTTTAGGGTTTCAAGGTGTTGAGGTTTTATATTTTCATGGGGTTGAGCATTCCGCGTTTCTTTGGATGGGGGTTCTTGGTTTCTTAGGGATGAGGGTTTAGGTTTTTTGGGGAATGAGGGTAAATTTTTTCTTGGGGTTCATTTTTTCAGTGTTTCTTAGGGTTGAGGGTTCAGGGTTTCTTGGGTTTGAGGGTTCAGTTTTTTCTACAGCTGAGGGTTTATGTTTTCATAGGGCTGAGGGTTCATAGTTTTTTGGGGATGGGGGTTTTGGGTTTCGTAAGGTTGTGTGTATTCAGTTTCTTATGGATGAGATTCCAGTGACTCTTAGTTTTCATGTTTTTTTATTTTCTAGGGATTTGGGTTTAGGGTTTCTTAGTGATGAGGGTTTATGGATTCCTTGTACAGAGTGCTCAAGGTTTCTTAGGGATGATAGTTTATTGTTTCTTGAGGATGAGGACTAAGGGTATCATTAGGATAACAATTTTGGGTTTCCTAGGGGTGGGACTAGTGTTACATGGGGATGAGGTTTTAGGGCTTCTTTGGGATAGGGTTTTAAGGTATTTCTATGATTAGGGTTTAGGATTTCTTGGAGATGATGGTTTAGTGTTTCTTGGGGCCGAGAGTTCAGAGTTTATTGGGAATGAGGGTTTATTTTTTTATGGGTATGAGGGTTGAGGGTTTATTTTGGATGATATTTTATGAATTTTTTGGGATGAGAGTTTGTGGTTTCTTGGAGATAATTGTTCGGTGTTTCATAGGATTAGTTTTCATGGATTCTTAGGGATGAGGTTTGAGGGTTTCTTGTGGATAAGGGTTGTAGGTTTCTTAGGTATGAGAGTTATGGGTTTCATGGGAATTATGGTTTAGGTTTTATTTGGGTGTAGTGTTAATGGTTTCTTGGGGTGATGTTGTTGGGTAACTTGAGGATAAGGGTTTCATGTTTCATTGTGTTGAGTGTTTATGGTTTCATGGGCCTGAGGTTTAATCGTTTATTAGAGAATAGATTCAATGATTCTTGTGGATGAGTGTTTAGGGTTTATTGGGGATGGGGTTTAGGGATTCTTGGGAATGAGGGTTCATGGATTCTTGGTGCTAAAGGATCAGGGTTTCTTTATGATGAGGGTTCTGGGTTTCTTTTGGAACACAGTTAATGTTTTCTATGTGATACAGGTTCATTGGTTCTTAGGGTTCTAGATTCAAGGTTTCTTTCGGCTAAGGGGTCAGGGTTTCTTGGGGATGGGGGTTAATGGTTTCATGGGAGAAAGGGTACATTGTTTCATGTGGATGAGGTTTATGTTTTTTTTGGATGAGAGTTATGTGTTTTTTAGGGTTTTGGGTTTAGGGTTTCTTAAGGATAAGGGTTTCGGGTTTCTTGAGTCTAATGATTTAGGGATTTTGGTGCATTGGTTTTAGGGTTTGTTGGGGATGAGGGTTTACGATTTCATTAATCTTAGGGTATAGGGTTTCTTAGGGATGAGGGTTTAGGGTATCTGGGAGATGAGGAATTAGGGTTTTTGGGTTATGATGGTTTAGGGTTTTTTGGGGATGAGTGTTTAGGGTTTCTTAGGGATGGGGGTCTAGTGTCTCTTTTGTCCAATATTTTAGTGTTTTTAGTGATGTGGATTTATGGTTTCTTGGTGCCGAGAGATTAGGTTTTCATGGGGTTAGGTGTTTAGGGTTTCTTGGGGATTATTGCTTTGGGTTTATTATGGAATATGGTTTAGGGTTTCTTGGTATTGATGGTATAGTGTTCCTGTGGGATTAGGGTTTATGGTTTCTTGGAGTATAGGGTTTAAGGTTTCATGGGGTGGAGGGTTCAGTGTTTGTTGGGGATGAGAGTTTAGGGTCTCTTGGGTTTGGTGTTCTAGGGTTTTATAGGGTGCGACTTTAGGGTTGCATTGGGATATGGGTTTAAGGTTACTTGGGGATGATGGTTTAGGGTTTCTTGGGGATGAGGTCATTGAGCTTATTGTGGATGAGGGTTTAGGGTTTCAATAGATTGAGGGATTAGGGTTTTTTTGGGTTGAGGGTTTAGAGTTTTTTTGGATAAGGGTTCGGGGTTTGGGGTTTTTGAGGCTGAGGGTTTGAGGGTTTTTTGTGGATGAGGTTTTAGGGTTTCTTGGGGATGAGGATTTAGGGTTTTTAGAAGTTGAGGGTTTATATTCTTTTTGTTCTGATTTTTTAGATGTTTTGGGACTATGGTTGTAGGGTTTTTTGGGGTTGATGTTTAGGGGTTTGGGGCTGTGAGTTTGAAGGATTTTGGGGATAAGGGTTTAAGTTAGTTGGGGGAATAGGGTGTTTATTATATAAGGGATATGGGTTAATGGTTTTTTTGGATAAGGGTTTAAGTTTTTTGGAAAGAGGGTTTAGGGTTTCTTGGGGATGATGGTTTAGGGTTTTCTTGGGTATAACGGGTTTGGGGTTTTTAGGGCAGACGGGTTATGGGTTTTTGGGGCTCTGGGTTTTGGGATTTTTTGGATCAGGGTTTCAGGGGTTTTTAGGACGAGGGTTTAAGGATTTTTATGGATGAAGCTTTATGGTTTTTGGGGGATGGGGGTATATTTTTTTAGAATGAGGGTTTTGGAATTTTTGGAGCTGAGGGATTAGGGGCTTTTGAGATTGGTGGTTTTGGGGGTTTTGGGAATGATGGTTTAGGATTTTTTGGGGGGTGAGGGTTTAGAAGTTTTGGGTGTTGTGGGTTTTGGGTATTTTGGGGATGTGGGTAAGGGTTTTTTAGGGATGTGGGTTTTGGCTTTTTTAGGGTTGAGGGTTTTGGTTTTTTAGGGATGAGGGTTTTGGGTTTTGGGGATGAGGGATTAATGTTTTTGTAGGATGAGGGATTATAGTTTTTTTACTGAGGCTTTAGATATTTTATTGATGAGGGTTTAGGATTTTTGGGACAATGGGTTTAGAATATTTAAGGCTTACTATTTTTTGTTTTTTGGGGCTGGGGGTTATGGGTTTTTTGAGGATGAGGGTTTATGGTTTAGTTTTTTGGGGGATTTAGTGTTTTTTGGGGATAAGGGTTTAGGGTTTTATGGTGTTGAGGATTTTGGGTTTTTTGGGAATGAGGGTTTATAGTTTTTTTGGGATGAGGGTTTTGGGGTTTTGGGGATGATGGTTTGGGTTTTCGTGGGTTGAAAGTTTAGAGCTTTCTAGGGCTTTAGGGTTTTTTAGTCCTATGGGTTTATGTTTTTTTGGGGTTGAGGGTTTAGGGTTTTGTGGGGATGAGGGTTTTCAATTTTTCTGTATATGGGGATGGGTTATCTTTGGATAAGGGTTTAGGATTTTGTGGGGATGATGTTTTAGGGTTTTTTTGGAGCTTAGGGTCTATGATTTTATAAGGATGAGGGTTTATAGGTTTCTTATGCTAAGGTTTTAGGGTTTCAAGGGAAGTGCGTTTACAATTTATTGGGGATAAGGGTTTAGGGTTTTATAGGGAATATGGTTTGGGGTTTTTATGGGATAAGGGTTTAGGTTTTTCTATGGATAAGTGTTCAGGGTTTTCTATGTTTGAGGGTTTAGTGTTATCTATAGCTGATGGTTTAGGTTTTTCTGGGGATGAGGGTTCCGGGTTTTTTAGGGCTGAGGGTTTAGTGTTATTTGGGGATGAGGTTTTAGGGGTTTCTAGGGATGAGTGTTTAAAGGATTTGGATTTTCATGGGCTAAGTGTATAGGGTTTTATGGGGATAAGGGTTTATGTTTTTTTAGTGCTGAGGGTATAGGGTTTTATGGGGATGAGGGTCTATGGTTTTTTATGGTTTTGGGAGGAAATTTTTTATAGTTTTCTAGGTTTGTGGAATTATGATTTTATAGGGATGAGTGTTTAGGTTTTTCTAGGGTAAAGGTTTTGGGTTTTCTAGAGATGAGGTTTTAGGATTTTTTGGGATGAATGTTTAGGGTTTTCATGGACTGAGGGTTTTGGGTTTTCAAGAACTGGGAGTTTTTTTTTTGGGGATGATGGTTTTAGGTTTTATGGGGCTGAGGGTTTCGGGTTTTTTGGTCGGATGGTTCGTGGTTTTTTGGGGATAATGGTTCAGGGTTTTCTGGGGCTAAGGGTTTAAGATTTTCTCAGGCTAAGGGTTTAGTGTTTTATGGGGCTCATGGTTTTGGGATTCCTAGGGGTGATGGTTTCGTGTATTGTGAGCTTGAATTTTTAGTGTTTTATATGTATGTGGGTTTAGTTATATCTAGGTATGAGGGTTCCAGGAATTCGAGACCTAATTATTTTAGGTTTTCTCTTGGGAAGGGTGTATAGAGTTTTTTGGGGTTGGGGGTTAAGGGTTTTATATGGCTGTGGGTTTAGTGTTTTATGGGGATGAGGGTGTGGAGTTATATGGGGATGAGGTTTTAGGGTATTCTGGGGATGAAAGTTTAGGATTTTCATTAGTTTTCAGTTTTGGGTTTTATGGGCTAGGGTTTTCTAGGGATAATGGTATAGGATTTTCTTTGGATAAGGATCTAGGGTTTTCAATCAC
The DNA here is from genome assembly GCA_963277665.1 of Viscum album. Taxonomy (NCBI): domain Eukaryota; kingdom Viridiplantae; phylum Streptophyta; class Magnoliopsida; order Santalales; family Viscaceae; genus Viscum; species Viscum album. Next base: position 1,801,281,426 of record OY728164.1, read on the forward strand.
CAAGGGTTTTTTGGATTTTTGGGGAAGAGGTTTTTTGATTATATGGGGTTGAGGGTATAGGAATTTCTAGGGATTATGGTTTATAGTTTTATGGGGCTGAGGTTTTAGTGTTTTTGGTGGCTGAGGTTTTATGGATATGTGAGGATAGGGGTTGAGAGTTTCCTTGGGATGAGGGTCTACTGTTTTCATTGGATGAAGGATTAAGGTTCTCTAGGGTTGAGGGTTTACAGTTTATTGGGGTCGAGGGTAAGGATTTTATGGTGTTTTGTGTTTAGTTTTTTTTGGGATGGTGGTTTAGGTTTTTTTTGGATGATGGTTTAGGGTTTTTTGGTGATGAGGGTTTATGGTTTTTTGGGGGTTTAAAGTTTAGGGTTTTCTAAGGCTGACAATTTAGTGTTTCTTAGGGTTAAGTGTTTAGGGATTCAATGATTCGAGGGATTATGGTTTATGGTCTTTAGGTTATGAGGGTTTACCATTTTTTGGGACTAAGTTCCAGTGTTTTTTGAGGATATGTGCTTATGGTTTTCAGGTTATGAGGGATTAGGATTTTTAGGGGAAGGAGGTTTGGGATTTTTTAGGGGTTAGGGTTTCGGGTTTTTTTGGGCTGAGTGTTACAGGATTTATATGGTTTATGTTTTAGTGTTTTCTATGAATGAGGGTTTAGTGTTTTGTGGGAAACATATTTTTGGGTTTTTTGGGGTAGAGGGTTTAGGTTTTTATGGGGATGAGGGTTTAGGTTTCACTAAGGTTTCATATTTAGGGTTTTCTAAGGAAGAGATTAAGGTTTTTATAGGTCTATGGGTTTAGGATTTTCTGGGGATGCATGCTTAGGGATTTTAGGGCACATGGTTTAGGTTTTTCTAGGAATGAGGGTTCATGGATTTCTGAGGCTGAGGATTTTTTGGGGCATATCATTTATGGTTTTCTTTTGGACTGGGTTTTTAGGTTTTTTTGGTGATGAGGATTCATGGTTTTTTGGGGCTAAGGTTTTTGAGTTTTTTTTGGGTTTAGTGTAAATTATTCTATGGGGATGAGGGTTTATGGTCTTTTGGGACTAAGAGTTTATGGTGTTTTTGTTGTTGAGTGTTTAGAGTTTTTTTGGGACAGAGGGTTATGTGTTTTTTAGATGAGGGTTTTGGTTTTATTGGGTATGTGGGTTTTGGGTTTTTGTTGGATATAGGTTTATGGTTTTTTTGGGTAGACAGTTGGTGGTTTTTTAGGGATGAGGGTTCAGGTTTTTGTGGGGATGAGGCTTTTGGTTTTTTGGGGGGTGATCCATCATGATTTTTTTGGGATGTGGTATCAGGGTTTTATAGGGATGACAGTTCATTGTTTCTTTTGGACTGCGGGATTAGGATTTTTTGGGGGTAGGGTTGATGGTTTTAGGGGGATGTGTGTTTAGGTGTTTTAGGGGTGAGCATTAGCGGTTTCTCTGGGATGAGGTTTGAAGGGTTTGGGGGGATAAGGGTTTTGGGTTTTCTGTGGCTGGAGGATTACTATTTTGGGGGATGAGGGTTTAGGGTTTTTTAGCATAAAGAGTTTAGAGTTTTTTTGGGTGAGGGTGTTGGGTCTTTTGGGGAAAAGGGATTAGGGTTTTCTGGGAGGAGGGTTTACAATTTTTTAGAGTTAACAGTTTAGGATTTTCGGGGTGAGGGTTTGGGGTTTTTTGGGGCATATTGTTTGGGTTTTTTTTGGAAGAAGGTTTATGGATTTTTGAGGGTAAGGGTTTATAGATTTTTGGGGATGAGGGTTTATAGTTATTTGGGTCTGAGGGTTTATATGTTTTTGGAGAAATGGGTTTAAGATTTTATAGGTTAAGGGTTTAGGTTTTTTGTGGCTATGGGTTTATGATTCTTTTGTGGGTAGAGGTTTTTGGATTTTTTGGGGCTAGGGGTTTAGTAGTCTTGGGGTTTAGGGTTTAGGTTTTTTTGGGGATGAGTGTTTAGTTTTTTTTTGGGGGGGGGGGGGGGTTGGGCCTGATGGTTTATGATTTATTGGGGTTGAGTTATCACTATATTTTGGGGATGAGGGTTTTGGGTTTTGTGGGATACGTGTTTAAGGATTTTAGGGTTTAGGGTTAAAGGGTTTTTTGGGATGAGGGTTCAGTAATTTTTAGGGTTTGGTATTCAAGGGGTTTGGGTCTGAGGGTTTAGGGGTTTTGGTGATTAGGTATTAGGGTAGTTTTTGGCATATGGTTTAGTGTTTTTAGCGAAGCAGTTTTAGGGTTTTTTGGGTCCGGTGGATTGGGGTTTTTTGGGCCTGAGGGTTTTGGGGTTTTGAGGCTGATGATTTAGGTGTTTTGGGGGATAATAGTATAGGGGTTTTTGTGCATGATGGTATTGGTTTTTTTGGGACTGAGGGTTTAGGGTTTTTTAGGGTGGGGGATTATGGATTTTTAGGTCTGAGAGTTTATGGTATTTTTGGGATGAGGGTTTAGAATATTCTATGATGAAGGTTTATTGTTTTGTTTGGATTAGCATTTATGATATTTTTATGCATAGGGTTTAGGGTTTATTCAGGATTACGATTTATAATTTTTTTAGGGTTGAGTGTTTAGGGTTTTTTGAGGATAATATTTTTTGGATTTTTCGAAGAAGGATTTAGTGTATTTTTGGATGGAGTGGTTAGGTTATTTAGGTCTCTGGGTTTAGGGTTTCTATAGTGGAGGTTTTTTCTTTTTTATTCTTAGAATTTAGAGTTTTTTAAGGCTACAGTTTTAGGGAATTTTGGGGCAGCGGGTTTTTGGTTTTCTAGGGATGAGGTTTAAGGATTTTTTTGGGATGAGGTTTTGTAGTTTTTTTAGGATTAGGTTCTAGGTTTTTTGGGGGGATGTGGGTTTAGTGTTTTTTGGGGGTGAGGGTTTAGGGTGTTTTGGGGTTGAGTGTTTCATTTTTTGTGTCTAGGATTTTATGGAATTTTTAGACTAAGTATTTAGTGTTTTTTGGGGTTGAGATTTTATGGTTTTTTTGGATGGGTGTTTAGTGTTTTTTGGTACTAAGGGTTATGAGTTTTTAGGTCTGATGGTTTATAGTATTTTGGATATTATTTTTAAGGGTATTTTGGGATGTGGATTTAGGTTTTTCTATAGAATATGGTTTAGGGTTTTGGGGGGCATAGGGTTTAGGGTTTTCAAGTGATAAGGGTTTAGGGTTTTTGAGGGATGAGGGCTCCTTAATTTCTAGGGATGAGGGTTTGAGGTTTTCTAGGGATGAGGGTTAAAGGTTTCTTGGGGCTATGGAATTATTGTTTTTTGGGGATGAGGTTTCATGGTTTTATAGGGCTATAGGTACAGGGATTCTTAGGGATGAGGTTTTAGGGTTTTCTAGGGTTGAGAGTATAGGGTTTTATGGGGTTGAGGTTTTAGGGAGGGTTTAGGTATTTCGTTGACTTTGGGTTTATGGGTTTTCAAAGTCTAGGGGATTAGGGTTTTCTTGGGTTTGGGGTTTAGGGTTTTCTAGGTAATTTAGAGTTTTCTAGGGGTGGGTGTTTGGGGTTTTCTAGGGATTATGTATTATAGTTTTTAGGGGTGAGAGTATAGTATTTTCAGGGGATTCTACTTTAGGGTTTTCTAGGATAAGTTATTAGGGTTTTGAAGAGATGAGAGTCTAGGGTTTTCATGTGCTATGATTCTAGGGTTTTCTGGTACGGAGGGTTTAGTGTTTCCTAGTGATGAGGGTTTAGGGTTATTTAGAGATGAGGATTTAGTGTTTTCTGAAGATGATGGTTTACAATTTCTTTAGGATGAGGGTTATGTGTTTTATTTGGATTAGGTTTTAGGGATTTATGGGGTTGATGGATTATGGTTTTCTTGGGAAATAGATTTAGGGGTTTCATAGGCTAAAGTATTAGGGTTCTCTTGGGATGAGGGTTTAGGGTTTTATAATATTGAGGGTTTTGAATTTTCAAGTGTTTAGGGTTTAGGGTTAGGGATGGGGGTTTTGAGGTTTCTAGTGTTGAGGTTAAAGATTTTATGGGTTGAGGGTTTATCATTTTCTCGGGGAATGGTTTTTGTGTTCTCTATGGATATGAGTTTAGGATTTTCTGAGGCTGAGGGTCTAGGGTTTTCAAGAGATGAGGTTTTAGGGTTATCATGGGATAAGGGCTTTGGGTTCATAAGGGATGAGGTTTTAGGATTTTTTGGGGATAAGGGTTTAGTTTTTTTAGGGATTAAGGTTTAGGTTTTTCTAGGTCTGAGGGTTAATGTTTTCCAGGGTTGAGGGATTGGGGTTTTCTATGTGTGTGCATTTTTGGTTTTGGAGGGTTGAGGGTTAAGGATTTTTTTTTTGAGGTTTTTCTATGGATGAAGGTTTGTGGTTTTGTGGGGCAGGGGGATTATTGTTTTCTAGGGCTTAGGTTTTAATATTTACTGGGGCATAGGGTTTAGGGTTTTCTAGGATATAGTGTTTTGTATTTTCATGGGATGAGGGTTTGGGTTTTCTAGGGATAATAGATTAGGTTTTTCTAGGGCTAAGGATTTATGGTTTTTTAGAGATTATGTTTTAAGGTTTTCAGGGATGATGGTTTTCAATTTTTTGTGGCCGATGATTTAGTGTTTTCATGGGTGGAGGATTTACTGAACCCGAGTGTTTAGGGTTTTTTTGTTGTTGGGGATTGATGGTTTTTTGGAACTAATGTTTCAGGTTTTTCTGTGGATGATTGTGTAGGGTTTTTGGGGGATGGGGATTATGGTTTTTTTTAGAATGAGTGTTTTGGATTTGTTTGAGTATGTGGGTTTTGGAAATTTTATGATTGTAGGTTTAGAGTTTTTGGGGATGATGGATTATGGTATTTTAGTAATCAGGGTTTATGGTTTTTTAGGGCTATGGGTTTAGGTTTTTTGTGTTATTTCATTTATGGTTTGTGGGGGATAAGATTTCAATTTTTTAAGGCTAAAGGATCAGGGTCTTTTTTAGAAATGAGGTTTCAAGGTTTTTTAGGGATGCAGGTTCAAGGTTTTGGGGGTTTTTGGGGGTTGAGGGTTTAGTGGTTTTTAAGGATAATCGTTTCAGTTTTTCTAGGTTAGAGGATTTATTATTTTCTGTGGCTAAGGGTTTTGGGTTTCTAGGAACTATAGTTTAGTGTTTTTTGGGGTTAGGAGTGTTGGGTTTTTCAGTGAATAGGGTATATTATTTTTTGGGGTAGTGGGTTAGGGTTTCTGGGGGATGATAATTTGGGGTTTTTAGGGCAAGGATTTGGTTTTTTAGGGCTGAGGGTTTATTGTTTTTGGGGGCTGGTGGTTTAGGGTTTTTTTGTAAGGGTTTTGGTGATTTTGGGGTGTGGGTTTATTGTTTTTATGGGATGAGGGTTTAGGGTATTAGGGGATGAGTATTTATGACTTTTTAGGGTTCATTATTTTGGGTTTCATTGGGCCTGGGGCTTAGGATTTTTTGGGGTTAGGGTTGAGGGTTTTTTATGGTTGAGTGTTTAGGGTTTTTGGGATGTGGTTTTAGGTTTATTGGGGGATGATAGTTTAGGGTTTTGGGGGCTACGGTTTTAGTTTTTTTGTGATAAGGGTTTTGGTCTTTTGGGGAAGTCCATTTAGTGGTTTTTAGGGTTGATTTCCCAGGGTATTTTGGGTTGAGGGATCAAGGGTTTTGGGGGATGAGTGTTTACTGGTTTTGGGGACGATTTTCCAAGGATTTTTTGGGATTCTGGTTTTTGTTTTTTTATGGATGAGGGTTTAGTTTTTTTTGGATATGAGGTTTTATGAATTTTTGGCGCTAAGGGTTTAGTGGTTTTGTGGATGGGGGTTTATATATTTTTGAGGCATTGTATTTTGAGATGTTTGGGTTGGGGTATCATGGATTTTGGGGATGTGGGTATAGTTTTGTTTTATGAGGGTTTTGGGTATTTTTGGGGATAAGGTTTTAGGGATTTTGGGGAAGATGTGTTAAGGTTTTTTGGAGATAAAGTAATTTGGTTTTCTGGGGATGGGGGTTAGGTTTTTTGGATGAGTGTTTATTGTATTTTTTGGATGAGGTTAAGGGTTTTGGGTTCTAATAGATAATTTTTTGGGTTTAGGGTTTAGGGTTTTTTAGGGATGAGGTTTTATGTATTTTTTTGGGCTGATGGTATAGGTTTTTTGGGGATGAAGGTACACGTTTTTTATGATGTGGGTTTAGAGTTTTTTGTGTAGAGGGTTCATATTTTTTATAAACTGAGGATTTATGTTTTTTTAGGTTGAGGGTTTAGGGTTTTTAGGGATTTCAGTTTAGGTGTTTTTTTGGGGATTACGGTTTAGGTTTTTTGGGGCGAAGGGTTTGGGGTTATGGGGGTATATGGATTAGTGTTTTTTGGGGATGAGGTTTTTGGGTTTTTAGGGGATGAGGGTTTATGGTTTTTGGGGTATGTGGGTTTAAGAGTTTTTCGGGCTTAGTGTATAAGGTTTTTGGGGGTTGAGGGTTTATGTTTTTTGGGGGCAGGGGGTATAGGGTTATTTAGGGGTTAAAGTTCCAGGTTTTTTTGGGGATTATTGTCTTGGGTTTTATTAGGGATGAGGGTTTAGTGTTTTTGTTGGATGAGGTTTTAGGGTTATGGGGGCTGAGGGTTTATGATTTTTTTGGGTTGAGTGGTTTTTGTTATATAGAGATGACTGTTTGGGATTTTTTTCTTTTAGATTAGGGTTCTTTAGGGATGAGAGTTTATAGTTTTTTAGGGAATGTGGTTTTGGTTTTTTTTGGGTTGAGGGGTTATTAGTTTTTATGGACGAGGCTTTATGGTCTTTGCTAGCTATGTGTTTAGTGATTTTTGGGGATGAATTTTTAGGGGTTTTGGGGGCTAATGTTTTCCGATTTTTTAGGTTATGGGTTTAAATATTTTATGGGATGAGTGTTATGGAGTTTTTTGTGGATAAGGGTTTATGGTTTTCTTGGGAATAGGGAATAGTGTTTTTTGGGAATGAGAGTTTAGGGGTTTTTGGGACTATGGGTTTAGGGTTGTTTGGGGATGAGGGATTACTATTTTTGGGCCTGATGGTGTTTGGTTTTTTGGGTTTGTGGGTTTAATAACTTTTATGGATGATGGTTTAGATATTTTAGGGTTGAGGGCTTAGGGATTTTTGGGGTGATGGTTTTAGTTTTTTAGGGATTGGGTGTATTGGTTTTTGGGGCTAAGGGCATAGGGTTTTTTGGGACTAAGGGTATAGGTTTTTTGGGGATGAGGGTTTAGATTTCTTTTGGGACTGAGGGTTTATGATTTTTGGGGACTATGGGATTAGGGTTAGTTGGGGTGGAAGGTTTATATTTTTTAGTGCCGAGGTTTTAGGGTTTTTGTAGGCATGGTTTAATGGAATTGTAGGGATGGGGATTTATTGTTTTTTTTTGCTAAGGGTTTATGGTTTTTTTGGGGACTAAGGATTTGGGTTCTCAAAGGATAAGTTATTAGGGTTTTATGGTGCTGAGGGTTTAGTGTAAGGGTTTTTTGGGGATCAGGGTTTAGTGATTTGGGGGCTAAGGGTTTATGGTTTTTTGGGGCTTAGGTTTTTGGGTTTGTGGGGGATGATGGTTTAGGGTTTTTTGGTGTTGTGGGTTAAGTGATTTTTGGGGATGATTGTTTAGCTGTTTTTGGGATTGTGGTTTTAGGGTTTTGGGTGATAAAGGTTTTGAGATTTATAGGTCATAGGGTTTAGGGTTTCTTTAGGTTGATGGTTTAGGGTTTCCTGGTGCTGAGATAGGGTTTCTAGGTACTGTGTTTGTAGGGTTTCTTGGGTATGTGGGTTTAGATTTTTTTAAATATGAGTGTGTAGGGATTTTTTGTGCTGAAGTATTAAGATTTATTTGGGATTAGGGTGTACAGTTTTTTGGGGATGAGGGTTTAGGGGCTTTTTGGGATCGGGATTTTGGGGTTTTGGGCACTAAGGGGTCACGGTTTTATGAGGGTGGGGGTTTATTGTTTTTTTGGTATGAAGGTTCAGTTTTTTTGGGGTTTAGTGTTTAATGGTTTAGGTTTGATGGTTTAGGGTTTTGTTGGGTTGAGGGTATAGGGTTTTTGGGGGTTGGATGTTTTGTGTTTTTTTGGGATATGGGTTAAGGTTTTTGTGGACTATGTATTTAGGGTTTTTGGGATATGGGGGATTGGGTTTTTTAGGGTTAATGGATAACGGATTTAAGGCCAAAGTGTTCAGTAGTTTTGGGTGTGGAGGTTTTAGTTTTTTTGGGGGCTGGGGGTTTTGAGTTTTTTGGGGATGAGAATTTATGGTTTTTTGTGGTTGAGGATTTATGATTTTTTTGGGGCTGAGTGTTTAGTGTTTTTTGTGGTTGAGGGATCAATGTTTTTTAGTGCTAAGGGTTTAATTTTTTTTAGGGTTGAGGGTTTATGGTTTCTTGGGGCTGAGGGTTTATAGTTATACGGGAATGAGGGTTTAGGATTTGTTTGTGGACAAGGGTTTAGGGTTTTTTGTTTGTGATGATGGTTTGGGGGTTTTAGGGATGAGGTTTTGGGTTTTTTTCTAAGGGATTAGGGGTTTTAGGGATGAGGTTTTAGAGTCTTTTGTGGCTGATGGATTAGTGATTTTGGGGGCCCAGTGTTTAGGGTTTTGGTGGATGAGGATTTATTTTTTTATTGCACTGATGGATAATGTTTTTTAAGGGGTGAGTGTTTATTGTTTTTTTTTGGTGTGGAGGGTTTATGGTTACTTATAGTTGAGTGTTTAGTGTTTTTTGGGGTTTATAGTTTACGGATTTGTGTGGATGCAGGTTTACAGTTTTTTGGTTCTATGGGTTTCCATTTTTTTGGGGATGAGGGTTTAGTGTTTACTGGGGATGAGGGTTTAGTGATTTATGGGGATGATGGTTTAGGTTTATTTGTGGATGAGCGTTTAGGTTTTTTATGGTCTGAGGGTTTAGGGTTTTATGGGGATGATGTTTTATGTTTATTTAGGTATGAGTGTTTTAGTTTTTTATGGGATGAGGGTTTAGTTATTTTAGGGCTGATGGTTTAGGGGGTTTTGGGGGGCTTAGGGTTTATGGTATTTTGTGGATAAAGGTTTAGGGATTTTCTGGTTCTATGAGTTTATGTGTTTTTTGGGATGAGGGTTTAGGGATTTTGGGGTCAATGGGTTTATGGTTTTGGGGATAATTGATTTCAGTTTTTTAGGGCTTAGATTTTAGGGTTTTTTGGGGATAAGGGTTTAGGGTTTCTTGGGGAAGAATGTTTTTTGGTTTCATGGGGTTGAGGTTTTTTAGTTTCAGGGGGATGTGGGTTTACGTATTTTTGTGGATGAGTGTTTAGTTATTTTTGGGTATGAAGGATTAGAGTTTCTTGGGGATGAGGTTTTATAGTTTTTGGGATAATGGTTTAGGGGTTTCATGGACCAGGGTTTAAGGTTTCTGGGAGTTGTTCAGGGATCCTGTGGGAAATGGGTTTAGGGGTTTTTGGAAATGAGGGTTTAGGGATTTTTGGGGTGGAGGAATAATGTTTTTCGGGAGATAGTTTATAGTTTTTTTGGTTTGTTGGTTCAGGGTTTCCTTAGGTCTGAAGGTTTAGTGATTTTTAGAGATGTTATTTTTAGGGTTTGGGGGGTTGAGTGTTTTGTGTTTTTTGGGTCTTGGGTCTTGGGTTTTAGATTCCTTTTTATTTTAGGGATTGGGTTTATGTTCTGAGTGATTAGGTTTTTTAGTGCTGGGGATTTAGGGTTTTTCGGGGCCAAGCCTATAGGGTTTTTTTAAGGATGATAATTTAGGGTTTTTTGGGGATAAGGTTTTAGGGTTTATGTTTTTTGGGGTTTTGGGTTTTTTTCAGATGAGGGTATTGGGTTTTTTGGGGATAAGGGGTTTGGGTTATTTTGGGGTGATGGTTTAGGGTTTTGGGGGGATGAGTGTTTATAAATATTGGGGATGAGGGTTTAGGGATTTTTGGGAATGAGGGTTTAGGGTTTTTTTGGGTCTGTTGGGTTAGGGTTTATTAGAACTATGTGTTTATAGTTTTTTGGGGTTTAGGGTTTAGGTTTTAGGTTTTTTTTTGATGAGGGTTTAGGGATGTTCGTTGTTGAGTGTTTAGGGTTTTTTAGGTTGGAGTGTATATGGTTTTTTTGGGGCTTAGGGTTTAAGTTTTTATTAGGGTTGAGGATTTACTGTTTTTGGGGGATAAGGACTTAGAGATAACTTGGGACTGGGGTTTATGGATTTTTAGGGATGTGGGTTTAGGGATTCTCGGTACTGATTGTGTAGTGGATTTCAAAAATGAAGGTATAGGGGTTTTTAGTGTTAATGGTTTAGTGTTTTCTTGAGGTGAGGGTGCCGAGGTTTTCTAGGGAAATGGTTTACTATTTTATGGGGATAAAATTAAAAGGTTTTTTAGGTCATGGTTTTAGAGTTTTTTAGGGATGCGGATTTTGGGTTTTTTTTACTAAGGGTTTAGGGATTAAGGTTTTTTTTTGGGATGAGTGTTTAGGTTTCCATGGGGCTAGGAATTAAAGATTTTTTGGGGTTGTGGGATTAGGGGTTTGGAGGTTGAGGGTTTAGGATATTTTAGGGCCATGGGTTTATGGTTTGGGGGGTTGGATTAAGTTTTTATGTGCATGAGGTTTTAGGGTCTTTTGTTGCTTAGAGATTATGGTTTTGTGTTTTATGTTTTAGGTTTTTTGGGGATGAGGGTTTAGGGTTTTCTGGGTATGCAGTTTTTGGGTTTTTTTGGGTGAGGGTTTAGGGGTTTTGAGGATAAGGGTTTTGTGGTGTTCGGGGCTTAGGGTTAGAGGTTTGGGAGATGAGAGTTTACCATTTTTAGTACTTGAGGGTTTAGGGATGATTGGGGAAGAGGGTTCAAGGGTTTTCGAGGATGTGGGTTCAGGTGTGTTTGGGGATGAGAGTTCATGGGTTTTTTGGGTTAATGGGTATGATGTTATTTTGGGATAAGGTTTTAGGGTCTTTTTGGTGTTATGGGTTTATGGTTTTTTGGGGGTGATGGTTTAGGGATTGTTTGAGCTAATGTTTTATTATTTTTTGGGACTCTGGGTTTAGGAATTTTTGGGGCTGATGATTTAGTATTTTTTGGGTTTTTTGACTTTTTACGTTTAAGGGTTTTGGGAGTTCAGGGTATGAGGGTTTAGGGGATTTGGGATATGGGTTAAGTGGCTTCAGGGGTGAATGATTAGGTTTTAATGGGGCAGAAGGTGTAGGGATTTTAGGGGTGAGTACATCCGGATCATTGGGGCTGAGTGCTCGGGTTTTTTGGTGGGGATTATGGTTTAGGATTTTGTGGGGCTGTGGGTTAAGGGTTTTTTGGGGATGAGGGTTTATAATTTTTTTTGGTTGATAGTTTAGGTGTTTGGGGGATGTGGGTTTTTCGATTATTTGGTGATGATGGTTTAGGTTTTTTGGGGGCAATGTGTTTAGGGATTTTTGGGTCTGAGAGTTTACGGATTTTTGGGGATGAATATTTAGGACTTTTTGGGGAATAGGATTAGGGTTTTTTGGGGAAGAGTGTTTAGTATTTTTTGGGATGAGGGTTTTGGGTTTTTGGGGGATGAGGGTTTAGGGTTGTTTGGGGTTTTGGGTTTTTTTGGGGATGAGGGTTCATGTTTTTTATGTATGAATTCATAGTGTTTGTTGGGGCTAAGAGTTTAGTATTTTTTGGGGCATAAAGATAATTTTTATTTTGGATGAGGGTTTATTGTTTTTTGGGATTGAGGGTTTAGGGTATTTTTGAGCTTAGGGTTTATGGATTTTGTGGCTAAGGGTTGTATGTTTTTTTAGGGTTGAGGGTTTTGGGTTTTTTTGTTGATGAGGGATTAGGGTTTTTATGGGATGAGGGTTAAGGTATTTTTCAGTCTTATGATATAGGATTTTTTTCAGAATGAGGGTTTTGTGTTTTTTAGGGATGAAGTATTAGTGATTTTGGGGATTTGGTTTTTTGTATTGTTTAGGCAGATCACTTATCTCTTTTAGGGATGAGGGTTTATTGTATTTTGGGGGTGAAATTTATGGATTTTTGGAGGTATGGGTAGAGGGTATTTTAGCAGTTGGGGGGTTTGGGATTTTCAGGGGATGAGTGCTTATGAAATTTAGGGGATATGGGTTTAGGGATTTTTTGGATGAGGGTTTAATGTTTTTATGGGCTGAGGGTATATTATTTTTTTGGGGCTGAGGGTATATGATTTTTTGGGGACAAGGATTTATTCATTTTAAAGGATGAGGGTTTAAGGTTCTTTTGGCGATGATGGGATAAAGATTTTTTTGGGCTGAGGGTTTAGGATTTTTCAGGAATGATGGTTTAGTGTTTTTTGGGGATGTGGTTCTAGGTTATTAATAGGCTCATGGTTTAGGGTTTTTGGGGCTATGGGTTTAGTGTTTTTAGGAATAGATTTTAATGTTTTTTGGTAATGAGGTTTTGAGTTTTTTTGGTGATGAGGTTTCAGAGATTTTTTTGGGATTAAGGTTTATGGTTTTTTTCGATGAAGATTTTGGGTTTTTTTAGGGATAAATATTTAGGGTTTGGGTGTTGTGGGTTTTTCTATTTTTTGAGGCAGAGGGATTAGGGTTTTTTGGGTCTATGTGTTCAGGGTTTTTTGGGGCTGATGGTTTATCATTTTTTGGCACTGAGGGTTGAGTTATTTTTGTGGTTGAGCATTTAGGGATTTTGGGGGAAGATATTTTATCTTTTAAGGGGATGAAGGTTTAGGGAATTTTTGGATTGAGGTATTAGTGGTTTTTTGGGTTGTGGGTTTTTGGTTTTTTTGGGCTAAGGTTTTTGGGTTTTTTTGTTGCTGAGGATTTTGGGGTTTCGGGCCTGATGGCTTAATATTTTTTAGGGACGAGGTTTTAGGGTTTTTTGGGGATATGTTTTAAGTTATTTTTTGGGTTTTGGGTTTTTTTTCTTTTTGGGACTGGGTGTCGTGGTGTTTTTGGGGATGATAGTTTAGAATTTATTTGGGTTTTTGGTCTAGTGGTTTTTTTTGGATGAGAGTTTATGGCATTTGGGAATGAGTGTTTAAGGGTTTTGGGGATCGGGGTTTAGGGTTTTAGATGGATAAGGGTTTTTGGATTTTGGGGGAAGAGGATATTGGTTTGTTGTGATAGTGGTTTAGGGTTTTCTTTATCTAAGTTTTTATTGCCTTTGGGGATGATGGTTTAGGGTTTTAGGGTTTTTTTTGGGGTTGAGGGTTTAGAGGAATTGGGGATGAGAGTTTAGTGGTTTTGGGGATATGGTGTTAGGGGTTTTTTATAGCCAAGGGTTTATGGATTTTTTGGGATGAGGGTATAGGGGTTTAGGGTTTTTTTGTGGATGAGGGTTTTGGTGTTTAGGAATTTTGGTGTTTTTTGGGGTTGAGGGTTCAGTGGTTTTTGGGGATGATGGTTTTCGAGATTCGGCGATGACTGTTAAGGGGTTTTTGGTATATGGGTTTTGAGTTTTGTTAAGGATGTGGTTTATGGATTTTGTGGATGAGGCTTTTGGGGTTTTAGGGTTTGAGGGTTTGGGTTTTTTAGGGTGAGGGTTTAAGGTTAATTGGGGATGAGGGTTTAGGTTTTTTTTGGGATAAGGGATTATGGTTTTTCGGGGTGAGGGTTTAAAGTTTTTTGTGGCTGTGGGTATTGGGTTCTTAGGGGATGAGGGATTGATGTTTATTCAGGACTGGGGATTTGTGTTTCTTGGAAATGAGGGTTTAGAGTTTTTTGGATTAGGGTATACTTTTTTTACAACTGAGGGTTTTGGGATTTTTTATGTTGAAGGTTTTTGGTTTTTTAGATGGTTTAGTGTTTTTTGGGGGGTGAGGTTATAGGGTTTTTGGGGGCTAAGGGTTTATGGTTTTAATGGATAAGGGTTTATGGTTTTTTGGGGATGGGGGTTTTGGGTTTTTTGGGGATAAGGGTTTAGGATTTTTTGGGGGTCAGGGTTTAAAGTTTTTTGTGGATGTGGGTTTAGGGTTATTTGGGTAGAGGGTTTAGATTTTTTTGGGGATAACTGTTTTTTGGTTTTTGTGGGTTGAGGTTTTAATAATTTTTATGTCTAAGGGCTTAGGTTTTTTTTTCTAATTGAGGGTTTATGGTTTTTTGGGGATGATATATTAGGTTTTTTGGGTTGAATGTTAAGGTTTTTTGGGAGATTAGGGTTTATGGTTTTTAGGATTTTTAGTTTAGGGTTTTATGGTTTTGGGTATGTGGTTTTAGTGGTTTTAGGGATGATGGTTTCAGGTTTTTTAGGGATGAGGATTTAGGATTTTTGGGGGTAGAGGATTTAGGATTTTTAGGGTTTTTTAGTGATGGGGGTTTATGGTTTTTTTGGCATTTAAGGGTTTAGGGTTATTTTAGGGATGGGGTTTAGGATTTTGTTTTGAATTATGGTTTAGTTTTTTAGAAGGTATTTTAATTTTTTGGGGGATGAGGGTTTATGTTTTTTCACTTTTTATGGTTTAGGGTTTTTTTGAGGTTGAATGTTTTTCATTTTTTTGGTGCTATGGGTTTTCGGTGTTCATGGGATGAGAGTTTATGGTTTCTTGGGGATGATGATTTTGGGATTTTAGGGTTGAGGGTTCATGGTTTTGGGGGGATGAGGGATTATGATTTTTTGGGGATGATATTTTAGGGTATTTTGGGGTTTTGAGTTCTTTGAGGAAGAGGGTTTTTGGGTTTTTTAGAGTTGAGGGTTTATGGTTTTTAGGGAATGATGGTTTTGGTTTTTTGGGTCTGAGGGTTTATGAATTATAGGACTACGAGTTTAGGGTTTTGGGGGTGGGGTGTGGGTTTAGTGGTTTTGGAACTATAGATTTAGGTTTTTTAGGGAACATGAATTAGTGTTAGTAGGGATATTGGTTTGGGCTTTCCTTGGGATGACAATTTAGGGTTTCATAGGCATGATTTTTTAGTATTACTTATGATTGAGGGTTTAGGGGACTAATGGATCTAAGGGTTTAATATTATTTGGGGGGGATTTGGGTTTATATTTTTGTTAGATTTGAGGGTTTGGGGATTAATGGGGGCAAGGGTTTTGGGTTTTTTTGGTTTTGAGGGTTTAGAGATTCAATAGGTTTAGGGTTTATGGTTAGTTTTGGGATGAGGGTATATGGTTTTTTTGGATGACTATTCGTGGATGATTAGGGCTGAGGGTGTAGTTTTTTTAGGGTTAAAGGTTTAGTGTTTTTCTGGGTGGAGGGTTCATGGTTTTTTGGGACCGAGGGTTTAGGGATTTTTGGGTCTAAGGGTATAGAGTTTTTTTGGCGCTGAGATATTTTTTCTTCTCAAGGCTTTAGAGTTTTATGGTTTTTGGGGCTGTCGGTTTAGTGTTTTTTTGGGTATGAGGTCATTAGCTTTTTGTGGATGTGGATTTAGGTTATTTTGGTGTTGAGGGTTTAAGGGATTTTGGGGTGAAGGGTTTAGGGATTTTTGGGGAATAATGATTTACTAGTTTGTGTGGCTTAGGTTTTAGGGATTTTTTGGATGAGGGTTTAGACTATTTTGGTGTTGAGGGTTTAGGGTTTTTTGGGGATGTGGGTTTAAGGCATTTTAGTGTTGAGGGTTTAGATATTTTTTAGGATGAGGGTTCAGGGTTTTTTGGGGGATGAATGTTAAGGGTTTTCTTGTGATGAGGGTTTATGGGTTTTTTTGGGATGAGGTTTTAAGCTTTTTTGGGATGATTGGTTTTTGGGTTTTTGGGGTTGAGGTTTTTGGGTTTTTCAAGGCTTAGGGTTTATGTTTTTTTGGGATTTAAGGTTTAGGGTTTTTTGGTGCTGAGGAATTAGGGTTTTTTGTGTGTGAAGATTTAGGTTTTTCTGAGATGATGGTTTTGGATTTTGAGGGGGCTGACTATTTAGAGTTTTTTTGGATATGGGTATTTTTTTTAGGGGATTAAGGTTTATGTTTTATTTGAGATTAGGGATTAAAGTTTTTTATAGATAAGTGTAAAGGGTTTTTGGGGGATTATGTCTTAAGTTTTATTGGGGAATAAGGAATAGGTTTTTTGGGGAGGAGTGTTAATGTATTTTTTGGGATGAGGGTTTATGGTTTTTTAGAGATGAGAGTTTACAGTTTTTTGGGGCTAAGGGTTTAGGGTTATTATGGTGCTAAGAGTTTCATGTTTTCTTGGGGATGTGGTTTTAGGTTTGTTGGGTCTAAGGGCTTATGGTCTCATGGGGATAATGATTTTTGTTTATTTGGTGTTGGGGATTTAGGGTTTATTGGGGTTAAGGGATTAGGGTTGCTTAGGGTTTATGGTTAAGGGTTTTTTGGAGATTAGGGTTTAGGGTTTCTTTGGGAGGGTTCTAGGTTTTTTGGGGCTAGTGGTTTTGGGTTTTTTGGAAACGAGTTTTTGGGGTTTCGTAAGGATGAGTATTTTGGGTTTCATTGGGTCTAGGTTTTGCAGTTTTTTTGGGATGAAGATTTAGGGTCTTGAGGGATAAGGTTTTAGGGTTTTTTGGGGTTGTGGGTTTAGGGTTCTTTGGGTTGGGGGTGTATATATTTTTTAGGAAAATGGTTTAGGTTTTTTTGAGTTGATTTTTTAGTGTTTTTTGGGGATGAGGGTTTATGGTTTTTTAGGGATTTTTATTGATTAGGGTTTATGGATTTTTGGGGAGGAGGGTTTTGGGTTTTGGGGGCTGAGGCTTTATGGTTTTTTAGGGTTGAGGATTTAGAGGTTTTTTGGGGATGAGGGTTCAGTGTTTTTTGGGAATAAGGGTTTAGGGTTTTTTTGGATGAGGGTTAAGTGGTTTAGGGGGATCAGGGACTGGGGGTTCTAGGGCTTATGGGTTTAAGGTTGTTTGGAAATGTGGGTGCATGGGTTTTTAGGGATGTGGAATTTTTGATTTTGGGGTTGAGGGTTTTGGGTTTTTTTGGAATAATTTTTCATAGGTTTTTGTGAATTAGGGTTTAATGTTTTTTGGGGGAGAGGGTTTTAGGTTTTTTTGTTGATGTTTTATGGTTTTTGGAAATGTTTTTTTAGGAGTTTTGTGGATGAGGTTTTTGGGGTTTTGGGGTTGATGGTTTATGATTTTTTAGGGTAGAGGGTTTAGAGTTTAGGTTTTTTTTCTAGTTGTGGGTTTTGGGATTTTGGGGGATGATCTTTTATTGGTTTTTGGTTCTAATGGTTTATGTTTTTTTGGGGATTGGGGTTTAGGAATGTTTGGAGTTGAGGTTATTGGGGTGCTTTACGATTGAGTATTTTGGGTTTTGGGGGGCCAAGCATTTCGGGATTTTGTGGGATGAGGGGTTATTATTTTTAGAGAATAGGTTTTATGGTTTTCTAGGATTGAGGGATTATGGTTTTTTAGGGATGATTGATTTTTGGTTTTTGGGGATAAGGGTTTTAAGGTTTTGGGGGATTAAGGTTTAGGACTTTTTGGTGATGAAGGTGTCAGGTTTTTTGGGGTTGTGGGTTTATGTATTTTAACAGTTTGAAGGCTTTGAGGGATTTTAGATAAGAGTTTAGGTTTTTAGAGAATGGGGGTATAGTTTGTTTTGGGGATTATGGTTTAGTTTTTTGACCCGCAATTTTGTGTTTCATACGGTAGAGTGTTTATGAATTTTTGGGGGTGAGAGTTAAAGTTTTTTAAGGGTGAGGGTTTAGAGATATTTGGGTATGAGGATTTTGGTTTTTTGGGGATGGGTTTTACGGTTTTTTGCTAATGAATTTTTAGGGTTTTTGGGGGATAAGGATTTAGGTTCTTTTAGGTTTGATGGTTTAGAGTTTTGTGGGGATGAGGGTTTAGGGTCTTTTTGGGATGTGTGATTAGGCTTATTTGGGGATGATGGTTATGTTTTTATTTCGGTTGAGGTTTTTGGATTTTTATGGTATGGGGTTTAGGTTTTTTATGGTCTGAGGATTTATGGTTTTTTGGGGTTGAGGGTTTAGTATTTTTTTTGGGATGAGGGATTAGGGTTTTTTGGCATTGAGGTATAGGGTTTTTAGGGATGAGGGTTTAGGAATTTTTGGGTCTGAGTCTTTATATATATTTGGCATGGAGGGTTTTTGGGTTTTTAGGGATGAGGGTTTAGGTTTTTATATGATATTTTGAAGTTTTTTAGGGAATATAATTTATGAATTTTTAGGGATAAGGATTTAGTTTTTTTTAGATGAGGGTTTAGGGTTTTTTTGTTGAGTGTTTAGGGTTTTCAGGGATGAGGGTTTAGGGTTTTTTGGGCTGTGGGTTTAATGTTTTTGGGGTATAAGTGTTTATTGTTTTTCTGGACTAGGGTTTAATGTTTTTTGGGGATGGATGTTTATGGTTTGGGGGGATAATGTTGTATTTGTTTTTGTTCCTGGGGGTTTATAGTTTTTTGAGATTGAGGGTTTAGGAGTCTTTTGTGGTAAGGGTGTTGGGGGTTTTGGGGTTGGGTTTTTCTTATTTTTATGGAGTTGAGGTAGTAGGTATATTTTAAGATGATGGTTTATAGTTTTTTGGGTTATAGGATTTAATTTTTTTTTTGGGGATGAGGTTTTTGGGTTTTCTCGAGTTACATGTTTAGTGTTTTCTAGGCCTGATTTTTTTTGTTTCTTAGGGATGAGGGTTCTGGGGTTTCGAGGATGTGTTTCAAAGGTTTTTTATGTTTTAATGATTATTTTTTGGGGGTTTTATGTTTTCAGTGTTCTTTTGTTATGAGGCTTTAGGTTTTTTGGGAGATGTGGGTTTAAGGTTTTTTTTTGGGATGAGGGTTTAGTGGTTTTTGAGGATGAGGGTTTAAAGGATTTAGTGGATTTCGGTTTTGGGGCTCTGGGGACTAGGGGTTTATGTTTTTATGGGGTTGAGGGTTTAGGGTTTTTTGGGGCTGGGGGTTTTGGAGTTTTGGATTGAGAGGTTTTTGGTGCTTAGGATTAACATTTTTTGGAATTGAGGGTTTATGGTTTTTTGGAGTTTATGGATTAATGTATTTTGGGGCTTAGTGTTTTAGTAATTTGCATGCAAAGGGTAAAATGTTTTATGAACCAATGATTATGGTGTTTGGGGTAGAAGGTTCAGGTGTTTTGGGGCTGACAGTTAGGGGTTTTGGGGGGTAAGGGTGTGGCTAAGGTAATAGGGATATATGGGGCTCTGGGTTTACAGTTTTTTGGGGTGAGGGATTAGAGTTTTTTGGGGATGAGGGTTTAGGGGTTTTTAGGGGTTAGTGTTTTTATTTTTTTAGGGTGTACGATTTAAGGTTTCTTATATATGAGAATTTAGAGTTTTTAGGGGTTGTCATTTTGGGTTTTTGGGGGCTGAGGGTTTAAGATATTCGGTTTTATGGTTTAGGGATTTTCTAGCTTAGTGTTTTGTGTTTTATCCGGTTGATGGTATATGATTTTTCTGGTTGAGGAGTTAGGATTTCCAATGGAGGAGGTTTTATGGTTATTTAGGATGATACTAATCTAGAAAAGATTCAACCCAAGGTGAATACTTTTGGGATTGGTAAGAATTTTTAGTCCATTTGAAATTCAAATTGGAGCAGCTCAGAATATTTAGCTTCCAGTACAATGGTGGGACACAATACAAATATTAAGCATAAAATGACATATCCATATGTAAATGTAAGGACATTCATAGAATAACATTAAAGCGGATATATATATTGGATAAAAGAATCATTAAGAAGGAATCTCTCTAATTTAGATAGTAGGGACCTTAATTATCTTGGAAAAGTGGTTTTTGTGCTTTTATTTGATTTTTGAGTTCCCCCATGATTTCTAATTTGATTTGGGTCATTAATCTCCTAATATTTTTTCTTTATAATGTATTTTCGCTCTGTTGTAATTTTTAGACTTGGATTCTTCGAATTTCAATGCTTGTTATGCAAATTTATTTATTTAGCCTCTTCCCTTTGACCAAAATTGGTGGTGTATCTCTATTTCTTGGGACATTGTATTTAATATTATAGAAAAACTTGTGGGTGGTGTTCCCTTTAGGAATTATTCAGTGAACTATGTTTCATTGTTCCATCTTCACTTACCATTTTCATTATTTCATCGATGCATTAGTTTGGTATCAATTTTTTGGTTCCTAGAGTATGTATGGCCACATTATTATTATTAATGTTACGAAAAAATACTTCTCCGCCATTTCTCACAAAATATGATATTATATACCTAATTATACATGGGAAATATCCAACACGTAGCTTCAATAAAAAATTACTCAAATTATTGAGAAGATTTATCAAATTTGGAGAGTGTGATGACACAATTCCCATCCACCACAGCGTCGTCCTCGGCATCCATCTCAACATAATCAGTTGAATCCAAAATAATTTTATAAAGACTGTATAGATGGAAATTATTATGTAGTTTCATAAGTGGATATAATAATAAGAAGAGATAATGAAGATATTTAAATACGATTGAGGATTGGAATTTTTTATTTTTCTCAGAGTATGAATCTATATCCTTTTCTAGAATGGAAATGGAAAATCAAATGATTCTATAAATTTATACTTTTCCTATGGGAATAAGTTAAAGGTAGAAATTCTGAAATTTAATGATTATTTATCTCTTTGGTGGGAACATTTGATGAAATATTGGTAAAGGGATGGGAAAAAAATATGCATGTGAAAATTTTAAAAGTCTTCTAAGAACATGATTTCTTTCTAATAAATATAAGTAAGATATTTATTTCTAAATTCATATATTAGGAAAAGGAGATAATATTTTTAAGTTTACATTTGGGGCTTTGATCATTTAATATTGTTAAGTGATGTTCCAGAATTCATAGTGAAAATTATTTCATGTTTTTTGGGTGGATTAAATGGATAAATTGCACATTACTTTGATTTACAACCATTATAATTTCATGATGATGTTTGCAATATAGAAAACAAAGTGGAAGACCAAAAGTATCCTTAAAGGGACTAGTTCTCTTGAACTATATTTGGGATTCATATTTTTGTAAAGTTATTTCTTCTAATAAATCTATATTTGGTGAAAGAGAGTTTTTAAGGAACAAAATTTTGGATAAAGGGAAAGAGAAGGCTATGGAACAAGAAAAAGGAAAATCTGACTCCTTTGGTCATGGGAATCGAATGTCCTTCAAATTTCATGGGCATGGTCATTTTCAAGAGAATTGTCTTAACAATTTAATTGTTAGTATAAAGGGAATTGACGAGATATTAAAATTAATTGAATAGGATGGACATGGTAGTGACATATTTGAATAAGATGATCATGTTGTGAAAGAAGCTGATGTGGGTAACATGATTGTACTAAGAAGAGTTTTGAATGTTGAACTCATCCCCCAAAAAGATGAATGAGAAAACCTTTTCCCAACACATTTCAACATATATCAGTGAGTATTTATTCTGATTATTTGTAATGGAATTTGTACAAATTTTTCTTAAATAAAAAAATTAGAGAAATTGAAGCTTCCAAATTAGAATCATCTGAGGTCATTCAAACTAAAATGGTTCAACAAAGAGATCACACATTAATTCAACAAACTTGTTCTAGTTTCATTTTCCATAGGTAAGAACTGTGTTGATGAGGTATTGTGTGAGTTTATTCCTATCGATTATTGTTAGTGGTTGTTGGGATGTCCTTCATAGTTTTACAGGGAAGTGAAATATGATGGTAGGATGAAAACATATTCTTTATAATTAGGAGAAAATAATATTACACTTTCTCTATTTAAGATATCCTTGATTATTTAGGAAATATTTTTTCTATAAGATCCCAAAGGTATAATGTTTTTCAATAAAGTTAATATGGTGAAATGAATCCATATAAAAAAGTATTTTTTTTTATTTATTGATGATGGAGAATTCATTCTATGAGGAGAAGAGTCCCCACTATCTGTGAGCTTATTTATTGATTAGGAATATCATGATGTTTTTCATAGTGATCTACATGGTGGATTACAACCCTTTAGAGGCATTAAACACTAGATTTATCATGTACCAGTTGTCAAATTTTTTAATAAACCAGCATATCAGTGTAATCCTAAAGAAACAAAGGAATTGAAGAAGCATGAGGATGAATTGATATATCAAGGCTTTATAAGGCTAAGCATGAACCTATAATATGTTCTATAATTATTGGTTATGATGAAATATGGTATGTGTTTCATGTGTATTGATATTAGTTCAATAAATAATATTACCATCAAATACATGTATCCCATTCGATGTATCGAAGATATGTATGAAGAATTATATGGGAATCATTTAATTTATTGTCGATATATGAAGTGGATACCACTTTATTAGTCATCTGAAATGATATATGTACATTAATGTGGCCCATGAATGATGTTATGAAATATTTGTGTTTAAATTATTTGTTGTTTAATTGGGTGATATTTTGATTTACAGCAAGGATATGGAAATCCATTTAGATCATGTAGGTAGGAATTTAGAATTCTATAGGAATAAAAGCTATATGAAAAGCTGAAAAATGTGTGAGTTATTTTCAACTAAAGTGGTGTTTTTGGGATATGTAGTATCGTAAAAAGAAATCATGGTGGATAAATTAATGGTTGAAGAAATCAAGTCCAAGACACCTTCGGAATCCATCATAAAACTAACGATTTTTCATTTATTGAAATAATTTTACCATCACTTTGGTTTCAATGTCATCTTAATCCTGGAACCCAACACTGACTACTTGGAAAATGGGACATTTTAGGGGTAAAAAAATGAAGAAATTTAATTCATTAATAAAATGTAATGTGAATCCCTAGTTTTTTCATTAAATGATTTTGATCAAGTCATTAATGTGGATTGTTATGCTTGTAGAGTTTGGATTAACACTATTCTCATCCAATGAAAGCATCACATTTCATATTTCAATGAGAAGTTGAATGATACAAGGAGGAATTATAGAACCTATGAAAAGAAATTTTATGTGATTTTGAGATCCCTAGATTATTGGTCTAATTATTTGAAACTGAAACTTCTTGTTCTTCATTTTGACCATCAGAAATTTGGATTTATCCCAGGTAAAAAAATATTAAGTATGAGGCATGAAAAGTGGGTGTAATTCTTGCAATAATTCTCACTTGATTCAAAATACAAGAAGGGTAAATATAAATGGATTGAAGATGTTTTATCTTGAACGAACACATTTCTTACAATTATATATGTTTTAACTAATAAATTTAATTAATGAAAGAGTGTTATTAGTAATATTTGAAGTTATATGAAATATTAATCCAATGTGAAAATGGTATTTTTGTGGATTATTCTATGCATGATGGGTTTCTATTCAAAAGAAACAAGTTGTGTGTTCCAAAGATTAATTTTAGTGACCTTCTCATCTAGGAGACTCATGAGGGAGGAAAAGTTGGTAATTTTGGAATCCATAATACCTTGAACATACTAAAGTATTGTTAATACTATCCAAAGATAAAATTAGACGTCCATTAATTTATTTTGGGATGTGGGACATGTCAAAGAAAAAAGTGAAATTCCATGCATCACTTATCACTTCATTAGCTATTTTGGACCAGCCGTGGGATGATCTCAGAATGGATTTTGTTATCGATTTAATAATGTATCAGTGATTTTTTTTTTCAATGTGGGTTTTCACCTTCATGGAATTCCTCGCAGCATTGTTTCTGAAAGAGACAGTAAATTTCTCATCTATTTTGGGAGGAAATTATGGGGGAAATTTGGTTCAAAATTTCTTCCCATCACTACCGATCACCTGAAAATGAATGGGAAAAATGAATTTACCCATCATACGTTGTGTACTATTATGGTAACATTGGTGAACAAGAATATGAGTGTTTTTTATTTGCAACATGCACAAGCTAATTTTTCATACCAGAGATCTCCAAGTGCTACCACTTGACAGTCTCCATTTGAAGTGGTTTATGGAATCACTCCAATAACTCTCATATAATTGTGTACTTTGCCTATTTATTTTCAGGAAAATATTGATGTGGAGGAGAAGTAAAAGAATATTAATAAGCATCACAAATATATTCGAACTAAAATAGAGAAGTCTAGTAAAGCATATAAGAGGTGAGCTAACAAGCATCAAAAGTAGATCATTTTAAAACTAGGAGAAAAAGTGTGGATTTTACATTGCAAGTTGATATTTCCATTCAAATGGGACATCGATCAGGGACCATCAGCTGAAATTCAATCCAATGTACTCAAACTAGTTTTAAATTATTCCGACAAGATCGATTTTCCTGATAATTTTTGTGGTGTTTCTGTAATGTTCTTCATTGGAAATTTATCACCATACATTAAAGAAGATAATGACATGGATTTTTTTTGAATCTTATCTAATACATAGGGAATTATTTGGAATATATTCTCCCCAAAGAGAATACTTTTTGGGTTTAAAAGTATTTGAATCCAAATTCTTATTCGAGTTGGACCAACCTATACTTTTAGTAATCCGTCAAAATTGTACGACACAGAAAAATTATTTGTGTACCAAAATGATATATCCTCTAGTAAATGGAAATAAATTTTTAGTATATCATTAAATAGAATATAGAACATGGAGAAAAAGATCATTAAGAAGGAATCTTGGTACTTTATTTAGTAGGGAAATTAATTATCATGGGAAAGTGGTTTTTTCTTTTTATGTGAAATTTGTGTTCCATTAGGACCAGTAATTTGATTTGGGTAATTAATATCACATTATTTTAACTTTATAAGGTATTTTAATTCTGTTTTAATGGATACGCATGAATCTAAGAAATATTGAATTTTGTTGGGAAACTTTCTTGTTTTATCCTCCTCCATTTTCCCAGGATTGGTGGTGCATTTCCATTGATGGTGACTTAGTCTTCTAGAATGGATAAATAATTGATGGTGATATTTCCTTCATACCTTCCTCATTATAATAAATTTCACTATTCTATATTCCCTTACTCATTTTGTGTGTTCATTGATGCATAAGAGGGTTTAGGGTTTTTTGAAGCTGAGGGTTTAGGTTTTTTAGGGCTTTAGGTTTTGGGTTTTTTTGGGGATGAGGGTCTAGAGACTTTGGGGGATGGGGTTTTAGGGTTTCTTTGGGACAAAAGATTTCAGGGATGAGGTTTTAGGGTTTTTTTGGTTTGAGGGTTTTTGGTTTTTTTGGGATGATGCATTGGAGTTTTTGCAATGTGGTTTGAAGGTTTTGGGGAATGAGGTTTTATGGGTTTTTGCGGAAGAGGTTTTTGGGTTTGTTAATACATAGGGTTTTTGGTTTTGGGGGGATGAGGGTATAGGTTTTTTTATGCTAACAATTTGTGGTATTTTGGGGTTGAGTGTAAAGGGATTTTCTAGATGAGGGTTTAATGTTTCTGGGGGATGAGGTTTTATGGTTTCTTTCGGCTGTGTGATTATAGTTTTTATGGATGAGGAATTATGGTTATTTAGGGATGAGGGCTTTATTTTTTTGGGATGAGTGTTTGGGGATTCATGGGGATGAGGGTTTAAATTTTTTTGGGATGATAGTTTAGGTTTTTTTGGGGATGAGTGTGTAGGGTATTTTGGGGTTAGGGTTTAGGGTTTTTTGGGGTTTAGAATTTAGGTTTTTTCGGGATATGAATTTAGTGTTATGGGGATGATAGTCTAGGGAATTTTGGGGATGAAATTCTTGGGTTTTTTGGGGTTGAGGTCATGTTTTTTGGGGTTGATGATATTTGGTTTTTTTGGGGATGATGGTATAGGGTTTTTTAGGGCTCAGAGTCTATGGTTTCTTCGGTATAATAGTAAAGGTTTTCTTAGAGATGTGGGTATTGTGTTTTTTTGTGGTTGAGGGTGTATGTTTTTTTGTTTTAGTTTCTAGGATTTTATATGGCTATGTTTCAAGTGTTTGTTGAGGCTAATGTTCTTGGGTTTTTGGGCATATGGGGCTAGTTTTTTTGGGGCTGAGGTAATTTGGTTTTTTATGATTGAGGGTCTAAGATTCTATAATGGTGATGCTCTATGTATTTTTGGGGATAATGGTCTAGGTGTTTGGGGGTTGAGTGTTAATGCTTTTTTCGGGCTGGGGGTCTAGAGTTTTTTGGGGATTAGGTTCTAGGTTTTTTAGGGATGAGGATCTAGGGTTTTCGGGGGTTTAGGGTATAGTGTTTTTTAGGGATAACGTTATAGGGTTTATAGGTTTGAGGGTCTAAGGATTTTTGGGGATGAGTGTTCAAGGTTTTTTGGGGATGGAAGTCTAGAATTTTTCAAGGATGAGGGTCTAGGGTTTTTTTTGGATGGGGGTTTGGGATTTTTTTCGAGATGCGGGTGTAGGGTATTTTTGGGCATAGGGTATAGGGTTTTTTGAGGCTAAGTGTCTAGGGTTTTTTGGGGCTGAGTGTGTAGGTTTTTTTGGGGAGTGAGGGCCTAGTGTTTTTTGGGGATGAGTGTATAGGATTTTGTGGCGATGAGGGTAAAGGGTTATTGGGAACTGAGGTAAGAGTATTTTTTAGGGATGAGGGTCTATAGTTTTTTTAGGGATGAGGTCTAGGGTTTTTAGGGACTGAGGGTCCAAGATTTTGTATTTTTGAGGGTCTTGGGTTTTTTTTGTGGAAAATGGTCTATGGTTTTTTGGGGCTGATGGTCCAGGGTTTTTTTGGGGTTTAATGTCTAGTGCTGATATGTGATGTGGGTCTATTGTTTTTTGGGGCTGATGGACTAGGTTTATTTGAGTTGAGGGTCAAGATTTTTTGGGTGTGATTGTTTAGGGTTTTTGGGGTAATGTCTTAGGGATTTTTTGGCAATGAGTTTTATTTTTATTTTTTGGGGCTATCATTTTAGGGTTTTTTGGGGTTTAGGATTTAGGTTTTTTATTGTTTGGGGTTTATGGATTTTTAGGGATGAGGGTTTAGTGATTTTGAGGGATAAGTGTTTAGATTTTTTTGGGGCTGAGGGTTTAGCATTTTTTGGGCTGATGGTTTGGAATTTGTTGGGGCTGAGGTGATAATATTTGTCAGGGTCGAGGGATGGGGAATTTTTTGTTATGAGGGTTGAGGTATTTTTTGGGGTAAGGGTTGAGGAATTTTTAGGGCTCAATTATGAGGGTTATATGGGGCTTAGTGTTGAGGGTTTGGTGGTTGAGTGTTGGGGGATTTTTTGGGATGAGGTTTTTTTTTTGCTGAGGGTTGAGGGTTTCATGGGGGTGAAGGTTGAGGGACTTTTTAGGAAGAGGGTAGACGTTTTTAAGGGGCTGAAGGTTGAATTTTTGTTCAAGCTGAGGGTTGAGGATTTTTTGTGGATAATGTTTGAGGGGTTTTTTGTGCTGAGGGTTTTAGGGCATTATTTCGAGGGTTTTTTGGGCATGAGGGTTCATAGTTTTATGGGGATGAAGTATGCTGGTTTTTTGGGGCTATGGGTTGTGGGTTTTTTGATTCCAAGGATTTAGGGGGTTTTAGGACTGATGGTTTTGTTTTTTTGGGGTTTAGCGTTCATGTTATTTTGGGGATAAGGGTTTATGGTTTTTTAGGATTGATGGTTTTGGGTTTTTGGGGCTGATGGTTTATGATGTTTTAAGGATGAGGGTATAGGGTTTTTTGAGGATGTGGGTATAGGGTTTTTTTGTGTTGATGGTTTGCGATTATAGAGGTAAGGGTTTATGGTTTTTTAGGATTGGGGTTGTTGGTTTTTTGGGTATGAGGGTAGTGTGTTTTTTAGGGATAATGGTTGGATATTTTTGGGGCTGAGAGTGGAGGGTATTTTGGGGATGAGTTTTGAGAGGGTATGGGGATTACTATTGAGGGTTTTTGGGGGATGAGGGCATAGGGTTTCTTGAGGTTAAGGATTTAGGTTTTTTTCAACTAAGGATTGAGTTTTTTAGGGAAGAGTTTTGATGGATTTTGGGGGATGAGGGTTGAGGGAATTTTATGGTTTAGGGGTTGGGGTTTTTTGGGGCTTACAATAGAGGGTTTGTTCGAGACGATGTTTAGGATTTTTTGGGGGTAGAGATTTGAGGGTTTTGTTAGGGTGAGGGTTGAGTATGTTTTGGGGCTTAGGGTTGAGGGATTTTCTGGACTGAGGGTTGAGGGTTTTTTGGGGTTAATGGTTGAGGGTATTCTGGGGCTGGGGGCTAAGTGTATTTTTTAAAATGAGAGTTGAGAATTTATTTTTTCGAGATGAGGGATTAGAATTATTTAGGGTTAAGGGTTTATGATTTTTTTGACTGTGGGTTTCCAATTTTTTTGTTTGATATTTTATGTTTTATTAGGGATTAGGGTTTTAGGTTTTTGACATTAAAGGTTTTGGGATATTTGGTGATGATGGTTTAGGTATTTTTAGGGATGAATTATTATGGATTTTTTGAGATGAGCATCTGGTGTGTTTTGTCGATGAGGATTTTGGATTTTTTTGGATTGAGGGTCTAGGGGTTTTTAGGGTTAAGGGCTTAGTGTTTACTAGGTATGAGGGTTTAAGATTTTTTAGGGCTACACATTTAGAGCTTTTTGGTGATGAGGGTTGATTTTTTTTATAGATAATTAATGAGGGTTTTTTGGGTTGAGGGTTTTTGTTATTTTGGGATGAGGGTTTTTGGTTTTTTTTGGGATGATTGTCAAGGAGTTTTAGAGATAAGGGTTGAGGTTCTTTTCTGACTGTGGGTTGAAGGTTTTCTAGGGTATAGGGTTTAGTGTTTTTTTGAGTTTTTGGGTTTCGTGTTTTTTAGGGTTACAACATGAGGGATTTCTGGGGATGAGTGTCGAAATTTATTTTTGGCTGAGGGTTGAAGGTTTTTTGGGTTCCGGGTCAATTTTTTTTGGGGGTTGAGGGTTTAGGTTTTCGCGGTGATGAGGGTTTAGGGATTTTTGTGATGAGGGATCTGAGTTTTTTAGGGGTAGATGGATTATGTTATTTAGGAATTAGTATTTAGGGATTTTTGGGGAGGTGATTTGAAGGATTTTAAAGGATTATGGTTTTGGTTTTTTTTGGGGAAGAGGTATATGAATTTTTTGCGTATGAGGATTTAGGGTTTTTGAAGATGGGGGTTTTGGGTTTTTAAGGGTTGAGGGTTTAGGATTTTTTTAGGGCTAAGGGTCTGTGGTTTTTTTAGGTCTGATGGTTGATGTATTTTTTGGGGATAACGGATGACGATGTTTTGGGGATGAGGGTAGAGCATCATATAGGTATTAGGATTTATGGTTTCTAGGGTTTGAGTGAATAGGGTTTTCTAGGTCTAGGGGTTTAGAATTTTATTGGGTTGAGGGTTTAAGGATTTTTTGGAATGAGGGTTGAGGGTTTTGGGGGGATGAGGGTTGAGGATTTTTTGGGGCTGAGGTTTTAGGGTTTGGGGGGGGATAATGGTTTAAGGTTCTTTGGGGGAGAGGGTTGGAGGTTTTTTTGTTTGAGGGTTAAGGGACTTTTGGGGAAAGGGTTGAGGGGTTTGGGGCTGAGGGATTAATGTTTTTTTGTGCTAAGGTTTGGATGTTTTTTGGGGATGAGGATTTAGTGTTTTTTCAGGAAAGGATTGAGGGGTTTTGGGGGTTGGGGGATTAGGGTATTTTTGGAAATGAGGGCTCAATTTTGTTTTGGGGTTTAAAGTTTATGATTTTTTATACGATGAGTGTTTATGGGTTTTTTAGTGATGAGGTTTTATGTTTTTTGGGGGATGGCAGTTCAGTACCTTTTGGTGCTTAGTGTTTACTATTTTTTGGGGATAAAAGCTTAGGGTTTTTTTAGTGATGAGGGTTTAAGGTTTTTGGTTATGAGGTATTAGGTTATTTTTTGTATGAAGGTATTGGGGTTTATGTGGATAAGGGTTGAGGGTTTTTTAGGGTGGAGGGATGATGGTTTTTCGGGGTTGCGGGTTAGTTTTTTTTTTGCGGTGAGGGTTGAGGGATTTTTGGGGAATAGAGTTGATGACTTATTGGCGATGTGGGTTGAGGGATTTTTGAAGATTATGTTTGAGGATTTTTTAGGGACAGGGGTTTAGGGTTTTTTGTGGAAGAGTATTTAGGATTTAAATGTTTAGAGGGAATATTTTTTTAGAACTGAGGTTTTAGTGTTTTTTGAGGATGAAGGTTTATAGTTTTTTGGGGTTGAGGGTTTAAGTTTTCTGTGGGGTGAGGGATTTTCCATTTTTGTGGATG
This sequence comes from Viscum album, assembly GCA_963277665.1. Classification (NCBI taxonomy): domain Eukaryota; kingdom Viridiplantae; phylum Streptophyta; class Magnoliopsida; order Santalales; family Viscaceae; genus Viscum; species Viscum album. The sequence goes on from OY728164.1 coordinate 1,801,311,295, forward strand.
AGGGTTTAGGGATTGTTGGTGCTGATGGTTTATGATTTTTGTGGCTAATGTATTAGGATATTTTTAGTAATTAGCGTTTTGGTTTTTTAGGATATGGGTTTAGGATTTTTGGGGGATGAGTGATTAGGTTTTTGTCGTATATGCTAGATAGCTTTTTTGGGATGAGGTTTTTCTGGTTCTATGGGACATGTGTTTTTTTGGGTTTCAGGATTGGGGGGTTTTGGGGGGCTGATGGTTGATGTTTATTTGTGTTTTAGGGATGGGGATTTTTTAGGTGGAGGGTTGATGTTTTTTAGGGCTATGGGTCAAGGGTTTATTTTTGGGTAGAGTGTTTATGGTTTCTTATTGCTGTGGTTTTAGGGATTTTTGTTCATGTTTAGGATTTTCTGGGGATAAAGGGTTTAGGGTTTTTTGGGACATAGGGTTGATAGTTTTTTTTAGGGATAAGGGATGACGAGTTTTTGGGGACGAAGATTTTGGTTTTTAGGGGATAAGGGTTTGGGTTTTTTGGGGATGAGAGATGACTTTTTTGGGGGGTTGTGGGTTGAAGATTTTTCGGGGCTAAGGGTTATGTGTTTTTTGTTGAACAAGGATGAGGATTTTTTTGGGGATGTGAGTTGAGGGAATTTTTGGGATAGGGTTGAGGATTTTTTAGGGTGATTGATGATGGTTTTTTGGGGCTGGGGGTTGAGGATTTTTTTGGGTATGTGGGTTGAGGGTGGTTTGGGAATGTGGGTTTAGCATTTTTTGGTCATGGGGTTTTAGGTTTTTTCTAGTTAAAGGTCATGGATTTTTTATTAATTAATATTATAGGTTTCTAATTGAGGAGGTTTTAGTGTTTTTTTAGGATGATGGTTTAAGGTTTTTTAGGGATGAGGGTTTTGGGTTTTTCAGGGATGAGGGTTTAGGATTATTTGTAGATGAGGGTTTAGGGATTTTTGGGTGGGGGGCCATGGGTTTAGGGTGTTTTTTTGTACTAATGGATGAGGGATTTTTGTTGATATTGGTTGAGGGTTTTTTGGGGATGATGTGTGAGAGACTTTTTGGTGTAAGGGTTTAAAGTGTCTTGGGGATTAGGGTTTAGGGTTTTTTTGGGGTTTATTATTTATGGGTTTTTGGGGATGAGGGTTGAGGGTTTTGTTTTGGGATTAGGGTTGAGGGTTTTTAGGGTTGATATTTGAGATATTTTTTGGGGTCTAAGGGTTGAGATATTTTTGGGGCTATGGGTTGAGGTTTTTTTGGGTATGAGATTTGTGGGTTTTTTGGGATAAGGATTGAGGGTTTTTTGGGATTCAGATTTGAGAGATTTTTTTTGGCTGGAAGATTAGGGTTTTTTGGTTTTAGGGTTCAGGTTTTTTTGGGTTAGAGAGTTTAGGGTTGTTTTGGTTAAGGGCTACGGCTTTTTGGGGAAGATGATTTATGGTTTTTTTGGGGATGAGGGTTTAGGATTTTTAGGGTGGAGGGATTCATCTTTTTTGGTGATGGAGGTTTAGGGTTTTTTTGGACAAAGGGTGTAGTGATTTCCCTATCCATGGGTTTAAGGTTTTATGGGGCCATGGGTTTATGGTATTTTTGGGAAGAGGGTTTAGGGTATTTTGGGGATGAGGGTTTTGGAATTTAGGGGTCTAATGGTTTAGGGTTTTTTTGCTAGTATATATGGTTTTTAGGGATGAGGGTTGAGGGTTTTTTAGGGGTTATAGTTATGTTTTTTTGGGTCTTGAAATGTTAGGCTTTCTTGGGATAATGGTTGTGATTTTTTTTGGATTGAAGGTTTAAGGTTTTTTGTGGATGAGGGTTGAAGTATTTTTGGGGAAGATGGTTTAGGGACTTTTGTGGATGATAATTAATGTTTTTTTGGTCTGAGGGCATAAGGTTTTTTGTGGATGATAGTTTAAGGTTTATTGGTACGAAGGATTTCAGGTTTATTATTATTAAGTGTTTATAGTATATTGGGGTTTAGGTATAAATTATTTTGGGGGTTGAGGGTTATATAGGGATTAGGGTTTTGGGTTATTTTGAGGATTATGGTTTAATGGGAATGGGGGTTTATGATTTTTTAGGGATGATGGTTGAGGGTCTTTGGGGGTTGAGGATAGATATTTTTTAGTGAATGGGGTTGATGATTTTTGGGGACTGAGGGTTGATGATTTTTTATGAATGGGGGTTGAAGGTTTCTTTTTGGTTGAGGGTTGAAGGTTTTTGGGGATGATGGTTCAGGTATTTTGGGGTGAGGATTTATTGATTTTTTATGGCTAAGGGTATATGGATTTCGGGGGATAAGGGTTTAGAGTTATTTTGTGGATGGGGATTGAGGGCTTTTTGGTGCTGATGGATGAGGGGTTTTTGAAATGAGGTTTGAGGGGTTTTTGGATGGTTCTTTTGCAATTTTTATGGATTAGGGTTTAGGGTTTATTTGGGATTAATATTGAGGGTTGTCTTATGCTAAGGTTTAGGTTTTTTTGTGGATGAGCATTGAGGATTTATTGGGGATGATGTGTATGGGTTTTTAGGGCCAAGGATCGATGTTTTTTTGGACAAAAGGGTTTTTTTTAATGAGGTTTTGGGGTTTTTTGGGATGAAAGTTTAGGTTTTTTTGTGGCTAATGGTTTTGAGTTTTTTGGAGCTCAAGGATAAGGGTTTTTTGTGCTGAGGGTTTAAGGGTTTTGGGTGATATGGGTTTTTGGTTTTGGTTATTTAGGGAATTAGGGATTAAGGTCTTTGGGGATGTGGTTTTAGTGTTTTTTGTGGATGAGGGTTTATGGTTTTTTGGGGGATGTGGCTTTATTGTTTTTTTGGGTAGTGGTTTTAAGGTTCTTTTGGAAGAGTTTTTAGGGATTTTTAGGCCTAAGGGTTCAGGGTTTTGTTGGGGTAAAGGATTTAGGATTTTTTGGTGCCGTGGTTTTATGGTTTTGTAGGGGTGAGGGTTTAATGGTTTTTTGGGTAGAGTGTTTAGGGTTTTCTTAGGACTGAGGTTTTTTGGTTTTTTGGGGATGAGTGCTTAGGGTTTCTTGGGTCTAGGGTTTAGGAATTTTTTGGGGGATGGGGGTTTATGGTGTTTTAGGGATGGAGGTTTAGGTTTTTGGGTCTGATTGTTTAGGTTTTTTTTGGGGATTATGGTTTATTTATTTTTTGGGATAATGGTTTAGGGATTTCTGGGCTGATTGTAGAGGTTTTTTTAGTGTTGAGGTTTGATAGTTTTTTGGGGATGAGGGTCTGGTGTTTTTGGGGGCATGGGTTGAGGGTTAATTGGGGAATAGAGATTACTATTATTTGGGATTGAGGATTAATGGGTTTTTTTGGTGATGATGGTTTATGGATTTTAGGGAATAGGGTTGAGTGTTTTTTGTGTTTTAGGGTTGAGGTTATTTGGGGGTTAATGGATCGGGGATATTTAAAAATTAGTGTTGTGGGTTTTTAGGGTTTATGATTTTTGGGGGGTAAGTGTTGAGGGATTTTGGGGTGAAGGGATTAGGGTGTTTTTGGGTTGAGGATTTAGGGGTTTTCAAGGATTGTATTTTAGATTGGGGGGGGGTGATGGTTTAAGGTTTTTTAGAAAATAGTTTTAGGGTTTTTTTAGGGCTGACGGTTTTATGTTTTTTTGGGGTTAAGGGTTGAGGATTTTTTGGGGGTGACTATTAAGAGTTTTTTTGGCCTGGGAGTTAATGGTTTTTTTGGGAAGATGGATAATGTTTTTTTAGGTAGCAGGTTTTGTATTTTTTGGGATATGGGTCTAGGATTTTTTGTGGATGAGCATTGAGGGGGTTTTGGTTATATGGGTTGAGGGATTTTTTTTGGAGTGATGGTTGAGGGTTTTTTGTTGTTGACATTTGAGGTTTTTTAGGTCTAAGTGAATAGGGTTTTTTGTGGCTAAGGATTTAATGTTGTTTTTCGGGATGAAAGTTTAGTGTTGATTGGGGATAAAGGTTTTGTTTTTTTGGGATGGGGTTTAGGTTTTTTACAGATGAGGGTGTAAGGTTTATTGGGGTTGGGGGTATAGGTTTTATTTATGGTTGGGGTTGAGGGTTTTTTGGGGCTAAGGGATGAGTGTTTTTCATGGCTGAGGGTTGATGTTTTTTTTAGTGGTGAGGGTTGTGGGTCTTTTGGGGATGAGGGTTGAAGGTTTTTTGGTATGAGGTTGAGGTTTTTTTACTAAGGTTTTAGGTTTCTTTAGGATTGAGTTTTGAGGGTTGAGGGTTTTTTAGGGCTGAGGGTAGATGGTTAAGGGTTTTTTTTGGTGCTAAGCGTTGAGCGTTTTTTATGGATTAGGTTTGGAAATTTTTTGGGGTGTGGGTTGAGGGTTTTTTTTGGGATGAGGGATTATGGTTTTTTGTGACTGAGTGATTATTGGTTTTGGAGGCAAAGGGTTGAGGTTATTTGGGATTAGTGATGAGGGATTTTTTGGGCTGAGTGATTAGGGTTTTTGGGGTTAGGGGTTTAGTATGTTTTAGGGGATGAGGGTTCAGTATTTTTTTTGGCTGGGGTATATGTGTTTTTTGGGGATGAGGGTTGAGGTTTTATGGGGGATGAGGGTTGAGGGTTTTCTCAGGATGATGTTTTATAGTTTTTCTCATGAGTGTTTATGATTTTATGGGCATTGGTTTTGAGTTTTTTTGGCGATGAATGTTGTGTGCTTTTTGAAGATGAGGGGTTAAGGGTTTTGGGGAAAAGGGATTGGGGTTTTTTGGAAAGAATATTTGTGATATTTAGGGTTGAGTGTTCATATTTTTTTTGGGAAGTGGGTTTTTGGTTTTTTGACTTTGAGGGTTTATGGTTTATTAGGAATAAGGGTTTAGGGATTTGGGGGAATTTGGGTTTTTTGGTAGAGTGTTTAGGGTTTTTAAGGGTTGAGGGTTTAGTGTTTTTTATGTGCTGAGTGTTTATGGATTTTTGGGTGTAGGTTTTAGGGTTTTTTTGGGCTAAGGGTCTAGGATTTTTTGGGGAATATGGTTTATGGTTTTTATGATATTTTAGGGTTTTTTGGGCCCTTGAATTTAGGCTATTTAGGGCTATGGGTTTAATTATTTTTAGGGATGATGGTTTATGGTTTTTTGGGGTGAGGGATAATGGTTTTTTCTAGTTTGTTGGTTTTATAGTTTTTTTGAGAATGGGGGTTTAGTGTTTTTTGGGGATGGGGGATGAGTCTTTTTAGGGTAGTGTATTTTGGATTTTTTGGAAATGATGGTTGAGGATTTTTTTGGGGAAGCGGGTTGATGGTTTTTTGGAGATGAGGGGTGAGGTTTTTTTGGGGCTCAGGGTTTAATTTTTTTGGGGGATCATGGTTTAGGGTTTTTAAGGCTGAGGGATGAAGTTTTTTTGGGGATGGGGTTTGAGGATTTTCTTGTTTAAGGGTAGACTGTTTTTTGGGAATGAGGGGTTTGAGTTTGGGGACCAATGTTGAGTTTTTTTTTGGCTAAGTGTTTAGGGTTTGTGAGGGAAGAGGTATTAGGATTTTTTGGTGCTGGGGTTATTTTTTTTGGGCTGAGCATTTAGAATTTATTTGGGATAAGGGTTTGAGTTTTTTTAGGGATAAAGATTTATTGTTTTCTAGGGGTGATGTTTAATGGTTTTGGGGGATGAGGGTTAGGGTTTCTTTGGGTGAGTGTGTAGGGTTTTACGGTGTTGAGGATTAAGGGTTTTTTGGGATATGATTTTAGTGTTTTTAAAGGCTAAGGGTTTAGGGTTTTTTGGGGTTTTGGGTTTTGGGTTTTGGGGTTTGGGGCTAAGGGATTATTATTTTTTGAGGTAGAGTGTTTAAGGTTTCATGGGGATGAGGGTTGAGGGTCACTTGGGGCTGAGGGATGAGTTTTTTCTATGGAATAGTGTTGAGGGGTTTTTGAGCATGAGGTTTGATGGTTTATTGTGGATGAGGTTTTAGGTTTTTTTTGTTATTGATGGTTGATGTGTTTATTTGGGGATATTTTTTTTTGCTTTCTTTGGTTCAGTGTTTATTGATTTTTGTTTCAGATGTTTTTGGTGATTTTATAGGATGATGGTTTAGGGTTTTGGGGGATAAGGGTTTATGGTTTTTTAGGAATAATTGTTAAGTGTTTTTTAGGGATGAGGGTTGGCGGGATTTCGTGCTGAGGGTTAGGGGTTTTTTGGGGAAGAGGGTTTAGGGTTTTTTGGGGAATTTTGATGATGGTTTTTTGTGGATGTGGGTTGAGTGATTATTTGGGATAAGGGTTGAGAGTTTTTTTACTGATTGTTGAGGGTTTTGGGGCATGAGGGTTGATGGTTTTTTTGGGCTTTGGGTTAATGGTTTTTTAAGGTTGATGGTTGAGGGTTATTTGGGGATGAGAGTTTAGGGTTTTTAGGGAATAATGGTTGTGAATTTTTTAGGGATGATGGTTTAGGGTTTTTTGGGTTTGAGGGTTTATGGTTTTTTGTTTCTGAGAGTCTAGTGGTTTTTATGGATGAGGGTTTATTCTTTCATCTAGAGGAGGGTTTAGTGTTTTTTGGGGCCAAGGGTTTACAGTTTTTTAGGGATGTGGGTTTAGAATTTTAGGGGATGAGGGTTTAGGATTTTATTGGGCTAAGGGTTTATATTTTTTAGGGTGGAGGGTTTAAGGTATTTTTGGGGATAAAAATTGAGGATTTATTGAGTCGGTGTTTGTAATGGTTATGGGGTTGACGGTTTAGGATATTTTATGGCTATGGTTTGATGGCTTTTTTGGGATTAGGGTTGTATATTTTGGGGATGAGGGTTGAAGGTTTTTTGGGGCTAAGTCATAAGTGTTTTTTAGTGCTATGGGTTGAGGGTTTTTTCGGGGATGAGGTTTGAGTGTTTTTTGGGCAGAGGGTTTAGGGGTTTCCAGGGATAAGGGTTTATTGTTTTTTGGGTCTGAGGGTTTAGGGATTTTGGGGATGGTTCTTTATGTTTTTTTGGGCTCAGGGTTGAGGGTTTTTTGGGGTTGAGGTGCTAGGATTTTTTAGGTCTGAGATAAGGGGGGTTTTAGGGCTATGGATTGAGGGATTTTTTGGGTTGTGGGCTGACGGTTTCATGGTGCTAAGGGTTGAGGTTTTTTTTCATAAGAGTGTTTATTGGGGTTGAGGGGTGAGAGTTTTTTGGCCTAGGGTTTAGGGGTTCATGGGGCTGAGTGTATAGGGTTGTTTGGGGTTGATTGATTAGGGTTTTCCGGGATAATGGTTTTCAGTTTGGGGGGTTCTAGTTTAGTGGTTTTTTGGACTAGAGGGTTTAGGGTTTTTGTGGTTGAGGGATTGGTAGTTTTTGGTGATGATGGTTTTGGGTTTTTTGGGGCCTAAGTATTAGGGTTTTTTGGAGCTGAGGGATTACGATATTTCTGGGATGATGGGTTAATATTTTCATAGTTTATGGTTGATGGGATTTAAGGGGGTTGGGTTGAGGGTTTTATGTGGATGAAGGTTTAGGGTTTTTCAAGAATTTGGTTTGATATTTTTTTGGTATTTGGGGTTGAGTGTTTTTTTGGGATGAGGGTTGAGGGTTTTGGGGGGCTGACAGTTCAAGGTTTTTTAGCGATGAGAGTTTTGGTTTTTTTGGGTCTACAAGTTTAGGATTTTTTTTGGGATGAGGGTTTAGGGTTTTTTGATGCTGAGGGTTGAGAGTTTTTTGTCGTTGAGGGTTTATTGGGAATGTGGGTTGATGTTCTTTTAGGGTTGATGGTTGAGGGATTTTTTAGTAGTGGGTTGAGGGTTATTTGAGGTTGAGGGTTGAGTGTTTTATGGGGATGAGGGTTTAGGGTTTTTTTGGGAAAGTGGGTTAAGAGTTTTTCATGCTAAGTGTTGAGATTTTATTTTGGGCAACGAGTTGCATGTTTTTTCAGATCGTGCGAGAAGGGGTTTTATTGGATGAGGGTGGAGGTTTTTATGGTGCTGAGGCTTCAGGGTTTTTTATGGATGACAATTTAGGTTTTTCTTGGATAAGGGTTTATGGTTTTTTGTGGATGATGGTATTGGATTTTTTAGGGCATACAATTTTATGTTTTTTGGGGATGAGGGGTAAAGGTATTTTGGGAAAGATAGCTTAGTAAATTATGGGGATGAGGGTTTTTGGGGATGAGTATTTTGCGGTTTCTTAGGGATGAGGATATAGGGCTTTTTTGGGGATGAGGTTTCAGGGTTTTTCTTTGTAGAGGGATGAGGGTTTTTGGTGATGATGGTTTTTTTGGGATGAGGTTTAAGGGGTTTTGGGGGTTGATAGTTTGGAGTTTTTTGGGATGAGGGTTTAGGTTTTTTTGGAATAAGGGTTTCAATTTTTTTGGTGATGATGGTTATGTTTTTTTGGTGTAGGTGGTTTAGGGTTTTTTGGGATAAGGGTGTTGTATTTTTTTGTATGTGTGTTCAGGGTTTTGTGGGGAGGAGGTTTTATGTTTTTTGGGGATGATGAATTTGAGTTTTCTGGGGATAATGGATTATGGTTTTCTTGGGCAGAGGATTTAGAAAATTTTGTTCTATGGATTTAGGTTTTTTCAGCCTAGGGCTTTAGGTTTTTTGGATCTAAGTATTTAGTGTCTTTTTGGATGAGGGTTGGGTTTTTGGGAATGAGGTTTTAGGATTCTTTTGGGATGAGGATTTAGTAATTTTATTTATGATAAGGGTTTATGGGTTTGGGGAATTAGGGATAAGGGTTTTTGGGGACGAGATTTATGGATTTTTCAGGATGAGGGATGAGGGTCTTTTTTGGATCAGGGTTATGGATTTTTGGGGTTGAGGGGTTAGGTTTTTTGGGACTAAGGTCTTAGGATTTTTTTAGTATCAGGGTTTAGGGTTTTTTTGGGCTAAGGTTTAAGGGTTTTATTGGGTAGAGGGTTATCCAGGGAAAAGGTTTTAGAGTTTTTGGGGCTTTAGATTGATAATTTTTTAGGATGAGGGTTTTGGATTTTTTGGGGTTGAGGGATGAGGATTTTTTATGGATAATAGTAGAGGCTTTTGTAGTTCAAGGTTTAGGAATTTTTTTCACATCTATGGGTTGAGGGATTTTGGGGTCAAGGGTTTTGGGTTTTTATGGAATGTATTTAGTGGTTTTCTGGGATTGAGGTATTACAGTCTTTTGGGATATAGGTTTAGGGTTTTTTGGGGGATGAGGGTTTTGGGTTTTGGGAGGATGATGATTAAGGGTTTTTTGGGGTAGAGGTTTTAGTGTATTTTGTGTTGAGGGTTTATGGTTTTTTATGGATGAGGGTTAATGGTTTTTTAGGGACGAGGGTTTATAGTTTTTTTGGGTTGAGGTTTTAGGGTTTTCTGGAAATAAGGGTTTATGTTTTTTTTTGGTGTTGTTGGTTTTTTGGGGGTGAGGGTTGAGGGTTTTTTAGGGATGAGGGTTGAGTTTTTTTTGGGTTTGAGGGATTAGGGTTTTTTTATAATTGTTTAGTATGTTTTGGCTGATGGTTTAGGGTTTTATGGGTATGAGGCTTTAGGTTTTTATGGTTTATTTGTAGGGTATTTTTGTATGGGTATTGATGGTTTGTTGTGGGTGCATATTGAGGGTTTTGTTGTGGACGAATACATTTTTTTTGTGCTGAGGGTTGATTGTATTTAGTGGTGGTGTATTGATGGTTTTTTTATAGAGGGTTGAGGTTTTTTATGGATGATGTTTTACATTTTTTTTGGGGTCTAAGGTTTGTGGGTTTTTGGGTTTGAGGGTTTTGGAGGGAAGATGTTTGAGGGATTATTTTTGGGGATGAGGGTTTTTAGGAATGAGGGTGGAGTGATTTTTGTGGTGGGGGTTGAGGGTGTTTTGGGGAAGAGGGTTGACAGTTCTTAGGCCTAAGGGATTATAATTATCTGGGATATTGGATTATATTTTTTTGGGGAAGAGGTTTTAGATTTTTTTGGGGTTGAGTGCTGAGGGTTTTTTACAGATGATGGATGAGGTTTTTGGGGGGCAAATGGGTTTGTGTTTTTTAGGGTTGATGGTTTACTATTTTTTGGGAGCTGACGGTTGAGGGTTTTTCAGGGATGGGGTTAAAGTTCTTTTTGGGGATGAGGGTTTAGAGTTTTGGGGGTTGGGTTTTTTTGGGGATGTGGGTTGAGGGTTTTTTGAGACTGAGGATAAGGGTTTTTTTGGCTAAGAGTCCAGGTTTTTTGGGGGGGTTGAGGGTTTGGTGTTTTTTGTAGATGAGGGGCTAGGGGTTTTTGGGGCTATGTGTTTGGGTTTTTTTGGTATGTGGATTTTGAGTTTTTTGGTAAGGGAATTTAGGATGTTTTTTGGAAGATGGTTTATTGTTTTTTAGAGATGTGTGGTTAGTGTTTTTTTGGGCTGAGGGTTTCAGGTTTTTATGTTTTTTTATGGTTTGGGGTTTTTTTTTGTTCCAAGCATTTATGGTTTCCAATGGATGGGGGTTTACGGTTTTTTAAGACTAATGGTTAGGTATTTTTAGGAGGAGTGTTCAGGGATTTATGGGGATGAGGTTTTAGGAGCTATTGTGGAAGATGCTTTAGGGTTTCTTGATGACCGATTAAAGTTTTTATTGGGGGTAGGGTATTTTTGGAACATGGTTTTAGTGGTTTGGGGATGAGGGTTTAGAGTTATTTGGGGATAAGGGTTGAGGCTTTTTTTGGGCAGAGGGTTTATGGGGTTTTTGGGAATGAGGGTGATGGGTTTTTTGGGGGATGGGGGCTGAGGCTTTTTTTTTGTGTATGGTGGTTTAGTTTTTTTTTGCAACTAGGTGTCTTGGAACTTTTCAGCTGATGGTTTTGGAGTTTTTGCAATAAGGGTTGAGGTTTTTAGCGGGAACAAGGCTGAGGATTTTTTTGTAGCTAAGGGTTGAGGCTTTTTTGGGTTGAAGGTTTACGTTTTTTGAGGATGAGGGTATAAGGGTTTTTAGGGTTGAGGTTTAGGGTTTTTTGGGGATGAGAGTTATCGATTTATGATTTTTCAGGCAAGGCGGTTGAGGGTTTTTTCGCACAGATTTTTAAGATTTCTTTTGGGATTAATGCTGAGTTGTTTTCTGACTGAGTGTGTAGTGTTTTTTGGTGGTGAGGTTTTTTGGGTTTTTGGTGCTGGGGGGTTAGGGTTTTGGGGGTTTAGGTTTAGGGTTTTTTTAGCTTTATGGGTTTAGGTTTTTCTAGGTACTTATAATTTAGGGTTTTTTGGAGATGATCATTTAGGTTTTTTGGGGGCTGAGGTTTGTGGGTTTTTAGGGATGAGGGATTATAGTTTTTTGGGATAGAGTGATTATGTTTTTTTATGCTGAGGGTTTAGTGTTTTTTAGGGATAAGGGTTTTTTTTGGATAGAGCTTTCGGGTTTATATGGTGTTGTGGGTTGAGGGGTTTTTTAGGACAAGTGTTTAGGGTTTTTAGGGATTAGGGTAGATGTGTTTTTAATGGATGATGGTAGAGTGTTTTTTTTTGTGATAAGATTTTGGGGTTTTTTGGTGCTGAAGGATTTGGGTGTTTTAGGGAATGAGGGTTTAGGGATTTTTGGGGTGGTGGGTTTAGTTGTTCTTATGGATGATGGTTTATGGTTTTTTGGGATAAGGGTTTAGTGATTTTTTACTTGAGGGTTTAGGTTGTTTTTATGGAATAGGGTTTATGGATTTTTAGGGATGAGGTTTTCAAGTAATTTGGATCCATGGGTTTTGGGTTTTTTTGGGGGGGGGGGGAGGGGTTGAGGGTTGAGGGTTTTGCTAGGATGATGGTTGATTTTTTTTTTGTGGGGGGGGGGGGGGGCTGAGGGTTCATGGTTTTTCTGTGGATGAGTGTTTCTAGTTATTTGGAGCTTATCGTATAGGTTTTCTTCATGATGAGCATTCTGGGTTTCTTAGTGTTGAGGGTTTAGGGTTTTCTTGGTTGATGATTTTGGTTTTTCTTTGAATATGGTTTAAACAATTTTTTTGGTTGAGGGTTTAGGTATTTTTGGTTCAGAAGGTTTATGATTTTTGGGGGATGAGGATTTAGGATTTCTTTATTGAGGGGTAAATCTTTTCTGGATGATGCTTGAGGGGGTTTTTAGGGCTGGGGGTGTATGGTTTTTTAGGGATAAGGGTTTATTTTTTTATGAACTGATGGATGAGGAATTTTTTGGGGGTGAGGGTTTTGGGTTTTTTGGGGTACAAGGTTGATGGTTTCTGGGGCTCAGGGTTTTGGTTATTTTGGTGATGACAATTTAGGGTTTTTAAGATTTAGGATGGGGAGTTATTTGGGGAGGAAATGTTTGGATTTTTTTGGGGGTTGAGGGATTTGTTAGGGAAAAGGGTTTAGGGTTTTTTGGGGCTGAGTGTTTAGGGTTTTTTGGGCTACGAGTTGAGGGTGTTTTGGGGTGAGGTTGATTATTTTTTGGGGATGAGGCTATATGGTTTCTTTCACTTATGGTTGACAGTTTTTGTGTATTGAGGGTTTTTTGGGGATGAGGGTTGATGGTTTTTTTTGGGGATGATTGTCTAGGGTTTTTGTGGTAGAGGGTTAAAGGTTTTTTTTGATGAGGGTTCAGGGTTTTTTGGGGATGAGGGTTGTCATTTTTTGGGGAATGAGGTTTGAGTGTTTTAGGGGATGTTTATTTAGGGTTTTATAGTGTTTAGTGTTTAGGGTTTTTCAGAAACAAGGATATTGGGTTTTTTGGGGTTGTGGGTTGAGTGTTTTTTGGTGTTGGGGGTTTTGTTTATTTATGTGTTTAGAGGTTTGTGTTTTTTAGGGATGATTATTTGGGGTTTTTTTGAGGATGAGAACTTCAGACATTTTGGGATTGAGAGATTAGGGTTTATTGGGGATCAGTGATGAGGTTTTTTGGGTGAGGGTTTAGAATTTTTTGAGGATAAGGATTGAGGGTTTTTTGGGATGTTATTTTAAGGTTTTATGGGGACGTGGATTTAAGGAATTTTGGGGGATAAGGTTTTAGGATTTTTTTGGGATGAGGGTTTTGGGTTTTTTGGGGCTAGGGTTTGAGGAACATTTGGGGCTAAGGGTTGAGGGTTTTTGTTGAAAAGGGTAGAGGGTTTTTTTGTTCTGAGGGTTTAGGGATTTTTCGGTCATGGGATTTAATGTTTTTTTGGGATGAGGGTTTAGGGTACTTTAGAGCTGAGGGATTAAGGTTTTTTCATGCTGTGGGTTAGGAGTTTTTTATGACTGGGTGTTAATGTTTTTTGGGTGGATGAGGGTTTATATATTTTTGTATAATGATTTAATTTTATTTAAGGTTCAGTTTTAGGGTTTTTTAGGTTTGAGGGTTGATTAATTTTTAGGGATATGGTATGATGGTTTTATGGGGATAAAAAATGAGTGTTTTTGGGGTTGAGGGTTGAGTGTTTTTTGGGACTGAGTATTGAGTGATTTTTGGTTCTTTGGGTTGAGGGATTTTTGGTGCTGAGGGTTTTTGGATTTATTTGTCTGAGGGTTTAGAGCTTTTTTGGCTTTAGGTTTAGGGTTTTTTGGGTCTTTGGATTTAGTGATTTTTGGTGACCTTGGTTTAGGTCTTTTAGTGTTGGGAATTTAGAAATTTTTTGGGTGTAGGGGATGTGGGTTAAGGGTTATGTGGGTATTATTGTTTAGGACTTTTTGGTGTTGAGGGTTTAGGGTTTTGGGTTTGAGGGTTTATTGTTTTTTTGGATGAAGGTTTAGGTTTATTTAGGAATAAGGGTTATGGGTTTTTGGTTTCTGAAGGTTCAAGGTCTAATGGGGATGAGTGTTTAGTGTTTTGTTGGAAATAAGGGATTAGGAGTTTTTGGATGGAGTTTTTAGGATTTTTGGGGGCTAAGGGTCTTGGGTTTTTTGTGGTTGAGGGTTTAGTATTTTCAGGGACTAAGGGATTAGGGTTTTTTTTGGGTGTGGGTTTTGGTTTTTTTAGCAGAGGTTTTAGGTACTTTATGGTGAGGGTTAAGAGTTTTTAGGTCATAGGGATTAGGGGTTTTTGGGGATGAGGGTTTAGGGTTTTTTGGGATAAGTGTTAAGGGGATTTTTAGGGGATTAGTGTTGAGGGATTTTGGGGATAAGGGTTGATAATTTTTTTGGGATGAGGGTGAGGCTTGTTTGGGTCCAAGGGTTGAGGATTTTTTGGGGTTAGGGTTTTGAGTTTTTATGTGCTGAGGGGATTGAGTAATTTTGGGGGATGAGGATTTAGGTATTTTTAGTAATACAAAATTAGAGATTTTTTTCTGTTGTTGTTTTAGGGATTTTTGGTGCTTTGTTGCTTTGGGTTTAGGTCATTTTGGAGAAAATTATTTTTGGGTTATTTGGGGTTGAAGGTTTATGATTTTTTATGGTTGGGGTGAGAGGTTTTTTTGGTTTGAGGGATTAAGATTTGTTGTGGATGAGTGTTTTGGGTTTTTGGGGATAAGGGTATAAGGGTTTATAGGGATGAGGGTTTATGGTTTTTTTGTTTGAGGGTTTTGGGGTTCACTATTAGGTTTTCTTTTTGTACTCAGGGTTTTAATTTTTCTGAGGTTAAGGGTTTTTTTTTTGCTAGAGTGTTTAGGGTTTTTAGGGCTAAGGTTTTAGTGTATTTTGGGTTTATCCTTTTTGGTTTTTTGGGGAAGTTTGATTATGGTATTTTAGGGTGGATGGTTTGTGGTTTTTTGGGGTTTAATATTTAAAGTATTTTGGGGATAGGGGTTTTGTTTTCTTGGGGAAGGGGTATATTTGTTTTGGGGATGATGGTTTAGTGGTTTTTTTATTGAGGATTTATGGGGTTTACAAATTAATGATTTAGGGGTTTTTATTGATGAGATTTTATAGTTTATGGTTTTTGGGGGATGATATTTTGTGGTAGAGTGTGTAGTATTTCTTAGGGATGAGTGTTTATGGTTTTTTGGAGATGAGGTTTGTGGTTTTTTTATGGTTTAGGGTTTAGGGTTTTTTGGTGCTATGGGTTCATGGTTTTTTATGGGATAATGGTGAGGGTATTTTTATGGTTTTGGGTTTTGGGTTTGTTTCAGATAAGGGTTCACGGGTTTTAGGTCATATGGTTTATGGTATTTTTGGGATAAGGGATTTTCACTTTTTAGGGATATGTGTTTGGGGTTTTTTTAGGGATGATGGTAGATTATTTTTTTCTAAGGGTTTAGGGTATTTTAGGTATAGGGTTTTAGGATTTTTTTGTGGATGAGGGTTGAGTATTTTTGGGTGATGGGGGTTATTGATTTTTGGATCTGAAGGCTGGGATTTTTTTTGAGATGGGGAATGAGGGATTTTTTGACCCACAGGTTGATGATTTTTAGGGCTAATAGTTGATGGTTTTTTGTTATGAGGCTGTGGGTGTTTTTAGGGATGTGTGTTGATGATTTATGGGGATGGGTGTTTAGGGTTTTTTGGTCTATGGTTTTTGTGTTTTTTAGGGATATGAGTTGAGGGTTTTTTGGGGTTGTGGGTTGAGGGTTTCTCATGCTAAGGGTTGATGGGTTTCAAGGATAAGTTTTGAATGATTTAAGGATGATGGTTTGGGGTTTTTTGTGGAACAGGTTTGAGGGTTATTTGGGGATTAGGATTGATTGTTTTTTGGGGTTGAAAGTTTTCTATGGATTAGGGTTTTTCATATTTTCTAGATGAGGGTTTTGGGTTTTTTCAGAAAAGGATTTATGAAATTTTGGGGTCTAGGGTTTAGGGCTTTTGGGCTAGATATTGGTTGTTTTTTTGGACATATTATTTATGTTTTTTGGGGCTATGTTTTTCAGGTTTTTTTGGCGGATGATTTAATTTTTTTTGGATCTAAGGGTTTATGGTTTTAGGGGGCTAAGGGTTTATATTTTTTTATGGATGGTTTTTTGTTTTTTTTTCAGAGTTTTTTAGATTTTTTGGGGCTAAGGTTTTTTGTGTTTATTGGGACTGAGGGATTAGTTTTTATGGAGTTGATGGTGTCTAATTTTTGTGCTTTAGGTTTAAGGGTTTTTTTGGGATGAGTATTTAAGGTTTTTTTTGCTGAAGGTTTACTATTTTCTTAGGATATGTGTGTATAGTTTTCAGGAGATTATACTTTAGGGGTTTTTAGGGCTAAGGGTTTAGGTTTTTTTGGTATGAGGGTTAAGGGTTTTTTTTGTGTGCAGGGTTTTTAGGTTTTTTTGGTGATGAGTACTTATGGTATTCTGGGGAAGAAGGTTTTAGGAGTTTTCGGATGAGATTTTATGGTTATTTTGAACTAGATATTTCGAGATTTTATGAATGTTGGTTTATGTTTTTTTGAGGTGGAGAGTTTTCTGTTTTTTTAGGGAAGAGGGTTTTGGATTTTTCGGGACTCAGAGTTTATGGATTTTTGGGGGTGGGGGTTTAGGGTTTTTTGGGGCTTGGGTTCAAGGATTTTGGGGGCTAACCGTTTATGGATTTTGGGTGATGGGGTTTTACGGTTTTGTTGGGATCAAATATTTGAGTTTTATGGGGATTAGTGTTTAGGTTTTTTTATGGATGTAGGTTTTGGGATTTTAGGGTATAGTGTTTAGGGTTTTCTAGGGTCAAGGGTTTAGGTATTTTTTGGGGGGCTCATGGATTATGGTTATTTATGTTTGAGGGTTTATGGTTTTTATGTATGAGTAGTTAGGGTATTTTGGTGCTAAGGGTTTTGGGTTTTTCGGGTTTTTCGGGTTTAGAGATTTTTTAGGGTTTAGGGTTTAGGGTTTTTGGGGCTAAGGTTTTATGGTTTTTTTGGGTTGAGGGTTAAGCGTTTTTTGGTGATGAAGAATTAATTATTTTTCAAGGTTGTTTGTTTAAAGATTTTTTGGGCTGAAGTTTTTGTTTTTTTGGTGGATGAGGTTTTAAGGTTTTTTGGGCTGAGGGTTTATGGTTTTTTGGGTATGATGGTATTTCATTTTCTAGGGATGAGTTATTAGGGTTTTTGGGGGTGAGGGTTTAGGGTTTTTAAGCATGAGGTTTTAGGAATTTTTAGGGATGTGGGTTTAGTTATTTTGGGGGCTAAGGTAATAAGGTTTTTTTTGGGATTATGGTTATTTATGGATGAGGGTTTTGGGTATTAGGTATGAGGGATTAATAGTGTTTTGGGAAATGAGGTTTTAGTATTTTTGGGGGCTGATGGTTTATGATTTTGGGGTCTGAGGATTTAGTGTTTTGGGGGGTTGACAAGTTAGGGTTTTGTGGTATAGGGTTTAGGTTTTTTTTTGGGATGACATTTTAGGGTTTTTTAGGGGATGGGGATTTGGAGATTTTTGGTGTTGGGGGACGAGTGTTTTTATGGGTTGAGGTTTTTGGGTTTTAGGGGATGTTAGTTAAGGGTATTTTTGGGATGAGGGTTTATGTATTTTCGATGATGAGTGTTTAAGGTTTTTTTGGGGTATGAGGTTTTAGGGTTTTGGGGGGATAATAGATTATTGTATTCTAGGGATGATGATTTTTTGGTTTTATGGGGATGAGGGTTTAAATTTTAATGAACCTAAGAATTTAGGGATCTATGGGGATGAGGGATGACGGTTTTCTAGGGATGAAGGTTGAGTGTTTTATCAGTGTAATAATTATCATTTTCTGGGGCTTAAGGTTTAGGGTTTTCTATTGCTGATGTTTTAGGGTTTTCTAGGGATAATAGTTTAGGATATTCTAGGGATGATGGTTCAGGCTTTTAGGGGATGAGGTTTTAGGGTATTTTGGGGTATGGGATTTTGGTTTTTCTGGTGATGAGGGTTTATTGTTTTCTAGGGATGATGTTTTTTGTTTTCTAGGGCTTAGAACCTAGAGTTTTATGGAACCATAGGTTTAAGGATTTTTAGGGCTCAGGCTTTACGTTTTTATGCGGTAGTGGGATTAGGGATTTCTTGGGTTGATGGTTTATAATTTCTTTAGGGTGATAGTTTAGGGTTTTAATGGGATGAGTGTTATGGGTTTTACTATGGATGAGTGTTAAGTGTTTTCTGAAAATATGAATTAATGGTTTTCTAGTGTGGAGGGATTATGTTTTTGGGGGCTCAGGGTTAGAGTTATTTAGGGATTAGTATTTAGTGTATTATAGGGAATGGGGTTTAGTGTTTTTTAGGGATTAGTGATTAGGTTTTTGTGGGGTTAAGGGTTTGGGGGTTTCTAGAGCTAAGGGTTTAATTATTTCCATGTCTTAGGATATAGGGTTTTCTTGGGCTGTGGATTTAATGTTCTTTTATTGCTGAGGGTTTAGGTTTTTCTAGGGATGATGGTTTATTTTTTTATTAGGATATGGGTTTAGGGTATTCTAGGGATGAGTGTTTTGGGGTTTCTAGGGAAAACCGTTTCCAGTTTTCTTGGGATGATGGTTTAGGGTTTTAGGGATGAGGGTCTAGGGTTTCTAGGGTAGACTATTTAGGTATTTTTGGTATGAGGGTTTCAAGATTTCTGTGGATATGTTTTTTGGGTTTTCTAGGGAAAAGTGTTTAAGGGTGTTCTCAAGATACTTCTTTATTGTTTTCTAGGGCTATGGTTTTATTGTATTCTTGGGATGTGGGTGTATGGTTCTTTGGGGATCAGGGTTTAGGTTTTTCTAGGGATGATTATTTGGGGTTATATGGGGATCGAGTTTTATGGTTATTTTGGGATGAGTGTTTAGGGTCATATTGGGGATGAGTGTTTATTGGTTTCTAGGGTTGAGGGTTTAATATTTTTTTTAGGGAAAAGGGTTTTTGGTTTTATAGGGTTTAGGGTTTGGGGTTTTCTGGGGTTGGGATTTAGGGTTTTATATGACTATTGGTTTAGGGATTTTTAGGTATATGTGTAGAGGGTCTTCTGGGTTGGATGGTTTAGGGTTTTTTGGGGATAAGTGTTGGGGGTTTTCTGGTAATGAGGGTTCGGAGTTTTCTATTACTAAGGTTTTTTTATTTTTGAGGGATGTGGGGTTAGTATTTTCTATTTATGAGGTTTTAGGTGTTTTTGTCTTTGAGTTTTTTCTTGGCCTGAGGGTATAGGTATTTTGAAGGCTGAGGGTTTAGTGTTTTCTAGGGCTGTTTATTATAGTTTTATATGGATGGGGTTAGGGTTTTCTAGGTCTAAGAGTTTGGGGTTTTTGAGGGATGAGTTTTTATGAATTTATTAGGTTGGGGAGTTTTGAATTTTCTATGATTGAGGGAATATGGGTTGTTGGGGATTAGATTTTAGGGTTTGGGGGGAGGGGCTGAGGGATTAGGGTTATATGGATATGAAAATTTCATACTTTTGGGGCATGAGGGTTTAGGGTTTTTCGGGGCTATGGGTTTATGGATTTTTAGGGCTGAGTATTTTTTGTTTTTTGGGAATGTGGTTCTAGGGTTTTCTTGAGAAGATGCTCTAGTGTATATTTGGCTGAAGTTCAGGGTGTTCTATGGTTGAGTGTTTTGTATTATATGGGGTTGAATGTTTTGGGTTTTCTAGGGCTAAGGGTTTTAATGCTTTTATGGCTCGTGTTTTTGGGTTTTTTTGGGACTAAGGGTTTAGGGTTTCTTAGGTTGAGGGTTTATGGTTTTCTACGGAAGAGGGTTTTATGGTTTTTTAGGGTATAGGGTTCGGGTGATTTGAGGTGTGATGGTTTAGGCATTTTTTGGGGCTAAGGCTTTAGGGTTTTTTGGGATGAGGATTTCTGGGTTTTTTATGATGATGGCTTATTATTTTTTGGGGATGAGATTTTAGGTGTTTCTGGGGTAGGGGGTTTAGGATTTTTAGTTATGTGAGTTTAGCGTATTCTAGGTATTAGGGTTTATGTTTTTCTGTGGTTTAGGGCTTAGGCTTTTCTGAGGCTGAGGGTATATGATTTTCAGGTCTATAGGGTATATGATATCTAGGTGTTTGGGATTATGGTTTTTTTGTTGATGATTGTTTAGTTTTTTTTAATAACAATTAAGGGTTTTGGGGGATAGGGATTTTGGGTTTTTTGGGATGAGAGTTTAGTTTTTTTAGGCCCAATAGTTTATGGTTTTTTTATCCGATGAGGGTTTAGGGTTTTTTTGGGCTGAGGGTTTTGTTTTTTTGGGGCTGAGGGTATTGGGATTTTTGGGGATGAGTTTTTAGGTTTTCTGGGGGGTCATGGGTTTAGAGTTTTTTAGGGAAGGGGGTTTGGGTTTTTTAGGGGATGGGGTTAGGGTTTATTGTAGTATAAGGTTTGGGGTTTTTAATTTACGAGGGTTTAGGAATTTCTAGTGTAAGGGTTTAGGTATTTCTACTGCTGAAGGTCTAGGTTTTTTTTGATTATGGATTAGAAATTTTTTGGTCAAGGGGATTAGGGTTTTTTGGGGTTAGGGATTTAGGGTTTTTTCGGGATGATGGTTTAGGAATTTTTAGGGCTAGGGATTAAAGGTTAATATGACTGAGGGTTTTGGTTTTTTTAGGGATGAGGGTTTTGTTATTTTTTTTGGTATAGGATTTAATCTTTTTTCAGGATGTGGGTTTAGGTTTTTTGTGGTCTACTAATTTAGGGTTTTTTTAATTGGGGATTTAGGATTTTCTTGTGTATGATGGTTTAGGGGTTTCGGAGGGATGTGGGTTTATATTTTTTTTTGGATATGAGGGTTTTAGTATATTTAGTGCTTGGGGTTTAGGGGTTTTGGGTATTAGGGTTTATGATTTTTAGGGGACGAGGGTCTGGGAGTTTAGGGGGATGAGTGTTTATGGTTTTTTGTTGACGAGTGTTTAGGATTTTTGGGGATGGGGGTTTATGGTTTTTTGGGGTGGTGGTTTTGGGTTTTTGGGATGAGGGTTTGGTGTTTTGGGGGGATGAGGTTTTTGTGTTTCTTAGGTCTGAGGTTTTATAGATTTTTGGTTAAGGGTTTATGGATTTTTGGGGATAAGGGTTTATGTTTACTTGGGGATGAAGATTATGGATTTTTGGGGTTGAGGGTCTACAGTTTTTTGGGGATGAAGGTTTATATTTTCTTGGGGACGAGTGTTCTAGGTCTTTTTGGAGTGAGGGTTTAAGTTTTTTGGGGCTTAGTGTTTAGTGTTTTTTGGGATTTTGTTTATGGGTTTTTTTAGGATAACGATTTCGGGGTTTTTTTGGGGGTTGCTGGTTTAGGGTTTATAGTGCTGAGGGTTTTGAGTTTTTTGGTGGATAAGGGTTTAGGGTTTTGGGGGTCTGGAATGTTAGATTTTTTTAAGGATGAGGGTTTAGGGGATTTTTGGGAGGGTTGAATGTTTTTTTGGACGACGGTTTAAGTATTTTGTGGGATGAGGGTTCAGTTTTTTTAGGATGAGGGTTTAGGGTTCTTTGGGGGCATAGTGTCGGGTTTTTTGGGTCTCAGGGTCTAGGGTTCTATAGGATTGAGAATTTAGTTCTTCTAAGCATTTAGTTATATGTTTTTTTGGGGGTTGAATGTTTTGGATGTTTTTGGGTATGGGAGTTTAGGGTTTTGGGACTGAGGGTTTAGGGTTTTTTGGGGGTTGAGCGTTTAGGGTTTCTTGGCCTGACTGTTTAGGGTTTTTTGGGGATGGGTGTTTTTGTATTTTTTGTCGATGAGGGTTTTGGGTCTTTTTGAGATGGAATGTTTGGATTTTTTTAGATGTGGGGTTTGGGTTTTTGCGGGCCTAGGATTTAGGTAATTTAAGAATGAGGGTTTAAGGGTTTTGGGATGGATGATTTAGGGTTTTTTGGGGATAAGGGTTTAGTGTATTTTGGGCAGGGGTTTTTTGGTTTTTTAGGTATATGGTTTTCTAATTTTTTTAGGCTAGTTTTTATGGGGATTTTTGAATGAGGGTTAACTATTTTTTAAGGATAAGGGTTAATGATTATTTGGGTCCAAGGGTTCTAGGTTATTTTAGTATGAGAATTAAGTGTTTTTTGTGAATTTGGTTTTAGGGTTTTCTTGGGATGAGGATTCTGTGCTTTTTGGTGCCGAGGGTTCAAATTATTTTAGGGATGAATGTTCGGGGTTTTTTGGGGCGAGTGTTGAGGGTTTTTTGGGGATGAGGTATTAGGGTTTTTTGGGGTTTAGGGTTTAGGGTTGTTTTAGGATGAGGGTTTTTAGTTTTGTAGGGATAAAGGTTTTGGGTTCATTCTCAGCGAGGGGAGAGGGTTCTTTTGCGGGTAAAGGTTGACGTTTTTTTGTAGATGTGGGATGAGAGTTTTTTGGGGCTATGATTTGATTGATTTTTTGCTAATGGTTGAGGTTTTTTGGGTACTAGGTTTGGGGGTTTTTTGGATGAGGGGAGATGCATTTTTGGGTATGAGGGTTATGTATTTTTTGGGGATGGGATTCTAGATGTTATTTGAGTTGGTGGTTTAAGTTTTTTAGGGGATGAGATTTTGGAATTTGTGGGTCTAAGAGTATCGGGGTTTTGGGGATCAGGGGTCAGAGTTTGTTGTTGCTAGAGGATTAGTGGATTTTTGGGATGAGGATTTACATTTTTGGGGGGTTTAAGGTTGAGGGTTTCTTAGGGATAATGGTTTACATTTTTGGGGGGTTGAGGGTTTTTTAGTGATCAGGTTTTGGTTTTTTTTGGGGTGATCATTCAGGTTTTTTTGGGATGAGATTTCAGGGTTTTTAGGGGCTAAGGGTTTAGGATTTTTGTGGACTAGGGTTTATGATTTTTTAGGTTTTATGGTTGAAGATTATCTGGGGTTGAGGGTTTAATGTTTTTAAGGGTTATGGTTATTGGGTTTTTGGGTGTTGAGTTTTTAGGGTTTTTCGGGTTGAGGGTATAGGGTTGTCTGAGGTTGAGGGTTTACAGTTTTTTGGGGCTAAGGTTTTAGTGATTTTTTTATGGATGAGGGTATATGGATTTTGGGTTTGAGTTCCAAAGTTTAGTTTGGGGCTGAGGGTTTAGTGTTTTGGGGGGCTGAAGAAATAGAATTTGATCGGGATAAGAGTTTAAGGTTTTTTGGGAATGAGTGTTTAGGGATTTTTGGTGCTGAGGGATTAGTTTGTTTTGGGGTATGAGGGTTTAGGGTTATTTGGGTCAAAGGATTTAGGGTTTTGGGGATGAGGGTTTAGGGTTATTCTGGTACTAGTGATACAATTTTTTGGATGAGGGTATTTTCTTATGGGGCGATGAGGTTCTAGGGTTTTTTGTAGGGGGTTTATTGTTTTTATAAGGGATTTGTGTTTTTTTGGGCCAAGGTTTTAGGGTTTTTTGGGACTGAGGGTTTAGGCTATTTTGGGGCTAAGGGTTTATGGATTTTTCAGGATTTTTGTTAAGGTTTTTTTGGGTTTAGGTGTTTTTGGATTTTGGTGGATGAGGGTTCAGTGTCTTCTGGGGACAAGGTTTATGATTTCCTAGGTATAAAGGTTTAAGGATCTATGGAGCTAAGGGTTTAGGGTTTTTTGGGACTGTATGTTTAGAGGTTTTTAGATATGTGGTTATAGGGTTTTTGGGGGATGAATTTTTATGTTTTTTTTATGCTAAGGGTTTTGGGGTATTTTCATCTAGGGTTTAGGTTTTCCCAAGGATTAGGGATTAAGGGTTCTGTGGATGAGGTTTTAGGGATTTTTAGCGCTGAGAGTTTATGGTTTTGGGGGATGAGGGTTAAGGGTTTTTTTGGTCTTAGTGTTGTAGTTTCTTTGGGGATGAGGGTATATGGTTATTTTTGGAATGAGAGTTTTGGGTTTTTGGGGGTTGATGGTGGAGGGTTTTGGGATGTGGGTTTAGGTTTTTTGGGGGATGCGGGTTTAATGTTTTTTGGAATCTATGGTTCTGTGTTTTTTTCAGTGAGGGGTTTATGGATTATTAGGGATGGGGGTTTATGGTTCTTTGGGGATTATTGTTTAGGAATTTTTGGTGTTGAGGGCTTAGGGTTTTTATGTGTGAGGGTTTAGGGTTTTTTTGGATGATGGTTTAGGTTTATTTAGGACTAAATGTTATGGATTTTTTGGTTCTGAAGGTTAAAGGTCTAATGGGGATGGGGGTTTAGTTTTTTGATTGAAAGAAGGGATTAGGTTTTTTTGGATGGAGTTTTTAGGATTTTTGGGGGCTGAGGGACTTGGTTTTTTTCTTGGTTGAAAGTTTAGTATTCTTAGGGACTAAGGGATTAGGGTTTTTTTGGGTGAGGTTTTAGGTTTTTTTAGCAGAGGGTTTAGGGACTTTTTTGTGAGGGTTAATGTTTTTTTGGCATAATTATTAGGGGTTTTTTGGGATGAGGGTTTAGGGTTTTTTGGGTTAAGTGTTAATGGAATTTTTATGGGATGAGTGTTGAGGGATTTTGGGGATGAGGGTTGGTAGTTTTTTTGGGATGAGGGTTGAGGCTTGTTTGGGTCCAAGGGTTGGGGATTTATTGGGGTTAGGGTTTTGGGTTTTTTGGTTCTGAGGGGGATTGAGTAATTTTGAGGGATGAGGATTTCGGTATTTTTAGTGCTATAAATTTAGGGATTTTTGGTGTTGTTGGTTTAGGGATTTTTGGTGCTTTGGTGCTTTGGGTTTAGGTATTTTTGAGGAAAAGTGTTTTTTGGGTTATTTGGGGTTGAAGGTTTATGTTTTTTTATGGTTGGGGTTATAGTTTTTTTAGGGATTAAGATTTTTTGGGGTTGAGTGTTTTGGGTTTTTGGGGATAAGGGTTTAAGGTTTTATAGGGATGATGGTTTAGGGGTTTTTTTGTGATGGTTTTGGTATTTTTGGGTGTGGTTTTAGGTTTTCATTTTGTGCGGAGGGTTTTGATTTTTTTGAGGTTGAGGGTTTCTGTTTTTTTGTGCTATAGTGTTTAGGATTTTTAGGGATAAGGTTTTAGTGTATTTTGGGAATATCCTTTTTGTTTTTTGGGGATGTTTGATTATGGTTTTTTAGGGTGGATGGTTTAGGTTTTTTGGGGGTGGAAGATTTAGGGTATTTTGGGGCTAAGGGTTTTGGATTTTCTAGGGAAGGGGTTTATAGGTTTCGGGGATGATGGTTTAGTGGTTTTTTTATTGAGGATTTATGGGGTTTTCAATTAAAGATTTAGGGGATTTTATGGATGAAATTTTATATTTTATTGAGGATGAGGGTTCAGTGTTTTTTGGGGGTAAGTGTTGTGGATTTTTTGGGTTGATATTTTAGTTTGTTTTGTGAATGATTGTATGGGGTTTTTGATGATGATAATTTAGGTTTCTTTGGGGTGAGAGTTTATGGTTTTTGGGGGATTATTTTTGTGGTTTTTTGTGGTAGAGTGTGTAGTATTTCTTAGGGATGAGTGTTTATGGTTTTTTGGGGATGATGGTTATTGTTTCTTTATGGTTTAGGGTTTAGGGTTTTTTGGTTCTATGGGTTCAGGGTTTTTTATGGGATAATGGTGAGGGTATTTTTATGTTTTTGGGTATAGGGTTTGTTTCAGATAAGGGTTGATGGGTTTTAGGTCCTATGGTTTACGGTATTTTTGGGATAAGGGCTTTGCACTTTTCCGGGATATGGTTTTGTGTTTTTTTAGGGTTGATGGTAGATTATTTTTTTCTTAGGGTTTATGGTATTTTAGGTATAGGGTTTTAGGTGTTTTTTTGGATGAGGGTTGATGATTTATTGGGGATGAGGGTTTAGGGATTTTTTTATCTGAAGGCTGGGATTTTTTTTGAGACGGGGGTTGAGGGATTTTTTGACCCACAGGTTGATGATTTTTAGGGCTAACAGTTGGTGGGTTTTTTGTGATGAGGCTTGGGGTTTTTTAGGGATGAGGGTTGATGCTTTTTGGGGATGGGTGTTTAGGTTTTTTTGGGCTATGATTTTAGTGTTTTTTAGGGATATGGGTTGATTGTTTTTCAGGGTTTTGGGTTGAGGGTTTTTCATGCTGAGGGTTGATGGGTTTTAATGATGAGTTTTGAATTCTTTAGGGATTATGGTTTAGGGTTTTTGGTGGAAGAGGGTTGAGGGTTATTTGTGGATTAGGATTGATTGTTTTTTGGGGTTTAATTTTTTCTAGGGATTAGGGTTTTTCAGTTTTTGCAGATGAGGGTTTTGGGTTTTTTCAGAAAAGGATTTATAAAATTTTGGGGTTTAGGGTTGAGGGTTTTTGGGCATGGTATTGGTTGTTTTTTTTTTTTGGAATAATGATTTATGTTTTTTTGGGATATGTTTTTCAGGTTTTTTAGCGGACGATTTAATTTTTTTGGATCTATGGTTTTATGGTTTTTTAGGGTAAGGGTTTATATTTTTTTATGGATGGGTTTTTGTGTTTTTTTTGAGTTTTTTTAGATTTTTTGGTCCTGAGGTTTTTGGGTTTATTGGGTCTGAGGGTTTAGTTTTTATGGAGCTGAGGGTTTCTAGGTTTTGTGGCTGATGTTTAAGGGTTTTTTGGGATGAGGATTTAAGTTTTTTTGTGCTGAAGGTTTACTATTTTGTTAGGATATGTGTTTAAGGTTTTCAGGAGATTATCCTTTAGGGGTTTTTAGGGATGAGGGTTTAGGTTTTTTTGGGCTGAGGGTTAAGAATTTTTTTGTGTTGGGTGCTTAGGGTTTTTTGGTGATGATTACTTATGGTATTCTGGGGAAGAATGTTTAAGGATTTTTCAGATGAGATTTTATGGTTATTTTGAACTAGGAGTTTAAAAATCTTACGAATGTGGGTTTAAGGTTTATTTGGGGTGGAGAGTTTTGTGTTTTTTTAGGGAAGAGGGTTTTGTATTTTTTGGGACAGAGAGATTAGGGATTTTTGGGGGTGAGGGTTTAGGGTTTTTTGCGGCTGGGGTTCAAGGATTTAGGGGGCTAACAGTTTATGTATTTTGGGTGATGTGTTTTTATGGTTTCGTAGGGATGAAATGTTTGAGTTTTATGGGGATTAGTGTTTGGGGGTTTGTTGTGGATTTAGGTTTTGAGATTTTAGGGTATAGTGTTTAGGGTTTTCAAGGGTGGAGGGTTTAGGTAATTTTTGGGGGGCTCAAGGATTATGGTTTTTTATGGTGGAGGGTTTATAGTTTTTTGGTATAAGTGGTTAGGGTATTTTTGTGCTGAGGGTTTAGGGTTTTTTGGGTTAGAGTGGTTAGTGATTTTTTAGGGATGAGGGTTTAGGGTTTTTTGGGGCTGAGGTTTTATGGTTTTTTTGGGTTGAGGGTTAAGAGTTTTTTGGTGATGAGGATTTCA
This sequence comes from Viscum album, assembly GCA_963277665.1. Lineage (NCBI taxonomy): Eukaryota > Viridiplantae > Streptophyta > Magnoliopsida > Santalales > Viscaceae > Viscum > Viscum album. The sequence goes on from OY728164.1 coordinate 1,801,338,100, forward strand.
TTATTTTTCAAGGTTGTTGGTTTAGGGATTTTTTTGGGCTGAGGTTTTTGTTTTTTGGGGGGATGAGGTTTTAAGGTTTTTGGGGTGTAGTGTTTACGGTTTTTTTGTATGAGGGTTTTGGGTTTTCTAGGGATGAGTTATTAGGGTTTTGGGGGGGTGAGGGTTTAGGGTTTTAAGCATGAGGGTTTAGTAATTTTTAGGGATGTGGGTTTAGTGATTTTAGGGGCTACGTTAATAATGTTTATTATGTGGGATTATGGTTATTTAGGGATGAGGGTTTTGGTTTTTGGCGATGAGAGATTATTATTGTTTTGGGAAATGAGGTTTTAGTTTTTTTGGGGGCTGATGGTTTATGATTTTGGGGTCTGAGGATTTAGTGTTTTTTGGGGTTGACAAGTTAGGATTTTTGTGGTATAGGGTTTAGGTTTTTTTGGAGATGACGTTTTAGGGTTTTTTAGGGGATGGGGATTTGGAGTTTTTTGGGGTTGGGGATGAGAGTTTTTATGTGTTGAGGATTTTGGGTTTTAGGGGATGATAGTTAAGTGTATTTTTGGGATGATGGTTTATGGATTTTTGAGGATGAGTGTTTAGGGTTTTATGGGGTTTGAGGATTTTGGGTTTTGGGGGGATAAGAGAATATTGTATTATAGGGATGAGTATTTTTGGTTGTATGGGGATGCGGGTTTAAATTTTAATGAACCTAAGAATTTAGTGATTTATGGGGATGAGATGAGGGTTTTCTGGGGATGAAGGTTGAGTGTTTTCTTAGTGTAAGAATTACAGTATTCTGGGGCTCAGGGTTTTGGGTTTTCTATTGCTAATGTTTTTGGGTTTTCTGCGGATAATAGTTTTGGATATTCTAGGGATGATGGTTCAGGGTTTTAGGGGATGAGGGTTTAGGGTTTTTGGGGGTAGGGGATTTTGTTTTTTCTGGTGATGAGGGTTTATTGTTTCCTAGGGATGATGTTTTTTGTTTTATAGGGCTTAGAACATAGTGTTTTATGGAACCCTAGGTTTATGGTTTTTTAGGGCTCAAGATTTATGATTTTATGCGGTAGTGGGATTAGGGATTTCTTGGGTTGATGGTATAGAATTTTTTTAGGGTGATAGTTTAGGGTTTTAAGTGGATGAGCGTTAAGGGTTTTATTATGGATGAGGGTTAAATTTTTTCTGAAAATATGAATTAATGGTTTTATTGTGCCGAGGGATAATGTTTTTTTGGGTCTCAGGGTTAGAGTTATCTAGGGCTTAGTATTTAGTGTATTCTAGGGAATGGGGTTTAGTGTTTTTAGGGATTAGTGTTTAGGGTTTTGGGGGCTTAGGGTTTTGTGTTTTCTAGAGCTATGGGTTTAATTATTTCTAGGTCTTAGGATATAGGGTTTTCTTGGGCCGGGGATTTCGTGTTTTCTATTGCTGTAGGTTTAGGTTTTTCTAGGGATGATGGTTTATTGTTTTATTAGGATATGGGTTTAGGGTATTCTAGGGATGAGTGTTTTGGGGTTTCTAGGAAACAGGGTTTTTGGTTTTCTAGGGATGATGGTTTAGGGTTTTTAGGGATGACAGTCTAGGGTATCTAGGGTTGAGTGTTTAGGTTTTTCTTTGGTATGAGGGTTCTAAGATTTCTGTCGCTGGGTCTTTTGGGTTTTCTTGGGAAAAGTGTTTAAGGGTTTTCTCAAGATAAGTCTTTACTGTTTTCTAGGGCTATGGTTTTATTGTATTCATGGGATGTGGGTTTATGGTTCTTTGGGGATTAGGGTTTAGGTTTTTCTAGGGATGATGATTTGGGGTTCTATGGGGATCGGGTTTTAGGGTTATTTTGGGATGAGTGTTTAGGGTCATATGGGGTTGAGTATTTATTGGTTTCTGGGGCTGAGGGTTTTTTATTTTTTTAGGGAAAAGGTTTTTGGGTTTTCTAGGTTTGAGGGTTTGGGGTTTTATGGGGATGGGGTTTAGGGTTTTATAGGACTGAGGGTTTTGGGATTTCTAGGTATGTGTGTAGAGGGTCTCTTGGGTTGGATGGTTTACAGTTTTCTGGGGCTAAGGGTTTTGTGTTTTCTAGTGATGAGGGGTTGGTGTTTTCTATGACTAAGGTTTTTTTATTTTTGAGGGATGTGGGGTTAGTATTTTCTATGTATGAGGTTTTAGGTGTTTTTGTCTTTGAGTTTTTTCTTGGTCTGAGGGTATAGGTATTTTGAAGGCTGAGGGTTTATGGTTTACTAGGGCTGTTTATTATAGTTTTATAGGGATGGGAGTTAGGTTTTCTAGGTCTAAGAGTTTAGGGTTTTTGAGGGATGAGTTTTTATGAATTTATTAGGTTGGGGAGTTTTGTATTTTATATGATTTAGAGAACAAGGTTTTTTGGGGATGAGATTTTAGGGTTTTGGGGGGCTGGGGGTTTAGGGTTATATGGATATGACAATTTTTTACTTTTGGGGCAAGAGGGTTTAGGGTTTTTTGGGGCTATGGGTTTATAGATTTCTAGGGCTGAGTATTTTCTATTTTTTGGGAATGTGGTTCTTGGGTTTACTAGAGCAGATGCTCTAGTGTTTATTTGGATGAGGTTTAGGTTCTTCTATGGTTGATTGTTTTGTATTATATGGGGTTGAAGGTTTTGGGTTTTCTAGGGCTAAGGGTTTTAATGTTTTTATGGCTAGTGTTTTAGGGTTTTTTGGGACTAAGGGTTTAGGCTTTCTTAGGATGAGGGTTTATGGTTTTCTAGGGAAGAGGGTTTTAAGGTTTTTTAGGGTATAGGGTTCGGGGGATTTGAGGTGTGATGGTTTAGGCATTTTTTGGGGCAAAGGATTTAGGGTTTTTTGGGTATGAGGTTTTTTGGGTTTTGGATGATGAGGGTTTATTATTTTTTGGGGTTGAGATTTTAGGTGTTTCTGGGGTAGGGGGTTTAGGATTTTTAGTTATGTGAGTTTAGTGTTTTCTAGGTATTAGGGTTTACGTTTCTCGGGGTTGAGGGATTAGGTTTTTCTAAGGCTGAGGGTATATGATTTTTAGGTCTAGAGGGTATATGATATCTAAGTTTGTGGGATTATGGTTTTTTTTAATGATTGTTTAGTTTTTTTAATAACAATTAAGGGTTTTGGGGATGGGTATTTAGGGTTTTTTGGGATGAGATTTTAGTTTTTCTAGGACTAATAGTTTATGGTTTTTTTTATCCGATGACGGTTTAGGGTTTTTTTGGGCAGAGGGTTTTGTTTTTTTTGGGTCTTAGGGTTTTGGGATTTTTGGGGTTGTGTTTTAGGTTTTCGTGGGGTCAGGGGTTTAGGGTTTTTTAGGGAAGAGGGTTTGGGTTTTTTAGGCGATGGGGTTAGGGTTTTTTTTAGTATAAGGTTTAGGGTTTTTATAGATGAGGGTTTAGGAATTTATAGTGTAAGGGTTTAGGTTTTTCTACTGGTGAGGTTATAGGTTTTTTTTTATGATTTTGGATTAGCTATTTTTTGGTCATGGGGATTAGTGTGTTTTGGGATTGGGGATTTAGGGGTTTTTTTGGGGATGAGGGTTTAGGATTTTTTGGGGCTAGGTATTAAAGGTTAATATGACTGAGGGTTTTTGTTTTTTAGGGATGAGGATTTTGTTATTTTTTATGGTATAGGATTTAAGGTTTTTTTAGGATGTGGGTTTAGGTTTGTTGTGGTCTACAAGTTTAGGGTTTTTTTTAATTGGGGATTTAGTCTTTTCTTGTGTATGATGGTTTAAGGGTTTTTTAGGGATGAGGGTTTAGATTTTTTTGGATATGAGGATTTTAGTATTTTTAAGGATGAGGGTTTAGGGATTTTGGGTAATAGGGTTTATGGTTTTTAGGGGATGAGGGTTCGGGAGTTTTGGGGATGAGTGTTTATGGTTTTTTCTTGATGATTGTTTAGGTTTTTTAGGGTTGGGGGTTTATGGTTTTTGGGGTGGTGGTTTTGGGTTTTTGGGATGAGGGTTTGGTGTTTTTTGGGGATGAGGTTTTTGTGTTTCTTAGGGCTGAGGTTTTACAGATTATTTGGTTAAGTGTTTATGGATTTTTTGGAAATGATGGTTTATGTTTACATGGGGATGATGATTATGGATTTTTGGGGATGAGGGTCTACAGTTTTTTGGGGATGATGGTTTATATTTTCTTGGGGCTAAGTGTTCTAGGTCTTTTGGGGGTAATGGTTTAAATTTTTTTGGGGCTTAGGGTTTTGTTGTTTTTGGGATTCGGTTTATGGGTTTTTTGAGGCTAATAGTTTAGAGTTTTTTTGGGGGTTGATGGTTTAGGGTTTATAGGTGATAAGGGTTTTGTGTTTTTTTGGTGGATAAGGGTTTAGGGTTTTTGGGGGCTGTATTTTTACATTTTTTTTAAGGATGAGGGTTTAGAGGATTTTTGGGAGGAGGGTTGAATGTTTTTTTGGATGACAGTTTAAGTATTTTTTGGGATGAGGGTTTAGTTTTTTTTAGGATGAGGTTTTAGGGTTCTTTGTGGGCACAATGTCGGGTTTTTTGGGTCTCAGGGTCTAGGGTTCTATAGGATTGAGCATTTAGTTCTTCTAAGCATTTAGTTTTATGTTTTTTTGGGGTTGAGTGTTTTGGATTTTTTTGGGTCTGGGAGTTTAGGGTTTTTGGGACTGAGGGTTTTGGGTTTTTTGTGGGTATAGTGTTTAGGGTTTCTTGGCCTGACTGTTTAGGGTTTTTTGGGGATGGGTGTTTATGGATTTTTTCTGGATGAGGGTTTTGGGTCTTTTTGAGATGGAATGTTTGGATTTTTTTTAGATGTGGGGTTTGGGTTTTTGGGGGACTAGGATTTAGGTAATTTAGGGACGAGGGTTTAGGGGTTTTGGGATGGAGGAATTACGGTTTTTTGTGGATAAGGGTTTAGTGTATTTTGGGTAGGGGGTTTTTGGTTTTTTAGTGATATGGGTTTCTGATTTTTTGAGTCTAGTTTTTATGGATTATTTTGAATTAGGGTTAAATGTTTTTTTATGGATAAGGGTTAATTATTATTTGGTCCCAAGGGTTCTAGGCTATTTTATTATGAGAAATATGTGTTTTCTGTGAATTTGGTTTGAGGGTTTTCTTGGGATGAGGATTCTGTACTTTTTGGTGATGAGGGTTCAAATTATTTTAGGGTTGATGGTTCGGGGTTTTTTGAGGTGTGTGTTGAGGGTTTTTTGGGGATGAGGGTTTAGGGTTTTTTGGGGTTTTGGGTTTAGGGTTTTTTTAGGACGAGGGTTTTTAGTTTTATAGGGATAAAGGTTTTTGGTTCATTCTAGGCGAGGGGAGAGGTTCTTTTGGGGGTAAAGGTTGAGGATTTTTTGTAGATGTGGGTTGAGATATTTTTGGGGCTATGAGTTGATTGTTTTTTTTCTAATGGTTGAGGTTTTTGGGTACTAGGTTTGAGGGTTTTTTGGATGAGGGGAGATACATTTTTGGGTATGAGGGTTATGTATTTTTTGGGGATGGGGTTCTAGATGTTATTTGAGATGATGGTTTAGGTTTTTTAGGGCATGAGATTTTGTATTTTTTGGGTCTAAGAGTATAGGGTTTTAGGGATCAGGAGTCATAGTTTGTTGCTGCTGGAGGATTATGGGATTTTTGGGATGATTGTGTACATTTCTAGGGGGTTGAAGGTTGTGGGTTTTCTGGGGATAAGGGTTTACATTTTTTGGGGGTTGAGAATTTTTTAGTGATCAGGTTTTGGTTTTTTTGGGACGATCATTCTAGGTTTTTTAGGGATGATCTTTCAGGATTTTTAGGGGATAAGGGTTTAGGATTTTTGGGGCTGAGGGTTTACGGTTTTTTAGGCTTGATGGTTGAGGATTTTCTGGGGTTGAGGGTTTAAAGTTTCTTAGGGTTATGGTTTTTGGGTTTTTGGGTGTTGTGTTTTTAGGTTTTTTTGGGGTTTAGGGTTTAGGGTTGTCGGAGGCTGAGGGTTTACAGTTTTTTGGGGATAAGGTTTTAGTGTTTCTTTATGGATGAGGGTATATGGATTTTGGGGATGAGTTCTTATGTTTTTTTGGGGGCTGATGGTTTAGTGTTTTGGGGGGATAAAGAAATAGGATTTCATAGGGATAACATATTAAGGTTTTTTGGGAATGAGTGCTTAGGGTTTTTTGGTGCTGAGGGATTAGTCTGTTTTGGGATATGAGGGTTTAGGGTTATTCTAGGACTAGAGATACAGTTTTTTGGATGAGGGTTTTTTCTTTTGGGGAAATGAGGTTTTAGGGTTTTTTGTATGGGGGTTTATTGTTTTTTATGAGGGATTAGTGTTTTTTTGGGCCAAGGTTTTAGGGTTTTTTGGGACTGAGGGTTTAGGATATTTTGGGGCTAAGGGTTTATGGATTTTTCAGGATGTTTGTTTAGGTTTTCTTGGGTTTAGGTGTTTTGGGTTTTTGGGGGATGAGGGTTCAGTGTCTTCTGGGGACAAGGTTTATGGTTTCCTAGGTATAAAGGTTTAATGATATATGGACCTAAGGGTTTAGGTTTTATGGGGATGGGGGATTAGGGTTTTCTGTTACTATGTGTTGAGGGTTTTCTAGCACTGGGGGTTAGATTTCTCTGGGTTTGAGGGTTTTGGGTTTTCTTGGACTGAGATTTTAGGGGCTTTTGGGAGAAATTGTTTAGGGTTTTCTAGGACTGAGAGTTTTGGGTTCTTTGGGGTGAGGTTTTACGGTTTTTTGGGGTAGTGTAGTTTGGTTTTTCTTTGGATGAGGGTTTATAGTTCCCTACAGCTATGGTTCTTGGGTTTTCCTAGGCTCAAGATGTTGGCTTATATTTGGATATGGGGTTAGGGATTTATAGGGATTAGGCTTTAGGTTTTTTGGGGGTACATGGATTAGGGTTTTCTGTGTTTAGGGTTTTATTTTGATGATGGTTTAGTTTATTTTGGGGATACGGGTTATGGATGATCTGGGTGTGATGATTTAAGGGTTTCTGTGGATGAGAGTCTATGGATTTATGGTGTTATGTGTTTTGGTTTTTCTAGTGCTCAAGTATTAGGGTTTCTAGGGCTCTAGGACTAGTGTATTCTAGGGCTCTGTGTTTATATTTTTCTTGGATCAAGGTTTAGGGTTTTCAATAGCATATGGTTTGGGGTTTTTTAGGGATGAGGGTTTAGGGTACCTATGGCTGAGGGTTTAGGGTTTTCTGAGGCTAATAGTTTTGGGCTTTATGGGGCATAGGGTATAGGGTTATATGGGGCTGTGGGTTTAGGGTTTTTTGGGGTTGAGGGTTTGGTTGTGTTTGTGTTTGTGGGTGAGGGTTTAGTCCTTCATGGGGATGATATTTTATGGATTTTGGGATCTCATGTTTTAGAGTTTTCTAGGAATGAGGGTTGATGTTTTTAGGAGTCTGATGGTTTAGGGTTTTCTTTGGCGAAGGTTACATTTTTATGTGGTAGAGTATTTAGGATTTTTTTCGGCAATGGTTGTATGGTTATGTGTGGCTCAGGGTTTTGGTTTTTTGACTGTTCAGGGATTGAGGTTATTTAGGGATTATGGCATAGGGTTTTATGGGGCTAAGGGTCTGGGGTGTTCTGGGGATTGGGGTTTAGTTTTTTTTGTCATTGAGTGTTTTAGGATTTCAAGGGATCAAGGTGTGTGTTTTTATAGGGATAAGGGTTTAGGGATTTTTATGGATGGGGGTTTTGGTTCCTTTGGAAATGATGGTTTAGTTTTTTCTTGGGATGAGGGGTTATGTTCTTCTAGGGATGAGGGTTACGGGTTTACGGTCTCATGGGTCTAAGTGTTTAGGGTGTTCTAGGGATTATGGTTTATGAGGTTCTAGGGATAGTTGTTATGGGTATTTTGGCGATGAGGGGGTATTTTGGGGCTAAGGGTTTAGGGTGTTAAGGGGATAAGGGTTTGGGGTCTTTTGTGGATAGGGGTTTAGTGTTTTTTTGTATTGAGAGTTTAGGGTTTTATTAAGATGAGGGTTTGGGGTTTTATTTGGTTGATCTATGGCTGAGGGTTTAGGGTTTTCTAGGCATGAGGAATTATCATTTTCCAAGATTGTGTGTTTAGTGGTTTCTAGGAATGAGGGCTTAGGGACACTACTAGAAAGAGGGGCTATACCCATGGAGAAATAACCACAATTTTATAATTTATGCGTATAACATGAATATAGTTAGACTATACCAATGGTTTATTTAAACCATGGGTATAGATATTGTATACCGACGATTTTTAAAGAACTGTTGGTATAGAGGGGATAATATTTTTCTCATCTTACATACACCCCTTTACTCGTCTGGTCGAACCCCCCTAGTAGGTCTCTTTCCCTCCCCATGCATTTCCATCACCCGACACCCCTTCTCCCCCTTCTCTGGTCGACGCACATCCCCCCTCCTTCTACTCTAGTCAAGATGTGTTTACCTCACCCAACGTGCATCCCCCTAGGTCAAATGGTGTTTCCCTCAGCCAACGAACTGATGTGTATCCCCTCCAATGATTGGTTGTTTCTCTAATTCTTGTCTTCTTTGACATTTATTTCCTAATCCTTCTTCTAGTATGGTTTATTTATTCTAGTTTAGTTGGGGTTTTTACCAAAAATAGCCAATACGACATTATTTTTTATTTTTTTGATTTAATTAGTATCATTTAATATTGTTTCATTTTTCTTTGATATATGATTGATTTTGGTTTTTTTAGATTAGTTATATTTAACACAGTTTGGTTTAGTACACATTATTTCAGGTTGATTTGGTTCACCATTAAAGTTAAGTCTATTTTTGTTTGGTTAAACACTAATTTTTTAGTTCTCAGGGCAATGTTATTTCATAGTTTAGTTTAGTTTGACAAGATGTTGAAGTTGAGTGGTTTTCCCAAGGTAAAGATATTTTTATACCCAATCGATGATTGACCTTCTCCTCCCCTAGAAATATCCTCGTATTTTCATTGTCAACACGCATACCATTATTAATCTTCTATTCGTCGAGGTGAATCCCTCTAAGGTCGAAGGGTGTTTCTATTCATCGAGGCACATATTTTATTCATCCAGTATTCCCATCTGATTGGGTGTTTTTTTATTTTGGTCTTGTTTGACAGTGAGTTCCTAATCCTTCTATATCCACTGTTTTGAAAACCATAGTACACATTAATTTGATTTAGATTAACTTGATGTTTGTTTTTAAGTTCCTTATGTAAAGACTCTAATTTCCTATTCCATGTTCTATTGAACTATAAGATTAATCTATTTTCTAGAGAATCATAAAATTGACTGAAATTTATTTCATAAATAGTAATAACAACTTCAAATGTGATTACAGATATGTATCATATATTCTTCACTATATTTTTCTTTGTAAAATATATAGATATATTTTTTTCTTCAAATGACGTATCATCTAATGAAGTACTTAGAATATTACATTGGTATCATGTTACAAATTCATTTAGAAATTAAACTATGACATTTAAGATTATGAGTTGTTATAAAATATGAATATGATGAATTATTGAAGGCTACATTATCTCGTGACTAGTGTGGCTTTGATTTTATTTTCTAAATTTATTTTATTTTCAAAAGAGATTCCATTATGTGATGTATCATTGAAAAAGCACTTAGTTTTTCTTTTGTAGTGGCATTTTATGATCCTACATGATCGAAGAGTTTTCAAGGATAGGAAACTATATCTTCAAAAAATTTATTGATGCTGTCTAGTTTTGGAAATGTTATAGATCATGTAGAAAGAATATGAGCATGAGGATATATCTAATTACTAATGACCATGATTATCAAAGGTGTTTTTGTTTTTTAACTTGATATATTCTAATTATATAAAGATCAATGATGTTCATAGTTGGTAATTGGAGGCATTGGTCTTGGTTGTCAAATAACCCATTAGTTTAGAGTGAAATTGATCTCATCCATGATTTGTTCTATTTGGTAATAAACATACATTATGTAATATTTTTATTCATATACAATTCATGAATTTTTTAAATATTTGATATTAATTTTTTTGTATTACATTTAACTATCCAATTTTTATGTTCTAATTGTTCAATTTCTTATAGTACATATCCATTTTTTAATTTTTTTTTACTATTATAATTTCTATTTGATTAGAAATTGTGTAATCTAATAAACTTTTATTAAAGAGTGTGATAAAAATTGAGTTTTACATCATCTTAAATTCACTCCATCTTGATGCTTTTGTTTTGTTATCTACATTAACAACAAATTTTTTCAGATCTTGCCTCATTGATTTTATTTTTCTAATATATTCGATATTACTGATTCTTGATAATAGATTATAGAAGAATAATGCTCTTAGTGTTTCAGTATTGTACATCAAATATTCTGGAGGCCAAAATAATTAGTAATTATGTATACTATTAAATATTACACATAATATCAGGGGAGTATAAGAAATAGAAACATCGTATTTAACAAATCGATGATATTTTAATAGTTTATTTTAAAAAATGACATTCTTGATACAATTTATAAATATTGTGTATTTTTTGAAAATAATTATCTGAGAAAGATGATATTTACATAATGAGATTTCAAATGTTGCTAAAAACATAATTAAAATAATGAAAAAAATATATCCTCAAGTAAAGACATCCATTTAATTGTTAAAAATTATTACCTAGCATTATACTTTTGAATCCAGTGCTACAAATAGATATTGTTTATCACTTATATCATATGTTATTTCTCTTATTATTTGTAATGATAGCTACTAGTACTCTTTTATTAATTTAACAATAAGATTGATTGAAATTAATTTTTTAATTATGGTTTACATTATTGATTGGAAGATAACTTCGTTATCCTTGTTATGGAATGGATAAAAGATGGATGTATCATACCGATCAAATTTCAATCTAGTTTGAAAATAATCTGGAGATTTTTTTAGATTTTTCATTTAAAAACGCTTCAAATGAAGGTTGTATATAGTTTCCATGCTAAAAATATTTTAGAATACCATGGTTAAGCTAAGAAGAAGTTAACTACCATATAAAAATTATTTCAAATAAAATATTATTTTTTGTATCACCATAGAGATAAGAGTAAATATTATACTGTTCATGAGTGAAAAGAAAGAAGTGGCATAGGGAATTTGATGATTGATTGGTTTCTATTTTTGAATCATTCTGAGAGAGATAGTATTGTAGTGATAGAAGTAAATGATATCAATACACATGGGGAAAATACCGAAGATGATGATGTTGAGAGAGTGAGAAATTTATTGGATGATTCCAGAACTCTAGTATATTAAGAATATACTAAAATGACCACATTGGAATTTTAAACATGGTTATATCATAGGAAAACCATGTATAGAATTTATGATACTTCCACTGATTATATTCTTACATTTTTTAAGTACTTTCTACCTAATGGTGTGGATATTCCCTCATATCCTTAGAAGGAATGGAAGTTAATTAAGAAGCTTGAATTTTCTACTAATAAAGCCCCTGATTTTCTGAAAGATTACAGTTTATTTTGGGAGGAAACAACTGATTGTAATGACTATAAATAATTTGGTACATCTTTATGGAAGGTAAATGCAGATGGAACAAAATATCATGTGCCATATAAAGTCATGTGTCACTTTCCATTGATTCTGAGACATCAAAATCTATTCTTGTCGGCAGAAATCTCAGCAAATATGTGATGGAATTATGCTAAGATAATTAAAGGTTATAATGAGTTGGTTCATCCTGTATATGGATTAGCATGGTAGATATTTGATTCTCATAATCCTAATTTTGTAGCAGAGGTGTGTAATGTCATGTTGGGTTTATCTTGTGATGGTGTTAATTCGTGTGGTCATATGCTTACTGCTCACAACACGTGGGTGATTTTTATTCATGTTTATAATCTTCCTATGTGGATGTGTATTAAAAAATCATTAACATTATTGAGTATAGTAATATGTGGACTTCCTGATCCATGTAATGATATATATGTCTACTTGTACCTTTTAATAAGAGTGTTAGAGCAACTTTGGGATTTGGGTGTTTGGACATTCAATGATCCTTAGAAAAATATTTTTTAGATGTATGATGAAATTCTATGGACTATAAATGATTTCCCAACTTATGTAATGATTTGTAGGTGGATCATGAAGGGAACACTATCATATTCCATTTGTACAATGAATACATGATCTAGAAGGCTTAAATATCATCATAGTTTCAATTTCATGGGGCATCGATGAATATTGCCAATGGATCATCAAAAAAGGAAGAATCATTGGCGGTATGACAATACTATTAACACAGAAAAACCACCACAACATATGTTAGGATGTTATGTTCTTAATGTATATAAATATTTAGGTTTTTCATTATGGAATTTTCAGTTGAAATCTAAAAAGAGGAATAATTTTCACACTAAATCCACTTACAATTTGAAAAGAGATGAATCTTTTTTGAGATTCCATGCTGCTATACAAATTTGTTATGCCATTATTTATATTTAATTCATATTGAGAGAAATATGTGTGAAATTTTTCTTTCAATTATTCTAAATATCAACCAAAAGGAAAAACAATGACTTTCAATCTCAACGGGACTTGTTGGTTTGGGGTATTCGAACATAACTACATCCTGATTGTATTGGTGAAAAAAATGTAAAGTTCCATGTGGTTATTATTTGATGACACCATCCGAGAAAGATCAATTTCTGGAAGTATTAGATAATATGAGGGTTCCTGATGGTTATTCCAACAACATATCTAAATGAGTTATCATTCTATATTTGAATATAAAATTTCTAAAAACTAATAATTGTAACATCCTTCTTCACAAATTGATTCCAATAGTAATTTGGCATTTTCTATCCAATAATATAAGACTGAAAGTGATTAGTTTGTTCCATTTTCAATAGACCATTATGAAAAATGTTTATCCAATCCATTATTGATAAAAATACAATAAGTGGAACTGTATATTCTGTGTGAGTTGAAAGAAAAATTTCCTCCATTATTTTTCACCTTCATGCTACATTTAACTATGCATTTTACAACTAAAACACTTCTTGGGGGACTAGTCACTTTTTTTAATATCCCACTAAATGAAATATGTGAACAACGAAATTATATGTCCAAAACAAAATTTTTCCGGAAGGTTCCATTGTGAGGGGTTATTTGGCCCAAGAATGTATGGATTTTTGGTCAATTTATTTGTTTTATGTGAGGACAAGACATAATCATCCAATGGAAAATAAAGACGAGCAGTATGAGGAAATTGAGCCGTTATTTACATCTCTTGTTCAAACAGTAGGAATTTATGGTTCATATAAATTGGATACATTATGCTTTGAAGAGTGGGATATGGCACATTGCATAGTCTTGTTTAACTATGGTTTGTTCAATGACTATATAAAATAATTAATTTGGATATCTATATTTAATCTCATAATCTATCATTTCACATATACATTAGTCATTTATTATCATTTTATGCAGGGAACATAAACAAATTATAAGTAGATTTCATCAATATTTTCCTTTTATAAAGAGATAGGCTTTGCATAGCCAAGAGTTTCTGGGGTGGTTGAAAGAAAAGGTATGACCATTACATTAATTAGCTTGAAATATAGATATCCATTTAATTGTATTAATCTTATCAATTTTTCATATTGAATTTACCTACTAACTCAGTTTCTCTAGAATTAATAGGGTTGAATTTTGGTCCCCATTCTTTGGTTCGTGAACGAAAATATTTAATAATAAAATGATGTAAATTTGTTACAACTAATAGAGTGGTAAAAATGAGAACACAACCTGAAGGATTTGTGTTAACTGCTACAAAAAATTGGCATACCAATGCATCAAATAGTCGACCCCAATATGAAGATGTTTATTATAATGGACTAGTGGAGAAAATATTGTTATTGGATTACTACACTCAAGGTCCAGTCATTGTGATGAAATGTAAATTGTTTGATTCAACGATGTAACATGATACATTTATTGATGATTGGGGATTTTGAGTTACTGACATGAGTCCATTACTTCATACTGATGAACCATACATTTTGGCATGAATGGAAAATCAATTGTTTTATGTGAATGATTATCTGAGAACTGATTACAATATCACTAATGATGTTATACTAATACATATTTTTCATGATGTGGGGAATGAAATTTCCACCATTGACACCTAAATTGGTTTTAACCAAAATATTTCATTTTAGGAATCAAATTTTCTCATTATGAGAGTTAATGTTGAACCTAAAGTAGTGCTGGGAAATATATAGAAGCAACCATATATGTTTGGTGTTCTTTCAGTTTATCTTGACATGAGTCTCTCAGATTTTTATTATTATAATTACATTATTTTAGTTTTATTTTGGAATTATATTTCTATTTTATTATTTCATGGTTTCATTTCATTTAATTATATTTATTTCAATTTAGAAAAGTGTCTTTAAAATGGATTTTTAATAAATGTATAACATGGTTTAAAATTATTATTACTAAAAGTTATTATGAAATTCTTTGTCTTCATTGAATTTTATTTTCTATGCATGATTTTCAAAAACTTTTTCTAAAAAATGTAAGTTTCATTCTTATAAAAATTATGAAAACTATTATAGAAGCTCGTAGGAAGAGATTATTTGATGTTGATCATGATATACGTGTGCATGGGTTTTCACCTCTAGATCCATTAGTGAGTATAACAATTTTATTATTTTTTATCTACATTACATATAATTTCATGTTCATATTAATTATAAATCATTTTAACGGATATAAAACTTCACCAGAGTTAACTCTCCTACCATCATGGGTTTGAGCAGGCATCCTCCTAGACCTAGGTAGAGCACCCCTCTATCTTCTTCACAAACTGACCCATCATTGGAAACCCCATATTCCACACATGTCCATCCTCTACATGAGACTCATGGGATGTTCCCATCCATAACCCCATCATCTTCTCATTTATTCTCTTCTTCCCAGTCCCTATGTACGCATCCTTGAACAATTATCCCACCTATACCATTTCCATAAACCATTCATGTATCCCCAAACCTACTACGCATATTATGAAATGTCTATGAAACCATCATTTCCTACCATCCGTCCAATATATAATGAGTCTTTCGATTAGATTCCTTTCCAATTCATGAAGATCATCCAGTGAATGCATTGGAACAGATACTTCATTTGGAGATTTTTGATCCAAGATATTCCATGGATGAATCACAACCTATTCAGGAGCCAACATTAGGTTTTTTTCATTATCACTATGTAAAATTATATCATTTAATATTTTCTCCTATTCTATAATCAATAAACTCTTCTTTTACCCCCTCTTATCTTATTCAGTGGGATCTTCTAGTAGGCTATGTGGGCGCACTCATATGTAGGAAGTCTATAATTGCGAAACTCTGATTATGGTGGATTATAATGATCAAAATCAAATGGTAAGAAAAAATGCTAGGTAGTGTATAAATTTCATGTCCACATTATCCATGTACCACGATATTGTGCCAGTGGAACCAGTTTCATGGATACGTATCAGTGATGACATCAAGGATAGGGAATGGGCATGGATATGGGTAAGGAAATTTTATAAATTTATATCTATATTAGTAATGTATTTATAAAAATGAATATTTTCATTCCAGAGTTGGTTTAACCATCCTAACAGTGAGGATTCCAATGTTCCTAGTTTGATGGTTGATGGAGATTCAGGGCAGGCATACAAGTATGAGTTATATACTGGTTCAATTTCTCATTTTCGGCAAGCATTATTGGTCATCAAAAGTCATGCACCTTGTGAATTTTTCATCTTCTTCAGTAAGAATAAAAAGAATGAAAGTCTAGTAAATGCATAGACACAAGAAAATATTTGTAATATTTTTTATTTATATTTCCAATATTTATATGAAATTCATAATTTAATATGTAGTTTAAAATTTCAACAGTCTTCCTTGGAGTCCCTCAATGATAATGATGATTTCGACATCGGAGCACATGATCCTTTGAGGCGGGTATTAGGTGTGGAGGACCTGGGGAGAGTCCAATGTGTACTAGGAAAAATCCTTGTCCCCTATCGTTATTGGTCCTCATCGAGATCCTATAAATCCTCTTGAACCTCTAACTTGGAAGGTGCTCATGAAGAAGAAGCTAAGGAAACAAATAGCTTTATAGGAGGGTGAAAGATGTAAATAGGAGCGTAAAAGAAGTAAGTCGATGAACGAACATTTCATGAAAGATATGTCAGTTTTTAGTCAGTCACTTCCATCAGAAGTTGATACTACGTTTCATTTATATATGGAATCAATGAACTATTTTAATTATGCCTTAGGTGATGGCAATGAGGTTTCTAGTGGTGATCGAGCTGAAGGTGGTATCGATTGAGCTATTGGTGGTGAGGATATTACATATGGTGCTATTGGTGATGAGGCTACTGATGATGTTGTTGATGGTTCTATTGGTGGTGAGGCTCATTATGATGATACTGATGATGATGAGGATGAGAATAGGGATGGGGATATAGGTGATAGGGGATATATTATTCCCATCTAATTTTAACTGAGCAGGGAGACTTTCCAAGTACTTTAAAAGCATAAATTGTCAGCTTGTATAGATGATAATG
The DNA here is from genome assembly GCA_963277665.1 of Viscum album. Classification (NCBI taxonomy): domain Eukaryota; kingdom Viridiplantae; phylum Streptophyta; class Magnoliopsida; order Santalales; family Viscaceae; genus Viscum; species Viscum album. The sequence goes on from OY728164.1 coordinate 1,801,354,644, forward strand.
AATAGGTGCAGTGTGGTTTGTTTTGTTTTGGATATGTAATGTTTTAGACAACTAAACTTCTTGTATGATGTGTATTACATCATAAAATGACATGCATTTTGATTATGTTTTCATCAGTGCTGTTAAATGGGAATTCTATTGGTAATATTTCATATTTATATGTTAATTAATTCACCTTCCATAAGCACTTTACTTTGGATTACTTGATGATATACTCCAAAATCATCATGTTAAAAGGGTTATTATCAATAATATGTCCATCTAGGTATTCCAGAATAAAAAAATTACTTTACTTAATCTTATATATAAATTTACTCCACTTAAACTTGCATCTTTATTGAAATACTTTCTTTTAATTTCTTACAAGTCCATTCCTATTGATTTTTTAAATCACATAGGTTTTATCTTGAGAAAACCAATGATATGTGATATTACATGAATCAGGGTGCGGTGTATTCTCATTTTTTGGTTTTATGCCACATTATACGATAGTTGTAGTTTATCTATGCTATATTATTTCACATTACCCTATTGTATTCTATTTTGGGATTCAAGATATTTATAATGGCTACATGAGAACTCATTTTTCAGCTACAAAAGATCAATGGAGACAATTACCCGAGGTATATAATGTCATCACGAATATTTAAATCTCTAAACAAAATTTGGGGGTTTTAAGCTTTAGAATTGATTACTTTTATATGAATAAAACATTATGGAGAACCTTTACCAAATGTATATTATTAATTATGTCCCATTACTTCAGGTTTTTTTATCCAAAATGTTATGTTAGCTTTACCCCTCCACCCATTTTAGATTTGTATCTCAGTTTTGTTTCATTTTTTGATTCATTTTCTACCGAATGTGATGTATTAATGATCTATACATTTATTATGCATAACATGAACTTTAATATAGTTCCTGATGAACATTCATGTATTCTAGGTTATTTCATAAAAAAATTGAAATAACATTTCTTCAACTACTGTTATATATATTGTTTCATTTCATTCCTTCACTATATATACCATCTTTCTTTGGGATTAATATAGTATGATGGCTTATATTTTTTAGCTCAGAAAATTCATGTTGTTTCATCTCCTACTATATACAATCTTATAACTCCTTCTAATTTTCAACTCCTTCTATACTCTCTTTCTTTTAGCTTGATATTTTTTCAACTGTTTCTATATATATCTTTCAAATCTTACTATACATATTGTTTTCCATAGAAAATTCATATTTATAGAAATATGATGATTTTCATATAGTTGTAAATGATTACTATGATGGTATGTTATATTTCTGAACACATACCACATCCAAGAGTTTTTTATTATAGTATTTCTTAAAATCAATTATAACATTGTGATGTAATTTTATATTTGTGTAGATAAAAATTTGAATAGGATGTTATATTTTTACTATATTATTTCTATACCAGGAAAGGTGTTGTGTGTGAAAACATGAGACATATTTGCGTGCATAGGGTTGCTGATGAGAGAAAATGACAACTTGGTAAGATCATATTAACTGGGATTGAGTTTGTTTGATGTCTATATTCTTTTACCTATTTGGCCTAGAAGTTCTTCCTGTTGATAAGATGAAGAAATTCACTGGAGACCCTAATGCAATTGTCGACAATCAGCTCCTCAAAAATGAGTATGATCTTCAGGTCTATATGATTACATTCTCTTTACCCACATGATCATCTTGATTATATCAATATTATGAATCATTTGTTCTGGTATTTTTCTCAGAAATGGACATCATAATTGTAGATCCATCTTACTAACATTGGCCATCAATAATTTTCAATATTGAGGTTAGTTTTGTATGAAACTTCTTAATCCAAAGTATCCAAACCATCATAATAAAATAATCTCAAATTGTAAAAAAATTTCCCCAATATTTTGTTTTTCTTCACAGAAAATTGGATGATAATGTTGTGCATAAGGATATATGATCTAGATTCAAGAAAACTATTGAACCTATTGTATGTTTGAAACAAGGTTGGTCTGTTACCATTTCCCCTATTTTCAATATGAGTGAACTTTTATAGAATAGAATAAACTATTTGGATGTATTCTATGGGTACAAATATAGAGACTAATGAATTACTGAATAGAAATGGTGCTTGTTGGAGTGCTTTGGAATCAAACATAACTGCTTGTCAGGTATGAAGAATAGTTTCCCATTGATTCCCAAATTGATCCATATGATTAATGTTTTTTTGGTAATGTTTTCTAGGAAAATTTTAGGGTATGATTATGTGAATTCCCTTAATCAATGGTATTATGTATAATGGGTATGGTTATGAATCTTGTGAACCTCTCAGGCCTGGTCGATGCACATTCAACATTGGGGACTTATAAAAGGAAGAAAAGAATAGAAAACGATTCTCAGCATGATCAGTTTGTATCATTTCTCCATATCTTCAATTTAAAAGCTATTGTTATAGCGTTTGTTTTGAGTTTGTTATTCACAAATTACATATAGACCTTACATGTTCCATTCATGGCATTTTAGGGTTTTTTTCTACAAACATGTTTAAATACATCCATCATGACAAAAAATAATGAATGAAAAAGAATTGTATTCTAGTTCCATGACTACACATGTAAGAACATGTGGGGTGATTACCAATGCATTTGTAAAAGGGTCTTCTTGTACATAAAGAAGGACACATGCATTGGTAAGACTCAAAACACCGATACATTACATGAGAGTTATAATATTTTAAAATGGACTAGTGGATGATGTAGTCATATAAAAAATAACGTTTTAAATAGAAATAAGTTCTACTATTTCTTCAAGGTTAATTTCCTCAATGGTCTTGATAGTCATGGCGGCTGCTGGCATAGTGGGTTCTGTGTTCTACAAATATATGCTTCGAGTAAGATATAGTGAATTACACTTACAATACCAATGTCCATTTCCTTTATTTTAAAGACATAATCACTGAAAAGATTTTATTTTATTCATGTAGTCATACATAATATGAGTTTTGGTAGATCTACTCGTTGACTTTCCTAGATTTGGTATCCCATGAAAACTGTACAGATTTTAGGCTCACTGAATATTGAGCAAGCTATTATTTATTTTTATCATTAAAATTCCCCTATGATGAAATAAAAACAGCCTCCTAGAGTTTATTTACAACCAATTATATAGGTGGAAGAGGTTAATATTCAATTTTAGAACCATGTTTCTCCAAACATCCTACCACCCAGATATCACAAGTGACATTCAGAACCTTCATGAAATTGTCAGAGACATCCAAAAGATATTCCCTCTGAAAAATCTCCTTCATACCAACCTTACTATATAATATCATTATAGTGTGAGCTTAATATATCTTCATCCACCATTTTATGTTGAAATTTATCCATATTTAATGTATTTTATACATGATATTGTCCATTATTGATGTTTTCAGAAGCATTTCATTAGTTTTATCTTTGTTTTTAAATCTGCTAATTGATTATGTTCCTTGAGTTGGAAAATTAAAAATGGTGATATGTGATTCTTAATTTTCTATTTTTTTCCTATTATTTATATTTTTGATTCCATTAATCATGAGAGAGATACTTAAAAGTAATTATTTTTTATCAAGGAACATGGACTAACTAGAACAAACCTCCCTTAAGTTTCATGTAATCAAGTTGGTGTACTCCTCCATTTCTTTTAAAGTCATATCACTATACTATACTAAACATTAATTGAGTAGGTATAGTGGAAATAATATCTATCATCTATAACTATATCTCTAAATATCCCTAAGTTCTGACTAGATTTACCGATATTAATGCTTAGGAAGAAGATAAAATAAGAAAATGAGGGGGAGGGGCTTATAGGCTTGATCGTTTCCACTTGAAGTAGCTAAGTATGTTTCGTGACTGTAGATTGAGCGATGTTATTTAGAATATGGTTGAAACTTCATCTGCTACCTATCCATTTACATTTCCTTATTCATTTAATTTTTCCATCATGTTGGGAAAGTTTGATTTATTTGTTTATTCAATTCTTCTTTATAGGATAAGAATTCTGTATGCGGTTTTTATTTTTACAGGTTGAGGATTCATTTTTTATTTTGTAAGTGGTTTCTATTTTTTATATGCTAAGAATTTACCCATGGTCATTGAGTCATGGGTATGTTATATCTGGTGAAATAATCTATACCAACAGTTTTGTAAACCATGGGTATAGATATATGCCCAAGGTTTAACTAAAACTGTGGGTATTGTGGCAATTTCAATGGCTATACCCACATTTTCTATGAAACCATGCGTATATGTCTATACGAATTCATCGGTCATCCAATGTTCATGAAACTATGGGTATAGCATATTCCCATGGTTTTGGGGTTACACCTGCGGTTTCAAACCATAGGTATTGGTGATATTTCTAGTAGTGGGTTTTTTAGGGAGAAGGTTTTATGGTTTTCTAAGTATGAGGGTTAAGGGTTTTTTCGGGTTAAGGGATTATACTTTTCTAGGGATGTAGTTTTATGGTTTTTTTGGGTTGAGGGTTTTGGGTTTTATGGGGCTAAGGATTTAAGGTTTTCTCAGGATGAGGGTTTAGTTTTTTCTATGTTTGTGGGTCTATGGTTGTCTAGGGATGAGGGTTTTGGAAGTCATGAGGATGGAAGTTAATGATTATATTGGGATAAGGAATTTTTTCTAGGGATGAGGATTTAGCATTTTATGGGGCTGGGTATTTAGGTCTATTTACGGATGAGGGTTTATGGTTTTCTTGGGCTAAGGGTTTAGAGGATTCTTGAGATGGGGGCTTAGGTTATTTTGGGGATGAGGGTTTATGGTTTTATTGGGCTGGGTTCATAGGGTTTTCTAGAGGTGAGGGTTGAGGGATTTCTAATGTTGAGGGTTGAGTGTATTCTGAGGCTGGGGTTTTATGGTTTTGTCAGGATGAGTGTTAAGGGTTTTATGCGGTTGATGGTTTTCGGTTTATTGGGGATGAGGTTTTGGGTTTTTAGGAATGAAGCATTAGGGTTTTCTATAGATGAGGGTTCAGGTCCTTTTGTTTTTGTGGTTTAAGGAGTTTCTTTGGATGAGGGTTTAGGGTTTTCTAGGGTGAAAGGTTATGGGTTTTATAGTGTTGAGAGTTTATGGTTTTCTAGGGATGTGGCTTTATAGTTGTTTGGGGATAAGGGTTTATGGTTTTCTAGGGATGAAGGATTAGTGATTTTTTGGGGCTGAGGCTTGTTGTTTCATGGGGATGAGTGTTTTTTGTTTTCTATGGATTAGGATTTAGGTTTTTCATGGTATTATGGTTTAGGGTTATATAGGGATGAGGTTTTATTGCTTTCTGGGCATGAGGGATTATTGTTTTTTATGGATTAGGGTTTATAGATCTTTGGGGCTGAGGGTTTTCTATTTTCTATGTCATTATTTTTATGGTTTTCTAGGGCTGATGGTTTATGGTTTAATAGGATGAGGTTTTAGGGGCTTCTGGGGGTGATTATTTTTGGATTTTCTTGGTATTTGGGTTTAGGGCTTTTTGAGACTCAGGGTTTTGGGGTTTTTTGTGTAGAGGGTTTAGGTTTTCATGAGTTTGAGGGTCTATGTTTTATAGGGATGAAGGTTTAGGGTAAATATGGGATGATGGATTTAAGGTTTTCTAGGGATATTTGTTTTAATGGTTTTGGGGGGGGGGTGATTTTGGTTTTTGGGTTTTTGGGTTGACGTTTTCGGGTTTTCTAGGGCTTTGGGTTTTGGTTTTTCTATGGATAAGGGTTTTGGTGTTTGTGAGGTTTAGTGTTCAGTGTATTCTTATGGATATGTTTTTTGGTTTTCTATGCCAGAAGGTTTAGGTTTTTCTAGGGTCATTGGTTTATTGTTTTCTAGATATGGGGCTTTAGGGATTTCTGGGGATTAGAGATTATGGTTTTCTATTTCTATGGGTTTAGGTATTTCTGGGATTGTGGGTTTAGGATTTCCGATGGATGAGGGTTTATAGTACCTTGGTTTTAGGGTTTAGGTTTTTTTAGGGTTGAGTGTTTTTTGTTTTTTTGGGTTGAGGGTTTAGGATTTTTTGGGGCTAGGGGTTTAGGGGTTGTTAGGCCTGAGGGTTGAGGGATTTTGGGGGGGGATGAGGGTTATGGGTTTTTTTGGGTTATGGGTTTTGGGATTTTGGGAGATCTGGGTTTTGGTTTTTTTGGTTTTGAGGGTTTTGGGATTTTTTATAGATGTGGGCTTATGGTTTTTTGGGGATGAGGGTTTAGGCATTTTTCAGACTCAGGGTTTAGGTTTTTTTATTGCAGAGGGTATAGAATTTTTTTGGTGATTATGGATTAGATATTTTTAGAGAAGCGGGTTTAGGGTTTTTTATTATCGAGGGTATAGGGGTTTTTGAGGATGAGGGTTTATGGTTTTTTTTGGAATTAGGGTTTAAGATTTTTATGGGATGGAGTGTTTAGGTTATTTTTGGGATGAGGATTTTGTAATTTTTTCTTGATGACAGGTTAGGGTTTATGGGGGATGTGGGATGAGGGTTTTCTGGGATGATGGTTTATCTTTTTTTGGGGCTATGTGTTTAAGGTTTTTTGAGGTTGAGGTTTTAGGGTTTTGGGGTGGGTGATGGTTTAGGGTTTTTTGGGTGGCTTGTTTATAGTTTTTTTGGGATTAGGGCCTTGGTTTTTTAGGATGAGGATTTAGGGGTTTGGGGGAATGAGGGTTTATGGTTTTGGTGAATGAGGGTTTATGTTTTTTGGAGATTATGGTTTAGGCTTTATGTTGACCAATTTTTTTCATTTCTTTTGGATGATGGTTTAACATTTTTATTGTTCAGGTTTTATGTATTTTTTGGGGAAATAGGTTTAGAGTTTACGAGGTTGAGGTTTTAGCATTTTTTTGGATGAGGGTTTAGGGTTTCACAAGGTTGAGAGTTAATGGGTTTCTAGGAATGACGGTTTATGGATTTTGGGGTCTAAGGGTTTAGGGTTATTGGGGATGAGGGTTTAGGGTTTTTTGGGCTGAGGGTTTAGGGTTTTTTGGGGTTGAGGGTTTAGGGTTTTTTAGGGCTGTGTGTTTAGGGTTTTTGGGGGCTAAGGATTTAGGATTTTTTTGGTCTTATGTTTTATGTTTTTTTGGTATTTCGGTTGAGGTTTTTGGGGTATGATGGTATAATAATTTTTAGGGATGAGTGTTTAGGTTTTATAGTGGCTAATGGTTTAGTGATTTTTTTGGTATGAGGGTTCGTGGTTTCTTGGATATGTGGTTTTAGAGTTTTTTTAGGGCTAAGGGTTTAGGGTTTTTAGGAGATGATGGATTTGGTTTAATTTGGTGTTGATGATTTAATGTTTTTTGGGATGAGTGTCTAGGGTTTCTGGGGATTTGGGTTTATGGTTTTTTGTGTCTAGGTGTTAAGGGTTTTCTTGGCCAGAGGGTTTAAGATTTTTTAGGATTGAGTGTTTTTTGGGAATGAGGTTTTATGATATCCTTGGTCTCGAGTTTTAGTTTTTTTGGGAGTGAGGGTTTAGGATTTTTTAGGGCTGAGTTTTTAGGGTTTTTGGGGATTGATGGTTAGGGTTTTTGGGGGTTTGGGGTTTATTGTTTTTTTGGTGATTAGGGCTTTTATATTTTTTGGGATGAGGGGTTTAGTTTTTTGGGGTGATGAGGGTTTAATGTGTTTGGGGATAAGGGTTTAGGGACTTTTGGAAGATGTTTTATTGTTTTGTGGGGATAAGGGTTTTAGTTTTTTTGGGGTTGAGGGTTTTTTGGTTTTTTGGACCTATGAATTTTGGTTTTTTAGGGATGAGGGTTAAGGGGTTTTAGGGATGATGGTTTTGGGATTTCTTGGGGTTAAGTGATCAGTGTTTTTTGGGGCTAATGGTTGAGGTTTTTTGGGAATGATTGTTTAGGTTTCATGGGGCTGATGGGCCAGGTTTTTTGGGGGGATGAGGGTTAAAATGTTATTTAGGTTTAGGTTTATGGGTTATTTTGGTGTGGTGGGTTTAGTGTTTTTTTTTACTGATGGTTTAGTGCTTTTTTGGGAAGTGGGTTTATGGTTCTTTGGCGATAAGGTTTTATGGTCCCTTGAGGATTATTACAGAGGTTTTTCTAGGGATAAGGGTTGAAGGTTTTTTTGGGGAGAGGGTTGTGTGTTTTTAGGGAATGAGGGTTGATGATTTTTTGGCATTGAGGGTTGAGTAATTTTTTGGAGATAGGTTTGAGGGTATTTTTGTGTAATGGTAGATGGTTTTTTTGGGGGTGAGGTTCGAGGGTTTTTTTGGGGATGAGGGTTCAGGGTTTTCTCGGGATGAGGGTTTGGTATTTGGGGGGGAATGGGGTTTATGTGTTATTTTTATAGAGGGTTTATTGTTTTTCAAGGATGAGGGTTTATGAGTTTTTGGGGATGAGGTTTTATTGGTTTTGGGGATTATTGTTTAGTGTCTATTGGGTATAATGGTTTAGGGGGGTTTTAGGATGAGGGTTTTGTATTTTTTAGGGTATAGTGTTGTGGGTTTTTTGTGTCTAAGGGCATAAGGATTTTTTGGATTTGGGATTGTGGGTTTTTTTGAGATGAGATTTTAGGGGGGTTTTATCCAAGTTTAGCGTTGATTTGGACTAAGTGTTTAGGGGTTTTGGGGAAGAGGGTTTATGGTTTTGGGGCTGAGGGATTAGTTTTTTTAGGCATGATGGTTGAGGGTTTTTTTGGGATGAGGGTTGAGTGTTTTTTTAGGGTGAGGGTTTATTTTTTCGGAGCTGTGGGTTAAGGGTTTTTTGGTGATGAGGGTTTAATGTTTTTTAAGAATAATTGTTTAGGAGTTTTTTAGGGTGAGAGTGTAGGAATTTTTTTGAATGAGGTTTTATGGTTTTTTGGGGATGATGTTTTAGGATTTTGGGGACTGCAGATTTAGTGTTTTTTGAGCTGATGGAATAGGGTTTTGGGGGCTGAGGTTTTAGGGTTTTCAGGTCGAGGGTTATGTTCTTCTTTAAGATGTGGGTTTAAGGTAATGGGGGATTAGAGTTTAAGGTTTTCTAGGACAAAGGGTTTAGGGTTTTCTGGGGTTGAGGGTTTAGGATTTTTTTGGGTGACATTTTATGGTTTTTTGGGTCTGAGGGTTTAAATTTTTTCTGGGATGAGTGGTTAGTGTTTATTGTGGTTGAGGGTTTATAGGTTTTTGGGATGAGGGTTTAGGATATTTTAGGGATGAATGTTTATGGATTTATGGAGATGTTGGTTTGTGGTTTTTATGGCTGAGGGTTTAGCGTCTTTTGGGGATGATGGTTTAGGGTCTTCTGGGTCTGAAGCTTTATTGTTTTCTTGGAATTAGGGTTTAAGGTTTTATTGGCCTAAGGGTTTATGGTTTTATGGAGTTGAGGGATCAGGGTATTCTATGGTTGAGGTTTTGATGGTTTTATAGTTCTTAGGTAAACGTTTTTCATGGGCAGTGTGTATATGTTTTCTAGGGACGAGGGTTTAGGGTTTTCTAGGGTTGATGGTTTAGTGTTTAATGAAGCTTAGGGTTTTTGGGGCTGGGGGTTTAGGGTTTCTTTGCGAACTTGATTTTGGATTTTTTTTTGAGGTTTTAGAGTTTTATAAGTATGAGGTTTGTTGTTTTCCTACGGAATAAGATTCAGTGTTTTATGAGGCTAAGGGTTTAGGGATTTCTCAAGCCAAGGTTTTAGGTTTTTCTATGGAAGAGGGATTAAGGTTCTCTAGAGATTAAGGTTTAGGGTTTTATTAGGATGAGGTTTTAGGTTTTTCTGGGTCTGAGGGCTTAGTTTCTTCATGGAATGAGGGTTTATGGTCTTGTATGGTAGGGGGTTGTGTTTTTCTAGATCTTTGGGTGTAAGGATTTCTAAGGCCTGAGGTTTATGGTATTATAGGGGTCAAGGTATAGGATTTTTCTAGGATGGGGTTTATGTTTTCCTATGAATGAGGTTTTAGGGTTTTCGACATTTAAGGGTTTAGGGTTTTACATGGATGAGAGTTTTGTGTTTTCTAGGGTTCTGCGATTAGTGTTTTCTAGGGCTATGGTTTTAGGGTTTTATAGGGATGAGGGTTTAGTGACTTTTGTGGCTTAGGGTTTAGGGGTTTTTGGTGCAGATGGTTTAGTTTTTTCTAGGGATAAGGGTTTATAATATTTTAGGAGACAATGTTTATGGTTCTCTAGAAATGGGGGTATATGGTTCTCTTGGGCTAAGGTTTTATGGTTTTCTAGGGCATAGGGTTTAGGGTTTTTATTGGGATGAGGTTTTAGGGTTATATGGAGACTGGGGGTCAAGAGTTTCTGGGGATGGGGGTTTTTGGATTTTTAGGTCTAAGGTTTTATCTTTTTGGGGTACATGGTTTTGGGTTTTCTAGGGATGAGGGTTTTATTTCTTATAGGGATGAGGATTTAGAACCTTCTAGTGGTAAGGGTTTAGGGTCTTCTGGGGTTGAGGATTAAGGGGTTTTTTTTGATTAAGGGTTAAGGATTTTCTGTGGATGAAATTTTAGTGTCTTATGCAGATGAGGGTTTAGGTTCTTCAGGGGATGTGGGTTTGGGGTCTTTTGGGGCTAAGGGTATATAAATTTTTTGGGGATAAGGGTTTCGGGTTTTCTAGGGCTGAGTGTAAGGGTTTTAGGTTGATGGGGGTTTAGAGTTTTCTTGGTTTTAGGGTTTGGGATTTTTAAGGCTAAGGATTTAGGTTTTTCTAGTACTGAGTGTTTTGGGTTATCTTGGCATGAGAGTTCTGGGTTTTCTATGGTTGAGGTAGGGATGATGGTTTAGTTTTTTTAGTGTTTGAGGGTTTAGGGTATTTTCAGGATGTGGTTTTATGATTTTATGGGGTTGAGGGTTTATGGTTTTCTTGGTCTCAGTTTTTATATCTGTCTCAAAATCCGAGATTATTGTTTTCTAGGGTGGTGTGTTTATGGTTTTATAGGGATACGGGTTTATGATTTTCTGGGGATAAGGGTTTATGGTTCTCTATGGATTAGGGTTTATGGTTCTCTAGCACAGATATTTTTGGGTTTATAGGTCTTGGGGTTTAGGGATGTTTTCAAATGAGGTTTTAGGAGTTTATTGGGATGGTGGTTTTGGGTTTTCTGGGGATGGGGGTTTATGGTTATTTGGGGATGAGGGTTTAAGGTTTTATTGCATTGGGGGTTTAGGGATTTCTAGGGAAAAGGGTTTAGTGTTTAGGGTTTTATGGGGATGATTATTTTCTTGGGATTAGGGTTTATGTTTTTATTAGGAAGGGGGTTCAGGGTTTTCTGGGTTTGAGGGTGTCAGGTTTTTTGGTGTTGATGTATTTGGGTTTTGGGGGGATGGGGTTTTAGGGTTTTTTGGGGAAGGTGCTATAGGTATTTCTGGTGTTTCAGTATTAGGGTTTTCTTAGTTTTAGGTTTTAGGTTTTTAAATGGTTAAGGGTTAAGGGTTTTATTGGGATGAGAGTTTAGTATTTTCTAGGGATGAGGGTTTAGGGTTTTCTAGGGATGAGGGTTTTGGGTTTTCAGGGAATGATGTTTTATGTATTTATGGGGATGATGGTTTAGTGTTTTTTGGGCTAAGGATTTAGGGTTTTCTGGGGATGAGGGTTTAGGTATTTCTCAGGATGAGGGTTTATGGTTTTCTATGGATTAGGGTTTACTATTTTATGAGTATAAGGGTTTATGGATTTGTGGGGTTGAGGGTTTTTGGTTTTCCTTGGCTGAGGGATTTATTCTGTTTTGGGTCCTTGGTTTTAGGGTTTTTTGGGATTGGTTGTTTATGGATTATTTAGATGAGGGTTTAGGATATTTTGTATAATTGTGTTTAGGATTTAATAGGGATGAGTGTTTAGGGTGTTCTGGAGCTAAGGGTTTTCTGGTTTTTAGGGATGAGGGTTTAGAGTTTTTTTTTGGGAATGAGTGTTTAGGGTTTCTTGGGATGAGTGTTTAGGATTCTCTGGTACTGATGATTTTCTAGTTTTTTGGGGATAATGATTTTGGGGTTTTGGTTTCTAAGGGGTTATGGTTTTCTAGAGCTGACGGTTTAGTGTTTTCTAAGGGTTAGGGTTTTGGGGTTTGTGAGGCTATGAGTTTAGTGATTTCTGGGGATGAGGATTTATGGTTTTATGTGGTTGAGGTTTTAGGATTTTTTTGGGAATTAGTTTTTAAGGTTTTCTTGGGATGAGGGTTTAATGTATATGTGGGCATAGGGTTTATGTATTTCAAGGGCTTAGGGTTTAGGGTTTTTTTTGGGATGAGTGTTTTCTATATCTCAGTTTAAGGGTTCAATGTTTTTTGGGGAGGAGTGCTTAGGTTTTTTTGGGCTGAGGGTTAAGGGTTTTTAAGGGATGATGGTTTAGGTTTTTTTAAGGTGTTTGGTATAGTGTTTTTTTGACCTAGGGGTTTAGGGTTTATTTGGGGATAAGGGCTTATGGTTTTTTGGGGATGAGGGTTTTGGGTTTTTTTTGGGTTGGGTGTCTAGGATTTTTTGGGTCTGAGAATTTATGGTTTTTTTGGGATGAGGTTTTAGGGTTTTATAGGGATGTGAGTTTTGGTTTTTTTATGGTTTAGGGTTTAGGGTTTCTTATATATAATTGTTTTTTGGATTTATCAGGCTCATGGTTTAGGGTTTTTTTATACAGAGGGTATATGGTGTTTTTAGTGATCATGGATTTTGGATTTTTAGGGATGTGTTTTTAGGTTATTGGGGCACTAAGGGTTTGTGGTTTTTTGGGAATGTGGGTTTAGGGTTTTGGCGGATGAGGTTTTATGGGGTTTTGGGACTGAGGGTTTAGGTATTTTGTGGATGAGGGTTTTATTATTTTTTACGACTAAGGGTTCGGTGTTTTTTTGGGCTGTGTGTTTAGGGTTTTTTGGGGATGAGAGTTTTGGTTTTTTAGGGAATAAGGGTTTATGGTATTTTAGGATGAGGTTTTAGGGTTTTTATAGATGAGGGTTTAGGGGTTTTTTGGATATGTTGGTTGATAGTTCTTTGGGGATGAGAGTTCTGGGTGTTTTGGGGTTGAGGGTTGATGGTTTTTTTGGGTTGTGGGTTCAGGATGTTTTGGGACTCAGTTTATACATTTTTTTGGACTGAGGGGTTTATGGATTTGGGGGGTTGAGCATTTTGGGCTCTTGATGGATGAGGTACTATGTTTTCTGGGGGCTAAGGATTGAGTGTTTTTTAGGTAATATGGTTGATGGTTTTTTGGAGATGAGGTTTGAGGATTTTTTAGGGTTGAGGTTTGAGGGTTTTTCAGTTTTAGGATTGAGTTTTCTTGGTCTAATGGTAGAGGGATTTTCTCAGATAAGGGTTGAGGGGGTTTTAGGGATGAATGTTTTGGGTTTTTACGGATGAGGGTTTTTTTGGGATGATGGTTTAGGTGTTTATTTCGGATAAGGGGTTGTGATTTCAAGTGGATGCGGGTATAATTTTTTTGGTGGGATGAGGGATTTGGGGTTTTGGGGATTAGGTTTTCTTTTTTGGGGGTATGAGGGTTTTGGTGTTTTTTTGGGGTGAGGGTTTTTTGTTTTTTGGTGATGAGGGTTTAGGTTTTTTGGGGTTAAGGGTTTAGTGTTTTTTGGGGTTTAGGGTTGAGGGTTTATTGTTGATGAGTTTTTAGGGTTTTCTAGGGTTGAGGGTTTAGAATTTTTGGGGAAATAGTTTTAGTGTTTTTTTGGGCTAAGGCTTCATGGTTTTGGGGACCAATGGTTGTGGGTTTTTTAGGGATGATGGTTGTGGGTTTCTTAGAGATGTTGTTTGAGTTTTTTTTTTGGACTGAGTGTTTAAGATTTTTTGGGATTAGGGTTTTGGTTTTTTCTAGGGTGAGGGATTAGGTTTTTTCAGTGCTTTGGTTTTAGGGTTTCAGGGTTTTAGGGTTTTGGGGTTTTGGGGATCTGGGTTTAGGGTTTTTTGGGTCTGATAGTTTTGTGTTTTGAAAGGCTAAGGGTTTAGGATTTTTTTAGGAAGAAGGGTTATATTTGGGGGGTGGGGGAATAGGTCTTTTTCCATGGGATCGTTATTTTTGGTGGTTTAGGGTTTAGGGTTTCTTGAGGCTATGGGATTATTTTTTTTTTTGCTAAGGGTTTAGGGTTTTGGGGGATAAGGGTTTAGGGTTTGGGATGAGGTTATTGTGTTTTTTGGGAAGTATGGTTTATGGTATTTTAGGGCTGAGGTTTTAGGCTTTTTGTGGCTATGGTTTTAGTGTTTTTTGAGGAAGAAGTTTTACTAGTTTTTGGAGATGAGAGTTTTGTTTTTTTGGTAAGTGCTTAGGGGTTTTTGGGGATTAGGGTTTATGTTATTTTGGGGTGGAGTGTTTATGGATTTTTTGGGGATGGAGGTATATGGTTTTTTAGTTATTAGGGTTTAAGATTTTTTTGGGTAAAGGTTTTAGGACTTTTGGGGCTGAGGGTTTATAGTTTTATTTTTATATGGGTTTACAGTTTTATGGGCCTGAGGATTTAGTATTTCATAGGGATTAGGGATTAGGTAATTCTCTATCTATTGTATGAGGGTTTTGTATCCTTGAGTGATAGGGTATTCTCAGGATTATTGTTTATGGTTTTATGGGGATGAGTGTTTATGTTTTTCCTAGGAATTACGGTTTATGGTTTTTAGGGGTTTAGGGTTTATAGTATACTATTTTAAGTGTTTAGGATTTTTTAGGGTTGAGTGTTTAGTTTTTTTGGGACTTAGGGTATAGGGTTTTTTGGGATAAGGGTTTAGATTTGTTTAGTGATGTGGGTTTAGTGTTTTTAGGCCTGAGGGTTTTTATTGAGTGTTTGGGTTTTTGGGGCTGAGGGTTTTGGGGTTTTTTAAAGGATGGGGGTTTTGGTTTTTGGGGGGATAATGGTTTTGGTTTTTTTTGGTTCAGTGATTAGGGTTTTTTTGGTTGAGTTTTAAGGGGTTTTTTGGTTGAGTTTTTAAGGTTTCTAATATATGGGGGTTTTGAGTTTTTTGGGGCCAAGTGTTTAGGGAATATTTAGCCTCAGGGTTTAGGGTTTTTTGGTGATGATGCTTTTGGGTTTTTTTGTGATTGTGGATTAGGAATTTGTAGGGATATGGGTTTAAGTTTTTTTGTTGATGTGGATTTAGGGTTTTTTGGATATGTTCTTTTATTGTTTATTTTGGGTTTAGGGATTAGGGTTTTCATAGAATAAGTCTTATGGATTTTTTTGGGTTGAGGGTTTTATTTTTTATGTGGATGGGGGTTTGTGGTTTTTAGGTTTGTCGGTATAGAATTTTTTGGGGCATAGGGATTCGGTTTTGGGGGGGATAAGTGTTTCTGGTTTTTTGAGGCTGAGGTTTTAGGGTTTTTTAGGGGATTTGGGTTTGTGGATTTTTTAAACTGAGGGTTTAGAGTTTTTTTTGTAGTGATGGATTCCGATTTTTTAGGTATGAGGGTTTACAGGTTTCGGGGGATGACTGTTTAGGTTTTTGGGGGGCTGGGGGTTTAGGATTTTTCTAGGCTAAGGGTATAACGTTTTTTGGGGATGATTTTTTATGATTTTGGGGGGTTGAGGGTTATGTATTTTTGGGACATGGAGTTTATGGTTATTTGGGGCTGGGGGATTATGGTTTTTTGGTGTTGAGGGTTTAGGGTCTCTTGAGGTTGAGGGTTTAGGATTTTTTGGGGTTGAGTGTTTATGGATTTTTATGGATGAGGTTTTATGGTTTTTTTGGGTATGAAGGTTTGGGTTGTTTTTGGTTTTAGGGTTTAATGATATTGGAGGTGAGGGTTTAGTGGTTTTTGGGATAAGTGTTTATGGTTTTTTAGGGCTGATAGTTAAGGGTTATTTAGAGCCGAGTGTTTAGGGTTTTTTGGTGATGTGGGTGTTGGGAATTTTAGGGCTGATGGATTGGGGTTTTTTAGGGATTAGGGTTTATGTTTTATTTGTTATTAGGGTTTAGGGTTCATTGGGGTGAGGTTTTAGGGTTTTTTGGGTCTGTTGATATAGGCTTTTTAAGGGTGAGGGTTTAGGGTTTTTGGGGCTGAGGGTTTTGGATTTTTTGTGATCGAGTGTTCTATGTATTTTGGGGTAGAGGGTTTTGGGATTTTTGGGACTTAGTGTTTTTTTAGGGTGATTGTTTAGTGTTTTTTTGGATTTTGGTTTAGGGTTTTTTAGAATTGAGGTTTTCTATTTTTTGTGGCTGGGGGTTTAGTGTTTTTTGGGGTTGAGGGTTTAGGATTTTTTGAGACTGATGCTTTAGGGTTTTCTCTGACTGATGGTTTTGGATTTTTTGAGGTTTAGGGTTTTGGGTTTTTTAGGGATGATCATTTAGGGGTTTGGGGGGCTTACATTTTAGGATTTCTTAGGGTTTTTGGTTTTTGGTTTTTTTGGCTAGTTGCATTGGTGATTTAGGAAGATAAGGGATTATGACATTTGTGGATGAAGGTATAGGTTTTTTGGTTATAAGATTTAGGTATTCTAGAGGATAATGATTTAGTGTTTTTTGGGGATCCAGGTTTTATGTTTTTTTAGAAATTTTATTGTGGTTTTTTGTGGGTGAGGTTTATGAGGTTTGGGGATGTGGGGTTAAGGTTTTGCGGAATAAGGGTTCTGGTTTTTTTAGGGCTAAGGGTTTGGGTTTTTTTAAGCTGAGTGTTTAGATTTTTTTGGTTCGGAGGGTTGTTTGTTTTTTGGGTTGATGGTTTAGGGTTTTTTGGGATAATTATTCAATATTTTTTTGTCTGAGCATTCATGGTTTATTTGGATGAGTTTTGAGTGGTTTTAGGTATGTGGGTTCATGGATTTTTGGGGATGAGTTTTTAGGGTATTCTTGGGCTAAGGGTTTATTATGTTTTGGGTCTAGTGGTTTAAGGTTCTTTGGGGTTGAGGGTAGAGGTTTTTTGGTGATTAGGGTTGATTAATTTGTTGGGGAAGTAGGTTGAGGGTTTTTTGGGGATCAAGGTTGAGGGTTTTTTTGCTGAGGGTACAGTTGTTTTTGGGGATGAGGGTTGAGGGATTTTTGGGGACAAGGTTTTAGGATTTTTTGGGGATTAGGGTTTATTGTTTTGGGGGGATGAGGGTTTAGGTGTTATTTGGGATAAGGGTTTAGGGTTTTTTGGGGATAAGGGTTTAGGAGTTTTGGGGACAAGGGTTTTTTGGTATTGCGGCTTATGGTTTAGAGTTTATTAAGGATTATGGTTTAGGGGGGTTTTTGGATGAGGATTTATGGTTTTTTGGGGTTTAGGGTTGAGTGTTTTTGGGGAAGAGGGTTTATGTTTTTTTGGGGGTTGAGGGTTGAGTGTTTTTTAGGGATGAGGGTTTAGTGTTTTTTTGGATAATTGTTCAAGGTGTTTTTTTGTCTGAGGGTTTAGTGTTTTTATGGTTATGGGTTAGGGTTTTGGGGGATGAGGGTTCATTGTATTTTTTGATGTTTGAGGGTTTTTGGGATGGGGGCTGAGTTCTTTTCCATCATAGGGTTTATGATTTTTTAGGGCTAAAGGTTTATGGTTTTCATGGTGCTAAGGGTTTATGGTTTTCTGGGACTGTGGTTTTAGAGTATTTTGAGCTAGTGGGTTGAGGGTTTTTGGGGATGAAGGTTTAGGGTTTCTTGGGTAATAGGGTTTTAGGTTTTTTTGGGGAATATGGTTTTAGTTTTTTGGGGGATGAGGGCTTAGTGTTTTTTGGGGATGAGGGAATATGTGTTTTGGCACTGAGGGATTAAGGTTTTTATTGGGTTGAGTGTTTAGGATTTTGGGGTGGTGAGGGATAAATTTTATTTCTAGGATGAGGGTTTATATTTTATTGGGGTTGTGGGTTTAGGTTTTTTAGGGATACGTGGTTTTGGTTTTTTGGAGCTATGGTTTTCAGGGTTTTTAGGGATGAGGTTTTAGGGTTTAATGGACATGATATATTAGGTTTTTTGGGGGATGAGTGTTTAGGGTATTTTTGGGATGGGGGTTCGTGTATTTTTTTAAATGAGGGTTTATGGTATCTTGGGGTTGTGGGTTTAGGGTTTTTTTGGGATAAGGGTTTAGAAACTTATGGGGGTAAGGCTTTAAGGTTTTTTGGGTATGAGGGTTTATGGTATAATGGTCCTGAGTTTTTAGTATTTTATGGGGATGAGGGATTAGGGTTGCTTGGGGCTAAGGGTTGAGGGTTTGGTTTTTTGTGTCTTATGAATTAGGTTTTCCTATGGCTGAGAGTTTAGGTTTTATGGGGATGATTGTTTAGGCTTTTCTAGGGATGACTGTTTAGGGGTTTTTGGGAGGAGGGTTTTGGGTTTTTTAAAGTAGTTGTTTTTTGGGTTTTCTAGGTATAAGGGTTTAAAATTTTCTAGTGATGCAGTTTTTAAGTTTCATGGGGCTTCGTATTTTGAGTTTAACAAGGATCATGGTTTAGCGATTTCTAGGGCTCAGGCTTTAGGTTCTTATGTGGTAGTGGGATTATGGTTTTCTGGATGTGAATGTTTATATATTTCGTGTTCTGGGGATTTAGAGTGTTTTGGGGAAAAGGGTTATGGGTTTTATGGGGATAAGGGTTTAAAATATTTTTTGGGATGAGAGTTTATGGTTTTCTAGGTCTTTGAATTTAGGTTTTTCTAGGGAATAGGGTTTAGGGTTTTCTAGGGATCAAGTTTTATGGTATTCTAGGTCTTAATGATTAGGAGTTTTTTAGGGATCCGGTTTTTCTAGTGATTATAGTTTAGTGTTTTCTAGGAAAAAGGGTTTCAGGTTTTCCAAATATGAGGGTTTATTTTTTTTGTGGTCGACGTTTTAAGGTTCTCTCTGGATAAGGGTTTGGGGTTTTTTTGGGGGCTGAGTGTTTAGGTTTTTAGAGGGGTGATTGTTTAAGTTTTTCTAGGGATGAGGATTTAGTGTTTTCTGTAGATGAGGGATTGTTTTTTTAGGTGTTTTGGATTAGGATTTTTTAGAAAAAAATGGTTTATTGTTTAATGTGGATGATGATTTACAGTTTTCTATGGATGATGGTATAGGTTTTTCATGGGCTTAGGGTTTGGGGTTTTTTGGGGTTAAGGATTTATGTTTTAATAGGTTTCAAGTTTTATATTTTTATTGTCCTTAGGGATTAGGATTTTATGGGGATCAATTTATAGGGGTTTTGGGGCTTAGGGATTAGGTTTTTATGGGGGTCAATGATTAGGGTTTTTTCAGACAAAGGGTTTAGTAATTTTGAGGTTTGAGGGGTTAGATCATTATATGGATGAGGTTTTAGGTTCTTATAGGGATGATGGTTTCGAGACTTTTGGGGCTAAGGGTTTAGGGTTTTTTAGAGTAGAGGGTTTAGGGTTTTCTAGGGATGAGGTTTAAGTGTCTTCTGGGGATGAAGTTTTGGGGTCTTCTGTGGATAAGGGTTTATAGTTTTCTGGGGATGATAGATTTTGATTCTTCTCATTATATGGTTCTAGGGTATTTTAGGCCATATGTTTTAGGGTTTTCAAGGGATGATGGTTTAGGGTTTTCAATTCCGGATGGTTTTGGGTTTTTTAGGGATGTGGTTTTATTGTTTTTTGGGGATGAGGGTTTAGGGTTTTTTGCAGTGGACGGTTCAAGGGATTATGGGATCAGGGTTTGGTGTTTTCTATGGATGATGGTTCAGGGTATTATAGGACACGGGGTTTTAGTTTTTCAGGGGTTCATGGATTAGAGACTTCTATGGATTAGTGTTTAGGGTTTTCTGGGGATGATGTTTTAGAGTTCTCTAGGGATACGTGTTTATGTTTTTTTTCTCGATGAGGGTTTAGGGTGTTCTATGGCTATGGGTTTATAGTTTTTTGGGGGATATGGTTTAGGATTTTTTCTAGAAGTGGGTTTATGGTTTTCTAATGATAAGGGTTTAGGGTTTTCTAGGGTTGAGGTTTTATTTTTTTTAAGGATGTAGGATTAGCGTTATTTGGGGATGAGGGTATTGGGTTTTTCGGGTATTAGGGTTTTGAGGTTTCTAGGTATTTTTATTTAGGTTTTTATAGGGATAAGGGTTGAGGTTTTTCTAGGTACAAGGTTCTAGGGTTTTTTGGAGCAAAGGGGTTAGGGTTTTATATGGCTCCAGATTTTGGGTTTTATAGGGATAAGAGATTACAATTTTTTTGGGGATGAGGGTTTATGGTTTTCTAGGGCTGAGGGTTCAAGGTTTTCCATGGTTTATGGATTTGGGTTTCCCTGGGTTAATGTTTTTTTGTTTTTCAAGGGTTGAGGGTTTAGTGTTTTCTAGGTATGAAGGGTTAGGTCTTTCTAATGTTGAGGGTTTAGGTTCTTCTTGTCCTGATGGTTTAGGGGTTTTTCAGGATAAGGGTTTTTGGTTTTCTAGGGTAGAGATTTTAGGATATTCTAGGGATGAGGTTTTATGATATTTTAGGGATGAGAGTTTAGGGTTTTCTATGGATGAGGGTTTAGGGTTTCTCATGAATGGGGCATTAGGGATTTTTGAGGATGAGGGTTTTTTGTTTTCTGGTGTTGAGTGTTTAAGGTTTTTCTGGGGCTAAGGGTTTAGGATTTTATGTGGCTGAGGGTTTAGAGTTATCAAGGGATGAGGTTTTACTATTTTCTAGGCATGGTCATTTAGGGATGTCTACGGATGTGGGTTTATGGTTTTCTAGGGATGGGAGTTTTTTGTTTTCTAGGACATTGATTTTATGTTTTTCTGGGACAAATAGTTTACGGTTTACTAGGGTGATAGCATAGGGGTTTATGGGGATGTGTTTTTATGATTTTATTGGTTTATGGTTTATGGTTTTATGAGGATGAGGGTTTTTTGTATTTTTTGGACTTAGGGTTTAGGGTATATTTGGACTGAGGGTTTAGGGTTTCAAGGGTTAAGGGTTTTCTTAGGATGAGGGTTTTATGTTTTTTTGGGGATGAGGGTTTAGGTGTTTTTGGATTGTGGGTTTAGGGTTTTCTGGGACAAAGGGTTTATGGTTTTTTGGGGCTAAGTGTTTTTAGGTATGTGAGGCTGAGGGTTTAGAGTTTTATTGGAAGAGGTTTTATTGTTTTTTTAGGATTTGTGTATAGGGTTTTTTGTGGATGAGGGTTTAGGTTTTTGTAGGGATGGGGTTTTAGGGTATTCTGGGTATTAATATTTATGGTTTTCTTGGGATGAGGGTTTAGGTTTTTCTAGGGTTCAGGGTTTAGGATATTTTTGGGATGATGGTTTATAGTAACAAGTTTTGGGGTTTTATGGTTTTTAATGGGTGAGTGTTTAGGGTTTTTTATTTTTAAAGTTTAGGTTTTTTTAGGGTGAGGGTTTAGAGTATTTTCGGGATGAGGGTTTATGGTTTTTTAGGCCAAAGTATTTAGGATAATTAGGGGATAGGGGTTTAGGGTATTTTAGGAAAAATGTTTTTTTGGGGGGATAAGGGTTTTTTTCGGATAAGAGTTTGTGGTTTTTTGTGTTTGAGTATTTTGGATTTTTAGGGATGATGGTTTCAAAATTATTGTGTTGACGGTTTAGAGTTTTTTGTAGATCGGCGTTTAGGGTTTTGGGGGGGTGCGGGTTTAAGAGTTTTTCAATCTCAAAGATTTGGGGTTTTTTGGTGCTGAATTTATATTATTTTTTACTGATTAATAATTAGGGATTTCGTGGGTTATGGATTTAAGGTTTTTGGTGGATGAGGGTATAAGGATTTCAGGGGTTGATGGTTTATGGTTTTTTAGGGTAGTGGGTTTACGGTTTTTTGGGGCTGAGGGTTTAGATTTTTTGGATGAGGTTTTTATTATTATTTTTATGTCTTGAAGATTAGTTTTTTTGTGTGTGTGGGTGTAGGGTTTTTTGGGGATGAGGGTTTAGGATTTTTGGGTGATAGGAGTTTAGTGTTTTTGAGGATAAGGATTTGGGGTTTTTTAGGGATGAGGGTTTTGGGTTTTGGGGTGTTGAGGGTGTAGAATTTTGTTGGGATGAGGGTTTTAGGATTTTCAGGGATAAGGGTTTTGGTGTTTTGGTTTTCATGGAATAAGGTTTTTGGGGGATGTGGGTATTCAATTTTTTGGGGATAAGGTTTAATGGTTTTTTGGGGATGAGGGTTTATGTTTTTTTTAGGGATTAAGGTTTTTTGTTTTTTGGGGCTATGGGTTTAGGGTTTATTGGGTTGAGGGATAAGTGTTTTTTTCGTAATGTGGGATTAGGGTTTCTTGGGGATGAGGGTTATGGTTTTTTGGGATGAGGGTTTATGGATTTTGTGGATGAGCATTTAGGGTTGTTTGGGGATGAGGGTTTATGGTTTTTTGGGGCTGAGGATTTAGGGTTTTTTGGGTGGAGGTTTTAGGGTTTTTTGGGGAGGAGGGTTTAGAGTATTTTGGGGGATTTGGGTCTAGGGGTTTTTGGGTTTGACCTTTTTGGGTTTCTTGTGGTTGACATTTTAGGTTCTATAGGGGTTTAGGGTTAGGGTTTCGGGGGGATAAGTGTTTAGGTTTTTTTTATGAGGGTTTGAGGTTTTTAAGGATAAGGGTTAAGGGTTTTGGGGCAGTGGGTGTAGGGTTTTTTCTGATTAGGGTTTGTGGTTTTTTTGGGCTGAGGGTTTATGATTTTTTGTTGTTGAGGGTTTAGGGTATTTTGGGGGTGCGGGTATATGTTTTTTTGGGACCACAATGTTTTGGGTTTTTTAGGGTTGAGGATCTATGTTTTTTTTACTTGAGGGTTTTGTGATTTTTTTGCTGAGGGTTTATCATTTATTGGGATTGAGGTTCTTGGGTTTTTGGAGACTAAGGTTTAGGGTATATAATAATTGAGGGTTTACGTATTTTTTGGGGTAGATCATTTTGGGATGAGTGTTTAGGGTTTTTTAGGGAATAGTTTGTTGCATTTTTTGGGATGATGGGTTTTTTTTGGGGGGATGAGGGTTTAGAGAGTTTTGGTATTAGGGTTTATGTATTTTTGGTGTACAGGGTTACGTTGTTCTGGGGTCTAATATTTTGGTGTTTTTTGGGGATGAGGTCTTTGTGTTTTTTGGGGCTATGGGTTTTGGGTTTTGTGGGGATGATATTAAGTGGTTTTGTGGGATGGGGGTTTAGGGTGTTTTTGGGATAAGGGTTCAGGTTTTATGGTGTCGAGGGTTCTAGGTTTTTTTGACAGAGGCTTTTTTGTTTTTTGGGGATAGGGTTGAGAGTTATAGGGGATGATGGTTTTGGGTTTTTTCAAGAATTGTGTTCTTTTTGGGGGGGGGGGGCTGAGGGTTCCGGATTTTTTGGGGTTGAGGGTTGAAGAATTTTTGGGGCTATGGGTTCAGGGTTTTTTGGGGCTGAAGAGTTTGGGTTTTTTTTTGGGATAAGGGTTTATGGTTTATTGGGGATATGTTTCTAGGGTTCTTTGGGGATGAGGGTAGAGGGTTTATTGGAGCTATGGGTAGATGGTATTTTGAGGAAGAGGGTTAAGAATTTTTGGGGATTAGGGTTATGGGGTTTTTGCGAATGAGGATTGAGGAGTTTTTGGGGCTGATGGTTTTGGGGTTTTGGGGATTATGGTATTGAGTTGGTTGGGTCTGAGAGTTTATGGGAATTTTAGGCTAAGGGTTTAGGGTTTATTGTGAATTAGGATTGATGGTTTCTTGAGGATGAGGGATTAGGGTTTTTTGGGGATGAGGGTTTTTGTTTTCCTGGTGGTTACGGGTTCAGGGTTTTTTGTGGCCGAGGGTTCTGTGTTATTTGGGGTTGAGGTTTTATTATTTTTGGGGCCCAGGGTTTAGAATTTTTTAGGCCTATTATTTGAGGGTTTATTGTGGCTGTGTGTTGTGTTTTGTTGCGGATGAATGTGTAATGTTTTTTGGGACCAAAGATTTAGTTTTTGGGTGGGCTTAAAGTTTAAGTTTTTTTTGGGAAGAGGTTTTACGGTTATTTGGGGTATAGGGTTTTGGGTTTTTTTGGAGAGAGGTTTTTGGTATTTTTGGTTATGAGGGTTTAGTAATTTTTTGGGGGCTAAGGTTTTAGGGTTTTTTGGGCAGAGAGTTTAGGTTTTTTAGGTTTGAGGGTTCTATGATTTTTTGGTATAAGAGAATAGGGTTTTTTGGGGTTAAGGGATTTGGGTTTTTTGTGGATGAGGGTTTAAGGTTTTTTAGGGATGATGGATTAGTTTTTTTGGCTGATAGTTTAGGTTTTTTTGGAGTTTGGGGGTTTAGGTTTTGGGGGATGAAGGTTTAGAGGTTTTCTGCAGCTTAGGGTTTAGTCTTTTTTCTCGATGAGTGCTTAGTTTTTTTCAGGGGATTATGTTTTAGGTTTTTTGGGGGTTGAGGGATTACGTTTTTTGGGGGATGATGGTTGAGTGTTATTTTTGGATAAGGGTTTAGATTTTTTGGTGGAGTGTTTGTGGTATTTTACGGATAAGGGTTTATATATTTTTGGGGTTGTTGATTTAGTGTCTTTGGGGATAAGAGTTTATGGTTTATTGCAGATTAGGGTTTATGGTTTTCTGGGTTTGAGGCTTTAAGGTTTTATGGGGATAAGGGTTTATGGTTTTATGGGTATAGGGGTTTATGATTTTATGGGGCCGAGTGATCAGTTTTTTTTGGGGATGAGGGTTGAGGTATTTCCAAAACTAAGGGTTTAGGGTTTTCTAGGGATTAGGGTTTAGTCTTTTTGGTGTTTAGGGTTTAGGGATTTCTAGGGCATAGTTTTTAGGGTTTATTAGGATTCATATTTTAGGGGTTTTGGGGATGAGGGTTTAGTGTATTATTTGGCAGAGGGTTTATGGTTTTCTGGGGCTCAAGGATTACGAATTTCTGGGAATGAGGTTATTGGGTTTCTGGGGTTTGGGTTTTAGGGTTTTCTTTGGCTGAGTGATTTTGGTTTTCTGGTGATGAGGGTTTAAATTTTTATAGTAATGGTGGTTTAAGGTTTTCTTGGGATCATGTTCTAGGTTTTTTGAGTGCTCAGAGTCTAGGGTTTTATGGGGTGAAGGGTTTAGGTTTTTCTGGGGCTGAGGGATCAATGTTTTTAGGGGATCATGGCTTAGGTGTTTTGGTGGATTTGGGTATATGGTTTTCAAAGGATGATGATTTAGTGTTTTCTAGGGCAAAGAGTTTGCGGATTTCATGTGCTAAGGGTTTGTGTTTTTTTGGGTTATTGGTTTAGAGTTTTTAGGGATGAGGGTTTAGGGTTTTCTGGGTGTGAGGTTTTAGAGTCTTTTTGGGATGAGGTTTTTGGGTTTTACGAGGATAAGGGTTTATTGTTTTTTGGGGTTGATAGTTTAGGTTTTTCTAGGGTTTAGGGTTTATGAATTTCTACGGCTAAGGGTTTAGGGCATTCTAGGACTCAGTATTTAGGAATATTCAGGGATAATATTTTAGGGTTTTTTGGGGATGATATATTAGGGTATTCCACGGTTGAGGGTTTTAGGTTTTCCTTGGAATATGGTATATATTTTTCATCGTATGGGTGTTTAGGGTTTTCTTAGGATGAGGGTTTAGGTTTTGTTTTATAAAAGGTTTTAGGGTTTTCAAGGACTAAGGGTTTAAGTGTTTTTGGGTCCAAGGGTTTAGTGTTTTAGGGGAAAAGGTCTCATGGTTTTCTAGGGTTTGGGGTTTAGTGTTTTCTAGGAATTAGGGTGTAAGGTGTTTTTGGTGTGAGAATTTAAAGTTTTCTATGGATGATGTATTACGTTTTTCAGAGCTGAAAGTTTAGGGTTTTCTAGGGTGGAGACATTAGGGTTTTCGAGGGAATAGTGTTTAGGTTTTTTGAGTTCTTAGGGTTTAGAGTTTTCTAGGGCTCTGGGATTACAGTTTTCTATGGGATCATGGTTCTGGTATTTTTGGGGCGAAAATATTAGTGTTTGGGGGGTTCTAGTTTACAGTTTTCTAGGGATTGAGATTTAAGGTTTTCTAGGGATGAGGGTTTCGAGATTTCGATGACTAAGGGTTTAGGTTTTTCTAGGGATAATGTTTTAGGGTTTTATGGGATGAGGGTTTAGTGTCTTTTGGGCTTGAGGGTTTAGAGCCTTATGGGGAAAATGGATTAATAATTTTTGGGGTTGAGGGTTTATAGTTTTCTTGGACTCACAAATAAGGATCTTATAGGGACAATGTTTTAGGGTCTTCTAGGGATTAGGGATTATGGTATTTGGGGGATGAGGGTTTAGGGAATTATATGGAAGGTGGTTTACGGTTTTTTTGGATAAGTGTTTTTTGATTTCTTGGGATGAGGGTTTATCAGTTTCAGGGGCTGAGGGTTTATGGTTTTCATAGGATAAGGGGTTTGGGTTTTCTAGGGCTGACGGTTTAGGGTTTTCTGAGGATGAGGGTTCAGGGTTTATGGGGATGAGGTATTATTATTTTCTAGGCCTGAAGGTTCAGTTTTTTCTAGGGCATAGGTTTTAGGGTTTTCTAGGGTTGAGGTTTTCTGGTTTTCTGGTGATAAGGGTTTGTGGTTTTTTGGGGTTTAGGGTTTAGGTTTTTATTGGGTGAAGGGTTTACGGTTTTCATGTGATGAGGTTTTAGGGGATTCTAGGGCCATGGGTTTATTTTTTTCTATGACTGAGTGTTTTTATTTTTTGGGGTCTATGTGTTATTGGTTCTTTTGGAATGATGGTTTAGGGTTTTCTAGGGATGATTTTTAAGGTTTTATGTGGCTAGGATTTAGGGTTATTTGAGGATAATGGTTTAGGGTTCTCTAGGGATGAGGGTTTAGTGGTTCGTAGGGATAAGGGTTAAGGTTTTTTTTATTAGAGTGTAGGGTTTTCTGGGGATGAGGGTTTATAGTTTTCTGGGGAAGCTTTTTGGTTTTTTGGGGAAGAGGGTTTATGGTTTTATAAGTATGATGGATGAAGGTTTTATGAGGATCAAGTTTTAGGGTTTTATTTGGTGTTTGAGGGTTCAGGGTTTTCTAGGGTTAAGGGTTATTCATTTTATAGGGCTGAGGTTTTTTTTGTTTTCGGGTGATGAGGATTCGGTTTTTCTTAGGGTGGGAGTTTCGGACATTATGGTATTAGAGGTTTAGGGTTTTATTGGGTAATGGTTTCAGGTTTTTCTAGGGATAAGGGTTTATTATTGTTTGAGACTATTAGTTTAGTGTTTTTTAGGGACGAGGGTTTAGGGTTTTCTAGGAACGAGGATTTTAAGTATTCAAGGGATAAGGATTTAGGGATTTTAGGGGCTGCATGTTTAAGGTTATCTAGGGATAATGGTTTGTGGTTTTATTGGGCAGTGGGTTTAGGGTTTTTTAAAGCTGTGGGTTTAGGGTTTTCTGGGGATGATTGTTGATGGATTTCTTGGGCCTGAGGGTTTTTGGATCATGTGATGCTATGGTTTTAGTATTTTCTTAGTATGAGGGTTAATTTTATTCTAGGGATGAGGGTTTAGGTTAATCTTGGGATAATGGTTTATGTTATTCTTGGGTTTATGGTTTATGATTATCTAGAGATAAGGGTTTATTGTTTTCTATGGATGATAGTTTATAATTTTCAGGGGTTGAGGGTTTTTAGTGTCTGGGATTCAGGATTTATGTTATTTGTTCTGAATGTTTAGGGTTTTTTGGGATTAGGGTTATGAGTTTTTAGGTCTAAGGAATTATAGTTTTTTGGGGAAGACATTTTATTGTTTTTTGGTCATGAGGTTTTATGGGTTTTTTTGGGGGAAGAGGGTTAGGGTTTTTTTGGGCTGTTGGTTTTGGGGTTTTTATGGAAGGAGATTGGGGTTTTCTTGGTCTGGGAGTTTAAGGTTTTTTAGGGCTGAGTGTTTAGGGTTCTTTGGGGCTGTGGGTTTTGGGTTTTTTGTGGGTGATTATTTATGGTTTTTTGCAGATTAGGGTTTAGGATTTTTTTGGAAGAGGGGTTGGGGGTTATTCGGTCTTAGGGATTAGTTTCTTTTGTTGCTGAGGGTATAGGGTTTTTGGTGATTATGCATTTGGGATTTTTACTGGTGCGGGTTTAGGGTTTTTTGGGGCTGTGAATTTTGGGTTTGTTTGGGATGAGGGTTTATGGTTAATTTGAGGATGATGGTTTAGGGTTTATTGGGACTAGGGGTTTAGGTTATTTGGGGGATGAGGGTTTTATTGTTTTTTTTTGGCTGGGGGTTTAGGGATTTTGGAGGATATGGGTTAGGGTTTTTTGGGGCTCTGGGTTTAAGTTTTTTAAGGGAAAATGTTTTATGGATTTTTGAGGAAGAGGGTTTAGGGATGTATGGAGATGAGTTTTTAGGGTTTTTTGGCGCTAAGGGTTTATATTTTTTGGGGGGTTAAGGGATTCACGGTTTTTTGTGATGAAGGTTCATGGTTTTTTTGGGGTTGAGGTTTTAGATTTTTTGGGTTTTGAGGGTTTAGGTTTTTTGGGGGCTAACGGTTTAGGGTTTTGGGGGGATGAGGCTTTTGGTTTTTTGAGGGGTTAAGAAGTTATGATTTTTTATATCTGTTGGTTAAGGGTTTTTTGGAGTTTGGGGTTTATGATTTTTTGGGGTGGAGGTTTTAGGGTTTCTTGGGGATGAGGTTTTGTAGTTTTTTTGGGGCTAATGGATTATAGATTTTCTAGGATGAGGATTTGGAGTTTTTTACAGGAAAGTATTTAGGGTTTTTTAGGGATGAGTGTCTAGGAATTTTATAGCCACGGTTTTAGGATTTTATTGGTGGTGAGTGATTAGAATTTCTTGGGGAAGAGGGTCTATTATTTTTTAAGGCTGAGGCTTTAGGGTTTTTATAAGGATGTGGGTTTAGGGATTTTTTGGTTCTTGTAGTGTAGGGGTTTCATGATTAGGGTTTAGGTTTTATAATGTCTTAGGGTTTAAAGGTTTTTAGATGAGGTTTTATGGTCTTTTGGGCTAAGTGTTTTTGGTTTTTTAATACTGAGGGTTTAGTGTTTTTCAAGGATGAGTGTTTAGGATTTTTTGGGGCTCAGGGTTTATGGTTTTTTGGGATGAGTTTTTACTATTTTTTGGGGATGAGGGTTTAGGTATTTTTGGGGGTGAGGTTTTTTTGGTTTTTAGGCCTTAGGGTTTAGGGTTTTAATGGATTGAGGGTCTAGGTATTTTTGGGCCTGAGGGTTTAGGGTATTTTGGTGTGGTGGGTTTAGGATTTTTTTGGGTCTGTGGATTTTCCATTTTTGAGAATTTGGGTATTTTGTTTCTTGGGGAATAGTTTTTAGGGTTTTTATATAGTGGAGTATTTATGGTTTATTAGGGATAGGGGTATATAGTCTTTTGATAATTTGGGTTTTGGGATATTTTTGGGTAGACGGGTTTGGGTTTTAGGGGATAAGGGTTTAGGATATTTGGGTATGAGGGTATAGGGTTTTCTAGGGTAGATGTTATAGTGCTTTTTTGGGCTAAGGGATTGGTATTTTTTGGGGTAATAGTATCTGGTTTTTTGGGGGCTATGTGAAATTGTTTTTTTCATTATGAGTTTTAAGGGGTTTTGGGGAGGTTGTTTTCGGGTTTTTTGGGGGATAAGTTTTTTGGGTTTTTTGGGGATGGGAGTTCAGGTTTTTTTAATACTGACTCTTTTGGTTTTTTGGATATGAGGGTTCATGTATTTTTGGTTCATGTGGTTGAGGGTTTTTTGGTGTTGTGGGTTCATGTTTTTTTCATGAGGTTTTAGGGTTTTTTGTGTTGCGGTTTTATGTTTTTTAGGAATCATGGTTTAGGGTTCTCTGAGACTGAGGGAAGAGGGGTTTGTTGGGATAATTGTTTATGGTTTATGGAGAATAGGGTTGAGGTTTTTTGGGGGCTAGGGTTTGAGTTTTTTTTGTGATAGGTTTGAGGATTTTTTGGGATGATTTTATAATATTTTTCAGGGCTGTGAGTTGAGGGGTTTTGGGGATGACTGTTTAGGATATTTTGGGATTGAGGGTTTAGTGTTTTTTGGAGATGAGGGTTTAGGTTTTATTTTCTCTAAGGGTTTAAGGTTTTTTGGGGATTAGGATTTAGGAGTTTACTGGGCTGATGGTTTAGGTTTTTTGGGTATTAGGGTTTGGGTGTTTCTTGGGAATATGTTTTAGGTATTTTGGGTGGTGTGGGTTAAGGGTTTTTTTAGATATGAGGCTTTAGGGTTTTAGGGGTTTGGGGGTTGATGTTTTTTTGGTGATGAGGTTTTAGAGATTTTTGGGGATTATGGTTCATGGTTTTTTGGGACTGAGGGTTCATGGATTTTTGGGGATGGGGGTTTTGGATTTTCATGTCCGAGGGTTCAGGGTTTTTTATGCCTGATGGTTGAGGGTTTTTTTTGGGGTTGAGGGTAGAGTGTTTTTTTTTGGCCTGGGGGTTTAATTTTTTGAGGGGATGAGTGGTTAAGGTATTTTGGGGCTAAGGGATTTGGCTTTTTTCTTGGGGAGGTTTTTGGGATTTTTGGGTGGATGTTTTAGGGTTTTTTGGGATGAGGGTAGGTTGTTTGGGGATGTGGTTTTGGGTGTTTTTGAATTTGAGGGTGCAGTGATTTTGGGGGATGAGTGTTTAGATTTTTCTAAGGCTTGGGTTTTAGTGTTATTTTGGGATGAGAGAATAGGTGTTTTAAGGATAGAAAATTGGGGTTTTTTAGGAATCTGTGTAAGGTTTTATTGGGAATGAGGGATTAGTATTTTTTTGGGATGAGGGTTTAGGTCTATTGGGGGCTAAGGGTTTTGGGTTTTGGGGATGAGGGTTTAATATTTTTTTGGATGAGGTTTTAGGGTTTTTTGGGTAAGGGTTTTAATTTTTTTGGGATGAGGGTTTACTATTTTTATGGGATTATGGTTTAGGGTTTTTTGAGGATGAGGGTTTGGGGTATTTGTTGGGCAGAGTGTTTAATGATTTTTGGGTATGAGGGTTCAGAATTTTTTGGGGCCCAGGGTTTAGGGTTTTTGATGATGACGATTTAGGTTCATAAATGGATTGGGTTTAATGTTTTATGGGCCTGATGTTTTTGGGTTTCATGGGCCATGGAATCATGGTTTCGAGGAATTAGGTGTGCATTTTTAAACGGATGAGGGTTAGGGTTTTCTGGGAAATAGGGTTTAAGGTTTTTTGGGGATGAGGATTTAGGTTTTTAATGTGATGATGGTTTATAATTTTATGGGGTGTAGGGTTTTGGGTTTGGGGGGCTGAGGGTTTAAGCACTTTTTGGGATGTGTATTTTGGGTTTTAGAGTAGGAGGGTTTAAAGTTTTTTGGGATGATATTTTTCTGTTTTTTTTTCAAGATCTGGAATTAGGTGTTTTGGGGGAATAAGGTTTAGTAATTTCTTGGGATCAAGCATGTGTTTTTTGGGGTTGTTGGTATTGCAGTATTTGGGGGCTTAACGTTTAGTCTTTTCTTATACAGAGAGTTTAGGATTTTCTAGGGCTGGGTGTTATAGGTTTCCTTTCCAGGTGGGTTATAGGGTTTTATTGTGATGAGTGTTTATGGTTTTCTAGGGTGCAGGGTTTTCTTTTTTCTAGGTATCTTGGTTTTGGGTTTTATAGGGTCTAGGGATTAATGTATTCTATGGCTCAAAGTTTATGGTTTTTCAGGGATCATGGTTTACAGTTTTATAAGGATGAGGTTTTATGGTTTTTCAGGGATGGGGATCTAGGATTTTTTTGTGCTGAGTGTTTTGGGTTTTTATCATGTAGATGGTTTAGAGTTTTTTGGGGCTGAGGTTTTAGATTTTTTGGGATGAGGGTTTAGGGTTTTTTTATTGAGGGTTTATGGGTTTATGGGGTTGAGGGTTTAGTGTTTTCAAGGGCTGAGGGTTTATGGTTCTCTGGATCTCAGGGTTTAGGGTTTTTGTGGAATGTGGTCTTAGGGTTTTCTAGGGTTGAGGGATTATGGTTTTCTTGGGCTGAGGGTTTAGGGTTTTCTAGGGTTTAGGGTTTAGGGTTTTTTAGGACTGATGGTTTATGGTTTTCTAGGAATTAATGTTTATGTTTTTGGAGTTCTCAATGTTTTGGGATTTTTGGGACTCAAGTTTTAGGGTTTTATGGGGATCATGTTTTAGTGTTTTCTAGATCTCAAGGTTTAGGGAATTTTTGGCCTTAGTGTTTTGGGTTTTTTAGGTCTCAGGGTTTAGGGTTTTCTATGGATGAGGGTTTATAGATTTTGTGGGCTGTTAGTTTAGGTTTTTCTGGGGATAATGGTTTTTGTTTTTTAGGGTTGAGGGTTTATGGTCAACTGGGGAGGATGGTTTACAGTCTTATAGGGATGAGGGTTCAGGTCCTTTTGGGGCTATGGGTTTAGGATATTCTAGGGTTGTGGTTTAGGGTTTTATGGGGTTGAGGGTAAAGGGTCTACTTAGGATGAGGTTATTGGGTCTTCTAGGGATAAGGGTTTAGCATATTCATGGGTTGAGTGTTTGAGGTCTTCCAAGGATAAGGGTTTTGGTCTTTTTTGGGGTTTAGGGTTTAGGGTTTTCTATGTATGAGGGTTTAGGGTTTTCAATGGATGAGGTTTTAGGGTTTTCTAGGGCTGATAGATTAGTTTTTTCTAAGGTTAATGGTTCTAGATTTTCTATGATGAGTGTATAGGGGTTTCTAGGGAAGAGGGATTAAAGATTTCTATGGATGAAGTTTTAGCATTATCTAGGGTTGATGGTTTAGGGTTTTCTATGGTTGAGTGTTTAGGATTACCTAGGGATGAATGTTTAGGGATTTTTTGGCGCTGAGGGTTCAGGTTTTATGTGTTAGAGGTTTTAGGTTTTTTTGGGGCTGAGGGTTCAGGGATTTTCTGCATGAGGGTTTTCTGGTGTTGTGGGTTTAGGGTTGTTTGGGGTAAGGGGTTAGGATTGTTTTTGGGATGAGATTTTTTGGTTTTTTTAGATAAGGTTTTATGGTTTTTTGGGCCTGAGGTAAGTGTTTTTTTGGGGGGATAAGGGTTGAGGGATTTTTGGGGAAGTGGGTTGGGGTTTTTTGGGGGATAAGGGGTGATATGTTTTTAGATATGAGGTTTTAGGTTTTTTTGTGCATGTTTTAAAGGTTTTTTTGGATAAGGGTAGAGGGTTCCTGGGGCTAAGAATTGAAGGGGGGGGTTGGATGATGGTTTAGTGTTATTTAGGGATGAGTATTCAGGAGTTATTTTTAGTGAGGTTTTATGTATTTTTAGTGATGAGGGGTTAGGATTTTAGGGGTGAGGATTTATGGGTTTTTGGGATTTGGGTTTACTGTTTGTTGGGGATGAGGGTTTATGTGTTTTTTGAGTTTAGGGTTTAGGATTATTTGTTGGTGAGGGTTTAGGGTTTTTGGGGGACGATATGTTAGGTTTTTTTGGATTGAGGGTTTTTTGGGATAAGGGTTTAGGGATTTGGGGGATGGAGTTTTAGGGTTTTTTGTGTTTAGTTTTTGGGGTTTTTCGGGGATGAGGGTTTAGGATTTTTGGGGTTGAGTGTTCAAGGTTTTTTAGGATTTAATTTTTAGGGTATTTTTTGTACTTGGGTTTAATATTTTTTTTGGGGATGAGGGTTTATGGTTTTTTCCTAGTGTTTTAGTTTTTTCAGGTATGAGGGTTTATGGTTTTTTGGATCTAACCTTTTAGGGAATTTTTGGGATGATGGTTTAGGGATTTTTTTGGATGAGGGTTTAGAATTTTTTGGGTATTAGGGTTTGGTGTTTTTTAGTGATGAGGGTTTAGGGTTTTTTGGGGATGAGGGGGTATGATTTTTTTAGGATGTGGGTCTAGGGTTTTTTGGGGTTAATGGTATTGTGTTTTTGGGGAATGAGGGTTTAGGGTTTATAGGGGATGTGTGTATAAGTTTTCATAGGGATGGGGGTTTTGGGTTTTTTATTTTTTAGGGTTTTGGGTGTTTGCGGGTTAATGGTTTTGGGTTTTTTTTGGATGAGTTTTTAGTATTTTTTGGGAGTGATGGTTTAAGGTTTGTTGGGATGAGGGTCTTGTTATTTTTATAGATGAGGGTTTAAGGATTTTTTGGGGTGAGGGTTTAGGGTTTCTTGGGACTGAGTGTTTATGGTGTTTTAGGATTTAGGTATTATGATTTTTTGAGCCTCAAGTTTTAGGGATTTTGGGGGGTGAGGGTTTAGGTTTTTTATGTATAATGGTTTAGGGTTTTTTCAGATAGAGTGTTTAGTGTGTTTTGGGGATGAGGGTTTAGGGTTTAGGGTTTTACATGGATGATATTTAAGGGGGTTTGTAGATGAAGGTTGTTTTTTTAGGGGATTGGGGTTCAAGGTTTTTTTGGGGGATGAGGGTTTAGTGTTTTTTTGTGCCTAAGGGTTTACAATTTTTTAGGATTTGGTGTTGAAGGGTTTTTGGGAATGAGCATTCATAGTTTTTTGGGGATAAGGTTCTTGGATTATTTGGCACTGAGGATTTAATTTTTCTTAAGGTTTAGGGTTAAGGGTTTATGGTCTTTTGGGACAATGGATTTAGGGTTTTCTAGGGAAAGCAGTTAATTTTTTTTATTAGGGTTTATGGTTTTTTGGCACTAAGGGTTTAGGGTTTTTTGGTGTTGGGGGAGATCTCTTTTTTATGATAGGGGTTGAGTTTTTTCTGGGGAAGTTGGGTGTTGGTTTTTTTCACTGAGGGTTGAGGTGTTTTTGGCATTGAGGTTTTTTGTGCTCGTTTTGAGGGTTTTTATAGGCTAAATGTATTTGGTTTTTTGGTTGGAGGGTTGAATTTTTTGTGGGATGAGGGTTCAAGGTTTTTTTGGGAATGTGGCTTTAGTTCCCTTTGGCTTTGAGGATTTAGCAATTATTTGGGATGAGGGTTTAGGTTTTTTTGGGATGACGGATTATGGGTTTTAAGGATGAGGGTTTATGGGTTTTGATATTATGGTTCAGAGATTGTTGGGGATGAGGGTTTAGGGATTTTTTGGTTTCAGGGTTTAGGGTTCTTTAGGTTTGAGGTTTTATGGTTTTTTGGGGTTGAGGGTTTAGGGTTTTGTGGAGTTGAGAGTTTTTTTTGGAATAAGTGTTTAGGGTTTTTGAGGGATGAGGGTTAGGGTTTTTTGGGGATAAGGGTTATTTAGGGATGTCGTTTCAAGGTTTTTGGATATGAGGATTCATGGTTTTTAGTCTTGA
Organism: Viscum album; assembly: GCA_963277665.1. NCBI lineage: Eukaryota > Viridiplantae > Streptophyta > Magnoliopsida > Santalales > Viscaceae > Viscum > Viscum album. The sequence goes on from OY728164.1 coordinate 1,801,389,437, forward strand.
TAATTGATGGTTTTTTGGTGTTCAAGGTTGAATGTTTTTTTAGGGATGTGGATTTATGGTTCTTTGGACCTTAGGGTTAAGGTATTTTTAGGACTTGGGGTTTAGAAATGGTTTGGGACGTGGTTTTAATGGTATTGGGTGCAGTGGGTTTAGTGGTTTTTTGGACTAAGGGTTTAGGTTTTAGGGTTTTTTTGGGATGATGGTTTGGAGTTTTTTGGGGCTGAGGGATTTTGTTTTCTTGGGCTTAGGGTTTAGATATTTTGTGTGCTGACGTAATTGCTATTTTTTGTGCTGAGGGATTAGTGTTTTTTAGGGTTGATATATTGTGGTTTTGGGGGTTGAGGGATTATTGTTTTCATAAAGATGAGGATATAGGGTTTTTCATATTGAATGTTCATGTTTTTTTGGATTGTGTGTTTAGGGTTTTTTGGGGGGAGAGATTGTGATTTGTTGGGTTTGAGGGTTTATGTTTTTTTGGGATTGAATGTTTACGATTTTCTGGTGTAGATTGTTTAGGGTTTTTTGATTCTTTTTATTAATGGATGTTTGGGGTGCAGGTTTAAGGTTTTTGGGGGATGAGGGTTTTGGTTTTTTTCTGGGATATGGGGTTTTAGTTTTTGGGGATATGATTTTAGGGCATTTAGGGATGAGTGTTCAAGAAATTTTTTGGAATAAGGTTTACTATTTTTTTGGGATAATGGTTTCATGTTTTCTGGGATGAGGGTTCTTGTTTTTTTGGGGCTATGTGCTTTTGGTTTCTTGGGGATGAGGTTTAAGGGTTTTATGTGGATGAGGGTTTAGGGATTTTTGGGGTGAAGGGTTCTGGATTTTTTGAGCAGATGGATAAGGGTTTTTTAGGGATTAGGGTTTAGGGTTTTTGGGTTGAGGCTTGAGGATTTTGCAGGGTAGAGGGTTTTGGGTTTTTTTGGGGTGAGGGTTCAGGATTTTTTGGGGATGAGGGTTGAGGGAATTTTGGGGATGAGGTTATAGGGTTTTTTAGTGAAGAGGATTCATGGTTTTCTGGTGATTAGGGTTAGTGTTTTTTGGGTATGAGGGATTAGGTGTTATTTGGGATGAGAGTTGATGGATTTTCATGGATGAGGGGTTATGATTTTTGGGGCCAAGTTTTTTGGGGTTTTGGAACATAGTGTTTTGATCTTTTTTGGGATGAGGCTTTATGGGGTTTTGGGATGAAGGATGTGGGTTTTTGGGGTTGTGGGTTTATGGTTTTTTGGGGATGATGATTTAGTGTTTTTAGGGTAGATATTTAAATGGGCGTGGGGGATGGGTGTTTATAGTTTTCTAGGTATTGAGGGTGCAATTTTTTTTTGGTCTGAGGGTTAAAGTGTTAGGACCAACAGGGACCTATGTACCCTGAGAGGGGGGGGGGTTAAATCAGTGTATGGATATTCTTTTTCAAAATTCTTCATACCCCACTGGATCTCGACCTCTTTATTATAAGGTTCACTTTTTTTCACTTATGTGTTTATTATGATCACTTATTTTCTTCTTTATCTGATGATGATGCTTTAAATGAAATGCAGGGAAGTAAGTAGGCAAACACGAAGATTTTTACTTGGTTCACGTTCACTGGGCTACATCCAAGGAGCATACACCGACAAGTTACTGGTCATACAAAATTCCACTATTCTTCACTATATGTGGATACAATGGTTCGGGGACATTCTATCTATCCAACGCTCACTGCCTTTAGAATGTTTATGGTCAGATCACTTCTTTCCCAAGGGTCACTCCTTGTTTCTCTCTCTTTAGCTCACTGCCGGTGTAGAGGATCACCTTCTTCCTCTTTCTTTGCTCACTGATCTAGAAAGGATCCACTCATAGTTTATAAACTTTTAGGTCTCTTCATTATCACAAATGAATACATCCTCTGTTGTATGTGGATGCTCTGTTGAAGTCCAACTTTCACCTGTAGATGAATCTCTCTTTGCATCGAAGGTATCGGGAAATCTTCCAGCTTCCACGCAGCCCTGAATCACTACCGGAAATCACCCTTACTTGGAGCCCTTCTCTAATCCAGTGCGCAAGTATCGGTGCGCAAGTCAACACTGACGCGCAGGTCCACCTCAACCACCTACGCGACACAACCTTCTTCGACTCCAAACCTGCGTGACTCACTTCCTTCCTTGCCCAAACCGCCTTAGGTGCGCAACTATTACTTGGTGCGAAACTTCCACCTACGCAACCACACACCACTTGCATGACCACCACACTAGTGAGATGAGAGCTATGATTTTTCCAAGTGTTGAACTCAATTAAAAACGAGGAGGGGTTTTCCTGTATTTATAGGCATTTGGACACCCTGCGCGATGGCGCGTAAATCTCCCCTCAGTGCGTAAGTCCCGGCACGCAAGTCTCTGTCCTTGAAAGTCACTTACGCGACCAACCCAATACTTGTGCAACCCTCTTTCCAATTCCATTTATTGATATTATGATCTTGAAAAACAACAGGCACGCAAGTTCCCAAGCCTTCTAGGAATCGGCACGTAAGACTCTTCATGTCGCGTAGGTCACTTGCGCGACCACACCAATACTTGCATGACCCTCTTTACATTGCCATATTTTGACCTTCTGATCCTGAAAAAAATTAGGCGCTAAAGTTCCCTCTCCTTTAAGTACACGGCACACAAGTCTCTTTGTCAAAACCACTTTTCTTCATTTTCCGATTTTCAGGCCCCAAAATTTTGCAAACACTAGAAAACAGCGCCACCTTGTATCTGCTCTTTTTGTACTGCCTCCAGATCATCCATTCCATAGTCGACGTTTTTTGAATCAAACATGGATCATTGACCATAGCTCTTGAACTCTAAATTCCACCATGAAATCCCCTTTGTCAACAAAATTGTATGTCATGGATTTCTTTGTCAACAATCACAACACAGATGACCACTTTGTCAACAAACACAATCACCTCAAAAATGATTCAATGATACATTGACGGATTTTTTCCCAACATAAAGAATTTTTGGGGATGAGTGTGGAAATTTTTATGGGGCATAGGGTTTAAGGTTTTATGGGAAAGATGGTGTATGTTTTTTTGGGACTAAGGATTCCGGGGTTTTAGGGTTTATGGATGAATTTTTTTTTGAGATGTGAATATAGGTATTTTTGGGGGTAAGGAGTTTATGATTTTTTAATGCTAAGTGTTTATGGTTTTTTGGAGCTATTGGTTTAGGATTCTTCAGGGCCGAAGGAAGAGGTATTTTTGGGATATAGTTTGAGGGTTTTTTGCAGAAGTGGTTTGATATGTTTTTGGGGATGAAGGGTGAGGGTTTTTTGGGATGACTGTTGAGAGTTTTTTGTTATTGTTCTAAGGGTTTTTCATGTTGAGGGTAGAGGGATTTTTGGGATGAGGGTTGAGGTTTTTTGGGGGGGATGAGGGTTAAGGGTTTTTTGGGGATGAGGGTTTAGTGTTTTTTGAGGAATAGGGTTTATGTTTTATTTGGGATGAGGGTTTAGGGATTTTTGGGGATGATGATTTAGGGGTTTGGCACTAAGGGTTTAAGGGTGTTGTGGATTATGGTTTTGAGTTTTTTTAGGATTAGTGTTTAGGGGTTTTCTGGGATTATGATTTAGGGTTTTTTGGGTTTGAGGGTTTAGGGTTTTCTATGGATGAGGGTTTCGTGTTTTTGAGGTTGAGGGTAGAGGGTTATTTGGGGTTGAGGGTTTAGGGGTATTTTGGGATGAGGGTTCAGGTTTTTTGGTGTTGAGGGTTTAGGGTTTTGGGGGGCTGAGTGTTTTTCATTTTTGGGGCTAAGGGTTTAGGGTGTTTTAGGACTCATTGTTGAGTGTTTTTTTGGTGATGAGGGTTGAGTGTTTTTTTTTGGATATGGGTTTAATGTTTTTGGGGATTAGGGTTTAGGGTTCTTTAAGGATGACAGTTTTTGGTTTTTTGTGGTTAATGTTGTATGGTGTTGGGTTAATGCTTTATTGTTTTTTGGGGATGATGGTTTGGGGTTTTTTTAGGGGTGAGGGTTTAGGGTTTTTTGGGTTTGGGGGATTAGGGGTTTTTTGGGGTGAGGGTTTAGGTTTTTGGTGGACTAAGGGTTAAGAGTTTGTTGGGTTATGATGGAATATAATATTTGGGTAGACGAATTAGTGTTTTTTAGGTCATAGTGTTTAGGTTTTTTAGGGTTGAGGGATTAGTGTATTTTTAGGGTTGTAGGTTTAAGGTTTTTTATTATTTAATGTTAAATTTCATTGGTCTCGGGTGTTTAGGGGGTTTTAGGGTTGAACTTTTAATATTTCTTAGGCTTGAGGGTTCGTTGTTTTGGGACTGAGGGTTTATGGTTTTTTGGGTGTAGAGGGTTAAGGGTTTTAGGGGCGAAGCGCATAGGGTTTTTTGGTGTATGGGGTTTAGTGTTATGGGGGGATGAGGGTATTGGATTTTCATTCGGTTTGGGGTATGGTTTTTCAGGGGATTCTGGTTTATGGTGTTTGTGTTTGACGTTTTTGGGTTTTTTGGGGAATAATGTTTATGGTTTTTGGGGGCTTTGGGTTTTGTGTTTTTTTGGATGAGGGTTTTGCGTTTTTTGGGGATGATAATTAAGGTATTTTTGAGTATGAGGGTTTATTGTTTTTAGGGATAAGGGTAATGATTGTTTTAGTGATTAGAAGTGATTGTATTTTGGTGATGAGGGTTTTGGGTTTTTTGGGGCTGAGGTTTCATGGATTTTTGGGGATGGTTTGATGGTTCATGGTTTTTTGGTGTCGAGGGATTAGTATTTTTTATGGCTGAGGGTTGAGGGTATTTTGGGGATGAAGGTTCATGGTTTTTATGGGATTGGGCATATAGGTTTCCATAGGAATGAGGTTTTAGGTGTTATTTGGGATGAGGGTTCAATGATTTTTGGTGACGATGGTTTAGGAGTTTTGGGTCGGTGGGTTTTGGAGTTTTGGGGCTTAGGGTTTAGAGTTTGTTGGGTTTTAGGGTTTATGGATTATTTGGGTTGAGGGTTGAGGGGTTTTTGGGGTTGTGGGTTCAATGTTTTTTGGGGCCGAGGGGTTTGGGAATTTTTTGTTGAAGTTCAAGGGGATTTTGGGGATGCGGGTTTTCGGTTTTGGGGGACAAGGGTGCAATGTTTTTGGGGTTGAGGGTTCAGTGTTTTTTGGGGATGATAGATTACTGTTTTATTGGTCCTAGTGTTTTGGTTTTTTTGGAGGATGGTTCATATTTTCTTGATGTTTATGGTTTTGGGTTTTTTGGGGATATTGGTTCTCGGGTTTTTGGGGATGGGGGATAAGGGTTTTAAGGATGAGGGTTTATGGTTTTTTTTTTGGAATGAGGGTAAAGGGTTCTTTGGGGATAAGTGAAGAGGGTTTTTTGGGTTATGGGTTGAGGGTTTTTTGGGGGGAAGTGGGCTGAGGGTTTTTAGGGATACGAGGTGAGTGATTTTTTTCTATGGATTGATTGTTTATTGTGATATTTTTGAGGTGTTTTGGGATGTTGGTAGAGTGTTTTTGGAGGCTAAGGGTTGAGTGTTTTCTGGGGATCAGGGTTCAGGATTTTTTGGGGATTATGGTTGAGTGTTTTTTTTGGGATGAGGCATTAACTGTTATTTGGGATGAGGGTTTATGTTTTTTTATGGTTGATGGGTATTCAGTTTAGGGGATGAGTGGTTAACTGAATATGGGATTGTGGTTTAGGGGTTTGGGGATAAGGATTTAGAGGTATTTTGGGTTGATTTTTTAGGGTTTTTTGTGGATTAGGTTTGAGGAGTTTTTTGGGGTACAGGGATTATGGTTTTTTGGTTTGAGGGTTGGGGTTTTTTTGGGATAAAATTATAGGGTTTTTTAGGGTGTTGGTTCAAGGTTTTTAGAATATTATTATTGAGGGGTTTTTTGGGGTTTAGTGTTTACTTTTTTGGGGCCAAGGGTTCATGGATTTTTTTTGGACCGATTTTTGAGGGTTTTTTGGTGTCGGTGATTGAGTGTTTTTATTATGCTGAGAGTTAAAAAAAATGGGGATTAGTGATTAGTTTTTTTTGGGCTGAGGTTTTAGGGTTATTTGAAATGATGTTTTAGGTTTTTCTAGGGCTGGGGGTTTAGGGTGTTTTGATTCGGTGGTTTTCAGGGTTTTAGAGCTAAGGGTTTATGCTTTTTTAGGGATGAGGGTTTAGCATTTTTGGGGGATGAGGGTTTAGGTTCTTTTGGGAAAAGGGATTAGTGTTTTTCGGTTAAAGAAATAGGGTTTTCTAGGGATGAGGGTTTATGTTTTTTTATTGATGAGGGTTAAGGGTTTTTTCAGGTCAAGGTATTAGTGTTTTTTAGGTGATGCATGTTTCAGGTTTTTTAGGATTATGGGTTTTGGTTTTTTTGGGCCTTGAGGATTTAGGGTTCATTGTAGAGGAGGGGTAAGGATTTTTTGGACTAAGGGTTTTGGGGTTTTGGGGATAATGGTTTAGGGTTATTTAAGGGTTGAGTGTTAAGGTTTTTTTGGGGATGGGGTATAGGATTTTTTTGTAATAAGGGTTTTGGGGTTTATTGGTCTGTGCATGATATGTTTTTGTGGGATTGGGGTTTTGGGAATTTGGTGATGTCCATTTACGATTTTTTGGGCATAGGGTTTAGGGTTTTTTAGGGACAAGTTTTTAGTTTTCTGTGGGGATGAGGGTTTTGAATTTTTTTTGGGCTATGAGGTTTTGGTTTTTGGGGTTTGTGGTTTATGTGGATCTTAAGTATGGGGGTTTATGGTTTTTTGGGATAATGGTTTCGAGTCTTTTTTTGAATGAGGGTTTAGGAATTTTTTAGGCTGAGAGATTAAAGTTTTTTGTGGCTAAGGGTTCAAGGTTTTTTGGGGTTGAGGGTTTAGGTTTTTTTGGTGTTGAGGGTTCAAAACATTTTTTATGGATGAGGGTTGATGGTTTTTTGGGGCTATGGTTTTAGGGTTTTTTGGGGCTTAGGGTTTAGGTTTTTTTTCCTACGGGATTATTTTTCAGGTGTTGAGGGTTTAGGGTTCTTTGTGTGTGAGGCCAAGGGATTTTTGATTTTTTCATGGAATAAGGATGAGGGTTTGGGGATGAGGTTTGAGGGTTTTTTGGGCTGAGAATTGGAGGTTTTTTGGTGCTAGTTTTTATGGTTTTTTTGGGTTGAGGATAGAGGGTTTTTTGGGGTTGATGGTAGATGGTTTTTTTTTGGGATGATGGTTCAAGGTTTTTTGGGGATGTGGTTTTGGTATTATTTGGGGATGAGGGATTAGGTTTTATTTAAGATGAGATTTTAGGTATTTTTTCAATGACATTTTATGTGTTTTATTGGGGGAGAAGGTTTATAGGTTTTTGGATTTAGGGTTTATTGTTTGTAGGGGCAGATGGTTTTGTGGTACTTTGGGATGATGTTTTAGGTTTTTTTGAGGATGTGGGTTGAGGTTTTTTTTGGGGTTGAGGGTATATGCTTATTGGTGGATGAGGTTTTAGGGTTTTTTTTGGATTTTTGTTTATGTATTTTTTTGGGGGGGGGGTTAGGAGTTTTGGGGCCAAAGGTTTTGTGGTTTTGGGGATTAGAGATTAGGGTTTTTTGGGGTCGAGGGATTAGAGGTTTTTTGTCCTGAGGGTTGAAGGTTTCTTGGAGCTAAGGTTTGATGTTTTTTTGGGGCTGAGAGTTCATGGTTTCTTGGTTTAATGGTTGAGGGTTTTGTGGATGAGGGCTTATGGTTTTTTGGAGATGAGCATTTGGGGTTTCTTTGTGTAGAGGGATCCGGTTATTGGGGATAAGGGTTTAGGGTTTTTTGGACCAAGGGTTCAAGGTTTTTTATACCAGATGGATTAGGGTTTTTTAGGGAATAGGGTTGAGGGTTTATGGGGATTAGGGTTAATGGTTTTTTGGGTTTTTAGATTGAATGTTTTTTGTGGAAAAAGGTTTAGGGTTTTTTGTAGATGAACATCTAGGGTTTTATGGGGATAGGTGTGTAGGGTGTTTTAGGGATGAGTGGTTAGGGTTTTTTGAGGATTGTTTTAGGTTTGTTTAGCGATGAGGGTTTTAGGTTTTTTGGGATGATGGGTTTGTTTTTTGGGGGGATGAGGGTTTCAATTTTTTAGGTCTGAAGATATAGGGATTTTTGGGGTGATGGATTGGGGTTTTTTGGGGATAAGGGTTTAGGGTTTTAGGGATGAGGCTATAGTGTTTTCATGCATCAGAAGGTTTAGAGTTGTTTGGGGTTGAGGGTTTTGAGTTTTGGGGGATGACTGTTTAGGTTTTTTTGGGACTACAATTGTCAGGGTTTTTGGGAATGGGGGATTAGGGTTTTTTCAGATTAGTTTTTAGTGTTTTTGTACGGTGAGGTTTTATAGTTTTTTGTGGGATAGAGTTTAATATTTTTTGGGGTTGTGGGTTTAGGTTTTTTGGGGGTAAAGGATTGAGGGTAATTTGGGTATAATGGTATATGAATTATTTGGGATGATTGTTTAGGTTTTATGGGGATGTGGGTTTAGTTTTTTGGCGATGAGGGTTTAAGGTTGCATGGGGTAGAGGCTTTAATGATTTCTAGGGATTTGGATTTATGTTTTTGTTGGCCTTAGGGTTTAGGGTTTTACGGGGCTGAGGGATCAGTTTTTATGGGGACGAGGGTTAATAAATTTCTAAGGTTGAGGGTTAGGGTTTTGTAAGGCTGTGGGTTTGGGGTTTTCTTGGGTTGTGGGTTTAAGGTTTTCTGGGGTGGATGGTTTAGTTTTTGTTTGGGCTTGAGGGTTTAGGTTTTCTGAGGATGAGGGTATAGGGTTTTCTACAGTAGTGGATTTTTTGTTTTTTGGGTACGAGTGTTTATTTTTTTCTAGGGATGAGGTTTTTGAGTTTTTTGAACCTCAAGATTTAGAGTTCTATGAGGCTTAAGGTTTATGGATTTCAAGGGTTTCTAGGGTATGGGGATTATGGTTTTCTAGGACTAAAGGTTTCAGGTTTTATTCGGATAAGGGTTTAGGGTTCTTTGGTGCTAAGTGTTGAGGGTTTTCTGGTGCTGAGGGTTTAGGGTATTCTAGGGACGATGGTTTATCATTTTCTAAGGCTAATACTGTAGGTTTTTCTAGTATCAGGGTTTAGGTTTTTCTAGGGATCATGGATTAGTATTTTCTAGGGATCATGGTTTAGGGTTTTTTATGGTTTTGGGTTAAGGGTTTTTTGTGGCTTGGGTTTTGCGGTTTTTTATGAATTAAAGATTAGGGATTTTTAGGGATGAGTGTTTGGAGATTTCATGGGCTAGGGTTTTAGGGTTCTCTAGGGAATAGGGTTTAGTGTTTTCTAGGGTTGAGATTTTAGGGTTTTTTGATGATGGTGATTTAGGGGTTCTAGGGGATGAGGATTCGATACTTTCTGAGGATTTGGTTCTACCATTTATTGGGGCTCGGGGTTTAGGGTTAATGGTCTTTTGGGGATAAGGGCGTAGGGTTTTCATGGAATAAAGGTTTACGATTTGATTAGGATGATGGATTTGGTTTTTATGGGAATCAGGGTTTATGTTTTTTAAGTGCTCAAGGTTTAGGGTTTTATGGGGCTTAGGTTTTAGGGTTTTAAAGGTCTTCTGGTTTTGGTTTTTCTGGATCTCATGTTTTGGGTTTTTTGGGATGAGGGTTTAGGGTTTTCAGGAGATCATTATTTAATTTTTTTTGGGGATGTGGGTTTAGGGATTTTGAGGAATGAGGGTTTAGGTTTTTCTGGTGTGATGGTTCTGGTTTTTCTATGGGGGAGGGTTTAGGTTCTTATAAGGATGTTTGTTTAAGTCAATCTTGGTTTTAGGGTTTATGGTATTCTGAGACTAAGGGTTTACAGTTTTATGGGGCTAATGGTTTAGGGATTTATTAGGTAAATGGTGTATGGATTTATTATGCTAATAGTTAAGGGTGTTCTAGGGATGTTTTTTTGGTTCTTATGTTGTATTGGGTTTAGAGACTTCTAGGATTGAGTGTTTGGGGGATTATTGGGATGTGGTTTTAGGGTTTTTCTTGGTGCAGATGTTTTTGAGTTTTTTGGGGAATATATTTTATCATTTTTTGTAGATGATATTTTAGGGTATTATAGGTATAAGGGTTTAGGGTTTTTTGGGGGGGATGACATATGGTTTTCTAGGTCTGATTGTTTAGGGGCTTCTTGGGATGAGGGTTTAGGTTTTTCTCGGGCTAAGGGTTTACAATTTTTAAATGCTGAGGATTTAGGATTTAATGGGGTTGAGGGTTTAAGGTTTTTTGTGGTTTAGTGTTTAGGTATTTCTAGGGTTGAGGGTTTAGTGTTTTCTGTGAATAATGTTTTAATTATTTCTCAGGATGATGGTTTAGGATTTATGGGGCAATGAGTTTATAGTTTTTCGAAGCTAGTGTTTTAGGATTTTCTCTGGCTGAGGGATTATAGTTCTTTGGAACTGAGGGTTGAGAGTTTCTGGGGATATGGTTTTAGGGTTTTCTAGGGTTAGGGTTTTGGGTTATTTGGGGACGAGGGTTTAGGGTTTTATAGGGATCAGGGTTTTGGGGTTTCTAGGGATGGGGTTTTAGGGATAGAGGTTTAGGGTTTTCTAATGACGAGGGATTGTAGTTTTCTATGGTTAGGGGATTAGGATTTTTTGGGGATAAGGGTTTAGGGTTTACTAGGGTTGAGGGTTGAGGTTTTCTGGGGATAATGTTTTATGACTTTATGGGACTGAGGGTTCAAGGTTACCTAGGGTTAAGGTTTTTGGCTTTTATGGGGTTTTGATTTTTGAGTTTTTTTGGGCTAAGGTTTTAGGGTTTTTTGGGGATGAGGTATTAGTTATTTCTAGTGTTGTGGGTTTTCTAGGGTTTTTGGTTTATTGTTTTCTAAGGATGATGATTTAGGGTTTTCTAGGGATAAGATTTTATAGTTTTCTAGGGATGAAGGTTTAGGGTATTTTGGAGATAATGGTTTAGTATTCTCAAAGGATGTAGTTCTAGGTATTTTTGAGGAAGATGGGTTACTTTTTTCTATGATTGAGGGTTTATTATTGTGTATGATAGAGGGTTTAAGATTTCTGGGGATGATGGATTTGGGTAATCTAGGGATAATGATTTATTGTATTCCCTATGTGAGGGATTATGGTTTTTTCTGGGTCTGAGGGATTTTTTGGGTTGAGGGTTTTCTATTTTTGTGTATTTGGATTTGGTTTCTTCTAGAAAATATGGTTCAGGGTTTATTGAGATGAGTGTTTAGGGGTTTTTTGGGATGATTGTTTATGTTTTTTTGGGGGTAGAGGGTTTAGGTTTTTCTAGGTTTGAGGTTTTTGGAGTTTTTGAGGATAATGGTTTAATGTTTTTTGGGACCGAGGGTTGGGGGTTTATGGGGATGATGGTCTAAGTTTTTTTATGTATGTGGGATTTAAGGTTTTATGGATGAGAGTTTTTGGGGCTGAGTGTTAATGGTTTTCTAGGGCTAAGGGTTTTTTGTTTTCTCTTGCTGGGTGTTTATGGTTTGATAGGGATAAAGGTTTAGGTTTTTCTAAGGTTGAGGGTTTAGAGTTTTCTAGGACAGAGGGTTTAATCTATTTTGGGGTGTATTGTTTCTTGTTTTCTAGGGATGAGGATTTTTGATTTTCTATGGAATATTATTTTGGGTTTTCGGGAGTGAAAGGGTTTTGGTATCTGGGTTTGAGGGTTTAATAAATTTTGGGGATGACTGTTTATGGAATTTTTTGTTATTTTTTGGTTTTTCTAAGGGCTGAGGTCTTAGGGATTTCGGGGGTTTATGGTTTAGGTTTTTTTATGCTTGTGTGTTTAGGTTTTATGGGAGAAGAGGTTTTAGGAATTTTTAGGGATGAGGTTTTTTTGAGATTTTTGGGACTAAATGTTTTCTATTTTTGCGGGTTGAGTGGATAGGGTTTTTTGGGGCTGAGGGTTTAGGGTTTTTTGGGGATGATGGTTTTTGGTTTTTTGTGGATAGGGGTTTAAGCATTTATGTAGATAAGGGTTTTTAGTTTTTTGGGGATAAGGGTTTTGGGATTTTATGGGATTAGGTTTTAGGGTTTTTTGGTGTAGGGGTATAGGGTTTTTTTGGGTGATTATGGATTATGTATTTTTAGGGTTGAGGTTTTATGGATTATTGTTTTTTTGGTGCGAGGGTTTAGGGTTTTTGGTGTAGATTGTTTAGGATTTTTTTGGACCAAGGATTTAATATTTTTTGGGGATGTGGGTTTTATTATTTTTTTGGTTAATGGTTTAGGGTATTTTTGGGCTACGAGTTTAGGGTTTTTGGGGAAGAGGGTTTAAGTTTTTTTGGGGCTAAGTGTTTAAGGATTTTTTGAGGGTCAGGGTATAGGGTTTTTTATTGATGAGGGTTTTCGGTTTTTGGGGGATGACTGTTTAGGGTTTTTTTGGGGTGAGTTTTTTTAGGGATGAGGTATTTGGTCTTTATGGGCCTAAGGGTTTAGGGTTTTTTTGGGATGACGGTGTAACGTTTTTAATGGATAATGGTTTATTGTATTTGGGGAATGAGCGTTTTGGTTTTTTTAGGGATGAGGGTTTATGTTTTTTTGGGGAAATAGGTTGTTTTTGTTTTTTGGGGCTAAGGTTTATGGTTTTTTTGGGCTGAGGGTTTAGGGTTTCATAGGGAAGATAATTATTGGTTTTTTTTGGCAGAGGGTTTATGTATTTGTTAAGATGAGGGTTTAAGGTTTTTTTGGGGCTGAGAGTTTAGGGTTTTTTGGGATGAGGTTTTAGGTTTTTTTGGGGCAGAGGGTTTGGTGTTCTTAGGATGATTGTTTAAGGTTTTTTGTGGAATATGGTTTTGAGTTTTTTGGGGATAATGGTATCAGGTTATTTTGGGACATGTGTTTAGGTTTTTCTAGGGCTGACAGTTTAGGGTTTTTTGGGGTGGGGGTTTTGGGTTTAGAGGGTATGAAGGTTTGGGGTTTTTTTAGGAATTATAGTTTATGGTATATGGGGTTTAGGTATTAGGGTTTTCTAAGGATGAGGGATTTGTGTTTTTTGGTGATGAGGGTTTAGTGTTTTTTAATGAGGGTTTAAGGTTGTTTAGGGAAAAGGGTTTAGGGTTTCTTAGGATAAGGGTTTAGGGTTATTTAGGGGTGAGGTTTTTGGGATTTTTGGGAAAGGGGGTTCAGTGTTTTCTAGAATTGTGGGTTTTGGTTTTTTTGGGCCTAAGGGTTTAGGGTTATTGAGGATGAGGGTTTATGATTTTTTTAGGTTTGAGGTTTTAGTCGTTTTTGGGACTAATGGTTTATTGTTTTTTTTGGTGTTGATGGTTTTGAGCTTTTTACGGATAACTGGTTAGTGTTTTTTGGGGTTGGGGTTTAGGGTTTTTGGGGGATGAGGGTTTACGGTTTTTTGTGATGATGGGTTTGGGTTTTTGTTGATGAGCATTTAGTGAATTTAGGGATGAGAGTTTAGGGTATTACGGGGTAGAGGGTTTAGGTTTTTTGGGGATAATTGTTTGGTGTTTTTTTGGGGTAGTTGGTTTTGGGTTTTTTTGGGGCTATGGGATTTTGGTTCATTGTCTATGAGGTTTAACTGAGTTTTGGGTGTGAGGGTTTGGGTTTTTTTTGGGATAAGGGTTCACGATTTTTTAGGTCTAAATGTTCAAGGTTTTTTTGGTTTTGAAGGTTTAGTGTTTTATTGGAGCTGAGGGTTGGGGGATTTTGGGTGCTAAGGGTTCAGTGTTTTTTGGGTGTAAGGGATTAGGTTTCATTGGGGATAATGGTTCATGGTATTTTGGGATTGAGGGTTGAGGTTTTTTTTTGGTTTTGGGTTTAGTGGTTTTTGGGTTTGGGGGTATAGTATTTTTTTGGGATGAGGGTTTATATTTTTGGGGGATGATGATTTAAGGTACTTTTATGCTTACAGAATAGGGTATTTTGGGGATAATGGTTCAGGGTTTTTTTGGAGAATAGGGTTTAGGTTTTTTTGTGATTTAGAGTGTCATTTGGGGAGGATGGTTGAGGGTATTTTGTGATAATTTTTAGGGTTTTTTGGGCTGAGGGGAGAGGGTTTTTTGGGGGATTAGAATTGAGGATTTTTTAGGGATGAGGGTTCTTTATTTTTTGGGAATGCGGTTCAGTATTTTTTGGGGATGAGGTTTTGGAGGTTGTTTGGGAAGAGGGTTTAAGGATTTTTGGGTAAGAGGGTTTAGGAGTTTTGGGGTCAATGATTTTTGGATTTTAGGGATTAGGGTTTACTGTCTGTTGGGGATGAGGGTTTGATGGATTTTCTAGATGAGGGTTTATGTTTTTTTGGGGCTGAGGATTTGAGGGTTTTTTGGGGATAACAATTTAGGGTTTTTTGTGAATGAGGATTGAGGGTTTTTTTGGGGATGAGGGTTTAGGGTTTTTTGTGTATTAGGGTTTAGGGTTTTTTGGTACTGAGGATTTAGGGTTTTTTATGGGTGAGGGTTTAGGGTTTTTAGAGAGGGGTGTTCAAGTGTTTTAGGCCTGATGGATGATGGTTTTTTTTTCTGATTGTTGAGTCTCTTTTGGACTGAGGGTTTAAGGTTTTTGTGGATTAGGGGTTAGGGTTTTGGGGGGCTAAGGTTTTAGGGTTTTTTGTGGATGAGGTTTTAGTGTTTTTTTGGGGATGAGGGTTTTGGGTTTTTTGTGGATAAGGTTTTAGGTTTTTTAGGGCTATGTTTTTAGGGTTTTTTGGGGAAAATGTTTTAGGGTTTTTTTGGTTCCGAGAGATTAGGTTTTTAGGGGTTGAGGGTATAATATTTTTTGGTGTAGAGGGAATAGTGTATATTCAGGGATAGGGAATAGGTTTTTTAGGATTATATTTTAATATTTCATGCGGATGAGGGATATGTGTTTTTTGGGGCTTAATGTTGAAGGATTTTTGGTGTTATGGGTTTAGGGTTTTGAGGATGAGGGTTTATGGTTTTTTGTGGCTGAGGGTTTTGGAGTTTTCAAGGTGTGGTTTTAGGGTTTTGGGTGGATGAGTTTTTATGGTTTTTTAGGTTTGGTTGTTTACACATTTTTAGGGATGGGGCTTTAGTGTTTTTTGGGTATGAGTGTTTTGGGATTTTTTGGGATAAGGGTTTTGGGTATTTTGATCCTGGTGGTTTATAGAATTTTTGGGATGATGGTTTGTGTATTTTTGGGGATGATGGTTTGTGATTTTTGGGGATGAGGGTTTAGGGTCTACTAAGGCTGTTGACATATGGTTTTCTGGGGAAGAGTGCTTAAGGTTTTATGGGCCTAGGGGTTTATGATTTTATGGGGATGAGGGATCAGGGGTTTTTTGGTCTATGGTTTGATGGTTTTCTAGTAATGATGTTTATGGTTTAATTAGGATGATGATTTAGGTTTTACTGGGGATGAGGTTTTATGGTTTTATGGGGATTATGCTTTAGGGTTTTCTAGGGCTAAGGGTTTAGGGTTTTTGGGGATGGGTGTTTAGGGTTTTTTCGGTGGTGGATTTTGGGTTTTCTGGGGATTAGGGTTTAGAGTTTTCTTGGTATATAGTTTTTGGGTTTTTTGTTACTCAGAATTTATAGTTTTATGGGGCATAGTGTTTATATATTTCTAGGGAACTAGATATAATTTTTTTCGATAGTTGAGCGATTAGGGTTTTCTTTGGCTGAAGGTTTGGGATTTTTTGGCTGAGGTTTTAGGATTTTATAAGGATGAGGGATAAGGGTTTTTTAGGGATGAGGGTTTTTGTTTTTTTGGGGATGTAGGTTTATGGCTTTCTATGACTGAGGGTTTATCATTTTCTAGGGCTCATGGTTTAGGGTTTTCTGGGGCATTGGGTTTGTGGTATTTTGTGCCTCATGGTTTAGGATTTTTTGGGGATCTAGGTTTAGGGTTATCTAGGGATGAGGGTTTAGGGTTTTCTAGTGACAAGGGTTTAATATTTTATAGGTATTATGGTTTATATTTTTTGGGTATGAGGGTTTAGGATTTTTATTGCTAAAGGTTTAGGGTTTTCTGTGGGATGAGGGTTTAAGGTTTTTTGGGGATGAGGTTTTGAGAGTTTTGGGGGCTAAAGGGGTAGTGTTTTTTGGGGATGAGGGTTTATGATTTTATATGGAATATGGGTTTCTATGGCTGAGGTATTATTGATTCCTAGGGATTAGGGTTTAGGGTGTTTTAGGGATTAGGGTTTAGGGTTTTCTGGGGATAAGGGTTTAGGGTTTTGGGGGCTCAAGGATTAGGTTCTTTGAGTTAACAGTGTTTAGGGTTTTCTGGGGATCAGAGGTTAGGGTTTTTTGTGGATGAGGATTTAGGATTTTATGAGGCTTTGGGTTTATGGTTTTCTAGGGTTGAGGATTTGGGGATTTCAAGGGATGATGGTTTAGGTTTTTCCGGGGCTGATGGTTTAGGGTTTTTTGTGACTGAGGGTTTATGGTTTTTTGGGGTAGAGGGTTTCAATACTTCTAGGGATCTCGGTTTTGGGTTCTTTAGATCGAAGGGTTTAGGATTTTCTGGGGCTGAGGTTTTGGGGTTTTCTCAGGTACTAAGTATTAAGGGTCTTCTAGGGATATGGTTTTAGTGTCTTCTGGGGATGAGTATTTAGGGTCTTCTGGGGATGATTTTTTGGAATCTTTTATGGCTGATGGTTAAGGGTTTTTTAGGGTTGAGGGTTTTAGGGTTCTTTGAAGCTAAGGTTTTAGGGTTTTTTTGTAGCTAAGTGTTAATGGTTTTCTATGGATTGTGGTTTAGTGTTTTCAAGGGCTTAGGGTTTATGGGTTTTCAGGGATGTGGGTTAAGTGTTTTTTGGGGATGGGGGTTTAGGGTTTTCTACAGATGAGGTTTTCGGGTTTTTTGGGGATGAGGGTTGAGGATTTTCTAGGGATGAGGGTTTAGGGTTTTTTTGGGATGATGGTCCAGTGCTTTCTGGGGTGAGGGTTTTGGGTTTTCTAGGGCTGAGGTGTTTGTGTTTATAGGGGTTGAGAGTTTAGGGTTTTTTAGGGATACGGGTTTCAATCTTTCTGATATTGATTACTTAGGGTTTTTTTGGGTGATAGATTACGTATTTCTAGGGATGAAAGTTTATTTTTTTTATGGATGAGAGTTTAGGGTTTTCTATGGATGAGGGTTTATGGTGTTCTAGGGTTGAGGTTATATGGTCTTCGTGGCATGGGGGATTAGTGATTTTTGGAAATGGGGGTTTATTTTTTTTATCTTACAAAGTGTCTTGGGTTTTTTGGACTAAGGGCATAGTGTTTTCATTATCTTAGGGAATAGTATTCTCTAGGGTTGAGTGTTTTCACTTTTCTGGGCCTTTGGTCTTAGTGTTTTCTTAGTGATACGATATAGGGTTTACTAGGATGAGGGTTTAGTTGTTTCTGAGGATGATTGTTTATGATTTTTTGGGTTTGGGGGTTTAGGGTTTTATGGGGATGAGGTTTTTTAGGTTTTTTGGGATTATTGATTAGGGTTTTTTGGGACTGAGGTTTTAGGGTTTTGAGGTTCGACGATTTAGGGTTTTCAGGGGATGAGTGGTTTAGTATTTTTTGGGGTTGTGGGTTTTATAGTTTTGGGGATGAGGGTTTAGGGTTTTTTGAGGGTGAGGGTTTAGGGTTTTCTGGGGATATTGGTTCTGGGGTTTGTGAGGATAAGGGTTTATAGGTTTACGAGAATAATGATTTAGGGTATTTTGGGGATAATGGTTTAGGATTTTCTTGGGTTGAGGGTTTTTGGTTTTATGGGGCTAAGAGTTCTGGGTATTGTTTGGGCTTAGGGTATATGGTTGTCTAGGGCTACGGGTTTATGGTTTTCTAGGGCCAAGGGTTTTGGTTTTTTGAGGGATGATGGTTTATGGTATCTGGGATTGAGGGTTTAGGGTTTTTTCAGGGTTGAGTGTTGGATTTTTGGACTGAGGGTTTAGGGTTTTTTTGTGGTGAGGGTTTAGGGTTTTTTGGGGATGAGGGTTTCAGGTTTTTTGGGGATGATGGTTTAGGGTTTTTAGGTCAGAATGATAGGGTTTTTTGGGATGATAGTTTTAGGTTATTTAGTTCTAAGGGTTTTGGTTTTTTTTCTTCCAATATATTAGGTTTTTTGGGGATGAGATTTTAGTGTTTTAAAGGCCAAGGGTTTGGGGTTTATTGGGGATGAGGGTTTTGGGATTTTTTGGTGAGGATTTAGGAATATTTTATATGAGGGTATTTGTTTTTTTTTTGGGCTGAGGTTTTATGGATATTCCAGTCTTAGGGTTTGTGGTTTCTTATTACTGAGGGTATAGGTTTTTGCTGATTATGGATTAGGGATTTTTAGGGCAATGTTTTTTTTTGGTTTTTTGGGGAAATGGGTTTAGGGTTTTTTGGAGATTAATGATTAAGGTTTTTTAGGGTATGTGGTTTATGGTTTTTTTGGATAAGTGTTTAGGTGTTTTTAGGGATGAGGGTTTTTTCTAAGGTTTTATGGTTTTTGGGGCTGTGGGTTTTTCATTTTTCAGAGTAGAGGGTTTAGGTTTTTGGGGTGCTAAGGGTTTAAGGTTAATTTGAGGATGAGAGTTTAGGGTTTTTTAGGGATAAAAATTTAGTTATTTTTCTAGGGATGAGGGTTGAGCATTTTTTGGGGCTTAGGGTTTTCCGTTATTTTGGGGATGAGGTTTTTTAGATTCTTGGGTCTAAGGGTTTATGGTTTTGGGTGGATTATTTTATAGGGTTTTTGGGGTTGATGGTTTATTGTTTTTTTAAATAAGGTTTTTTATTTCCTTATGGATGAGGGTGTATGGTTTTTGGGATGTGGGTTTAGTGTTTTTAGGGATGAGGGTTTAGTTTTTTTTTGTTTTAAGGGAGTTGGGGTTCTTGGGAATGGGGGTCTGTGGTTTTTTTGGTTGAGGGTATATAGATTTTATGACTGTGGGTTTCAGTTTTTTCTAGGATGAGGGTTTTGGGTTTTGGGGGGTTGAGGGTTTAGTGTTTTTTTGTGGTGAGGATTTATTGTTTTTTAGGGCTGAGTGTTTATGGTTTTTTTGGGTTTCCGGTTTAAGGGTTTTTGGGATGAGGGTTTTGGGGTTTTGGGGATGCAGATTTAGGGTTTGTAGAGATGATGGTTTAGGGTTTTTTTCTTCATGAGGGGTTTCTTTATAGAGGATGAGGGTTTTTAGTTTTTTGGGGATAAGTTTTTATGGATTTTTTGGGATCATGGTTTATAGTTTTTTAAGGATGATGATTTAGGGTTTTTTGAGCATAAGGGTCTAGGGTGTTTTGGTGTTGATGGTTTATTTTTTGGGGGGGAATAGGGTTTAGGGTTTTTTTGGAGCTATGGGTTTATTTTTTTAGGGGTGAGTGTTTATGGTTTTTTGGAGATTATAGTTTAGGTTTTTTAGGATTTATGGTTTATGTTTTTTTGTGCTTGAGGGTTTAGGGTTTTTTTGTGCTGAGGGTTTAGGGTTTTTTAGGGGTCGAGCAATTAGGGTTTTGGGTTGGTGGTTTATGGTTTTTTGGGTAGAGGGTTTTGGGTTTTTTTCATAAGGGGTTTGGATTTATAGGGGATGAGTGTTTTGGTAATTTGGGGATTAGGGTTAATGTTTTTTTGGGGAAGAGTGTTACGTTTTTTTTGGGTCTAAGGGTCGAGTGTTTTTTGGGGTTTTGGGTTTTTTGGGTCTGAGGATTTTCTATTTTCAGGAATGATATTTATTGGGTTTTTTGGGATAATATTTTAGGAGTTTTTTTGGGGGATAAGGGTTTAGTGTTTTTGGGGATAAAGGATTCAATGTTTTTTGTGTCTATGGTTTCAAAGTTTTTTAGGGTTTTATGGTTCAGTGTGTTTTAGGGCTGAGGGTTCATGGTTTTTTGAGGCTAAGGGTTCATGTGTTTTATGGGTTTGGGTTAATGGTTTTATTGGCATTGAGGGTTGAATGTTTTTTTTTGGGCTTCTGATATAGGGTTCTTTTAGGCTATGAATTTATGTTTTTTTAAGAGGGTTTATAGTTTTTTTTGAGATAATGGTTCTGGATTATTTGGGGATGAAGGTCGAGGGTTTTTGGTGCCAAGGGTTGCATGTTTTTTGGGGATGCTGGCTGAGGTTTTTTGGGGGTTGAGGGTTAAAAGTTTTTTGTGGATGATGGTTGAGGATTTTATGGGCCATGGGTAAATGGTTTCATGGGGCTGATGGTTGGGAGTTTTTTATGGGATGAGGTTTCATGGTTTTATAGATGAGGTTTTAGTGTTTTTAGGGATGAGAGATTAGGTTCTATTAGGGCTATGGGTTTTGGGTTTTCTTGGGGAAGAGGTTTTAGGAGTTTTCGGGGATGACGGTTTAGGGTTTTGGGTCATAGGATTTAGAGTTCATTAGGGATGGGGGTCTAGGGGTGTTTTGGGCTAAGGGTTTATGTTTTTTTGGGGATGATGGTTTCGAGATTTTTGGGGTTGAGGGATGAGGGTTTTTTGGGGCTGAGGGTTTAGGGTCATTTGGGGACTAGTGTTTCGGGTTTTTGGAGCTAAGGGTTCCTGATTTTTTTAGGTTGAGGTTTTAGGGTGTTTGGGATTGAGGGTTAATGTTTTTTTAATCCGGATGATTGAGGGTGTTTTGGAAATGAGGGTGGGTATTTTTTGATTGAGGGGTAGGGTTTTCTTGGGATAAGGCTTTATGTTTTTTAAGGCTCAAGATTTAGGGTCTTTTGAGGATTTGATTTTAGGGTTTTTTTAGGATGAGAGAATATTTTTTTGGCTAAGCGTTTAGGGTTCTTTTTGGATAAGGTTTTAGGGTTTTCTTAGGTGTGAGGGTTTGGGTTTAGGGGGTATGAGAGTTTAGTGTTTTTTAGGGCTATGGGAATAGGGTTTTTTGGGGTAGTGGAATATGGATTTTTGGGGTTGAGGGATCAAGGCCTTTTTAGGCTGAGGGATATGTACTTTTATAGGGTATATGGTTTATGGTTTTCGAGACTAAGGGTTTAGGGTTTTGTAGATGATGGTTTATGTTTTTTAGGGATGGGGGATTAGGGTTTTTTTGGACTAAGGGTTTAGGGTGTTTTGGGTATCATGTTTAAGGGATTTTTGGGGGTGAGGATTTTTAGTTTGTTTTGTTTTTTGGTTTCACTATTATTTGGGGATGAAGGTTTAGGGTTTTTTTGGGATAAGGGTTTTGGGTATTTTTGGTGTGATTGGTTAATGTTTTTAGGGATGAGGGTTTAGGGGTTTTGAGGTTGATGGTTTTGGGTTTTTTGGGGATGAGGGTTTAGGGTCTTATGGGGATGAGGATTTATGGTTTCTGGGGATGAATATTTAAAGTTTTATGGTCTTGATGGTTTAGGGTCTAATTGGGCTATGTGGTTCAGGTTTTCTTGGGATGTGGGCTGAGGTTGTACTATATCTGAGTGTTAGGGTTTTCTAGGGTTAATATTTTAGGGTTATATAGGGCTGAGGGATTAGGTTTTTTCTAGGGTTTATGGTTTATGTTTTTCTAGGGATGATGTTTTTGGATTTTTTGGGATGAGGGTTTATAGATTTTTGGAAAATTGATTTTGGGTTTTATTGTGATGATGGTTTATAATATTATAGGGATTAGGTTTTTGGGTTTTATGTGTCTCAAGATATAGGACTTTTGGGGCTCAGGGTTTAGGGATTTCTAGGGATCATGTTATATGTTTCCCTTGGGTACATGGATTAGGGTTTTCTGGGAATAAAGATTTAGGGTTTTCTTGGGATGAGTGTTTATGTCTTTCTAGTGTTGAGGGATAGGGTTTTTTTGGGGATGAGGTTTTAGGGTTATCTTGGGATGAAGTTTTATGGTTTTATGGGGCTAAGGGTTCTATTTTTTCAAGGGCTCAAGATTTAGTGATTTATATCGCTCAAGTTTTAGGGTATAATAAGGCTCAGGGGGTAGGGGTTTTCATGGATTAGGGTTAACCATTTCTAGGGGGTAACAATTTTGAGTTTTTGAGGCTGAGGGTTGGGGTGTTTCAAGGATGAGGGTTTAGGGTCTTTTTGTGGAATAGGAATGAGGTTTTCTATATTGTAGGGTTTAGGATTTTCTAGGGATTAGTGTTTAGTATTTTATAGGGATGAGGGTTTAAGGGTTTCTGGGGCATATGGTTTAGTGTTTTCTAGGTCTGAGGGTTTATGGTTCTACGGGGATTTGGGTTTTGGGTTTTCTATGAATGAGGGTTTTGGGGTTTCTACAGATGAGGGTTTTGGGGTTTTGGGGGATGAGGGTTTACCGTTTTTAGTTGGGGAGGGATTAAGGTTTTCTACGGATGAGGGTTTTGGGATTTTTGGGTCTTAGGGTTCCGGTTTTTTGAGTGCTCATGATTTAGGGTTTAGAGTTTTCTGAGGATTAAGGTTTTTCGAGACACAGGATTTATGGATTTTGGTGATTGATGGTTTTTGTTTCTATTGGGACTAGGGTTTGTTGTTTTCTAGGGCTGAGGGTTTATGGATTTTTAGGGATGATGGTTTTGGTTTATCTAGGGATGATGTTTTAGATTTTTCTAGGGCTCATGGTTTAGGGCCTTCTAGGGAAGATGGTTTAGTGTCTTTTGTGGATAATGGTTTAATGTGTATTAGAGTTAAGGGTTTAGGGTTTTATGGGGATAAAGGCTAGGGGTCTTCTAAGGATGAATCATAGGTTCTTATGGGGATAAGGGTTTAGGGTATTCCAGGGTTGAGTTTTTGGACTCATCTATGGTTTAGGGTTTAAGGTTTTTTGGGTTGAGGATTTTGGGTTTTCTATGGTTAAGGGTTTAGTGTTTTTATTTCCTATGAGTTTAGGGTTTTCTAGGGCTGAGGTTTTATATTTTTATAGGGATGAAGGTTTAGGGTTGTCAAGGGATTGGGGTTTTGGGTTTTCTAGGGTTAAGGGAGTATGTTTTTCTAGGGATGAGTGTTTAGGGTTTTCTTGGACTTACTGTTTAGGGCTATCTTTAGTTAAGGGTTTAATGTTTTCTAGGGATGAGGGTTTAGGGTTTATTTTGTTGATGGTGTAGGGTTTTCTAGGTCTAAGGGTTGAAGGATTTCTTGGGATGAGGGTTTATAGTTTTCATGGGCTATGGTTTTATGGTTTTTTAAGATTTGGGTTTTTGGATTTTACAAGGACGAGGGTATATTTTTTTCTATGGATGAGGGTTTAGGGTTTTACTAGTTTGAGTATTTAGGGTTTTCGGTGTATGGGGTTTAGGGTTATTTGGGGATGAGTGCTTCGGTTTTTCTGGGGCTGATGGTTTAGTTGTTTCTGGGGTTGGGGGATTAGGTTTTGTCTAGAGATGGGGGGTTTATGTTTTTTTAATAATTAGGTTTTAGGGTTTTCTGGGGATTTTGGTTGAGGGTTTTATGGGTTTAATGTTTTTTGGTTGTCTAGGTATAAGGGTTTAGGGTTTTCTGGGTTTGAAGGTTTTGGGTTTTATGGGGATGGGGTTTTTGGGTTTTGGGGGTCTAAGGTTATTGGGTTTTTTGAGGTTGAGGGTTTAGTGATTTATGGTGTTGAGGGTTTAGGGTTTTCAAGGGTTTAGGGTTTAGGGTTTTTTAGGGATGAGGGTTTAGGGTTTTCTAGGGATGAGGTTTTAGGGTTTTTAGGGGATGTGGGTTTATGGATTTTTGGTGCTGAGGGTTTAGTGTTTTATATGGATGGGGGTCTAGGTTTTTATGTTTTTTTGGGTCTTTGGTTTTAGGGTTTTCTAGGGACGACATTTTATGGTAAACTGGGATGTGGGTATAGTTGTTTTTAGGGATTAGTTTTTTTCATAATCTAGGGATAAGGGTCTAGGTGTTTCTAGGGCTGAGGGTTTTCAAGTTTTTGAGGTGGAGGGTCTTTCGTTTTTCTTAATGTAGGTTTTAGGGTTTCTAGGGTTTTGGATTTAGAGTTTTCTGGGGATGAGGTTTTTAGGGTTTTGGGGTTGAGTGTTTAGGGGTTTTGGGGATGAGAGTTTAGTGTTTTCTAGGGCTGAGTGGTTTGGGTTTTCTAATGATTTGTATTTTAGGGTTTCTGAGGTTAAGGGTTGAATATTTTCTCTCGATGAGGGTTTATTGTTTTTTGGGGTTGAGGTTTTAGGGATTTCTTGGGGTAGAGGGTTTGAAGTTTTCTCAGAATGAGGATTCAAGGTATTTAGAGGATTAGGGTTTATGGTTTTCAAGGGCTGAGGGTTAAGGTTTTTTGTGGATGATGGTTTTGGGTTTTGGGGGAAGAGGGATTACCGTACCTAGGATTGAGGGTTCAGTGTTTTTTGGGGGTGAGGTTTAGGGTTTTTTAGGGACTAGGATTTAGGGTTTCTTAGGTCTGTGTTTTAAGTGTTTTTCAAATGATGAGGATCTAGGGTTTTCTGTGGTTGAGGGTTTTTGTTTTTTTTGGTTGAGGGTTTTGGGTTTTAGGGGTTGAGATTTTATGGTTTTTGGGGGCTGGGGGTTTAGGGTTATCTGGATCTGATGGTTTGGTTTTTTTTGGGGATGATGGTTTATGGGTTTTTTCAGGAGAGGGTTTAGGGATGTTTAGGCTGAGTGTTTAGGGATATTGTAGGATCAGTTTTCATGTTTCTTTTGTATAAGGGGTGTCAGGTTTATCTTTTTATATGATTATGGATTTGTGGTTTTAGAGAGATTGGATTATGATTTCATAGGGCTAAGGGGTTAGGGGTTGAGATTTTAGGAGGTTGGGGGCTGGGGGTTTAGGGTTATCTGGATCTGATGGATTGGGTTTTTTGGGGATGATGGTTTAGGGTTTCATACCGAGGAGCGTTTAGGGATTTTTAGGTTGAGTTTTTAGGGATTTTGTAGGATCAGTGTTCATGTTTTTTTGTAAGGGGTATCAGGTTTATTTTTTTTTCTGATTATGGATTTGGGGTTTTAGGGAAATGGCATTATGATTTCTTAGGGCTAAGGGGTTAGGGTTTTTTGAGGGTGATGTATTTCGGTTTTTTGGGCAGAGGGTTTAGTGTTTTTTTGCGAATGAGGTTTTATGTTTTTTTGGTGATGAGGTTTTTATTAATTTTTTGGATGGTGTTTTAGGGTTTTTGGGGATATGTGATTAGCATTTTTTATAGATGAGGGTTTCTATTTGTGGGGGATAAGGGTTTAGGGTTTCTTGAGGCAGTGGGTTTTGGGGTTTTTTAGGATGAGTGTTTAGAGTTGTTTGGGGGTGAGGGTTTTGAGTTTTTTTGGTATAAAGATTTTAAGTTTTTGAAGGATGAGGTTTTAGGGGTTTTTGTTGCTAAAGGTTTTTGGGTTTTGGGATCAGAGTGTTTTTTTATTTTAAGGGTGATGTTTTATGGGTTTTTGGGGATGAGGGATTAGATTTTTGTTTGGGACAGAGAGTTTATGCTTTTTTGGGGGTTATAGGTTTATAGTTTGGTTAGGCTGTGGATTTGGGGTTTTTTGGGGGCCGATGGATTAGGGACTCTTGAGCATGAGGGTTTATGATTTTTTGGGGGAGAGGGTTTATGGATTTTTTGGAATTAGGGTTTTTCTAGTTTAGGGATATGTGTTTAAGGTTTTTTTGGTAAAGTATTTAGGGATTTTTTGTGCTGAGGTTTTAGGGTTTTTTTGGGAATGAATGTTTAGGGTTTTTTGGGCCTGAGGGTTTAATGTTTTTTGGGGATGAGAGTTTAGGGTTCTTTTATGGGATGTGGGTTTAGGGTTTTTTTGGATGATGATTTTTCTGGGAATGAAGTTTTAGGTTTTATAAGGGATGAGGGTTTAGGGGTTTTTTGCGCTGAAGGTGAAGGGTTTTGGTGGATGTGTGTTTATGATGTTTTTGGGTTAAAAATGTTGGATTTTTTTGGGATGAGGGATCATATTTTTGGGGGTTAAGATTTAGGGTTTGGGCTTGATGGATAAAGGTTTTTTAGAATTTTGATTTTATGGTTTTTTAGGCCTAAGTGTTTAGGGATTTTTGGTGCAGAGGTTTTTTGAATTTTTCGTTGTCAGGGTTTTGTGTTTTTTTGGGAGTGCGGTTTTAAAGATTATTAGGGATGACGGTTTAGGATTTTTTGGGGCTGGGTGTTTAGGGATTTTTTGGCCTAGGATTTTAGGGTTTTTGGGGATGAGGGTTTGGGAATTTATTTCAGGCTGTGGGGTTTCATTTTTTGGGGTATGAACTTTTGGGGAATTTGGGATCGATGGTTTAGGTAGTTTTAGTGAATAGAGTCTAGGTATTTTGGGGATAAGTGTTTAGTTTTTTCTAGGGATGAAGGTTTTTGATTTTTTGGGGATATGTGTTTTTCTTATTTTCGGGGTTGTGGTTTAAGGGGATTTTAGGGTGAGGGTTTAGGGTTTTTGGAGGCTAAGGGTTCATGGTATTTTGGAATGAGTGTTCTGGGTTTTTTGGTGCTGAGAGTTTAGAGTTTTTTGGGGCTGATGGTTCTAGGATTTTGGGGTCTAAGTGTCCAGGGTTTTCTAGTGTTATGGTTTTATGTTTTCTTTGGGTCTGATGTTTCTGGTTTTTTGGGGTTGAGGGGTGATAATTTATTAGGGATGTGGGTTTTAGGATTTTTCTTTGAGGGATTATTGGTTTTTTTGGGATGAGATTTTATACTTTTGTGTATTATGGTTTAGGGTTATTTGGGTCTGCGGGATTAGGGTTTTTTGGGGCTAAGGGATGAGCTGTTTTTTTGGAAGAGTATTGAGGGTTTTTTGGGGATGAGGGTTTTGGGTTTTTTTGTGCTAGTTTTGAGGGATTTTTGAGCTGTAGATAGAGGATTTTTTGGGGATGAGTGTTGAGGGGTTTTTTAGGGATGAAAGCTTAGGGATTTTTTGGTTTGAGGGTTTAAGTTTATTTGGGGATGATGTTTTAGGTGTTATTTTGGATTAAGGATTAGGGTTATTTTGGGTATGAGGGGTTTAGGATTTATTGGAGGTGAGATTTTAGGGCTTTTGGGGCCTACGGTTTTCTGTTTTTTTAGGCTTATGGTTTAGGGTGGTTTTAGACTGAGGGTTTAGGTTTCTGTGGGTGCAGGTCGAGGGGTTGTTTTGGGTTGAGTGTTTTTTTTTCTGGGGGTGAGGGTTCTGTATTTTTTGGTGGGATGAAGCTTAATGGTGTTTTCTATAAATGTCCAGGGTTTTTTGTAGCCGATTAAGGGTTTCTTGGTGCTATGAGTTTAGGGATTTTAGGATTGAGGGTTCATGGTTTTCATAGCCAGGTAGTTGAGGGATTTTTTGGGGATGGGGGTTGAGTGTTTATTTAGGGATGAGGGTTTAATGTTTTTTGTGGCTAAGGGTTTATGGATTTTTTTGGACAATTGGTATAAGATTCTTTAGGGATGAGTTTTTATGTTTTTTTCGGGCTAAGGTATTCAATTTCATTGTGGATGAGGGTTTGGAGTTTTTTGGGGGTGAGGGTTTAGGTTTTTTTGGGGAATAAGAGTTTAGTGTTTTTTTTGTGTTGGGGGGTTTTGAATTTTTACAGGCTAGGGTTTTGTGTTTTATTGTGCTGATGTAATAGGGTTTTTTGGGCATGAGGTATTTGGTTTTTTTGGTTTGAGGGTTTAGGGTTATTTGGGGTTGTGAGACTATTATTTTTTTGGGACTGAGGGATTTAGGTTTTTGGGTGATGAGGGTTAATATTTGGGGGGATAAGGGTTTGGGGTTTTTTTGGGTTGAGGGGTTAGGGTTTTTTGTGGTAGAGTGTTTATCATTTTATATGGATGAGGTTTTTGGGTTTTTTTGGGGTTGAGGTTTTATAGGTTTTTGGATATGAGGGTTTAGTTTTTTTGGGTGATGTTTTTAAGGATTTTTAGGAAGAGGGTTTATGTTTTTTGTTGATGAGGGTTTATGGATTTTTGGGGAAGATGGTTTTGGGTTTTTTCTGAGTGTTTAGGGTTTTTTTAGGATGTTTTTTAGGTTCTTCAAGAGCTGAGGCTTTATGATATTCTGAGAATGATGTTTTAGGGCTTTATGGGATTTAGGATTTTGGGTTTTATGGATACGAAGGATTTGTATGTCATTGGAATGAGGGTGGATGGATTTCTTGGGCTGAGGGTTCATGTTTTTTTGGTGATGAGGGTTTACAATTTTTTTTGTGGCTGAGGGTTTAGGGTTTTCTTGGGTTGATGGTTTAGGATTTTATCGGGATGATTGTAGGGTTTATTAGTAAGAGGTTTTAGGGGTTTTGTGGTGGCGGATTTGGGGATTTGGGGAATTTTTTTGGATTATGAATTATATTTTCTTAGGGAAGAGGTTTTTGGGTTTTCTAACGCCCATAATTTAGGGTTTTATGGGAACTAGGGTTTAGGTATTTTTAGGGGTTACGATTTAGGTTTTTATGGGGTATATGGATTAGGTTTATCTAGGAAAGAAGGATTGGGGTTTTCTTGGGGTGACGGTTTATGGTTTTTGGGGGTTTAGGGTTAATTTTTTTTCAAGGTATAAGGGTTTATCTTTTTCTGGGGATGAGAGTTTAGTTTTTTTTGTGATTCGTTGTTTAGGGTTTTCTAGTGTTCAAGGTCTCAGGTATTCATGGGCTCATGTTTTATGGTTTTTGGGGATTAGGGTTTAATTTTTTGGGGGGATGAGGATTTAGGGTTTTCTAGGTCTTAGGATTTTGTGTTTTCCGTGGATGAGGGTTAAGGATTTTCTAGGGCAGATGGTTTAGGGTTTTCTTGGAATGAGGGTTTAGGGTTTAATATTATTGTGGGTTTAAGGCTTTTTGAGGATGAGGTTTTTTTGTTTTATATGGATGATTTTTTTCGGTTTTCTGAGGAATAGGGGTTAGGGTTTTCTAGTAATGAGGGTTTAGGGACTTCTAGAGCTGATGGTTTAGAATTTTATTGGGTTGATGGTTTAGGTTTTTACAGGGCTGAGGGTTTTGGGTTTTCTGGGCAAGAGGGATTACGGTTTTTTGGGGATCAGGATATAGGTTTTTCAATTTCTCAGGGTTTATGGTTTTCTAGGGATCAGGTTTTAGGGTTTTATTGGGCTTAGGGTTTATAATTTTATGGGGCACAGGGTTTTGGGTTTTTTTTGGTAGAGGGTTTAGGGATTTATGGGACTTAGGGATTTGGGCCTTCGGGGGCTTAGGGTTTACGTATTTTGAGGAACGATGGATAAGTGTTTATAAGGAATATGGTTTAGTGTTTTTGTGTGATAAGGATTTAGAAATTTTTGGGTATGATGGTTATGGGTTTTCTAGGATGAGGGTTTAGGGAATTTTTGGGTTAATGGTTTATAGTGTTCTAGGGATGAGGGTCAAGGGTTTTCTTGGGATAAGGTTTAAGGGTCTTTTAGGGCTGAGGTTTTAGGGTATTATGTGGCTTAGGGTTTAGGGACTTCTAGGGGTGCGTGTTTGGGGTCTTCTAGGATTAAGGGTTTAGTTTTGTTTTGGTGCTTTAGGTTAAGGATTTTACGGGGCTGATATTTTATTGTTTTCTATGGCTGAGAGTTTACAGTTTTATTGGAATAAGGGTTTATTTTTTTATGGGTATAAGGGCTTAGGTTTTTTGGGGGATGAGTGTTTATGGGTTTCTAGGTATCATGATTTTGGGTTTTTTACATATGAGGGTTTAGGGTTTTCTATGGTTAAGGGTTTAGGGGTTTTTATGGTTGTGGGTTTAGGGTTTTCTGAGGATGAGGGTTTAGGATTTTCTAAGGTTGAGTTTTTATGGTTTTTTATTGCTAAGGATTTAGGTTTTCCATTGGATGAGGGTTTAGGGTTATTTTGGGGCTGTGTATTTATGAATTTTTGGGGATGAGGGTTTAGTATTTTCTAGGGATGAGGTTTTATAGTTCTTTAGGGGTGAAGTTTTTTGGTTTTCTAGGGCTAAGGTTTTCGGGTTTTATGGGTTTGGTGGTTTAGGGTCATTTTTGGATGAATGTTTTGGTTTTTCGTGTGATGAGGTTTTAGGGGTTTCATGGACTATGTGTTAATGGTTTTTTTTGTGATAAGGGTTTATTGTATTCTAGTTATGATAGATTATGGTTTTTTGTTGATGGGTGTTTAGAATTTTTTGGTACTGTGGGTTTCAGTTTTTTGGGGATGAGGGTCAATGGTTTTTTTGGTTTAAGGGTTTAGGATTTTCTATTACTATGGGTTTAAGGTTTTCTAGGGGGCCTATTTTGGGTTTTCTTTGGAATAATTTTTTTGGGTTTTCATTACCTAAGGGGTTATGTATTTCTCTGGATGATGTTATAGTTACTTATGGTGTTGAAGGTTTAGGGTTTTCCTTTGCATTGTGTTTAGTGATTACTTGGTGTGAGGGTTTAGGGTTTTCTAGGACTGAGGGTTTATTCCTTTATAATTTTGAGGGGATAGGGTTTTCCATGGATGAGTTTCTAGGGTTTACTAAGGATTAGTGTTTAATTTTTTCTAGGGTTGAGTGTTTTGTGTTATTTTGGGCTAAGGGTTTAGAGTTTTCTGGGGTGGAGGGTTTAGTGTTTACTAGGGTAGTGTTTTTACAGTTTTCTAGACATGGGGGTTTAGAGTTTTATGGGGATGTGGGTTTTTTGTTTTTTGGTTTTTTGGGTTTTTCATTTTCTCAGACTTTGTTTATATAGATTTCAAGTTCAGATATTTAGGGTTTAATGGTGGAGACTTTTTTTGGATTCTAGGGATTAATGTTTATGATTTTTTGGGTCTGAGGGTTAAGGTTTTTCTGGGGTTGAGGGGTTTAGTGTTTTTCGGGTTGAGGTTTTAGGGTACTTTGGGAATGAGGTTTAAGATTTCCAAAGAATAGGGTTTGTTGTTTTTTGGGACTGAGGGTTTTGTGGTTTTTGAGGGGTTGATGTTTTTTGGGATTTTGGGGTTGAGGTTTTAGGGTTTTTTAGGGATGAGGGTTTAGGGTTTTCTAGGGTTTAGTGTTTTCTGGGGATAATGGTTTTATGGTTTGTGTGGATGAGGTTTTAGTGTTTTCTTAGGCTGATGGTTTAGTGCCTTCTGGGGTTAACGGTTTAGGGTCCTCTCTAGTTACATATTTCAGGTATTTTGGGGCTTAGGGTTTATAGGTTTTTCAGGATGATAGTTTAGATGCAGAGGGTTTAGGATTTTTAGGTATTTAGGGTTTATGGTATTTGTGTTTTAAGATTTAGGGTTTTTTAGGGATGAGTGTTTAGGGTGTTTTGGGGATTAGGGGTTTGGGGCTTGGGGTTTATGGTTTACGGTTTTTAGGACTGAGGGTTTAGGGTTTTTTAGGCCTAAGGTTTTATTGGTTTTCTGGGGGCTGATGGTTCAGAGTTTTTTGGTTATAATGTTTTGGTTTTTCTGGGGTTTACGATTTTGGGTTTCTTGGTTATGAGGGGTTTGGATTATTTGGTGAATAAGGTTTAGGTTTTTTGTAGGTTAGGGTATAGGGTTTTTTGGGAATGAGGGTTTAGAGATTCTTCACGACCATTGTTTAGGGTTTTTTGGGGCTAATGGTATAGTGGTATTTCTTTGTGATTATGGATTTGGAATTTTTATGGATTTGGTTTTTGGGTTTTTTGTGATGTGGGTTTAGGGTTTTTTTTTAATGAAGGTTTATATTTTTTTATAGGCCGAGGGTTTATGGTTTTTTAAAAATGAGGGTTTAAGTTTTTTTTCGATGAGGGTTTTATTATTTTTTATAGCTAGGGTTTATTGTTTTTTTGGGTTGAGGGTTTAGGTTTTTTTTGAGGTTCAGGGTTTAGGTTTGTTGGGCGCTAAGGGTTTAGGTTTTTTTGTGGGTGAGGGTTTAGTATTTTTAGGGATGAAGGATTATGGTTTTTTTGAGATGTAGGTTTAGTGATTTTTGGGAATGAGGGTTTTGGTTTTTTTAGGGATAATGGTATAATGGGTTTTGGGGATGGGGTTTTAGGGTTTTGGGGGGATAAGGGTTTATGGATTTTTGAGGATGAGGGTTTAGGTTTTTTTGGGATGAGGGTTCCAGGTTTTTTGGGATGAGGATTTATAGTTTTTTGGGGTTGTCTATTTAGGGGTTTCTAGGGATCGCTGTTTAGGGTTTTTTTGTGGGTGAGAGTTTATAGGGTATGAGGGTTTAGGGTTTTGGGGGGATGAGGGTTTTGGGTATTTTGGGTTTGATGGTTTTGGGTTTCTTAAAGCAGCCAGTATAGGGTCTTTTAGGGATAAAGGTTTAGTATTTTTTAGGGATGAGGGTTTAAGGATTGTTTGGGATGAGGGTAGAGGTTTTTTGGGGCTAATGGTTTAGGGTTTTGGGGGGTGAGGGTTTAGGTTTTTTTGGGAATGACTGTTTAGTGTGTTTTATAATTTAGTTTTTATGTTTTTCATCCTTGGGATATTGTGTTTTTTGGGACTAAGGGGTTAGGATTTTTTGGGTTTATGGTTTATGGGTTTTTTGGGATTGAGGGGTTAGGGTTTTGGGTTTTTTTGGGGGGTGGAGCATTTAGGGTTTTTTGGGGATGGGGGCTTAGGAATTTTTGGGGATTAGGGTTTTGTGTTTCTTTAGGCTAAGGGGATAGGTTTTTTAGGGGCCCTAGGTGAGGGAATTTCTGGATGAGGGTTTAGTGTTTTTTGGGGAAAAGTGTTTATAGTTTTTTGGGACAGTGTATTTAGTCTTTTTTTAGAATGAGTGTTTTTGGGTTTTTTGTGCGTATGGTTTTTTGGTTTTTTTGTGCTAATATTTAATGGTTTTTCGGGATGTGGTTTTTAGATATTTAGGGATAAGGGTTAAGGGTTTTGTGAGGTTGAGTGTTTATGTTTTCTTTGGGAATGGTGTCTTTTTTGGAGGAAAAGGGTCTAGGTTATTTTTTGGGATAAGGTTTTATGTTTTTTGGGGGCTGAGGGTGCAGATTTTTGGGGGCTGAGGGTTTATGGTATTTTGGGATAAATATTTTTTGGTTTTTTTTTGTTTGTGGGTTTAGGGTTTTTAGGTCAAAGGGTTTATGGTTTGGTTTTAGGCTAAGGTTTTATGGTTTTTGGGGATAATGGTTTAATATTCTTTGGGGTTAAGGGAAGACTATTTTTTTGGGGGAAATGGATAATGGTTTTTTGGGGAAAGGGGTTGAGGGTTTTTGGGGAATGATGGTTGGGTATTTTTTAGAGATGAGGGTTAAGGGTATTTTGGTTCTAGGATTTAGGGTTTTTTTGGATGAGGGTAGAGGGGTTTTAGGGATGAAGGTCTAGAGTTGAGAGGTTTTTAGGGATGTGGTTGTTGGGTTTTGGGGATGAGGGTTTATATATTTTGGGGGTTAAGGGTTCATGAGTTATTTGGGATTAGGGTTCAGTGTTTTCTTGGTAATGAGGGTTTCTGTGTTTTAAGGCTGAGGATTCTGTATCCCAATCCAAAATTACCCTCAACTCCAAAAAACCTAACCATCAGCACCAAAAAATTCAATAACATAATCCCAAAGACCCCTAAACCCTCAACTCAAAGAAACCCAAAACCCTCGGCCCCAAAAAATCATGAACCCTCTTCTTCAAAGAACCTAGAACTCTAAGCCTAAAATAACCCTAATCCGTAATCCCTATAAAACCATGAACTCTTAACCCCCAAAACACCTAAACCCTCAACCCCAAAAAAACCAAAATATTCCTCTAAAACCCCCTAAAACATAAGCTCCAAAAACCCCAAAACTCTCAGCCCTAAAATCCCCTAAACACTCATCCCCAAAAAACCGAAACCCTCATCACCAAAAAACTCTAAACACTAACCCTTAGAAAAACCAAAATTTTAGCTCCAAAAAACCCTAAACCCACAACACTAAAAACACTAAACCCCAACCCTAAAAAACCCCTAAATCCTCACCCCCAAAAATCCATGAACCCTCATCCCCATAATTCTCTAAACCATTAGCCATAAAACACCCTAAACCCTCATCCCCAAAAATGAAGGTTCCGGGCACAGCGGAAGATCGGGGGTGGATGTCCCCACTTGGCCTTTTTTCATTAGCAATGATCAATCCTGGATCAATACAACGATAAACGCCAGTCTCCACGGATCAAATCACAGAAAAAGACAAAGAATATGGTTTGTCCCGGAACCACAAACAAGGATCATTATAGGTTGATTATAATTAGTTTAATTAATTATAAAGAAATACCTTTTGGGTATTCATTCTTCGTTGATCTTCTTGATCACGTTGTCGATGTGATCTGTTGTTGCGTCGCAGAAGCCAAGTGTAAACTCCCTCTAGCGGTGATCCATAGGTGTACCTCGTATCTCTGGACGTCGCCAAACGATTATCCGGGTGCTAGCGTGGAGAAGCCTTTGCTTGCATTGTCTGCCATAGATCATCTTGATCTGATGGAAGAGGATCTCTCTCGGTCTTGAGAGCGTTCTTGGAGGAAGAGGTTCTTTCGGCCTGAAATAATTCTCCATAGATGTTGTTCACAACGATTCTCTTGTGTAGGAAATGATTTGGGGTTGTGAGGATATTTATAATCAAGTTTGAGGTTGTAGAGTTATGACAATAAATAAACGCGTTACGCGTTTCATTTATTTCATTAACTCTTATTGAAAACCCCCATGTCGAAAAATTAATTTGTTGACATGCACTCACACTGATTATAATAAATATCATTTAATATAAAGAAATTATGTCCTCAAAATCCCGACTCGAAAAACTACACGGCGTGTAATAATAAATACACGGCGTGTACTTGTTTTTCATTGAAAACTACACGGTGTGTACATTAAATGTACACGACATGTATATATTATTTTCATTTATTAATTTCCTTTCCAAAATAAAACTACATGATGTGTACATTTAATAATACATGGCGTGTACTTGTTTTATTTTATTTTTCCTCCATCATTTAAAACAACTTAGGCTACCTTGAATAATTATTAAACCACATACGGGAATAATCTTTATTCAACTTGAGATACTTGGATATACTTAGTGTGTGACCCTCTAGGCCTCTTTCTCATTGGCATTAGGCAGGCTTGCCTAAAGTCCAAGATTACTGTCTAGCAACAGGTCAAGGAACCCAAGAGAAATAAGTTGATGCTGCATTGACGTATCAACTCATACAAATGCTTACTGTGTAATTTAATCCCTTTGTCTTGATATCTCATCAAGTAGGTTTCATGGCAGTGTCATAAACCTATATGCTTGATCCATCATTCTTTGACAACCTGAAAAAAACTCGTCGTTCACACCATGGCCATGGAATTTAATGTGATTGTTCTATTTTAATCAAAGCCCGAGATATCAACTTCTTTAAATGGTAGGGACAAATCCTTCCTCGACTTATCCATTAACAACATGTCACTCATGACGCACCCAACATACCCTACTTCCCGCCAATTATCTGCATGACGGTTTTCGTCAGTAAATCTAAGTGCGCGAGTCATGAAATGAGTTAATGATAATCTTCCAGTCTAAGGACCATTACACACGCTCGCAGATAGAAATATCCAATGACACCAAGACATGCGGAATTACTACTGGTGGGTCTGTTCTCATAATCTCCCATCTTGGAGATTACCAAGTGCGAACTCCATGAGAGAGATTCTCGTCTTCTTACAAGTACCTGCATATGATGGTCTGTATACTATGTGTCCTATCATAGTATGTAATCCAACCACAGAACTTTATTTAAGAATATTGTTATATAATTTCAAGGTTCTCA
Organism: Viscum album; assembly: GCA_963277665.1. Lineage (NCBI taxonomy): Eukaryota > Viridiplantae > Streptophyta > Magnoliopsida > Santalales > Viscaceae > Viscum > Viscum album. The sequence continues at coordinate 1,801,424,769 of OY728164.1, forward strand.
TCATAGCGGGGATCTGCTATGACCTTATTAATGCAACAAATATCCAGGACATTATGATATTATAGTCATGCAGAACAATGAACAACATATAATAAGTGACCATTCATGTAATCAAAGTACAAAACAGTTGGTTCTGAGGACACCAACCCTTGAAAACTCCCACTTGGACTAGAGCCAACTGCCTACGACTTTTAGTCCGCTAGACCTCACATGATGATCATGTTTCTGCTGACTCAAGGCTTTATTCAATGGGTCTACCACGTTGTCTTTCGTGGAAATACTGCTCACTGCAACTTCACCTCTCTGAGAAAAATCCCTCAAGAGATGATACTTCCGAAGTATGTGCTTTGTCCGCTGATGTGACCTTGGCTCTTTTGCAAGTGCCACCACTGCAGTATTATCACAATAGAGTGTGATAGGATCTTTACTACTCGATACAACATCCAGCTCTTGGACAAAGCTTTGCATCCATACTGCTTCTTTAGCTACCTCAGAAGCTGCGATATACTCGGACTCTGCTGTAGAATTTTCCACCACACTTTGTTTTGAGCTCTTCCAGCTCAATGCACCTCCATTCAAATTGATGATGTATCCATTCTGTGACTTCATGTCATCTTGATCATTCTGAAAACTAGAATCTACATGTCCTCTAATGACTAGTTCCTCATCTCCTCCATAAACCAGGAACATATCCTTTAGTACGCCTTAGATACTTAAGGATAGTCTTGACTGCCATCCAATGGCGGTCTCCTGGATCAGCTTGATATCTGCCTATTGCACTTAATGCGTAAGAAACATCTAGCCTCGTACATAGAATAACATACATGACTGACCCAATCATGGATGCGTAAGGGATCCTTTCCATCCTCTTTCTTTCCCCATGTGTCTGCGAACACATTTTCTTGGAAAGATGAATGCCATGTGACACTAGCAACAATCCCCTCTTGGACTGTTCCATACTGAATCTCTTCAATATCTTGTCAATGTATGTACTTTGACTCAGGCTCAGCATTCTCTTGGATCTATCACGATGGATCTTGATCCCAAGAATATATGCATCCTCGCCCAAGTCTTTCATGGAGAAGCATTTATGCAACCATTCCTTAACTGACTGTAAGACAGGTACTTCATTTCCAATTAGCAATATGTCATCAACATATACTATTACGAAAATGACTGCACTTCCACTAATCCTTTTGTAGACACAAGGCTCACATTCATTCTTAACAAATCCAAATTCCGTAACAGCTTCATCAAAACAAATGTTCCATGACCTTGATTCTTTCTTTAATCCATAAATGGATTTCTATAACTTGAATACCTTGTTGGCATCCTTTGGAGTCACAAACCCTTCTGGTTGTGTCATGTAGACATCTTCCTGGAGGTTCCCATTAAGGAAAGCTGTTTTGACATCCATTTTCCAAATTTCATAGTCATGGTAAGTAGAAATGGACAATAGGATTCTAATGGACTTCAACATTGCAACTAGTGAAAAGGTTTCATCATAGTCAATTCCTTGATGTTGTCTAAAACCTTTTGTAACCAGTCGTGCCTTGTAGGTGCTGACTTGCCCCTCCATGTCCAGTTTCTTCTTGAATACCCATTTATTACCATTAGGCTTTACATCAACTGGAGGATCTACCAAAATCCAGACTTAGTTTTAGTACATGGAATCCATTTCAGAATTCACAGGTTCTTTCCACTTAGCAACGTCTGTGCCTTCAACTGCTTCCTTGTAGGTAATATGATCATCATTGTCAACCAATAATGAGTCACCATCCTCGGTGACAAGAAAACCATATCGTTCTGGTTCTCTCACCTCTCTCGTGCTCCTACGCAGTTCTTGTGTCTCTAGAATAGATTGTTCTTCCACGGGGCTTTGTGGAATCTGTTGTTATACCAACTCATGTGTATCTTGAGCCTTGACTTCATCGAAGTCTATCTCGCTCCCACTATCTCTTTTGGAGATGTGTTCCCTCTCAAGGAATATAGCGTGTCTTGCCACTGTAACCTTTTTGTCTGCGGGGTTGTATAGGTAATATCCCCTTGTTTCCTTGGGATATCCTATAAAGATACACTTCATGCCTCAGGGTGCAAGTTTGTTACCTAAAGAGGCCTTAACAAATGCTTCTCTACCCCACACATGTTAATTAGATAACATGGATTTTCATCCACTCCATAACTCGTATAGAATACTATTTATCGATTTAGTTGGTATTTGGTTTAGTATGTGCGCTACTGTTTGTAATGCATATCCCCAGAAGGATAATGGAAGACTCCCATGACATATCATTGATCTCACCATGTCCAACAGGGTGCGGTTCCTCCTTTCACTCACCATTCCACTGTGGTGTGTAAGGAGGAGTGAGTTGAGATAGAATCCCAAACTCCCGTAAGAAATCAATGAAGTCCTGATTAAGATATTCTCCTCCTCTGTCTGAGCGGAGTTTCTTAATCTTCTTACCAAGCTGGTTCTCAACTTCATTCTTGTATTCTTTGAACCGATCAAAAGAATCTGAATTATACCTCATTAAATAGATATATCCATATCTACTAAAATCATCAGTGAAAGTTATGAAGTACGAGAACCCACCCCTTGCTTCAACTGGAAATGGTCCACACACATCTGTGTGAACTAATTCTAGAATCTCTTTAGCTCTTTCACCTTTCCCACTAAATGGGGCTTTGGTCATTTTGCCTTGTAGACACGCATGACATACACCAAGTGGTTTTAGTTCGAAATAATCTAAATACCCATCTTGATGTAATTTTGTCAAACGTTTCTCATTGACGTGACCTATCTAGTGATGCCAAATTTGGGTGTGGTATGAGTCATGTGAATTAACTTTGTTATCAATTTCCATTACTTGGTTTGTGTAGTCTAACACATAAAGGTCATTATATAAATGTTCCCTACCAAAAAAATGTTATCTTTATAAAAGTAGCAACATTCATTTCCAAACATGAATATGAATCCATCAGTATATATTCTGGATACTGAAATAATGTTTCTAGTAATAGAAGGCACATAATAACAACATTTCAAAACCAAGACCATCTTAGTAGGCAATGTGAGGTGGTAGTCTCCAAAAGCTACAACGGCGAGTCTGGCTCCATTGGCTGCTCGTAGATCTACCTCCCCTTGATCAATATTCCTGAATCTACTTGGTTCATGTATTTGGATACTGATGTGACCACCACAAGCAGTATCTAATACCCAATTAGTAGAAACAGATAGATTCCATTCGATAACAAACGTTTCTCATTGACATGACCTATCCAGTGATGCCAAAGTTGGGTGTGGTATGAGTCATGTGAATTAACTTTGTTATCAATTTCCATTACTTGGTTTGTGTAGTCTAACACATAAAGGTCATTATATAAATGTTCCCTACCAAAAAAAATGCTATCTTTATAAAAGTAGCAACATTCATTTCCAAACTTGAATATGAATCCATCAGTATATATTCTGGATACTGAAATAATGTTTCTAGTAATAGAAGGCACATAATAACAACATTTCAAAACCAAGACCATCTTAGTAGGCAATGTGAGGTGGTAGTCTCCAATAGCTACAACGGCGAGTCTGGCTCCATTGGCTGCTCGTAGATCTACCTCCCCTTGATCAATATTCCTGAATCTACTTGGTTCATGTATTTGGATACTGATGTGACCACCACAAGTGATGTGATCTAATGGCCCGGATCCTATTTTTTCTTGAAAAAACTCTTTCCACATCTAAATTGGGAGGTGCATGTAGCTTCTTTATAAGCCAAATACTCCGATTCCACATTCAAAAATCACACCAGACACACATAGAGGGCCTTAGTCATGGGCTTCACTCCCCCCCCCCCCCGCAGGATTCAGCCTACCCATGCTCACTGCGGCCTTATGCCCATGTTGCATGCTTGTGCACTCATTCCCATGCTCCTGTGCACCCCCTCAAGAGACATATGCCTGAGCTTGGGCTAGCCCAGGCTTGGGCTGAGGGCTAGGCCTAGCCACCCAGCGTGAGCTGCCTCCCTCAGTCCAGCCATAAGTGCTGGCCCTAGCAGGCATAAATTTTTATAAAAACTAACCTACAAATATGATGTATTAAGGAAAAAAAGTAATACAATATAAAAATTTTCTTTTTTTATACATGGATCTTATTAAACATTAGAAGGTTAATGTTGGAAAATTACACATTGTCATAAAAATATTTTATAAGGTTGTTTATAAAAAGTTATACATTGAATGAAAATTTTTATACTAATGTTCTAGTGGTCAAAACTTAGTGTAACTATAAATTTAATTCAATTAAAAGAAATTAAACATAGTTTTAAGAAAATGAATGCAAATCTTTATAATACATTTGAACTAATTGAAACATGTTTTTATTTTCTTATCACTTTTCTAAAACACCAATGTAATATTCAAAACATTTCAATATGACCTCTAAAGTTTCATGGTTAGGAGTAGTTTTACAATTTTTAAATCCATAACTTAATTATTTGGTGAATTAATATATACTCATATGTTTTCAATTAATTAACCGACATGGACAACAACTATATTTATAGCCGTTAGGATTCCATGGTTATTCGGGGAAATAGTCAGATTAGTACTGTATAAAACCAAGCCTTAGAGTGCCATAAAACTCAGATAAGGAAAATTGTTCTCATTGTACCATTGATGCTTAGTGTATTTGCAGTGGATTTGGTCGTTCTCATTTTCTTTATGAAAGATACAAAGGAACCTTATTACTTTCTCAGGTTTCTTGTTGTTTTGGGTGGTCTCCCTATAATCTTGATAGGATTTTAAATAAGTATCTTAGGTTATCTTGATTTAACATTTGATATTGGTGTATTTTAAACACTATGGTGTTCTTATTTAAATAAAACACCTTGTGTCCATTTCGGGTTCTTTATTCCATTGCATCATATTTTAATATTTCCATAAGAAACAGGTTCGTTCGGGTAATAGACAACACAAAAATATAAAAATTACCATTACATGAAACATAAGTTCTTGGGGTGTGACATTATTCCCCCCTACAAATAATTGTGTCCTCATTATTCATTTCATATAACCACAAAAGATACTCTCCAATGTTCCTACCACCATCGCCATCTTAGAGGGTCTCTAGGTGCATTCAGCGGTAAACCCAAATGGATGCTCAACTCCTTAAGTTTTCTGACCCAGACACACCTCAGACAGAAGGGGTTGAACTCTTGCATCGAACGCTCAGGCTTCCAGAGGAAAGCTCGAATGGTAGAAAGTTTAGAAATATCAGAATGAAGCAACTCACGAAGAACGCTTCGAACTATGTCTCGATCATGAACATCTAGGTCATAGATGTTGTCGTAAAGGCTAAAACTGAAAAGTTGGTACATGTAGGCCGCACAAAGGTTTCCCTACAAAGCTGAATCTTGAAACCTTACCCTGGCCATGTAGTTCTGAACTAGGGTGAAGCATAGGAAAAGCCCTTCATGGCATTTTCCTCTTTGTCTATACTCGGCCAGTTGTGTTGTGGCTATGCGGTAGTAAATAAAAGCATTCCCTTGACAGGTGTGGAGAATTTCTGGATTGTTTGTCACTTCATATAGTGTTTTTCATGTTTTTTTAAATTTTATGAGAGGTAGGTATTCCTCTTCATAGGTTTTGATCACAATGATCTCCAGTACCTCAATAGGGAGAGAAAGTATATTGGTTTTTCCTTCCATTTGAAAATTTATTATGAAACTTCACTTAGTGCTACTCATTCAATAAGTATAAATGAAGAAAGGATTAAGAAAATAAGAGACAACAAGTTATATTCTTATAAAACCACTGATACATAATGTAATATAGGGCTAATGGTTTCCCCACTTTCATAATACATGATCCCCAGATCAAGTTCAAAATTCTCGATCTCCCAAAACTATATGCAACCCGAGAAATCAGGTTTGATATCATGGGAGCAATTTGGTATCTCCAAAGACAAACAAAAGGTGTGTATATCTGAGAAACATCATTATGCACTAGATGTCTGTACACAGATCGGGTGGCTTCATATTAAAGAACTTCAAAATCGATCACTTGACCATAATGGCCATAGGACAGAACTTGAAACATATATGTCGTGCAGAGGTATCCCGCTGCTACAGCTTCTTGGAAGGCCATGAGGTATTGGATGCCTTCCACTAAAGTAAAGCATCTAAAAGTCCCTCGTATTATTTTCCCCATCGTACATAGGATTGAAATTGGGCTTTCATCATAAAGATTTAATCCAGGCCCGCTCCTCAGTGGAGTCAAAGTACTCGGGGAGAATTAGATATTTCATAGAGATGTTTGCATGAAATCCGAATATGGGAAAAGTTTATATAATTTTTATTTTTGTCTTTTGAAATTATGGTTTCCAAGGCCTCATTGGGAAGAGATAGAAGGTTAGTACCTTCATTTTCCATCTAAAAAATAAGGAAACAACGTTCTTAGTATTGTTTAAGTAAGATTTTATTGTTCAGTTTAGGTTTTCTATAGTCATATGAACAGAATCCTCTAATACCAACTGTCACATCCCAGCTCTTGAATACCCTGAGCCGGTGCCATACAGAGGATCGAATTCAGTTTAAGCTCTGAAAAACCAGCTACTTCTGAAATGGTTCATCTTCTAAAAGTTGTTACCTGAAAATTTTTAATAAAAAATGTAGGGTGAGCATACAAATGCCAGTAAAGGGATTAAAATAACATACTATACCCAAAATAGCTTCTAAAAATTATTTCTTTAAAATTTAAATAATTATTTTCTTAATAGAGCTTTAACACATTCAACATACCTTGACAATTGTCTAAGAGATAGAAGTGCACAATTTAAAACATACTACCATTATCATGATTCAATTATGGAAAAGCTCATTCAAAATAATAAATAAAATACATTTTATGTTAAAATGAAAGTATAAAATTAATAACTAAGTGTAATGCATGATCAGTGTTGTGCTTAGAATAGTAACTTCAAATTTCATCCATTACATTTGTGAATCATACATTGTCCATTAAAACTCTGAATATTGCATAAATAATATTCCATACTTATACTTCCTCTGATTCTCTTAATCATAATTTCTTTAACTAGGAACATTCTTTGAGTTGAATATTCCTCTGGTTAATCAATTTACATAGACTTAATGAGGAAAATGCATATGCTGAACTGTGTTAAGGCCTCGGCCAAGACGTATAGTGATTAAGGCTTCGGCCAAAATCTAAAACTCATAATTGGGAAAGTCCTTAGCCAATTCCACTACTAGATGTCTCATGAGACCTACCGATGCATCGAGGGGCTATAGTCGGCCCCACCCATCACATAATAAGTCAAATACATTTCTCATACCTCTAAATCAAAGTGCACATCCCACTTTGAAATTTATATATATAATAGGGGATCAAAGATGGAATATATGCACACGTACCCACATATCTTATTATACATTATGATTATACATAAGGGAACTCATACCATGCTTATTTTAGTCCTGCCAGACTATAACAAACAATAAGTACTAAAATTATAATGGTGAAATGCTTAAAACCTCATGTATAAATTATAACCACATATTTAAAAACATGCATGATCAAGTATAAAAGTTCTCTTACAAAAATGATCCCATGGGTTTCATAGTTCTTCAATAATTTTGAAACATGAACTTGGAAATCTTTAATCTCGCATATGAAGTTTATGAAAAACTGAGGCTGTGTATATCATACCTATTTATTTTCATATACATATATATATTTTTAACCAATTACTTATTTAAGTAATAAGATAAGTTTTCATGGGGCATCCATACATAGGTTCTATTAATACCCTATAACTTAAGATCCTACAACCCTTGATGAAAGATTTAACCTCAAACCGTAGGGCGATGTATTTAATACTACAAGTGTATATACATAAATACACAAAATATAAAACCAAAAAAGCAAGAAAAATCTTAATCCCCTACCTTAACTTGAGGAGGAAAAGGAGGTGGAGCTCGGGAAGGCCCTGGAAAACTCAGAGTATTCGTTGAGGTCCGCTGGAGGCTTGGGTGCAATGAACCAGGAGGTTCTTTGGATGCCTCAGATTTTTTTTATAACTAAACCTATACAATATATTTTTTTAATACAACTTTCATGGGATCTGAGGCCCATGTGGCCTTAAATAAAGAAGTAATGGACAACCCTTTTGGAAACCACAAGAAGGAGGGAGACCAGCGGGTGTCATGAGAGAAGAAAAATTGTAAGAAATGGAGTATAGGGCTACTGGTTCAGGGCACACCGCAGGGAATAAGGCATCGATTTGAGTAGAAAACGGGGAGGGATTTCAACGGCCAGGATCAGATCTGGCTTGAAATCAAGGGTCATGATGAATCTGTGGGTTTTTAAAGGTAATGAACGGTTCAGATTAAATACGAGTCTGATCGGATGGCATGAGATCAATGCGGAGTTTTTTAAAGACTTTGAACGACCATGAGTAGATAATGCCATATAAAACGGACCACAAAAAACTCGATGATACGCCACGACTACTGAAGGTTGAACGCGGGATCGAAATCAACGACCTAGATCGCGCGCGACACGATCCAACAGCCCAGATCCTGTTTCACCCTAAAAAACACTTCCCATATCGAAACAGGGAGGTGCACACAACATCCTAATAAGAATAAGCCTTCGATTCCACATTCAAAAATCACACAAAACACGCATAGGGGGCCTTACACACAGGCTTCTTCTCCCACCCACAGGATTCGGCCTACCCATGCTCACTGTGGCCTTGCTCTCGTGTTGTGCACTTGTGCACTCACTCCCATGCTCGTGTACACCCCCTCGGGAGACCTATGCCCAAGCTCAGGCTGGCCCAGGCTTGGGCTGAAGGCTATGCCCAACAACCCAATGTGAGCTACCTCCCTTGGCCTAGCCATAAGGGCTGGCCCTTGCGGGCCCAAATTTTTATAAAAACTAACCTACAAATATGAAGTCTTAAGGGAAAAAAGTTATACTAAATATAAATTTTCTTTTTTTAGACATGGATCTTATTAAACATTAGAAGGTTAATGTGTACAAATTAGACTTTATCTTAAAATTATTTTCTAAGTTTTTTTATAAAAAGGAATACATTGAATGAAAATTATTATACTAATGTTGTAGTGGTCAAAACATAGTGTAATTAAAAATATAATACAATTAAGAGAAATTAAACATAGTTTTAAGAAACTGAATTCAAATCTTTATAATACATTTGAATTAATTGAAACATGTTTTTATTTTCTTATCACTTTTCAAAAACCCCAATGTAATGTTCAAAACATTTCAGTATGACCTCTAAAGGTTCATGGTTAGGATTAGTTTCACCATTTTTAAATCCATAACCTAATTATTTGGAGAACTAATATATACTCATATGTTTTCAATTAATTTACCAACATGGCCAACGACTATATTTATAGCTGTTAGGATTCCATGGTCATTCGAGGCAATGGTCAGATTAGTACCATATAAAACCAAGCCATAGAGTGCCATAAAACTCAAAAAAAGAAAATGGTTCTCATTGTACCATTGATGCTTTGTGTAGCGGCAGTGGATTTGGCCATTATCATGTTCATTATGATAGATACAAAGGAACCTTATAACTTTCTTGGGGTTCTCTTTGTTTTGGGTGGTCTCCCTATAATCTTGATTGGATTTTTAATAAGTATCTTTGGATAGCTTGATTTCCCATTTCATCATGGTGTGTTGTAAACACTACGGTGTTCTTATTTGAATAATACTCCTTATGTACATTTTTTGTTCTTTATTCCATTAAATCATATTATTATCTTTCTATAATAAATAGGTTCGTTTGGGTAATAGACAACACAAAAATATTAAAATTACCATTACATGAAACACAAGTTCTTGGGGTGTTATAGTGAGTTTTGGGGAAAATACTTTTTGTGGATTGTTGGTGATTTTAATTGAACATAAATGTGAAGCAATTGTGTTATGAGTCCTAACATGTGTGTTTGGAAATCCACAAGGATTCCTATTGAGAGGATGATAGGAGTATATGGATGGAGATGATTTTACAGCAGTTGAAATCTATGCACCGATAGTGCCAGATGAGGAAGCATGGGAGAATTTCTGAGATAACTTTTCTCGCTACATAAAATTCAGGGAAAGAGACCCATGTCAGGTTGCGATGAGATTTTCTAACCTAGCGAGGGAGTTTCAATTCCTCTACCCTATGACTATTACTGGAGAGGGTGGAACTGAGGGATCTGAGTTCTAGGTTGAGTCAATCAAGTTGATACTTGGTCATTTGGATACTCCTTCTGAGAAGAGGGTCATGTTGGCCACCTATCTTCTCCGAGGATCAGTGAAGTGATAGTAGGACATACAGGCACAAACTAGATATGTTGATGGTATGCTATGAAATGGATTTTTGGAGAAGTTCATGGAGCACTTTTACCTAGATATGATGATATGGGAGAGAGTATTAGAATTCATGTGGATGAATTAGGGGAGCATGTTTGTGATTGACATGACATAAACTTTATATATTTGATGTTCCTTTATCTAGTGTTGGTGGTGGGGGAGGATAGTTCATCAAAATGATTTCAGGATGGACTTAAGGGTGAAATTAAGTCCGAGGTGAATATCTCAACGATGACTAAGATTTCATAAGTGGTGAATCAAGCTCTCATATTAAAAGGAATCCTAAAAGAGGCATCCATTGGAAGACATGTGGTTTCTTCTAGAAGATCTGGAGGTAGGTCTTCTGAGATAAGAAATTATCATTATGAGAAATTTATCTAGAGTAGTGGGAAGAAGAGTGGATAGTTTGGGGGATCAGTCACTTAGGATCATACCCATGTGCTTTTATAGATGTGTGGTAAGATTAGAAACTTTGTTAAACACTTTCCTCAACCACCAGAAGATTTATGAGCCTATGAAAAGATGGTAAATCTATAGGGTCTCTACAAGAACCTGAGACAGATAGTTAGTGATGGAGGATCTAGATAGAACGATGTTTTGGGAAGGGATATTCTGCACCATATTAGTCTAGATGCTAGAGTTCTATTGGCTAAGTTAGATGAGGTAGTAGAAATGGAGGTTCTGGGAAAGAGAACATGTATCAGTACTGTGGTGCGACTTAGGGTAGTTAGATTGCATCATAGGGAAGAGGGAGAGGACAAATACATGCAGGGAATCCTGCACTTATGGATAGTGAGGCTGGACCATCTATTGAGATAGGTAGTATTTTTGTATCTTATACATTATATAGTGCCTTATTTGATACCAGTTACTCTTATTCCTTCATGTATGAAAATCTTATTAAAGGTTTGAGTTTGGAGATGGAGTTTTGAGCTTGTTAATGACTATAGATACACTATTTGGAGTACGGTTTAGAGAATTGTTTTAGCAATGTATGTTCTCTTAGAGTCAGTGAGTACCTTTTTTTACATGATACCTATATCCTAGATATGTCAAGATTCGACCTAATTATAGGTATGTACTGGCTAGTTGCATATCGACCTCACATTTATTGTTACCAAATGAGAGTGAATTTCTCATCTCTTTAAGGTGAAAACTATATTCTTCGTTGAGAATGTGATATCTAGATAGTCTGAGTGGGACCAATTACTCAGAAACTAGTAGATCCAACAATACAGGTTGCTAGTATCTTATTGGATGACAAGGTGTGAAGAAAAATATATTTCTGATAGTTGTGGAATAGTTTCAGGATGTTTTTATGGAAGAATTCTTAGGGATTCCACCCAAGATAGTTGTAGATTTTACAATTGAACTCATGCCAAAGGATGATCCAATTTCCATTTCACCATAAGGAATGGCACTGATGAAGATTTATAAGCTCAAGAATCAGTTGGTAGAGTTGGAGGATAAGGAATTTATCTGTCCAACTACATCACCTTGGGGTTATCCAGTGTTGTTTGCAAAGAAGGCTTATGGGACTCTATGCTTATATGTTTATTACTGAAAGTTGAACCCCAAGAAAATGAATAACCAGTATCCTATCCCACATATCAACGATCTATTTGACTATTTGATAGGTGCATGTGTGTTATCAAATTTTGACATGACATCGAGGTATCATCAACTAAGATTTCAGACTTCGGATATATAGAGGTCTCCTTTCAAAAGAAGTTATGGCCTATATGAATTATTATTAATGTTGTCTTGGTTAATTAATGGACTGAAAGTGTTTATGTCCTTGATGAATATGATCTTCTACCAATAACTGTATCATTTTGTTTTAGTATTTTTGAATGACATCTTAGTGTACTCTAAAAATAATAATGAAAATTCCAACACCTTGACATTGTCCAGAGTACACTGAGAGAGAAAATTCTATATTCAAAATTATATATGCACTAGTTTTGGATCTATTAGGTACACTTCTTGGAACACATCATTTCTGAGCAAGGCATGTTAGTGGACCCGGATAAAGTACATACAGTGGTTTCTTGGGAGTAGACTAATAATGTTTTTGATATATTTAGCTTTCTAGGGTTAGTTGGATATTTTATAAGATTCATCCACTACTTATACCATTTGGTAGTGTTGACTTTATACTTTCTAAAAAAGGGATAAGGTTTTATGGGTGAAAAGCATGTGTGAATGCCTTCCAGGAGTTGAAGAATCATTTTAAATTGGAAATAGTACAGATCCTACCCAAGAAAGGTGTGGATTACATGGTTTATTTTGATTCTTCTAGGACTAGACTTGGAGATGTGTTGATGTAGTGATATTGAGTTATGGAATATGGGTCTCTACAACTAAGGCTACATGAACAGAACTATCCTATGTAGGAACATGAGTTGGTAGAAGTGGTTTATGTCTTATTGTGTTGGTGAAATTATCTATTGGGAGAGATGTTTATGGTGTTTATCAATCAGAATAGATTAAGGTACATCTTCTTGCAACTAGAATTGAATATACGATAGAAGATATGGGTTTAGAATATGGAGGGTGTTGATTTTGAGATGGGATATACACCTAGGAAAAGAAACAGTGTGGTTGATTCTTTGGTCAAGAAAACTCAGACTTAGATGGTTCAAGAGTCTAGTGTTGAGTGGAAGATGATGACTTCACTAGTTGAAGTTCATGTGTTGGTTCAGGACAATCAAGAATAGATGACCCTCATATTGATTTTTGTGCAATATACACATTTGTGCCAGATTAGAGACATTCATTATGAGTATCCAGAGTGTTTGACATTGAGGAAAATCCTTAAAGGTGGGTAGTCACCTTCCAATGGAATCATAGGGGAGGATGTGATCATATATGTCATGAATTGGGTTTTTCTATTTGATCATGAGAGAGGAGATCATATGGAAATTTCATGCATTGAATAGGAAAGTAAATCCAGGTTTCAAAAAAATTTACCAAGACCTATGAAGAAATTTTTGGTTTCCCATTATGAAAAAGGAGATAATAGGGTTTGTAACACAATAATAAACCAGTCAGTAGGTGAAGGAAGAGAAAAAATTGCCTGAAGGTTTTCTATAGTTCATTACCATTCTGTAATAGAAGTGGGATGAAATGAAAATGGAGTTTGTGTTGGGTCTCTTGAAGATTCCAAGGATGAATTATTTTATCTAGGTTACTGTGCATCGACTAATGAAAGGAACATAATTCATTCCTATACGGGAGAATTTATCAATGGAGAATATGGGATATTTGTATGTTTGGGAGATAGTCTATCTGCATAGGGTACCATGGACTATACATTCATATCATGACTCAAATTTCACTAAATGATTCTAGAAAGTCATGATGAATGAACTCAGTATGCAGGTTTTTTTAGTAAAACTTTTCACCCAAACATAGATGGATAGTTGGAGCATACACTACAGGTGTTTAAGGATATGTTACTAGCATGTGTTATTGACTTTGATGTGTCTTGGGAGAAAATATTGTATTTAGTAGAGTTTTTTGATAAAAACATTAATCAAGAAACTAAATTAATGGAACCATATAATGCACTTTATGGTAGGCCATGCTTATCCCAACTATATTGGATGGATATTGGTGAGTCATAATTGTTGGGAATGAGTCTCATATAGGAGTCATCAGAACCTGTACAACTAATTTGGAAATGTGTGGATATGGTTTTTAGTATATAGAATTCATATACTGATAGATATATATGACTCCAAGAGTTTATAGAGGGCGATCATGTATTGCATTGGGTGTCACCTAGGTTGGTCCCCTGTAGGATACAGAGATAGGGAAAGTTTGAACCTAGGTTCACTGGACCTTTTGAGGCTATGGAGAGAATCGGGATGGTGGCATACCGGTAGGCTCTTCATTAGAAATACAACATTATTCATTATTTTTTCCATGTATCACATATTTCGCATTATCGCCCCAACCCTTCTCATTTGGTCAAGGTAGACGATTTTGTGCTTGAGGTTGATGAGTCCTTTGATGAGCATCTGATACATGTGTAGGATTGTAGTGAGAAGGTGTTGTAGGGAAATACCATGCTTATAGTTTGTGTATTGTGGAAAAATGGTCATGTTTAAGAGGAATCATGGTAAATAGAAGAAGATATATGGGACTGTGTCTAGATCGTTTTGGGTCAAAATCTTAGAGATGCATGGGAGTGCATCTTGAGGGTGAACTGTTATAACACGGAGATATTTTATGATCCTGGGATTTTTGGAGCTGTCTCAAATGTGTTTACAAGTTGTCTTTTTCCTTGTGTTGAGTAAATTTTTATTGGGTTTTTCCATGGGGTGTGTTTGGGAGAATTTTTAGAAATATTGAATGAAAGAGGTTTGTGCATGGTTGGCACAAGGTTAGTGAAAACCATGCACCCTATCCCAGCTAACCGTACAAACCCTGACATATGTGATATGCATGACAGGTGCACGGTTTGGAAACTGTGCACCCCTAAAATAATAGGCTCACTATTAAGGTGCACAGTTAGGAAAAACTGTGCACCCCTACCCAGGAAACCATGAATGATTTTTAAAGTGGCCCAAAAATTATTTTTTTAATTCCCCAAACCCTCAAAACTCACCCATTTCATCCAAAACTAGAACCCTTATGATTTTAGACGATTTCAGAGCTTTCCAGATATGACCTCCATTATATACAATTCAAATCCATGATCGATGATCTTTTACACTATAGATAAGTTTATCCTATCGCACTAGATTCTAGTTCATCCTCATTCCATATCATATTCTTTTATTGGGAAGTTATATTCTGTGTTTCTGGATCTAGATTTAGATTTGGTGAATCTAGATCTATAATTTTGGATCTATATCTATAATGAAGATATCTTGTTTTGGTTAATCTAGATTTAGGGGTTTAGATCTGGATCCTAATCTACGTTGTTGTACTGGTCGATTTAGGGTATTTCTATTGGGTGATCATCCGTCAATGAATCGAGGTAGGTGTTCTATTAACCAAATAAAAAAGTCTTATCATCAAATATGTGTATTTGATTGTAGAATTTCTAGAGTAAATTTAGAAATTTGAATTATAAATTGAATTAATTAATGTGGTCAATTAATTAATTTGGAAATTGTGGATTTTATTGAATAGTGTAAATTGTGGAATATGGATAATTAATTGGTGAATTAATTATCAAAGTATTGAATTAGGAAATTAGGGATAATTAATTATTGAGTTAATTATCAAATTTTGAATTGTAAATTGTGAATAATTAATTGGTGAATTAATTATTAGTTTTTGAGTGTGTGAAATGGTAAATTAATAGTTTAATTGACTAATATAAGTGATATGATTAATTGTATGGTAATTTAATTAATAGTAAATATATGGTTAATTAAATATTGAATTAATTAAATGAAATTGATATTATTAATTAAACATGGAATTAATTAATGGTGTTGGATTAATTAATTGAATAATTAATTAATAGAAGATTATGGTTGTAAATTATGATAAGAGTATTAATGTCGATTAATCATGGTTGACGTGACAATGTGGAAACCTCTGATAATGAGATACATGTGATATTGTGATATGTTATGATATAAATTTTCATGGTTGATAAATAGGGTTATAGACATGATGATCTAAACTAATGATATATATATATATATGAGTGGTTGATAAATGGGGTGCTAGACATGATGATCTAAGCTAATTTCATACATGCATGATTGAAAATTGGGGTTCTAGACATGATGTTCTACACCCATGATAAATCTACAAGATTGAAAAATTGGGTGCTAGAGATGATATTCTACGGCCCAAACATTGGCATTGTATTATAGTTCAAAGTTTCAATAATAATTAAATGTCAATTGAAAATGTATCAGGGTTCAGACCCGGCATGATCTGAAGCAGGTTTTGAGGTGTGGGTGTCCTCAGAAACATGGTATTATTTGTGGATTAATAAAGATTAATTGATAATGTGATAATTGTTTACTTATGAATTGTAATTATTTATTTATACATATGTATACACTAGTTATTAATTGGATATTGTTTTAGCCATCATTGATGGTGGCCTAATGAGTTATACTCACACCCTAATCAGGCTTCCTGGTAAGTTCCCTAGTAGACTTTACTGTTTTAGGATAGGTTAAGGGGAAATGCCCTATGTTAGATGACTGGTTTGGGTATTGATCTTGGATGAGGTAATTAGACGTGGTTAGGGGCCAACATGGGAGTCATCAACATCTTTATTTTTAGTTTTCATTCTTGACATTTGACATGTGCATTAGCATGGAATGTTTTCTTCTTTAGTTTAGATATTCTATTTCCTACATTGATTGTCTTGAGATATGGAATTTTTTATGATTATATATGCTTCATCTATTGTTTGTTTATTTCCACCAGTGTATTACTCTGATGAAAGAGGGTATAGTTACTCCGTGATTTACTTATTGGACCCTTTCTACCAGTCATAATCCTCTATCATATGGGGAGGCGTCCTTGATGTCATGTGACCGACCGTCTCAGGGCACCGATGTGTGGCACCTGGGTCATGAAGTTACACCTATACGTCATCCCCAGAAATACCTAGACCCTCCACCCTATAATACCCTAGATTCCAAACCTTAGAAAAATGTATACCCCCATCAACATAAAACCCTTGAACCCCATCCCTAGAAAACCCAGGACCTTTGGCCCTAGAGAACCCTTAAATCTAAACCGTAGAAAACCCTATAACTTCATCCCAAGAAAATCCTAAACCATATTCCCCCAAAAAATTAAACCATCATCCAATAAAGACCATAATCCATCAACCTCAGAAAAACCTAAGCCCTCATCCCTAGAAAATCCTAACCACTCCGTCTCAGAACACCCTAAAATTTTATCCCCAGAAAAACCTATTCCATCATCACTAGAAAACCATAAACCATAAAACCTAGAAATAATTAAAACCATAATCCCAGAAAAACATAAACCATTAGAACCATATACACCTAAACCCTAAACCTCATAAAACCATGTACCCCATCCTGAGAAAACGATAAACCCTCTATCCTTAAAATGGCTAAACCCTTATCCCTAGAAAACAGTAGAACCTATTCCCGAAAAACCTCTATACCATAGAAGACTCTAAACACTCAACCCTAGAAAAACATAAACCCACAGAACTAGAAAACCCTAAACCCTTGGCCATTGAAAACCCTAAACACCCAGCCCTAGAAAACTATAAACCCTCATCCACATAAAACTCTAATCCTACACAACCAAAAATCCTAAATCCCAACTGCAAAAAAAAATCAAAACCTTGGCCTCAAAAAATCCTAAAACCTCCACCCCAGAAAAACCTAAACCCTAATAAGAAAAAAAACCCAAATACCTTATCCCTAAATAACTATAAACCCTCAAACCAAATAAAACATAAACCCCTTCCCCAAAGAACCCTAAACATGAATAAAAAATACTAAATCCTTAGCCCCAAAAAATTCTACATACTCATCAAAATAAATCATAAATTGTTAGAACAATAAAACCCAAAAGCCTCATCGCAAAAAAACCTAAACCCAAAGACTCAAATAATACTGAACATTCAACCCTAGAAAACTGTAAACCCTTATCCCCAAAACCCATAAAAAGTAACCCCCCCAAAACCCCTAAACCTTCATCCCCAAAAAACCCTAAACCCTAAACCCCTCAAAACTCTAAAACATCATCTCCAAAAACCCAAAAAACTAAACCCCAAAAGAACAAAAACCCTTATCCCCCAAAACCCTAAACCCTCATCCCCAAAAAACTATAATTCATTATATCCCAAAAAACTTAATCACTCATCCCCCAAAAAACCATAATCCCATCGACACAAAAAACCCTAAACCCTTATCCCCTAAAAAACCTAAACCCTAAACCCCCAAAACCATAAATACGTATCCCAAAAAAAACCTAAACCATCATCCAAAAATATATATAAACCCTCATCCCTAAAATAACCCTTACCAGTATGACCCAAAAATAGTAATCCCCAACCCGAAAAATCCCTTGACCCTCAACCCTAAAAAATCCAAAAACCTCCAGCTACAAAAAATAAAAAACCCTCAACCCCAGAAAACCCCAAACATTCATCCACAAACCCCCATAAATCATTATCCCACAAAACCCCAAAACCCATAGCCTAAAAAACCCTAAACCATTATCCTCAAAAAACCAAAAACCCAAAGTTCACGAAACCCATAAACCCTTAGCCCCAAAACCCCTAAATCCTAAGACACAAAGAATCCTTTAAACCCTCAAACCCCAAACCCCCTAAACCCTAATCCCCCCAAAACCAAAAAACCTAAACCCTGAAAACCCCTAAACCCTCATCCCAAGAAAATGGTAACCATTATCCCAAAAAACCCTAATTGTGAAGACATGAAAAACCCCAATCCTGGAGCCACATTGATCCCCAATCCCCAGCCTGAAAATATCCTAAACCCTCATACACAAATAACCACAAACTCATTACCCATAAAACCCTAAAACTTTATTGTAATAAAACACTAAACCCTAATCCATATAAAACCATAATCATTCATCCAATGAAAACCCTAAACCTCCATCCCCATAAATCCATAAACCCTTATCCCTTGAAAACCCCAATCACTAATTCCTAGAATACCCTAAACCTGCAGCCCCAGAAAACCTTAAAACCTCATCCCTAGAATATCCTAAACCCTCATCCCTAGAAAACACTAAACCCTCAACCCCATAAAACCCTTAAACCCCCCATAAATAGAAAACCCTTAAACCCCAATCCCTAGAAAACCATTAAACCCTCAACTATAGAAATCCCTTAAAACCTGAGTACCAGAATAACCTAAAACCTCATCCAAAAAAATACTAAAATCAGAGCCTATAAGACCCAAGACCCATAAGCCTAGTAAACCACAATCTCTCAACTGTACAAAACCATTAACCCTCATCTATATAAAACCCTAAACCCTTATCCCCAAATAATCATAATCCTTTAGACCTAGATAAACCAGAACCATCAACCCTAGAAAAATCCAAACCCCTAGCCCCAAAAAACCCTAAACCCTCATCCCCCAAAAAACTCTAAACCCTTATCCCCCAAAAAACCTAAATACACAGCCCCATAAATCCTTATAACCCTCAACTGCATAAAACACTAAACCCTCATCACTGAAACCCTTAAAACCTCATCCCCTAAAACCAAAATTCCATAAAACCTAGAAAACCCTAAATGATACCCCTAAACCCTTGACCCATGGTACCCATAAACCCTCATCCTTGGAAAACTACAAACCCATGGACCCATAAAACCGTAAACCCTAATCCCTAGAAACTGCTAAAACATTATACCAAGAACCCCTGAAACCCTCATCCCCTAAAAATCAAAGGAATTATTCCCCAGATAACCATAAGACCACATCCCTAAGAAAACCAAAACCCTCAGCCCAATAAACCCTAAACCCTTAGCCATAGAAAACCTCAAATCCTTAGCCCTGGGAAAACCTAACCCTCAACCCAAGAAACCCTAAACTGTCCTCCCTTGAAACATTAAAAATTTAGTCCAATGAAATCATAAACCCTCAACCCCATGAAACCCTAAACCCCATATCCCTAGGAAACCCTAAAACATAAACTCTAGGAAACCATAAATTGTCATCCCCATGAAAACCTATACCCCTAGCCCCATTAAACCCTAAACCCTCTACTCTGCGAAACTCTAAAACATCATATCCATGTAACCCTAAACCCTCATCCCAAAGAATATATAACCCCTCAGCCCTAGGAGACCATAAACCCTCATCCCCAGAAAACATAAAAGCCTCATCGCTAGAAAACCATAAACCCTCATCCCTGCAATATTGTAAACCCTCAACCCCAAAATTTCCAAACCATCAGCCCCAAAAAACCCTAAACCCTTATCCCTAGAAAACTGTAAACACTTATCCCAAAAAAACAACAAAAACCACCAACCCATAGTCCTAAAAAAATTCAACCCATATCCCATAAACCATCAAATTTAATCCCTAAAAAACCATCAACCCTAAACACCAATGTACCCACAACACTAATCCCTAAAAAACCCTCAACCCTCATCCCACAAAAACCCTCAACCATCATCCTCAAAAAACTGTCAACACCCTACCCCAAAAAATATAAAGCCTCAGCCACAAAAAAACCTCAACCGTCATCCCCAATGTACCATCAACCCTCATTTCCAAAATACATTAAACTATATTCCACAAAAAATCCCAAACCATCTTCCCCAAAAAACCTAAATGCATTTCCCCAAAAAACCCTAAAACTGAAACCCAAAAAAACCCTAAACCCTTAGTCACAAAAAACCAAAAACACACATACCCAAAAACATAGACCCCTATCCCCCACAAAGCTAAACCCTCAGCCCTAAAAAAATTTAATCCCTCATCCCCCAAAACTGATAAACCATCATACCCAAGAAACCCTAAGTCACCATCACCAAAAGACCTTCATCCATCACCCCCAATAAACCATAAACTCTCATCCCCAAAAAACACTGAACCATTCCCCCATAAAAGACTAAACCCTCAGCCCAAAAAAACCCTAAGCCCTTAGTTTAAATAAAACATAAATCCGTAAACCTAATAAAAACTAATGCCTCTGCCTTAAAATAACCAAAACCTTCATCACCCAAAAACCCAAAACCCTCATCCCCCAAAAACCCTAAATCCTAATCCCAAAAACCCTAAACCCTCTTCCATAAGAAAAAATAAACCTGCTACCTAAAAATACTAGACCCTCATATCTAAAATACCATAAATCATTATCCCAAAAAACCCCTAGACCCTCAGTCTAGAAAACCCAAAACCCTCATACTCATTAATACATAAACCCTCATCTACCGTAAACCCTAAACAATCAGCCACAAGGAAACTTAAATCCTAAGAAGTAGAAAACCATAAAAAATAATCCCAAATAACCATAAACTCCCATCCCATGAAAAATAAAAATCCTTTATCCCTGAAAAAAACCAAAACCTCTGTTTTAGAAAACAATAAATCCTTAGTACTAGAATACCCTAATCCCCTAGTGAGAATATGAACCATAACTAGGTCATCACTGGTGACTTCAATGTTGTTCTGAGTCTAGATGACAAAATTTGCCCTCATTTTTCTCGTTATGCTGCTCATGACTTTCAGTGTTGTGTGGATCAATGCAATCTCATTGAAGTTCCTATGGTAGGCTCCAAATTCACTTGGGGAAGGTTTACTATAAATGGGAGGCATGCCAGTAAAATTGATAGGTGATTCATGCATGTCAATGATACTGGTGCTCCATGGGACATCTCAAGATTTACTCTTCCCAAATTTAACTCTGATCATAATCCCATAGTTGTCTCCATTCGGGTGGACACCAGGAGACTCTCTCCCTTACCCTTCATGTTCAACAATGCCTGGATTTCAATTCCAGGTTGCAGGGAAGTTGTTCTTGATTGATGGAATTCCACCTTCCATGGTAGTCCTTATTTTTTGGTTGTCTCAAAGCTTAGGAGAATCAAAAGACTTATTAAAGTTTGGAGTAAGCTCTATTTCTCCATAATTGATGATGAGGTCAAGGATGCAGAATTTCAGCTAGAGTTTTTCCAAGAAAACAACCAACAGGGGGATGTTCCTACTCTTGGGGAACTTGTGTTTCACAAAAAGCTTGATGATCTTCTTTCTCTTAAAGAGAATCTAGAAAAAAATCAATTCAATCTAAGATGGATCAAGGATGGTGATAGAAACTCAAAGTTCTTTCATCGCTTGCAACGGGATAAAAGGGTTCATAAAGGACCTAATCGTATCTGAATCAATGGAACAACCTTGGTTGATGAGAAAGAGCTCTCTGATGCTGTTGTTGATCATTTTAAATCCCTATATAATGATGATAGTACTCCTACTTCTGCCTTGATTTCCAATTGTATTGAGAAGTGTGTGAATGACTCACAGAACAACGATCTAACCTCTCCTCCTCTTGAGGACGAAGTTAAATCTTTTCTTTTCTCACTCAATTCTGAAAGTGAACTTAGACTGGACGGATTTACCAACAAATTCTTCATTTTCTATTGGGATATCATTCATGCAGAAATTACCAATACTGTCAGGGAGTTCTTTCTCTCAGGATCAATTCCTTTTGGAGCCAACTCCAATTTCATTGCTTTGCTTCCCAAAAAATAAGCTTCTATTGATATTGGTGACTTTCGTCTGATTGCCATTAAAAACACCATTCCAAAGATTATTAGTAAGATCATCATCACTAGGCTAGGGAAGTTTGTTGGAATCACACCCAATAAGTTTGGATTTATTGCTAGGTGAATCATTCATAAAAAAATTTATATGGCCTTTGAAGTAGTGAATATCATGAGAAAGGAATCCAAACGTGGGACCTTTGCTTTAAAATTAGTTATATCCAATGCCTTTGACACCATTAAATGGAACTTTCTATTCAAGGTTTTGAGTATGTATGGATTTTTATCCAAATTTATCAGTATGATTTCTTCTATTTTGGAGAGTTCCCGAATCTCTTTTCTGGTTAATGGGGCGCCAAAAGGTTTCTTTCAATGTTCACGAGGGATCAGATAGGGAGACCCACTATTTGGGATTCTCTTTGCACTTGCAGAAGATTATATGAGTTATATTGTTACTAATGCAATGATGGCTGGATTTTATTGTCCTATAAAAGATAACAAGGACTCATTTGTACCCTTACAACTTTTTTATGCTGACGATATCCTTCCCTTTGGGTAGGATAATATGCGAACTATGTCATCTATCCGAAAAATCTTTAATCACTATGAAGATGTTGCTGGACAGGCAATCAATTTGAGTAAACCATCTATTGTATTTGGGAAAGGGAGCTCCTCTTTGAGGCATAAAATAGAATCATTAGATGTATTGGCGTCAAAAAAGGATCTCTGCCAGTCAATTACTTTGGGTTCCACCTCTTTTGGGGAAAGGTAAAGTGTTTCCACTTTGAAAGCATCTCTGTTAACATCACACAATAGGTGGCTAAATGGAAGGGAATGTCCCTGTCCTAAGTAGGCAGAGTATGCCTTGTCAATTCTATCATCACCTCAATGTTTGTTCATGCCTTCTCTATATATAGGTGGCCAGTAATTCTGATCAAGTCTCTTCAAGCCAAGATTCGGAACTTCTCATGGATAGGATGTATTAATGAAAAGAAATTGGTAACTGTTTCATGGAAAGACTGCATTAAACCCATTGAAATGGGTGGTCTTGTAAATAAAGATCTCAGGGTTTTCAATGAGGCCTTGTTGGACAAATTCACCTGGAAACTCTTCGTATACAAAGAAGATGAGCTGGATTTTCTTAAAGAAAGATTTACTACTCACTTGTGCAATGGTTACACTGGGTACATGCTCTCCTCTATCAGGACCACAATTAAATCCTCATATGAGGACATTATCTCTCAATATATTTGCGATGTTTCAAGTCATTCCAATCTGAACTATTGGCTCACTCTGTGGCTCGATCGTCCTCTACATGAAATCATGCAGGTACCTCAGGGTTTGCAACACATGTCTATCAATGACCTCAACGCCAGGCTGATGAAGCTGGATGGACTTCTACCACCACACATCATCTCCCAGATTCATCGTTACAACCACGTTGATTCAGATACACTCATATGGAAGCTGAATCTGATTGGTCAGCTCACTACAAGGGAGTTCTACAAGCATAAATGCCGGAAAGGCTTGTATCCCCTCTCATGGCTTCTAATATACAAGTGTCAATTCATTACCCCTAGACACTTCCTTCTTCTTTGGAAGATTTGGAGAAATAGGCTGCATATGCATGGTCAGCTACAAGAAGTCAGATGGCAGATTATTTCAGCCTGCAGCATTTTTTTTGTGAGGGGCTGAAAGCATACAACACCTCTTTGTTGAATGCAATCTTGCGCATAGACTATGGAATTACAAGAAAGATGTCTTTGGTCTCCATTTACCCCTAGAAACTTTTCCCAAAGGATTCTTTTTATTACAGATTTTAGTTGTAGTGAGCAGCTTCACAATTTCCTTCTTGCTACATCTGCAGCAATTGTTTCTTTCATATGGGCTGCGAGAAATTCTGCTATGTTTTGGAATAAATCATGCTCCACACATGAGGGTATTATTTCCATGCACATTGATGTTCGAATGGATAGGTGTATTCAATCAGGTACGACGAACAACTACTTAAATGATCTTGTTACATTCCTCACACTTGGTGTTCCTGGAAGGTGCAAAAAACTGATGTTGATGGAGTACATTAGATGGATTCGACCAATACCATCATGGATCAAAGTTAATGTTGATGGTGCGGCAGCAAGCTCACCAGTCCCTTCAGGTTGTGGTGGTGTTTTCTGTACTTATCGAGGTTTTATCAAGGGATTTTTCTATCACTTCATTGGGAATGGAAGTGCCTATGAGGCAGAGCTTTAGGCTATTATCAAGGCTGTTTGTTTTGAAAATAAATTTGGGTGGATGCATCTATGGATCAAATCGGATTTGATGCTTGCAGTGGAGGCTCTACGCCAAAAATCAAGTAAGGTTTTGTGGAATCTTCTACCCCAATGGATTGAATGCCTTAGCTTATTCAAGAACCGGAGTCTCAAGATCACTCATGCATATAGGGAAGCCAATATGGTGGCTGATGTTCTTTCCAAGATGGCTATTGGAGAATGCTTCTCACGGTGTTCATTCACTGCTCCTTATTTTTGCATGCCTGATGTAGTCTCTAACATGATGGGAACTACCCACACCCGAATGTACAAGTCCCCCCTATAATGTTTTGTACTTTTTCTTTTTTATAAATTGAGGCACCAAGCTCTCTGCTTGGCCCGCGCCTTCTTTGCCCCAGCTCCAGAAAACCTTAAACCCTTAGACCCAAAAAAATAAACCCTATTCCCTATAAAACCATTATCCCTCAGCCACATAAATCCTTATTTACTTATCCCAAGAAAATATAAAACCATCATCCATAGTAAACTATTGGCCCTCACCCCTAGAAAACCGTAACCCCTTGTCCCTATAAAACCATAATCCGTTAACACTATAAAAGCTATTCCCTTATCCCTAGAAAACCCTAAACCCTTATCCCTAGAAAATCCTATTCCATTATCACTATAAAATATATTCCCTCATCCCTAGAATACCCTAAACCCTTAGCCCTAGAAGACCCTATGCACTGAGCCCTAGAAAACCATAAATATTCTTCAACAAAAAACCCAAAACCCACATCCCCAGACACCACTATAAAATGAGCCCTAGAAAACCATAAACCCTCAGCCACAGAAATCCATAATGCCTCATCCCTATAAAACCCTAAAACCTTATCTTTAGAAAACCCTTAACCCTAAAACCCAGAAAATTCTAAACCCTTAGCAGTAGAAAACTATAAACCATGAACCCTAGAAAACCCTAAAACCTCACCTGTAGAAAACCATATACCATCAATCCCAAAAAAACAAAAAACTAAGCCCTAAAAAACACTAAACCCTCAGCCCCCAAAAACATTAAAACCTCATCTCCAAAGAAACATAAACACTCACCTCAAAATACCCTAAGGACGCAACCCCAAAAAAATCCCAAACCCTCAACCCGAAAAATCCCTAAAATCTCTATCCCAAAAATACCAAAACCATCATACCCAAATAAATGTAGAACCTGATCCCCATAAAACCCTATACCCTCATTCCCCCAAACCCAAAACCCTCATCCATATAAAACCCTAAACCTTAAACCTTCATCTCTAGGAAAACATTAACCCCATACCCCAAAAAAATATAATCCCTTATATCTAGAGAACCTAAAACAATCAAAACCAAAAAACCTTGAACCCCATCCCCATAAATCCCTAAATTATCAAACCATGAAAACCCTAATCCCTTATCCTTAGAAAACACCAAAAAACCAATCCCAGAATAACCTAAACCCTTAGAAAAAAAATCCTATACCTTGACCCCCCAAAAATTGCCAAACCTCATTCCCAAAAAACCCTAAACCCTCAGCCACTAAAAATCATAAACCCTAATCCATAGAAAATCATAATACCTCATCCCACGACAACCCAATTACCTAAGTTCCAAAAAAAAACTAATCTCAACACCAAATAAATCCTGATAAACTTATTTAAGAAAACCCTAAACCCTCATCATAGAAATCCCTATACGCTAATCCATGAAAAAACCTAAACCATTAGCCCTAGAACAACCTAAAAAATTAGTCCCCTAAAAACCTTAACCCTTATCCCTAGAAAACCCTCAAAACTGAACCTTATGAATCTCTAAAACCATAGAATAAGAAATATATAAACCCTTAGCCCTATAAAACCTGATCCTCTCATCCCCAAAAATTCCAAAAAGCTTATCCCCAGAAAACCCTAAACTATATTCCCCAAAAATCCATAAACCCACAACCCCAGAAAATCCTAAGCCCTTAGCCCCCAAAAACTCGATCATCTCATCCATAGAAAACACTAAACCCTCGGACCAAAAAACCCAAAACCCTTAGCACTAGAAATCCCGAAACCCTCAGGCAGAAAAAAAAATCAAAACCCTCGGCCACAGAAAACCCTGAACCCCCAACCCTAGAAAACCCTAAAACCTCATTTGTCGAAAACCCTAATCGCACAGCCCCAAAAAACTCTAAGCACTCCTCCCTAGAAATCCCTAAAGCCACAGTCCTAGAAAACCCTAAACCATAAATCCTGAATAAACCTAAACCTTCAACCCCTAAATACCCAAACTCACAAGCCCAAAAAACCCTAAACCCTCATCTCGAGAAAGCCCTACAAACTCAGCCCCAAAAAAAATAAACACTCTGCACCAGAAACCATTAAACCCTCAATACCAAAACCCCTAAACAGTAAGCCCCCCAAACCCCAAAACAATCTTCCCAAAAAATAACTAAACCTACAGCCCCAAAAAACACAAACCCTCATCCCCAAAATAATTCATAAACCCTCATCTCAAAAAAACCATAAACCCAAATCCCCAAGAAACCCTAAACTCTCATCCCCAAAAATACCAAAACCCTCAGAACCAAAATACCAATCCCTTTTCCGCAAAACCGATGAACCCACATCCCCAAAAACCACTAAACCTTCAGTACCAAAAGCTCTGAACCCTCAAGTGAGATATACTCGAAACCCTCATCCCAAAAAATCTTTAACCCTCATCCCCAAAAAACCATGAACCCTCGATTCCAAAAAACTCTAAACCCTAAACCCCAAAATACCCTGAACCCTCATCCAACAAAAAATATGAATCCTCGTCCCCAAAAAACCTTTAACCCTTAGCTTCAAAATACCCTAAATCCTAATCCCGAAAAAACCCTGAACCCACTACCCAAAGAAACCTAAATCCTCAACCCTAATGAACCCTAAACCCTTATCCCCCAAAAAATTCATACCTTCATCCCCAAAAAACACTAAACACTCAACTCAAAAAAACCTTTAAAACTCTTCCACAAAAAAATATGAAACCCTTGGCCACAAAAACCCTAAAACTTCTACCTAAAAAACCCTTAAACCCTTTTCCCCAAGAAACTATAAACCTTAATCCCCAAAACCCTTAAATTTTGAGCCCTATAAAACACAAAACCCCTTTCCCAAAATAACCCTAAACACTCTACCCTAAAAACCCCTAAACCCTTATCCTGAGAAACCCTGAACACTTATCCATTAAACCCCTAAACCCACAGCACCAAAAACCATAAAACATTATCCATAAAAACCCTAAACACTCATACCTAAAATACCTATGCACACATCCCTAAAAAACTATAATCCCTCATTCCTAAAAAAAACCCTAAACCTACAGCCCCAAAAATACCCTGAACACTTAGCCGTAAAAAACCCTAAACCCTCAGCCTAAAAACCCACAAAACCGTCATCCCCAATAACATCTAAAACCACAGCCCCACCATCCTCTAAACCCTCATCCCCAATAAATAAAAGGATATCATCCCCAAAAAACCAAAAAATCGCATACCTATGAACCCCTAAATCCCATCCAAAAAACCACCTAAACAATCATCCACAAAAAAACCCCAAACACTCATCCCAAAAATACCATAATCCCTCAACCCAAAACTACCCTAAACCCTCATCCCCCAAAAAACATAAACCCTCATCCATATAAAATTCTAAAATATTATCTCTAGGAAATCCTAAACCCCCAGCCATAGAAAAAACTAAATACTCAGCCCCAGGAAACCCTAAACACTCATTATTAAGAAATACTAAACACCCGTCCCCCAAAAATCCTAAACCCTTAGCTATAGAAAATCCTAAACCCTTTTCCACAACAACCCTATACACATATCCTCAAAATAACCCAAACCCTTTATCCCAAAAGATCTGAACCCTCATCCCTATAATACCATAAAACATCATCCCCTGAAAAAACTCTAAACAATTAGCTCTAGAAAACCCTAATCCCTTGGCCTAAGAAAACCCCAAACCCTCTATCCAATAAAATCCTAAACCCTTAAACCCAGGAAACCCAAAACACTCATCCCTAGGAATCCCTAAACCCACATCACCAGAAAACACAAAAAACAAATCCCTAGAAAACCCTAAACTGTCTGCACTTGAAAACCCTAAACCCTCATCCCCAGAATCCATAAACACTCATCCCCCCAAAACACTAAACCCTCAACCCCAAAAAAACCGTAAACACTCATACCTATAAATTCCTAATCCCTTTACCATAGAAATACCTAAAAACTCTCCCCAAAATAACCCTAAACACTCATACCCAGAAAATCCTAAACACACATTCCTTGAAAATCATAATTGCTCATCACCAAAAAACCCTAACCACTCGTACCGTGAAAACTCAAAACCCTCATCTCAGAGAAAACCCAATTTTTTTATCCCCACAAATCCCTAAACCATAAAACCCTGAAAAACCTAATCCCTCAACCCTAGAAAACCCCAAACCCAACACATAACCCCAAAAAACCGTAATCCCTTAAACCTAGAAAATTCAAAACACTAAGCCCTAGAAAACCATAAACCTCCTTCCCCAGTAAACCCAAAACCCTTATCCCTAAGAATCCCTAAGATTTCATCCCATGAAAACCCTAAACACTCTATTCTAGAAAATGGTAAAGCCTCAACCCAAGAATAACCTAAAACCTATTCCCCATAAAATGAAAAACTCTCAGCCCCAAAAAACCCAAAACCCTCATCACCAAAAAAACCCAAAACCCTCAGACCCAGGAAACCTTAAACTCTCAGCACCTGGAAACCCTAAATACACATCCCCATTGAAACCTAGACCTCCAACAAAAACAACACTCGACCCTATACCCCAGAAAACCCTAAACCATTAGACCCAAAAAACCCAAAAACTAAGAGCCTAGAAAACAGTAAACCCTCAACCCCAAAAACACCATGACCCTTCTTCCATAGATAACCATAAACCCTTATACCTAGAAAAACCTAGAACCCCCACCCAAAAATAAACTAAACCCCCATCCTAAGAAAACCCTAAACCCTCCACCACAAAAAACCAAAAAATATATCCCTTGAAGGACCTAATCCTACTACCCTATAATACCCAAAATCATCATCCCAGGAAAACACTAAAATATCTGCCCCAGAAATCCATAAACCCTCATCCCAAAAAAAAACCAAAACCGTTGGTCCTTGAAAATCCTAAACTCCCATCCCATGAAAACCCTAAACCATCATACCCACCAAAAAATAGACTCTCAGCAAAAGAAAACAATAATAACTAATCCCCAAAAAATATAAACCTTCATCTTCAAAAAAGAAAAAACCCTCATCCCTAGAAAAACCTAAACCCTCAACACCAAAAGAACCCTAAACCCTCAACCCTAGAAAACCCTAAACCCATAGCCCTATAAAACCATATACCCTTATCAACAAAATACCCTAATCCCCCAAACCTAAAAAATTAAAAGCATCCATCCAAAAAAAACCCTAAACACCAATCCCTAGAAAACCCTAATCCCTAGACCTTTAATTCCCTAAACCCTTCAGCCTAAGAAAATATATATGATCATATCATGAAGACACTAAACCCCAATACCTCGTAAACCCTAAACCCTTAGTAACAGAAAACACTAAACCCTCATCCCCAGAAAACCCAAAAACCTTCTCCAAATAAGAACCTAATATTTTAGCCTCAGAATATCCTAGACCCTCACCCCTATAAACCCTAAAAAATCGTCCTAAGTGAACCCTAAACCCTCATACACACAAAATCCCAAACCCACAGCCCTAGAAAAACCTAACCCAAATTTCTGAGAAAACCCCTACACTCTACCCCAGAAAACCCTATACCCAATGATCCATAAAACCCTAAACTCCCAGACCTAAAAAACTATTACCACTCATCCTTGAAAAATCATAAACCTTCATTCTAAAAATCCATATTTCTCAACCCATAAATATCCAAACCCTAAACCTCAAAAAATGATAAAACCATAGCCCAAAAAAACCAAAATTCCTATGCCCTAGAAAACCCTCAATACTATGGCCGAGGAAACCCTAACCCTCATTCCCAGAAAAAACTAAACCCTCTTCCTCAAAAACCCCTAAATCCTCATCCCAAGAAAACCCTAAATCCCCTTCCCCATAAAACCCTAAACCTCATCCCCTGAAAAACCTAAACCATCATCCCCTGATAATTGAAAACCCTTAATCCTAGAAAACACTAAACAATCATCCCATGAAACCCCTTAACCCTCATCCCTAGAAAACCATAAACTCTCAGCCCCAATAAAAACTAAACCCTCAACACTAGAAAACCCTATTAACACTTCCCAATAATATAATACCCCACACCCCCAAAATACCCTAATCCATTATCGGTAGAAATTCCTGAACCCTCAGACCCAGAATACCCTAAACCCTCATCCCTAAAAAACCCTAAAACATCATCCCCAGAAAACCCTAAACCTGCAACCTAAGAAATACCTAAACCTTATACACAGAAAAACATAAAACATTTTCCCTAGAAAACCCTAAACTCTCATCCTCATAAAACCCTGAACCCTCATCCAAAAGAAACCATAAAACCACATCCCTAGAGTACCGTAAACCCTCAGAACAAGGAATACCTAAACCATTAGTTCTAGGATACCCTAAACCCTCTGCCTCAGGAACCCCTAAACCCCCAGCCCTAGGTTACCCTAAACCCTAAACCCCAGAAAAGTCTATACTCTATTCCCCAAAATCCCTAAACCCTCATCCTTAGAAAACCCTATACACTCAATTCTATAAAACTCCAAACCCTTTCCCTAGAAAATCCTAAACCACCAACCCTATAAAACTATAAACCCCCATCCCTAAAAAGAAACTAAACCTGAACACTACAAAAACTTAAACCCTTAGCCCCTTAAAATCCTAAACACTCATCCTTAGAAAACCCGAATACATTAGTCCTAGAAAACCCTAAATCCTCATCCCTAGAAAACCATAACCCATCAGATCCCAATTACAAAAAATTATCATCCCAAAAAAACCCTAACCCTACATCCCGAGAAAACCCAAAAACCTCGGCACCAATAAAACCCTAAACCCTATACTCTAGATAACCCTAGAACCTTAACCCTGGAAAACCATAAACCCCCAT
The DNA here is from genome assembly GCA_963277665.1 of Viscum album. Taxonomy (NCBI): domain Eukaryota; kingdom Viridiplantae; phylum Streptophyta; class Magnoliopsida; order Santalales; family Viscaceae; genus Viscum; species Viscum album. The sequence continues at coordinate 1,801,456,821 of OY728164.1, forward strand.
CCAAAAAAAACACTAAACACATAAGACCAGAAAACCCTAAAATATCATCTATAGAGTACCTAAAATTCTTTTCCCCAAACCCCCTAAAATCCCATCACAAGATAACCATAAACCCTTACCCCAATAAAACCATAAACCCCAAACCCCTGAAAACCCAAAACCCCCTTCCCTAGAAATACCAAAATCCTCATCCCTAGAATAATCCCAAACCTCATCCCCCAAAACCCCTAATACTCATATCTAAAAAACCCTATACCAATATCCCAAAAAAAAAAACTCAACCATCAACCCTAGGAAACACAAGACTATAATCCCAAGAAAATCCTAGACCATCATCCACAAAAAACCATAAACCCTTAGCCTGAGAAAACCCTAGATCCCCATCCCCAGAAAACCCTAAACCATCGACCATATAAAACCCAAAACCTCTACCCTAGAAAACCCTTTACCCTTATCCACTGAAAATCATAAACCCTTAACCCAAGAACTTCCTATACCATCATACCTAGAATACCCAAAAACATCAACCCAAGAAAACCCAAACCCTCAACTTTGGAAAACCCAAAACCCATATCCTGATAAAACACTATTACCTTAGCCCTAGAAAACCATAAACCCTCAGAAGCAGAAAACCCAAAATACTCATCCCCAAAAAACCCTAAACACTCAGTCCAAGAAAACATTAAAAACAATGCCCTAGAAAACCCTATACTATCGGCCCCAGAAAACCCTAAACCCCAACCCCAGAAAACCCTCAACCCTCAACCCTAGAAATATTTAAAACCCCTACACTACAAGATCCTAATCCATTGTCCTAAGAAGACACTAAAAACTAATCCAATAAAACACTATAACCTCATCACCAAAAAACCCTTTACACAGATCCCAAGAAAACACAAATCTATCAGCCCAAAAAAACCATAATCCCTAATTATTAGAAAACCATAACCCCTCATCCTAATAAAACCCTAAACCCACAACCCCAGAATACCCTAAACCCTTATTCCCAGAAAACCTTAAACTCACATCCCTAGGAAAAACTAAACTATCACCCCAGAATACCCTATTAAACAATTAGCCCTAGAAAAACCTAATCCCACAGCCCAAAAACACATAAACCTATATCCCCCCAAAACCCTAAACTCTTAGCCCTAGAAAATTCTAAACACTTTAAACTAGAAAAAAAATAATTCTCAACAACAAAAACAATAAACATTCATCCCTATAAAAACATAATCCCTCAACCCCATTAAAACCGTAAACATAACGACCATAAAACCCCAAACCTCATCCCAGAATACATTAAACCTTAGCACTAGAAAACCATAAACCCTCTCTCCCAAAAAACCCTAAACCCTAAACTCTGGAAAACCCTAAATCGTCATCCCAAGAAGAACCAGAACCCTCATCCCCAAAACACCCTGAACCAACATCCCTAGAAAAACCCAAACACATAGCCCCAACAAATCCTAAACCCTATCTTCTATAAAACCATAAACCCTTAGCCCCAGAAAAACCTAAAACCATAGACCTTGAAAACCCTAAACCTTTAGCTCTAGAAAACCATAAACCCTAAACCAAAGAAAACCCTAAACCCTCATCCAAATAAAACTCAAAAACCCAAGCCCCATAAAACACTAATACTTCAACCCCAAAAAACCCTAAACCCACATCCCCAAAAAATCCTAAACCCTCAGCCCCAAAATCCATTAAAACTTCACCCTCAAAAGGCCAAAACATTGTGCCCTAAAGAAAACTAAGCCCCCATCCCAAAAAACTCTAAACCCTTATCCTCAAAAACCTGTAAACCAAAATTCCCAATAAACTATAATCCCACATAAAAAACCATAAAACTTCACCCCAAAAAACACTAAACCCTCATCCCCAAAAATCCCTAAAACATCATCTCCAAAAATTACTAAACCCACACTAAAAAAACTCTAAATCCTCATCCAAAAAAACTAAAAAACCCCTCACCCCAAAAAAACACTAAACCGTCACCTAAAAACCTCTAATTAATAATCCCCAAAAACCATAAACTCTTAGCCCCAAAACCCCAAAACCTCATCCCCAAAATCCTCTAAACCCAAAGCACAATGAAAATACCAATCCCTCATTATCAAAAACCCTAAACCCTCAGACCCAAAGAACAAAGAATCCCAATCCCGAAAAATCCCAAAACCCTCATCCCTAAAACAACTAAATCCTTTCCCCAAAAAAACTTTATAAACTCTTCCCTGAAAAACCCAAAACCAACAACTCTAAAATACCTATACCCACAGCACCAAAAAATCCCTAAACCCTCATCCCCCAAACCATAAAACCTTAGTCCCAATAAATCCAAAACCATCCTCCCAAAACTACCCCAAACACTCATAAAAAACCCATAACCCTCATCCAAAAAAAATCATAATCCCTCATCCCTAAAAACCAAAAACAAAATCCCTATAAAACCCTGAATACCCGTCCAAAAAATACTATAACCTTATCCAAAAACCATCACCCCCAAAAAATCCTAACCCATCAGACACAAAAAAACCTAAACCCTCAGCCCCAAAAATTCATAAGACCTCAGGACCAAAAAACCCTAGATCATCATCCTCAAAAAAAAAACTCTAAACACTTAGCCTCAAAAACACCTTAATCCTCATCCCAAAGAACCCTGAACCCTCATCCCCAAATAACTATGAACCCTCAAACCTAGTAAACCATAAACCCTCATCCCCAAAACCCTTATACCTTAAGCCCCAAAAAAACCCTAAACCCTAATCCTTGAAAATTTCTAAACCCTCAATCCAAAATAACACTAAACTGTCATCCCTAAAAAACCTTAAACCCTTATCCCCGAAAAAAATAACATATCATCCCTAAAATACCTAAACCCTCAACCCCAAAATACCCTAAAACCCCAGCCCTGAAAAACCCAAAACCCGCCACACTAAAAAACCCAAAACCCTGAGCCCTGAGAACCCTGAACCCTTAGCCATAGAAAACACTAAATCCTCAGCCACAGAAAAACCTAAACCCACATCCCTATATAATGTACTAGCCTTATCCCCATAAAACACTAAACCGTAAGCCCCACAAGACCCAATACACTATGCCTAAAAAATACCATGCCCTCATTCGCAAAAAACTAAAAAACCCTCTTCCATATAAAACCCTAATTTGATAGTTATAGAAAATCCCAATCCCTCAGAACCAAAAAACCCTAAACCCAAACCGATAGAAAACTACAAACTCTCATATCCAAAGAAACTAGAAATCCTCATCCCCAAAAAAACAACAAGCCACTAAAAAAATAAAAACCCTTAGCCACCAAAAAAATCCCAAACCCTCACCCTTAAAAACCCAAAACTATCAACCCAAAAAAAATCCATAACCATCTGCCTATAGAACCTAAACCAACGCCCCCGAAAACCCTAAACAATCATCCTTAGAAAACTATACCCCCTCATCCCAAAAAAATATAAAACACAATCAAAGAAAAACTTAATCCTTCAATCCTTGATAAATCTAATCCGCATCCCGATAAAACCTAAAACCCTGAGAACCAGAAAAACCTATACCCACAGCCCCATAAAACCTTAATCCTACAACCCAAAAGATAACCTAAACCCTCATCCCCAAAAAACCCAAACCCATCATCCAAAAAACCCTAAATCCACAACCCTAAAAAAACACTCATCCTATGAAAACCATGAACCCTCTACCTTAACAAATCCTAAACCCTCAGATCTAAACCCTTATCTCCCAAAAACACTAATCTATCATCCTTATGAAAACAAAAACCCTCAGCTGCAAAATTCACTAAACCCTTATCCCTGAAAAAATCTAAACCATCCTCCCAAAAAAGCCTTAACCATTTGCCTTATATCCCCTGAAACATCATACCAGAAAACAATAAACACTAAGCCCCAAAAATACCTAAACACTTAACCCAAAAAAACCATAAACCCTCAGCCACAAAACCCCTAAACCCTAAACCCAAAGAAATACTATGCCCTAAAAATCCATAAACCCTATTCCAAAAACCCTAAAATCTCAGCCCCAAATTTTTTTAAACCCCCATGGCCAAAAAAAACCATAAACACTCTGCCCCAAAAAATCCTAAACACATATCCATAAAAAACCATAAACCCCAGGCCCTCAAAACACAAAACCATTGTCCCCAAAACCATTTTCCTCAAAAAACCCAAAATCCTTGGGCACAAAAAAACCAAAACCCTTAGCCCCAAAATACCCTAAACCCTCATCCCAATAAAACCATAAAAACATAGCCCCATAAAACCCAAAAATATCACCCTCAAAAAAACCCCAAACCATGAGCCACCGAAAACCCAAAACCCTCATCCATAGAAAATATCAAACTCTCGTCCCCAAAAAACCGAATACACCATGTCGTAAAAAACCATACACACTTAGCACTAGAAAAGCATAAAACCTAAAACCTAAAAATCCTAAACTACTAGCCTTATAAAACCATAAAATCTAATCTTAAAAAACTTGAATCCTTCAACCCCAGAAAACACTAAACCCTCAGCCCCTGAAAACCTGAAAACCTCATCCCTAAAGAACACCAAACCCTCAGCCGTCAAAAACCATAGACCCATGACCCCAATAAAAACCTACACAATACACCTAGAAAAATAGAAACCCTTATTCCTTTAATACCCAAATATATCATCCCTAGAATACCCTAAACCCTCATCTCTAGAAAGTATTAAACCCACAACTAATGAAAACCCTGAACCCTCAAACATAGTAGAATCTATACACTTAGCCACAGAAAACCCTAAATCCTTATCCTTGTAAACCAACATACTCTCAGCCCCATTAAACCCCAATCCATATGACCTAGAAAACCATAAACAAGAATCCCTAGATAATGCTACACCCTCAACCCCAATAAACCCCAAACCCTTATCCCAAGAAAACTATTAGCCCCTGAAACCCCTAAACCATAATTCCAATAAAACCCTAAGCTCTAACCCCTAAAAAACCCTAAACCCACATGCCAAAAATAATACTATCCCCTTGTCCCAAAATACACTAAACCCACTTCTCCATAAAACCATAAACCCTCAGCCCCCAGAAACCCTAATCCCTTAGTCGTAGATAATCTTAAACCCCTAACCCTACTAAAACCTAAACCCTAATCCCCAAAAAACAGTGAACCATCGTCCCTAAAAAACACTAAACCCTTAGCCATTGAAATCCCTAAAATATTTGTCCTGAAAAACCCTGGCCCCTCAATCCCTGAAAACCATAATCTATTAGCCCCAGAAAACCCTAAACCCTCATCCCCAGAGAAACCTAAACACTTATCCGCAAAAAAAACATATTCCCTCAGTCCAATAAAACTATACAACCTCATCGCAATAAATCCCAAGACCCTAAACCCCAAAAACCCTTGATAGAGAGCCTTAGAATACCGAGATCCTAGTCCCATAAATACATAGACCCTCAACAACATAAAACCGTAGAGAATTTTCCCTATAAAATCCTAGATCCTCATTCCCATAAAAACATAAAAACGCATCGTACAAAAACCCTGAACACTCAACCCCCAAAAAACAAAAACCATTATCCATAAAAAACCCCAAAACCTTAAACCCTAAACACCACTAAAACCACAGCCCCAAAAAACACTTAACCCTCATCCCATCAAAACATTAAACCCTTGGCCCCATGAAAACCATAAACAGTCATTCCCAAAATACCAAAAACTGTCTTCCCTGGAAAAACATAAACCCCCAGCACCATAAAATCCTACACCCTCATCCATAGAAACCCCCAAACCCTCATCCCTAGAAAACAGTAAACCCCCATCCCCATAAAATCCTAAACCCACATCCCCAAAAAACCTAAAAACCTCAGCTCAAAACAACATAATCCCTCAGCCCTAGAAAACCCTAAACCCCCATCCCCTGAATATGCTAAAACCTCAGCTCTAGAAAAACCTAAATACTTTTTCAACAAATGTCCCCATAACCTCATCCCTAGAACGCCCCAAATACCCAATCCATGAAAACCCCAACTCTCAGTACAAGAATGCACAAAACCCTCATCCCCAGAAACCCCAAAACCCAAAACCCGCAACCCTAGAAAATAGGAAACCCTCTATCCCAAAAAACCCCAAACCCTCATCCCAAGAAAACTCTAAATCCTCAGACCAAAAAACCCCCAAACTTTTAGCCACAAGAAACCCTAAAACTTTATTCCATGAAAACCCTAATCCTTAATCACAAAAGAACCGTAAACCATAATTTCAAGAAATCCCTATACCCTCAACCATAGAAAATTACAAACCATAATCCCCAGAAAAAACTAAACCCACATTAGTTGAAAACCCTAAACAAATATCCCTAGAATACCCTAAAACATAATCCCTATAAAACCTTAAACCATCATTTACAAAAAAAAAACTATAAACCCTAATACAGATAAAATAATAAACCATTAGCCTCTGAAAATACTAACCCCTCATCACTAGAAAACCAATAACATTCCTCCCCAGAAAACCCAAAATCCTCATCTGCAGAAAAACATAAACCATCCGAGCCAGAAACATCCAAACCCTCATCTTGAGATAATAGAAAACCCTAATCTGTATAAAACTCCAAATTCATAGCCCCAGAAAAATCAAAACCCACATCCCAAGAAAACAAGAAACCCACAAACCCATAAAACCATGAACCCTCCTGCCTAGAAAACATCAAACCCTCATTTCTAGAATACCATAAACCCTTAGTACCAAAAACCATAAATACTCATCCTTAGGAAAACATAAATCCCCATCCCTAGAAAATCGAAAACCCCTAACCCCAGAAAAACCCCAAACACTCATCCCCAAAAAATACCAATCCCTCATTCCTAGATGACCCCAAACCCTATACCCTATAAAAATCATAAACCCTCAATCTTAGAAAAACCAAAAACCTCATCCCTATAAAAACCCCAAACCATCATCCCCAAAAAACCCCTAACCCTCAGTACCAAAAAACTCTAAACCCTCATCCCTAGAAAACCCTAAATCCTCATCTTTATAAATACCTAAACCCTTATTTCCATAAAACCCAAAACCCTATGCATCAAAAAACCCCAAACCCTCATCCCCAAAAAACCCAAAACCCTAATTCCTAGAAAACCCTACACCCTCTTCCCTAGAAAACCCAAAATCCTCACCTCTATAAATCCATAAAACCTTATCCTCATAAGACCCAAAAACCTAAGCATAAAAACTACTGAAACCCTCATATCCAAAAACCCTAAATCCTTGGACCTAGACAAACTCAATCCATCATCCTTAAGAAACCCCAAATCCTCATCCCTAGAAAACCATAGACCACCAGCCCCAGAAAACCCTAAACCCTCGTCCCTAGAAAACCCAATACCCTCAACCCTATAAAACATTAATCCTTAAACACTAGAAAACAATGAATTATAATCCCTAGAAAACCCTAAACCCTAATCCTCAGAAAATACTAAACCCTCATCCCTAGGAAAACCAAAACTAACAGCCTCAGAAAACCAAAAACCGTAATTCAGAGAAAACACTATACCCTCAACCAAAAACCAAAAAACCTAATCCCCCAAAAACCCTAAACACTCATCCCAAGAAAAACATAATCCCTTAGTCCTAGAAAAACCTAATCCCTCATCCCTAGAAAACCATAAAACCTCACCCCATGAAAACAAAATACCCTAAGTCCAATAAAACTCTAAACCCTTTGCTTCAGAAAATTAAAACCCTCAGCCCTATAAAACCTAAATCATCATCCCTATATTCCTCTAACCTTTTTTCAAAAAAAAAATCAATAAACACTCATACCCACAAAATCCAAGACAAATATCCATATAAAAACATAAACTACAAACCCTAAAAAAAACCAATCCAATATAACCTAAAAACCACTAACCCTTGAGCCACAGAAAATACAAAACCCTTTGCCCAAAAAACCAAAAAATATGGGCCCTAAAAATCGATAAATCCCTAGGCCCATAAAACCATAAAACATCTTCCCTATAAAACCCAAAATACCCATCCCAGGAAAATCTTAAATCCTAAGCCCCAGAATATCCCAAAACCACAGCCCCAGAAAACCCAAAACCCTAAACCAGAGAAAACCCTAAACCCTTCTCCCTAGAAAATTCTAAACACTCTACAGCAGAAAATCGTAAACCCTCGACCCCATAAAAACCTAAACCCTTATCCCAATAAAACCCTAAACCCATAGCCCTAGAAAACCCTGAATAGTTAACCCCCTGTAAACACCAAAACCAATGCTCTAAAAAACCCCACACACTCATCCCTAGAAGACCCCAAACCCTCTTTCCTCGAAAACCAAAAACCCTAAGCCCCAGAAAAACCCAAAACCATCAACCATAGATTACTATAACCCTCAGACCTTAAAAAAACTACATCATCACCCAATAAAACCCCAAACGCATAGCTCCAAAAATCCCAAAATATTCATACCCAGAAGACCAAAAACCATCATCCCTAAAAAACCTCAAACCCTAAACCCCAGAAAACACTGAACACTTATCCCTATAAAACCATAAACCACCATCCCTATAAAATCTCAAACCCTCATCCCCCAAAAAACGACAAACCCTCAACCCCAGAAATCCCTAAACATTGATTCCAAGAAAACCCTAAATACTCTGCCCCATAATCCTTTAACCCTCATCATTAAAAAAATCCTAAACACCCAACCCCAGAAAACCATAAACCATTAGACCCAAAAAAACCCAAACCCTCAACCCCATAAATCACTAATCCCTCATCAATAGAGAACCCTAAACCCTCATCCGAAGAAAACCCTAAATCCTCACCACTAGAGAACCCCAAACCCCAGAAAGCCATAAAACCTCAGCCATAAAAAACCCAAAACCCTTAGCCACAAAAACCCAAAACCCCCCGCCTCTGAAAACACTAAACCCCCAGTACTTGAAAACCCTAAACACTTATCCCCAAGAAAAAATAAACCCTCATCCTCTGAAAACCCAAAATCGTCATCACTAGAAACCCCCAATCCCACAAACCGAGAAAAAACCAAATCTTTCATACTTAAAAAACCCAAAACCCTTAGCTTTGGAAAAAAATGTATCCCGCAGTGCTAGAAAACCATAAACACTCAACCCCAGAATACCCTATATCCTCAGTAATATAAAACCATAAACCCTAAACCCTATGAACCCCTAAACCCTTATCATCATAAAACCCTAATAACTTTTCCCCAGAATACACTAAACCCAAAGCCCTAAAAAACCATAAACCCTTTTCACGAGGAAACCCCAAAACCTCAATCACATAAAACTCCACACCCTCAACCCAAATAAAAACCCAAACCCTTAGCCTCAAAAAATCATAAACCCTCAGTACTAAAGAAACAAGAACCTGAAGCCCCAAAATTATCTAAATCCTTACCCCAAAAAAACCCCAAACCCATAACAACAAAAAACACCAAACCCTCAACCCCTGAAAACCCAAAATCATCAGCCCTAGAAAACCCCAAACCTTCATCCCCCCAAAAAGACAAACCCTAAACCCAAAAAATAGTAAAATAGCATCCTTGAAAACCATAAATCAACATCCCTAAAGAAACATAAACCCCATCCCAAAAAAACCTTAAACCCCCTACCTATAGAAATTAAAACCCTCATCACAAGAAAACCATAAACTATCAACCCTAGAAAACCCTAAACTCTCATACATAGAAAACCCTAAACCCTCGTCCCCAAAACACCCAAAACCATTATCCTATAAAAATACTATACCCACAATCCCAAAAAACCAAAACCCCTATCCCCAAAAAACGCCAAACCCTTAGCCCTAGAAAACCCCAATCCCCCAGCCCATGAAAACCATAAAACTAGATATCCGAATAACTCCAAAACCTCATGCCCACAAAACCCAAAACCCTCATCCCTATAAAAAGTTAAACCCTATTCCCCAAAATACCATAAACCCTAAGCCCTCGAGAACCCTAAACTATCATCCCTAGGAAACCCTTAACCCTCAGTCCAAAAAAAATTTAAACTCACATCCTTGAAAACACTCAAACATATACCCTAGAAAGCCCCAAAACCCTAATGCCCAAAAACCCTAAACCACGAGACATAGAAAACTCCATACACCCATCCCTATGAAAATACAAACACTCATATCCAAAATACTCTAAACCATCAACCCCAGAAAACTCAAAACCCCCATCCCTAAAAAACTACAAAACCCATGGCCCATAAAACCCTAAACACTTATCTCCATAAAACCCCAAAACCATAGACCAAAAAACCCAAAACCCTCATCCCAAGAAAACCCTAAACCTTCACGCCTTAAAAACCTAAAAAAGTATCCCATAAAAACCCTAATCCTTGAGGCAATGAAAATCCCAAACCCCAGTAAATCAAAAACCCTTAGCCCCAAAAAACTCAAAAACCTATGCCCTAGAAAACCTCAAACCCTTATCCCCAGAAAGTCTTAAACCCTTAGACGTATAAAACCCTAAAACCTTAGCACTAGATAACCATAAAAACTTAGCCACAAAAATTAGAAACCTTGAGTCATATAAAATACTAAAACCTTATCCCCTGAAAACCCAAAACCCTTAGCCCTAAAAAACCACAAACCCCCAGCCCTAGAAAACCCCAAACCCTCAACCCTGAAAAAAAACCTCCTCCCAAGAATCCCTAAACACTTTACCCTTGAAAAACCTAATACCTTATCCTATAAAACAATAAATTCTCAAACCATGAAAACCTTAAACCCATAGTTTATGAAAACCCTAACCCTAGGACTGAGAAAAATCTAAGAAAACATCCCCTGAAAACCTCAAACCCTTATCCCTAGAAAACTCTAAACCCTCAGGCCCATAAAACACTAAACCATCGGCCCCCAAAATCCTAAAAACCTAATCCCAAGAAAAAAAACCTTGAAACCCAGTAAACCCCAAACCCTAATCCCCAGAAAACCCCAACCACTTATCCCTAAAAAACTCCAAAATATCATCCCCAGAAAACCACAAACCCTTATATTGAGAAAATTCTAAACCCCCAGCACAAGAACACCCCAAACACATAGCCCCATAAAAACAAAAACCCTTAGTCCCAAAAAAACATAAACCATCATCCCCAAACAAATGATAAACCTTAAGCCGTAGAATACCCCAAACACCCAGCAACAAAAAAACCAAAACCCCCAGCCCCAAAAAACCCTACACCCATAGGCAAAGAAAACATGTAACCCTCATCCCCAGAAAATTGTAAACTGGTTTCCTCAGAACACCTGGACCTGTAACCCAAATAACCTTAATCTCACGACATTTATAAACCTAAAACCTCATCCTCAGAGAACCCTAAACCACATTACCTAAAATATTGATAAAACACCATCCCTAGAAAAACTGAAATTTCATCCCCAAAAAACATCAAACCCTCAACCCATTAAAAACCCAAAATCTCAACCCTAGAAAAACCCTAACACTGAGCTTAGAAGAACTATAAACCCTCATCCTAAAAGACCCAAAAAAACTCATCCCCTAAAAACCATAAACCCTTAGCCTAATATAACCTCCTAGAAAAACCTAAAACGCCAACTCTAGAAAATGTTGAAACCCTCATCCACATAAAATCCTAAACCCTCATCCATAGAAAAACATTACCCTAAAGCTCATGAAAACCCTAAACTATCATCACATAAAACCCTAAAACCATATCCTTAGAAAAACCTAAACCCTCATCCCCAAAATACCATAAACCCTCATCCCAATAAACCATAAACACTAATCTCTATAAAATCCTAAATGATCATCCCTTGAAAACCCCAAACCCCCATCATCAAAAAATTAAAAACACTCAGCCCCATAAAACCCCAAAAACTTATCGAAAATAACCCTATACACTCAACCCTATAAAACCATAAACAATCAACCCTAGAAAAAAACTAAACCTATTTTCCTAAAAAACCCTAAATTCTAGGTCCCCAAAGACACCTAACCCTCAGCTGTAGAAAACCGTAGACCATTAGCCCCAAAACCCCTAAACACCATGCCCTAAAAAACCCTAAATCTTCTTCCCCCAAAAAACATAAAACCTCAACCCCAAAAACCTAGAAATTCTAACCAAAAAACCCCCACTACCCTCATCTTAAAAATACACCAAACCCTAACACCCTAAAAACCTAGAACCATAATCCTAAGAAAACCCAAATCCTTATCCTTAAAACCCCTAAATGATAAAACCCTAAAACCTTTAAACACAAAAAACCCTAAAAGTACATCATAAGAATACCTGTGATCCTCAGATATACAAAACCCTAAGTTCTAGAACATCCTGAACCCTCAGCCCCAGAAAAACATATATCTTCATCCATCAAAAAACTAAAACCCTCATCCCTAGAAAATCCCAAATCCTCCTCCATAACAAAACCCAAAAACCATTAGTGCCTAAGAAACTGTAACCATCAAACCCAGAGAACCCTAAACCCTCACCCCCAAAAAACCCTAAACCCTCACCCCATAAAACCTTAAACCCTCAGCCCAAAAAACATTAATCCCTCAATCCCGGAAAAACCTGAACTTTTATCCACATTAAAATGAAACCCTCATCCCAAAAAAACTAAAACACTCATCCCCAGGAAATCCAAAAACCCACTAACCCAAAAAACCATAAACACGCATCCATAGAAAACATTAAACCCTTATCCAAAGAAAATCATAATCCCTCATCCCCATAAAAACGCAATCCCTCTACACTAAAAACCCTAAACCTCATCCCACAAAAAATCTAAACCCTCATCTACAGAGAACCCTAAACCCTAAACCCTAAATACCTTTAACCATATTCTACAGAAAAACCCAAAAACCTCTTCCCCCAAAACTCCTAAAACCTATGCCACAAAAAACCCAAAACCCTCTACCCTGGAAATCCCCAAACATTCATCCCTAGAAAACATTGCACCCTAAACCCCAGAATACCCTAAATACTTATCCCTAGAAAAATATAAACACTCTTTCCTTGAAAACCCTTAAAACTCAGCCCCAGAAAATACTAAATTCTCACCCCCATAAAAACATTAACCAAAATCTCAATAATACCCTAAACCATGCACACAAGAAAACCCAAAACCCTCATTCCCATTTAAACCCAAACCCCCATTCCCTGAAAAAAATCCAAACGCCAAAAAATTGTAAAAATTAATCCCCCAAAATCCAAAAATCCCTAGATTCAAAAAATACTAAACCGTCTACCCATAAAAAACCAAAACCCATAGCACTAGAAATTTATAAACCCTCAACCCTTGGAAATAAAAAACCCCCAGCCCCAGAAAACCCCAAACCCACAATCCTATAAAACCCAAACCCATATCCCTAGAAAATTCTAAAACCATAGCCCAAAAAACACTAGACCATTAAGCCCCATAAAACCTTAAACTTGAGCCTCAAAAACTCTCCAAAAACCCTAAACCCTCAACCCCATAAAACCATAAACACTCAGCCCTAGAAAACATAAACCCACTGCCACAAAAAAAAACCATAGAACCCTAACCCTAGAAAAAACCAAACCTATTGCCTTAGAAAACCCAAGACCCTTATCCCTAGAAACCCCCCAAATTATTATCCATAGAAATCCCTAAACCCTCCACCCCATTCAAAACTAATACCCATATTACTAGAAACCATAAAACCTCCATCCTAGAAATCCTAAAACCATAATCCCTAGAAAACCTCAAACCCTCAGCCCCATAAAATCCAAAATCCTCTACTCAAGAAAACCCCAAATAGTCAGCACCATAAAACTCCAAAACCTAAGCCCCAGAGAACCCAAAACCCTAAACAAAAGTAAACCCTATACCCTAACACCCAAAAAATCCCAAAACCTCATCCCAAGAAAACCAGAAACCCTCAGTCCAATGAAACCCACAACCCTCTCCACTAGAAAATCCTAAACTCACTTACTCCAAAATAACATAAAACCTCAACCCTAGAAAAAAATCACCCCTCAAGCCCCGAAAACCTTAAACAATCAGAACCATATAACCAAAAACATTCATCCCCAAAAAATTATAAACCCTCAGCACCAGAAAACCTACACCCTTAGCTAGAAATACCATATACCCTCATCCCCAGAATAAACTAAACCCTCATCCCTAGAGAACTGTAAAAATTTAACCCTATGAAACCCTAATACCTAAGTCAAAGAAGACCCTAAACCCAAATCCCAAGAAAACCCTAAACCCCTATCTTAAGAAAACCCTAAACCCTAATCACTAAAAAACCCTAAACCATCTTCCCTATGAATTCCTAAAACCATACACCCTAAAAATCACTAAACCCCTACTCTATAAAATCATAAACCCTTATACATAGAAAAAACCCTCAACCACAAAAAACCCTAATCCCTTAGATCCAAAAAACCCCAATCCCTCAGTCCCACAAAAACCTAAACCCTTAGCCCCAAAAAACCCAAAACCCTCTGCCCAAAAAACACTAAAACCTAATCCCTAGAAAACTGAAACCCTCAACCCAAAAATTCATAAACTTATAGCCCTTGAAAAACCAAAACCTTCATCCCTAGGAAACTCTAAACCCCCACCTACAAAAACCCTAAACCCTCAACCCCCAAAAAACACTAAAACCAAAGACATAGGAAATGAAAAACCATCATACTGAGAAGAAAATAAACCCTCATCCCCAGAAAAAACCAAACACACAACCACGGAAAACAAGAAACCCACTACCCCATAAAATCCCAAATAATAATCCCCAGAAAACCTTAAATTCTCAACCCCAGAAAACCCTCTACCCGCAACCCAGATAACCCTAAAACCAATCCCTGAAAACAATAAACCCTCATCCTTGAAAAAAATTAAACATTATGACCTAGAAAACCCTAAACCTTCATCCAAAAAATTCTAAAATCTATACTATAGGAAACCCAAAACCCTCAGTAAAATAAAACACCAAACCCTCAACCCTAAAAAACCTGAACATGACATCCCTAGAAAACCCTAAACCCTCAGCCCCAGAAACTCTAAAAGTCTCATCCCAAGAAAATCTAAAAGTCTCATCCCTAGAAAAAGCTACCTCTTGATCCCCAAAAAATACTAAATAGTTATATAAAGGAAAACCTAATCCCTAATTACCAATAAAACCCTAAGCCCTTAATTAGAAAAAACCATAAACCATAATCCCCAAAAAATCATAATCCTTCAGAACTAGAAAACCCTAAACCCTCAGCCTGAGAAAATCCCTAAACCTCATCCCCTGAAAACATGAAACCATCAACCCTAGAAAACCTTAAACCCTCATTCCCAAAAAAAACCCAAATAACTCATCCCCAAAAAAACCTAAACCCACATCCATAGAAAACCCTAAACACTGAGCCCAAAAAAATACTAAAACACAAAAACCCATAAAACCCTAAATCCATATCTCTATAAAACAAAAAAGCTCATCCACTGAAAACTACAAACACTCTTACTTATAAAAAAACTTAACTCTATTAAACATAAAACACAAATCCCACATCCCTAGAAAACCCTAAACCCTCATCCTGAAAAAACAATAAACCATCAACCCAAAAATACATAAAACCCTCATCCCTAGAAAACTGTAAACCCTCAGCCTTAGAAAACACCAAACCCTCAGCCATAGAAAACCCTAAACCCTCAACCCACGGAAACCCAAACACACAACTCTAGAAAAATTGAAACCCTCAAACCCAAAAAAAATATAAACCCTTATCCCTAGAAAACCCCAAAACCCTCATCCTAAAAAACCCTAAAGGATCATACCATGAAACCCCTAAACTCTCAGCCCTAGAAGACCCAAAACCCACATCCCTAAGAAACACTAAACCCTCTCCCCACAAAACACAAAACCGTTGTCGAAACAAAATATTAAACACAGAACCACAGAAAACCCTAAATTTTTGTACAAAGAAAAACCTAAATACACATCCCCAGAAATCCTAAAACCCAATATCCCATAAAACCATAAATCCTAATTAGTATAAAACCCTAAAAACTCATCCGAAAAAACCCTAAACCTTCAACCATAGAAAAACATAAATTTTCAGCCCCAGAAAACCCTAAACCTTATACCCTAGAAAACACTAAACCATCAGTCCCAAAAAACCCAAAACCCTTAATCCCAGAACACACTAAACTCTAATCCCAGAAAACCCAAATCTTTCATCCATAAAAAACACCAAAAACATAACGAGAAAAAGAACCAAAACCACATACCCATTAAATCCTGAACCCACATCCCTAGAGAACCCCTAATTTCTAAGTCCAAGAATACCCTTTATCATCACCCCAAATATCCCTAAAAATTCATAAAAAGTAATAAAAACCTTAAACCCTTATCCCTAAAATATCCTAAACCCTCATCCACAAAAAATCCTACACCCTCAGCCCAAAGATCCCTAAACACAAAGGCCCAAAAAACCCTAAATCCTCATTCACAAAAAAAAACTAAACTCACAACCCAAAAAAATTCATGAAACTCATCCCCAAAAACCCTAAACCCTAAAAAAACCAAAACACCCAATCCCAAAATACCCTAAAATGTATTCCCAAAAAACCCAAAAAATTCATCCCCTAAAAATTATAATCCTATAGTCCTAAAAAATCCTAAACCATCATCCTCAAAAAACCCTAAACCCTCATCCCCACAAAGCCCTAAAACTCATCCCCCCAAAACCCTAAACCCACTACCCCAAAAATCATAAATTCCCAGTCTAAGAAAACCATAATCCCTCCGCCCAAAAAAACCCTAAACACTAAACACCAAAAAACACTAATCAATCTCCTTAAAAAACCCAAAACCCTTATCCCTAAAAATCCCTAAACCCTCATCCCTTAAAAACCACAAACAGTCATCCGTAACAATCATAAAACCTTAGAATACAAGTACCTTATTCCCTCAGCACCCAAACTCTATACCCTTAACCACCAAAACCATAAACCCTTAGCCTCAAAAATCTTAAACATTCATCCCCAAAAAACCTTACACCCTCTTCCCTAAAAAACACTAAAATATTGTCCTAAAAAATACCTAAACCCTCACACCAAAAACAACCCGAAATACATGGACCCAAATAACCCGAAAAACATATCTCCCCAAAACCCTAATCCCACACCCCCCATACCTTAAACCATTATCCACAAAACCCCCAAATACATCATCCCTAAAAAAATAAACAATCATCCCAAAACCCTAAACCCAAAGCCCCAAAAAACCCAAACCCGCATCCCTAAAAAACACAGACACGCATCCCAGAAAAACCCCAAAAAATTGAAAACACTCAACTATAAAAAATGACAAACCCTCAGCACAAAAAAATCCCCAAACTCCGAACCCCAGAAAACCCCAAGCCCTCAACTGCAAAAAATACAAAACCCACATCCAAAAAAAATTCCAAAAGCCTCAACCCCAAAAATCCCCAAACCCTCAACCCCAAAAATTCCCAAACCCTCAGTCCCAAAACATCCCAAAATCATATCCTCAAAAAACATCAAACCCTCATCCCCGATTAACCACAAACCCTCAACTATAAAAACTCAAAAAACTCATTCTAAAAACTCCAAACCCTCTTCCTAAAAAAACTGCAAACCTCCAGCCTGAAGAAATCCAAAATTGTAATCCCTAAAATACACCAAACTCTCATCCTGAAAACCCCCATTCCCATCCCCCAAAAAACATTAACCATCATCCCAAATATCCCAAAACCCTCGTCCAGAAAACACACAAACCATCATCCCTGAAATACACCAAAACAAAATCCCTAAAAACGCCAAATTCCTCATGCCCCAAACCCCCAATTCCCCAGTCCTAAAAAACCCTAAACACTTGGACCTAAAATCCCCCAAAACCTCAAACCAAAAAAACCCAAAACCCTTAGACATAAAAAAACAACAAACCCTTATCCACAAAAAATCACAAACCCCCAAACCCCCATCCCCCCAAACCCCAAACCTTCATCCCAAAAAAAAAATCAAACCCTCATCCCTAAAAAACCAAAAACACTCATCCCCTAAAACCCCAAACCCTCAATCCCAAAAAACCCCAAACCACCAGTACAAAAAAACCCCATTCCCTTCAGTCATAAAAAACCCCATACACTCAACCCAAAAAAAACTCCAAACTGTCACCCCAAAAAAAACCCCAAACCCCCAGCCACAAAAAATCCCAAATCCTCCACCCCCAAAACCCCAAAACCCTCATCCCCAAAAAAACTCTAAACCCTCATCCCAATATAATCATAAAACGTCACCCCAAAACTACTAAACACTCAACCATAAAAAACATTAAACTCTTAGTTACAAAAATCCCTAAACGTTCATCCCCCCAAAACCCTAAACCCTAATCACCAAAAATCAATGAACACTTATCCCCCAAAAACATTAAATTGATATCCCTAAAAAAATAAAAAAAAACTCCGCCCTAGATAACCCTAAACCCTACACCATAAAAAAAACCTAAACCCTCAAATCAAAAAACACGAATCTCTCATCCCTAAAAAATCCTAAAACCCTAGCCCTAAAAAAACCTAAAGCCTATTCCCCAAAAAACAAATCTCATATCCCTAAAAACCCAAAAACCCTAGGCCCCAAAAAATACTTAAACATTATCCCAAAAACAATAAAACCTCATCCCCAAATAACCCAAAACCCACAGCCCCAAAAAACAATGAACCCCCAGTCCAAGAAATCCTAAACACTCAGCCCCAAAACACTAAACCCCCAACCCCAAATAATAATAAACTCTTAGGCTGAAAAAAAAATGAATAATCATCCAAAAAAACCATAAGTTTTCAGCTCCAAAAATGTTAAACTATCCACCTTAGGAACCCTATAAAACCCTACACCCTCATGACCAAAAACCCTAAACCCTCATCCCCTCAAAACCCTAAACCATACACCAAAAAAACCCATTCCCTAAGCCCAAAAAAACACTTAACACACATCCCCAAAATACCCTAAATTTTCATCTAATAAAAAAACCTAAAGTCTTATCCTAATAAATCTACAAACCAATATCCATAAGAAACCCCAAACACTCATCCCCAAGAAACCACCAACACTCTTCCACAAAAAAAACTAAACCCCAAACCCTAAAAAAATATACAACCAAACCCCCAAAAAACCCTAAAACCTCAACCCCAAAAAACCTTAATCCATCAGCCCCCTATGAACTCTAAACCTTTATAGATAAAAAACCCTAATCTCACAACCTCAAATAATCTGAAACCCACATACCCAAAAAAACCCTAAACTTTCAAGCCTAAAAAACATCAAACCCCCTTCCCCAAACACCATAACACCACAATCATAAAAAACCCTTAACACTCATCCCCAAAAAAACCCTAATCCATAATGAACAAAAATCACTAAACCATCATCCCCAAACAACCCTAAACCCTATGTACTAAAACACACAAAAACCCTTTGACATAAAAAACAATAAATGCGCAACCGAAAAACCACTAAACCCTCACCCCAGAAAAACATGAACCCTCACCTCCCAACAAACGAAAACCATCACCACCAAAAAACCATAAACACTCAACCATAAAAACCCTAATCCTAAATCCCCCAAAACCATAATTGCTCATCCATAATAAAAATTAAACCCTTTCCCAAAAAGAACTTATACCCTTAGACACAAAAAAATACACCCTCCTCCCAAGAAAACTATAAACTCTCAACCCCAAAAAAACTAAAACCCTTATCCCCCCAAAAACCTAAACCCTGAGCCCCAAAACCCCAAAAAACCTCATTCCATAAAACACTGAACCCATAGACCCAAAAAATCATAAATCCTATGTATCAAAAAACCCTAAACCCACCATGCATAACAACCCTAAACCCTAAACCCTAGAAAACCCTAACCTCATATCCAATGAAATCCATAAAGCCACAACCTCATAAAACCATAAACACGCAACCCTAGAAAAACCACAAACCCATAGACTAAAAATAAAACCTTATATTCAAAGCCTGAAAATTACAAAACCATTTTCAATTGAAAACCATAACCTCGCATCCCCAGAAAACCCTCAACCCATTACTCAATAAAACCCTAAAACCTTAGTGCCAGAAAACCCAAAACCCTAATTCCTAGAAAACCATAAACCCTTATCCTAATAAATCCCTATACCATTAGACCAAGAAAAACCTAAACACTCATCCCCTAAAAACCCTAAAAGCTCAACCCAAAATAACCCTAAACCCACACCCCCAGAAAAACATAAACCCTTATCCTCTGAAAAACCAAACCCTAATCCCCCAAAAAGCATAAAACCTTATCTATCTAAAACACTGAACACTCAAACCCCTAAGAAAAAACCACATCCCAAAAAATAACCTAAACCCTTAACTCCATAAAAAAATGAACCATCATCCCTAGAAACCCTAAACCCTAAAGATGAAAAACCCTAAACCCCCATCCAAAAAAAAAACAAAAAAACCACAGCCCAAAAAAATCCAAAATCCTCAACCCCAAAAAACCCTAAAACCTCATCCACAAAAAACCCTAAAAACTTCTCCCAAAAAAGTCTAATCTTCCATCCATAGAAAAACCTAAACCATTGGACTCAGAAAATACTAAACCCTTATCCCTAAAAAACCCAAAAATTGATATCCATAAAAACCCTAAAACCTTGGATCCAAAATTACCTAAACAATAAATCCTAGAAAACCCAAAAACCTCAGCCAAAAAAACCCTAATTCCCCATCCTAAAAAACAAAACACTCCTCCCCATGAAACCATAATCCCTCAACTCAAAAACCTGTAAACCCTCATATTCAAAAATACCTAAACCCTCATCTAGAAACTCTCAACCCCAATAATATTTAAGCCTCCAATAGTATAAAATGATAAAACCACATCCCTAAAAAACACTAAATAATCATCCCCAAAAGACCTAAACCCTCAGCCCAAAAGAACCCTATACCCCCATAGAAAATATTACCTAAACCATCAGGTTCAAAAATAACTAAACAATCATCCCTAGAAAATCCTAAACCATATGCCACAAAAAGTCATAAACCCTCAGGCACAAAAAATTATAAACCCTGAGCCCCAAAAAACCATAGTCCCTCAGCCCTAAAAAATCATAAACCTTCATCCCCAAAAAAGAGTAATCCCTAATCCATAAAAACCCTGAAACCCTCATCCCCAAAAATCCCTAAACCCTCAGCCCCAAAAAATATGAAGCCCTATGATGAAAACAACCCTAAACCCTCATCCCAAAAAACCCCTAAAATCACAGCCATAAAAAACCCTAAACACTCTACCAAAATAACCCCAAAACCCGCAACACTCATCCCCAAAAAATCCTAAACCCCCATCCCCAAAATATATTAAACGAGAAAAACCCAAAAAACCATAAACCCTTGTCCCCAAAAATCACTAAAACATCTGCCCCAAAAAATCCTAAACCCTATGCCCTAAAAACCCCTAAACCATCACCCCAAAGAAACCATAAACCATTAGCCCCAAAAACACCTAAACACTCATCCCCTAAATACCATAAACACCTAGCTCGAAAAAACATTAAAATCTCATCCCAAGAAACCCCTAATCCTAAAACCAAAAAAACCCTAAACCCACATCCCCCAAAAAGGCTAAACTCCCAGCCTAAAAAACCCTAAACCATCAATCCCAAAAAATATAATCCCCCAACTGAAAAAAAAACCTAAACCCGCATCCATTAAAAACACTATAACCTCATCCCCAAAAAACCCTAAACACCCATCCCTCAAAACCCCTTACCATTAGCCACTAAATATCATAAACCATCATCCCCAAAAAACCACAAACTCTCAGCCAAAAAAACCAAAACTAACTTCCCTAGAAAACCTTAAACAATCATCACCATGAAACTGTAAACCCATATCCCCAAAAAACAATAAAACATTGACCCTAAATTACTATAAACCCTTAGATCCAAAAAATACTAAACCCAAAGCCCCAAAAACACCTAAATCCTCAGCTCAAAAAAACCCTAATCAATCAACCCAAAAAAACCATAGACACTCACCCCTAAAATCCATATACCCTCAACATCAAAAAAAACCCAAAACCCTCAGCCCCTAAATGTATGAACACTCATCCCCAAAAAAAAACAAAACCCTCAGGTTTAATGAACTATAAACCCTCAAACCAAAAAAACCATAAAACCTCACCACCAAAAAATCCTGAACTTTTTTCCCCCAAAAAAACCTTAACCCAAATCCTTAAAAACCAAAAATAAATCATCCCTAAAAACCCATAAACACTCACCCCCTAAAAAACATAAAACCACAAAAACAAAAAAAAAACCTTACTCCCTCATTTACAAAAAAACACTAAACCCTCAACCCCAAAAAACACAAAACCCTCAAAGCAAAAAAACCGAAAACCCTCATCCCTATAAAGCTCTAGACACTTTGCCCAAAAAAACACAAAACCATCACCACCGAAAAAACCTAACCCTTCATCCCCAAATAACTCATAACCCTCAGTCCAAAAAAATTCTAAAACATGATCCCCAAAAAACCCTTAAACCCTCAACCCCAAAAAACCATAAACCATAGACCCCAAAAATAGTAATCCCCTAGTCCCAAAAAATTATAAAACCTCATCGCTAAAAAACAATAAACCCTCTGTCCCAATAAACCCAAAACCCTCATCACCAAAAAAACCTTAATTCCAATACCCCAAAAAACCCTCCAACCTCAATCCAAAAAAATACTAAACCACTATCCCAAAAAATCTATAAGCCTTCAACCTAAAAAAACCTTAAACCCACACCAAAATGACCCAAAACCATCAGACCTAAAAAAGCATAAAAATACACCCCAAAACACCCAAAACCTTAAGAATAAAAAACCCCAAAACCTCAACCCCAAAATACCGTATAGCCTCTAACCCAAAAAACACTAAACCATCAGCAATAGAAACCCCAAAACCTCATAGATAAAAAACCAAAAACCCCCAACACCAAAAAACCCCAAACCTTATCCCCCAAAGAAACCTAACCCTCAACCGCTAAAAAATCCCAAACCCTCATCCCCCAAAACCCTAATCCCTCATCTCTAGAAACCCCAAATATCTATGACTCGAAAAATCCAAAACCCATATAAAAAAACCATAAAAAGACAACCCCAAAAGACCCTAAACCCTCGGCCCAAAAAAATAGTTAATCCCATGGACCTAAATAACCCTAAACCCCCATCCCTAAAAAAATTAAACCATAGTCCCAAAAAATCGTTCACACTCACCCCCCAAAACACCCTAAAGCCTCATACCAACAACTCCCAAAACCCTCATCGAAAAAAACCCAAAACTATAATCCCCAAAAAAAACCTAATCCATGAGCCTTAAAATACCCTAAATTGTCAACCCTTAAATATTACAAAACCCTCAGTACCATAAAATCCAAAACCCCCAGCCTCAAAAACCCAAAAACTCTCTTCCCCAAAAAAACCTAAAGCATAATCCGCATAAAAAGTGAAACCCTCACCCCCAAAAAACACTAAACCAACATTCCTAAAAAAATGAAATAATTATCCACAATAAACCTCAAACCCTCATCCCCAAAAAACCCAATCCTATTTACAAAAAAACCATATAACCATCGACCCCAAAAAACTGAAAATCCTTGACCCCAAAAAACACCAAACCATCGGCCAAAAAATCCCTAAATCCTCTTCCCAAAAAAACCCTAAACCCTAAGCCAAAAAAAAAACAACTCTTTGTCCCAAAAAAACTAAACACACTATCCTAAAAAACCCTAAACCCACATCCTTAGAAAAAATTAAATCCTTCATCCCTATAAAACACAAATACCACAGTCCAAAATAACGATAATCCCTCCCCCCCAAGAAAATACAATACCTCATGTCCAAAAAATTGAAAACCCCCCTCCCTAAAAAACCATAAAAACCCATCTTCCAAAAACCTGAAACCCCTATCCCCAAAAATCCGCAAACACTCATCACCAAAAAAATCATAAACCCTCAGTCCCAAAAAAACTATAAACTCTTAGCCAAAATAAAACTCAAACCCTTAAACCCAAAATACTACAAAACTTCTTCCCTAAAAAAACCTAAACCATCAACCCCAAACAACACTAATCAATGAGACCCAAAAATCCATAAACCTTCATGCCAAATAAAACATAAAACCTCATACCAAAAAAAACGTAAACCGTCATCCTAAAAAAATAATAAACCCTCATCCCAAATAACATTAAACCACCAGACACAAAAAACACCCTAAACACTCATCCCTAGAAAAACTAAATCCCTTGGCCCCAAAAAAACCAAAATCCTCATAAAAAAACCAAAACACTCAACTCTAAAAATAACCTAACATCCAAGCCCAAAAAACCCTAAACCCCAAAAAAACCTAAACCCTGAGCCAAAAAACACTAATCTATTGGTAAAAAAACATAATCCATTGACATAAAGAAAACACAAAAATCTCAACCCCAAAAAGCACTGAACCCTCTACCCCCAAAACCCTAAAACGTTATCACCAGAAACCATAAACCATCTGTTCCAAAAAAAAAACAATAAATCCTTATACCAAAAAAACCTTAATCCCATGTCCAAATAAAAATATAAAACCCTTAGCCACAAAAAACCCTAAACCTTCATAACCCCAAAAACCCTAAACCCTCAGCCCAAAAAAACCCAAAACCGTCAACCCAAAAAAAACACTAAACCCTCTTCCCCAAAATACCATAAACAATATGACCCAAAATTCACAAAACACTAATCCCCACAAAACACTAAATTTTCACCGCTAAAAAACCTAAACCGTCCTCTATAAAAAACTTAAACCCTTATACCAAAAAATAGTAAACAATCAACCCTAAAAAAACCTAAGCCCTAAACACAAAAAAAAACCTATACCCGCAGCCGCAAAATACCCCGAACCCTTATTCCCAAAAAACCCAAAAACCATAACCCCAAAAAACCTAATGACATCATCCCCAAAGAAACCCATAAACCAAAACCCCAAAAAATCTCAAACCCTCAACCCCAAAAATCCACAAACCCTCATCCCCCAAAAGCCCGAAGCCCTCATGCCCAAAAAATCCCAAACCCTATGACCTAAAGAACCCTAAACCCTTAGCCCCAAAAAATCCTATATCATTATTGCCAAATAATACTAAACCCTAGGTCCCAAAAAACCTGAAACACATAGCCCCAAAAAAACCTAAAACCTCATCTCCAAAACAAACAAAACCCTTAACCCAAAAAAAACTAAATCCCCATTCCCAAAAAACCTAATCACCTAGGAATAAAAATTAGAAAACCCACATCCATAAAAAAATATTATATTCTTAGCCCCCAAAAATCCCTAATACCTCAACAAAAAACACCCCATTCATAAAACTCACAAGCCCTCATCCCAATTAACACAAAACCTTCATAAAAAAAACCCAAACCCTCAACCTAAAAATACACCAAACCCTAACCCCTGTAAATCCCCAAACCATAATCCCCCAAAACCCCAAAACCCTCTAACACAAAAAAAAATATACACATAGACCCAAAGAACACTAAACCCTCAGCCAAAAAAAACCCTAAACCCCAATCTCTAAAAACCCATACCAACACAGACCCAAAAACTATAAACCCTCAGCCGCAAAAAACATGAAACCACTAGTGCCAAAAAAACTAAACCTTTAGCAATAAAAAATTTCTAAAACCTCATCCTCTAAAAAACCATAAACACTCATGCCAAAAAACCCTAGAACCACATGAAAAAATAACCCTAAACCATCCTCCCAAAAAAAACCCCTCAAGCCCTAGCCCCATGAAAACATAAAGTCCCTGCCACGAAAAACCATAAACATTTTTCCCAAAAAAACACTACACTTATGGCCCCCAAAAAACACTAAACCATTATCTCAGAAAACCCTATCCCATCATCCAAATAAACCATAATCCCTCACCCCAAAAACCCTAAACACTTATCCTAAAAAAACCCTAAACCCTCAGCCCCAAAAAACCCAAATGCCTCTTCCCCAAATAACCCAAGACACATGGCCCTGAAACACCAAAACCCTCAACCCCAAAAAAACCTAAACCAACCTTCCCAAAAAAACTAAATGTTAAAACCCAAACAACCCTAAACCCGCCATTCTAAAATATCCTAATCCCACAAACCTAGAAAACCGAAAACCATATCACCAAAAAACCATAAACCTTCCACCCAAAAAAACATGAAAACACATCCCAAATAAAATCTAAACCTACAGATGAAAAACCATTAACCTTATTACCCAAAAAAACACTAATCCCATTTCACCAAATACCACTTAACCCTCTTCCCCAAATGTCCCTAAACTCCTAGGCCATAAAAAATACAATACCCTAGACCCTTACTCCCCAAAACCCTTTAATACTCTGAAAAAAATACCAAATCCATTAGTTCCAAAATACCCTAAACCATTGGCCCCAAAACACCCTAATCCATCATACTCAAAAAACCTAAACCCTTAGAACCAAAAATCCCTAATCCCTCAGACCCAAAAAACCCTAAAACCTTATCCCCAAAATATCCTTAGCACCTAGCCCCAAAAAACCAAAAAACATCAAGCATAAAATTCATAAACCCTCGACCCCAAAACCCATAATCCCCTCACCCATAATACCATAGACCATCATCCATAAATGTTCTTAAATCCTAATCCCCAAAACCCCTAGACCCTCATCCCCAAAAAACCTAAACACTTAGCCTCAAAAAGTCCCTAAACACACTGCCCTAAAAAAACATTAAACCCTCATCATTGAAAAACCAAAATCTTTCATCTCGAAGAAACCTAAAACCACATCCCCAAAATTACCTAAACCTTTATCCCTCCAAAAAACCCAAAATTGTAATCCCCAAAAAACCCCAAATCATCATCCCCAAATGAACCTCAGATGGTTAGTCCCAAAATACCACAGACCCTCACAACCAAAAAACCCAAAACCCAAAGCATTAAAAAACAAAACAAAAACTCTAGCCCGAAACAACTTCAAACCCTTAGCCCCAAAAACCAAAATATTCATCCCCCTAAAAACCTATAACCATTTACCAAAAAACCCCAAACTCTCACCCCCAAAAAAACCTAAACCCTCATCCCAGAAAAACACAGAACCCTCTATCCCAAAAATAATTAAACTCATAAACCCCAAAAGCCTAAATAATTAGCCCCAAAAAATACCAAACAACAAAAAACAAAAAACCTTAGACCCTCATGCACAAAAAACTCTAAACTCACATGCACAAAAAAACCATAAACCCTAAACCTCAAGTAAAACTATACAATTATCCTCCAAAAAAACATTAACCATTATCCCCAAAATACACAAAAACCTCAGTCCCAAAAAATCCCAAACACATAGACCCCCCAAACTAAACCCTTATCCCAAAAACCCCAAACCCTTAGAAAAAAAACATAAACCTCATCCCACAAAAAACCAAAAACCCTCAACCCCAAAAATCCCAAATATTCAACCTTAATAAAACATAAACCCTTATCCCCAATTAACAATAAACCCTAATCCCAAAAAAACAGTAAACACACATCCCTAGAAAAACCATAAACCCCCACACACCTAAAACCCAAAACCCTCGACCCCCAAAACCCAAAACCCAAGCCACTACTCCCCCCAAAACCTGAAACCCTCATACCTAAAAAACTCCTAAAACCTTATCCAAAAAAAAAACCTAATACCTTAGCCCCAAAAATTCTTAAATCCTCACCAAAAAAATCCCAAAACCATCATCCCCAAAACCCAAAAAACCTCAGCCACAAAAAATCCTAAAACCTCTTCCCCAAAAAACAAAAAACCTAATCCCCCCATGAAAGACCTTAGTCCAAAAAAAAAATAAACCCTCATCACAAAAAACCCTAAACACTCACCTTGAAAACCCCTAACCCTCATCCCAAAAAAAATCCAAACCATCATCCCCAAAAAACCCTAAACCCTTGACCCTAAACAACCATAACCCTCGTCCGAAAACCCCTTAACCATTTTCGATATAAAAAAACCTAAATCCCTAGCCTAAAAAACCCTAAACCCTCATCCCCAAACAAAATTACACCCTAACACTAAAAAACTATAATCCAATGCTAAAAAACCCAGAAACCGTCATCACTAATAAAACCCTAAATCCGCTGGCCAAAAAAACCCTACAATCATGCCCAAAAATGACTAAACACAATGTACTAGAAAACACAAAACCTAGATCCCCACAAAACAAAAAACCCTTAGACCTAAAAAAACCTAAACCCTTAGCCCCCCAAAACCCAAAACCCTCATCCCCAAAAAACCCTAGACCCTCAGTTCAAACAATTCTTAAACGATAATCCCCCAAAATACATAAACCATTGCCCAAGAAACCCATCTCAAAAAAACCCAAAACCCAAAACCCCTAAAACCCTAAAATTCAACCCAAAAAAAACCCTAAAACCTCATCCTAAAAAAAACATAACCCCTCTACCCCAAAAACCTTAAACCATCATCCCAAAAAACACCTAAACCCTACACCCTAAAAATCCTAAACCCTCATCCCAAAAACCCCTAAATTATTATCCCCATGTAACCTGAAACCCTCATACCAAATAAACCCTAAAACCTCATTCTAGAAACCCCTAAACCATCATCCCAAAACCCCCTAAAGCATTATCCACAGATAAATTAAACCTTCATCCCCCCAAAACTCTAAACACTCATCCCCAAAAAACCCAAAACAATTAGCCCCAAAAAAACCAAAAACCTTAGCCCCAAAACCCCTAAACCCTAATCCCCCCAAAATACAAAACCCTCTACACCAAGAAAACCTAAAACCTCAGTCACCAAAAAACCCTAAACCCTCAACTTTTTTTAAAACATAATCCCTCATACCTAAAAAACTAATACCTATTCTCCAAGAAACCCTATAGAGTTACACCTAAAAAACCATAAAACCTCATCACCAAAAAATCCAAGACCCTCATTCCAAATAAACCTATACTAAAACATTAAAAAAATTACAACCCTCGACCCCCAAAAAACCCTAAAACCTTAGAAACACAAAATTTTAAAACCTCAGCCCTAAAAATACCTAAATCCTCATCCCTAATAAACCCTCAAACCTTAGACCCAAAAGACACACAACTCCAATCACTAAAATTTCTAAACCCTCATTCATAAAACCCTCAACCCTCAAACCTCAGCACCGAAAATACCTTAACTATAGTCCCAAAAAACCTGCAACCCTAAAACCATAAAAACACTAAATCCTCAACCCAAAAAAATCATAAACTATAATCCCCAAAAAAAACCTCAAACCTTAACCCCAAAAAAACCAATACCCTTTGCCTCAAAAATCCCTTAATACTCAGATCCAAAAAACCCTAAACACTTAGATAAAAAATCCTAAATCCTCATCCAAAAAAAATCATAAAAAATCAGCCCCAAAAAACCTAAACCATAAACCCCCAAAATTCTTAAACCCTCATTCCCAAAAAATACTTAACCTCGATCCCCAAACACCATAAAGCTCTAGTCCCAAAAAAACCGAAACATTAATCCCTAAAAACCCACAACCCTTAGCCCCAAAACATCCTCAACCCTCATCCAAAAAAATACCTCAACACTTCACCCCAAAAAACCCGAAACCACTGGCCGCATAAATCCCTCTACCCTCAACACTCAACCCTAAAAAACACTCAACCCTCATCACCAAAAAATAATTAAACCTTAGTTCCAAAAAACTTGAAACCCTTAACACCAAAAAAAACTAAACCCTCAACAACCATAAATCATAAACAATTAGCCCCGAAAATCTCTAAACCATCATCCATAGAAAAAAGTATTCCATTATCCCAAAAAACCCCTAATCCCTCCCCCCCAAAAAACCCTAAACCCTCATCACTAAAACCTCACAACCATCAGGCTCAAATTCCATGAACCGTCGGCCCTAAAAAAACCCTAAACCAAAAACCCCAAAAACCTAAATAAAATAATCCCTAGAAACCAAAAAATCCATATCCCCCAAAAACCCTAAAACCTTATCCCAAAAAGCCCCTTAATCCTAAACCCCAAACCCCAAAACCCTCAGTGTCAAAAATCCAAAAACCCTTGGCCCTAAAACCCCAAAACCCTCAAACAGAGATATCCCTAAGCCCTCATCCCCAAACCCCTAAACACTCATACCCAAATAAACAATACCATCATTCCCAAAAAACCATAAACCATTAACCCCCAAAAACACTAGACACTCATCCAAAGGAAACCCTAAACCATCAACCCCATGATACCCTAAAACCACATCTCTAAGAAAAACTAATTCTATGGCCCCTTGATGTCATAAACCCTCAAACCTAAGAAACCCTAAACCCTCATCCCAAGAAACACTAAAACCTTATCCCCAAGAAATCCTAAAACCTCATCCTCATGAATCCCTAATCCCTCATCCTAATGAATCCCAAAACAAACATAACCAAGAAAGAATGAACACTAATCCTAATGAAACCCTAAATCCTCATGCCCAATCAAACCTAAACCCTCAACAAAAAGAAAACCAAAACCCTTAGCTTCAAGAAAATCTATACTCTCCACCCCATGGAACTATAAAACTTCATACCCAAGAAACACTAAACCATAATCCCTAGGAAACCCTGAGCACATATCCACAAGAAACCCTAAACACTCAGCCCCATGAAACCTTAAACACTCATCACTATGAAAACCTAAACCCTCAAACCTAAGAAACACTAAACCCTCATCACCATGAAACGATATATCCTAATCCCAAAGAAACCCTAAAAATGAATCCCCTATAAATAAAAAACCCTCATACCAAAGAAAACATAAACCCTCATCATGAAGAAACCCTAAAACCTTATCCCTAAGAAACCCTAAACCATCATCCCTAAGAACCCCAAAACCCTCAGCCACAAGAAATCGTAAACCCTCAGCACCAATATACCCTTATCCCATATAACTATGAAACCCTAAACCATCATCCCCATGAATGTTAGAACTCTAATACCCATGAAATGCTAATCCCTCAGCCCCAAGAAACCCTAACCCTCATCCCCAAGAATCTCTGTACCATATTCCCTACAAACCCTGAACCCATAGCCTAATGATACCCTAAACCCTGACACCAAAGAATCCATGAACCCTCAGCCCCAAGGAAACCTGTACCCTCATCCCCAAGAAACCATTAACCTTGATTCCCAAGAATCCCAAAATCCTCAATACCAAGAATCCCTAAACCTTTATCCCCAGGAAACCATGAACCCTCAACCACAGGACTCCCTGAACCTTTAGATTCAAGAAACCATGAACCCTCATCCCCCAGATACCGTAAAAACTTATCCCCAGGAAACCCTAACCCCTCATCCCTAAGAAAACCTAAACCACCATCCACATGAATCTGGGAACCCTCAATCCCAAGAAACCCTCAACCCTCAACCCCAAAATACCCTTAACCATCATCCCCAAAAACCCCTCAACACACAAAAAGAAACCTTGAACCCTCTACCCCAAAAAACCCCGAACCCTCACCCCTAACAATACTTGAACCCTTAGGATGAAAAAATATTAAACCATGAACCATTATCCCATTCCAAACTTAAAAACTTAGCCCCCAAAAACCATAAAATCTCTTCATCAAAAAAACCATAAACCCTAAAACACAAAAATATTGAACCCTGAGAAGGAAAAACACTAATCCCTCGGCTGCAAAAAACGAGGATCCCTCATCCCCCAAAAACCATGAACCCTCAGCCCTAGAATTCCATGAATGCTCAATCCTGAAAAATTCTAAACCCACATTTACATTCAACTTTGAATCCTCATTCCAATAAATCCATTAACCATCAACACATCAAAAACCCTAAACCCACTACCACAAAATTTCTTGAAACCTCAGACCTAAAAACCATTGAACCTCAACCCTAAAAAACAATGAACCATAAACAAAAAAAAACCTAAATAATCATTGACAAAAACCCATAATCCTTACCCCAAATTATACCAGAACCCTCAACCCCAATAAACCATGTACCCACATCCCCAACAAACTTTTATCCTTTAACCCAAAAAAATCCTAAACCCATGCCCTCAATAAACCTTGAGCCATCATCTTCAAAAAACACTGAAACCTTAGTCCTAAAAAAACCCTAAACCCTCATCCCTAAAAACCCTCAACCCTCAACCCCCCACCCAGAACTAAACACATTCCCCCAAAACAAATGTGTCCCTTATCCCCAAAAAATCCTGAAACCTCAGCCACAATAAAAACTAAAACTATCATCCCCAAAATACCTAAAACCCCAGCCCACAAAACCCAGAATCTTCATCCCCATAAAACATTGAACCCTCAACCCCCCAAAAAACAAGAACGCCAAGCCCTAAAAAAATATTAACCATCATCCCCCAAAAAGTTTTAACCCTTAGCCTCAAAAAAACCGATATCCCATAGCCCCAAAAAACCTTGAACCATGAGCTGATAAAAAACAATGAACCCACATTTCCACGAAAAGATGAACACTCATCCCCAAAAAACCCTAAACCATAGTCCCCCCAAAAACCTAAACTCATATCCTCAAGAAACCCCAAACCCACCTCCCAAAAAAACCATGGACCCTCATCCATACAAAACCCTTTAACCTCATCCCAAAAAACCATGAATCCTCAACTCACAAAAACCATAAACCCTTAGCCCCCCAAACCCCTAAACCCTCACCACAAAAAAACCACTAAACCAGAAATCTTAGAAAAACCTAATCTCTCAACCCAAAAAACACTAAACCCTCACCCCCACCAAAACCATAAACCCTTATCCCTAAAAACTGTAAGCCCTCATCCCAAAAAAAACCCTGATACCCCAGCCCCCAAAATATCTAAACACTCAACCAAAAAAACCTCAACCCTCATCCCCAAAATCCACTAAATAATAAACTTCAAAAAACATTAAGCCTTGAGAAAAAAACCCTAAACCCTAAACCCCATTAAACCCTAAACCCCAAGCCCAAAAATACCTTAACACTCAATCATAAACAAGACCCATAACAACAAATAACCCTAAACCCTTATCACCAAAACCCCTAAAACTTCATCTCTAAAAATACTAACATTCATAAAAAACCCCTAAACCCTCATCCCAAAAAAACTCAATACACTCATCCCAAAATTCACTAAACATACAGTCGCCAAAAACATGATATCCTCATACCCAAAAAACCCTAAACACTCAACCCCCAAAACCATAAACCCCCATCCCTAAAAAACCCTATACGATCATACCCACTAAAAACCTAATCCCTCATCCAAACAAAACCCTAAAACCTTAGGACACCAGAACCGTAAACCCTCAAAAAAACCAAAAACCCTCAAAACCAATTAACATTAAACTGTCATTTGTAGAAAACCCAAAACCCTCAACTCTAAAAAACCCTAAACCCTTATCCCCGGAAAACACTAAACCCTATTCCCTAGGAAACTCTTAACCTAAGAAAACCCTAAACACTTATCCCTATAAAAACCCTAAACCCTTATCCCTAGAAAACCCTAAATCCTTAGCACCAAAAAACCCTAAACCATTAGCCCCAAGAAAACCGTAAACAATCTACGCCAGAAGACCCTAAACACTCAACCCCTGAAAATCCTAAAAACTCGTCCTAGAAAACCATAAAACTTCATCCACAGAAAACCCTAAACCCTAACCCTAGAAAACACTAAACCCTCAGAACTAGAAAACCAAAAACTCCCATTTCCAAAAAAAATATAAACCATCTTCCCAAGAAAAAACTAAACCCTCAGTTTGAGAAAACCCCTAAACACTCATCCCCATATTAACCTTATCCCTTATCTCCATAAATCACTGATACCAAAGTGATAGAAAACCCTAAAACCTATGCTATAAAAAACCCTAACCCCAAATACCTATAAAACCATAAAAACTAATCCAAAAAAAACACTAAACCCACTACCCCAAAACCCTTAACTATCAACAATAGAAAAAGCAAAACCCTCATACCCAAAAAACCCAAATAATCATCCCCAAAAAACCATAAACCCAAGACCCAAAAAACAGTAAACCGTCACCCATAGAAAATCCAAATTCCTCTGTCCTAAGAAACCTTAAATCCTCATACCCAGAAAATTCTAATCCCCCCAACATAAAAAACCCTAAACCCTAATCCCAAAAAGCAAAAACCCTCTACCCCAAAAAACCCTATACCCTTAGCCCTAGAAAACCCTAAACCCACATCCCTAGAAAAACCTAAACCCACATCCCCAGAAAACCTTAATCCCCAATTCCAAGAAAACCCTAAACCCTTATCCATAGAAAAACAAAAAACCCCACCCCAAAAAACCCCACCCCGAAAAACCCTAAAACCTCATCCCCAGAAAAAAAAAATCCTCATCCCCAAAAAACACTAATCTATCATCCCCAAATAAACCTAAACCTTAATCCCCAAAATACCATAACCCTCATTAGCAAATAAACCCCAAACCCTGAGCCTCAAAAATATTTATATCATAAACCCTTAAAAACGTTGAACACTCAGTCTCAAAAATCACTAAACACTCTACCCCAAAACAAAATATCTCTCATCCCTAAAAACCCTAAACCCTCATCACCAAAAATATTCAACCATCATCCCCAAAACACACTAAACCTTAAACCCCAAAAAACACTAACCCCTCAACCCCCCCCCAAACCCAAAATCCTCATCCCCAGAATACTCTACCCCTCAACTATAGACAAATCAAAACCTTTATCCTCAAGAAACCCTAAACCCTAATCCCTAAAATAACCCTCAAACATGAGGCCAGAAAAACCTCAACCCTTATAAAAAAAACCCCCTAAAACCATAATCCCCCAAAAACCTCAACCCTCATCACCAAAAAAACCTCAAACCTTATCCCATAAAACCTCTTTAACTAAGCCCCAAAAATCCCTCAAATCTTGGTCCCAAAAAACCCTCAACCCTAAGCACCAATAAACCCCAAACCCATATTCCCAAAAAATATTAAACACTCCACCCCATGTAAACCTAAACAATTATCCCTAAATAACCCTAAACCCTCAACCCTAAAAAACCATCACCCCTTATCCCTAGAAAAACCACAACCCCCTTACCCAAAAAACCATCATCCATAAAAAACCCTCAACCCTCGTCCCCCCAAATACCTCATCCCTCATCCCTACGAAATCAAAAACCCCAGACCCAAAAAATCATTAATCCTCATCCCAAAAAAAACCCCAAACCCTTATCCCCAATAAACCCTAAACCAACGACCTCAAATATCCCAAAAACCCTATCCCTAAAACCCATAAACACCCATCCAAAAACACTAATACCATTCCCCCAAATATCCCTAAGCTCTTGCACCAAAAAACCAAAAATATTATCCCCCCAAAACACTATACCCTCAGCCCAAAAATCACTAACCCCCCAACCCCATAAAATCATAAACCCTCTTCCCCAAAAATTACCCCACAATCATCCCCAAAAAATTGTCAACCATCAACCCCAAAAAACTGTCACCCCTTGGCCCCATAAAAAAATCAACCCTTGGTCCCAAAAAAACCCTAAACCCTGACCCTAAAAAAGCCATCATCCTCATCTCCAAAAATCCCTCAACCCTTATCCCCTAAAACCCTAAACCCTCAACTCCCATAAACTGTAAACCCTCAACCCCAAAGCATCCTAAACCCCTAACCCGAAAAATTCCTAAACCAAAAGTGAAAACAAACGCTAATCCCATAGCCTCAAAAACCCTAAACCCTCATCCCTAAAAAACACTAAACCCTCATCCCCAAATAAACCTAAACTCTCATCCCAAAAAATCCTATACCCTCATAAAAAAATCACTCCCTTCAAAAACCCAAAACAATCAGCCGTTAAAAACCTAATCTCTCATCCCCAAAAAACCCTAATCCCTCATCTCTGAAAAACCCTAAAATCTTATCTCCAAAACCCTAAATCCACAGGCCCATAAAAACGTTGAATCTATTCCCCAAAAAACACTAAAAACTTATCCCTAAAAACCATAAAACCCTAGAACCAAGAGTCCCAAAACTCTCGCCACCAAAAAACCCTAAAACCTAAACCAAAAAACCCATAAATCATTAGATCTAAAACATATCTAAACCCTAATCCCAAAAAAACACTAATCCTACAACCCAAACAACCCTAAAAATAATACCCAAAAAACCCTCAAACCAAAACCCCAAAAAACCTAAACAATCATGCAGAAAAAACCCTATAAACTCATGATCAAAAAAACTAAACCCAATACCCCAAAAAATCTTGAACCCTCATCTAAAAAAATCCTATACCATCAGCCCCAAAAAACCCTAAACCCTTGATAATAAAAACCATAAACCCTGACCCCCAAAAAACAGAAAACCCTCATCTCCAAAAATACCAAAACCCACCTCCAAAAAATCCATCAGACCTTGGCCTTATAAATCTATAAATTCTTGTCCCCAAAAAATACCTAAATCAACTACCCCAAAAAAACCTAAACCCTCATCTACAAAAAACCCCTAACCACTCAATCCTAAGAAACACTAAACCTTCATCAACAAAAATCTCTAAAAACATAGCACAAAAAAACCCTAATCTGTTGGATCCCAATCCACCAACCACTCAGATCCAAAATCCCCTAAAACATAATTCCCAAAAAACCATAAACCCTTACCCCAAAAAATACCCAACCCTCAGCCCCAAGAATCTTTAAACCCTAAGACCCAAAAAAACCTTAACATTCATCCCTAAAAACCTCCAAACATAAGTCCCAAAAAACCCTCAACCCTCATCCCCCAAAAAACCTCAACCCTCAAACCTAATAACAAATAACCCCACATCCCCAAAAACCCATCTACCCTCAGCATTGAAAAATAGTCAACCCTCGTCAACAAAAAACTATCATCCCTCATCCCCCAAAAAAACCCTCCACCCTCATCCCTAAAAAATCCAGATTCATCATCCAGAAAAAACACCAAAACCTCATTCTATGAAACCCTTAACCCTAAATACTAAAAAAAACACTACCTCCTTGACCACCAAACCCCCCCTAAACTCTAAAACCCTTAAACAATAGTACCTTAGACACAAGAAACCCATAACCAACATCCCCCAAACCCTCTAATCCTTTATCCCCAAAAAACCTCAAATCCCCATCCCCTAAATAGAATAAACCCCCAATCCAAGGATCCATAAAAAAACAACCTCAAAAAACCTTAAACCCACAGTGCCAAAAAACTCTAAACCCTCATTCCAAAATGACCCTAAACTATTAGACCCAAAATATTCTAAACCCTTAATCCCAAAAAACCTTAAAACCTATCCCAGAAAAAACCATAAACCCTCACCCTACCAAAAAATTAAAACCTTATCTCTAAAAACCCTAAACCCCCAAATCCCAAAAACCCTGAAACCTAAAAAATACTAACTACAGAGCTACAAGAAACCCAACACCATCAACCCCAAAAAACCCTAAATCCAAAAAACCCAAACCCTTGACACCAAAAATATCTCAATCCCTCAAACCCTAAAAACCCTAAACCCTCAGTCCCAAAAAACCAACAACCGTTAGTCACACAAAACCCTCATCACTAATGCTAAAAAACCATAAACCCAAATCCCCAAAAAATCATCCACCCACAACCCTAAAAAACAATAAACCCTCATCCATAATGAACCCTCGACCCTCGTCCACAAAAAAACCACAAACTGTATCCACGAAAAAACCCTCAACCCCAAAAAACCCTCACTGTCAGCCACAATGAAATTTAAATCATAAACCTAAAAAACATCAACCATTATCGAAAAAACCCTCATCCCTCAGCCCCCAAAACCCTAAAATCTCTTCCCCAAAAAACCCTCAACCCTCATCCCAGAAAAATTCTAAACCTTTATCCCAAAAGAACCCTCAACCCTCATACCCAAATAACCCTGAACCCTCAGCCCCCAAAAATCCAAAAAACTCAACCAAAAAACCCCTAAA
The DNA here is from genome assembly GCA_963277665.1 of Viscum album. Taxonomy (NCBI): domain Eukaryota; kingdom Viridiplantae; phylum Streptophyta; class Magnoliopsida; order Santalales; family Viscaceae; genus Viscum; species Viscum album. The sequence continues at coordinate 1,801,494,847 of OY728164.1, forward strand.
CCCACAGCCCCAAGGAAACATCAAACTTATCACCATTATACCCTAAACCTTCATCCCCTAGAACCAAAATCCTTTATCCCAAAAAAACTCATCCATCACCCCTAAAATCCCCTCAAGACTCAACCATAAAAAAAACTCAACCAACATCCCAAAAAAACTGGCACCCCCAGCATAAAATCAATCAAACCTAAACCAAAAAATACAAAAAACCCTCCACCTAAAATCCCTTAAAAATCATAAATTTTTATCCTCAAGAAATCCTCAATCCTTACCCCAAAAAACCCTTGACACTAATCTCCAAAAAACTACAAACCCACAGTCCCAAAAAACCTTCAACCACTAGGCCCAAAAACCCTAAACCCTCAGCCCAAAAACCCTAAACTTTCTGCCCCAAAAAACTCATGACCCTCTTCTTAAAAAACCATAATCCCACATCACCTAAAAACCCAAAACCATCATTCCCAAAAATCCATAAATACAAAGCCCTAAAAACCATAAACCCTCATCACCATAAATACATGAGTCCCAAACCCAAAATGAACCTATTCCCACATCCAAAGAAAACCCTAATCCCACATCCCAAAAAACAAAAAACACTCGGCACCAAAAATCCATCAAATATCATCCCTAAAAAACCCTAAACCCTTAGCCCTAAAAAACACTAAACCTACAGCCCCCAAAAAACACTAAACACTCAACACCAAAAAACCAAAAACTCTCAACCTCAAAAAAAACATAAACAATCATCCCTAAAAACTCTAAACCCTCATCCTAATAAAACCCTAAACCCACAGTCACAAAAAAAATATCAAACATCATCCCCTAAAAAACCCTAAACCCTCAACCTAAAAGAACCCATAAAACTTTTCCCCAAAATACCCAAAACCCTCTACACAAAAAACCCTGAACCCTAATCCCCCAAAATCCCTAAACCCTAAGCCCCAAAAACTATAAACCCTTATCCCCCAAAAAACACTAAACCCATAACACCAAAAACGCTTAAATCCTCATCCCTAAATAACCCTAAACCATTATACCCAAAACCACAAAACTGTCGACCCCAATAATCCCTAAACCCTTATCCCCAAGAATACCTAAAGCCTCAGTCCAAAAAAAATCTAAACCATCATCCATAAGAAACCCAAAAACCTCAACACTAAATAACCCTAAAATATGGCCCCATAAAACTATTATCCCTCGGCCCCACAAAAACTTTAACCCTAAGCCCCCAAAAACCCTAAACCTGTAGCCCCAAAAAAACCATAAACCCTTCGCCCTAAAAACAAGAACCCACAACCCCAAAAAATCCAAAACCCTTAGCCCCAAAAAACTGAACCCACAACCCAAAAAAACCCTAAACACTCATCCCCAAAAAACCATAAAACCTCATCCACCAAAAAACCTAAACCCTCATCCCCATGAATCCCAGATCCATCAGTCCCCTAAAAACCTAATCTGACAGCCCCAAAAGCCAGAACCCACATCCCAAAAATTTCAAAAACCCTTGTCCATAAAAAACAAAAAACAACAATTCCTAAAAAAACCAAAACCATCATCCCAAAACCCTCATCCAAAACAAACTATAAATCCTAATTCACAAAAAACCCCTAGACACTTAGCCTTGAAATGTCTTAAACACTCATCCCAAAAACCCAAAACCCTCCGCACTAAAAAATTCCAAAATCCTCAGCCCCTAAATACTCAAAACCCTCATCTAGAAAAAATATAAAGCCTAACACCCAAACCACCACTAAACCCTCAACCCTCAAAAACCCTAAAATAACATATCCTAGAAACCATGATACCCCATTACTAAAAAACCCTTGAACCTCATCCATAAAAAACCCACAACCCTTAGTCCCAAAAAATAATAAACCTTCAACCCAAAAAAACACTTACCCCTAATCCCCAAAAATCCTAAACACTAATCCCTAAAAATACCTAAACCCTCCACACCAAAAAATCCTCAAACTTCATCCCCCAAAACCCCTCAAACCATAGCTCCAAAAATCCCTCAACCCTCAAACCCAAATCTACCCTCAACCCTCATCCCCCCAAAACTCAAAACCCTAGTCCCTAAAAATCCTCAACCCTCTTCCCATAAAAACCAAAAACCCTCATCCCCAAATAACCCTTTACACATAGCCACACAAACCACTAAACCATCATCCATAAATTTTTTTATCACTTATCCAAAAAATTCTCTAAACCATAACCAAAAGAGACTCTAAACCCTAACCCCCCAAACCCCTAAACACATATACCCAGAAAAGGATAACCACGTAGAATAAAAAATAAAAAACCATCAACCATAAAAAACCCTTAACCCTTATCACTAAAAATATCATCCCTTATCTCCCAAAAACCCTTAACCCTTATCCCCAAAAAACCTTCAACCATTAGCCACAAAAGAACATAAATCCACAGTCCCAAAAAATCTCAATCCTCATCCCTAAAAAACCATCAACCATCATCCCCAAAAATCCCTAAATCCTCAGTACCAAATAAAACTCAAACCTCATCCTCCAAAATTCCTAAAACCTCAATTACAAAAAAAAAACTAAACCCTCATCCCCAACAAACCTTAAATGCTCTTCCCCAAAAAACCCTAAACCCAAAACCCCAAAAAACTATAGACTCTCAGCCCCAATAAATAATAAACTCTTATCCCAAAAAAACCCTCTTCCGTAAACCCTAAAAAAACTCTAATCCCTTAGCCCATTTGAAATCCTAAAACCTTTTCTGAAAAAAACAATCAACCCTCAACCCCAAATAACCCTTAACCCTAAACCCTAAAGAACCCTGAACACTCAACCTCAAAAATCCTGGAACCCTCATCCTAGAAAATCAAAGAACCCATATCCCCCAAAAATAGAAATCCTTAACTTAAAAAACCCTAAAATTATGCATGAAAATTCCCTACACCCTTATACCCATATAACACAAAACAACTATCCCCAAAAAATCATCAACCTTCATCGCCAAAAAACCCTAAACACCCATCCATAAAAAACACAGAACCCTCCACACCAAAAAACCCATAACCCTAAGCCCCAAAAAACTATGAACCATAATCCCAAAAATTTACAAAATCCTCAACAATAAAAAACCCTAACCCCAAAGAAAAAAACCACTAAACCCTTATCCATAGAAAAATATTAACATTTATCCCATGAAAACAATAAACCCTAAACCTTAAACCCTCATCCCTAGAGAACCCTAAATCCTCATCCTTGGAGAACCCTAAACCCTCAACCATAGAAAACTCTAAGCCCTAAGAACTATAAAACCTTAAACCCTATTCCCCAAAAAACCCTAAACATAGAAAATGATAAACCCTAAGGCCCATAAAACCCTAAAATCTCAGCCCCAGAAAACCCTAAACCACCATCTACAGAAAACTCTAAATTCATAGCCTGAAAAAACCCCAAAACCTCCATCCCAGAAAACCCTAAACACTTACCCCAAGAAACACTAAACCTTCAGTACAAGAAAATTCTAACCCCTTATCACTAGAAAACACTAAACCTTATGACCTAGATAATCCTAAACCCTCATCCCCAGATTATCCTAAACCCACATCCCCAAAAATCATTAAACCCTCATCACTAAAAATCCCTAAAATATCATTAATAGAAAACCTTAAACCCAAATCCCCATAAAATTTTAAAACCACATCCTTATAAAACCCAAAACCCTTAGGCCTAGAAAACCCTAAATACTCAATCCCAAGAAACCATAAAACCTTAGCCCCAAAAACACCAAAATATTATCCCTAGAAAACACTAAAACCACATCCTCAGAAAACCCAAAATCCTTATCCTCAGAAAAATCTAAACCCTCAGTCCGAGAAAAACAAAAAACCTCATCCCCAAAAAATCTTAATCCCTAATCCCCAGAAAGACCAAAGACAACATTCCTAAAAACACTAATGCCTTATCCCCAAATAACCCTAATCTAGAAAACCTAAACCCTCATAACAAAAAACCCTAAACCATTAGCACAAAAAAACCATAAACCCACATCCATAAAAAACCTTAAACCCTAAACCTCAAAAACCACAAAACCCTCATTATCAAAAACACAAAATTATTCAGCCCTAAAATAATTAAACTCCCATCCCTAGAAAAAACCCTCATCCCTTATCCCCAAAAAAACAGGACCCTAAACCAAAAACAAGACTAAACCCTTGGCCCCCAAAAAACCATAAATCCTCATATGAAAAATCCCTAACTCTCAGCTCCAGAAAACAGTAAACCCTCAGTAGTACAAAACCCTAAACCCTCATACCTAAAAAAAAATCCTCAACCCTTACTCCTAAGAAACCCTCATTCCCCAAAACCCTCAACACTCGACCCTAAAAAACCATCAACTATCATCCTAAAAAATCACTTTACCCTCAATCCCAAAAAAATCTCCACCCCTTTCCACAAAAAACACTCATCCCTCAGCCCAAAAAAACACTAAAACCTCATCCCTGAAAAACTATAAATCCTTATACCTATAAAACCCTACCATTAAACACTAAAATACCCTAAACCCTCAGCCCCACAAAACCCTAATTCCTTATCACCCAAAAATTCTCATCCCTCAGCCCCAAAAAACCTCTATGCCTCATCCCCTAAAAACCCTAAACACATAGCCCCCCCAAAACCATCATGCCCAAAAAAACCCTCAACCCCAATACTAAAAAATCACTTCACCCTCAACCCCCAAAAACCCTAAACACATAGACCCAAAAAAATTAAACTCCCACCCCCAAAACAACTAAACTATTAGTCCCAGAAAAACCCTAAAACATCTACATCAAAAAAAAAACTAATACATCTTCTCTAAAAAGAACCCTAAACCTTCCTCCCTAAGAAAATTCTAAACCCTTAGTCATGAAAACCCCTAAAGCCTCATTCACAAATTATCCTAAACCCTCTCCCCAAAAAACCATAAAATCTTATCCCCAAAAAACCATAAACCATAATCCTCAAAAAAACCTTAAACCATCATCCCCATGTAACTACAAACCCTCATCCATGATAAAACATAAAACCTCATCCCTAAAAAACCATAAACCCTCATCCCCCAAAAACCCTAAAATCCCAAAAAAAACTCTAATATATTAGCCCCAAAAATTTCATCAACCCATACAGTCAATAAAAACACAACAATACACCCCAAAAAACCCTAAACATGTAGACCAAAAAAACTCTCAACCATCATCCCCAAAAATCCATAACCTCTTATCATAAAAATAATCAACCCTCAGCCATAAAAAAAACTCGACAATCATCCCCACAAAACCCTAAAAAATCATACAAAAAAAAACAACCAACCCACAACCAAAAGACTAAATTAACCCTCATCCCTATAAAAATCTCAACCATTATACCCCAAAAACCCTTAAGCCTTATCCCCAAGAAACCCTCAAACCTCATCCATAAAAAACAATCAGTCCTCATCCCTGAAAAAACCCTAACCATAATCCCCCCAAAACCATCAACCCTCAGCCACAAAAACCCTCAACCCTAAGCCCCAAAAAAAATTATTAACCATAATCTACTAAAAATCATCAAACCCCATCCCTCAAAATTTCTAAACTGTCATCAGTAAAGAACCCTCAACCCTCAACCCCAAAATAAGATGAACCCTCATCTCCAAAAAAATCACAAAACTCTACCCTAGAAAAACGTAAACCCAAATCCACAAAACACTTAACATTTAACACCAAAATTCCTATGTAACCTCATCCCCAAAACATGCCCATCCCTCTTCTCCCAAAAAACCCTCCACCCTAATGCCCAAAAAACCATCAACACAAAGCCCAAAAAACCCTCAACTACCATCCCTAAAAAGCTATAACCCCAACATAAAAATCCATCAACCCTCACCCGAAAAAACCCTAAACCCTCACCCCCTTAAAACCCTAAACCCTTATCAAAAAAAATCCTAAAACCACATCCCCAAAAACCCTCAACCCTCTGCCCCAAACAAATCTCAATCTTGAGCCCCCAAAAACCATAAGCCCTTAGCCCTAGAAAACCCTAATCCCTTAGATCAAAAAACCCAAAACTCGCATCCCTTATCCCTCAAACCAAATAAACCAAAAATTATCATCTCAAAAAACCCTAAACACTGATCCCACAAAATACCTCAAACTTCGGCACAAAAAAAACGTAAAATCTCCACCCTAAAAAACCATAATCCCTCATCCCAAAAAATCCTATACCCTTATCCCCAAAGAAACCTAAACCCTCATCTCCAAACAATTAAACCCTCATTAAAAAAACCCAGAACCGTTATCCTGACAAATTCCTAAACCCTTATCCAAAAAAACCCTCAACCATCAATTCAAAAAATCCATAAACCCCCGATCCCAAAAAACCCTAACCTAACATCACCAAAAAAACCTCGGCCCCAAAAAAACCTAAACCCTTAGACCCTAAAAACCCAAAACACTAATCCCCATAAAACCCTAAAATCACATCAACAAAAAAAACCCTAATCCCTCATGCCCAAAAAACCTAAACCCATATTCCCAAGAAAACATAAACCCTTAGCCCCTAAAAAACGAAACAGTTTGACCAAAAATCCTCAAAACCCTTAACCCAAAAAAACCTTCAACCCACAGGCTTAAGAAACCATATATCTTCCGTTGAAAAAACCCTCGAACTCTTGGTTCCAAAAAAACCCAATATCCTCAACCCTAAAAAATACAAAACCCTCAGGCACAAAAAAACCAAAAACCTAAGTAACCAAACCCCCCTAAACCCTAATCTCTCAAAACCCTAGACCATAATCTCCAATAAACCCTAAACACCAAGAATTAAAAACCCTAAACCCTAAGCCCAAAAAAAAAATCAACCTAGGGTCCCAAAAACCTTAAACTGTCAGCCCCCAAAAAATCATAAACACTCATCCCCCAAAACCCCTTAGCACTTAGCCCCAAAAAATCCTCAACCCATATCCCCAAAAAAACCCAACTCCAAAAATCCCTCAAACCTTAGCCTAAAAATAATCCCTAAAACCTCATCCACATAATACCCTACACTTTTATCGCTAAAAAACAGTCTACCATTATCCCTAAAAAACCCCAAACTTGATTCCCATAAAACTATTAATACTCATCCACAAAAAACCCTAAACCCTCATTCCTAAGACCACCGATAACCATAGCCATAGAAAACCCAAAAAACTCTAACCCCTCAACCCTTTAAAAACATAAACCCTCATGCCTAGAAAACAGTAAACCCTCAACATAAAAAAACTCTAAACATAGAAACCTCAAAAAGAAAAAACCCTTATTCCTTTAAAACCATAAAACCTAATTCCAAACAAAACTGTAAACCCCCAAACCCCAAAAAACCAACCCCTAGCCCCAAAAAACCCCAATCCCTGCCAAAATAAAACCCTCGACTCTCGGCCCCAAAAACCCTTCAACCCTCAACCCTAAAGAAAACTAAATCCTAATCCCCAAAAACAACTGAACCCTAATTAAAAAGATCCCAAAACCCCAAAAAACCCTAAACCCTTATCCATAAAAATCACTAAACCCTCAGACCCAAATAACACTAAACACACTACCCTAAAATAGCCTAATCCCACTGCACCAAAAAACCAAAAACCCACTTCCACAAATACCCAAAATTCTGAGATATAATGCCCATAAACCCTCAACCCACAAAAACCCAAAACCCTTAGCCCCAAAACACCAAAACCCACAACCCAAAAAACCGCTAAACCTCATCCCAAAAAACACTAAACCATCAGCCCCCAAACCCCAAAAACCCCAAAGACCAAACATCCCTAAACTTACGTCCCCCAAATACCATGAACCCTCATACCCAAAAACCCCTAAACCATTAGTCCTAAAAAACCCTCAACCATCAGGCCCAAAACACCATAAATCCTCATCCAGAAAACACCCTAAACCCCTAGGAACAAAAATATTAAACCCTCAATCCAAAAAAACCCTCAAATATCAGCTCAAAAACCCTCATCCCATAGCTGCAAAATATTATAAACCATAATACACAAAAAAATATGATCCCTCATGCCCAAAATCACCTCAACCTTCAACCATAAAAAACCCTAAACTCACAGCCCAAAAAAAAATAGTATCATCATGCCCAAAAAACATTGAACCCTTTACAACCAAAAAAAGTGTTTCCTCAGCACCAAAAAACCCAAAATCCTCAGCCTCAAAAAAAACCCTAAACCCTCAACACTAAAAAACTATAAACCCTCATCACCAAAAAACACTGAACCCTCAGCACCAAAAAACCACTAACAGTCATTTCCAAAAATTCTTAAACCCAAAACACCAAAAGCCCAAAACCGTCAATCCCAAAACACCCAAAAACTTCATCCCCCAAAATTCCTAAGCCCTCATCCCTGAAAAATCCTAAACCTTGAGCTCCAAAAAAACCTCATTCCTCATCCCCAAAAATACCTTAAACCTCATCCCCATGAAACCCTCTACCCTGAAATACCCTCAACCATGATCCCCAAAATCCTTTAACCCTCAACCCAAAAAATCCCTCAAACATCATCCCCAAAATACCGTAAACCCTAAAAACAAAAAAAAACCCTCAACCCTCGGCCCAAAAAAACCCTAATCCCTTAGCCCAAAAATCACTAAACCCATATACCCTAAATAACCTCAATCCTCTACACCAAAAAATCATCAACCATCAGTCCCAAAATACCATGAACACCTAGTCTCCAAAAAATATGTCAACTCTTAGCCCAAAAAACTGAAAACCTCATCCCTAAAAAACCATAAACCCTCAGCCCAAAGAAATCAAAACTCTATAATCTAAAAAACTAGAAACCCTCATCCCCAAAAAACACTAAACCAACATCCCCAAAAAACCTGAAACTCTCATTCTCAAAAAACCCTAAACCCTGAGCCCTATAAATTGATAAAACCTCAACCCCCAAAAAACCTTAAACACTATGAACAAAAAAAACATTAAAACCTTTGTTCAAAAAGCCACATGAATCTAAGAAAAAATCACTAAAACTTCATCCAGAAATAATCCTAAACCCTCAGATCAAAAACCCTAAACCATCATCAACAAAAATCCCAAAACCCTTAGCATAAAAAACCCTAAACCGTCCACCCTGAAAAACTATAAATCATAATCCCCAAAACCCCTAAACACACAGCTCCAAAAAAGTCCTGACCCCCCAAACCCTCATCCTTCAGCCACGAAAAATTCTAAACCCTCATACACAAAAGTACTAAACCCTCAAACCAAAAAAACATATAATCCTTGGACACAAAAATTCATCATACCTTAGATCCAAAACATCATGAACCATCATCCCCAAAAAATACATGAACCTAATCCACAAATAACCTTGATCCTGCAGCCCACAAAAACCCTGAACCCTCATAACTAAAAAACCTGAAACCATCAACCCTAAAAAAATACTCAACCCTTAACCCCAAAAAACCCTAAACCATCAGCCCTAAAAAATAGTAATCCCTGAACTATAAAAAATGAAAAAAACGCATCCCAAAAATACCATTAGCACTTAACCCCAAAAACCCTCAACCCTTGGCCCCAAAAACCCATAAACTCTCAAACCTCTACAACAAAATACCCTCAACCCTCAGCACCAAATAACCAAAAACCCATAACCCAAAAAAATAAACCCTCTACCCCGAATAATCGTAAACCCTCAACTCCAATAAACACTAAACCCTACACCACAAAATACCATATACTATTAGTCCAAAAAATACACTAAATCAACAGCCCAAAGTCCACTAACCCCTTTACCCCTATAAACCCTAAACCATCAGGCCCAAAAAAGTGTAAACCCATAACCCAAAAAAATCCTAAATAGTCAGTCACAAAAAAACCTAAACCCTCATCCAAAAATAAATCTAAACCCTCATACCCAAAAAAACCCTAAACCTATATCCCCAAAACACCCTAAACCCTTATCCACAGAAATACCTCAACCCTAAAAACCAAAAACACCCAACCCAAAAAAAAATTAAACCATCAACCCAAAAATACCTTAATCCCTCATCCCTACTACCCTAAATCCTCACCCCATAAATAACATAAACACATGGCCCCAAATAAACTAAAATCATCAACAACGAAAAAACCCTAAACCCTTACCGTAAAACCCCCGAAACACTTAGCCCCCAAAAAACCCAAATCACCCAACCCAAAAAACTGTAAACTCTCATCCCCAAAAATCCAAAAAATGAACCACCAAAATACTATAAAACCATATTCCCAAAACAAACTAAGACCACAATCCCAAAAAACCCTATACCCTCATCCCCAAAATCCCTAATACCATATCCTTAGAAACCATAAATCCCATTATCCAAAAAAATCTGGTCCCATGGCCCCCAAAAACCATAATCCCCCATCACCCAAAAAACCCTAAACCCTCAGTTCCAAAAAACCCTAAAACCTAATACATAAAAAACTATAAACCCTCAGCCCAAAAAAGTCTAAACCCAAGCCCTGAGAAATCATAAACCCTTATCCCCCAAAACCCTTCACACTTGGCACCAAAAAACCCTGAACCCTCTTCCCTAAAAACTCTAAACCCTCATTTTGAAAAACCCTCAATGATGAGCATTAAAAAACCATCAACACTCCACCATAAAAAATAGTCACCCCTTATCACCAAAAAACCCTCATCCCTCACCACCAAAAAACACTCAACCCTCATCATGAAAAAACAATCCAACCTCATCCCCCCAAACCAAGAAGCCTTAGACCTAAAAATCCCTAAACCCATCTCAATCAAAACCACAAAACCTCTTCCCCAAAACACCCTGAACCCTTAGCCCAAAAAAAATCCTAAATTCCCATCCCCAAATAATTTAAAACCCTCATCCACCAAAACCCTATACTCTTATCCACAAAAAACAAGATCCCTCAACCCCATAAAAACCCTGATCCCACAGCCCCAAAAAACCCCAAACCCTCAGCCTCGAAAAATTTTCAACCCTCATCCCCCAAACTTCCTTAAACCTCTTCCCCCAAAAGAAAAAATACTCAACCTCATAAAACCCAAAACCCTCATTTTAAAAAACCCAAAACCCTCATAACCAAAAAAAAACAAAAAATCCTCTGGCCCAAAACACGAAAAACCCCCATCCCAAAAAATACTAAACCCTAAGCCTAAAACCTCCCCTAAAACCTCATCCCTAAAAACCATAAAGCATCATCCACAGAAAAACCATAATCCCTAAACACTAAAAAACCCAAAACAATCATCCCGCCAAAACCACTAATCCCTCAGCCCAAAAAACCCTAAACACTCATTCCTAAATAACCATTCACCCTCAACCCAAAAAAACTCCAAACCCTCATTCCTGAAACCCCCTCCATCCATAACTCCATAAATATCTCAGGACAAATCCCTAAAAACCATCAACCCTTTGAACTAAAAAATCACAAACACTCATTCCTAAAACCACCCAACCCTCATCCCCAAAACAACACACAACCCTCATGCTTATAAAACCTTTAATCCTTCACCACAAAATAACACTAATCCCTCATCCTCAGAGAAACCTATACCCTTATCCACAAAAAACCCTAAACCCTCACACCAAAATACTCTAAACCCTCAGCCCCATAAAACCCTAATCCCTCTTCCCCAAAAAACACTGAACCCTTAACCATAATAAACCATAAACCATCAGCCACAAAAAACCATTAACCCTCACCCCAAAAATACATAGACCCTGAACCCATTTCCCCAAGAAACCCAACCCTAATACAAAAAAACCAGAAACTCTCATCCCCAAAAAACCCTCAATCCTCGCCCCTAAAAGAACCCATACCAATAGTACCAAAAAACACATAATCCTTATCCCAAAAACCCTCAACCCAAATCCCCCCAAAATAGTAAACCCTCGTCCCCATAAAACCCTCAACCCTCACCCAAAAAAATCCTTAACCCTAAGCAGAAAAAAACCCTAAACCCCTTCCCGAAAAAACCCCCCTAAACCCTCATCCCAAAACCCCAAAACCCACAGCACAAAAAAACCCTAAGCCCACATCCCCCAAGACCTCTATACCCTCATCCTCAAAAAACCCCTTCCATCAGCTTGAAATTTTATCAACCCTCATCCCTATTAAATTATAAACCCTCAACAACAAAAAATAACCTTAAACCGAAAAAACCATTGACCCTCATCTCAAAAAAACCAAAAACCCTTGGTCCCAATAATCCCTGAACCCTAGTCCCAAAAACCCCATAAATCATAGCCCAAAAAACCAAGAACCCTTATCCCCAAAAAAACCATCAAACCTTAGCCCTAAAACACTTAATCCCTAAACCCCCAAAACAATAAACCCTCATCCACATAACCCATAAATTTTCAACACCAAAATCCTAAACCCTCAGTCCGAAAACCATAAAAACTCATCCCCAAAACCACTAATCATTCTAGCCCAAACAACCCTAAACCATATCCTTAGAAAACATGGAACCCTTATCCCAAATAACCCTAAACCTTAAAGCCCACAAAACTATCAAATATCAGTCATAAAACCCTCAACCCTCAGCCCAAAAATTCAATAAACCCCCATCCCCTAAAAAAACATCAACCCACAACCCCAAAAACCCCTCAACACTCAGCCCCAAAAACCCTCAAACCTCAGCCCCAAAATATTCTAAACCCTTATCCCTAAAAAACCATGAATGATCATCCTCCAAAATCCCTCAAACCTCTTCCTTAAAAAACCAAGACACTCAACATGATAAAATCATATAATCCTGATACCTAAAAAATGAACCCTCATCCTCCAAAAACCCTGAACACTTAGCCCCAAAATACCCAGAACCCTCAACCCCCAAAACCCTAAACCCATATCCCAAAAAACCTAATCCCTCATCAAACCAAAAAACAAAACCCTCATCCCCAAATACCCTTGAATATTCAACACTAATAAATCATAAACCATAAACCCCAAAAACCACTAAACCCTCTGTCCAAAAAAATCCTAACCACTCAACCCTCCAAAACCTTAAACACTATACCCTAAAAATCCTGAAACATCAACCCCAAAAAACCCTCAAACCTCTACCCCAACATTATATTGACACATAGAACCAAAAACCCTAAACCATCGTCCCCAAAAAACCCTCAACTCTCATAAAAAAAACCCTCAATCCTTAGACCCAAAAAAACCTCAATCCTCAACCCCAAAAAAATCATAAACCATCAACACCAAAAGAACCCTCAACCCATAGACAAGAAACCCTCAAACAACATCCCCAAATAAACCCTTCAACCCTGAGCCATAAAAAAACCTAAACCCTCATCCCAAAAAACTCGCAACCCCCAACCATCATCCCCCAAAACACCTTAAAGCCTAAATTCCAAAAAACAGCCATAAACAGTCATCCCAAAAAACCATAAACCCTTAGCCTAAAAAAACCCAAAACTCTCTTATACCAAAAATAAAAACCAAAATATCTAAAAAATGATAAACACTCAGCCCAAAAAACACCATAAACACTGCACTGCAAATAAATTTGAAAAAAATCATTCCTTAAAAACCCTAAACCCTCTAACCAAAAAATGATAAACCCTCAACCCAAATAACCCTAAACCCTTATCATAGAAAAACCTAAACCCTCATCCAAAAAAACCCTAAAACTACAACACTGAAAAATCCTAAACCCTCATCCCAAAAATACCGCAAACCCTCACCCCCCAAAAATCCATAAACCGTAAGCCCCAAATACCCAAAACCCTCAACCCAAAAAAACCAAAAAACCAAATCCCGACAAAACCTAAACACTTATACCCAAAAAAAACTCTTCACACAAACACAAAAAACTCTAATCCATCATCCCATATAATCCTAAAACCTCATCCAAAATAAACATTCAACCCTCAACCAAAAAAATTACTATCCCTCAGCACTAAAAAACCCTGAAACCTCAGCCCCAAAAATCCTAAACACTCACCGTAAAAAAATCATGAACCCACAACCCCAAAAACACTGAACCCTAGGACCTAATAAAACAAAACCCCTCATCCCCAAAAAACCATCAACCCTCTTCCTAGAAAAATCCTAAACCATCAGCAACGAAAAACCATAAACACCCAATCTTAAGAAACCCAAAACCGACAGCCCCAAAAAAACCATCAATTGTAACCCCCAATACTGTTAATAATTAAACCCAAAAAACCAAAAAACCTAAACCCTCAACCCCAATATACTTCAACCCCATGCCAAAAAAACTACAAACCCTCAGCCCTAAAAAACTGTAAACCCTAAACCCCAAAAGATTGTCAACCTTCAACCCCAACAAACAATAAATCCTCATAAAAAAATGTGAATCCCTCATCCCCGAAAATAATATATCCAAATCCACAAAAAAAACACTAAACAATCCACCCATAAAAATACTAAACCCTTATCCCAAAAAAACTATAAACTCATAGCCCTAAAAAACCCTGAACCCATAGCCACAAAAAAACATTAAACTCTCAGCCTCAAATAATATTAAACCCTTGGACCTAAAAAATCCTAAAACATATATACCAAAACCCCAAAATCCCTTATCTCAAAAAAAAACTCATTCCAAAAAAATTAAAAATCATCATCCCTAAAAAACCCTAGAAACTTCACCCCAAATACCCTAATCCCTCATCCCTAAAACTTTAATTTTTCACCCACAAAAAACCCTTATCACTGAGACCCAAATAAATCAAATCCCTAAATACCAAAACCCTAAACCCTTATCCACCAAACCCCCTAAACCCCTATCCCAAAATAATCCTAAATCACTTTACCCAAAAAAACTCTAAACCCTTAACCCAAAAAATATTATTCCCTCAAACCCAAAAATACTAAATCCTCACCCCCAAAATACATTAAACACTCGACAAAAAAACATTCTAAACTCTCAACCCCAAAAAAACCCTAAACCCTCAACCCCAAAAATATCTAGTCCCTTAGCCCAAATAATCCGTATACCCACTGCCCCAAAAACATTAATTTAATATCCCCAAGAATCCCAAAAACCCCATCCTCAAATAACCCAAAACCCTCAGTTTCCTAAAACCCAATACCCTCATCAATAAAAAACTATAAAACATCATCCCCCCAAAAAACTAAACCCTCTTCCCAAAAACCCCCCGAAAATATATTCCCCAAAAGACCCTAAATAATAATCCCTAAAAACCCTAAACCTTATACCCCCAAAAAACCTATACCCTAATCCATAAAAAAACCCTCAACCCAAAGTCCAATACCTTGAATCCCTCATCCCCAAAAAACAATAAACCCATAACCCCTAAAAAACCTCAAACATAACCCTAAAAAACCTCAAACATAATCCAAAAAAACCCTTAACCTTGATCCCCAGAAAACCATCAAACCACATCCCCTAAAATCGATGAACCTTAACCCCAAAAATTCCTAAACACCCAGCCCCAGAAAGCAATAAAACCACATGCCCAAAATACCATAAAACTGTAGTAAAAAAACCCTAAACCCATAACGCCCCAAAACCCTAAATCCAAATCCTCCATAACCACTAAACCATCATCCCAAAAAAATCTAAACCCTTAGCTCCAAAAAACCCTCAACCCTCATCCCCAAAAACAAGAAACCCCCTACCCCCAAAAAACTCTAAACCCTTATCCCGAAAAAACCTGAAACACTAAGCCCCAAAAAACCCTAAACCCTCATCCCCAAAAAACACTAAACACCCATACACAAAAAACCACAATACTCATACCAAAAAAAACCCTTAACCCTCAGCCACAAAAAACTCTAATACCACATCCACAAAAACCCTAAACCCAAAAAATCCCAAAACCATTATTCCAAAAAAATCCCAAACACTCAAACAATACAATCCCCAATCCATCTACACCAAACAAATCCTCAACCCAAGTCCCCATAAAACTTTAAACCATTACACCCAAAACACCCTCACCCCTTCGGCCAAAAGATCCTTAAATACTCAACTCCAAAAAAACCCTAAACTCTCATCCCCAAAAAACCCTAAACCCTCAACGATAAAAAAACCAAATCCCTTAGTCCCAAAAAACCCTAAACACTCATCCACAAAAAAACCTAAACCCTCATCCCAATAAAATTCTAAACCCTCATCCCCAAAAACTCTAAAAACTAAACTCCAAGAAACCCTATACCCACGGACCCTAAAACAAGTATATCTTTAACCCTAAAAAACCCCTAAAACATCCACCCTAAAAAACCCTAAATTCTTATCCCCAAAAAACACTATACCCTATGGACAAAGAAAGAATAAACACTAATCCCCAAAAACCCTCAATCCTTGTCACAAAAAAACCATGAACCTTATGACCAAAAAAACACTCAACCCTCAGACCCAATAAACCCTAAACCCTTATCCCTGAAAACCCTCAATGCTCACCCCTAAAACCCTCAACCATTAGGCCCAAAAAAATTAAACCCTCATCCCCAAAAACCCTAAATCCTCATCCAAAAAAAACCTAAACCCTTAGCCACAAAAATCCATGAACCCCCAGCCCCCAAAAAACTGACACCATCATCCACAAAAAACACAAAACCATCAGCCCAAAAAAAACATAAACCTTATTACCCAAAACCCCATAAATCTTTATTCCAAAAAATCCCAATACCCTAAACACCATCAATCCCAAAACACTCATCCCAAAAAAACATATATCCTTAGTCCAAAAAAACCATACACCCTCATCCCCAAAAAACCCTCAACCCAAAATCCAAAAATTCCTAAACATGTATCCCTAAAAACATCCAAACCCACAACCCCAAAAAATATTAAACCCACTACCCCAAAAACCCTTAAACCGTCATCCCTAAAAAACCCCAAAGCCACATACCCCAAAATCCCTAAACAATCAACCATAAAAAAATAGAAATATAAAAAAAACCTAAACCCAAAGCCCCAAAAATCCTAAACACTCGACCCCAAAACCCCTTAAACCTCAGCCATAAAAAACCTTAAACCTCTTCCCCTAAAAATTTTGAACCTTATCCCAAAAACCCTAAACCCTCATCCCCCAAAAACCAAAAACCCTCAACCCCAAAAACCCCTAATACCATATCCCCCAAAAATACTATACCCTAATCCCTAAAAAAGACTTAAACCCTAGCCCCAAAAAACCATAAACATATTCCCCTAATAATGTTGAACCTCATCCCAAAAACCCTAAACCCTCACAAAAAACACAAATCCCCATCCCCAAAAAACCAAAATACCTCACCCCCAAAAACCCCTGATACCATAGCCCCCAAAAAAACCATACCATTAGCCCCCAAAACCCCCAAATCTCAGCCCCGAAAAGTCCCTCAACCCTAAACTGAAAAAAATCCTTGACCATCATCCCAAAAAAACTCTAAACCCTCAAACCCAACAAATTGTAAACCCTCAACCTCATCCCCTAAATACCCTAAACACCTATCCCTCAAAACCCATCAACCCACAACCCAAAAAATCCCTACACCTTCATCCCCATAAAATCTTCTAACCTCATCCCCAAAAAAACCAAAACATTTATACCCAAAAAGTCATCAACCCTAAAACAACCCTAAAACCTTATCCTTAAAAACCCTCAATCCTCATCCACAAAAAATCATAAACCCTAAAACCCCAAAAAACCTAAACCCTCGTCTTAAAATCCCTCAACCCTCGGCCCATAAAAACACAAACCCACAACGCTAAGAAAACCATTAACCTTCATCCCCAAAAACCATCACCCCTCACCCTGAAAAAACCCTCAACCCACTTCCCAGAAACACTATAAACCCTCAACCCAAAAAAACCCTTAATCCATCAGCTTGAAAAACAATCAACCCTCAACAACATGAAACCCTCAACAATCAACCCCAAAATACTCAACCCCTAGACCCAAAATAATTACAACCCCATAGCTAAAACCCTCAACCCTTATCCCCAAATAACCCTATACGCCCATCCCCAAACCCCCCTAAACCCTCAACTATAAAAATATATAATCTCTCATCCCCACAGAACCCTCAACCATCATCCCCAAAAAACCCTCATCCCTCAACCCAAAAATCCCTAGATCCTCATCCCCATAAAACCCTCTACCATCAACCCTAGAAATCCCTAAGTCCTTAGTCCTAGAAAACCCTTAACCCTTAGACCCAGAAAACCCTAAACCATATGGCCCATAATTCCATAGACCCTCATCTAATAAAACCCTAAGCCAAAGCCCCAGAAAACCGTATACCTTCAGTCCATGAAAACCCTAAAATGTTAACCCCAGAAATCCCTAAAGCGCTAGCCCTGGAAAAACAAAAAACATCATCCACAAATAAAACATATAACCTCATCTATAGAAACCATAATCCCATATCCCAAGAAATATGTAAACCAAAAATACCAAAAAAACATAAACCATCATCCATGGAAAATTCTAAATCCTTAGCTTATGTGATCGCTAAATATCCCAGGCCCAGAAGACCAAAAACCTCATCCTTATAAATACCAAATCCCTTATCCACCAAATACCATAAACCCTCATCCCTAGAAATCCCTAACCCCTTAGGCCTAGAATACCTTTAACATTATTCCCTAGAAAACCATAAACCCTTGTCCAAAATAACTCTAGAACCTCCTCCCATGAAAACAATTAACCCACAAACCCAAAACCCCAAAAAATACTAAACCATTATCCCTACAAAACCCTAGAACAATATACCTAGAAAATTCTAAACCCTCAAACCCAAAAAACCCTAAAACCTTAGCCCAAGAAATCATTAAACCCACATCCGAAGAAAAACCTAAAACCTATACCCTAGAAAACCTAAACCCTAAGCCCCTGAAAACCCTTAGTCTTATACCCTAAAAAACCTAAAACACACATCCCTATAAAACCATGAAATCAGAGCCTCGAAAATCCTAGAACC
Source organism: Viscum album (assembly GCA_963277665.1). NCBI lineage: Eukaryota > Viridiplantae > Streptophyta > Magnoliopsida > Santalales > Viscaceae > Viscum > Viscum album. The sequence continues at coordinate 1,801,513,758 of OY728164.1, forward strand.
CATAGCCGTAGAAAATACTGAATCACAAACCCTAGAAACCACTAAAGCCTCGTCCCTAGAAAACCCTCAACCCTTATCCCCAAAAAACATAAAAACTCATCCCCATAAAACAAAGAACACCCAACCCCATAAAACACAAAATCATCTTCCCCAAAAAACCCCGAACCCTTATCCTAAGAAATCCCAAACCCCCAGCCAAAGAAAATACTAAACACTCATCCCCAGAAAACCATCAACCCTGAACCCATTAAAAACTTTAAAAAATCACTAAAAACCCTAAAACCTAATCCCTACGAAACAATAATCCCTTTTCCACATAAAACACTAAAACCCTCATCCAAAAAAACCCTAAAACCTTAGTCCTATAAAATCCTATACCCTCATCCCCATAAAACACTAAAAACTCTACCCCAAAAAACCCTAAACCCTCACCCCTAGAAAACCATAAACCATAATCCGTAGAAAATCCTAAACCCCCAATCCTAGAAAAACATAAACCAGTATACATAGAAAACCCTAAATCCTCATCCTCAAAAAATTGCAAACCCTCATCCCCAGAAAACCCTTATCCATTATCCCTAGAAAACCCTAAACATTCATCCCTAAAAAAATTTAAACCCTATTCCCTAAAAACCCCCAAATCCTCATCCATGTAAATAACTAACCCCTAACCCCTAGAAAACACTAAACCCTCCATACTGAAAAAATAAAAAACCTCAACCACAGAAAAACTACACCTTAATACCTGAAACAAAATGAACCCTTAGGGCTGAAAAATCCTAAACTCGTATCCAAAAAATACTATAAACCCTCATAACATAAGGCCTTAGAACAACAACCCCATATAACTTTAAATACTTAGCCCCAAAAAACTCGAAACCCTTATCCCTAGAAAACCCTAATCCCTAATCCTTGAAAAATCATAAATACTCAGCTACAAAATACCCTAAACCTATATCCCTTCAAAACTGAATACCCTCATCCCCAAAAAAACATAAACACTTATCCAAAAACTCTCATACCTTAGCCCCAAAAATCCCAAAATCCTCATCCCAAAAAAACCCTATACCATCATCCCCAAAAAACAGAAAATCCTAAACCCTCAAAAAAACTTATATCCACTACCTCATAAAACCCTAATCCCACCATCCCAAAAAACAAAATATCTCAGCCCCATAAAACAAAAAACCCCTGAGCCCCAAAAAACCCAAAACCCTCACCTCTATAAGACCCTAAACCACAAAAATTCAAAAAATATCATCACCTAAACACTCATCCATAACAAATGCTAAACACTCTGCCCCAAAAAACCATAGAAATACATCCCCAAATATCACTAAACCCTCTTCCTTTAAAAACCCTAAACCCTCATCCCCTAAAAACCATAAGACTACAGTCCTAAAAAACCAAAAACCATTATCTCAAAAAAAACCTAGAACCACATCCCCAAAAAACCCTCAACCTTCATCCCCCCAAAACCCTTAAACCTAATCCCCAAAAAAACCCTCAACCCTAAAAAATCCTCAACCCTCAACCCTAAAAAACATAAAAATTAAGCCTAAAAATACATTAAACCTCTTCCCCACAAACTCTACCATCATCCCCAAAAAAACCTCAACCCTCAGCCACAAAAAAACCCTTAACGCTTAGCTATAAAAAACTATAAACACTTATCTCCAAAAAAAATATTAACCCCTTAAACCTAAAAACCCCTCAACCCTTAGCCCAAATCACCCTCAACCATCAGCCCAAAAAAAAACCTCAACCCTCAGGCACAAAAACACTGCAACCCTTAGCCACAAAAAACCCTAAACCCTAAACTGCAACGACACCTCAACCCTCATCCCTCAAAACCCTTCAAGACTCAAACATAAAAAACCCTCAACCTTCATCCCTAAAAAACCATCTACCTTAGACCCTAAAATCTATAAATCATCATCCCCAAAACCCCAAACCCTAATTACCAAAAAAACCTAAACACTAAACCCAAAAAATAATCAACCCTCAGTCCTAAAAATTCATATCCCCTAGACCCAAAAAAATAGCAACCATCATCCCATAAAAATTTCATCCCTTTGTACCAAAAAAAACCTCAACCCTCAGCCACCAAAATATTGTCAACCCATAGCCCCAAAAAAACATTAAACCATATCCCCATATAATCCTCTACCCTTAACACAAAACACCCAAACCCCCTACCCTATGAAACCATAAAACCCCACTAAAAAAACCCTAAACCCTCTACCCAAAAACCCCTAAAATCACAATCTAAAAAATCACCAAACACTCATACACAAAAAACCCATAACCATCATCCACAAAAATCCCTAAATCCTTATCAACAAAAAACATTGAACCCTCAAACCAAAAAAACCCTGAAACCTCATCCCCAAAATATTTTTAACCCTTAGTACACAGAAACCATGAAACCTTAGACCCAAAAAAACCAGAAAACCTCAACCCAAACAAACCATGAATCCTCATCCCAATAAAACCTGAACTCTTATCCTAAAAAATGTGAACCCTTTTCCACAAAAAAACCCCTGAACCCTCATCACAAAAACCCTGAACTCTTATCCAAAAAAACCCATGAACTGTAAACCCTAAAAAAGTTATAACCCTTATACCCTAAAAAACTGAACCCACTGCCCCAAAAATCTATGAACCCTCGACTCTAAAAAAATCATCAACCTTCAACACCAAAAAACACTAAATCCCCATTCTCAAAAAACACAAAACACTCTATCCCAAAAAACCTGAACCCTCCTCCCAATAAAACCTTATCCCTATGTCCCAAAAAAACCTAAACCTTTAGCCCCACAATACCCCAAACCATCATCCACATAAAACCCAAAACCCTAAACACTAAAATCCCTAAACACCCAGTCCCAAAATACCATGAACCCTCATCCCGAAAAACCAAATACCCATAGCCCAAAAAGTCCATGAACCCTAACCCCCCAAAAGCCTAAAACCTCTACACCAGAAAACATTGAACACTTATCCTAATAAACCCTAGACCCTTATCCCCAAAAAACCATGAACCTTTAATAAAAAAACCCTAAATCCTAATCCCCGAAATACCTTGAACTCTCAATCCCACAAAACCATATAACCTTATCCAATAAAAACCATAAACAATCTTCCCCAAAAAAACATGTAATCCTTATCCCAAAATAATTAGGAAACATCAACACCAAAAAACCCTAAAACATTAGAAATAAAAAACCTTGAACCATCTACACTAAAAAACCCTAATACCTCAGCACCAGAAAAACCTAAACCCTCATCCCCAAAATATTTCTAGACCCTCTGCCCAAAAAAACCCTCAACCCCAACCCCCCAAAAAATATAAACCATCTTCCCCATAAAACCCTAATCCCTATCCCCATGAAACCCAAAAAACATATCCCTAGAAAACCCTAAAACCCCAACCCTAGAAATCCATATACCCTCAACCCCATAAATCCCTAAACCCTCATTCCAAGAAATCCGTAAACCCTCAGCCCTAGAAAACCTTGGGCCGTCAGCCCAAAAAAACCCTAAACCGTCAACACTGATATAACCCTAAGACCATGAAAACCCTAAACCCTTATCCCCATAAAACACAAACCATTAGCCTAAGAAAACCCTAAAAACTCAGCCCCAAAAAATTATAAACCCTCATCCCTATAATAAAAATAAACCCAAACCATAAGAAACCCTAGAACCTCATCTGATAAAGTTATTATACCATCATCCCTCGAAAAACCTAAAACTTAATCCCTAATAAACCCTAAATTGATAGCCCCACAAAACACTATACCCTCATACCCATAAACCCCAATACCCTCATCCCCAAAAAACACTAAATCCATATCCCTAAAAGAACCTAAACTCTTAGCCCCAAAAAACCCTAAACCCTCATCCCCAAAAAACCCTAAAACTGTCTCCCTAAAAACCAATAACCCTACTCCCCAAAAATACCTAAATCCTCAGCCCAAGAAAACCCTAAGACGTCATCCCTAAAAAATAATAAACTCTTAACCTTAGAAAACTCTAAACCCTTATCCCTAGAAAAACCTAAACCCTCAGCCCTAGAAATCCCTAAACCTGCATCCCCAAAAAAACAAAAAATCTTAGCCCAAAAAACCTTAAAATATAAGCCCCAAAAAACCCAAAACTCTTAGCCCTAGAAAACCCAAAACCCTCATCCCTAGAAAACTCTAAACCCTTAGCCTAAAAACAACTCAACCCTCTTCATGAAAAAACCATCAACCCTAATCCCTAAAAAACCTTTATCCTTTTCCCCCAAACCCCACACAACAGTAAACCCCAAGAAACCCTCAACCCTAATACCCAAAAAAATTAATCCCCCAGCCCTAAAAATCCTCAACCCCTATTGCTTTTGGGTGCAACGGAAGCATGTGTATGGGTGTAACGAACTTTAATTTTGTTGTTAATAATGATCAATGTGAGATCTGTCATGGTGATAAAACGTCACATTGTTGGAATTTAATGAATAATGAAAGAAAATAGGGGAGTACCAGAACCATAGAGGGGATCATCATATGTGGTTATAATTAATTTAATTAAAAGGAAACAATTACATTGATGGAATTCTATCTCTATTGATGTTTTTTGTCATAATCTGATGTGATCTGTCATTGAGTTATAGAAGCCAAGTGTAGGCTTACTCTAGTGGTGATCCACATTTGGTCCACATATCTCTGGATGTTTCAAAAGGATCACTAGGTGATAGCATCGAAGTGACTTCACTGGCGATGTACGCCTTCGATCACCTTGAGAGTCGCTTCCAAAATCCTCTCCATGATTCAGTGGAGAAGGATCTATCTCAAAACTAGAGAGCATTCTTGGAGGAAATAAATTCCCTCTTGGCTTGGGAGATTTCTCTAGATCCATTGTGCACAACCACAAAGTATGACTTCTTGATGATAATAATGTAATTGGGATTTTAAAACTTTGAATAATAAAATGAATTAATTACCTAAAAGCATTTATTCATTTCATTTAATTATTTGTAAAACCCCATGTCTAATAATAATAGTTGACAATTATTATTATTTTACATGAACCCGCAAATTACACATAATATTATTTAATTAAATAAATATTATTATCTCTCACAAATCCCCAGAAAATATGCACAGCGTGTATATACTAATATACATTGTATGTAATTTTCCTTTTCCATTTTCATTATTTTCTCCACAACATTTATTAAACCTTGACTAATGACTATTTATTTCATAAATAAATATCACTGAATTACTTGCTAATAAATATATTATTTCACCCATAATATATTTTCTCAAATAACTAGTGTTGAAATAAATGCGATTAGGCATCCTTGAATAATTATTAAACCACAATTCGGAATAATCTTTATTCAACTTGATAAATGAATATTTAACTGAGATACTTGGACATAATTAGTGTGTGACCCACTAGGCCTATTTCTCTATGACATTTGGTGGAGCCAACCTGAAGTCCAAGGTTAGCATCTGGCAACATGTCAATGCCCTGATAGAGAAAGAAGTTAACGATGTAATGATGTGTCACCTCATACGAATGCTTACTGGGTAATGTAATCCCTTTGTCATGATATCTCTAATAAATAAAGTTTCATGCTAGTGTCATCAACCCATATTCTCGATTATTCGTTATTTGACATTCCAAAATTGAACATTCCCATTTCTCACAATGGAAATGGATTTATTTATGATATATAAATTCCATAAAACGGCCTAAGATATCAACTCCTGTTATGGAAGAGAAGGGACAAATCCTTTCGCACTTTATCTATTAATGCAACATTACACATGTCACACCCAACATATCCTACCTCACTACGAATAGTGTATCATTGCCATTTTTTTCAATACATCTAATTGTGTGAGTTTTAATACCCATTAATAATAATCTTAAAGTATAAGGACCAATACACATGGCCGTAGATAAGAACATCTAATGACACTATGAAATGTGGATTTCCTACTAGTAGGTCTCATTCTCATAATATCCTCTTGAATATTACCAAGGGCGTACATCAGGAGAAGGTGCCTCAAATTTTTATGAGTCCTCACCCCTAGTGGCCTATATTATTTGTGTCCCTCAAATAACATCATCTGGCCGTAGAACATATATTCCAGAATAGTGTTATGGAACTTTCAGGTTATCATCATAGCATGGATCTGTGATGGCCCTTTGGTGCAATAGAAATCCGTAGGACATTGTCACGTGAATTTTCACATAGAAGACAGTCAAGATATGATAAGGTATTTATTAATGAATAAAGTACAATGTAGTTGGTTCTAGGCCACCAACTCTTATAGACTTCAACTTGGACTAGATCCAACTGATAAACAACCATTAACCATCTATCTCTCACGTGATATTTATGCTTATGCGGTGATAACCATCTATTCATGAGGTATACCACATTCTCTTGTGTGGAAACTCTTCTCACTGCAACTTCACCCCATTGATAAATATCCCTCACAAGTTGATACTTCCGAAGAATCTGCTTTGTCTGTCGATGTGACCTTGGTTCATTTGCAAGAGCCTCTGTTGTAGTATTATCATAACAAAATGTGATTGGATCTTTAATCCTAGGCCCCACATAAAGCTCATGTACAAGGCTCTAAATCCAAACTTCTTCTTTGAATTCATCATATGCCACTATATATTCGGAATTTTCTAAAGAATCGGCAAACACTTGCTTATTTGAACTCTTCAAACTCACAGCTCCTCCATTGAGGCAGAAAAAAATCTTGATTGTGACTTTAGATCATTCTGATATGTCTAAAAATGGTATCTACATACCCTCTGATGAAAAGATCCTCGTCTCCTCCATACACCAAAAACATATCCTTAGTTCTTCTCAGATACATAAGGATAGTCTTAACAGTTGTCCCATGATGTTCTCATAGATCCATTTTATATCTGCCTACCATGATCAGTACATAGGCAACATCAATCCTAATGCATAACATGGAATACATGATGGATCCTCTAGCCAAAGTTTATGGGATCTTACTCATCCAATCCTTCTCCTGTTGTGTTTGAGAACACATTTTCTTAGAAAGATGTAGGCTATGTGACACTGGAACCAATTCCCTCTTGCTTTGTTCCATACTAAATCTATTTAGTACTTGGTCAATATATATACCCCAACCTAGTCTAAGTAGCCTCTTGGATCTATCACAAATGATATTGATCCCTCGAATATAAGCTACTTAACCTAAGTCTTTCATGGATAAACACTTGTTCAACTAGTCCTTAACTGACTATAAGACTGGTACATCATTTCCAATAAGTAAAATTTCGTCAACATATACAACTAGTATAACAACTATATTTCAATTAAACCTCTTATAAACACATGTATCACATTCATTATTAATGAAACCAAATTCCTTTATGGCTTCATCAAATCGAATGTTCCATAACAAGAATGTTTTCTTTATCCAAAAACGGATTTTTGGAACTTGAAAACCCGTTTGGCTTCTCATGGTGTCACAAACCCTTCTAGTTGTGTCATATAGATCTCTTCCTAAATGTTTCCATTAAGGAATTATATTCTGAAATCCATTTTCCAAATCTTGTAGTCATGGAAAATGCTATGGCTAGTATGGTTCTTGTGGATTTAAACATGGAAAATGGCGAAAACGTTTCATCATAGATAATTCTATGATGATATGTGAATCCTTTATCCACTATCCTTGCATTATAGGTGTTATATTTACATTAGATGTCCATATTTCTCTTGAATAACAATTAACATCAAACAAGATTTACATCAACTAGCTCATCGACGAGAACCCAGACCTGGATCTGATACATGGAATCCATCTCAGAATTCATATCTTCTAGACACCTTGTAGCTTTTGAGCTCTCTACTGCTTCCTTATATGAGATAGGTTCATCATTTTCAAATAATAATTATTCACCATCCTTGGTGACTAGAAACCAAATCTCTCTGGTTCCCTTACCTCTCTTGAGCTCCTACGCAGAACTTGTGTTTCTGGAACCTCTTCCACAAGGACATAGGGAACATGTTCCTGTACCAACTACTATGTATCTTGAGCATTAACTTTGTTGAAGTCAATCTTACTTCCACTATTACATAGGATTTTATCCCACTCACAGGTGAGGGGTGAAACTAGATTTTACATAAAAGAATCCTTGGCCGCACATGCCTTACATATTAATGAAGAGAAGGCTCGCATGCCAACAAAATTAATTTAAATAAATAAATTAAAAGTAACCATACACATACAATGATCTTGGTCTAACTCATGATCATACATACATGAAATGATATTTATGAATAAATAAAACTAGCATTCTATTCTTTAATCGTTCTTGTTTAAGATAAATCATGCTTGAATCAATTAACAATCTTTAATTAATCAACCCTTTAATCTTAAACCATTTTCCTGAATTTCCTTGAGACTCTCAACCGTCATAATTTTAATCAAATAAAATTATTTAAAATTATCTTTATATGTATCTTTTACATTAGAGGAAACTCATTGAATTTCGGTTCATTGCAACCCAATAAGTAGAAATGAACATTACACAGATGCTAAATTAAAAATATATGTATAAAACACCTATCCTGTGATGTGCATCAGCTTTACACCTGCACCATGGTATGTGTCTCAATGGTTTATATAATATAATAATAAATTTTAATAAATCTGCATAATTTGGATGAGTACACAACATGTGGTTCCAACTATATGGCGTTCACTATCGTTCACCATCCATCTGAAGTACACCCCTAGGGATACATCGTGTAAATGTACTTTGGAATTCTTCAAAGTACACAGAGTGTCCAGTGGGCCACAGGCTGTGTAGTGTCATCATTACATGGTCTCCATCTGAGCAAGACATGTATGGGGTACATGGTTAAACCCTAACCCAATGGGACTACACGTCGTGCCCTGCAGGCCAAACAGCGTGTAATCTAGAAACTGCATGCCACCTGTTCATGGTTAACAAATGGAGTCATTTAAGACATAGATTCCAACACAAATCATGGATTTGTGAACGAGTCCTGATGCATTGAACCTTGAATAAATGGTTTGTACTACCAAATACAAGTCATGTGTTCTAGTGTTGTACAGCCAGGAACCTTGGGAACCTTTGTATGAGATCCTCTATTTAATATTAATCAAAATTAAAAGTAAAGATCGTTTCTGTAAGGTTAACGATAAATGAAAGAGAAAAAACTGATCTCAAGATTCATATTTATAGAACGATTAACTTGAATTGAAACAAATAAATGATTAAATAGGTAAATCATTAATGAAAAACTAAATGATTATAATCAACGATATGACCACTCTGATACCACTTGTAGGTTCCAAGCACAGCGGAAGCGTGTGGATGGGTGTAGCTAACTTAAATTTTTCCATTAACAATGATCAATCTGAGATCCATCCCAATGTTAAAACGCCAGATCCTCTAAATAGAATGAAGAAAGAAAGAAAAGAGGGGTTTCCTGGAACTATATAGAGGATCATCATATGTTGGTCATCATTAATTTAATTAAGAAACAATAATTACCTTGATGGAATTCTATCACTGTTGATTTTTCCAGTCACGATCTGATGTGATCTATCATTGCATCATAGAAGCCAAGCGTAGGCTTCCTCTAGTGGTGATCCACACGTCCTCCACATATCTATGGACATCACTGAAGGTATCATCAGGTGATATCAGGGAAGTGCCTTCTCTTGCGTTGTCTGCCTTTGATCACCTTGATAGCTGCTTCCAAAGTGCTCTCCTTGATCCAATGGAGGGGGATCTCTCTCGTAACTTGAGAGCATTCTTGGAGGAAAGTTATTCTCTCTTTACTTGATATGTTTTACAGAGACATTGCGCACAACCACAAAGAATGTATTATTGATGAGAATAATTTAATTAGGATTCTATTACTTAGAATAATAAAATGAATTGATTACCTGAAAACATTTATTCATTTCATTTAATTCTTAGTAAAACCCCATGTTTAATAATAACTGTTGACTATTATTATTACATGACATGTACCCATTGAATTAAAGCTAATATTATTTAACTATATAAATAATATTATTTCTCTAAAATACCTATAAAAACTACATGGTGTGTGTATATTAATATATACGGTTTGTACTTTTGTTCTAATTTCTTTATTTCCTCCACCATGTTCATTAGACCTTGAATAATGACTTTTTATTTCTTAAATAAATATCACTCCATTACTCCATAATAAATATATTATTTTTTCCACAATATATTGTGTCGAATAACTAGTGTCAAAATAAATACGATCAGGCATCCTTGAATAATTATTAAACCATAATTGGGAAAATTATTTATTAAACTTGTTAAATGAATATTTAACTGAGATACAAAGACACACTTAGTGTGTGACCCTCTAGGCCTCTTTCTCAGTGGCATTAGGGGGAGCCAGCCTAAAGTCCTAGGTTAGTGTCTAGAAACACACCAAGGTGCCCATATAGAAATAAGTTAATGTCGCAATGATGTGTCACCCCATATGAATGATTACCATGTATGATAATCCTTTTGTCCTAATATTTCCAATCAAGCGGGTTGCATGCTTGTTCCATCCACACATGTGCTCAGTTATTATTTCATTGAATTTTTAGAATTGAACTCTCCCATTCCTCACCATGGACATGGATTTATTTAGGATATATCAATTCCATCAAAGGGCCTAATATATAAACTCCTATTAATTAACAGAAGGGAAAAATATTTTCTCACATTATCTATTAATTTAGTGTTACTCATGACACCCCCAATATATCCTACCACACTGTGAATAGTGTGTCATCCCAGTTTTCATCAATATATCTAAATGTGTGAGTTGTAATACCCATTAATAATAATCTTAAAGTCTAAGGAGAAATACACACATCCCTATATAGGAACATCCAATGACACGACGAAATTTAGAATTCTTACTAGTGGGTCTCGTTCTCATAATATCCTCCTGGATATTAACAAGGGAGTACACCATGAGAACGTGCCTCAATATTTTTCGAGTCCTCACCCCTAATGGCCTATATTATTTTTTCCCTCTACTAACTTAATATGTCAATAGAACATATATTAAAAAATAGTGTTATGGCACTTCCAAGTTCTCATCATAGAAGGGATCTGCTATGACCCTTTGGTGCAACGGCTATCCATAGGACATTATCAAATGAATTTTTACAAAGAAGAAAAATAATGATGTGATAAGGTATTTTTGAATGAATAAAGTAAAAAATTTGTTGGTTCTAGGCCACCAACTCTTACAAAATCATGTAGGTTCAAAGCGCAGCATAAGATTTTTTTTAAAAGGTTGGGTCCGAATCTTAATTTATTATTTTAAATCAAAGAGCTCTTTAAAACTGGGTAGAGGGAGACCCATTTCATAGCTCGAATGCCCCAGACCATGTGGAATGAATACAAGGCCAGAATGCCCTTTTTTCAAAGCGCCCTTCGGTGAATAATACTACTACAGTACCAGGGATGCTACAGTACCACAACCGCTATAGTCCCTATTACAGTGCCTCTATCGCTATAGTGCCACTGCTACTACAATTCTACCACTACTACAGTTCGTCCACCCCTACAGTACTGCTACAGTAACTTTCTATAGTACTTCTATAGTAACTCGGAACATTGTTGACACAACAGAAGCACGTGGATGGGTGTACCAAACATTAATTTTACTGTTAACAAAGATCAATATAAGATCCATCATGATGAAAAAACAAAAGATCATCAGAATAGAACAATGAAAAAAACAAAAGAGGGTAGTCCTAGAATAATAGAGAGGATCATCATATGCTGGTTATAATTAATTTAATTAAAAGATAAGAATTACATTAATGGAATTCTCTCCCCATTGATGTTTCCACTCACGATCTGATATGATCTATCGTTGCGTCAAAGAAACCAAGTGTAAGATTCCTCTAGCAGTGTTCCACACATCTTCTACATGTCTCTGGACAACGCCAAAGGGATTACCGGGTGATAGCATGGAAGACCCTTTACTTGCAATTTCCACCTTATATCACCTTGAGAGTAGCTTCCCAAGCGCTCTCGTTGATTAGGTTGAGGAGGATCTATCTCGTAACTTGAGAGAATTCTTGGAGGAAAGGAATTCTCTCTTAACTTGAGAGAATTATCTAGATCTGTTGTGAACAACCATAAAGAATGGATTCTTGATGAGAATAATGTAATTGGGATTTTATTACTTAGAATAATGAAATTAATTAATTACCCGAAAGCATTTATTCATTTAATTTAATTCTTAGTAAAACCCCATGTCTAATAATAACTGTTGACTATTAATATTACTTAACATGTATCCATAAAATTACACCTAATATTATTTAAATAAATAAATAATATTATTTGTCACAAATCCCAATAAAAACTACATGGAATGTATATATTAATATGTACGGTGTGTACTTTTTTTCATTTTCTTTATTTCCTCCACCAAATTTATTAGACATTGAATAATGACTATTTATTTCTTAAATAAATATCACTGAATTACTCGCTAATAAATATATTAATTCGCCCAAAATATATTCTCTCGAATAACAAGTATTGAAATAAATGTGATCAGAAATCCTTGAATAATTATTAAATTAAAATTGGGAATAGTCATAATTCAACTTGTTAAATGTATATTTAACTAAGATACTTGGACACACTTAGTGTGTGACCCTCTAGGCCTCTTTCTCAGTGGAATTAGGCGGATCCTACCTAAAGTCCAAGGATAGATTTTATCAACACACCAAGGAACCCATAGAGAAATAAGTTAACACCACAATGATGTGTCACCTCATACGAATGCTTATTGTGTAATGTAATTCCATTGTCACAATATCTCTAATCATGTGGCTTGCATGCTAGTGCCATCAACCCATGTGCTTGATTATTCTTTCTTTGACTTTCCAAAATTGAACTCGCTCATTACTCACCATAGACATGGATTTATTTAGGCTATATAAATTCCATCAAAGTTCCTGAGAAATAAACTCCAATTATGTAATATAAGGGACAAATCCTTTCTTGCATTATCTATTAATGCAGTATTTCTCATGACGCACCCAACATATCCTACCTCACTGTGAACTGTGTTTCATCATAGTTGTATTTAATACATCTATGTGTGCAATTTGTAATAACCATTAATAATAATATTAATGTCTACAAATAAATACACACATCCACCGATAGGATCATCCAATGACATTATAAAATGTGGATTTCCTACTAGTGGATCTTGTTCTAATAATATCCTCCTATAAATTACCAAGGGCGTACACCATTAGAAGGAGCCTCAATGTTTTATGAGTCCTCACACCTAATGGATTGTATTATTTGTGTCCCTCAAATATCATCATCTGGACATAGAACATATATTCAAGAATAGTGTTATGACACTTCCGTGTTCTCATCATAGCATGGATCCACTATGACCCATTGGTGAAACAGAAATCCTTATGACATTATCACATGCATTGTCATACATAAGAACAATCAAGATGTGATAAGGTATTTATTGATTAATAATGTACAATATAGTTGGTTATAGGACATAAACTCCAAAAAACTTCAACTTGGACTAGAGACAACTGCTAACAACTTTTAACCTGCTAGCTCCCACATGATATTCATGCTTCTGATGAGATATTTTTTTATTCATGGGGTCCACCATGTTCTCTTCCATGGGCACTCTGCTCATTGCAAATTTACCCCTTTGATAAAAGTAACTCAAGAGGTGATACTTCCCAAGAAGGTCCTTTGTCTATTGATGTGACCTTGGTTCACTACTGGAAATGCTGTTTTTCCCAACGGGTGTTTACCAAAGTTTTTCTAAAACCATTGGGCTTGAAGGATTAAGGGAGTATTTACCAACGGTTTTATAAAACCATTGGTAAAGAAATGGCCAGGGAAGCCTTTCCCTGAACCGTTGGGAAAAGCCACCCTTTTGCCAACGGTTTCTTCAAACCGTTGGTAAAGGGGTGTGTTAATCACCCTTTTGCCAACAGTTCTGTTGAACTGTTGGGAAAGGGTCACCCCTTTGCCAACGGTTTCCTCAAACCTTTGGTAAAGGGGTCCTTAGCATCTCTTTACCAACGACTTTTAAAAACCGTTGGGAATTATTTCCCCCAAATCCAGCCGCGGGGCTGCTCTCCCCCATTCACACAGAAACCTAATTTCATCCGCTCCACCGCTCTCCTCTCGCGAACTCCCCTATCCGAAGAGGTGAAAACCATCTGAAATCAGGTATTTTTTCATTTATACACATATACTTCCTTATTTTTATTGTTATTGCTTTAGTATTTTAGTTTTAAGTTATCAATCCACCTCCAGCTCTCTGCTACTCTCCAAATCCCCTATCCGAATAGGTGAAAACCCATTTGAATCATCTCAAATCAGGTAATTTTTTGTTTATACACATATGGTACCTTGTTTTTATTATTTTTATTGTTATTTCTCTAGTATTTTAGTTTTAAGTTATCAATCCAGCTACAGCTCTCTGCTACTCTCGAACTCCCCCATCGGAATAAGTGAAAACCCATTTGAATCATCTCAAATCATGTAATTTTTTCTTTCTACACATATGGTACCTTGTTTTTATTGTTATTGATAAAATATTTTAGTTTTAAGTTTGGATTTTGATGTGATTTCACCAAGTAAAATAGGGAAATGAATGAATATTTTGTTAATTAATTAGTTTCCCCTGGAATATCAGTTGTGTTATAATGTCCATGCTAAATAAAGGGGTAATGTAATAAAAGACATTGAATAAATAAATTGTGTAAGTTGGGGTATGTTGCCTCTATAAGAGGTTTTTTGTTGTGTTTCATTGTATGTTGTAGGCTGTTTTATGGGGATTGAGGTGACCAGTTGGGATTTGTGATATGTGGGGTTGTAATGTGATGGTTAGTGGGCATGGATGTGTCATGTGAAGTTGTATGATAGTGATGATGTGTGGTGGTGTTGTGTCGTGTGGAGGTGTTGTGTGATGAAGTTGTGGTGTATAATGTGGTGAGGTGGTTTTGGTTGGGCGGTGGTTTGTGATGTGCAATATTTTTATTGTGATATGTGGTTGTTTTGGTGAGATGGTTGGTCGATGTAACATGGTGTTGATGGTTATTGTGAGATGGTGAGTTGTTGTGTGGTGGTTTTATTAGTTTCCTGGTTATCTATGGAATAAATTATGCTGTTAAAACAAAAAAAACAAGATATTAAATAAATGAGATGTAATAGAAATGGATGTGTGGTAAATGGATTTAATTAATTTAACATTAAATGAATGGACAATGTAAGTGTGAATGAAGTGGCTTATAAATGAAAGTGAGAAATGCTATGCGTCTTGTGTGGTGGTGGTGTGGTTTATGTGTTTTATGGTAGTAGTGAAGTGTGTGATTATGTAGTTAATGTGAACCCATAGGTTGAGTATTTTGTGCTATCTATATATCATGTATTTTTATGTTATTTCTACACATTCCCAACCAGAGTTGGATAAACTTACCAACGATCAGAGGTTTTGAGTTATGGGTATTTTTTCTAATATCTAGGATGGTAGTTATATGGTTGGATAGCTACCATGTCTTCCCTACTCTTCCTTCAAAAGTGATTGACCATGTGTTTTTAGACAAGATGCGATGTGATTGTCCATGTGTCTTCAGGTGAGATGTACTATGATTTCCCTAGTGTTTTCCGGTGAGGTGTGATGTGATAAGGCTGTAATAAGATGTGGCATGTGGTTGGGGTCATGTAGGGTAAGAGGATGGCACAAGGTTGATGTTATTCATGTTCATGATACCCTACTAATATGGTTATGGGATGAGGCATGCTGTTATGTGATATAACACATTAAGTTCTTGTTGGTTTTACATTTTTTCAATAACACATTTGTATGTTTTTTTCACATGTGTAGTTGATACCTTGATTATTTTCTTCCTTTATCGTTTACTTAAATTTATTTTCTATTAAAGTTAATTCCTATTGAATTGTTTATGACAAAATGAATTATATAAATTCTTTTTATAGAATGGACAGAAGTTGGATGTATGAAACCGATCAGATCTCAAACGATTTTCAAAACAATTTGGAGAGCTTTATAGATTTTGCATTTCACAATGCTTCAGATAGTGGTCGCATACACTGCCCATGTTCCAATTGTGTTGGTAGACCTTGGTTGAGCCGTGAAGAAGTCAGCTACCACATAACCAAAAATGGGTTTCAAGAAAACTACTTTGTGTGGTATCACAATGGGGAGAAAATGAAATCTCAAATTGGTGATGATCGAAATGAAAGGACTGGAATGGAAAATTTGTTAGATGATCGGTTTCTGTTTATTCGTCATCATGAAAAAGAAAGGATTTCAACTCAAGAAGACTTCGATATGAGGACAACTGATGCATCTAGTGAAAATGATGATATTGATAGGGTGAAAAAATTGAATGATGCTACCACGACTCCAGTATATCGACAATGCGATAAAATGAAAAAGATGGAATTTTTAATCCGATTATTTCATGGGAAAACTATGTATGGGATTTCTAATACAGAAATCGATTACATTCTTACCCTCTTGAAGGATTTACTTCCGATGATGCAGATATTCCCTCAAACCACTATATGGCATGGAATTTAGTTGAGGAACTTGGGTTTTCAAGAAACAAAATTCATGCTTGCCTAAAAGAATGCAGTTTATTCTGGGAGGAAACCGCTGAATGAAATGATTGTATAAAATGTGGCACATCCTGCTGGATGTCAAAATCTTATGGAACACCATCACGCATTCCACAGAAAGTAATGTGGCATTTTCCATTGATCCCCAGACTCCAGAATCTTTTTATGTCTAATGACATATCAATAAAAATAAGATGGCATGATACCGAGAGAAAGAAGACTGATGATGAGTTGGTTCATCCTGCAGATGGATTTGCATAGAAGAGATTTGATGCTCGACATCCTGATTTTGCAGCTGACGTGCGTAATGTGAGGCTGGGTCGTTCATGTGACGGTTTTAATCCGTTTGGGTAGATGCTTACTTCGCACAGCACATGGCCAGGTTTTATACACATTTATAATATTCCCCCATGGTTGTGTATGAAAAAACCTTTCACTTTCATGAGTATACTCATATCTGGTCCTTCTGATCCCGGCAATGATATTTATGTACACATGCAACCTTTAATAAAAGAATTGAAACTTCTTTGGGATGTGGGTGTGCGCACATACGATGCATGTTCGAAAGATATATTTCAAATGCGTGTTGCGCTTATGTGGACGATCAATTATTTTACAGCTTATGCAATGATGTCTGGATGGAGCACGAAGGGAAAACTGTCATGTCCATTTTGTATGAAGAATACGCGATCCAGAAGACTGAAACATCGTTGTAGTTTCAGTTTTATGGGACATCGACGATTCTTACCAAAGGATCATCCATATAGATTGAATCATCGAAGATTTGATAATACCATAGAGACTGATGATCCACCTCAACGTATGTCTGGAACTGATGTGCTTAATGAATTGAAAGATTGCAGTTTTTCGTTCGGGAAGGGTCAAATGAAATCTGGAAAGAGAAAGAATGTTTCCATTGAAACCTGTTACAATTGGAGGAAGAGGAGTATCTTTTTTGATTTGCCTTATTGGTCAACCAATTTGTTACGTCATTGTTTAGACGTAATGCACATTGAAAAGAATATATGGGAAATGTTGCTTTCAGTTCTTCTAAATGTCAAGGGGAAAACAAAAGATGATTTACGATCTCAGCGTGACTTGGTGGATTGGGGCATCAGACCAGAATTGCATCTTGTGCGTATCAGTGAAAATAAATGGCAACTTCCATGTGCTTCTTATGTGATGAAACCTACAGAAAAAAAACAATTTCTGGAAGTATTAGAGACTATTAGAGTTCCTGATGGCTATTCAAGCAACATATCTAAATGGGTCAACAGAAAAGAGTTGAATCTAAAATCTTTTAAGACTCATGATTATCACGTTCTACTGCATGAGTTGCTTCCAATAGCAATCCGTCATCTTTTTTCCAATAATGTAAGGGTGGCTGTTATTCAGTTGTGCCATTTGTTTAGAGATATTTGTGCTAAGAAGTTGTCCAAGTATTTCTTGCAAAAAATGTTGACAAATGCCCAATTAATTTTGTGTGAGTTGGAGAGAATATTTCCTCCATCATTTTTCACATGCATGATGCATCTGACTGTCCATATTCCCACTGAAATACTTCTCAGAGGACCTGTTTCTTTTCGTTGGATGTATCCAACTGAAAGAAATATGTTCACATTAATGTCTTATGTCCGAAACAGAAATCACCCTGAAGGTTCTATCGTGAATGGTTACCTGGCCCAAGAATGTATGGATTTCTGCTCGATGTATTTGTCCGATCTTACTACAAGATTGAATAGACCAATGGGAAATGAAGAAGAATAGTATGAGCAAATTGAACCCAGTTTTCCATCACTTCCTCAAACTGGAGGAATTCCTGGATCATATACATTGAAGACATTAAGCCATGAAGAGCGGGAGATGGCACATCGCACAGTTTTGTTCAACTGTGATTTGTTCGATGACTATATCAGGTAACTAAATTGATTATGTATATCTTACATATATATCTGTTAAACTATTCATATTTTTTATCTACAGGGAACATAAAACAATGATAAATAGAAAGCATCTTTCTTTATCTTTGAGAAGGAGGGAGGCTTTTCATAGCAAAGATTTTTCTGCTTGGTTAAAATTGAAGGTAAAAATATTACTATTTAAAATAATTAAATCAATATTTAATTAAGTTTAAAAATCATTTATATTGCAGGTATTGAGTTTGTCTGCTGACTCTGTCTCTGAGGAAATAAGAGCTTTGGCTTTTGGTCCTAATACCGTGGTTCGTGACTGTAAATAAATTGTTATCAATGGTTACAAATTTATTGTCACTGAACGAGCAAAGAATATGAGAACACAACATGATGGTGTTATGGTTACTGCCACAACAGATTGTTATGCCAGTGCATCAGATAGTAGACCGCGATTTGAAAATGTGGGTTATTATGGAGTCGTTGAGAAAATAATAATATTGGATTATTACTCTCATGGACGAGTCACAATGTTGAAATGCCATTGGTTTGATTCGATGACGAGACAAGGCACATTTATTGATGATTGTGGATTTTGAGTAATTAATATGACTCGCACTCTTGCTACCGAAGAGCCATATGTGTTGGCATCAATGGCTAAACAAGTTTTTTATGTCAAAGACCAAATTCGACCTGAATTTTGTGTCATAGTTGAAGTAATTCCAAGACATATTTTTGATGATGGTGATTATGAAATTGACACTTTCCCTACTGTCATTAGAACCAATGAATTTATTTCTTTTGATGACTCCAATAGCTCAATTATCAGAGTTGATTGTGAACCTGAAGTTGTGGTTGAAAATATATAGAATCATTCATCCATGTTCTTAATTCTTTTGGTTTACCTCGAGTTGGGTTGTTAAGGTTGGTACTATTCAAATTGATTTAGTATTGATAACAAATATATTTTGGCAGACTTGACCGTTATGTGAATTTTCAATGTTTATTCGTTGCAGTTTTATTTGAATTGCATTTTCTAATTTGGAATTTAACTTTATTCAAACCTAGTCAAACAATATTTTTAACTTGTTAAACATTACAACTTGTATGATTTATTAAATCCATTCAAGATCTTATAAAACAATTGATAGATAAATTACCAATGAATCCCCCTATTCCCTCATATATTTATTTTTTTGGGTTACACTTTAGTTTCCATTTTCTAATTAATTACATATTTGTTTTCAAAAGAAGAAAATGAAACCTATTGAAGAGAGACGAAATAAAAAAATGATGGACAACAATCGTCGAATGACGGAGTTGGGAGTTCCACCATTAGTACCTGTTGTGAGTACTTTATTTAAAATATATATATTTAAAGAATATATAATGTCATGTGATTAATTTTTTTGTAAACATTTTTGTAGGATCAACCTTTACGTCGACAGTTATTCGACGAGGAGCCTAGTACTGGTCCTAGTACTCAGGCCGGTGGTACGAGGGGGGTTCGTACTAGAGGTCGACGATCAGCTGCGCGTGCCCGACTAGACCCTGCCCCTCCCACTCACAACATGTCATCCTTACCACATTCTGATCTCGGTATTCCGTTAGGGACACATGGGATATTTAGGCCTCCCATGTTTTCGCTACCATCTGCATCTTCTGCCCCATCATTTTCACATCCCATGATGATTCCCACTCCCCAGTCAGAATCTGGTCATACTGTTGTCCCATCTTCTTTTCCTTCTATTTCTATCTCTCCGAGCTTCCATATTCCTTCGTCCTCGACTCCTATTCTAGAACAAGGTGTTCCATCAGTTTCTGTGGATCCGGCAGCGCTCAGCGATCAGACTGGCGCAGGTATATTTATAAAACTCTAACAAAATTGTATAAAAATATTTATTTTCATTATAACATGTTTTGATAAAAGATTTGTTTTTTCTTTAATGAAAGATATAGCTACTGACAGGAGGCGGGGTCGGGGGCGTACACGCATGCGTTCGGTGTGGAATCGCCACACACAGGTTATGGTTTATTATAATGAAGACAACCAAATGGTTGAGAAATCCGGGCAGCAATGTCGGAGTTTTTTGGCGACACTTGCCAAATACTTCGACATCATTCCCGTCAGCCCGCTGTCGTGGAGACATTTGCCACATGAAGTCAAGGATAGAGCTTGGGTAGACATATGGGTAAAAAAATCTATTGTATTTAATGACATGAATTATTTTTGTATTTATATGAATTAATATTTTGATGTCAGCTTCGATTTAATTTTCCCGATGGTGAGGGTGCTCGAGCGGAACTTCTAAAGGATTTAGGCGAGCTTTGGAGAGCCTAAAAGCATGAGTTGTATCTTGTCTGGTGTGCTAGAGTTGGCACTGAGTTAGAGGCGGTACCAGTCATGGATGACTGTCCTATAGAGAAGTATCGTCAGATGATTACTCATTGGATGAGTACCCAGTTTAAGGTATGAATTACATTTGAGGTATTTAAATAATAAATTTCATGTTTCGCATTAATATTATCCTTTTCATTATTGAATTTTATTTAGTAATCATCTGGAAAAAATAAAAAAAAACATTGATGCAAAAAAATATCTCCACACACTAGGACGTACAACGATGCTGAATCATGAGAGGAAGCAGGTATGACAAATTTTTATAAGTTTTCTTTACGACTTACATTTTCTTTTGTTTTCACAATTATTTAATAGTTTGTCAAAGTTTTCATATAACTTTAGTTTTCAATATCATTGTAGAGGAAAATACAGAATATTGAAGGACGTGTGCCTCGAGCAATACTGTTTTGCTCGAGTAGATGGAAAAAGGATGGAAGTGCCGTCAATGAAGCGACTCATCAACAGATTGTAAGTTTTAATCTATTGATTTTATATTTTAATATCTATTTTGTAACTTAATAATATATTTATATTTGTAACAGGTTTCTTTAGAGGCCCTCGATGCCCAAGAACCGGACAATTTTGGGCCTAGAGATCACTTACATCAGGTGTTAGGAGAGGAGCATCCTGGCAGAGTACGCTGCCGACCTAGGATAGCCCCGACGAGGTATTGGCCCTCCTCAGGTACGAGCTGTAGTTCCACCGAGCTGTAGCAAGTTAGGGCACAGGCAGAACAGGCTGAGAAAACGGCCACAGAGACGGCAGAACAGTCTGCTAGGGCAAACAATGCGTTTATGAAATTTATTGAAGTTCTACGTCCAACACTTCCAGCAGAGGCCAGCCCAGCTTTTGATGAGTATATATCATTGATACATTCCATATATGGTGCACCAGGTGACAGTTCTAGTGCTGCTCAGGACGATGTTCAGCTTGACGATGATGATGGCGAGGAGGATGGCGAGGGAGAGGAGGAGGGCACTAAGGAGGGCGAGGACGATGTTGGGGATGAGGACGAGGGTGATGATGATGGTGATGATGATGGTGATGATGATGATGATGGTGATGGTGATGGTGATGATGGTGATGATGGTGAGGGTGATGTGGGACAAATTGATCCATTGCATTTTTGACTAATATTACTGAGATTTGATATTTAATCTATTCTAGTTGTTGGTTTTATCAAGACTCTTAGTATAGTATTGGAGTTGAGTTATTTTTATATATTATCTATTTTTATGGATGTTGATGTATTTTAGTGTTTGTGTGTTTGGGAACCCCCTCCTTCTTGGACCCCAGACAGCCCCCCAGACAGCCCCCACCCTCCTCCCTGGACCCCGGACAACCCCCCGAACACCCCCCGGAAAGCCCCCCGCACAGCCCCCCCACCCTCTTCCCTGGACCCCGGACAACCCCCCGAACACCCCCCGGACAGCCCCCCCGCACAGCCCCCATACACCCTCCTCCCTGGACCCCTGACAGCCCCCCCCGGACAGCCCCTGGACAGTCCCCCGAATAGCCCCCCAGACAGCCCCCCGAACACCCCCCCCCTCTCCTTGGACCCCGGAAAACCCCCCGAACACCCCCCGGACACTCCCCAAACAGCCCCCCCCCCCCCACCCTCCTCCCTGGACCCCTGACAGCCCCCGGACAGACCCCGGATTTCCCCCCGAACATCCCCCCCCCCTCCTCCTTGGACCCCAGACAACCTCCCGAACACCCCCCAGACACTCCCCAGACAGCCCCCCGAACAGCCCCCCCACCCTCGTCCCTGGACCCCTGACAACCCCTCGGGTAGCCCCTCAGACATCCCCCACTCCTCCTTGGACCCCAGATAACCCCCCGAACACCCCCCTGGACACTCCCCAGACAGCCCCCCGAACAGCCCCCCCACCCTCCTCCCTGGACCCCTGACAGCCCCCTGGCAGACCCCGGACAGCCCCCGAACAGCCCCCCCCCCCCCCCTCCTCCTTGGACCCCGGACAACCCCTCGAACACCCCCGGACACTCCCCGGATAGCCCCCCAAACAGACCCCCCCTCCTCCCAGGACCCCTAACAGCCCCCAAACAGACCCCAGACAGCCCCCGAACAGCCCCCCTCCTCCTTGGACCCCGGACAACCCCCCGAACACCCCCCAGACACTCCCCAAACAGCCCCCCGAACAGCCCCCCCTCCTCCCTGAACCCCTGACAACCCCCCGGACAGCCCCTCAGACAGCCCCCCGGACAGCCCCCCCCCACCCAGCTCCTTGGACCCCGGACAACCCCCCCGAACACCCCCCAGACAGCCCCCCGGACACCATTTTAAGTACATACGGAAAACCGACCAAACGCATTCGGAATAAGTACATACGGAAAACCAACCAAACTGATTTTAAGTATGTGACATGTATGAGTTAACCCCGCCTCAATCCGAGGAGCGGTGTGGCCGACACCACTCTAACTGTGTCTCTTTTGTTTAAAATGGACAGGATTAGAAGTGAAAAGAACAACTGGCATACGCAAAACCGACCAAACGCATTCGGAATCTGTTGATCATTTATCTCAATGATGCATGGGTCATATGTGACCTGTACGAGCCAACCCGGGATGAATCCGAGTCGCGGTGTGGCCGAGATCAGTCTAAGTGGCTCTCTTTTGTTTAAAACGGACACCATTTTAAGTACATACGGAAAACCAACCAAACCGATTCGGTTTCCATTGAAAAATTAGGAGAACGATCCATGGGTCATATGTGATGTGTAAAAATCAACCTCGCCTCAATCGGAGATGCGGTGTGGCTGGCACCACTCAAAGTGTCCGTCTTTTGTTTCAAAAGGACGTCATTTTAAGTGAAAAGCATCAACTGGCATACAGAAAACTGAGCAAATGCATTCGGACTGTGTTGATACTTTAGGAAAAGGATCCATGGGTCGTATGTGACGTGTATGAGTCAATCCTGCCTCAATCCGAGGAGTGGTGTGGCCGACACCGGTCTAACTGTGTCTCTTTTGTTTAAAATGGAGAGGATTATAAGTGAAAAGAACAACTGTTATACGGAAAACTGACCAAACGCATTCCGAATCTGTTGATAATTTATCCCAACGATCCATGGGTCATATGAGACGTGTACGAGCCAACCCGGGATGAATCCAAGTCACGGTGTGGCCGGGATCAGTCTAAGTGGCTCTCTTTTGTTTAAACGGACACCATTTTAAGTACATACGGAAAACAGACCGAACCGATTCGGTTTCTATTCAAACATTAGGAGAACGATCCATGGGTCATATGTGACGTGTAAAAATCAATACCGCCTCAATCAGAGATGCGGTGTGGCCGGCACCACTCAAAGTGTTCGTCTTTTGTTTCGAAAGGATGTCATTTTAAGTGAAAAGCATCAACTGACATACGGAAAACTGAACAAAGGCATTCGGACTGTGTCGATACTTTATCACAAAGATCCATGGGTCATATGTGACATGTACGAGTCAATTCCACATCAATCCGAGGAGCGGTGTGGCCGAAACCACTCTAACTGTGTCTCTTTTGTTTAAAATGGACAGGATTATAAGTGAAAAGAACAACTGGCATACGGAAAACCGACCAAACGCATTCCGAATCTATTGATAATTTATCCCAACGATCCATGGGTCATATGTGACGTGTACAAGACATCCTGGGATGAATCTGAGTCGCGGTGTGGCCGAGATCAGTCTAAGTGGCTCTCTTTTGTTTAAAACGGACACCATTTTAAGTACATACAGATAACCGATCAAACGGATTCAGTTTCCGTTAAAACTTTAGGAGAACGATCCAAGGGTCATATGTGACGTGTAAGAATCAACCCTGCCTCAATAGGAGATGCGGTGTGGCCGACACCACTCAAAGTGTCCGTCTTTTGTTTCAAAAGGACGCCATTTTAAGTGAAAAGCATCAACTGACATACGGAAAACCGACCAAAGTCATTCAGACTGTGTCGATACTTTAGCACAAAGATCCATGGGTCGTTTTTGACGTGTACGAGTCAATCCCACATCAATCCGAAGAGCGGTGTGGCCACACTGCTCTAACTGTGTCTCTTTTGTTTGAAATGGACAGGATTATAAGTGAAAAGAACAACTGGCATATGGAAAACCGACCAAATGCATTCCGAATCTGTTGATAATTTATCCCAACAATCCATGGGTTATATGTGACCTGTACGAGCCACCCCGGGATGAATCCGAGTCGCGGTGTGGCCGGGATCAGTCTAAGTGACTCTCTTTTGTTTAAAATAGACACCATTTGAAGTACATACGGAAAACCGACCAAACGGATTCGGTTTCCGTTGAAACTTTAGGAGAATGATCCATGGGTCATATGTGACATGTACGAATCAACCCCGTCTCAATTGGAGACGCAGTGTGGCCAGAACCACTCAAAGTGTCCATCTTTTGTTTCAAAAGGACGTCATTTTAAGTGAAAAGCATCAACTGACATACGGAAAACCGACAAAAGGCATTCGGACTGTGTCGATACTTTAGCACAAATATCCATGGGTCGAATGTGACATGTACGAGTCAATACAGCATCAATCCGAGGAGCGGTGTGGCCGACACCGCTCTAACTGTGTCTCTTTTGTTTAAAATGGACAGGATTATAAGTGAAAAGAACAACTGGCATACGGAAAACCGACCAAACGCATTCTGAATCTATTGATAATTTATCCCAACGATCCATGGGTCATATGTGACGTGTACGAGCCAACCTGGGATGAATCCGAGTCGCAGTGTGACCAGGATCAGTCTAAGTGGCTCTCTTTTGTTTAAAACGGACACCATTTTAAGTACATATGGAAAACCGACCAAACGGATTCGGTTTCCGTTGAAACTTTTGGAGAACAATCCATGGGTCATATGCGACGTGTACGAATCAACCCCGCCTCAATCGGAGACACGGTGTGGCCGGCACCACTCAAAGTGTCCATATTTTGTTTCGAAAGGACGTCATTTTAAGTGAAAAACATCAACTGACATATGGAAACCCGACCAAAGGCTTTCGGACTGTGTCGATACTTTAGCACAACGATTCATGGGTCGTATGTGTCATGTACGAGTCAACCCGACCTCAATCCGAGGAGCGGTGTGGCTGGTATCACTCCAGGTGTATGTATTTTGTTTAAAATGGAATCATTTGAGGTAAAAATATTTAGTATAGAAAAAACTGATCAAATTATGAATTGATTTTCGGATTAGACATATAGTTGTCAT
Source organism: Viscum album (assembly GCA_963277665.1). Lineage (NCBI taxonomy): Eukaryota > Viridiplantae > Streptophyta > Magnoliopsida > Santalales > Viscaceae > Viscum > Viscum album. Next base: position 1,801,540,028 of record OY728164.1, read on the forward strand.
CTAAATTTGAAATTTAATTCTAAATGAATTATGTATGTTTATAATTATGTTATGAATTCTAATTTAATTATGAATGTGTATAGTTTTAGGATGTATTATATATTAAATGTGTATGAATTTTTTCTTAATTGAATATGTTGTGTATGAATTTGTTCTTAATTGTATATGTTGTATATGTATGTCTTATTTTATTGCAGGTACAATTATTGGATTGAAAATGAGATCAAAATGAGCCCCAATGAGGCCCCTCGTTCAAATTGCAGAAATTGCAGGCAGTCTGCCATGCTGCCTGCTGGGAGGCTGCTGTGGAGGGTATGCCAACAGTTTTAAACCGTTGGCATAGCCTAGAGCTCCTCTAGTTACCAACGGTTCACTGAACCGTTGGTAAATAGATGTTTTCCCAACAGTTTAGAACTGTTGGGAAAAGGATCCATGGAGGAACACTATCCCAACGGTTTTCCAGAACCGTTGGGATAGTTGTCGACTATTGGGATTTCCCAACGGTTCTGGCCAAACCGTTGGGATAGTTTTTCCCAACGGTTTTCCAGAACCGTTGGGGTATATTTGATTTTCCCAGCATATGCCAACAGTTCCCTGTAAACCATTGGGAAAACCTTTCCCAACGGCTTACTTCCCTACGGTTCTCAGAACCATTGGTATATGATATACCAATGGTTATAAGGCCTTTCCCAACGGTTTTGAACCATTGGGAAACATTGTATTTTCAGTAGTGGTTCTTTTTTAAGAGCCACCGCTGTAGTATTATCACAATACAATGTGATTGTATCTTTACTACTAGGCACCACATCAAGCTCTAGGACAACGTTTTGAATCTAGATGGATTCCTTGGATGCATCAGAAGAATCTATATATTGAAACTCCATAGTATAATCGGCGAAAACTAGCTACTTTGAACTCTTCCAGTTCACAACTCTCCATTGAGATAGAAAACATATCCTGATTGCGACTTTAGATTGTTCTGATTTGTCTGAAAACCAACATTAACATTACCTCTGATGAAAAGTTCCTCTTCTCCTCCATAAACTAAGAAAATATCCTTAGTTTTTCTCAGATGCTTAAGGAGAGTGTTGATAGCAGTCCAATGTCGTTCTCCTGGATCATATTGATATCTATCTTCCATGCTCAGTGTATAGGCAACTTGACGTCTGGTACATAACATGGCGTACGTGATTGTTCCTATATCCAAAGCATATGTGATCTTACTCATCCTATCTTTCTCCTATTGTGTCTGTGGACACATTTTCTTCGAAATATGTAGGCCATGTGACATTGGAACCAATCCCCTATTTTATTGTTCCATAATAAATCTCTTTAGTATCTAGTCAATGTATATACCCTAACATAGTCCAAGAAGCCTCTTGGATCTATCATGAATGATCTTGATCCCCAGAATTTAGGGTTCTTCACCTAAATCTTTTATAGAGAAACACATGTTCAACCAGTGCTTATCTGACTATAGGAATGGTAAATCATTTACAGTAAGTAATATGTCATCCACATATAATAATAGTATAAAGACCATATTCCCATTAAACCGCTTATAAACACATGGATCACATTCATTCTTAACGAAACCAAATTCCTGTATTGATTCATCAAATAGAATGTTCCACGACTTGGATGCTTTCCTTAATCTATAAATGGATTTATCCAACTTCAAAACATGTTTGGATTCACCAGGTGACACAAAACCTTCGTGTTGAGTCATATAGACATCTTCCTGAAGGTTCCTGTTAAGGAATTCTGTTTTGAAATCCATTTTCAAAATCTCATAGTCATAGTAAGATTCTATGGAAAGTATGATTATTATGGATTAAAACATGGAAACTAGTGATAAGGTTTCATCACAGTCCATTCCTTGATGCTATTTGAATCCTTTAGCCACTATCCATGACTTATAGGTTCTAACTAGACATTAAATGTTCATATTTATCTTGAATACCCATTTACATCCAATGGACTTTACATCAACTATCTCATTGACCAGAACCCATACTTGGTTCTGATACATGGAATCCATCTTAGAATTCATAGCTTCTAACCACCTTGCATCTTCTGATCTCTCTACTACTTCCTTGTAGGAGATAGGTTCATCATTTTGCAAACACAATTATTCACGTTTCTCACTAACTAGGAAACCAAATCTCTCTGGTTCCCTTACCTCTCTTCAGCTCTTACGCAGTACTTGTGTTTATGGAAGCTCTTCCATAATGACCTGTGGAACATGTTCCTATACCAACTTATTTCTATCTGAAGCATTAACTTTTTCAAATTTAATCTTGATCCCACTATCATTTTTGAGTATGTGCTCCCTCTCAATAAATATGGCTTGTCTGGCGATAATAAATTTCTTGTCTGAAGGGTTATATAGGTAGTATCCTTTCGTTTCCTTTGGATATCCTATAAAGATGAACCTCGTGCCCCAGGGTGCTTGTATGTTTCTTGATAAGGCCTTAAAAAATTCCCCACATACCCATTCATGTGTGCATAAAAACGGATTTCCTTACATTCCATAACTCAGAGGGAATTCCATTTTATGCCTTAGTTGGTACTCGGTTTAATGTGTATGCTGCATTTTGAAATTCATATACCCAAAATGATAATGAAAGATTTGCATGACTCATTAGTGACCTCACCATATCTTACCAGTTTTGGTTCCTCCGTTCACTAACATCATTCCACTGTGATGTATAAGGAGGAGTGAGTTGAGATAGAATCCCAGACTCTCGTAAAAGGTTGATAAACTCTTGGTTTAGATATTCTCCACCTTGATCCAATCAAAACTTCTTTATCTTCTTACCAAGCTTATTATCTACTTCATTCTTGAATTACTTAAATTTATCCAATGAATCTAAATTATACCTCATTAAGTAGATATGGAAATATCTCGCCAAATCATCAGTAAAATTAATTAAATAAGAAAATACACCTATAGATTCTACTAGAAATGGTCCACACACATCCGTGTGCATTAATCCTAGAATCTCTATTGACCTTTCACCCTATCCATAGAAATGAGGATTAGTCATTTTACCTAGTAAACAAGCCTGACATCTATCCAGTGGTTTTATCATAGGAGAGTCTAAATAACCATCTTGACAGTGATTTTTAAAGTGCTTCTCATTTACATGACCAAGACGGTGTTGCCACAACTGTATTTTGTATGAGTCATGTGAGTTTGTTTCGTTATCGATTTCGAAAACTTTTTTTTCTTAATTCAATACATAGAAACCATTATTTAAATGTTCCATACCATAACATATATTCTTATTATAAAAGGAACAACCCTTATTTACAAACATGAAAATAAATCCATCCATATCCAATCATGATATAGAAAATTTGTTCTTTGTAATAGTAGGAACATAATTACAGTTTTGTAAAACCAAATGCATCCCAGTTGGCAACAAGGGATGGTAATCACGAATGGCTAATGCATCCAGCCTCACACCATTGGAAGCTCAATGATCCACCTCTCCTTAGGCAATATTTTTAAATCTACTTGGTTCTTGCAATTGAATATAGATGTGAGACCCACAATCTTTATCTGATACCCAATGTGTAAAAATAGAAATATTACACTCAATAATGAATGCACCTTTAGCATCCCCATGGTTCTGGGTGCAGTTCCTCTTCCAGTTGCATGACTTTCCACATGTAAAACATACCACCTCCCATTCCTTTCCCAGCCATGGGATCTTCCCCTTCTTTGAGGGATGGTGCTCAGGGGCTTCAGACCATTTATAAACCCTCATCCCATTTTCCTTGTTCTTCCTATTCTGATTCACCATAAGGACTACAGGTTTGTCACACCCTTATCTACATGGTGAATAAAGGTAATAAGTTTCGATAGACACTTCTCATTATTTCTCATGTTGTAGTTGACAATAAAGCAAGATAAGGTCATGGGTAGTGATAATAGGATGATATTTGTACGCAACTCATCTGAGAACTCAATCCCTAATATGTTCAAGTGATCAATGTAGATGATAATCTTGACTAGATGAGCCCCAAATGGCGTAGAATTTCAACGCTTAGTTGTGAACAAAGCATTTAAGATCTCATATCTCTCTTGTATCTTCTTCCCTTGATAGAGATCTTTAAGTTGAAACATCATGCTATATGCATCCAAGTTGTCATGTTACTTCAAGAGAACATTGGACATGGATGATAGCATGAAACAATAGACATATGTGGCATGATCCATATGTTTCATATAGATACATAGTTCCTTATCACTGGCTTATTTTCCAAGTACAACTAGCATAATCTCCCCAGCACATACAATTTTCTCTCAAGGGTAAGGATGATGCGTAAACGCCTCTTCCATTCCATGAAATTGGTGCTGGTGGGAAAGTTTTCATTCTCGAGTATGGTTCCCAATGATATGTTTTAAGTAATTTTTATTGTCATTTCTACAAATTAATATGAACAAATATTTAGTACTTAATCATGATAAAACTGAGACAAATAAATAAATCAATACTTATTAGTCTCCCACTATTTTATCGAAATCTAGTAGCCTTCACCATTGACATCAGAATATTCTGTTGCCTAAATATTCTATTGTCAAGGATCCATATTTCCCTTCACATTACCCCAAACAGGGTTGTTCAAGAAACATGAAGGGTTTAGGTAGGCATTCCAAATGCCATGTCCATTAACTCATAGTTCCTTGTTCTGCTGAGTGGACTCCCCAGTCCAGAAATCCTTTTATTTTAGATTTCCATAACCTTTTCGTCCTAGTCACACCAAGTCCTAATGGGTCATTCAACCCTTGATGTGAACCAATTCAAGTCAACCCAAAACCTTAAATTAGAATTCCCCAATAATTGATAGAACCCCAACTAGGGTTGGTCAATCACTTTGAACTATGGTTTAATTCTAACTTAGATTATTAAAGGCTATACCGAATGAACATTTCTTTGATGGATTTTATCCATATACATAAATTTCCATTTTATTATCTTTATTACATGCTTGTTAATATTATGTGGGATATACTTAAGTGATTAACCATGTTTAAGATAATATTTATTTTTAAGCCGACCTTATTTTAGTTCCATCTTGCATGCTTGTTTAATTCATTAATTGTGTGATCGCGAAAACACAATAACAATAAAGAAACCTTTCAACTGATAGAAATAAAATAAATGGTATGATCATGAGATTTTCCTATTTGTTATTTTATCTAGCAGTTGATAAAAAATCCAAGACCTAGGGGAGAAACACCTTGAATCTTTTGGGTTCGTGTTTATTGGTTTTCACCTGTCCACATTTGTATCTCCTTGGATTGGTTTCTGCTTGACTCTTAACTTGATCCTCATCCACTATCTTGGGAACTCCATCCATTACGTAGGCTCTTATATCACTCACAATTGAGAGTTAAAATGGGGTTTTACATAAAATAATCCTTGGGTAGACATTCCCCACATATTAATGAGGAGAAGGCTTTCAAGACAACAAATTTAATTTAAATAAAGTAATTGAAAGAGACCATCCACGTACAAAGATCTGTGTCTAGATCATGATCATCCATACATGCAATGATATTTACGCATAAATAAAACCAGCATTCAATTTTTTAATCATTCTTGTTTAAGATAAATCTAGCTCAAATCAATTAATTATCCTTAATTAATCAATCCTTTTATCTTAAACCCTTTTTCTGAATATCCTTAAGATTCTCATCCATTATAATTTAAACAAATAAATTCATTTAAAATTATATGTTTACGTAACGTGTACCTTAGATTCAACCCAGTTAATTCCCATTCATAACTACCCAATGAGTAGAAATGAACATTACATAGATGTTAAATTAAACATATATGTATAAAACACCTATCACGTGTTCTGCCTCAGGTTTACACTGGCACCATGGTACACGTCTCAAGGGTTTGTATAATATAATAATAATTTTTAATAAATTTCTGTAATTTGGATGAGTAAACGTCCTGTAGTTCCAACTAAAAAGGCATGTACTATCATTAAACATCCATCTGAGGTACAGTCCTAGGGATACAATGTGTAAACGTACTTTGGAATTCTTCAGAGAACACAACATGTCGAGTGGGCCGCTCACCGTGTAGTGTCTGCATTACATGGTCTCCAGCTGGGAAAGCCGTGTATGGGGTAAACGGTCCAACCCTAACCCAAAGGGACTACACACCATGTCCAGGGGGTCACGCAGCGTATAATCCAAAAACCACATGCCACCTATTCTTGGTCAACACAAAGATTCATTAAAGACTTAGATAGACTCTAACACACATCATGGTTTGGCAGACCTATCCTAGTGCATTGAACCTTGACTACACATCGTGTACTGCCAAATACATGTCGTGTGTTCTCGTGTTATATGGCTAGGGACCTTTGGAACCTCCGGATGAGAAATTCTATTCTATTTTAATCAAAATTAATATAAAATATCATTTTTGTAAGGTTGAAGAGAAACAAATGAGGAGGAACAGATCTAGAGAATCAGATTTACAGAAAAATTAACTTGAACTTAAAAAACTAAATTATTAAATGCGTAAATCAATAACAAAAAAACTAAATAATTATAATCGACAATATGAACCCTCTGATACCAATTGTAGGTTTCGAGCACCGTGGATGTGTGTGGATGAGTGTACCCAACTATGATTTTTCTATTAACAATGATCAATACGAGATCTGCCATGATGATAAAACTCAAGATCATTAGAATAGAATAGAGAATGAAAGAAAAAAGGGGAGTCCTAGAACAATATACAGGATCATCATATGCTGGTTACAATTGATTTAATTATAATACAAAAATTAATTTGATGTAATTATCTCCCTATTGATATTTTTTTGTCACAATCTGATGTGATTTGTTATTGCATTATAGAATCCAAGTGTAGTATTCCTCTAACGGTGATACACATGTGCTCTATGTATCTATGGACTTCTCTGAAGGGATCGCAAGTTGATGGCATGGAAGAGCCTTCACTTGTGATGTCCACCTTTGATCGCCTTGAGAGCTAATTCCAAGTGATCTCCTTGATCCAGTGGAGGAGGATCTCTCTCATAACTTGAGAGAATTCATGGAGGAAAGGAATTCTCCCTTGTCTTGAGTGCTTTCTCCATATCTATTGTTTACAACCATAAAGAATGGATTCTTGATAAATATAATGTAAATGGGGTTTTATTACATAGAATTTTAAAATGAATTAATTACTCAAAATCATTTGTTCATTTCATTTAATTCTTAGTAAAATCCCATTTCTAATAATAACATTTGACTATTATTATTACTTAACATGTTTCCAGTAAGTTACACCATAACCCTTAGCCAGAAAACACAAAATCCTTAGCCCAAAAAAAAACTCAACCCTCATCCTCAGTGAATTACCCCAAAACCCTCAGTTCTAGAAAACCCAAAACCCTCATCCCCAGCAAACTCTAAACCCTTAGCTAGAAAAAAAATCATGCCTCATCCTGAAAAAACCACCAACCCTAATCCACAAAAAAACCTTCATCCCTTTTCCCCAAACCCCACACAACCCTAATCCCCAAAAAACCATCAACCCTCATACCCAAAAATACCAAAACCCCCATCCCCAAAAAACCTCAACCATCGACCCAAAAAACCATATACCTTTATCCTAAAAACCCTCAAACCTCATCCTCAAAAATCCCAAATCCCTCAAACCAAAATATCCCACAACACTCATCCCAAAAAAAAATTCTAGCCCTCAACCCTAGTAAACCCACAACCCTCATCCCAAAAAACCTCAACCCTTAGACCCAAAAAATACCATCCCATGGACCTATAAACACCCAACCCATATCCCCAAAAACCCTCAACCCTCATCAAAAAATGACAACCTATATTCATAACCAAAAAACACTCAACTTGATATCCCTAAATTCCATAAAACCTATACCCCAAAACCCCAAAACCCTCTTCCCCAAAAAACCATAAACCATTTTCCCTAAAAAACCCTAAACTCTCATCCCTAAAAACCTTCAACCATATACCCTAATATCCCCCAAAAAATAATCCCCACAAAACCTCCAACCCTTATCCAAAAAACCCATATTTATCAGGCTTAAAAAACTACTAACCCTTATACATAAAAATCCCCCAACCCTTAGCCCAAAAAACACCCCGACCCTCCTCCCAAAAAAACCCCTAACCCTTGGCCTCAAAAAAACCTCATCCCATTGCCCCAAAAAACCATAAAACCTCATCCACTAAAAACTATAAAACCATACCCTCAAAAAACACGAAATCATATGCAAAAAAATATCCTAAACCCTAATCCCCAAAAAACCATAAACACTCATCCTAAAAAGAACCTAAACACTTAGACCAAAAACACTAAACCTTTATCCTCAAACAACCCTAAAATCTCAATACCCAAACCCCCCTTAACCATGAAACAACAGAAAACCTCTACCCTCATCCCAAAAAAACCATCAACCCTCATCCCCTAAAAACCCTCAACAATCATTCCCAAGAAATCGTAAACCCTCATCCTATAAAAACCCTAAACACTTAGTCATAAGAAACCCTAAACCCTAATACCCCAAAAACCTAAACACTAACCCCCCCCCCACCCCAAATAATAGAACCCAAGGAAAAAAATCCCACCATCATCCCTAATGAACTCTAGAGCCTCAACACACACAACTAAACATAGAACCCTAGCCCCACAAACAACCATAGGCACTTTTCCCAAAAAAACCCTAGACCCTCAGCACCAAAATACCCAATACACTCAGCCCCAAAAAAAACCTAGAAACTCATCCCCAAAAAACCCTAGACCATTAGTCCCAAAAAAACCTGGACCTTCAGTCCAAAAAATCCTCATCCACAAAAAAATATACACCCTTAGCCCCAAAAAACCATTGTACCCTAGCCACAAAAAACCCAAAAACGTTAGCCAGGAAGACCCAACACCTATCATAATAAAATACCCTATAGCCTCAGCCCCAAAAAACCCCTTACCCTCAACCCCCAAAAACCGAGTCACTCATTCCCAAATAACCCTTGACCCCTATACTAAAAAAACCAAAGACCCACATCCCCTGAAGCCTAAGATGCTTAGACCCAATAATACCTATACCCTTAGACACCAAAAAATATTGACCAATAACACCAAAAAAAGACCTTTATCACTAAAAAACCCTAGACCCTCATCCCCAAAAAACTATAAACCCTAATCCCTAAAAAACCTAGACCCACTGCTCCCAAAAACCCTATACCATCATCCCTAAGACACACTACACCATTATCCCTAAAAAATAGAGACCATCATCCGAAAAAAACACTGGATCATTATCCATAAAAAACTATAACATTATCCTAAAACAACCCCAGTACATCATTCCAATAATCCCTTGACACACATCCCAAAACCACTAGATCCATGACAAAAAATTCAATAACCTCCCAAAACCAAAAAACCAAAAACCCCATCCCCTCAAATACCTATACCCTCATACCAAAAATCCCTAAACCTTCATCCCCAAAAAACCCGTGAAACTCAACCCCAAAAAAACCCTTGACCCTTATCCCAAAAAACCATTAGACCCTCGACCACAAAAAAATAAAACCTCATCGTCAAAAATCCTAGACCCTCATCCCAAAAAAACCCAATACCCTCAACCCCAAAAAACTCAATACCCTCTTCCCCAACATACTCTAGAACCTAATACCTAAAATACCATAAACCCTTAGCCCCAAAGAACCCTAAACCCTCATCCCCAAAAAACCAAACCTCATCCCAAAAAAACCATAAACCCCCGACCCCAAAAAATCTAAATCCCCCATCCCAGCACGAAAAAACCCTAAATCCCCATCCCTAAAAAAACTTAAATTCCATACCCAAAAGAACATAATCCATTATCTATAAAATACCATAAACCCTCAGCCACAAAAACCTAATCCCTCAGTAATAAAAAAACCCCAATTAATTTAACCCCAGAAAACCTTAAACTCTCATCCCCCAAAATCTATAAGCCCTCTAATGCGTCGCTAGAAGCATGACACAAGTATGTAAAGATGTAATAGTGAAATGTATCCAAATGAAAATGGATTAAATATAATGACACCCACTATGTTTTTTCAATGTTTAAATAATAATTCTGCAATAATGAAGATGGACCACATATTTTGGGAAAATTGAAGATACTAAAATAAAAAATGTTTCAGAACATGCTTCAAAATTCATAGTTTTCTTGTTTACCCACTAAAATGGAGTGAAAATATAATAGGAAGACAAAAAAAGTGAGATTAGTGACCCGAATTGAATTACAAGTCATGGGGAACATAGAGGTTACATGTAAATTACAAAAAACACCTTCCCATGAAAAATAGTGACCCCACTAACTAATGTTGAAAGATTAATTCTTAATAAATCATTTCTATAAGATCTCACTCATCTATATTATGACTATGTGAATTTCCTTCATTTTCCATTTAGTTATGTCATTTTGGGAACAAAATATTTGTCTTAGGGTCATCTATTATGTTAAATTCCAAAAGTGTAGGATGGTCCAGTTTGAATATCAATATGGCTTAAAATTCTTGTGGAACCCCAAAGGGTTCTCCTTGGATTGAATATGGTCCACATAATTTCTTATGGTATGGAGAGGATTTTCCTGAAAATCAATGGCATCATTTCATTCAATATATAGAATTAAATCCCTAATAATGAATGTTTCCAAAATTCCACCAAAATAATTAGGTAAATCGATCTTGTGGGAATTATTTCTCACTTAATCTAGTACATTACACAGACCTTTATCTCATGGTTTGATATTACTATTCCATTTGGATGGAAATCATTCCTTGTGAAGTTGAATCAACACTTTTTCTTCAGGTTGGAAAATGGTATTTTTATGATGCTTTTATCTATCATCTTATAAGCTTCATTGACTACTCTATTTGAGGTCAAATGGTTTCATAAGATTCATTGTCTACTTTTCATTTTTCTCCGAATTATTATTCACATGAAAATCAGAAGGTAAAGAACAAAATTTGATAGGATTTATTGGATTGATTATATAAACCACATGAAATGGATAATGTTGACTGGAAGCACATAGATATCTTTACAATGAAAATTCAGTTTGATCAAGCTGCAAATCCCAATCTCTCATATTCATGTTCACTAATGTTCTATGAATTATTTCAAAAGTATAAATAGAAGAATACATTTTCAATCAGTTTGAGGCTGATGGGATGTTTTAAAAAGAATCTTCATACCTAATTTCCATCATAATTTCCTCCAAAAAATTGATAATATTGTTTGTGTTTTTATTTGAATCAATGTTGTGATGAATTCCATAAAGGTGAAAAATCACTACGAAAAACATGTCTTGTATCTCAAAAGATTGGCTAGGAAATATGATTTGATCTTTGTCTATTAGAAATTCTTATTTATTATCTCTATAGTTTTTTGGATTAAAAAATTACCATCAAGTCCACCTTCATGAATCTCTTGGATGAACATGTCCCTGTAATTACCCTTTAGAAGACAAAATGTGTTTCTCCTGAAGAGAAACCCTGTATGCACATAATTATCATCCAAAAATACATTTTGAAATTGGATTAAAATATCATTTAACTCCATATCATACTGATAATACTATTTTTTAATCTAAAATCCATGAATTATTGCTTCTAGAATGTTACGTAAGCATAATTTTGAGATAATTCATCTGCCACCATGTCATATTGTCTTTTATTGTATTTTGACTAAAATTAATTTGATTGCAAGAATTCCACCCACTTTTCATGCCTCAAACTCAGCTTGTGATGAATAATAAAAAATATCGATTCCATAAGGTTAGAATGAAAAACAAACTATTTTGTTCTCATGTAATTATACCAATGATCTAGGGATATCAATGAAATATGTAATGGAATGCTTGATTTGGTTGAGAACAACATTGATCCCAACTCCACTTATATCATCCTCTACTTCAAAGAATTGATTAAAATTTGTTTTTTCCAAAAATAGTGCAACACATGGCCATTTTTTATTTAATTGAAATGATTCATTTTCTATTATTTACCACTCAAGTTTCTCATTTTTCATACATTCAATGATTGGTTTCCTAATTGTGATGAAATTAGAAAAAAAACGATAATAAAATGATGTCAATAAATGAAAAATCGTGACTTCTATGATGGATTATGGTGATCTCTAATACTTTATGGCTTCAACCTATTATGGATCCATCGTGATTCCTTCTTTGCATATCACATATCCTAAAAAATCACTTTCATTGAAAATAACATTCACTATTCTATCTTACCATATAGACTTTGTTCCCAAAGAATAAAAAATACCTACCAAAGATGATTCAAATGGATCTCAACATTCTGGATGTAAATCAAAATATCATAGAGATAGAAAAACATATTTATAAATAAATGTTTTCATAAAACCATTCATGAGTTGCAGGAATGTTATTGGAACAATTGAGAGGCCGAATGGAATGAATAACAACTCAAATAGTCCACTGTAATTTATTAATGTTGTTTTCCTCTCATCCCCTTCCATTATTCAATGCCACTAAAAGATGGTAATCAAACTAGAAGATAATTATGAAAAACATCATGATATTCCTCTATCAAAGAATGAGGTTACAGATTGTGAGGCCTCTTCTCCTCATGGAATGACATCTCCATTATCGATAAATAAAAAATAGATTTTTATGGATTTATTTCTCCACTTGATCTTTAGTGATATAGAATATACCTTTGGGATATTTTGGAACAAATATTTTTTAAATAATCTAGGATGTCTTAAATAGAGAATATGCAATATTCTTTTCCCTAGATATGAAATAGTATGTGATCCTTCTCCCATCATGTTTCACTTCACTATAAAACTTACAAGGATTTACCAATAGTAAATGATAAGAATCCCTAGGAATAATATCTCACAATACCTCATCAACATTTTTATTACCAATGTAAAATGAAATCATAACCTATTTTTTGACTTGATGTATTCTCCCATTGTTCTGTCATTGTAGTTTTTTTGATCGAGGATGATTCAAAGTTTGAAGCTTCGATTTATCAAATAGAATTGCTAAAGAAACATTTTAAAAACTAGATATATAAATAATAACCATGAATAATTTATTATTTATTGTTAAATGACCTTGAAACAAGTTTTATCATTGAACATTTTGAGGTAATATTTGATCTTGAAAAACTCTTTATAGTATAAGCATGTTATCCACATCAGCTTCTTCCACAACATGATCTTCATTTTCAGATTCTTCACCACCATGTTTATCTACTTCGATTTCATATTCAATATCCTAAATCTCTATTATTGTAATAATTCAATTTATAGGAAAATTGTTATAAAAAATACCACACTAATGAAATTTTAATCACTTTAACTTAGATATTCACAAGAGTAGGATTTTTTTATTAAATATCCTTATCTTTCCATTTTTATAGAATGTTATTACTTATCAATTACTTATCATAAACACTAGATTTACTAGAGGAACTATCTTTATAATTTTTTTACCACTACTATAGTTCATGAGTAACAATTCCTTTGAGGCCAGCTTTTTCTTTTTCAACTTGTTTTCTAACATTAAAACATAATCATGTGAACAAAGTTATTGTAACGCCACTAAATTGTAAATTTCTTCATTAAGTCCTCTAATAAACCTTTCAATTATTTACTTTATGTATTTTGGAACATAAATTCACATTAATAGATGATAAAACTTTAGAATGTACTCTTTAATAAATTTATATTCTTTTTGAAATCAATGCATGAATAATAAATATCTTTCTTATAATTTTAAGGATGAAATTTTCATCTCAAAATAATTTTCAAATTCTCCCATGAGTGTATTTTTTCTTTCCCATCATGTTCCCTTTGTTTCAATAGATATTCCCACCAAATAGATTCATAATCTACAAATTTTATAATTTCATCCTTGTACTTTTTCTAATTGGAAAAATTCACAAATTCAAAGAATCAGTCGATTTCCAACAGAAAATCTAGAAAACCATTAGGATTAATGCTCCCATCAAATTTTATAATATCATTATTCGATCCACATTCAGTATTTTTATTATCTTTTCATCTTCACATTCCGACCTCTACATCACTAGAATCTTATCCATTAGTTTTATCTTAATAAAATGGTTCCATATTTCTTCAATTATGTGGAGATGGAAGTTGGGGATGTTTCTATGGTGGAGGGGAATCATGTCCTTATGTTATCAATAGTTGAGAAATATGCTAACTGATTTGAGTAATTTATGAATTTTATGTTTGTTGGAAATTCTCTATGGAGTAAGAGGATTATAAGATCTTATTTTGTAATAATTGGTGGATATGTTTTTCTCTAGAGATAAATAAAAGGAATGTGGAAAAACTTACCCATATGAACTATAGCTCTGATACCAAAATTCTGAATCACCGAAACATTAACCGAGTAAGTGAATATGGAACAATGTATTGTAGCTAAAGGACTAATGATTAAAGGAAACACCACCCATAAAGGATTCTACAATATTGAAGACCAGGGCACTAGCAATGGAGATGAACCACCAATTACGAGAATAGGGAAGAGGCTAAAGAATGAAATATGAATAACAAGATTCAAAATTCAAAGGATTAAAGTTTAACCATTACAAAGGATTTAGAATAATTTTTCGATAAAAAATAATGTGAGATTAATGACCCATGTAAAATAAAAAGGATTGGTGCACTCAAATGTTATATAAAATGAATAAAATACACTTTCCTATTACAATTAATGACCCCACAAACTAAATTAGTGATCTATATTCTAAATGATTATTTTCTCCATTTTTTCAATCCTCTTTAATGTTCTAATACTAATTTCCTTCATTTTAATTATGGATATGTAATTTTGGTCCCTAAATAAGTGTGTTGTGGCGCACCAAAAAACCTAAGTTCTCTTCCCCTTAAAACCCTAAAACTTCAGCCTATAAAATCCTAAACCCACATCCCCAAAAAAACATATTCACTAATACCCCCAAAACCCAAAACAACCAGCCCGAATAAACCATAAAACCTCCACCCCAACAAACCATAATACCTCAACCAAAAAATAAACCAAAACCCTAAGCCAATAATTCTTAAACTGTTAGTTCCAAAAAATCATAAAATCTAATCTCTATAAAAAATTAAACCTTAACCAGAAAAAAACTAATGCCTCATTCAAGAAATACCCTAAACCCTGATCCTAAAAACCCTATACACTTATCCAAAGAAACCTTAAACCCTCTACCACAAAAAAAACACTAAACCCTATGACCCAAAAAACCCTAAACCCTAAACCACAAACAAAACATTAACCCTGAAACCCCCCAAAAATAAAAAACATCAATCCTAAGAAATCCTAAAACCTCACCACCAGAAAACCCTAATCCAAAAACCAAAAAAACCCTAACTCCAATCCCTAAAAATCCAAAACCCTCTGTCACAAAAAACCCTAAACACATAGCCCCAAAAAATCAAAAACCCTCAACCCCAAAAATAACCCTAAATATTTATCACCAATATCCTAAACCCTTATCCCCACAATCCATAAACCCTCATATCAATAAAACATAAACCCTCATCCCTAAAATTACCTCAACCTCCAGCATCAAAATAATTCATAAGCCTCATCCCCAAAAAACCCTCAACCCTCAACCTAAAAAAACCCTAAACCCTTAGCCCCCAAAAAAACATATTCCCTCAGCCCAAAAAACCCAAAACCCTTAGCCCCAAAAACCATAGACACTCAACCCCAAAACATCCTAAATGCTTAACCCAAAAAACCCTCAAACATGAGTCCCAAATAACACCCAACCTTTATCCTAAAAAAAACATCAACTGTAAGCCCTAAGAAACCCTAAACCAACAAAAAAACCTTAAACCCTCAACCCCCACCTCCAAAAACCTAGATCGTCAGCCCCCAAATACCTAAAACATTATCACCAAATAACCCAAAACTCTCAACCCCAAAAAACCATAAAACCTATGACCTATAAATACTAAACCAACATCCCAAAAAACCATAAAAAATCATCCCCAAATATCCAGAAACCCTTATCTATAAAAAAACCCCAACCCTCGGCCCAAAAAACACTCAAACCTTAGCATCAGAATAACCTAAACCCTCATCCCCAAAAAAAACATATACCCTCACCCCCAAAAACCCAAGATCTTCATTTCTAAAAAACCCTAACCCATTATCCGCAAAATAACCTCAACCCACTTCCCCAAAAAACCCTAAACTCTCAGCCCCAAAAAACCACACAGCCTCTCAAAAAAATACCCTAAACCCTATGCTGAAAAAAAACCTAAACCAAAGACCCAAAAAAATCTAAAAATTAATCCCAAAAAACAATAAACCCATAACCCTAATTAACCTTAAACCCTATGCTCCAAAACAATTTTACCTTAATCTAGAAAAAAACATAAACCCTTAGCCTAAAAAAAACCCTAAACCCTCATTCCAAAAAAACCCTAAACTATAAACCCAAAATAACTTCATCCCTTAAAAACCCAAAACACCTTACCCAAAAAAAACCTCAACTCAAAAGCCCTAAAAAATCCTCAGCGCCCAAAAACCATAAACCCTTATTGCAAAAAAACTATTATCCCTAAAAAACACTAAACCCTCATCCCAAAAAATAGAAAATCCTTGGCCCAAAAAAACCTAAACCCCCATCCCCTTATAACCCTAAAATCTCATCCCCAAAAAAACCCAAACTATCATTCCCAAAAGACCCTAAAATCCTCACCTCAAAAAAATAATAAACCCCATATCTCAAAAATCCATAAACCCCCATCCTCAAAACCCATAAACCACCATCATCTAAAAAATTCAAAATCCTCATCCCCAAAATCCATAAACTGGCAGCGCTAAAGAAAACCAAACCCTCATCTCTAAAATAACACTAAACAATATTCCCCAAAAACCAGTAATCCATTATCCCCAAAATAAACTAAACCCTTAGCTGCAAGAAACCATCAACCCCTAGCCCCAAAAATCCCAAAATACTCAGCCCCAAACAACTCTAAACACACATCCACAAAAAAACATAAACCTTCATCCCAAAAAACCTATACACTCAGCGCCAAAACTCCAAAACCCTTAGCCCAAAAAATATAAACCCTTAGCTCAAATGACCCTTAACAAATAGCCCAAAAAACCATCAACCATCAACCCTCATCCCCTAAAACCCTCAACCCTCAAACCCAAAAAATTTTAAACCCTCGGGCCGAAAATACCCCAGAAACTCATCCCCATAAAACCGTCAACCCTAAACCTCCAATAACCCTAAACCCACATCACCAAAATGTGTAAACCATCATCCCCAAAAAACACTAAACCCTCATCCCTAAAAAACCATAAACCCTTAGTCCTTAAAAATACCTACTCCCTTGGCCCAAAAAAACACTCAACCCTCATACCCATAAAACCCCAAACCCTTCGCCCCAATAAATCATGAAACCCTCATACTAAAATACCCTAAACCCTGATGCCCAAAAAACCCTCTATCCCAGAAAACCCAAAACCGTCATCCACAGAAAACACTAAACCAATATCCCTAGAAAACCATATTCCCTCATCCCAAAAAAACCCAACACTAATCCCCAAAAAACACATAGACTTCATCCCCCCAAAAAATCCAAAACCCCCAAGCCCAAAAAAAACTAAACCATATTCTCTAAAAACACATAAACCGTCATCTCCAAAAAATATCTTAAATTATATCACCAAAAAAGCCCAAATATGATACCTAGAAAACAATCAACCCTCAACCCCAAAACCCTAGAACCCCAAAATACAAATCCCATAAAAAACAATAGACCCCGAGCCCTAAAAAACCCTCAGCCCTCAGCCCCAAAAAATTGAAAACATGACCACCAAAAAATCCTAAACACTCAGGACCAAAAAATCATAAAACCCCAGCTACAAAATCCCTAAACCCTCATACCCAAAAAACCATAGACCATTATCTCAAAATAAACCTAAACCTGAATCCCCAAAAACACGAAACCCCCAGCCCCAAATATTATTACACTCTCATCATTAAAATACTCAAACCCTTCATTTCCAAAAAACCATAAACCCTCTACCCAAAAAAACACAAAACCTCATCTCTAAAAATCCTAAACCCACAACCCAAAAAACGTAACCCTCAACCTCAAAAAAACCAAACTCACTGCCCCAAAATCCCTTTATCCTAAAAAACATAAACCCTTATCCTAAAAAATCCCTCATCCCTAAAAATCCCCAACCCTTGAGCCCCAAATAACACTAAACCCTCATTCTCAAAAAAACCCTAAACCTTTAGCCCCAAAAAACCTAATGCATCATCCCCAACGAACTCTAATCCCTCATCCCAACAACACCCCTAAACCATCATTCCCAAAAAACCATAAATATTCATCACCTAAAAACCCTAAAACATCATCCCTAGAAAACCATAAACACAAATACCTGAAAAACCTTAAACCCTCATCCCTAAAAAGCGTAAACCCTCTTCCCCAAAAAATCCCAAATCCATCAGAAGCAAAAAAAAACCCTCAAACTGCATCCCTAAAAAACACTATATCTTTGTCCCCATTAAATAATAAACCCATATCCCTATAAAATTCTAAACTATCATCCCAGAAAACCCTAAACTCTCACCCCCCAAAAATCCCATGAACCCTCAACCTTAAAAATACCCAAATCCATTTACCCCAAAAAATACTAATCCCTCATTCCCTATAAACTCAAAACCCAAAACAAAAAAAAAATAAACCATGAACCCAAAAAACCATAAAGCCTAAGAAATAACAAACTCTAAAACCTTAGCCCTTAAAACCCTCAAACCCTATGCCCCAAAATACTTGAAACCCTGATCCCCAAAAATCCCAAGAACCTCATCCCCAAAAAACCTCAACCCTAATACCCAATAAACCCTCAACCCTTGTCCCCAAAAAACCTTCAACCATATTCCACAAAAGACCCTCAAACTTAGACCCCAAAAAATAATTGACCCTCAACCACAAAAAACCAATTACCTTTAGTCTGAAAAACTCTTTAGAATCCTATCCCCCCAAAACTCTCAACTCTCAATCCCCAAAAAAACTAAATCCTCAACCAAAAAAAAACAAAAAAAAATAGAACCAAAAAACACTCAAATGTTTTCCCCAAAAATCTTAAACACTTAACCCCAAAAAAACTATCAAGCCTCAACCACGAAAAACCCTTAACCCATTAATAATAAAAAATCACCAACCCTCAACACAAATACACCTAAACCATAAACCCCACGAAACAATCAACTATAAAAAATAAAAAAACCTCATCCCTCCTAAATAAAACACACTCAACCCTCATCCCCAAAAATCATATTCCCTTAGCACCAAGACACCCAAAACCATCAACCCAAAAATCCCAAACCCTTAGCTCCCAAAAAACAAAAACTGTAAGTAGAAAAAAACCCAAAACACTTAACCATAAAAACCCTAAATCCTCACCCCAAAAATTCTTAAAATATTATCCCTAAAAAAACCCTAAACCGTCTGCCAAAAAACTCAACCTTCATCCCCCAAAAAACCCTCAACTGTCACCCCCAGAGACCCTAAAACATCATCCCAAAAAATACATCAACACTCATTCCCATAATACCTTAACCACTTAGCCTTAAAACACTCATTCTCTAGCCCCAGATAATCCTCAATGCTTATCCCAAATAAAATAAACCATATACCCTAAAAGTCCCTAAAACCTCAACCTAAAAAACCCTAAACACCCAGTCCCATAAACTCATAAATACTCTGCCACAAAAAAACCATAAACCATTTAATCATAATCCCTCATCCCCTAAAAACTCTCTGCCCTAAATAACCATCAATCCTAAACTATAGAATCCCTAAATCCTCATCCCGAAAATACCCTAAACCCTCTTCCCAAAAGAACCCTAAACCCAGATACACAAAAAAAACCCAACCCCTGTAACTAAAAACCCATAACACTCATCTCCAAAAAAACCTTTAACCCCATACTCCAAAAAAATACTTAGACCATCATCCTGAAAATTCACTAAACCCTACGCCCCAAAAATCATAATCCCTCATCCCCAAAAAACCCAAAACCAAAATCCTAGAAATACCCTAATCCCTTATCCCATAAAAACTCAAAACCCTCATTGCCTAAAACCCCTAAACCCTCAAACTCAAAAAACATTAAACCATCAGACCCCAAAAATCTCCAATACCTTCCCCCAAAATAATAATTAAAACATTCATGACCAAAAAACCGTAACCCCTCATCCCAAAAAAGTGTGAAACCTTATCCCCAAAAACCCTCAAACTGCATCCCAAATGAACCCAAAACCCTCAACCCTTAAAAACCCCTTAACCAACTTCCATAAAATACAATAATCCCTAATCCCTGAAAACTATTAAACCTTCATCCCCAAAAAATTCTAAACCAACAGCCCCAAAAAAACCATAGACCCTCATCCTTGAAAATACCAAAACCCTCAGCCCCAAAAAACCCCAAACTGTCAAACCCAAAAAAACCTTAAACCATGAGCCCGAATAAACCCTAAACCATAATCCCCAAAAAACCTAATCCCCCTTACCCAAAAAATCTAAAACCCAAAGGCCCAAATAACTATAAAAACTCATCACAAAAAAAGTCATAATCCCTTAACTAAAAAACCCTAAACCCTCAGCCCAAAATAAACTAAACCCTCATCCCCCAAAACCCACAAACTTCAGCCCCAAAAAAACATAAACCCTAACCAAAACAATCCTAAACCATCATCCCCAATAAAAACACAATGATTAGCCTCAAAACCCCCTGAATCGCAAGCCCCCAAACTCCTCAACACTCAGTTCAAAAAAATCTATGAACACTCATTCACAAATCACTCTAAACCCTCATCCATAAAAAACCCTAAAACCTCATCTGCTAAAAACCTAAAACCTCATCCCAAAAAACCCTAAACCTCAACCCAAAAAACCCATAACAATGAGTCCCCAAAATCTAAAACCCTCATCCCAAAACACCATTAAACCTCCACACCAAAAACCCTAAAATCTAAGCCCCAAAAACCCTAAAACCTAATCCTCAAAAATCTTAAACCCTAGTCACCTTATAAACATTATAGAGTAGCCACAAAATACCTTAAACCCATAGCACCAAAAAAAACTAAACTCTCTGACCCAAAAAACCCTAAACCATTAGATTGAAAAAACCAAATCATTCATCTGAAAAAAAACCCCCTAAAACCTAAACCCAAAACAACCATAAACCATTATCCCCAAAAAACAATAAAATATCATCCCCAAAAAAACATTCAACTCTAAACCTCAAAAGACATTAAATCCTCAACACCAAGAAAACTAAAAATCCCCATCCCCAATGTTGCAAAACCCTAAGACCCCAAAAACCCTAAAACCTCAATCTAGAATACTTGGAAACCTTATCCCCCCAAAACACTAATCCCTCACCCCCAAGAAAACATAAACCCTATTACCCAAAAAACCCAAAACCCT
This sequence comes from Viscum album, assembly GCA_963277665.1. Classification (NCBI taxonomy): domain Eukaryota; kingdom Viridiplantae; phylum Streptophyta; class Magnoliopsida; order Santalales; family Viscaceae; genus Viscum; species Viscum album. The sequence continues at coordinate 1,801,561,597 of OY728164.1, forward strand.
AATCCTTAGAAAAACCCTAAACCCTCATCCCCAAAAAACCCTAAACCTTCATCCCCAAAAAACCCTTAAACCTCTGACCTCTAAAAACCTAAGCACTCATCTCCAAAAAAACCATAATCAGTCATAATGAAATTATGCTAAACCTCCATCCCCAAAAACCCTAAACCCTCAGCCCCAAAAAACCCTCAACCCACAAGCCTAAAAAACCATAAAGACTCATCCCAAAAAAATGTAAACCCTTGTCCCCAAAAAACCCTAAACTCTCATTAAAAAAAAATTAAACCATCTTCCCCAAAAAACCATAAACCATCATACATGAAAAAACCCAAAACCATCATCCTAAAAAAGTAAACTCATAGCGAAAAAAAACCATCAACCATCAACCATAGAAAAAACTAATCCCTTAGCCTATAAAAACTAAACCATACACCTAAAAAACCTAAACCCTTAGCCCTAAAAAACCCTATACCCCTATGACTAAAAAACCCTAAACCCCTATCCCTAAAAAACCCTAAATTCTTATCCCCAAAAGACTGTAAACATTCATTACCAAAAAAACCATAAAATATCACCCCAAAAAACCCTAAAACCTCATCCCCAAAAAAACTTAAACCCCTAGCCCTAGAAAAAAACCTTAACCCAAAACCTAAAAAAATCGTAAATCATCTACCTCAAATTACCCTAAACCATCATCCCCAAAAAACCCTAAACCCTTAGCCCCCAAAACCCTAAACCTTCAGTACCAAATAACCCTATACACTTAGCCCCAAAAAACACTAATCCATCATCCCTAAAAAATCGTAATCATTTCTCCCCAAAATACTTAAACCCTCACCCCTAAAACTCTAATCCCCCTTCCCCAGAAGACCCTAAATTCTCATCCCCAAAATACCCTAAACCCTCATCATAAAAAACACCGAAACACAATTCCACCCAAAACACTAAACCCTCATCCCTAAAATATACCCTAAGATATCTTCCCCAAAAAACACTAAACCCTTATCCCTAGAAAACATTAAACTCCCAACAACAAAAATTCCCGAACCCTCAACCCCAAAAAACACTAAACCGTCAGCCAAATACCCATAAATCATCATCCTCAAAAAACCCTAAACCCTCAGCCTAGAAACCATTAACACTCATATCCAAAAAACTCTAAACCCTCAACCTAATTAACCCTTTAATGTCACCCAAAAAAAAACCCAAGCCATAAATGCCAAAAAACCCAAAACTCTCTTCCCCAAAAAAATCCAAAACCCTAAATTGCAAAAAACACCAAACCCACTGTTCAAAAATAAAACTAAACCTCCAACCCCAAAAAACCATAAACACCTAATAGAAAAAAAACCCTAAACACTCATCACTAAAAAATTCATAAACCCTCATCCCCAAAAAAATATAAACCCCCATCACCAAAAAACCATATACTCTCAGCCCTAACAAACCATATAACCTTAGTCCCAAAAAATCCTAAACCCTCACCCCAAAACACCCAATACCCTCAACCCCAAAATACTCAAAAACATCAACCCTAAAAAACTCTAAAATCTCTAAAAAATCTAAACCCTCATCCCCAATAACCCTAAACCCAAAGCTACAAAACAAAACCCTAAAACCACATCAACAAAAAAACCCAAAACCCACATACCAAAAAACCCTAAAACCTCATCCCCATAAAAACATATACCATCAGCCTCAAAAAAACCAAAAATATCCTCACAAAAAATACCTAAACCCATACAACCAAAAACATTAAACCCTCATTCCCAAAAAAAATAAATACCCTATGCCCTGAAAACCCCAAAACCCTTATCAGCAAAGAACCCTTAACACACAGCACCAAAAAACCATAAACCTTAATCCCCACAAAACCCTATACCCTCATCCCCAAAAAACAATAAATTATTATCCCCTGAAAAACCTAAAATATTACCCCTGAAATTCTCTCAACACTCATAACTCAAATATACTATACCCTAATCCCGAAAGAAGCCTCAACCCTCTACAACAAAAAAAACCTCAACCCTCACCCCAAAACCATTAACCATCATCGCAAAAAAACCCTATACCCTTATCCCCAAAAATCCCTTAATCCATAAGTCCAAAATAACCCTAAACACTTAGCCCCCCAAAACGCTATACCTTTAGCCCCAAAAAACACTAAACCCTTATCCCAGAAAACCCAAAATCCTTAGCCATAAAAATATATACACCCTTAGCCACAAGAAAACATAAATCATGATCCCAGAAAACCCCTCAACCCTCATCCCCCAAAAAGAATTAGTTTTCATCCCCAAAATACCCTAAACACTAATCCCTTGAAAACCCTTGACCCTCACCCCCAAAAACCCTAAACTCTTAGAATCAAAAAACCTTAAACCCTCATCGTAAAAAACCATAAACCCTGGGCCCCAAAAAACCCAAAACCCTTATTATCCAAAAATCCCTTAACCATTATCCCCAAAAAAACACTAAACCATCATCCCCAAATAAACCTATACCCTTAAAACCAAAAAACACATACCCAAAAAACCAAAAAAAAACACTATAAACATATCCCCAACAAATCGTAAACTCTCATCCCCAAAAAAACCCTAAAACCTCATCCTCATAAAACCCCCAACACTAATCTATAAAAAAACCCTAATCTCTCATCTCCAAAAAACCCTAAACCCTCATCCCAAGAAAACACTAAACCCTCATTTGAAAAACCCCCTAAAACCTCATCCCTAAAAAATCCTAAACCCTCACCACAAAAAACCTCTAAACCTTCATCCCCCAAAACCACTAAAAACACAGGCCAAAAAAACTTCAATCCTTAGCACCAAAAAACCCTAAATACTCAGCCACAAAAAATCCAAAACCATATAAAGCAAAAAACCAATGACACACAGCACCAAAAAAAACTTAACCCTCATCCCCAAAAAATACTGAACTCTAAGTCCCAAAAAACTCTCAACCCTCAGTCCTAAAAAAAATAAATCATCAGCCATATAAAACACAAAACCCTCATAAAAAACACTAATCCCAAATCCACAAAAAACCCAAATCATTCTTCTCTAAAAAACCCAAAAACCTCAGCCCCCCAAAACCCTAAACACTCATCCCCAAAAAACCATCAACCCTAAGACCCAAAATACTCATATACAACCACCCTAAAAAATATTCAATCCTAATCCCTAAAAAACCCCAATCTCGAAAAAACCTAAAACTTCATCCCCAAAAAACTATAAATTATCTACCCGAAAAACACTAAAGCCTTAACCCCAAAAAATCCTAAGAATGAATCCCAAAAAAATCTAAACCCTCGGCCATAAAAACACCTAAACCCTCATACCCAAAACACCTTAAACCCTAAACCATAAATAACGCTAAACCCTCAGCCGCATAAAATCCTAAACTTCCATCCCCATAAAAAAACAAACATGAATCCCCAATAAACTCCAAACCCTATGCCCCAAAACCTCCATACCATCATCCCCAAAAGTCCATAAACCCTCATCCAGTTAAACCCTATTCCATCAACCTAAAAAAAACCCCTAAACCATTATCCCCAAAAAACCCTAATCCCAAACCCCAAAAAACCATAATCCCTCAAGCCAGAATTACCCAAAACATTAATTCCATAAAAAACCCTTTACCCTCATCCCCAAAAAACCTAATATATCTACCCCTAAAGAACCCTAAACCGTCATCTTGAAAAAATCCAAAACCATTAGACCCAAAAAATAGTAAAGCCCCAACTCCCAAACAAACTAAAACTCCCAACTCAACAATACACCAAAAACCTCAACCCCCTAAAACCCTACACCCACATCCCAAAAAAACCTATATCCAGTACCCAAAAAAATATAAACACTCTTCCATAAAAAAACCTAAACCTTAATCACGAAAAAATAATCATGAACCCCCAAAACCCCAAAACCCTCATCCACTAAAGTCCCAAAACAATTATCCTAAAACCCCCCTAATCTATTACCCCCCAAAAACACCAAACCCTCATCCATAGAAAACCCAAAACAATTCACCCTTAAAAACACTAAACCCCCACCCCCAAACACCTAAACGTTGAGCCCCCAAAACACAAAACCCTCATCATAAAAAAACCTAAACATTAACCCCCCAAAAAAACCCTGAACCCTCATCGCGAATAAACCTAAAATACATTCCCCAAAATCCCAAAACCCTCAAGACCCAAAAACCATAAACCCCTATCCCTAATAAACAATAAAAACTCAGTCCCAAAAAACCCTAAAACCATATCCTTAAAAAACCCTAAACCTTTAGCACCAAAAAATAGTATACCCACATCCTCAAAATGATCTAAACCCTCATCCCCCCAAAAACCCCTAAGCCTCAAACAACTATTAACTCACTCCCCAAAAAAACCCTAAAAAATTATCCCCAACAAACCCAAAATTCTAAGCCCCAAAATACCCTAATCCATAATCACCAAAAATCTATAATCCCTAATCCCAAGAAAACCCTAAACGATCGTCTCTAAAAATCACTAAACCATTAGCCTCAAAATAAATAAATTTTGATCCCCAGAAAAACCTAAACACTCAGCACACAAAACACCCTACACCCTAAGCATCAAAAAACCCTAAAACCATAGTCACAAAAAACCCAAAACCCTCATAAAAACCCTAAAACCTCATCCCAAAAAACCCTAAACCCTCACCCCAAAATAACACACATCCTTTAACCCCAAAAGCCTCAACCCTCATTCCCAAAAAACTCACAACCCTCTTTCTAAAAAACCCAAAACATGCAGCCCAAAAAAAGTATAAACCCTTATCCCAAAAATACCCTCAACCCCTGGTACAAAACACCCTAAACCCTCATCCCTAAAAAATATAGAACCATCATCCCAAAAAACCATAATCCCTCATCCCCAATTAAACATAAACCCTCTTCCCCAAAAAAACTCTCAACCATTAGGCCCAAATGAACCATGAACCCTAATATCCCAAAAACCCTCAACCCTCATCCCCATAAAACACCCAACCTTCCACCCCAAGAAACCATCAACCCTCAGACCAACAAAACCCTCAACACTCAACCAAAAAAAACTCTCAACCCCTAGCCTAAAAACCATTAAACCCAATTCAAAAAAAGACTCTAGGACCTTATCCACAAAAAACCTTGACCCTCATCTCAAAAAATCATAATCCCTCAACCCCAAAAAACAATAAACCCACATCCCTTATAAACCTTAAAAACATAGCCCCAAAAACAATAAAACCTTGGCCCAAAAAAACACTAAACCCTGGACCCCAAAAACCCCTTAACCCTCAGTACGAAAAATCCCTAAACCCTCCACACCATAAACCCTAAACCATTATCACCAAAAAAACCCAAAACCATCATCCCTAAAAACCCTAAACAATCATCCATAAAAAACCCTAATCCCTCATCACTAAAAAAACCAAAATCATCTTCCCAAAAAATAGTAAAACAACAAACCCACATCTCCAAAAAACCCTAGACCCACATCCTAAATAAACCTCTCACCATTTCCACAAAAAAACCAAAAAAAAAACCATCCCCCCAAAACACCAATACCTAAAAAACCCTGAACCCGCAGCCCCGAAATACCTTAATCTCTTAGCCCAAAAAACCATAAACCCATATTCTGAAAAAAACCTAAAACGAACACTAAACCACCATACCCAAAAAACTCTAAACCCTTATCCTCAAAATACCCTTTTCCCTCCACCCTAAAAAACATTAAACACTCATCCCCAAAACCCGAAAACCCAAAAATCATAAAATCCTAAACCCCAAAAAACCCTAAACTATCATAAAAAAAAACCATTAATACTTATCCCCAAATAACACTAAACCCTCAAACATACAAAACCATAAACCCCAAAAAACTATAAAGCCTCACCCAAAAAAATACCTAATCACTCAACACAAAAAAACCATAAACCCTCACCCTAAAAAACCAAAAACTATAATCCAAAATCACCTGCAACCCCTAGCCCAAAAAAACAATCAAAACTCATCCCCCCAAAACACTCATTCTTTATTGCCAATAAACCATGAACCCTCAGCACCAAAAAACATAAACTCTTATCCCTAGAAATCACTCAAACCTTAGATCTAAAAAACAATAAATTCTCATCACAAAACAATATAAACCCTCATCCCCAAGAAACCCTAAACCCTCACCCCAAAAGAAACTAAACCCTCATCCCAAAAAAACACTAAACCCTCATCCCCAAAAAAACCCTAAAACTGAATCCCTAGAAAATCCAAAGCCCACATCTCCACAAAACTCTATTCCCTCATACCCAAAAAAACATCAACCCTCGTCCCTGATGGACCCTAATCCTCAAACCGAATATACCCTCAATGCTCAGCCTCAGAAATCCTTAAATCCTCATTGCCAAAAAATCGTAATCCATATGCCCAAAAAAACTCGCAACCCTCTTGCCCAAAAAATCAACAACCCTCCACCCCAAAAAACATTATACCATAAACCCTCGTCCCTAAAAAACCTTAAACCATCATCACCAAAAAAACCAAAACCTATACTCCCAAAAAACCCTAAACCCTCATCCCTGAGAAACTCTAAACCCTTAGCTATAAAAATCCATAAAACCTAAACAAAAAAACCATAAACCATCAGTATCCTAAAATCAAAAACACTAAACCATATTCCCCAAAAAACCCTAAAACCCTCATCCCCAAAAAACCAAATCCCTTATCCCTAAAAACTATAAACCCTTAGCCCCAAAAAATCCTAAAACATCATGACCAATAAACCATAAACACTCAACCCCCCAAACCCCCAAACCTTCAGCACCCCAAAAATCCCTAAACACTCAAACTAAGAAACCCCTACACCGTCATCCCCAAAAATTCATAATCCATCATTCCCATAAAACACTAATCCCTCTACCCTAATAAACACAAAAAACCTCATCCCTATGAAAACCCTAAACCGTCATCACAAAAAAACCCCTAAACACTCTTCCCAAAAAACCATAAACCACCTTCCCCCAAAAAACCATCAACCATCAACCACCAACCCGAAAAACCCTAAACACTCATCCAAAAAAACGCTAATCCATCTTCCTAAAACAGTCTAAGTCCTTATCTCCTAAAAACTTAAACTCTCAAACAAAAAAAAACCCTATACCCACAACCCTAAAAAACACTAAAAACTCATCCAAAAAACCCTAGACCACTATCCCAAGAAAACCTTGAACCCCCATTCCAAACTCCTAAAACATTAGTTCTAAAAAACCTAGGACACTCAACCCAAAATACATTATTCCCCCAACCCCCCAAAAAACCCTAAACCCTCAATTATAGAAAAATCTAAACCAACTACCCTAAAAACACTAAACTCCAATCCCAAAAAACTCTCATCAATCAGCACCAAAAACACCTAAACCCTGAGCCCCAAAAAAATATAAACCCTCATCCCAAAAGAACCCAAAACCCTCAACCCCAAATAATCCTAAACCCTCGTCCCCATAAAAACCTGGACCTTGACATCCAAAAAACACTGTAGGAATCGGTTATCCAATGGAAGCCCCAAATTACAGTATTTTCATATCTTCCTCGATGAACGATATAAACTCATCATCATCTATGAATCGTTGTCTGGTTTATGCTAAGGATCTCACATAAAGATGATTAAACCCAAAAATAAGACATTAAAAACTTGGTTTAGATCTAAATCCATGCACGACGTATTCTATTAGTTGGAGATCGTTACTCAAGGAATTTGAATCCAAATTCCTCTATATCATCCATACGCGCTTCAAGAAACTATGGGGGAGTCGTACATCAAATTATAGGTGCAAGTATGAAAATTTTATGATGCCTTAAATGCTTTTACTATCATCACATCATCTTGAATGTGGTGCTAAGAGAGAGCTCCATATGATATCCTAGATCCTAGATCCATACCTTCTCTCTCTAGAGATTGGGAGAGATAAGTATAGATAGAACCATGAATAGTACCTAGAAAATCCCTCTTCTCCTCTATTTATAGAGTGTAATGAAATTACCCGAAAATTCCAGCCTGACCCCCGAATAAAAAACACATTATATAAATAATATTTTTACTACTAAACTGAGTCAAAATATCATTTATTATTATTATCCCTTTTATTGTGATATAATAAATATATTACTTTATAATAATCGATCCATTAACTTGGCTCGTACTCCCAAAAATAATAAATGATCCTTGAATATTTGAAAATAATATTAGTTCATTTAATTTGTTTATGTATTTACTAAAAAACATGTAAATACGTTTAATAAATAAATTAAATAATCATTTTTCTAACTTGAATAATAAGAATTTATTTATTTCATTGGTTATCGTTTATCCTTGGACAATTCCCCAACCCTAGTTGTGGGGCCCACCATGTCCAAAACATCTATTCAACTGAATAGGGAAGATTCTCTAATACACTATTATGTGTGACCCTCTAGAACCTTATCTTGATAGTAGTGAATATTATTCACAGACCAAGAGGGGGATCTATAAACCCATTGTGGCCCCTAAATAGATAAGGATTGTCACAGTAGAAACAATCAACCTACCAACACGCATTGTTCAATATAATCTCTTTGTGAATAATATCTCATAAAGCAGGACTCACTCTTATATCATTTCCCTTTTCTGGCTTTATTATTTGTTGATATAACTAGATGTATTTACCTAGGGTGACCAAGGCCATGGATTTATGAAGGTACTATCATCCTGATCAACATGGACCGAGATATATAACTTCTTAAACCCGGAAGAGACAAATCCTTTCTTAACCATTCCACCAATGTCATTCCACTAATGATGAACCCAACCACAATTTCAATATCATTGTTTTCATCTTGCATAAAAGTACAAAATCAAATGGAATACATTGGTATTGATCTCATGTTTGGACACCATTACACATGGTTATAGATAGGAACATCCAATGACACCCATATAATGTTGTGTCCTTATTGGAAGGTCTTTTATCATGATCTAACTACTCGAGGTCACCAAGTGATAACTTCATGAGAAGAAGTCTCAATGATTATGATCCCCTAGCACCTGATGGTCAAATATCTATTGTGTCAAATCATTATGATGCATCGAGACCATAGGACCTTAGATTAAGATTAATTTCACTATATCATAATGTTATAATTGTAGCCTAGAATATTAAACAATATATTGATAATACAATTAATCTATTGAAATTTCCATAGTAATAGTGGACGTAGAAAACTCTCAACCCTCAACCCCAAAAAACCCTAAACCCTCACCTCGAAAAAAAACTCAACCACCCTCACGCTTAAAAAACTCTAAACCATCATCACTAAAAACCTTAAACACTCATTCCTAAAAAACCAAAAACCCGCATCCCTAAGAAACCATCAAACACCCACCCAAAAAAACAAAAAAATCACCCAAAAAACCCCTAAAACCTCAGTCCTAAAAAACTCTAAACCATCATTATGAAAAAAAACCATCAACCCTAATCCCAAAAAAACCATCAACCCTCATCCCAAAAAAATCATCAACCCTCAGAACCCCAAAAAACCCTATACCATCAACCCTAAGAAACCATAGACCGTCATCCCCAAAAATACCTCCAACCCTATACCAAAAAAACCCTAAACCCACATCCTCCGAAAACCCTCAAGCATTATCCACATAAAACCCTAATCCTTATCCACCCAAAACCCAAAACCCTCAAGCCTAAGAAACACAAAACCCTCAGCCACAAAAAAACCTAAACCCTCACACTCAAAAAACCCTAACCCTTATCCCAAAAAACACTAAACCCTTGGACCCAAAAAACCCTCAACCCTCACCACCAAAAAACCCTCAACCCTTAGCCCTAAGAAATCCTCAACCCTAGACCCCAAAAAAACAATCAACCGTCACCCTAAAAAACCCTTAACTCTTAACTGCAATAAAACCAGAACTCGTAGCCCTAAAAAACCTCAAACCAGATCTCCAAAAACCCTCAACCCTAATCCCAAAAAAGCTCAACCCACATCCCCAAAAAACCCTCAACTCTCATCTCCAAAAAACCCTAAACCCTCATCCCCAAAAAAACCCTAATCTGTTAGCACCAAAAGGCCATAGACTATCAACCTTAAAAAACACTAAACCCTTAGTCCAAAATAATCTAAACCATCAGCATAAGAAAACCCGGAACCCTCACCACATAGAAACCTAAAACTCACAGCCACCAAAAACCATAATCCCTATGCTCCAAAACCCCTAAACTCTTACCCCACAAAAAAACCTCAAACAAGAGCCCAAATAATCCTAAAACATTAAACCCAAAGATCCCTAAACACTTATCACCAAAAAATTCCCAACCCCAATACATAGAAAACCCTAAACCATGAGCCCCCAAAAAACATTAAACCTTCACCCCCTAAAATCACAAAATGCCCAGCCTAAAAAACACTAAACCCTTAGCCTAAAAAACCCTAAACCATAAACCCCCCAAACCCTAAACAATAAACCCCAAAAAACACTAAATCCAACACATGATAAACCTTAACCCCTTATCCCAAAAAAACTAAAACCTCAACCCCATAAAATCATAAACCTTCTTCCCCCCAAAACCCTAAATACTTCTCCTGAGAACACCCTCAACCATAAATTCTAGAAAACTATCTTCCCTCATCCACTTAAACACCTAAACACTCTACCCCCCAAAACCCAAAACCCTCATCCTCCCAAAACGCAAAACTCTTAGCACTAAAAAACCCTCATCCCTCAACCTGAAAAAACCCTCATCCCTAAATCCAAACAAAAACTTAACCCTCAACCCCAAAAACCCAAAAAAATCTTCCCTAAAAACCCTATACCATCCTCCCCTAAATCCCATAAAACCTCAACCTAAACGAACCCTCAACCTGCAACCCCAAAAACCCAAAATCCTCATCCCCAGAAGATCCAATACCATCAACCCCAAAAAACCCTCAAACATCATCAATAAAAAATCCTAAACCCATAGAACCAAAAAAACCTAAACCCACATATCCCAAAAATATCATCAACCCACAGCCCCAAAAAATCATAAACTCTTAGCCCCATAATAGCCTCAATCCTTATCCCCAGGAAACCCACAACACTCATCCCCAAAAAACCCTCAACCATCAGCCCCAATGAAGACTCAACCCTTGTCCCCATAAAACCCTCAACACTATTCCCAAAACAACATCAACCCTCTTCCCAAAAAAACAATCAACTCTCAGACCCAGAAAACCATAAACCCTTGTCCCCAAAAAACACAAAACCCCTAGTCCTAAAAACCCTCACCCCTCTTCCCCAAAAAAACCTAATCCCTCAGTCGAAGAAAATACTCAACCCTTAGCATAAAAAATCCCTCAAACCTCAACCCCAAAATATCTAAAACCATATCCCTAAAAAACCTTAACCCTTAGCCCAAAATTCCCTAAACCATCATCTAAAGAAAACCCTCAACCCATACCCAAAAAAACCCAATCCCTTCAACCCCCAGAAAACCCTAAATCATCAGCACCAAAAATCTCTAATCCCTCATCCACAATAAATGATCATCCCATAGCCCCAAAAAACCTAAAAACCATCATCTGTAAAAAACACTCTTCCCTCAACCCTAAAAAACCCTCAACCATCATCACTAATAAAGCCTATACCCTCAGCAAAATAAACACTAAACCCTTATAAATAAAAAACCCTAAGCACCCATCAAAAAAAATCATAATCCCTTATCCCAAAAAATCCCCTAAACCCTCAGTCCAAAAAATTTCTAATACATCAGCCCCAATAAACGAAAACCCAACATCCCTAAAAAACCCAAAACCCTCAGGTTAGAAAACCCTAAACCCTTAGAAAAAAATAGCTAAACCCTCATCCCAAAAATTTATAAACCCACATTCCTAAAAGACCATAAACCATCAACCAAAAAAAATACACCCTTAGCCCCAAAAAACCATAAGTCCTCAGCCCTGAAGACCCCTAAACCCTCAACCCTAGAATCCCCTAAACACTCATCACCTGAAAACCCTAAACCCTTAGTCCTAAAAGCCCTAAACCCTTATCCCAAAAAATCCATAAACCCTTATTCTAAAAAAATTTATTCCCTCGCCAAAAAAAACCCAAATCCAATATCCCCAAGATACCCTAAACCCATAGCCTAAAAAAACCTACTCCCCCAACCTCCAAAATACTATAAACCCATTGCCCCAAAAAACAGACAAAAAAATCCGTAAATTATCATCCCCAAATATCTGTAAACACTCATCCCCAAAAACCCTAAATCCTCAACCCTTAAAAATCATAAACCATCACCCCAAAACCCCTCGACCCTCAACCCTCATCCCCAAGAAACCCTATATCATCATCCAAAGAAAACCCCAAACCCTCATCCCCAAAAATCCTTAAACCCTCTTACTATAAAATTATAAAAAATATTCCCAAAAAAACCCTGAACCCTTATCCCCAAAAAAATGAACCCTCGGCCCCAAAAAAACCTAGAACCCTCAATCATGAAAAACCCAAAAACCCTCATCTCTAAAAAAACCCTGAAACCTCATCCCCAAAAAACCCTAAACCCTTATCATAAAAAAACTATCTTCCCTCATCCCTAAAAAACCCATATCATAGCCCACCAAAACCATCAACCCTCATCCCCCAAAACATTCCACAATCAGCCCAATAAAAACCATCAAAATTATGCTCCAAAAATCCCTCAACCCTCGTCCCAAAAAACTATCAATCCTCATCCCCAAAAAACATTCAACACCCTACCCCCAAAAAACCCAAACTCTCACCCACAAAAAACCCAAAACCCCCAGACCCAGAAAACATAACCCCTCTATCCCAAATACTTGTATCCATTATAAACAAAAAAACTTCAAACCTCTTCCCAAAAATACCCTAAAAACCCACCCCCAAAAAAATCCCTCAACACTCAGCCCCAAAAAAATCTTTCAACACTCAGCCCCAAAAACCCTAAACCCTCGGGGCAAAAAAAACCTAAAACCTCATCCCAAAAAAACTCTAAACCCTCTACCCAAGAAAATGATAAATCCTAAACCCCAAAAAATATTAACCCTTGGGAAAAATAACATAGACCCTCATCCTCAAAAAACCCTAAACCCTAATCCCCCAAAATCCATAAACTCTTATCCCCAAAAAGCCCTCAACACTCAACCCAAAAAACCCCTAAACCCTCAAATTGAAAAAACACTAAACCCTCAGAAAAAATAATAATAAATCAATCCAAAAAATTTGTATATTCTCATCCCAAAAAAACCCAAACAATCTACACAAAAAACCCTCAACCCTTATCCCCAAAAAACTCTCTACCCTCAGCACCAAAAAAACACCCCTCATTACAAAGATTACCTAAAACCCAATCCCCCAAAAACCATCAAACCTGATCCCCCAAAACCATAAACCCCCATCCCCAAAAAATAAATACTCTCATCCCCATATAAATCTCAACAATCAGATCCAAAAAACCCTAAACCCATAGCAACTAGAATCCCTAAACCCTCCACCCCACAAAATCATCAACAATTAGCCCTAAAAACCCAACCCTCACCCCCAAAACCACAAAACCCTCATTATAGAAAAAACCCTAAAACACCAACCAAAAAAACATTAAACCTTCATCCCCAAAAATCCAAAAACCCTCAACCAAAAAATATTTCATCCCTCATACAAAAAATAAACGTAAACCCTCAGCCAGAAAAAAAACCTCAGACCTTATCCATTGAAATACCTCAAACTGCAGCCCCAAAAAACCTGAAACCCTCATCCCTAAAAACCATCTACCCCCAAAAATTATCAAACCTTAGACAAAAAGTCCTAAACTCTGAGCCTCACAAAACCCTCAACCTTCATACCCCAAACACCCTCAACTCTCATCCACAAAAACCATAAACACTCAGCCTCAATAAAACCTAAACACTTAGTACCTAAAAACCCTAGAACCTCAGCTAAAAACCCCTCAACAATAAGCCCCAAAAGACCATAATCCTTAAAGACTAAATAAACCTAAACCTTCATCCACAAAAATACATTAACCATCACCCCCCAAAAAACTATCTTCTCTCATACATAAATAACCATTTACCATAAGCCCAAAAAAACCATCAATCCTCACCCCCAAAAAAACCTCAACCCTCATAACCAAAATACCCCAATCCCTTAGCCCAATAAAATCCTAAACAATCATCCCCAAAAAACCCAAAACCCACATTCCTATAAAACCGTATACCCTTATCACACAAAATAACTAAACACTCAGTCCCAAAAACCTGTAAAACTTTATCCCCAAAAAACCCTAAACCCACAGCATGAAAAATATCCTAAACCCTAATCACCAAAAAACCCCTAAAACCACATCCCTAAAAAAGCCCCATCCCTCATCCCAAAAACACTGTAAACCCTTAGCCCAAAAAATCTTTGAACCTTCATCCCCAAAAAACCACAACCCTCATCCCAAAAAAACCCTAAACCATCAACCATAGAAAACCCTTGACCCTAATCCTCAAAAAACACTAAGTCTTATTCCCCTAAAAAACCAAAAACACTCATCCCCCAAAACCCCTTTACCCAAATCCCCAAAAAACCATCCACCCTATACCATAAAAACCTTAACCCTCATTCCAGAAAAAACATGAAAACTCAACCCCCAAAAAGCTTCATCACCCAAAATCCATAAACCCACATCCCTAAAAACCCCAACCCTCAGCCCCAAAAATCAATAAACAATCAGCAACAAAAACTCTTAAACCCTCATCCAAAAAAATTCCCCAACCCTCATCCCCAAAATTCCCTAAACCCAGACCCATCCAAAAAAATTAGAAAAACCCTCATCCACAAATACCAAAAACCCATCGACCATCATACCCAAAATACCATCAAACATCATACCCAAAAAACCCTCAACCCTAAGAAACACTCAAACCTTAGCCCAAAAAAACCTTAAAAACTCAACCCCAGAACCCTAAACTATCATACACAAAAAAACTCAACACTCTCCCCCAAAAAAACCTAAATGCAAATCCCAAAAAATATTCAACCATTCGTCCCAAAAACCCCACAATAGTAACCCATAAAAAACCCTCTACCCTCAGTTCCAAAAAAATCTAAGACCTCAACCCTAAAAACACTAAACCCTCATAAAAAAACAACTCAAGACTTATACCCAAAAAACCCATATCCCTCATCCCAAAAAACCCTCAACCTATCAGTCCCTATAAACCCTCAACCCTCATCCCCATAAAATCGTGTATCCTTGCATAAAAAACGCTATACCCTCAACCACAAATATCCTAAAAGATAAAACCGAAATAACTATCAACCCTCATTTGTAAAAAATTATCATCCCTCAGTCTCAAAAAATGATAAACCCTAATCCTCAAAAAAACACTCAACCCTCAGCCTCAAAAGATACTCAACCCTTACCCCAAAAAACCCTGAACCCTCTACCACCAAAACAACTAAACCCTGAGCCCTAAAAAACATCAATGCTCATCCCCAAAATACCTAAACACTCATTACCCAAAAACCTTAACCCTAATACCCAAAAATATCAAACATCATCCCCAAAAAAACGTCAACCCTCAATCCCAAGAAATATTCAACATACATCCCCAAAAGACCCTCAACCCTCATCCCTAGAAAACTCTAAACCCCAAACCCCAAAAAAATAAAATTCCCCACCCTTGAAAAATCACAAACCCTCCATCCCAAATACCCTAAACCCTAAAAAAAAACAAAATGTCAACAATCGTCCCCAATAGACCCTAAACCCCAAACCCCTAAAAACACACAACCCTCAGCCCCAAAAAAACTTATATAACCATCCCCAAAATACCTAAAAACTCATCCCAAAAAACCCTAAACCCTTATCCCCCCAAAACACTAAACCCTCATAACTAAAAACTATAAAACCTCATACCCAA
The DNA here is from genome assembly GCA_963277665.1 of Viscum album. Taxonomy (NCBI): domain Eukaryota; kingdom Viridiplantae; phylum Streptophyta; class Magnoliopsida; order Santalales; family Viscaceae; genus Viscum; species Viscum album. Next base: position 1,801,577,548 of record OY728164.1, read on the forward strand.
ATAACCCTAATCCCTTATCACAAAAAACCCTAATATCTCATTGACTCAAAACCCTAACCCTAAACCACAAAAAACCTAATACATCATCCGTAAAAATAATAAACCTAAGAAATGATAAACCCCACACCCTAATCTCTATAAACCCTCTATCATCTTCCCAAAAAACCCCTCTACCCTCATCCCCAAAAAACCCTAAACCCTCAACACCAAGAGAACCTAAACCCTCAACCCCAAAAAAACCATCAAATATCAGCCCATAAAATTGTTAACCCTCTACCCCAAAAAACCCTAAACCCTCTTCCCCATAAAACCCTCAACCATGATCCCTAAAAACTTATCAATCATAAAATAACAAAAAATATAAACCATACACTATAAAAAAACTGTCAACCCTCAGGCTGAAAAATCCCATTCCATCAGCCGCCAAAAAACCAAAAACCAAAACTCTAAAAACCTAAACAGACAACCCCATAAAAAACTCAACCCTCATCCCCCAAAAAAACTCTAAATCCAACTCCAAAAAAATAAAACGATATCCACAAAAAAACCCCAAACCCAAGCCCTAAAAAAACATCAACCCTAATCCCCATGAAACCCTCAACCCGTAGCCCCAAATAACTAGAATCCCTCAACCCTCAAAACCCCTCAACCCGTATCCCCCAAAAAATCTTAACCAACATCCACAAAAAATACTAAACCCTTAGTCTTACAAAACCATCAAGCCTAATCCCCAAAAAACTACTTCCCACATCACAAAAAACCCCTAAATTCCATCCCAAAAAAACCTAAACACTCAGTCCCAAAAAAACCTTTGACCCTCAACAATATAAAAAAATCAAATCTCAACCCCAAAAAATCCCACAACTCTAATAAAAAAACAATCAACCCTCGCACACAAATAACCCTAAAACCTCATCCTAAAAAACCTTAAACCATTAGGCCCCCAAAAAAATCTTCCCTCATCCCAAAAAAAACCATCAACCCTAGCCCAAAAAACTGCCAACCCTTATCCCCCAAAAACCCTCAACCCTCTTCCCCAAAATAAACTAAACCCTCATCCAATGAAAATAAAAAAAACCTCAGCCACAAAAAAACCCTAAACCTCAATTCCCAAAAATACAAAAATACTAATCCAAAGAATCCCCAAACCCTCATACCCAAAAAATCCACAACCGTAGCCTCAAAAAATCCTAACACCACAGCACCATAAAACCCTAAACCCTCAACACTAATGAAAACCCAGGATCATGAGCCCAAACAAATCTTAAACCATCAGTCCCAAAAAACTCTCATCCCTCATCCCCAAGATACCCTAACCCCTTATTCAAAGAAAAATTGTCAACCCATGAACCCAAAAAACCCTAAACCATCAACCCTAAAATCACTAAACCATCCTTCCCAGAACCCTAAAATTTACGCCCTAAAAACCCTAAAAACTCTTTTCCCTCATCCTAAAAAACCATTATCCCTCAGCCCAACAAAAACCTCAAGATTCATCCCAAAACCCTCAATTCTCAGCCCCAAAAAACCATTAACTATTAGCCCCTAAAAAACTGAAACCCTCATCCTCAAAAAACTCATCAACACTAACCCCCCAAAACCCCTCAACCCTCATACCTAAAATATCCTGAACCCTCAGCCCCAAAAACCCTAAACCCTTATCCAAAAAAAACCTCGACCTTAAACCCCAAAAACAATAAACCATCATCCTATAAAACCCTAAATCTTTAGCCCCCAAAAACTCTAATCCATCATCCCCAAAAATCTATAAATCCTCATCCCCAAGAAAATACTCAACCCTCATCCCCAAAAATCCATTCTCCCCATCCCTGCCCCAAAAATCCCAAAACCCTCATCCCTAAAAACCATCAACCCTATGCCCCTAATACTCTGAATCATTATCCACAAAAAATACTATACCCTTAGCCCCCAAAAACCCTCATCCCTTAGCCCTAAAAACCCTCAAATATTACCTACAAAAAACTGTAAATACTCAACCCCCAAAAAAACCCAGAACCCACATCCCTAAAAAATTTAAATGTTCATCCCAAAAAATCCTTTAATCTTTAGAACCAAAGAACCCTAAATCCTCATCCCCCAAAAAACCATAAAAACATATCCACAAAAAACCTATCTTTCATCCCTTGAACACCCTAAATGCTTACCCGAAAAATCTCTAACCCCTCAACCCGAAAAAACCCTCAACCCACAGCCCCAAAAAATCCTCAGCCCTAACAAACCATTAACCATCATACCCAAAAATCCCTAAAACCTCAGCTTCAAAAAAATCCATAACCATCAGACACATAAAAATCACCAACAATCATCTAGAAAAAACCTTAAACGCTAGGCCCTAAACAACCCTCAACCCTCATCCACAAGAAACCCTAAATCATATACCATAAAAATCATCAACCTTCAACACCCAAGAACACTCAACCCTCAGTGATAAAAAACCATAAATATTCACCCCCAAAAAACCCTAAACGCCAATCCCTCATTCTTAAAACCCCTCAACCCTCATCCCCAAAGAACCCAAATCACCCTAACCCAAAATATGATAAACCCTCATCCCCAATAAACCCTCAACCATCATCCCTTTAAAATTGTACAACCTAAGGACAAAAAAAACCAAAAAAATGGAACCAAAAAATACTAAACACTCAAATCAAATAAAATATGAACTCCCATACAAAAATAACATTAAACTCTCCACCCCAAAAAATTAAAAAACCATCATCCTCAAAATACTCTCAACACTCGGCCTAAAAACCCTCATCCTTTTCACCAAATAATCCAATAACCTCATACCTAAAAGACCCTCAACCCTCAACTCCATAAAACCCTAACCCATCACCCAAAAATATATTTACCCTCATCTCCAAATAATTTTCAACCCTTAGGCCATATGAACCATAAATTGTTGTCCCCAAAAAACCTTTAACACTAAACTCTGAATGACCATCAACCCTAAAAAACCATAAACACTCATCACCAAAAAACACTAAACCCTCATCCCCAAAATCCCTAATCCCCCAGTCCCAAAAAACCCTAATCACTCTTCCATAAAAACTATAATCCCATAGCCCCAAAAATTCCAAATCCCTTAACCAGAAAAAAACAAAAAACACTAATCCAAAAAATCACTAAACACATTATCACAAAAAACATTAAACCCTCTACCCCAAAAAACACTAAACCCTCATCCCCAAAAAACCAACAACGCACATCCTCTAAAAACCCTCAACAATCACAAAAAACCCTAAAAAATAATCAAAAAAACCCTCAACACTCAACCAGAAAAAACCATAGACCCTCACCCCCAAAAAATGACTGACCCTCATCCAAAAAACCCTCAACCCTACCCCCGAAAGATAAACCCTCCGCCCTAAAAGACATTCAACCCTCAACCCATAAAAACCATAAACCCTTATCCCAAAAAACCTTCAACCCTCATCCTAAAAAATCCATAAACCCTCTGTCCCAAAAAACAAAAAACATTCCGCTTCGAAAACATCCTCAACCCTGAGCCCTAAATACCCTGACCGATGAGAACCAAAAAACCCTAAATCCTCAACCAAAAAACCCCAAAACCCTGAGCCCCAAAAAGCCCAAAAATATTATCCCACCAAAACCCTAATCCCTCATCCTCAAAAACCCTCATCCCCAAAAAACCCTCAACCCCAATCCTAAAAACCCCTCAAAACCATTCTCCAAAGTGCCTCGTCCGGAAAATACTGAACCCACATCCCCAAAAAACCCTAAACCCTCACCCCCAAAACCCTCATCCCAAAAAACCTTCATCCCCAAAAAAACCCTTATCCCTAAAATCAATCAATACTCAAGCATAAAAAATCCTTAAACCACAGTCTTATAAAACCTCAATCCTCATCTCCAAAAAATCCTCAACACTTATCACCAAATAACCCTCAACCACCAAAAATAACTCAATGTGTATCCCTAGTAACCCCTCAACCCTTAGCAAAAAAAGCCTAAACCCTCACGCCCAATACCTTCCACTATCTTTCTTCATAACCCTAAACCCTTAGAACCAATAAACCCACCACTATCATCCCAAAAAAACCCCTAAGCTATCCACAAAAAATACTTAACCCAAAGCCCCAAAAAACCAACAACCCTTAGCCCTAGAAACCCACAAAAATTTTTGGAGTTGGTGTCCTATGAAATTTTTTTTGTACATTTATTACATGTATATTCTTTGTATTTAATATTAATAAAACGTATTATTACATATTTTTTGTTTTTCTGCGTGACTCTAATCTAATAATGTCCAATATTATATGTCTTATTGATAATGTCATAGCAATTCCTCGCTATGATAAGAACCTTGATGTGATATCACGATATTCTCAGATATTGTTCTATGGTTTGATAATGTACTATGATGGGACACATAGTGCATAGACTGTTAGGTGTGTGTACCCATAGGTATATGAGGCTTCTTCTCATGAAGTTCACACATGGTAATATCATAGATGAGAGATTATAACCACAGAACAACCTACAGGAATTCTACATGTTTTGGTGTCATCACATATTCTTATCTATAAGAGTTTTTAACGGTCCTTATACATTAAGATTATTATTAATGCATTATAAAACTCACATACGTAGATGTATTTCATAAACCGTGACGATAACAGTAAATGGTGAAGTTTGATACATTGGGTATCCCACAAGTAAGAATCCATTAATGACTAAAATAAGGGTAGGATTTGTCCCTTCCATATTTTTAGAAGATAATATCTCATCTCTTTGATTGGAATAAAATGGTTTCATTAAAATCCATATCCATTGGGTAACGACATGATTATTTTAGATAGTCAAAGAAAGGCATGTCAAGCATATAGGTTGGTGATGTAGATTTGCAACCTACTTGATGAGATATTATGAAAAAGGTATTATATTATACAGTGAGTGTTCATATTTGGTTTTCAACATTCCGACATTATGTTCTTTCTCTTGGGTTCCTTGACCTATTGCTAGATAGTAATCTTGGACTTTAGGTAAATCGGCCTAATTCCTATGAGGAGGAATCCTAGAGGGTCACAAACTAAGTGTTTCCATTTATCTCAACTAAATTATATTGGAGTTAGTTAATGGAATAAATATTATTCTCATGTCCGAGGAATATCTTTATTGAAGTTATATTGATCAAATATATAAAATAATTATTTATTCATTGTCTTGTGAATAAAGTATTTATTTTATTTATTGAATATTTTAATAAATAATTATTCAATAAATTGTGAATAAAATATTTATTTAAGAATAAAATATTTATTCGGTTGTTCAATAAATTATATAGGAGTTCGAGGGGACCAACACCGAGTTCGGTGCAAAATATTAACTAACAAGATCGTTATATAATATTCTTTATTCTGTAATATGGCACAGACTACAAAATAATAATTATATATTTATTATTATGTATCATGGGAATTTTTTAATAGTGATAAATGTTATTTAATGGCTGGTAATAAATAAAATAATATTTTTACTTATATAACAACTCTATAAATACGAGGCTATGTCTATTATGTAGATAATCCAAAAAAATGAGAATAGAGAATTGTAGCACACACAAAAATCTATTTCAACTCCTCCTTCTCTCTCCCTCTCAATAAGGAGAAGTGAAAGAAGGAATCTTTCATGATCGAAGAATGAGATATCAATAATGAACAATGAAAGCCATTTTAATCACTGCAATAACACCTAGAGATCGAGTGGTATTGTTTGACGATCATAGGAACATGTGTGGATCACCACTAGAGGGAATATTTCCTTGCATCCTAACAGCGCAATGAATGTAATCTGAAAGGGACATTTCAGAATATCAACATTCACCAACAAACAAAGTTCCTAAGCCTAGGTATTTATTTCATCAAATCCAAAATAAATTAATTATAGATTTGACTTTCAAGATCCTCACCCTTGGTTTTCGGCAATGATTAATAAAATAAATGTTAATATATTGTGAACCTCTACATGCTTCTACTATTCTTGTAACCAACAAGTTGTATTAGGGCAGTCATGTTTGAATTTATAATTTTTTAGTTGATTGTTGATCTATGTGTAATTGTGGTTATAGTTTCTTTTAATGTAATTAATTCATTAATTTTATTTTAATTAACATGTTATCATCATGTCAGTCATGCACATTTAGTGTTTACTTTTTTTAATGGTTTACAAAAAAATAAAGAACGATTGGGGATTTCTTTGGGAAGTTACAAATATTTGAATGATAAAACAAGGTTACATGACATACAACCAGAGGAAAAAATGTTTATCCACATACATTGTATCTAGATGAGATGAGCAATTAATTACACATGATATATTTACTGCACACTGCATGTTGATCTGGCCAACCCAGCACATGGAAAGTGGATACATGGAGTATAGTTGGAATGTATGCACCATGTAGTCCAATCGAGTTAACATGCCCAAGCCCTAGGAATGTGACTTGGATATATGTAAATCTAGATACATGGTGTGTATCTTCATGTACACACCATGTAGTCTCCCATTAATGGGAAAAATTAAAACTACATTAAATTTTAAAATTATAGCATTAAAACTTTATTTTATTGATTGGAACACTATTGTGTTTTTGATAATTTAATAATGGTTATAGAGAAGTTTAAATGTTAAATTAATTTAATGTAATATATATGTCATTATTGTTTCTTCCATTTATTTTCCATGAATACCATTAATGATGAGTATCTAAAAATAAGATCATATGATCATTAATGATTAAATGTAATTGATTAACTAATTGATTAATTATTTAATACAAGCACATTTATATTAAATAATAAAATAATGAATAAAGTAATGAATACTAGAAATTTAAATGTGTATATTTTTTGTATGTATGAAAATTCATGAGCTTTACCAAGTCCTATGATTGTAATGGATGTTTTAATTTAGTTTATTGCATGGGTTTTTAATTATTGAATATTAAATTAAATAATGGCCTATGAGTCATGCCTCCCTCCATAATTATGTAGGAGCTTCATGTCCAAGGATATTTATGTAATACCCTTGAACCAATATGTTGGATGCCCTCACCAACATGTGAGTAATAAATATTTGTAATTAATGGAGAATCCCATGGAACATGGAGGCGGTTCAAGACGGAACCATAATGATTCTAACCCAGGTGATATAGAGGTGAATTACTGGAATGTTGTAACTCATGCCATGACCGAAAATTAGAGTTATTTCCCCTATGTAAATTGTTGATTTAATGTTTTCTCATTAATATAAACCATTAGATAAATCAAATAAATTGTTCATTTAGTTAATTAATTATTTCTTTCTATAAAATTATTTAATTTATGGATAAAAGGACCTGATCACAAAAATAAATGAATTAATGGGAAAAGATGTAAATTAAATAAATGAATTATGTGTAAATGTTTTAGCTAACATGGTTAATTAATTATGTGACATCCAGTTAATATTAATAAGATGTGTAAAATATATAACAAGATAAATTTATGCATAATAAATTAAAATCCCTAAATTTAATATTAAGTTAGAGTAATCCTTCTATTACTATATTGTGAATGAAACCTTAGAACTAAGAATAGTATATAGAAATATTCTAGAAACATACTTATATTGGGGAGTTCTCTTGATATTTTTGGGTAGAATTAACAGAAATTGTATTGAAATTAAAATCCAAAGTCTATTCAATAAAAATTTTGAGGAAAGTGTTGAGGAAATCCATGTTAGTATTTCAGGATAAGGGAATCCACAAAATAGATCAAGGAGATGAAAGTACAAAGTAGTCAAGACCGCCTACCTAATTACATTATAATGGTTAGCATGGAAAAATCTATATCATTAATAAAAGTAAGAGGATCCTATCTTATAGAATGTTAATAGACCCAAACATTCTGATTTTAATGGCGAGGGATATTGGGACTTGATAAAATAGTGGGATATTTAATAAGAAAATAAATACACATTTAATTTATTATATATCACTTATTTTCTAAACAGTAAATTTAATAATAGTATGAGATTTTTAATTGTATAATAAAATGATAAGATCATTATCCCTATAATCAATATTGGAGACAGATAACCTCCTATCTAGAAGTAACTTCATAAGGTGGCTTAGATGCCTTCGGGTTGTCCTACTCCATGATAAAAAATCTTATATGCTAGAATCCCCAGTGCCTAATCCTCCCTCTAAATAGGAGAACGATGAATTGTTCCTTGTCTATGAAAAACATTTGAGAAACATAGTTGATGTTCAATGTTTGATACTTTCATCAGTATCTAGTGAACTAATGAATTCTCATGAAAACATGGATGCATATAGAATTATTGAACACCTCTATGGTATTTAACATAAGATAGATAAAAATTAGTGGTTTTAAATTTACAAGGTTCTCATTCAAATAAATCTTGGAGAGGGTTCCCCAGGTGGGGCTCATGTCGTCCAGATCATTGGAAACATTGAGCGCTTAAAGGTTCTAGGGTTTAAAATTACCAAAGAATTGGGCACTAACCTCAATATAGAATCAACTCCTCAGATAATCTCCATATTCTTTTGTGAATTTTATTATGAACAAAATTTATAAGTCTCTACCAAATAATATAACTCTTCTTCACCAAGTAGACAATGATACAAAGTGTGAAAAACCTACTATCCTAATGGTGAAGAAATGGAAATGGAAATCAAAGAGATTTAAGCCCAAATATTCTTCACACTCTTATAAGAAGAGGAAGATCATGGGGAATGAATGTTAGTAGGATGTTTTCCATTTCTAATGTTGTAAGAAGGGACACTAGAAGAAAAATTGTAGTTTTCCAAAGAAGTAAGGGGAAGATTCAGGTGCATTTGTTATCCAATGAAATTTATCTGTTTCTACAAATTGTGTATTAGATACAGCTTGGGGTCCTCACATATGGTTTCAAATATAGTAACCAAGTAGATTCAGAAATATTAACCAAGGAACGATAGATCTTCGAGTATCCAACATAGCTAAACATTTTGTTGAAGCTATCAGGGACTACCACCTCACATTCTAGACAAGAATTATTTTGGTTTGAAAGGGTTGTCATTATGTGTCTTCAGTTACCAAAAACATTATTTCTATTTCAAAAATTGATATGGATGGTTTTATTTTCTATTTGGGGAATAACTTTTGCTTCATTTATAAAGATAACATTTTTTATGGTAAGGAACATTTAAATAATTCCATTTATGTGTTGGATTACACAAACAAAATAATGACAATTGATAATGAAGTTAATTCAAATGACTCGCACCAAACCCAACTATTTCATCACTAGATAGGTAATGTAAATGGAAAGAAGTTGACCGAAATATTTCAAGATGGATATTTATATTTTTTGAAATAAAACCACTTGGTGTATGTCACACATGTTTACAAGGAGAAAATGACCAAACCCCCATTTAGTGGAAAATCATAATGGGCTATATAACTTCTTGAATTAGTTCATACCAATGTGTGTGGACCATTTTTATATTGAATAAAGGGGTGGGTACTCATTATTCATAAATTTTAATAATGATTTTAGTAGATATGGATATATCTACTTAATGAGGTATAAGTCAGACTCTTTTTATATTCAAGGAATAAAAGAGTGAAGTTCAGAAATAGATTGGTATGAAGATTTAGAAACATCACTTAGACAGTGGTGGAGAATATCATAATTATGATTTCATTGATTATTTATGGTAGTTTGGGATTTTATCTCAACACAACCCTCCTTATTCCTCAATGGAATGGTGTCATTAAGAGGGGGAACAAAACCTTAGTGGACATGGTGAGATAAATAATGACACATGAGAGTCTTACATTATCCTTTTCTGGATACGCATTACAAAACAACATCATACGTACTAAACTGAGTGCCAACTAAAGAAACCGATGTTATAAGATATGAATTATGGAATGGAAAGAAACATGTGTTGTCTTACTTACATGTGCGGGGTTACAAAGAAATAGTTAAGGCCTCTTCAGGTAAAAATATTGCACCCTGAGGAACAAAGTGTATCTTTATTGGATACCCCAAAGATACAAAGGGATAATACCTATAAAATACATCAAAAAAATGTTGTGGTTGATAGTTTTCCCACATTTTTGAGGAAGATAGTATCTCTAAAAGAGATATTTGGATCTTGATAGACATCGATGAAATCAAGGATCAATATACATAAGAGATGGTACTCGAAAAAATTTCACAAAGCCCTGTGGAAGAAGAAATTATTCCAGAGATACAACTACAATGTTGGAGTACTATAGAGGTTAGAGAACCACAATGGTATGTTCTTATAGTCCTTGAGAATGGTAAATAATTATTTCATGATAATAATGATCCTATTACCTATAATAAATCTGAAAGTGGAACAAATGATTCCAAGTGGAAAGAAGCCATGAATTCTAAAATGGGTTTCATGTACCAAAACCAAGTCTGGATTTTTGTATACCTTCCAGTATATGTAAATACTATTGATTTAAAATGGTTATACAAGATGAAACTGGACATGGAAGGACAATTCACTACCGATAAGGCTTCACTGGCTGTAAAAAGGATTAAACAACATCAAGGCATTGACTACAATGAATCCTTTTCACCGGTTGAAATGTAGAAATGAATAATAATTAAACATACCATTAAATATTTCCTTGACTATGAGATTTGAAAAATGGATGTAAAACAAGGCTTCTTTAACGGGGACCTTCAAGTAGATCTCTACAAAACACAGCCAAAAGGGCTTGTGACTCCAAAGGATGTCAAAAAGTTCTTCAAGATGAATAGTTCCATTTATTGATTAAAGAAATAATCCATGTTAGGGAACATTTTTTTTGATGAGGTCATAATAGAAGTTGGATTCATAAAGAATGAATGTGATCCATGTGTTTATAAATTGTTTGGTGGGAGTGAAATCATTTTCTTAATAGTATATTTTTATGTATTATTACTAATTGTAAATGAAATACTAGTATTACATGAGGAATGAAAAAAAATGTGTCATCAGACACATGAGGAATGAAAAAAATGACAATTACTCCATACACATTAGAAATTGGGTAAGTCATGTATGTTATTCTTTGTAATAGAAATGATTTTTCCTACCCATTAAGTGTAATTGTAAAATATCAATCTAATCCATGATACCACAATTGGATGGAAGTTAAGACTATACTTATGTATTCAAGGTGTACTAAGGAAATATTCCTAGTTTATAGAGGATACGAGGAACTAGTTATCATAGGGTATGAAAATTTTATTTTCCAAACTGATAAAGATGATATAAGTCACAAACAGGATACATATTCACATTTAATGGAGGTTTTGTGAGATTAAAGAGCTCAAAGAAGGCTCTAGTTGTAGATTATACAGTATAATATGGGTATATTGTGGATTATGAGGATTCTAAATATGTATTATGGATGAAAAACTTCTTCAAAAATCATGATGTGGTATCTAGAAGTAAAGATCATATCACACTCTATTGTGATAATACTATAGCGGTAGATCTTGAAAAAAGGCCAAGGTCACATCGATGGATGAAGCACATACATTGTAAGTATCATCTCTTGATGGTTTTTTCTCAGAGAGGTCATGTTGTAGTGAGCATTATTTCCATGGAAGACAAAATAGAGGACCCCTTGACTAAATCCTTGAATCAATAGAAAAATGATTATCATGTTAGGTCAAGGGGACTACAGGTCATAAAAAGTTGAGTATATTCCCAGTGTGACTTTTTTGTAGTTGGTGTCCTGGGACCATCTATTTGAACTTTTATTACATGTATATTCGATGTAATAAATATTAATAAAATTTAGTACATCATATTATTTGTTTTTTTGATTGAATCAAATGTCATAATGTCCTAGAGTATATGTTGCATTGATAAGGTTATAGAAATTCCATAGTATGATGAGAACCATGATGTTCTATGAAGATATTCTCAAATAATGTTATGTGGTTAATAATTTACTATTATGGGATACATAGTATATAGACTATCAGGTGCGAGTACTCGTAAGAGGATGATTCTTCTTCTCATGAAATTTGCAATTGGTGATCTCTAAGATGGAATATTATGAGAACAGATGCACCAGTAACAATTCCACAGGTTTGGGTGTCATTTGATATTTCTTTCTATGAACATGTGTGATGGTCCTTAGACTTCGATATTATTATTTATTCAGGTAATAACTCACGTACATAGATGTATTTCATAAACCATGATGATAATTGTTCATGGAGAATTTGGATATATTGGGTGCGTCACGAGTGACATATCATTAATGAATAAGTTGAGGAAGGATTTTTCCATTCCATCTTTATGGAATATGATATCTCGACTCTTTATTTGAAATTGAATTGTCACATTAAATTCCATGGACTTGGTGTTATGACGTGTTTATTTCAAATAGTTAAAGAAAGAAATATCGAGAATATATTTTTGGTGACATGGATGTGAAAACTGCTTGATGGGATATTGTGACAAATGGATTACATTACACAGCGAGAATTCATATGTGGTTGTTGACATTATAACATTAATTTATTTCACTTGGGAGCCATGACCAATTGCTCGATAGTAATCTTATAATTTAGGAAATCCAACAAAATGACAACGATAAAATATCATAGTGTGACACAGTGAGGGTTTCCATTTATCTCAATAAAATTATATTTGAGTTTAATTAATGGAATAAATATTATTATCAATTCCAAGGAATAATTTTTTTATGTTATATTGATCATATAAATTAAATAAATATTTCTTCTATATCTTGTGAATAAATTATAAATTTTTTTTATTGAATATCTTAATAAATATTTACTCACTAGATTGTGAATACAATATTTTTTTATGAATAAAATATTTATTTGATTTTTCAATTAATTATAGAGACGTTTGAATGAACCAAGACTGAGTCCAATGAAAAATATTAATTAACAAGACGGTTGTGTAATATTTTTTATTTCCCAAGTTGTGGTGTAGAAAAAAATAATTATTATATAATTATTATTATGAGTTATAGGATTTAGTAAAGTTTATAAATTTTATTTAATGGATGGAATGAAATTAAAATATATTTCTACTTAAATCCAACTACATAAGTAAGAGGCTATGTCTATTGTGTAGAGCATCCAACAAATTTAGAATAGGGAATTGTTGATCACAAAAATTATCTCTCAACTCCTACTTCTCTATCCCTCTCAAGAATGATAATTCCAAGAGATATTTCTTCAAGACCAAGGAATTCACAATCAATAATGAACAACCCACGACATTTGACTTGTCACGCTATCACCCTGAGATCGAGTGTTGTAGCTCAGAGATCATAGGAGCATGTGTGGATCCTCGCAAGAGAGATTCTATTCTTGGATCCTCACTATGAAACAAAGGTAATCCTAAAGGTTCTTTTCAGAAGATGAACATTCACCAATGAATAATGTTCCTTAGTAAATTTATTTATATCTTCAAATATAAAATAAATTAATTGTGAATTTGACATGCAAGACACTGACTCTTATTTTCAGGCAACGATTATAAAAATAAATTTTAATATTCCGCTCTCCTCCCCATGCTTCTGCTGCACCCAAAACCAATAAACCTCATCCCCCAAAAATAATAAATCCTCATCCTGAAACCCCTAATTAATCATCCCCAAAAAACCATAAACCTTAAATCCCAAATAAACATAAACATTCTACCCCAAAAAACCCTAAACCACCAACCCCAATAAAGTATAAACCCTCAACCCCAACAAACAGTAAACCATAAGCACCAAAAAACCATAAACCCTCAACCCCAAAAATACCATACCCTCATCCCTAATAAACCCTATACCCTCATCCTCAAAAGACCCTCATTCCCAAAATACCCCCAACCCTCATCCCCAAAAAACCCTTGACACCCTCACCCTAAAAACCCTCAACCCTTAGGCCATAAAAACCATCAACCCTCTACCCCCAAAATCCCTCAACCTAATAAAAATCTAAACCCTTAGCCACAAAAAAACCGTAACCCTCATCCCCTAAAAACCCTCAACCCTCAACACAAAAAACCCTGAACCCTCATCCCAAAAAAACCCTAAACCTTCATCCATAAACAACCCCTGACCCTCAGCCTCCAAAACCCTCAACACTCATCCATAATCCCAAAAAAACCTATAAATTATCATCCCTAAAATAACATAAACCCTCAACCCCAAATAACGCTCAACCCTCAGTTCCAAATACAGCTCAACCCTCAACCCCCAAAAACCCAAAAATGCTCAAACCTAAAAATCCATAAACACTCAACCCCCAAAAACCCTCCACCCTCGGCCCAAAAAAACCCTCAGCCCTTATCCCAAGAAAACCCTTAAATGTTTTCATAAAAACCCTCAACCCTCATCCCAAAAAACCCTCATCCCTCAGTGTAAAAAAAACTAAACTCTTATCCCCAAAAAATCCTAAACCCTAGCCCCAAAAAACCCTAAAACCCCATATGTCCAAAAAAATCAACCCCCAACCCCAAAAAACATACAACCCTCATCCCAATAAAACCATAAACACTCATTACAAAAAATCATCAACCATCAACCCCAAAAAACCCTCAAACCTTAGCCCCCCAAAACCTTAAAATCTCTGTCCTAATAATTATGAAACCCATAGCACCAAAAAAACCTAAACCCTTAGCCCCCCAAAAAACCCTGAACCCTTATCCCAAAAAAACATAAACCATCAGCCCTAAAAACCACATTCCCTCATACACAAAAAAACACTCAACCCTCACCCCAAAAAACCATCTACCCCTACCCCCTATAACCCTAAACCGTCAACCCCAAAACCCTTATCCCTTAACCCTCAACCCCCCCCCCCCCAAAAAAAACCTAAACACTCAGCCCAAAATTACTTAGAACCTCATCCCCAACAATACCCCAAAACTTGACCCCTAAATAACTCCAATCCTACATCCCAAAAAAACCATGAACCCTCATCCCCAAAAAAACCATGAATACTCAACCCCAAAAAACCTAAAACTCACAGCCCTAAAGAACCCAAAAATCTCATGCCCAAAAAACCCTAAACCGTCATCCCAAAAAAACCCTAAAACCACATCCCTAAAAAACCAATAACCATCATTACAAAAAAAACCCTAAATCCTTGACCCCAAAACCATAAACCCCCCACAACAAAAACAACCCTAAACCCTTAGCCCCAAAAATCCCTCAACCCTCAGCCCCCAAAAAACTCTAAATCTCCATCCCTAAAAACCGTCAAAACCATCAACCCCAAAATCCTAGTACCCTCTACCCCAAAATAACCAAAACCAGCTGCATCAAATAACATTGAATCCTCATCCCCAAAAAACACAGAACCCTCAATAGAAAAAACCCCTCACCCCCAACCTAAACCCTCATCCCTAAAAAACCATGAACATTGAGCCCTAAAAAACCCATAACCCAGAACCCTAAATAACTCTATAACCTCAAACTTGGAAAACCATAAACCCTCACCCCCAAAAATCCCTCAAACCATCATCCAAAAAAAACCATGAATTCTCAGCCCCAAAAAAACATGAACACAGAACATTAAAAAAACCCTGAACCCTCATCCCCAAAAAACCATGTACCCTTAACACAAAAAAATTGTGAACCCCGGGCCCTGAACAACCTTGAACCCTCATCCTGAAAAAACTATGAACCCTAATCCACACAAAACCCTGAACCCTTATCCCCGTAAAACCATCAACCCTCTTCCCTAAAAAACCATGAACCCTCATCCCCATAATACCATCAACACTATTCACTAAGAAACAATGAAGCCTCATCCCAAAAACACCATATAACGCCTTTCCCCGAAGAACACTCAGCCCACGGCCCAAAAAAATATATCAACCCTCACATGGAAAAAATAACACAATACCCAGCCCCCCAAAACCATCAACCGACAGCCCTAAAAATCCTTCAACCCTTATTAAAAAAACCTCAACCCCAACCCCCAAAAAACCATAACACTCAGCCTCATAAAATCCTAATCCTTTAGCCCCCAAAACCATAAATCCTGAGCTACAAAAAACCCTAAACAGTCATCCCCACAAAAACATAAACCCTTAGCCCCAATAAACCCTAAAAGATTATCCCCCAAAAACCATAAACCCTCAGCCCCAAAAAAACCGAAATCCCTAAGTCCAAAAAGACCCTAAACCCTAAACCCAAAAAATCCATAAAACATGATACCCAAAAACCATAAACCCTCAGCCTAAAAAAACCCCAAAACCCACAGTCCCCAAAAACACTAAACCCTCAACCCCAAAAATACCCAAATGCCTTAGCCCAAAAAACCCCTAAACCCACACCCCAAAAAACCCCCAACACTCATCGCCAAACCCCTTAAAACATCAGCATTAACAACCCTAAGACCACATTTCCAAGAAAACCTAAAACCTCTTCCCCAAAAAACCCTAAACCCTCATCCCCCAAAATCCCTAAACCAGTATCCCTAAAAATCCTAAACCCCCATCCCAAAACCCTAAACCCTTAGACACAAAACCCATAAACCCTTATCCCAAAAATTTCTCAACGCTCAACCACAAAAATCAATGGACCCTCATCCTAAAAAAAACCTTAACCCTTACCAAAAAATAGGCATAACCCACAACCACAAAAAACCTAAACCCCCAAACATTGAACAATCATCCCCAAAAAACCATAAACCCTTAGCCCCCAAAAACCCTAAATGAACTTTCCAAAAACCTATAAACCATAATCCCCAAAAAAACACTAAACCATAAACCAAAAATTACCCAAAACCCCCATACCAAAAAACTGTAAACCTGGAGCCCCAAAAAATACTCAAACCCTTATCTTCAAAAAAACCTAATCCCTAAGATATTGAAAACCCTACACCCTCATCCCCAAAAACCCAAAACCCTTATCCCAAAAAAATAAATAACAATCATTCCAAAAAACCTAAAACCTCTTTCCCCAAAAATGCTAAAATCTCCTCCCCAGTAAAACATAACCCCTTATCGACAAAAACCCTAAACCCTCAGATCCAAAAAATCCCTAAACCCTCATACCCCAAAACCCAAAACCTTTTGACCAAAATGCCCCTAAACCAATATCCCCCCCAAAAACTCAAAAAACTCATCCCCAAAACCCCCTAAACCAAAAGCCCATAAAATCCCTGATCCATCATCCATAAAAACCCCTGAAACCTTATCCTAGAAAAACCCTAAACCATTATCCTGAAAAAACACTAAACCCTTAGCCACCAAAAAACCTGAAAACCTAGTCCAAAAAAAACCCTAAAACATCACCCTAAAACAACATTGAACTTTAATCCATAAAATATAATGAACCCTCAATCCCAAAAAAACACTGAACCCTCATCCCTACAAAAACCTTAACCTTCAGCCCCAAAAATAATGAACTCTATGCATCAAAAAACCATAAATTATCAACCCCAAAAACCCTCAACCCCCACAAAACCCCATCCCCAAAAAACCCAAAACACTAATCACCAAAAACAACTTCAACCCTCCGCCCAAAAGAACCCTCACCCGTTTTCCCAAAGAGACCCTCAACCCTAACACAAAAAACCAAAAACACTCAACCCTAAAATACCCTTAACCCTGAGTCCCAAAAAAACATAAACCCTAAGCCTTAGAAAACCCATAACCCTAAACCCTAGAATACCCTAAGCCCTCATCCCAAAAAAACCCTAAACCCCCATCCTGATAAAAACCTAAACACTCATCCCTAGAAAACCCTAAACCCTCTACCTCAGAATCCTATAAACCCCCATCCCTAAAAAACCCTAAACCCATAGCCCCATAATTCTATAAAACCTCATCCCAAGAAATCTTTAAACCCTTAGACCAAAAAACACTTAAAACCTCAACCCTAGAAAACTCAAAATCCTTATCCCTCAAAACCCATTAACACTTATCCCTAGAAAACCAAAAACTATAAACACTAACAAAACCATAAACCCTCAACCCTAGAAAACCCTAAAACCTCATCCACAGAACACCCAAAACCTTTAACCCTAAAAAACCCCTCAACCCATAACACCAAAAAACACTAAACCCTCTACCCTTGAAAACCCTAAACCCTTATCCCCATAAAACCCTAAACCCTCATCCTTAGAAAACCCTAAACCATTAGAACCAAAAAAAACCTAATGCCATCACCTTAGAAAACCCTAAAAACCCATATATAGAAATAATTAAACCATCATCCCTAGAAAACCCTCAGCCCCAAAAAACCATAAACCCTCACTTATAGAAAACACCAAACCCTAAACCCAATAAAACCCTAATAAATCAACTATAGAAAACTATAGACCCTCATCCCTATAGATCCCTAGACCCTCATACCTAGAAAATCCTAAATCATCATCTCTAGAAATCCCTTAAACCTCATCCCTAAAAGACCCTAAAACCTCATCTCTAGAAAACCCAAAAACTTCAACCCCAGAAAACCCTAAACCCTCAGCCCCGGAAAATATGCAACCGTCATCCCCAAAAACCCTAATCCCTTTCCCCTAGAAATACCTAAACCCTCAGCACTATAAAACCCTAAACACACAGACCAAAAAACCCAAAACCCTCATCCCCATAAAACCCTAAATCATTTACCCCAGATACCTATAAACCCTCATCCCTAGAAAACTCAAAACCCGGATCCCTAGAAAACCTTAAACCCTCATCCCTAAAATTCCCTAAAACATCAGCCCCAAGAAAATACTAAACCTGGATACCCAAGGTACCCTAAACCCCAAACCCCATAAAACCCTAAACCCTCATCCCAAGAAAATCCCAACCCATCTTCTCAAGAAAACCTTCAACCCCAAAAAACCCTAAACACTGAGCCCAAAATAACCAAAACCCTTTTTCCATAAAAATAAAAAATCTTCATCCGTAGAAAACCCTAAACCCACATCCCCATAATGTTATAAACCCTCAAACCTATAAAACCCTAAACCATCATCTCCCAAAAAACCCTAAACACTCATACCCATAAATCTATAAAACCTCAGCCAGAAAAAACCCAATATCTTCAGCCTAAGAAATTCCAATACCCTAAGACCTAGAAAACCAAAAACCCTTAGTCCAGATAACCCTAAACCATCAAACCCAGAAAAAATTAAACCTAAATCCCTAGAGAAAACTAAACCCCATTTCCCATGAAACCCTATACTCTAATCCCCAGAAAACCCTAAACCCTCATTCCTGAAAAAACATATACCGTCATTCTTAGAGAACCTTAAAACCTCATCCCTAGAAAACCCAAAACCCTCATCCTAAGATAACACTAGAACCTCATCCCTAGAAAAACCTAGAGACCCATCCCAATAAAATCCTATACTATGTTCTCTAGACAAACCTAAACCATCAGCACTAGAAAACCATAGACCCATAGAAATAAAAAACCCTAGACCATCAACCCCTGAAAACCCTAGACCACCACCCCCATAAACCATAGACCCTCATACCCAAAAAAACATACACACTCATCCCTAGAAAACCCAAAACCTTCAGCCCAAGAGAACCATGAACCCTCATCCCTAGAAAAACCTAGACACTCAGCACTAGAAAAACCTAGACACTATGTACTAGAAAAGCTATTAAACTCATACCTAGAAAACCCTAGACCCTAATCCTCAAAAAACCATAGAACCAAATCCCTAGAAATACATAAATACTAATACCTAAATCATCTGAAACCCTTATCCCCCAAAAAAATAATCCATCAGCTCTAGAAAACCCTAGACCCTCATCCGGAAAAAACCCTAAACCATAATTCTCAAAAACACATATGCCCTCATCCTAGAAAACCTAAAACCTTAGGCCCTAGAAACCCCTAATCCCTAACCTTGAAAAACACAAAACAATCATTCCTATAAAACCCTAAATCTTCAGTCTTAT
Organism: Viscum album; assembly: GCA_963277665.1. NCBI lineage: Eukaryota > Viridiplantae > Streptophyta > Magnoliopsida > Santalales > Viscaceae > Viscum > Viscum album. Next base: position 1,801,597,508 of record OY728164.1, read on the forward strand.
AAAATCATAAACCACAGCCATGAAATCTCTGAACACTCAGCCCTAGAAAATCAAAAACACTTATCCCTACATACCCTAAATACTTGGACCCACAAAACTATAATCCCTCAGCCACACAAAACCATAAATCAATTTACATAGAATATTCTAAACCCTAACCCCCATAAAACCCTAAAACCTCATAAAAAAAATTCTAAACCTCCATCCGCAAAAACCTCTAAAACCTCAGTGCTAAGGAAACCTAAACACTCAGCCTAAGAAAATCGTAAACAGTACATCCCAGAAACCATAAACCCTATTCCCCAAAATATCTTAAACCCTCCGCCATAAAGAATCCTACACCCTCAGAACCAGAAATCCCTAGACCCCAGGACCTATAAAACCCAAAACCATCATCCCTATAATCACCTAAATCCTCAACCCTAGGAAAATATAAACACTAATTCACAAAAAATCATAAACCCTTATCCCCAAAAAAACCCTCAACATCCAGCCCCAGAAAACCTTAAACCCTCATCCCACGAAAATCCTAAACACTCTGCCCTAGAAAACCCAAAACCCTAAGCCGTATAAAACCCTAAACTCTTATCCAAATAACACTAAACACTCAATCATTAAAAAAACTAAATACTGAGTTCTAGAAAATCCTGAACCCTAAATCCTAGAAAACCATGAAACCTTGTCCCTAGAAAATCCCAGTCAATCAGCCCCAAAAAACACTAAACTCTCAACCCCCCAAAACCCAAAACCCTAAGCCCTAGAAAATGCTAACTCTAAGCCCCATAAAATTGTAAACCCTCATCCCCAAAAACCATAAACCCATATTCTAATAAAATCCTAAAAACTCATCCCCATAAAAGCCTAAATCATTTTCCCCCCAAAACCCAAAACCCTAATCCATGGAAAACACTAAACCATCTGCATTATAAAACCCAAATATCTCAATACTAGAAAAAAATAAACCATTACCCCCATAAAATCTTAAACCCTTAGCCCAATAAAACCCTAAACAATCATCCCCAGAAAATTGTAAACCCTCATCCATAGAAAACCCTAAACACTTTGAACCAAAACACCCTAAACCCTCAAACATAGAAGACCCTAACCCCCACCACATAGAAAGATGAACCCTTAACCCTAGAAAACCCTAAACCCCAAAACCTATAAAACCTTAAACCCTCATACCCAGAATACACTAAACCCCCAACCCTAGAAAACACAAAACCACAAGTCCTAGAATACCATAATCTACTAGTCATAGAAAAACCTAAATCCTCATTCTCCTAAAAACCTAAAACCACATCCCTATAAAACCCTAAAACCTAACCTATGAAGACCCTAAAACCTAATCCCAGGAAACATATAAACATATAGTATAGTAAACCTGAAACCCTCATCCCCATAAAACCCTAAACCTGAAACACCAGAAACACCTAAATCCTCATCCAAAGAAAAATCTAAACTCTTATCCCCCAAAAAACAAAACCCTCAGAACATGAAATCCCTAAACCCTCAACCACAAAAAACCTAAAACCTAAACCCTAAAAAACCCTAAACCTTCAGCCCTATAAAACCCTAAACCCATAGACCCAAAAAATGATAAACCCTTAGACCAAAAAAACCATAAACCCCTAGCCACAGAAAACCATAAACCCTCAGTCCAAGAAAAACATAAACCCTCAATCCAAAAAAAACCTAAAACCACATCCCTAGAAAAACATAACCCCCATTTCATAAATCCCTAAACCCTCAGGCCAAGAAAAACTTAAACCCACATCCCTAGAAACCCCTAAACACTCAGCACCAGAAAACCATAGACACAAAGCCACAAAACCCCTAAAACCTCATCCATATAAATACCTAATTACTCATCCCTAAAAAACCTAAATCGCCACCCCTAGAACATGAAACACCCCTATCCCTAGAAAAACATATACCCACATCCCTAGAAAAACCTAAATCCTCTACCCTAGAAAACCCTAAACCCTCACCCCCCCAAAACCCTAAACCATCCTCCCTAAAAAACCCTAAATTGTTAGCCCTAGAAAACCCTAAACGATCATTCCATAAAAACCCTAAAACCTCAGCTTTAGAAAAATCCTAAACCCTCAACCCAAGAATTCCATAAATCCTTATCCCTAAAAAACCCTAAAACCTCAACCTGAGAAATCTAGAAAACCTTTATCCCTTGAAAGGGTGAAACCCTCATCCATAAAAAACCCTAAAACCCCATCCCTTGAAATCCCTAAACCATCATCCCAAGAAAACTCTAAAAGCTTAACCCCATAAAACCTTAAACCCCCATCCGAAAAAAATAATAAAAACTAAAACCATTAAATCCACAATCCATCATCCCTAAAGAACCCTAAACCATCATCCACAGAAAACCCTAAACCCTGAACACTATAAAAAGACAAAAAATTCAGTCGATGAAAACCCAACACTCTCATCCCAAGAAAACTCTAATTCTTTGACATTGTATAACTCTAAACAACCAGCCCTAAAAACACTAAATCCTCATACCTTGGATACTTTAAACCCTAAACCCTAGACAACACTAAAACCATAGCCATAGAAAACCCTAAAACCTTATCCCAGAAAACCCTAATCCATTAATACAGATATATATTTTAACCCTCATCCCCAGAAGTCCTTAAACCCTTAACATTAGAAAACCCTAAACCCTCAGCCCTAGAAAACTGCAAACCCACATGGCTAAAAAACCCAAAACCCCCATCCATAGAAAACCCTAAACCCTCATTCATAGAAAAACCTAAACACTCATCCCTAGAAAATCCTAAGTCTTTATCCCCACAAAAACCTAAAACCTCATCACTAGAAAACCAAAAACCCAAAACCCTAAAAATGCCTAAACCCTAATCCACCAAAAACCCTAAACCCTCATCCCAAGAAAACCATAAAACCTCACCAAAAGAAATATCATAACCAAAAATCCTAGAAAAACCTTAACCCTCAGCCCCATAAAATTGTAAACCCACAACCCAAGAAAACCCTAAACCCCAAGCCTAGGAAATGCCAAACTCCAACACCCAAAAAATTCTAAACCCCCATCCTTAGAAAACACTAAACCCCACTCCCCAGAAAATGGTAAAATCCCAGAACCAAAAAACCCTAAATCCCATCCCAAAACATTGTAAGCCCCCAGCACTAGAAAACCCTAAACAACCTTCCCCAGAAAACCATAAACCAGTTTCTCAGAAAATCCAAATCCCCCAGCCTCAGAAATCCCAAAACCCTTAATATTAGAAAACCATAAACCCCCAACACTAGAAATTGTTAACACCCCTATTCTAGAAAGTCCCAAACCCCAATCCCTAGACAACCCATAACACTCATCCCCAAAAAGCATAAACTTCCATCCCCAGAAAACAATAAACAAATAGAACTATAAAATAATAAACACCCATACCTATAAAAACATAAACCATCAGGACAAGATAATACTAAACCCTCATCCCCAAAAAAATCTAAACCCATTTCCCCAGAAAACCCAATACCCTTAGTCCTAACAAACCCTAAACCCTCATCCCCAGAAAAATCTAAAACCTCATCCCCAGAAAACAGTAGACTCTATTCCAATTAAAACTCTAAACCAAAATCCCATGAAAACCCTAATCCTTGATCTATAGAAATATGTAATCCCTCATCCCTATAAAACCAATGACACTCTTCCATACAAAACCAAAAATACACATCCCTAAAAAATTCTAATCCCTCAACCCCAAAAAATCCTAAACCTTAATCCCAATTATATTCTAAATTCCCATCATTATAAAACCCTAAAACCACTACCTCAAAAATCCCAAAACCATTTTCCCCAAATAAACCTAAACCATCATCCCTTAAAAACCGTAAGCCATAATCCCTAGAAATCCTTAAAATCTTAGTCTCAAAAAACCCTAAACATTCATCCCCTGAAAAAACGAAAACCTCAGGCCCAAAAAACACTAAACCGTTAGCCCCAGATAACTTTAAACCCACATCCCTAGAGAAACCTAAACCCCCATCCCTAGAAATACAAAATCCTAATACCCATAAAACCTAAAAATTCATCCATAAAAACCCTAAATCCTCATCTCAAGAAATACCTAATACCCTATTATCCTAAGTAAATCATAAACTCTAAATCATAGAAAACTCTAAACCCTAATCTGTAGAAACCATAAAACCTCATCCCCAAAAGTCCCTAATCCATCAACCATAGAAAAATCTAAGACCTCATCCCTAGAAAAATGTAAACCACTGGCACTAAAAAACCCTAATCCTTTATCCATAGAAAACCCTAAACCCTCGTGTCTAAAAAACTCTTAACACTTTACCATCAGCCCAAAAAAACATAAACCCTCATTACTAGAAAATTGTAAAACCTAATCCCGAGAAAAAACTAAAACCCCCAAAAAAGAAAACACTAAACCATCATAAAAAAACCCTAAACACAATTCCCTAGAACAAATTAATGAATCATCCCCAAAAAACCCTAAAACCTTATCCATATAGAAACCTAAACCCTAAACCCCATAAAAATGTAACCCCTCCACCCCATAAAACCCAAAACCCTTCGCCTTAGATAACCCTAAACCCTGAGCCTCAAAAATCCCAAGACCCTCATCCTTAGAAAATAGGAAGTTTTCATCCCAAGAAAACCCTAAACATTCATCCCTAGAAAATCATGAACCCCTAGCCCCAAAAAATCGAAACACACATCCCAATAAAACTATAATCCTTATCCCTAGAAAACCCTAAAACATCATCCCTGAAAAACCCTAAACCCTTATCCCCATAATACAATAATACTGATTACATCGAAACCCTAGAACCTCATCCTAAGAAAACCCTACACTCACACATCTAGAAAAACAAAAACCATCAGCCCCAAAAAACCATAAACCCTCTTCCCTGGAAAACCCTAAACCCTCAGCCACACAAAACACTAAACCCTTATACCCTAAAAACCCACAAACCTTATCCACATAAAACCATAAAACATAGCCCCAAAAAACCCTTAACCATAATCCCCAAAAAATTGTAAATCCCCATCCCCTATATAAACTAAACCTTAACCCCATAAAAAACTAAACCCTTATCCCCCCAAAACCCTAATCCCTTATCCACAAATACCCAAAACACTTATCCTAAAAAAACCCAGAACTCTAAACCCCCAAAAATAGAAAATCCATTTCCCAAATAACACTAATCCATCATATCTAGAAAATCCTAAACCATCATCCCTAGAAAACCCTCAACCTTTTTCCCCAGAAAACCCAGAACCCAAATACCTATAAAAACATGAACCCTATTTAACTAAAATCCATGAAACCTTATACCCCTAAAACCCTCAATGCTAATACCTAGAAGACCCTAAACCATCATCACGAAAAATCCCTAAAACATCATACTAGGAAAACCATGTACCCTCAGACGAAAAAAATACCAAAACCCTCTTCCCATGAAAACTTTGAACTCTTAGACCTAGAAAACCCTAAACCCTCACCCCCAGAAAACCCCGAACCTTCCTCCCAAGAAAACCTTGATCCCTCATCCCTAGAAAAAGAATATCAACTAGCACTAGAAATCCCTGAATCATCTTCCATAGAAAACTATAAACCCTTAGTCCCAAAAAATGCTAAACTGTCAGCCTAATAAAACACTTAAACTTTACCCCCAGAAAAAAATTGAACCCTCATCCCCAGAAAACCTTTAACCCTTATCCCTAATAAATTTGGAACTATCGACCCTAGAATATTTGGATCCCTATACCCTAGAAAACCCTAAACCCTTAGCGTCAAAAAACTCTAAATCCTTAGTTTCAGAAAAACAAACACCCTCATTCCCAAAAGACCATTAACCCCTTGCCCCAAAAGACAATAAACCCTAAATCCCAGAATAAAATAAACCCTAATCCTTAAAAAATAGTAAACCCTCACCCCCTGATTAACCAAAATGCTCATAAAATGAAAAACCTATACTCACATCCCCCCAAAAAATAAATCCTTAGCCCAGAAATCCATTAACCATTATCCTATGAAAACCCTAAAACCATATCCCAATAAATCCCCAAAACCTCATCCCCAAAAAACGCCCAAACTCTCATCCCTAGAAAACCATAAACTCCTTATCCCTAGAAAACCCAAAAACGTCACCCTAAAAAACCCTAAACCCTTATCCCATAAAAAATGTAAACCCTAATCCCTAGAAAACCCAAAACCCTCAACTCTTGAAAACCATAAACCCTCAGCCACAAAAACCTCGAAACCTAAGCCCCCAAAACCTAAAACAATGATCCTTAGAAAACCATAAACCCTCATCCCTAGAAAATCATTATCCCTCAGCTCTTGAAAACACTAAAATCTCAGACATAGAAATCCCAAAACCATCCACCCCAAAAAACACTAAACCCTCAACAATGAAAACCCTAAAAAACAGTCCAAAAAATCCTAAACCCTCAGCCCCAAAAATTCTAAACCCTAATCCCTAAGAAAACTATAAACACTCACCCCCAAAATAAACGATAAACCCAAGATACCTCTAAACCCTCATCACATGAATCCCCTAAAAAATTGTCCTGAAAAACTCCTAATTCTTCATCCCCAAAAATACCCTAAACTACCATCCACATAAAACACTAAACTTTCAATCCCATGAATCCTTAAACCATAAACCCCAAATAACCATTAAACCCTCAGCCTTAATAGAACCTAATCCATCTGCCGGAAAAAAACCCTAAATGATTATCCAAAAATCCCTAGAACTGCATCCCCAGAAAATCTAAAACACTCATCAAGAAATATTCTAAAAACTTATCCACCAAAACCCCTAAACCATCATCCACAAAAAACCGTAAACCCTCGTCCTCAAAAAACCCCTAAAACCTCAACCCATAAATCATTAAAACCTCATCCCCAAACAACCCTAAACACTCAATTCATGAAACCCCTAAACCATCATTCAAAAAACCATTAAACACTCATCCCTAAAAAACCGTAAACCAACTACCCTAGAAAACTCTGAATAGATTATCCTATAAAACCCTAAACCCTCATCCATATAAAACCCTAAACACTAAACTGGAGGAAACCCTTAACCCTCAACCTTAGAAAACCCTAAAACCCCATTCCCAGGAAACCTTAAACTTCCCTCCCTAGAAAAGCCTAAAATATTAGCCACAAGAAACCCTAAACCCTTATCCCTAGTAAACCATAAACCCACATCACCATGAAACCCTAACCTTCAATCATTGGATACCATATATCATCATCCCTTGTAAACCCTAACCCCCATAAAACCCTAAACCCTCATAAAAAAATATCCTAAATCTCCATCCGCAAAAAAACTCTAAAACCTCAGTGCTAAAGAAACCTAAACACTCAGCCTAAGAAAACCCTAAATAGTCCTTCCCATAAACCATAAACCCTAATCCCTAAAATATCTTAAACCCTCAGCCACAAAGAATCCTACACCCTCAGCACCAAAAATCCCTAAACCCCAGGCCCCATAAAACCCCAAACCATCATCCCTAGAATCACCTAAATCCTCAACCCTAGGAAAATATAAACACTAATTCACAAAAAATCATAAACCCTTATCCCCAAAAAAACCCTCAACATAAAGCCCCAGAAAACCCTAAACCATCATCCTCCGAAAATCCTAAACACTCAGCCCTAGAAAACCCAAAACCCTAAGCCCTATAAAACACTAAACTCTTATCCAAAGAACACTAAACACTCAATTGTAGAAAAAACTAAATACTCAGTTCTTGAAAACCCAGAACCCTAAATCCTAGAAAACCATGAAACCTTGTCCCTAGAAAATCCTACTCAATCAGCCCCAAAAAACACTAAACTCTCAACCCCCCAAAACCCAAAACCCAAAACCCTTAGCCCTAAAAAATGCTAACTCTAAGCCCCATAAAATTGTAAACCCTCATCCCCAAAAACCATAAACCCATATTCTAATAAAACCCTAAAACCTCATCCCCATAAAAGCCTAAATAATTTTCCCCCGAAAACCCGAAACCCTAATCCATGGAAAACACTAAACCATATGCCTTATAAAACCAAAAGATCTCAATACTAGAAAATACTAAACCATTACCCCAAATAAATCTTAAACCCTTAGCCCAATAAAACCCTAAACCATCATCCCCAGAAAATTTAAACCCTCATCCCTAGAAAACCCTAAACACTTTGAACCAAAACACCCTAAACCCTCCAACACAGAAGACCCTAACCCCCACCACATAAAAAGATGAACCCTTAACCCTAGAAAACCCTAAACCCCCAAACCTATAAAACCTTAAACCCTCATCCCCAGAAGAAACTAAACCCCCAACCCTATAAAACCCAAAACCCCAATTCCTAGAATACCATAATCCACTAGTCATAGAAAACGCTAAATCCTCATTCCCCTAAAACCCTAAAACCACATCCCTATAAAACCCTAAAACCTAACCTATGAAGACCCTAAAACCTAATCCCAAGAAACATATAATCTTGTAGTATTGTAAACCTGAAACCCTCATCCCCATAAAACCCTAAACCTAAAACACTAGAAACACCTAAATCCTCATCCAAAGAAAAATCTAAACTCTTATCCCCCAAAAAACAAAACCCTCAGAACATGAAATCCCTAAACCCTAAACCCCAAAAAACCTAAACCCTAAAACCCAAAAAACCCTAAACCTTCAGCCTTATAAAACCCTAAACCCATAGACCGAAAAAATGATAAACCCTTAGACCCAAAAACCCATAAAAACCTAGCCTCAAAAAACCATAAACCCTCAGTCCTAGAAAAACATAAACACTCAATCCCATAAAAACCTTAAACTAAAGCCCTAGAAAAACATAACCCCCATTTCATAAATCCCTAAACCCTCAGTCCAAGAAAAACCTAAACCCACATCCCTAGAAACCCCTAGACACTCAGCCTCAGAAAACCATAGACACAAAGCCAGAAAAACCCTAAAACCTCATCCATATAAATACCTAAATCATGAGCCCTAAAAAACCTAAATCGCCACCCCTAGAACATGAAAAACCCTTATCCCTAGAAAAACCTATACAAACATCCCTATAAAAAATAAATCCTCTACCCTAGAAAACCCTAAACCCTCACCCCCCAAAAACCCAAAACCATCCTCCCTAAAAGACCCTAAATTGTTAGCCCTTGAAATCCCTAAACGATCATTCCATAAAAATCCTAAAACTTCAGCTTTAGAAAATCCTAAACCCTCAACCCAAGAATACCATAAATCCTCATCCCTAAAAAACCCTAAAACCTCAACTTGAGAAATCCAAAAAACCTTTATCCCTTGAAATCCTGAAACCCTCATCCATAAAAAACCCTAAACCATCATCCCTAGAAATCCCAAAACCCTCATCCCAAGAAAACTCTAAAATCTTAACCCCATAAAACCATAAACCCCCATCAGAAAAAAATCATAAAAACTAAAACCATTAAATCCGCAATCCATCATCCCTAAAGAACCCCAAACAACCATCCACAGAAAACCCTAAACCCAGAACACTATAAAAAGACAAAAAATTCAGTCGATGAAAACCCAAAACTCTCATCCCTAGAAAACTCTAATTCTTTGACATTGTATAACTCTAAAAAAACAGCCCAAAAAACACTAAATCCTCATCCCTTGGAAACCCTAAACCTTAAACCCTAGAAAACATTAAAACCATAGCCATAGAAAACCCTAAAACCTTATCCCAGAAAACCATAATCCCTTAATACAGATATATATTTTAACCCTCATCCCCAGAAGTCCATAAACCCATAACATTTCAAAACCCTAAACCCTCAGCCCTAGAAAACTGCAAACCCACATGACTAAAAAACCCCAAACCCCCATCCATAGAAAAACCTAAACCCTCATCCCTAGAAAAACCTAAAAACTCATCCCTAGAAAATCCTAAGTCCTCATCCCCACAAAACCCTAAAACCTCATCACCATAAAACCCAAAACCCTAAAAAAACCTAAACCCTAATCCACCAAAAACCCTAAACCCTCATCCCAAGAAAACCCTAAAACCTCACAAAATGAAATATCATAAAGAAAAATCCTAGAAAACCCTAAACCCTCAGCCCGATAAAATTGTAAACCCACAACCCAAGAAAACCATAAACCCCAAGCCTAGGAAATGCCAAAATCCAACACCCAAAAAATTCTAAACCCCCATACTTAGAAAACTCTAAACCCCACTCCCCAGAAAATGGTAAAATCTCAGCACCAAAAAACCCTAAATCCCAACCCAAAAAATTGTAAGCCCCCAACACTAGAAAACCCTAAACAACCATACCCAGAAAACCATAAACTAGTTTCCCAGAAAATCCAAATCCCCCAGACTCAGAAATCCCAAAACCCTTAATATTAGAAAACCATAAACCCCCAAAACTAGAAATTGTTAACACCCCTATTCGAGAAAGTCCTAAACCCCCACACCTAGACAACCCATAACACTCATCCCCAAAAAGCATAAACTCCCATCCCCAGAAAACAATAAACAAATAGAACTAGAAAATAATAAACACCCAGACCTATAAAAACATAAACCATCAGGACAAGATAATACTAAACCCTCATCCCAAAAAAAATCTAAACCCATTTCCCAAGAAAACCCAATACCCTTAGTCCTAACAAACCCTAAACCCTCAGCCCCAGAAAAACCTAAAACCTCATCCCCAGAAAACACTAGACTCTTTTCCAATTAAAACTCTAAACCAAAATCCCATGAAAACCCTAATCCATGATCCATAGAAATAAGTAAGCCCTCATCCCTATAAAACCAATGACACTCTACCATATAAAACCAAAAATACACATCCCTAAAAAATTATAATCCCTAACCCCATTAAATCCTAAACCTTAATACAAATGATATTCTAAATTCCCATCATTATAATACCCTAAAACCACTACCTCAAAAAACACAAAACCATTTTCCCCAAATAACTCTAAACCCTCATCCCTCAAAAACCGTAAGCCATAATCCCTAGAAATCCTTAAAATCTTAGTCTCAAAAAACCCTAAACATTCAGCCCCTGAAATCACTAAAACCTCAGGCCCAAAAAACACTAAATGGTTATCCCCAGATAACTTTAAACCCACATCCCTAGGGAAACTTAAACCCCCATCCCTAGAAATATAAAATCGTAATACCAATAAAACCCTAAAAAGTCATCCAGAAAAAACCTAAATCCTCATCCCAAGAAATACCTAATACCCTATTATTCTAAGTAAATCATAAACTCTTAATCATAGAAAACTCTAAACCCTAATCTGTAGAAACCATAAAACCTCATCCCCAAAAGACCCTAATCCATCAACCATAGAAAAAACTAAGACCTCATCCCTAGAAAACTGTAAACCACTAGCACTAAAAACCCTAATCCTTTATCCACATAAAACCCTAAACCCTCATGTCTAAAAAACTCTAAACACTTTACCATCAGCCCAAAAAAACATAAACCCTCATTACTAGAAAATTGTAAAAACTAATCCTAAGAAAAAACTAAAACCCCCAAAAAAGAAAACCCTAAACCCTCATCAAAAAAATCCTAAACCCAATTCCCTAGAATAAATTAATGAATTATCCCAAAAAAACCCTAAAACCTTATCCATACAAAAACCTAAACCCTAAACCCCATAAAAATGTAACCCCTCCACCCCATAAAACCCAAAACCCTTTGCCTTAGATAACACTAAATTCTGAGCCTCAAAAATCCCAAGACCCTCAACCTTAGAAAATAGTAAGTCTTCATCCCAAGAAAACCCTAAACATTCATCCCTAGAAAATCTTGAACCCCGAGCCCCAAAAAATCTAAACACACATCCCCATAAAACTATAATCCTTATCCCTAGAAAACCCTAAAACATCATCCCTGAAAAACCCTAAACCCTTATCCCCATATAACAATAATACCGATTACATGGAAACCCAAGAACCTCATCCTAAGAAAACCCTAAACTCACACATCTAGAAAAACAAAAACCATAAACCCTATTCCCTGGAAAACCCTAAACCCTCAGCCACACAAAACACTAAACCCTCATACCCTAAAAACCCACAACCCTTATCCACATAAAACCATAAAACCATAGCCCCAAAAAACCCTAATTCCTCAGCCCCAAAAAACCCTTAACCATAATCCACAAAAAATTGTAAATACCCAGTCCCTATATAAACTAAACCTTAACCCCAAAAAAACCTAAACCCTTATCCCCCGAAAACCCTAATCCCTTATCCACAAATACCCAAAAACCTTATCCCAAAAAAACCCAGAACTCTCAACCCCCAAAACCAGAAAATACATTTCCCAAATAACATTAATCCATCTTGTCTAGAAAATCTTAAACCCCCATCCCTAGAAAACCCTCAACCTTTAGCCCTAGAAAACCAAGAACCCAAATCCCTATAAAAACATGAACCCTCATTACCTAAAATCCTTGAAACCTTATACCCCTAAAACCCTCAATGCTAATACCTAGAAGACCCTAAACCATCATCCCAAAAAATCCCTAAAACATCATACCCGGAAAACCATGTACCCTCAGACCCAAAAATACCTAAACCCTCTTCCCACGAAAACTATGAACTCTTAGACCTAGAAATCCCTAAACCCTCACCCCCAGAAAACCCCGAACCTTCCTCCCAAGAAAACCTTGAACCATCACCCCTAGAAAAAGAATATCAACTAGCACTAAAAATCCTTGAATCATCTTCCATAAGAAAACAATAAACCCTTAGCCCCAGAAAATGCTAAACTATCAGCCCAAGAAAACACTTAAACTTTACCCCCAGAAAAAAACTGAACCCTCAGCCCCAGAAAACCTTTAACCCTTATCCCTAGAAAATATGGAACTATCGACCCTAGACTATTTTGATCCCTATACCCTAGAAAACCCTAAACCCTTAGCGTCAAAAAACTCTAAATCCTTAGTTTCAGAAAAACAAACACCCTCAGTCCCAAAAGACCCTAAACCCATTGCCCCAAAAGACAATAAACCCTAAATCCCAGAATAAAATAAACCCTAATCCTTAAAAAATAGTAAACCCTCATCCCCTGATTAAACAAAATGCTCATCAAAAGAAAAACCTATACTCACATCCCCAAAAACAATAAATCCTTAGCCTAGAAATCCTTTAACCATTATCCTATGAAAACCATAAAACCATATCCCCATAAATCCCCAAAACCTCGTCCCCAAAAAACCCCCAAACTCTCATCCCTAGAAAACCATAAACCCCTTATCCCTAGAAAACCCAAAAACATCACCCTCAAAAACCATAAACACTTATCCCATAAAAAATGTAAACCCTAAGCCCTAGAAAACCCAAAACCCTCAACTCTTGAAAACCATAAACCCTCAGCCACAAAAAACCTCGAAACCTAAACCCACAAAAACCTAAAACAATGATCCTTAAAAGACCATAAACCCTCACCCCTAGAAAATCATTATCCCTCAGCTCTAGAAAACACTAAACTCTTAGACCTAGAAAACCCAAAACCATCCACCCCAAAAAACACTAAACCCTCAACAATGAAAACCCTAAAAAACAGTCAGAAAAATCCTAAACCCTCAGCCCCAAAAATTCTAAACCCTAATCCCTAAGAAAAATATAAACACTCACCACCAAAAAAAACCATAAACCCAAGATACCCCTAAACCCTCATCACATGAATCCCCTAAAAAATTATCCTGAAAAACTCCTAAATCTTCATCCCCAAAAATACCCTAAACTACCATCCACATAAAACACTAAACTATCAATCCCAAGACTCCTTAAACCATCATCCCCAAATAACCATTAAACCCTCAGCCTTAACAGAACCTAATACATCTGCCCGAAAAAACTCTAAACCATTATCCCAAAATCCCTAGAACTGCATCCCCAGAAAACCTAAAACCCTCATCAAGAAATATTCCAAAAACTTATCCACCAAAACCCCTAAACCATCATCCACAAAAAACCGTAAACCCTCATCCTCAAAAAAACCCTAAACCCTCAACCCCATAAATCATTAAAACCTCATCCCCAAACAACCCTAAACACTCAATTCATGAAACCCCTAAACCATCACTCAAAAAAACATTAAACACTCATCCCTAGAAAACCCCAAACCATCTACCCTAGAAAATTCTAAATATATTGTCCTATAAAACCCTAAACCCTCATCCATATAAAACCCTAAACACTCAACCTGAGGAAACCCTTATCCCTCAACCTTAGGAAACCCTAAAACCCCATTCCCAAGAAACCTTAAATTTACCTCCCTAGAAAAGCCTAAAATATTAGCCACCAGAAACCCTAAACCCTTATCCCTAGTAACCCATAAACCCCCATCACCAAGAAACACAAACCCTCAATCATTGGATACCATATACCATCATCCCTTGTAAACACAAAACCTTAGGCATAGGAAACCCAAAACCCAAATCCCCATAAAAACATAAACCTAATCCCAAGAAAAAACTATACCCCCCAGTCATAGAGAACCCTAATTTCTCAACCATATAAAACCATAAACCATTATAAAAAACCCAATCTCCTATCCCCAAAGAACCTTAAACACACAGTCCTAAAAAAATTATAATAACCGCCCCCCAAAACCCTAAACCCTCACCACTAAAAAACCTTACACCACTATGGAAAAAAACCCATAAACCCTTATACCTTGAAAACCCTGAACCATCATTACTAGAAAACCTTAAACCCTCATCCCTAGAAAACCCTAAACCCTCGGCACTAGAAAAACCTAAATACCCAGCCCAAGAAAATTCTATAACCTTAGCCCTAGAAAACCCAAAACCCTCAGCCCCAGTCAACCCTAAAACCACATCCCTAAAAAAATCCTAAGCCCTCATCAATAGAAAACCCTAAACCCTCAGTGTCAAAAAACCCTAAACTGTCATCCATATAAAACCCAAAACCCTCATCCCTAGAATACCCTAAACCCTTAGCCCTATAAAATGATATAACATCATCCATTAGAAACCATAAACCTTCATCCCTATAAAACCCTATACCCTCAGCACTAAGAAACCAAAAACCCTCAGACATTGAAAACTTTAAACCCTGAGCCCTATAAAACATAGATCTCACATTCCCTCTAAAACCCTATACCGTCGATCCTTAAAACCCAAAACCCTCATCCCAAAAAAAATATTATCCCCAAAAATCAATAATCCCTAAGACCCAAAAAACCCTAAACCCTCATATTAAGAAAATACTATTACCTCACCCCTAGAAAACCTTAAACCCACAACCCCAAAAAATCAAAAAACCTAAACCCCAGAAAAACCTATGTCGTTAGACCTAGATATACATATACCCTCAGCCCCAGAAAACACTAAGACCTCAATCCATGAAAACCCTATGCCTTAAACCCCATAAAACCAAAAACACTCAGCCCTCAATAATTCTAAACCCTCATCCCAAAAAATAACTAAATCCTCAACCCATAAATATCATTAACCCTAAGACCCAAAATACCCTAAACCCCAGCCTTACAAAACCCTAAACCATCATCCCTAAAAACTCTATGAACTCAACCAAAAAAATCAATAAACCCTAAGACCTAATAACCAAAAACCTTCATCCACAGAAAACTCTAAACCATCATCACAAAAAACCCAAAACCCACAGACCCAAAAAACCATAAACCCTCAACCATAAAAAAATACACCCTTAACTCTAAAAAACCCTAAACAGTCAACTGCTGAGAACTCTGAACCCTTAGCCCTAAAAACCCAAGACCCTCAACACAAAAAACCTAATATCCCAAGAACCCTAAAAAATCATCCCCAAAAAATTGTAATCCCCCAGTCCCATGAAACCATTAACCCTAATCCATAAAAAATTATAAACCTGCATCCACAAAAAACTCTAAAACCACATCCATAAAAAACCCTAAACCCTATGTCATAAAAACCCTAAACCGTCTACCCCAAAATTCCTAAAACCTCAGAACCAAAAAACCCACACCCCTCATCTCCCAAAACATTGAACCCTCAGATGAAAAAATGAACCATTTCCCAAGAAAACACTAAACACTCATCCGCATAAAACTTTGAACCCTCAACCCAAAAAAATCTTGAACCCTCAGTCTGAAATATTCCTGAACCTATAACCCCAAAAATCCTGAACTCTCATCCACCTAAAACCCTGAAAATATAACCCAAAAGAACCCTAAACCCCTATACCCACAAAACACTAAACCCTC
This sequence comes from Viscum album, assembly GCA_963277665.1. Lineage (NCBI taxonomy): Eukaryota > Viridiplantae > Streptophyta > Magnoliopsida > Santalales > Viscaceae > Viscum > Viscum album. Next base: position 1,801,613,759 of record OY728164.1, read on the forward strand.
AACCCTTGAAAACCCTAAACCAAGAAATCACTAAACCCCCATCCCCAAAAATCCCTAAACCCTCATGCCTAGAAAACCATAAAAACTCAGCCCAAGAAAACCCTAAACCCATAGCCTCGGAATACTATAAACCTTTAGCCCTAGAAAACCCTAAACACTCTGCATCAAAAAACACTAAACCCTCAACCATAAAAAACCATAATCCCTCATCCATAGAAAACTCAAAACCCACTGATCTAGACAACCCTAAACCCTCATCCCTAGAAAACCCTGAATCATTATCACTAAAAAAACCCTGAACCCTTAGACCAAAAAACCCTCAACCATTATCCATAAAAAACCCCAAACCCCCATCCCAACAGAAACCTAATCCCTCAAACCAAGAGAAAAACTAAACCCGTTTCCGCGTAAAACCCTAATCCTCCAACACTAGAAATCCCTAAACTCTCATCCCTATAAAACCTTAAACACTCATACCTAGAAAACCCTAAACCCTCAAAAAAACCCAAAACCATCATCCATAGAAAACCCTAAACCAACGGACCCATTCTACCAAAAACCCACTACGCTATAAATCCTAATCCATTAGCCCTAGAAAACACTAAACCTCATCAATAGAATACCTTAAACCATCATCCCTTAAAACCCTAATCACTTATCCCTAGAAAACCGTAATCCCTCAACCCTATAAAACCATAAACCCTCAACTCCATAAAATCTTAAACCCACATCCTCATAGAACATTAAACCCTTATCTTAATAAAACCATAAACACTCAACCCTATAAAATCCTAAACCCTCAACCCAATAAAAACATAAATGATTAGCCCAAAAACCCCAAAACCCTCAAGGACAAAAAAACTAAAACCCTAAGCCATAAATAATCTTACAACCACATCACCAAAAATTCCTAAACCCTAATCCCCAAAAAACCCTAAACCCTCATCCCAAAAAACAATAAACCCTTAGAACCAAAACACAAAATCTTCATCCTCAAAATATTCAGAGCCCTATCAAAAAAAATTCCTATCACTCAACCAAAAAAAACCATAATACCTCTACCCCATAAATCCATGAACCCTCATCCCTAGGAAACCCCAAACCCTTGGCCCCCAAAAAACTAAACAATTGTCCTCAAAAAACCAAAAAACCTTATACCTAAGAAAATCAAAACCCTCAACCCCTAAAAACCCTAAACCCACAATACCAAAAAACCCTAAACCCAAATCCCCAAAAATTGTAAACCTACATCCCTAAAACATCCTTAACAATCAACCCCAAAACTTGAAACTCTCAACCCTAAAGAACCCTAAACCCCTAACGCCCTAAATCTTTAAGCCCTCATCCCCAAAAATACATAAAAAATTAGCCCCAAAAATACCTCATCCCAAATCCCCATAAAATCCTCAACCCTCAACCCCAGATAACCCTCAACCTTGAGCCCCAAGAACAGCTAAAAAATACCTAAAACATACTCAATATTCATCCATAAAAACCCTAAACCCCATGATTAAGAAAACCCTAAACCCTAATCCCCCAAAACCACTAAACCTTGATCCCCAAAAAACCCTATAACCTCATCCAGAAAAATACACCCTCAACACTAAAAAACCCTCAACTATCATATTTTGAAAATCCTAAACCCTCATCAAAAGATAACCATCAACTCTCAGCCATAAAAAACCCACAACCATCATCCCTAGTAAACACCCAACCCTCATCCCCCCAAAATACACAAACCCTTAGCCCCAAGAATACCTCATCTCTCAAAATCAAAAAACCATACCTACAACCCCAAAAAACCCAAATCCTCATCCCAAAAACTACAAACTCTGATCCTAAAAATACCCCAATCCCTATCCCACCAAAATTAGAAACCATAACCCAAAAAACTCTTAAACACTCACCCCAAAAACCCTTCAACCATCATCACTAAAAACTCTCAACCCTCCACCAAAAAAAACCCTCAACCAACATCCCAAAAAAACCTGAAAATGTCCTACCCAAAAAATAATAAACCCTAAACTGTCATGCTTTAAAAAACCTTAACCCTAATCCCCAAAGAACCCTCAAAATACAAAACCCTTAGACCCAAAACCCCCCAAACCTCTTCCCCATAAAAAAAACAACACTTATCACCCCCAAAAAAATAACACTCACCTACAAAATCCCCATACCTCAGCCCCAAAATACCCTAAAACCTCGACCCCAAAAATCCCAAAATGTCATCCCAAAAAACCCAAATATTCCAGCCTAAAAATCCATAAAACCTCATCCCCCCAAAACCATAAATACTCAGCCCTAAAAACCGTAAACCACAATCCCCACAAAATCCTAAACCCCCGACCCCAAAAATTCCTAAACCCTCAGCACCAAAAGACTCTAAAACCTCATCCAATAATAACCTGAAACCCTTAGCCCAAAACCCCCCAACTATCAGCCCCAAAAAACCCCAAACCCTTATCTCAAACCCCCAACACTCATCCCTAAAAAAAGACCTACACTCAACCCCAAAAAACTCTCAACACTCAATACTCAGCTCCATAAAACCCTAAACAATCATCACTAAAAACCCCAACACCCTCAACCCTCAAAATCCCTAAACCCTCAACCAGAAAAAACCCTCAACCCTCAACATGAAGAAACACTAAATGCTCTTTCGCCCAAAACCTTCAACCTTAATCCCCAAAATACCCTCACTCATCATCCCAAAGAAACCAAAATCCATATTCTAAAAAAAATACATAAACCCTCTTCACGAAAAAAACCCCTAAACCCTCCACCCCAAAATACTCCCACTCATAGCCCCAAAAACAACTGAAACCTCATCCCCAAAAAACCACCAACCCTCACAAAAAAACCCGACACTATCATGCCCAAAACCCCCTACCTTCAACCCCAATAAACATCTGACCATCAGTCCACAATACCCCAAACCATATGCCTTAAAACCCCCAACCCTCATCCCCAAGAAACCCTTAAACCCCAACCCTAAAAAACCTCAACCCTCAACCCCCAAAAAACCCTCAAACACCAACCCCTGAAACCCTCAACCCTCAACTCCAAAACACCCCAACCCTCATCCCTAGAAAGCCCCAAACCTTATAACCAAAAAACAAACAACCATCAGTCCAAGAAGACACCCAACCCCCATCCTGAATAAAACACCCAACCCTCATCCCCCAAACCCCCCCAACCCTTATCCCCCCAAAAATGCAAACCCTCATCCCTAAAAAGCACCCAACCCTCAACCCTAAAAACCCCAAAAAAACATTCCCACAAAATCGCCTACCCTTATCCTTATAACTCTACCAACCCCAATCTAAAAAACCACCCACCTTATCTCAAAAAACCCCAACCCTCATACCAAAAACCCCCAACCCTCATCCAAAAAAAATTCCCAACCTTTACTAGAAAAAAAACCCTCAACCCTCTTCCTTTAAAAAACTAAACACTAAACCCCCAAAAAACCCTAATCACTCGTCCCCAAAAACCATAGATCCTCAACCCTAAATATCCAAAACCCTCATCCAAAAAAACATATACCCACATCACCCCAAAACCCAAAACCCTCATCCCTAAAAAACCCTAAACCCTCTTCCCAAAAAAAATTAATCACTCAGAACCAAAAAACCCTAAACCCTTAGACAAAAAACCCTAAACTCTCAGCCAAAAAAATCCTAAACACCAATTTGTTAAAAACACTAAACCCACATCGCTTAAATTTATAGACCCCCATAATGAAAAAATCCTAACCCTCATCCCCATGAAACCCTTATCTCCAAAAACCCCTAAACCCCCATCCCCACAAAACCATTGACGCTCAGTCCCAAAAAAACCCCTTCAACATTTCCCCAAAAAACCCTAAATCCCCCATGCCAAAGAAACCAAGAACCTCAACCCCCAAAAACCATTAATATTCAGCACCAAAAATCGTGAGGCCTTCAACCCCAAAAAAAAAAGAATCTCTTATCCAAAAAAACCCAGACCCTCCGCATTAAATAACCATAGACCCTCCACCAAAAAAAACAAAAGACACTCAATCCAAAAAAAACTACTCCCCCAACCATGAAAATCCTTTAACATCATCCCAAATATACTTTAGACCCTCATCCACAAAAAAATTAGACAGTTATCCCCAAAAAAAACCCTAGACACTCATCCCCAAAAAACCCTACACCCTTATCCCTAACAAGATCTAGACCCACATCCCCAACAACCATTATAACCTCAACCCTAAAAAACTCTATACCCATGACCCCAAAAAAACCTAGACCCTCAGCCCCCAAAAAACCCCTTACACTTAGAACCAAAATAAACTAGACCCTAATCAAGAAAAAACCATAGACCCCAAGACCAGAAAAACTATAGACCCTAAAGACTAAAATATCCTAGACCCTCACCAATAAAACCCCATGACCCTAATCCCAAAAAACCCAATATCCTTTCCCCTAAAAAACCCTAGAACCTCGGACCAAAAAACTAAGACACTAAGGCCCCCAAAACCCTAGAACCTTATCCTAAAAAAAACTAGACCTTGAGCCCTACACAACACTAGATTCTTAGCCCCTACAACCATACACCATCACCCCCAAAAAACCCTAGACCCTCAACCCCAAAAAACCCTACACCATCATCCCCCAAAAAAACCCTAGAAAATGAGTCCCAAAAAACCCAAGGCCCTCATCCTCAAAACTTCCTAAGAACCTCACCCCTAAAAACCCCTTGACCCTCATCTACAAAAAACCCTAGTCCCTCAGCTTCAAGATACCTGAGTCCATTAGCCCCAAAAAAATCTTGACCCTCAGCCCAAAAAATCCAAACACACCCAAACCCAAAAAACCATAGACACTCATTAATAAAAAAACCCCAACCCTCCTTCCAGAAGAACCTATATCCTTAGATGAAAAAAGACCTAGACCATCATCCCAAAAAAACCTATACACTCAGCCCCAAAAACACCTAGGCACATATCCCCAAAAACCCTAGATCCTTAGCACCCCCAAATAAACATTGATCTTAATCCCACAAAACCCTAGACCATCAACCCTAAAAAACCCTAGAATATTATCCCAAAAAATCCTAGATACGCAGCCCCAAAAAACCCTATAAACTATGCACTAAAACAACCCAAGACCATCTTCCCCAAAAAATCATGGACCCTCACCCGTTAAATACTATAGACACTCGAACCCAAAAACTCTAGACCAACAGCCCCAAAAAAACACTCAAACCTCATCCGAAAGAAACCCTAGACCCTCATCTCCCAAAACCCCTATACCCTCAATCCCAAAAAACAATAGACCCATGTCCCAAAAAACCCTTGACACTCAGATCTAAAAAACACTAGATCCTATGTCCCAAAATACTGTAGAACCTCAGAACCAAAATACCCTATAACCAAATCCCTAAAACACCATAGATCATTAACCCTAAAAAATTATTTAACCTCATCCCCAAATAACCCCAACCCATCAGCCCCAAAAAACCCCGAATCCTAACCACCCAAAACCCAAAACCCCAATCCACAGTAAACCCCAAACCCATTTCTCCAAAAAATCCCAAACCATCAACCCTAAAATACCCCAGATTCTCAAAACCAGAAATACATTAACCCATAGCCACCAAAAACCCAAAAGTATAGGCCCTAAAAAAACTTCAAACCCTCTAAACTAAAAAACCCAAAACACTTTATACAAAAAAACCCCAAAATATAATCCCCAAAAACCACTAAACACTCAACCATAAAAAAATTTGAAACCCATAACCCCAAAAAGACAAAAATAACAATACCCAAAAAACCCTAACCTATATGAAAAAAAACTAAACCCAAATCCCCAAAAAACACTAAACCCTCAGACATAAAAATAACTAAACCCTCATCCTGCAAAACCTTAAACGATCAACCCGAAACAAATCTAAACCCATAACCTCCAAACCCTAAACCATCATCCCTATACAACCCTAAAAACTTTTACATAAAAAAAATAAACCCTTAGAACCACAAAACCCTAAACCATCAATCCAACAAATTCTAAACCCTCTACTCCAAAAAAACATCAACCCCCATCATCAAAAATCCCCGAACACATAGTTATAGAAAAAACTAGATGATCATCCCCAAAAAATCCAAAATCATCAACCCAAAACCCCCCTAAACCCCATCTCAAAAAACCCAAAACATTTTCCCCAAAATACCCCAAACCATCAACCCCAAAATACCTTAAACGTCAACTCAATAATATCATCCACAAAACCTCATCATCAAAAAACCCAAGACCATCATCACTAAAAAAAACCTAATCCCTCAACCCAAAACAACCATACATCATCATCCTCAAAAAATACTAGAAACTCATCCCAAAATATTCTAACACCCTTAGAATGAAAAAATCACCCATAAAAACTAAAATTTCATCCATAAATAAAGATAAATCCTTAAAAAAATAAAATATTAGCCCCAAAAAACCCTAAACCTCGTACAAAAACTTCCAAAACCTAAACCCCAAAAACCCCTAAACCCAAACCCCAAAAAACCCAAAACCCTCACCCCCAATAAACCCAAAACCCTAATCCAAAAATATCCATAAAAACTCTTCCCCAATAAACCATAAAGTTTCAGCCCCAAAATACCCAAAATCCTAAGCCCCAAAAATCTCTAAATCCTCATCCCAAAAAATCCCTAAAAACTCATCCCAAAAAAACCCTAAAAACCTAAAACCCTCTAGTGAATTTATGAAATTATGAATCTAGTATATGGTGATGGAAAAATGAAATGTAGGTTAATGAACAAGTATTAAAGGCTACAACATCTTCCATGGTTTCTTCAAGCTTAAAGGATAACTCACCAACAATGGAGATACATCACTAATTCTGAGCGAAGGGAATTGACTAAAGTAATAAAGCTTCACAAAAAACATTAAATTCATTAAATTTAAGTGTATACATTAAAAATTACATAAAATAAAATATAAATTCAAAAAATTGATATTAATTAAAAAAATTATTTATAAGGCATGGGGACACTCAAAGGTCACATAAAAAGAACAAAAACCTCTTTCACATGCTAATTAATGACCCCGCTAACTAATGTAGTGAGACTCATTTTTAATGATTATTTTCACCATGTTCTCTAACCTAATTAATGTGATTATATGAATTTAATTCCTTTTCCATCTGGATATTCCAATTTTTCCCCATATAAGTGTATTGTGGCCCACCATTATGTCAAATGCAAAAATGTTGAAGCTGGTCCGATTTGAATAACCATTGGGCTTAAAATTATTCCCAAACCCAAAAGTATTCTCCTTGGGTTGAATATGTTCCAAATAATTTGCTTTGGGTTGGATGTTATTTTCCCCAAAATCCGTGGAATCATCTTCTCCAATATATGGATATAAATCCCTAATGTTGAATGATGAAGAAATACCACAAAAATCATCGAGTATGTTGATCTGGTAGGAATTTTTCAATTCATTCAAGTGCCTTGATTGGACATTAATCTCAGAGTGACAACATTTTCTTTTTTTGGATAGAAATATTTCCATTTGAAGGTAAATCCACACTTTTTCTAAACTTTTTAAAATTCCCTACATCTTATTCTTGTTATATAACCTCTTATATACTTTATTAAACATCTCTATTTGAGCTTGAATAGATTTTTATTGTTTCTTAATCTGATTTACCTTCTTCCTTACATCAATATTCACCTGAAAATCAAGTGGTAAATAATAATATTTTATATTATTTATTAGAATAATGACATTAATCACTTCAAATGTAGAATGATGATTGGAAGAAATTGGAGATCTATTGTATGGAAAATCATATTGTGAATGATTTAAATCCTAATATCACATATTCTTGTTCACTATTTTTGTAAAAATAGTTCCCAAAGTATGATTGGTAACTTATGTTTTCCCACCAGTTTGAGGATTATGGTAAGTGCTGAAAAGAAGAATCTTGTCAAATTTCTGCCATAATAACCTCCAAAAATGGATGAAAATTTTAGTTTCTCTATCTGAAACCTTGCTACGAGGAATGAAATGGAGTTGAACAATATCTTTCAAAAACAATTATCATTGATACTTTGGTAAATAAATAATGAAATCCATGTGGATATCATCCCATGGAAACCCTAAAATAGGTACTGGGGTGTATAAACCAAGCTTAAAATGATTCTTTTCTCTTTGACATGTCTTGCATTTAGAAAGGACTTTCACATTATTTTGCAGTATAAATTATCCTTCAATATATCCAGGGTTATTTTTATTCCAAAATTACCATAAAGTCCACCTTCATGAGTCTCCCAGATGATAAAGTCCCTATAATTACCAATTAGAATAAAAAACTTGTTTTCATGAAGATAAAAACATCATGCATGGAATAATCCTCTAACAAATATTTTTCAAAATTATATTAAAATAGATTTTAATCCCATATCCTACCAATAAACCTATATCATATATTGATATCCAGGAATTAAAGTATCTACAATGATAAGTAATTTATACCTTCAAGATAATGCATCTTCCACTAGGTTATCTTTCCACTTCTTGTTTTTTGATACAAATGTGAATGATTGGAAAAATTACACCCACGTGTAAAACCTAAAAACTAGCTTGTGTGTACTATTGATAAACCGCAATATATGATGGTGAAAATGAATAACAAACTATTAGGGTCTCAAATTATGTGACCAATGTTCTCGGGTTCTCACAATCTCATAAAATTCATTATCATAGGGGATGTAATTCCTCCATGAATCATTCAACTTCTCAGTGAAATGTGAAATGGGATGATTCCTTTGGATCAGTGCTTATCCTAACTCCACATACATCACACTCCACGTCAAATACATGATCAAAATATTTTAATGTAAAAACTTGTTTTTAAAAAAATGTTAATTGCTGATTTAGAATGATTAATTTATTTCCTTTGACATATAAAATTTCCCATATTTAAATCATCCATTGATAGTTACCTTGATCATGAAAGAATAAGAATCATATAAATGATAAAATGATTCCAAATAATTAAAACTCCATATTACTGTGAAGGATTCTGATGGTGTCCAAGATTTTTACTTCAACCATTGATTTATCCAACATGATTCCTTATTGTAATAACACATATCACAAAAAATACCACTTTCATTAACATTAACTCTCACTTTTATAACATCCCATAATAGTTTTGTTACCGTAGAATGCCAAATACCTACTAACGATGATCCACACAGCTCTCCACATCCTTATTGTAAATTAAAATATCATCTAGTTAATTATATATTTTTTACAAATAAATGGTTTCAAAGCATAATGTATGATTTCAATGAATTTACTAGGATCATTTGAGATGTTGAATGTCATGACCAACCAATAAAACAATAATCCATAAGTTTTAATGTCGTTTTCCATGGTTAAACTTTATTTATATGACTCTAGTGGTATCCAATACAAATGTCATCCTTCAAAAACATCGATAACCTATGTAATTCATTGACCATATTAATGAGTAGTGGAATGAGATACCAGTATTTTATGGAAATATTATTGATATATTTACTATCAATACACTTGAGACACATTCCTTATTTAATTGTAAACAATAATGATAAAATAGAACATAGGATCATACATGGACTTATAAACCCCCATCAAAAAAATAAAATAAACGGTCAGCACCAGAAAACCCTAAACCCTTAGCCCCAAAAAACACTAAACCCACATCCCCAAAAAACCGTAAACCCTCTTCCCAAAAAATCTTGTACCATAATCCATAAATAAACATAAAACCAAATCCCCAAAAAACCCCAATCACTAAACCCCATAAAACACTAAACCATTAGCTATAGAAAACCCTAAATCTTCATCCTTATAACCCTTAATCCTCAACCGAAAAATCCCTAAACCCTTATCTCCAAAATTCCTAATGCCCTCAGTTTAAAAAAAATCAATATCATAAACACCAAAAAAACTCTAAACACTCATCCCCAAAAATCCCAAAACTCCCATCCCTAACAAAAACTAAACCCAAAGCCTCAAAAAAATAAAAAACCTCATCCCCAAAAAATCAAAAAACCACATCCCCAAAAACCCCAAACCCTCATGCCCAAAAACTCCTTAACCATCAGCCCAAAAAACACGAAGCCCGCATCCTCTAAAATTAATTAACCCTCTGAAACAAAAATCGTTAAACCCTTATCCCCACAAAACCTTAACCCTCATCCCAAAATAACTATAAACCCTCAACGATAAAATCCCCTAAACCCTCATCCTTAAAAAAACCATAAACCCTCATCCTCAAAAAACAATGAACCTTCATCCCCCCAAAACCTAAACCCTCAACCCCAAAAAAACCCTTAAACCTAAACCCCAAAAACCCATAAAACCTCATCCACAAAATACTATAAACCCCCAGACACTAGAAACCTCAAAAAATCTTCCCTAAAAAACCCTAAACCCTCATCCCCAAAAATCCCTAACTGATCATCCCAAAAAACCATAAAACATCATCCTTAAAGAACCCTAAAACCTCAGCACCCAAAACCCCAAAACCCCAATCCCAAAAAATAGTAAAACCTCCCTCTCAAAACCACCTAAACACTCAACCCTAAAAAAAATAAACTTTTAGCCTAAAAAATCCAAAAACAATCATCCCTAGAGAAACCTAAACCCTTATCCAAAAAACACCCAAACCATTTTTCATGAAACCCCAAAACCCTTAGTCCTAAAAAATGCAATCCCTCATCCCCAAAACCCCTTATTCCTCAACCCCCCCCCCCCAAACCTTAAACAGTAATCCCTTAAAACACTAAACACTTTTCCCCATGAAACCTGAAATTCTCATCCCCAAAACCCCTAAATGTTCATCCCCAAAAACCCAAAACCCTCATCCCCAAAAAATACTGAAACTATTGTAAAACCCCCCTAAAATCTCATCCCCAAAACCTCTAAACCATCATCCATAAAAAACCCTAAACCCATAGTACCAAAAAACCATAAAACCTCAATCCCAAAAAACCATAAACCCTCATCCCCAAAAAACCATAAACCATCAGCCCCATAAAACCATAATCCCTCAACCCAAAAAAACCATAAACCCTCAACCCCAAAAAACCCCTAAACCCTTAGCATAAAAAAATGTAAACCATAATCCCCCCAAAAAACATAAATCCTCACCACCAAAAAAACCTAAGCCGTCAGTCCAAAATCATGCTAAAGCCTCAACCCCCCCAAACTCTAAACCCTCATCCCCATAGAACCTTAAACACTCTACCTATGAAAATTCTAAACCCTAATCCCTTGAAAATTCTGAACACCCACCCCCAGAAATCCCTAGATGCTTTGCCCCAAAAAAACATAAACCCTCACCCCAAAAACCCTAAACCCTAATCCCCAAAAAATAATTAACTCTCATCCCCAAAATAAATTAAAACCACGTCCCCAAAAAATGCTGAACCCTCATCCCCAAAAAACCTAAACACTCATCAATAAAAACCGAAAACCATGATCCAAAAAAACTATAAATGCTCAGCTATAAAAAAAATCCCTAAATGGTCATCCCCAAATAACCCTAAACTGTCAGCCCCAAACTACGATAAACCGTCAGCCCTCAAAACACTAAACCCTCATCCTACAAAATCATAAACCCTCACCCAAAAAAACCATATACCCTCTTCCATAAAAAATCCTAAACCACCATTCCCAAAAAACACTAAACCCCCATCCAAAAATAACCACAACCATCCGCCATAAAAAAACATAATCCCTCAGCCCTAAACACCCCTAACACCTCAGTGTAACGCCCTGACCCTAGTTACCCAGAGTCGGTGCATTATTACATAACATTGGCATGATCACAAGAAAGATCAAATCTCGAAAGACTGATTGGTTTAGTAGCCTTGGAAACACTAGATATATTCATAAGTCTTACATTACATCATAAAATGAAAAACTACTACAACAACATATTTTCTCCATAAACCACACTCATATCCCCACATAATATCCCTCCAGGTCATTCATAATTTACTTCTTCACTTCCTGGGAAAAATAAAACATAGAAAAGGGGTGAGCTCAAATGCCCAGTAAGGATAACAATATACCGGAAACTTTCATAAATAAGAATAAACATTTAAGGCTATGTATAACTAAAACAAAAGCCTTTAAAACTTGAAATTCAACATAGTATGGCAAAAGTAAAATGAAATAATGCCATTTACTTGTTCACATGGATATTCTACTAATCGAATAATCACATGAAATATCAATAACCACTTTCATAATGTTGGAATGCATAATGCCAGACTATAACCACATAGCCAAGGCCTCGTGCCAAGACTACAAATAAGATTTTGCCAAGGCCTTCTGCCAAGACACTAGTTTGTCTCATGAGGCCTACCGATGCATCGAGGAGCTATAGCGGGCTCCACCCGTCACATATTAAGTCCAATGCATTCCCATATGAAAAGGTTTAAACATAACATAAACATTCGTATTAAAACTAGCATAACAAATGTCAATAATTTCTCTACAAACTATGAATGGTATAAAAATAGCACATCCACAGTCAAACATATCACAAAACCTTCAATACAATATAGAAGTTTTGTATCATAATAAATCAATTTCAGATAAGCGTAAAATCCGTCAAAGGATGTTGACATAGATGAAATCAAAACTCTTTTTAGAGAAATATCTCTTTCAATTTTGAAATCATTTAAGAGTCATATATTTGTAAAATAAAACATTTTCTTTGAAAATATTCTAATAATCTTGTAAGGAAAACTTTGAAGATTTTATAATGGCGGAAAATAACCGCACCCGCCGTATAAGTTAAAAAAAACATTCTTACCTTAATTCTGTCGAAAAGGTTAAAAGGACCTTGTTTTGAAAACGACGGAAAGATTCCTCTTATAAAAAGTCAAACAAGGGTATAAATGACTTTAACCCATATTCTTGTACATAATAAAAATGTTTTGAAATACATTATTAAGAAACATGGATGTAAATGATAAAGAGATCCCAGTAGATTATTACGTATAAACAACCTCGGATAATGAAGAGATTGTGAAATAACCCTTACCAATTTGGTAACTTATGAAACATAAAACCCATGAAATAGGTATCATACAATTAATATGTAAATACACATAAATTAGAGTGTATTACACAAAGAATATAATTATGGGCAGTACATACACCACACAAAAGGTGATGGTGGCAATATGGCATGAATCTCACGGGAATAAGGAGTGAGATGAAAACCCCTTACCTTGTACTTTTCCTTGGTTGGGGTAGGTTAACCTCCTGTATAATGGTTAAATAATTGTTATTAAATTATACAATAATCATATGATATCATATATGATCTTTTAATATTGATTTGATAATAATATCTTAGTATTATCGTTGTTTCGGGTGTTAACTTACTTGTTTTCTTTTATATGTTTTGTTACGTAAGACAAGTTTGTAAAGTATATGTTGTATATTATTCATATCCATAATGATATCAAGTCCTTAAACATCATTTTTTAAATCATCAAATGATAATTATACTTGAATGGATACGATGGAGAATGAATCTCATCGCGTTCGTGGAGACGGTAGTCCGTACGTACGCACGAGCGACAATATCATTCTTTTGATATTAAAATAATATATAAATGGATGGTATATCAAATATAAAGAATCATTAACATGTTATATTTATTATTTACATGAGTTACATATCATTATTATACCCATCCAAATAATAATATATTGAATAACAATTACACCACGACGTGGAGACGGTAAGTCGTACGTACGCACGTATGGTGACATGTTATTCAAAGGGTGGATAGAATACTGAATATGGTTTTACCATATTTATAATAACATCACAGTATATATATGATACTGGAGTTATTATTTTAGAATGGTAACAACAAAGGAAGAAGAAGTGGAAGAAGAAATGAACTTGGAAAAGGGTGGTGAAATCATTACCTCTTCTTCGGGTTCTTCCTTTTGATTTGATCAAAAGGGCTCCTTAGGTTGGCTTTCTGATCAAACTAAGGCCTCTAGGTTGTAGTGAGGGAAGTTTTAAGAGTATTTGGGCAGATTTTGGCCGAACCAAAAGGCTTTGAAGGTGTGAATAAATGAGAAGGAGGAGTGCCCTTTTATAAGAGGGGTGAGGGGCACCTTTGGAAAAGCTAGAGATATTAGTTTATAATAAATTTATATTTGGTTTCCAATGGCTCCAAAGTTGACTATTCAAAGTTTAAGGTGGGTATGGGTCGAAAACAACTCAACCAATAGAATTTAGACAGGTTTGGGTACTTATATTAACCTTATCTTTAAGTATAAACTCTAAGTTAATTAGTTTCACTTTTACAATGTCTCTTTGTATTTTTATATAATATAGTTAATAAACTTACTATATACATCCAAGAGACCACCAAGTGGTTCATTAATGATGAAACTATCATGATATAAGTCTCTTGGCCGAACCTTAGATTTTTAGGAATTTAATATCAATTAATAATATAATATTTGTTTTAAGAACTCTTTTATGTCAATTTTGACACTATTCAATAGTTGATTTTTTTGAAACTCATAACAGATTTATTACTTCGAAAAAAGTAAATTAAATCAATCCTAATATATAATATTATCATATAAAATTAGTTTAATTCATTAAAAGTTTCATATTATATTTATTTGGGTATTTATAATATCAATTAATTTAATTTTTTACTATTTTAGTAATTACTGCATCATCATTGTGTCATAAATAAAATAAATTATTTAATGTCTAAAAATTAAAAATAAAATATCATTATGTAGGAAATCTTTTTATATTTCTAATGAATATTTATAATCTAAAATAAAACATATATAACCCTATGTAATAATTGTTTTTCTAAAAGATATATGCTTGTGTCATTTTTGTATTCATTTTAACTTAATTAAAATAAAGTGTCCCTATCACCTACAAGTGACACCATGGGGTCCCCAAATCGACCCAAATATTCCTATGGTCTAACATGTATCAACCAATAAGGCTAGGACACGTTTTAGGGTAATTTATTATTATTATAATATTATTTTTTAACCCTTATTTACCAGATTTACCCTTAACCATGGTAAATAAAATATTTACCACAGTAATTATTCAAAATGTATAAAAAAAAGGTACCTATTTACACAATTCGGACATACTGATTCCAAATATGGAATCCATTTTTCTAAATTCAAAACACATAAGTGGCAGAAATTAATTTAAAATTAATTCCCGCTGTCAACACAAAAAGCGTGTTTTTAAGAGATAATAACTATCAAAAGATTGACACTTGTTTATGTTCGGTTTAATTGTAAAATTATGTCCAATGACCCAAATTATATTAAATGGTAAAATTATATTCTAAATATACTTTAAAACCACTCAAATTCATAATTTATCACTATTAATTATTTTGATTAAAAAAGTTGTTTTTAATTAAAATTTAGTAATTTTCACTATTCATCAAAATATGAAAGTTATCTGAAAAGTACCAAAATTTCACCTTAGGCTAAATTCGATATTCCGAATCCAGAAATGAAGTCCATATAAAATATATATAATTTCGAAAAGTAGGTATTACTATTCATAACGGCTAGTTTGATTGGTTGTGGTGTGTGTTAAAACTCAAGGTTGCGTACAACACACGCTACTGTATTATTCAAAGAAAGCGTACCGTGGAAGCTTGGGATGTTTCATTTTAAATTTTTGATGTCCCCATTTAGTAAAAAAGTTTAAAGTATTGTATTTAAAAAGGGTTCACTATTAAAAGTTGATAAAAGTGCAATACTGAAAATGAATTTGTTCTTGCATTATATCTAAGAAACTCATAATATGGATTCTAAAATTATAAGGATTATATAAAGTTTAAAATTTAGATAATACTATTCAAAAACTCTTTTGAATGGATTTTTTTTGTAAGTCATGGTGTGATTGAACTCGGTGTTGCGTGTAGTGCAAGTTATTGAATTATTTTGAAGAAATAACACACTATGAAATCTTGGGGTGTTACATTCTCCCCTCCTTCAATAAATTGCGTCCTCACAATTTGAAATTGTTCTTCGAAAATAAAAGGTTGAAAATAGAAAATATATTTGTGGGAAAACCCACATCGGAAATTGGGTTACTAAAATTTAGTCTTAATATGAGGAAAAGAGAAATGAAAGGGTCACCACCAAATTATGATCTCGATTAGGAGAACATTGGTGGACATTAGAGACATATAATTGGAGGAAAAACGTAAATATTTATAGGTAGTGATTGAGGTCATCAATCACAAACAAGTATAAAATTGAGGTCCTTAAATTCATCAATCTATGATGATTTGAAATACCATCGGTTCAACAAAACATAGGGTATTAGGATAACACATTTTTGACGTTTCAAAATATCTTAGTTGAAATCCCACATCGAAAAATGAATTAATGAGGCCTCTATTTAAAATAAAGAGTCGAAAGTATGAAGATTACCTAAAATAACACATACTAGAGTTCCATGTAGGAAAATATGGATATGGAAGAAAAATCTAACCATCAATTATCTGATGGAGAGTGGTAGAGAACATGGCTATGAAAAGGCCAACAATCCCAAAGCCATAAATTAGTGATGATTTAAGGTACCATCTAGGAAAACATTTTTGTTCTAAGTTGCTTTTCTTAATGTTGAGGAATTTATTTATGAGATTGGCTAAGATCATAAGGAGATATACTTACTTTATAATTAGAGTTTTATCCATTAATAAATTTCTACCACAAACTCATCTTTCACTCTAAAAGATAATAGAATGTAAAAAAAAATTATTTACACTATTCGTATAGGGTTCCAAAATAAACGAATTTATAATTCATCTACAAGATCTTTTAATAAAAACTACATTATTTAATCCAGGACATCTCTTGGGCCAGTGGTAGGTGATACACCCTTGTCGCCCTTCGGTTGCGGGTTCAAGTCTCGCAGCCTTGCCGGACGCGACGGGTTGCCGCCCGACCTCCGGGTTGTCCTTTTATGGCAATCCCAAATAATACAAACTAGAACTATCCAAAATACTTCTGTCCAAACTCACAGTCCAACATTTATAAGGAAGGTAAACATAATATAGATCCTTTTTACCCCGTAATAGCATATGAATACCTTCATCATGTATTACCATATTCCTTATTGATTACATTCATGCTCCCTTATTCCATATAGAATGCTGGATATACTTCATCAATCCAAAAATGTTTTAAACCCCAACAATGATGGAATAGAAAAATCATTAATCAGCTTCAAGGTAGTCAAGAATATCCAATATATTTTATCCAAATCAATCATGTATTATTCTAAAATCACTACCTCGGTATCAGAACCATATTATGGTTTATCTTTCTCTCAAACATATATTTTCCAAAAAATTAACCTTCTATTGAGTCACTTTTCTTTGTTCCACACAATCTCAAGTCCTTAATGAAATAGTACTGCAGTGCAATCCTTATATACTCCATAATTATTATAACAAGTACATTATTGATACAACACTCAATTGACATAATCAACATAAGAACTCTAATCATTCCTCTTCATCTGTGGTAGTATCATGACTTGATTATTATCCAATAACATCATTTGCGGCATAGTCTGATGACTGGGACATAGGTTTGCGTAGTGTCCAAACTCCTTGCAAATGAAGCATTGTACATTTAAAACCATTTTCTTACCCTTGCAGTCACGTACTTTGTGCCCTTTTCCTCCACACTTATAACAAACTCCCATTCCTTTCAGGCAAGTTCCAGGGTGTTTCTTTCCATAGTTACCACATATGGGAAAATTCTTCTTTTCCCTCTTCCCTTTATCCATCTTTCTCTCTTCCATCCTTTTCTTCTCTTGTTTCCCTTCAAAGCCATAGGACTCAGTAAACTCTTTACTTATCTTATCAACACATGATATTATTTCTTCATATGATGATAATACATGGGAGACTATTTCTCTTATAAATTCTAGCTTAAGACCATGAAAGATATGATCCTTCCTTCTCTTTGGATCATGTGCATTTCTGGAGTTCTCATTCCTTCTACTGGGTGCCATTTCTAAACAATGGCATACACTAGATCAGTTTATGAATCAAAATACATAATCTCATACTTATAAAACACTTAACATAAATTTAACTATTTATGGATATAATCCATAATCATAAAAATGTTTTCTTTGAGGAAGTATATACTCATAAACCCTTCATAATGATTTGTAAAGAAAATGAGAGTTATCCTAAGCACATCCCCCGGGAGTGTCTTAACCAAAAGTGCAGCAAGGCCCGTTGTCGTGCACCAGTTCCCGTTCGAGTCTAGCTCAAAGCAGTGTTTTCGGGTTTTACCCCTAGGTACATCTGTGCCAGAGCCACCTCTACCTGATCGTATCCAGACAGGGATGTATTGCTCGGAAAACTCACAAAATCTCTACAATACCAAAATTCTAGGAAGTTCTTCTATACTAATCCTCAAAGTTCTTCTTAGGTCTACGTGCTCTAATCAGAGTTTATCTAAATCTAGCTTCCAAGGTTTGTACTAAACTTCCTCTGATACCAACTGTAACGCCCCGACCCTAGTTACCCAGAGTCGGTGCCTTATTACATAACATTGGCATGATCACAAGAAAGATCAAATGTCGAAAGACCGATTGGTTTAGTAGCCTTGGAAACACTAGATATATTCATAAGTATTACATTACATCATAAAATTAAAAACTAATACAACAACATATTGTCTCCATAAACCACACTCATATCCCCACATAATATCCCTGCAGGTCATTCATAATTTACTTATTCACTTCCTGGGAAAAATAAAACATAGAAAAGGGGTGAGCTCAAATGCCCAGTAAGGATAAAAATATACCGGAAACTTTCATAAATAAGAATAAACATTTAAGGCTATGTATAGCTAAAAAAAAGCCTTTTAAACTTGAACTTCAACATTGTATGGAAAAAGTAAAATGAAATAATGTCATTTACTTGTTCACATGGATATTCTACTAATCGAATAATCACATGCAATATCAATAACCACTTTCATAATGTTGGAATGCATAATGCCAGACTATCATAACCACATAGCCAAGGCCTCGTGCCAAGACTACAAACAAGATTTTGCCAAGGCCTTGTGCCAAGACACTAGTTTGTATCATGAGACCTACCGATGCATCGAGGAGCTATAGCGGGCTCCACCCGTCACATATTAAGTCCAATGCATTCCCATATGAAAAGGTTTAAACATAACATAAACATTCGTATTAAAACTAGCATAATAAATGTCAATAATTTCTCCAGAAACTATGAATGGTATAAAAATAGCACATCCACAGTCAAACATATCACAAAACCTTCAATACAATATAGAAGTTTTGTATCATAATAAATCAATTTCACATAAGCGTAAAATCCATCAAAGGATGTTGACATAGATGAAATCAAAACTCTTTTTAGAGAAATATCTATTTCAATTTTGAAATCATTTAAGAGTCATATATTTTTAAAATAAAACATTTTCTTTGAAAATATTCTAATAATCTTGTAAGGAAAACTTTGAATATTTTATAATGGAGGAAAATAACTGCACTCGCCGTATAAGTTAAAAAAACATTCTTACCTTAATTCTGTCGAAAAGGTTAAAAGGACCTTGTTTTGAAAACGACGGAAAGATTCCTCTTATAAAAAGTCAAACAAGGGTATAAATGACTTTAACCCATATTCTTGTAAATAATAAAAAAAATTTGAAATACATTATTAAGAAACATGGATGTGGATGATAAAGAGATCCCAGTAGATTATTACGTATAAACAACCTCGGATAATGAAGAGATTGTGAAATAACCCTTACCAATTTGGTAAATTATGAAACATACAACCCATGAAATAGGTATCATACAATGAATATGTAAATACACATAAATTAGAGTTTATTAAACAAATAATATAATTATGGGCAGTACATACACCACACAAAAGGTGATGGTGGCAATATGGCATGAGTCTCACGGGAATAAGGAGTGAGATGAAAACCCCTTACCTTGTACTTTTCCTAGGTTGGGGTAGGTTAACCTCCTGTATAATGGTGAAATAATTGTTATTAAATTATACAAGAATAATATGATATCATATATGATCTTTTAATATTGATTTGATAATAATATCTTAGTATTATCGTTGTTTCGGGTGTTAACTTACTTGTTTTCTTTTATATGTTTTGTTACGTAAGACATGTTTGTAAAGGATAGGTTGTATATTATTCATATCCCGAATGATATCAAGTCCTTAAACATCATTTTTTAAATCATCAAATGATAATTATACTTGAATGGATACGATGGAGAATGAATCTCATCGCGTTCGTGGAGACAGTAGTCCGTACGTACGCACGAGCGACAATATCATTCTTTTGATATTAAAATAATATATAAATGGATGGTATATAAAATATAAAGAATCATTAACATGTTATATTTATTATTTACATGAGTTACATATCATTATTATACCCATACAAAAAATAATATATTGAATAACAATTACACCACGACGTGGAGACGGTAAGCCGTACGTACGCATGTATGGTGACATGTTATTCAAAGGGTGGATAGAATACTGAATATGGTTGTAACATATTTATAATAACATCACAGTATATATATATGATACTGGAGTTATTATTTTAGAATGGTAACAACAAAGGAAGAAGAAGTGGAAGAAGAAATGAACTTGGAAAAGGGTGGTGAAATCATTACCTCTTCTTCGGGTTCTTCCTTTTTATTTGATCAAAAGGGCTCCTTAGGTTGGCTTTATAACCAAACTAAGGCCTCTAGGTTGTAGTGAGGGAAGTTGGGAGAGTATTTGGGCAGAGTTTGGCCGAACCAAAAGGCTTTGAAGGTGTGAATAAATGAGAAGGAGGAGTGCCCTTTTATAAGAGGGGTGAGGGGCACCTTTGGAAAAGCTAGAGATATTAGTTTATAATAAATTCATATTCGGTTTCCAATGGCTCCAAAGTTGACTATTCAAAGGCTAAGGTGGGGATGGGTCGAAAAAAACTCAACCAATAGAATTTAGATAGATTTGGGTACTTATATTAACCTTATCTTTAAGTATTAACTCTAAGTTAATTAGTTTCACTTTTACAATGTCTCTTTGTATTTTTATATAATATGGTTAATAAACTTACTATATACATCCAAGAGACCCCCAAGTGGACCATTAATGATGAACCTATCATGATATAAGTCTCTTGTCCGAACTTTATATTTTTAGGAATTTAATATCAATTAATAATATAATATTTGTTTTAAGAACTCTTTTATGTCAATTTTGACACTATTCAATAGTTGGTTTTTTTGAAACTCATAACAGATTTATTACTTCGAACAAAGTAAATTAAATCAATCCTAATATATCATATTATCCTATAAAATTAGTTTAATTCATTAAAAGTTTCATATTATATTTATTTGGGTATTTATAATATCAATTAATTTAATTTTTCACTATTTTAGTAATTACTGCATCATCATTGTGTCATAAATAAAATAAATTATTTAATGTCTAAAAATTATAAATAAACTATAATTATGTAGGAAATCTTTTTATCTTTCTAATGAATATTTATAATCTAAAATAAAACATATATAACCCTATGTAATAATTGTTTTTTTAAAAGATATATGCTTGTGTCATTTTTGTATTCATTTTAACTTAATTAAAATAAAGTGTCCCTATCACCTACAAGTGGCACCATGGGGTCCCCAAATCGACCGAAATATGCCTATGGTCGAACATGTATCAACCAATAAGGCTAGGATACGTTTTAGGGTAATTATTATTATTATAATATTATTTTTTAACCCCTATTTACCAGATTTACCCTTAACCATGGTAAATAAAATATTTACCACAGTAATTATTCAAAATGTCTAAAAATAAAAGTTACCTATTTACACAATTTGGACATCCTGATTCCAAATATGGAATCCATTTTTCTAAATTCAAAACACATAAGTGGAAGAAATTAATTTAAAATTAATTCCCGCTGTCAACACAAAAAGCGTGTTTTTAAGAGATAATAACTATCAAAAGATTGACACTTTTTTATGTTCGGTTTAATTGTAAAATTATGTCCAATGACCAACATGATATTAAATGGTAAAATTATATTCTAAATATACTTTAAAACCACTCAAATTCAAAATTTATCACTATTAATTATTTTGATTAAAAAAGTTGTTTTTAATTAAAATTTATTAATTTTCACTATTCATCAAAATATGAAAGTTATCCGAAAAGTACCAAAATTTCACCTTAGGATAAATTCGATATTCCGAATCCAGAAATTAAGTCCATATAAAATATATATAATTTCGAAAAGTAGGTATTACTATTCATAACTGCTAGTTTGATTGGTTGTGGTGTGTGTTAAAACTCAAGGTTGCGTACAACACATGCTACTATATTATTCAAAGAAAGCGTACCGTGGAAGCTTGGGATGTTTCATTTTAAATTTTTTATGTCCCCATTTAGTCAAAAATTTTAAAATATTGTATTTAAAAAGGGTTCACTATTAAAAGTTGATAAAAGTGCAATACTGAAAATGAATTTGTTGTTGCATTATATCTAAGAAACTCATAATATGGATTCTAAAATTATAAGGATTATAAAAAGTTTAAAATTTAGATAATACTATTCATAACCTCTTTTGAATGGCTTTTTTTTTGTATGTCATGGTGTGATTGAACTCGGTGTTGCGTGTAGTGCAAGTTATTGAATTATTTTGAAGAAATAACACACTATGAAATCTTGGGGTGTTACATCAGCCTAAAAATTACCTAAATCCTAAACCCTAAAAAAGAGTAAACAATAATCCACCAAAAACCACTAAATCCTCATCCCTCTAAAACCCACACTTATCCCTAGAGAACAAAAAAATTCAACACCAAAAAATCTTATACCACCTTTCCAAAAAAAACCCTAAACAATCAAAATCCTATATCCAATGTCCCAAACACCATTATGCCCTCATCCCCAAAACACTTAAACCCTCCTCTCAAAAAAACCAAAAACCATATTCCATAAAAAAACCCTAAATCATTTACACAAAAATCCTTAAACCCTTAGACCCACTAAAAACTAAACCCTCATCCTCAAAAAGATAAAAACCCTCATCGCCAAAAAACAAAAAATCATCAGTCCCAAAAAACCCTAAAACATCATCCCTCAAAATCCCTAAATCCTCGTCAGTTTAAAAAAATATAACATCATCCCAAAAAAATTAACCATTATCCCCATGAAATATTGAACCGCCAACATCAAAAAAACCTAACCAAGATCCCCAAGAAACCCTAAAACCTCATCCCCAAAAAACTGTATAACCTCAGTCCGAAAAAAACCCTAGAAACTCATCCCTGAAGAACTAAAACCCCTTATACCCCAAAAAACAGAATCTCTCACCATCCAAAAACTCTAAAACCTCATCCCCAAAAAACCCTAACACCACTTCCATAAAAAATAAACCCTCATCCCCAAAAAAACTTAAAACATAAACTCCCAAAAACCAATAAACCCCCATCCCCCCAAAAACCAAAAACCATAAACCCTCAGCCCCCAAAAAACATAAACTCTGAGCACTAAAAAAGCCTAAATCCTCATACCCACAAAAAGATAAACCCTCATCTCCAAAAAATCCCTAAACTCTCATCCTCAAAAATACGTAAAACCTAATACCCAAAAAACCTAAACTATTGACCACAAAACACCTTAAAAACATAGCCTAAAGAAACCCTAAACCCCATCCCTAATAAACCTACACACTTTTCCCTAAAAATCTAAAAAACCATCAACACCATTAAACCCAAAACCATCAGTCCAAAGAAAACCTAAACAGTCAAACTCAAAAAACACTAAACTCTCATCCATAAAAAACATTAATATTTCATCCCCAAAAAATCGTAAACCTTCATCCTGAAAAAATACTAAACCCTCAGCTCCAAAAAAACCATTACACTCTAGTCCAAGAAACACTAAACCCTCAACACCAAAAAATACTAAACCCTAAACCCTATAAAACAGTGAACCCTCGACCCCAAAAATATCTAAACCCTCTTCCCAAAAAGACTCTAAACCCTCATCTTAAAAAAACCCCAAAAAACCCTAAATGATAATCCCAAAAAACCTACACCCCCTGCCACAAAAAACCCTAAAACCTCATCCCCAAAACCCCCAATATCCTCAACCTAATAAAATCCTAATCTGTTATCCCCAAAAGAACTAAACCCTTAGCTGAAAAATATACTAAACACTCATCCTTTAAAACCTAACCCCTCATCTCCAAAAAAACCCTAAACGGTCAACCCAAGAAAACCCCAAAAAAATTTCCCCAAAAAAACTTTAAATCCTTAGTAGTAAAATACCCTAAACCCTCATCCCCAAAAAATACTAAACCCTAAACTGCAAAAAACCATAAAATATCACCAAAAAACAACAAACCCTCAACCATGAAAAAACCTAAACCATGAAACCCCTAAATCCTTATACCAACATACCCTAAACCCTCAGCACTAAAAACCCTAATCACTCTAGAACCAAAACTACAAAACACTCAGTGCCAAAAATACCTTAATCCTCAGCCCCAAAAACCCCAAAACCTTCAAACCCAAAAAACCCTAAACCCTCAAGTTAAAAAAAACCAAAACACTCATCCCTAAAAAACCCTAAAATCTCATCCCCAAACCCATATACCCTCAGTCCCAAAAACCCCAAAACCCTCCTCCCAGAAAAACCCCAATTGCTTAGACCCAAAACCCCAAATCCATCATCCCCAAAATCCCTAAACCCACGACCCTTAAAACCCAAAATCATCTCCCCTATGAAACCATAAACCCTCATCCCCAAAACCATAAAACACTCTTCCCCAAAAAACCCAAACCACATAACCCCAAAAACTACTAAACCCTCAACCCAAAAAAACTAATACCATAGACCCAAATCCTATATACCCTCATATGAAAAACCGTAAACCCCCAACATCAAAAAACCATAAACCTTCATCCCCAAAAAACCTAAACCCTCTTACCAAAAAAATCATAAAACATCAGTACCAAAAAACAATAAACCCCCAACCCCAAAAAACCATAAACCCTCATCCAAAAAATTCCTAAAACCTCAGTCTAAGGAAACCCTAAACCAACCCCCCCCCCCCTCAAAAAAAATCTAAGGCCTCATCCCCAAATAAACCTTAACCATCATCCACTAAAAACCATAAACCCTCCACACAAAACATCCTGAACCCTCAGACCAAAAAACCCAAAACCCTCATCCCTAATGATTTTGAAAACATTGTCCCCATAAAGATATAAATCCTCATCCCTAAAAAACCCAAAACCCTCATCCCTAGAAAACCCTAATACCCAAATACATTAAACTCATATCCCCATAAAACTCTAAACCATCATCAATACCACAAAACCCTAAACCCTCAACTCATAAAAACCATAACCCCCCCCCCCCCGAAACCCTAAACCCTCATCCCCAAGATAACCTAATAACTGAAACCAAAAAAAACCAAATCCATTAGCCCCCAAACACCATAAACACTCTAACCCAAAAAACACTAAACCATCAATCCAATAAATTGTAAATCCTTAGGCCTATAAAACCCTAATCTCTCAGCCCAAAAAAATTCTAAACCCCCTAGCCCCCAAAAAAACCTTAAACCTCATCCCTAAAAAACCATAAACCTTATTCCTCAAAAAACCAAAAATACTCATCCCCCAAAAATTATAAACCTGTAGTCACATAAAACCCTAAACCCTCAGCCGCAAAAAATACTAGACCCACAGCCCCAAAAAATACTAGATCCATAGCCCCAAAAAATCCATAATCCCTCAGTCCCAAAAAATCCTAAACTCTTTTACACAAAATCCCATAAACACTATGGCCCAAAAAAACCATCAACCCCCAAAAATCCCTAAAACCTCAGCACCAAGAAACAATAAAACCTCATCCCCTAGAACCCAAAAACCCACACCCCAAAAAACCTTAAAACCTCTGCCCTATGAACCAATAAACCTTATTCCCACAAAAAAACCTTAAAACCTCATCCCTAAAATCCTCTGAACCATAACCCCCCAAAAACACTAAATCCTCATCCGCAAAAATCCCTAACCCCCTATCCCAAAAAACCCAAAAACCCAAAAACCCAAAAACCCCTAGACACTCAACCCTAAAAACACTGGATCCTCTTCACCAAAAAACCACATACCCTCGGCCCTAAAAAAGCATAGTCTTTCTACCCTAAGAAATCCTAAACCCTCATACCCAAAAAACCCCATACCCTTAGCTGAAAAAAACCCTATGCCCTCAACCAAAAAAACCCAAAACACTAAGCACCAAAAAACTCAAACCCTCATCACTAAAAAACCCTAAACACTGCCCAAAATTTCTCTAAACCCTCATCCCAAAAAAACCCATAAACACTCATCCCAAGAAAACCCTAAACCCTCATTCCATAAAAACCCTAAACCCATAACACCAAAAAACCATATATACACATTCTTATAAATAATAAACTCCCATCCCCAAAAAAACCTAAACCCTTGGACCCAAAAATTAATAAACCCTCAGCTACAAAAAAAAGTAAACCATCAGGCCCAAAAAATCTAGAACCCTTAGATTCAAATAATCCCTAAACCCTCAACCATAAATAAACCTAAACCCTCATCACCAAAAAATTTCCAAAGCCCTTATATGAAAAAATCCCTAAATTTTCAGTCTGAAAATACACAATCCCTCTTCCCTAAAAAACCATAGACACTTAGTTCTAAAAACCCCTAAAACCTCAACCCTAAAAAACCCTAAAACATCACCCTAAAAACCCTAAACTCTAGTCCCTTGAAAAAACTAAACCCTTATCACCCAAAACCCATAATCTCTTATCTCCATAAAACCCTCCTCATCCCCAAATACTGCTAAACCATCAACCCCCAAAAAACTTAAACCCTCATCCAGAAAAATCCCAAAACCCTCAGAACTTAGAAATACTAAACCCTCATCCCAAAAACCACTAAAAACTCATCCCAAAAAACCCTAAAACCCTCAGTCCCAAAAAAACCCAAATCCCTCACCCCCCAAACGCCTAATCCCTTATCCCCCATAAACCCTAAACCCTCATCCTTAAAAACCCAAAACCATCTTCGACTAGAAAACCAAAACCCTTATCCCCAAACCCCTAAAAAGTATGTCCTAGAAAACCATATCCCTCATCCCCCAAAATAATAAACCCTCAACACCAAAACACAAAAAAACTTCATACCCAAATCCTCTATAATGTCAGCAGAAAAAAACCTTAAACCATCACCCCCAAAATACACTCAACCTTCAACCACAAAAAACCTTAAACCCTTATCCCCAAAAAACTCAAAACCCTCAAACTCGAAAAACCATAAAACCTCAACAACCAAAACTATATTCCCTTACCCTAAAAAACCATAAACCCCCATCCTAAAAAAATTTAAAAACTCTTCCCAAAAAAACCTAAACCCTCATCCCCAACAAAACCAAACCCCTCATCCCCTTCAAACCCTAAACCCTCTTCCAAAAACAACCATAAACCCAAAGCCAAAAAACCACAAAAACCTCTACCCAAAAAACCACTTAACACTAATCCACAAAAAACTATAATCCCTCAGGCCCAAAAAAACGCTAATCCATTAGCCCTAGAAAACCATAAACCCTCATCCCCAAAAAATCTAAACCCTCATCCCCAGAAGACCCTAAAAAATATGCACCCCAAAATCCAAAACCAATAGCTAATAAAAATCCTAAACCCTCAGCCCTAAAACCCATAATCCCTCATCCCCTAAAAACTCTAAACCCGAATAGAAAAATAAACCCAATCTCTTATCCCCCAAAAAACCTAAACACTCATCCCCAAAAGACACAAACCCATATCCCAAAAATCCATAAACCATTATCCCATGAAAACCCTAATCCCTAAACCCCAAAAAACATTAAACAGTCATCCCCCAAAAACTATAAACCCTAATATCCAAAAAACCATAAACTCTCAACCCTAAAAAACCCTAAAACATCATCCTAAAAATACCGAATCCATATGCCGTAAAAAACATAAATCGTCAAACCCAAGAAACACTAAACCCATGGCCCCAAAAAACCCTAAACCCCTAGCCCCCCAAAACCCAGAACCATTAACCTTAAAAAACCCTAAACCCCCATCCCCAAAATCCCCTAAATTAACTAGAAAAAAAAACCCGACCCTCATCCATAAAAATCCCTAAACCCACATCCCTATATAATCCTTAACCCTAACACTAAAAAAATCCTCAACCCACATCCCAAAAAAACACTAAAACCTCATCCCCAAAAAACTCTAAAACCTTATCCAATAAAAACTATAAATTCAGCCTCAATAAACACTAAACATCCATACCTAATTAACCAAAAACCATCAATGCCAAGAAACCCTAAACCCACATCCCCAAAAAATACTAAAATATCAACCCAAAAAAAACCCAAACCCCTCATCCCAAAAAAACATAAACACTCAGAACCAAAAAACCATAAACCCTTAACTCCAAAAAACCCTAAATAATCTTCCCCAAAATAACCTAAAACCTCAACAATAAGATTCTCTATACTAAGATCCCCCCAAAACTATAAACCCTTATACCTAAAACCAATAAACCTTTAGCCTCAAAAAACCTTAAACCCTCAATGCCAAATAACCCTAAACCTTCAGCAAAAATAACACCTAAAACCTCATCCCTAAAAAAACCATAAACCATTGGCAATAAAATGAGCCGAAACCCTCAGCCCTAAAAAACCATAAACCCTCAACCCCAAAAATCCCTTTAACCTCAGCCAAAAAAAACCCTAAATCCTCATCCATAAAAAACCCAAACCCCTCAACCGTAAAAATCCCCATTCCTTATTCCCTAAAAAATATACTTCTCAGCCCCAAAAAATCATTTACCATCATCCAGAAAAACCATAAACCCTTGTCTATAAAAAACCCTAAATCCTCTACCCTAAAAAACCCTAATCACATGGCACAAAAAAACATTAAACACTTTTCCCTCAAAAACCCTAAACCCTCAGCTCGAACAATCTCTAAACCCCCAGCAATAAAAACTTGTAAACCTTCCACCCCAAATAATCATAATCCCTCCACCCAAAAAACCATAAAATCATTGACCCAATAAACCAAAAATCCACTACCCCAAAAAACACTAAACCCCTAGTATCAAAAACTGCAGACCCTTATCCCCAAAAATCCCTAAACACTCATCCAAAAAAACCATAAACCCTCATCCAAAAAAACCATAAACCCTCAGCCACAAAAAACCCTAAACCCATAGTCCCAAAAAATCCTAAACCCTCAACAACAAAAAACCACTAAACCATTATCCTTCAAAACCCTAAACCCTCTCCCCCAAAAAACCATAAACCCTCATCCCATAAAAACCATAAACCCTATACCCCTAAGAACCATAAACCCTTGCTCGAAAAAACCCTTAACACTAATCCCAAAAAAATCCTTAAACACTCAACACCGATAAATCCAAAACTATTAACCTTATAAAAATTGAATCCCTCATCCCCAAAAAACCTTAGACCCTCAGCACTAAAAAAACAAAAACCTATGACCCAAAAGAATCAAAAATCCTTTGGGCCAAAAAAATCCTAAACCCTCATCCCCGAAAAAATCCTTAACTCCTTGCCCTAAAAAAATAAATAAACTATCAGACCAAAAAAACCCAAACCCTCACCCCAGAAAATATCTACACCCCCAATACCCAAATGTTTAAACCCTCATCCCCCTAAAACCCTAAATAACCACCCACAAAAAACCTTATACCCTTAGCCTTATAAATCCATAAACCATAAACCACCAAAATCCAAAACCCCCACCTGAAAAAAACCTCACACCCCCATCCGTATAATTTTGTAAACACTCATCCCGAAAATACCCCAAATCCTCATCCCAAAATAACCCAAACCGTCAAACCCAGTATGCCCAAAAAAAACAAAGCCACAAAAATCCCTAAATCCTCATCAACCAATACCACTAAACCCTCATCCCTAAAAAACCCAAACATTCAACATCAAAAATCCCAAGACCCTCAACCCTGAAAAATCTCAAACCGTCAACCATAAAAAACCCTAAACACTCATCCCCAGAAAACCAAAAACCCTTAGCATAAAAATACCCTAAACCTTCAAAAAAATAACCCTAAAACTCAGTCCAAAAAACCCTAAACACTTATCCCCAAAATCCATGAACCCTTGACCAAAAAAATCCCTAAACCCTAGGCCCCACCAATTCCTAAACCCTCAACCACAAAAACCCCAAAACCATTATCCCCCCAAAAAACAAAACCCTCAACCTCAAAAAACAATAAATTCTCAACCCATAAATATATAAAGCCTCATCCAAGAAAAACCACAGACCATCAGCCCCAAATAACCCTAAAACCTCAACCCAATAAACCCCCAAACCCCCAAACCCTCAACCACAAAAAACCCCAAACCCTCAGCCATAAGTAATACTAAACATAGACCACATAAAAACCCTAAACCATTAGACCCCAAAAGATCCAATCCCTCATCCCCCAAAATGACTAATTTTTCATCCCTAAAAATTCACAAAATCTCATCCAAAAAATTCCTAATCCCTCATACCCTAAACCCTCACCCATAGAAAACCCAAAACCTTCTGCCCTAAAAAACCCTAAACCCCAGACCCAAAAAACCCCAAACCTCTCAGTCCCCCACAAAACCCTAAACTCTAATCCTTAAAAAATACTAAACCATCATCCCCCAAAAATCCAATACCCTCATCCCCTAAAAACACTAATCCCTTAGCCCCCAAAAAAAGAAACCCTAAACCCCAGAAAAACCTAAACCCTCAAACCCCAAATACATGACTGTCTCATTCCGATAATGTCACTAATCATCATCCCCCCAAAAAAACCTAAACCCTAATCCCCAAAAAATGATAACCCTTATCTCTAAAAAACCCCAATCCATCATCCATAAAAAACCATAAACCATGAACATAAAAACATGAAAACATGAACCTAGAAAACTCCAAGCCATCTTCCTTAATATACCCCAAACCCTCATCCCAAAAAAATCCTAAACCTAATACCTAAAACACATGAAACATAAAACCCCAAAAATTCCAAATCCTCAGTCCTAAAAAATCCTAAACCCACAACCCTAAAAAACCAGACACCTTCATCCCCAAAAAATTCCTAACCCTCATCCCAAAAAAACAAAAACCCTCAATCCTAAAAAACCCTAAAAAATAAAAAAAAATATTGAACCCTCATCCAAAAAATCCCCAACCCATAGCCCAAAAATTTCAAAAACCCTCATCCTAGAAAAAACCAAACCATTGGACCCAAAAAACTCTAAACCATAATCCCAATGAAACCCTAAATCATCATTCCCAAAAAAAGCCTGAAACCTTTCCCCTAAAATCACTAAACCCATAGTCCTAAAAAATCACAAACACTTAAACCCAAAAAATCCTAAACCCTTATCCCTAAAAAAACTCCAAACCCTTTGTCCCAAAAAACAATAAATCCACTATCCAGAAAATTCCTAAACCACCATCACCAAAAAAACTCTAAACCCTCATCCTCAGAAACCTCAAAATTGTCTTCCCAAATAAGCCTATACCCTCAACCCTATAAAAACACAAAAAAGTAATCCCCCAAAACCACAAAACCTCAAGCCTAAAATACCCTAAAACCATAGCTCCAAAAAACTCTAAACCATCAGCCACAAAAAACCGTGAACCCTTTTCACTGGAATCCCAAAACCCTCATCCCTAAGAAAACCTAAACGATTATCACCAAAAAACCCTAAACCCCTGTCTCCAAAAAAACCCAAAACCCTCATCCCTCCAAAAACATAAACCATCGGCCCTAAAAAATCAAAATCCATGAGCCCTAAAAAACACTAAAACCTCATCCAAAAAACCATAACCCTCAACCCCTTAAAATCCAAACCCTCCCCCTAGAAAAGACCCAGAATCCTAATCCCCTAAATACTCCAAACCATTATCCCAGAAAAGCCCTAGTCCCTCAACCCCAAAAAATTCTAAATCCTCATCATGAAATAACGATAAACTCTCATAACTGAAAAATTATAAGCCTTTATCCCTAAAACTCCTAGTCCCTCTGCCCAAAAAAACCCTGAAAACTCAGTGCCAATGTACCTATAATTTTTACCCTAAAAACACAAAAACCTTGGCCCCAAAAATACCTAATCCCTGATCCCTAAAAAACACAAATCCATCAAACCTCAAGAACCAAACACCTTTGGCCCAAAACAACCATAAACCCTCAAAAAAAATAACCCTAAACCCTCAGCCCCAAAATACCCCAAACCCTCTTTCTAATAAAACCCTAGACCCTCAGCCTCAAAAAACAATAATCCATCATCCCCAGAAAACATGAATCCCTCAGCCCCAAAAAACACTAAATCATCATCCACAAAAACCTAAAACCCTCAAACCTAAAAAACCCAAGACCCTTATCCCAAAAAAATCCTGATTCCCATTGCCCCAAAAAACCTAAAATACTATGCCACAAAAAACCACAATCCCCCATCCCCAAAAAACCATAATCCTTCACCCCAAAAAATCATAAACCCTTATCCCCAAAAAATCCCAATCCCTCATTCCCAAACAACCCCAACCCCTATTCCCCCCAAAACACTAAACCCTAATCCCCAAAACAATAAATCCTCCTCCCAAAAAATCCAAAAACACTCAACAATAGATAATGCCAAACTCTCAACCCCAAAAAATCCTTAAATCCTCAACCCCAAAAAACCTAAACCCTCCATCCAAATAAACCTATACCCTCATACCCAAAAAATCCTAAACCCTTGGCTATAAAAATTACTAAACCCTCATCCCCAAAAAACCCTAAATTCACTTACCCAAAAAAACCCTCTACCTTAGGCCCAAAATAACTATAAACCCTCATCCCTAAGAAACTATAAATCGTGTCCCCTAAGAAACCATATACTCTTGGCCCCCAAAAACCCTGAATCCTCATCCATAAAAAAACCTAAAAACTTATTCCCAAAATACCTTATATACTCATCCTCAAAAACACTAAACCCTTATCCGCAAAAAAATCTCAAAACTAAGCAAGAACCCCCCCCCCCACCTAAACACTCATCCTAAAAAAACACTAAACCCACATCCCCAAAAAACCGTAACCCCCCCATCATCGAAAACCCAAAAATCTCAGCCACAAAAAACTCTAAACCCTTAATCAATTAAACCACAAACCCTGATACCCAGAAAATACCATACCCTCATCCCCCAAAACCCCTAAACAGTCGGCCCCAAATGTCCAAAAACCCGCAACCCTAGGAATATCTAATCCCTCGTCCCCATAATATCTAAACCCTTATCACCAAAAAACCCTAAAGCCTCATCCCACAAACCCCCTACCCATCAGACCCAAAAAAAATTAATGCCTTCTCCAAAAAAACCCTAAACCTTTATGCCTAAAAAACAAAAATCCCTCAATCCAAAAAAAAACTAACCCCTCAGACCAGAAAAACCACAACACCGCATCCAAAAATCTCCTTATACCCTCAATCCAAAAAATCCCTAAACCCTCGACACCAAAATAACTCGAAACCCTTGGCCCCAAAACCCCTAAACCATCATACCCAAAAAACAATATACATTTGGGCCAAAATAACCACTACACCCTTTTCCCTAAAAAACCTAACCCTCGGCCCAAATAAATCCTAAACACTCATCCCCAAGAATAAATTAACCCATGGACCCAAAAATTTCCAATCCTTTAACCCCGAAAAACCCAAAACACTTAGCCCCATAAATCCGTAAACCCTCAGCCACAAAAAAACAAAAACCCTTTGCCCCAAAAAACACTATAAACCTAGCCCTAAAAAACCCAAACCCTCATCCCTAAAAAAGCCTTAACCCTTTTTCCCAAAAAAAACCTAAACCCTCATCCCCAAAAAACTGTAAACTTATAGGCCCCAAAAAAAACCCAAAGACCTCAACACAAAAAACCCAAATCACTAAGCACCAAAAAAACCCTAAACACTTAGCCCCAAAAAATCCTAAATACTCATACCCAAAAAACCTAAACCCTTAGGCCTGAAAATCCTAAGCCCTCTTCCCAAAAAGACCCTAAATTTTAATACCTAAAAAACCCAAATACCTCATCCCAAATAAACCCTAAACCCTTAGCCTCAAAAAACCCTAGACCCTCATCCCCAAAAACCTCAAACCCTCATCCTAAAAATCCACTAAAACAACGTCCCCAAAAAATATGAATACCTCAACCCAAAATCCTAAAGACTAATCCCCAAAAAACGCTAAACACTCATCCCCCCAAAAAACATAGCCCTCTAACCTGAAAAACCAAAAACACTCTTCACAAAAAAACCTAAAACCTCTATCACAAAATTGGAAAACCCTTAGCACCAAAATCCCCAAAACCCTCATCCTCAAAACCACTAAACACTCAGCCCCAAAAAATCCCTAAACCCCCAGACCCAAAAATAACACCAATCCCTAAGACTAAAAATTACACCAAACCCTCAGCCTCAAAAACCACTAAACCCTCAACCCCAACAAACCATAAACCCTAAACCCCAAGAAATCTAAAAAAAATATCTCTAAAACCATAAAACCCTCATCCCAAAAACCGAAAATCACCCATACCAAAATTACACTAAATAATCAGGCCCAAAAAACCCTAAACCGTCAACCACCAAAACCATAAACCCTCATCCCCCATAACCCTAAGCATTCATCCCCAAAAAACCTATACCATAACCCCAAAAATACTAATTCCAAGTACCCCAAAACATTAAACCCTTATCCCCATAAAACCCTAATCCCTCAACCCAAAAAAATCTTAAAACCTCATCCCCTAAAAACCCTGATCCCTCAGCTAAAGAAAACCATAAACCCTCATCCTTGATAAACCAAAACCCCTCTGTCCAAATATCCCTAAACCACAACCCAAAAAACCCTAAAACCATCATCCCCAAAAAACCATAAAACTTCATCCCAAAAAATCCATAATGGATCATCCCCAAAAAACTCTAAAAAGTCAGTCAAAAAACCATAATCCCTCATCCTTAAAACACTAAACCCTCATCCTTGAAAAATAATAATCCTTCATCCTCAAAAAAAACCTCTGCCATCATCCCAAAATATTCTAATCCATAATTCACAAAAAAACTCTAATACCCCATCCATAAAAACCCAAAAACATCAGTCGCATAAAACCCAAAACCCAAAACCCTAAAAACCCTAACCCCTTAGAAAAAGAAAATCCCTAATACCTAAACACCAAGAAACATAATTCATAAGCCTCTCAGAACTGCTAAACTTTCAACCCCCTAAAACCCGACAAATTTATCCGCAAAACCCAAAAACCTCAACACAAAAAATCCTAAATGCCCAGCTCCAAAAAACCCTAAACACTCAGCCCCCTAAAAACCTTAACCCTCAACACCCTCAGCCACTATGCCCTAATCCCCAAAAACCCTAAACCCTCAACACCAAATATGATAAATCCCTCTTCATAAAGATCCCTAAACCATCTTCCCCCAAAACAATAAATCCTCATCCCCCCAAAATAAACCCTCAACTCCAAAACCAAAAACCATCTACCCTATAAAAACACTAAACCGTCATCCCTAAAATCCCTAAAACCACATCCTCAAAAAATCCTAAACCAATAGCCCCATAAAACCATAAATCCATATCCCAAAAAAACTCTAAACCCTCAACCAAATAAATTGCCTAAACCCTCATCCCAAAAAAACCTTAACCAAGCTTCCCAAGAAACCCTAAACCCTCATCACCAGAAAACCCTATAACTCAATCCCTAAAAGAAATTTACCCTCATCCCCAAAAACCCAAAAACCCTTATCCCAAAAACCATGAACACTCATCCCTAAAAAACCCTAAACCCTAATTACCAAAAAAAACTAACACCTCAGCCCCATAAAATACGAAACATCAGCCACAAAGAACACTAAACCATAAACTAATAAAAAATTCACAGACCCTCGTCCCAAATTAATACTAAACCCCAAACACTCAAACCCCTAAAACCCTAAACCACCAACACCAAAAAAAACATAAACCCTCATCCCCATTAAGACCTAAACCCTCACCTCCAAAAAAACCCAAAACCATCACACAAAAAATCAATAAACCCTTAGCCACAAAAAACCCCAAACCATCAAAACCAAAAAAACCTAAACCATCATACCTAAAAATAAACCCTAATCAAAAAAAATCATAAACATTCACCCCCAAAAAATCCATAATCAATTTCCCTAAAAAACCTAAACCCTTATAACCAAATATCAAAAAAACATCAGCCCTAATAAACCCTATAACCTTATCCCTAAAAACCCTAAACCCTCAGCCACAAAAAGAGGAAACAATAATCTCTAATATCACCTAAACCTTATCCCCCCCTAAATCCTATACCCCTAGCCCCAAAAAATCCTAATCCCTCAGTCCCAAAAAACCCTATACCCTCAGGACTAAAAACACTAAAATTTCATCCCAAAAAACCCTTACCCCTAAACCCCCAAAAACCATAAACCCTCAACCCAAAATAAACCTAAACCCTCAGCCTAAAAAGACCCTAAACCACACAAAACCCTCAATTATCTGTCTCAAAGAACACTAAACCCTCATCCCCAACCCCAAAAACCCAAAACCCTCATCCCCAAAACAATCAAAACCGCCACCTTAAAAAACCCCTAAACCCTCATCCTCAGCAAACCCTAAACCCTCAGCCCTTAAAAACCCTAAAAACTTATCTTCAACAAACCCAAAACCTTCATCCCCAAAACCATAAACCCTAAAACACAAAAAAATTCTAAACCCTCATTCCTAGAAAACCTTAATACATCATCCCGAAATCCCATAAATACTCACCCCTAAAATTCCCTAAACACTCATCCCCAAAAATACCCAATCCCTCATTCCCAAACCACTAAACCATCATCTTATAAAAACTCTAAACCACAATCCACAAAAAAACTAACCCTATTTCCATATAAAGCCACTTCCCCAATAAAACCTAAAACCTAAGTCCTATAAAACCCTAAAAACATAGCCCCCCAAAACCCAAAACCCAAAGCCCCAAAAAAACCGAAAAACCTCATCCCAAAAGCCCTAAACACTTAGCCCCCAAAACCCCATCCCAAGAATCACTATATCATAAAATCCATAAAACCCTACACCCTCATCCTTAAAAACACTTAAACCCTCAACCCTAGAAAACATAAACCCTTATCCCCAAAAAACACAAAACCCTTAGTCACCAAACCCCTAAACCATATTCCCCAAACACCCAGAACATTTATCCCCAAAAAACATTAAACCATCATCCCCTAAAACCCCAAAAACCTCATCGAAAAAATTGAAAACCCTATTCACTAAGACTCCATAAATCATAAGCCCCAAAAATCACAAAACACTCATACCTAAAATCCTCAAAACTCTCATCCCAAAAAAATCATAAATCCTCATCCCCAAAAAACCCTAAACCATCAGCCACCAAAATACCCAAACCCTTAAACCCAAAATAACCATAGAAACTCATCCCCTAAAACCAATAGATCCTAAACCCCCAAAAAAACTCCCTCTACCCAAAAAAAACCCAAGAACTTCATCCCAAAAAATCATAAACCATCAGGCCGAAAAAACCCTAATCCCTAAGCCCCCAAAAAAACAAACAATCACCCCTAAAAAACCCTAAACCCTTATCCATGAACTTCTATAATCCCTCAGCACCAAAAAATCCTAAACACTCAACCACATAAAATACCAATCCCTTATCCACAAAAATAAATCCTAAACCCACAAACCCACAACCCATAAAACCTTATAAAAAACATAAACCTTCATCCCCCAAACCCAAAACCCTCAGCCCCCAAACCCACCAAATCCTCTGCCACAAAAAAACACAAACCATTTGGACCAAAAAAAACATTACACTCTCTACTTCCAAAGATGTTAAACCCTTATCCCCAAGAAAACAAAAATACTCATCCCCAAAAAACCCTATACCCTCATCCCTAAAAAACACTAGACCTTCATCCCAAAAACCCTCAACCTAAAAAAAATAAAACCCTCATCACTAAAAATTCCAAAACCGTTAGCCCCAACAATTCCAATAGCATCATCCCTTAATACCCTAAACCATTAGCAACTAAAATCACTAAACACTCAGGATCAAAAACCATAAACCCTCATCCCCCAAAACCCCTAAATGATCAAATCCAAAAATACCTAAACACTTAGCCTGAAAAAAACCAAAACCCTCATAACTAAAAACCCAAAAACATCATCCCAAAACCCCTAAAACCATATCCCCAAAACCCCAAAAACCGTAGTTCTAAAAAACCCAATACCTCTACCCCAAAACACTGAATCCATCAGCCCCCAATAAACCTAAATACTCATACCTTAAAACACTATTCCCTTTCCTCTAAGAGACCTGAAACCTGCAAACCCCAAACCCTTTAACACTTCCCCCCCTAAAAAAACTTAAACACTCATCCCACGAAGAAAATCATCATCCCTAAAACATCATAAAACCCTAGCCCCAAAGACTCTATAACATCATACAGAAAAAAACCCTAAACCCCCAGCCACAAAAAACCTTAAACCATTATCCTAAATAAACCATAACACTCATCCCAAAAAACACTAAATTCTTAAAC
This sequence comes from Viscum album, assembly GCA_963277665.1. Taxonomy (NCBI): domain Eukaryota; kingdom Viridiplantae; phylum Streptophyta; class Magnoliopsida; order Santalales; family Viscaceae; genus Viscum; species Viscum album. Next base: position 1,801,652,604 of record OY728164.1, read on the forward strand.
CCAGAAAACCATAAACCATCAACCCTAGAAAAACCATAAATCCTCATCCCCACAAAAACCCTAAATGTTGAACCTCCAAAAAACCTAAAACCGCATCCCCGACAAACACTAAACCCTAATCCTAAGAAAACCCTAATCCCTCATCTCAAAAAATGCTAAACCCTCAGCCCCAAAAAACCCTAAACCCATATCCCTAAAAACCCCTAAACCATTATCCCCCCAATACACTAAAACCTTAGCCCCAAAAAACCCTAAACCTAAAGCACCATAAAACCCAAAACCCTCATCCCAAAAAACCCTAAACCATCATCCCCAAAAAACCCTAAAACCTCATACACAAAAAAAACCATAATCATTAAACCCCCCCCCCACCCAAACCATAGTCCCTTAGCCTCAAAATACACTAGACCCTCAGACAACAACAACCCTTAAACCTCGGACACAAAAAATTATAAACCCTCATCCCCAATAAAACATAATCCATCAACTCCAAATAACCCTGAATGCTCATCCCCAAAAAATCATAAACCTTGATCTTTAAATAACTCAAAACACTCATCTCTAAAAACCATAAAACCTCAGCCCCAAAAAACCCTAAATTCCCAGCCTAAAAAACCCTATTCCCTTAACCAAATAAATAAAAAACGCATAACCCCCAAAACCCTAAAACATGAGCCCCAAAAAACCCTAAACACTCATCCCTAAAAACACCAAAACACAAGGCCAAAAAATACCCTAAACCCTCAGTCCAAAAAACCCCTAAACCCTCATCCTAGAAAACCCCTAAAACCTTAGCCCCAAAAAACCATAAACAATTATCAACAAAAACCCTAAACACAGAGCCCTGGAAAAAAACCTAAACCCTCAGTACCAAAACCTCCTAAACTATAGGCCCCAATAGCCTCAGAATTCTTAGCCCCAAAAATCCTAAACCCTCAACACCAAAATCCCTAAAACCCTCACCCCAAAAACCCTTAAATACTCTTCCATATGAAACAATAAACCATATATCAAAAAAAAACCTAAACCCATAACCACCATAACCCCTAGACACAAATCCCTTGAAACTGGTAGACCCACTTCCCTAGAAGACATCGACCCTTATCCCTAAAAAACCCTAGACCTTCTACCCTAACAAATCCTATACCCTCAGTCCCAAAAAACCCAAAAATATCAGAAGAAAATGACCCTAAACGCTCATCCACAAAATACACAAACCCTTATACCAAAAAACCTTAATCCACATCCCAAAAACCCTAAACCCTCATCCCTAAAAATGGTTATACCCTCAGACCCAAAAAATATAAAAACTCATTCCCAAAAAACTCTAAACCATGATACCCAAAAAACCATAAACCAAAACCCCCAAAACCCAAAACCCTTAGTCCCAAGAAATCATAAAACCTCATTTTACAAAAACCCTAAACCTTTACCCTTATAAAATCCTAAATCTATAGCCCCAAAAAATCCTAAACCATCAGGCACAAACCCAAAAACCTATAACACAAATAAACCTAAACCCTCAACCAAAAAAACCCCATACCCTTAGAATAAAAAAACAATAAAAACTCATCCCCTAAAAAACCTAAACCATCAACCCCAAAAATCCATAAACCCTCAGCCCCAAGAAACCCTAAACCCTCATCACTAAAAAACCCTAAACCCTCATCCCCAAAAAACCCAAAACTCTCATGCCTAAAATCCCTAAAACCTAAACCCTAAAAAACCATAAACCCTCAGGACCCAAAACCTATAAACCATTTATCCCAAAATAACCCTAAACCCTCATCCATCAAGACCTCCAAAACCCCATCACCAAAAAACCTAACCCACAGACAAAAATAACCAAAAACGGTCATCACTAAAAAACCCTAAATCCTCAACACCAAAACCCCTAATAAATACTCCCCATAAACTCCAGAACCCTCAATCCCAAAAAAACCCCAACCCATCATCCCAAAACCCCCCCAATTTTTCATCCTCTATAAACCCTAAACCCTCATCCAATAAAACCCTAAATTATTTTCACCATGATACCAGAAACCCTTATCCCCAAAACCTCAAAGCAATCAGGCCCAAAAATCCCTAAACCATTTTCCCCATAAAATACTAACCCCCCAACCCCTAAAACCTAGTCCCCCAAACCACTATACCATTTGTAGTAAAAATCTAGAAACCCTTAGTCTAAAAACCCATAAACCATCATACACAAATTACACTAAACCCTTATCCCCCAAAACCCAAACCCTCATCCCACCCGCCAAAAAAACTATAAACACTCAAAACTATAAAAAAATAATCTCTTATCCCCAAGAACACCTTAACCCTCATCCAAAAAAACCCTATAATCTAAACCAGAAAAAAAAGCTAAACCCTCATATACAAAATACCCTAAACCATCATCCCCTAAAAATCCTAAGCCCTTCATCCAAATAACCCCAAACCCTAATCCCCCAAAACTATAAACCCTCATCCACAAAAAATAATAAACCCTCATCCCCAAAAAACCATAAACCTTCAGGCACATAAAAACCTAAACCCTCATCCCACAAAAACCATAAACCATAAATCATAAAAAACCCTAATCCCTCATCAAAAAAAACTAAACCCTGAACTTGAAAATACCCTAATCTATTAGTCCCCAAAAACCTGAAACACTCAGCCAAAAAAACACACTAAACCCTTATCCCCCCAAAAAATCTAAACCCTGGGCCATAGAAGACCTTACTACCTTTTCCCCAAAAACTCTAAACCCTCAACCCCAAATAACCTATACCCTCCTCCACCTAAAAAACCTAAACCCTTATTATAAAAAACACTAAAACCTCACCACAAAAAACTATAAACCCACATCCCCAAAAAATGATAAACCACTAACCAAAAAAACTAAACTGACATCCCAAATAACCCTAACCCCATAGTAGCAAAATCCCATAAAACCACAGCAAAAAAACCATAAACCCTCATCTTTATAAAACCATAAACCCTTATCCCAAATGAACTATAAACCCTAAACCCCCGAAAATGAAAACCCTCTACCCAAAACAACCTAAACCCACATCCCCCCCAATAAAACTAAACCATAAGCCCCAATAAATCCTAAAAACTCTTCCAAAGAAAACCCTAAACCAAAATTACCCAAACAACTTACACCCATATCCCCCCAAAACCCTAATACTTCAACCCTAAAAAAACCAAATCCCTCATCCATAAAAAAACCTAAACACTCAGCACCAAAAAACACTAAAACATCATCTCCAAAAAACCTAAACTCTTATCCCAAAAAAGATCTAAAATCTTAGACCTAAAAACCCTAAACCCTAATCCCCAAAATACCCTAAACCCTCAGTAACAAAATTCCCTATACCCTCATCCCAAAAAAGACATGAACCCTTATCCTTAAAAACAATAAACCCTCAACCCCAAGAAACCCACAACCCTCAAATCCAAACAAATCCAAAACCCTCAATTCCAAAAGTCCTAAAAACATAGCCCCAAAAAACCATAAACCCTCAACCCCAAAAAAACCAAAACTATTACCCCCAAAAAACACTAATCCCACTCCTTAAAAATATTAAATCCTTGGGACCAAAAAAACCTAAACCCTCATCCTCAAAAAACACTAAACCCTCATACCAAAAAACCATAAACCCTAAACCACAAAAAAAAACAAAACCATATTCCCTAAAAAACCCTAATCCCTTATACCCCAAAAAACATATACCATTTAATGAAAAAAACACTAAACCCTTAGAAAGAAAAAACCCTAAACCCTCAATGACAAAAAAACCAAAACCCTCAGCCCCTAAAAGCACTAAATAATTGGTTCCAGAAAAACCAAAACACTTGGTCAAAAAGCTCTATAAATCATCATCCCTAAAAAACATAAAACCTCATCCCTAAACAACCCTAAACCCTAATCCCAAAAACTCTAAAAGCTAAGTCCAAAAAACCTTAAATACACTACATTAAGGAACAATAAACCCCCAGTCTCAAAATAACCTAATCTCTTATTCCCAAAAAACTCAAAACCCTCATCCCCAAAAACCATAAATCCATAGCCCCAAAAATACATAAACCCTCATCTATAAAAAAACTCTACACCCTCATTACCGAAAAACCCTAAACCATCTTCATCAAAAAACCCAAAACCATCTCCCCCAAAAAACCATAAACCCTCGGCCCCAAAAACACTGAAAACTCCATTCAAAAAAATTCGAAACATTTATCTTGAAAAAACCCAAAACCCTCAATCCCAAAAAGCCCATAACCCTCAACCCCAAAAAATATTAATACCTCAGCCCAAAAAATATCAAATCCCACAAACCCCAAGATCCCCAAATCATCAATAACAAAATACCATAAAACATCATAACTAAAACACCATAAACCTTCATCCCCAAAAAATACCTAAAACCTCATACCCAAAAATCCCCAAACCCTCAACCCAAAAAAACTATAAACCCCTAGAAAAAAACGCTAAACCATCATCCCCCATTAACCCCAATCCCTCACCCCCAAAAAACCCTAAAGTGTAAACCCTAAAAATAATAATCCCCAATCCCCAAAAATATGAAACCCCAGTAGCAAAAAACCACAGACCCTCAGTCGTAAAAAACTACAAACCCTTATCCCCAAAGGTCCCAAATCCTTATCCCCAAATAACCCCAAACCATTATACCCAAAATCCAATCAAAATAACCTCATCCCCAAATACACCTAAATCCTCAAAAAAACCCAAAACACAGAGCCCCAAAAAACATGAAACACTCAACAAAAAAACGTAATGTCTTAGCCCCAAAAATCATTTAACACTCATCCTTAAAAAACCCTAAACCCATATCATAGAAAAACCTAAACCTTCAACCCAAAAAACCCAAAACCTTCAGTCCCAAAATACCCAAAACCCTTATCTCCCAAAACCATGAACCCTCGACCCCAAAAAAACCCATATAATCATCCTCAAAAAACCATAAACCCTAATCCCCAAAAAATATTAAACCCTCATCCCCAAGAAACACTATACCCTCTTTCCTATAAACCCTTAAACCATCATCACCAAAAAATCATAAACCCTCATCCTAGAAAGTCCCCAGACACTCAACCACACAAAAACCATAAATCCCCAGCTCCAAGAAAACCCCAAACCCTCATCCCCAAAACCTCATACCCTCATCCAAAAAATACTAAACCCTCGTCCCTAGAACAACCCTAAACCCTAATCCCTAAAAAAACCAAAACAATGCCTCCAAAAACCCAAAACATAGAGCACTAAAAAACCACAAACACTCAGCCAAAATAACCTAATATTTAGGTCAACAAAATCCCTAAACCTTTATACCAAAATGAACTAAACACTTAGTCACAATAAACAGTAAAACCATGAACCAAAAAGATCCATAAAATATTATCCCAAAAAACACTAAAATCTCAACCCTAAATTTCCTTAAATACTCACCCCCCCCCCCAAAACCCTAAACCCTCAGCCCTAAAAAAACCCTAAACCATCATCCCCCAAAACTTGAAACCCTTAACCCCAAAAAACATCAAACCCTCATCCCCAAAGAACATGAACCCTCACAAAAAAAAATTAAAAAATCCTCAACACCAATAATTACTAAAGACTCATCCCCACAAATGATAGACCCATAGCTCTAAAAAATCCCAATCAATTAGCTACAAATGAAACCGTAAATTCTCATCCCCGAAACCCTAATCACTAATCCCCCAAAACCTTAAACAATTTTCACTAATAAACCCCAAACCCTCATTACAAAAAAAACCTAATCCTGAATTTGAAACAATGTGGAACTCCAAACACCAAAAAAATCCAAACTCTCTACCCCAAAAAATCCTAAACCATCAATCCAAAAAAAATAGAAACCCTATGCCCCCAAAAAACTAAAACCCACAGAAATAGAAAAACCTAAACCCTCCGTCTTAAATACCCCTAAAACCATCCACCAAAAAACCTTAAACCGCAGGACAAAAATTCCCTAATTCACATCCTTGAAAAAAACGAAACCCTCAATCCCAAAATCTCTAAACCATCAAACCTAAAAACACAAAACCCTAATCCACAAAAAACAATAAATCCTCAAGAAGAAAACCCCTAAGACCTCAAACTTAAAAAATTGTAAACTCTCTTCCCCAAAAAAATGTATTAACTTGACCCAAAAAAATCTAAACCCTCAACCAATAAAAAAATTCAAAACCCTCATCCCCCAAAAACCCAAAAAAAACATCCCTAATGAACCCACTACACTTAGCCCACAAAAAACCTAAACACTCTTCCCTAAAAAATGATAAACCCTTAGTTCCAAAAAACCTTAAAAACTTTTCCAAAAAAACCTAAACCATAAGTGCCAAAAAAAACCTTAACCCTTTTCCAAAAATACCAAATTGCCCATCCCCGAAAATACCTAAACTCATAGATGGAAAAAGATCCTAAAACCCTAGCTCCAAAAAAACCCCAAACCCTAATAAAAAAAAACCTAAACCCTCATCCATAAAAAAACCAGTCCATCATCCACAAAAAATATTAAACTGTAAACCAAAAAAACCCAAATCATCAGCCTTATAAAACAAAAAACCCATAAAACCAAGAAAAACTAAAAATTGAACCCTAAAAAACACTAAACACTCGGTCTCAAAAAACCTCTAAAACATCAATAAAAAAATCTATTTACCCTGATCCCCAAAAAAGAATGAACCCTTATCCCCAAAAACCATCAACCCTCAGCCCCCAAAAACCCAAAACCCTCATCCCTAGAAAACACTCAACCCTCATCTAAAAAATAAACCTAAACCCTAATCCCCAAAAAAACAATCAACCCTCAACCCAAAAAAACCTTCAACCCACATCCCTAAAAAACCCCCAACACTTATCCCCAAAAAACCCTCACCCACAAACCCAAAATACCCTAAACCCACAGCCCCAAAAAACCACTAAATCTTCAACCCAAAAAACACCTAAACACTATACCCCAAAAACCCTCAACCCTAAACCCCAAAAAATTGTAACGTGTCATTCCAAAAAAAACCTCAATATTCATCCAAAAAACCCCCAAACCACATACCCCAAAAATCCTAAATCCATAGCCCCAAAAACCCTAGACCCTCAATTCCAAAAAACCCAAAATTCTTAGCCCCAAAAAAACGTAAAACCACAGCCCCAAGAAACCCTAAACACTAAAGACCAAAAAACCCACAAAGATCTCATCCCCCAAAACCCCTAAACCATCAACCCTCATCCCCAATAAACTGAAACCCCTCATTCCAAAAAAAAACCCTCAACCTAGAGACCCAATAAACACTAAAAATCATCCTCAAAAAACCCAAAGCCCTTATCCCCAATAAACCCTAGACCCTCATCCCAAAAGAATAATAAACAATTAGCTCAAAAAATTGTCAACATTCTTTCCCAATAAACCCTAAACACTCATCCCCAAAAAACATCAACCCTAGGCCAAAAGAAACCCTCAACCCCCAATAATAAAAAATCCTCAACCCTCTGCCCCAAAATACCCTCAACCCCCAACCCCCAAAAACCATAATACATATTCCACAAAAAAACCTATTCCAATAGTAGAAAAAAACCCTCATCCCTCATCCCAAACAAAAACCTCAGCTTTCAGCCCCAACAAACCCCAAACACTCAGCACCAAAAAAACCTTATACCCTCAGCCCCCAAAACACTCAACCCTAATCCCCAAAAAACATGAAACTCTTAGCCCAAAAAAACCCTAAACATATCACCAAAAAAACACTAAACCCTTATCCTCAAAAACTATAATCCCTAATCCCCTTATCCCTAAAAAATCCTAAAACCTCATCCCCAAAAACTGAAAACACTCAACCTCCCAAAAACCTAAACCCTAACCCCCAAGAAACCCAAAAATATCATCCAAAATACCACTATACCCTCAGTCACAAAAAATAATAAACCCTCATCCCCAAATAACACTCAACCCTCATCACCAAATAACCCAAAACCCTCATCCCCCAAAAAATCTAAAATCCTCAGCCCCAAAAAGCCAAAACCCGTAGCCCTAACATTCCCTCTACCCTCATCCCAAAAAATACTAATACATTATCCCCAAACAACCCTCAACCCTCATTTACAAGAAACCCCCAACCATTAGTCACACAAAACCCTAAACCCTCATCCTAGAAAACTAAATACCCTTAGCACCCCAAATCCCATAATCTTCAACCCTAAAAAAACCTTAAACCCTCAACCCCTCAAAACCCAAAACCATGTATCCCATAAGACCCTAATCCCCAATGACCAAAAACCCATCAATTACCAAACCTAAATAACCATCAAAACTCAACCCCAGAAAATCTAAAACCCCCATCCCTAAAAGAACCCTAAACCCTTATCCTTTAAAATCCCCTTTCCCATGAAAACCCTGAACCCAAAGCCCCAAAAAATCGTAAACCCTCATTCCCAAAAAACAATAAACCATGAGCCCTAAAAAACCCCTGAATTATTATCCCTAAAAACCCATAACCCACAACCCCAAAAATCCATAAACACCCAAAATATTATAAACTCAAGTCCCCAGAAATCCCCAAAATATTATCCCAAAAAATACTAAACCCATGCCCCCAAAAAACCCTCTAACCGCAACTGAAAAAAATCCAAAATACTCATCCCCAAATAAATCTCAACCCATATCCCCTAAATTCCCTATACCTGCATCCCCAAAAAACCCTAAATATTAATCCACAAAACCCCTAAACACTCATCCCCAAAAAAACATTAATCCCCATCACTAAAACACCCTCCCCCCATTCCTCATCCCAAAAAAACCTACAACATAATCCTGAAAAAATACTCAATCCTCATCCCTAGAAACCCCTAAAACCTCCGGCCAAATTAATCCTCAAACCTTATCCCAAATAAAACCTCAACCCTCAACCCAAAAAAATGTAAACCCTCATCACCAAAAAACCATCAACTATCACCCATAGAAATACTATAAAACCTCATCCCCAAAAAATCATAAACCCCTATCCCAAAAAATTTGAAAACCTCAACACTAAAAATCACTATATGCTCAGTCCAAAAAAACATTGATCCCTCATCCCCCAAAAACCCTAACCCCTCTTCCCCAAATTGACCCTCAACCCTCAGCTACAAAAACCTGAAACCCTTGGCGCCAAATTTCCCTAAACACTCTCCAATAAAAAACACTAAACCCTATACCCCCCAAAACCCTAAGTTGTCAGCTAAAAAACCCTAAATTGTCATCCCGAAAAAACTCTAAACCCTTTTCCCTAAAAATAACTATACACTCATTCGAAAAAAAACTAATCCTAAACCCCAAAACACCCATAACCCTCATCCTAAAGAAAACATGAACCATCAGCCCCCCAAAAACTATAAACCCACATCCCTAAAAAAACCCTATACCCTCATCTCCAAAATCCTTAAATTCTTGACCCCAAAAGACATGAACCTTTAGCATCAAAAACTAAAACACTCTATAGAAAAAATCATTAAAATATCATCCCTAGATATCTTAAAACCCTTAGTCTGAAAAACACCAAAACCCTATGGCATAAAAAAACCTACGACCTTAGACCCCCAAAATACTCAACCCTCAGCCCCAAAAAATCCTCAACCAACGGCCCTAAAAATCCATCAACCATCATCTCCAAAAAAACCCCAACCCTCAGCCCTAAAAACCATAGGAACTCATCCTATAAAACCCTAAAACCTTCCCCCACCAAAATAATAAAACGTACAACCCAAAAAAACCAAAACCCTTATCCCACACAACCTAAAACCCTAAGAACTAGAAAACACTAAGCCCTTAGTCCCAAAAAAACCCTAAATTCTCATCATAGAAAAACCCTAAAACCTCATCCCTAAAAAAACATCAACCCTCATCCCCAAAAAAACCTAAACACTCATCCTAAAAAACAATAAACCATCATTATAAAAAAAAACCCCTCATCCATCATCCCTAAAAACACCTCAACCATTATCCCCAAAAAAATGTCAACCCTTACCCCCCAAAACCATTAACCCTCATGTCCAAAAAAACCACAACCCTTAACCCCCAAAACCTCTCAACCCTCAGTCAAAAAAAAAAACCCAAAATCATTCTTGATAAAAAAACCCTAAATTCCCATCTCTAAAAAACCATAGACCCTCAACCTTAGAAATCCCTAAACCCTCGATGTGAAAAAAAAATAGAATACCCCAGCCCAAAAAACCCTGAACACTGAGTCTCAATCGAGCCCAAAAACCTCATCCCCAAAAATCCCTCAACCCTCGGAATCAAGTAACTTGAACCCCCAACCCCAAAAAACAATGAACCCTCACCCACGAAAAATACTCAACCCTTAGCCCCCAAAAAAACACTAAATACTCATCCCTATAAAATCCTCAACCCCCATCTTCAAAAAAAACCGAAATAGCATCCCCAAAAATCCATTAACCCTCTGCCCAAAAAAACTATCAACCCTCATCCAAAAAAACCCCAACACTATGCCAAAAAACATCCACCCTCAGACCCCAAAACCCCTAAAGCTCATCCCCATAAAAACATAAACCCTCAATCCCCCAAAACCCTAAACAGTAAGTCCAAAAAAACCCAAAACCCTCATCCTCAATAAAACCATAAAAACTCGTCCCTAAAAAACTCTAAACCCCCAGCCTTGAAAAAAACTTAAACCATATTCCAAAAAAACCATAAACCCTCAACCCTAAAATACCCTCAACCCTCAGCCCAAAAAAAACCGTAACACCTCAACCGAGAAAAACCCATCAACACGAATCCCCCAAAAACCATAAACCTCTTCCCAAAAAAAAACTAGACGCTTACCCTCAAAAAAACCCTAAAACCTCGGCCCTAAAAAACCCTCTGCCCCACAAAACACGAAACCTTCATCCTAAACAACCCTAAATCCTCAATCCCAAATAACCTTTAACCCTCATAGCTCAAAAACCTTAAACCCTCATCCCCAAAAAACCCTATATGATCATGCCCAAACACCCCTAAAACATCATACCTAAAAAATAGTAAAACCTCATACCCTAATATCCCTAACCCTCATCCCCAAAAGAACATAAACCCGTAGCCAAAAAAATCCCTAAAATATCAACCCAAAAACCGTAATCCCTTATCTATTGAAATTCCTCAAACCTCAACCCAAAAGGGCTTCAACACTCATCCCCAAAAAACCAAAAACCATCAGCCCCATAAACCCCAAGATAATTTTCCCCATAAAACCCTAAACACTTAGGCCCCCAAAACCAAAAACCCCCAATTCCAAAAATCCCTAAACCCTCACCCTTAAACCCTAAACCCTTAGATCATAAAACCCTAAACTCTTATCCCTCAAATACCCTAAACATTCAGGTACAAAAACAAAAAACCTCATATTGAAAAACCCATAAACCCTAATACCCAAAAAATAATAAACCATTACCCCAAAAATCCCTAATCCCACAACCCTAAAAATCACTCAAACCCCAGCCACAAAAAATAGTATGCCCTAAAAAAACCATAAAACCTATTACCCTAAAAACACTAAACACTCATCCCTAAAAACCCTAAATTATTAGACCTAGAAAAATAATAAACCCTCGGCACCAAAACATGCTCACCCCTCTTCCCCAAAAATCCATTAAACCTTATCCCAAAAAAACCAAAAACATATAGCCACAAAAACCCTTAACCCTCATCCCCCAAAAAACTAAAACCTCATCCCCCCAATTAAACCCCCAAAAATCATCCCTAAAACACTATAAACACTCTTCCCAAAAACCCTTGAAATTTATCCCCAAAAAAACCCTTAACACTCATACCCATAAAACCCTCTACTGCCAGCCCCAAAATACCCTAGACACCAAGACCCAATGAACCCTCAGCCCACAGCTATAAAATATTATAAACCCACTGCCCCAAAAAAAACATCAACCCTCAATCATTAAATACCCTTTACCCTCAGTACTAACAACCCTCAAACCTCATCCCCAAAAACACTAAAAAATCATCACCCAAAAATCATAAACCCTTAGCATAATAAACCCAAAATACATAACCCTAAAAAAACCTTAACCCTCATCCCCAAGAGACCCTCAACCTACAGCCCCAAAAAACACTAAACCCTTATCCCTAGAAAACACTAAACCCTCTTCCCAAAAAAACCTCAATCCTCAAACCCAAAAAACAAAAAACCCTATGCCCAAAAAAACCTTCAACCCTCAGCCTAAAAAACCCTAAAACCTCATCCCCAAAATGAATTTAAACCCTCATAGATAAAAAAATCTCAATCTACAACCCCCAAATCCTATAATCCTTAATCCCCAAAAAACTATAAACCCTCATCCCCAATATACCCTAAACCCTCATCCCCAAAAAACCTTAAACACTTAGACCCAAAAAACAGTCAACCCTAAACCCCAAAAATCCCTAAACCCTCATCCTAAAAACCCAAATAACTCACCCCCAAAAAACCTAAAACCCTCATCCCCCCAAAACCCTAAATCTCAACTTTAAAAAACCATAAACCTTCACCGTAAAAATACCCTAAACCATTAGCCCAAAAAAACCCAAAACCCTCATCCCTAAAAACCCCAATACCCTAATCTCCAAAAAATCTTCAACCCTTAGTCCCAATAAACCCTAAACCCTCATCCCCAAAACACCCTCAACCATCATCCCCAAAATCACATCAACCGTCAGTGCCACAAAATCCACAACACTCAACCTTAAAAAACCACAAACCCTTATCCCTAAAAAATCTCAACCCTCATCCCCAAAAAATCCTAAACCCTTAACCCTAAAAAACCATAAACCCTAAACACTAAAACCCACCAAAAATCCCAACGCCAAAAAACCATAATCCATATTCCCCAAAAAACACTAAACCTACAGTCCCAAAATCCCAAACCCCTCATCCACAATGAAACATAAAAACTCAGTCCCAAAAAAAACTAAACCCACAACCCTAAAAATATGTCAACCAAAAACCCTAAAAATCTCTAAAACATGACACCCAAAAAACCATAAACCCTCATCCTTAAAATACCTATACTATCAGCCCCCAATAAACTCCAACTCTCAAACTGAAAAAATAATTAACCCTTAGGCCCAAAAATCCCTAAGCCCTCAACCCCAAAAATCAAAATCACACTACCCCAAAAAACCCTAAACTTTAAGCCCCAAAAAACCCTAAACCCTCAGCATGAAAAAATCATAAACCCTAACCCTAAAAAACCAAAAACCCCCACCCCAAAAAAACCTTAAACCATCATCCCAATGAAACCCAAATCCCTCAAATCACGTCCTAGAAATTCGACAACCCCCCATTCCCAAAAAATCCATCAACCCTCAACCCTAAAAAAACATCGACACTCAGCCCCAAAAACCCTCAAACCTCATTCCTTGTCCACAAAAAACACTCAAACCACATCCCCAAAAAATCCTAAAACATTATCCCTAAAAAACCCTAAACCCTAAACCATAAAAACACCAAAAAATATAATCTCAAAAAAACCATAATACCTCATCCCCAAAAAACACTAAACCCACAACCCCAAAATTCCAAAACCATCATCCACAATGAACCCTAAATCCTCATCCAAAAAAACCCCCAAAATAATAAGATCAAAAGGCAGTAAATCCTCATAAAAAACCTAAAACTCCATCCATAGAAGGCCATAAACCATTATCCCCTAAAATCTATAAACCATCAGCCCCAAAATTAAATCATCCCCTATTCCCAGAATACCTCAACCCAATCCCAAAATAACCATAAACACTCAGCCCAGAAAAACCCTAGTCCACATCTCAAAAAAGAACTTTACACCCTCAAACACAAAAAATCCAAAACACTCAGCCACAAAAAAAACCATATACTCATATCCACAAAAAACCATCAACCCTCAAACCACAACCCCAAGAACCCCTATACCCCCAGCCAAAAAGTCCCAAAAAACACAGCAAAAAAAACAAAAACATCAACCCAAAAAATCCTAAACCCAAGCCCCAAAAAGATATAAACCCTTGACACCAAGAAAAACTCATCTCCAAAAAAACCCTCAACACACACCCATAAAAAACCCCTAAACCTTTTCCCCAAAATACCCTCAACTGATAGCCCCCAAAAACCCACAAACCATATCCCCCAAAAAATAAACCCTTATCCCCAAAAAACCCTATAATCTCACCCCCAAAAATACTCTAAACTCTCATCCCCATAAAACCATACACTTTCAGTCAAAAAACCATAAACTCTCAACCCTAAAGAACACAAAAACCCTTAGCCCCCAAAAATTCTCAACCATCAACCCAAGAAACCACTCAACCCTCAACACCCAAAAAATAAAGAACACTCAACCCCCATCACTCTAAACCCACATCCCCAAGAAACCCACTCAACCCTCATCTACAGAAAATCCTAAACCCACTTCCCTAGTAAAACTGAAAAACCTCATCCCAGATAAATTATAGACCATTAGAACCAATAACCATATACACTCAACCCCAAAAAACCCATATACCATCAGCCCCAAAAATCATTAAAACCCAATGTCGTAAAAAACCCTAAAACCTCAGCCCCTAAAAAACCCTAAACCCTCAGTCCCAAAAATCCTTAAAACTTCATCCTCAAAAAACACTCAACCCACATCCATAATAACCACTTAAACCCCATCCCAAAAATTTGTAAACCCCCATCCCCAAAATATCCTAAACACTCCACCCTTATCCAAAAAAACCCCATACCTCATCCCCTCAAATCCAAAACAACCCTAAACCCTCATCCATATAAAACCATAAACCCTAAGCACAAAACAATCATCAACCATCATCCAAAAAACACACTCATACCTTGGCCCCTAAAAACCATCAAACTTCATCCCCAAAAAGCCCATAACTTATATCCCCTAAAATCACAAAACCCTCATCCCTAGAAAACCATAAACTCTCAGTAAAAAAACCTCATCCCTCAATCCCAAAAAATCCTAAACCCTCATCCCCCAAAATACCCTCAACCCTCATCCACAAAAACCCTAAATCCTCAGCATGAGAAACCGAAAAAGCATAGCCCAAAAAAACCCAAAAATCAAAGGACCAAAAAACCCTCAACCCTAAACACCAAAAAACCCTTAACACTTGTCCCCAAAAAAACATAAACCCTCATCCCTAAAAAATCCCAACCCCTACCCATAAAATCAGAAAGACTCATCCCTGAAAACACCTAAACCCTCATCCCAAAAAACCCTAAACACCGAGCCCCAAAAATTAATCAAAACACAACTAGAAATAAAAATTCTTTTTAGACCCAAAAAACCTCAACCCACATCCCCATAAAACCCCAAACCCTCTACAACAAAAAAATCCCAGTTCCCTCAACCCTAAAACCCCTAAAATATAATCCCGCAATCCCGATACCCTAAACACTACAAATTATAAAACCTTCGACTCAAAAAACTATAATCCCTAAGTACTAAAAAACCCAAAACCCTCATCTCTAAAAAACCATAAACTCCCAATCTTGAAAAAAATTATACCCTCTACCCCAAAATTGCTAAACCCTTAGTCACAAAAAAATAGTAAACCCCCATCCCACAAAATACAAATACCCTAATCCCCAAAATGACATAAAACATTGCCCCCAAAAAACACAATAACATCATCCCCCAAAACCCTTAATCCTCATCCCCAAAATCCCTAAACCACCAGCCCTGAAAATATCATAAAATTCAAACAAAAAAAACCATATACCCTCATCCCCAAAAAACAATAAACCTATAGCACAAGGAAAACCATAAAACGTAAACCCCAAAATACTCAAAACCATCATCCCTAAAAACCCTAAACCCTCATTCCCTAAAATACTAAACCATAATCCCCAAAAAACCCTAAAACCTTAGCCACAAAAAAACCCAAAACCCTCAACCCAAATACAAAAAAACAGCAACCACATTAAAACCAAAACCCTCTGTCCCAAAAAATAAAAAAACCTCTACACCAAAAAATCCTAAATCCTCAGCCCAAAGAAACCATAAACCCTCAGCCCCAAAACAACCTAAACCCTCGACCCAAATAACCCTCAACCCTCATCCCTCAAAACCCTAAACACTATGCCCCAAAAAATCTTAACACTTAGCCTCAAAAAATTATAAACCCTCAAAACTAAAAAACTATAAACACTCAACCTAAAAAATCAGCTAACCCATTTCTCTAAAAAACCATATCCCCTTTTCCCCCAAAAAAAAACCCACAAACCTCATCCCCAGAAAACACTAATACCTTAGCACCAAAAAAACATCAACTATTAGCCTAAAAAACCCTCAACCCCAAGCCCCAAAAAACACTCATCCCTCACCCCATGAAAACCCTAAATCCTTACCCCACAAAAAAAAACTAAACCCTTATCCCAAAAACCCCAGATTCCTCATCCCCCCATAACCCTTAACCCTATGTCCAAGAAAAACCAAAAAACCTCATCCTCCCAAACCATAAACCCTATTCCCCCAAAAAAAACCCTAAACCCTCAGACCCCCAAATCCCTCAAACCATATAACTAAAAAAAACTTGCCTCTTATCCCCAAAAAACATCAACCCTCTATCCCAAATACCCAAAATACTCTTCCCAAAAAAAAATAAACCCTCATCCCCCAAAAAAACAAAACCATATTCACACAAAAAGACCCTAAACCATTAGGCCCAAAATACCCTAATCCTTCATGCATAAAACACACTAAACACTCAGCCATAAAATCCCTAAACCCTCATCCCAAAAAACCCTAAAACCTTATAGCCCCAAAAAATACTAAACACTCAGCCAAAAAACCCTAAACTTTTATCCGCAAAAAACTCCAAACCCTCATTCCTAATAATCCAATAACCCAAACCCCAATAATCTATAACACATTAACCACAAAATTCCCCAAATTATCATCCACAAAAACCCTAAACTCTCATCCATAAAATCCCTCAACCCTCAACCGTCAGCCTAAAAGCCCCTCAACCCTCTATCCTGAAAGACTCTCTTCCCTCATCCCCAAAAAACCCTCAACCCTTAGACCTAAAAAACTATAAACCCTCAGCCCCAAAAAATCCTGAACACTAAATCACCAAAAATAACTATCCTCTAAGCCTCAAATGACTCTAGACACTAGACACAATAAATTATCAACCCTCTAGCATAACAAACCATCTAACATCAGCCCTAAAAACCCTAAAACCTCATCCCAAAGAAACCAAAAATCCTCTTCCCCAAAAAACCTTAAATGCACTTCCCCGAAAACCAATCAACCCTCATCCAAAAAAACCATAAACCCTCAAACCCAAATAACCCTAAACACTCATCCCTCCAAAACCTTAAACACTCATCCCCAAAAAACACTCAACCTTCATCCCCAAAAAATACTCAACCCTCCACCCAAAAAAAACCATCAATCCCCAAACTCAAAAATCCTTAAACCCCCATGCCAAATAAAATCCTAAACCATCATCCCCAAAAACCCTCAACCCTCATCCCTAAAAAACCCAAAACCCATATCCCTAATAAATCCTAAATCCTCAATCCCAAAAACCCTCATCCCCAATCCCCCATCCCACAAAAACCTTTTATCCCATCACAAAAATAACCTAAACCCTTGAACCCAAAAAACCCTAAACCCATAACCACAATATTCAATAAACCCTAATTCCAAAGAAAATCTAAACTCCCACCCCCGAAAAAACCTAAACACCCTGCCCAAAAAATCCCTATACACTCAGCAATAAAAAAATCTACACCCACATCCCCAAAAAAACTAATGCCTTATCCAAACAAACAATAAACACTCAACCTAAAAAACCCAACACCCTCTACCTAGAAAAAAATTAAACCATCTTCCTCTTAAACCCCTTAACCCATAGACCCCAAAAAACCCCAACCCTCAACACTCATCCAAAAAAATAACTTAACTCCCTTCCTAAAAAACTATGAGCACTCATTCCAAAAAAACACTAAACTATGATCTCCAAAAAAAAGCCTAAATCTTATGCCCCAAAAAATAATAAACCCTCATACCCAAAAAAACACTTACCCCTTAGATCCAAAAAACCCTAAACCCTCATCCCTACAGAAAAAAACACACATACCCAACACACTTTAAACCATTAGGCATAAAAACCCTAATTCCACACCCCAAAAAAACCATTAATCCTAATCCCCAAAAAAACCCAAAACCATCATCCCCATAAAATCCTGAACCATCATCAACAAAACATCTTTACTGTAAACCCCCAAATAACTTCCAGACTCTACACCAAAAAACCCAGAATCCTTAGCCATAAAAACCAAAAACCCTAATATCCAAAAATCTATCAACCCTAATCCCCAAAAAACCCTAAAATCTCTTCCCCAAGAAACCCAAGACCCTTAGCGCTTAAAACCCCATCATCCCTCAACACCAAAATAACCTTTTACCCTCATCCTTAAAAAAACCTAGACCCTCACCCTAAAAACCCTCTACCCTTAGTACCAAAAAACACACAACCTCAATCTCCAAGAAACCATCAACCCTTAGACCCAAAAAATAATTAACCCTATTCCAAAAAAACCCAAAACCCAAAGCCCCCCAAAAAACACAATACCATCATCCAAAAAAAATGATGAACTATCCACCAAAAAACACATAAAAAACAACTCCAAAAAACACTAAACACTTCGTAATAAAAATCCATAATCTCTAATCCCAATGAAACATAAAACTTTATCACTAAAAATCCCCAAAACCTCATACCCAAAAAACACAAATCCCTCAACCCAAAAAAACCTCATCTATTTTCCCAAAAATCACTTAAACACTCCACCCAAAAAACCCCTCAAACATCATCCCTAGAATACACTCAACTCTCAGCCACAAAAAAAATCAACCCTCAGCCCCAAAATACACAAACCCCTTAGCCCCCAAACCCTAAACCCACAACAATCATCCCCAAAAATCCATCAACCCTTAGACCCAAAACACCTAAACCCTAACACCCGCAAAAAACCATCAAACCTCATCCCCAAAAAACCCATAAACCACATCCCAAAAAACCCCTTAACCCTCAGTGCCAAAATACCCTACACCCACTACCCCAAAAAACCTTGAACACTCATCCCCAAAAAATCCTAAACTCTCATCCATTAAAAACAGTAAATCCTCAATCCCAAAAGACCCTAAACCTTGATAAAAAAAAATAAACCCTAATCCAAAAAACACTTAAACCTCAACATAAATAAATCTATAACCTTTCCCTAAAAAAACCATCCACCCACATCTTAAAAAAATCTTCAAACCTCTACAAAAAAACACTAAACATTCATCACCAAAAAACCCTCAACCATCTACCCTATAACATAAAAAACCATGAACCCTTAGTCTAAAAAACCCTAAACCATTATCCTAATCAACCCTAAACACTCAACCCCAAAAAAAACCTAAATCCTTAACTCCAAAAACCATAAACCAATAGCCTCGAGAAACCCTAAACATCTAACCCAATAAAACCCCAAAACACCTAACCCTAAAAACCATAAACCCTTAGTACCAAAAAAAACCTCATCCCATGTCCATAAAAAATATGAACACTCAGCCCCCAAAAACCCTCAACCCTTATCCCCAAAAAAACCCTCAACCCTTAGTCCAAAAAACCCCCAATCCTCATAAATCTACCCCAAAAAACCCCAAAAAACTCATCCCCCCTGAATCCCAAATCCATAATCCCCAGAAAACTCTCAACCCTCAACCACAAAACCACTCAACCCTCATAAAAAAACACTAAACACTTAGCCCTAAAAAACCCAAAACCCTCATTCCAGAAAACCTTCAAATTTAATCCCCAATAAACCCTCAAACCACATCACCAAAAGACCCTCAACACTTTTACCGAAAAATACTTAATCCTCATCTCCAAACCCTCATCCCTAAACCTCCAATAAATTCTCAACCCTTATCACCAGAAATCCCTCAACCATCTGCACCAAAAATCCATAAAACCTCATCCAAAAAAACCTAAACCCTCATCCACAAAAAACCCTAAAACATCACCTAAAAAACCATAAACCCACAGTCCCAAAAACCATTGAACCCTCATTCCAAAAAATCTTTAAAACATCATCCCCAAAAAACCCATAAACTTCTTATTCCAAAAAAACTAAACCCTCTACCCCAAAAATCAAAAAATCCTAGACCCCAAAAAACCCCATCAATAGGACCTAAAAATACCTCAACTATAATCCAAAAAACCCCCTAATATCAACCCAAAAAAACTAAAACTTCATACTAAAGAAACCTAATACCCTCAGCCCCAAATAAAACCATACCCTCAGCTCAAAATTACCCTCGACCCTCATCTATCAAAAACCCTCATCCCTCAACCCAAAAATCCCTCAATCCTCAGTCCCAAAAAACCATCAACCCTTGACCCCAAAAAACCCTGAACCTTTATCCCCAAAAAACCATTAACCATTAGAACCAAAAAACCCTCAACAGTCAGCCCCAAATAACATTGATCCCTCTGATAAAAAAATAATCCAACCTTAACCCTAAAAATCCGTAACCCTTGTCCCCAAAAGACATTCTTTTCTAAGCCCCCTAAAACCCTAAACACATAGCGCCAGAATATCCAAAACCTTCAGACCCAAAAAACCCTCAACAATCAGCCCCAAAATTCAATCATCCCTAAGCCCCCAAAAACCCAAACCCCTATGTCATGAAAAAAACCCTAATGCCTAATCCCCAAAAAACCCAAAACCCTTATCCACAAAAAACTCTCAAGCCTCATCCCCACAAAACCACCAAGAATCTGCCCCAAAAAACACTCAACCCTCATCCCAAAAAAACCTTCAATCCTTATCCCCCAATACCCACAACCCTCATCCCTGAATAATCGTCAACCATCATCCCCAATTATCCCTCAACACCAAAACACCCAAACCTTCATCCCCAAAAAACCCCTAGACAAACAACCCTTAAAAAACCTAAACCCTCAGTGCCAAAAAACCCTAAACCCTCGGCCCCATAAAAACCTAAACCCTCTTCCCCAAAACCCAAAACCCTCATCCCCCAAAAACCCTAAACACTCATCCCTAATAAACCCTCAACCATCATAAAAAAATCCTAAACCCTTGACCATAATAAACCTTCAATCCCTATTACCAAAACCCCCTCAACCATCATCCCTGAAAACCCCCTAACCCTCACCCCTAATGAACACTAATCCCACTATCTTGAATAAACTATAAACCTTCAAACATAGAAAAAAAATAAACCCTCATCCCCAACAAACACTAAATAATCGTCCCAAAAACACACTAGACACCCTTCCCTAAAAAATCATAAACCCTCATTCCCATGAAAACCTATATGCTCATCCACCAAAAAATCTATACCCCCATCCCAAAAAACCCTAATTCCATTTCCCTAGAAAACCGAAATCCCTCATCCCTAAAAATCTTTTAATCCTCAACTCCAAAAAACCCTAAACCCTCATCAATAAAAAAAACACCCCTTGCCCCAAAAAAACCTAATCCCTAATCCCCAAAAAATCTAAAATCTCATCCCCAGACAACCCTATTCCCTTGGCCTCATAAATCCCTAAAAATTCATCCCTAAATATCCATAATGCCTCAATAGAAAATATACCTAAACCGTCCACTCCAAAAAAATCCCTCAACCATCTATCCCAAAAAAACCCTCAACCCTCATCCCCAAAAAAACCTCAACCTCATCCCCAAATTCCCTTAGACATCATGCCCAAAAAACCCTAGACCCAAGCCCCGAAAACCCCAAACCCTCAGCCCAAAAAAACCCTAAATGCTCACCACCAAAACACCTTTACCCTCAGCCCTAAAAATACGTAAATCCTCATCCCGAAAACCATCAACCCCCATCCATAAAAAACCCCCATCTAAAAAGTCCTCAACCCTTATCCCCAAAATACACTCAACCCTCATCACTAAAAATCATCAACCCACACACCCGAAATACGTTAAACCCTCATCACCATAAAAACCCTATCAGCTACAAAAAACACAAATCCCCAAGCCCCCAAAATTCCCCAACCCTTATCAACAAAAAATAATCAACCATTAGCTTCAAAAAACCCTCAACCCTCATCTCCATAAATCCTTACACACACATCACTAAAAAATGATCTACCCACATCCCCAAAAAACCCTATTCCTTCGACCCCAAAACCCTATACCCTCATCCCCAAAAAATCCAAAACCCTTATCCCCAAAAAATCCCCAACCCTTAGTCCCAAAAAACCCTCAACCCTAATGCACAAGAAATTCCAAACCATTAATTTACCCTTATCCCCAAAAAACCCTCAACTTTCAGCCCCAAAATTCACTAAACCATCATCCCTAGAAAAACCCTAAGCCCGTGATTGTAAAGAAATCTAAACACTCATCACCAAAAAACCATAAAACCTAAACACCAAAAAACCCTAAACTATTAATTCTAAAAAAACCCTAAACACTTATCCCAAAAAACCATAAACCCTCACCTATAAAAAACCCAAAACACCATCATAAAAAAGCCTATACCTTTAGCCCTAAAAAACCCTCAACCCTAATCCCCAAAAACCCATCAAGCCTCAAACCCCCCAAAACCCTCAAATCCTAGCCCCAAAATAACCTAGAACATAATAAACCCCAAACCCTAAACACTCATCCCCAAAAAAAACCCTTAACACTCATCCCCAAAAATACCCTAAACACTTATCCCAAAAAAACCCTAAATCCACATCCCAAAAAACCCACAAACTCTCATCCCAAAAAATCCTAAACCCACATCCCCATAAAACCTTAAAATCTCATCCCAAATAACCCCTAAATCCTCAATCCAAAAAACCTATAGACTAAGCCCAAAAAACCTAAAGCAGCAGTCCCAAAAAACACTAAACCCAAATCCCCAAAAAACCATAAACCTTATACACTGAAAAACCCTCAACCACCATCCTTAAAAAATTGGTAACCCTTAGACCAAAAAAACCCTCACCCATCTACCCCAAAAAACACTCAGCCCTCAGCCCAAAAATATTCTCAACCCTAAGCCTCAAAAAACCAAAAATCTATATCCATAAAAACACTAAACCCACATTCTAAAAAAACCGTATAACCTCATATTTAAAAACTCTAAAACTATAACCCCTGATAAATCCTAAAACAATGTCCCCAAAAAATTATCAACCCATAATACCAAAAAAAACCACAACACTCAGTCCCAAAATTCACTTAAGCCTCATTCCTGAAGAATCCTCTACCATTTCCCCCAAAAAACCTCTACCCATAGCACCATGAAAATATAAACTCTCATCCCAAAATACCATAAACCCCTCTGCACCAAAAAACCCAAAACCCTCACTCCCAAAATACGGTAAACCCTAAGCCACAAAAATTCAAAACCCTTATATCCAAAAAACCATAAACCTTCATCCCCAAAAAATCTAACCCCTTGGACAAAAAAACAATAAAACCCTATTCCAAAATACACTTATACCTTAGTTCCAAAAAATATATGTTTTCAGAATGAAAAAAACCATAAACCCTCATCCAAGAAAAATAATTAATCCTCGTCTCCAAAAAACCAAAAACCCAAAACACAAAAAAAAACATCAACCCTCATTAACAAAAACACTCATCCCTAAGACAAAAAAATAATCAAACCTCATCCCCCCAAAAAAACTCAACCATAAGCAAAAAAACCCAAAACCCTCAACCCTAAGCCCAAAAAAACCCTTCAACTATCAACCCCAAAAAACTATAAAATCTCAGCCTGAAAATAACCCCAACCATCAAACCAAAAAAATGTAAACATTTAGCCCCCAAAAACATTAAATTATCACTAAAAAATCAAAAAAAGTCTTCCCCAAAAAAACCTAAACCATATTCCCTAAAAGACCCTCAACCCATATCCCCTAATAACCCTCATCTCTTAGAACAAAAAAACCATCAACCCTCTTCCCATAAAAAACAAAACCCTCAGACCCAAAAAAACCTGCAATCCTCATCCCCAAAAAATAATAAACCCTTATCCCTTAAAAACATGCAACTCTAATCCCCAAATAACCCATAACCCTCATCCCTAGAAAACACCGAACCCTCGACCCCTAAAAAATCCTAATCCCTCAACCCAAAATAAAAACCAAAACCCAGAGCCCAAAAAACCCTAAATACTCATCTAATGAATACCATAAACCATTATCCCCAAAAAACCAATACTATTGCCACAAAAAACTCTAAACAATTATCAAAAAAAATCCCTAAACCCTAATCTTCAAAAAACCCATAACACTCATCCCCAAAATACCATTAACCCAAAAAAGCACTCAACCCTCATCCACAAAAAAACCATCATCTCACATCCCTAAAAAACCCCCAACACTCATCCCCAAAAAAACTCAAAACCATTATCCAAAAAAACACTCAACACATAACCAAAAAAAACCCTCAACCAACTTCTCCAAAAAAACCATCATCCCTAACCCCAATAAAATCCCTATCCATAGCCCCAAAAAAGAATCATCCATCATAACCGAAATATCCTCAACCTTTAATCCAACAAACCATAAACCCTTATCCAAAAATAAACCTCAATAATCAGCCCCAAAATACTCTAAACCATCATCACTCGAAATACCCCAAACCCCATCCCTAAAAAACCGTCAACCCTAATCCAAAAAAACACTCAACCCATATCCCCAAGAAACCATAATCCCTTATCCCAAAACACCCAAAAACCAAATCCTAGAAAACTCACAATCATCATCCCTAAAATACCCTTGACCCTCAATCATAAAATCCCCAATAACCTCTTCCACAAGAAACCACATACCAAAATCCCTAGAAAACCTTCAACCCTCATCCACAATAAACCCTCTTCCCTTAACAAAAAAAACCATAAACCCTCAGTCCTGAAAAAACTCAACCCTCAGTCTAAAAAATGTCTCCACCCTCAGCCCCTAAAAACCCTCAATACACATAAAAAACCCTAATCCCATAGTCCCAAAAATCAATAATCCTCATCCCCAAAAAACACTAAACCCTTAGTCCTAAAAAACCCTATACCCTTAGCCCAAAAAAAAAATAAAACCTCATCCCTAAAAAACCTTAAACCCTAATCCCTAAAATCCCTAAGCCCTCAACCCCTAATAATACTAATCCCTCATCCCCAAAATACCCAAAACTGATATCCCAAAATATCATGTACCCTCAGCACCAAAAAACCCTCAACCCTTAGCCTGAAAAAACCCTCAACCCTTGGTCCCAAAAAATCCATTAACACTCAGCCTCAAAAAAACCTAACCTCTTAGACCTAGAAAACCAAAAACCCTCAACCCTAAAAACCCACAAGTTTTTGCCCTAAAAACACTCAAAACGTATCCCCAAAAACCCCTAAACCATTTTCCCCAACACACCCTCAACCCTTATCCCCCCAAAACCCTAAACCTTCATCCCTAAAAACCACAAAACACTCAGCCACAAATATTCCTAGAATCTCATCCCTTAAAACCCTCAACCCACTACCCTAAAAAACCTCAATTTTTAAACATAAAAAACCCTCCATTTTTTACTGTAAGATTCCAAAACCCTTTGCCTAAAATACCCTCAGCCCTAAAATTCCCTTAACCAACTTCCCAAAAAACCTTAAGCACTCAGCCTATAAAAACTCTCAACACTCTGCCCAAAAAAACTCTCAACCCCTATCCCCAAAAAAACCTAAACCCTAAACCCATAGTTTCAAAAAAAAACCAAAACCATTCACCTCAAAAAACCCGAAACCCTTATCCCAAAAAAATCATAAACCCTCAACAATAAAATTCCTAAACTATTATCCCAAAAACTCCATAAATCCTAAACCCCAAAAAAACTCATTCCTCAGCCACAAAGAACCACCAACCCTCATATAAAAAACACCTAAACCCTCATCCGCAAAAAACTCTCACCTTTTTGCCCCAAAAATGCTAAACCCTCATCCCTAAATTTAAACCATCAATCTGCATCCACAAAATACCCCCAATCCTCATCACCAAAAAAATCAACACTAATCCCCAAAAATCCACAACCCTTAAGATGAAAAAAACCTCAACCCGTATACATATTAAACATTCAACCCTCATCCCTAAAAAACCCACAACCCACAACCCCAAAAATACCCTCATACCCAATAAAATCACCAATCTCAGCCAAATAAAACCTCAACCCTCAGACTCAAAAAACTGTTAACTCTTAGACATAAAATAATCATCAATGATCAGCCTCAAAATAACCTCAATCCTCATCCCCAAAAAACCTTAAACCCTCATCCCAAGAAACCCTAAAACACTTAGCCTAAAAAACCCTCCACCCTCAGCCTTAATTAACCTTCAACCCTCATCCACAAAAAAATCTCAATCCTTAGTCCCAAGAAACCCCACAACCTCATCCCAAAAAATCCTAAATATTTATTACTAAAAAACCCTCAACCACATATAAACATCCACCCTCACCCGAAAAATATCAAATCTTTCCCCCAAAAAAACCTCAACCACCATCCCAAAAAAATCATTAACCATCATCCCTAAAAAACCGTCAACCCCCATCCCCCCAAGCCCTCAATTGTCAACCCAAATAAAAACATAAATAATCACCTCAGAAACACCCTCAAAACTCATACCATAAAAATCCCGGAAAACTCATCCCCTAAAAATCTTCAAACTTCATCCCAAAAAAAACCTCAACCCCCTTCATGAAAAACCCCACAATACACATCCCCCCAAAACCCTCAAAACTCATCCCCAAAAACTCTAAACCCTCATCCCCAAAACAATGTAAACCCCATTCCCTGAAAACCTAAAACCCTCATCCCCAAAAAACCCTAAACCTTCAACCAAAAAAATACATAATCCCTAAGAACTAAAAAAATAATGGACCCATAACCCCAAAAAACCCTAAGCCCCCATCTCTAAAAAAACCCTCATCCTTGAGCATTAATAAACCTTAAACCATCAGTCCAAAAAAACATAGAACATCATCCCTAAAAAACCCTAAACACAAATCCACAAAAAAATGGCCAATACAATTCCCCAAAAAACCTCAATCATAATCTCTATTAAAATGATCAACCCTCAACCCCAAAAAACCCCCAACTACAAACCACAAAAATCTCAAAACCCCCAGCCCCAAAAAACCTGTAACCCTGAGACCCAAAAAAACCCTCAACCCTTTGCCACAAAAAACCCCAAACCCTCAACCCCAAAACACCCTTAACCCCAAAAAACCCTCAACCCCATAAGACCTAAAATCTACACACACAAAAACCATATACATCGAGTCCCAAAAAACACTAAACCCTCATCCCCCAAAACCCCAAAACCCTTCCCCCCAAAAATTACAAAACCCTTATCCCCAAAAATATCTCAACCCTTATGGTAAAAACCCTCAACCCTCATCCAACCCCCACCCCCCATACCCAAAAAACCCTAAACCATCATCCCCAAAAAACATTAAACCTCTTCCATATAAAATATAAACCCCACATCCCCAAAAATCATAAACCCTTAGCTTTAAAAAACCATAAACCCTCGTCCATAAAAAATCCTTAGTCATCATCCCCAAAAAATCATCAATCCTCATCTCAAAAAACCCTCAACCCAAAACTATCCTCATTCATCGACCACAAAAAAACACCTCAACCCTCAAAAAAATGATTCCACGCTTATCTGCAAAAAAAACCCTCAACCCCCAACCCCCAAAAAACCCTAAACTATCATCCCTATGAAACCCTCAATCCTCATTCTCAAAAAAAACCCTGAACCCTCATACCCAAAAAACCTCAACCATCAGATGTAAAAAACCTTCAACCCTCATCCAAAAACCCCCTCAACCCTCAGCACCAATTAAAAATCTTACAACATCCCCAAAAAACCCTCAAATATTATTCCCAAAAAACAATCAACCCCCAAATTCATAAAATACTCAATCATTAGCCGTAAAAAATCTTCAATACCTAGCACCAAAAACACCATAAACATTCATTAGAAAAAAACAGTCAATATTTATCCCCAATAAACCCTCATCAAAAAAAAAACCTCAAAACTAATAAAAAAAACTCTCAACACTTATCCCAAAGACACCCTAAACCCAAATCCCAAAAACACTCTAAACTGCCATCCCCAAAAAACCCTCAACACTCATCCCCAAGAAACCATTAACCCTCTTCCCAAAAAAACCCCCAACCATGTGCCCCAAAAAACCCTCAACCCTCAACCCTATAAAACTAACAACCCTCAGGTCTAAAAAACCCTCATACCTCAACACCATAAAACCCTCAACCATTATCCCCTTAAAAACCTCAACCTGAAGCTCCAAAAAACCATAAACCCTCATCCCCTAAAAAATCTTAAACCCTTGGCCCTGAAAAATGCTAAACCCACTGCCCCTAAAAACCTAAACCCCATTACCCCATAAAACCATATACCCTCAGCCAAGAAAATCCTAAATCCTCATCCCCAAAAAGTCCTAAACATCACTCCCAACAAGACCTCAACACTCATCCCAAAAAAAACCCTCAACTCCCATCCCCAAAAAACAATCAACTATCATCCCTCAAAAACTATCATCCGTAATCCATAATAAAACCCTCAACCCTATTCCTCCACAACCATCCTAACAAAACAATAAATATCCCTCAACCCCCATCCCTAAAAAACCATCAACTCTCATCCCAAAAAATCCCCCATCCATTAGTACAAAAAAAATCAACCCTTAGCCCCATAAATCCCTCATCCCTTAGTATAAAAAATCCATAAACCCTCAACCCTAGAAAACCCTAGTCCCTCATTCCCTAAAAACCCTAATCTCTCAGCTCCTATAGACTCTAAACACTTTTCCCCATAAAACCTTATACCATAATCCCTAAAAACCCTAATCCCTCATCCATAAAAAACTTTAAACTATCATCCATAAAAAACACTTAATCCTCGGCACCAAAAAACCCTTAACCCACATCCCTAAGAAATTCATAAACCCTCATCCCCAAAAAATCATAAACCCTCAACTCCAAAAACAAACTAAACCCTTAGTCACAAAACATCCTCAACCCCCAGCCCCAAAAAACCATAAATTGTCAGCCCCAAAATTTAATAAACCCTCACCCACCAAAAAAACCCTCAACCATCAACCCCAAAAAACCTACAACCCTCGTCCCTGAAAGTGGATCATCCCTAAGCCCCAAAAAACCCTCAACCCTCAGCTGCAAAAAACACTCAATTCTCTTCCACAAAAAACATTATACCATCATTCCCAAAAATCCATCAACCCTAATCCCTAAAAAACACAACCCCCATCCCCAAAAAACCCATAACCCTATGTTCAGAAAAACCTCAACGCTCAACAACAAAAACACTCAACACTGGGGCCTAAAAAACCTTATTCCCTCTTTTAAAAGACCCTCTACCCTAAACCCCTAAAAAATTAAACCCCCATCCCTAAAAAAAACCTATAGACATATCCCCAAGAGCTATAATACCTCAAACCAAAAATATACTAAACCATGAGCCTTGAAAGACCCTAAAACCATATTCCAAAAAACCCTATCCTCTGAGTCCCCCAAAACACTAAACCCTCATCCAAATAAACCCTTAAACACCAAGCCCTAGAAAATTCTAAAACATGAGCCACAAATAATCCTCAAACCTCATCCCAAAACCACCCTCTCTCTACAGCCTTGAAAAACACTCTACCATTAGACCCAAAAAAACTGAGAATCCAACTCCCCAAAAAACACTAAACACTCATCCCTTAAAAACCCATAACCCTTATCCCTCAAAAACATGAAAGCCTAAGAAAACCCCCTAAAACCTCATCCAGAAAAAATATTAAACCCTAAACCCTAATAATCCCTATACCCTCACCCCCAAAAAACTCTAACCGTTTAACCACAAAATTCTCTAAACATTCATCTACAAAAAGACCTAAAAACACATCCCTAAAAAACCCAAACCCCTCATCCCCTAAAAAAAACATGAACCCTCATCCCCAAAGATCCTAAACCCTAATATAAAAAACCCTCACCTGTATGACCCAAAAATCCCTCATCCCCAAAAAACCATCAACCTCAGCCCTAAAAACCTATAAACCCTAAGCCCCCAAAAACCATAAACCAGAAATCCACAAATACACTAAACTCCCATCCCTTAAAAAATCCTAAACCCTCAGCCCCCCAAAACCCTCAACCCTCATGTCCAAAAAAATCCCTCAACCCTAAGCCATAGAAAACACTTAACCCCCTTCCTCAAAAAACCCTATATTTTCTACCCCTGAAAACCCTAAATTGTTTCGCCTGAAAAACCATCCACCCTCAGCCATAAATAATTGTAAACCCTTAGATCAAAAAAACTATAGAACATCACCCCAAAAAAAATTTAAACCCTCATCCCAAAATAATCTTAACCCTTAACTCCAAAAAAACCTCAACATTGAATGCCTATAAGACAAAAAACCATCATCCCCATAAAACATTAAACCCTTAGTACCCAAAAACCTTAAATCCTTAATCCAAGAAACCCATCAACACTCAGGCCTAAAAAACCCACAACTATCATCCAAAAAAAATCCCTAAATCATCAACCCAAAAAAAACACAACCCTTACCCCCAAAAAACATCTAACCCTCATCACCAATAAAAACCTAAACCATTGGCCCTAAAAATCCCTAAACCCTTCACTATAAAAATTCCTAAACCTTTAACCTAAAAAACATTAATCTATCAGCCCCAAAAACAAAAAACCCTTAGCCACAAAAAATCATGTACCCATAAGACCAAAAAATAGTACATCCACAACACATAAAAATTAATCCCTCATAAAAGAAACTAAAAAATAATCTCTAAAAAATCATAAACCCTCATCCAAAAAAAAACCCTAAACTTTCAACCCCAAAAACAGTCAACCCTCACCCCCCAAATAAACACATGAACCCTTAGCCCAAAAAACCATTAACCATTAGGCCCAAAAAACCCTAAAAAATGATCCCCAAAAAACCCAAAACCCTCAACCCCAAAAAACCCTAAACCCTATTCCCCCCAAAAAAATTTAACCCTCAACACCAAAAAACCTTATACCCTCAACCCCCAAACCCAAAACACACAGCCCCAAAAAACCACAAAGCATTTGGCAAAAAATCCCTAAACCCTCATCCCCCAAAACCCTACACCCTAATCCCTAAAAAACCCTACACCATAATCCCCTATAAATCCAGAACCCTTATCCCTAAAAAATATAAATCCTCTCACCATGAAAATCCTAAACACTAAGCCCCCAAAACCCGGATCCCATGATCTTGAAAAACCTTAAACCTTCATCCATAAAAACCACTCATACCCCACCTAAAAAACCTTAAAACCTCAATTAAAAATTACCCTAAACCCTTATCCTCAAAAAATCATGCAGCCCTCAACCCAAAAAAACCCCTCAAACCTCATCCCCACAAAACCATAAACCCTCGGCCCCAAAAAACCCTAAACCCTCATCAAAAACAAACTATCAACCCCCATCCCTAAAAAACCTTAAACAATTAACCCAAATAAACCATAAATCCTTATCCTAAAAAACCCTCAACCCTCTTCCCAAAAAAAACTATCAACCCTCATCCCTAAAAAACACCAAACTCGGATATCAAAAAAACCCTAAACAGTAATCCCAAAAAACCTAAACCCTAAACCCAAAATTACCCTAAAACCTTTATAAACAAAAGATACTAAACCCTTAAACGCACAAATACCTAACCCCTCAGCCCAAAAAAGCCCAAACCTTTAGCACCAGAAAACACAAAACCATCATCCCCAAAAAAAAATCAACCCTCAACCCCAAAAAAATGTCATCCCTCAGCCCTAAAAAAACCTAGACACTCAACCCAAAATTCCCTTATACATTTTCTCCAAAAACACTCAAATACAAGCCCAAAAAAACCCTCCACACTCAGCCCCAAAAATCCATGAACCTTTAACCCCAAAAACCATAAACCCTCATCCTGAGAAAATACTCAACCCTCTGCCCCAAAAAACCATCATCCATGATCCCCGCAAACTCCTATACCATAAACCACAAAAAAGAATCAACCCTAATCCCAAATAAAAGCACAATACTCTTCAAAAATACCACTAAACCTTCATCCAAAAAAAACCAACACCCTCATCCCCAAAAAATTCTAAACCCACTACCCCAAAAAACCCAAAACCCTTAACCCCAAAAAACCTCAAATCCTTTTCCCTAAAAAACCCTAAACCCTTAAGTATAAAATAATAAAAACCCAAAACAAAATAAACCATAAACCCTCAACCCAAAAAAACCATAAACCCTCAACCTAAAAAAACTTTTAACCCTCTTACCCAAAAAATCCTCAACCCTCATTTTGAAAAAAATCTTCATACCTCATCCCCTAAAAACCCACAATAGTATTTCCTAAAAATTTAAAACACTTAGTCCCAATAAATCATAATCCACCATCATTAAAAAAACCATTAAACATCAATGCCCAAAAAACCCTAAACCCATAGACTACGAAAATCATATACCTTTATCCTTGAAAATCCTAAACCTCTAGCCCTAAAAAACTCTAAAACCTCAGCACCAAAAAACCATAAACCCTCAGCCCAAAAAAACCCTCAACTCTAAACCATAAAAAACCCAAAAAACACATCCCAAAAAACCCCAAACCCACAAGCCAAAAAACACATCCTTCAATAATAAACCCTGAACACTATACCCACCAAAATCCCAAATTATTTGGCCCAAAAAATCGAAAACACTCATCCCCCAAAACCCCAAACCCCCATCCCCAAAAAATCTACAACTCTCAACCAAAAAACCCAACGACCTTCATCCCCAAAATACATATAACCCTTAGCCCCCAAAAAATCCTAATACCTAGGAAAAAAACAACCAAAAACCATAATTCCAAAAAAATCCCTCAACCCATATCCCCAAAAACCCTTAGCCTACAGCCCAAAAAAACAGTCAACTCTCAGACCCAAAAAACCATGAATCCTTAGCCCCCAAAATACCTCAACCCTTAGCCCCAAAAAACCCTCATCCCTCATCCCCAAAATACCCTCAACCCTCAACCCTAAAATCCAAAAAACCATAATCCCTCATC
Source organism: Viscum album (assembly GCA_963277665.1). NCBI lineage: Eukaryota > Viridiplantae > Streptophyta > Magnoliopsida > Santalales > Viscaceae > Viscum > Viscum album. The sequence continues at coordinate 1,801,685,757 of OY728164.1, forward strand.
CGATGAAACCCTAAACACTCACCCCAAATACCCATAAACCCAAAGTTCCAAAAAACTCTAAAACATCTTCTCCAAAAAACCCTACACCCTCATCCTGAATAACCCTAATCCCCTAGCCCTAAAAAAACCAAAACATTTAGACATAAAACCCAAAACACTCATAAAAAACCCCTAAACACCCCACCCCAAATCCCTAAAACCACATACCCAAAATACCATTAACCCTAAGAAACAAAAATCCCTCAACCCTCAGCATGAAAAACCCTACACCCTCATCCCTAAACACTCTGAACCCTCAGCATGTAAAACACCTCAACCCTCATCTCAGAAAAACCCTCAACCCTAGGCCCCAAAAAACCCTCAAAACTAAACCCTATAAAAACACCTACCATCATCCCCAAAAAACCCTCAACCCCAAATAACCCTCAAGACTCAAACAAACCCCACCCCCACCACTTAGCTGAAAAAATCCCAACCCGCAGCCACATAAAATTCTCAACCTTTGGCTCCAAAAAAACCCTCAAACCCAAAAAAACAATTCCTCAGCAAAAAAACACTCAACCCTCAACCCCCAAAAGCCTCTACCCTAATCATAAAAAAATAGACAACCATGTCTCCCAAGTAACCCAAAATAATAAGACCCTGTAAACACAAAACCCTTAGACACAAAAAAACCTCAACCCTAATCCCAAAAATACAATCAACTCAAAGCCTCTGGAAACCCTAAATCTTGATCCCCCAAACCCTAATCCCTCATAAAAAAACCTAATCCCTCATCCCCCAAAAACACTCAACCCTCATTCCAAAAAAAACTCTCAACCCTCATCCTCAAAAACAATCAACCCTCATTCTAAAAAAACACTAAACCCTCATCCCAAAAGAAACCTTCAACCAACATCCCCCAAAACACTCACACTTTATCACCAAAAAACACTAAACCATCATCCCAAATAAACCCTAATCCCTCACCCCCAAAAAACACCAAACACGTGTACCTAAAAAATCCTAAACCCATGACCATGAAAACCCTTAACCCTCATCCCCAAGAAACCTTAAACCGTCATCCCCAGAAAAACCTAAACCCTCATCACCCGAAAAACCTAATCCCTAACCCAAAAGAACCCTAAAACATGATCTCTAATAAACTATCAACCCTTTCCTAAAAAAACAAAATTCTATAACAAAATAAACCCTCAATCCTCAGTCCCAAAAACCCTCAACCCTCATCCCTAAAAACCTCTCAACCCCTCAACCCTCAGCCTCCAAAAATCCTAATCCATTAGCCTTGAAAATAATCTAAACTACCAGCACCAAAAAACCCATAAACCCTCAGCCTCAAATAACCATAAGACCTCATCTCCCAAAACACTAGACCCTCATCCTCAAAAAAACCTAAACCCTCAAAGCTAAAATACCAATATTTCATCCCCCAAAAAACCCAAAGCCTCCATCCCAAAAAAAACCATAAACCCTCTTCCCCAAAACACCCTAAACCATCATCACCAAAAAATGATATAAAATTAACCCCAAAAAACCCAAAACCCTAAGCCCCAAAACACCCTAATCCCTCAATCCCCAAAAAAACCCTAATCCCTTTCCCCAAAAATACCTAAACCATATTCCCTAAAAATCCCTAATGCCTCATCCTAAAAATCCATAATCTATCATACCTTAACAAACCCTCATCCCTATGTCCAAAAAACCCTCTACCCTTATCACAAAAAAACCTTCAACCCTCATTTCTAAAAAACCCTCAAACCTCATACCCAAAAACCCGCAACTCTAGCCTAGAATTAGCCTAAACCCTCATCACCCAAAACCCATTAACCTTAATCCCCCAAAAACACTAAAACCTCATCTTCAAAAAATCTTCAACCCTCTGCCACAAAATCACCTCATCCCTAAAGAACCCTCAAACCTCATCCCCCCCCCAAAAAACTCAACCATTATCCCCGTAATTCCTCAACCCCCATCCCCAAAGTCCATAAACCATCATCCCCACAAAACACTCAACCCTTATCCCCAAAAAATCCACAACCCTCATCCCCCCATAACCCTAAAACCTTCCCTCTAGGAAACCATATACACTTACCCCAAATAACCATCAACCCTCAACACCCAAATACCTTAACCCTCATCCCCAAAAAACCATCAACCCTCAACCACAAAAAAATCCTATACCCTCGATCCCAAAAAATCCAGTACCCTCAACTAAAAAAACCATATACACTAAGCCCCAAAAAACCCTAAACCCTAATCCTAAAAAACACATCAACCCACAGACACAAAAAACAATCAACCATCATCCCCCAAAAAACCTAAACTGTCATCCATAAAAAACACTAACCCATGAGCTCTAAAAAACCCACAACCCTTAGCACTAAAATACCCTAAACCAGAAACCCTAAAAAACCATAAACCATTATCCCACCAAAAAAACATAATCCCATAGACCAAAAAAACCATAAACCCTCATCCCTAAAAAACCATAAACCCTGAGTCCACAAAAAACTCTAAACCCGCAACAATAAAAAAACCTAAACACTCATCCCAAAAAAAACCTTAGGTCATCATCCCCAAAAAAGGATCAACCCTCATCCCCAAAATACCATCAACCCTCAGCCCAAAAAATCCATCAACTCTTCAACCCAAAAATACCCAAACACTGTTCCCCTCAAAACCCTCAACACACATCCCCAAAAAAACCCTCAACCATCAGCACCAAAAAATCCTAAACCCTAATAACCAAAAACCCTAAAACATCATCTCAGAAAAACCTAAAAACTTAACCCAAAAAAACCCTAAACCCTCATCCCAAAATACCCCTAAACCCCCATCCCTAATAATTTCCTAAATCGACAACCAAAAAATACAAAACCCTCAGTTAGAAAAACCATAAACCTTCATCACCCAAAACCCCCTCAACATTTATCCCAAAAAACCCTCAACCCTCGACCCTCATCCCAAAAATCATTAAACCCTTATCCATAAAAATACATAATCCCTTATGCCCAAAAACCAATCAACCCTCATCCCCCAAAAACCCAAAATCCTCAGCCCCAAAAAAACCCTCATCCCAAATCAGCCCCCACCTAATTCCCCAGAAAAACCTAAATCATTAACTCTAAAAATCCTCAACAATGACCTGTAAAAAACCCTATACCCTCATTACCACTAAACCATAAACCAACAATCCCAAAGAACCATCATTCAGTATTCACAAAAAACACTAATCCCTATAATTCCATAAATCCAAAACCCTAAAAAATCCTCAACCCTTATCCCCAAAAAACCATCTAAAATTATCCCCAAAAAACTATAAACCCACACTGAAAAAATAACTGAAACCCCAACCCCCAAAAAACATGAACCCATATCACAAAAATAATAAAGCATGAGTCCCAGAAAACCTAGAAACCTCCACCACCAAAAACACTGAACCCTAAGACCCAAATAACCCTATACCCAAATATTGAGTAATCCAAAACCCTCTTACCCAAAAAACATCAACCATCTATCCCAAAAAACCCTCAACCTTCTGCACCAATAGACCTTGTACCGTTACCCCCAAAAAACCCTCAATCCTCATACTCAAAACCAATTAACCCTTAGATATAAATATATCATTAGCCCTTATCTATAGGAAACCCTCAATCATCATCCCCAAAACCCCTAAACTATCATCCATAATAGTACCTTATCCCTTTTCCCAAAATAACTATTCACCCTCATCCCCAAAAAACCTCAACCCATAGCCACATAAAACCCTCAAGCATCTGTCCCAAGAAACACTATACCCTCTTCCCCAAAAAACCCTAAACACTAAGACATAAAAAAACCTCAACTCATATCCCCATAAAACTATTCACCCTCATCCTCAACAAGACATCATCCCTTTCCACAAAAAATACTACCCCAAACCCTAGAAAACCAAAAACCTCAACCCCCCAAAACCCTAAACCCTAACCTGCTAAAAACTCGTAAACCTTCATCCTTAATAAACCCCAACCCATACCCCCAAAAACCCAAAACCCGTATCTCTAAAAGACACTACACCCTGGAACCCAAAACCCCTAGTTCTCAAAAAATCATAAACCCTCAACCATATAAAACCCAAAACTCTAATCCCCCAAAAACCATAAACCCTCATCTTAAAAAAAAACCAAAAATCTCAACCCCAAAATCCCTAACTACTTGCCTAAAATTTCCAAAACCCTTATCCTCAAAAGCCACTAAACCCATAGCCTCAAAATAATCTAGATCATCATTTTAAAAAAAATAAACCCACAATCATAAAAAAAACATAAACCCATAGTCCTAACAAAAAACTAAACCCTCCAACCCCAAAAAACTCTAAATCCAAATGCCCAAAAACCCCTCATCCCCAAAAAAACATCAACCGTTAGCCCTAAAAATCCCAAAACCCTCATCCCCAAAAATCCCTCAACCCTCATCATAAAAAAAACATTAATCGTTGGCCCCATGAAAACACATACCCTTAGCCTCAAAAAACCCTCAACCCTCATCCCAAAGAAACCATAGAGAATCTACCCAAAAACACTAAATAAATATCCACATAAAAACCCTAAACCTTCAGCCCCAAAAAAATGATCAACATGTGTCCCCAAAAAACCCTCAATACTTAGGCCCCAAACAACTTCAACCATCAGCGCTAAAAAAACCTCAACCCTTATCCCCAAAAAAACATAAACCTAAGCTACAAAAAAACCATAAACCTTAATCCCAAACACACTCTTAACCCCATACAAAAGAAATACTAAAACCACATCCCCAAAAAACCCAAAAAACCTATCCCAAAAAACCCTAAACCTTCACCACAAAAAATCCCTCAACCCTGATCCCCCAAAAACCCTCAACCATTATCCTCAAAAAACCCTCAACCGAAAAAACCATCATCTCACATACCCAAGAAATAAAAACTTATCCCAAAAAATATCAACCATTGTCCCCAAATAACCATCAACCCTTGGTCCTAAAATACACTAAACCCTAATTCCTCCAAAACCCCTAGACCCTATATCTCAAAAAACCCCAAAACCCTCATCCACAAAAAAAACTCACAACCCTAAACCCCAAAAAACCCTCAACCCTCATCCCTAAAAAACCCTCAACCCTCGGAACCAATAAACACTCTACCCCAACCCCAAAAATCCCTCAATTATTAGAGCCATAAAATCCTCAACCCTTAGAACCAAAAAACAATAAACCAATAGCCACAAAAAACACTCAATCCTTGGACACAAAAAACACTAAACCCTCACAAAAAAAATAATGAATCCTTAGCCCTATTAAACTATCATCCCAAAAAACCTTCAAACCTAACAAAAAACCCCTAGACATTGGAAATACTAAACCCTAATCCATAAGAAAAACCCTAAACTCACAACCCTGAAAAAACACTCAACAATGATCTCCAAAAAAACCATCAACCCATAGCCCCAAAAAACTCTCAAGTTTTAGTCCAAAAAACCCTCAATCCTTATCCCCATAAAACATTCAACCCTATATCCCCAAAAAAAATCAACCCTTATCCCCAAAAAAACCACCAACTCTTAGCACTAAATAACCCTCAACCCTTATCCTGTAAAAACCCTAAACCATCATCCCCAAAAAATCGTAAACAATCAACCCTAAAAACCCCTAAAATGTTATCCCACAAAAACCCAAAATTCTTAGTGACTAAAAATAAGAAACCCTAATCCCCCAAAAACCTAAACCCTTATCCCAAAAAACCATAATCCCTTATCCCTAGAATACCCTACACCCTAACCCTCAAAATCTTTGAACACTCAACCTAAAAAATATCTCATCCTTCAGTCCCAAAATACCCTAAATAAACAGCCTAAAAATCATCATCCCTCGACCCTAAAGTACCCCCCAAATATAAGACCTAAAAAACATCAACCCTCATCCCTAAAAAACCCTCAACTGATATCCACAAAAAAACTCTCAACACTCATCCCCAAAATGTTCTCAAATCTTATTCAAAAAAAAATCCTCAACCCTTAAACCAGTAAATCACTCATCACACAACCCTAGAAAACCCTAAACCCTTATCCCCAAATACCATAATCCCTCATCCCCTAAAAACCACCAAACATCATCTCCATAAAACCCTAAACACTTATCCCTTCAAATCCCTAAACCCTATTCCCTAAAAAACGATAATACCTCATTGCCCCAAAACACTGAAAACTCATCCATAAAAAACATTGAGCCATCATCCCCAAAAATAATACTAAACCCTCATCCCCAACAAAACAGTAAACTTTTACCACCAAAAAAACATATATCCTCTCCCATGAAAATACCTAAACTCTCTACTAAAAAAACTAAACCATCAGCACCAAAATACCCTAAACCATCATCCTAAAAAAATTACAAACCATCAGCCTAAAATTTTCCTAAACCCTAAACCCCCAATAGCCTCAAACCTTAGCCCAAAAAAACCCTCAACCATTATCCCCCAAAAAAACACTAAACACATAGCCCCAAAAAAACCATAAACCCTATACCCCAAACAAACCCTCAACCCTCAGCCCCAAAAAACCCTCATCCCCCACCCCAAAAAACCCTCAACCAAAAAAACCCCAAAATGACGACCCTAAAAACCATCAACCATTAGGCCTGAAAACCCCTCATCCCTTAGACCAAAAAAACCCTCAATGCTCAACTCAAAAAAAATCCAACGCTCATCCCCTAAAAAATTGTATATCACTATCCCTAAAAAAATCTACCATAAGAACTAAAAAAATCAACCCTCATACCGAAAAAACCCTTAACCCTCATCGCCAAAAAAAAGACTCATCCATTAACCAAAAAAAGTCTCATCACACATCACACAAAAAATCCTACACCCTCATCCACATAAACCCTAAACACTAGACCCCTAAAAACCCCTAAAACCTTATTCAAAAAAATACTAAGCTCTCATCCCCAAAAAACTCTAAAACCCCATCCCAAAAAATCCAAAAACATCATCCCTAAAATCCATAAAACCACATCCCAAAAACTATAAACCATCATCCCTAAAAAAACCCTAAACCCTTATCCCAAAAAAACTGAAGGTAGCAGCCCCATGAAATGGTAAACTTGGATCCACAAATAACTGTAAACCCTCCTCCCCAAAAAACCCTCACCCCTTAAGAGTAAAAATCCCACAACCCTCATCCCAAAAAACCCCAAAACCCCCTTCCCCCAAATACCCACAACCCTCATCCCTAAAAGACCCTCAATCCTTAGCCCCAAAAAACCCTAAACCCTCAGTATCAAAAAAACCTAAACCCCACCCCCAAAAATACCTAAACCCAGATCCTCAAAAACAGAAAACACTCATTCCCAAAAACCCCAAACCCTTAGTAGAATAATTCCCTAAACCCCCAAACCCAAAAACACTAAACACTCACCCACACAAAACCCTAAACCCTCGCCAAAAGAACCCAAAACCCTAAGCTCTGAAAAACTATAAACTCTCAGCCATATAAAAATATATACCCTCATCCCCAAAATACCGTCATCCCCATACAACAAGAAATGATATACCCTAATTTATAAAGAAGACTAAACCCTCATTCCCAAAGAACCCTCAAACTTCAACCCTAAAAATCCCCAAAACCTGACCACAAAAATCCTCATCCCTCAACGCCAAAAAACCCTAAACCATCATTCCCTAAAAACCCTAAACCCTTATCCCAAAAATCCATCAACCCCCTTCCCCAAAAATCCCTCAACCCTAAGCCCCAATATATCCTAAACCTTGTACCCTAAAAAACCCTTAACCCTTAGCCACAGAAAACCCTAAACCCCTTTCCCTGAAAAAACCTCAACCCTCAACACCCCAAAAAATCCTCAACTATTTTCCCAAAAAACCCTCAGCCCCTAGCCCCAAAAAAACCTTCAACACTCAGAGTGAAAAATAACACTTATATCTAAGACCTAAAAAACTCTCAACCCTCGGTCTAAAAAAACCCTCAACCCAAAGACCCAAAAAAAAACTCTAAACCCATATCCTTTTGAAACCCTAAACCCAAATAGCCAAACAACATAAACCATCAACCCCAATAGACTCTAAACTTTCACCCTAAAAAAACCCCAACCCTTATCCAGAAAAGCCCCTAAACCTTAAACCCCAAAAATCCCTTAACCCTCGACCCCAAAAAACCTTACATGCTTATCGCCAAAAAACATTCAACTCCGATCCCTAAAAAACCCTTAGCAATCAGCCCCAAAAAACCATAAATATTCAAACCCAATAAACCAAAAACACTCTTCCCAAAAAAACACTAAACACTCACCAACCAAAACCATAAACCCTCAACCCAAAATACCCTAAATCCTCACCCCCAAAAACACTCAACCCTCATACCTAAAAAACCCTCAACCCTCATCCCCAAACAAACCATTAACCCTCATCCCCAGAAAACCCTCAAAGCCAAAAAAACACTCAACCCTCAGCAAAAAAAACCATAAACACAAAATTCCAAATGACACTAATCCATTACCCCCCCCCAACCTAAAAACTTCTCTACAAGAAAACTCAAACCCTCACCCCCGAAAAACCCTAAACCCTTATCCCCAAATAACATAAAAAACTCATACCAAAAATCCCTAAACCCAAAGACTCAAAAAACCCTAAGCCCTAATCATAGAAATCCATAAACCATTATCCCCAAAAATACTATACCATGATCCCCAAATAAATATCAACCCTCATCCCCAAAAAAAATCACCCACAACACTATAAAACCATAAAGCCTCTTCTAAAAAAATACTAAAACTCTTACCACAAAAATAACCCTCAACCCACATCCCCATAATACCCTCAACCCTCATCCCTAAAAACCCCTAAACCTACATCCCTAAAAAACACTAAATCCACAGTCCCAAAAAACACTAAACACTCAGCATCAAAAAAACCCTAAACCCACAGCCCTAAACAAATATAAAGTCTTAGCCCCTAAAAACCCTAAACCCTCATCCAAAAAAACCAAAAGACCTCAGCCCCAAAAAAACTTAAACCATCATCCCCATATAACCCTGAACCCCCAAGCCCAAAAAGCACTAAACCCTCAGCCCAAAAAAACCCTAAACCCTCACCCCCAAAATACCCTCAACCCTTAGTGATGAGAACCATATCGAATGCACCAAGATGATGTCCCAGGTGTAGAAGGTGGATTTGTAAGAACTGATGACATGAGGTAGATTAAAGAGGTTGAATTCTATAATGGGTTTCCATCTCAATTCAAAAAAGTATCAATGTATATCACCTTTCATGGATGGAGAAAATTGGCCTATTGTCTCACTTATTCAAGATCAAATATGAAATCTAATTTTTTCCCACATGGTTACATAAATTTTGGAAGCCATTCCCATATGCATAATTCAAGAATGGTGTCTTTGGACAATAAAGAAAAATTAAATGGGCTAGGTACTCAATGTAAAATATGATGGGATTTAGATGGAAAGGAATGTGTTACATTCCAAACAACTATTTGGTAGAATTATAATTTCTACTTTAGGTGAATAAAGCATGTTTATCCTGTATGAATTTTGGGTATTAGAACCATGACTATTGTATCACCATTTGGCTATAAATAGCTACCCACATTGAACTTTTGTGGAATTAAAGATATAATAGATAGAATTTTCTTTCTTCCTCCACTGTGAGAGGATTGTTTCAGTTTTTTCCCTTTCTCTTGTGCATTCTTTCCTTGTTGATCTACAAGTCAAATTGTTGATCCAATATCTTAATTCCCCCAATTCTATGCCTCGACCCAAGTTTGTTGTTATGAGGATTATAAATCATATACCTCCATTGAGTGTGTTTTCTATGTTGTATGTCATGCTCCTTATATAGTTGATTGACTACATACATCCACTATCCGTACCCACCATTCTTCCCTTAGCCCCAAACCAAATACTTCATCTAAATCCCTACACAGTGAAAGATACATGGGATTTTATGTAGTGATATAATTGATAGAGTAAGTTGTAGAAACATAGTGAGCACCATGTTTGTGGAGAATATAGGACCACCAACATTAAATAACCAACATCCATAATAGAATCAATGCTTGAATGATTGTAGAGAAAAAAGGTCACTAAATAGGTGAAGTTATTGTTCACCATTGGTAAATACAGGGATGAGGTACTATGTGATGTTGATCCTATGATGGAATTACATTTTCTATTGGGTAGACCTTGGTACTAAAATTGACATGTTACTCATGATGGGTTATTGAACCATCATACTATTATACTCCAAGGGAAACATTTAACCCTCAACCCTATGTCTCCCAATCAAATTTTTTAAAATAAATATTTTAGAGAAAATAAAAAAATAAGTGTTGAGGAAAAAAAGAGAGAAAATGAAAATGTAGAGAATGGGGAAAACAGAGTTTACAAGAAGAAAATAAATTGAGATCACAAAAAAAATCAAGTTGGAAAAAATAAATGGGAGGAGGGAAATCTGTGATGTTTAAAAAAAGATTAGGGTAATGGGATCTTTGATTTCCCATAAAAACATTATAGTAATTTTTTTTCAAAGTGGTTATGTTGAAAACTAGTGACTTAACATCTCCTTTTCCACATGTTGTTGGGTCTTTATTGCCATTATTTTATGATGTATTTCCCAAAGAGGTGAAACCTGGATTTCCACCCATTATAGGTATTAAGCATAAAATTTAACTCATACCCACAACATTAGTATTAAGCAACCCGACATATCACATGAACCCTGGGGAGACAAGATAAATTCAATGGAGATTTCATGATTTGTTGGATGTGGTATATATAATAGTGATCCTTATTCACTATGCTATAATAGGTCATTTGGTTCCCCAAAAGGTGTAACATTTATAATTTTAATTGACTATAGAGCTTTCAATAAAATCTTAGTTAGGTATTTTCATCATTTCCCTTTGTTAGATGATATTCTAGATGAGTAAAATGGATTTACTATTTTCTCAACAATTTTTTAAGAAGTGGCTACCATCAAATTAGGATGAATGAAGGAGATGAGTGAAAAATGACTTTAAGAGAAAACATGGACTTTATGAATGGTTGGTCATTCCCTTTGGTCTCACCAAGGATCCTTGAACAAATATGAGGTTAATTAATCATGTCATACATGAATATATTATAAAATATATGTCATTCTACTTGTTGAAATTTTGGTCTATAGTAATACTTTAAAATAACATGTGAATCATTTTTTAAAAGTTATATAGGTGATAAGAAAGTAAAATTTATTTGGAAATATTAATAAGTGTGAATTTTGCTTCAATAAAAAAAATTACTTGGATTTTTTGTAATCTCTTATGGAGTTCAACTAGATATTGAAAAGATAAAATCCATTTAAGAGTGGTTGAGTGACACATCTTTTAGATAGTTAAGAATTTTACATGGGTGGATGGTTTTCATAGGAGATTTTTATGGACATCAGTACACCAGTAGCACCATTTAATGTGTTGAAAAAGAATAATATTCCATTAAAATGGAGGCAACTCAAGAGAAGACTTTCCAAGCACTCGAAGTGAGACTCTCCCATGTACCCCACATGATCTCATGGACTTCGATGAGGTTATTGAAATTGAATATAATGCAAGTGGAATTGGAATAGTGGGAGTACTCTTGAATGAAGGAAAACCTGTTTCTTTCATTAGTGAGAACTTAGTGGTCAAAATCTAAACTATTCTACATTAGATAAATAGTTATATGAATTTTTTAAAGTACTAGAAACCTGGTAGAATTATCTTTATCGTAATGAATTTATGATCCATTCTAATCACCAGGATCTTAAATACCTTAGGGGACAACATAAAATAAACAAGAGACATGAAATATGAATGGAATTCATTGAATCATTTCTATATGAAATCGAGCATAAAAATGGTAAATAAAATATTTTATCTGATGAACATTCATGATGATATTATATATTAACCCTGATGAATTATAATCTATTTGGTTTTGAATACATTAAGGATATATAGGAAAATGATAGTGATTTTTTTGAACCTTATGGTAATTATATACCTGACGTTAGTTGGGAAAAGTTTTATTTACATGATTGATTATTAGTCCAGATTGATAATATTTTTATTCCCACATGCTCTACCCATTCATTTTTACTAATAGTGTCCCATTCTTATGGGTTAATGGGAAATTATGGTGTCGTAAAAAAATTAAGTGTTATTATTGATCATTTTTATTTCCCTAGGAAGTCTAGAGATATTGAGAAATTTGTGGGAATGTGTATTCACTATCAGAAATCAAAATCTAAACAAAACACACAGGGATTATATATTTCTATCCAAATCCCAAACACCCCTTGGGATCACATATAAATGGAAATTATTTTGGGGTTACCAAGGTCCAATAGGGGAGAGATTCTATTTTTTTGGCGGTTCAGTTTTCCAGAATGACACATTTTATTTCATGAAAAAAATAGTTGAATCCACAAACATTTCTATGATTTTCTTTTAGTAAGTAGTAAAACTCCATGGAATTCCTCTAAATATTCTATAAGATAGAGACACAATATTCTTTAGTAACTTTTGGAATACCTTGTATAGAGAAAGTGGAAAAATTTATCTATTTTCCACTAATTTTCAACCGCAAAATGATGGGAAAAAAATGTGGTGGATCGGACACTTTCATTCTTTATTTGAACAATTTTTATGAAGAATATCAAGATTTATGTGGATTTTTTCCCACATATTGTACCCAAATATAATAGGCCTAAGAATTTCATTAATCAATTTTATCTATTGGAAACTATTTAAGGATTTAACCCCATTTCCCCTATTCATATAGTTCCTTGACCTATGTAGGAATAAAATAATATGAAATTGAAAGGGCATGAAGAATTCATCAAGAAACTCCACGAAAAGGCAAGAAAAAATATTTTTTGAATGACACATAACACTACTGACCATGCAAAAAAGGGTTTCAAGAATGTGTTGTTCAGGACCATTGACTTTTTCTAGATTCATATGTGAAGTGAATGATTTCATGAAAAGAAAAAATCAAAACTCCTACGATGAGAAGAGGGACCTTTTCAAGTGATTAGGAAGATCACCAACAATTCGTACAATATATCATTGCTAAGAGGGTATGGTGTATGTTCCACTTTTAGTTTTTATAATCCTTCTCCATTTTTTGGTGTAGAAAATGAAGAGTTGGGTATTACTACTTTCAAAGAGGGGAGGAGGTTGAGAACAATGTCAAAGGCACCAAGTCAATTTCCTAGGTGGATGAGATAGATTTGCATATCCTGATGACATAAGGGAGATTAAAGAGGATGATTTATACAATGGGTTCCCATCTCGCTTCATTAATGGACCAGTGGATCTCACCTTGTAATGAGATCATGTAATCAATCATTTAAGGCGCTAATTTTGTTCCATATCCATGTATCATGAGATTTTACTTCCATTTATTTTAATGAATCTCTAGATTATTTAATTTCCCATGGTATTTTAATTTTCCTTCCATACATCTACTTTCGTGAAATGGAAATGAAACAAGATAAATATTGGTATGGATTCTAAATCCAAAAAGTTTTTCTAGATGGATAAAATTGAGCTATAGAGTGATCTCCCACTTTGTAAGAATACTCTACATGTAGTAGATACTCCTTATTATCCATTAGAATCTATATTTTTTAATGGATCTTGAAATTTACTATCTCTCTCTGAAAGGTAGAAAAGATGGTTTCTCACAGGGTGAGTTGATCTGGTGAAGGATTGGACTTTTAGGGTCCGATGATGTGAGGAAGATTAAAGAGGTTGAATGCTAAAATGGGCACCCGTATCACTTCATTAAAGTTAAAATGGATCTCATCTTTCATGGGTGGAGAAAATAGATATATTATGTCACTTATTCAATCCCAAACATGATATGTAAAGCTTATCCCAGATGGTTTCATAAATTTTTTTAAGCCTTACCCATATGTAGAATTATAGAATGCCATATTTTGAAATCCCAAACATGTTTTTTAAATCTTATCCTGCATTGTTTCATGAATTTGGGAAGCCTTGAGCATATGGAAAATTATTGAATGGAATATTTGGACACCAAAGACAAATCTAGTGGGAAATAGTTGGAAAGGCATTTGTTACTTTTCTAAAATGTCTTATTAGAATTTAACTTTTTTTACTTTAAGGGGAAATGTATGTTATTAATTATGGCTTTAGAGTATTAGATTCTTGACTATTGTATCACCCCATGGCTCTAAATAGCCACCCTACAACAATTTTATAGAATTCAAGATTATAATAGAGAGCTATTATTTGTTTCTCTCCGATGTGGTAGGAATGTTCCTGTTTTTTCCATTGATCTTGTTAATTATTTCCCTGTCAATATACAAGTTATATTGGTGATCCAAGATACAAATCACCCAATTCCATGACTCAACACAAGTGTGTAGTTTTTTGGATTTTCCGTCACATCCCATCATTGAGAGTGTTATCTAGGTAGCAACTCACACTCCATATATCGTTGATTGACTAATTTCATCCACTATTTGTACAAATCATCAACCACTTATCCCTAAATTGAATTATTCATTAACAACCCTACATCCTGAAGATTGGGACATTGCAAGCATCTCACATTTGTCAGCCCAAAAAAAACACTAAACCCTCATCCCCAAAGAACTCTCAACCCTTATCCTCAAAAAAACTAAATCCTCATCCTTAAATATCCTGAAACCGTCATCCCCAAAAAAAATACCAACCCTGAACCCCAAAAAACCCTAAAACCCCATCCCCAAAAATACAAAACCCTTATCTTCAAAAAACCCTCAACCTACAACCCCCCCAAAAAAAACTATCAAACCCCAGTTCTAAAATATCTTTAACCCTCTACCCCAAAAAACCTAAAACTTCATCCCCAAAATACCATAAACCCCCATCCCCCCAAAAACCCTCAACCCTTTTCCCCAAAAAACCATCAACCCTCACTTCCAAAAAACCCTCAACCACAGCCCCAAAAAACCCCCAACCATCATCCCAAAAAATAACACTCATCCACGAATGCCAAAAAACTCTCAAACATAAGTCCAAAAAATCCCTAACCCCAAAAAAACCCTTAACCATAAACCCTAAAAACCCTTAACCCTCAAACCCAAAAAAACCCAAACCATCAACCCCAAAACCCCCAAACCCTCAGCCCCCCAAACCCTGAACCCTCTACCCTAAAAAACCCTAAACCCACAGCCCCAAGAAACACTAAACCCTCATCCCCAAAAAACAAAAAACCATCATCCCCAAAATACACTAATCCATAAAAAACCCTCAACATTGATCCCAAAAAAACCCAAAACTCTCATCCGAGATAACCCTAAACCCTCATCTGCAAAACACCCCCAACACCCATACCCAAAAAAACCTTAAATCCTTATCCCCAAAATTACGTAAACCCATTTTCCTGAAAACCCTAAACAAATTCCCCAAAAAACCCTAAAACCACATCCCCAAAAAACTATAAACCCTCAGCCCCAAATATCCCTAAACACTCAACCCCAAAAAAACAGGCACCCTTATCACCCAAAAACCCTATTCTCTTAGCCCAAAAAAATCATCAACCCTTAGCAAGAAAAAAACCTCAAACCTCAGCCCCAAAAAAACCATAACCCTATTCCACTAAAACCCTCAACAATCACCCCTAAAAAACCCTCAACCCTCAACCCAAATTACTCTAAAGCCCCATCCCCCCCCCCCCAAAACTCAACCCTCAGTCCCAAACCCCTTAATTATCATCCCCAAAAACACTATAAACACTCAACACCAACAAATCCTAAACCCTCATCCCCAAAAAACCCTCAACCCTCATCCTAGTAAACCCTCATCCCTCATTCCACAATCCCCTTAAACCTCAACCCCAAAAAACTCTCAACCCTCTGCCTTAAAAATACCTCAACCCCGAGTCTAAAAAACCCACAATCGTTAGACCCAAATAACCCAGAACCAATAGCTATAAAAATCCCAAAACCCTCATCACCCAAAAAAGATAAACCCTCATACTCAAAAAAACCCAAAACCCAATACCCCAAAAAAACCTTAAACCCTCATTCCTTAAAACCCCTAATCCCTAATCCCCCCATACCCCCAACCATCAGCACCAAAAAACCTAAAACCCTCATCCCCAGAAAACACTATGAACATATCCAAAAAAATCATCAATAAAAAAACCCTCAACCTATATCACAAAAAGAACTAAATCATCAGCCAAAAAAAAATCCTTAACACATAACTCCAAAAAAGCATAAACCCTAAACCCTAAAAAATCCAAAACCCTATTCCCAAAAACCTTACCCTCATCCCCAAAAAACCCTAAACCCTCAGCTCCAAAAACCAAAAAGCATCATCCCTAAAAAATCACAAACCCTAATCTCTAATAAACCATACACCCTCAACCCCAAAAAACCATATACCCTCAGCCCTAGAAAAACCTAATGCCTCACCCCTCCAAAACCCTAAACCCACCGAACCAAATAACCCTAAACCCTCATCCCCAAAAGACCCTTAAACCTCATCCCCAAAATACCCTAAAACCTCATCCCTAAAAATCCTAAAACCTTGAGTCTCAAAAATATACTAAACCCCCAGTCCCAAAAAGCCTAAACCATCATCACCATAAAAGCATAAACCATCATCCCTAAAAATACCATAAACCATCATCCCCCAAAAAACCTAAACCCTCATCCCTAAAAAACCTGAAACCCTCAGTCCTATAAATCCCTTAACCCTTGGCCCTTGAAATCCCTCAAACATCATCACCGTGAAACCATGAACCCTCATCCTCAAAAAACCATCAACCCTTAGCCTGATAAAACCCTCAACCCTAAGATAGAAAAATCACAAAACCTTCAACACCAAAAAATACTAAACCCTCCACCCCAAAAAACTATCAACCTTTATTCCAGAAAAACACTCAAACCTCAATCCCAAAAAACCCTCAACCCTCTGCTAAAAAAAACTTAACCCTCAGCCCCAAAAAACCCATCAACCCTCATCCCCAAAAATCCCTCAACCCTCGTACCCAAAAAAACACTCAACCCTCTTCCCCAAAAAAACTATCAACCATTAGCCACAAAAAAATCCCAACTATCAGCCACGAAAAACCCCAACCCTCTGCAAAGAAAACCTCTAACCCTTATCCCCATAATAACCCCATCCCAAATCCCCCAAAAACTAAAACCTGTGGTTAAGAAAACCCCAACCCTCAACCTCAAAACCCCTAAAACATAGCCACAAAATACCCCCAACACTCAAACCCAGATAATACAAAACCCTCATAGAAAAATACTCTAAACCCTTATCCCCAAAAAACCCTAAACCTCAACACCAAAAAACCCTAAAACCTCATCCCCAAAAAACCCTAAACTATCAACCCCAAAAAATTAGATTCCCTCATACTAAAAATACCCTAAACCCTCATACTCAATAAAACCCTATACCTGATCCCCCCAAAACACTAAACCCTCATCCGTAGAAAACCCTAAAACCATATCCCTATTAAACCCTAAACTATCAATAATAAAAAAAACTACACCATCATCCCCAAAAAACCCTAGATCATCAATAATAAAAAAAACTAAAACATCTTCCCAAAACAACTCTAGAACCTCAACCCCAAAAAACCCTAGACCCTCAAGTAAAAAAAAATCCCACATCCCAAAAAAACACTAGACCTTCATCACCAAAAATCCCTATAACCTCATCCCCTAGAAATCCTATACAATCTACCCCAAAAAAACCTAGTCATAACCTCTTAAAACCCGAGGCCCTCATCCTAAAAAAACCTATACCCACATCCTAAAAAATCCTAGATCCTTATCCACAAAAAACCCTAGAACCTCATCCCAAAGAAAATCATACACGGTCACGCCTAAAAAAACCAAGACCCTCAGCCCAAAAAATCCGAGACATTCTACCCCAAAAACCATAAACCATGGTCCCACAAAAAACCCTAAAACCTCAACCACATAATACCCTATATCCTCATCCCGAAAAAACCCTATACCATTTTCACCAAAAAAACCTAAACACTCATCCCCCAAAAAATCCTAAACCCTCATCCCAAAAAACCATAAAAAACCAGGCCCAAAAAATACTATAAACCTCATCCCAAAAAACCCTAAACAAAAAACCCTAAATCCTAAAGACTTTATCCCAAAAAAACCCAAATCTATGAGCCCCCTAAAACCCCTAAACGGTCAATCCTAAAAATACATAAACTCTCATCCCCCAAAAACACTAAACCCTCATCCCCCAAAAACACTAAACCCATATCCCTAAAAAATGAAAAACCCTATTCCCCCCAAAAAATCATAAACACATAAAAAAACCATACACCATCTTCCTCGAAAAACCAAAAACACTGAGCCTCAAAACACCCTAAACCCGTATCCCAAAACCCTAAACCATCATCACCAACAAACCCTAAATACACAACTAGAAAATAGTAAACCCTAAGCCCAAAAAAACCTAAACCCATATCCCCTAAAAAAACTAAACCCTCATCCCAAAAAAACATTAACCGTGAGGAAAAAAAATTCCCTAAACCCTCAACCCTAACAAACCTTAAACCATCATTAGTAGGAGACCCTAAACCCTAAGTACAAAAAACCCTAAAACATTAAACCCAAATAACTCAAAACCCTTAGCCGCAAAATACCATAAAATTCCATCCCCCAAAAACCCTAAACCCTCACACTAAAAAAAAACATAAACCCTCAATAGAAAAACCTTATACCCTCAACCCCCAAAAAACCCCAATCCCTCATCCCTAAGAAACCATTAACCCTATTTTGAATAATTTAAAGCACAAAAATTATTTGAAATGATGGAACAACAAAATGTAAATGAATGAATAAGGTTTAAAGGAAACACCACCCAATCCAAATATAAAGATAAATCCACCAATGATAAATATACACCAACAATTTTTAGAAAAGGGAAGTTGCTAAAGAAAGAAAGTTTCACAAAAAGATTTCAAATTCATATGATTCAAGTGAAACTAAATTTTTTTTTTTGAAAATATATTACATATAAAATATAAAATATGAGGAAATACCCGAATTGAATTATAATTAATTTGTGAACTCAAATGACACATAAAAATACCAGGAAGCAATTTCATAATAAAATTAATGACCCCATATACTAAAGTAGAGGGACTATAGTTTAACAATGTTTCCCCATGTTCTCTATAATATTTAATTTTTTTCTATAAATTTAGTTTCCTTTCCATGTGGGTATTTCATCTTGGGACCTAATTAATTTTTCTTACCCAATATTGTGTTGTATTCAAATAAATGTTTGATGGTCCAATTTTAATTTCAATTATTTTTAAATTATTTTTAGGACTAAAATTATGGTCTTTAGGTTGAATATGGTCCATATTATTCCCTTTGGGTTGGAAATGATTTCCCCTAAAATTTAAGGAATAATCTTCTTCAGTGTGTAGAGATAAATCCCCAATGTTTCAAAAACACCACCAAAATCCTTGGTTTAATCGAACATGAATGAATTTTTTTCCACTCGTTCATGTATATTGAATGTAAATTTATATTGTACTTCCATGTTTAAATTTATTTTGGGTAGAAATATCTCCTTATAATGGTGAATCCAGACATTGTATCTAGGTTGTAAAATGACCGTCTTATGATTCATATTAGCTCACCTCTTATATGTTTAATTAGATCTCACTATTTGAGATGGAATATATTCATGAATCTTTTTTATCTTCTTTGACTTGTTCTCCACTTAAATGGTCACTTGAAAATAATGAGGTAATGGACACCATTATATAAGAGTGATTGGATTGATTCTATAAACCACTTCAAAGAGAGAATGTTGAGTTTTAGAAATTTGATATCTCTTATATGAAAATTAATATTATGTAAGATGAAAACCCCAATCTCCCAAATTCTTGTTCACCAATGTTTTGACCTTTTTCCAAATTTATGAATGGTAACCTCAATTTAACCATAATTTTTTGGGTGATGGGTAGTGTAGAAAAGAATATTCATACCGAATTTCTTCATAATGTCCTCCAAAAATGGTAGAGAAATTTATAATCTATATCCAAAATAATAATGCGAGGATTTCCATGAAGAAGAAAAAACATATTGAAAGACAATTTTCACCGAGTATTTGGTAAATCCATAAAAAATCCATGTCAATATCATCCCTTTTCTACTAATAATATGTAATAGATTATATAAACCTATATTGAAATGATTGTCTTCTCTTTGACATGCCTTGGTTCAAGAAAGAATTTATTGGACATACTATTTCATATTTTTCCAATTTAAATTATCCTTCATAAAAATAAGGTTATTTGGATTCCAAAATGACCAATAGGTCCTATTTTATGATTCTCCCATATAGGAGAGTCTTTCTAATTACACTTTGGAACAGACAACTTGTTTCTCTTAATGAAAAACCAATATTTCAAAATGTAATCTTCTAAAAATACTTTTTTACATAGTATTAAAATAGAAATTGAATCCATATATTTATGATAATCTACTTTCATATGTTAAAATCCAATAATTTCAGCGTATAGAAAGGTAACTAATGCATACCTTAGAGCTAAAACATATTCCACTAATTTATCTTCCACCATATTATATTTTTACACAAATGATAATGGTAATAAGAATTCCACACACATTTCATGGATTGAACTCATTTTTTTACCATTTATAAATCTAAATGCATGATGGATAGAATTAAGAAGAAACTTTTTTGGTCTCAAATAATGAGATCAATGATCGAGGACTCTCACAATCGCATAAAATTCATTCTCATGGTTACTATAATTTTTCCTTGAATCATTCAACTTCTGATTAAGATATTCAATTGGATTCTATATTTGGATGAGAACAACAACGATACCAACTCCACTTGAATCACACTCCACATTGAAGACATGATCAAAATTTTGTAATTCCAAAAATGGTGCTTCCCAGAAGCTTTTCTGAATTATTTAAAATACTTAATTTTCTTCCTTTGACTGCTCAAATTTCCCATTTTTCAAGCATCCAATGAGGGTTTATATGATATTTACGAGATTATAAATAAGGTTATTATAAAAATATTCCAATCCATGAACACTCCCTACTCCTGTGATGGATTCCAGTGGTGTCTAGGACTTGATTTCTTCCACCATTAATTGATCCACCATGATTCCTTCTTTGGATACCAAAAAACAAAAAAGCAATTGTTTAGATGAAAAGAGAAGTCATTTTTTCAGATTTCCATATAGCTTTTGTTCCAACAGAATGCCAAATATATTCGGAAGATAATCCACATGGCTCTATACTTCCATACTGTAAATAAAAATATAAACTAGGTAAAAAATAAATTAAAAAATAAATTGTTTCAGAACAAAATACATGAGTTTCATGAATATACTAGGAGTATTGGAGAGGTGGAATAACATGAAATAAAACTCAAAAAATTCCCTTTTGGGTTTTGAATGTCTTTTTTTGACTCATCTCCTTTATTCATTTAATTTTGGGGGTATCCACTCCAATTATCAACCTTTGAAAATATTGATGAACCATGAAATTCAGCAACTATATCATTGATTCATAGAATTAGATGCTTGTATTTGATGGTAAAATTATTTATTTCTTTACTATAAATACACCCATGATACATTCCATCTTTCTTCGATATCAATAATGATTGAATAGAACATGAGCCAATTCTTGGACTTATAAAGTCTCGATCCATTAATTTATCCACTTTATTTTTAAATTCCTTTGATTCCTTAGGATTAAACTCATATGCTAGTTTACTAAGAAATTTCCAACCTTTTACAACATCAATATGGTATCCAATTCTTTTAAAGGGTGGTAATATACAAAGAAAATCATTAATTAAAACAACATGATATTACTGAATCAATGAATGAGATGAAATATGGTGGTGGATCTTCTCATCATGGCCTAAATTATCCACTATTAATTAAAAAATAAGAACTTTATGAATTTTTATATTAAATTTAGATTTATTAATAAAGTGGATACCTTTGGGATCATTTGGAGAAAATTGTTCTTGATGATTTTGACCTGGATTCAAAGAAGGAAGTATAATATTGTTTTCCCCGTATCAAAAAGAATATGTATTATTTCTCAAATCATATTTCACATCCCTATTAAACATCCAAGGACTTTTCTAGAAATAATTGAAAATCATCCATATAAATAACATTTCACCTTACCTCATATGTATAGTTTAAACCAATAGAAAATGAAATCAAAACCTATTCTTTTACGTGAAGTGTGATCCTTTTTTGACCACTACTGTTGTATGAAAAGGATGATTATGAGTTGGTAGATTCACTTTCACCACTAGTGTTTTTTATGCAACATTCGTACAACTCCAACTAACAATAATCACCATTCATATTCTCTAATTGTTTATTAAATGAATTTGGAACATGTTTTCTCATGGATATTATTGAGGGAATATTTTCTTCATTTAGTCCACCAAAAATCTATACAATCATTTAAAAATTGTATTAAAGATCATAACAATTCATCAACAAATGATCAAACTCTTGAATGTACTCTTCAACAATTTTATCTCCTTATCAAAAGCTATACATTCAGAAATGAAGATACTATTTATAATTCATGAGAATATATAATTTTCTAAAAAATAATTTTCATATTCTCCTATGAGAATTTTTTCCTTTCCCATTATTTCCCCACTATGTGTTCATATTTTCCCACCAATAAGATGTAGAATCATTAAATTTCATAACGAATACCTTTCACTACTCCTCATCGAAACACTTCTTAAATTCTAAGTGTTTTTCAATTTCCCAAAGCCAATATATAAAATTTTCTAGATTAAAACTCCCATAAAAATATAGAATATCAGTCTTCAATCCTCCTTTAATATCTTCATCATCTATTATTCTTCACATATCCACCTTTGAATCGCTGGTGTCATCCACATTTTTAAAATCTCCATAAAATTGTTTTATATTGCACCTATTTTTTAGAGATAGATGTTAGGTATGTCGCTACATTAGATGAGAATTTTTTCATTTCACTATCAATAGTTGAGAAAATTTATAACTAATTTATGTAATTTGAGATTGTATCTAAGTGATTGCTATTTCCCATGGAGTAGGAGGAGTGGATGATCTGTCTTCACAAGAAATGATGAAGTTGTTTTTTCCTAGAGATTCAAAAGAATAATGTGGCAGAACATACTTATAGGAATTGCAGATATGATACTAAACTGATACATCACTGGAAGAATGAAATGAGTTAGTGAATATGGAACAATAAAATATAGCTAAATGATCAAGGATTAATGGAAACCTGATTAGAGAATATTTATACATTCATAAAGACTATATCCCCAATAATAGTGATATTCCACCAATTCTAGGCAATGGGAAGAGGCTTAAGCATGTATATTTCACAACCAGCTTCAAGATTCATAGAATTCAAGTGTAACCATTAAAATTGAGTGAAAATACACTATAAAGAAAAAATAAAGTGAGGGTAATGACCAAAATTGAATTACAAGGCATTGGTGAACTCAAAGGTCTTATAAAAATACATTCTCATGGTTATTAATTACCCCAAAAACAAATGTAGTGAGATTTATTATCAATGATTTTTATCTATATTTTATCACCTCTTTAATGATACTCTACAAAATTTCATTTTCCATCTGGATATTTCATTTTTGGACTGAATTAAGTCTTTTTTGGACCACTATTGTATTCGATTCTAAAAAGTGTGGGCTTCTCTAATTAAAATTACAATTGGTCTTAAAATTGTTATCAAGCTAAAAATTATTCTCCTTGGATTAATTTTGGTTCATGTCACCCTCTTCCCCAAATAAACCTAGACTCTTAACCCCAAAAAACCATAAATTCACACCACTAAAAAACCATAAACCCTCAGACCCAAAAAACCATAATCCCTTAGCCCCCAACACCCTAAACCATCATCAATAAAAAAACCCTAAACCTCATCCAAAAAAAACTAAACCCTTAACCCCCCCCCCCAAATTAAGTCTTCAATCCTAAAAAACTCTAAATGCACAGCCCCAAAATACTCTAAACCATAAGCACAAATAAAACCCTAAACAATGATCCCTAAAAACTCTAAAACATCATCCCCAAAAAACAGAAACCCTCGGCCTCAACAAACAGTAAACCCTTGACCCCAAAAAACCTTTAAACCTTAGTGCCTGAAAATCCTAAAACCTTATCCCCAAAAAACTCAAACCCTTGGACCACAAATTTCATGAAACCTCAGTCATAAAAAACCATAATCTCTTATCACCAAAAAAACCCTAATCTCTCTACCCCGGAAAAATCTAAACCCTCATCTACTCAAGACCCTAACCATACTCCCAATAAAACCCTATACCCTTATCCAAATAAAATCCAAAACCGACATCCCTAAAAAACCATAAACCCTCCGACCTAGAAAACCCTAAACCCTCATCCGCAAAAAACACTAAACCCTAATCCACATAATACCCTAAACCACCAGCCTATGAAATACATAAGATCATAGAACTAGAAAACCATAAACCCTCATTCCTATTAAACTATAAAACCCAAGTCTGAGAAAAACCATAAACCCTCATTTCCAGATTTCCCTAGACCATCAACCTCAGAAAATTATAAACCATTATCCCTAAAAAAACATAAACCCTCAAACCAAAAAAACCCTAACACCATTTCCCTAGATAACTATAAATACATAGCCTCGAAATCTGTAATCCCTCAGCCCCGAAACCCCTAAACACTAATCCCTAGAAAATCTAAAAACCATACCCAAGAAAACCCTAAACTTTATTCCTCAGAGAACCTTAAACCATCAACCCCATATAACTATAAAACCTAACCTCCAGAATAACCTAAACCCTGGGTCCTAGAAAACCCTAAACCCTCATCCCCAAAAAACCTTAAATTGAAAACACCAGAAAACCCTAAACCCTCAACTGTATAAGCCTTAAAAAATCATACTTAGAAGACCATAAACTATCATCCCTAGTAAACCCAAAATCATTATCCCCAAAAATAAATAATCCCACGGTCACAAGGAATCCTAAACTCATATTCCCCAAAAAAATACAAACCGCCATCCCCCAAAAAACCATAACCCTCAGCCTAAAAAGCCCTAAAACATCAACCACAAAAAATCATAAAACATCGTCCACAAAAAACCATAGACCCTCTGGCCCCAAAAACCCTAAAACCTCATGCACCAGAAACCATAAATCATCATCCCTAAAAACCCAAAATCCCTTATCATAATAAAAACTAATAACACATCCCGAAAAACCCAAGATTCTAACATGAAAATATCTTAAAAACTTCAATCGTGAAAAACCCTAAAACCACATCCATTAAAAACCCAAAACCCTATGCCTCAAAAAACCTTAAACACTAATCCCCCCAATAACCCTAATCCCATAGCCACATAAAATTTTGAACCCTCCTAACCAAAAAACGGATATCTCATCCCCCAAAATCCTAGAACCCTCCTCCCCATAATCCCTAAACCCTCATGACAAAAAACCATGAACCCTTTTCCCCAAACATCCATAGACACTCACACTAAAAAACCCTGAAACCTAATCCCCAACAAACCCTAAACCATCATCCCCCAAAAAACTAAACCCACACCCCCATAAATTCTTGAATCCTCATTCCCAAAAAAACCTTGAACACTTAGCCCCAAAAAACCGTAAATTATCTGCACCAAAAAAACCTAAACCCTCATCACAAAAAAAATACATGTACCCTTAGTCCCAAAAAAATGCTAAACCCTCATTGAAAAAAACCCATAAACCCTCTGACACAAAAAAATACAATCCCTTATACCCAAAAAACCCCAAACCTTAGACCCCCAAAACACAAAACCCTAATCCCAAATAATATATAAACCCTCAACCAAAAAAAAATACCATGTTTCCCAAAAAAACCTAAACTTGAGTCCCAAATGCCCTGATCCCTGAGCTCCAAAAAACTGTAAACCCTCAACCCCGAAAAAAACCTGATTCATCAGCCCTAAAAATCGTAAACCCCAAACCCCAAAATACACAGAACCCTCGTCCCCCAAATTCCTTAAACCCACATAAAAAACAAAATCCCCCATCCCCCAGAAAACCTAGATCATGATTCCAAAAAAACATAATACCTCATCACTAAAAAACACTCAACCCACTTCCCTAAAAAACCTAAAACCTCAGTGCCAAAAATTCCCTAAACCATCAGTGAAAAAAAATCCTAAACCCTTATCCCCAAAAAACCATGAACCTTGTTCCAGAAAAAACCCTCAACCATGAGCCTGAAATAACCATAAGCACTCATCTTTAACAAATCATTCACCCTCATCCCCAAAAAACACTAAACCCTCAGCACCAAAAAACACTTAACCCTTATCCCCAATAAACCCTAAAACCTTACCCTCAAAAAACCCTAAACACTTTTACACAAAAAAAACTAAACCCTTATCCCCCCAAAACCGAAAACCCTCAGCAAAAAAACCCTAAACACTTACCAACAAAAATACCTAAACCCACAACACAAAAAAAAACCCATAAACCCTAATAACAAAAAAAAAATTAAAACCTCATCCCAAAAAACCCTAAAACCTTTTCTAAAAAAGACACTAAAACCTCTATACCAAAAAACATTAAACCCTCAACCCCAAAAAACACTAAAACCTTAGCCCCAAAAAATCATAAACCCTTAGGCCCCAAGAGGCCTAAAACCTCATCCCCAAAAATCCTAAACCCTTATCCCCCAAAAAACAAAAACCCTCATCCCCAAAAAAATTATCATCCCTCAGAATAAAAAAACCTTCAAATATCTTCCCTAAAAAACCCTATACCCTTAGCCAAAAAATCAATAAACCATGAGCCCCAAAAAAAACCTAAACTGCAAGCCTCATTAAACACTAAACCCCATTCCCCAAAGAACCCTTATCCTTGAATCCCAAAAAATCTTGAACCCTTATCACTAAGAAACCATACACCATTATCCCCAAAGTTACCTCATCCATAGAAAACCATAAAACCCCTACTCCAAAAATGAAAAAACCCTCATCCCCAAAAAAACGTAAACCCTCAGGTACCCCAAAAAATCATAAACCATCTACCAAAAAACCTAAAACATTCACCCCAAAAACCTCAAAACCCTCAGCCACAAAAAACATAAACCCTTATACCCAAAAAAACCCTAACCCCTCATCCATAAAAAATCTTAAACCTTTATCCCCAAATAATTTAAACCCTTAGCCCCAAAAAAATCATAAAAACTTGTCACAAAAAACCCTAACCCCTTAACCCCAAAAATTATAGAGCCCTAAACCCCAAAAAACTAAAACACACATCCCCAAAAAACCCTAAACCCTTATCCCCAAAAATAACTAAACCCCCATCTACAAAAAACTCCAAACACTTAGTCACAAATACCCGTAAACCTTCCACCCAACCCTTATTCCAAAAAAACCCTAAACCTAATGTCACAAATATCCATACACCCTCCACCATAATAAAAAAAAACCTTTATCCCTAAAAAACTCAAATCACCCACCCACCCCAAAAAACTAGACCCTAAGCCCTAAAATCCCTAAAACCTTCTTCCAAAAAACACCAAACCCCAGGCCCCACAAAACTCCAAAAACTCAAACCCAATAAAACATAAACCCACAGCCATGAAAAAACTATAATCCACATTCCTAAAAAACACTAAACCCTCATCCCCAAGAAACCCTAAACACGTATCCCCAAAAAAACCTAAACCTCAAGAAGTAAAAAGTCTTGAATCGTGAGACCCCAAAAACTATAAACCCTCAGTCCTAAAAAAACTAAACCCTCATCCTCAAAAGATGCTAAACCCTGAGTTCCAAAACATCCAAAACCCACAACCCCAAAAATCCCTAAACCCTTAGACCCAAAACCCAAAACCCTCAGCCCCCAAAAACTGAAAACCCTCATCCCCCAAAAAACCTAAACCATCAGCCAAAAAACCATTAAAACTCTTCACCAAAAAAATCATATATCACTGACCCTAAAAAACCATAAACCATCAACCCCAAAAAACCTAAAACCCTAAGCCACAAAAATCCAAAAACTTATTTCCCAAAAGAAACCTACACCCTCAGCACATATAACCCTACACCCTCAACCCCAAAATATCCCAAAACACTTTTCTCTAAAAAATCCATAAACCCTATACCCAAAAAACCTAATCCCACAACCCCAAAAAAAACCCTGAACCCCCAACCTAAAAAACACTGAACCCCTAACCCAAAAATACCATAATCCTTCACCCAAAAAAACCCCAAACCCTAAGAATCAAAATCCAAATAACTTCATCCTCAAAAAACCTTAAATACCAATCCCAAAAAAATCTAAATCCCCTGTCCCAAAAACCATAAAACCTAATCCCAAAAAATCCTAAAATCTCTTCCCTAAAAACCCAAAATGGTCCACCCTTAAAACCCTAGAAACTCATCCTGGAGAGATTTTAATCCCTCATCCAAAAATACTACTGACTCATATCCCCAAAAACCATAAAACCCTCATCGCCAAAAATCCATATACCCTCAAACCCAAGAATCACTAAACCTTCAAAAAAAAAACCAAAAACCCAGTGCCCCCAAATAACCTAAACCCTATGACCCAGAAAACCCTGAAGGCTCAACCCCAAAAAACCCTAATCCCTCATCCCCAAAAAACCTGGAAACCATATCCTAAAAAACCCTTGAACCCATATCCCTAAAATCCCAAAATTCTATCCCTAAAAATCCTTGAACCCTTATACTAAAAAAACCCTGGAACTTCTGTCCGAAAAAACCCTGATCCTTCATACCAAAAAAACGCTCAACCCTCTTCCCCTAGAAAACCCTAAACCCTCATCCACAAATTCCTTAAAACCCTGGCCCCATTATACCCTAAATCCTTGGACCGCAGTACCTAAAAACCTCATCCCCAAAAAACCCCTAAACCATGTGTCTCAATAAACCCTAATCCATGTTCCCCAAAAAACCCACAACCCCAAACCCGAAAAACCAAGAACCATGAGCTCCAAAATACCCTATACCTTCAGCCCCAAAAAAACCGAGACCGTTAATTCCAAACAATAGTGGAACCTCAACCCCAAAAAAACCAAAAACCCATAGTCCAATAAAACCTAAACCCTCAGTCACAAAAAACTCTAAAACCACATCCCAAAAAACCATAAAACCTCACCACAAAGACCACTACACCCTCGACCCAAAAACTCCAAAAACCTAAACCCCAAAAAACCATAAAACCACAGAACTAAAAAACTCTAAACCCTATCCCCCATAAAATCACTAAACCCTTAGCCCCAAAAAATCAAAAACCTTCAGACCCAAAATAACCTAAACATTCATCCTCAAAAAACCATTAACCCTCAGCCCCAGAAGAACCCTAAACCCTTATCCGAAAAAAACCTAAACATGTAGTCCCCAAAAATCCAGAATACTCAGCCTCAATAATGTCTAAACCCTTATCCCCCATAAAAATATAAACTCCCACCCCCTAATAACTCTAAACCCCCAATGAAAAAAACCCAAAACTATCAGACCCAAACAAACCCTAAACCCTTTGCACCAAAATATGTAAAATCACTTCCCCCAAAATCCTAATTCCTGAGCCCCAAAAATTCTTAAATCCTAAGCCAAAAAAATCTCAAAACCCCCATCCCTAAAAATATTAAACAAAAAACCACCAAAATACAAGAACACTCTTCCACAAAAAAAAATAATCAATCATCCATAAAAAATTAAAACCCATAACCAAAAAAACCTGAACCCTCAGCCCAAAACAAACCTAAACCCTAATCCCTAGAAAACCATAAACCCTAAGTCCTAAAAAACCCTAAACCATATGCCCAAAAAATCCATAAAAAACCCATCTAAAAAACCCTCAAACCTTGCTCCAAAAAAAACATAAACCTTTTTCTCCAAAAAATCCATAAACGCTCATTCAGAAAAAAAACCCTAAACCCTCAGTCCCAGAAAAACCTAATACCTTATCCCAAAACAAACATAAACCCTTTTCCCTAAAACCATAAACCCTAAACCCCATAAAACCCTAAACACTTATCACCATAAAACCCTAAATTATTTGTACTAAAAAACACTATACATTGAGCCGAGAAACCCTAAACCCTTATCCCCACAAAAAAACCTATACCCTCACCCCCAAAAAAACCTAAGCACTACACAAAACAAAACTAAACCCTTAATCATAAAATATCATAAACCATGTTCTAAAAAAAACACTGATCACTTAGCCCTAAAAATATATAGACCCACTACTCGAAAAACACATAAACCCTCATCCCCAAAAAACCAACATCAATCATCCCCTAAAAACCCTAAACCCTTAGCCTTAAAAATTCCTCAACTCCGATCCATAAAAAACAGTCAACCCACTTCCCCAAAAATCTCTCAACCCCCAGCACCAAAAAACCCCCAACCCTCATTCCCAAAAAACCCTCAACCCTCATCCCAAAAAAACCCTCAGCCCTCATCCCAAAAAAATAATCAACTATGAGCCATAAAAATCCCTCAACCCACATCACTAAGATCCCTCATCCCTCAGCAATAAAATAACCTAAATCCTCATCCCAAAAAAAGAGTAAACCTTCATCCTAAAAAAACACTAAACCCTCAGCCCCAAAAAATAATACAACATCATGCTTAAGAATACGTAATCCGTCATCCCACAAAATCCCTCAACCCTTATCCCTAAAAAACCCTCACCCATTAGTCAAAAACAACCATAGACCATTGGTTCCAAAAAAATAGACAACCCTCAGCCCCAATAAACCCTAAACCCTCAAGCCCAAAAAACCATTAAATCTCAACCCCAAAAAACCATAAACCTTCATCCAAAAAAACCATCAACCCTAGTCCCTAATAAATTCTCAACCCTAATCCCCCAAAACCCTAAACACTCACCCCCAGAATCCCTAAACCCTCATCCCCAAAAAAATCCTCAACTCACAACCCCCCAAAACCCTAAACACTTAGCCCTAAAAAATCCTCACTCATGAGTCCCAAAAAACCCTCAACCCCAAAATACCTTCAACACTCATCCCAAAAAAAACCAAATACCTCAGCACCAATAACACTCAACCCATATCAAACAAAAACACTCAACACTCGGCCATAAAAACCTTCAACCCTCAGACCTAAAAAATGCCCAATACTAATCCCTAAGAAACCATCAACCCTCTGCCCCTAAAAAAACCTAATCCCATAGATGAAAAAAACATCAACCCTCAACCACAAAAAATCATAAACCATTAGGCCCAAAAAATACTCATCCCTCAGACAAATAAAAAACTAAATCCTCTATCTTAAGAAACCCTAAACCCACAGTGCTAAAAAACCCTAAACATATCCCAAAACCCCTAAACTTGCATCCCCAAAAACCCTAATCCCTATTCCCCAAAACCCCAAACCTCAACGCCCAAAAAACCTAAATGATCATCCCTTAAAAAACGTCAACCCATAGTTCCCAAAAACTATAAACCCTCATCTCCAAAAAATAATATGCCCCCAATCCCCAAAAATCCTCATACCACAGCCCCAAAAAACCCTAAACCCTAATTCAAAAAACCATCAACCCATAGCCCTAAAAAAGTAAACCCTCATCCATAAAAAACCCTAAACCATCAGCCCCAAAAAACCCTAATCCCTCAGCCACAAAAAAACCCTCAACCATCATCTCCAAAAAAACCCTCAACCCTTATCCCCAAAAAAACATCAACCTTAAACCCAGAAAACACTCAAACCTAAGCCCCAAAAAACCCCTAAACCCTCATCCCTAAAATAACTCAAACCCTCAGCACCAAAAATCCTAACCCCCTATTCCCCAAAAACACCACAACCATCATCCCCAAAAAATAATAAACACTCATCCCCCCCCCCAATCGTAAACCCTCATCCCCAAAAACCCATAAACTATAAACCCTAAAAAACCTTTAACTCTCAAGCATAGAAAACATAAAACACCCAAACCTAAAAAAACCATCAACCCTCAGTCCAAAAAAACCGAACCCCTTATCCCTAAACAACCTTCAACTCTCAGCCAGTGAAAACCCCAATCCTCAACCATAAAAACTACTCAACCCACAACCTCCCCCCAAAAAAACTCAACCATCATCCCCAAAAAACATAAATTATATTCTCCAAAGAAGTATATCACCATATCAAAAAATAACCCTAAACCCTAAGCCTAAAAAAACCTCAATCCTCAACCCCATAAAACCCTCAACCATAATCCCTAAAAATCCCACATCACTTTCCCTAAAAAACCCTCAACCAAATTCCCCCCAAAAAACCTCAATGATCATCACCAAAAACAATCAACCACTATCCCATAAAAAACCCTCACCCCACAGCCTCAAAATACCCCTCAACCCTCAACCCCTAAAAATCTTTACCATCATCCCTAAAAAACCTAAATCCTCAACCCCAAATAACCCTCAACCCCCAACCCAAAAAAACCATCAACTCTTCACCCCAAAAGACCCTAAACCCTCATCCGCAAAAAACCATCATCCCACTGCCCGAAAAAAACACAAAAGCCTCATCCTAGAAAATTTAAACCATCAAACCTAAATA
Organism: Viscum album; assembly: GCA_963277665.1. Lineage (NCBI taxonomy): Eukaryota > Viridiplantae > Streptophyta > Magnoliopsida > Santalales > Viscaceae > Viscum > Viscum album. Next base: position 1,801,718,458 of record OY728164.1, read on the forward strand.
AGAAATTACTCTTAACCCTGAGGCCTAAAAAATCCAAAACCCTTTACCCTAAAAAACCCTAAATCCACAGCCCCAAAAAACCTTAAACCTGCTTCCACAAATAACCATAAACACTAAGAAAAAAACATGGTAAAATATTTTCCCCCCCAAAACCCACAACCCTCAACCAAACGAACATCAACACTTAGCCCCAAAAAAGCATTATCCGTCACCCCCCCAAAAAAACCATATACCCTAAGTCTTAAAAACCATAAATCCTTATCCCCAAAAAATCCTAACCCATAGCCCCCAAAAACCATAAACCATCATCATTAAAAAACCCTAAACACTTATCCAAAAAACACAAAACCCTTAACACAAAACAACTATAATCACCCACTGAAAAAAACCCTAATCCCTCATCCCCAAAAAACCCAAACCCCTCCAACCCAAAAAACTGAAAAACCGCAACCCCAAAAAACTAAAAACCATCATCCATAAAAAATCCTAAACACTAATACACCAAAAAACACTAAACCCTAAGCCCAAATACACCATTAATAGTTATCACCTAAAAAAATCCAAACCCTTATCCCTCAAAAACCCCAAATATGCATCCCTAAAAAACACTAAACCCTCAGCCCCAAACATCCCTAGACCCTCATACCCAAAATCCATCAACCCTAAACCCCCAAAAACCCAAAACCCTATACCCCAAAAAATCTCCAGCCCCAAGCCCCAAAAAACACTCAATCCTTCTCCCAAAAAATCCCTTAGCCCTCAGCCACAAAAAAACCTCAACCAAAAAACACAATAAACCCTAAACCCTTGTCCCCAAAAAACACTAAACCATCTTCCACAAAAACACTAATCCCTCATCCACAAAATCCCATAAATTCTATTGCAAAAAAAAAACACTAAACCCTCATCCAAAAAAACCATAAACCTTCATACACTGAAAAACATAAACTCTTATCCACAAAAAATCCTAAACCCTCAGCCCCAAAACACACAAAACTCTCAACCTAAAAACTCTTTAAATCTCAGCACCCAAAAACCCTAAACTAGTAGCCCCCAAAACCTTAAACTCTCGACCATAGAAAACCATAACACTCTTCCCTGAAAGAACCATAAACTCTTAACTATAAAAAAACATACACCCTCAACCCCAAAAAAAATCCTAAACCCTTTTCCCCAAAACCCCCTAAATACTCATTTTCAAAAAAACACAATAACCACAACCCTAAAAACATATAAACCTTTATTCCATGAAAACATTAAACCCTCATCCCCAAAATCCCCAAACCCTTATCACCAAAATACCCTCAACTCACAGCCACAAAAAAACCTTCAACCCTCCGCTCCAAATAAACCTATAACTTATTCCCCAAAAAACTATAAACCCTCATCCCCAAAAAATCATAAACCAACATCCCCAAAAAATACAAAATTTCCATCCTAAAAACCCTAAACGCTCGTCCCCAAATAACCCTAAACACTAAACCCTAAAAAACACAAAACCCTAAGCCCCAAAAGACCCTCAACCAATAACCCCCAAAGACCCTCAACCCTCATTCCCAAAAAACACTAAACCATCATCCCTAAAAAATAGTAAACCCTCAGTCCTCAAAACCCTAATATCTAGACCCCCAAAAAACCTAAATCATCATCCCCAAAAAACCCTAAACCCTCATCCCCAAATAACCCTAAACCCTCATCAGGGAAAAACCTGACCCCTCATCCGCACAAAACCCTAAACCCTCAAGCCTAAAAAACCCTAAACCCTCATCCCAAAAAACATAAAATCCACTTCCCAAAAAACCCAACACCCTCATCCCCATAAAAAACCTAAACCCTTACCCTTAAAAAATGTAAACATTCAGACCCAAAATACCCAAACCCTCGGTACAAAAATAATAGTTAACCCTCATCCCCAAAATTCCCTAAACACTTATCCCCAAAAAACCATAAAACCTATGCAAAAAAATACTAAATCCTCATTACCTAAAAATTAAAAACCCTCATCCCCAATAAAAAAACTCATCCCCAAATAAACCCTAAATTATGAGCCACAAAAAACCTAAACTCTAAATTCCAAAAAAACCGAAACCATCAACCCCAAAAACCTAATCCATCAGCCCCAAAAATCTAATTCATCATCCTCAAAAAAACCTAATCCCTCCACCTAATAATACCTAAAACCAACTCCCTAAAAAATATGAAACAATTATCACAAAAAACCTAAACACTCATCCACAAAAAAAAACAAACTTTCAACCCCAAAAAAACTGAAAGCCTCAGCCAAAATAAACTAAACCCCCATCCCCTAAAAACCTATACCCTCATCCCAAAACAAACCATAGACCCTAAATCCTAGATAACCCTTAACCTTATGCCCCAAAAAACCATAAATATCCATCTCCAAAAAACCCTCAAACCTCTACCGTAAAAAACCCTAAACACTTATCCAAAAATACACCCTAAACAATAAACCCTAAAACCCACGAAAACTATAGTCCTAAAAAATATTAAACCATTATCCCCAAAAACTCTAAACCATTAACCCTAAAAAATACTTTACACTCAACCCCATAAAACCCTAACCACTCAACCCCAGAAACCAAAAACACTAATCCCCATAAAACCCAGAACTCTCAACCCCAAAAAAATCTAAATCCACATCACTAAAAAACACTAAAACCTAATCCATAAAGTCCTAAATCCTCATCCCAAAAAACCCTAAACCATTATCTCTTGAAAACTATAACCCCTTTTCCCATAAAAAACCTCAACACCCATCCTGAAAAAACCCTAAACTCTTAGCCATAAAAAACACTAAACCCCCAGTTGTAAATATCCATAAACCCACTTCCCCAAAAACCCAAACCTCCATACCCAAAAAATCCTCAACCCTAAGACCCAAAAAACACTCAACCCTTATCTCTAAAAAACCCTCAACCTGAATCCCCAAAAAACCTTCAACCCTCAGCCCCATAAAAACCCTCCACCGTCATCTAAAAAAACCCTCAACCCCATACTGAAAATAACTTCAACCCTCAGCCCCCCAAAATGGCTAAACCCTCATCCCCAAAAAACCCTCAACCCTGTGCCACAAAAAACCCTCAACCCTCATCCAAAAAACCCTAAACCCTCAACAATAAAATACCATAAACCCTCCTCCCAAAAAAACCCTAATCCCTCATAACTAAAAAAACCCTAAACCCACAGCCCTAAAAAACCTAACACCCTCATCCTTAGAAATATCTAAACACTTGGCCCTGAAAAACCCTCCACGCTCATCCCAAAAAACCCTCAACCCTCATCCCCAAACAACCATAAACACAGAGTCCCAAAAAACACACAACCCTTAGCCTCAACAAACCCTAGACTCTCATACCTAAAGAACATAAACTCTCATCCCTCAAAAACCCTCAACCCTCACACCAAATAATCATCAACCCTCCGACCTAAAAAAACCTAAAGCCTAATATACAAAGATCCCTAAATAGTAACCCCCATAATACATAAACCCACAACCCCAATAAAACTAGAAACTCAAAAGACACCAAACCCTCAACCCATATCCCCCCAAACCCTAATCCCTAATCCCCAAAAAACAATTAGTCCTCAACCAAAAAAAAAATCAACCCTAAACCCCCAAAAAACCTCATACCTATTTCCAAAAAACCCTCAACCCATAGCACACAAAAACTTAACCGTCAGCCAAAAAAACCACTAAAACCTCATCCCTAAAAATCGATCAACCCTAAACCCCAAAAACCCAAAACCGAGAGCCCAAAAAACACATAAACCCTCAACCCCTAATAACACTAAATGCATTGGACAAAAAATTAGTCAACCCTTGGACCCAAAAAAACCAAAATCCTCAAAAAAAACATAAACCCTCATCCCCAAAAAAACCATGAATCCCCATCCCAAAATATAATCAACCCTTAGCCCCCAAAATACCAAAACCCCAGTCCCTAAATAGAATCAACCCTTATCCTCAAAAATCCCGCAACCATTAGCACCCAAACTATGTCAACCCCCATCCCAAAAAAACCCAAAACCTTCAGCTCCAAAAAGATCTCAACCCTAATCCCTAAAAAACACACTACCCTCTGCCCCAAGAAAACCTAAACCCTCATCTAAAAAGACCCTCAACCCTCAACCCCAAAATACACTCATCCCTTAGCACTAGAAAAACATAGACCCTCATGCCCCAAAAAAAACCCTAAACCCTCATCCCCAAAAAACCCACAACCATTAGCCTAAAAAAAATCGCAACCCTTGGCTATAAAAATCCCACAAACATCAGTCCCAAAAAATAGTCCAACCTCAGCACCAAAAAACTCCTATAACCTTAGCTCTAGAAATACTTAAAACCTAATCCAAAAAAATCCCTAAACCCTCTGTCCTAAAAACCCCTCAACCATCAGCCCCAAAAACAATATACACTCATACCCAAAAAACCCAAAACCCACATTCCAAAAAATAAACCTCAACCTGTAGCCCTAAAAAACCCTCAACCATATACCTAAAATACCTCAATCTCACACAAAAAAAACCATCAACCCTAAATTACAAAAAACTAAAACCCTCATCCCTAATAAACCCTCAACCCTGAGCCCAAAAAAACCATAAACCCTCAACCCCAAAAAACCCTCAACACTTATCCCAAAACATCCCTCAACACTCATCCCAAAAAAACTGTAAATCCTTGGCACAAAAAATGTGTAACCCCTCATCCCAAAATCTCACTCAACACTCAACCCAAAAGACATCCAACCCACATCTACCAAAACAATACCCAACCCTCATCCCCAAATAACATTCAACTCTCATCCCCCAAAAGCCTCTACCCTCATCTATAAAAAATACCTCAATGATCAGCTCAAAAAAACTCTCAATCCTCTTCAAAAAACCCTCAACCCACAGCTCTAAAACACCACTCAACCCTCAATCCAAAAAAAACTATCAACCTCCAGTCCTAAAAACCCCTAAACCACATCCCAAAATAACCCTCAACACCCAGTCCCACAAAACCTCAACTCATAGCCACAAAAAACCTAAACCACTAGAACTAAAAAAACAAGAAACCAAAATCCCCAAAAATCTCAAAACTGTCAACCCAAAAAACCCTCAACCCTCATACCAAAATAACTATCAACCCTTAAACCCAAAAATCCCTTAACCCTGAGCCCCAAAAAACCCAAAACTCCCCAAAACCCTAAACCCCCATCACCAAAAAAAACTCTAAACTATCAACCCCAAAAATCCATAAACCCTAATCCCCAAAAAATATTATACCCTCAACCCCAAAAAACCCTTAACCCTTATCCCAAAAACCCCTCAAACGTTAGTCACAAAAAACCTCTACCCTCAGCCCGAAAAAACCATAACCCCTCACAAAAAAAAACACTAATCTCTCAGCCCTACAAAACCAAAAAACCCCATCCCAAAAAACCCTAAACCCTCAACCCCAAAAAAACCCTAAACCCTAAACCGAAAAAAACCCCAAACCCTCAGCATCAAAAAACACTAAACCATCATCCCTAATGAAACCTATTTCCTCAGTAGGAAAATACACTAAGCCTGAAACACCAGAAAAACCTAAACCCTAGATCCAAGAAACCCTAAGACCTCAGTCCCAGAAACTATAAACCCTCATCCACAAAAAACCTAAGTCCTATTCCTAAAAAACCATAATCCCTCATCCCTAAAAAAACCCAAAATCATTAGCATTAAAACCACCCTAACCCCACAATTGTAAGAAAACATATGCACTTAGTACCAAAAATAACTCAACCCTTGTCCCTAAAAACCTTAACTATGATCCCTAAAAAACCCTATTCCCTCATCCCTAAAATAATTCAACACTCATCCCAAAACAAAATTCACTTTCAGGCCCCAAAAATCTCTAAAAATACATCCCCCCAAAACCACAAACCATTATCTCCATGAAAACCTAAACCTTCATCCACAAAAAACATTAAACCTCAGTCCCAAAAAAACCATAACCCTTATCACTAAAAACCCCAATACCCTCATTCCCAAAAAACCGTAAACCCTCATCGCCAAAAAAACCATAAACCATCATCCCCCAAAATCCCTAAACCCTTAACCCCCAAAAACCCTTACCCTGAGACCAAAAAACCAATAAAACCACATCACTAAAAAAATATAAACCCTCAGACCAAGAAAACTCTAAGCTCTAAACACCACAAAATCCTAACACTCATCCCAAAAAAACCATAAACATTCATCAACAAAAAACCCTATAACTGTATCCCCAAAAAATCCTAAACTATTTTTCTAGAAAACCCTAAATCCTCAACACCAAAAAACACAACACCCTCATGTCTAAAAATCTCTATATCCACATTCTCATACAAACATAAAACCTCATTCCCAAAAAACCCTGAACCCCCATCCCCAAAATTCCCTCAAGCCTTAGTCCAAAAAAACCCTCAAACCATAACACCTAAAAACCCTAAACACTAGGCCTAATGAAAACAATACACTAATCTATAAAAAATCCTAAACTCTCAACCCCAAAAATCCCTAAACCCTTTGCCCTAAAAACCCATAAATTTTCATCCTCAAGACCCCTAAACCCTAAAGCCTCAGGAATAATAAATCCTCATCCATAAAGAACCCTAAACCCTCATCAACAAAAAACACTAAACCATGAGTCCCAATAGACCCTAAACCCTTATCCCCAAAAAACATTGAACCCTCATCCCCAAAAAACCCTAAACCATCATCCTGAAAATACCCTAAACCCCCATCCCAAAAAAACCCTAAACCCCTATCCCAAAAAATCTATAAACCCTCTTAAAAACCCTAAAAACTCACCCCAAAAAACTATATACCCTCAATCCTAAAAATAACAGACACCTTAACTCAAGAAGAAATCTAATATCTAATCCCCCAAAATAACCTAAACCCTTAGACTAAAAAAATCCTGAACTCTCAACTCAAAAAAACCTAAACCCATAGCCCCAAAAAACCCTAAGCCCTTATCCCCAAAAAAACCTAAACCATAATTTTGAACAAACCCTAAACCATAAACCTAAAAAAACCCTAAACCCTCATTTCAAAAAACTTTAAACCCTCATCCCATAAAAACACTGAACCCTAACCCAAAACATCCATAAATACTCATCCCCAAAAAAAACTAAACCCTTCACCCCAAAAAGAACTAAACCCTAATCCCCAAAAACCATAACCCCCTGACCCTAAATATACATAAACCCACTTCCCCTAAAAACCTTAATCCATCCTCCCAAAAAAAACTAAACCCAGATCCCCAAAAACCCTACAACCCACATCACCAAAAAAAACTTCTACCCTATGCCTCTAAAAACCTTCAACTCTCATCCCTAAATAACCCTCAACCCTTATCCCTAGAAAATCCAAAACCCACAGCACCAAAATAAACTTCAAACCTCATCCCCACAAAACCCTCCACCCTGATTCGCAAAAAAACCTAAACCATCAGACATAAAAAAAATCCAAAACCCATGGCCCAAAAAAACATAACCCCTAAATCCTAAGAATCCCCAATCCCTCAAACAATTTCTCCAAAAAACCATCAACCCTCAGAACAAAAAAAAAACCCCAACACTTAGACCCAAAAAACCTCAACCCACATCCCCAAAAAACCATCAACCCTCATCCCCCAATAAATACTCATCCCTCATCCCCAAAAAATCCAAAACACTCATCCCTAAAAAACCCAAATCCGTCAGACCTAAAAATCCCAAAACCCTCAGCCCCAAAAAACCATAAACCCTTTGTCCCAAAAACATAAAACCCTTAGCCCCAAATATCCATAAAATATTATCCCCAAAAACCCTAAATCCTTAGGGAAAAAAACCAAAACACTCATCCCAAAAAACACTAACCCCATAGACCCAAAAACATCTAAATCCTCTACCCAAAAACCCCCCCTAAATCCTTCGCCCTAGAAAACCATAAACCCTTAGCCAAGAAACCCCAAACCCTCATCCACAGAAAACCCGAAATCCTCAGCTCTAGAAAACCCTGAACCCACAGCCACAAAAAAACCATAAACCCTTAGTCCAAGAAAACCATAAACTCTCAGTGCCATAAAAAAGTAAACCCCCATCACTTGAAAACCCAAAAACATCTTCCCAGAAAACATTATCCCCGCGTACCCAAAAAAATATAAATCATGAGCCCTAGAAAACCCTAAATCAAAATTCCTAGAAAACCTTAAACCCTCATTTCCAAAAAAAACTATAAACCCAGATCCATAGAAAACCCTAAACCCGCATACCCTTAAACCCCAAACCCTCAATCTTATAAACCTCTAAACATTCCACCCTAGAAAATAATATTTCCTCAGCCCCATAAAACCCTATCCATTCATCCATAGAAAACCCTAAACCCTAAATCTACAAAAAAACCATAAACCCTCAGCCCTAGAAAACACTAAACCCTTAAACCCAAAAAAAACATAAACACTTATCCCCAGAAAACCTTAATAAATTATCCTCAAGAAACCCTGAATCCTCTTCCCCAAAACACCCTAAACCCTCATCCCTAAAAATCCTAATCCCTCAGCCCCAAAAAATTCTCAACACTCGATGCCAAAATCCATAAACCACCAGTCCCAAAAAAACCCTAAACCCTCATCCCAAATATACTCTAAACACTAAGCCCCAAAATACCCCAAACCCTCACACCAAAAAATCCCTAAAACCTCATCCCAAATGAACCGTCAACCCTCATCTCCAAAAAACCTCAATCCTCATCCATAAAAACCCTACATCCTTAGCCACAAGTAAAAACTAAAAAATCATAAGCCCCCAACCTTCAAAAAACCCTCACCCCTCAACCAAAAATATCATAAACAATCAACTCCAAAAAAACTAAACCCTCAGCTCAAAAAAACCCTCAACCCTTAACCCCAATAAACCCTAAACCCTTATCCCTAAAAATCAATGAAGCCTCAGACCCTAAAAACCCTAAACCCTTGGCCTCAAAAACACCCTTAACACTCATCCCCAAAAAAACCTTAACCATGTCCTGAAAAAACCCTCTACACTCATCCCCAAAAAACCCTAAACCCTTATCCCAAAAAAACATGAAACCAGTATACCAAAAAAATCCAAAACTCTCAACCCCAAAAAACACAAAACCCACGAACCCTAGAAACCCTAAACCCTCAGTCCCAAAAAACATTAAACCCTAATATCAAAAAAAATATTCAACCCTCATCCCCAAAAAATTATCAACCCTCATCCCTAAAAATACCTAATGTCTAATCTCCATAAAACCCTCAACCCTTTTCCCCAAAACACCATGAATGATCATCACCAAAAAAAATCAACACTTATCTCAATAAAAATGAAAACCATTAGCCCCAAAAACTTCTTAACCCTTGGCCCCCAAAAAACCCATATCCCTCAGCTCCTAAAACCCCTCAACAATCAGCCCTAAAAAATATTAAACCCTTAGCCCGAAGAAATGCAGAACCCATAGACCTAAAAAAGCATAACTATCATCCCCAAAAATCCAAAAACCCTATGTTCTGAAAAAAAACACTAAACCCTTATCCCAAAAAAACCATAAACCCCAAAAAACCCTCATCCATTATCCCAAAAAACCCCAAATCATCATCTCCAAGAAACCCAAAACCCATGCCCAAAAACCCCTAACTCCTCATGTACAAAAAACCTTGAACCATCGTCCCCCAAAAACCAAGAAAAGTCAACCCCTGGAATCTAGGAACCCTATGACCCAAACATCCCTAAACCCTCAGCCCCAAAAAACCATGAACCCTCAAACCCAAAAATCCTTGAACCCCCAGCCCTAAAAAATCCTGAACCCACGCCTTCAAAAAACCAAGAACCCTTATCCCCAAATAATACTCAACCATAAACTCCATAAAAACTTGAAACCTCATCCTTAAAAATCACTAAAACTCGATCCCTAAAAACTCGAAACCCTCAGCACCAAAAAACCCTTGAACCATCATAAAAAAAACAGGGAACCCTCGGTCCAAAAAACCATAAACCCTCAGCCCCCAAAAAACCCTAAACACTCATCCCCAAAAAACTGTAAACCCTCATCCCAAAAAAACCTAGAACCCTCAGCACCAAAAAATACCAGAACCTTTAGTTCAAAAAATCCTCGAACCTTCATGAACCCTATGCCTCAAAAAAACATGAACCCTATGCCTCAAAAAAAACTTTTACCCTTATCAACAAAAAACCATGAACTCTTTTCCTTGAAAAACACTGAACCCTCAGCACAAAAAAACCTTGAACCCGTATCCCAGAAAAATCCAAAACCTCAACACCCAAAAACCCTAAACCCTAACCCCTAAAAAACTAATCTATTAGACCCAAAAATACATGAACCCTCGTCCCAAAAAAAAACTCAACCCTCATCGAAAAATAACACTGAACCCTTAGCCCCAAAAACCCTAAACCCTGAAACCCCAAAAAAACCTGAACCCTTAGAACCAAAAAAACTAAACCCTCAACCCCAAAAAAACCATCACCCCTTAGTCCCAAATGACCATGAACACTCACATAGATATAACCTCAAGACTCATCCTAAAAAATTCTTAACCCACAACCCCAAAAAACAATTAACCCTAAAATCCAATAATCTATTGACCCCCATTCCAAAATAACCCTGAACCCTCTAACACGAAGAACTATAGCACATCATCCCTGAAAAATCATAAACCCTAATCTGCAAAAAGAAAAATAACCTTATTCCCAAAACACCCCCAAACCACTAGACCCTAAAAACCCTAAACCCCCAACCCCAAATATCTCTAAACCCTCATCCTTAAATAAACATGAACACTCAATCCCAAAAAATCCTGAAACAATAGCCCCAAAACAAAATGGAACAATCCCTTGTAAAAAACACTAAACCCTCAACCCCAAAAAACACTAAACCCTAATCCCCAAATATCCTTGAAGACTCATCCCCAAAATACCCTCAACCCTCAAACCCAAAAAACATTGCAACCTCATCCCCAAAATACATGGAAACCTCAGAATAAAAAAACCTTAAACTATTATCTCTAATAAGCCCTCAACCCCATACCCAAAAAACTTGAAACCCCCTTCCCTAAATAACCCTAGACTCCCATCCAAAAAAATCACTGAAACATCATCCCAAAAAAAACAAAAAAACCCTATCCCAAAAAACCCAAAAACAAACTTCCTTCAAAAAAGACTATAAAATCATTCCAAAAAATCTTACACCCTCATAGAAAACCAACAATAGAAATACTAGATCCTTAATCCATACAAAACCCTAAACCCTCAGCATGAAAAACCATAAACCCTCCGCCCCAAAAAATCCAAAACCCTCATTCCCAAAAAACCCAAAACCCATTTCCCTAAATAAACCTATATACTTAGCTCCAAAACCAAATAAACCCTTAGCACCAAAAAACCCTGAACCCTCAGCCCAAAAAAACCTTAAACCCTTATCCCCAAAAAACCCTAAACCCATAGCACCAAAAATCCATAAGATCGGAGTCCCAAAAACCCCTCATCTCTTAACTGTCAGCCTGAAAAACCCCTCAACCATCATCCCCAAAAGAACCTCAATTGTAAAACCCAAAAATCAATCAACACTCATCCCCCATGGACCCTATACCCTTATCCCCAAAACCACAAAACCATCATACCCCAAAACGGCTCAAGCCACAGTCGCAAAAAACCCTCAACCCTTAGTTATAAAAAATGATAAAGACCCAACCCCAAAAAATCCTCAATACATAACCCCAAAAACTCATCAATACATAACCACAAAAAAACCTAAACCCTCATTCCTAAAAAACCACAAACCATTATCCCAAAAAAATTGAATAGAAATCCCCAAAAAACCAAAAATATTTGGACCCAAAAAACACTAAACCCTTTAGCCTAAAAAATCCTTAAACATAAACCCCTAAAAACCATAAACCCTTATCCCTAAAAAAACTGTAAACCCTCACCCCCAAAAAACCATAAGCCCATAGTGTTAAAAAAACCTAAATCCTCATCCTCAAATAACCCTTTATCCCTAAGCCCTAAAAAACACTAATGTCTCATCCCCAAAAACCAGAAACCATCAACCCCCAAAAACACTAAACCATTTGTCCCAAAATAAACTAAACCCTCAGCCTGAAAAAAACCTCATTCCCTCTAACCCAAAAAAAACCTGAAACCCTCATCCCTAAAAAACATTTAAACACTCAACCCAAAAAACCACAAGGCCTCACCCCAAAACAAAATTCCAACCCCTTAGCCCCCAAAAAACCCAAATCCTTAGTCCAAAAAGACCCCCCAAACCCTCAAACCCAAAATATAGAGACTTTCTGACCTAAAAAACCATGATCACTCATCCCCAAAAAACCCTGAACCCCTTCTATAAAAAATTATGAACCCTAAACCCTATAAACCCCAAAACCCTTATCCCCAAAAGACCCTAAATAATCAGCCCCAAAAAAATAGAAACCATTAGCCTCAAGAATCACTAATCCCTCAGGCCCAAAAAACCCTGAACCCTCAGGCCAAAAAAACCATAAACCCTCAGCCCCAAAAAACCCTCAACCATCATCCCCTAAAAACCTCTCAACCCTCATCTGCAAAAATCCTAAAACCACCAGCTCCAAAAACCATTAACCACTATTCCCAAAAAATAGAAAACCTCTTCCCAAAAAAATCCTAAAACCTAAAAAAAACTATAAACCCTAATCCTATAAAAACACAAAACATTAATCCTTTAAAAAATATAATCCCACAACACAATAAAACACAAACTACTCAGTAACAAAAAAACACTAAACACTAAACCACGCAAAACCATAAACCCCCATCCACAAAAACTAATAATTTCTCACACCTAAAAACTCTAAACCACCAACCCCCAAAAAACCTAAAACCTTAGCCCCAAAACCCAAAACCCTCAACCCCAAAAAACCCTAAACCCTCAGTACCAAAAAAACCTAAACCCATGGCCAGAAAAAAAAAACAAAAACCTTCATCCCCAGAAAACCTGAACCCTTGTCCCCAAATGAACCTTAACCCTCAGCCTCATAAGACCACGAATGCTCATCACCAAAAAAAATCCACATCCCTTTTCCCCTAAAAACCCTAAACCCTAAGATAAAAAATCCACATCCCTTTTCCCTATGATTTTAGGGTTTTTATGGTTTTTTAGGTTTTTTGAGTCTTTTTGGGTTTTAGGGATATTTTTGAGTTTTTTAGGGTTGTAAGTTTTTAATGATTTTTAACATTTTTAGGGGTTTGAAGTGATTTTAGATTTTTAGTGATTTCTTAGGGGTTTTTATATTCTCATGGGTTTTAGTGGATTTTTAATGATTTTTATGGTTTTGAGGGTTTTGATGGGTTTTAGGGATTTTGAGGGAAAAGAAGGCGTAGGACCAAGCATACCTGGTCCCCAAAAATTTATTAGAAAAGTAAAGAACAAAGTGTTACAAGGAGGGATTGCAAACACAGGTGTGAAAATCACCATTCATGTTAGAGTCCACGAAGGGTGAGCAAAATGAAGGGGTGACAAAGGACCACATTAAGATCCTTTCCACAATTTCCTGCTTAGAGAGAGTGTCCACAAATGAGTTCTTCTCCCTATAGGCATGTGTAACATTGAGAATGAGATCCCGAAAAAGTCCAAGACATTTAATCCATTGTGGGAGAAGCCTCCAGGGAACTCATTGGGACCTGTTCTTGAGTGTATCCATTGCAAGCATCGAGTTGGATTCAAGCCAAATCATCGTCCAACCGAGATGAACTGCATACTTAACTGCCTTCATCATTTCCTAAAGCTCTGCTTCGTAAGCACATCTTCCTCCAATATAATGATAGAAGAAGCCTTTCACAAATCCTCTATGCATCCAGAAAACCCCTCCACACCCCACATGTCCAATTGCTACCAAAGCTGCACCGTCCACATTGACCTTGATCAAAGATATAATTGATGGGATGAATTGAATAAATTTTAAAACCCTCGGATTTCTTCTCCTGCCAGAAACTCCAAGAAAATGCAAGAGCATGAGATCATTTAAGTCATTATCCATCGAACCTGTTTTTATAAGATCTTCCCCCTATATCGCCTTATGGATTGTTACAAATCCACCATGGAAAGAGCAAGGTAGCCGGTTGAATGTCATTACATTGTGGGCTGTACAGATATTGGAAACAGTGGATGTGTCACTTGAAAGTAGTAGGTTATGAACCTATCCGCTACCCTATAGCTCCATCGGGCTTGAGATCAGTTTACAAACTAGACCCTTCCGGCTACAATTTGGACCAAAAATCTACTACAAGTGATCCCACAAACCAGCCAAAAACCTGTAATGTAGGAATGTATGTTGAATGATCTCCTTGGACCGAAAGAAGAGGTAGCAAACAAATTCCAACTTCCAACCAGATTTTTTAAGATTCTTCTGAGTAGGCATCTTGTTCTTCCACAAAATCCATAACAATAGGTTATGAGAAGGAGTAATGAAGGGTGTTGGAAATTTTCGAATCCAAGTTGGTGGGACAATGTTGTGTGGGCATTTCAGTAGGTATAAATCATGTATAGTGAACTAGATGACCATATTCAGTTTCAAAATGAGGGTGTGAGTGTCCATAAACATGTACCTTTCTATATTCAAGGAAAAGTATCATCCACCTGAGATGAACCAAAAACTTAACTACCTTCATCATTGCCCAAATCTCTACTTCTTAAGCACATCCACCTCCAATATAATGATAGAAGCCGCCTTTCACAAAGACTTTGTGCATCCAGAAACCCCCTCCACACCCCACGGTTCCACGTTCTCCCAAAGTCACACTGTCCCCATTAAACTTGATTGAAGATATAATTGGGGGGATGCATTGAATAAATTTTAAAACCCATGGATTTCTTCTCCTACCAGAAACTCCAAGAAAACACAAGAGTATGAGATCATTTACGTCATTATCCATCAAACCTATTTGTAAATGATCTACCCCCTGTATAGCCTTATGAATTATTACAACTCCACCATGGAAAGATAAATGTAGTCGGTTGAATGCCACTGCATTGCGGGCTGTACGGATATAGGAAATAGTGGTTGTGTCACAAGAATGTAGCAGGTTATGAACTCGTCCGCTACACTATAGCTCCATCGGGCTGGAGATCATTTTACAAAATAGACCCTTCCTGCTACAATTTGTCCTGAAAATATACTATAGCAATCCCACAAACCATCCGCAAACCTGTAGTGTAGGAAAGTTTGTTGAATTCTCTCCTTGGACTGAAAGTAGAGGTAGGAAAAAAATTCTAACTTCCAACTAGATTTTTTCAGATTCTTATGAGTAGGAATCATGTTCTTCCACAACTTCTATAACAGCAGGTGATGAGCAGGAGGAATGAACGTTTCTTGAAATTTTGGAACCCATGTTGGTGGGACAATGTTTTTCGATCATTTTAACCAGTAGAAATAACATATAGTGAACTGGTTGACTGGATTCAGTTTCCAAATGAGGGTGTCAGTGTCCCCAAACATGTACCTCTCTATCTCCAATATGATGTGGGATGGAATATCAATAGAAAAATCACCATTTATTTGTATGAGATCAGAAATAGACATGTCCTACAACTCATGTATAGGTATCACAATTTAAGACAGTGGCCTTTCAAGACAGGTAGTTGTCCAGTAATATAGGTTTGACTAATTTGACACAACCTATTTTGAGTGAGATAGAAAGCCCTTATATGAGAGTCTGAGCACAGGTTAGATAGAGGAGGGTATTTAACCTATGAATCCATCAGCAAGTCTCCATGTGAACCCCTCGCGAAGAAATTCTAGACCATAAACCTATGTATTGAGAAAATTATAGGTGAACTTTCCAAGCAAGGATTCATAGAATCTCCAGAGGTCCTTAATTCCTAGACCACCCATATCAATAGGATTGGTTCACTCCTTCCAAGCCACAGATACAAGCTTCCTTTCACTAATGTTGCCCATCTAGATAAAGTTCTGAATCTTGGAATGCAAGCTTTTAATATGGCTATTCATCCATCTATAGATGGAAAACGCATGAACAAACAGGGAAGTGATAACAGAGTTAACCAGGCACACCCTTTTATCGTGAGATAAGCACTTTCCCTTCCATTTGTCCATTTTTGAGTGATTTTAGTTGAAATATTCTCAAGATAGCAGCTTTAAACCCTCCTCAAAAATAGAGGGACACCCAAGTATGTAAATGGGAGCATGCCTCTTTTGACCCCAAGTGATTTGATGATGCAGAGTTTCTTAGAGAGAGAGACCCCTTCACCAAATAAAATGGATAATTTATTCCATATAATGGATTTCCCATCCACATTTTCATAATGATAGAAAATTAGTCTAATTGAGGATAAGGTTTTCTTGTCATATTTACCTAATAGAAGTATTCCATCTACATAGTGAAGGTCGGTGGGTACATAGAGGCTACAACCAGCCTTGATTGGTTTGTAAATACAGCCTATAGGAGATCATAAATGCACCTTCTCATGTAGTCCTCATCTATCGCAAAGAGAAGGCCGGAGAGCAGGTCACCCTGTCTTACTCCATGTTAACATTGGAAGAATCCCTTTGGGAATCCATTGATGAGGATAGAGACCCTAATACTAGTCAAGATAGTGTTTATCATACTGACAAAGGTGTTGGAAACCCCATACTTGCTAAGAACATTGTATATGAAACCCCACTTAAGGGTGTCAAAGGCCTTTGAGATAACTAGCTTCAAAGAAAAATTCCCATGATTTATTCTCTTCCTCATGATATTGATTATTTCCAACGCTATGTATAGGAAACATACTCCTCCCAAGAAAAACCCGAAATTGGTTTGGAGTGATAAGATCCTACAAAATTTTCCCCATTCGAATGACCAAAATTTTGCTTATAATTTTGGGAATCGTATTCACAATGTCAATGAGGAGAAAGTCCCTTATGTCAATGTAATTCTCCTTCTTTGGGATCAAAGAAATAAATTTGGAATTATCACCATGTGGAATTGAAATAGAGAGAAAAAAATCCCTGATTTCATTGGTGATTTCCACATGTATAATATCCTAATATAACATGAAAAACTTTTTGATAAACCCATATGAACCCACTGCACTGTCCATGTTCAAGGAATAGAGTGTAGATCTAACTTGCACATTGAAAGGGGCATCCATTAAGGCTTTGTTTTTATGGTCATTAATATAAGGAATAATGGAGTCAGTGAGTTGAAAATAGGAAGAACCATCATCATTGTACAATGTTTGAAAATTATCCAAAATGGCATTAGAAATCTCATCCACAGATGTGAAGGTGGAACCATTGTCGTGGATGACATTCAAGTTTTTCTTGTCTTGTTTCTCCATATTAAGGTAGTGGAAGAACATGGAATTTATATCCCCAACCTTGCTCCACATGACATTAAATTGATTCTTATCAAGTATCTCCTTAAGACTCAGGAGATCATCCAACCTGTAGTGGAGCTCTAACTCCTCTCAGGAGGGCATGTGCTACTACTGATTGACAATCTGGAAAATGGAAAGTTGATATTTAGTAGCCTTAATTTCCTCATCCAACTTGTAAAAGGAATTGAAACTAAAATCTTTTAGAAGACCTTTGATTTTCATAATCATAGAATACATAATAAAATGTGGGCTACCATATAATGTGCTATTCTAGCCATCGATCACCATTTCCCTGCACCCAGGAATCATGATCCAAGCATTATTGAATTTAAAAGGGAATGTGGGATGACCTTTTATCCTCCCCTAAATCAACCATAAGGGGATTTTGATTTGATTTGAACTTTGGAAGAGTTAACCCAAAGAGATATATAGGGGCACCCATGTCACTGATTTGAGAGAATCACCTGTCAATCTTGTTATCCTATCTTCCATTAATGGTGAGCCTTCCTCATGTAAAGGATGCTCCAACAATGGGAACTTCAATGAGGTCACATCAGTCTAAACATGAAAAGAACTCCTCAGTAGTAGTAAGAGAGAATTTGGGTCCCATCTTATCTCTAGGGTGCAAAACCGTATTTAAATCACCAATAGAAATCCAATTCCTGATTATATTCTCATTCGAATTAACCAACTCTCTCCAAAGGTCCCTTATCCTATTGTATGAGTAGGAAGCATACACAAATGATATGGTCAAGTTGAAATTCTGAAGGTAGATTCATATGGCAATCATTTGAGAGCTCGCTTCATAAGAAAAAACATGCACGTCACCATGCTTCATAGCCTAAAAAGTTTCTAACACACCATTATCCCTATTATGAGAAACAAGAGAATATCCAATATTGGTCCAATTTAATCCCTTCCAATTTTCAAAAATCATCATGTGTTTTGAGATCCCTATAATAATTGGCCTTTAATAGAGAAGAAAGTGCCTAAGTGTTGCGGCTATGGGAGAGTTCCTAAGCCCTTGGAAGTTCCTGAACATGATCCTCATTTAGAGAGGGGTGTATTCCCCCAAAAAGAGGAAGATTATTTTTTGTAGTCTTGGAGGAGGGGTTGTTTCCCTTTCTATTTTATTTCTTTCCTTTCTTGTTGGGATTTCCCATAGGATACCTTGGGAGTTATGGAACAAGGTATTTCTCCTTGCGGTCCTACCTTTATATAGGTTCTATGGATATAGGTCCAATTGATTTCTCATCATCATCCTGTGAGTCCCCAACTATAAGAACCCAGTTCTTCCTTCGAGGTACGGGTCTCTTTTTTTTGTTTTCGGTATTTTTTGAGAAAATGGGGGGAAATGGGAAAGTACTGAAATTTTTGGGTTACACGTCGTGTACTTCGAGTACACGATGTGTATGTCTTGGTCGTGTAATAACCATACATGGCATGTGGGTTTGACAGTAAGGGTTAGAGACTTTATCATATACATATTGTGTATTATCTAGTACATACCATGTAGTCATGTCGGCAAGACCTAGGAAAATTTGGCCACCCAATGAATAGTAAAAGAACCTATACAGTGTGTAGTCCCATGTACACACTGTGTATTTTATTTTTTTCATTAAATCAATTAGTATCCTCATTTTGAGGAAGAGGGAAGAGGGGTTCGTTCAAGTTCATGGACCAGAAGCACCGGGACTTGTTTTTGCTCCCAATCATCCATCCAAACTTCGATCCGAACATCATCAGATCCATTGGAACCCAATCATTAAGCCCCTGATACAACATGAATCATTATTCCTGATTTATCCTCTTGAACAAATTATCAATGTTTGATAATTTTCTATCATTTTGTAGATATACCCTATTATAGACTGGATTAGAGGCTGATACTAGATGAGGAACATTGTACGAGTATGAGGTAGGTGGTGCATACCTTGTTTTGTGTTTTCATGAACATTTAGGGGTTAAAAATTTTAGAGCAACGATGGGTTTTTGAGCAGAACCCTATTATTGAATTTTAATTTGATTGTTACACCTTGTGGGGTGTTGTTGGGTATTCCCTTACCTCTTATGCTAGAGCGAGGCTGGGTGATAGGTCATTGCTCATTAGGTTATTTTGGATGGGGGTGCTAAAAATGGATTTAAATGAATTTTATTGATTTATATTGATATGTCTAAATTGTTTAAGCTTGATTAAACTGGTTAGATACATTCAAGACCTCCGTGTCATATTATGATGACTGTTTAAAGTGCAAAATTAAATATTCTAAATTGAATTGTTTGATTATAATGTGTTGTTTAAATTGTATGTATATATGTAATTGCTGAATTGATTGTGATAGAATCCTTGGGGTTATGTTGGGCATGGACCGGATTTTCTTGAGTGATGTTAATCATAGGTTGGGCATGGACCAGATTTTCTTGGGTGGTTTTGACCATGAGATCAGGCATCATGGAGGTTAGTGTGACGCAATGTGACTATTGGGTTGGGCATGGCCTAAGATACATGGATGGCATGACCATCGGATTTGAGCTACATGGTCGCAGGGACATGAGGTGTCTAAGATGGTGTGGCTTGGGTTCTTATTTTGGTGATTGATTCTCACCTATGATATCCAAAGTGTCGATAGAGTCATGTGCACACAGGTTGACTTTGTGATGAGGTGTTTTTGACCACACATGTTATTATAGGCCCCTGTTAGTTTTAGTTTAGGTATTATCAGTTTGAGGGTTCTTGTCATAGGAAGCCACGTTGAAGGTGTAGAGCCTTTGGTTGGTAGCGATGAGGCTACCAGGTTATGTGATTGAGGGAAGAGATCACTATTCCTCTGGTAATTTATTTGAGGGAAGACATCAATGTTCCTCTTGATATTATTTAAGGTAAAACATTGTTGTTCCTACAGTTATTATTCCATGGGTAGACATGAGCTTTCGAGCAGGGGTCGATGAGACTGGGTAACTTCTATTTGGGTGTTCCTTTGGGACATTGGTAATTAAGACATCTAGTGTTAGGAGGTACATGGTGTCGGGTTATATGATTGAGGTGGAACCCGATGGTTCACCTGGGAATTGTGATTACAGGGGTACCTTGGTCCATGGGCCAAGGACTCTCTTTGCTTCTGAGATTTTGGCATTGGCTGAAGCAGTTCACACCCCCTAGTAGCTCTTGAGCACCAGTGGAGGTTGTGTTTATTTATTTCATTGTACTATTTACCTTACTTATAGATGCATGTCTTCTTAAAAAATTATACTAGGTTTGCACCATTGGGTGGTATCCTACTGAGATTCATCTCACACCCTACATAGGCCCTTCAGGTCACTTGTAGACTTTATGGTTTTACGTACAAGTAAAGGACAGCCTTAAGAGCTAGATAATAGTACTGTTGGCATAGAGATTGGTATGGACCTTGAGACCATTCCTATTTGGAGTCTTACTTTTGTTTGGATTTCTTTCCTCTATCATAAGGATTAATTTTTTTATGTAGCTACTACATTTATCCATGGGAACCCTTTTTTTATTTTCATGTATGACCTACTATGGATGCATTCTTGGTTTGTTTAGTGGATATAAGTTATTATTTACATTTTTTTTTGTTTACTTTCTACTACATTTGTTTCTATATTGCTTCGGATTTTTATTGCTATTTAATATGCTTCCGCTCTACCGGTCCGGTTAGAGTCTGCTGAGTAATTATTTCTGCTGCATGTTATATTATTATACTTGAGACTTGAACCGGTGCGGTTGGAAGCCTTTGGAATTTAGGGAGGTGCGCCTAAGGTCAGTGACACCTAGACAATTTAGCACTGTTCGGGTGGATGTTTGGGTTGGGATGTTACAAATTGGTATTAGAGCAGTTCTTAACTAGGATTTAGTAGCATCTTTTGACTGGCTACTAAAGAGATCAAGACTAACTTTCTTTTCTTCTGGTTTACTATTTGGGATATGGTATATTGTAGATAGTTTTTAATTTTAACTGGGTTTCTAGCTTGTTCTTGGGTGACTATAGCCCTAAGTATAAGGGACAGACCAAGTTTCCTTGGGTGGTAATTACTATTTTTATTTTTCTCAGATTATAGTTTATATGATTTCCACCTTGGTGGTTCATTTGGTTTATGATGATTATTGGTTGCGATATGTAACCCCTGGCCTGATATGGTAAGGAAGAATTAGACTTTGGACCAGTAAGGCAAGGTGTGGTTGTTTTGATTTTGATAGGCACATTTTAGGGTATTTCAACTTCATATATTCATTTATTCCTTGTGAAGTGATAATACCATGTGAATAATATCAAATTATATGATGTAATATAATAGCTTGTTTTATGCAATGTGATCTACAATGCTATTTGTAGAATTGCACGTGGCATGGGATTTGGGCCTAGTTCTTAAAAGAGCAGGCATGTACTATGAATGAGGTGATTTTGATCACCAGGATTGGGTGACTAGGTCATCAGTTTTAGGCAATGATGGTTTTCAGGACGTGCATGGCCTAAAGTAATTTTGATACATGCCTCTATTAAGGGCGGTAAGGAGGACATGAGGTCGGGATGCTGTCGGGCATGGTTGTGATGGGGGGAGTAAGGGTAGTTGTTATGCACTTCTTATTTACTGCTTTCCCAATCTGTGCTATATATATTGTTATATATGTGGGCTATCTGACCATTTTGTACTCAGTGGGTTCCTTCAAGACAACATGATGGAATGTTGGGTGGGTGATGATAAAATTTTGTATGAGCACAATCAGGTTCATATCCCTAAAGGGTAGGAAGGGTAGGATCCATTGATATAGGCTCAGAGACAAGATTAGGTTCAAGATCCAGTGCATTTAGAGCAGCAGTTGGGTTTGGCAGTATTCAGGTCGTGGCTCGATGAGTAGCTCTGATCTAATCTGGTACGTGTTTTTCAGGGGATCAACAGAGGTGCAAAGGGAATGAATCTCTCTATGGATTACCTTACTCACGAGTTATAGTCACAAAACCCACCACTTTTTTAGGGTGGGGGTGGTCTAAAGGTGGATGAGAACTGGATAGAGAGCATGTAGATGATCTTCCTGTAGCTCGAGATGCATCCAGGGAGGAGGGTCAGGCTGGTGACATATATACTCATAGGACCGGTGAATCACTATTGGGATGTGCATGTTCAGGGTCGCAGATATCATGGACTGTCCTGGAAGAACTTTGAGGACATATTCTTTGAGCACTTTTTCCCAGAGACGCTAAGGGTATAGAGAGATCGGGAGGTATTGAGTCTTCAGTAGGGTCACATGTCCATAATGTACTATGCAAATACTTTCACTGAACTGTCTCACTTTGAAACTAGTATGGTAATCGATGACACCTCGAGGGTGAGGTGCTTCAATGATGGATTACAACATGCCATATAGGGTGTAGGTAAACATATTTAGGTTGGCCTCATTCTCAGAGGTGGTGAATCGGGCACTCATAGCTGAGGGAAACCTAACAGATAGGTCTCACTTGGGTTGGTCTATAGCTTCAGGTGATGATTTAGATGTAAGGAAATGAGTTCAGGATGAGTTCCACCAAGGAAGACAGGTCATGGACTCAACTAGACCACATTGTGGTAGTTTAGCAGTGGTTTTTTCTGTGTGGGTAGCTATGGAATGTCCGGACATAGTGCGATAGGCCTCCAAAGGAGTGGCAGGCATGTGGACAGGTTGGGCATCTTGAGATGTTATACAAGAAACCTTCTCAGATAGCCGGTAGGTAGGGACCGAGGTAAGTGCAGGCTTCAGAGGTTGATTCAAGATTGGTACCAGGTGAGGGTAGCCAAGGCTCAGTTGCACATGGATGACGTGGAAGAGATAGTGGGACCCAGTTGAGGGGTCAGTTATTGGTGAATGGAGAAGCACCATAGGGAGGATAGAATTTAGGTTACCATGTGTCAGGCCAGGTGCACATCATAGAGCTTATAGGGGATGAGCATACTATAGATATGATGACAGTCAGAGGGACTCCATGGAAGTGGCCATAGTTGTTTTTACTTTTTTTTGGCATTTTCTATTGAGGCATTCCCATTTTGAGGGCACAAGGTGCAGAGGATGTTTTTGGACTGACTAGATGCTGGTCATTGGGTTGGAACCATTTTGGGTTCATGATAATATATATATATATGTATGATATTTTTAGAATTAGGAGCATCGTAGTATGCATATTTTTAGGTGCCATGGGAATCGGGGAATCCATGGGATTCAAGTTAAATGAGGTTCCTTTGGAATCTAGGAATCATGGATGCAATTGTGAATGAGGTTCAAGGCATCAAGTTGTTTTGAGCATCCATGGGATGCAGGACCTCATGTGTCATGAGTTCGATGGGCTCAATTCGGGTGAAAAAACAATGTGGGATGTGATTGGGTGTCGTAAGTGACACAGGAGAACCTGATGAGGTGTAGGTATGATGAAGCATCATGGGAGGACCATGGGTCTGGAAACAAGTCTTTGGACCTTTGTTTGATTTTATCTTTGGACTGGAGTTATTTTGGAGTGTTTTCTTCACCACGCTTGGAATGAAAATTAGGGATCGAATTGATTTAAGGGGGAAAGTTTGTAAAACCCCAGTTCTTCCTTTGAAGAATGTGTATCTTTTTATTTGTTTCTGGGTTGTTTTTGAGAAAATAAGTGGAAAGTGGGCAAGTACAATAATTTTTGGGTTACATTCCATGTACTCCAAGTACACGTCGTGTATGTCATGGTCGTGTAATGTACATACATGGGGTGTGGGGTTATTGTCAACGGTGAGAGGTTTTACCATGTACATGCTATGTACTGTCTAGTACACACCATGTAGTCAAGTCAGATAGACCTAGGGAAATTAGGCCGCCAAATGAAAATTAAAAGAACCTACATGGAATTTAGTCCCATGTACATGCCATGTATTTTTTTTGTTAAATCAGGTCGTATCCTTATTTTGAGACAGATGGAAGAGGGGTTCGTCTGTGTTCAGAAACAAGCAACACCAGGACTCATTTTTACTCCTCGTTATCGGTCTGAAATCTAAATTGAACTTCATCGGATCCATTGGAACCCAATTGGTAATCCCTTGATTCCTCTTGAGACGTTATTCCTAATTTCTCCTCTCGTCCAAGTTATCAAGGGTTGATAATTTTTTACTGTTTTGTAGTTCTACCACATTCTATATCGAATTAGAGGACAATACTTAATTAAGAACATCATACGAGTATGAGATAGGTGGTGTATATATTGTTTTGTGTTTTCATGGACTTTTGGGGGCTGCGTCTTTTAGACCAATGGTGGGTTTCTGAGAGGAATCATATTATTACATTTTAATTTGATTGTTATACCTTGTGGGATGTCGTTGGGTATCCCCTTACCTATTATGCCTAAGCGAGTTTGAGCGAGAGGTGTTTCTCATTGGGTTATTTTGGTCGAGGGTGCTAAAAATGGTTTTAAATGAATTGTCTTGATTTATATTGATATGTATAAATTGTTTAAGCTTGATTAAATAGGTTTGAGGCATTCAAGACCTCCATATCATACTATGATAATTTTTTAAAGTGTGAAATTTAATTTTATAAATTTAATTTCTTGATTATAATGTGTTGTTTAAATTGAATGTATATATGTAATTGTTGAATTGTATGTGATGGAACCCTTGGCGTTGTGTTGGGCATGGCCTGGATTATCTTGATTTATGTTGATCATAGGTTGAGCATGGACCGGATTTTCATGGGTGGGTTTGACCATGGGATTGGGTGTCATGGATGTCAGTTTGAGATAGTGTAAGTGCCAGGTTGGGCATGGTCCAAGATACTTGGATGGAATGACCATCGGATTTGAGCGACATGGTCGTAAGGACACGATGTGTCATAGATTGTGTAGCTTGGATTCTTATTTTGGTGATTGTTGCTCACCCGTGATGGAAAAATCACTGATCGAGTCATGTGCAGAGAGGTTGACTCCATGATGAGGTGTTTTGACCATTCGTGTGGGTAGAGGCCCCTGAGAGTTATAGTTTAGGTACTATTTGTTTGGGGGTGCTTGCTGTAGGAAGCCACGTGGAAGGTGAGGAGCCTTCAGTTGGTAGCGATGAGGCTACTAGGTTATGTGATTTAGGGAAAATATCATTCTTCCTCTAGTTATTTATTTGAGGGAAAACATCGATGTTCCTCTGGTTATTATTTGAGGACAGACATCATTTTTCCTCTGATTTTCGTGCCATGGGAAGATGTGATATTTCAAGCAAGTGTCCATGGGACCATCTTACTTCTTTTTGGGCATGCCTTCAGGATGTCAATACTTGAGACACATGGTGTCAGGTTATATAATTGAGGTGGAACTTGAGGGTTCACATGGTCTTTGTGACTACAGGGGTACCTTGGACCATGGGCCAAGGACGCTCTTTGCTTTTGAGATTCCAGCATTGGCCAAAGCATGTGAAACTCCCTGGTAGCTGCTGAGAACTAGTGGAGGTTGCGTTTATTTATTGCATCGTACTATTTACCTTACTTAGACATGAATTTCTACTTAAAAAATTATACTAGGTACACACCATTTGGTGGTATTCTATTGAGATTCGTCTGACACCCTACACGGGCCCTTCGGGACGCATGTAGACTTTATGTTTTTACGTATAGGTAAAAGATCATCCTCAGGAGCTGGATCATAGTATTATTGGCATGGAGATTGGTATGGACCTTGAGGTCATACATAGCTGGAGTTTTACTTTTTTAGCTCTATTTCTTGTATTAGCATGATTACTTTTATGTGTAGCTACAACTGTTAGCCAGGGCACACTTTTTTTATTTACATGTATAACCTACTATGGATGCATGCTTAGTTTGTTTAGTGGCTAAAAGTGATTATTGGCATGATATTATGTTTACCTTCTGTAGTAATTACTTCTATATTGTTTCCAATTCTTATTGATATTGAATATGCTTCTTCTCTACAGGTCTAGTTTGAGTCTACTGAGTTATTATTTCTACTACATGTTATATTATTATGCTCGGATCAGTGCCTTATCTTCCTCTGTGAGGGTATAGCCTCTCCATTATACCTGTTTACACCCTCTCTACAAGTCGGTAGCCATTGGTGTTTGGGGAGGTGCACCTAAGGTCAGTGACACCCAGCCTGTTTAGCACTATTTGGGTGGTTGTTCAAGTCGGGATGTTACATCAACCATATCACTCCAGAAATCCCCACTCAATGGGATGAATTTTTTCAAGGTGAAAATTATTTATTTGGATTCCTCCCCACTAGGCTACCTCTTAGAAGCATTATCTAAGGTTACAACCATGAAACAGTATGTGCTCACATTAAGTCCAGATGATCCCTCAGGTGTGACCATAAGAGCAACAGAGTGGCCCGAATCCCCTGGCATGGCTGGGATAGGAGATACGGGGGCTTCAAGAATCCCCTGCTCAGTGGAATTTATCTGGTCCAATTGTATAGCAGAGGTTCCATCCGACTTCAAATCCCTATCCAGTTCGGAGGCACCATGATGATGGGGAGGGATCAAAGCACCTTGGTAGATAGATTCCCATACAACATCACTAGGATGATCCAATCTTGGAAGGATCGTAGGGTCGGGTCTGAGTGTCCCTGTGACCATGGCCAACCCCCCCCCCCCAAGTCAGTTTGTAAGGAGTAACAACAGCTTGTGAAGGCTGATCCTCTATAATGGAGCCATGTTGGAATTATTAGTAGGGGCAGGTTCATATGTCTCTGTGAATGGATTCTGATGAGGCTTCTAAGATATGTCCTCGACTTGCTGCAAAGGTATCCCATTAAGATCTACCACCCCTTTAAGAAGGGGTGTGTGTCTAGAACATAACCAGTGCCCCTACCTCATCAGGACCGACAGATGATGGGGAAACATTGGAGCTGGCCGCTATTCCCAATACAGAATGAGGGGCCAGATCTGGGACCCAAGGAGGATCAACAGACCCTTGCTTAGTTCCATCAGCTATAATATGACATGGCACTGAGGCAATAGGATCCCGGTGATCTGGATCCATAGATTCTTAAGCCTTTGTGTTGCCATAGTTCCTCCTATAGAGGTTGGCCTCATGCCCCTACAGATTACAGATAGTTCAGACCTTCATTCGTTTGCATTTCGAGATAAGGTGACCAAAGAAATTGTAGTGTTGGAAAAATTTGTTCTGCCTTTCATATTAGAATTCTATTGTGAGGCTTTCTTTAAGGGTATTAAGGAAAAAATCTTCAACCAGGGTTCCTTTCATGCACACTTCAATGAGAACCCGTGCATAATTCTCGTACCTTGGGTTCTTAGCCTTCATATCAATCATAATAAGAAATCCCACCAAATATGCAATGTCCTAAAGAATCTAGGGATGCCAATATAGTTAATTCAGACTGTAGATACGAATCCAAACCTAGGTGGATGTGTTTTTCACACTAGAGGGGTTGAAATTATTATCCCAATCTTGAATATAGAGAAGGCCTGGCTTGAGGTTAATCAAACCAAACCCCCAATATCTCCTTTTCCAATCATCTGATTGGAAAATTATATGGTACCATCATACTCCCATGGATGTCATCTTCCAATAACTGAACCCCAAATTAATGCTATTCATTTGGTGAGGTCACTAAATTTCTGAAGTTTCTTTCCCTTCAGGTTCAACACCCTAACAATAATATAGAACCATCAGAAAGTTATCTACTCCTCCACTTATTTTTGATTCCCAAACACATGGGCCATACAACCTTTTTGAATCATGCATCTAGGGGATGGTATGCCCAAATTGGTGAAGGTAAGTGAAGTCGTGGACTTCACCACCTCTTCAAAATTTAATTTTGGTCTAGATGTCCCCAAAACCTCATGAGGGCCATCTGAGTTTGAAGCTTTTGATGTGCAGTAGTCAAATATATTCTTATGGATGAGCAGATCTAGATTAGCCAAGGCCAAAACCTCAGAGTTTCCATCAGGGGGATTCATGGGTTGGGGTTTTGTGCGATCTTAATGGTCACCTAGTTCCCCTTTTTCCATCATCAATGTTTTCTTCATAGTGTTTTCAAAGGTATTTTGATACGTTTTAGGGGTTGTCAGGGGTTTTATGTATTTTAGATTCTTTTTGGATTTTTAGGGGTTTTAGAGTTTTCAGGGTTTTAATGGTTTTTTAGAGTTTTTTAACCTTTTTAGAGCATTAAACGGTTTTTATAGTTTTTAGTGGGTTTTAAGGGTGTTATGTGATTTTAGGGTTTCTTAACGTTTTTAGGGGTTATTATGGTTTTTAGGGTATTTCTAGGATTTTAGGGTTTTTTATGTTTTCATCGATTTTTAGGTGTATTTAGGATTTTTAGGGTTTTTTGGGGATTTTTTGTGTTTTTAGGGATTTTGAGGGGGGTTTTGGGGTTTTTTGGTTTTTTAAGGGTTTTTAGGGTTTTTTAGGGTCTTTGGGGGGTTTGGGTTTTTTTTTTGAGTTTTTAGGGGTTTTAAGGTTTTTTAGATTTTTTTAACCTTTTTAGTTGTTTAAATGGTTTTTAGAATTTTTAGTGGTTTTCTAGTTTTTTGGGGTTTTTTAGGTTTTTATGGTTTTGATGGATTTTTATGGTTTTAAGGGTTTTTTAGGGTTTGTAGGAATTTTTATGTTTTCATGGATTTTCATGGGTCTTATGATTTTGAGGGTTTCTAGGGATTTTTAGTGGTGTTTAGGGGTTTTCATGGGGTTTTTGGGGTTTTTTGAATTTTTTATGTTTTCAATGATTTTTAGGGGTTTTTTAGGTTTTTATGTTTTTTTGACCTTTAGGGTTTTTATGTATTTTGAGGGGTTTTTTGGGTTTTTGAGGGTGTTTAGGGTTTTATTGTTTTTAGGTTATTAGGGTGTTATGGGTTTTTAGGGGTTTTTATTGATTTTTTTAGAGGTTTTAAGGTAATTATAGTTTTCTAAAAAATTTAGAGGTATTATGATATTTTAAAGTATCAAATGGTTTTTAGGGCCTTTATGGGTATTAGGGGATTTGAGATTTTTAGGGGTTTTTATGGTTTTCAAGGGTTTTTAGGGTTTTTAGGTATTTTGATGGTTTATAGGGTTTGTTAGTGTTTGTTAAGGTTTTTAGGGGACTTAGGGGTTGTAGGAGTTTTCCATCTTTTAACTGTGTTTATGTGTTTTTTGGATTTTTTTGAGTATGTATGGTTTTAAATGTTTTTTAATTTTTTTAATTTTTTTTTTAAAAAAAAGTGGTTTTAAGGATTTTTATAGTTTTAGGGGGGTTTTTAGGTTTCTATGTGTTTTTAGTGTTTTTAGGTTTTTATGGTTTTTATGGTTTTCAGGGGGTTTTCTGCGCTTTTAGGGTTTTTTAAGTTTCCATTGATTTTTAGGGGTCTTTAGAATTTTTACTGTTTTTAAGGTTTTTTAGGGATTTTAGGGATTTTGAGGGTTTTTAGTTTTTTCAGGGGTTTTTTGGGGTTTTTACGGTCATTTGGGTCTTTTGTGTTTTTAGCGATTTTTTTGAGTTTTTTAGGTTTTTTAGTTTTTTGAGTTTTTTAACGTTTTTATGGGTTTAAAGGGTTTTAATAGTTTTTAATGGGTTTTTAGTAGCTAATAGATTTTTATGGGTTTTAAGGTTTATAGGGATTCTTAAGGTTTTCAGGGGGTTTAGGGTTTTTAGGTTTTTTACATTTTCATGGATTTTTAGGGTTTATTTATTATTTTTATGGTTTCAAGGGTTTTTATGGTTTTTGGGATTTTGATGGTTTTTAGGGTTTTTAAGGTATTTTTGAATTTTAGGATTTTTAGGCTCTTTTGGGTTATTAGGGATTTAAGGATTTTTAGTATTTTTAATGTTTTTTTGGGTTTTAAGGGTTTTTATGTTTTTAGTGCCATTTTAGGGTTTTAGTATTTTTTTAAAGGTTTTTTTATTTTCAATGGTTTTTTGGGTTTTTAGGGTATTTTACATTTTCAGGGATTTTTTTAGGATTTTATGGGTTTTAGGGAATTTGAGGGTTAGAGGGTTGGTCAGGGGTTTTAGGGTTTTTCATTGTTTTTAGGGTCCTTTTGGGTTTCTAGGGTTTTTAGGTTTTTTTGTGTTTAGGGTTTTTATGGTTTTTAGAGTTTTTTTAACATTTTTAGGATTTTTTGCGTTGCTAGTGTTTTTAGTAGTTTTTTAGGATTTTATGGGGGTTTTGGATTATTAATGATTTTAGGGGTTCTGAGGGGTTTTTAGGTTTGTTCATGGGTTTTAGGGTCTTTTGGGGGTTTTTATGTTTTTTTGGATTTTTAAATTTTTTTAGAGTTTGTCAATATTTTTAGGGGTTCTAATGGTTTTTAGAGTTTTAGCGTGTTTTTAGGGTTTTATAGGTTTTTAGAGATATTAATTTTTTTAGGGGTTTCTTTTCTTTTCATGGTTTTTTTAGGGGTTTTAGGGTTTTTATGTTTTCATGTATTTTTAGGGGTTTCTTATAACTTTTATGGTTTTTATGGATTTTATGGTTTTTATGGTTTGTAGAGATTTTAAGAGTTTTTCATATTTTTCTGGGGGATTTTGGTTTTTTCAATGTTTTTATGTTCTTTTGGGGTTTTAGGGTTTTTTTCTTGAGATTTTTATGTTTTTATGGATTTTTAGAGTTTTTAGGGGTTTTATGGTTTCAGGGGGTTTTTTGGTATTTTAGGGTATTTTATGTTTTCAGGGACTTTTAGGGATTTTTTTTTGATTTTTATGGTCTTTAGGGTTTTGATGGATTTTCATAGGTTTTAGGGTTTTTAAGGGTTTTTCACGTTTAGGGTCTTTTAGGGTTTTTAGGATCTTTTGTGTTTTTAGGGGGTTTTTTTATGTGTTTGTTAAGTTTTTTAAGGTTTGTTATCATTTTTAGGGGTTTTAAAAGTTTTTATAGTTTTTAGGGTATTATGGGTTTTTAGGGTTTTTTTAAGGTTTTTTGGGTTTTTTAAAGGTTTTAGTGGTTTTTCAATTTTTTTTTGGATTTTTTTATGTTTTCATGGATTTTTTGGGGGGTTTTAGGTTTTTTAGGGTATTTAGGGGTTTGGGGGTTTTAGGGATTTATAGGGGTTAAAGGATTTTGAGGGTTTTTAGTGTTTTTAGGGGTTTTTGGGGTCATTTGGGTTTTTTTTTTGAGTTTTTATTGCTTTTATGGTTTTTAGAGTTTTTTACTCTGTTAGTGGTTTTAAGGGTTTTTAGAGTTTTTATTGGTTTTGAGGGATTTTATGGGTTTTTAGTTTTTTAAGGTTTTGATGGGTATTTATGGTTTTTAGGGGTTTCATGGTTTTTTGAGTTTTTTACATTTTCACATATTTTTAGTGGGTTCTTAGGATTTTTATGGTTTTTAGGGATTTTGCCAATTTTTAGAGGTTTTAGGGTTTTTTTAGTTTTTAGGGGTTTTTTGAGTTCGTAAGGTTTTTAGGTTATTTAGTGGTTTTTAATATTTTTACGGATTTTAAGTGTTTTAGAGTTTTTAGTGCTTTTTTCATGGTTTTAAAGGTTTTTAGGGGCTTTTATTGTTTTCAAGGGTTTTTCAAGGTGTTATTGGGTTCTTTAGATTTTCATTTATTTTTAGAGGGTTTAAATATTTTTGTAGTTTTTAGTGTATTTTATGATTTTTAGGGATTTTGAAGGTTTTTAGGGGTTTTCATTGGTTTTAGGGTTTTCCATTTTTTCAGTTTTTTTAGGGTCTATTGGGATTTTTAGGGGTTTTTTTGGATTTTCATAGGGTTTTTAGGTTTTTTAGATTTTTTATTGTTTTTAGAGGAATTAAGGGTTTTTATAGTTTTTATTGGTTTTAGGGTCTTTTTGGGTTTTTATGTTTTTTAAGAATTTTAGTTGTTTTTATGGTTTTTAGGGGCTTTTAAAGGATTTTTTAGGGTTTTTACGTTTCCTAGATTTTTAGGGGATTTTTAAGGTTTTTAGAGTATTTTCATGTTTTTTGGGGTCTTAAGGGTTTTTTGAATTTCTAGTGAGTTTTTCGGGTTTTCAAGGCTTTTTTGGTTTTTAAGGTTTTTACGGTTTTTATGGTTTTCAATGTTTTTTAAGGGTTTTTTAGATTTTTTATGATTTCAGGGATTTTTTTGGGTTTTTACAGTTTTTTTGGGTTTTCGCATTTTTTGGGATTTTGAGGGGTTTTAAGGTTTTCAAGGGTTTTTAGTGTTTTTTATGGTTTTTAGGGTGTTTTGGGTTTTTAGGTTTTTTTTTGAGTTTTTAAGTATTTTTATGGTTTTTATAGTTTTTAAAGTTTTTTGGGGTTTAAAGGGTTGTTTTTGTATTTAGTGGTTTTTTAATGTTTTTATGTGTTTTTAGGTTTTTAAGGTTTTTATGGGTTTTAATGGTTTTCTGGGTTTTTTTAGTGTTTTTAGGGGTTTTAAATTTTCATCAAATTTTAGGGGGTGTTTTAGTATTTTTATGGTTTTTAGGGATTTTGAAGGTGTTTTGGGTTTTTAGGGTTTCTATCAGTTTTTTAGGGTATTTGATGTCTTTATACTTTCCAACATTTTTAGCGGTTTAAGGGTTTTTGAAGTTTTTAGTGTTTTTGAGGGGTTAATGGTGTTTAAGGGTTTTAAAAAAATTAGGGTTTTTTATGGTTGTGAGGGGGTTTTCAAGGTTTTTTGGGTTTTTATCATTTTATATATATTTTGGGGGGGTGTATTTTTATGGTTTTTAGGATTTTTAGGATTTTTAGGGATTTTGAGGGTTTTTACAGTTTTTAGTGGGTTTTAGGGGTTTTCATGGGGTTTTGGAGGTTTTTACGGTTTTTAAGGGTTTTTATGCTTTTCAGGGGTTTTAAGGGTTTTTAGGCCTTTTTAAGATTTCATGGATTTTTAGGTGTTTTTTTTTGGATTTTTATAGTTTGTAGTGGTTCCAGGTTTTTTAGAATTTTGAGGGTTTTAAGGATTTTTCAGGGGGTTTTAGGGTCTTAGGGTCTTTTTGGATTTTTAGAAATTTTTGGAGTTTTTATGGTTTTTTATAGCTTTTAATTTTTTAAGGGTTTTATAGGTTTTAATATTTTTTAGTGGTTTTCAGAGTTTTTATGGATTTTTAGAGTTTTTTAAGGTTTTTATGTGGTTTTGTGGTTTTCAAGGGGTTTTCAGCGTTTTTAAGGTTTTTTACGTTTTCATGGATTTTTAGGGGCCTTTAGGATTTTTATGGTTTTTATGATTTTTTAGGGATTTTATGGATTTTGAGGGGTTTAGGGGATTTCAAAATATTTAGGGGTTTTTAAGGTTTTTCGGGTCTTTTGGGGGTTTATGGTTTTTTTGTGTTTTTTGGGTTTTTAGGTTATTTTGAGTTTCTTAACATTTTTAGGGGTTTCAATTTTTTTATATTTTTCAATGATTTTTAGGGTTTTTATTAGTTTTTATATATCTTTATGTTTTTAAAGGATTTTATGGTTTTTAGGGGCCTTTCAAGGTTTTTTACATTTTTGTGGATTTTTAGGTGTTTTTCATATTTCTATGATTTTTAAGGTTGTTAGAAATTTTTTATGATTTTTAGGAGGGTTTTAGGTGGTTTTAGGGATTTTGGGAGGTTTTTAGGATCTTTTGGGGATTCAGGGATTTTTTTAGATTTTTTGGATTTTTAAGCATTTGTAGAGCTTTTTAACATTTTTATGGATTTTAAGGGTTTTTATAGTTTTTTGTGGGTTCTAAGGTTTTTTAAGGTTTTCAGGGTTTTTATGGTTTTCAAGGGTTTTAGATATTTTATATTTTTTATCTTATTTTTACAGGTTTTTAGGATTTTTATGTGTTTTAGGGTTTTTAGGGATTTTCATCGGTTTTAGGGTATTAGGGTGTTTTTAGTTTTTTATGATTTTTTTGAGTTTTTTAGCATTTTTAAGGTTTTTTTATAGTTGTTAATGTTTTAGTGGTTTTAATGGTTTTTAGATTTTTTTGGTGTCATTTAGGTTTTTTCTAGGTTTTTAGTGTTTTGAAGGTTTTTAGGGGATTTCATGGGTTTTCCGAGATTCTAAGGATTTTTCATTTTCATGGATTTTTCGGGATTTTTTATGATTTTTATGGTTTTTAGTGTTTTTTAGTGTTCTCATGAATTTTAAGCCTTTTAGGGTTTTTCGGGGGTATTTAGCGGCATTATTGGTTTTCATGGTTTTTAGGGTCTTTTGGGATTTTAGTGTTTTTTGAGTTTTTTAGCGGTTTAAAGGTTTTTTCAAATTTTTTATAGTTTTTAGCAGTTTTAAGGATTTTTAGAGTTTTTAGAGGTTTGGGGGGGGGTTCGGGGTATTTTGTATTTTTTTGAGAATTTAAGGGTTTTTATGCTTTTCAGGGTTTTTAGGGTTTGTTACGTTTTCATGGATTTTTTGGGGATTTTTTATATTTATTTTTTTTTTCTTTTTGGGGTTTTAGGTTTTTTGTGGGGTTTTAGGGTTTTCATCGGTTTTTAGGCTTTGTAGAATCTTTTGGGGGTTTTAGAGTTTTTTATAGCATTTAAGGGTTTTAAGAGTTTTTAATATTTTATAGGGTTTAATGGTTTTTAGGGATTTTAGTGGTAATCTAGGGTTTTTATGGGTTTTTTGAGTTTTTACTGACTTTAAGTTTTTTTAGTTTTCTCTGAGTTGTTTAGGGGTTTTAAGGTTTTTAAAGTGTTTTAATGTTTTTAGGGGTTTAAGGGTTTTTAGATTTTTTATTGGGTTTTTAGGGTTTTTGTGGGCTTTTAGGGTTTTAAATATTTTTATTGGTTTTTTGGTTTTCTGTGGGTTTTTAGTGTGTTTTACATTTTTATGGAATTTGGGGGGTTTTTTGGATTTTTATGATTTTTAGTGCTTTTTTGGGTTTTTAGGGATTTTGAGGGGTTTTGTGGTTTTCTGGGGTTTTAGGGTTTTATGGGGTTTTTATAGTTTTCGTAGGGTTTTTAGGGTTTTTAGGGTTTTTAGGATATTTTACATTTTTCATGTATTTTTAGGGGTTTTTAAGGATTTTTATGGATTTTAAGGTTTTTTGGGTTTTTAGGTATTTTAAGGGTTTTTAGGGTTTTTTTTGTTTTTAGGGTTTTTAGAGGATTTAGGGTTTTTCATGGTTTTTAGGGTGTTCTTGGGCTTTCAGGGTTTTTATAATTTTTAAGGTTTTTACTAACTTTTAACTTATTTAGGTGTTTTAAGTTTTTTTAGTGTTTTTAATGGGGTTTTTTGGATTTTATGAATTTTTAGGTTTTTTAAGGTTTTAGGGGTTTTTTATGGTTTTCAGGGGTTTTTTAGGGGTTTTACTTTTTTTACATTTTCTTGGATTTTTAGGGGTTTTATGGTTTTTATGGTTTCCTAGGGTTTTTAGAAGGTTTGATGACTTTTAGGGGTTTTTAGAGGTTTATAGGTTTTTTACAGGTGTTTAGGGTTTTTAGGGTATTTTTGGATTTTATGTTTTTTTAGTATTTTTAGGGTGTTTAATATTTTTTATAGTTTTCTACATTTTTTGGGGGGTTTAGGGTTTTTAGAGTTTTTAGTGGATATTGAGGGTTTTTATGGGTTTTTAGGGTTTTTTATGGTTTTTATGGGTTTTTAGGGTTTTTTATGGTTTTTAGGGCTTTACAGTTTTTAGGGGTTTATTAGGGTTTTTAGGGTTTCTTATGTTTTCATGGATTTTTATGGACTTTTTTAGGTTTTAATGGTTTTGGGGGTTTTAGTATTTTTAGTGATTTTGAGGGTTTCCCTGGGTTTTTAGGGGGTTTTAGGGATTCTAAGGGTTTTTAGGGTATTTTTGGTTTTTAGGGGTTTTTTTCAATTTTTTATATTTTATAAAAAAAATTAGGGTTTTTTAATATTTTTAGTGTTTTGAGGGTTTTTAAAGTTTTTACTAGTTTTTTGGGTATTTATTGGTTTTTAGGGTTTTGTAAAGTTTTTAGGGGTTTTGTGGTTCTTAGTGGTTTTTCTGGTTATTTAGGGTTCATTAGGATTTCATGGTTTTTAAGGGATTTTTAGGACTTTTAAGGGCTTTAGGGTTTTTAGGATTTATATTGATTTTGAGGGATTTTGGGTTTTTCATGGGTTTTTAAGGGTTTTCAATATTTTTATGCTCTTTTTGGATTTTTAGCGTGGTTTTTTGGAGTATTTTTGGGGTTCTAAGGTTTTGATGTTTTTTAACATTTTTAGGGATTTAAAGGTTTTTAGAGTTTTTAGTGGGTTTAAAGGGTTTTATGGGTTTTTTATTATTTTAGAGGGTTTTACGGTTTTTAGGGGTTTTTTAGTGTTTTTAGGGATTTTTACATTTTCATGGTTTTTTGGGGACCTTTAGGATTTTTATGGTTTTTAGGGGTTTTAGAATTTTTAGGGGTTTTGTGGATTTTTATGGTTTTTTAGGGTTTTTTAGGGGTTTCAAGGTTTTTGGTTTTTTTAGGTTTTTAGGGTATTTTGGGTATTTATAGGTTTTTTTGAGTTTTTATGGGTTTTAAGGTTTCTTTTGGTTTTTTTATCATTTTTAGGGTTTTTAAGGGGTTTTAGAGTTTTTTTGTAGATTTTAGGGTTTCTATGTTTTTTAGAATTTTTGATTTTTTTAGGGTTTTTATGGTTTCAGTTATTTCTAGAGTTTTTAGATTTTTTTATATTTCATGGATTTTTTGGGATTTTTTAGGAATTTTATGGTTTTTAGGGATATTTTGGTTTTTCTGGTTTCTTATGATTTTTTAAGGTTTTTCAGGGTTATTAGGGTATTTGGGGGTTTTAGGGGTTTTTTTCATATTTCTAGGGTTTTAAAAGTTTTTTAGAGTTTTTAACATTTTTAAGGGTTCTTAGAGTTTTTATTTGCTTTTAGTATTTTTATGAGGTTTTAGATTTTTTTATGGTTTTAGGGGCTTTAATAGATTCCAGGGGTTTTAGGGTTTTTTACATTTTCATGGATATTTCACGGTTTTTTAGGGTTTTTATGGTATTTAGGGTTTTAGTGATTTTGTAGGATTTAAGGATGTTTATGGATTTTCAGGGTTTTAGGATCTTTTTGGTTTTTAGAGGTTTTTTTAGTTTGTTAGGGTTTTAAGGTTTTTTCGAATTTTTTAATGTTGTAGGGTTTTAAGGGTATTTTGAGTTTTTAGTGGTTTTTAGGGTTTTATGCGGTTTTAGGGATTTTTAAGGTTTTTAGGGGATTTTATAGTCTTAAGAGGGTTTATAGGGTTTTAAGGGTTTTTTATGTTTTCATGGATTTTTATGGTTTTTAGGGATTTTATGGTTTTTAGAAATTTTTAGGGGGTTTGGGCTTTTCAAAGGTTTTTATGATTTTTAGGGTCTTTCAGGGTCTTTATGATCTTTTGGGTTTTTAGTTTTTTTTTGTGTTTTTATGGTTTAAAATAATTTTTAGAGTTTTTAAACATTTTTAGGTGTTTTAATGGTTTGATGAGTTTTTTTTGTTTTTATGGGTTTTAGGTGTTTCTAGGGTTTTTTTATGTTTTGGGGGGTTTTATGGTCTTCAGGGATTTTTAGGTTATCATGGTTTTTATGTGTCCTTTTTGGATTTTTATGATTTTTAGAGGTTTTTAGGGGATTTATAGATTTTGTGTGTTTTTAAGGTTTTCTAGTGTTTTAAGTTTTCTGGGAGTTTTTAAGGTTTTTATGGTCTTTTTAGGTTTTTTGGGTTTTTTTTGTGTTTTTTTTTTGAGCTTTTAAGTTTTTTTTTGTTTTTTTAACATTTTTGGGGTTTTAAGGGTTTTGAAAATTTTTACTGGTTTTTTAGGTTTTTATTGGTTTTTATGGTTTTTTGGGGTTCTTATAGTTTTCAGGGGATTTCAGGGTTTTCAGAGTTGAAAGGGTTTTTACGTCTTCAAGGATTTTTAGGGAGTTTTAGGATTTTTATGGTTTTTGGAATTTTGAGAGTTTTTACGGTTTTTTAGGGGTTTCATGGTTTTTAGGTTCTTAGGGTCTTTTGGGTTTTTAGGGTTGTTTTGAGTTTTTAAGGGTTTTTAAGGTTTTTTTACAAAATTAAGGTCGTTAGTGGTTTTAAGAGTTTTTATAGTTTTTAGTGGTTTTTAGTGTTTTTATTGGGTTTTATTGGTTTTTAAGCACTTTAGAGGTTTTATGGTTTTCAAGTTGTTTTCAGGGTTTTTGGAGTTCTTACGATTTGATGGATTTTTAGGGGTTTTTTGGATTTTTATAGTTTTTATGGTTTTTTGGGTTTTTTTTGGGTTTTGGGGAGTTTTATTGGTTTTTAAGGGTGTTAGGGTTTTTGAAGTTTTTAGGGGTCTTCAGAGTTTTTTATGGTTTTATGGTTTTTTATCGTTTGTAACATTTTCAGGGGTTTTAAGCCTTCTTTGAGTTTTTAGTGATTTTTAGGGATTTTCTGGGATTTTTGTTTTTTAAGGTTTTTAGGGGTTTTATGGTTTACAGGGGATTTTAAAGGTTTTTACGGATTTTTTGTTTTCATATATTTTAAGGGTTTTTTGGGTTTTTTGGGATTTTTTTGGTTTTTAGGGGTTTTCTGGTTTTTTTAGGGTTCTTAGGGTTCATAGGGTTTTTAGGGGGTTTAAAGGGTTTTATGTTCATTTTGGGTTTTTAGTTTTTATTAGTTTTATTGCATGGTAGGAATTATTGGAGTTTTTTAGAGTTTTGAAGGGTTTTTGGGGTTTTAAGGGTTTTTAGAGTTTTTAATGGGTTTTAGGTTTTTTATGGGTCTAAAGATTTTTTAATGTTTTTAGGGGTTTTAGGTGATTTATGGGTTTTACGGTTTTTTTAGTTTATTTAGGGATTTTTACTTTTTCATGGATTTTTAGGGGTTTTTAGGATTTTTATGTACTTTTGGGTTATTGGGGTTTTTGATAGTTTTTAGGGGGTTTTAGGGTTTTTAGGTTTATTATGAGTTTTTTTGGTTTTTAAGGTTTTTTATAGTTTTTTAACATTTTAGAGGGTTTAAGGAATTTTTGATCTTTTATTGGGTTTTTAGGGTTCTTTTGGGTTTTTAAGTTCTTTTAATGTTTTTAGGGGTTTTCATGGTTTGAGGGGTTTAGGGGTTTTTATGTTTTCATTGATTTTTCAAGGTTTTTTAGGATTTTTATGTGTTTTAGGGATTTAGTGATTGTGTGGGTTTTTAGGGGTTTCAGGGGATTTCAGGGTTTTTAGTGGTTTTCTTGTTTTTAGGGTTGTTTTGGGTGTTAAGTGTTTTTTTTTTTGAGTTCTTATGGTTTTAAAGTTTGTAGAGTTTTTGAACATTTTTAGGTGTTTTAGGAGTTTTTAGTGGTTTTTTCTGGTTTTTATGTGTTTTTATGTTTTTCAAGGGTTTATTGGTTTTATTATTTTCATGGGTTTTCAGGGTTTATTGTTTTTTTATGTTTTCGTGGATTTTTAGGGTTTTTTGGGATTTCTTATGATTTATAGGGTTTTTATGTATTTTGAGGGGTTTTATGGGGTTTTTTGGTTTTTTGGCATTTCTGGGGTTTTAGGGTCTTTTGAGTTTTTAGAGGTTTAAAGGGGTTTTATAGTTTTAGTGGATTAGTGGTCTTTTGGGTTTTTTGGATTTTTGATGGTTTTTAGGGGTTTATGGTTTGATGGGTTTTTGGATATTCTTTAGGGTTTTTTATGTTTTTAGGGGTTTTTAGGATTTTTATGGTTTTTAGAATTTTTTAGGTTTTTATGAATTTTGAGGGTTTTGGGGGTTTTTCGAGGTTTTTTAGGGTGTTTAATGTTTTTCAGGGATTTGAGGGTCTTTTCAGTTTTTAGGTTTTTTAATGTTTTTAGAGTTTCTTAACGTTTTTACAGGTTTTAATGGTTTTTAGATTTTAGCGGTTTTTAGGATTTTTTGGGTTTTGGAGGGTTTTAGTTTTTTCAAAGGTTTTTATAGGTTTCTTGGTATTTTTACATTTTTGTTGATTTTTAGGGTTGTTTTAGGATTTTTTATGGTTTTTAACATTTTTAGATATTTTTAGGGTTTTTAGGGGTTTTCTGGGGTTTTAGGGTTTTTAGGGGTTTTAAGGGATTTTAGGGTCTTTTTCGTTTTTAGTGGTTTTTTGATCTTTTTAG
The DNA here is from genome assembly GCA_963277665.1 of Viscum album. Lineage (NCBI taxonomy): Eukaryota > Viridiplantae > Streptophyta > Magnoliopsida > Santalales > Viscaceae > Viscum > Viscum album. The sequence continues at coordinate 1,801,758,748 of OY728164.1, forward strand.
GATTTTTATGGTTTTATAGATATTTTTAAGGGTTTTAGTCGTGTAAAAGGTTTTTAGAGTTTTTAACGGGTTTTTATGGGGCTTTAGGTTTTTCTAAGGTTTTTTTGGCATTTTATGATTTTCAAAGGTTTTTAGGGATTTGCACATTTTCATGGATTTTTAGGGGGGTATTAGGATTTTTAGGGTTTTAAGGGTTTTTAGATTTTTTTCACAGTCTTTTAAGGTTTTTATAGGTTTTCTGGGGTTTTACGACTTTTAGGGGATTTTATGGTTTTTCAGGGTTTTTAGGGTTTTTTAAGTTTTCATGGATTTTTTGGGGGTTTTTAGGATTTCTATGATTCTCATGCATTTTTAGGGGTTTTGTGGATTTTGAGGTGTTTTAAGGTTTTTCAGGGCCGTTTAGGGTTTTTTCGGGTTTTTAGGGTCTTTGGGGGTTTTGGAATTTTTTTTTGAGTTTTTTGTAGGTTTTAAGGTTTTTAAATGTTTCTTAATGTTTTTAGGGGCTTTAAGGATTTTTAGAGTTTTTAGTGTTTTTTTGGGTTTTTATGGGTTTTTATGGTATTCTAGGGGTTTTTCAGTGTTTTAGGGTTTTTTAAATTTTCATTGACTTTTAGGGCTTTTATGGATTTTTAAGGTTTTTAGGGTTTTTAGGGGGGTTTGGTGTTTTCAGAGTTTGTAGGGTCTTTTTGGGGTTTCATGTTTTTTTTGAGTTTTTTAGTGGTTTTAAGGTTTTTTATATTTTTTCAGCGTTTTTAGGGTGTTTAAGTGTTTTTAGAGTTTTTAGTGGTTTTTTAGTATTTTTATGGGGTTTTAGGGGTTTTAAAGGTTTTTTTGAGGTTTTTTAGGTATTAATGGGGTTTCAAGGTTTCTAGGTTCTTTTTTATGTTTTCATGGATTTTTATGGATTTTAGGGTATTTTAGGTTTTTTTTGGATTTTTATGATTTTTAGGGGTTTTAGTGCTTTTAAGGTTTTTTAGGGTCTTTTTGGAATTTTAGGGTTTTTTTGACTTCTTTTTGGTTTTTAAGGTTTTTATAGTTTTTTAACATTTTTAGGGGTTTTAAGGGTTTTTAGATTTATTTAGTGGGTTTTTAGAGTTTTTATGGATTTTTAGGATTTTTTAAGATTTTAGGGGTATTATGGTTTTTAGGGATTTTTCTAGGTTTTTAGGGGGTTTTATGTTTTCATAGGTTTTTAGTGGTTTTTTAGGATTTTTATTGTTTTTATAGTTTCTTGGGGTTTTATTGATTTTGGGGGGTTTTATGGGTTTTGAGGGGCTTTCAGGGGTTTTCAGGGTAATTAGGGTCTTTTGGTTTTTTGGGTTTCTTGTGTTTTCTAGGGGTTTTAAGATTTTTTCAAGTTTTTAACGTTTTTAGGGGTTTAAAGGGGATCTTATAGCTTTTAGTGGGTTTTTAGGGTTTTTATCAGTTTTTAGGATTTTTTATGGTTTTTAGGGAAAGGAAGATGCGAGGGTCGGGCTATTCCCCGCCCCCTAAATTTATTAGAAAGAAAAAAGAGACACAACATACGAGAGAGGGGAGGGGTCAAACGACCCACACCCAAAAAACCCCTTACTACCCAAGACTGAAAAGACCCCAAAAAAATCAAAAGCGAAAAAAACACACAAAGCCAAGCAACCACCACCATCATCCAGCATCAACCAGCATCCAGCAGCTCACAGCTAACCAACGACCAACATTCAAACTCAAACAGCAATCAACATCCCGTAGCAACACGATCATAAACCACAGCTTCATCAACTCCCAACTCAGCAGCAACCAGCATCCAGCATCACAATTTCCATCATCCAGTGCATTCCAGCATCCAGCAGCACCACATCCCAATAATCACAACAACACAGCAGCAGCAACACGTCCAAACCAACCATCCCCAGCAACCAACAGCACCAAAACCGACATCGCAACCAATCACAACCAGCAGCATGAAACCACAGCATGGGCACCACAACCAAACGCGCCCATCATCACCTCCCAGCAAACAACGACCAGCAACTCCATTCACACCATTTCCAGGAACAAGCATGTCCTCCCCAGGAGAATCCACTGCCAGTAAAACAGGACCACCAACATCAAGAAACAAGCAGCAAACTCCAACAAACGACATCACCAAAACACCAGCATCAGCAAAAAAGCATCACAGCCTCCATGCCGACCAGCTCCTATTAACTTGTAGCTCATAAAGCAACAACAAGCACATCCTAACCCATCATCAAACAAGGAATCGCAACTCAACAACCAGCAGTCATGGTCTTGAAACCAAATGACTTTCATCATTTCACACCTCATAGCATAGCAAAACGCATACCACCAGCAATTGCACAAATATCGCCAAACCCATCTCAGCAAACCTAGAAACCAGAGCCCTTTCATAACCGAAATCACAACCAAGCATTAGGAGAACATGTAATGCCAAAAGGTCTGACAAAATCTAGCATCAACAAACTGGAGCGAAGACAAAGCCGAGAGACTAGGTTGAGCACGCACCTACAGATGCTTCCTGAACCGACAATAGGATCGAACCAGTGCATAGAACAAACCTCCTGCAACGCAGGATCAAGATCCTGAGATCTAAAAGAAGGAATAGTTGTCTCTTCTTGATGACCCCCGCCGAGGAGAAGCAAAACCAATCCACGCCGCATCCAGAGTCAACGGAAGACCAAACAAGGTCATAGCTTGAAGAAGAGGAGGCCACCATAGAACACCATCCGCCATTGAACTGGAGAATGCTATTTATGACCACTGTTTCCAGGATCTCCCTCCAAAATCAAGGGCCGATAAGGGATCTGGTGCCGACATCCCAGTCAGCGCCGTCGCTTGTGAAGCATGAGGCCATAAAAGAGCAAAATCTGCACCGAAGAAGACGGCAATGCTCGCCCACACTAAGAGCGCCACCCAAAATCCCAAGAATCTAGGGGCAAAGATCCAAAGCCGCCCTCACCAGGAGGATCGAGAGGAAACCCTAGAAACCACGTTGAGGGGGAGAGAGCACCAGGAGAGTGCACCACCATCTCATTTCACCTTAAGGTTTTTCTTATGGATTTTAGGGGTTTTATGGTTTTCAGTGTTTTTTCAAGATTTTTAGGGTTTTTGGGGTTCTCCTGGATTTTGGGGGATTTTTAGCATTTTTATTGTTTTTAGGTTTTTTAGGGATTTTAGGGATTTTGAGGTTTTTTATGTTTTTAAGGGGTTTTAGGGTTTTTTCATGATTTTTAGGGTCTTATATGCAAATGATAGATGACGTTGACTTGATAGAATGTGTGGAGTTGGAGTTGCATGGACCAATGATGCAAGGAGGATTTAATAGAATACAAGCGGCAACGGGAGCCCATCTTAGTGCATTAAAATGCCCAAACACAAGGTGCATGCATAGAAGTGGAAAATCGACTTATTATCACTCTTATTTAAGCCCAAATTAGATACATGAAGTCCAAGACACATTTTTTCATGAATTTTGGAAGCTTTTCCCACATGGAGATTCTAGAATTGAATATCTGGACACGAAAGTCAAATCTAGTGAGTTAGGTACTCAACATAAAATCTAATTTCTATGGGTGGAAGAGTATTCTACTTTTCCAAAAAAGTGTTTGTTATACTTTATATTTTTTACTTTAAGGGGACAAGGCTGTTTTATCCTTTATGACTTTAGGTTATTAGACCCTTGACTATTATATCACTCCCTCATTATAATCATCCACCCCATGGAATTGTATTATCATTCAAGATTCTAATACAGAGCTTATGCTTGGTTTCTCTTTATTGTGTGAAGATTGTTCTGGTTTTCCCCCTTCCTCTTCTACACTCTTATCATTTCAATCTATAAGTTAGATTGGTGATCCAAGATCAAAAAGCTCCTATTTTTTGTGCCTTAACCCAAGTTCATTGTTTTGTGAATTGGCTACCACATCCCTCCCTTTAGTGTGTTGTCTAAGTAGTAGTTAGTTCTCCTTATAGTGTTGATTGACTAGTTTCATCCACTTTCCATACCCATCATTCACCACTTAGCCCAGAACTGCATCCTTCATCCACTTCCCTATGCCATTATGATCAGGCTAGTTTGTATCATATATATATTTAACATGGTAGGAATCTATCCTTTCATTTATATTAATTTTACCCATTACCCTTCTTATCTTTACTTATTATCCACCCATTAAAAAAACCTTTTTTCCTTGAAAACCTCCAGAATTGGCCTACATTGTGCAAGCTTGAAATATTATACATTGATAAAAATTTTCATCCATCTTCTTTATTCATTTGATTCTATATATGTGTTTTGTATCCATAAAAAAAATTAAAAAAAATCAAATTCTCTCAACTCATTATTTTTTGATTTTAAAAATTAATCACATCCTTTCTTTGAGAGATTTTAAGAAGAAATATTACTCTCTGTTCATTATCTTGTGCTTTTAAACTCCAAGCACAACACTATTTGGGGAGTTTTTAAAAAAAAGGAAAAAGAAAAAAAGAAGATATAATTACTTCTTCTCGTTATTTACATTGATGGCACTTTCCATTTCCATACATCACTTTCTCTCTCATTTTTACTTCATTGCCATATCATATTTGGATCATAGTGTTATTAATTTTTCTTATCTTTCATAGTTGGGAAAAATCTACATACCGTACAAGTTATTAGATTTCATAAGATCTTAGGATTTGAATTGAGTGTTGAGAGTAGAGAGAAATTAATATTTGTATATATATCCTTGTGTGTGTGAGTGTGTATATATTGTGTGTGTGAGTGTGTACTCTTATATGTGTGATTGTGTATATTGTGTGTGTGTGTGTGTACATCTTGTGTGCGTGAGTGTGTACATATTGTGTGTGTGTGTGTCTTTGCACGTGCATGTGTGTGCCTGTATCATTGTGTGTATTTCCCCCCCTTGTGTGTCTGTGTTTGTGTTACATATAATGGAAGAATATCAGTGGAAGAGAAATGTTCATGCTAGCAATGAAAGTAGTCAAAGTAGATATCCCGCACCAAAAGCTAAGCCACTCCAAATGAAAGCTTCAGTGATACATTTTGAGGAGGTTATTGATAAGAATTTGGAGGTGTTGCATGAGAGGATTGGAAACCTGTAGAATCAACCAAGCACGAGGATGATCCATGATAACCTATAGCGTTCTCCAGCACCACGTCGACCCCACATCATGGATAAAGAGATAGAAAACATTGATGGTGATTTTGAGGATGTCCCACAATGGAGGAGGTTGTATCAAAAACCTAAAGGAGGCCAAAGGAGACAACATAATGATGAAAAACATGGAGGGATCAAGGTGAATGTCCCATCATTTCATGGGAAAAGATATCCAGAAGTATACTTGGAGTGGGAGATGCAAATCGATCAGGTGTTTTCATTCCATGCTTATTCTGATGAGAAAAAGGTCAAAATTTATTCCATTTAATTTTATGATTATGCATTAACATGGTGAGATCTAATGAAAAAGGGTAGTGCTAGATATGGTGTACATCGCATTAACACTTGGGATAACATGAAGTCTTTCATACAGAAGTGGTTTGTTCCCACACATTATCATAGAGATCTCCACAACAAACTTCAACACCTCATCCCAAGAAGTAAGAGTTTTGAATATTACTACAAGTAGATAAAAATTTTCATTATTTAAGAAAACATTGTGGAATATCCAGAAGCAACCATGGCACAGTTTTTACACTGACTCAATCGAGAGATTGTCGATCAAGTGGAGATGTACCACCATATAGAGATACAAGATATGATGAACCAAGACACCAAGATCGAGAAAAAAATCAAAACGTGTACCACGAGGAAAGACAATAACACTTTTACTCCATGTAGAAATTTGAGGAAGGAGATTGAAAAATCACCAAATCCAAAAGCGGTGGTTGATTGTAAAAGTGACGAGGTAATTATTCCACCTAAGATACCAACTTTTGAGGATAACCAAATGAGGAATTGGGATATTTGATGTTTAAAATTTCAAGGAAGGGGTCACATTGCTATTTAATGGACAAACCATCACACCATGACCATAAACAAGTATAAATAATGGGAGACTGATAGAGATATCTCAGAGGAAGAGGTGGAGGATTCCTCAAAAATTGATAATGGAGAATTTTTAGAAGAAGGTGATCTTCTCATCACAAGGAAGTTTTTGAGTGATCAAATGATGTTTATTGAGAAGAATAAAAGGGATAACCTTTTTCCATACTGATGTGAACCTCGTTGAAGGCACCGAGCCGATTACCCGAGTGGAGGAGTTGGATTTGCAAGGCTCGATGACGCGTGGGAGATAAAAGAGGTTGAATGCAACAATGGGCACCCATATCACTTCATTAAAGGCCCAATGGATCTTACCTTGCATGGATGGAGAAAATTGTCCTATTATCTCACTTATTCAAGGCCAAACATGATTTCTAAAGCTTGGACCACATGGTTGCACGAATTTGGATGCCTTTCCCACATGGATGATTCTAGAAATGGCATCTTTGGAAAACAAAGTCAAATCCGGTGGGCTATGCACTCAAAGTCATGTCTGGTGGGCTATGTTGGAATGTTTTGTGCTACTTTTCCAAAATACTTTGTTGGACTTTATCATTTTTACATTTAAGGGTACAAGGTAGGTTTAGCCTTTAGGACTTTAGGGTATTTGGACCTTGACCATTGTATCACCTCATTGGCTATAAATAGCCACCCCATGGAATTGTATTTTCATTCCAGATTGAATTGAGAGATTATGCTTTGTTTCTCTCCATTGTGTGAGAATTGTTCTGAATTTCCCCTTTCTCTTGTGCATTCTTGCCTTGTCAATCTACAAGTTAGATTGGTGATCCAAGATCACAAAGCCCCCAATTCTATTCCTCAACCCAAGTGCGCCGTTTTGTGGATTGGATATCACATCCCTCCCTTGAGTGTGTTGTCTAAGTAGTAGGTCGTGCTCTTTATAGCATTCATTGACTACCTGCATCCACTATCTGAACCCATCATCTGCCATTTATCCCCATACCACATCCTTCAACCACCGCCCTATGCCGTGAAGATCGAGCCACCCCGTGCGTCTCACATCAGTTGGTATCAGAGCTCTGGTTGACACGGTAGGAATATATACCTTCATTTACTTTAATTTTGTCCTTTACCCTTCTTATCCTTCCATATAATTCACCCATTCAACAAAAAAAATCCCTTTTTCTTAAAGCCTCCCGAATTGGCCTAGTTTTTGCAAGCTTGGATTATTATAAATTGATCCAAATTTTCATTAATCTTGTTTCTGCATTTAATTCTCTATATGTGATTTGTATCCAAAAAAAAATCAATTTCTCTCAACTCTTCATTTTGTGCTTCTCAAAATTAAGCACATCCTTTCCTTTGATATATTTCAAAAAAAAACTGCCTTACTCTCCGTTCATCATCATGTTCTTTAAAACTCCAAGCACAACACTTATTTAGGAGATTTGACCAAAAAAAAGAAAAAAAAGTGGATACAATTACTTCATCATCATTATTTACATTATTATCACATTCCCTTTCCATACATCACTTTCCCCATCATTTTTCTTCATCCCCATATTATATTTGGCTCATATTGTTGTTAATTTTTCTTATCTTGCACAATTGGGAAAAACACAAATACCACCTTTCTACCCCCTTTTCCACCCACCCTTTATCCATTTTTCTACCCTCTTTTCACCCTTTACCATTTACCACTCAAGCGGGTTGTGGTAAACCAGACCCCGACATGATCTTGATTGGGGAAGGATTGGTGGAAAGTGATCACCCGAAACAAGGTATTATATTTCATAAGAGATTGGGATTCAAATTCAGTTTTGACAGTGGAGAGAAATAAGCAAAAATATATATCTTGTGTCTGTGTGTGTGTGCATCTTGTTTTGTGCGTGTGTGTACATCTTATGTGTGTGAGTTTGTATATCTTTCATGTATGACTGTGTATCCTTGTGTGTGTGAGTGTGTACATCTGGTGTGTGCATCTCGTGTGTGTGATTGAGTGTGTATTATTGTGTGGGTTCCCCCCCCCCCCCAGTGTGTGTTTGTGTTTGTGTAAAATATTATGGATGAAGATCATGGGAAGAAAATTGTTCATTCTAGTGATGAAGGAAGCCAAAGTAGGTCCCACGCATCGGAAGCTTTGCCACTCCAAATGCAAGATTTATTGAGCCATTTCAAGAAGCTTCTAGATCGAAAGTTAGAGGAGCTACATGAAAGGATTGATAACCTGGAGAATCAACCAAGCCCAATGATGATCCATGATAACCCACGGTGAGCTCTGACACCCCGTCACCCCCACATCATGGAGGAGGAGATGGAAAACCTGGATGGTGATTTTGAGGATGTCCCACAAAGGAGGAGGTTGTACCAACAACCTAGAGGAGGACAAAGGAGACAACATGATGATGACCTACTTGGCGGGATCAAGGTGAAGGTTCCTTATTTTCAAGGGAAAAGTGACCAGAAAGCATACTTGGAGTGGGAGATGCGGATCGAGCAGGTCTTTTCAATCCATGAATATTCCGAGGAGAAAAAGGTCAAACTTGTTTCCCTTTAATTTTTTGATTATGAAATAATTTCGCTGGATCATGTTCAAATGGAGAGGGCTAGATATGGTGGACATCCCATCAACACTTGGGAAGACATGAAGTTCGCCAGGCGGAAGCGGTTTGTTCCAACGCATTACCATAGAGATCTCCACAAAAAACTTCAATGCCTCACCCAAGGGAGTAAGAGTGTAGAATACTACTACAAGTAGATGTAAATTTCCATGATTCGGGAAAATTTTGAGGAGGATCCCGAGGCAACCATGGCATGGTTTTTACAAGGGCTCAATCTGAAGATTGTCGATCAAGTGGAGATGTACCACCATGTGGAAATACAGGATACGATCCATCAAGCCACCAAGATCAAGCATCAAATCAAAAGAAGGAGCAACATGAAGAAACCCGCTACCTATTTCACACCATGGAGAAATCCAAGGAAGGAGATTGGAGAACCATTAAAGGCAAAAGATGTGGTTGATCGCAAAAGTGACAAGGTAATTATTCTACCTAAGAAACCTACTTTTGAGGCTAACCAAACCAGTAATAGGGATATTCGGTGTTTCAAATGTCAAGGAAGGGGTCACATTTCAAGTGAGTGACCAAACCGGTGCACCATGACCATAAAAAAGTATGGACAATGGGAGACTGATTCATAGAGTTCGGAAGAGGAGGAAGAATCTCCAGAAATTGATAGTGGAGAGTTTGCAGAAGATGGTGATATTATTGTCACTAGGAGAGTTCTAAGCACACAAATGACCATGGGAGAGGAGCATCAGAAGAACCTTTTCCATAAACAGTGCAAGATCCGTGGGAAGGTATGTAGTGTTATTATTGATAGAGGAAGATGTAGTAATGTTGTGAGCACTGAGTTAGTAGAGAAGTTGGGACTTCCTACTTTGAAGCATCGACAACCATATCGGCTTCAGTGGTTGAATGATTGCGAGGAGCTGAAGGTCACCAAGAAAGTGAAGGTATTTTTCACCATCGGGAAGTACAAAAATGGGGTCTTGTGTGATTTTGTTCCTATGAAGGCTTTCCATTTGTTGTTGGGATGACCGTGGCAGTATGATTGGCATGTTACCCATGACTGTTTCTTGAATCGTCATTCTTTTGTACTTTGTTGGGAACCTATAACTCCCAACCCCATGTCCCCGAAACAAATTTTGGAAGATCACATTCTGAGAGAAAAGAAAAAAATGAGTGATGAGGAAAAAAAGAGTGAAAATGAAAAAGGAGAGAATGAGGGAAAGAGAGAAAATGAGAGAAGAAAAGAAATGGAGAGAAAAGAAAAATCAAGTGGGAAAAAGAATTTGAGAGAAGAGAAAAGTGTGATGTTGAAAAAAAAGTTAGGTTAAGGAAGCTTAGTTTTCATAGCAAACCCTCGTAGTACTCATGTACAAAGAGGTGTTGCTAAGTACTAATGACTTACCTCGTATGCCAAATGTTGTTGATTCCTTGTTATAGGAGTATCATGATGTCTTTCGTGAAGAGGTGACACCAGGTTTGCCACCCATTAAAGGTATTGAGCATCAAATTGTACTCATACCTAGAGAATCACTACCGAACCGCCCTGCATATCGCACCAATTCAGAAGAGACAAAAGAAATTCAAAGGCATGTTGAAGAGTTGTTAGATGTGGGATATGTCAGAGAGAGCCTTAGTCCCTGTGTCGTACCGGTGATTCTAGTACCAAAGAAGGATGGAACATGGAGAATGTACATTGACTGTAGAGCCATCAACAACATCACGGTCAGGTATCGTCATCCTATCCCTAGGTTAAATGATATGCTAGATGAATTAAATGGTTCAACTATTTTCTAAAAAATTGATTTAAGAAGTGGCTACCATCAAATTAGGATGAAAGAATGAGATGAGTGGAAAACTACATTTAATAAAAAAAACATGGACTTTATGAATGGTTAGTCATGCCCTTTGGTCTCACCAATTCACGTAGCACATTTATGAGGTTAATGAATCTTGTCTTACATGCATATATTGGAAAATTTGTGGTAGTTTACATTGATGACATTTTGGTTATATAGGACCTTGCTTGAACATGAAGATCACTTAAGAAAAGACTTAGAGGTGTTAAGGAAGTAAAATCTATTTGGAAACATAAATAAGTGTCTATTTTGTCTCGATAAAATTGTTTTCCTTGAATTTGTTGTGAGCGGAAATGGAGTTGAAGTGGACACCGATAAGATCAAAGCAATACAAGAATGGCCAACTCCAACCTCTGTTGGACAGGTAAGAAGTTTTCATGGGATTCCTAGTTTTTATAAGAGATTTGTGAAGGACTTCATCACACTAACAACACCGTTGAATGTCTTGACAAAGAAGAATGTTCCTTTCAAATGGGGAACTACTCAAGGTAAGGCCTTCCATGAACTTAAGGAGAGACTCACCCACACCCCTCTACTTTCACTTCTGGACTTTGTTAAGACCATTGAAATGGAATGTGATGCAAGAGGAATTGGCATAGGAGGAGTACTCATGCAAGAAGGTAAGCCTATTTCTTATTTTAGTGAGAAGTTAAATGGCCCAACTCTAAACTTTTATACATATGATAAAGAGTTGTATGCATTGTTTAGAGTATTAGAGACATGGAAGCACTATCTTTAGCCTAAAGAATTTGTGATCCATTCTGATCATGAGGCTCTTAAATACCTTAGGAGCTAACATAAACTGAATAGGAGACATGCTAGATGGATAGAATTCATTGAATCATTTCCATATGTCCTCAAGCATAAAAAGGGTAAAGAAAATATTGTGGCTGATGCACTTTCACGTAGATATTCTCTTTTATCCTTGTTAGATTAAAAACTCCTTGGTTTTGAATTCATTAAGATTTTATATGCCACTGATAGTGATTTTAGATAACCTTATGAACATTTTAAACCTGGAGTTAGTTGGGAAAATTTCTATTTACATGATGGATTCTTATTCCAGATTGATAAACATTGCATTCCCAATTGCTCTATTTGTTTACTTTTACTAAAGGAATCACATTTGTGTGGGTTAATGGGACATTTTGGTGTTGCAAAAACTCTAAGTGTTTTTAATAAGCATTTTTATTGGCCTAGGATATCTAGAGATGTTGAGAAATTTGTGGGAAAGTGCATTGTCTTCCATAAATCCAAATCGAAACTGAAGCCACATAAACTTTATCTTCATATCCCAATTCCCAACACCCCTTGGAAGGACATATCAATGGACTTTATTGTGGGGTTACCATGGGATAATAGGGGGATAGGTTCCATTTTTGTTGTGGTGGACTGGTTTTCAATAATAGAACATTTTATTCCTTGTCACAAAACTGATGATGCCACTAACATTGCAATAATTTTCTTTCAATAAGTAGTCAAACTTCATGGAATACCAAGGACAATTTTGTCGGATCGAGACACAAAATTCCTCAGCTACTTTTGGAAAACATTATGGAGAAAACTAGGAACGAAGTTACTATTTTCCACTACTTTTCATCCACAAACCGATGGACAAACCGAGGTTGTGAATCAGACACTATCATCCCTTCTTTGAACCATTGTGAAGAAGAACATAAAGAATTGGGAGGAGTGTCTGCCACATGTGGAATTTGCATATAATAGGGCCAAGCATTCCACTACTCAATATTCTCCATTTGAAATTATTTATGGCTTTAAGCCCCTTTCCCCTATTGATCTAGTTCCTTTGCCTTTGCAGGAAGCAATTAATATGGATGCGAAAGGGCATGTGGAATTCAGCAAGAAAATACATGAAAAGGCAAGGATAAATATCAATCGGATGACCCATAAATATATTTATCATGAAAACAAGGGTCGCAAGCAAATGTTTTTCGAGCCCGGTGACTTGGTTTGGATTCATATGTGGAATGAAAGATTTCTTGACAAGTGGAAATCAAAACTCATGCCACGAGGTGATGGACCTTTCTGAGTGCTTGAGAAGATTAAAAACAATTCTTACGAGATAGTTTTGTCAAGTGAGTATGGTGTAAGTACCACATTCAATGTTTCTGATCTTTCTCCTTTTTTGGGTGTAGAGGATGAAGATTCAAGGATGACTACTTTTCAAGAGGGGGAGGATGATGTGAACCATGTTGAAGGCACCGAGCCGATTACCTGAGTGGAGGAGTTGGATTTGCAAGGCCTGATGAAGCATGGGAGATTAAAGAGGTTGAATTCAACAATGGGTGCCCATCTCACTTCATTAAAGGCCCAATGGATCTTATGTTAAATGGATGGAGAAAATGGGCCTATTATCTCACTTATTCAAGCCCAATCATGATGTTTAAAGATTGGACCACATGGTTTCACGAATTTGGATGCCCTGCCCACCTGGAGGATTCTAGAAATGGAATCTTTGGACACCAAAGTCAAATCTGGTGGGTTATGCACTAAAAGCCAATTCCGGTGGGCTATGTTGGAAAGTTGTGTGCTAATTTTCCAAAATTCTTTGTTGAACGTTATCTTTTTGACTTTTAACGGGACAAGGTAGGTTTAGCCTTTATGACTTTAGGGTATTAGACCCTTGATCATTGTATCACCTCTTTGGCTATAAATAGCCACCCCATGGAATTGTATTTTCATTCAAGATTGAATTGAGAGGTTATTCTTTGTTTCTCTCCAATGTGTGTGAATTGTTTCGAATTTCCCCTTGCTCTTATGTAATCTTGCCTTGTCAATCTACAAGTTAGATTAGTGATCCAAGATCACAAAGCCCCCAATTCTGTGCCTCAACCCAAGTGCGTTGTTGTGTGGATTGGCTATCACATCCCTCCCTTGATTGTGTTGTCTAAGTAGTAGATCGTGCTCCATATAGCGTTGATTGACTACTTGTATCCACTATCTGAACCCATCATCCGCCACTTATCCCCAGACCACATCCTTCAAATTCCACCCTACGCCATGAAGATCAGACCACCCCATGCGTCTCACATCACATACTCGGTTCCAAATTAAGGAGAAGGTATAAAGTGTCATCATTGATAGGGGAAATTGTACTAATGTGGCGAGCATTGAGTTGGTGGAGAAGTTGGGACTCCTGAATTTGGACCACCAACATCCATACCAGCTTTAATGTTGGAATGATTGAGGATAACTGAATATGGGATTATTCAACATTGGGAAGTATAATGATGAGGTACTATGTGATTTAATACCAATGGAGTCATGCCAATACTTATAGGTTTTCCATATAAACATGATCGACATGTGACCCATGATGGTTTTCTGAACCATCATTATTTTCTTTCTTTGAGGTGAACATATAAGCCTCATCCCAATGTCCCCAAACAAGTTATGGAAGATAATATTTTGAGATAGAAGAAAAAAATGAGTGATTAAGAAAAATGAGGGAAAGATAAAAAGGATGGAATGAGGGGAGAGGTGAGAATGAGAGAAGAAGAGTTATTGAGTTTAAAGAAAAATCAAGCGAAAAAATAGAGTTTATTGAGTGGAAAATGTGATGATAGAGAAGTGACAGGTTAAGGAAGCTTTTATTTCTCAACAAAAGCATTTAGTACTTATTTACAAAGAGGTGATGTTGAACACTAATGATTTAACTTCTTCATTGTCAACTATTGTGAAATATTTTTCATAGGTGTATGATGGATTCATTCTTGAGGAGGCACAACCTTATTTTCTACTTATTAGAGAGATAAAAGAAATTCAAAGATCCATTAAGAACATCATGGGTCTAAAGGATTTGAAGGAGTGTATATTGTATGAAGAGTATTCTTACAAAAGGGAGATCACTCTACAACTCAATTTATCAATCTAGAACTTCTTTTGGATTTATCCTCCTTACCCATCTTGATCAAGTTTCATTTCCTTTATAGGGAAGTAAAAATATGGAAGGAAAACAACATGTAAATTAAATAAAGTGGAGAGGCTTCAAAATAAACAGAACTCAAAGCTCAAGATGCATGGAGATGAACCATACTCAATGCTTAATATGATTAATTACAATATCACATAGCAAGGTGAGTACGAAGTGATTTTTAATTTCAATGTTTCTAATCTTTCCTTGTATTTGGATACAGATGATGAAGAGTTGAGGATGACTTCTTTTCAAGAGGGGGAGGATGATATGAAACTGATATATGACATTGACTTGATGGCATGTGTGGAGTTGGAGTTGCACGGCCCAATGATATAAGGGATATTAAAGAGACTACAAGCAGCAACGGGAGCCCATCTTGGTGCATTAAAAGGCCCAAACCCAAGGTTAATGCATGGAAGTTGTAAATGGGATTATAATCAAACTTATTTAAGCTCAAATGAGATGCATGAATCCTAAGACACATGTTTTCAATAATTTTGGAAGTCTTTCCAACATGGAGATTCTATAATGGAATCTTTGGACACCAAAGTCAAATCCGATGGGCTGGGTACTCAAACTCAAATCTGGTGGGCTATGGGTGGAAAGGTATGTGCTTGTTTTCCCAAAAGTGTTTGTTAAACTTTATCTTTCTAACATTAAGGGGATAAGGTAGGTTTATCTTTTATGGATTTAGGGTATCAGACCCATAAATATTATATCACCCCTTGGCAATAAATAGCCACTCCATGGAATTGTATTTTCATTCAAGATTCTAATAGAGAGCTTATGCTTTATTTCTCTCCTTTGTGTGAGGATTATTCTGATTTCCCCCTTGATCTTGTATATTCTAGACTTGTCAATCTATAAGTTAGATTGGTGATCTAATATAAAAAAGAACCTAATTTCATGCCTCAACCCAAGAGAATTGTTGTGTGGATTGGCTATCGCATCCCTCCCTTGAGTGTGTTTTCTAAGTAGTAGGTCGCGATCCTTAGAGCATTGATTGACTACATTCATCCACCTTCCATACCCATCATCCTCCACTTACACCAAACTGCATCCTTCATCTATCGCCCTATTCTGTGAATATTGGGCCACCTCCTACATCTTGCATCAGGGTATTTTTGTGTTTTTAGGGGTTTTTTAGTTAATTATAGTTTTTATAGGTTTTTAGAGTTTTTAAACAGTTTTAGGGGTTTTAAGATTTTTTAGTGGTTTTTTAGGGTTTTATGGGTTGTTATGGTTTTTTTGGTTTTTAGGGGTCTTAATGATTTTAAAGGGGGTTTTAGGTTTTCAGTATTCTTTTACATTTTCAGGGATTTTCAAAGGTTTTTTAGGTTTTTTAGTATTTTTTGGGTTTTTTAGGTTTTTTAGGGTTTTAGGGGTTTTCAAGGGTTTTAGGGGTCTAGGGTATTTTTTATTTTTAAGGTTTTTAGAGTTTTTTTGGGTTTTTAGAGTTTTTGAATGTTTTTAGAGGTTTTAAGGATTTATAGATCTTTTAGTGGGTTTTTAGGGTTTTTATGTGTTTTTAGGGTTTTATGGATTTCAGTGGCTTTTCATGGTTTTTTGGTTCTTTACATTTTCATGGAATGTTGGGATTTTTATGGTTTTAAGGTTTGTATTTTTTTATGGATTTTTAGGGGCTTAAAGTTTTTGAGGGGGTTTTAAGGGTTTTAGGGTATTTTGGGGTTTCTATGTTTTTTTTTTGAGTTTTTTAGGGTTTTAGATTTTTTAATATTTTTAGCGGTTTTAAAGTTTTTTATAGTTTTTAGTGTGTTTTAAGATTTTTTATGGGTTTTTAGGGTTTTTATGGTTTTTATGAATTTCAGGGGTTTTATGGTTTTCAGGGAGTTTTCAGGGTTTTTTGGGGGTTATTACCAGTTATGGATTTCTGTGGGTTTTTAGGATTCATATGGTTTTTAGAGTTTTGAGGCGTTTTAGGGGCTTTAGGGGCTTTAGGGTTTTTTTTGGGGTTGTAGGGTCCTTTTTGGATTTTTAGGTTTTTTGAATTTTTAGGGGTTTTAAGGTTTTTAGAGCTTATCAACATTGTTAGGGGTTTTAAGGGTTTTGAGTATTTTTTTGGGTTTTTAGTATTTTCTAAGTTTTTTAAGGTTTTAGGGGTTTTTCATGATTTTTAAGGTTTTTACATTTTCATGATTTTTAGGGGTTTTTAGGATTTTTATGGTTTTTATGGGTTTTTAGGGTTTTAGAGATTTTGAGGGTTTTAGGGGTTTTCAGGGGGTTTTTGTGTTTTTAGCATTTGTTGAGGGCTTTTTGGGTCTTTTGGGTCTTTTTGGGTTTTACGGGTTTTTTTGAGTCTTTTAGGGTTTTTAGAGTTTTTAACATTTTTAGGGGTTTAAGAGTGTTTTGTGTTTTTAGTGGATTTTTTGGGTTTTTATGGGGTTTGAGGGGTTTTCAAGGATTTTAGTGGTTTTTATGGTTTTCAGGGGTTTTTCAGAGTTTTTAGGTTTTTTTGTTTTCATGGTTTTTTAAGGGATTTTTGAATTTTTATGGTCATTAGTTTTTTATGGTTTTTAGTGATTTTGAGGGCTTTAGGGTTTTTAAGGGGGTATTAGAGGTTTTTAGGGTTTTAGGGTATTGTTTAGATTTCTAGGTTTTTTGTGAGTTTTTAGGGCAAGGAAGATGCGAGGTTCGGGATATTCCCCCCCCCCCCCCACCGAATTTATTAGAAAGAAAAAAAGGAGACACGACAGACAAGGGAGGGGAGGGGTCAAACAACCCACACCCAAAAAACCCCATACAACCCACGCCAAAAAAAGAAAAACAAAGAAAGAAAAACACTCAAAAACAGGCACAACAGCGGCATCATCATGTCACATCCAGCCAGTACCAGCATCCAGTAGCACCACATCCAATCATCACAGCAACACTGCAGTAACAATGCATCCAAACCAACCAGCCCCAGCAACCAACAACACCAAATCCAACATCATAGCCAATCACAACCAGCAGCAGAAAACCACAGCACAAGCACTCCAACCAAACGCATCCATTATCACCTCCCAACAAACAGCAACTAGCAGCACAAATGACAGCATCCAACATAATTAATAGAACAGAAATCCCACACCCATAGCTATTCAAAACCAAACCAGCATCGCATCCAACAACCTCCATCTCATCTTGCCTCAAATACAGCTTCTGCAACGACTCACAACCAAACTAGCAACAGCTCAAAAGACCACATTCCACCACAGCAGCTAGGATGCAGTTCAACTTGACCATAACTTCATCAGCAGCATAAACCAAAGACGAAACTAAGGAACCAGAAGCACAAACATGCACCTTCACTTTCCGCAGCCACCAGAACCCGTCAAAAAGCCAAGAGATCCATCAAATCCCTCCCAAAATCAGATCTAGAAAACCAGATCCAAGCATGGAAGCGGGAAAGTCACTTCCAGAACATCACAGATCACACCGCACCAACCGTTCAACATCACGGATCCAGAGAGGCCAGGCTGTCACTCAGAGAGGGACAAACCGTCGAAGAAATTGGGAGAACCCTACCGCCAAGAAGCCGAAGGAGGCCGCCAGAGACCAAAACCACCGAGAACACTCCCCACAGCGGATAAGAGATCAAGACCTACAAATCCACTTACCGTATCGCCCAGATCTGACCCACACCTCCATGGAACCGAAGTGTCTCACGGTGGAAGTCCCAGATCTGAACGACTCCACCATTGTCCTGCAACAGTGCGTCGAGGATGGGCCATAGCCAATCCACACCTCCAAAACTCTGCAACGCCGCAGGTCGGGGAACCCAGGTCTGACCCTACCGTCTGAGGATGCATCGTTTGACCAAAGCTGTCGAACACACCACCAGAGGAAGAGGCAGTGTTGTGAAGACTGACGCCAAATATACCATCGCCACAGAGAAGGAACGACCATGCCGGAGGAGACGAAACGCGAGACGATGTCACGAAGAGGAACCCGAGCACGAGAGGCACCTGGAGATTCGGCCGCCATTTCCCTGTTTTTAGGACCCAATCTATGTTTTTTTAGGGGTTTTAAGGTTTTTAGAGTTTTTAAAATATTATTAGTTGTTTTTAGGGTTTTAAAAGTATTTCGTGTGGTTTTTTTGGTTTTTATGGCTTTTTAGGGATTTTTATTTATTTTAAAAAATTTATGATTTTCATGGGGTTTTCAGGGTTTTTCGGGTTTTTTTACATGTTCTTCGTTTTTTAGTTTTTTTTATGTTTTTTATGGTTTATAGGATTTTTAAGTATTTTCAGGGGTTTTTGGGTTTTTGGGGTCTTTTTGGGGTCTCAATGTTTTTTTTAGTTTTTTAGGGTTTTTAAGGTTTTTAATGTTTTTTAACATTTTTAATGGGGTTTGTGGGTTTTATGGGATTTTTGGATTTTATGGTTTTCAATGGTTTTTTAGGGTTCTTACAATTTTTTATGTTTCCATGGATTTTAAGGGGGTGTTAGGAATTTTATAGTTTTTAGTGTTTTTAGTGTTTTAGGGATTTTGATGGTTTGGGGGGGGGGTTCAATGGTTTTAGGGTTTTTAGGATTTTTCAGTGTTTTAGGGTATTTTTTGGGTTTTTATGTTTTTTTGTGTTTTTCAGGGTTTTTAAATTTTTTAGAGATTTTTAACATTTTTAGGACTTTTAAGGGTCTCTAGTCTTTTTTATTTGTTTTTAAAGTTTTTTAGGTTTCTAGAGTTTTAAGGTTTTTAGAGGTTTTAATGGTTTTTAGGGGTTCTTATGGTTTTTAGGGTATTTTATGTTCTCATGGATTTTAGGGGTTTTTTATAATTTTTATGGTTTTTTGGGTTTTTAAGGTTTTTGGACATTTTCAGGGGTTTTAGGGTCTTTTAATAGTTTTAATGGTTTCTATGGTATTTATGGTTTTAGGGGTCTTTTGGCTTTTTAAAGTTCTTTTGAGTTTTTTAGGGGTTTTAAGGTTTTCAGATTTCTTTAATGTTTTAGGGGTTTTGAAGGTTTTTAGTGTTCTTAGTTGGTTTTTAGGGTTTTTATGGGTTTTAGGGCTTTTTAGATTTTTTATGGGTTTTATGTTTTTCAACAGTTTTGAGGGGGTTTTCATGGTTATTTGGGTTTTTTATGTTTCTTAGATTTTTAGGGGATTTTTAGGATTTTTATAGTTTTTAGGGGTTAACGGTTTTTATGGGGTTTTGGGGTTTTGGGGTCTTTAGGGGGATTTTAGGGTTCTTAGGGTTTTTTTGTTTCTTGGATTTTTAGGGGGTTTAGGGTTTTTATTAGGTTTGTGAGGTTTGTAGGTGTTTTTAGGGGGTTTTAGGTGGTTTTAGGGGTTTTAGGGGTTTTCAGGTTTTTAGGTTCTTTTTGTGTTTTTTGGGGTTTTTCTTGAGTTTTTTTGTGGTTTTAAGATTTTTAGAGTTTTTAAAGGTTTTTATGAGTTTTAATTTTTTTTATTGTGTTTAGTTGATTTTATGGGTTTTTAGGCCTTTTAAGATTTTTCGGGATTTTAAGGTGTTTAGGGTTTTTTTAAGGATTTTAGGAGTTTCTATGGTTTTCAAGGGTTGTTCAAGATTTCTAGGGTTGTTTTATGATTTCATGGTTTTTAGGGGTTTTTATGATTTATATGGTTCTTAGGTTGTTTTAGGTTTTTTTGAGATTTTAAGGGTTTTTAGGGTTTTTCAAGGTTTTTAGGGTTTTTCGGGTTTTCATGGATTTTGGGATCCTTCGGGTTTTTAGTGTCTTGTTTGAGTTTTTTAGGGTTTTAAGTGTTTTTAGTATTTTTAAGGTTTTTAAGGGTTTTAAGAGCTTTTATAGCTTTTAGTGGGTTTTAGGGGTTTTTTGGGTATTTTACGGTTTTTAGAAGTTCATGTGTTTTTCACGGGATTTTCAAGGTTTTAAGTATTTTTTTCATTTGCATGTATTGCTAAGGGGTTTGTAGGATTTTTTTTGTGTTTTAGGGGTTTTAGGGTTTTTATTTTTTTTTAGGATTTTAAGGGTTTTTCTGGGGATTTTGGGTTTTTTAGGATTTTTAGGGTCTTCTTGGGTTTTTAGGGTTTTTATTGAGAATTTTAAGGTTATTAATGTTTTTAACATTTCTAGGGGTTTTAAGTATTTTTATAATTTTAAGCATTTTTATGGTTTTTTATATTTTTTATGGTTTTTAGAGGATTTTATGGTTTCTAGTGGGTTTTCAAGGTTTTAGTGGTTCTTAACGTTTTTCATAGATTTTTAGGGGTTTTTAGTATTTTTATGGGTTTTAGGGTTTTTAGGTATTTTTGGGGTTTTTAGGGTCTTTTGAGTCTTTAGGGGTTTTATGAGTTTTTTAGGTTTTTTATGATTTTTTAGAGTTTTTAAATGTATTTAGTGGCTTAAGGGTTTTTAGAGTTTTTAGTGGTATTTAGGGATTTTATGGGGTTTTATGATTTTTAGGGGTTTTTATGGTTTTCAGGGTGTTTTTACGGTTTTTACGGTTTTTTACATTTTAATGGATTTTTAGTAGTTTTTTAGGATTTTTATGGATTTTTTGGTTTTTAGGGGTTTTAGGGATTTTGAGGGGTTTTTTGCAAGGTAAGGATTTTGAGTGGTTTTAGGGTTTTTAGGGGTTTTAGGATTTTTTGAGTTTTTAGGGGGGGTTGAATTATTTAGGGTGTTTATGGTTTTTTAGAGTTTAAAATGGGTTTTAGGTTTTTTATTGGTTTTTAGGGTTTTTAAGGTTTTTAGGGTTTGTGGTCTTCATTAGTTTCTAAAGGTTTTTTTGGGTTTTTTTTAAAATTTTCATAGTTTGTTATGGAGTTTTTTTAGGATTTCTATGTTGTTTAGTGTTTTTTAGGGGTTTTAGGGATTTTGAGGGCTTTTAGAGTTTTCAGGGGTTTTAAGGGTTTTAAGGGTTTTAAGGGTTTTTTCAAGACTTTTAGGATCTTTTTGTAATTTTATTTTTTCTTGATTTTTTTGGGTTTTTTTGGTTTTTAGTGTTTTTTAAAGTATTTAGGGGCTTTAAATGTTTTTAGAGTCTTTAGTCATTTTTAAAGGGTTTTGGGGGTTTCTAAGCTTTTTATGATTATTATGGTTTTTAGTCATTTTAGGGTTTTTATGGATTTTGAGTGGTTTTAGGGTTTTTATACTTTTAGGGGTTTTAAGGGTCTTTAAGGTTTTTAATGTTTTTAGGGGTTTAAAGGTTTTTTAAAGTTTTTATTGGTTTGGGGGATTTTTAGAGTTGTTACAGGTTTTTATGTTTTCATGGATTTATAGGGGTGTTTTAGGTTGTTTTTTTAGTTTTTAGGGTTTTATGTTATTTTAGAGTTTTTAATGTTTTAGGGGTTTCAAGGGTTTCTAGAGTTTTTAGTGGGTTTTAGGGGTTTTATTGGTTTTAGGTTACAGTTTTTAGGGGTGTTATGGTTTTTAGGGATTTTTACAGTTTTTTTCATTTTCATGGATTTTTAGGGGTTTTTTAGGATTTTTATGGGTTTTTGGGTTTTTTAGGGTTTTAGGGATTTTGAGTATTTTAGGTGTTTTTAGTGGTTTTAAGAGTTTTAAGGGATTTTCAGGGGAGTTAGTTTTTTAGGGTTTTATGGTTTTTATAGTATTTTAAAAAATTTAGGTGTTTTTATAGTTTTTAGTGGTATTTTTGGGGTTTTATGGGTTTTTAGGGGTTTTAAAGTTTTCAAGGGTTTTTATGGTTTTCAGAGGTTTTTCATGGTCTTTAGGTTTTTGAATTTTTTATAGATTTTTTAGGGTTTTATGATTTTTGAGGTTTTTTGGGAGATTTCGAGGGTTTTAGTGGATTTCAAGGGTTTTTAGGGTTTTTAAAGTTTTTAAAGATTTTAATGGGTTTTAGGGTTTTTATTTAGTTTTTTAAGGCTTTTAAGGGGTTTTAGGGTTTTCATGGTTTTTAGTGTTTTTTATGTTTTCATTGATTTTTAAGGGATTTTATAGGGATTTTATAGGGTTTTTATGGTTTTTATGGTTATTTTGGGTTTTTATGGATTTTATGGGTGTTATGGGTTTTTGAGTGCTTTTTGAGTTTTTAGGGGTTTTCAGGTTTTTAGGGCATTTTTTGGTTCTAGGGTTTTTTAGAATTTTTAAGTATTTTTAGATTTTTATTTTTATTTTTTTGGGGTCTTAATGGTTTTAAGAGTTCTTAGTGGTTTTTAGGTTTTTATGGCTTTTTGGAGTTTTTATATATTCAAGGGGTTTTAGGGGTTTTAGGATTTTTTATGTTTTCATGGATTTATAGGTGTTTTTTAGGATTTTTATGGTTTTTAGGGTTTTTAGGGTTTTTAGGGATTTAAGTGATTTGGGGGGGGGTTAGGGTTTTTAAGGGGTTTTTAGGGTTTTAGGGTTTTAGGGTTTTTCAGGATTTTTACGGTCTTTTTAGTTTTTTCAGTTTTTTAGGATTTCTATGGGTTTTAGAATTTTTTAACATTTTTAAGGCGTTAAAGGGGTTTTAGTGGTTTTTAGAGTTTTTATGGGTTTTAGGGTTTTAAGAATATTATAGTTTTTAAGAGTTTTTAGGGTTTTTTATGTTTTCTTGTTTTTTTAGGGTTTTTTAGGATATTTACAGTTTTAGGGTTTTTAGGGATTTTTATGGTTTTTAGTGGTTTTATATTTTTTATGGGTTTTCTGATTTTTTACGTTCTTTTGTGGTTTTTGGGATTTTTTCAGTTTTTTAGGGTTTTTAAGGTTTTTGGGGTTTTTTTATGTTTTTAGGGGCTTAAAGGTTTTTTAGTTTTTTTATGTTTTTTTAGGGTTTTTATGGTTTTATGGGTTTTTAGAAGATTTTATGATTTTCAAGGGGTTTTCAGGGGTTTTAGGGTATTTTACGTTTTCATGAATTTTTTGGGGTTTTTTGGATTTTCATGGTTTTTATAGATTTTTAGGGGTTTTTGAGATTTTGAGTGGTTTTTGGATTTTCAAGGGATTTTAGGGTTTTTATGTTC
The DNA here is from genome assembly GCA_963277665.1 of Viscum album. NCBI lineage: Eukaryota > Viridiplantae > Streptophyta > Magnoliopsida > Santalales > Viscaceae > Viscum > Viscum album. Next base: position 1,801,782,014 of record OY728164.1, read on the forward strand.
TTTTTGGGTTTTAGGGGTTTTCTTGAGTTTTTTTGGTGTTTAAGGTTCTTAATGTTTTTAACCTTTTTAGGGGTTTTATGGGTTTTGTGGTTTTAGTGTTTTTATGGCTCTTTAGGGTTTTATAGATTTTAGGGGTTTTATGGTTTTCAAGGGTTTGTTGGGTTTTTTTGTTTTCATGTATTTTTTGTGGTTAAAAATATTTTTATAGTTCTTATTATTTTTTAGGAATTTTAGGGAATTTTAGGGATTTTATGGGTGTTTAGAATTTTTAGATTTTTTTTAGGGGTTTCAGGGTCTTGTGTTTTTTAGGTATTTTTAGATTCATTTAATATTTTTTAGAATTTTTTAACGTTATTAGGGGTTTAAAGGGTTTTTAGAGTTTTTAATGGTTTTTTAGTTTTTATGGGATTTTATGGGTTTTAATGGTTTTTATGAGGTTTTATGGTTTTCAGGGGGTTTTCAAGGTTTTTAGGGTTTTTTACATTTTCATGGATTTTTTGGGATTTTTTATGATTTTTATGGTTTGTACTGTTTTTAATGATTTTGAGGGTTTTATGGGTTTTTAAGATTGTTAGTGTTTTTCAGGGGTTTTAGGGCCTTTTCGGTTTTTAGGGGTTTTTAGTTTTTCAGGGATTTGAAGGTTTTTAAATATTTTAAAGTTTTCGGGATTTTGATGGTTTTTAGTGATTTTATAGGGTTTTTATGGTATTTATGGTTTTCTAAGGGTTTTCAAGGATTTTAGGGTTTTTATAATTTCAATGATTTTTATGGGTTTTTAGGTTTTTTATTGTTTTTAGGGCTTTTAGGGGATTTAGGGTTTTTAGGATTTTTAGGGGTTTAAGGATTTTTAGGGTCTTTTTAGGCTTTTAGGGGTTTTTAGGTTTTTAGTGGTTCTATGGTTTTTTGGATTTTTTTAACATTTTTAGGGTTTTTAGAGTTTTCAGTGGGATTTTAGAGTTTTTATGTGTTTTAGGGTATTTAAGGTTTTTAGAAGTTTTTATTATTTTCGGGGGGTTTTAGGGTTTTCTACATTTTCATGGAATTTTAGGAGTTCTTTAGGATTTATATGGTTTTAAGGTTTTTTTTATTTTAGGGATTTTTAGGGCTTTTAGGGGTTTTAAGGGGTTTTAGAGTTTTTTAGGGTTTATAGGGTCTTTTTGGGTTTTTAGGGTATTTTTTGTTTTTAGGGTTCTTAAGGGTTTTTTAGAGTTTTTAATGTTTTTTTGCATTTAAAGTGTTTTTAGTGTTTTTAGTGGCTTTTTAGGGTATTTATGGGGGTTTAGGTTTTTATGGATTTTAGGGATATTTTAGGGTTTTTATGGTTTTTTTACGTTTTCTTGGATTTTAGGGGTTTTTAGGATTTTCGTGGTTTTTATGTTTTTAGGGTATTTATGGATTTTGAGGGGTTTTAGGGTTTTTCAGGAGTTTTAGGGTTTTATGGGTTTTTCGGGGTTTTTTATTTTCAAGGGTTTTTAGATTTTTTTTTTCAATGTTTTTAAGGGTTTAAGAGTTTTTTGGGGTTTTTAGGGTTTTAAAGGTTTTTAAGGGATTTTATAGTTTTATGGGATTTAAGGGTTTTTTATTTTTTTTCATTGATTTTTAGGGGTCTTTTAGGATTTTTATGGTTTTTTAAGCTCCTTAGAGATTTTGTGGGGTTTTGGAGGTTTAAAGGGTTTCTTAGGATTTTTTCAGGGGTTTTCTGCGTCTTTTAGGGTTTTAGGGGTATTTTAGTTTTTTAGGGTTTTAAAGTTTTTTAGCGTTTTTAGCGTTTTTAGGGGTTTCGATGGTATTTAGATTTTTTATTGGTTTTTAGGGGTTTATGGTTTTTAGCATTTTTAAGGTTTTAGGAGGTTTTATGTTTTCAGGGGGATTTTAGGGTTTTAGGGTGTTTTTGGTTGTATGAATTTTTAGGCATTTTTAGAATTTCTATGTTTTTTTGTTTTTTTGTGGTTTTTTAGAGATTTTGAGGGTTTTTAGGGGTGTTCATGGGGTTTTAGTGTTTTAAAGGTTTTTATGGTCTTTTGGGGTTTTGTGGTTTTTTTGAGTTTTTAAGGTATTTAGAGTTTTATAGCGTTTTTAGGGGTTTAAAGTTTTTTTATTGTTTTTAGTGGGTTTTAGGGGTTTTACAGGTTTTTAGTGGTTTTTATGGTTTTTAGGTGTTTTTTATGGTTTGAAGGGGGTTTTAGGGTCTTTAGGGTTTTTTAAATTTTTAGGGGTTTTTATGTTTTTTATGGTGTTTAGTGTTTTTTATGATTTTTAGGTTTTTTAGGAATTTTTAGGGTTTTAGGGTTTTTCAAGGGGTCTTAAGATTTTAGGGGTTTTAGGTTTTTAGGTCTTTTGGGGTTTTATGTTTTTTTAGTTTTTTAGGGTTTTTAGAGTTTTTTAGAATTTTTGGGGGTTAAAAGGGTTTTTAGAGTTCTTAGTGGTTTTCTAGGGTTTTAAACGTTTTTTAGGTTTTTTAAGGTTTTTAGAGGTTTTTATGGTTTTTATGGGGTTTAGGGTTTTTAAGGTTTTTTTCATTTTCTTGGATTTTTAGGGCGTTTTTTAAGATTTTTGTGGTTTTTATGAATTTTAGTGATTTTGAGGGGTTTAGGGGTTTTTTCTGGTCTTTTGGGGTTTTCAGGGTTTGGAGGGTCTTTTGGATTTTGGGGTTTTAAATATTTTAGATTTTTTACCGTTTTATGGGTTTTAAGGGTTTTTAGTGTTATTAGTGTATTTTTAGGGTATTTAATGGTTTTAAGGGTCTTTAAAGTTTTTTAGGGGTTTTATGGTTATCAAGGGATTTCTATGGTTTTTAGGGATTTTTATGTTTTCATGGATTTTTAGGGGTTTTTAATATTTTTTTGGTTTTTAGGGTTTTTTAGGGTTTTATGGGATTTTGAGGTTTTTAAAGGTTTTTATGGGTTTAGGGGTTTTAGGGGTTTTTTGTGTGTTTAGGGTCTTTTGGGGATTTTAGGGGGGGTTCAGTTTTTTAGAGTTTAAATTTTTTTAGAGTTTTTTAACATTTTTAGGGGTTTTAGGGAATTTTAGATTTTTCAATTGGTTTTTAGGGTTTTTATGGGATTTTAGGGATTTTTTTATGGTTTTGAGGAGTTTTATGGTTTTCAGGGTTTTTAGTGTTTTTATGTTTTCTTTGATTTTTACAAGTTTTTTTAGGTTTTTTATGGTCTTTTGGGTTTTTAGATATTTTTAGGGTTTTTTGGATTTTTGAGAGGTATTAGGGTTTTTAGGGCATTTATTTGTCTTTTTTTTTTTGTGTTTTAGAGCTATTTTTAGTTTTAGGGTTTTTAAGGTTTTTTAGTGTTTTTTAACGTTTTAGGGGTTTTAAGGGTTTTTTACATTTTAATATATTTTTATTTGTTTTTAAAGATTTTTATTTTTTTAGGTTCTTTAGGTTTTAAAGGATTTTTATGAGTTTTAGGAGTTTTCAAGGGGTTTTAGCGTTTTTCCATGTTTTTAGGTTCTTTTGGATTTTATAGGGTTTTTTCAGTTTTTTAGGGGTTTTAAGGATTTTAGAGTTTTTAAACATTTTTTGGGGTTTTAACAGTTTATATATTTTTTAGTGGGTTTTAGGGTTTTTATGGGTTTTATGGATTTCTAATGTTTTTAGGGGTTTTTATGGTTTTTACTATTTGGGGGATTTTAAGGTTTATTAATTTTTCATTAGTTTTTAGAGGTTTTTTGTGATTTTATGGTTTTTAGGGTTTAAGGGATTTTGAGGGTTTTTAGGGAATTTTTTGATTTTTAGGGTTGTTTTTATTTTTTAAGGGTTTTAAGGTTTTTTAGAGTTTTTAACGTTTTTAGGGGTTTAAAGGGTTTTTAGAGTTTTTAGTGGTTTTTTCGTGATTTTTGGGTATTTAGGGTTTTTAAGGTTTTTAGGGGTTTTAAGGGTTTCACAGTTTTTCATGGTTTTAGGGTTTTTTACATTTTCATGGATTTTTAGGGCTTTTTTTGTATTTTTATTATTTTTATGGTTTTTGAGGGTTTTTAGGGATTTGAGGGTTTTTAGGGTTTTCAGGGTTTTAGAGTTTTTAGGGATTTTCTGGGGTATTGGTATATTTTCGGGATTTTGAGAGTTTAATATGGGTTTTTAGGGTTTTTAGGGTTTTTATGGTTTTTCATGTATTTAAGGTTTTTTGGATTTTTTTAACATTTTTAGGGGTTTAAAGGGTTTTCAAAATTTTCAACGTTTGTTTTACGTTTTATGGGTTATTAAGGTTTTTAAAGGTTTTTAAGGGTTTTTTATGGTTTTTTGGGAATTTTTTATTTTTGGGATTTTTGGGTTTTTACGGTTTTCAGTGGTTTTTATGTTTTAGGGTTATTCAGGGTTTTTAGGGTCTTTTCAGTTTTTACTAGTTTTTTGAGTTTTATGGGGGTTTTATCTGTTTCTTGAGTTTTTTAAAAAACAATTGGTGTTTAAATCATTTTTAGATTATTTTTAGTGGATTTTAGGTTTTTGGGAGTTTTTAATTGTTTTCTAGGGGGTTTCAAGGATTTTAGTGGTTTTTTACATTTTTAGGGATTTTTATAGATTTTTAGGATTTTTACGGTTTTTATGGTTTTTCTAGAATTTTTAGGGATTTTCTTGGTTTTTAGGGATTTTCAAGAATTTTAGGGTTTTTAGGGGTTTTAGGGTCATTTGGATTTTTAGCATTTTTTTTTTACCTTTTTAGGATTTTATGGTTTTTTAGTGTTTTTTTAACATTTTAGGGGTTTTGTTTGTTTTAGAGTTTTCATTGCATTTTTAGGGTTTTTAAGGGTTTTTTTGGTTTTCAGGGATTTTTAGTGTTATGGGGTTTTTTACTTTTTAGGGATGTTTTGGGATTTTTTAGGATTTTTATGGTTTTTAGGGAATTTTAGAATATTTAATGATTTTGTGATTTTTTAGGGTATTTGGGTTTTTAAGGGTTTTATATTTTTTAGGGTCTTTTGGGATTTTGGGTTTCTTTGAGTTTTTAGGGCTTTTAATGTTTTATAGGGTTTTTAGTGGTTTTTGGTTTTTATAAGGATTTTGGATTTTTAAAGTTTTTTGTGGTTTTAATGGGGTTCAGGGGGTTTTTCAGGGTTTTTATGGTTTTTTATGTTTAAAGGAATTTTAAGGGATATTTTAGGATTTTAATGGTTTTCAGAGTTTTTTAGGATTTTACAGATTTTGTGGGGTTTTAGGGTGTTTTAGAATTTTTTAGGTTTTTAGGGGTTTTCAGGGTTTTTAGAGGTTTCTTAGGTTTATTATTGTTTTTATGTTTTTCATGGCTTTTTGGGATTTTTGGGTTTTTTGGGTTTTTCAGGGGTTTAGGTTTTTTTAAGGTTTTCAGCATTTTTAGGGTCTTATTGGGGTTTTTTGGAGTTTTTTACGATTTTTAATGTTTTTAGAGTTTTGATAGTTTCAACATTTTATGGGATTTACAGGTTTTTATAGTTTTTATTTGTAATTTTAATGTTTTTATTGGTTTTTATGGTTTTTAAGGTTTTTAGGTTTTTTATTGTTTTTTGTGGGTTTTCAACGCTTTTTTGGTTTTTTTGGTTTATTTTTGAGTTTTTAAATATTTTTAATTTTACAAGAGTTTTTAAACATTTTTAGGAGTTTTAAGTGTTTTTATAGTTTTTAGTGGGCTTTTAGGCCTTTTAAAGTTGTAAGTTTTTTAGGGTTTTTTATAGTTATCAAGGGCTTTCAGGGTTTTTGTGTTTTTTTTCATCTATTTTTAGGGATTTTTTAGGATTTTTATGAATTTTTAGGGTTTTTACGGTTTTTATGTATTTTTACAGTTTTTAGGGGTTTTCATGGCCTTTTAGGTTTTTTGCGTCTTTTGGGGGTTTTAGTGGTTTTTTGAGTTTTTCTGGTTTTTAATTTTTTTTAGAGTTTTTGAGCATTTTTAGAGGTTTTTAGGGTTTTTAGAGTTCTTAGAGGGGTTTTAGGGTTTTAATGGTCTTTAATCATTTAAGGGATTTTATGGATTTCAGGGGGTTTTTTTGGGTTTTTTACATTTTTAGGGATTTTTTTGGGCTTCTTAGGATTTTTATGTTTTTGGGGTTTTAGGGTCTTCTGAGTTTTTATATTTTTCTTGAGTTTTTTATGGTTTTTAAGGCATTTTATATTTTTTTTAAAAAAAATTATGGTTTTTAGGGTTTTTAGAGTTTTTAGTGGGATTTAGTGGTTTTAGAGTTTTTTGGGGTTTTAATGGATTTCAGGGGTTTTTCAGGGCTTTTTGGGTTGTGATATGTTTTCAAGGATTTTTATGGCTTTTTAGGATTTTTAGATTTGTTATGGTTTTTAGAGATTTTGAGGGTTTTTCGGATTTTGGGAGTTTTTCTATGGGTTTTAGGGGTTTTCATGGTTTTTAGGGTTTTTTTGGGTCTTTAGGGGGGTATTGACTTTTTCTAGTTTTAATGTTTTTTATATTTTTTAACATTTTAATTTTTTTAACATTTTAATTTTTTTAACATTTTTAATATTTTTAACATTCACTACTGGAAATATCACCTATACCCACGGTTTAGAACCGTGCGTATAGCCCATGAAACCATGGGTATAGGCTATACCCACGGTTTCATGGACCATGGGCTAGAGTGGCGTCGCAATAGCTCTATACCCACAGTTCCTATAAAACTGTGGGCATAGCCCAAGAAAAACTCAGATTACCCACGGTTTACCAAACCGTGGGTATATATCTATATCCACGGTTTCATAACCGTGGGTATATAGTTTTCCAGCACCCAAACTATACCCGCACAGCAGAATTACCCACGGTTTACCAAACCGTGGGTATACAGTTTCCCCCCGCACAACAGAATTACCCACGGTTTAATAAACCGTGGGTATAAACATTTTACCCCAGAAACTGCAGCTTCTAGCTTACCATCCTGCACCTCTGCAACTTCTGGCTTCCTACCATCCTTCACCTATTCCTACCATCCTGCACTTAAAAACAATAGAAACCAAAATACAAAATAGATGGATTTCAATCATGGTGGTGGGAAAATTAAAAATTCCAACTTAGATGGAGAAAAAGTGATAAAATTCCAGTATTCCAAAATGATGCATATCTTAAAATGATGAAAAAAAGAAGACATTCTCTATTTTACTAAGGTTATTACTAATCCAAATTCAATATTCCCATCGGTGTTAGAATCAAAAGAAAATGTTGGAAAAATCATGTCACACAGGAGTTCCCAGAACAAAACTGACTTACATTATCAATAATGATTACTACAAGACTAAGTTAAATCTAGGATATTATAAACCAACATAATACTAACCATTTATATTGCCTCATGTCCAAGATTGTGTAACCATATTTATTGCCTCATACTAACTGCAAGAACATAAAAACAACTAATTATGAACCTTTATTGCAAATGCTAACAAGAATGAAGTACGATAAAATCCAATATTGTACTTGCATGAATAATAAAAGATCATTTTTGGTCAAGGATCATGGAAATCAGTGAGGATCTATCCCAAATGAAAAGAAAAAATATAATGGAATTTCTGCTATGTCAAAAAATTAAAATCAAAACAATAAGACCATGTTTTTAGCAAACTCAAGTGACCATCCAGATTAAGGAAATTTGGAGTGCACTAACGTGAATATAGAAACGGCTAAAAAAGTGAATAAAAATATAGCTAATAATATATTGAACATGAATATGGGAGATTCAGACATTCACTAAAATTCTGGTTTTTATAGAGGATCTAAAACTAATTGTGGGAAGAATTTTGATTTGTGTCTGGATGCAGTGGGTATACATTTAACGCTGCCAAAATTTATGATGAAATGGTCATGACCGGGTTTACTCAATGTATCAAGACTTATAATGCCCTTCTAAATGAACTGGCTCAATTGGGAAATTGGAAAGCAGCAGAATCCATCTTTCTAGACATGAAAATAAATAACATGCTACTCCCAGACACTCAAACTACTCACTAACTCCATGCTTCTTGTTGTCTGACTCTTCACTATCAAAGAATGAATTTACACCAACATAGGTGTATCAATTCTTCTCAACATTCATCTAATGATGAACTCAATGAATCTTCAATAGGAATACCTCCTAGATCTCCTTAATCTAACTTTCCATCCCACATATGAAAATCTTTAGTTCTCTCTTTCTCCATGCTTGTTGTTGTCCTACTCTTCACTAACAATGAATGAATTTACACCAACATAGGTGTATCAATTATGCTCTACATTCATCTAATGATGAACTCAATGAAACTCCAATAAGAATACCTCATAGATCTCCTTTCTCTGACTTTCCATCCCACATATGGAAATCCTTAGTTCTCTCTTTGTATCTTTGAGATCTATTTCTATTGGTATATTCCAAGAGATTTCTTCCTTATTTTGAAAGAGAAATATATGTATTTCTTATATCTATAGAATCACCATGTCACCCTCCAAATATTGAGTCATGATCACCAATTTAATCCACTGATATTCTTTCTGAAATATAGAAATTTTTAACCTAAAGTCCTGTTAAGTCTATTCTAAAATAGTGTGTTCATTACCACCATGGTGTGGAACCTTCATCTTCCAGTAATACCTACAAAAAATTTCATGTTCATTACTTCGAAATAAACCTCTAACGTGAATACCACAAAAATCAACTCTATGACTATATGAGTGAACCTTGTTGTATCAAACATGAAAATGATGAAAAAAATCCTTTGATGATGCATTTGTTGGTCGACCCAGAAACTGTATTCAGGACTATTTGGACTTATGAATTTATGAAGACTTTTCTTGGAAAATCTGATTTCAAGTACTTGGGAGAATTTGGAAATATATGTACAGTAGCCGATGTGTTTATAAGTTTCCTTTTTGTAACACCTCACTCTTTTCTTGCATTGTAATTTAAAGTTCAAGGTAATAATTATCGACATCAAAAGAAAATAATTTCTCAACACACTCATATTAAACCCACGTAGATGAGGACTAATCAATTATAGTACTCAACCCATCATAGCGGTTGAAGCATTATGGAATTTATTGTCCTAAAGTGACAAGATGAGTTATTTATGCTAATCTAAAGTGAATCTAAAAGATGATAGATGAAGAAAGGTGCACATTTGGAAGATATGTTGAAGTGAAGAAAGAATGAAGATACATTTTCAAAAGATGACTCATAGACAAAAGCCCTCCACCTGCCTAGCCATCCCCATCCCTCCCCATTGCCCAGCCCCTCCCCATCCCTCCCCACTGCCCAGCCCCTCCCCAGCCCTCCCCACTGCCCAGCCCTCACCCTCCCCCCTGCCCAGCCCTCCCCCTCCCCCTTGCCCAGTCCTCCACCTGCCCAGCCCTCCCCCTCCCCCCTGCCCAGCCCCTCCCCCTCCCTCCCCACTACCCATCCCTCCCCCCTCCATAGCCCTCCTCCTGCCCAACCCCCTCCCCCTCCCCCCTGCCCATCCCTTTCCCTGCCCAGCCCCCTCCCCCTCCCCCCTGCCCAGCCCCTCCCCATACCTCCCCACTGCCCAGCCCCTCCCCATCCCTCCCCACTGCCCAGTCCCTCCCCATCCCTCCCCACTTCCCAGCCCCTCCCCATCCCTCACCACTGCCTAGCCCTCACCCCCCCTGCCCAGCCCTCCCCCTCCCCCTGCCCAACCCTCCACCTGCCCATCCCTCCCCCCTACACAGCCCTCCCCTACCCATCCCCCTCCCCCTTCCCCTCCCCCTCCCCCTCCCCCCTGCCCAGCCCTTTCCCTGCCCAGCCCCCCTCCCCCTCCCCCCCTTCCCGGCCCCTCCCCCTCCCTCCCCACTACCCAGCCCTCCCCCTGAATCTCCCTGCATGAAATATGTAGATGCATGACATGTTTTATTTGGATGCAGACCCAACCAGTTAAGGTACTGTAACTGTTAGAAAACATCCTAAAATTTTGATAAGGTACTACAACTCACTGTATTACAGAACAGACTATAACAGAAAACAAATCTAAAATCGGATGTCCAACTAAATATGTTCCCTTAAGGTATGTTTATTTAAGGTAATACAACTCACTATAATACAAAACATATTATAACACAAGAAATACCAGTCAAACTCATGAAGAATGTGATTATCACTGTATCATTTACTGCTTGAGTTGTAAAGAATATGAACTTCCATACATCCTATCATGTTGAAGAGTTAGTTGGGAAAAAAATACCTTCATCAATCCTCGTTGAGACATAAATGATACACATATCTTAAGTTTCTTCTCCATGCTTGTAAATCGAAGGCATTCATTCCATCAGCCCATGCACATTCACCAATATTTCGGTTCATCGCTATGCTGGGATGAGAATAATCAAAGAATGTCTAGAAACTCTTATACATGACCCACAAAAATCAATATACAGTGGAGTCAATAGTGAAAACATATCACCTGCATTCATATGTTGGATGAAAGGGAGGTTAACTCAATGATTTTACGACCAATAACCTGCATTCATATAGTGTGTAAATGAAAATGAAAAATGATGCATGGTAGGGAGGTTAATTCCATAATTTTAGGAAAACATACCTGTTGTAGAGATCTGGCACTTATTAGTGCAGGATTACCTTGATCTCTTCATGTGCAGAGTGAGTCACCTGCAATATATAAATAAAAAATAATCAATATTCATCTTAAAAGATGAAGTGAGTAATAATTTATGAAAAAGTATTATGCGAAGGGAAATACTGCAAATTGTCTAGGAGATTATTTCAACGATATTACGAGAACATACCTATTGCGGGGCGAGCAACACATCCGTCAAGATTCGATTTAAGTGGATGCTCTGGGTAGTTTTGTTAACATCCACCTCACCTGTGCACTTACTTTGTGTTTCCAGCGCACCCTTAAAGAACACATTCAGCTTCCAGAATGTTGATTCACTCTGCATCCCACATACCAATTATGGCCGGAAACAGAGAGGAAACGAAGCATTTGTGCTACAATGAATAGTCAGAAATGGCAGGTTTAATGATAGCAACCAGAAGTGTTTACCTTCAAGTAGAAGACAGTGCCCCATTGATGATTGTTTAGAAGGCGTTGAAGAAAGGTGATGTCTTGGGAGTGGTCGATCCTCTAATGTGTCATGGTAATCAACTAAATCAGCTGCAAATTCATTTATGGGAGCACTTGAAGTCCTACTGCATCATATTATGAAAATATGAGTCTGGGGTTAAATTGGATATTTGAGTATGCAGTTGAGTAAAAAGAAAACTTTTCATGATTTAAAAAATGGTGTGGTAAAACCATACCTTTAGCGACGGTGGATAAGTCGACACTGTGACCAGCTCCTCCCCCAGCCCCTCCCCCTCCTTCTCCACTGCCCAGCCCCTCCCCCTCCCTCCCCACTGCCCAGCCCCCCTGCCCAGCCCCTCCCCCTCCCTACCCACTGCCCAGCCCCCCCTGCCTAGCCCCCCTTGCCCAACCCCTCCCCCTCCCTCCCCACTGCCCATCCCCCCTGCCCAGCCCCTCCCCACTACCCAACCCCTCCCCCTCCCTCCCCACTGCCCAGCCCCTCCCCCTCCCCACCTGCCCAGCCCCTACCCCTCCCTCCCCACTGCCAAGCCCCCCCTGCCCAGCCCCTCCCCACTGCCCAACCCCCCCTGCCCAACCCCTCCCCCCTCCCTCCCCACTGCCCAGCCCCCCTGCCCAGCCCCTCCCCACTGCCCAACCCCTCCCCCTCCCTCCCCACTGCCCAGCCCCTCCCCCTCCCCACCTGCCCAGCCCCTCCCCCTCCCTCCCCACTTCCCAGCCCCCCTGACCAGCCCTCCACTGCACCCCCACCCCCCTCTCAACCTTCCCCTCCCAGCCCCCCCCCCCAACCCTCCACTGCAGCCCCCCATCCCAAGCCTCCCCTCCACTGCTAAGGCCAAGATTAGATGGAGAGATAATAATTAACACACCAAACCATAAAAACAAAAATGGAATGTGAATATTACCTAAAGAATTGTCAAATAACACCCCCGATGAAAACATAATCCAAAATGCATTTCATTGCATAAAGAAATTCACATACAAGCAGTCCACCAATACAAAAAAAAATTAAAACTCCAACACAAGTCTCTCTACTAAGTCAAAAATGGAGGGGATTAATATCCCCCCATCACCATCATCGTCATCCCCATGTCCAGCATCATCATCACCAGCAGCAACATCATCATCATCATCATCAGCAGCAGCAATATCATCACCAACAACATCATCAACAATATCCTCGCCAGCTCTATCGCCACCACCGTCATCGCCACTAGGACCCTCATGGGAATCACCCGAGGCATTATGTAAAGAGAGCATTGATGCTATACATGAATCAAAAGTGGCAGCAACCTCTGGTGGTAGTGACTGACTCAACATTGACATAGCTTTCATGAAATGTTCATTTATTAGCTTACCTTTTTCACGCTCCTCTAATACTATTTTCTTTGTCGCAGCTAATTCAGCACGCGTACTTTCCAACTCAGAGGCCTTAGAGGCATTAGAGGAGTCTTATGATGACCAATACCTAGAAGGGACAATGTTTTTGCCTGGTCTACAACGGACTCTTCCTGGATGCTCCACACCTAACACCTGACTCAAATGATCATTTGGCCCTAAGTTGTCAGCTTCCTCATCCATGGACTCCAAGGAAGAATGTTGAAATTATACAAATATTAAATTATGAATTTCGTATAAATGTTTGAAATATATATATAAAAACATACAATTTTTTCTTGTGTTTGTGAATTAACTGTAGTTCCATCTTTTCTTTTCCTAGTGAAGCAGAATAATTTGACACGAGGTACAGGACCTTCAATGCCCCATTTAGCTTACAGAATATGAGAAATGCAGAAATTTGGATTACAACCATATATGATAAATGCAAAAAATTGGATTGAACGTACCAGTTGCTTCTCATGATCGGGAATTGTAGTGCACCCCAATGTGTGTAGATATATCATTTCATCTTTGTTTTTTTTTGTTTTTCGCCGACACTTCCTAAGAAAAAAAAACAATACAAGTAATAAGAATTAAATTTTATATAAAAACCATTAAATATGGGTAGTACCTTATACTGTTCAGTCTTCCAATGTGCGATCATTTTTTGATATTGACTTTTTGGACAGTCAGGGTTTGTGGGTACACCCTCTAACTCGGTACCCACTCTGCTCCTCCAACCAATATGTAACTCATACTTGTATGACCGCCAATACTCTCCAAGATCACTCAACCTAGAAGCTTTGGCAGCTTCACCATAAGGAAAGTTAAATTGACTCTGCAACGAAAATGTTAAGTCATATAAATACATTACTAATATAAATATAAATTTATAAAATTTTCGTACCCATATCTGCGCCCATGCCCTATCCTTGATGTCAGCACTGATATGTCTCCATGAGACCAGTTCCACCAGAACGATATCATGATATTTGGATAAAGTATCCATGAAACTTCTACACTCCTTAGCATTTTTACCTACCATTTGATTTTGAGGATTGTAATCCACTATAATCTGAGTTTCGCGATTCCAGGCATCCCGCATTTGAGTGCGCCCACGTCGCCTACTAGAATATGCCACTAAATAATAGAAGAGGTGAAAAGAGAAGAGTTAAGTGACAATACAATAAGACAAAAGTGAAATTATATAATTTCAAACATTTATAATAAAAAAACCTGATGCAGGCTCCTGAATAGGCTATGAGGCATCCGTGGACTATGCTGGATCAGCATCCTCCGAAGGAAGTATCTGTTCCACACCATGATCCGGCTGATCTTCATGATCAGGAGTGGAAACTGAAGGAACAGACTCAATATGTGCATGATGGATGGTAGGAAAAGGAGGTGGCGTAGACGTGTCCGAATATGCGTAGTAGGTCTGGGGATACATGAATGGATATGGAAATTGTGGAGGTGAGAACATCGGTCGAGTCGGCGTGGACATGGAATGGGAAAAAGAGGGTAAATGGGATGATGACGGCAGCATGTATGGGAACATTCCAGGGGTCTCAAGCGGAGGGTGGACATGTGTGGTAGATGGGATTTCCACTGATGGGTCAGTGTGGGGAGTGGTAAGACGGGAGCTCCGCCTATGTCTAGGTGGATCCCTGCTCGGTCCCATACTAGGAAGAGGAATCTCTGAAGTTATATATCCCTAAAATAAATTTGATCAAAAATATGAACTTCATATTATATGTAATTTAGATGATAAATATTAGAATTATTATACTCACTGAAGACAACTCACGCTCGCGTCTAACAGGATCAACATCAAATAATCTTTTCTTGCGAGCTTCTGTAGTTTTATTCATAATCTGTATAAGAATGAAATAAATATTTTTTAGAAACAATTTTTATAAATCATACATACAACTTAGAAGCCAAAGAAGACAAAAAATGTCATAACATCTTTCAGTAGTGATAATTTACAACCAAGTTATACAATGTCTAAAACCACATTTTAAACCCAGTTTTCTGAATTGAAATAAATATAATTAAATGAAACGAAACCAAACAATACTAAAATAGACATATCATTCCAAACTAAAACTAAATTATAGTAATTACATTCGTATCAACCTGAGAAAATCACGTCAATGTAAACTGAATGAACTCTGAATATATATGGTTTCTTTTATATATTACCCTCCACTACCTCTGGTTCAACATCATCTCTCACAATGGGACAATTTGTGTCATCAAATACAATATTTTGGCTAACACCTATGGCGTCAATGGTGAAAATTTCATCCCCAGCATCATGAAAAATATGTCTTGGGATTACTTAATTAATGACATCATAATCAGGATTCAAATGATCTTTCACATAAAACACTTGTTTTTCCATTGATTCCAAAATGTATGGTTCATCGGTATGTAGGAATCAACTCATGTTAATAACTCTAAATCCGCAATAATCAATAAATGTACCATGTCGTGTCATTGAATCAAACCATTTACATTTCATCATAGTGACTCGACCTTGAGAGTAGTAATCCAATAACAATATTTTCTCAACCAGCCCATAATAATACACATCTTCATATCGAGGTCGACTATCTGATGCACTGGAATAACAATCTGTTCTAGCAGTTAACATAACTCCATCATGTTGTGTTCTCATTTTCACCGCTTTATCAGTTGTAAAAAATTTATATCCATTGATTATTAAAGATTTGCAGTCACGGACCAAAGAATTGGGACCAAAATCCAACGCTCTTAATTCTTGAGAAATGAAGTCAGCAGGTAAACTCAATACCTGAAATACATATGAGTAATATAATTAAATATATATCTATATTTTAAGGTATATAATGTAATGGTCATACCTTTTATTTCAACCAAACTGGGAAATCTTGGCTATGCATAGCCTCTCTCCTTCTCAACGGCAAAGACCGATGAACTCTACTTATAATTTGTTTATGTTCTCTACATAAAATGACAATAAAAGTATAAGGTATATGTGATATGATATCGTATGAGATAACATATATATATTCAAATTACTTACTTGATATAGGCATTGAACAAACCACAATTAAACAAGACTGTTCGATGTGACATATTCTGCTCTTCAAAGCTCAATGTAACCAATGTATATAACCCGACAATTCCACCTGTTTTGGGAAGAGATAGAAATGAGGGCTGAATTTCCTCATACTGATCATCTTCATTTCTCATTGGTAGATTATGTCTTCTGCTCACATCAGACAAATACATTGAACAAAAATCCATACATTCTTGGGCCAGATAACTCCTCACAATGGAACCTTCAGGATAATTCTTATTTCGGACATATGATTTCAAAGTGCACATATTTCTTTCAGTGGGATACATCCACCGAAAAGCGACTGGTACCCCAAGAAGTGTCTCAGTTGGAATATGAACTGTTAAATGCAACATGCAAGTGAAAAAGGATGGAGGAAAATTTTTTTCCAACTCACACAGAATTAACGGAGCCTCTTGCTGTATTTTTATCAACAATGATTTGGATAACATTTTAGCACAATGGTCTCTAAAAAATGACACAACTGACTCACTGCCACTCTTACATTATTGGATAGAATATGTCGAATTGCTATTGGAATCAATTCATGAAGCAGGATGTAATAATCATGAGGTTTTAGGGATTTCAATTTCAAATGTATTCTGTTGACTCGTTTAGATATGTTGCTGGAATAGCCATCTGGAACCTTGATATTCTCTAATATTGCCATAAATCGATCTTTCTCTACCGGTGTCATCACATAAGAAGCACATGGAACTTTCCATTTGTTTTCACCGATACAAACAGGATGTAGTTCTAGTCGAATACCCCAATCCAATAAATCCCGATGAGATCGGAGGTCATCTTTGGTCTTCCCCTTAATATTCAAAAGAATTGCAAGAAACATTTCACATATATTTTTCTCAATATGCATTACGTCTAAACAATGACGTAACAAATTAGTAGACCAATATGGCAACACAAAAAAAACTTCTCTTTTTTCCAATTGTAAGTGACTTCAGTATCATCATTCTTCATCTTTCGAGATTTCAACTGACCTTTCCCTAATGAAAAGCTGAAATCATTCAATTCATCAAGCACATCACTTCTTTACATACGTTGAGGTGGTTCTTCAGTGTCAACATTATTATCAAACCTCCGACGATTCTTTTTGTATTGATGATCCATTGGCAAGAATCGGTGATCCCCATGAAACTAAAACTACGACGATATTTAAGCCTTCTCGATCGTGTATTCTTCATACAAACAGGACATGATAGTTTTCCCTTCGTGCTCCACCCAGACATCATTGCATAGGCAGGAAAATCATTTATGGTCCATAGAAGGGAAGCTCGGAAAAGTATTCTTTAAAGAAGCATCAAATGTCTGCACACCTAAATCCCAAAGTTGATTCAGCTCTTTTATTAAAGGCTGCAAGTAGACATCTATATCATTACAAGGATCCAAAGGTCCAGATATCAGTATACTCAATAAAGTGAAAGGTTTTTTTCATACACATCCATGGAGGAAGATTATAAACATGAATAAAAAACGGCCACGTGCTATGAGCAGTAAGCATCTGACCAAACAGATTAAAACCATCACATGATAGGCCCAATCTGACATTACGCACCTCAGTTGCAAAATCAGGATGTTGTGCATCAAATGTCCGCTATGCTAATCCATCTGCAAGATGGACCAGCTCATCATTACCTTTAATTCTCTCAACATCATGACATCGCATATTAACTGATATTTCTGGAGACATGAATAGATTTTCAAGTCTGGGAATCAATGGAAAGTGCCACATGACTTTCCGTGGCACACGAGATGGTGTTCCATCTGCATTTGTCTTCCATCGAGATGTACCACATTCTTTACAGTCATTACGTTCAGCTATTTCCTCCAAATATAAACTGCAATCTTTTAGACAAGCATGGACTTTATTAGTAGAAAATTCAAGCTGCTTAATTAACTTCCATTCCATGTAATGATTGGAGGGAATATCTGCACCATCAGGAAGAAAGTCCTTCAAAAATGTAAGAATATAATCAATGGCGGTATTAGAAATCCCATACATGGTTTTTCCATGATATAACTGCATTAAAAATTCCAACTTGGTCATTTTAGTACATTCTTGATATACTGGATTTCTGGCATCATCCAATAAATTTTTCACTCTCTCAACATCATCGTCTTCAACATTTTCCTCGTGTGTATTGATATCATTGTATTCTTGCACCGGCATGTTATCTCTCTCGGAATGATGCACATATGGAAATCGATCAAATATCAAATTCTCTATGTCACTTCGTCCATTTCATTTATGAACAGTTGGAGATTGACTCGTCTCTCCATGGTGAAACCAAACATTATAGTTAGCTTGAAATCCAAATTTCGTTAAATGGTAACTAACTTCTTATCATCTTAACCATGATCTTCCAACACAATTATAGTAGGGACACTGTATACATCCTCCATCTGATGCATTGTTAAATGAAAAATCTAAAAAATTCTCCAAATTACTTTGAAACTCGGTTGAAATCTGATCAGTACGATACATCCAGCTTCTATCCATTCTATAACAAGAAAAAAAATTATCATTCAATCAACAATGTAAATCATATTTAAAAAATTCATTACAACCAATTATACTATTAAATTAATCAATGCATATTAGTAGCTATCAAAACATATTTAATGACAAGAGGATTCCATGATTGAATAAGTAGTAATAATAAGAATGATCAGGATAAACCATCTTTCCATATTTATTTTCCATGTAAATCTAGAAAGGATCACATTAGATATCATTGTAAATCCTAACCCTAGATAAGAAATCCGAGATCTATTTCCTTTACAAGGATAATAAATAATATCTAGCAATAATAAGAATAACAACAAACAAATGATATATTATATTTAAATCTCAAGGACTGATTAAATTCTAAGTAAATGGTTTGGTTGCTTGGCTTAAAAAATCATGCTCTAAACCGTTACATGTTGTTCAATTCACCTTTAAATATAAAATTAAAATGTTACGTTAATACATAGTAAAAAACTTTAAATTTTTTTAAAAAAAATATTTAACTAATTGTTTTTCATAATTTATGGAACATACATTATCAAGATTTGAAGATGATTTCCATGTGTTATTGGTCATAAAATTTGGTATGTTAATTATGTATCATTCCATGATTGGTTTAAGAATTATGTATGTACTCACATAATTATGTTAAAAATAAATTATAAATGGTATTTTCAGATAAAGCACTATATATGATCATAATGTGTCTTATATAGTCTAGCACGCTTAAACAATTAATTGAGCATGATTTTTCAAATGAATTCAACTAAAATGTTATTGTACCACTCAATACAATAATGAATTATTTATTTTGAAATACAAATGACTGTTAATTTCTCATTATTTAGGTTGTTCAAAATAGTTCAATAGAATACAATAATATTTTGGAGTTTGTTTCAGCTTGGTGTTTAGTGAAAAGTAAGATATCAAAGAGAAAAAAATTTAGACATAGAAAAAAATATTGGTGTGTTACAATGAATATTAAATTATTCCTCCCTATGTGTTGTGATCATTATTGGTTTGCAAATCTATTCTCTTAGGATGGTATGAGCATGGTCTTCCTGGTTTCGCATCGTATGGTTTGCAACAGGTCATGACCACATGGAACAACCCCAAGAGATGATTTAGATATTTCAGTTCATCTATGCAGAGTTTTTTTGGATTTGGTCATTTGAGAGGGTATGGCGTCAGCCATCGGATCGAGACTGTGCTTTGACACATGACACTTGCTTGTTGAATCACTTTGCAATAGTGGAGAGCTTCATCACATTCAAATGTTAGGGAGGGGCAGTTTTTATGTTGTCAATCTGGTTTTATTTTCCTTGACCCTTAGGGAATTATTTTTCCCAATTCATGATGTATTTGTGTTTTCCCATTCATCCCTAAAAATGCAGTCTTATCTTAATAAAAAATTGAAGGCCTTCAGGCCTTTGGAGGAGGTATGAGCTCAGTCAAGTGTCTTTCGAGTCATCTATTTATCGAACATTTTTTCCACACATAGTTAGTTTTTCTTGATAGTCACCCTCTTCTTCTGGTATGGGTAAAGGTTAAATATTCCACCTATGTTGGGGCCTTCTATAATATCATCTATCTATAATCAACTGTGCTCTTCATAATTTCATTGCAGACAAATCAGCCTTAAACGGTGTGGATCAATCTCCTATAAAAAGAATAGTAGACATGATGGTCTGTGAGGTTGAACTCATTAGGTTTCTTAGGTTTTTGTATCTTGATTATGTTATTTTCCATGTATGTAGGGAAATAATTGTAAAACTTCTCCTTTAATAAGTAATACACTTTATCCATCTGTTCCTCAAGTCATGGGTGACCCAGATCACTTTTTTCTTCCATTCAAGGGAGAATTTATTGTTAATGCCGCTCAATGGGAGGTGTCATGTGATTTAGGGCCTTCCTAGGTGCTTGAATTGGAACTAATACTGTTTTTAGGGTAAGAGAAGTATTATATACCACATTAATGCCTATACGCAGGGGTGTCGAGACACTTGTCCATTTCATTCAAGTAGGTAGCTACCACATTAGGCTCTTCTTTGGTCAAAATAATGGTAGGAGAAATTGCTCCCCAAAAACCTGGAAGGTTGAAACATCCTCCCGGAAGAAGCCTCCAAATATCTTCATGTTAACCATTTACCCTTAATTCATCCTAGTCACTCCAAGCATCCAGAAATGCAACCATAATTGGGATGGCCATCATTGGGAGGTTGGTGTAGTGGAGCGGAGTAGGTTTCAACAACCAAAAATGTTTCCTAGGTGTCCCCACAAGCTTAGGACCTCGAGAAGATAAATGCTTAGAAGACGTTGGGTGAAAGTAAGCATCTTTTTCCACAGTATCCACAATAGGAAATTCATCAACATCATCGTACTCATCACCATTTTCTGGCCGCAGCATGGAAAGTACTCAATGCGAGTATTTGCAGTGACCACTTTAGGAATGTATGAGGGCATAGAGGTTCCCAAGGTAATGACCCACATTTTCAGGATTCTCAAAAAACGAAATGACAATGGGTACTAACACATAACCAATTATAGTAAGAGAAACTTCCCTAGTTTATAAGATCTTCCATAAAGCACTAGGGGACCGGTCGCGAGTGGATGTGTGGCCTTTGAAAAGGTCCCATTACGTCCATGCCATTGGGAAATCAGCCTCAGGGGAATGAATGGTATACTCCCAGAAAGAGATTCAGTAGCTTGTTCGGACTCCCTTGAGGTCATGACCCCATATTTTACAATTTTCCTCGGGGGGGGGGGGGGGACGAGTGGATTTCAAAGGAATTTTCCTAGACAAAAGTTTCCAACAACTCCCGTTTTCTTATCCTTCAACTTTTCACCATATGCCTTGAAAGTTATCACGAGGGGAACTAGATCAACTAATTGGTCATGGGTATATGATTTAACGGAGGCCTCAGCATTGTTATTGGTGAGGAAGGGTATAAAATACCCAGAGTTCGGATGTTTGGCCTGGCACTGGGTGGGTGAACATCAGCCATAATTGACAAGCTATCATAAGATGCTTATCTTGGCAGAAACTGTTGAGAGTGGGAGGACACAACTTCAAAACATAGTTAAATTGAAGAATAAATTTATAGGGTGAATATCCTTTTCAAATAAGATCTCCTACAATATGGGCTACCCAGATGCCTTATCTCAATGAAAATAAGTAACCTTGGTTGAAAAATTCTTCAGATGCATTATTCGTAATAGTAGCGGTAGGGAAATCATAAGGATGATAATAGAAATGCTAGTAGATTTTGAGATAAGCAATTAATTCCTACTCATTCTTTATAGTTTTCTCATCTTTCTTATCCTTTGAAGCCCAAACTACCAACATAACCCCACTGGTACTCTGAAGATACGGTCGGAGGGTGGAATGCAGAATTAGTAATTATTTGATAATGTTATAACCTCCTATAATCAACCAAGAATCATCGATATCCTCCCATAACATTAATGGAGAATCACAAGTAAAATTACCTTGTTTAAGAGATGTTGAGGTGGAGACGAAGGCCAGGGGGTCCAGGTCGGGAGCTGGGATGCGAAGCCGGGACGCGGAGCCGGGAGGCGGAGATCGGACGCAGAGCCGGGACGCTGAGCCGGGACGCGGAGCCGGGAGGCGGAGGCCGGGGAGGGGAGTCGGAGAGGGGAGGAGAGGGTCGTGAGGCGATGGTCGGGGAGGGGATGACAGGGTCGGGAGTAAGGGTCGGGGAGGTAGGGTTGAATGGGGGGAGCACTGAGTGAGGAGGAGGCTGAGGAGGAGCCCGATAGTTCGGGAAGTATGCTGTTTTAATACCCACAGTTTTAATAAAACTGTGACATACAAGTTTAAACTACACCTATAAAGATAATCATTTTTATTTTTAGTTAAAACAAAAAATATGGGAATGGAATTTTAAGGAAGCTAGTAACATTAAAAAAAATAGTAAATATAAAAAAAATGCAAATGAATTAGCATGAAATTTCTTAAATTAAAGTAAATTGAAAGACAAAAACATGACATATGAGAATACTTATGTGTAGAGGTTGAGAATACTAGGATCCTTACTAAAAAAAATTCCATATGCTATATTTTTAGAGATCTACAAGGTAGAGTCTCATCATTCCCTAGTGTTCACCATCACGGGAAGTACAAGTAACATCCACTAGTCATGACCTATCATGCACTAGCATGCGCCCGGTGGGAAGTCCAAGTAGCATCCACAACCCATGACCTATCATGCACTTGCATGTTTCTGATGGCCTGTGCAACCAATATTTGTTGGGTCGGGAGGTCTCGTAAACCAGAGGAGTACATTTACTAGGTTCCCCCATTAATACCCAAGGCTTCCCATGTGACACTATTTTGGTACAAGTAATCCAAGAAGTTCAACCATGATAAAAGGTACCATCTATAATAAAAAAATTCTAAGATTCCTTAAAACTAGTTTTCCTTACATAAAACAAAGTCCTCAACCCATAATAGACAAAATCAGCATTAATTTGGTCAATACTATCCACTTTGTCCAAACAACAGATTTCCTAAGAAATTTCTCTCCAAATTTTTTTTATAAATCAAGGGTAATCATTCCACTAAAACACAGCCATGTATTTCATGGAAATTCATATGATGCATTACATCAAACACATGGTGGGCGACATGTAAAACCAATGTGTTTTTATAATTTTAAACAACCATTACACCACAGATTTAAGAAATGAAGAGTGAAAGTATGATTAATAGCAATCCTCAATAACATTAAATACCATAAATTTACATTAAAAATTCTTTTAAAATCATCAAGAATGTGTGGTTCAATAAATGACAGAAAATACAAAGAGTCACCTACCTTTATACAGAGCGAGATCAATTTAAGAGGGCATCATCCATGGAATAATACTCTTAAATAACTATAAAGACATCTTTAACAAATTAGAAACCCAGATACAAAGAATCAAGCAATCTATTGGGACCCCAGAAGTGAGAACACTTACCAACAAGCCATGGGTTAAAAGCACCCAACTGGGTGCGGATGACACATATAGAGCTAATCTTACTCCCAAGTTCAAAAGCCCTATAAATTTTTGGTCATCGATTGAGTGAGGAAGTCGCTCAACCTAGGAGAAATTGCTCAACATCAAAATGTCGTCAACTAGAGGAGGGGGGAGTGCGTGGACCAGAGCAGGAGGGGGGATGCGCATGGACCGGAGGAGGATAAGGATGGGGGATGTGCGCCGTCTGGAGGAGGGGTGATGATCGTCGACCGGAGGTGGGTAAGGGAATTCAATTGAAGGAAACACAGGGGAGGGACTAGATGGGGGGGGATTTGTGGCCCGACGAGTGAAGGGGATCGAGCAGGGGTAGGGCAAAATATCGGGCCCTCTATTTCGACGGTTCAATAAAAACCGTTGGGGTAGAATTTCTATACCCACGGTTATTAATAAACCGTAGGTATAGGTTACCTTGAATCAGGCTATTCCCACGGTTTAAAAAACCGTGGTATAGCTCTGTGGGGATAACCCCTCTTTCTAGTAGTGATTTTTAGGGATTTTAAGGGTTTTTAGAGTTTTTAGTGGTGTTTTAGGGTTTTATGGGTTTAGGGTTTTTAATGGTTTTTAGGGGGTTTATTGTTTTCATGGGTTTTTAGGGTTTTTTATATTTCATATATTTTTTGGGATTTTGAAGTATTTTTAGGATTTTTTTATGTTTTTAGGATTTTTAGGCCTAAAAACTAGGCACTCCTAGGAAAGAATCCAAGCACGATCAAGTGACCAAGAATCAGAGAGCACAAAACCTCTTGAATCCCCCCCATTTAGTATCCATAAGCAAGCATGCACCACCATTTTAATAGAAAAGCACCAAAAAAACTAAGGCAACATTAACAAAAAGCAAAAGTATCCATGACCAACATAAAATCCAACAAGAACAAACACTGTGAGCAGCAGCACCACCAGTCCACCATCCACAAAAAAAATATCCAAAGGAAATGATCCCTTCCTAAAGCCTCAATGATACATCATAAGGATCCACAACAGTAAGCACTCTGAGGTACAGTATGGAAAAGGAAAGGCCCAAGCAAAGACAACACCCAAAGTGAAGCTAACACCCACAACAAACAACACCTTCACCACTCATGAACACACACACACACACACACACACACAAAACACTCACACACACACACACACATGCACCACCACCCACCCACCACATGCACACACACACAACCCTTACACACTCTCTAACCCAAAAACACCCTGCCAATGCACAACTAGCCAAGACCAGAGACAAAACCTTCCCCAGAAATAGCACCCTCCCAAACCTAAGAACAACCTTCAGTGCCCGACGATCCTCCAACTCACCTACAGCACCAGACCATCTGGTGAAAAGAGGAAACCAACCACAATAGAAATAGAACCACCTCCAAACCAACCCTGATCCCCAACACAAGGTTCCAAGTCCACCTGCAACCAACAACACAGCAACACAACTTGGAGCCAACCTTACTCCGCACTGCTCGAGCATCAGGAAAGGACCCAGTTCCCACAAAACATGAAATCCCCTGTCAGAAGGAATCACTATGCCAACAATCTAATCTAACAATAACCTCATGCTTCTCATAACCCACCAAAACAAAAACCACACCAAAATGAAGACAAAACATTACCACGACACCCAAAAATATCCTCCCAAACCTACCCCTCCAAAACCTAAAAACCTAGACATCCAAGCCCACCCCCTATCACATCATGCCAGTATCATACTGAAAAATGGATCCCACAACCTCCAAGTAGGCACCACTCCAATCCATCCTACAAAGACCCATCATGTGGTTGTAACCCCCAAAATCAAGCCATACCGGAACTCATACCCCCTCCGATAGCAAAGTAAAGAACCAACAATACTAGAAATAAATCATAACAAACCCCCCTACAACCCACAATAGTAGAAACAAAAAACCGAGGTAACCCGCAACAACAAGAAGCGCCAACATGGAGAAGAAACCACCCAACCTCCCCTTCATACGGCCAATAACCAATGCAAATGAACATCACAATGAAACAACCACCAGACCACCCCAGCTCCAAACCAGTAACAGACCGCCAAAAACTAGAGGTCCCATTAATAGCAAAAAACACCAACCTCCAAGGTCACCACCAGCCACCCAAGAAGTCCCCAGTTAGCCAAGAATCCACCAAGAGCCCAAAAAAGACAAAAAATGACTTCGGAAATGAAGCCTTGCCTTCAAACTGAAAACAATAACACTTTCATCCCACACACCAAAATCCTTTCACCCTAAAAAATAGCAGCCAAAAACATGAACAAAAACACCTCACTACCATCAGAGCATAGACCAAGCCAAACCAAGCACCTGCATCCCCTGCCGTACCTCTACCAGAACTCCAACACCTAGACTCCACCCTAACAGAACTACATGAAAAGCCCCTCAAGACATCCCCATCAACCCAAAAACTACACCTAAGAACCTAACAACACAAGCCCCTACAACAAGTCCCACCCTGCCATAGAAAGACTCCCAAAAAGAACCTTATAGCAACCATCCACACCTATAGACTGTGTGACCTAGAGGACATCCATGACCCTCATACCAAAAAAGATAAACTAGATCAATAACTACTTATAAGAAAAGATCAAAGAAAATTCCAACCATGAACTAGCTTCTAATTAGCCTTGGAATTAAGGAACTACTTGCAAGGAGAGATTTTAGAGTATATAGTAGATGCTAGCTTGATCCATAGATAATTAACATAATGGTGTGGGGAACCATTCATATGAGAATTATGTTCCATCTAAAGGAGGTAAACTAGAAAACCAGACCCTAGCCTACCCAAAAGTGGTGTTTTTTTGGGTTTTAATGGGTTTTTATAAGATTCTATGGTTTTTAGGGGTATATGGTTTTCAGGGTTTTTAGGGTATTTTACATTTTCTGATAATTTAAGGGATTTTTAAGATTTTTATTGGTTTTAGGGATTTTAGTGATTTTGAGGGATTTTAGGGGTTTTCACGGTTTTAAGGGGTTTTTAAGGTATTTAGGGTCTTTTTGGGTTTTAGGGGTTTTTTTTGAGTTTTTAGGAATTTTAAGGTTTTTTAGCTTTTTAATTTTTTTAGGGGTTTTATGGATTTTTAAAGTTTTTAGTAGGTTTTTAGGGTTTTCATGTCTTTTTAGGGTTTTTAAACTTGTAGGGATTTTTATGGTATTCAGGGTTTTTTTTATTTTTTATGTTTTCATGGCTTTTTAATGATCTTTTAGTATTTTTTTATCTTTTTTATATATTTGGAGGGTGTTTAGGGTTTTAGGGGGCTTTCAGGGTTTTTATGGTCTTTTAATGCTTTTTGGTTTTTTTGAGTTTTTTTTATTTTTAGAGTTTTTAATGTTTTAGGGGTTTAAATGGTTTTTACAGTTTTTAGTGGTTTTAAGGGTCTTTATTGGGTTTTAGGATTTATTACGGTTTCAAATAGTTTTTATGTTTTTAGGGGGCTTTCGGAGTTTTTAAGGTTTTGTAAATTTTCAGTGATATTTAGTACTTTCTTAGGACTTTCATAGTTTTAGGGATTTTAAGGATTTTGAGGGGTTTAGGGTTTTAAGGGTTTTAAGGGGTTTTTAGGGTTTTTAGGGTCTTTTGGGTTTTAGGTTTTTTATGATTTCACAAGTTTTAATGTTTTTAGAGCTTTATAACTTTTTAGGGGTTTTAAGTGATTTTAGAGTTTTTAGTGGGCTTTTACGGTGTTCATGGGTTTTTACGGTTTTTATGTTTTTAGGGGTTTTCTGGTTTTTAGGGCATTTTTAGGGTTTTTTATGTTTTTATGGGTTTTGGGGGGTTTTAAAATTTTTATGTTTTTATGATTTTTTATGGTTTTTAGGGATTTTGTGGGTTTTTTGGGCTAAACAAGGGTTTTTAGGGTTTTCCATGGTTTCTAGGGTCTTTTTTGCGTTTTAGGGATTTTTTGAGTTTTTAGGGCTTTTAGGTTTTGTAGAGTTTTTTTAGCATTTGTAAGGTTTTCAATGTTTATTTTTGGTTTTTAGGATTTTTAGTATTTTTTATGGTTTTAGGGGTTTTTATTGTTTTTAGGGTTTTTTGGGTTTTGAGTGTTTTCTACATCTTTATAGATCTAGGTGTTTCTTAGGATTTTTATGGTTTTTAGGGTTTTTTATAGTTTATAGGGATTTTGCGGATTTTTATGGTCTTTTAGGTTTTTTAGTGTTTCTCAGGGTTTTTTACATTATATTTTGGTGTAGGTCTTATTTTGTGTTCTTAAGGAGTTTAAAGAATTTTTAGAGTTTTTTTTATCATTTTTATGGTGTTTAAGAGTTTTTAGTGTTTTTTTTGGGTTTTAGGGTTTTTAAGGTGGGTTTTTTTATGTTTTTAGGGGTTTTATGGTTGGCAAGGGTTTTTAAGTGTTTTTAAGGTTTTTTATGTTTTCATGAATTTTTTTGGAGTTTTTATGATTTATATGGTTTTTAGGGATTTTTTGGGTTTTTAGGGATTTTGAGGGGTTTTCAAGTGTTTTTCATGTATTTGTAGGTTTTCAGGCTTTTTAGGGTCATTTTGGTTTTATAGGGGTATTTTTATTTTTTTTGGGGTTTGAGTGGTTTTTAGAGTTTTTAATGTTTTTTGGGGGTTTAAGTTTTTTTAGAGTTTTTTGTGTTTTTCTAGAATTTTTATGGGGTTTTACAGGTTTTTAAGGTTTTTAGGGGTTTTTAAGATTTTTAGGGTTTTTCAGGGTTTTCAAGGTTTTTTAGGTTTTCATTGTTTTTTAGGGGGTTTAAGGATTTTTATGGTTTTAGGGTTTTTTTGGGTTTTATGGGATTTTAAGGGTTTTCGGGGGGTTTTTAGGGTTCTTCAGGGGTTTGAGGGTCTTTTGGTGGTTTTATGGTTTTTAAGGGTTTTGAAGTGTTTTTAGTATTTTTTATGTTTTTTGGGATTTTTAGGGGTTTTTATGTTTTTATAGTTTTTAAGGTTTTGTGGGGTTTTTATATATTTTTAGGGTTTTTAGGGTTTTTAACAGGTTTTTAACATTTTTATGGTTTTCAGGGTTTTTACCATTTTTTTAGTTTTTAGGGTTTTTTGATTTTTTTGGGGGTTTTTTGTGTTCTTAGATTTTTTTAAACATTTTTTAGGGGGTTTAATGGTTTTTAGAGTTTTTTTTATTTTTATGGGTTTTTAGGATTTTTTAAGGTTTTTTGAGGATTTTATGGGTTTTAGGGTGTTTTTATGGGTTTTAAGGTTTTTTACGTTTTCAGGATATTTAGGGATTTTCAGGTTTTTCAGGTTTTTTTATCGTTTTTAAGGATTTGATGGTTTTTAGGGTTTTGGTGGGTTTTAGGATTTTTAGGGTTTTTAAGGCCTTTTGGGTTTCTAGGATTTTTTTTGAGTTTTTTAGGGGTTTTAAGGTTTTTTAGAGGTTTTTAACATTTTTAGGGGTTTAAATGGTTTTTAGAGTTTTCAATGCGTTTTTAGGGTTTTAGGGGTTTTAGGGTTTTTAAGGGTTTTAAAGGATTTTATGGATTTTAGGGTTTTCAAGTTTTTTATGTTTTTTTATGTTTTCAAGGATTTTTAGTGGTTTTTATTATTTCTTTGGTTTTTATTATTTTTTTGGTTTTTAGGGTTTTTAGGGTTTTTGGGTTCTTAGGGGTTTCAAAGGGTTTTAGGGGTTTTCAAGGGTTTTAGGGTCATTTTTGTTTTTAAGGGTTTTTTTATTTTTTTAGGGTTTTACGGTTTTTAGAGATTTTAACATTTTTTGGGTTTATAGTTTTTTGTGGGTTTTAGGGGTTTTATGGGTTTTTACAGTATTTTAAGGTTTTCTGGGTTTTTATGGTTTTCAAGGTGGTTTTAGGGTTTTTTACGTTTTCATGGATTTTTAGGGGTTTTTAGGGGTGTTTAGGGGTTTTTTGGTTTTTAGGGTTTTTAGGGATTTTGAGGGGTTTTATGGTTTTTCAGGGTTTTTAGGGTTTTTTATGGTTTTTAAGGTTTTTTATATTTTTTAATGTTTTTAGGGGTTCTAAGGGTTTTTATAGTTTTTAGTTAGTTTTTAGGGTTTTTATGAGGTTCTAGGGTTTTCTATAGTTTTTAGGGTTTTATGCTTCCCACGGGTTTTCCCGGTTTTTTAGGGTTTTTTATATTTTTATTTATTTTTAGGGGTTTTTAGGATTTTTATGTTTTTTGGGTTTTTATTTGATTTTAAGGGTTTTTAGGGTCTTTTAGGGATTTTAGGGTTTTCAGGATATTTTGAGTTTTTTTGATTTTTAAGGTTGTTTTTGAGTTTTTAGGGGTTTGATGGTTTTTTTTCATTTTTTAACATTTTGGGGTTTTGAGTGTTTTTAGGGTTTCTAGTAGATTTTAGGGTTATTTGGGGTTTTTAATGTTTTGGGGGTTTTTATAGTTTTAAGAGGTTTTTCATCGTTTTTAGGGTTTTTTATGTTTTTGGGAATTTTAGTGGGTTTTTTGGATTTTTATGGGTTTTAGGGTGTTTAGATATTTTAATGGGTTTAGGGTTTTTAGGGAGGGTTTAGGGTTTTTAGGGATTTTATGGTTTTAGTATGTTTTATGGTTTTTAGGTTATTTTGAGTTTTTTAGGGGTTTTGAGGTTTTTAGATTTTTTTAACATTTTTAGGGGTTTTAATTATTTTTAGAGTTCTTTGTGGGTTTTTATGGTTTTAGGGTATTTTTGGTGTTTTGGGTTTTTTGGTTATTTTTGATAATTTTAAGTTTTTTAGGGTTTTTCAAGCATTATAGGGTTTTTAGGGGTTTTAAGGTCTTTTTTTCATATTTACAGTTTTTTTGATTTTATGGTTTTTAGGGGTTTTTATAGTTTTTATCATTTTAAAGGTTTAAAGAGTTTTTAGGGTTTTTATTAGGTTTTTTTGGATTTTAAGGCTTTTTAAGGTTTTTTGGGGTTTTATGGTTTTCAGGAGGTTTTCAAAGTTTTTAGGGTTTTTTACATTTCATATATTTTTAGGGGTTTTTTAATATTTTTATGGATATTTAGGTTTTTCGTGGGTTTTAGGGATTTTGAGGGGTTTTAGGGGTTTTTATATTTTTTAAACATTTTTTGTGGTTTCAAGGGTTTTTAGAGTTTTTAGTAGTTATTTAGGATTTTGATGGTTTTTAGGGTTTTAATGGATTTTAGGGGTTTTTATGTTTTTCTGGGGTGTTTCAAGGTTTTTAGGGTTTTTTATGTTTTTAGGTATTTTTAGGGCTTTTTTGGATTTTTATGGGTTTAAAGTGTTTTTAGGGTTTTTAGGGATTTTGAGAGTTTTTAGGGATTTTAGGGTTTTTCAGAGTTTTTAGGGGTTTCAGAGGTTTTAGGGTCTTTTTAGGTTTTTAGAGTGTTTTTTTCATTTTTTAGGTTTTTAAGGTATTCTAAAGTTTTTGTAACATTTTTAGTGGTTTTTAGGTTTTTTAGAGTTTTTAGGGTTTTTTGGGTTTTAGAGTTTTTTATGTTTTTAAGCGTATTAATTATTTTTAGGGGTTTTTAGGGTTTTGAGGTTTTTTTATGGTTTCTTGGATTTTTTGGGATCTTTTAGGATTTTATTGGTTTTTAGGGTTTTTAGGGATTATGTGAGTTTTTAGGGTTTTATAGGGTTTTAAGATTTTTAGGATTTTTATGGTGTTTTTGGATTTTGAGTAGTTTTTTAAGTTTTTTGGGGTTTTAAGGTTTTTTAGTGTTTTTTAATATTTTAAAGTGTTATAAGGATTCATAGTGTTTTTATTGGTTTTTAGGGTATTTATGGGATTTTAGGGTTTTTAGGAGTTTTTTTCATTTTCAGATATTTTTAGGGATTTGTTAGGATTTTTATGGTTTCTGGTGTTTTTAGGGTTATTTTTTGGTTATTTGGATTTTTGTGGTTTTTTGGGGTTTAAAGGTCTTTTAGTGTTTTTTGGGTTTTTAATTTTTTTAGGTTTTAAAGGTATTTTACAGTTTTTAATGTTTTTAGGGATTTTAAGGGTTTTAAGAGATTTTAGTGGTTTTTAGATTTTTTATAGAATTTTATGGTTTTTATGGTTTTTTGGGATTTATTATGGTTTTCAGGGGTTTTTTAGGGTTTTTCTGGGGTTTTAGGGTTTTTTATGTTTTTAGGGATTTTTAGGGGTTTTTTAGGGGTTTTATGGTTTTTATGGTTTTTAGGGTTTTTAGGCTTTTTAGGGATTTTGAGGGGTTTTCAAGGTTTTAAGGGCTTTTATGGTTTTTAAGGGTTTCTATGGGTTTTTAGTGTTTTTTTCATTTTAGGGGTTTTAATGGTTTTTATATTTTTTAGTGGATTTAGGGGTTTTATGGGCATTAGTGGTTTTAAGGTGTTTAGGTGTTTTATTGTTTTTAGGGGTTTTAAGGGTTTTCATTGTTTTTTACGTTTCATGGATTTTTAGGACTCTTTTAGGATTTTTAAGGTGTTTTGGATTTTTTTGGGTTTTTTGGGATTTTGAGGGGTTTTAGGAGTTTTAAGAATTATTTTGAGTTTTTAATGTTTTTTGGGTTTTTCTGAGTTTTTAGGGTATTTAACGTTTTTCGAATGTTCTAATATTTTAGGTGTTTTAGGGGTTTTTAGTGTTTTTTGTGTGTTTTAGGGTTTTTATGAGTTTTCAAGGTTTTTAAGGTTTTTAGTGGGTTTTATTATTTTAATTTGTTTTTCATGTTTTTTAAGATTTTTTATGTTTCCGGGGATTTTTAGGGTGTTTTAGGATTTTAATGGTTTTTAGGGGTTTTTAGGGTTTTTAGGGAATTTGATGGTTTTTAGGTGTTTATAGGTTTTTAGGGGTTTTCAGGGTTTTTATCAACTTTTTGGGTTTATGCGGGGTTGAGTTTTTAGGGGTTTTAGGCCTTTTAGAGTTTTTTTTAACATTTAAGAGTTTTTAGGAGTTTTAGTGGTTTTGTGGGGTTTAGGGGTTTTGTAATTTTGAGTGGTATTTTAGAGTTTTTAGGGTATTTTATGTTTTCTAGGTTTTTTAGTGTTTTTTAGGATTTTAATGTCTTTTGGATTTGTAGTGATTTAGAGGGTTTTTTAGGGATTTCCGGGGTTTTTAAGGTTTTTAGGGGTTTTAGGGTTTTTTTTTTGTATTTTTTGGGTTTTTCCTGAGTTTTTAGGGGTTTCAAGGTTTTTTAATGTTTTTAACGTTTTTAGGGGTTTTATGGGTTTTTTGTGTTTTTTGTGGTTTTTTAGGGTTTCATGGGGTTTTTAAGGTTTATAGTCATTTCTGTTGGTTTTAGGGGTTTATCGGGTTTTTATGGGTTTTTAGGGGTTTTGCATTTTTTGGGATTTTTGGGCTCTTTTTGGATTTTTATGGTTTTTTAGGGTTTTTCGGGTTTTAGGGGGGTTTTAGAGTTTTTTTCTAGATTTTAGGGGTTTTAGGGGTTTTTAGGGGTTTTAGGGTATTTTGGGGTTTTAGGGTATTTTTTCTATTCTTTAGGGTTTTAAGGTTTTTAGAGTTTTAAAGTTTTTAGGTTGTTTAATGGTATTTATAGTTTCTACTAGTTTTTAAGGTTTTTATGGGTTTTTTGGGTTTTATGGGTTTGGGGGTTTTCATAGTTTTTAGGTGTTTTTCGAGGTTTTAGTATTTTTTACATTATTACGAATTTTTACGGATTTTATAGGATCTTTATGGGTTTTAGTGGTTTTAGGTTTTTATAGATTTTTTGGGTTTTTAGGGCAGAAGAGGTGTGAGGCCGGGCTATTCCCGACCCCCTCAAAGTTTATTATGAAAAAAGAAAGAAACAACAGACGAGGGAGGGGAGGGTAAATAAACCCCCACCCAAAAATCCTTACAACCCATGATTTGGGTTTTTTTTGGGGTTTTCATGGGCTTTAGGGTTTTTAGGGTTTTTATGGGTTTTTTTAGTTTTTTGGATTTTTTGAGTTTGATAGGGTTTTAATGTTTTTAAGAGTTTTTTACATTTTCAGGGGTTTTGGGGGTTTTAAGAGTTTCAGTGGTTTTAGGGTTTTTGTGTATTTTTAGGTTTTTTAATATTTTTAGGGGTTTTATGTTTTCTGGGGGTTTTCAGGGGTTTTAGGGTTTTTATGTTTTTAGTGATTTTTACTGCTTTGTTTGAATTTTTATGATTTTTAAGGGTTTTAGGGAATTTGAAGGTCTTTATGTTTTTCATGGTTTTTAGG
Source organism: Viscum album (assembly GCA_963277665.1). NCBI lineage: Eukaryota > Viridiplantae > Streptophyta > Magnoliopsida > Santalales > Viscaceae > Viscum > Viscum album. Next base: position 1,801,815,151 of record OY728164.1, read on the forward strand.
GATTTTAGAGTATTTCTAGGTTTGTAGGCTCATTTGGGTTGGGGCGGGGGGTTATGGGTTTTTATAGTTTTTGAATTTTTTTAGGGTTTGTAATGATTTTAGTGAATTTTAGGGTTTTTTATGGGTTTTTAGGGTTTTTAAAATTTTTTAGGGGTTTTACGATTTGTTGGTTTTTTGGGTTTTTTAAAGTTTTTTATGATTTCATGGATTTTTACAACTATATTTGGATCTTTATTATTTTTAGTGTTTTTAATATTTTTATGGATTTTGAGGGGTTTGAGGGGTTTTCAGGTTTTTTAGGGTTTTTAGGGGTTTTTTTAGTTTTTTGGGTTTTTATTGTTTTTTGGGTTCTTAGGTTTTTTCTGTGTGGTGCCAGACGTCGGTGTCGACGGTGACGACAAAGATGAAGTGACAGTGAAGTGGTATTTCTATGATGGTAGCTACTTCAGATGTATTCTCACAAATGATGTGGTGACATCAAGGGGCGCAGCTCAAGGTAGTGTGCCAGCTGAGATTTAGGGTATCGAGGTGATGGGTATGTGGTCCTGTTGATTTTTTAATTTCAAATTTGGGATGGTGGTTTTTGTTGCATCATGTTTTTGGACTCCATAATCTGGGTGGTGGATTGGTGGTATCATATTGAATGTGAGGTTCTCAATTTACCTTAAAGTGGATTTTGAAAAAACCAAAAAAACTGGATTTGTAGGGTTCTTAGGTTTTTTAGTTTTAAAGGGATTTATGTTTTTCTTAGAGTTTTTTTTATTTTTTTAGGGTTTTTAGATTTTTAGTGGGTTTTTATTGTTTCTATGGGGTTTTAGGGTTTTTACGTTTTCAGGGATTTTAGGGGGGTTTTAGTATTTTTAAGGTTTTTAGTGTTTTTATTGATTTTGAGGGTTTTGTATTTTTCCCTTCATTTTGGGGTTTTTAGGGTTCTTCATTGTTTTTAGGGTCTTTTGGGTTTTTACAACTTTTTTTGTCTTTTAGGTGTTTTTAGAGTTTTATAAAGTTTTAGGGGTTTAAAAGGGTTTTATAGTTTTTAGTGTGGTTTTAGGTTTTTTATCAATTTCTAGGGGTTTTAAATGTTTTTATGGGATTTTATGGTTTTCAGGATCTTTTCAGGGTTTTTATGGTTTTTTAAATTTTAAGGGATTTTAGGGGTTTTTATGATTTCTATAGTTTTTTGGGGTTTTATGATTTTTAGGGATTTTTATGGTTTTTAAGAGTTTTAGGTTTTTTAGAGGTTTTAATGGTTTTTCAGGTATTCTGAGCTTTGGTTTTTTATAATTTGTTTAGGGTTTTTTTTGGTTTTTTGAGTTTTTTAACATTTTTAGGTGTTTTAAGGGTTTTTAGAGTTTTTAGCGGGTTTTATGGTGTTTATGGCATTTTAGTGTTTTTATGGTTTTAAGGTGTTTTTTTAGTTTTTAGGGGTTTTGATGATTTTTAGGGTTTTTTTCATTTTAAGGGATTTATAGGGCTCTTTTAGTTTTTTTGGTTTTTAGGATTTTAGAGATTTTGAGTGGTTTTTAGGGTTTTTAGGGGTTTTCAAGTATTTTTTGGTTTTTTAGGGTTTTTACAATCCTTTAGTGATTTTAGGGGTTATGGAGTTTTATAGTGTTTTAAGGGTTTTTATAGTTTTTAACGTTTTTAGGGGGTTTAAGTGATTTAGAGTATTTAGGCGGGTTTTAGGGTTTTATTAGGTTTTTATAGTTTTAGGGGTTTTTTTGGGGGTTTTATGGTTTTTTATGTTTTCAAGGATTTTTAAGGGTTTTTATGTTTTTATGTTTTTTAGGTTTTCTTAGGGGATTTAGGGATTTTAAGGGGTTTTCAAGGTTTTTTAGTGTTTTTAGAGGTTTTAATTACTTTTTGTGTTTTTAGTTTTTTTAGTTTTTAGGTTTTTTGAGGTTTTTTACTGTTTTTTATATTTTTAGGGACGTTAAGGGTTTTAACATTTTTGTATGGTTTTTATGGGTTTTCAGTGGGTTTTAAGGATTTTTGGGGTTTTATGGATTTCAAGGGGTTTTCTGGGTTTTTAGGGACTTTTTCGTTTTTAGGGATTTGTTGGGATTTTTTAGTATTTTTATGGTTTTTAGGGCTTTTAGGGTTTCTAGGGATTTTGAGGGGTTTTATGGTTTTTTAGAGAATTTTAATATTTATAGGGGTTTTAGGGATTTTAGAGTTTTTATTAGGTTTTAGGGTGTTTATGGGTTTTAAGGGGTTTTTATGGTTTTCAAGGGGCTTTTAGGGTTTTTAGGGTCTTTTACTTCTTCCGGGTTTTTTAGGTTTTTTAGTATTTTTATGAATTTTATTGTTTTTAGGGTTTTTAGGGATTATGGGCGTTTTTAGGGTTTTCAGGGTTTTTTAGGGTCTTAGGGTTTTTAGCGTTTTTAGGATTTTTAGGATCTTTTGGTTTTTAAGGGGTTTTTTTTTGAATTTTTAGAATTTTAATGGGTTTTGGACTTTTTAAACATTTTTAGAGGTTTTAAGGGTTTTGAGTTTTTAATGGGGTTTTAGATTTTTATACAGTTTTAGGGGGTTTTTTCATTTTTAGTGGTTTTATAGATTTTTTGGGAATTTTATGGGTGTTTGGGTTTTGGGGATTTGAGGGTTATTAGCATTTTTAGGGTTTTAGGGGTTTACAGGGGTTTTAGGGCAATTTTGGGGTTTTAGGGTTTTTTGAGATTTTTGAGATTTTTATGGTTTTTTATATTTTTTAATGTTTTAGGGGATTTATGAGTTTTTAGAGTTTCAAGTGGGTTTTAAGGTTTTTATGTTTGTTTAGGGTTTTTTTGTTTTTTAGGGGCTTTATGGTTTTCAGGGTTTTTTTAGGGTTTTAGGGTTTTCATGTTTTTATGAATTTTTAGGGTTTTTAATGTTTTTTTGGGTTTTAAGGTTTTTATGGATTTTGAGGGTTTTAGTGGTCTTCATGGTTTTTTAAGTTTCTTAGGGATTTTTAGGGTCTTTTGAGTTTTGGGTTTTTTTTTGAGTTTTTTAGGGTTTTAATGGTTTTTTAGAGTTTTTGAAGTTTGTAATATTTTTAAGAATGTTTATACATTTTAGTAGTGTTTTAGGGATTTTATGGTTTTTAGAAATTTTGAGTGTTTTTAGGGATTTTTCAGTTTTTTAGGGTCTTTACAATTTTTGGGGTTTTGGGTTTTTAGGGTTATTTTTGAGTTTTTAGGGTTTTAAAGAATTTTTAGAGTTTTAATGTTTTAGGGGTATTAAGTGAATTTAATGTTTTTAGTGGGTTTAGGGGTTTTATGGTTTGAGGGTTTTTAAAACTTGTTTGGGGGTTTTTTATGTTTTGAGCAGTTTTTCAGGGTTTTTAGGTTTTTTTATATTTTCAAGGTTTTTAGAGATTTTTTTTTGTATTTTTATGGTTTTTAGAGGTTGTGAGATATTTTTGGAATTTAGGTTTTTCATTAATTTATTATGGGTTTTCTGGTTTTTTAGAGTTTCATAACATTTTTAGGGGTTTTAAGGGTTTTCAGAGTTTTTAGTGGTTTTAGGGTTTTTATGTTTTTAAAGGATTTTTATGATTTTCAAGTATTTTTAGGATTTTTAAAATATTTTTAGGGTTTTTAGAGATTTTGAGGGTTTTCAGGGTTGTTCAGGGGTTTTAGGAATTTTCAGGGTTTTAAGGTCTTTTAGTATCTTTAGGGTTTTTTGAGTTTTCAGGGGTTTTAATGGCTTTTAGAGTTTTAATGTTTTTTATGTGTTTAAAGTGTTTTTATAGTTTTAATGGGTTTTCAGGGTTGTTAGGGGTTTTTAGGGTTTATAATGTGTTTAGTGGGTTTTATGGTTTTCAGGGGTCTTTCTGGGTTTTAGGGGTTTTTTTTACATTTTTCGAAATTTTAATAGATTTTTAGGTTTTTTATGGTTTTTAGGGGGTTTATGGCTATTTCGGGGTTTTAGAGGTTTTTAGGCAATTTAAATTCATTTAGTTTTTTTAGGGTTTTTTTTAGTTTTTATGGGTTTTAAGGATTTTCAATGTTTTTAATGTTTTTAGTGGTTTTAAGAGTTTTTGGTGTTTTTAATGGGTTTTTAGGATTTTAATGGGTTTTTAATGTTTTTCGTTGTTTTATGGTTTTTAGGGGTCTTTCAAGGATTTAGTTTTTTTCACATTTTCAAGTATTTTTAGGTATTTTTAGTCTTTTCCATCGATTTTTATGGTTTTCAGGTTTTTTTGGAATTTGAGGGATTTTCCTAGTTTTTAGGGTTTTTGTGGTTTTTATGGTTTTTTAAATTTTCAGGGATTTTTTAGTATTTTTATCGCCTTTAGGGGTTTTGAGGGATTTTAGGGATTTTTAGACTTTTTAGGAGTTTTAGGGGTTTTCATGGTTTTTATTGTCTTTTAGTGTTTTAGGGTATTTTTTGATTTTTTATGAGTTTTAAGGTTTTTTAGTGTTTTTTTACATTTTTAGGGGTTTTAATGGTTTTGAGGATTTTTAATGTTTTTTAGAATTTTATGGGGTTTTTAGGGTATTTTAAGGTTTTTAGGGGTTTTATGTTTTTCATGGGGTCGTTATGGTTTTTTATGTTTCTAGGGATATTTTGGGATTTTTAGGGATTTATAGCGTTTTTATGGTTTTTTTAGGGTTTTTAGGGTTTTCAGGGTTTTAGGGTCTTTTTGGGTTTTTATGATTTTTTTTGGGATTTTAGGGTTTTTAGAGTTTTCAGTGCTTTGATGGATTTTATGGGTTTTTAGGGTTTTTATGGTTTTTTTTTCGATTTTATGGTTTTCATGGGTTTTCAGAATTTTTTATGTTTTTTACATTTTAAGGGATTTTTAGGCTTTTTAGGATTTTAATAGTTTTTAAGGTTTTAAGTATTTTTATGTATTATCACGTTTTTAGGGGTTTTCAATGTTTTTAGGGTTTTTAAAGGTTTTTAAGGGTTTTAAATGTTTTTTGAATTTTTTAACATTTTTAGGGTTTTAAGTGTTTATAGAGTTTTTAGTGGTTTTTAGGGGTTTTAGGATTTTTTTAGGCTTTTAGGGAGTTTTAGGGTTTTAAGGGGTTTTTCAAGTTTTTTACATTTTTTATGTTTTCAATTACATTTAGGGTTTTTTCATATTCTTATGGTTTTTAGGGGTTTTAGGGGTTTTATGGGTTTTATGGTTTTTAGAGGTTTTTGGGTCTTTTTTGTTTTTTATGATTTCTTCAAGTTTTGAGGGTCTTAAGGTCTTTTAAGGTTTTTAATTTTTTTTAGGTTTTAATGATTTTTTAGTGGTTTTTATTATTTTTATGGGTTTTTTAAGGTTTTTAGGGTTTTTTATGGTTTTCATGAGGTTTTCAAGGTTTTTAAGGGTTTTATGTTTTTAGGGATTTTTAGGGCCTTTTTAGGATGTTTAATGAATTTAATGTTTTTAAGGTTTTTAGAGATTTTGAGGGGATTTAGGGGTTTTTAGGATTTTTAGGGTTTTCTAGGTTTTTTTGAGTTTTTAGTGGTTTTAATATTTTGTAGAGTTTTTTAACATTTTTATCAATTTAAAGGGGTTTTAGAGTTTTTAGTGGTGTTAGGGGTTTTTGATTATTTTGGGTTTTTAAAGGTTTTTACGGGTTTTTACGGTTTTCATGTGGTTTTAGGGTTTTTTTGGGTTTTTTATGTTTTAATGGATTTTTAGGATTTGTAAGGTTTATAAGGATTTTTAGGGTTTTAGAGATTTTGAGCAATTTAGGGATTTTTATGGTTTTTAGGGGTTTTCAATATTTTTAGGGTCTTTTTGGGTTTTTTGGGTTTTTTTCTGTTTTTTAGAATTTTTAATGTTTTTTAGAGTTTTTTTTAAAAAACATTAGGTGTTTTATGGGGTTTTAGATTTCTTTGTGATTATTAGGGTTTTTATGGATTTTTAGGGTTCTTTTAATATTTTTAAGGGTTTAATAGTTTTCAATGGGTTTCCGGTTTTTCATGTTTTTTTTACATTTTTAGGAATTTTTAGGTTTTTTTAGGTTTTTTTATTATTTTTATGGTTTTTTTAGTTATCGGGATTTTGAGGGTTTTTAGGGTGTTTAGGGGTTATAGGGTATTTTATTGTTTTTTGGGGTTTTTTGTGTTATATTAATGTTTTTAATGTTTTTAGTGTTTTTTCATGTTTATAGATAAGGGTTTCTAGAGTTTTAGGGGATTTTAGGGTTTTTATAGGGGTTTTATGGGTTTGTATGGTTTCTTACTCTTTTTAGGGGGTTTTATGGTCTTCTGTGGTTTGTTCAAGGTTTTAAGGGTTTTTTACATTTTCAAGGATTTTTAGGGATTTTTAGGATTATTATGAATTTTAGGGGTTTTAGGGTTTTAAGAGATTTTGAGGGTTTTTAGAGATTTTGAGGGTTTTTAGGGGTTTTTTGGGGTTTTTAGGGTTTTTGGGGTTTTCTGGTTTTTTATGGCCTTATTTGGTTTTTTGGGTTTTTTTGATTTTTTTGGGGTTTAGATGTTTTTTAGAGTTTTTAAACATTTATAGTGGTTTTATGGGTTTATAGAGTTTTTATTGGGTTTTAGGGGTTTTCTGGGTTTTTAGGGGTTTTAAGGTTTTAGTGGTTTTTGTGGTTTTCAAGGGTTCTACAAGGTTATTAGGATTTTTTATGTTTTCAGGGATTTTTAGTGATTTTTTTTTATTTTTAGGGGTTTTAGGTTTCTTTTGTGTTTTTATGGATTTTTGAGGGTTTTAGGGTTTTTTAGGGACTTTAGGGTTTTATGGTTTTTCCAGGTTTTTAGGGTCCTTTTGGGATTTTAGGATTCTTATTTTTTTTAGGGGTTTTAAGGGTTTTTAGTGTTTTTTTATCATTTTTAGGGGTTTAAGGGTTTTGAGTTTTTAGGGGTTTTAGAGGTTTTTACAGGTTAAGGTTTTTTTTGTGTTCTTGAATGTTTTTAGGTGGTTTTAGTGTTTTTAGAAATTTTAGTGTGGTTTCGGGGTTTCTATGGGTTTTTAGGGTTTTTTAGGTTTTTAAGGGGATTTTATGTTTTTCAAGGTTTTTTCAAGGTTTTCTTACGTTGTCATGAAAATATAGTAGGTTTTAAATATTTTTATGGTTTGTTGGGTTTTTAGGATTTTTAGGGATTTTGATAGTTTTTAGGGTTTTAGGGGGATTTAGGGATTTTTTGAGTTATTAGGGGTTTAAAGGTTTTTTAGATTCGTTCAACATTTTGAGGGGTTTTTGGATTTTTAGTGATTTTAGTGGGGTTTTTTGGGATTTTATGTGTTTATAAGGTTTTTGTGGGTTTTAGGGGTTTTTATGGTTTTTTTGGGTTTTTTAGGGTTTTTAGGGATTTTTAAGTTTTCATGAATTTTTAGTGTCTTTTTTGAATTTTATGGTTTTTCCTGTTTTTAGTTTTTTTAGTGATTTTGAAGGATTTTAGGGTTTTGGGGGGTTTTAGGGTTTTTTTGAGTTTTTAGGGTTTTCAGGGGGTTTGGGGGTTTTTTGCATTTTTATGAAATTTTAGGGTGTTTTTAGGATTTTTTGGATTTTTATGGGTTTTCAAGGGTTTTTAAGCTTTTATGGGTTTCAGGGTTTTAGGTACTTTTTGGTTTTTGTGGGTTTTTTGAGTTTTTTAGGGCAAAGAAGATGCGAGGGTCGGGCTATTCCCGGCACCCCCAAATTTATTAGAAAGAAAAAAAGAGACCCAGCAGACAAGGGAGGGGAGGGGTTAAACAACCCACACCCAAAAAACCCCTTACAACCCACTCCAAAAAAAAGAAAAATCAAAAAAGAAAAGAAACAAAACAAACCCAAACAGAAAACACACAACAACAAGTAGCAACCATCATCATCACCAGCATCCAGCAGCATCTCCCAGCCAATCATCAACCAGCAGTAATGCAAGCACAACATCTTCAGCATCTCCCATCCCAGCAGCTTCCAACATCCGGAACCACCAGCATCCAACAGCACAGAACCACCAGCATCCAACACCACAGAACCACCAGCATCAAAATCCCAAGCCTCACCTTCACAAGCATTCAGCGGATCACCACCAAACAGCAACCAACATCCAATCTCACAAGAACCAGAAACCAGCACCTTCACACCAAAACAAGCTACCACCAACAACACATAACCACCGACACCAAAACCAAACAACCACCAGTAACCAAAAATCGCATCCAGACAGTAACCATCCTCCTTATTCACAAAACCCAATAGCCAGAACCTCCCTACCATGAAGGTCCACCACATGCACCATAGAACCAACAAAACCAAATTCCAGCTCACAAGATTCATTGCATTGCAGCCAAACAACAACCAGTCCATAGCAGTGTTTCTAGCAAAAAACATCTTCTTGCCAAGAAGATCAACCAACAGCAACGGGAAACCAATATCATCCATATCTTCCAGCACCTCCTCGCCATGAAGATCCATCTCCAGCAACTTGGAACAAACAACACCAAGCCCATAACCAGTAGCTTTATCACGCCCAAGCCCTGCAACAAGCAGTAACCAACATTGCCAGTTCTGGCAAACAAACTCTCCTTCCACACCACGCAAACCGGCAAAACCAAGCTCCCTAACTCTCACACCAGTACACATCAAATTCCCCAACCGCATCAAAAGCATCAATAAAACCAGAACCATCATAACCAGAGATCAAGCAGACCCCTAACCAACGGGCATTCCCAGCCATCAATCCACTCCACAAGCAGAACAAACCGTAGTAGCAGAACAAACAAAATCCCACCAAGTTGTATCCACTAGAAAACACAATCCACCGGCACACCAGAAAAAAACATAATCCAAACCTCGTGGGAGACAACGTACCAGAATCAAAGTGCCATCCAGGATGAAACCAAGCAGCAAAGTAGCAAGTCAAAGCAAAGCCACCAGAATTTCAGATCTGGAGCCAAGGTTGACTTCATCGTCAACCTTGAAGACTTTACCCAAACCAATGGGAAACCATCAATGCCGCCACCACAGAGCAACAAAGACAGCGTTCGAGGAATAGAAAGGTCCAGATCTACAAGATCTAATCCAAACCAGACCAAACCGCTGTCACCTTTCCCCACCACAACCCACCAGATCCCACCACCATCAAGAATCTGGCTCATCTTCCACCATCACACCAGGGAAGAAAGCCTCTGAACTCCATCTGCATCACAAATCTTGGTCTGGAAGAAATCCACTAATCCGAAGAGAAGGGTTCCGAGGGACAACCTTGGAAATCGCCACGTCGAGCGGGAGAGCCCAGGAGAGAGCGACGAAATCCTCTCTTGAGTTTTTTAGGGGTTTCAAGGGTTTTTATAGGTTTTTAATGTTTTTAGGGGTTTAAGGGTTTTTATAGATTTTAGTAGGTTTTTATCTGTTTTTAGTTTTTTTTAAAGTTTTAGGGGTTTTTAAGGTTTTCAAGGGGTTTTTAGATTTTTTAGGGTTTTTAACATTTTCATGCATTTTTTTTTGTTTATTAGTATTTTTAGGGTTTTTCGGTTTTTTAGCGATTTTGAGGGTTTACAGGAATTTTCATGGGGTTTTGGGTTTTTAGTGTTTTTTCATGGATTCTAGTTTCTTTTTGAGTTTTAGGGGTTTTTTTATTTTATTTGGGTATTAAGGTTTTCTAGAGTTTTTTAGAATTTTTAGGGGTTTAAAGGGTTTTTAGAGGTGTTGAAGGGTTTTTAGGGGTTTTCTGGGTTTTTTGGATTTTTATGGTTTTTTTCAATTTTAGGGTTTTAAGGGGTTTTCAAGGTTTTTTATGATTTCATGATTTTTAGGGTTTTTTTAGGATTTTAATTAATTTTAGGGTTTGTTTTGGATTTTATTGGTTTTTAGATTCTGCAAGGGTTTTTTGGTTTTTTAGGTGTTTTCAGGATTCTTAGCGTCATTTTAGGGGTTTTGTTAATTTTTTAGGCCTTTTATGGTATTTAGAGTTTTTATCGTTTTTAGGGTTTTATGGGTTTTTAGATTATTAGAGGTTTTTTGGTTTTTATGTATTTTTTAGGGTTTTTAAAGATTTTATGGGTTTTATAGTTTGTAGGTGCATTTATGGGTTTTTACGGTTTTTTACGATTTCATGGATTTTTAGGGTTTTTTATGTTTTTTTATTTTTTAGGGATTTTCAGGGTTTTTAGGGTCTTTTTGGTTTTATTCTTTTATTAGTTCCTTTAGTGTTTTCATGGTTTTTTTAATTTTTAATGATTTTAGGGGCTTAAAGGTTTATTAGAGTTTTTAGGGGTTTTTATGTGTTTTTAAGGTTTTTATGGTTTTTACCGGCTTTTGCGGTTTTAAGGGTTTTTCTGGGTTTTAGGGTTTTTTAATTTTTCATGAATTTTTAAGGTTTTTTAGGATTTTTATGTTTTTAATGTTTTTTGTTGTTTTTATGGATTTTAAGGGTTTTACGAGTTTTCATGATTTTTCAGGTTTTTAGGGTCATATGGGTTTTTTTAGGGTTTTAAGGTTTTTTTAGGGTTTTAATGTTTTTTGGAGTTTTCTAACATTTTTAGGGGCTTGTGGGTTTTTAGAGTTTTGATTGGTTTTTAGGGTTTTTAGGGGGTTTTAGGGTTTTTAAGGTTTTGAGTGGGTTTTGTGATTTTTAGGGAGTTTTTAGGGTTTTTAGGGTTCTTTGCATTTTCAAAATTTTTTAGGGTTTTTTAAAGATTTTTATGGTTTTGAGGAGTTTTGAGGGTTTTTATGGATTTTGAGGGTTTTATGGGTTTTTAGGATTTTCTAGGGTTTTTAGCATCTTTTTGGGTTTTTAGGGGATTTTTGTGATTTTTTATAGTTTTTAATGTTTTTTGTTATTTTAATGGTTTATAGAGTTTTTAGTGATTTTTTTGGTTTTTTTGGGTTTTTTGGGTTTTAACATTTTAAGGTTTTTAGGGTTATTTATGTTTTTCAGTGGTTTTTCTTGGTTTCATGGGATTTAACATTTTTTTGGATTTTTAGGGGGGGTTAGGATTTTTATGATTTATAGGGATTTTATGGGTATTATGCTTTTTTAGGGTTTTTAGGGGTTTTGAGGGTCTTTGGAGTCTTTTGGGGTTTATGGGGTTTTTTGAGTTATTTAGGGTTTTAAGGTTTTTTAGAGTTTTTTTAACATTTTTAGAGTATTTGAGGGTTCTTAGTGTTTTTAGTGGTTGTTAGGGGTTTTTAATGTTTTTAGGTGTTTTTAAGGTTTTTAGTGGTTTTACATTATTTTTAGGAGTTTTTTTGTTTACATGGAATTTAGGAGGGTTTTAGGATTTTTATGGTTTTTAGGGTTTTTATGGTTTTTAGGGTTTTTATGGTTTTTAAGGATTCTGTGGGTTTTTATGGGGTTTCTTGGTTTTTATATGTTTTATGGGTTTTTAGGGTCTTTTTGGGATTTTATGATTTTTTTTGGATTTTTTATGGTTTTAAGGGTTTTTATAATTTTTTTAATGATTTATGTGTGTTAAGAGATTTTAGTGTTTTTAGGGTTTTTATGGGTTTTTGGGTTTTTAAACTCTTTAGGGGTTTTTAAGGTTTTTAGGGTTTCTTTCAGTGTATTCGGTGTTTTTATGTTTTAATGGATTTTTTTTATTTTTTTAGTATTCTTATAGATTTTAGTGTTTTTATGGATTTTGAGTGGTTTTAGGGGGTTTTAGTGTTTTTAGATTTTTTTGGGCTTTTAGGTTTTTTTTTGTTTTTAGGGGTTATTTTTAGTTTTTTAGAGGTTTGATGGGTTTTTAGGGTTTTTTATGCTTTTAGGGGTTTCTGGGGTTTTAGTGTTTTTTTTATGGTTTTTAGGGTTTTTAGGATTTTTATGGTTTTCATGGGGTTTTAGTGTTTTAGAGATTTTGAGGGTTTTAGGGTTTTTAGGTTTTTAGGTTTTTTAGCTATTTAGGGTTTTCAGGTTTTTTTGAGTTTTATTAACATTTTTAGGGTTTCAAAAGCTTTTTAGTGTTTTTAGTAGGTTTTAAGGGGTTTATGAGGTTTTATGGTTTTTTATGTTTTCGTTGATATTTTGGGATTTTTTTTTGGATTTTTATGGGTTTTTGGGTTTATTTGGGGTTTTAGAGATTTTAGTGATTTTTTGGGTTTATAGGGGTTTTAGTGTTTCTCTTGGTTTTTAGTGACTTTTGGGGTTTTAAGGCCATTTTTGATTTTTTATGGTTTTTAGTGGTTTATGGATTTTAGGGGGTTTTCAGGGTTTTTAGGGTTTTTTACATTTTCATGGATTTTTAGGGGGTTTTAGGATTTTTTATGGGTTTTAGGGTTTGTTATGGGTTTTTGGGATTTTGAGGGTTTTTGGCTTTTTAGATGTTTTAAGGGTTTTTAGTGTTTTCAGGTCTTTTAGGATCTTTTTGGGTTTTTGGGGTTTTTTTGAGTTTTTAGGGATTTTAAGTTTTTTCTGAGTCTTTTAACATTTTTAGGGGGTTTAAGGGTTTTTAGATTTTTAGTGGGTTTTTAGTGTTTAATGGGTATTTGGGGTTTTTAAGTTTTTTGGGGGTTTTAGGTTTTTAGGGGGGTTTTTGGGTTTTTTGGGTTTTTTACATTTTCATGGACTTTTAGGTATTTTATAGGATTTTTATGGTTTTTATGGTTTTTCACGTTTTTGGGGATTTTCAGGGTTTTTAGGGGGGGTTTTAGGGGTTTTAGGGTATTTTTTGGTTTTCGTGTATTTTTTTATCTATTTTTGGGGTTTTTAAGGTTTTTAATGGTTTTTAACATTTGTAGGGGTTTTAAGGGACAAGTGTCCTTGGGGTCCTAAATGATCATCCCTCTCCCCTTTAATTTCCTTGCATGTATTTTAATTTTCATTTCTCTTACTTGAATCACTTTTGTTTCCACAATTTCTTCAATGGTTACTGCACACCCAATATAGTATCATGTCAGTAGTTTTTGTGTTTTTATAGTTTTTAGTAGATTTTATGGGTTTTATGGTGTTTTAAGGTTTTTAGGGGATTTATGGTTTTCAGGAGTTTTAGGGTTTTTACATTTTCAAGGATATTTAAGGGTTTTTACATTTTTATGGATATTTAAGGGTTTTTAAGATTTTATGGTCTTTATATTTTTTTAGGGTTTTTAAATATTTTGAGGGTTTTTTGGGTTTTTTGGGTTTTTATAGTTTTTAGGTTCTTTTTAGGGTTTTAGGAGTTTTTAGGTTTTTAGAGTTTTTTTTGCAAGGAAAATAGAATGTATATATAAAGAGAAAAATATGAATTACAAACAATCACCCAAAGGTGGATCGAGGTTTCCCAAAAACAAAGGTTCAAGGGTCATCCAAACAAAGATAGATGAAACCAAACCCCCAAAGATTACCCAAGGATCAACATGCAAGGGCCGAACATCACCAAATAGGAAGCTGACATCACGAACCAGAATCATTATGTAGCACACGGTCCAAACAAGCAGGAAGCCTACACCACGAGCCAATATCAGAAACCATGGGTTTTTATAATTTTTTAATGTTTTTAGGGGTTTGAATAGTTTTTATAGTTTTAGGGGTTTTTAGGGTTTTATAGGTTTTTAGGGATTTTCAAGTTTTTAGAGGTTTTATGGTTTTCAGGGTTTTTTTAGGTTTTTAGGTTTTTTCATATTTTCATGGATTTTTAGAGGTTTTTTAGAACTTTATGGTTTTTAGGAGTTTTAGGGATTTTGAGGGGTTTTAAATGTTTTCAAGGGTTTTTAGGGGTTTTCGGGGGTTTAGGGTCTTTTGGGGTTTTTAGGATTTTTTTATTTTTTGGGGTGTTTTTAGGTGTTTTTAGATTTTTTAAACATTTTTAGGGTATTTAAATGTTCTTAGAGTTTATATTGTGGTTTTAAGGTTTTTATGTCTTTTTAGTGCTTTTAAAGTATTTTAGGGGTTTTTATGTTTTTCAGGGGGTTAGGGTTTTAACGCTTTCATTGTTTTTAGGGGTTTTTAAGGATTTTTATGGTTTTTAGGGTTTTTTAGGGATTTTGAAGGATTTTCGTGTTTTTCATTTTTTTCAGATCTTTTGGGGTTTTTATGGGTTTTTTAGTTTCTTATAGTTTTACATTTTTAGAGATTTTTTTAACATTTTTAGTCCTTTTAAGGGTTTTTAGTGGTTTTTTGGGTTTTTATGGGTTTTATGGTTTTTTAATGTTTTAAGGGGTTTTTTCAGGTTTTAAGTGTTTTTTCATTGTTTTAAGGGGGTTTATATTTTCATGGATTTTTAGGGGATTTTATTTTTTTTGGGTTTTTAGGGTTTTTAGGGGTTTTTAGAATTTTTCAGGTTTTAGGTTCTTTTTTGGATTCTTAGGTGTGTTTTTGAGTTTGTTTAGATTTTAAGATTTTTTAGAAATTTTTAACATCTTAAGAGATTTTAAGGGTTTTTAGAGTTTTTAGTGTTTTTATGGGTTTTTGGGGTTTTGGGGGGTCTTTAAGGTTTTAGGGGTTTTTATGTTTTTCATGTTTTTTTCGACAATTTTCAGTGTTTTTATGTTTTCACGGATTTTTATGGGGTTTTAAATATCTTTATAGTTTCTTGGATTTTTAGGGCTTCTAATGGGTTTTATGGTTTGTCAGTGGGTTTTAGGGTGTTTAGGGTTTTCTGGGTTTTTAGGGTTGTTTGGGGTTTTTAGGGTTTTTTTGTTTTTTAGCAGTTATAAGGTTTTTTAGAGTTTTTAACTTTTTTATGTATTTTAAGATTTTTTAGAGTTTTTAGTGGTTTTTAGGTTTTTTAGGGTTTTTTTCAAGGAAAATAGAACATGATATATAAAAGGAAAAAGGAATTGAAGTAAAAATGAACACCTAAGGTTGAAACAATAGAACCAATGGTTGGAAACAGAAACAAAAAAGCAAAACCCAAGCCAAAGACTAGATTGTAATGGTGTTCATGGTTTGGGTCCCTTTGTTTTGAGGGTTTGAGGGTTCTGGAGGCCTCATGGGTAGTAGTCATGACAGGCTTCTACAACATCAAAGGTTGTGATCTTCGGTGGGTTGGGCTATGCATGACAGGACGATGAAAGTTTGTGGTCTAGATCTGGTCTACTATGGTCATTGGTTGCACCTGTGTTTTCCGTTTTGCCTGTGGGTGCTTATGGTGGTTTCGTGGTCTCCTCGAGCGAGATTTATGGTGGCCTTGGAATCTAGTTCGATTCAGTTTATGGCATATTTGGCACTGACTATGATGATTTGAGAGGCTGGTTTTTGGTGATGGATATTAATCTTTGACTTAGTGTTTTATTTTGGGTGAATTATACTTCTTGTTATGAACTGTTTTGACATGTGAATCTGTTATGGTGTGATTTCATGTGTGGCCAGTGGTCTGCGGTTCAAGGGTCTCTGATTCCAGATGAGGTTTATATCTATGAGTTTTACCTGACCTTGATGATTCAGACATGGATGTTTGAGAGGGTATGGCCTTGGCCATCGGTACAAGGCTCATGCATCTTTATACGGGACAACATTCTGAGCTGCGTTGGAAAGGTGGAAACTGGACTTCATGTTTTTATGTTGGGGAGGGGATTCCCTCTGTTGATTTGATTCAGTATTTTTGGATTTTGGATTTTTAGATCATGGTTTGATGTCTTAAGTTCTTGAAGTCTGGTTGGGTTCCCCCTCAACCCTTAAAAGGGGGTATATGAAAATAATAAAAAATTAATTTTCAGTCAGAAGCCACCAAACCAAAAAAGTGTCTCTAAAACCCAACACCCAGCAACCCAGGCAAGATCACCCTATCAGCACAAAACTAACTAGCCAAGAGTGGTCACCACATCTGTGAGAGACCAGAAAAGAGAAACTGTGAGAAGGTTTTTAGGGTTTTTAAGGTTTTTAGGGGTTTTTATAGTTTTCAAGGGTTTTTAGGGGTTTTACGGATTTTGTGGTTTTTAGGGTTTTTCATGGGTTTTTAGGATTTTCTAGGGGTTTTAGAATTTTTTGAGGGCTTTATGTTTTTTTTCGATTTTTAGGGTTTTTATGGTTTTTAGAGTTTTTTAAGGTTTTTAGGGGTTTTAAGTGTTTTTAGTGTTTTTAGTTGTTTTTATGGGGTTTTAGGGTTTTCTAATGTTTTTAGGGAAATTTACGGTTTTTTATGGTTTTTTATGGTTTTTAGGGTTTTTACATTATCATGGATTTTTAGGGGTTTTTAGATATTTTATGGTTTTAGGGTTTTTTAATATTTTTAGAGATTTTTAGGGTTTTAGGGTTTTTTAGAGGTTTTTAGGATTTTTTTCTGAATTTTTAGGGACTTTTTGTGATTTTAGTGTTTTTAAATGTTTTTGGAGGTTTTCTGGTTTTTAGTGTTTTTTACATTTTCATAGATTTTAAGGGGTTTCTTAGGATATTATGTTATTTATGGGTTTTAGGGAGTTTGAAGGTTTTAGTGTTTTTCAGAGGTTTTAAGGGTTTTTATGTGTTTTTAGGGTTTTAGGATCTCTTTGGTTTTTTAGGGGTTTTAAGGGTTTTTAGATTTTTTATTGGTTTTTTGGGTTTTTTGGGTTTTTTATGTTTTTTAGTATTTTTAGGATTTTTTACATTTTCAGGAAATTTAAAGAGTTTTTTATAATTTTTATGGGTTTTAGGGTTTTTAGGGATTTTTAGAATTTTTAGGGATTTTTGTGTTTTAGGGGGTTTTAAGGTGTCTTAAGGTTTATTTAGTTTTTTTAACATTTTTAGGGGTTTTAAGGGGTTTTGGAGTTTTTAGTGGTTTTTAGGGTGTTATGGGGTTTTGGGGTTTTATGGATTTTATGGGTTTTTATTGTTTTCAAGGTTTTTCTGGGTTTTTAAGATTTTTACATTTTCATTTATTTTTAGGGGTGTTTTAGGATTTTTATTGTTTTTCATATTTTTTTTATATTTGTTGTGTATTATGAGGGTTTTTTTAGGGTTTTTAGTATTTTTTTGGGATTTTTGGATTTTTAGGGTTGTTTTGAGTTTTTATGGGTTTTAAGGTTTTTTGGAGTTATTTAAAAACATTCAAGGGGTTTTAAGAATTTTTATATATTTTAGTAGTTTTTTAGTGTTTTATGGGTTCCTAGGGTTTTTTTATGGTTTTTAGGGGTTTTATGAATTTCAGGTGTTTTCAGGGATTTTAGGTTTTTTTACATTTTCATGGGTTTTAGGGGTCTTTTTGGATTTTTATGGTTTTAAGGATTTTGTGGATTTTTAGGGTTTTTCATGGGTGTTTTTGTTTTTAGTGGTATTAGGGGTTTTAGGGTCTTTTTTGGGTTTTAGAGTTTTTTTGAGTTTATTAGTGTTTTACGGGTTTTTAGAGTTTTTTATCGTTTTTAAGGGTTTTAAGGGTTTTTAGTGTTTTTAGTGGTTTTTAGGGTTTTTATGGGTTTTTATGGTTTTCAGGGGTTTTTAGGGTTTGTAGTGTTTTCAGTGTTTTTTATGTTTTTGATGAGAACCATATTGAAGGCACCAAGTCAATTTCTCGGGTAAATGTGTTTGATTTGCAAGGCCCGATGATGCGAGAGAGATTAAAGAGGTTGAATTATACAATGGGTTCCAATATCACTTCATTAAAGGCCTAATAAATCTTTGCTTGCATGGATGGAGAAAATGTTCCTATAATTTCACTTATTCAAGCCCAGACACGATGTTTACACCTTTGCCAACATGGAGGATTCTACAATGGCATCTTTGGACACCAAAGTCAAATCTAGTGGGCTATGGACTCAAAGTAATATTTGTTGGGCTGTAGATGGAAAGTGGTGTGATACTTTTTTAAAAAGTCTTTGGTCGACTTTATCATTTTTAATTTAAGGGAAAAAAGTATTTTAGCCTTTATGACTTTAGGGTATTAGACCATTAACTATTGTACGACCACCTTGGCTATAAATAGCCACCCCTTTGGCACCTGTATGACATTCAAGATTTTAATTGAGAGCTTATGCTTTTTTTCTTCCCATAGTTTGATAAATGTTCTATTTTAACCCTTGTTATTCTGAATTCTTTACTTATCAATCTATAAGTTAGATTTGTGATCCAAGATCACAAAAGCCCCCAATTTTGTGCCTCAACCCATGTGTGTTGTTGTGTGGATTCGCAATCACATCCCTCCCATGAGTGTGTTGTCTAAGTAGTAGGTTGCCCTCTTTATAGAGTTAAAAATCTGTAAAAATCATAATAAAACCCCTAAAACCCCTGAAAACAAATAAAAACTCCTACCCCCTAAAAACTTTAAAAAACTCTATAAACCATAAAAATCATAAAAAACTCAAAAAACCCTTAAAAGCCCAAAAAAGCATAAAAACCCCTAAAAACCCCTAAAATTCAGTAAAACCCCTAAAATCACTAAAAAAGCATAAAAAACAAAAAAAACCCTAAAAATCCCTAAAAACAAAAACCATAAAAACCTTGAAAACCCCTTGAAAACCATAAAACCCATAAAAACCCTAAAAAAACTAAATACAAGGGATTTTTATTGGCATAAATGTGAACGTGGCATTGATCCTCCATCTTGGCTCTCCATTTCCAAGAGACATTTTATCCCACCTGCAAACCACTTACTGTTGTGGAAACTATGTAAGAACCGACTGCCATTTCAAGAACAGCTGAAGAAGGCTGGTTACAACATAGAATCATCCTACTTTTTTTACCTTTTGGTAGAGGAGACCATTCAACATACCTTTGTGCAATGTAGGTTGTAGCCGCTTAATGGAACTACCTGTAGTAGTTTTTCAGGTTTCAATTCAGCATGAACAAGCCTCTGTTTGACTTAGCAGTCTTACCGAGGGGAAATATAGTGAGGCGGTTCACAATTTTTTTCTCACTGCTATTGCTGATGTTCTCTCTTATATTTTAGCTTCCTGAAATTTAATTGCCTTCAACAAGAAGTGCCTCTCCTATCATGGTGGAGTTGTCACTATTGATAATGTGGTTTATGCAGCCTCTTAAATTCAGACAGGTCTGATGTCTACTGATTTCATTGATCTAATTATTTTATGTACGCTTGGAGCTTCTGTTAGGACAAAAAAACCATAGGTTCTAAAGTTTATTCTCCAGATTCCCCTGATTACATCATGGATCAAAGTCAATGTAGATAGTGCAACTTTGGGAGCACCTGGTCCCTCAAAGTGTGGTGACATATTCTATACACAAAAAGTCTTTTTGAAAGGCTTATTCCACCATTTTATTTGATATAAATGTGAATACGAAGCTGCGCTTTGGGAAATGATGAAGGTGATCAAATTTGTGGTTCAATTCGGGTGGAGGTTACTTTAGCTTAAATCCGACTCGATGCTCACAGTGGATGTTCTCAAGAACAAGTCCAGAAGAGTTCCTTGGAGGCTTATCCCACAATGGATTGAATGTCTTAAACTTTTCCAGGATCTCACTCTCAATGTCACACATGCATATAGGGAGGCGAACTTAGAGGAAGATGCTTTATCCAAAAAGGCAATTGTGGAAAGGAGTTCGATGTGGTCCTTTGTGGCCCAATCTTTCTACTCTCCCTTCATGTACTCTGATATAATGAGTGAAACTTACACCTGGGTTTGTAAACCCTCCTTGTATCTCTCTATTCTTACTTTTTAAATAAATTTTTAGGGGCCAGGCATTCTTGGTCTCGACCCTTGTTTTCCCTAAAAACAAGTAAAAAATATAAAAACCTTAAAACCCCTAAAAATGTTAAAAAAATAAAAAAAACACTATAAGACACAAAAGACCCTAAAATCATGAAAACCCCTAAAAACCCTTAAAATCCCCCAAAACCCTAAAAACATGAAAAACCCTAAAACCCCGGAAAAACATAAAAACCACTAAAAACCTAAAGATGGAGGCTCTGGCGACTCTGCCGATTCTGGAGATATGGCTCCCTCGCGATGGCGGCTTCCTCCCAGGTTGAAGACGATGGCAAATGAAGAACCTCCCCACCCTCTCTGCAGGGGAGGATCCTCTTTCGGAGGACATCTCGTCACTCTCCTCTGCTGACTTGTTACCCTCTTTCCTGAGAACGGTGCTCTGCCTAAAGGTTCCAGAGTTTTTTTAGGGTTGTCCATAGCTTCCTCTCTCGATTCGGGAGTTCACTGAGGCCTCAGACCTGCACCGCCTGACTCTGGTTGCAAGCTTCCGGATGCGGCGACCCCCGGTGGTCACTTTCGACAGGTTCGTTTCGGCTTTCTGGAATCTTAGGGCTTGGGCAACTGTGGGGCTAATCGATAGATCCCACATCATGATTCACATTGTCACAGAGGAAGACCTGGTCCTTGCCTGGTTAGCGGCTCCTCGATCATGCAGTGGCGCTCGCTTCTCCTTCTTTTGATGGAGCTTTGACTTTCATCTGAAGCAGAGTTCCCTGATTGCTGCTACCTAGGTGAGATTTCCTGAGCTTCCCCTTCCCTTTCAAAATATCTCTATTATTTTGATGCTTGGGAATTTGGTGGGGAGGTTCCTTTGTGTGGATATTAGGACTAGGGCCCTTTGTCATCCTGTTGCACCAAGGGCCTTTGTTGAAATCGATGCTTCGAATTCTCTTGTGGATGCTGTCTGGATTACAGTGGGGGAAGAACTCAGATGGAGATATCCTGTTATCTTTGAGTAATGGCCGATTTTCTGATCTTCTTGTTGGAGCTTTGGGTACAGCGACCACTCTGGAGTTTGTTCTGGCTCTGTCAGGGGTGGTGGTTCTCTAGCTCAAATGCCTTCTGGTGAGATCATCCTCCCTCTGGTGGAGGTGAAGGGGACAAAGGGGGTGGTTCCCTCCCAACCTCTAGTTTCTAATGTTCCATGCTCGTCTGCTTTTCTAGATGGAAGTGATTTAGATGTGGCCCTGATGGATTTGGGTGGTTTCATTGTGAGTATGGATGGAGGTGCTCGTGTTTCGGGAAATGCTGATGAGGAGGAAGTGTTGCTGGATGAGAGGGATAATCGAGTTTCTACTGAAGGAGTTCACGGATGTGGTGACTCCCCTAGGAGGCAGACATATTTAGGTAAGGCTGTTGTGATGGGCGTCTCGAAAGAAAATGTGGAGGATCCCTGTGCTCTGGATTTGGAACGAGATGATATAGCTGACTTGAAGGTTAATGAGAACACTGATGGATCCTTTCCAGCAATTGAGGGTACTGTGATTGCTCCAAAAAACTTTCAGGTTGCATCCTTGGCTGAGCCTACTATGGTGGATGTGCTGGTGGCAGATGTTGTGAAGGAGGCAGTGGTTGCTCATGGCCCGAGGACTAGGGACGAGTGGAGCTTGTCTTCATCTGAGGATAGGTTTATTTCGGATGAAGATACTTGGATCCCCAGGGTGAAACACATGAACTGGCGTGATGCCCCTCTGGTTCTGTCTGGGTGTCCAGACGTGGGGGGACCTGACATGGGGCCTGGGTTATCTCCTCCCTCTGACAGCACAAGCGGTGTTGAGGATCCTCCCAGTGGCCAGTTCTTTAGAACTCTACTGGGAAATGCTGGCGACACTGGTGGTCCGTCCATGGACCTGTAGAGGGCTATGGTCCTCCATGGTGTCCCCTCTGCTGAAGATTTTTGTGTGCAGTTGCATGAGATGGCGTGGGTTGAATGGGAAAGGTTTCCGCTTGAGGGTGAAGCTGAGAGGCTTGGGGAGAGGTTTGTAGAGGTTGATCGCTGGATAAACGCTGCTATGGTCAGGTCAAAGGAGAAAAAAACCATAAAAGGTGCTGAAACTCCTGGGTCATAATGTAAGAAAGGGAAGACACCATCGGCTATCAGTGATGGTGTCACATGTGCGAAGGCGGGTGCCGAAGATGGATCCACTTCCGCCCCTCCAAGACGAAGACGGAGTAGGGACTACTATTCCCTCCCGCGTCCCATAGCAACTAGGGCCTCTTCACGAGCTGTCAGACTTAATCTAAGGGTGAATAAACGAGAGTGGCTTTCAATTTCTGAAGAGAAAGAGAAGGCAAGGATGAAGCTGCTTCCAGGCTTGGCATGAAAGAGGACTTTGAGTCTGGATGGTACTCAACCGACATGGTTGCTGAGTCAGATTTCAGTTTTGCTGATGTGGGCGACGACTTTGGTGTGGGCATGGGGTTTCGAGGTGCGGAGCCGGAAGATTTTAGTGGCGATGTTGACTGATCCTCCCATTGTGTGATCTCCCTTTTGGACTTTTTGACTTGTTTGTTTTTGCTTTTTGTTTTTTTCCTTTCTTTTGGTGGCCTTCGGACTGAGGTTGTAAGGGGTTTTGCGTGTGGATCAGTGGATCCCTCCCCACCCTTGTCTGCAGTGTCTTTGTGTCTTTTCTTTCAATAAATTTTTGGGGGTGCTAGGAATAGCCTGGACCCGAGCCATCCTTGCCCTAAAAACCTCAAAATACCTAAAACACCAAAAAACCCAAAAATCTAGAAATAAACTCTAAAATCCCTTAAACCCCTGAAAACTCAAAAAACCATTAAAAATCCTTAAAAACTCAAAAAACAACAAAATCGTAAAAAATCCCCAAAAATCCCATAAAAAATTAAAAACCCTAAAACCCCTAAAAACCATAATGCCCCCTAAAACATTAAAAAACCCCCCAAAACACATAAAACCCTAAAACCCACTAAAACTCTAAAAACCCTTAAAAACATGAAAAAAAACCCTAGAAAACCCAAAAGTCCCAAAAAACCCTAAAAATCCCTAAAATCCCTAAACACAATAAAAATCATAAAAAATCTCTAAAAATCTTGGAAAACATAAAAAACACTATAAACCCTATAAATCCCCTAAAAATAATAAAAAACCCCAAAAAACCATAAAAAACATAAAAAACCTATAAACCACTAAAAACTCTAAAACACATAAAAACCACAAAAAATATTATAAAAATATAAAAAACTTTAAAACCCCAAAAAAACTCAAAAAACCCCTAAAACCCCCAAAACCCATAAAAATCCTAAAAACCATAAAAAACCTTAAAAAATCTCAAAATCCCTAAAAATACTAAAAACCCTAAAAACAAAAAAAACATTAAAAAACCCTAAAATCCCTCAATCCATTAAAAACCTTTAAACCCCTAAAAAGCCCTTAAAAACCATAAACCCCCTAAAATACTTAAAATGACTCAAAAACCCTAAATACCCCCAAAAAACTCTAAAAACTGTTAAAACCCCTAAAAACATTAAAAACTCTAAAAAACCTTTAAAACCCTAAAAACTAAAAAAACCCTAAAACCCCAAAAGACCCTAAAAACCTCGAAAAACAATAAAAACCCTAAAAAACTTGAAACCCCTAAAAACCGTCAAAATCCATAAAAACCCTAAAACCCATAAAAATACAAAAGAAACCCAAAAAAATCCTTGAAAACATATAAAACCCAAAAAACCCAGAAAAATCCTTCAAAACCATAAAAACCCCAAAACCACAAAAAGTCCTAATGTCCCACAAAAACCCTAGAAGACCTTTAGAAACTCTAAAAACCCTAAAACATTAAAAAAATATAAAAAACATTAAAAACTCAATAAAACCATAAATAACATAAAAACAAAAAAACCTTGAAAAAAACTAAAAATGATAAAAATCCCATAAACCCAAAAACCCAAAAAACCATGAAATTCCTAAAAGGGCCCTAAACGCCTTGAAAACGTAAAACCCCCTAAAAACCCAAAAAAAACCCATAAAAACCATAAAACCCCTTAAAATGTTAAAAACCCCTCAAAACCACTAAAAACTCTAAAAACCATTAAAACCATAGAAATTGTAAAAGAACTCTCAAAACCCTTAAAAACCTAAAAAACTCAAAAAACCATTGAAAACCTAAGACCCTAAAAAACCTGAAAACTAATAAAAACCCTAAAAAATCCAAAAAACTCTAAAAAACCTCAAAATCCCTAAAAACCCTAAATACATAAAAACCATAAAAATCCTACAACTCTATGAATATGTGAAAACCCTAAAACCCCTCAAAATCCCTGAAAACCATATAAACCCCTAAAAACCTTGAAAACCATTAAAAACTCTAAAAACCCTCAAAAACCATGAAACCCAACTAAAAATCTAAAACCCATTAAACCCCTAAAAATGATAAAAAAACTATAAAAAACCATAAAAATGTAAAACACTCAAAAAACTTTAAAAACACAAAAGATCCTACAAACTTATAAAAACATGAAAAACACTAAAACCCTCAAAATCCCTAAAAATCATAAATAACCCTAAAATCTATAAAAATCATAAAATTCCCTAAATATCCCTGAAAAATTAAAATCCCATAAAAACCCTGAAAAACCCCATGAAAACCATAAAAAATCCATAGAAACCTTTAAAACCCTAAAACTCTAAAAACTGAAGAAAAATATAAGAACCATTGAAACCCCTAAAAACGTTAAAGACTCTAAAAAAATTAAAAATCCTAAAAACTATGAAAACCCCAAAAAATACCTAAAAACCCAAAAAATACATAAAAACCCCAAAAAACCCCCAAAAAACTTGAAAACCACTAAAAACCCCCAAATCCCTTGAAAACCATAAAAACCCCTTAAAATCAAAAAAACCCTAAAGCCCTAAAAATCCTAGAAAACATAAAAAAACCATGAAATCCACAAAAAAACCTTTGAAAACTCTAAAAACACATAAAACCTGAAAATACCACTAAAACCCCTAAAAAGAATTAAAATCCTAAAAACATTAAAAAGCCCTTAAAATTTTAAAAACTCAAAACACCCCTAAAAGACCTAAAAAACTCTAAAGCCTCTAAAAACACTAAAACCCGATAAAACTAGAAAAAGCCCTAAAACCCACAAAATCCCTAAAACCCATAAAAATCCTAGAAAAGTCGTAAAAATCCATTAAAACATAAAACAACCCCCAAAACCCTATTGATTTCAATGATCTCAATATTTTACATACGGTTGGTGTTTTTGGCAGGACAAAAAAACCACCAGTTCTAAAGTTTATTCACTAGATTCACCCGATTACATCATGGATCAAAGTCAATATGGAAGACATAGTATTGGGAGAACCTGGACCCTCAGTGTGCGGCGGAATATTTTGTACACTCATAGGCCTTGTGGAAGGCTTCTCCTACCATTTTATCGAAGATGGATGTGAATACAAAGCTGAGATTTGGGCAATGATGAACGTGGACAAATTTGCTGTTCAATTCGAATGGAGGTTGCTTTGGACTGAATCCGACTCAATCCTCACTGTGGATGTTCTCAATAACACGTCCAGGAGAGTTCCTTGGAGACTTCTCCCATAATGGATTGAATGTCTCAAAATTTTCCAGGCTCTCACTCTTAATGTCACATAAGCGTATAGGGAGGTAAACTCGGTGGAAGATGCTTCATCCAAACTAGCAATTGTGGAAAGGAGTTCGATGTGGTCCGTTGTGGTTCCGTCTTTCTTCTCTCCCTTCGTGGACTCTAATATGAATGGTGAACTTTACACTCGTGTTTTTAAACCCTCATTTTAACACTCTGTTCTTACTTTTCTAATAAATTTTGGGGGCCTAGACATGCTTGGTCTCAAGCCTCCTTTTCCCTAACAACCACTAAAAAATATAAAACCCTTTAAAACCCTACAATATTAAAGATTATAAAAATGTTAAAAACCCTAAAAACTCAAAAAAACCCCGAGAAAACATAAAAGACCCAAAACCATAAAACCCCCTAAAAGTCCTTAAAATCCAAAAAAACCCAAAAACCAAAAAAATCCCTAAAAACCCTGACAATGTAAAAAACCCTAAAACCCCTGAGAAACATAAAATTCCCTAAAAAACTCAAAATACCTAAACACCAAAAAAACCTAAAAATACAAAAATCTCTAAAATCCCTTAAACCCCCTAAAAACACTAAAAATCATTAAAAACCCTCAAAAACTCAAAAAATCACAAAAACCCTAAAAACCCTCAAAATACCTAATACCCTAAAAACGCTAAAAACTATAAAAATCATAAGAATCCTTAAAAAAATTAAAAACCATAAAAACCCATGAAAGCCATAAAACCCCTAAGACCTAAAAAACCTCCTAAAAACACATAAAACCCTAAAACCCACTAAAACTAAAAAAACCCTTAAAACCCCTAAAAACTCAAAAAAAACCTAGAAAACCCAAAAGCCCCTAAAAACCCTCAAAATATCTAAAAGCCCTAAAAACCAAAAAAATATAATAAAAAATATATAAAAATCCCTGAAAACACAAAAAAGACTAAAAATCCTGAAAATCCCCTAAAAGAATAAAAACCCAAAACTCCCTAAAAACCATAAATAAACATTAAAACCGTTAAAAACACTAAAAACTCGAAAACACCTTAAACCCCCAAAAAAGGTTATAAAAATATAAAAAAAATTAAGACCCCAAAAAAACTCAAAAACCCCCTAAAATCCCAAAAATCCATAAAAATCCTAAAAACCCAAAAAAACCCAAAAAACCCTCAAAATCCTTAAAACACCTAAAAACAAAAAAAACCAAAAAAGCCAAAAAATCCTTGAAACCATTAAAAACCTTTAAACCCCTAAAAATCCCTTGAAAACCATAAAAAAACTAAAGTACTTAAAATGACCAAAAAACCCAAAAAAACCTATAAAAACTCTAAAAAACCTTAAAACCCTTAAAAACATTGAAAACTCTAAAAAAACTTTAAAACCCTAAAAACTCAAAAAAACCCTGGAAACCCCAAAATACCCTAAAAGGGTGGGAGGTGCTGGAGGTGATGTGTCTACTTTACTGCTGGTTGCTGATTGTCTGGGAGATTCTGTCGAAGATGCTTTGGTTTTCTTCCTTTTGCGTACTTTTGATTTTTCTTTTTTTGCAGTCCTTGGGTGTGTGTTTGTAAAGGGTTTTTGGGTGTGGTTCGGTTGACCCCTCCCCTCCCTTGTCTACTGTGTCTCTGTTTTTCTTCCTAATAAATTTGGGGGGGTCAGGAATAGACCAACCCCTGTATCATCCTTTCCCAAAAGACCCTAAAACCCTGAAAAGCACTAAAACCCCTAAAAAAACATGAAAAAACCTCAAAATCCCATAAAAACCTAAAAACCATAAAACTAAAAAAGAATCCCAAAAAATCCTTGAAAATGTAAAAACCCAAAAAAACCCAGAAATACCCTTGAAAACCATAAAAACTGTGAAAACCTTAAAAATACTAAATTTCCATAAAAATCCTAGAAGACCACTAAAAACTGTAAAACCCCTAAACTGTTAAAAATATATAAACACATTGAAAAACCCCAAAAACTAAAAAAACCCAAAAAAACCACAATGAGACCATAAATAACTTAAAAACAAAAATAAAACCTTGAAAAAACCCTTAAAATGATAAAAATCCCAAAAAACCCAAAAAACCATAAAAATCCAAAAAGGGCCTTAAACGCCCTAAAAAGGTAAAAACCCCTAAAAACCCCTGAAACCCATAAAACCCATTAAAAATTTAAGACTCTAAAACCACTAAAAACTATAAAAACCATTAAGACCCCAAAAATGTTTAAAAATGCTAAAAACCATAAAAACTAAAAAGCTCAAAAAACCCTTGAAAATCCTAAAGACCCTAAAAACCCTAAAAATGAATAAAAACAAAAAATCTTCGAAAAAACCCCCCAAACCCTCAAAATCCTTAAAAACCCTAAAAAACATAAAAACCATAAAAATCCTAAAAATACCTAAAAATCCATGAATACGTAAAAACCCTAAAACCCATCAAAATCCCTGAAAACCATATAAATCCCTAAAAACCTTAAAAACCATAAAAATCCAAAAAACCCTGAAACCACACTAAAAAATATTAAACCCATTAAACCACTGAAAATGAAAAAAACTCCAAAAAACCATAAAAACGTAAAGCACTCGAAAAATCATTGAAAACCCAAAAGATCCTAAAAACTCAAAAAACCCCTAAAAACACTAAAAACCTCAAAGTCCCTTAAAATCCTAAATAACCCTAAAAACCATAAAATTCATAAAAATTCCCTAAAAATTCCCGAAAAAGTAAAAAATCAAAAAAACCCTAAAAAACCCATTAAAACCACAAAACCCCATAGAAATATTTAAAACCCTAAAACCCAAAAAACCCAAAAAAACTCTAAAACCATTAAAACCCCTAAAAATGCTAAAGACTCTAAAAAACATTAAAAACCCTAAAAACTATGAAAAACCCCAAAAGACCTTAAAACCCCTAAAAACCCAAAAAAAACCTAAAAACACCTAAAAACCCTCAAATATCATAAAAACCATAAAAACCATTAAAATCATAAAAAGCCTAAAAAGCACTAAAAAACTAGAAAACATAAAAAAACTCTAAAAACCTTAAAAAACTAAAAAACTAAAAATACCTCTAAAAACCCAAAAAAAACTAAAACCCCTTACAACCCTAAAAACCCAAAAAATCCATAAAACCCCTAAAAACCCTAAAAACTATAAAAATTCTCAAAAAGTCCTAAAATTGCATTAAAACATAAAACACCCCCCAAACCCTAATGATTTCAATGATGTCATTATTTTACGTATGCTTGGAGTTTCTGGACGGACTAAAAACCCGCCAATTCTAAAGTTTATTCATTGGATTCCCCCGATTACATCATGTATCCAAGTCAATGTGGACAACATGGCTTTGGAAGCACCTGGTTCCTCATGGTGTGGAGGCATGTTTCGTACACACAGAGGCTTTGTGAAAAGCTACTTATACCATTTTATTGGATATGGATGTGAATTTAAAGATGAGCTTTGGCCAATGATGAAGGTGAGAAAATTTGAGGTTCAATTTGGGTGGAGGTTTCTTTGGTTTGAATCCGACTTGATGTTCGTAGTGGATGTTCTCAAGAAAAAGTCCAAGAGAGTTCCATGGAGACTTCTCCCACAATGGATTGAATGTCTCAAACTTTATCAGGCTCTCACTCTCAATGTCACACAAGCATATGGGGAGGTAAACTCAATGGAATATGATTTATCCAAACAAGAAATTGTGGAAAGAAGTTTGATGTGGTCCTTTGTTGCCCTGTCTTTCTGCTCTCCCTTCGTGGACTCTGATATGAAGTGTGAACTTTACACCAGTGTTTGTAAACCCTCCTTGTAAGTCTCTGATCTTACTTTTAAAATAAATTGGGGGACCAGGCACGCTTGGTCACGAGCCTTCATTTCTCTAAAAACCACTAAAAAATATAAAAACCTTAAAACGCCTAAAAAAGTTAAAAAAACTCTAAAAATGTTAAAAATCCTAAAAAAATCAAAAAAACCTAAAAGAAAAAAAAGAATCTAAAACCATGAAAACCCCTAAAACCACTAAAAATCCCAAAAAACCCTAAAAACTAAAAAAATCCCTAAAAATCCCTGAAAACACAAGAAACACTAAAACCCCCAAAAAATTAAAAACCCCTAAAAACCAAAAAAACTATAAAATCCCTTAAAATTCCTAAAAAACTCTTAAAACTTTAAAAAACCTTAAAAAATCAAAAAAACCCACAAAAACCCTAAAAACCCTCAAAATACCTAAGACCCTAAAAATGCTAAAAACCATAAAAATCCTTAAAATCCCTAAAAATATCTGAAAAAAAATAAAAACCCTTAAAACCCCTGAAAACCATAAAACCCTCAAAAACCTTAAAAACCCCCTAAAAAACATAAAACCCAAAAACCCCACTAAAACTATAAAAACCCTTAAAACCCCTAAAAACTCAAAAAACCACTAGAAAACCCAAAAGACCAAAAAAACTCTCAAAATCCCCAAAATCCATAAAAACCATAGAAATCTTAAAAAAATATCCAAAAATCCATGAAAACATAAAAAAGAATAAAAACCCTGAAAATGCCATAAAAAAATAAAAAACCCCTAAAACCTTAAAAAAACTTCAAAATCCTATAAACCACTAAAAACACTAAAACACCTAAAAACCCCAAAAAATGTTATAAAAAATAAAAAAGATTAAAACCCCAAAAAAACTCAAAAAAAACCCCATACCCCAAAAATCCATAAAAATCCTAAAAACCCTAAAAAACCCTAAGACCCCAAAAAACCCTCAAAATCCCTAAAAACACTAAAAAACCGTAAAAACAAAAAAATCCAAAAAATCCCCAAAAATCCCTGAAACCATTAAAAACCATTAAACCCATAAAAAGCCCTTGAAAATCATAAAAACTACTAAAATACTTAAAATGACCAAAAAACCCTAAAACCCATAAAAAACTCTCAAAACCCTTAAAACCCCTAAAAACATTAAAAACTCCAAAAAACATTAAAAACCCTAAAAACTCAAAAAACCATTGAAACCCCCAAAAGACAATAAAAACCTCAAAAACCTCTAAAAACCCTAAAAAATCCTAAAAACCCTCAAAATACCTAAAATACCTAAATACCATAAATATACTAAAGAAGCCCAAAAAATCCAAGAAAACATAAAAAACCCAAAAAACCCCAGAAAAACCTAGAAAAACCCTTGAAAATCATAAAAACCCCAAAACCTTAAAAAATCCTAAAGCCCCATAAAAACCCTAAAAGACCACTAAAAACTCTGAAACCCCTTAAAACCCCTAAAAAGTTAAAAAAAACTCTAAAAACATTAAAAACCATAAAAAACTCAAAAAAAAACTCAAAAAAACTCTAAAAACCCTATAAAACCATATATAACCTAAAAACATAAAAAAAACTTGGAAAACCCTAAAAACAATCAAAAACACCAAAAACCCTAAAAACCATAAAATCCTAAAAGGGCCCTAAACGCCCTGAAAACATAGAAAACCCTAAAAACCATAAAAAACCCTTAAAACCATAAAAGCCCCTTAAGACTGCATAAAACCCTAAAAACTACTAAAAACTCTAAAAACCATTAGAACCCCTTAAAATTTTAAAAAACACTAAATCCCCTTAAAAACATTAAAAACTCAAAAAAATCCTTGAAAACCCAAAAGACCCTAAAAACCCTTAAAACTAATAAAAACCATGAAAAATAAAAATAACCCCAAAACCCTCAAAATCCCTAAAAACCCTAAAAAACATTAAAACTCTAAAAACCCTAAAAGCCCTAAAAACCCATAAAAACCATAAGAACCCCTAAAACCTTAAAAACCATAAAAACCCTAAAACCCATAAAAACCCTGAACACCCACTAAAAAATCTAAATCCTACTAAACCCCTAAAAATAATTAAAAACGCTAAAAATCATAAAAATGAAAAACACTCAAAAAAAGATTTGAAAACCCAAAAGACCCTAAAAAACCAAAAAAACCCTAAAAAACCATAAAACCCTCAAACTCCCTAAAATTCCTAAAAAACACTAAAAAACATAAAAATCCTAAAAATCTAAGAAACAAGTAAAAAACCCTAAAATCCATGAAAAAACAAATGAAAATCATAAAAAACCCCATATAAACCTTTAAAATACTAAAACCCTAAAAACCCACAAAAACACCATAAAATTTTTAATGACTCTATAAAACATTAAAAATCTGAAAAATTATGAAAAACCCCAAAAAGATCTTAAAAACCCAAAACACCCAAAAAAATGAAAATTACTAAAAACCCTCAAATGACTTAAAAACCATAAAATCCCATTAAAATCATAAAAATCCGAAAAATCCCTAAAAAACCTAGAAAACATGAAATCCCCTAAAAACCTTTAAAAACCCTAAAAACACAAAAACCCACTAAAAACTCGAAAAAGCATTAAAATCCTAAAAACATTAAAAAAACTCTAAAAAAACATAAAAACCCTAAAAAACTCAAAATACCCCTAAAAACCCTAAAAACATTAAAACCCCTAAAATCCTAAAACCCTGAAAAGCCTTAAAATCCCACAAAATCCCTAAAAACCCTAAAAACCCTAAAAACAATAAAAATCTTAAAAAAGCACAAAAAATCCATAAAAACCTAAAACACCCCCCAAAACCCTAAAAAACTTAT
Organism: Viscum album; assembly: GCA_963277665.1. Classification (NCBI taxonomy): domain Eukaryota; kingdom Viridiplantae; phylum Streptophyta; class Magnoliopsida; order Santalales; family Viscaceae; genus Viscum; species Viscum album. The sequence continues at coordinate 1,801,846,772 of OY728164.1, forward strand.
GAAAACCATAAAACCCTAAATGTCTTTGAAATCCCTAAATCCCCTAAAGACCCTAAAAACCGTAAAATCATAAAAAACCCTAAAAATCCTTGAAAAGGAAACAAAACCTAAAACCCTTCAAAAGCCCCTGAAAACCAAAAAATCCCCTAAAACCCTTAAAACTCATAAAAACCCTTAAAACCACTAAAACTAAAAAATTCCATAAGAAAACTAAAAACGATAAACCTTACAAACACTAAAAATTCAAAAAGACCCTAGAATACCCAATAGACCATAAAAACCCTGAACACCCCAAAAACCCCTCAAAATCTAAAAAAATGCTAAAAACCCCAAAAACAATAAAAATCCCAAAAGAAAAACCTTGAAATTCCTGAAAACGTAAAAACCCCAAAAAATTTGAAAAACCGTAAAAAATATAAAAAACCCTCAAAACATTAAAAACGCTAAAACCCCACAAAACTCTAAAAAGGAACTAAACACTCGAAAACCAATTAAAATTGCTAAAAACGTTAAAAACTCTAAAAAATCTTAACACCCAAAAAAACAAAAAAAACCCTAAAATCCTGAAAGACCCAAAAAACCCAAATAATACATAAAATAATAAAAAACCCTAAAAACCATAAAAACACTCAAAACCCCTAAAAACCATAAAAAAACTAAAAACCAAAAAAATCCTAAAAACCACTGAAAACATAAAAAAACCCTGAAAACCCCTAAAAACACTTGAAAAACATAAAAACCCCTAAAACATAAAAAACCCTAAAACCCATTAAAACCTTAAAACCAACTAAAAACTCTAAAAACACTTAAAACTGCTAAAAACGTTAAAAAACTCAAAAATACATAAAACTGCTAAACAACTAAAAAACCCTAAAAACCCAAAAAAAACCCAAAAAAACCCCAAAACCCTAAAAATGCCTAAAAACCCCCCAAAACCCTCAAAATCCCAAAAAATTACAGAAACATTGAAAACCATAAAAACTTAAAAATGCCCTAAAAATCCATGAAAATGTAAAAAACCCTAAAAACCCTTGAAACCCATAAAAACACCTAAAATCCTTAAAACCCCTAAAAGCCAAAAAATCCCTAAAAACCACTAAAAAATCTAAAAACCCTTAAAACCTCTAAAAATGTTAAAAACCCTAAAAACACCAAAAAACCCTAAAAACTCATAAAACTCAAAAGTCCCTAAAAACCATGAATATACCTAAGAACCCTGGAAACCACTAAAACCCCTCAAAATCCCTCAAAACCATAAAATCCCCAAAAAAACAAAAAAATCCCAAAATTTCCATAAAGGTTTCTAAAAAAATAAAATACCATAAAAACCATGAAAACCCAAAAAATCATAAAACCCCTAAAAACCGTAAAAAACCCTAAAGCCCATAAATATCCTAAAAACCACTAAATACTCTAAAAACTCTCAAAACCCTAAAAACATTAAAATTTAAAAAATGCCATAAAAATTGATAAATTCTCAAAGAACTTGAAAACCCCAAAAAAGACCATAAAAAGCCTGAACACCCCTAAAAACTCTAAAAATCCCAAATAACCAAAAAAACATTAAAAACCATCAAAAACCAAAAAATCCCTAAAAATGCAAAACCCATGAAAACCTAAAAAACCCCCTGAAAATCATAAAACCCCCAAAAATCCTTAAAAATCCTAAAACAACAAAATAACCCTAAAAACCCCTAAAAAATCTAAAATCACTTTAAAAATCTATAAACATTAAAAACTATAGAAATATTTTAAAACCATAAAAAACTCAATAAAAGCCTAAAAACCCAAAAGTCCCTAAAAACCCCGAAAACCCTAAAATCCCTTGAAAACCCCTAAAAACCCAAAAAAATGAAAACCCCTAAAAATCCTGAAAAAAACCTAAAAATACTCAATATCACTAAAAACTTTAAAACACCTTAAAACCATAAAAAATCCAAAAAACCCCTAAAAATCACTGAAAATGTAAACAACCCTAAATACCATGAAAACCCCTTGAAAACCATAATCCCCATAAAAATATTAAAACCCCATAAAACCCATAAAACCTTAAAAACCACTAAAAATGATAAAACACAAAACCTATAAAACATTAAAAAATTTAAAAATCCTTAAAATCCCTAAAAAAAATCAAAAACCCATAAAACCCAAAAAATCCCTAAAAACTCCTAAAAGCCCTCAAAATACTAAAAATCATAAAAACCCATAAAAACTATAAAATTGCTAAAAAACCTTAAAAAATCCCTAAAAACGCAAAAAATCCTAAAAACCCTGAAAACACCTTGAAAACCACAAAACCCCCTCAAAACCTTTAAAATATTAAAAAATCATATAACCCTAAAAACCCACTAAAACACTAAAAACCCCTTAATATCCCTAAAAAGGATAAAAAAACTCTAAAAAACCTTAAAACCCATAAAAACTCAAAAAAAACCCTAAAAACCCAAAAAGACCCTTAAAAGCCTAAAAAATCCTAAAAACCCTAAAACCCCCCAAAAAAACATTACCAACCCTCAATATCACTAAAAACCCTAAAAATAAAAAAAATCCCTACAAATCCCTAAAATTCCCTAAAAATCCATGCAAACATAAACACCCCTAAAATCCCTAAAAACCCATGAAAACTATAAAAACCCCTAAAAACCCATAAATACTCTAAAAATAATAATAACTTTAAAAACTCTAAATAACCTACAAATGTTAAAAACTCTAAAAATCCATAAAAACATTAAAAAACTAAAAAAACCCTAAAACCAAAAAAACCATAAAACCCCTAAAAACCATGAAAACCCTAAAAAACCTCAAAATCCTTTAAAACCCTCAAAACACTAAACCATAAAAATCTAGAAAATACCTCAAAATACATGAAAACATGAAAACCCCTAAAAACCTAGAAAACACCCTAAAACCCACAAAACCCCCTAAAACCCTTAAAACCTCTAAAAACTACTAAAAACACCAATACCCATTAAACCCCCTTTAAACCCCTAAAAATATTAAAAACTCATTAAAAACTTAAAAACCATAACAAACTAAAAAACCCCTAAAAACCCAAAAACCCAAAAACTTAAAAACCCAAAAAACCCGAAAACCCCACAAAATCCATAAAAAACCCAAAAATACATAAAATTACTTAAAAAGTCATAAAAATCCCTGAAAATGTAAAAAATCCAAAAAACATTGAAAAATAGACAAAACCCTCAAAAACCCTAAAAACACATAAAAACAAAAAAACAATTAAAAAACTCAAAATCCTTTAATCCCCTAAAATAGTTAAAAATTATTAAAAAGCATAAAACCCCTAAAAAAACAAAAAAATAATAAAAACACAAAAATACCCTGAAAACCTTGAAAAACCCTAAAAACCCTTAAAATATCTAAAACCCCTAAAAATCCCTAAAAACTATAAAACCAATAAAAATAATTAAAAAATCCTTAAAAATCCCTAAAATCATAAAAACATTAAAAACTCTGAAAACCATAAAAAAACCCTAAAAACAAAAAAACCCCAAAAAACCTAAAAAACCCATAAAAACCCTAAAAACCAATAAAAACTCTAAAAACCCTTTAAAACCCTAATAAGAATAAAAAAACTAAAAAACTTTAAAACCCCCAAAAAATTTAAATATCAGAAAAACACTAAACGACCCTAAAATTCATAAAACCCTAAAAACCTGAAAAAACAAACAACCCCTCAAAATCCCTAAAAATCCTATAATTTTCTAACATAAAATTCCTAAAAAGCCCTAAAAATCTCTGAAATCATAAAAAACCTTTAAAAACCTGAAAAATCCCTTAAAACCATAAACCCATGAAAACCTTAAAATAACCCAAAAAGACCCAAAAAACCACTAAAACTCTAAAAACCCATAAAACCCCTAAAAAAATTAAAAAACTCTAAAGATCTTAAAAATCCTAAAAACACATAAAAAACCTAAAACCCCCAAAACACCATAAAAACCCTAAAAGGATTTAAACCCCCAGAAAACCCCCCTAAAAACTATAAAAATCCTAAAAATCCATGAAAACATAAAAAACTCTAAAAACCATGTAAACTCTATAAAAACCATAAATCCCCTAAAAACCTTAAAAACCGTAATAGCCCATAAAACCCTAAAACCACTAAAAACTCTAAAAACCCTTAAAACTCCTAAAAGATTTCAAAACCACTAAAAAATATTAAAACCTTGAAAACCTCATAAAAATCCTAAAAAACCCAAAAGACCCTAAAAACCCTGAAACCCCTAAAAACCCAATAAAACCTTAATACTCTAAAAATACCTAAAAATCCTAAAAACCCCAAAAACCATAAAAATCCAAAAAACCATGAAATTCCCTAAAAATGTAAAAAACCCTAAAACCCTGAAACCCCCTGAAAACCATAAAAACCCCTAAACACCTTAAAAACCCTAAAACACTAACAAATTTAAAAAGCCTTTAAACCCATAAAAACATTAAAAACACTAAAATCATTGAAACCCCTAAAAATAAAAAAAAACAAAACCCCACCAAAAACCATAAAACTCAAAAAATCCATAAAATCTCTAAAATTCCCTAAAACCCCACAAAATACTTAAAACCCCACAAAATCATCAAAACATAAAAATCCCTAAAATATTTAAAAATGTAATAAATCCTAAAAACCCTAAAAACCCCCTATCATAGATAATCCTATTACTCTTAAATCTATGAATTATTCTTGCATATAAATTCATAATTCCGTCGATTTCTTGTTGGTGGATTCTTCTTGCGAAGGCGATGCTTCTATGTTAAACCCTACTTATCTTCCTTTGGTTTTTTCTAAGATCCCTGAAGGACTATGTCTGATGGTTGTTTCTTATGATGGCTCTTGTTCTGATTCAGTTCCTACTGTTTCTCCTTCTTCTATTTTGTGGAAGGGTTTTGGTGAATCCGTTCCTGCTCTTTTGCCTACTTTTTAGAAGGTATTTGATGATTCAGTTACTGATTTTGGACCTATAAACTCTAAGTTGAATCCTTATGAATCTAGGGAGGTTGGGTCTCTTCCTCCATGCTAGATTTTTTCTCGATATTTATCAGATGTTGGTTTGGTTCCTGTTGTCTCCTCTCCTCCTGGTCTATTGAAGGTTTCTGATGAATCAAATCCTACATTTAGGATTGTGAAATCCTATTTGATTCCTTTTGATTCCAAGGAAGTTTGGTATTCTCCTCCAATCAAGGAATCTAATGATTAGGCTAGTCCTACTTCTTCAATTTTGATTGATAATCCCCTTAGGAACAAGTTTCTCAGGGTGGATAAATGTGACTCAAAGAGGGCACTAATCAAATTGGGTGCAGGTTCTAGCAGCTTTGTCCTTCCCTTAAATTCCAATGTTTAATTTCAGAGGCTTGAGAACTTATCATCAATCATAATCTAGCTTTTATGTGTCTTGTTGAATCTAAAATTAAGATTGGTAATCAGGACGTTATTATGAGGAATATTATGCTGGGTTGGAGTTTCTCAACTAAATTTTCCTCTTCTTATTCCTATTGTATCTTGGTTTTGTGGAATATGCATTTGTTGATTACTGAACCTCAGTTTCAATTTTCTCATCTTATTGAATGCCTTTTCAAGGCTATCAAGGTGGATTATACTGGATTGATCTCCATTGATTATGGTTCTAATTACGTTCATGAATGTAGGGTTCTTTGGGAGGATATTTCTGGTAGGGTGTCTCTTGGTACTAAGACTCCTCATATTTTTATTGGAGATTTCAATATAGTGATATCCCTGAAGGATAGATGTAGTGGTTGTTTGGATTGGATCCCCTTTACGGAGGAATCTAATCTAGGAATTTTTTATTCTAGATTGGATGATATTTTATTTTTTGGTTGATTTTTTCTTAGAGGAAGGGTAATTCAAGGGGTGTTAAGGTAAATGGACAGGGCCTTGGTCAACTCTTCTTGGTTATTCAGGTTTCTCTCTTCAATGGACGAATTTCTTCCCTTTGGGTTCTCTGACCATACCCCTATTATTATCATAACTGGAAAAGGTACTTTTTCAAGTAAATTGTGTTTTAAATTTTTTAACCATTTGTTTAATTATGAGTTCTTCCTTTACTCGGTGTCCATAACTTTCAATTTTGGGTTTTTAGGCTATAATACATTACAAATATACTAGAAACTAATGATGTTAAAGCATTCTCTTTGTAATTTGCATGCCTAGGTCTCTACCCCACATTCCCCTGAGTTATCTTTACCTGGAATGGAGCTGGAAGAGTGTCAATACACCTTTTTTATTAATGTTCCATCTATGTATTTAATCCAGAAGGATGTTTGGTGTAAGTAGAGGATTAAATCCTTAACCTTGAAGGGATTTCTCTTGGACAAACAAAAGAGTAGGGTCCAATTTCTTAAGGATGGGGACCTCCACTCTACCTTATTATTTAATTCCATGAAATACAGAATCATCTCTTCAAAGTTGTTCCTTATTTATAGAGAAAATGGAACTTTTATCTCTAGCCTAGATGTTATTTTAGTAAGACTATTGAATTTTTTCTATCTATGATTGGTACTTCACATGCCTCATCTTTTCAGGGAAGAAAGAGTCTAGATCCTTTTTTTATTCTATTGGTCAACACAACTATGATTTGTTTGATAAAAGTGTAGAACATGAGGATTTACAAAATGAACTATTCTCTCCATACCGTAACAAAATATCTAGGGATAGATTGTTTTAATGCCTCTTTCTTCCATAAGGCCTGGTCAGGGTTTGGCTCAAATGTGACTGATGCGGTTCTTGAGTTTCTCAGCTCAGGAAAATTACTTCAGGAAGATAATGGTTTGATAATTTCTTTGATCCCAAAGGTTCCTAATGTGAGTTATATTTTTAAGCCCATTTCATGCTGTAATACTATTTATAAGTTCATATCCAAGATTCTGGCAGACATATTGAGAAAAGTTCTTCCCAATTTCATTAATATGTCATAATCTAATTTTATTCATGAGAGGCATATTTCTGATAATATCATATTTATTTGGGTCCCCCATTATGCCTTCAAGATTGATCTATATAAGGATTTTGATTCTATTATATGGGATTTCCTTATAGAATACTTGGACCTTCTTGGATTTCTTATCAGGTTTTCCTCTTGGTTTAATTGTTGCATTTACTCTACTATGTTCACTGTGAATATTAATGGTTTCTTGAAGGGTTACATTCCTAGGAAGAGAGGGATGAGGAAAGGTGATACTCTATCTCCATTTATATTCGTGATTTTTATAGAGGTCTTATCTCATATTATAGACTCTTTTATTTAAAATTCCATCTCCTTTAAGTTTCATTAGAGATGTGTCAGGACTTATATTTCACATCTTTTCTTTGTTGGTGATATGATTTTTTACTATGGAAATATGGAATCTGTTTTTGTTCTTAAGCAGACATTGTATTTATTTTTCCCCCTTTATGGATTGTGTATCAACTATTCAAAATCATTTATGTTAACTATTGTTGCGTCCAGTGAGGCAAGGGATAGTATTGGGTCTATTATGGATATTTCTAGTGGTTTATTTCCGCTTTTTTATCTTGTATTGCCTCTTATTACTATGAAATTAAGATCTTAATATTGTTCCATTTTGGTTGAGAATATTGTTAAGTGAACAAAGGTATGGACAAATAATTTCTTTTCCCTTGTGGGTTGACTTCATCTTGTTCAATATTTTATGATCTCCATGCAAGATTACTGGTGTTTCTATTTCATTCACCCTAAGAAATTGATCCAATCTATTAAGGAAAATATTAGATTCTTTCTCTATAACGGGATTTCCCTTGCTGTTTATGGGGCCAAGGGGGCTTCAAACATGGTTACTAGGCATAAAATGTAAGGGGTTTTAGGGATTAAGTGTGTCAGTAATTGCAATAAAATTACATGGTTAGACATGCTTGGGATCTTTGTACCCCATCCTTTTCCTCAGGTTGGGTGGATTAGACTTGTATATTTCTACTTCTCCACTCCCAATTTTGGGTTTCCAAAGTCCCATGGAATATCTTTTGGAATTGGTGGAAACTTTTGGGGATTTTTGAGTTTCTTAGGGACCATATATCCTTCTCAATTTGAACTGGTTTTTATATTTCCCTCTGATTTGACTATTATATTCCAATGGTTCCAATATGTTCATATATCAATGATCTTATTATCTATGACTTGTTGATCCTCAAGTTCACATCAGTTTATGACATTATATCTGATAGTGTCATCCACCACTTTTAGTTTTTTCTGAGTTATGGGATATTAGACAATAGATTCTCTAAATTCCTAAACCTAGTGGTAATGATGATGTGATTATTTGGAATAGGTAGCCTGAGTTTCCCACTCATTTGGTTTGGAAGGATCTGAGGCTGAAATTTTCCTCTACAACTTGGTTTTCTATGGTCTGAAATTGGGTTTTCCCTCCTAGGTTCTCCTTTATCCTTTTTATTTTGGTTCATGGATTCTTGACTACCCAGGATAGATTTCAAGATAGAGGCTTGGACTTTTCTAACCATTGTTTTCTTTGTATGTCTGATTTGGAGAAAATTTATCAACTCTATTTAAAATGTAATTTCTCTAAGAATCTTTGGTCCAATTTTCTAAATCTATTGAATGTTGATTATCCGGCATCTTTGAACCCCACTTTTTCCTCTATCATTGATTAGTGTTCTAGTAGCTTCAATGGGAATTATATATTGAGTTTCCTGGGAAGACTTGGGTTAGAATCCATAGTGTATCTTATAAGGAAGGAGTATAACTCTCATATTCGTAGATATTCCTCTCATAGTGGATTTTTTTTGATGAAGTTTTATTTTATTATTCATTCTCAACTCCTTTGTCACAAACCTTTTCCCAATACTAATTAAAATCAGGGATTGGTTTGAAGATGGAATTTTACAGGAACTTTTCTTAAATGTGGTTCCTAATCTTGGGGATGAGGGTTGCATCTGTCTTGTCTCCTTTCCCTTGTTGATGGATCTCTATTCTAGGTGATACCTGGGGGATTGTTGTTTCCCGTCACATGTTTGTTTCTTAATTGTGTGTTGGTATTGTGGTTGTAGGGGAATTATTGGGTGTGTTGTAGGTGTTGGTGGTCTTTTGAGTCTGTTGTTTCCTCGTTAGATGGTGTGTGTCTTCTTATGGATGGTTGATGAGTCCTTTTGAGTGTGGCTCGGCTTGGGGTTGTGGGTTTCTGGTGGTGGTTTGCTGGGTGGATGGGTGGATCTCGAGATTTACTGGTTCTTGTAGCATGGTGGGATTCATGTTTTCGACCGGTGGTACTATATGTGGATCTGGTGCGGGTTATTTGTGGTGGTGTTGTGGAAGGTCCTTGGTCTATTATAGTGGTTTGGTGGTGGCATGAATTTGGGTTCAATTCAATGTTCTATGGATGGTTTTTAGTGATTCCCTTTATTGTGGTTGTCGTTCGGGCTGCATGGTATATGATGGGTTTCTAAGGGCTTGTGTTGTTAGTGGGTTCATATTGGATCTCTTGTGGTATTATTGAATGGGGAAGGTTGTTGGTTGGTGTTGGTTTCTGTTAGTTTTCTAGATGTTTGGATCAGTTGCTTGCTTTGGGCTGTGTTGGGGGTTGTCTTCGGTTGGTCGGTCTGTGATGGTTATAGATTTGGGTGGCTAGTGGTATGGTGTTTATTAGAATAGGTGTGTGGCTATGATATGAGGTGATGCTAGTTCTAGTGGTTCGATTGGGATGTCTTGTTGGACTTAGCTTTTCGGGCTACAGGTGTAGTGGATGGGAGGTTGATTGTTGTCCTAGATAGTATGGTGGGGTGTTTTCTTGGAGATGGGGTGGTCTTGGACCAAAGTCAGTGCTTTGGCTAATTTTTATAGTAGTTCTTGGGACTTTGTGGGATGGGATGTGCATCCGGTGGCCGGGTGGAGGTGTATGCAAGGTCTTGAGTTTAGCTGTTTAGGCTTTCTGGTTTGTGACGAGGGTTGGAGGGCTTGGTTGAGGGATTGTTCTAGTTGCAAGTTGCATTAATAGGGGCCGTTTGGTGGGTTTTCCTGTTAATTTGTAGATAGTATGGTGCTTTTGGCCATGGTTTTCTGGTTTGGATATGGTGGATTAGTGCAGGTTACTGTCTTTGATTGGATGGTTTGGGATGTTACAGGTGTGGGTGTTGGTGGATGCAGTTGCTCTGGGTGGGCCTGGTTGTGCTAGTGTGCAATGTTGTTTATAGGGTCTTTGGTGGTTGTTTTTTTGGTTCTTACTGGTGGAGTGGATTTGGGGGAAAGTTTGTGTGGTTGTTCTTGCATGCATGTGTGTGTGAATTTGATGTGTGTGTGTGTGTGTGTGTTCGTATGTGCATGGGAACACACTTGCAGGTGGGGTTCATGCATGTGCAGGTGGTGCATGCATGTGTGTGTGTGTGTGGTGTGTTTCCATTCATGGAATCTCCATGTTGGGGTTGTTGTTCCTTGGTGTCCCTATGGGTCTTGTGCTTGGGAGCTCATGTGGTCACTGATGTGGTTCCTTCTATAGATTTAGTGGGGTTGCATGCACTTGGATTTTGTTTTGTTGGCTTCTTTTTGTTGTTTTCCACTGCCTTCTCTTGGGCTCTGCTGCTGTCCCTTAGGTGTTGAGATTTGTTATGGGTTCTTTTGGATGTGGTGTTCACTGTTAGTGGAATTCTTGGGTTTGGAATACCCTGACGGTTGGTTATTTCTTTGCAGCTGGTTGTCTACTACTTGGTCGGTGATGTTGTTCTAACAAGGTGGCGGTGCTTGCTTGTCTTCGGGTTGTTGTCTGGTGGGCTCCATGAGGTTCTCAAGCCTTTTTAGTCTACTTGTTTTTTTGTTCTTGGGTGCCTTCTTTGGTGCTCCAGTGTTTGGGTTGGTCATGGAGCCTTTTTTCCTGGAGCAACTATCATTTTCACCTTAGGGTGATTTATTTTTAATTCATCTTTCTTCTATATATACATTCTATTTGCATTGAAAAATTAATCCCAGAAAATGTAAAAACCACTAAAATCCCTAAAGAACCCCTAGAAACCATAAAAACCCTAGAAATTGTAAAAACCATACAAACCCATAAAAACCCAAAAAACCCACTAAAAACTATAAAAGCCCTTTAAATCCCTAAAAACATTAAAAAAATATAAAATTCCTTTAAAAACCTAAAAAAATAAAACTCAAAACACTAAAAGACCCTAATAAACCCTGAAAAACCATAAAAACCATAAAATACCTACAAACCCTAAAACCCCTAAAAACCATAAAAATCCTAAAAATGCCCAAAAATCCAAGAAAACGTAAAAAACCCTAAAACCATGGAAAACCCTAAAAACCATAAAAACCCTAAAAACAATAAAAACCCTAAAAACCAATAAAAACCTGAAAACCATAAAAAACACTAAAAACCCTCAAAACCCCAAAAAACATTAAAAAATATAAAAAACCTTAAAACCCTAAAAAACTAAAAAAACCTAAAACACAAAAATCTCTAAAAACCAATAAAAAACTTAATAACAAACTAAAACTCTAAAACCCCTTTTAACCCCTAAAAATGTTAAAAAAAATCTAGAAACCTTAAAAACCCAAAAAACTCAAAAAAAAGAAAAAACATAAGGGGGTGTTTTAAGATTTTTATGGGTTTTTGGGGTTTTATAGTTTTTCAGAGGGTTTTGTGGTTTTTAGGAATTAATCAGAGTTTTTAGGGTTTTTTATGTTTTCATTTATTTTTAGTGGTTTTTTAGTATTTTTGTGGTTTTTAGGGTTTTTTAGGATCTGTAGTGATTTTAAAGGTTTTTTGGGTTTTTAGGGGTGTTTTGGGTTTTTTGGGTTTTCAAGGGTATAGGGAATTTTTGGGTTATTAGGTTTTATTGTTCTTTTTAGGGTTTTTAAGGTTTCTATACTTTTTTAACATTTTTTTGGGTTTTAAGGGTTTTTATATATTTTAGTAGTTTTTAAGGGTTTTATGGGTTTTTATGGTGTTTAGGGGTTTTATTGTTTTTCTGGGTTTTTAGGGTTTTTACGTTTTTTACATTTTTAATGATTTTAGGGGTTTTTTAAGATGGGGTTTTTAGGGACTTTTGGATTTTTTGGGTTTTTTAAATATTTTTAGTGTTTTTAAGGTTTTTAGAGATTTTAAATGCTTTTAGGGGTTTAAAGGTTTTTTAGAGTTTTTAGGGTTTTTAGGGTTTTTATTAGGTTTTAGGGTTTTAAGGTTTTTATGGGGGTTTAATGGTTTTGAGGGGTTTTACAATGTTTTTATTATTTTTTTACGTTTTCATGGATTTTTTGTGGTTTTCACGATTTTTATGTTTTTTAGGTTTTTTTAGTGTTTTTAGGGATTTTGAGGGTTTTAGTGTTTTAAGGTTTTGGGGGATTTTAGGTTCATTTTTAGGGATTTTATGAGTTTTTTGGGTTTTTAATGATTTTTAGAGTTTTTTTAATGTTTTTAGTTGTTTAAAGGGTTTTTAGAGTTTTAGTGGGTTTTTGGTTCTTATAGATTTTTAAGGTTTTTTAGGTTTTTAGGGGTTTTTATGGTATTCTGGTGTTTTTCAGAGTTTTAGGGTCTTTTATATATTCTTGGATTAATATGTTTTTATAGGATTTTTATGTTTTTTTGGGTTTTTTTGGGTTATTGAGGGTTTTTAGGGATTTTAGGTTCTTTTAGGGTTTTGAGGGAGTATTTGGATTTTTCAGGTTTTTTGAGTTTTTAGTGGTTTTCTGGGTTTTTTCAGTTCTTTAACAATTTTTTGGGTTTTAAGGGTTTTTTGAGTTTTTAGTGGTTTTTAGGGTTTATATGGGTTTTAGGGTTTTTTTAGGTTTTTAGAGGTTTTTATGGAATTCAAGGGGTTTTTAGCGTTTTTTACATTTTCATGAATTTTTAGGATTTTTATGTGGTTTAGTATTTTTTTAGAATTTTAGGGATTTTGATGGTGTTCAGGGTTTTTAGGGGGTTTTATGGTTTGGAGGGTTTTTAAGGCCTATTGGGTTTTTATTGTTTTTTGAATTTATTAGGTTTTTAGTGTTTTTTAGAGTTTTTTAACATTTTTAGGGCCTTTAAGTGTTTTTAGAGTTTTTATAGTTTTTAGTGATTTTTAGGGTTTTTGTGTTTTAATGTTTATGGGTTTTTATTGCCTTCAGGTATTTTTAGGGTTTTTTTACGTTTTCATGGTTTTTATGGGTTTTTGGGATTTTTATAGATTTTATGTTTTATATGGTTTTCAGGGATATTGAGAGGTTTTAGGGTTTTTCAATGGTGTTTTGGGTTTCTTGGGATTTTCAGGGGTTTTAGGGTCTTTTTGGGTTTTCATGGTCTTTTGGGTTTTTAGGGGTGTTTTTTGTGTTTTTAAGGGTTTTTAATGGTTTTTAGGGTTTTTTACGTTTTCATGGATTTTTAGGTGTTTTTTTAGAATTTTTATGGTTTTTAGGTTTTTAGAATTTTTATGTTTTTGAGGGTTTTTAGGGTTTTTCTAGGTTTTTAGTGTATTTGGATTTTTTAATGTTCTTTTCAGGTATTTAGGGATTTTTTGTTCTTTTTAGGGTTTTTATGTTTTTTAGAGTTTTAAATATTTTTAGGGGTTTTAAGGGGTTTTAGAGTTTTTAGTGTGTTTTGTGGGTTTTTATGGGTTTTTTGGGTTTTTTAAGGTTTTTATGGTTTTTAAAGGCTTTTCATAATTTTATGGTTTTTTATTTTATCATGGAACTTTATGGATTTTTTTAGGATTTTTTTTGGTTTTTAAGGTTTTAGGGTTTTTATGGATTTTGAGGAGTTTTCATGGGGTTTTTTGGTTTTTTGGTTTTTTGGGTATTAGGAGTTTTTTGAGTTTTATAAGGTTTTTAGAGTTTTAGTGGGTTGTAGGGTTTTTATGGTTTCCAGGGGGTTTTAGGGTTTTTATGGTTTTTACGTTTTCATGGATTTTTGGGGATTTTTTTTGGATTTTTTTGAGTTTTAGGGTTTTAGGGTTTTTAGGGTTTTTACAGTATTTCTATGGTTTTTAGAGGTTTTTAAGGTCTTTTTGAGCTTTTAGGTGTTTTTTGAGTTTTTTAGGGGTTTTAAGGTGTTTTTGAGTTTTTTAACGTTTTAAGGGTATTAAGTTGTTTTGGAGTTTTTATTGGGTTTTTAGGGGTTTTATGGGTTTTTAGGGTTTTTAGAGGTTTTATGGCTTTCCAGGGTTTTAGGGTTTTTTATGTTTTCATGGATTTTTTGCTGTTTTTTAGGATTTTTTTTGGTTTTTAGGAGTTTTAGGGATTTCAAAAAAAAATTATGGTTTTTAGGGGTATTAATGTTTTTTATGTTTTTAGGGGTTTTTATGGGTTTAAAGGGTTTTTATGGTTTTTAGGAGTTTTAATGGTTTTAGGGTTTTTTATGTTTTCATAGATTTTTAGGTGTTTACAGGTTTCTTATGGTCTCTAGGGTTTTTAGGGATTTTTGGGATTTTGAGGGTTTTTAGGGGTTTTCAAGCTTTTTTGGTTTTTATTGTCTTTTTGGGTTTTTATGGTTTTTTTATTATTTTATATATTTAAGGTTTTTTAATGGTTTTTAATGATTTTTGGGGGTTTAATGATTTTATAGTTTTTATTGGTTTTTACGGGTTTTTATAATTTTATAGGGTTTTAAAAGTTTTTTGGGGTATTTATGGTTTTCAACTCTTTCTTCACGGTTTTTAAGAGTTTTTACATTTTCATGGATTTTTTGGGGTTTTTTTACGTTTTTTTTTCTTTTTAGTGTATTTTAGGATTTTTAAGGATTTTGGGGGGGTTTAGGACCTTTTCAGATTTTTTAGGGTTTTTAGGTTTTTTACAGTTTTTAGGTTCTTTCGGTGATTGGGGGGTTGAGTTTTTAGGTTTTTTATGTTTTTATATTTTTAGCAATTTTAGGGGTTTTAAGGGTTTTTATGGGGTTTAGGGTTTTCTAAAGTTTTAGTTGTTTTATGGTTTTTAAATGCTTTTAAGGTTTTTAGGATTTTTTTGCATTTTCTTGGATTTTTGGGGTTTTTTCAGATTTTTATGGTTTTTTGGTTTTTACGGATTTTGTGGGATTTTAGTGTTTTTATACATTATTAGGATTTTTCAGGGGGTAAGGTATTTTTGGGTTTTTAGGGTTTTTTTGACTTTTTAGGGTTTTAGCATTTTTTAGAGATTTTAATGTTTTTTAGGGTTTTGATGGTTTTGGAGTTTTTAATGGTTTTAAGGTTTTATGGGTATTTATGTTTTTGGGGTTTATATGGTTTTTAGAGTTTTTACAAGGTTTTTATTTTTTTTAAATTATCATTGATTTTTATGGGTTTTTTAGGATTTCTATGATCTTATTAGTTGTTTAGGTATTTTAGAGATTTGAGACTTTTAGGGGTTTTTAGGGGGTTTTAGGGTTTTTTTTGGGATTTTTAGGGGTTTTTTTATCTTTTTGAGTCTTTTGGGGTTTTTTTTGAGTTCTTTGGGTTTTTATGCTTTCTCATAGTTTTTTTACATTTTTACGGGTTTTAAGGGTTTTCAGAGTTTTTAGAGGTTTTTTATGTTTTTAGGGGTTTTAGGGTTGTATGGGATTTTATGGTTTTTAGGGGTATTTCAAGGTTTTTTCTGTTTTAATGGATTTTTTAGTTATTTAGAATTTTTATAGGTTTTAGGGTTTTTAGGGGTTTAGGGATTTTCAGGGTTTTTCTAGGGTTTCTAGGTTTTTAGGGGTTTTTAGGGTCTTTTTAGGTATTTATGGTTTTTTGAGTTTTTTGGGGTTTAAAGTTTTTTTCATTTTTCGAATAATTTTAGGGAGTTGTAAGGGTTTAGATTTTCTGGTGGTTTTTAGTGTTTTTATGGTTTTTAGGGTTTTTTAAGGTTTGTAGGAGATTTATGGTTTTTTGAAGTTTTTCTAAGTTTTTAGGGTTTTTTTAATTTTTCATAGATTTTTAGGGGATTTTTGGGATTTTTATGGTTTTAAGTGTTTTTAGGGTTTTTAGGGATTTTGAGGGTTTTAGGGTTTTTCAGGGGTTTTAGTGACTTTTGTGTTTTTTAGTTTTCTAGGAATTTTAATGTTCTTTAGATTTTTTAGCATTTTTAGGGGTTTAATGGGTTTTTAGAGTTTTTAGTTGTGTTTTAACAGTTTTATGGTTTTTTTTATTTTTTAAGGGTTTTAGGGGTTTTAGGGTTTTTAGGGGTTTTTAGGGTTTTAATGTTTTCATGGATGTTTAGTTGTTTTTTTGGTATTTTTATGATTTTTATTGTTTTTAAGGATTTAAGGAATTTTGAGGGGTTTTAGAGTTTTTTCAAGGGTTTTTTGGGTTTTTAATATTTTCATGCTTTTAGGTTTTTTTGGGTTATTACGTTTTCAAGGATTTTTAGGGATTTTAGAATTTTTATGGTTTTTATTATTTTTTTGGTTTTTTCGGGATTTTGAGGGGTTTAGGATTTTCATGATTTTTAGGGTTTTTTATGGTTTTTAGTGTTTTGGGGACTTTTTTGGTTTTTAGGTTTTTAGAGATTTTATCATTTTTAGAGATTTGAAGGGTTTTTATAGTTTTCAGTGTCTTTTAGGGGTTTCATGGGTTCTTAGGTTTTTATGAGTTTTATGGTTTTCATGGGTTTTTCTAGGTTTCTAGGGTTCTTTACATTTTCATGGATTTTTAGGTGTTTTCTATGATTTTATGGTTTTTAAGGTTATTTTGGGTTTTAAGTATTTTGAGGGGTGTTAGGGTTTTTAAAGGGTTTTAGGGTTTTTATAATATTTAGGGTCTTTTAAGGATTTTTGGTTTTTTAAGTTTTTTAAGGTTTCTAAGGTTTTTTAACCTTTTTATGGTTTTTATCAGTTTTTATTATTTTTTGTGGGATTTTATGGGTTCTTATGGGTTTTAAGGGTTTTTGGGGTTTTTTGGGTTTGGAGTGGTATTTCATGATTTTTAGGGTTTTTTAATGTTTTCTTGGATTTTTAGGGGGTGTTTTCGATTTTTTTGGTTTTTAGGGGTTTTGAGGGTTTATAGGGATTTTGATGATTTTTATGCGTTTTTTAGGGGTTTTAATGATTTTTAGGGTCTTTTGGGTTTTTAATGGATTTTTTGAGTTTTTAGGATTTAATGGTTTTTTTGAGTTTTTTAATGTTTTTAGGGGTTCTATGGGTTTCATAGTTTTTAGTGGGGTTTTAGGGGTTTTACAAGTTTTCGGGGGTTTTAAGGTTTTTAGGGGTTTTATGGTTTTCAGGGTTTTTTAGGGTATTTAGGATTTTTTATGTTTTCATTGATTTTTATGGTTATTTAGGGTTTTTGTGGTTTTTAGGGGTTTTAAGGATTCTCGGGCAAGGAAGATGCGAGGGTCAGGCTATTCCCCCCCCCCCCCCAAATTTATTAAAAAAACAAAAGGGACACAATAGACAAGGGAGGGGAGGGGTCAATCGACCCTCACCCAAAAACCCTTAAGGTTTCTCAGGGATTTTAGAGTCTTTTGGGGTTTTGGGTTTTTTTTTGAGTTTTTATTGTTTTCTAGGTTTGTTTTTTTTTAATTTTTAGGGGTTTTAATGTATTTAAAGTTATTAGTGGTTTTTAGAGTTTTTACAGGTTTTAAGGGTTTTTAGGGATGAGGGGTTTTATAGTTTTTTAGGTATTTCTGGGCTTTTAGGGTTTTCTACGTTTTCACGGATTTTTATGGATTTTTTATAATTCACAAGTTTTTTAGAATTTTTTATTTTTTGGGGATTTTGAGGGTTTTTAGGGGATTTTAGGTTTTTTAGGGGTTTTCACACTTTGTAGGGTCCTTTTGGGTTTTTTGGATTTTTTGGATATTTTTAGGGGTTTTAGAGTTTTTTGACATTTTTTGGGGGTTTTAGGGTTTTAGAGTTTTTAGTTGGTTTTTAGGGTTTTTATGGGGTTTTAGTTTTTTTTAAGGTCTTTAGGGGTTTTATGGGTTTTGGGGGTTTTTTATGGTTTTTGGGGTTTTTATGTTTTAATAGATTTTGAGGGGGGGGTGTTAGGATTTTTATTATTTTTGTGGGTTTTCAGGGTTTTTAGGGATTTTGAGGGGTTTTCAAAGTTTTTAGGGCTTTTAGTGTTTTTGTATTTTTTCAGGATTTTTAGGATCTTTTGGTATTTTAGGTTTTTTGGAGTTTTAGGGTTTTTATTGTTTTCAGTGTTTTTTAACGTTTTTAGGGGTTCAAAGGGTTTTTATGGGTTTTTAGGATTTTTTAATTTTTTTATGAATTTTTATGGTTTTCAGGGGTTTTTCAGGGTTTTTAAGGGTATTATGTTTTTAAGGATTTTTCGGGATTTTTATGATTTTTATGGTTTTTTATTATTTTGAGGGGTTTTAGGGATTTTAGTGGTTCTCTGAGTTTTTACAGTCATCTTAGGTTTTTAGGGTTCTGTTATTTTTAGGGGTTTGTAGTGTTTTTTATTTTTTTTGGGGCTTGAGGTTTTTAATAGTTTTTATTGGTTGTAGGGTTTTTATGGGTTTTTGGGATCATTATGATTTTTAGGGTTTTTTGTGGTTTTAGGGATTTTTTAGGGTATTTAGGGTTGTTTACGTTTTCATGGATTTTTAAGGGTTTTTTGGATTTTTATAGGTTTTAGTGTTTTTAAGGTTTTTTGGGATTTTAATGGTTTTTTAGGTTTTTCATGGTTTTTTTGGGTTTTTAGGTGTTTTTAGGGTTTTTAGGGTCTTTTGGGGGTTTTAGGGGGTTTTAAAAAAAATTAGGGTTTTTAGAGTACTTTATCATTTTCAGGGGGTTTATGTTTTTTTAGCGTTTTTAGGTTTTTTTTTGTGTTTTGTAAGGTTTTTAGAGGTTTTTGTGGTGTTCAGGTGTTTTTTAGTTTTTTTAGGGATTTTATCATTTTCATGGTTTTTTAGGGGTTTTTAAGATTTTTTATGGTTTTTAGGGTTCTTCAGGGTTTTTAGGGATTTTGAGGGTTTAGGGTTTTTACCAGTTTTTAGGGATTTTAGGTGATTTTAGGGTTTTTAGGGTCTTTTTAGGATTTTAGGGGTTTTGAGAGTTTTATGGATTTTAATGTTTTTATAGATTTTAACATTTTAGGGGTTTTAAGGGTTTAAAGAGTTTTAAATGTTTTTTGGGTTTTTAAGTTTTGGAGGGATTTTTATGGGTTTTAGGGATTGGTATGGGTTTTAGAGTTTTTTTACGTTTTCATGGATTTTTATGGGGTTTTTAGGATTTTTGAGGTTATTAGGTGTTTTTATGTTTTTTAGGGATTTTGTGGGGTTTTAGGGCTTTCATGTATTTTTAGTGATTTTAGGGGTTTTAGGTCCTTTTGTGTTTTTAGGGTTTTTTTGTGATTTTAGTGTTTCAAAGGTTTTTTAGAGTTTTTATTATTTTTAGGGATTTGGGTTTTAAGGGGTTTTTTTTTATTATTTAAGATCTTTAGAGTTTTTTAGCATTTTAGGGGTTTTAAGCGTTTTTAGAGATTTAGTGGTTTTAGGGTTTTTGTGGGTTTTTAGGGTTTTTTTAAGTTTTTAGAGGTTTTTATGTTTTTAAGGGGGTTTCAGGTTTTTTATTTCAGGTGTTTTAATGTCTTTTGGGGTTTTTTTTTAGTTTTTTAGGATTTTATGGTTTTTTATATTTTTTAATGTTTTTAGTGGTTTTTAGTTTTCTTATAGATTTTATCGGGTTTTAAGGTTTTTAAGAGTTTGGGGTTTTCTTGCTTTTTAGAGATTTTTAGGTTTTCGTGGATTTTTTTGGGTTTTTTTTCAGATATTTATGGTTTTAGGGTTTCTTAATGTTTTTATGGATTTTGAGGGATTTTAGGGTTTTAAGGGGTTTATTGGGATTTTGGGGGTCTTTTTAGGTTTTTTGGGTTTTTTGGGGTTTTAAATATTTTTTCAAGTTTTTTAACATTTTAGGGGTTTTAAGGGTTTTTAGAGTTTTTAATGGTTTTAGGGTTTTTAGTATTTTTAAGGTTTTAGGGGTTTTTATGGTTTCTAGGGTGTTTTCAAGGTTTTTAGGATTTTTTATGTTTTCATGGATTTTTAGGGTTTTTTGGATTTTTATGGGTTTTAGGTTTTTTTGGGATTTTAAGTGTTTAATGGTTTCCTCTGGGTTTTAGAGTCTTCAGGGTTTTTTGGGACTTTTATGTTTTTAGGGTTTTTTTAGTTTTTAGTATTTTTAAGGTTTTTTAGAGTTTTTCAATGATTTTAGATTTTTAAATGGTGTTTAGAATTTTTATGAGGTTTTTGGGTTTTTTCTGGGCTTTTTTTGTTTTTAGGTTTTTAGGGGTTTTTAAGGTTTTCAGTGATTTTACGGGTATTTAGGGTTTTTTAAAATTATCATGCATTTTTTTTTGGATTTTTTAGGATATTTATGGTTTTTAGGGTTTTTAGGGATTTTGAGGGTCTTTAGGTGTTTTCATGGATTTTTAGGGTTTTAGGGTGTGTTTGACACGGAATTCGGGGATGACCTCCTGGATGGGAGATTCAAACGTTCCGATCGGTTTCTAACGGGTTTGTTCGTAGAATCGGAAACATCCAATGATTCCACATCCGTTTGGACCTACTTTCCAAAGGTAGGTGCTCATTAGCTTGTGGACTAATGAGGCACTTGAAGTTTATTGTCATTCAGAAGGACATGAATTATTTCAGAGTTGGGATCGAACACATAAATGGGCTACCTACGTATCCTTTGTTTTGGAAAAGGAATAAGAACCCATGTAGTTCGAGTAAGGGAGTATGACGTTTATGATTGATGGCTCAAAGAAGGATGTCATAATTACTTTTACACTCTAAGCTCATGTGAGTCATGCTCGGTGTGAGAAACAAGAGGTATTGGTAAAAATTAGACAATTGTGCCATGAAAGATGCAATCATAAGAAATGGTTTGGGGCTTATGTATGTATGACTTCCCAGATAGATGAAGGTTTAGGATTTACTTTTAGGGAGAAAATCCAGGAACAGGGTCCATAAGGTATATGTGCTTCATGGAGATTTGAATACTCTAACTTGGGACTTATTCCTGAAAAGGAAATCCAAATTAGGAGAGGATTGATAACTGGGTTTTACTCCTGAGAAGGAATCCCAGATCAAACGAAAATTAGGACTGGTTAAAGAGAAATTAAGGGACTTGGGGCTTACTTCTAAAGAGGATGCCCATAATTATGACTGGGACTTATTCCTGAAAAGGAGGCCCAGGTTAGGGGACTTGGGTTTACTACTGAAAAGGAAGCCCAAGATTATGACTGGGACTTATTCCTGAAAAGGAGACCCAAGTTATGAGATTAAGGTTTGGGGCTTACTCCTGAAAAGGATGCCCATGTTTGGGAATTTTAAGAATTTGGGGCTTACTCCTGAGGAGGATGCCCAAGTTTGGAGGACTTAAGACTGGGGATTATTCCTGAAAAGGAGACCCAGGTTAAGGATTCTCTCATCTTTAAAGGATGAGGTTGAATGAATGAACTCTCAATCTTTAGTGACATAAAGATATGTAAATCACTAGGTTTTGAGAGATATTCCACCGAATTCCTTTCAGACAAGGTAGTAAAATCAAGAAATCATGCCATAAATGGCTTTGAAGAGTATCTTGAAGACTGAATCTTGAATAGGAAAGGTGAAATGGCTTAAGAGGGGTGAAATGGGTAGAAAAGGCACCCAAAAAGGAAGGGGCGCGCAAGTCTTGGAAGGCGCGCAGGTATTGCGGCAGCGCGCAAGTATTGGTCGCACAGGTATACTTGCGCGACATGTGGGGTACTTGCGCGATTTTCAACTAGCATTAAAATACTTGGGCGACTCTTTCTTAAAGCCTTTAGAATCCTCTTGAGGTTCTCCCAGAAAAGGGACGCGCAAGTTCTATCGAAGGAATAAGGCGGCGCGCAAGTGTGACCACTTCCCTTAAGGGTTGGCCACTCAGGCACGCAAGTGTTGATGAGTTTCAACACTTAGGCCTTCCTCCCTCTCTTTAGATCTTCCGTTCTAGGTAAGAAATTACCTTAGAAGTGTTCCGGAAGCTTTGAGAAGAGACTTGGGCGTCGGGAGCTTCAATCCGAGTTTCTGGAAAAAGATCCTCTCGAATGGGGGGCCCACAGGGTCTATTTATAGGCAGGAGAAGACCCTGGGTGGTTACCGGGCGGTTATCACTTAGGTCGCGCAAGTCACTTGCGCGACCATAAGGGTGTCGTGCAGGTGTACTTGTGCGAAAGTGATATAACTTGCGCGGTGCAGTTGATTTTGATCCTTTGTTCATGCCTTTGTCGATTTTTTGATATTTTCTTCAAAGGTTGAATCACTTTGAGCTCAGATATTCCCCTTTTCCGATCTTTAGATTCTGTGACGAAAGGAGCGTCAACAAAAGTCCCCCCTCAGAGTTGGATCCGGAGAGAAATGAGGATTTGACTCTGAGGAAATCAAATCCATACAAAGGAAAAGGGGGCGCGCAAGTCTTCAGGGCACAGAGGGTGGCGTGCAAGTTTGCGTCGCGCAGGCCTTAAGCGCACTGGGTACGGCGCGCAGATAGGCTTCCTGGCCTATAAATACACAGCGTTTGGCCGTGTATAACATCTGATCCCGAATTTCTTGAGCTCTCTCCGTGCAAGTATTCCTCGCCGCGCAAGTCTCTTTTTCCACTGTTTCCTCGCTGTCGTGCTACTGTAAAGGTAATAGGGCTTGCGCGGTGATACATGCGCGACAGAAACTTGCGCGGCACATGTAACACCTGCGCGACATCTCCATACTTGCGCACCTTAATGCCTTAGCCATTTTTTTGAATTCTTTCACAATGTTTGTGAAAAATTAATTCATTTATAAATTAACTTATTCAACTCTATTTGCAGAATTAATGGCTCTTAGATCCGGATTAATTTTTGAACTGGCTAGCAAGCGGATAGATGATATGATGGACATCATTGGCCCTAATTATTATACTGTCAAAGATAGTACTCTTCCAAATTTGGCTAAGTATCTGAAGAAATATCATCTCAACTTTCCTCATTGCACTTATCTACCTTTGTATGGCTATGGTCATCTACAAGAAGTCATTATTCCAGAAGTAAAGAATTATCTTCCATTTTTGTGGTTTCAGAATTATACCAACTTTGCTTCAGAAAATATCTCAGGTGGAGGAGTATTTCTAACTGCTGGAACAGTGGAGAAGGCCTATATGATGCATCATAGCCCTTGCACACCAGATCTGAATAAACATACACCTGAGCTTCAACCACATTGTCATCCTTCGATCATCCGAAATGTTCAGATGGATCAATCCAAAGGCTGGAAGAAAAGTTGGGACTTCCGTCCTGGGGGAGGTGTGAAGCCAACTTGGATGTGGGCAGACCTGCGCAGAGTTTATCGAGGATCTGAAGAGTGCTACAATATATGAGGCTGTCTGGGTTGGGCAAACATATGATTACAGACATGATAACTTTGTGCCAGAGATACTCAGCCACTGGAGCCCAGCAACTAATTCTTTCCATTTGACTCATGGAGAAGTAGGTATCAGTTTGTGGGATGTCCACAAGATCTCAGGGGCTCCAATTTTGGGCGATATGTATGATGAATTCATTCCTCCCAAGGTGACTTGGAATGATTCAGAGAAGACTCCTGCTTTAGCTTGAGAATTATTTAAGATCTTCCACAGGCTCAAGAGTTCAGAGACCTCATTAACTCATTTTAGAAAAGATATTCATCCAGAAGAATGGATGAACGTGTTTCTTATTGAGAAGAAAGGGATGGAGCCAAAATAAAAAGGATCCAAGAAGAAGAAATCCAAGGATACCAGACCCAAACGTCCTACCACCTGTCCAAAATATGAGAATAGAGGAGATCCTGGCACATTCTGTCCAACTCTAGAAGCAGGAGAGTTTGAAAAGTGGGGATATAAAGTGAATCAAAGAATTCCAAAGAAAAATCGTCTGGTGGGTTTCATGGCAATGTGGCTCAGTGTTTATCTCTTGCCGGTCAGGGATTCGAAGGGAGGCGTTAGGCCAGGGACCTTCGTCATTGCGGCAAAGTTGGCTGAGGAAAAAATGGTTGGGTTAGCTACCCCCATTTTAGCAAAGATTCATAGGATTTTACTTCATGTCTTCCTGGGTAAATCTCCTTTAAGAATAGTGGGACCATTCCAGGTTTTGTGGGGATGGATCGCCACTCACTTCAAGACTTACAATGTACAGAATGGATTACAAATTCCTAGAAGCTCTTTCATACCGTCAGTGCAAGAATTCTATGGAATTTCTCTATTAGATGTTAATGGTTATGACATGAAAGTAAGGATGAGCATATTTAAGGAATTCAACTTCTTTCCCTATGGAAGTCCGCCATCCGGGTGGTTTGTTGATGATGGGACAACCCATTTGGATTTGAGGGCATACATGCTAGCTTGCAGGGATGGCGTGTTAGTAGCCAGGATTGATGGAGAAATCGTATGTGAGGACTATGCTCCATATAGATTTTCACACCAATTCAAATGTTTGCAACAGATTGTTGTATCCCCTCCGGTACATGTCAAGTTAGAGCAACATCTGATGGTTGCTCGACAACTATGGCTGCTGACATCAAGAGAGAAGACGAGGGCAGTATTTGATCTCCCAGTTGAAAAAGCGGCACATAATTTGACTACATTTTATGCCGAACACTGGATAGCATAATACCCCAATGGGATATTGAATCACCCAGTATATCAAGTGGGAAAGAGGAAGAGGACTGTAGAGAAAGAAACCCTTACTCATGAAGGTGACGCTTCCCCACCTGAAATAGGTTCAACAGACTCCTCTTCTAGAACTGATTCATCATATTATCATGATGGGGATGATGAGGCACAACCGGCAGCAAAGAGGTTTTGTGCCCGATATAATCCTCCGGCCAGAATTAAAAGACCCACTCCATCAACTCCTAGTGAGTTGTTTCATTGTAGTAATTTCAATCACTTCTACTTTATAAAGTAATAAGTCTTACTTTCTTATTCTCTATCTGTAGCTGCAGGAGCTGGGAAGAAATTAAAATAAAAAATTGTAGGACCTTCCTCACAGCCTCCATATCTAAGAACAAAGGCTGTTCAGCTATGGCAGAGCTTATACTATGGTACTGAGACCGCCTGGCTGGATTTGTGTGAGGGCCTACAACTTCCTGAAATAGGTAATCTTGTAGCTTCTCAAAATCTTAAATACGAAGATAACCCCAATGAAGTGAGAGCTTACATCAGAGAGCTGGAAATGCTCATATATTCCACTGATGACTCCGTTCCTATCACTAGGCGGGTGAAGGAAATGATTGATCGTGGCGCCACTGAGGGGGATGGTGGTTCTGGAGATGAGTAATGGCAAGAGTACGTGGCTCCTGAATATGTAAGTTTTATTTTCTTATTTTCTTTGCAACTTGATATCAATTGAAGATTTGTTACTTAAGGAAGTTATTTTCTTCATCTCGCAGCTTGCAAAGAAAGGAACTGGGGTTCTTTCGCCACAGTATAGCCCTGGTGGTACTACTATTGGGGCTGCTGCTGATTCTCCTTGCGAACCAGGCGAGATATCTCCAGGCCAGCAGGCCATGAATGAGGCGCTGGACATAGCCTTCCATTCGCCAATCCAAGTGCCAATAAGGGAGACTACTGATACTCCGAAAAAACAAAAGAAGCCAAGGCAACGAAGGAGGAAATCCACAGCTAAACGCTTCATTAGTAGCGGTAAGTCCTTCGAATAATCATGAGTTTATACTCATAATCACATGGTTACTCATATTTCTGAGGATTGTAGGGGCTTCTTCAATTTCCCCCTTGAGGGATGGGACTGACCATCCTTCGAAGGCCGTGGAGGGTGCTGTAGAACAATCACAGACCCAAGCTGACTTGGTTGCTCCTGGAGAAGAGCTACCATCTATTCCCAGTATCCCTCCTACTACTGAAGATGTTGTCTAGGGTCAGGGGTTGCAGGACATAAGTTGGCAAGAAGATGTAGCAAATGCTCCCATTGGTGAGACTAACCAGGATTCTGAAGTATCATTGGATGAAATGATGAATCAAGGAATGACTTTCGAAGAATTTTATGATCATTCTAAGTTGTCATGTGATTTAGAAGGCCTTGGGCATGAGTGCTACCCTTCGCCCAATTTTTTTTAAAAATTTATACTTGTAACCATGACTGAAAACAATATGCAGTTTCTTTCGTAGAAGCTGTTGAACTGCCAATGCCTGAAGAGGGTGTGGACATTGATGTCAACCCTACCATTGAAGAAACATTATCTCAAGTAGAGATAAACCCAATAAACCCTCCTGAGGCCCATCTTGAAAATCCTGTTGAGACTGGGAAATATGGGGAGAAGTCTTCTCAGGTTGTTGAACCATCCTTGGGTAAGGGATAACAATATTTGTGATTGTACTTTATTCGCAAGACAATATATTATTTTGTTATCCTTTGAAGTTGACTAAATCTTTCAATTAATCATGCAGGACCATCAACTGCAATGACTAGATCCGGAGGTGAGGCCTCAGCCTCTGCCCCAATAGGAATTGAAAGTGAATAAGCACAAATCAGGGGGGGAAAAGCAGGACAGAGCACTTCTTTAAGTGTACTAATTCCGGATTACATGCCCCCCTCTGACGATGATGTTGAATCAGATCCAGAGATTCTTAAAGTGTTCATCATTTCACGACCTAAGGCATGGAACAACATATGGAACATCATATCTGGGGTGCCTTTAGACGAGCTACCATCGAAAATTCCTTGATTGTCATCCCAATTTGTTATACTAGTACTTGGTGGTTTTGGATATGAAAAGATCCACGCCAGGGTGAAACAGATCATTTTCAGGAGGGAGCAGGCTCAAAAAAGTCGCGAAGATTTGATCAGAGTGAAACTTTCAGTCAACATTGGCGAATTTGAGGCTGCGGTATCCCAAGCTGAAGCTGATTATGCTGCCAAGATGAAGGAGCTGAAGCATAAAATCAAAGAAAAAGTTGTCCAGTAGGTGCAACTCCAGTAACAGTTAGATTCTATTATTGGGGAACTTGATCAGCTTAATAAATCATTGGATGAAACTCATATGAATGGCATGAAAGCCATCGCAGATGCTAAGAAGGCACTTCATCAAGATGAAAAGAGTGAAGTTGGTCAAGTGCACGAGCTTCAAGTAACTGCTGATAAATCTCAGGATGTCGTGAATCAAATGAAGAGTTATGTTGAAAGCCTCTTGTAATTCTTGAAAAAGAGAAGAGACTCCAGTCTATGGATGTCCTTTTAACTCTTGTGTATCAATGAAAAACACTTTCATCTTCAATCATTTGTACCTGCATTATTTCACTACCACCTTCAAATTTACTTAAGCCAATGGGCCTAGTAAGCATAGTTTGATTTTTACTAGGATTATTACAAATAATCCTACAAACTTTGAACCTTTTAATTGCTCAATATTACCTAAACCATACAAAAAAATGTATATTTAGTGAGCTGGAACTTGACTTTTATTCAGATTTCCTTTGTCTTTTGTGGGCATTTTAAATTCATGCATGTCGGACATAAAGGGGATAATGTTTAAGGTCAAAATAGCTTTGACCAAAATGGATTAGAATTGACACAATTCCTTGAAGGTTCATCTGAAAACATACTACCATACTCAAGTATGACGGAAATATGTGAACTATGGCTTAAGAATATTTGAATCTGAGGAATGATATGAAAAAGGGCTAAAAGGCATTAGAAGAAGTAGTTTCCAAGAATGAAGTTACTATTATTTAACAAAACCCGTTAGGGGGTTGAAATATGCAGGGCCACCAAAGGGCATTGGCTGCATGGTTAAATAAATAGCATCTTTCGGCTGACAAGTCTGTTATGTGGACTGTTTATGCAAGGCCACCTATGGGCACGTGCTGTATAGTCAGGCAAAAGAACTCCCAGAAATTTACTTTCCTAGTGCTAAAAGCCAGTGAAAGTTTATGGAGATTCAAATTTTCTAAAGTATAGAGTTTGTTGTATAGAAAGAGGTACTTGAATATAGAGAAGATATTTCCAGACAAGATTATCGAAGAACTGGATGAATATCACTCCTACGAAGGTCTGACCCAAATGTAGGGAAGAAGAATAAACCATAGACTTGAATACTTTCAGATCATGAAATAAAGGATATGGGACAAATATGTTAAGGATGAATATTTTTTTGCGGATCCCTACATACTGTCGTTTAAGACAAATAAGGACAAAAGAGGCATTCTTCCCAAGAATGAAGTTACCATTATTTAACAAACCCGTTAGGGGGTTGAAATATGCAGGGCCACCTAAGGGCATTGGCTACATGGTAAAATAAATAGCATCTTTCGGCTGACAAGTCTATTATGTGAATTGTTTATGCAAGGCCACCTATGGGCATGTGCTGTATAGTCAGGCAAAAGAATTCTCAGAATTTTGACATTTTTGTGACTAGATGCCATGAAAAGGGTTATGAAGATCTGAAAATATTTAAGGTTAGGATTATAACACATAAATATGGGTATTTTCTAATGTATATAGAGATACATAGGTCAATGATAACCATAATCATGTTGTGGATGGGTCCTGAATTGGGGTGGTTTAAAAAGAGTTCTTGGTGGATATCATTTCCCCTAATGCCATGGACATGTGTAAACAAAGCCAAAAATCATCTTTTAGGATTTATAATTTTTTGGGCTCGGTGTTTGACATGTGTCTCTCCCTTTGGGCTATAAATGGCCACCTCCTTGTACACCTTGAAGGTTAATTATGAATTTGAGTGTTTGCTAGAATTATTATATTGGAGTTTCTTGTGTTCTTAGATAAATACAAGTAAGGATTATCAAAGGAACGGTCAATCATTGTGGTGGTTTTATAATTAGGGTTTTAAGGGGAAAGTCTCTTTGGGGTCATAATTGATCATCCCCTCCTCCTTTTAATTTCCTTCACATTTATTTCGTTATCAATTTCTACCATTTCAACCCATGTGTTTCCAAATTTCCACCAAATAATATGGCATGCCCATATGATATCACATCCGAATCCTAAAAAACCCCTAAAAATCCATGAAAATGTAAAAATGGCTAAAAACCTTGAAAAACCACTAAAAACCATAAAAACTGACATAAATAATAAAAACCCAAAACCCCTAAAAACCCACTAACAACTCTAAAAAACCCAAATACCCTAAAAAAATTAAAATTCTAAAAATCCATAAAACCCTAAAAAAATAACCCCCCCTAAAACCCAAAAGTCCCTAAAAACAATGAATATCCCTAAAACCCTCAAAATCCCTAAAAACCCTAGAAAACCTTAAAAACATTAAAAATCATAAAAAACCCCAAAAGATCTATGAAAACGTAAAATACCCTAAAAACCCTGAAAACCCCCTAAAACAATAAAAGCCATAAAAACCTTAAAAAACGTAGCAACCCATAAAAACCCTAAAAACCACTAAAAACTATAAAAACCTTTAGAATCCCTAAAATTTTAAAAAACACTAAAAAACCTTAAAACACCAAAAAACTAAAAAAAGAACCTTAAACCCCAAAACACCCTAAAACGCCATAAAAACCCTAAAAACCATAAAACACGTTGAAGAACCCTAAAACACTCAAAATCCATAAAACCCTAAAAAAACCTAAAAACCATAAAAACATAACCCCCCTAAAAGTATATCAAAATGTAAAAAATCCAAAAAAACCCTGAAAACCCCATAAAAACCATAAAACCCCTAAAAACTAGAAAAACCACAAAACCCATAAAAATGACTAAAAACTCTAAAAACCCTAAAAACAATAAAAATGTTTAAAACTATAAAAACATAAAACCCTAAAAACAAAAAAAAAACCTAACACTCAAAGACCCTAAAAACCTTGAAAACCCCTAAAACCCATCAAAATTCCCAAAACCATAAAAAATCCTAAAGAACATAAAAAAACCAAAAAAAACCTAACAATCCATGAAAACGTAAAAAACCCTAAAAACCCTAAAACCCCGAAAACCCATAAAAACACCTAAAAACCTTAAAAACCTTAAAAAACCAAAAAATCCATAAAAACCCTAAACAACTAAAAACTCTAAAAACCCTTAAAACCCCTAAAAACGTTAAAAAACTCTAAAACCCCTTAAAACCCCTAAAAACTCAATAAAACCCAAAAATACCCAAAAAAACCTAAATTCCCTAAAACCACTAAAACCCCTCAAAATACCTAAAACCCTCAAAATCTCTAAAAATGCTAAAAACCATAAAATCCAAAAAACCCCTAAAAATACATAAAAACTTTAAAAACCCTAAAAACCTAAAAAACCTGGAAAACCCCAAGAAAAAAAATAAAAGCCCCAAAAATTTAGAAAACCCTAAATCCTCTGAAAACTATAAAAACCCATTAATCCCCTAAAATCATTAAAAATTCTAAAAACATTAAAACCTAAAAACTGAAGACAAAAACCCCTAAAAACCCATGAAAATGTAAAAAACCATGAAAACCCATGAAAACCACTAAAAACCATAAACCCCCTAAATAATTAAAAACCTTAAAAACTCATAAAACCCTAATAACCCACTAAAAACTATAAAACCCCCTTAAAACCCCTAAAAACCTAAAAAGACACTAAAACCCCTGAAAATGCCTAAAAACCCTAACACCCCCTAAAAACCCTAAAAACC
This sequence comes from Viscum album, assembly GCA_963277665.1. Taxonomy (NCBI): domain Eukaryota; kingdom Viridiplantae; phylum Streptophyta; class Magnoliopsida; order Santalales; family Viscaceae; genus Viscum; species Viscum album. Next base: position 1,801,877,263 of record OY728164.1, read on the forward strand.
ATCAAAATACCTAAAGTGTGGCCAGAAACAGTGACCTATATGGGAACGTAGCTCATGTGGATGGTTTCACCTCTGCGCCGCCAAAAAAGAGGCAATAAAGGGATTATTCTTCTCTCTCTAGGCCCATGGTGACCTGAGCTACATCAAGGGTAGCTATGGTAAAAATAAAAGCCAACAAGTGAGAGCGGCCTCTATGCACTGCAGATTAGAAGAGGCTCAGAGTGAAGTATTTGGCACTGTTTAGACTGTAGGAGGACTGTGAGTCGGAAAGGAAATCTATAGACATGGGGGTGGACTCAGACTTATTCTTTGCTGATGTGGCTCTTGGATTTGGTGCGGATGATGACCCTTATGGTGAGCGTCCAGTTTATGACTTTGGCAACGACATTGACTGACTTGTTCCTTTTTTGTGTTTTTTGGGCTTTTTTGAGGTTTTGTTTTATTGGGGGTGTGTTGGGGATTTTGGGTGTAGGTCGTTTGATCCTACCCCTCCCTTTGTTTGTGTTAGTTGATTTCTTCTTATACTTTTTGGGGGGATTAGGGATATCCTGGTCCTGCACCTACCTTTCCCTAAAAACCATAAAAATCATAAAACCACCTTAAAATTCCATGAAAAAAAAACTAATACCCTTGAAATGTATAAAACCCCTAAAAAACATAAAAAATTCGAAAATTCCATACAAATCCTACAAACCACCAAAAACTTTAAAAACCATTCATACTTGTAAAATTAAAAACTCTAAAAAATCTTTAAAACCCCAAAAAACTCAAAAAAACCCTAAAAACCTAAAAAAACCCTAAAAAACCTAAAACCCCTTAAAACCCTAAAAACCTCCAAAATCCTTTAAAACCCCACAAAACCCTAAAAACCATAAAAATACTAAATAACCCCAAAAAAATCCATGAAAATTTAAAAAACCCAAAACCCCCTCAAAACAACGCAAACCCCTAAAAACCACTGAAAAACCCTTAAACCCATCAAAATCCATAAAAATCCTAAAAACCCGAAAAACCAGAATAATCCTCATAATCCCTAAAAATTCATGAAATCATAAAAACCCTAAAAACCATTGAAAACCATAAAAACAAATAAAAACCTTAAAACTCATAAAAACTCATAAAAACCACTAAAAGTGCTAAAAACCCTTAAAACAAGTAAAAACATTAAAAACTCTAAAAAACCAAAAATACCCAAAAAACTCAAAAAACCCTAATACCCCGAAAAGACACTAAAAACACTGAAAATACACAAAAACCATAAACCCCCCCCCCCAAAAAAAAACCCTAAAACCCTCAAAATCCCTAAAAACCCCAACAAGCCCTAAAAATCCTAAAAATCCCCTAAAAATCCATTAAAATATAAAAAATCCTAAAAACCTTGAAATCGCCTGAAAAATATAAAAACCCTAAAAACCCTTAAAAATCCCTAAAAAGAAAAAAAACCCACTAAAAACTATAAAAACTATTTAAACCCCCAAAAATGTTAAAAATTCTAAAAAACCTCAAAAACCCTAAAAAATAAAAAAAAACCTAAAAATCATTAATACCCTAAAAACCATGAAAATGCCTAAAACCCCCTAAAAACCCCTAAAAACCCAAAACCCTCAAAATCCCTAAAACCGTAGAAAACCCTAAAAATCTATGAAAACGTAAAAACCCTAAAAACCTTGAAAAACACCTAAAAACCATAAAAAACATAAAAACCTTAAAATATGTCAAAATCCCCAAAGATCCAAAAAAAACAGCAAAAAACTATAAAAACCCTTAAAAACCCTAAAACATTAAAAATCACTATAAAACCTTAAAAAACATAAAAAACTCAAAAAAACCAAAAAACCCCTAAAGACCCTAAAAACCCAAAAAACCCCTGAAAAAACTAAAAAGCCACAAAATCCCAAAAAACCCAAAAAACCCCTTAAAACCCATAAAAACCCTAGAATACCATAAAATCCACAAATGACAAAAAACTCTAAAAACCCTTTAAACCCCTAAAAACATTAAAACTATAAAAAACCTTAAAAGCCCCAAAAAAATAAAAAAAACCCCTAAAACCCCAATATACCCTAAAAACCCCTAAAAAATCCTAAAAACCCCTGAAAACATTATGGATCCTCCCTTCTTGAAGTTTCTCGGAAAAGGTGGGTTGTATAGGCTTCCTTCAATCTCATGGCAGTGGTGGTTTCCAGTCTTCGATGAATTTGACTTCCCAAAGCGTTGTCACTACACAGGTTCCTAGCCACAAATCCTGGTGAGATTCTATGTGTTCGGGCATCGTCGGTTATGGGGGATGCGTGGTCGGATGTGCTATCTGTCTAGATCATTTCAGATAGTGACGATGCAGATGGATCATTGGCTGCTGGAAACACTTCTAGTCCTCAACCGCGGATCGGGGTTGAGCTTGCAGATATGAGGTTTCCACAGATGGGTCTACAGCGTTGAGGATTTCAACGGTGGAGAGGGTTACAGCTGTGGTATAGGATTTGGCTTCATCAATGGTTGGTCAACTTTTCTGGTCTGCCACCTCGATGTTCGGTTCCTTCTTCGATGATGATTCAAATCTGGTATGTTTTATCTTTTACGACATTGATCTTGCGAATTTACTCTATTTATGGTATTTCAGTGGATTGGGGATTCAAATTCCTTTTTCTTTGTGGGTTCTTTCTTTATTTTCTATTATGGATTGGTTCAATGATGGATTGGCCCATGGGTTGGGCTGTTCATTTGATTTAGGGTATCCTGTTTGAGTTTTTGATCGAGATGGATCTGGTTTGTTCACTTTTCTTAATGCTTATGCCGGAATTGTCTTGTTCTATTATGAGATTTTGGTTGTGTGATGCTGCTTGGATACAGGGTCTAGAAGGAATTTCTAGTTTTTTGATGCCCCGGTGCTGGATACTGCTTGGTGTTGTGCCAGGATGTGATGAATCTTATGGATATGATCATGGGCGTTGGTGGTCTGGTGATGTTGATGATGATTCTAGGTGTGTTATGGTGGATGTTGTTAGGATTAGAGGTTTTGGATGCTTGAAACTGAAATACTGGTTGTTGGATGCTGCTTGGCTGGGTACACTTGAAGGTGGTGTTGTCTGTTGGTAACTAAGGTGCTAGAGTTTGGCTGCTGCTTGGCTAAATGATGAAGCTGCTGTCTATGACTTTGGTGTTGGTGGTTCTGTGTTGTTGGTGGTTGATTTTATTAGTGTGGAGGTGATTGTTGTTATTCCTGGTCATTTGATGATGATGGTGGTGGATACGCTTTGGATTGGAAGCGATGGTTTCCAGATGCAGAGTTGATGGTCATTGTTTGCTTCTTTCCTTGAGAACATGAGGTGGTGGGTGTTGGATGTTTATTATGGCTGTGACGATTGGAATTGGTGCTGCTGGTTCCTGGAATTGAAGTGGGGTGTTGGGAGATGTTTGGTGATCGAAATATGTGATGGTTGTTTGAAAATGAGGTGCTAGATCCTAGTTGTTGTATGGCTAGGATGTGATAAAGCTGTTGTTTCTGATTTTAGTGCTGGTGGTTCTGTGCTGCTGGCGGTGGACATGATTTGCAAGGAGGTGATGGGTGATGAAAAATGTGTTGTGGGATGTTGTTTGCTGGTTGGCTGACAGATGATGATGGAGATGACTCTATTTTTCTCATTTTTCTGCTTTTGTGTGTCTTATTGATTTTTTGGGGACTTTTGGGTTTTGTGGGGGCATCCAGGGTTTTTGGGGGTGGGTTGATTGACCTCACCCCTCCCTTGTCTGCAATGTCTTTTTTCTTTCTAATAAATTTTGCGGGTCCAGAAATAGCCTGGCCTCGCACCCCTTCTTCCCCAAAGACATTAATTTTTTAAAAAACCTTAAAACCCACAAAAAACTCAAACAAAACCCTAAAAACCTAGAAAAAACCTAAAAACCCTGAAACCCCTAAACCCCATAAAAATCCCTAAAAACAATAAAAAAACCCTAAAATCATAAAAATCCTTTAAAACCCCTAAAAATCTATGAAAACATTAAAAATCATAAAACCCTGAAAACCATAAAACCCCTGAAAACCTTAAAAACATGAAAAACCCATAAAAACTAAAAACTCACAAAAAACTCTAAAAAACATTAACACCCCTAAAAATATTAAAAACTCTAAAAAACCTTAAAAACTCTAAAAAACTAAAAAAAACTTGAAAACCCCAAAAAACACTAAAACCCCTTAAAAACCCTAAAAACTCTAAAAACCCCTAAAACCCTAAAAAATATTAAAAACCATAAAAATCCTAAAACCCCCCAAAAAATCCCAAAAAATGTAAAAAACCTTAAAACCCCAAAAAATCAATGAAAACCATAAAGATCTCTAAAAACCATAAACCCCCTAAAAACCCATAAAACCCCTAAAAACCACTGAAAACTTCAAACCCCTAAAAATGTTGAAAAACTAAAAAAACAATAAAAACCCTAAAAATTCATAAAATACCCCTAAAAACTCCTAAAAACCCTAAAACCCAAAAAAACCTCAAAACCATAAAAATACTAATAAACCCCTAAAAATCCATTAAAACGTAAAAAACCTTAAAAACCCTAAAAACCCCAGAAAACCATAAAAACCCTAAAAACCCCTGAAAACCATAAAAACCCCAAAACCGTTAAAAAATCCTAAAAACCCATAAAAACCTAAATAACCACTAAAAACTCTAACGCCCTTAAAACCCCTAAAGATGTTAAAAAACTCTTCAAACTCTTAAAACACCTAAAAAACTCAAAAAACCCCTAAACACCCAAAAAGAACCAAAAAACCTAAAACTCCTAAAAACCTCAAAATCCCTAAAAACCCTAAAAAACACAATAAATCCTAAAAAACCTAAAAATCACATAAATATCCATGAAAACCTAAAAACCCTAAAACCCCTAAAAACATTAAAAGCCCCATAAAACCAAAAAAAACCCATAAAAACCTATAAACCCACTAAATAAATAAAAACCCTTAAAACTCCTAAAATGATAAATATTCTAAAAAACATAAAACCCCTAAAAAACTCAAAAAAAACTCAAAAAAACCCGTAAAAACCAAAAAAGACCCTAAAAACCCTGAAAAACTCTAAAACCTTTTAAAACCCCAGAAAACCCCTCAAAATACCTAAACCCATAAAATACCCCTAAAAACAAGAAAAATCCTAAAAAACCCCAAAAAAATCATGTAAATGTATAAAACCCTAAAAACCTTGAAAACCCATAATAACCATAAAAACCCAGAAAAACTTAAAAGCCTTAAAGTACTATAAAAATTGTAAAAAAACTACTAAAAACTCTAAAAACCCATAAAATCCCTAAAAATGTTAAAAAATCAAAAAAAACCATAAAACCCTAAAAATAAAAAATACACTAAAACCCCAAAAGACCGTAAAAACCCTGAAAAATTCTAAAAACCCTAAAAAACCATAAAACCATAAAAATCTGGAAAAACCCCTAAAAATACACAAAAACGTAAAAGACCCTAAAAAATCTAAAAAATCTATAGAAACCTTAAAACCCCTAAAAACCTTTAAAACCCCAAAACCCCCTAAAAACCCGAAAAACCTCTAAAAAGTCTAAAAATCATTAAAACCCCTAAAAAAGATAAAAAATCTAAAAACCATAAGAACAATAAAAATTAAAAAACCCCCTAAAAATCTATAAAGACCATAAAAACCCTGAAGAATCCTAAAATCCCTAAAAACCCTCAAAAATCCCTAAAATCCCTACAAAACCCTAAAAACCATAAAAATCCTAAAAAAACCCCTAAAAATCCATGAAAACCTAAGAAACCATAAAAACATTGACAAACCCCCTGAAAACCTCAAAAAACCCATAAAATCCCATAAAACACTAAAAAGTCTCTAAAAAGTCTAAAACCTCTTAAAACCCTAAAAACTCTAAAAAACCAAAAAAACTCAAAAACCCTTAAAAACCCAAAAGACCATAAAAATGTCGAAAAACCCCTAAAAACCCTAAAAACCCTAAAACCCCTAAAATCCTAAAAATCACTAAGATACTAAAAAACCATAAAAACCATAAAAATCCAAAGAAACCCCAAAAAATCCATGAAAATGTAAAAAATCCTAAAATCCTAAAAACCCCCTAAAAACGATAAAAACTCCTGCAAACATCATAAAATCAAAGAAACCCATAAAAACCCACAAAAAACTCTAAAAACCAGTAAACCCCCTAAAAACATTAAAATCTCTAAAAAACCTTAAAAATGATAAAAAAAAATTAAAAAAACCCATAAACCCCCAAAAAAGACACTAAAATCCCCAAAATCCATACAAAAATAAAAAACCCTAAAAACTATAAAAATCTTAAAAAACAGTAAAAATCCACGAAGAGGTAAGAAACCTTAAACACCCTAAAAATCCCCTGAAAACCATAAAACCCCTAAAATTTAAAAACCCTAAAAATCCATAAAATCCTAAAAAACATCTAAAACACATAAAACCCCTAAAAACATTAATAAACTCTAAAAACCTTAAAACCCTAAAAAACTAAAAAATAAACCTCTACAAACCCAAAAGACCCTAAAAACCCTAGAAAACCCCTAAAACCCCTCAAAATATCAAAAACATTAAAAACTCTAAAACCATAAAAATCGTAAAAAAACCCTAAAAACCCATGAAAATTTAAAAATTCTTAAAAACACTGAAAACCCCCTAAAAACCATAAAAAACCAAAAGACCCAATAAATCCTAAAAACCCACTAAAAACTCTAAAAACCCTTAAAAACCTTAAAACCATGAAAAATCTAAAAGCCTCTGAAAAGCCCTAAAAACCCTAAAACCCCATGGAAAACTTAAAAGCCCTAAAAATCTTTAACAACGCTAAAAAATCTTGAAAATAATAAAAATATAAAAAAACCCCTAACAATCTGTCAAAACATAAAACCCCTAAAAACCCTGAAAACCATAAAACACTTAAAAACCATAAAAATCCCTAAAACCACATAAAACCCCTAAAACCCCACAAAAAAACTCTAAAATCCATTAAAACCCCTATAAATGTTAAAAAAAAATTAAAAACATTAAAAACCATAAAAACCTGAAAAAAACCATAAAAACCCAAAAAACTCAAAAATCCATGAAAAAACCCTAAAAACACTATAAACCCTAAAACCCAATTGAAACCCTAAAAACCCACAAAATCTATAAAAAAACTCAAAATCTAAAAAAACCCTAAAACCCTAAAAATCCATGAAACTGAAAAAAAACCCTAAAAATTCTGAAAAACCATAAAGAACCCTAAAAACCATAAAAACCCTAAAAATCCATAAAACCATAAAAATCCACTAAAAATTCTAAAACCCCTAAAAACATTAAAAACCTTAAAAAATATTTTAAACCCTAAAAAACTCAAAAGAACCCTATAAACCCCAAAAAGACACCAAAACCCAAAAAACCATAAAAACCCTAAAAAGCATGAAAAATCCAAAAAAACGTCAAAATCACTAAAAAACCTAAAAAACCAAAAAAACCTAAAAAACCAAAAAAACCAAAAAAATCATTAAAAAACCTAAAAATCAATGAAAAGGTAAAAGAGCCTAAAAATATATAAAACCCTAAAAACCACTAATACCTATAACAACCCTTAAAACCGTTAAAATTATTAAAAAAAATCTAAGAAAATTTAAAAACCCTAAAGACTAAAAAACCCCGAAAACCTAAAATGTCCCTAAAAACTCTAAAAACCCTTAAAAACCTTCTAAATCCATAAAAACCCAAAAATACTAAAAACCATAAAACCCTAAAAACCCCCTAAAATCCCAGAAGATGTAAAAAACCATAAAAACCTTTGAATACCATAAAAGCCCTAAAATCCTTAAAAACACGACAAACCCACTAACAAATCTAAAACCATCAAAACCCTTAAAAACACTAAAAAAACATAAACACCCTAAAAAGCATAAGAAAACCCTAAAACCCCAAAATACCCTAAAAACTCTGAGAAATCCTAAAAACCATAAAAACCCAAAAAATCTTGAAAACCCTGAAAAATCCGAAAAACCCAAAAAAAATCTACAAAACCCTAAAAAACCATGAAAATTTAAAAAATATTATACACCGGGAAAAACACATGAAAACAGTAAATTCCCATTATAACCCTAAAACACTAAAAAATCTAAAAACCCTTTAAACCCAATTTTTTTTTTAAAAAAACTCTAAAAACGCTTAAAAATCCTAACAACTCAAAAACCCCCTAAAACACCAAAAAGAACCCAAAACTCCATGAAAACCCCTAAAACCTGTCAAAATACCTAGAGACCTAGAAAATCCTAAAAACAATAAACATTCTAAAAGCCCTAAAAATCCTTGAAAAAAGTAAAAAACCCTAAAAACCCCAAGAAACCCCTCAAAAACCATAAAAAAATATAAAAACCTTAAAAAACACAAAAAAATTATTAAAACCCTAAAAAGCACTAAAAACTATAAAAACCCTTAATACCCCTAAAAATGTTAAAACCCCTTAAAACATGAAAATATTATAAAACCATAAAATACAAAAAGACTTTGAAACCCCTGAAAACCCCAAAAAAACTTTAAAATCCCTAAAAACCAAAAAAACACTAAAAATCAAGGAAAACTTAAAAAAACCGTCAAAACCCTGAAAACACTCTAAAAAACATAAAACACACAAAAAATATAAAAAACCTAGGAACCCAAAAAAAGACTAAAAAACACTAATTGAGTTGTACTTGAGCTGAAGTACTACCTTATAAAAAAGCCTAAAAACACTAAAATCTCTAAAACAACTTTAAACCCCTAAAAATGTTAAAATATTAATAAACCATAAAAACCAAAAAATAAATAAATAACTATAAAATACAAAAAAACCTAAAAACCCTGAAAAACATTAAAAACCCCTAAAGACCATAAAAATCCTAAGAGACCCCTAAAAATCCATTAAAACATAAAAAACACTAAAAACACTAAAAACACCCTAAAAATAAAAAAACCTTAAAAGATTAAAATAACATAAAACCCATCAAAACCCTAAAAAACTAAAAAAAACACTAAAAACCCCAAAAAACCCAAAAAAACCCAAAAAACCCTGAAAATCCCTAAAACCCCTATAAACTCTTAAAGTACCTTAAAACCAATAAAAATCCCTAAAAACCTTAAAAACCATAAAAAACCTAAAACACCCTAAATATCCATAAAAATGTAAAAAACCATGAAAAACCTCTGAAATCCATAAAAACACCTAAAAAACATAAAACCCCCCAAAAACCCATAAAAACCCTAAAACACCCTAAAAACTATAAAAATGATTAAAACCTCTAAAAATGGAAAAAACTTTAAAAAAATATGAAAATCCCTAAAAACTCAAAAAAATACCCTAAAAACACAAAAAGACTAGAAAACCCCTAAAACATTAAAAACCATCAAAACTTCTAAAAACCCTAAAAGCTATGAAAACCATAGAAAATCCCAAATACCCTATAAAATCCATGAAACATAAAAACCCTAAAAACCGTAAAAACCCTAAAAACCCTAAAAACCCCTTGAAAACAAAAAAACAAAAAAAAACCTTCAAAAACCTTAAAACCCATAAAAACTTTAAAAACCACTAAAAACTCTAAAAACCATTTTAACCCTTATAAACGTTAAAAACTCTAAAAAAATATAAAACCCCTAAAAACTAAAAAACCCCTAAAAACCCAAAATCCCCTCAAAATCCTTAAAATCCCTAAAAACCATAAAAAACATAAAAATCCGAAAAAACAATTAAAAATCCATGAAAACGTAAAAAAAGCTAAAAACCCACAAAAACCCTAAAAGCCCCTAACACCATAAAAACAATAAAAACCTTTAAAAACCCATAAATCCCCTATGAATCCACTAAAAACCCTTAAACCCCTTAAGAATGTTAAAAATTCTAAATGACCTTTAAAACCCTAAAAAACTCATAAAACCACTGAAACATCCTATAAACTCCTAAAAACCCTAAAAACCCTCAAAGTCCCCAAAAACCCTAAAACCCGTATAATTCCATATAAATCCCAAAAAAACCCTAAAAATCAATTAAAACATAAAAAACCCTAAAAACCTTGAAAATCCTTAAAAACCTTAAAGATCCCTAAAAACATTAAAAAACCTAAAAACCCTCAAAAGAACTAAAAACTCTAAAAACCCTTAAAACTCCTATAAACGTTAAAAAACTCTAAAAAACATAAAACCACTTTAAAACCCCAAAAAACCCTAAAAATCCATAACAACCCAAAATAACCAAAATACCCAAAAAACCCAAAAAACCCAAAAATTCCTAAAAACCTCTAAAATATAAAAAAACATAAAAAACTAGAAACCATGAGAAACCTATGAAAACCATAAAACCGCTAAAAACTTTAAAAATCCTAAAAACTGATAAAACCCCTAAAAACCACTAAAAACTCTAAAACCCATTAAAACCACTAAAAATGTTTAAAAAAATCTACGAAACTTTAAAAACTATAAAAACTCAGCAATTCCCTAAAACACCAAAAAGATCCTAAAACCCTTGAAGAAAACCTAAAATCCCCCAAAATATCTAAAAACCCTAAAAATCCATAAAAACATAAAAACCCCTCAAACCAGAAATCCCACTAAAAATATTTTGGGTTTTTATGTATTTTTAGGATTTTTAGGGGTTTTTAGTGTTTTTTATGATTTTTTAGAGTTTTCATGATCTTTTTGGGTTTTAGGGTTTTTTGTAGTTTTTAAGTGGTTTTAAGTTTTTTTATATTTTTTTAACGTTTATAGGAGTTTTAAGGGTTTTTAGAGTTTTTAGTTGTTTTGACGGTTTTTATGGGTTTTTAGGATTTTTAATGTTTTTTGGGATCTTTAAGGTTTTTAGGGATTTTCAAGGTTTTTAGGGTTTTTTATGTTTTAATTTATTTTTTGGTTTTTTTGGACTTTTATGGAATTTATGGGGTTTTAGGGTTTTTTTTGGATTTTGAGGGTTTTTAGGGTTTTAGGAGTTTATAGGATTTTTCAGTGGTTTTCTAAGTTTTTTAGGGTTTTTAAGGTCATTTAGAATTTTTAACATTTTTAAGGGTTTTAAGGGGTTTTAGTGTTTTTAGTGGATTCATAGGGGATTTATGGGGATTTAAAGGTTTTTATGGTTTTTATGGTGTTAGAGGCTTTTATGGTTTTCGTGGGTTTTAATGTTTTTTACGTTTTCATGGATTTTTAATTGTTTTTCAGGATTTTTATTTTTTTTATGGTTTTTAGGGATTTTAAGGATTTTTTGGGGGTGTTTGGTTTTTAGGGTTTTTTTAGTTTTTAGAGGTTTTATGGTTTTTTAGATTGTTTAACGTTTATAACGGTTAAAATGGTTTTTATAGTTTTTAGTGGTTTTTAAAGTTTTTTTGGGTTTTAATGTTTTTGAATGTTTTTTTGGTTTTTTTGTCTTCAAGGGGTTTTATGGGTTTTTAGGGTTTTTATGTTTTATGAATTTGATAGGGTATTTAATATTTTTATGGTTTTCATAGCTTTTAGGGTTTTTAGAAGTTTTGATGGTTTTTAAGGTTTTTAGGGGTTTTTTGGTCTTTTTGTGTTTTTAGGGTATTTTTTTTAGTTTTTGGGGATTTTAAGATTCTTTTAATGTTTTTTTACATTTTTAGATGTTTTAAGCATTTTTATAGTTTTTAGGGTGTTTTAGGGTTTTTATGGGTTTTTGGGGGGGTTTATGGGTTTTAGGGGTTTTTATGGTTTTCATGGTTTTTTACATTTTTATAGATATTTAGGGCGTTTTAGGTTTTTTATCGTTTTTAAGGTTTTTAGGGATTTTGATTGGTTTTAAGGTATTTTAAGAGTTTATAGGGGTTTTAGGTATTTTCAGGGTTTTTTTGGGTTTTTTGGTTTTTTTGGGTTTTTAGGTTTTTTTTAGTTTTTTAGGGTTTTAAGGTTTTTTAGAGTTTTTTACGTTTTTTTGTGTTTTAAGCGTTTTTAGATCTTTTTGTAGTTTTTAGGGTTTTGATGGGTTTTAAGTTCTTTTAAGCATTTAGGGTTTTTTTATTTTTAGGGAGTTTTTAGTGTTTTTAGGTTTTTTTACATTTTAATGAATTTTTAGGGATCTTTTAGGATTTTTATGGTCTTTAGGTGTTTTTATGGTTTTTCAGGGTTTTTAGGTTTTTTTGGATTTTATAGTGTTTTATTTTTTTTTGTTTTTATGGATTATGAGAGTTTCAACGTTTTTAGGGGTTTAAAGTTGTTTTAGATATTTTAGTGTTTTTAGGCTTTTTTTGCAAGGCAATACATCAGCTCAAGTACAATTCAATTAGTGTTTTTTAATTCTTTTTTTGGGGTTTTAGGTTTATTTATATTTTTGGTGGGTTTTCTGTTTTTTAGAGTGTTTTTAGGGTTTTGACGGTTTTTTTAAGTTTTCCTTGATTTTTAGAGTTTTGTTGGTTTTTAGGGATTTTGAGGTTTTTTTGGGGTTTTCAGGGGTTTTAGGGTCTTTTCTGTATTTTATGGTTTTTTTAATATTTTCAGGTTTTTAAGGGGTTTTAACATTTTTAGGGGTATTAGGGGTTTTTATAGTTTTTAGTGGTTTTTAGGGTTTTATTAAGTTTTTATGGTTTTTTACGGTTTTTATATGTTTTTATGGTTTTTGAGGGGTTTCTCGGGGATTTTAGGGTTTTTTACCTTTTTCAAGGATTTTTAGGGTTTTTAGGATGTTTATTGTTTTTAGGATTTTCTGGGTATCTAGGGATTTTGATTGGTTTTATGGGTTTTAGGGAGTTTTGGGGTTTTAGGGGGTTTTGAGTTGTTATGATTTTTAAGGTTTTTTAGAGTTTTTTTTAAAAAAATTGGGGTTTAAAGGGTTTTTAGATTTTTTTAGTGTTTTAGGTTTATAATGGTTTTTTAGTGTTTTCATGGATTTTTCCCGGTGTATAAGATTTTTTACATTTTCATGATTTTTTAGGATTTTGTAGGATTTTTTTGGGTTTTTAGGAGTTTTCAGGGCTTTCAAGATTTTTTTGGGTTTTTATGGTTTTTAGGATTTTTCAGAGTTTTTAGGGTCTTTTGGGGTTTTAGGGTTTTCTTATTCTTTTTAGGGTGCTTAAGTTTTTTTATTGTTTTTAAGGGTTTTTATGGTTTTAGAGTTGTTAGTGTGTTTGTAGGGTTTTTATGGATTTTAGGGCTTTTATGGTATTCAAATGTTTTTTTAGGGTTTTTATGATTTTTACATCTTCTGGGATTTCTAGGGGGTTTTTAGGATTTTTATGGTTTTTAGTTTTTTTTGGGTTTTTATGGATTTAGATGGTTTTTAAGGGTTTTTAGAGTTTTTAGGGACATTTTAGGTTTTCGGGTTTTTTTTAGTCTTTAGGGTTTTTAAATTTTCGTAGAGTTTTTTAATAATTTTAACGGTTTTATGGGTTGTAAGAGTTATTAGTGGTTTTTAGGGTTTTATATATTTTTATCTCTTTTACCTTTTCATTTATTTTTCGATTTTTTAATGATTTTTTTGGTTTTTTTGGTTTTTTAGGTTTTTTAGTGATTTTGAGGTTTTTTTTTGGATTTTTCATGGTTTTAGGGTTTTTATGGTTTTTTTTGTTTTTTGTGTCTTTTATGGGTTTATAGGGTTCTTTTGAGTTTTTTAGGGTTTAAAAGCTCTTTTGAGGTTTTTAATGTTTTTAGGGGTTTTAGAATTTTTAGTGGATTTTTATAGTTTTATGGATTTTTAGGGTTTTAATGGTTTTTAGGGGTTTTTATGGTTTTTCAGAATATTTAGGGTTTTTTGCAGTTTCATGGATTTTTAGGGGTTTGTTAGGTTTTTATTTTTTAGAATATTTTTGGATTCTTATGGATTTTGAGATGTTTTAGGGGTTTTCAACGGTTTTTCAGGGTTTTTCAGGGTTTTTAGTGCCTTTTTGGTATATAGGGTTATATATATATTTTTAGGGGTTTAAAGTGTTTTTAGAGTTTTTTAATATTTTAAGGGGTTTTATTGAGTCTTTATTGGTTTTTAGGGTTTTATGGGTTTTTAGGTTTTTTAATGTTTAAAGCGGTTTTCAGGGTTTTAGTGTGTTTTACATGTTTATGGATTTTTTTGGGGATTTTTAGGATTTTTATGGTCTTTAGGGTTTTAGGATTTTTATAGATTTTGAGGTTTTTTATAGATTTTGAAGGTTTTAAGGGTTTCCATGGGGTTTTAGGGTTTTCAGGTTTATAGGTTTTTTAGGTTTTTTCATGGTTTTTTGAGTTTTTTTGGGTTTTTATTGTTTTTTCAGGTTTTTATGGTTTTTAAGGTTTTTTAATTTTTTTAAAATTTATAGGGGTTTTAATGGATTTTAGAGTTTTTTGTGGGGTTTTAGGGGTTTTTTGGGGTTTTAGGTATTTTTGTGGTTTTTAAGTGTTTTATGGTTTTCAGGTTTTTTAGGGGTTTTATGTTTTGATAGATTGTTAATGGCTTTTTTAGATTTTTATTGTTTTTAATATTTTTTAGCGTTTTTAAAAATTTTGAGGGTTTTTAATTTATCCATGGGGTGTTAGGGTTTTTAGGGCTTTTTAGAGGCTTTTAGATTTTTCATGGTTTTGAGAGTTTTAAGGGTTTTTAAAGTTTTTAGTGGGATTTTAGGATTTATTGGGTCTTTTGGGTTTTTATGGTTTTTAGGGGTTTTTCAGTGTATTGATGAATTTTTAAATTTTCATGGGTTTTTATGGTTTTTTTAAGATTTTTATGGTTTTAGAGTTTTTAAGGTTTTTGAGATTTTGAGGGGTTTTAGGGTTTTTCTGGGGTTTTAGGGTCTTTTGGGTTTGTAAAGGTTTTTTTAGTTTTTTAGGGTTTTAAGGTTTTTAGAGTTTATTAATGTTTTTAGGGGTATAAAGGGGTTTTTGTTGTTTTTTAGGATTTTATGGCTTTTTAGGTTTTTTTAAATTTCAGGGGTTTTTATGGTTTTTAGGGGATTTTCAGGGTTTTTAAGGTTTCTTACCTCTTCATGGATTTTTAGTGTTTTTTAAGATTTTTATAGTTTTTAGGGTTATTTATTTTTGTATGGATTTTGGGGATTTTAGGGTCTTTTTGGGGGGTTTATGAGGTTTTTTATTTTTTTTATCATTTTTAAGGTTTTTTAGAGTTTTTTATGTTTTTAGGGGGTTTACTGGTTTTTAGAGTTTTCTGTGGGTTTTTATGGTTTTTATGGGTTTCTTGGATTTTATGATGTTTTTAGGAGTTTTTATGGTTTTCAAGGGGTTTTTATGGTTTTGTGATTTTTTACATTTTCATGGATTTTTTGGGGTTTCTTTGGATTTTTATGGTTTTTATGGTTTTTTAGGATCTTAGTGATTTATAGGATTTTAGGGTTTTAGGGTTTTTAGGCGTTTTAGGGTTTTTTCGTCATTTTTAGGGTCTTTTGGGTTTTTATGGGTTTTTTGAGTTTTTTTGGTTTTTAGAGTTTTTAGGGTTCTAAGAGGTTTTAGAGTTTTTAGAGGCTTTTTAGTGTTTTATTGGATTTTAGGGGTTTTTAAGGTTTTCAGGGGGTTTCAATGTTTTTAAGGTTTCTTAGTTTTTCATGGATTTTTAGGGGGTTTTTTAGGATTTTTATGGTTTTTAGGGTTTTGTAGGGATTTTAGGGATTTTTTAGGGTATTTAGGGTTTTTAGGGTTCTTCAGGGTTTTTATGGTCTTTTTGGATTTTTAGGGGTTTTTTAATTTTTATGGTTCTTATGGTTTTTATATATTTTAACTTTTTTAGGGGTTTTAAAGATTCTTAGAGTTTTTAGAGGTTTTTAGGGTTTTTATGGGGTTTTCGGAGTTTTAAAAGTTTTTAGGGGTTTTTAAGGTTTCTATAGATTTTTTAGATTTTTTAGGGTCTTTTAAGTTTTTGTGTATTTTTAGGGGGTTTTCCATATTTTTATGGTTTTTATGGGTTTTTAGGGTTTTTAGAATTTTTCAGGGTTTTTACGGTCTTTTGGGGTTTTAGTGTATTTTTGATTTTTAGGGTTTTATGGTTTTTTTTTTGATTTTTTAACATTTTTAGAGATTTTATGGGTTTTTAGAGTTTTTAGTAGTTTTTTGAAAATTTTTATAATACTTTAAGGTTTTTAAGGTTTTCTGGGTTTTTATGGTTTCTATGGGTTTTCAGGGTTTTTATGGTTTTATACGTTTTCATGAAAATGTTACAAAACTTGAAAACCCCTTAAAACCCTAAAAAACTCAAAAAAAAATAAAAAAGACCCTAAAAACCTAAAAACCCCTAAAAATCCTAAAACCCCAAAAAAACAAAAAAAATGCTTCAAACCCTAAAATCATAAAAATCCTAAAACCTCAAAAACCATGAAAACATAAACGTCACTTAAAACCCTGAAAACCCCCTGAAATGCATAAAAACTGAAAAACCCTTAAAAAACCTAAAAACCCAAAACCCCTAAATACCATAAAACCACTCAAAATCGTTAAAAACTCTAAAAATTCTAAAACCCATAAAAATAAAAAAAAATCCCCTAAAAATACTTAAAAATATAAAAAATACTAAAAACCTTAAAAAAACCCTAATGACCATAGAAACCCTGAAAACCCCTAAAACCCCTCAAGATATTTAAAAACCCTAAATCTAAATATCCTAAAAACATTAAAAATCCATGAAAATGTAAAAAACCCTATAAACCCATAAAAACCACAAAACCCACTTAAACTCTTAAAACCCTTTAAACCCTTAAAAACATTAGAAAAATCAAAAAACCCTTTAAACCCCCTAAAAACTCAAGAAACCCCAAAAAATAAAAAATACCCCAAAACCCTAGAAACCCTTGAAAAACCCTAAAAACCCTCAAAATCCCTAAAAGCACTAAAAACCCCTAAAAACCATAAAAATCTTTAAAAACCCCTATAAATCCATGAAAATTTGAAAAATCATAAAATTCCTAAAAACCCCTGTAAAACCATAAAAACCCTAAATAACCCTAAAAACCCATAAAAACATAAAAACCAAGTAAAAAATCTAAAAACCCTTAAATCACCTAAAAATGATATAAAACATTAAAAACCTTTAAAACCTTAAAAAAATAAAAAACACTAAAAACCCACAAGAACCTAAAAATCCCTGAAAGCGTAAAAAACCCTAAAACCCATATAAACCCCTAAAACCACAAGAGAAATCCCTCAAAGTGGTGGTTCTTCTCTTCTCCTTGCGTTGCTAGGGTTCCTCTTCGGATCTCCGTCCCTCCCCCTCCAGTGTGGTCTGTCCCCGGTGACTGCGACTCCACCCTGGATTGGCATCGATGGAGGTTGTTCACTCTTGATCTGGATTCCTTTTTGATCTGGTGGTGGATTCATCACTCTGTGCCGCTTCGGGATATGGCTTCAGCTTCGGTTCGCTAGTCACTGGCTCTGGTTCATGCAGAGGTGTCTTCGGCTCTCATGGCTTCAGGATCCTTGTTTGGTTTTGTCTTGCATCGGCTCTGTGTGGTCTGGATCCGGGTTTCCAGATCAGTGTCTTCCTCTCTATCTCTGGGTTCTTCTTGCGGCTGTGGGAGGTTTCTATTGGGCTTGGTGTGACTAGTGTCTGATCTCACATTTCCTCGGGATCTCATTACGGCCTCTATGCGCTCGTCGCAGCCTCCGGATTGTTTGTTGCTGGATGTGGTTGGATCTTCCTGGAGCTTGGGATCTGGTCTCAGTCATGATTTTCTTGGGGTCAGATGCACTTCCGAATGAGAATTCCTAATTGGACCTCTTCTTGGATAGAATCTAATTCTGGTGTGCTCTGATCTGCTCGGGACAGGTTCCAAAGGCTAAGAGGGGGAGGACCTACTTTCTGTTTCCTCCGGTTTCCTGCATTTTTTGTTATTTTGTTGTTGTTTCGTGGTGTGACGTGTGTCTTTTGTGGCTTCCGCTGCTGGTTGCTGGTCGCTGATTGCTGGATGATGATGTTTTTTGGTGGTGAATGAGGTGATGCTGCTTTCTTGGGGCTATTAGAGGCTCGTGTCTTGTGAATCTTTGGTGCTGAATTGGGTTGATGATGTTGTTGCATATGGTTTGGTGTTTATGGCTACTAATTGATGATGAGCTATGAGGTGATGTTGGAGTCTTTTCTGCTTTTCTGCTTTGTGTGTCTTTGTTTCTTTCTTTTGGGGTTGGTTTTGTAAAGGGTTTTTTTGGGTGTGGGTCATTTGACCCCTCCCATCCCTTTTCTGGTACTTCTTCTTTCTAATAAATATGGGGGGGGGGGGTCGGGAATAGCTTGACCCTTGCATCTTCCATTGCCCTATAAAACCCTAAAAACCAGAAAACCCCCTAAAAACCTAAAAAATAAAAAACCCGATAAACACCCACTAAAAACACAAAAAATCCTTAAAACCCCTAAAATCATTAAGGGGTTTTAGATTTTTTTAACATTTTTTATAGTTTTAAGGGTTTTTGGATTTTTTAGTGTTTTTATGCCTTTTTAGGGGTTTTAATTTTTAGGGCATTTCTGGTTGTCTATGGTTTTCAAGGTTTTTAGGGATTTTTATGTTTTAATGAATTTTTAGGGGTTTTTAGTACTTTTATGGTTTTTCTGGTTTTTTTAGGTATTTTGAGGGGTTTTAAGTTTTTTTAAGGGGTTTACGGTTTTTCAATATTTTTTTGCCTTTTTGGGTTTTTAGGGGTTTTTTGAGTTTTTAGGGATTTTAAGATTTTTTTATTGTTTTAAATGTTTTAGTGGTTTAAAGGGTTTTTAAAGTTTTTGTGGGTTTTTATGGCTTTAAAGGTTTTTTATTTTTGTAATATTTTTAGTGGTTTTAAAGGTTGTTTGTGTTTTTATTTTTGTTTGGGTTTTTATTTTTTTAGGGTTTTTAGTGTTTTTATGGTTTTCACGGAGTTTTCAGGGTTTTTTTACATATTCATGGGTTTTTATGGATTTTTAAGATTTTTAGGGTTTTTAGAGTTTTTTTAGGTTTTAGGGATTTTGAGGGGTTTTAAGGTCTTTCAGGGGGTTTAGGGGTCTTATGGTTTTTTTTGGTTTTTGGTTCTTTTGGGGTTTTTAGGTTTTTTAAATTTTTTAGGGATTTTAAGGGTTTTTAGAGTTTTTAAAGTTTTTAGTGGTTTAAGGGTTTTTAGAGTTTTAGTGGATTTTAGGGGTTTAAATGCTTTTAGGGTTATTTATGTTTTTAGGGGGGTGTTATGGTGTTTTAGGTTTTCATGAATTTTTAAGGGTTTTTAGGAATTTTTTTTGGTTTTTAGTTTTTTATGGTTTTATGGATTTTGAAGGTTTTTAGGGGTTTTCAAGGATTTTTTTGGGTTTTTTGTGTTTTCAGGGTTTTTATGGTGTTTTGGGTTTTTAGAGTTTTTTTGAGTTTTTTTATTTTTTTAATGGTTTTTAGAATTTTCATTCATTTTTATGGGTTTTAAGGGTTTTTAGAGTTTTTAGTGTGTGTTTACATGTTTTTGGATTTTAAGGTTTTTAGAGGTTTTTGTGGTCTTCGAGGGGTTTTCCCGGATATTATGGTCTTTTATGGTTTCATATAATTTTATGTGTTTTTTGGACTTTTATAGTTTTTTTATGTTTTTTAGGGTGTTTAGGGAATTTGGGGGTTTTTAGGGGTTTTCAAGGGTTTTATGGTTTTTAGGGTCTTTTAGGTTTTTAGGGTTATTTTTGAGTTTTTAGGGGTTTTATGGTTTTTTAGAGTTTTTTTATCATTTTTATAGGTTTTAAGGTTTTTTGGAGTATTTAGCGGGTCTTTGGGGTTTTATGGGTTTTTAGGGTTATTTATGGTTTTTAGGGGTCTTATGGATTTGAAGGGTTTTTTAAGGATTTTAGGTTTTTTCAAATTTTCATGGATTTTAGGGGTTTTTAGGTATTTTTATGGCTTTTAGTGTTTTTAGGGTTTTTTTGGGTATTTTAGGTTTTTTTGGTTTTTGGGGTTCTTTAGGGGTTTTCAAGGTTTTTAGGGTCTTTAGGGTATTAGGGGATTTTTTGAGTTTTTTCAGCTTTTTAATGTTTTTAGAGTTTTTTGATTTTTAGGGGGTTTATGGGTTTTTAGAGTTTTTAGTGGGTTTTTATGGTTTTTTTACATTTTCATGGATTTTTGGAGTGTTTAGGATATTTATGGTTTTAGTGTTTTTAATGATTTTGAGCGTTTTTATGGGGTTTTAGTGTTTTTAGGGTGTTTCGGGTTTTTTAGGCTCTTTTTAGGAATTTAATGTTTTTAAGAGTTTTTTAGAGTTTTTAATGCTTTTTATAGATTTTTAATATTTTTAGGGCATGGAAGATGTGAGGGTCAGGCTATTCTCGACCCCCTCAAAATTTATTAGAGAAAAAAAGACACAACAGACAAGGGAGGGGAGGGGTCAAACGACCCACACCCAAAAACCCTTTACAAACACACACCCAAGGACCGCAAAAAAAGAAAAGTCAAAAGCACACAAAACCAAACAAAAAAGAAAAACTAAAATGTCCCCAAAAATAACACCAAGCCAATCAGCAACCAGCATCCGTCATCATCAAAACCATTAGCAGCAAGCATCCATCAGCACCAAATCCAACAAACGTCAAAATCATCCAGCAACACCAAAATCAACCTCACCAGCTTCACCAAACCAACTTCAACATACTAGCGACATCAAACCACCAACACCAAAATCACCAACCTCCACATTAGCCAGCTCCACCATACAAGGTAGATCCATGAACAGATGCACAAAACCACCAGCACCAGAAACAGAAGGCTCACTTCCTCACATCCCATCCAAAAAACAGCCAGCATTCAAGTATAACCCACCCAGCAGCACAACCACGAGAAGAGAACCACCGGCAACCAATGCAAGAACCAGCGTGCAGCCCAAAAAATCCCTTCCATCAACCCATGAACCACAACACATAGCTAGTAAGTATCACCTCAAATCAAACCCAGAAAACAGCACCAACATCGACCCAAAGTAAGACTGTTCTCCACCATAGCAAATCCATAGCATAAGGAACCAACCAAAAGCTTCAGCAATATACGTGGGGCCAAAAGACCACTTTGGCACCACCGAGAAGTAAAGACTGAAGCCAGATCACCGCAGAACACAAACAAACCAAGAACAACAACGTGAATCAAAGATGGGACACGAACCTGAAATTTCTTCCGCATCCAGCAAGAATCGGCATGATGCCAGAAGATCCTCACATCTCCCAAGCTTACCTCAAGCGGATGGAAATAAAGTAAAAGAAACGACTAAATGAGCCAGACCACCTCACTACATCGTCGAAGAGGCCAGAACCCATGCCGCTAGTGAACCCCCCCCCCCCCCCCCATTGAGGAAGACTTCGAAGCTGATGACCCATCCGTGTAGACCCCATCTCCACAAATGAGATCTGGAACTGCGACCAAAGACTGCTAGGTTTTCCAGATGCCGAAGAGTTGACCGCTTCACCACATGTTGAGAACATTTTATCTGAAGACAAAATGATATTTGCAACCTCTGGAGCCACCAAAGCCCAAACACAAGGGCAAGAAATCCGAGAGAAGCTTGAATCTAAAGCCGGAAGCCCAAGAAAAAACAGTGCTATGGAAAGTCAAAGCTGCTATAGGAAGGAAACCACTGCATCCTTGGATCTGAAGGGCACTTCAAAGGCATACCTCCACCGAGAAAAATAGGATGAGTATCCATAACCAAATATCCAAGAAGGATATGAGGGAAGACCTTGAAGACGCGATGAGCAGGAGAGCGAACCAGGAGAGAGCGCCGCCATCCGCATCTTATGGGGTTTTTCATTAACATTTTTAGGGGTTTTAAGGGTTTTTAGAGTTTTTCAGGGTTTTTTACGTTTTCATGGATTTTTAGGGGGGTTTTAGGATTTTTATTGGTTTTAGGGTTTTTAGGGGTTTTAGGGATTTGGGTGATTTTTAGGGTTTTCTAGGGGTTTTTAAGGTTTTTAGGGTTTTTATGGTCTTTTGGGTTTTTAGGTTTTTTTTTGAGTTTTTTGGATTTTAAGGTTTTTATAGTTTTTTAAAGATTTAATGGGCTTTAAGGGGTTTTAGAGTGTTTAGTTGTTTTAGGGGTTTATGGGGTTTTATGGTTTTTTATGTTTTTAGTGTTTTTTATGGTTTTCATGGGGTTTTTCAAGGTTTTAAGGGGTTTTTATG
The DNA here is from genome assembly GCA_963277665.1 of Viscum album. Classification (NCBI taxonomy): domain Eukaryota; kingdom Viridiplantae; phylum Streptophyta; class Magnoliopsida; order Santalales; family Viscaceae; genus Viscum; species Viscum album. The sequence goes on from OY728164.1 coordinate 1,801,899,302, forward strand.
TTTTGCAGGGTTTTTATGGAATTTTTTGGATTTTATGGGTTTTAGTGTTTTTTACATTTTTTACGGATTTTGATTGGTTTTATGGGTTTTTATGGGTTTTTAGATACTTTTTAGGTTTTTAGGTGTTTTTGTATTTTTTTAGGGGTTTTACGCGTTTTTAGAGCTTTGAGTGGGTTTTAAGGTTTTTATGGGTTTTTAGGGTTTTTATTGTTTTTGGTATTTTTTTATGGATTTCAGGGGGTTCTTAGGATTTTCCAGGGTTTTTATTTTTTCATGTTTTTAGGGGGGTTTTAATATTTTTATGTTTTTAGTGGTTTTATGGAAATTAGGTATTTTAAGAGTTTTTCAGGGTTTTCATGGATTTTTAGGGGTTTTCCAGGTTTTTAGGGTCTTTTTGGGTTTTTTCTTTGAGTTTTTATAGTTTTTAAGGTTTTTAAATTTTTTTACAATTTTTTGGGTGATAAGGGTTTTTAGAGTTTTTAGTGGTTTTTGAGGGTTTTATGGGTTTTTAGGGTTTTTAAGATTTCTAGGGGTTTTTATGGTTTTTAGGAGGTTTTTCAAGTTTAAAGGTTTTTTTATGTTTTCTTGGATTTTTAGGGGTTTTTTGGATTTTTAGGGGTTTTTTAGGATTTTTATGGGTTTGGGGTTTTTTGGGGTTTGGAGGGTTTTTAGGGTTTTTTGATGATTTTTTAGGGCTTTCGGGGTTTTCAGGTTCTTTTGGGGTTTTATGGGTTTTTTGAGTTTTCTAGGGGTCTTAATGTTTTCTATAGTTTTTCAATGTTTTTAGGTGTTTTAAGGATTTTTAGAGTTTTTAGTTAGTTTTAGGGTTTTTATAAGTTTTAGGGTGTTTATGGTTTTTAATGGTTTTATGGTTATTCAGATTTTTTTGGGGGGAGGGTTAGGGTTTTTTAGGTTTTCATTGATTTTTTGAGGTTTTTTGGATTTTTATGGTTCTTTGGTTTTAAAATATTTTTATGGGTTTTAAGGTCATTTTAGGTTTTCAGATTTTTTGAGTTTTAAGGGGTTTTAAGGATTTTTAGAGTTTTTAACATTTATAGCGGATTAAAGGGTTTTTAATGTTTTGAGTGGGTTTTTATGTGTTTTTTGGGTTTTATGGTTTTTATGGTTTTTACATAGTTTTAAGGGATTTTAATGGTTTTAGTGGTTTTTATGATTTTTAGTAGGTTTTTTGGGTTTTTTGGGTTTTTTATATTTTCATGGATTTTTAGGATTTTTATTGTTTTTAGGTTTTTTAGGGATTTTGAGTGGTTTTCTGGTTTTCCATGCGGTTTTAATGTTTTTAGGGGGTTTAAGGGTTTTTATGGTTATTTTGGATTTTTAGGGTTTTTATAAGGATTTTTAGAGCTTTTAACATTTTTATGGTTTTTAGGGTTTTTAGAGTTTTCAGTGGGTTCTTGGGTTTTTAATGTGTTTAGGGGTTTTATTTTTTTATGTGGTTTTCAAGTTTTTAAAGTGTTTTTACATTTTCATGGATTTTTTAGGGGTTTTTACTATTTTTATTATTTTTAGTGTTTTTAGGGATTCTGAAGGTTTTTAGGCCTTTTCAGGGTTTTCGGGTCTTTTGGGTTTTTCTAGGTTTTTTTGAATTTTCTAGGGTTTTTAAGGTTTTTAGAGGTTTTTAAGGTTTTAGGGGTTTAAATGGTTTTTAGAATTTTTTTCAAGGATAATTTTTATATTTTTAGTAGGATTTTTGGGTTTTTATTTGTTTTTAGGGATTTTAAGTTTTTTGGATATTTTTATGGTTTTCCAGGGTTTTTATAGATTTGAGGGTTGTTTAGGATTTTTATGGGTTTTAGGGGTTTTTAGGTTTTTAGGGATTTTGATGGTTTTTAGGGTTTTTAAGGGTTTTTTGGGTTTTTAATGTTTTCTGGGTTTTTTAGGGTTTTAGGTACTTTTAGGGTATTTTTGGTTTTTTTGAGGTTTTTAATGTTTTTAGGGGTTTTACGGGTTTTCATGGTTTTTTAATCGTTTAAGGTTTTAAGGGGTTTTTATGGTTTTTAGGGAGGGTTTTTAGGGATTCTTACATTTTCATATATGTTTTAGTGACCTTTTTGGATTTTTATGGTTTTTAGGTGTTTTAGGGATTTTGAGGGGTTTTATGGTTTTTCAGGGTTTTTAGGGTCATTTGGTATTTTATGGGTTTTTTTAGTCTTCTAAGGTTTTTAAAGGTTTTTAGAGTTTTTCAATATTTTTAGGAGTTTTACGGGCTTTTAGAGTTTTTAGTGGGTTTTTTAGGATTTAAAAGTTATGTTTTTTTTCAGGGCTTTTATATTTTTTATGCTTTCTTTGATTTTTAGGGGTTTTAATATTTTTATGGTTTTTAGAGTTTTTATGGTTTTTAGGGGTTTTAAAGTTTTTCAACAGTTTTATGGGGTTTTCATATTTTTTAGGTTCTTTTTGGGTTTTAGGTTTTTTTGGGTTTTTAGGGTTTTTAATGTTTTTAGAGTTTTTTAATGTTTTTAGGGGTTTTAAAGGTTTTTTTGAGTATTTATTGATTTCTAGGGTTTTAGGGGTTTTTAAAGGATTTCAGTGGTTTAATGGTTTTCAGGGGTCTTTTAGGGTTTATAGGATTTTTTTACATTTTCAGGGATTTTTAGTGGGGTTTTAGGGTTTTTATGTTTTTTAGGATTTTTAGGGATTTTTAGGGATTCATAGAGGTTTTTAGTGTTTCTAAAGTCTTTAGGATATTTTTGGGAATTTTTGGTTTTTTTGGGGTTATTAGGTTTTTTTAGAGTTTTTAACATTTTTAGGGGTTTTAAGGGTTTTTAGAGTTTTCAGTGGGTTTTTAGGGTTTTATGGGTTTTTAAGGTGTTTAGAGATTTTTAGAGTTTTCAGGGTTTTTTTTGATTTCATTGATATTTAGGGGGGTTTTAGGATTTTTATGATATTTAGGGGTTTTAGGGTTTTTAGGGATTTTCAAGGTTTTAAGGGGTTTTCAAGGTTTTTTTGGTTTTTTCATGGCTTTTAAGGTCTATGTTTTTTTGAGTTTTTTAGGGATTTAAAGGTTTTTAGGGTTTTTTTAGTTTTATTTGGGATTTAAAGGTTTTTAGTGTTTTTTTTGACGTTTTTAGGGTTTTAAAGGATTTATAGAGCATTTAGTGGTTTTTTGGGTTCTTATGGGTTTTTAGGTTTTTTAAGGTTTTTGGGGGTTTTATGGTTTTTATGGGTTTTCATGGTTTAATATTGTTTTTAAAATTTCATTGATTTTAGGATTTTTTTGGATTTTTATGGTTTTTAGGGGTTTTTTTGGATTTTTATGGTTTTTATGGTTTTTAGGGGTTTTATGGATTTTTAGGGGTTTTAGGATTTTTAGGGGCTTTTATTGGTTTTGAGGGTTTTTTGGGGTATTTTGGGTATTTAGGGGTTTTTGAGTCTTTTAGAGTTTTTATTGTTTTTAGGTATTTAAAGGGTTTTTAGAGTTTTTATTGGTTTTTAGGGGTTTTCAAGGTTATTAGGGTTTTTTACGTTCTCATGGATTTTTAGGGGGGTTAGGGTTTTTAGGGAGTTTGAACGTTTTAGGGGTTTTAGGGGTTTTTTCGGGTTTTTTGGATCTTTTATGTTTTTAGTGTTTTTATGAAATTTTAGGTGTTTTTTGGTTTTTTAGAGTTTTTAATGTTTTTAGAGGTTTTAATGGGTTTTAGAGTTTTTAGTGGGTTTTAGGGTTTTTTTTGGTATTTAAAGGTTTTCTTCGGTTTTTATGGTTTCTAGGGGGTTTTTTAGGTTTTTTAGGGTTTTTTACATTTCAAGGATTTTTAAGGGTTTTTTGGATTTCTATGGTTTTGGGGGTTTTAGGGTTTTTAGGGATTTTTTGGATTTTTTGGCTTTTTAGTGTCTTTTTAGGGTTTTGGGTTTTTTAATCTTGTTTATTTTTTTGGTTAGTGGTTTTTAATTGTTTTAGGGTTTTAAGGGTTTTTATATTTTTAGTGGTATTTTAGTGTTTTTAGGGGTTTTTAGGGGTTTTTGGGGTTTTATGGTTTTTAGGGGGTTTTCAAGGTTTCTAGGGTTTTCTACGTTATCATGGATTTTTAGTGGTTTTTTAGGATTTTTATGGTTTAAAGGGTTTTTAGGGGTTTTATGGATTTTTTGGGGTTTTAGGGGTTTTAAGAAGTTTTTAGAGTTTTTTGGGTTTTTATAGGTTTTAGGGTCATTTTGAATTTTTTATGTTTTTTTATTGGAATAAGGATTTTAAGGTTTTTAAGAGTAATTTACCAATTTTATGGGTTTTAAGGGTTTTAGAGTTTTTAGTGGGTTTTTATGGTTTTTATGGGTTTCTAGAGTTTTTTCATGTTTTTATGGTTTTCAGGGGGTTTTCAAGGTTTTTAGGTTATTTATGTTTTCATGGATTTTTAGGGGTTTTATGGTTTTTAGATATTTTGAGGGTTTTTAAGGTTTTTCATTGGTTTTAGGGTTTTTAGTGTTTTTAGGTTTTTCAGGGTCTTTTTGAGTTTTTAAGGATCTTTTAAATTTTTAGGGTTTTAATGTTTTTTAGATTTTTTTAATATTTGTTGGGGTTTTAATGGTTTTTAGAGTTTTTTGCTGCTTTTTCGGGTTTTTATTGGATTTTTTTGTGTTATTATGGTTTTTAGGTGTTTTTAAGGTTTTCAGGGGTTTTACGCTTTTTTACATTTTCATGGATTTTTAGTGGTTTTATGGATTTTTATGGTGTTTATGTTTTTTTAGGGTTTTTTGAGATTTTTTGGATTTTTTGGATTTTCAAAGGATTTTAGGTTTTTCAGGGTTTTTGGGGGTCTTTTGTGTTTTTGGGATTTTTTTTGAGTTTTTTGGGGTTTTTTGGTTTTTTAACATTTTTAACGGTTTTTAGAGTTTTTAGAGTTTATAATGGTTTTAGGGTTTTTATGGGTTTTTAGGTTTTTTTTAATATTTTTAGGGGTTTTTATGATTTTTAGGGGGTTTTCAAGGTTTTTTGAGTTTTTTATACTTTCCATGGATTTTTAGTGGGTTTTATGATTTTTTTGGGGTTTTAGGGTTTTAGAGATATTGAGGGTTTTTAGGTATTCTCAGGGGTTTTTAGGGTTTTTAGGTTTTATCAAAGTTTCTCTGGTGTTTTTAAGGTTCTTGATAGTTTTTAAAATTTTAAGTGTTTTAATGATTTTTAGAATTTTTTTGGGTTTATGGTTTTTATGTGGTTTAGGGTATTTTATGTTTTTTAGGGTTTTTACGGTTTTCATGGCGTTTTTAGGTTTTCTTGTATTTTTAGGGGTTTTTTAGGATTTTTATGGTTTTATGGTTTTTTAGGTTTTTCATGATTTATTTTTATGGTTTTTAGGGTTTTCCAGGTTTTTTAGGGACTTTTGGGGGTTTAGGGTGTTTTTTCAGTTTTTAGGGTTATTAAGGTTTTTTATATTATTTTAACATTTTTAGCGGTTTTAAGGGTTTTTAGAGTTTTTTTTTGTGGTTTTTAGGGTTTTATGGATTTTTAGGGTTTGCTATGGTTTTTAGCAATTTTTATGGTTTTGAGGTGTTTTTTGGGATTTTAAGGTTTTTTATGTTTTCATGGATTTTAAGGGTTTTTTTCATATTTTTTCATATTTTTATGGTTTTATGGATTTTATGGTTTGTTAGGGGTTTTCCTGGTTTTTATTTGTTTTAGGGGTATTCAGGGTTTTTAGGGTATTTTTGGGGTTTTACAGGTTTTTTTGAGTTTTTTAGGGATTTTAAGTTTTTAAAGAGCTTTTTAACCTTTTTAGGGGTTTAAAGGGGTTTTAGAGTTATTAGTGGGTTTTAAGGGATTTTATAGGTTTTTAGGGTTTTTTAATGTTTTTGGGGTTTTTATGGTTCACTGGGCTTTTAAGGTGTTTTTTACGTTTTAATGGATTTTAGGTGTTTTTAGGATTTTAATGGTTTTTAGGGGTTTCGAGTTTTTTATGGATTTTGAGGGGCAAGGCAGATGCGAGGGTCAGGATATTCCTGGCCCCCACCGCCCAAATTTATTAAAAAGAAGATGCAGTAGACAAGGGAGGGGAGGGGTCAAATGACCCACACCCAAAAACCCTTTATAAAACCAACTCCAAAAAACCCAAAAACCCCAAAAAGAAAGAACCAAAAACACACAAAGAAGAAGAACATGAAAGACTCCAACATCACCTCATAGATCATCATCAACCAGCAACCATCAACACCAAAACAAATGTATCAACTTCATCAACCCAAGTTCAGCACCACAGATTCACAAGGCACCATCCTCCAACAACCCCAAGAGAGTAGCAGCACCTCATTCACCATCAAGAAGCACCATCTTCCAGCAATCAGTGACCAGCAACCAGCAACAGAAGCCACAAAAGACACATACCACAACACAAAAAAATATCATTATAACAAAGAACGCAGGAAACCAGAGGAAACGGAAAGTAGGGCCTCCCTCTCCCAGTCATTGGAACCAGTCCCGAGAAGACCAGAGCACACCAGAACTAGCATCTAGCCTAGAAGTGGTCCGGCTGGGAATTCGTTGCCAGAAGCACGTCTGACGCCAAGAAAACCTCCAGAGATCCAGGAAGATCCAGCCGCATCCAGAAACAATCAATTTGGAGACAGCGGCGAATGCACGAAGGCCACAACAAGATCTCAAGGAGATGACAAGTCGAAAACCAATCACACCAAGCCCAATAGCAAGCCCTCACAGCTGCAAGAAGAACCCAAAACTAGAGGGGAAGACACTGATCTGGCAGCCCAGATCCAGACCACACAGAGACGATGCTAGCCGAAACCAGACTGAGATCCCGAAGTCATGAGAGTCGAAGTCACCTCTGCAAGAACCGGAGCCAGCGACTAGAGAAATGAAGCCGAAACCTGATCCTGAAGCGGCGAGGTGCGATGAGACCGCCACCATAATAGAAACGAAGCCAGAGCAAATGGGAACAACCTCCATTGACGCCAATCCTGGGCAGAACCGCAGTCACCGAGGACGGACCACACTAGAGGGGGAGGGAAGAAGATCCATAGGGGAACCCTGGCGGCGCGAGGAGGGGAGAAGAACCGCCACTCCGAGGCCTCATCTTCTAAGGTTTTCATCATAGGGATTTGGAGGGGTTTTAGGGTTTTTTTTTTGAGTTTTTAGGGTTTTAAAGGGTTTTATGAGTTTTTTAACATTTTTTGAGTTTTAATGGTTTTTAGAGTTTTTAGAGGTTTCTTAGGATTTTGATGCATTTTAGGGGTTATAAGGTTTTTAGGGGTTTTTGTGGTTTTGAGAGATTTTTTTGGGTTTTTAGTTTTTAATGGATTTTAGGGGGGGGGGTTAGGAATTTTATGAGTTTTAGGGTTTTTTAGTTTTTTCGGAATTTTACAGGTTTTTAGGGTTTTTAATGGGTTGTAGGGGTTTTAAGGTTTTTTTAATATTTTAGAGATTTTATGGTTTTGTAAAGTTTTTAATGTAATAAGTGTTTTTAGAGTTTTTTGTGGTTTTTAGGGTTTTTATGGGTTTTTAGGGTTTTCTGATGTTTTTAGGGGTTTTTAGCAAGGATTTTTTCAATTTTTAGGGTATTTTATGTTTTAAGGGGTTTTAGGGGTTTTTTGGGTCTTTAGAGATTTTAGGGGGTTTAGGGTTTTTCTGTGTTTTTGGGTCTTTCGTATTTTTAGGGGGTTTTTTTTAATTTTTTTGGTTTTTATGTTTTTTAGATTTTTTTAATGTTTTTAGAGGTTTTAATGGTTTTTAGAGTTTTTAATGGTTTGGGGGTTTTCTTAGTTTTTAGGTTTTCGATTTTTTTTAGGGGTTTTTATGGTTTCTAGGGTTTTTAGGTTTTTTTATATTTTCATGGATTTTTAGAGGATTTTAATGATTTTTTTGGGATTTTTGGTGTTTTAGGGATTTTGAGGGGTTTGGGGTTTTTAGGGGTTTTTAGGGGTATTAGTGGTTTTCAGGGTTTTAGGGTCTTTTTGGGGTTTTAGGGTTTTTTGACTTTTTAGAGTTCTTAAGATTTTTTATATTTTTTTAATATTTTTCGGGGTTTTAAGGGATTTTAGAGTATTTAGTGGGTTTCATGTTTTTATGGGTTTTTAGGGTTTTTGACGGTTTTTAGGGGTTTTATTGTTTTTATGGGTTTTGAATGTATTTAAGAATTTTTTATGTCTTCTTGGATTTTATGGGATTTTTTGGATTTTTTGGATTTTAGGATTTGTTTGTTTTAGGGTTTTTTGAAGTTTTTAGGGTTTTATGAATTTTCATGGTTTTAGGGTCCTTTTGGGTTTTAGCATTTTTTTCTTGAGTTTTTAGTGTTTTTAAGGTTTTTTATAATTTTTTAACATTTTTTTGGTTTTAATTTATTTTAGAGATATTAGTGGTTTTTATGGGTTGTTAGGGTTTTTAATTTTGGGGGGGGGGGGGGGGTTATGGTTTTCCGGGGTTTTTCGAGTTTCTAGGGCATTTTACGTTTTCATGGTTTTTTTGGGTTCTTATGATTTTTATATTTTTAGGGTTTTTAGGGATTTCAGTGATTTTGAAGGATTTTAGGAAATTTAAGGGGTTTTAAAGGGTTTTCTGGGTTTTTAGGGTCTTTTGGGGTTTTAGGTTTTTTTTTTTACTTTTTAGGATTTTAATGATTTTTACAGTTTTTCAAAGTTTTTACAGTAAGAATGTGGAGATCCAAGTGGATCATCTTCAGTGGGTGTTTGACGTTCTACAAAAACAAAAGCTATATGGAAAGCAGAAAAAATGCAAGTTTTTTCAATAGATGTGGAGTTTTGGGATATGTGGTAACCAAATAGGGCATCATGGTGGATGACTCAAAAGTGGAAGCAATCATGTCCTGGACACAACCAGAATCCATCACTGAAGTAAGATGTTTCCATGGTTTTGCATCTTTTTATCGTCGCTTTGTTTCCAATTTCTGCACTATCATGGAACCTATAAATGAATGCTTGAAAGGGGAGAAATTTGACTGGTCAAAGGCAGCAAATGAATCATTTTAAATCATTAAGAAAAATTTGTGTGAATCATTGGTTTTGGCGTTGCCTACTTTTGATCAAGTCTTTGAAGTGGAATGTGATGCAAGTGGAGTTGGGATAGGCGCTGTTATCATCCAAAGCAAGTATCCTATTGAATATTTCAGTGAAAAATTGAATGATTCAAGGAGAAATTACAGTACCTATGATAAAGAATTTTATACCATTATAAGATCCCTAGATCATTGGTCTCATTATTTTAGATCGAAGCAGTTTTTCTTCATTCTGACCATCAAGCATTGAGGTTTATCAATGTTCAACACAATATGAGTTCGAGTCATGCAAAGTGGGTGGAATTATCACAATCATTCTCATTTGTGTCAAAATACAGTAAGGGGAAAGATAATCTGGTTGCAGATGCTTTATCTTGAAGGTATGCATTACTTACCATTCTAGATGCTTGAATTCTTGGATTTCTGCTTATGAGAGAAGATTATCAGCATGATATGGAGTTTAATTCTATTTTAATCTAATTTCAAGATGGATTTGTGGAGGATTATTCAGTACATCATGGGTTTCTCTTTAATAGAAACATGTTGTGTGTTCCAAAGGGTAATTATAGGGACTTGCTCATTCAGGAAGCACGTGAAGGGGGACTTTCTGGTCATTTTGGAATCCATAAAACCTTGGAGATACTAAAGGATAATTTCTACTAGGTGAAGATGCAATCAGATGTCCAAGAAATTATTTTGAGATGCAGAACATGTCAAAGAGAAAAAGAGTCATTTCAAGCCTTGTTTATACACTCTGGTACCCATTTCGAAGCATCCATGGGAAGATCTCAACATGAATTTCATTATGACCTTACCAAAGACTTAGTGAGGTAAAGATTAAATAATGGTTGTTGTTGATCGATTTTCTAATACGACTCATTTCATACCTTGTCATAATACTGAAGATGCAGTGAAAGTGGCAGAATTTTTTTTCAAAGAGATTGTTTTCCTTCATAGAATTCCTCTCAACATCATTTCAGATTGATACACAAAATTTCTCATCCATTTTTTGAGGACATTATGGGGGAAATTCGGTATGAAACTTCTTTTCATCACATCCCATCACCCTCAAATGGATGGGTAAACAGAAGTTACTAATCATACATTGGGAACTATTCTGAGAACACTGGTGAACAAAATCATGAGAGATTGGAATTTTCAACTTGCACAAGCTCAATTTTCATACAATAGATCTCCCAGTGCTACCACTTGACAGTCTCCAATTCGAAGTTGTTTATGGAATCAACCTAATCACTCTTATAGGATTTTGATCTTTGCCTCTTTATTTTCAGGTGAATATTGATGTAGAGGAGAAGACAAAGCAGATGAAGAAGCTCCATGAATCTATTTGTGCACAAATAGAGAAGTCTAATGAATCATAAAATAGGTGAGCAAACAAGCATCAGAAGCAGGCCATTTTCCATCTTCGAGACAAAGTGTGGATTAACCTTCACAAGAAGAGATTTCCATCCAAAAGGAAGGGCAAGTTGGCACCACGAGCAGAAGGTCCATTCAATGTGCATGAATGAGTGGGAAACAATACCTACAAAATTGATTTACCAGATGATTTTGGTGGCATTTCTACAACGTTCAACATTGGAGACTTAACTCCTTACATTGAAGAAGGTGATTCCATGGATTTGAGGGAAAATCCTCTCCAACAAGGGGGAATGATATGGATCAGATTCATCCCAAGGAGAATAATTTTGGGTTTGATAATAATTTTAAGCCCAATTGTTATTCGAATTGGACCAGCCTACGCTTCTTGACATCCAACACTATGGTGGGCCACAATACACTTATTTGGGGCCCAAAATTACATATCCACATGGAAATGGATGGGAATTCATAGAAGAACATTAAAGAGGAGAGAGAAGGTGGAGAAAATCATCATTAAGAGGGAATCCCACTAATTTAGATAGTGGGGTCATTAAATGGCATGGGAAAGTGTTGTTTTGTGCCTTTTTATGTGCCTTTTGGGTTCCACATGCCTTGTAACTCGAATTGGGACATTTTACATTCTTTATTTGGTCATTATAATGCATTTTATCCTCTTTGTAATGGGAGATTCGGAATTGGACGAATTAGTGAATCTTACTATGCATTCTTCTAGCTTTAGCCTCTTCCCTTTGCCCAGAATTGGTGGTGCAACTCCATTATAGGTGACGATGTCTTTAAGCATGGAGAAACCTTGGCGGGTGGCATTGCCTTTAATCCTTGGTGGATTTGGCCACATTACACTTCTTCTATTCGCTTACTCATTTTAAGCTTCCGATGACACATCAGGTTTTTATATTTCTTTATGGTTTTTAGGGTTTTTATGGGTTTTAGGGTTTTTTATGTTTTTTATGGGTTTCAACCTTTTTATGGATTTTTACGTTTTCAGGGATTTTTATGATTTTTACAGTTTTTTAGAGTTTTTAAAGATTTTGAGGGGTTTTAGGGTTTTAAGGGGTTTTTATGTGGTTTAGGATTTTTTCAGGGTTATTAGGGTCTTTGGGTTTTTAGGAAGTTTTTAGGGGTTTTTTGAAAAAAATTATGTTTTTTAAGATTTTTAATATTTTTTAACATTTTTATGGGTTTTAGGGGTTTTTAAGGGTTTTTGTGTTTTTATGGATTTCAAGGGGTTTTTTAGGGTTTTTAGGGATTTTTATAGTTTCATGGATTTTTAGGGGTTTTTAGTATTTTTATGGTTTTTAGGTTTATAGGTTTTGTAGGGTTTAAATGTATTTTGAGCAGTTTTTGTGTTTTGGGGGGTTTTAGCAGTTTTAGTGTTTTTCTCAGTTTTTAGAGTTTTTTTTTGTGTTTTTCGGGGTTTTTTTTGAGTTATTAGGGGTTTTAAGGTTATTGGAGTTTTTTAATGTTTTTAGTGGTTTTAAAGGTTTTTAAATTTTGTAGTGTTTTTTTGGGTTTTATGGGTTTTTAAATTTTGTTCGAGTTTTTTATGGTTTTCAGGGCGTTTTAGGTGTTTTAAGGTTTTTTATGTTTTCATGGATTTTTAGGGGTTTTAGGTTTTTTATGGTTTTATGTGTGTTAAAGGTTTTAATGTGTTTTGAGGGGTTTTAGGGGGTTTTAGGTATTTTAGGGTTTTTTCTGGAGTTTTTAGATGTTTTATGGGCTTTTAGGTTTTTTGGGGTCTTTTGGGTTTTTTTGGTTTTTTAGTTTTTTAGGATTTTTATGATTTTTAGAGTTCTTTAACCTTTTTTGGGGTTTTAAGGGTTTTTATAGTTTTTAGTGGTATTTAGGGGTTTTATGGGGTTTAAGGGCTTTTCATGGTTTTCAAGCAAATTTATGGTTTTTATGGGGTTTTCAAGGTTTTTTGGGTTTTTTATGGTTTCATGGATTTCTAAGGGTTTTTAAAGATTTTTTTTGGTTTTAAAAGTTTTTTAGTATTTTTAGGGATTTTGAGGGGTTTTAGGGGGTTTACAAGATTTTTTATTCTTTTTAAGGTATTTTAGAGTTTTTAACATTATTAGAGGTTTTTTGGGTTTTTGGAGTTTTTGTGGGTTTTTTGGGGTTTTAAGGTTTTTTGGGGTTTTATTGTTTTCAGGGGGTTTTAAGGTTTCTAGGGTTTTTACATTTTCATTGACTTTTAGGTGTTTTTTTGATTTTTATGGTTTTTACGGTTCTTTGAGTTGTTAAGGTTTCTAGGGATTTTGAGGGTTTTTAGGGTTTTTAGGGGTTTATAGGGGTTTTAGGGTTTTTTAGGTTTTTAGGGTATTAAAGGTTTTTTAGAGATTTTTAACATTTTCAAGGGTTTTAAGAGTTTTTAGTGGTTTATTAAGGTTTTATTGTGTTTTTAGGATTTTATAAGGTTTTGTGGTTTTATGGTTTTCATGGGGTTTTAGGGTTTTTTTACAATTTCATTGGTTTTTAGGGGGTTTTTAGTATTTTTAGGGATTTTATAAATTTTTAATTTTTTCATGGATTTTATGTGTTTTTAGGTTTTTATGGGTTTCTAAGGGTTTTATGGGTTTTTCAGAGGTTTTGGGTTTTTTTGGGTTTTAGGGTTTTTTTTGTCTGGACTGCTGGCCTTGGCCATGGATCTTTTCTTCGTTTTTATCATTATTGGCCCTCAGGACACTTGTTTCACCTTCAATGATCTTTTTTATTCAATTCGTCTTACCTTTTATATACTATGTTCTATTTTCCTGGTAAAAAACACTAAAACCCCCTAAAAAACATAAGAAATTGTAAAAAACCCCTAAAAACCCAACACTCCCTAAAAACCATGAAAACCCCTAAAATCCCTAAAATCTCATGAAAACCCCTAAAACCCCTAAAAATCCCTAAAACCCTAAAAACCCTAAAACCCATGAAAAACCAAAAAACCCTAAAAAATAAATGAAATGAAAAAAACCCTAAAAACCTTGAACCCCTTGAAAATCATAAAACTTCTAAAACCTTTAAAAACCCCTAAATAACCTAAAAATACTAAAAACTCAAAAAAACACTTAAAACCCTTAAAAATTTTAAAAACTCTAAGAAACATTAAAAACCCTAAAAAACTGGAAAAACACCCCCTAAAAACCTTAAAAGTCCCTAAAAACATAGAAAACCTCTAAAACCCTAAAACCCCTAAAAACCCTAAAACCCCTAAAAACCCCAAAATGCCCTAAAAACCATAAAAATCTTAACCCCACATAAAAATCAAGAAAAACATAAAGAACCCTAAAGTCCCAGAAAAAATCATGAGAACCTAATAACCTTAGAAACCATAAAAACCCATAAAAACCCTCAAAACCTCTAAAAACACTAAAAACCCTTTAAACCCCTAAAAGGTTAAAAACTCTAGAAAAACCTTAAAAACCCTAAAATGCTCAAAAAACCCCAAAAGGCCATAAAAACCCAGAAAAAGGGTAAAAACCCTAAAAATGCTTGAAAACCCATAAAAACTGTCAAAATCCCATAAAACCCTGAAACCATAAAAATCCTAAAACCCCCTATAAATCCATGAAAATGTAAAAAAAACCCTAAAAACTCTAAAAAACCTAAAATCCATAAAAACCCCTCAAAACCATAAAAATCAATAAAAAATCCATAAAAACCTAAAAAATTACTAAAAACTCTAAAAACATTTAAAACCCCTATAAAATTTTAAAAACTCTAAAAATATTAAAAACTCTAAAAAACCTAAAACCCTAAAATGACCCAATACCCTGAAAAACTCTAAAAACCCTTGAAAACACCTAAAAACCCTTAAAATCCCTAAAAACCTTAAAAAACCATAAAAACCAAAAAAATCCTAAAAAACACCTAAAAATTAAGGAAAACATAAAAAACACTAAAAATACCGAAAACCATAATACCCCCTAAAAACATTAAAAAACCTATAAACCCCATAAAACCCTAAACCACTAAATCGTTAAAATACATAAAACCCCTAAAGATGTTAAAAAACACTAAAACCCTAAAAAACTCAAAAAAACCTAAAATCCCAAAATATCCTAAAAACCATGAAAATGCTAAAGTAGCCCGAAAAAATACTAAAACCCTCAAAATATATAAAAACCCTAAAAACCAGAAAAATCTTTTGAAACCCCAAAAAAATCCATGAAAATTTTAAAAACCCTAAAAACCACCTAAAAACCCTTAAAAAACTTTTAAAACCCTGGAACCCCATAAAATACCTTAAAACCCACTAAAAATTTATAAAAACTCATCAAACCTCTAAAAATGTTTTAAAAACTCAAAATACCTTTAAAAAACTAAAAGGATAAAAACCCTAAATACCGAAAAAATACCCTAAAAACCCTGAAATTCACTTAACGCCCTAAAAACCCCTAAAAACCCCTAAACCCTCAAAATCGCTAAAAACTATAAAAACCCCCAAAAAACCCATAAAAACCTAAAAAACTCCTAAAAATATACTAAAATTAAACAAAACTGTAAAAACCCTAAAAACCCTAAAAAACTTTAAAAAAGCCTAAAACCTATAAAACCCCTAAAAAACACAAAAAAATCTAAATACACTTAAAACCCCTAAAAATTTAAATAACTCTAAAGAAACATTAAAACCCTAAAAAACTAAAAAAACACTGAAAACCCCTAAAAACCAAAAAATCCTAAACCCCCCTAAAAATCCTAAACCCCCCCTAAAAATCCCTGAAAACGTAAAAACCCATAATAACTCAAAAAATCCTCAAAACCCATAAAAAACCACAAAAAAATCTAAAAATCCTTAAACCCCTTAAGAAGAAGAGATGGCTGAGCCAGCAAGGGGCTCGGGTGATTCTGTGGAAGCTCAGCACAAGCCGGCTCCTCTGAATCGGGAAGTAATTGATCCTTTGAAGAAACCTGACTCTGAACCTGTTGGGCATAATGTTATTTTTTTTAAATCCCCATGTTGCAAAACCTGGTCAACCAGTGGATTCATCTTTGGATGCATCAAAGAAGAATTTTGCTGAGGTTGTCAAATCTGTGGCTTCCTCTTCTTTCTCTGACTTCAGCACCCCCTCCCCTGGGTGTGTTATTAAGAAAGGAAGAAAGACCTCATCTATCTGCCAACAGGGAAGCAATTGAGAAGAGAATTAACCTCTGTAAATTTTTGATCATTGCTTGCGTGTTCATACCCAAGGGTGAATAATTATGGAGATTTTCTGAGCATGTCAAGCGAGTTGCTAGAATCAGGGGTTTCTCAGACTGGAAAATGACAGCCATGGGATGCAGCTATTATCACATTGTTTTCCCCTATGATGAGAATAAACGATGTGCCTGGAGTTTTGGATCACTTTCTCCTAAGCCTGGTCTGCTACGAATTCAAGACTGGTATCACAATTTTGATCCAACAAGTGTGAATAACACTTTTACTCAGGTTTGGATCCGTATCTACAAACTGAATTGGTTATATTGGAATCCCTGAATTCTGTGGGACAATGCCTCCTCGGTTGGATTTCCCATTCTTATTGATGAGGAAACAAACTATCCAAGATTTGGGAACTATGATAGAGTTCTTGTTGAAGTTGACATGGACAACACTTTGGTCGAAGAAGTGGTGTCAAACACGTTGGATGACAGTATCCTACTGGGAATATAGTATGAAAGAAGACTCAAGTTCTGTAATAATTGTCTCGTTCTTGGTCACACTTTCAATGAATGCAGGAGACTAAATACTTGTAACACTTGAAAGGCGCGAGGTCATGATGATGGTTCATGTCAAGTTTCTAAAAATAATGAAATGCCCCGTAAAGATGTAGCGAATAATGATACCCTCCCTCTGCAAGTTAATACCCTCCCACTAAAAGGTAATGGAAACAATAGCAATGGGACAAGCAGTATCCCAGATCAACCTGTTGTGAACTTTGAGAAGGTATGTGATCCCATTGCATTGGTTCTGGCCAGTGGGCTATGCGGCTCAGATCGTAATGATCATAATGCTGGGAAAGTTGCTCATGTAGAGCAATTTAAAGATTCTTCAAGTGGTTCTCCATATCCTGGTGTCTCTCTAGAGATTAATACACCTCTTAATCTCCTCTTTCTGAACCACCTTCACTTGATCAGCTTGATGCACCTGATCTTGCAACTGACAACAGAGTGCATGATGCATCTTCTCAGCCTAAATGACATGGTCTTGCAGATACTGTCAACATGAATGATGTAGGAAGGCTTATGTATCATCCTGATGCTCACAATGCTGGACAAACTGCTCTTGTAGAGAAATTTAAGGATACTATAGGTGCTTCTTCTTATCTTGGGGCCTCTCCATAGATTACTATACTTCTTGTTGTGCAAACTGGTTTCCTTGAATCTGTAATTCCTCCCCTCGAATCACCTGCTCTTGTGTCTCCTGTTTCCGAGAAACCTTCACTTTCTCAACCTGATGCACCTGATCTTGAAACTGCCAGCAGAGTGCATGATGCATATGCTCATCCTGATGCACATGTTCTTGTAGAAACTGTCAAAATTCATGATGTAGGAAGGCTCATGACCAATCCTGAAGTCTTCACCCTTGTTCCTGCAGGAATTGCCACCAAGGCTAAATTCACTTGATTTCCTCACAATGAGGGGATTTGGGTTACTAATACCTTCTCCCCCCTCTCTAGGAAACACTGGGATGATCAAGAAGATGACAGTGAAGTTGATGATGTAAGCTATTATGTGACTCTATGGCATCTACTCATGAGGCACCAAAAATTGAACAAGTCGTCAATAAACCTCATGGAAGACCTCCCAATCAAGGAGGAAAGAGAAAAGAAGTTTCTTCCAAGAATAAACAAGGCCTGCCTCGTTAGAGAGGCAACATAAATCTCAATCAATGATGCTACTTTTTTTAATTGTCAGGGGATTGGGAATTATTCAACTACTGTAGTCCTTCTACATTTTCTCATCGGCAACAAGCCTTCACTTGTGTCCATTGATGAGCCTCTTATTAGTTTTGATAACTGGAAGTGTTTCAACTAGGAATCGCTTGGTTACTCATTTATTTCCCACAACAGAGGTGCTGGTAACCTTGAAACCTTATGGTTTTTCCGACACAATGACTTGCATATTGAGTCTTTTGAGATTAGTCATAATGTAATTTTAGTTCACACCCAACTGCAAGATATTCCTTTCTCTTTCTCTTTCGTTTATTCCTCTTCCTCTTACATCAGAAGAAGAGAACTTTGGGATGATTTATCTGCTCTCAGTGAGAATATGGATCACAACTGGGTCATCAATGGTGACTTTAATGTTATTATTCGTCCAGATGAAAAAATTGTCCCTCATTTCTCCCATACAACAGCACATGATTTTCAGTGTTGTGTGGATCAATGCAATCTCACTAAAGTTCCTATTGCAGGTGCCAATTTCACTTAGGGAAGGTTCACTATCAATGGGAGGCAAGCCAGTAAAATTGATAGGTGCTTTATGCAAGACAATGATATTGGTGCTCCATCAGACATCTCAAGATTTAATCTTCCCCAATTTTACTCTGATCATAATCTTATTGTTGTCTCCATTTGGGAGGACAGCAGGAGACTCACCCCCTTACCTTTTAAGTTCAACAATGCCTGGATTTCAATTCTAGGTTGTAGGGAAGTAGTTCTTGATGGATGGAACTCCACCTTTGATGGTAGTCCTCATTTTGTGGTTGTCTCAAAGCTTAGAAAATTAAAAATCCTTCTAAAAGATTGGAGTAAGCTCTCTTTATCAAGAATTTATGATGATATTAAAGATGCATAATATTAGCTGGAGTCTTTCCAAGAGAACAATCACCAAGGGCATATTCCTACACGTGAGGAACTTGAGTTTCACAAAAAACTTGATGATCTTCTTATTCTTAAAGAAAATATAGGAAAAACTCAATTCAATGTTTGATGGCTCAAAGATGGTGATAGAAACTCAATCTTATTTCATCTCTTGCAATGTGAGAAAAGGATTCATAAAGGACCCAATCATATCTGAATTAATGGAACAAACGTGACTGAGGAGAAAGAGCTCTCTGATGTTGTTGTTGATCATTTCAAAGCTCTTTATAATGATGATAGTATCCCCCCTCCTTCCCCAATTGTCGAATGTATTGAGAAATGTGCGGGTGACTCCCATAACAATGATATGAACTCTCCCCCTATTGAGGATGAAGTGAAATCTAGTCTTTTTTCACTCAATTCTGAAATTGACCCTGGACCGGATGGATTTACCAACAAATTTTTCCTTTTCTATTGGGATATCTTTCATACATAAATTACCAATGCTTTTAGGGAATTATTTCTATCAGGATCAATCCCTTTTGGAGCCAACTCCAATTTTATTTCTCTACTTCCCAAAAAGGAAGATGCAATTGATATTAGTGACTTTAGACAGATTTCCATTGGAAACACCATCCCAAAGATTATTAGCAAAATCATTGTAATTAGGTTAAGAAAGATTGTTGGTAACATGATCACACCCAATCAATTTGTCTTTGTTCCTGGGAGAAGCATCCAAAATTTCCTATATATGGCCTCTGAAGGAGTGAATATCATGAGGAAGGATTCCAAGCATGGGACTTTTGCTTTAAAAACATATCCAAAGCCTTTGATACCATTAAGTGGCACTTTCTTTTCAAGGTTCTGAGCATGTATGGGGTTTCAGCCAAGTTTATCAGTATGATTTCTACCATTTGGGAGAGTGCCAAAATCTCTGTTCTGGTTAATTGGGCACTAAAAGGTTTCTTTAAATGTTCACGAGGGGTCCGACAGGGAGATTCCCTTTCTAGAATTCTCTTTGCACTTTCAGAATATTATCTGAGTCACTTTGTTACTAATGCAATGATGTCTGGCTTCTACTATCCTATCAAAGCTAGGAAGAACTCTTTTGTGCCCTCTCACCTTTTTTATGCTGACAATGTTCTTCTCTTTGGGAAGGCTAATATGTGAACTATATCTTATATCCAGAAAATCATTACTCTTTATGAAGATGTTGCTGGATAGGCCATTAGTTGGAGTAAATCATCTATTGTCTTTGGGAAAGGGAGATCTGTTATGAGGAAATACAGAATCATCAGATGCCTTGGTGTCAAAAAAGGATCCCTTCAATTCAACTACCTTGGGGTACCCCTCTTTGGGGAAAGGTAAAGCGCTGCCACTTGGAAAGCATCTCTATTAACATCACACAACAGCTGGATAAATGGAAGGGAAAGTCTCTGTCTCAAGCAGGAATAGTGTGCCTTATCAATTATGTCATCACCTCAATGTTTGTTCATGTCTTCTCTATATATAGATGGCCAGTAAGTCTGATCAAATCTCTTCAAGACAAGATCTGGAACTTTGCATGGACAAGATGCATTAATGAAAAGAAACAGGTAACTATTGCATGGAAAGACTACATTAAGCCCATTGAAATGGGTGGTCTTGGAATTAAGGACCTCAGGGTTTTTAATGAGGCCTTATTGGCCAAATTCACCTGGAACCTCTTCACACATAAGGAAGGTGAGCTGGACTTTCTTAAAGAAAGATTTACTGCTCGCTTGCGCACTGGCTTCACTGGATACACGCTCTCCTATGTCTGGACCACAATTAAATCCTCATACAAGGATATTATCTCCCAATCAATTTGGGTTGTTTCAAAGCACTCTAATCTGAACTGTTGGTTCACTCTATGGCTCGACTGTACTCTATATGAAATCATACAAATACCTCACGGTTTGCAACACATGTCTATCAATGATCTGAACACCAGGCTGATAGAGCTGGATGGACTTTTACCAGCACACATCATTTCCCAGGTTCATTGCAACAACTACATTGATTCTGATACTATCATATGGAAACAAAATCTGATTGGTCAGCTCACTGCAAGGGATTACTACAATCACAAATTCCAGCAAGGCCTGGACCCCCCCCCCCCTCATGGATTCTGAAATATAAGTGTCAATTCATTCCCCCTAGATACTTCATTCTCCTTTGGAAGATATGGAGAAACTGGCTGCCTATGCATGCTTAGTTGCAAAAGGATAGATGACATATTGTATCGGCCTGCAACCTCTGTTTACGGGATGCTGAATGTGTACATCACCTTTTTGTTGAATGCAATCTTGCGCATAGATTATGGAACCACATACAAGATGTTTGTGGTCTCTGTTTTCCCTCTAAAACCTTTTCCCAAAGGATGCTTTTTATTACAGAATTCAGTTGCAGTGAGCAGCTCCATAATCATCTTCTTACTGCATCTACAACAATTGTTTCCTTCCTATGGGCTGCGAGGAATTATGCTATGTTTCGGAATGAATCATGCTCCATACATGAGGGTATTATTTCCATGAACAGTGTTGTTAGAATGGATGGGTGTATCTAATCAGGCACTATGAACAACTATTTCAATGACCTCGTCACACTCCACACACTTGGTGTCTCTGGAAGGTGTAAAAAACCAATGTGGATGAAGTTCATTCGATGGATTCCACCAACCTCATCATGGATCAAAGTTAATATCAATGGTGCGACAGCAGGTTCACTAGGTCCTTCCGGTTGTGTTGGTGTTTTCCATACCTATCGAGGTTTTGTCAAGGGAATTTTCTATCATTTCATTGGGAATGGCTGTGCCTATGGGGCAGATCTTTGGGCTATTATCAAGGCTATACGTTTTTCAAATCAATTCGGGTGGATGTATCACTGGATTAAATCTGACTCTATGCTTGCAGTGGAGGATCTTCTTCAAAACTCAAGAAAGGTTCCATGGAGGCTCCTACCCCAATGGATTGAATGCCTTATCTTATCCAACAACCTGAGTCTCAAGATCACTCATGCATACAGGGAAGTCAATATGGTGGCTGATGTTCTCTCCAAGATGGATATTGAAGAATGCTGCTCACGATGGTATTTTATTGCTCCTTCTTTTTGTGGGTCTCATGTAGACTCTGACATGAAGGGTACTACCCACACCTGATTGTACAAGTCCTCCCTATAATGCCTTGTACTTTTCTTTATTTATAAATTGAGGCACCAGGCTCCCCACTTGGTCCGTGCCTTCTTTTCCTTAAACCCCTTAAAAACACTAAAAACCCTTTAAAACCCAGAAAACCCAAAAACCCATGGAAAAACCCTAAAATCCCTCAAAATCCCTAAAACATTAACAATCCTAACCCCCCCCCCCCATCCACGAAAATGTAAAAACCCAGAACCCCCCCTAAAAACCATAAAAACCCTTAAAATCCTTTAAAATCCCTAAACCCCTTAAAACCCACTAAAAACTCTAAAAAAATTTAAAACCCTAAAAACGTTAAAAACACTAAAAAACCGGAAAACCCCAAAAAATTCAAGAGAAAACCATAAAAACCACAAAAGACCCAAAAAACCATGAAAAGCCAACATAACCCTAAAAACACTCGAAATACCTAAAAACCCTAAAAACCTTAAAAACCATATAAATCCTAAAAAAAACCCTAAAAATCTATGAAAACATAAAGAACCCTAAAACCCTGAAAATAGTAAAAATCATAAAACCCCTAAAACCTTAAAAACCAAAAAACCACATAAAAACACTTAAAACACATAAAAATATAAAAAACATTCAAAACCCCTATAAATGTCAAAAAACCTTAAAAACCCATAAAAAATCAATAAAAACCCTATAACCCCAACGAACCCTAAACACCCAGAAAAACCCTAAACCCTAGAAAAACTCTAAAAATCCTAAAAATCCATAACACCCCAAAAAACCCCTAAAAATCCATGAAAATGTAAAAACCCTAAAAATGTTGAAAACCCCTGAAAATCATAAAAACATCTAAAAACCATAAAAACCCTAAAAACCACTAAAAACTATAAAAACCCTTAAAACGCCTAAAAACATTAAAAAATATAAGGACATTTTAATAATAAAAAACCCAAAAAAAACACTAAAAACTCAAAAGACCCTAAAAACCTTGAAAAAACCCCAATAAACCCTGAAACCCTGAAAACCCCCTATAAACAATAAAAACCCCTAAAAACCTTAAAAACCCTAAAAACCCATAAAATCGTAAAAAAACACTAAAAACACCAAAAAACCTTAAAATCCCTAAAAATGTAGAAAAACTCTAAAAAATCTTGAAAACCCTAAAAATTAAAAAAACCTAAAGATCCAAAAAAACCCCAAAAATCCCTAAAAACCCACAAAACCCTAAAAGCTATAAAAACCTTAAAAACTCCTAAAACCCATAAAATCCCTAAAACCCCATAAAACCTAAAAAAAATAAAAACTCTAAAAATCCTTATAACCCCTAAAAACCTTACAAAAATATGAAAAACCTTAAAATCCCAAAAAAACTAAAAAAAATCCTAGAAACCCAAGAAGACCCTAAAAACCCTAAAAACCCTAAAAACCTCCAAAACCAACTAAAACCCCTAAAACCCTTTAAAATTTAGAAAAACCCTACAAATCCCTAAAAAGCATAAAAAACTTAAAAAACCTTAAAAATACCTAAAAACATAAAAAAACCCTAAGGACCCTGAAAAACCCCTTAAAACAGTTGAAAACCATAAAACCCCTAAAAATATTAAAATACCCTAAAACCCATAAAAACATAAAAGCCATAAAAACCCACTAAGAACTCTAAAACCCTCAAAACCCCTAAAAATGTCTAAAAAACTCTAAAAAACCTTCAAAAACATAAAAACTCCAAAAAACCCCTAAAAACCTAAAAGACCCTAAAACCCCTAAAAACCCACAAAACCCCTAAAACTCCAAAAAACCAAAAAAACACTGAAAATATCAAAAAAAAACTAAAAACCCTAAAAACCATAAAAATCATAAAAACCCCTAAAATCCATGAAAACGTAAAAACCTTAAAAACCATTGAAAACCATAAAAACTTATAAAAACCTTCAAAAACCCTAAAAACCTAAACAAGATTTTTTAAAAAAACTCTAGAAACCCTTAAAACCCCTACAAATGATAAAAATCTCTAAAAAACCCTAAAAACTAAAAACCCCAAAATACCCTAAAAACCTTGAAAAAACAACAAATCCCTAAAACCCTTGAAAACCCCCCAAAACCCTCAAAATCCCTAAAAACCCTAAAAACACTAAAATCCAGAAAAAAATCATTAAAAACCCCGAAAAATCCATGAAAAGGTAAAAAAACACAAGAACCTTGAAAACCAAAAAATTCCCTAGAAAACCATAAATCCCACTAAAAATGTTAAAAAACATTAAAAAACCTTTAAAACCCTAAAAACTAAAATAACTCTAAAACCCCAAAAGATCATAAAATCCCTAAAAACCCTAAAACCCATAAAAACAAACAAACCTAAAAACCCACTAAAAATCCAAGAAAATGTTAAAAACCCAAAAAACCGTTAAAACCCAATGAAAACCATAAAATTCCAAAAAACCATAAAACCCCTAGAAACCTATAAAAACCCAAAAACCCCACAAAAAACATTAAACACCAAAAAAATCACAAATAATGTTAAAAAACTCTAAAAAAACATAAAACCCAAAAAAATAATTAAAAAAAAGAAAAAACACAAAAGACCCTAAATACCTTGAAAAAACTAAATAAACTAAAACCCCTAAAAAACCTTAGAAACCCCGAAAATACCTAAAAACCATAAAAACAATAAAAACCATACAAATAAAAAAACCCTTAAAAATCAATTAAAATAAATGAACCCAAAATACCTAGAAAACCCACTAAAAACCATAAAACCCCCTAAAATACATAAAAATCCCTAAAATCCATAAAAGCCCATAAAATCCACTAAAAATTCTAAAAAACCTTAAAACCCTAAAAATGTTAAAAAACTCTAAAAGCCATAAAAACTCAAAAAACTCTAAAAAGCTAAAAAGACCGAAAAAACCCAAAAACCCCCCAAAAACCCTCAAAATCCATAAAACCCTAAAACCCCCCAAAAACCATAAAAATCCTAAAAATCTAGAAGATTCCATGAAAACATAAAACCCCCTAAAAACCTTAAAAAATCCTTGAAACCATAAAAACCCTAAAAAACCTTAGAAAACCCTAAACCCATAAAAAGAAAATACATTTTGACTAAAGAAAATGTCGCCTCTCTCTCCCGGGTCTCTCCCAACGCGGCGATCTCTAGGGTTCCATCCAGGAACCCCCTTCAGCGGCTTCGTTGATCTCCTCAGGCTTTGAGATGCAGATGGATTGTTGTTTGGGAAGCGTTATCTCCTGGTGCGATGGTGGTTTTCGCGACGGATGGATGACGGCGCCGAGATCTGGAGGGCTGTTTCAGGTTATGGCGGTTTTTCGTTTCGATCGAGATCGGCGTTGCTAGATCTGGATTCTGCTCTCTCTGGTGGTAGCAGAGATAATTTTCCTTTGTGTTGGACGATTCTGAAGCTATCGACGGTGAAGTCAGCACCGATGAGATGGTTGCTTTGCCGAGTAGGAGGGTTCAGCTTGCTGGTTTTTTGGTGCGACGAGCCTTTCTGGTGTTGGGGGGAGGTATGTCCACATCCTGGTGACAAACGGGTTCGTCGGGCTTTGCATCTACCTCGCGTGAGCATTGGCGTTGCACTTGGTTCGACGCTGTCTGTCCAGATCCGAAGAGGTGCAGGCTTTTTGCTCATTGATCTTGCTACTGATGAAGGTATAGTCGCTATGCCCTGTGTCCGACTGATTTTGCTAGCTTGCGTGTTCTTGTTTGGTGGCTGGACTGGTTCTGTGTTGCTGCTTCGGCTAGAATTTGGTTGGATTTTTCATTACTGGCCTCCCCCAAATCTATTGTTGGGGAGAAGGATTGGTGGTGCTTTTTGGCTGGTTTTTTGGCTTTGTTGTAGATGTTGGCTGCCGGTTCTGTTGGGTGGCGATGATTCATGTTTTGTTGATGTTGTTTGTTCTATGCTGTTGGAAAGGGACCTTCTTGGTGAGAAGGTACTGGGTGTTGGATGCGGGTATTTTGTTGATTTTGAGTGGATGGTGTATGGTGGATGATGGATGACGTGTGGTTGTTTGGTATTTGTTGCTGCTATGGATGAGTTTGTTGCTGTGCTACTGGAGTGGAAGTGGGATGCTGGGAGATGTTTGGTGGTCGAAAGAGGTGATGGATGTCTGAAAATGAGGATGCTGGTTGCTGGTTTGTTGTGGATGCTGGTTGGCTGGTTGCTGCTGCTGGATGTTGTTTGCTGTTGTAGTATGAATGCTGGTTGTTGGTTAGCTGTGAGCTGCTGGATGCTGGTTAACGCTGGATGTAGTGCTGTCGGATGCTGGTACTTGCTAGATGTGACGTGATGATGTTGTGGTTTTGTCTGTTTTTGTGCCTTTTTCTTTCTTTGTTTTTCTTTCATTGGCGTGGGTTGTAAGGGTTTTTGGGTGTGGGTCGTTCGACCCCTCCCCTCCCTTGTCTACAGTGTTTGTGTCTTTTTGTTTAATAAATTTTGGGTGGTTCCAGGAATAGCCTGGACCCGAGCCTTCTTTGCCTAAACCCATAAAAACCAGTAAAAACTCTAAAAACTTTAAAAACCCGTAAACCCCTAAAAAACTCAAAAAACCCCTATTAACCCAAAAAGACCCTACAAACCCCAAAAACCCTAAAAACCCTAAAACCCATGAAAATGCCTAAAAATCCTAAAAACCCGTCAAAACCCTAAAAACAATATAACTCCTAAAAACCCCGAAAAATCGCTAAAAAGGTAAAAACCCCTAAAAACCCTGAAAACCCCTAAAAACTATAAAACCCCTAAAAACCCTAAAAACCCTAAAAACCCATAAAATCTATAAAAAACCACTAAAACTCTAAAAATCCTTAAAACCCCTAAAAATGTTTAAAAACTCTAAAAAACATTAAAACTCCTAAAAAACTCAAAACACATAAAAACAAAAAAAGACCTAAAAACCCTTAAAACCCCTAAAATTATAAAATCCCTAAAAACCCTTTAAAACCCTGAAAATACATAAAAACTCTAAAGACCATAAAACCTTAAAAATCCTAAAAATCAATGAAAACGTAAAAAAACACAAAACACCATGAAAAACCACTAAAAACCATCAAACCATAAAACCCTAAAAACACATGAAAACACTAAAACCCTAAAAAACACAAAAAAAAACTCTTAAACCCTCTAAAAATGATAAAAAAACTCTTAAAAACTATAAAAACTCAAAAAACCCTTAAATTCGAATAAGACCCTAAAAACCCTAAATCCCCTCAAATCCCTAAAAATCCTAAAAAACGTAAAAAAATCAATGAAAATGTAAAAAACCCCTAAAAATCATGAAAACATGTTGAACCCTTAAAAACCCACTAAAAATTCTAAAAACCATATAACCCCTAAAAACCTTAAAAACCTAAAAAACCATAAAATCCATAAAAACTCAAAAAAACACCCTAAAAACACAAAAACACCCTAAGAAACTTGAAAGAACCCTAAACCCCCAAAAAACCTAAAAACCTCAAAATCCCTAAAAACCATAAAAATAATAAAAATGCTAAAAAACCCTAAAATCCATGAAAATGAAAAGAACCCTAAAAACCCTAAAACCCCCTAAAATCCATAAAAATACCTAAAAACCATTAAAATTATAAGAACCCATAAAAACCCTAAAACCCTAAAAAACCACTAAAAATCCACAAAAACATAAAATTCCCTGAAAACCCTGAAAACCCACTAAAAACAATAAAAAAAACCATAAAAATCTTAAGAAACCCATAAAAAACCTAAAAAACATGTAACTCTAAAAACCCTTAAAACCCCTAAAAACATTAAAAAACTCTAAAAGCCTATAAAACCCACAAAAGGTCGAATAAACATTAAACCCCCCAAAATACCCTAAAACCCTGAAAAACCCTAAAAACCCTCAAAATTCGAAAAACCCTAAAAACCCTAAAATCCTAAAAAAAACCTTAAAATCCATAAAAAAGTAAAAAATCGAAAAACCCCTTAAAAACCCCTAAAAATCATAAATCTCTTTAAAAACCATAAAAGACCCCAAAAAACCTATAAAACCTCTAAAAATCCACTAAAACTCTATAAACCCTTTAAACCCCTAAAATGTTTAAAAACTCTAAAAAAACTCAAAACCCAAAAAAACCAATGACCTTAAAAACCTAAAAAACACTAAAAACCCTGAAACCCCCTGAAAACCCTAAAAACCCTCAAAATCCCTAAAACCACTAAAAACCCCCAAAAATGAAAAAACCTACAAACCCCTAAAAATCCATGAAAACGTAAAAAACCCTAAAAAACTTGAAAATCTCCATAAAACCATAAAAACCATAAAAACCCTAAAAACACATAAACCCTTAAACCCCTTAAAAATGTTAAAAAAATCTTAAAAACCTTAAAACCCATAAAAAACACAAAAATTCTTAAAACCCCAAAGGATTCAAAGAACCATGAAAAAACCATAAAAACCCTGAATAACACTAAAAATCCCAAAAACCCCTAAAAACCCAAAAAATCCTAAAAAACCTAAAAACCCCTAATAATCCATGAAAATGCAAAAAATCCTAAAAACCCTAAAAATCTACAGAAAACCATAAAAACATTAGAAAACACTAAAACCCCATAAAAAACCTGAAAACCCACTTAAAAAATATAAAAAACCCTATAAACCCATAAAAACATTAAAAAAAATCTCAAAATCCTTAAAAACCCTAAACAACTCAAAAAAAAACCTAAAAACCCAAAAAGACAATAAAACCCATAAAAACCCTAAAACCCCTTAAAAACCCTAAAATCTTTCAAAATCCAAAAAAACGTAAAAAACCATGAAAATCCTAAAATTCACCTCAAAGTCCTAGAAAACATAAAAATTCCTAAGAACCCTAAAAATATTAAAAAATCATATAAACCCATAAAACCCATAAAACCCCACTAAAAGTATAAAAAACCCAAAACCCCCCAAAAATCCAAAAGGCCCTAAAACAATAAAAAACCCTAACCCCCCCCCTAAAAGAACATAAAAACCCTAAAAATGCTAAAAACCATAAAAATTTTAAAAAACCCCTAAAAATCCATGATAATGTATAAAACCATAAAACCCTAAAAATCCCATAAAACAATAAAACCTCTTAAACCTTAAAAAACCCCTAGAGACCCATAAAAATATGAAAACCCCACTAAAACTCAGAAAAAACCTTAAAACCCCTAAAAACATTAAAAACACTAAAAAAACTTAAAAACCCTAAAAACCCTAAAAAAACCTAAATACCCTGAAATACCTTAAAACCCCTCAAACTCCTAAAAGGCAAAAAAAATCTCTAAAAACCTAAAAAACCCAAAAACCCATAAAAACCATAAAAACTCCTAAAAATCAATGAAAATGTAAACAACCCTGAAAAATCAATAAAAACCCTAAAAACCCTTAAAAACCCTGAAAACCCATTAAAACCCTAAAACCAAAAAAACTCTAAAAACCCTTTAAACCCTTAAAAGGTTAACAAACTCTAATTAACCTTAAACACCCTAAAAACTCAAAAAAACTCTAAAACCCCAAAAAACCCTAAAACCCTAAAAACACATAAACCCCTTGAAAACCCCTAAAACTCCTCAAAATCAATAAAAACCCTAAAGCACGTAAAAATCATAAAACACTAAAAAATCTCTAAAACCCCACAAAAAAAGTAAAAAAACTTTAACCCCCCTAAAACCATAAGACCTCTAAAAACATTAAAAAACAATAGAAACCTATAGAATCCATAAAAACCCACTAAAAATTTAAAATCCCTTTAAAACCCTAAAAATGATAAAAAAACTCTAAAAAAATCAATAAAATCCTAAAAACCCGAAAACCCCTAAAAACCCACAAAATTCCAAAAACCCTAAAAACCATAGAAATCATAAAAAACCCCCTAAAAATCAATGAAAACATAAACAACCTAAAAACCATGAAAAACCCATGAAAACCAAAATAACCCTAAAAAATCTAAAAACACTAAAAAACCCATCAAAACTTCAACAAACTCAAAAAAACCTAAAACCAAAAAAACTCAAAAAAATCCTAAAAACCAAAAAAATACACTAAAACCCATGAAAACCCCTAAAGTACCTAGAAAACCTCAAAATAATCAAAAAAACTAAAAGAATCTAAAAACCATAAAAGTCCTAAAAATCACCAAAAATTCCAGGAAAATATAAAAACCTTAAAAACACTGAAAAACCCTAAAAACCATAAAACCCTAAAAAACCACTTAAAACTCTAAAAACCCTTAAAACACCAAAAAATAATAAAAAACTCTAAAAACCGATAAAAACCCTAAAAAATAAAAAAACCCCTAAAAACCTGAAACCCCTAAACCCCCAAAACCCTAAAAACCCTTAAAATCTCAAAAATCCATAAAAACTCGAAAACTATAAAAATCCTAAAAACCACTAAAAATCCATAAAAAGGTAAAAAACCATAAAACACCCAGAAAACCATAAAAACCTTAAAAAACACTAAAACCCCAAAAAACCATTAAAAACTCTAAAAACCCTTAAAACCCCAAAAAACATTAAAAACTCTAAAAAACCCTAGAAACATTAAAAATCTATAAAAACCCCTAAAAACCCTGAAAACCCAAAAGACCCTAAAACCCCAAAAAAACCCTCAAGATCCCTAAAATCCCTAAAAACCACAAGAACCATATAAATCCTAAAACCCCCTAAAAATCCTTGAAATGTTAAAAATTGTAAAAACCCTAAAAAACCACTGAAGGCCATAAAAATCACTAAATACATTTAAAAACCCTAAAATCCCATAAAATTTTAAAAAAGTCTAAAAAACGTTGAAAACCCAAAAAATCTTGAAAACTCGTGAAAACCCGTAAAACCCCCAAAATACATAAAAAACCCAAAAACCCATAAAAACCATAAAAATCCTAAAAACACCCTAAAAATACATAAAAACGTAAAAACCCATAAAAACCACAAAAACTCGTAACAACCTTAAAAACCCTAAAAATGATAAAACCCCTAAAACCCCACTAAAAACTCTAAAAACCCTTAAACCCCCTAAAATTGTTAAAAACTCTAATATACATTAAAAACCCCAAAAACTAACCCCCCCTAAAAACACAAAAGACTGTAACAACCTTGAAAAGCACTAAAAACACTAAAACCCCCTGAGAAACCCAAAAAAACCTCAAAATATCTAAAAACCCAAAAAACCAAAAAAATCCTAAAAAACCCTTAAAATTCCCTAAAAACATAAAACCCCATAAATCCCTAAAACCCCATAAAAGCTTAAAACCCATTAAAAAAATCTAAAAACAATAAAAACCCTAAAAACTCAAGAAAAACCCTAAATCCCCTAAGAACCCCTAAAACCCCTGAATACCCTAAAAACCCTCAAAATAACTAAACAACCTAAAAAACCATAAAAATCCTAAAAAACCCCAAATATCCATGAAAACGTAAAAAACCCTAAAAAACCCCTAAAAACCATAAAACCCTCTAAAAACCATAAAAACCCATTAAACCCATTAAACCCCTAAAAACCACTAAAAACTATAAAAACCCTTTAAACCCCCCAAAATGTTAAAAAACTCTAAAAACCCTCAAAACCCCGAGAAATCTAAGAAATGCCCAAAAAACCTGAAAGACCCTAAAACCCCTAAAAACCATAAAACCCCACGAAAACACTAAAAAACTTCAAAGTCCATAAAAACCCTAAAAACCCATAAAAATCATAAATGTCCATGAAAATTTAAAAAACCATAAAAACCCTGACAGACTAATAAAAACCATTAAAACCCAACAAACCTTAAAAAATCCTAAAAACTCATAAAAATGCTAAATACCCAATAAAAACTCTAAAAACTCAAAAATCCTGTAAAAATGTTAAAAACACATAAAATCCTAAAAAACTAAAAAACAAACCTAAAACCCCAAAAGGACCCTAAAACAATGAAAAACCCTTAAAACCCTGAAAACTGTAAAAACCCTCAAAATCCCTTAAAACCCTAAAACCATAAAAACCAGAAAAATCTTTAAAAACCCTAAAAATCAATGAAAACATAAAAATCCCAAAAATCTATTAAAAACCCCTAAATAACATAAAAACCCCTAACACCATTAAACAACACTAAAACCACATAAAACCCCTTAAAAGAAACTATAAATTGTTAAAACCCTTAAACCCCTAAAACCATAAAAACTCTAAAACACTTAAAAACCCTAAAAACTCAAAAAAACCCCTAAAACCTGCAAAAACCCTCAAGACGCCTAAAAAAACTAAAACCCGTTCAAAAACAAAAAAGCCCCTCAAAATATCTAAAAACCCTAACAAACCCTAAAAACCATAAAAATCCTAAAAACCCTTAAGTATCCATGAAAATGTAAAAACTTCTAAAAACCCTAATACCCCCATGAAAAACATAAAACCCATAAAAACCCTAAAAACCCCAAACAAACCCTAAAACCCCACCCAAAACTCTAAAAAACCTTTAAACCCCTAAAAGTGTTAAAAAACTTAAAAAACCTTATAACACCAAAAAAATTAAAAAAAACACAAAAAACACAAAAACACCTTAAAAACGCTTAAAAACCCTGAAAAATCTAAAACCCCTGAAACCCCCTCAAACTCCCAAAAACACAAAAAACCCAAAAAACCATAAAATCCTCAAAAAATACTAAATTTCCATGAAACCCTAAAAACCCTAAAACCCTAAAACCCTAAAAACCCCCTGAAAACCATAAAAACCCTTAAAACCCTCGAAAACCTTGAAAACCCCAAAAAACCCTAAAAATCACTAAAATCTCTAAAAACCTTTAATACCCCTAAAAATGTTAAGAACTATAAAAAAATATAACAACCCTAGAAAACTAAAAAAACCTTAAAAACCTAAAAAGACCCTAAAAACCCTAAAAACACTAAAAACCATTTAAACCCCCAAAAGACATCAAAATCCCTAAAAACCCTAAAACCCGTAAATATCCTAAAAAACCCCTAAATTCCCATAAAACAATAAAAACCCTGAAAAACTCCAGAAAACCATTAGAATCCGTAAAAATATTAAAACCCTACAAAATCCATAAAAATCCTAAACCCACTAAAAACTCTAAATCCCCCTAAAAACTCTAAAAACTCTTAAAAACCTGAAAAACCTTAAAACCCCTAGATACCACTGAAGAACCCTAAAAACCCTCAAAATCCCTAAAAACAATAAAAACAATAAAAATCCAATAAAACACAAAAAAATCCATGAAAACATAAAAAACCTAAAAACCTTGAAATCCCCTGAAAACCATTAAAACCCCCTAAAACCTTAAAAAACCTAAAAAACCCTATAAATCCATGAAAACGTAAAAAACCCTAAAAACTGTGAAAACCTCCTGAAAACCATAAAACCCCCTAGAATTATTAAATCCACTATTAACCCATAGAAAACATAAAAACCCACTAAAAACTCTCAAAATCATTTAAACCCTTAAAAACCCAAAAATCCCATAAAAACCTTGAAAACCCCAAAAAACCTAAAAAACATCCAAATCCCTAAATCCTCTAAAAACCCTAAAGACAATAAATTTTTTTTAAAACCCTAAAAATCCATGAAAACATAAAAACCCTAAAAACATTGAAAAATCCTTGAAAACCATAAATACCCCTAAAAACCCTAAATACCACTAAAAATATAAAATCCCTAAAACCCACTAAAATTGTTAGAAAACTCTAAAAAACCTTTAAACCCCAAAAATACTCAAAAAATCCCTAAACATCCTAAATGGCACTAGAAACCCTTAAAACCAATAAAAATAAATCAAAAACTCAAAAACGACTCAAAATCCCAAAAAACCCTAGAAAACCCTAAAAATCATATAAATCTTAAAAACACCTAAAAATCCATGAAAACTTAAAAAACCAAAAAAACCCAGAAAAACTCTTCAAAACCATAAAACCACTAAAAACCTTAAAAAACCTAAAACCCCATAAACACACTAAAACCCCAATAAAAACTCTAAAAACATTAAAAAAATCTAAAAACCTTCAAAAAATGAAAAACTCAAAAAAAACCCCTAGAGACACAAAAAGTGCCTAAAACCCTAAAAACCCTTAAACCATAAAAATCCTAAAAAGCCCCCAAAATCCAGGAAAACGTAAAAACTCTAAAAACCCTAAAAACCCCCTGAAAACCATAAAACCCCTAAAAACATTAAAAAATCATAAATACCCATAAATACTCTAAAAACAACAAAAAATTATAAAACCCCTTCATTTGCTAAAAAACGTTAAAAACTCAAAAAAACCTTAAAAACTCAAAAATAGTCCAAAAATTCCCTAAAAAAAGGCCCCAAAAACCTTGAAAACCCCAAAAAACCCATGAAAAACCATAAAACCCTCCAAATATCTGAAACCACTTGTAAAGACCCGGATTTTCAATGTAATTTTTTTTAAATATATGGGAATTTTACGAGTCCGCAGTTTCTGATGGTACGTGATTCCGAGGCCCGAAGTGATCGGAATGATCCATCGAAGTTTTGTTAAACTTAAATTAACACGTGTAAGCCGTTTTCCTGAAAAAATGGAATAACTCCTAAACGGTTACACGAATCAGAAATACGAGGGAACCGTTGCGCTCAGGATCGCGGGTTTACCCTAGGCATGACATAAGTTTAGTCGGCACGGGCCTCCTGTATGAAATCCCTAAAATGACAAAACCTTAAATAAAATAATTAAATAAAGTTATTTTATTTTTAAAATCCTTATAACACACAAAATGTAGCTCAGATTAAAAATCTGTGACCACCACTGAACTCGTGAGGGCTTTCTTTATTTAAGAAGATACTAACTTTGGCCAGCATGGGCCACCAGAAAAAGTTAGTTTTTTGGCCATAAATAAAATAATTAAGTGACAATATTTTATTTAAAAATCCATAACTTCTAAACGGTAACTCGGATTAAAAACCAAGATTACCATTGGGTTCATTGGGGTGTGTTTCACCTAGGCAGAGCCTAACATTGACCACAGCGGGTCGAGGATGACTGATAATAATTTTCCGAACTTTTTTTCGGGTACGTTCAATAAACGTGCGAGCAGCGTTTTATATCTTTTGAATCGGTGCTCAGAATTTAAATCCTAGGGCACTATTGAACTCGCAGCACCAGGCTTCTCTTAATAATACTTTCACCTTGATGGCAGATGGTCGGTAATAAAAGTTAGTTTTTGGATTTTTTTATAAAAAAATAATAAAATAAAGTGTTGCGACACATTATATTATTTCAGCCGCCATGTGAGTGTGGGTAGTTGGAACTTGAACTTGGGAGTTGGTGGTGGGACTGCCACACCCTAACCTCACATAGAGGTTATGGTTGTGGGGCCTACCCAAACCCAACACCCCATGTGAGGTTAATTGAGGTGGGGATCACCCGAGTCACAAAAACCTCCCTATTAATGATAGGGGTGGGGACCACCTGACCCCTATTGATGGTGGAGGATGAAACCTCTCAACTCCCTCATAAATGAGGGAGAGCCTCTTGACCTCCTCCACCATAATTGTGCCAACACACACAAAATTAATTTTGCCGATGCACGACATCGTTGCGCCATCGTAAATTAATTGGCTTGCCCTTTTTTTAAATTAAGTGACAGTATCGTTGGAATTTAGGAAGGTTCCTAATAAATGAACCATCATAAATTCCAACGATCGTTACCTACCCCCTATCCAATATATATGGATCTTGGGAGAGGATTTGGGACGGCTTCATCAAGTGACAAAGCCCTGGTAAAGTGCCGCGACACCCAACACTTGGAGGATTACGCTCTCCAATGGAGAACACGAAAAATGCGAAGAACGCCGACGATGCTCTTCTTCTTCGACCATCTTCCTCAGACCCCCTTTGACATGGGACATGATCATCAACCACGAATCGACGACCATCCTTCTTCTATGTCAATGAACCACTACCGGAAAATCAAAGGTAGGGGTTTTTTTGTTATTTTCTATTTGAATATAAACCTCTTTCTTCGTTGAACAAAGATACGGTATAAGAATCGCCAATTTGTATCACTGTAACAAGGAGGCCTCGGGCCGCAAGAACACGGTATGACCCTCCCCTTGTTTTTTCATGTTCAATGACGAAGGCTTGGAAAAGAGGATGGCGAACAAGGGTTGCGCTACCCACGACCTCCACGAACCGTGCCGCCACCGCGGCGTCCCGGTGTGCTTCCCGCGCCCTAGCGCGCTGCCCGGCGCATTGCCTGCATGCCCCGCGTGCTGCCCTGCACCCCCGTGCCCCACCGAAAGCTTTCCTGGTGCCCCCACGCCCTGTCGGCGGCCTTCCCGGCACCCCCGCCCCATGCCCCTCCGGTGGCATGCCCCCCCCCCCCCCCCTGCGCCCCGCCGGTGGCCTGCCCAGCGCCACCGCGCCCTGCCGACGGCCTACCCGACGCCCCCGCGCCCCACCAGTGGCCTGTCCGATGACCTCGCGCACCGGTAGCGGCCTGCCTGGCGCCCCTGCACCATACCGACAGCCTTCCCAACACCCCGACGCCATGCCCGGTGCACCCTGTGGCCTACCGGTGTCCAGACGGCCTGCCTGCTGGCCACCCAGCCTCAGGGCTCCCAAGCTGAGCCACAGCTTCCCCCGTAGTGTCGCTGGTCGAACCGGGCCGGTCTCCTAGGCCGAGTTATCGAGCCGCCTACGTGGCGACTACCGGGCCGAACTGCCATCACGGTCCGCTGGGCTGGGCCCAGCAGACCGGGTCGACCCAGACCGGGTCATCCCATACTGGGTTGGGCCGAGTCGGTCCGACCGGGTCAGATCGTACACAAGCCCATTACTAACCCATTACCTTCTTGGGCCATATCTTTGGCACCAAATGTCCGTTTGACGAACCGTCTGCGGCACCTGTTTTCTTGGAGCATAGCTGTCCCTTTGAGAATACCCCACGGGAGTTCGGGGTATAGTTGAGATACGGTCGGGTTGGTTCATACATGAAAATAACAAGGCCCCTGGGACTAAAAGGCTAATAACTCACAGACCAGGCGTCCGATTGACGCACCGTCTATTGCGTTGAGACCCCTATGATGTGACGGTCCTGTGAGATACTTCCACATGAGACTTCGTGACACTTGGAGTATCAATCAGTAGCTATTCGAGAGGATCCTCCCGGAGACGAGCATACAGAGTGCGGAGACCTAGTAGTTGTAGACCTGACGACTGCTTGACCGATTCGACTTGGACTGATTTGATTAGCCCAGTTAAAGGAGCGCCCGGTTTGGTGGAAGACCCATGGCAGACGGAGCGCCTGGTTTGGGATCAGACCCACGGTTCATGACAGGTGGAGTACCTCTGACGACTATTAGGGGGAGCACCCGGTTTGGTAGCAGACCCATAGCGGACGGAGCGCCCGGTTTGGCAGCAGACTCGCGGTTCTCGATAGGAGCAGTACCTCAGCAGTCCAAGGTTAGTGAGTAGCGCCTCAGAGTCACGATAGGGGGCACTATACTCGATAGAGGAGGATTTCTCCAGCAGCCATGGTTTCATTAATGAAAATCCCGGTTTGAGCTGAGTTAATGAACATTGTGTTTTCCTCATGATTAAGATGGGTTACTTCATAACATTGGTATATGTTTGGGCATATACCTAAGAAATGGTTATCTATTGAAATCATACATTTTGGTTTATCCTTGTTGGATTTTGTGAGACCTTGCGGGTCTCGGGGTCCCTACTGAGTATCGTTATACTCACCCCTACATGGGCCATGCCTGCACCTCGTTGTGTTGGATGCAGACGACGAACAGTGCTGATCGAGGTGGAGTGTACGAGGACTGGACGGTACTCAGAGGTGGACCTCATGACGATTCGGTACCCGGAGGAGGCAGACAGATGTGGAGCACTGAGGAAGCTACCTGTACCTACCCTTCAGGTAGGATTTGTGGTGGACAATCCAGGAGTTTCTAGACACCTTCCAGGTGTTTGTGTTTTTAGTTGTATCTGTTTGTCCTTTCCTTGTACTTTACTGTTGGGCTTGTATTTCCGGCCCCTTTACTTTTAGCATACTTGTTAAACAGTTTTTACTTAGTATTTTCTTCTTCTTGTACCCTGGTTGTTTTTTTACAGTAATAAAGGCAATGACTTCCCATCTTTAGGGATTTACGCCTTTGGTGCTAGTTGCCAGCCCCTGGCCTATGGAAGGCGGGCTTGGGGTAGTCACGATACGAGCCCTGGGGGACGGGTTGTGACACCACTAAAAACCCCTAAAAATCATAAAAATCCTAAAAACCCCTAATAATCCAAGAAAACGTAAATAATCCTAATAATAATGAAAAGCCCTTTAAAATCATAAAAATCATAAAAACCTTAAAAACACTAAAAACCCATAAAACCCCTTTGTCTGTTGTGTCTCTTTTTTCTTTCTAATAAATTTGGGGGGGGGGGGGATAGCCCGACCCTCGCATCTTCCTTGCCATAAAAACCTAAAAAACTAAAAAACACAATAAAAACCCAAAATGACCCTTAAAACCATGAAAACCCTTAAAATCCCTAAGAACCCTAAAAACCATAAAAACCCCTAGAAACCCTAAAAACTCTAAAAAACCATAAAATCCTAAAAACCCCTAAAAATACATGAAAATGTAAACCCCCTAAAAACCCTGAAAAACACTCAAAAACTATAAAACCTCTAAAAGTGTTAAAAAACCATGAAACCTATAAAAACGATAAGAAATAAAAAAAACTATAAAAACCCTTAAAACACTTAAAATGTTGAAAACTAAAAAAAATATTAAAACACCAAAAAACTCAAAAAATCCCTAGAAGCCCAAAAAATCCCTCAAAACCCTAAAAAATCTTGAAAATCCCTAAAAATCCATGAAAATGTAAAAAAACCAAAAAAATATTAAAAGCCCCTTAAAACCATAAAACCCCCTTAAAACCTTAAACACCCTACAAATCCATAAATACCCTAAAAACTCACTAAAAACTCCAAAAAACCCTAAAAAGTTAAAAATAACTCTAAAAAAGCTAAAAACCCCTAAAACACTAAAAAACCCTAGAAACCCCAAAACCCCCTAATAACCCTAAAAAACCAAAAGTTTCATAAAACCCCTCAAAATCCATGAGAATGTAAAAAACCCTAAAAACCCTAAAAACACAAAAAAACCCATAACCTCCCAAATAATAAATAGTAAAACCCAAAAAATCCTAAAAACAACCTAAAAATCCATGAAAATCTTAAAACCCTTAAAGACCCCTTAAAACCCCTAAAAATCATAAAATCCCCTAAAATCCTTAAAAACAATTACAAGACCATAAAAACCCTAAGAAAATAGTTAAAATTCTAAAAACCCCTAAAAAGCATTAAAATTTTAAAAAAATATCCTAAAAATCCTAAAAAATTCTAAAAACCATAAAAATCCTAAACACCCCTAAAAATCCATGAAAACCTAAAAAACCCTAAGAAACCTAAAAAACTTATGAATACCATAAAAACCCCTAAAAAACTAAAAAAACCCTAAAACCCTTAAGAACCCTAAAACCAATTAAAAACTCTACAAACCCTTTAAACCCCTAAAAAATGTTTAAAAAATCTAAAAAACCTTAATACCCTAAAAAACTAAAAAAACCCATAAAACCCTAAGAAGACACTAAAAACCACTAAAAACATTAAAAACCCTTTAAACCCCTAAAAAAATTAAAAAACATTAAAAACCTCAAACCCCTTAGAAACTAAAAAAACCTAAAACCCCATAAGACCCCCCAAAACCAGGTAAAATCATAAAAAACCCCTAAAAATCCTAAAACCCCTAAAAATCCCTAAAAAATAAAAAAACCCTTAAAAACTATTAAAACTCCTAAAAACCCCTCAAAATCCCTAAAAACCCCTAAAAACCCTGAAAACCATAAAAACCCTAAAATCCCTAAAAACCACGGAAAACATAAAAACCCCTAAAAACCATAAAAACCCTAAAATCCCATAAAAACCCTAAAACCTGTAAAAACTCTAAAACCCCTTAAAACCCCTAAAAATATAAAATATCTCTAAAAAACCTAAAAAACTAGAAAAAACTCTAAAAATACAAAAAAGACCCCAAAACACCTAAAAAACCCTAAACCCCCCAAAACCCCCTAAAAATCGGAAAACTCTCAAAATTCCTAAAAACCCTAAAAAACCTTTAAAATAATAAAAATTCTAAAACCCCTGAATAATACATGAACATGTAAAAACCATAAAAACACTATGAAAACTATAAAAACCCTTAAAAACCCTAAAAACCAAAAAAACCATAAAAACCCACTATAAAATCTAAAATCCCTTGAAACCCCTAAAAATGTTTTAAAACTCTAAAAACCATAATAACCTAAAAACTCAAAAAAACCCTAAAACCCCAAAAGACCTTTAAAACCACGAAACCCCTATAATCTTTGAAAACCCCCTAAAACCTTTAAAAACCCTAAAATTCCATGAAAACATAAAAAACCCTAAAATCCCTAAAAAATCCCTGAAAACCATAAAACCTTAAAAAAAACTTAAAACCAATAAAAACCCAAAAAACCACAAAATATTCTAAGAATCCTTTAAATCCAAAAAATATTAAAAAGATCTAAAAACCCTAAAAAACACAAAAACCCCCTAAAAAACCAAAAGACCCTAAAAACTGTGGAAACCCTAAAAACCCATGAAAACCCCTAAAAACCTCAAAATCCCCAAATACCCTAAAATCCCTAAAAACCATCACATTCCCTAAAACCATGAAAATCATAAAAACCCCTAAAATCCATGAAATCTTAAAAAACCCTAATAACCTTGAAAAACTCCTTAAAACCCTAAAATCCTCTAAAAATCTTAAAATCCTTAAAACCCCATAAAAACCCTATGAACCCACTAAAAACTCTAAAAACCCTTAAAACCCCTAAAAATGTTAAAGTCTCCAAAAAACTTTATAAACATTATAGACTCAAAAAACACCCTAACAACCCAAAAAGACTCTAAAAACCTTGAAAACCCCTAAAAACCTAAAAAACCCTAAAAACCTCAAAATCCCAAGAAAACATAAAAACCCTTTAAAACCATAATAATAATAAAAATCCATGAAAACATAAAAAACCCTAAAACCCCTGAAAAACCCTTGAAAACCATAAAGACCCCCTAAAAACATTAAAAAACTCTAAAACCCCATAAAAAGCATAAAACCCACTAAAAACTCTACAAACCCTTTAAAACCCTAAAAACGTTAAAAAACTCAAAAAAACATTAAACCCCCTAAAAAACTCTAAAAATTAAAACCCCAAGACGACCCAAGACCCCTGAGGTACCCTAAAACCCCTGAAAAACCCTCAAAATCCCTAAAAACCATAAAAAACCTCAAAAATCATAAAAATCCTAAAAATC
This sequence comes from Viscum album, assembly GCA_963277665.1. Lineage (NCBI taxonomy): Eukaryota > Viridiplantae > Streptophyta > Magnoliopsida > Santalales > Viscaceae > Viscum > Viscum album. Next base: position 1,801,939,934 of record OY728164.1, read on the forward strand.
CCTAAAAATCCATGAAAATATAAAAAATCCTAAAAACCCTAGAAAACCCATAAAAACCCTAAAAAAGCTTAAAAACCGTAAAATCCCATAGAAACCCAAAAACCCACTAAAAACTCTAAAAACCCTTAAATGTACTAAAAACAATAAAAAACTATAATAAAGCATAAAAAAACATAAAAATAAAAACAAAATCAGAAAAATCCTAAACCCCATAAAAAACCTACAAACGTAAATACCCTGAAACACCCTCGAAAACCATAAAAGCCTCTAAACCAAAAATAATCCCATAAAAATCATAAAAACCCACTAAAAACTCTAAAAACTGAAAAACCCCTAAAAACATTAAAATCTCTAAAAAACTTTTAAACCCCTGCAAACTTTAAAAACTATAAAAAACATAAAATCCCTAAAAAAATCAAAAAAACACTAGACCCAAAAGACCTAGAACCCCTAAAAACACTTAAAATCCCTGAGAAACCCTAAAACCCTAAAAACCCCTAAAAACCCTAAAAAATCCTAAAAACCAAAAAAATCCTAAAAACCCCTAATAAATACATGAAATGAAAAAACTATGAAAAGTCATTGTAAACCATAAAACCCCTAAAACCCTTTAAAAACCCTATAAACCAATAAAGCCCTCAAAATAAATAAAAACACTATAAATCGTTTAAAACTGTAAAAATGTTAAGAAGATATGAAAAACATTAAAACCCCTAAAATACTCAAAAAAACCCATAACACCTAAAAGACATTAAAACCCCTAAAAATCAAAAAACCCCTAAAAACCCAAAAACACCTGAAAACCTTGAAAACCCCTAAAATACATAACCTTTCTGAGGATGGTGTCCTTCTCTCCCAGTGGTTCTCTCTCATCGTGGTGCTCCCCTCTTGGAGCCTCGGGAGATCGGGATCTCTCCACGGTGGTCGCGACTTGCTTTGGTGGTTCTTGGTGGTGTTGGCCCTTGACGATGGTGGCTTCAGGTGACTCTCGACGGTCCTGGTCTTCGGAATTGTTCTAGTTTTTTGCGGATTGGAATGGTTGCTGGTGTCGTTCTTCGGCGGTGTCTAGGATCTGGGTGTGAATGGCTTTGGCGGGTCTGGTTTGGACTGTTGATGATAGCTTCAGGCACTTGTTCGGACAAGAGATGAACCAAATCTATTCGGCCATAGCTTCAGAGCCCCCACGAATGGGTCAACGACTTCAACATCTTCAGCGGTGGATGGAGATTCATCGGCGGCGTGGACTCTGGTCTCTTCAACGATTCGTGGAGGCGTGGACTGGATATGGCTCATCCTTGGTGTAACGTTGTAGGACTATGGTGGAGCTGTTCAGATATGGGATTTCCACCGTATGACGCTTCGTTTCCATGGAGATGTGGGTTAGATATGGAAAATACGGATTCTCCCAATGTCTTTAGCAGTTTAGTCTTCTCCAAACGGCTGCCTGGCCTTTTTGGATCCATGATGCTGAACAGTGGGTGCGGTGGGATCTGTGATGTTCTGGAAATGGCATGCCTACTTCCATGCTTGGATCTGGTTTTCCAGATCTGAGTCTGGGAGGGTTTTTCTGGATCCTTTGGCTTTTTGACGGTTTCTGGGGGCTGCGGAAAGTGAACATTTAGGTTCGTGCTTCTGTTTCCTTGGTTTCACCTTTGATTTATGCTGCTGATGAGTTTCTGGACAAGCTCAGTTGCGTCCTGGCTGCTATGGTGGAATGTGGTCTTCTGAGATATTGTTGGGTTGGTTGTGAGTCGTTGCTGAAGTTTGATTTGAGGCAAGATGAGATGGAGGTTGATGGCTGTGGTGCTGGTTTGATTTTGAATAGCTATGGGTGCGGGATTTTTGTTCTGGTGGGTGTGCTGGATGTTGTCTGGTGTGTTGATGGTTGCTGTTTGTCAGGAGGTGAATCTTGCTATGTCTGGTTGTGGTGCTTGTGTTGTGGTTTGATGATGCTGGTTCTAGTTTGCTGTGATGTTGGATTTGGTGTTGTTGGTTGCTGGGGATGGTTGGTTTGGATGTGCTGCTGCTGTGTTTCTATGATGATTGGATGTGGTGTTGCTGATGGTTACTAGGGCTGGTTGGTTTTGATGTGTTGTTGCTACTATATTGTTGTGATGATTGGATGTGGTGCTGTTGGATGCTGGAATACGCTGGATAATGGATGTTGTGATGCTGGATGTGTGGACGCTGATTGGCTGTGCTGTTTGGTATTGGTGCTGGATGCTGGTGTTGGCTGGACAAGATGTGTGGACACTGCTGTTGTGTTTTGTTTTGTGTCTGTTTCTCTGTTTTGTTTTCTTTTTTGTTTTTTTGGGTCTTTTGGTGTGAAGGGTTTTTGGGTGTGGGTCGTTTGACCCCTCCCCGCCCTTGTCTGTAGGTCTTTGTGTCTTTTCGTTTATTAAATTTTGGGAGGGTTCCAGGAATAGCCTAGACCTGAGCCTTCCTTTTCCCTAACCTTTCTAATAAATTTGGGGGGGGGGATAGCCCGACCCTCGCAACTTCCATGCCATAAAAACCCTAAAAACACATGAAAACCCCTAAATCCACTCAAAATCAATAAAAACCCTAAAAACTCTAAAAACCATAAAAACCATAAAAGTACATGAAAACATAAAAAACCCTAAAAACCTCTAAAAAACATAAAAATCCATAAAATCATTAAAAAACCTAAAAAAACAAAAAAATTATCAAAATCCTTTTAAACCCTAAAATGTGTAAAAAATATAAAACACCATAAAAACCCTAAAAACTCAAAAAAGAAACCCTAAAACCCAAAAAGAACTTAAAAACCCTGAACAAACATAAAAACTCTCAAAATCCCTAAAACCCCTAAAAACCAAGAAATACTAAAAGCCCCTAAAAACACCTACAACCATAAAAAAACCCCTTAAAAACCATAAATCCCCTAAAATCCTTAAAAACCCTAAAAAACCCAAAAAATCCTAAAAACCACTAAATTTTCTAAAAAACCTAAAAACCCCTAAAAACCCCTAAAACATTAAAAAACTCTAAAAACCCTAAAAAACCAAAAAAATCACTAAAAACCCAGAGAGATCCTAAAACCCTAAAAACCTTAAAAACCCAAAAAACATATGAAAACATTAAAAAACCCACAAAATCCCTAAAACCTCTAAAAACCATAAAACCCATAAAATCCTAAAACACCCATAAAAATCCATGAAAATGTAAAAATATCTGATAATCATAAAAACCCCTAAAAACCTTAAAAACCTTAAAAATTAAAAACCCACTAAAAACACTAAAAATTATTTAAACCCCTAAAAAAATTAAAAACCCTTAAAATGCTAAAAAATTCAAAAAAAAACTAAATAACCAAAAAGATCCTAAAAATCCTGAAAAACGCAAAAAAACCCTAAAAACCCTAGAATTCCTTAAAACCCATAAAAATACATGAAAACATAAATATATTCTATTTATTGATCAACTTAGTGATGTTTGTGATGGATTATTTGGAATAAGCATCTTGGTTTCTCCATTCATTCGGTGTGGGAGGACCTTCGGCCTATGTTTGCCCCTTTCCTTGGAAAATATTGATTTGGAATCTATTTATTCCTACTGAGTTGTGATATCTTTATCAAGATATTATTTTTCTTACTGAACCTGGTGATGTTTGTAGTGAGATTCTTTGGAATATGCAGCACGAGTTCTCCATTCATTCGGTGTGAGAGGACCTTCAACATAAGTTTTCCTTGGTTCCTTAGAAATCCTTGGTTTAGAATCAGTTTATTATTTCCAGTTTATCCTTTGTTTTGTGGTTAGTGGTACTCAACTATCTTCTAAATCATGATAGATTAAAACACGTGGGTCTCATATTTACTAATCACTGATTTCTTTGTGATGCTTTTTCTGAGTATTTTTATAATCTTTTTTTAGCTGTGTTTTTTCTCGGAAGCTTTGAAACACCTTTTTGAGTTTCACTAATCTTGATTCTCTATATTCTTCTTTCTCATCCTCTAGTGCACAAAACATTTACCACATTGGAATTTTTTACGTCGGTTATAAGTAACTGATGTGCAAAGATATAAAAGTTGATTTATCACGTTGGTAATATTATAACTGACATAAAATTTGTGGATATTTGATTTTTCACATCAGTTATAATATAATCTATGTAAAAAATAGATTTTTCACATTGGTTATAAAATAACCTACATGATAAAGCCGATTTATCACGTCAATTATTATATAACCGATATGATAAATGTAATAAAAAAAATATTTTATCACGTCAATTATTAAATAATCGATGTGATAAATCATTTAAAAATTTTATAAAGCCCTGTATTGTGTCATTTTATATTTTTTGATCGGGAAACTGTGACTTGTATTTCTCGTATGTAAAACCTAGAAATGATTCTTCGAACTCATGCCCTCTAACCTTGTTTTTTCAGCATCATTCAACATATTCGTTATCACCAGATCTATCACATCGACTCGCTACATTCAAGTAAGACTCACACAGCTCGATTTCATTTTTTATTTTTCACGGATGACCTACATTTATGTTTTACGATTTCTTTTTTTTAAATATCACAATATCTTGGAATCTTTCCTAATGTTATCGTTATTTGACATGGTTTTTCTTATCCTTGATCTAAAATTGTTGTGCATTAAGCTCTATGTTACTTTGGTTAGACACTTCCATATTTAATTATAAAATACCCATATAGATATCATGGAGACATTGGTTATATACAATAGCACCCTTGTCATTTTATATAACACATTAAATTTTTTGGTTATTTTGGCTTAGAAAAAAACAAGTTATATTTTCCCAGGTGTTTTGTGATGAATATGTACTTAGACTTCCTATAAGAGTTGGGTCATTTGTTTATTTAATTATTTTCCTATATGGTCAAGTTGTATGTAGTACATATTTCATGCTGACAGCTATTATATATTATACATAGTATTTTGATGCCTGGTTGATTATTTATTTAGAAATGCATTTGTTAACTATTTATTATTAGTTATGTATCCCCCAAAACAACATGTCAAGATACCTTGAATAGGATATTTGCACCATCTTCCCAAGACAATCTAGTTTCTTCTCAAGGCATGTACTTTGAGTCTAATATAAATAAATTTCAAAAAGTAGCTCAGAACCTAACAATATCAACTTACCACTCAAATCAATTTTGACCATACACAATACCATTTTCCACAAAAAAACTCAATAAGAATGATAAAACTCATATATGTGACCATCAAAATTACATGAAATGAAGAAAATATTTTATTAATCAAAAATAATATCTTTATTATTTTCAAATACACATATATTTGTTTTATATTATATTTCAAAATTGTGTTACTTTTAAATTATTCATATTTAATATAAATATAAAACTATTTTATCTAACTATATTTTCTTTTTAAAATTATTTCCATGCATATCTTTTCCAAATATGTAGATAATTGTTTTATATTTCAAAAAAAATTACATTTAAATTTTAATATATTTCATATAAATATAAAATTGGATCATCTTAATAAGATGCATAATTTTGATATTTTTTATAGGTAATAATGAGTCAAAGTTGGATTATGGAACATCAAATGAGTAATGAATATGAGGAAGGTGTTGATGCCTTTTTGAAATTTTCTAAATGAAGTGTTCCAAGCAACGACATGTTTTTCTGTCCATTACTAAAATGTTTGAATATGAAGAAGTTGAAAAGTGGAGAGATGAAAAATCATCAGATTTTTCATGGTTTTAATCTGAGTTACAACTATTGGATTTGGCATAGTGAAACTAGACAGAATGTCAGATCTACTGATGATGATGGTTTCCAAAATTGTAACTCCAATGAAATTGAAGAAATGATTCATGATATTGCAGCAGAACAAATTGAGATAGAACTGATAGTTGAGTGTTTATATGTTGATGTTGAAAAAACATTGTATCCTGGTTGTTTGGATTTTTCAGTTTTATTTGTGGTGTTTAGATTGATTAACCTGATAGTGAAACATGGATGGAGTGATATGAGTTTTACAGAGCTACTAAAATTGTTGAAAGACATTCTTCCAAAAGACAACGATCTTCCTGATTCACATTATAAGGACAAGAAAATATTATTCCTGATGGGATTAGGATACATGAAAATACATTCCTATTTGAATTATTGTATGATATATAGAAAGGAATATGAATTTATATCAGAGTATCCTAAATGTAGGAAATCAGGGTATAAGTTTAAAAAAATCAAAGGTTGATGTAGAGACTACAGAGATCCCTGCCAAAGTATTTTGGTATCTTCCTATAATCCCTCATTTGAAAAGTTTATTTTCTAATTCACACGATGAAAAAGGTTAATATGGCATGATGATGAGTAGATATGTGATGGGAAAATTTGTCATCCATATGATTGTCCACAATAAAATAAAATTGATGAGTAGTATCCTACATTTGAAAATAAAATTAAAAATCTCAGACTTGGGTTGCCATAGATGGAATGAATCTATATAGAAGCCTTAGTATCACGCATAGTTCATGGCCTATTTTATTGGAAATTTATAATGTATCTCCTGAAGTTTGTACAAAGTGAAAATATGACTTGTTGATTATAATGATCTCTGGTCCAAAGTAAATCAAAAATGATATTGATTTTTTATTGTCACTATTGATTGATGATTTGAAACTTTTATTGGAGGATTGTATCAGGGTGTATGATTCTTATAAAATGGAAAAATTTTAACTGCATGCAGTGCTTATGGTCACTATAAATGACTTCCCAGTGTATAAAAATTTTTCTGGATACACTGTTAAGAGTCATAAAGTGTTTCCAATTTGTGAACAACATACATCATATGGTCAATTGCATCATGGGATGAAAACAATATACATGGGTCATTGAATGTTTTTGCCTATGGATCACTCTTATAGAAGACTAAAAAATGCATTTAATGGCTCACAAGAATTTGATATTCGTCCAAAAACATTATCCACTGATGAGTATTTTTGAGAGGGTGCAAAACCTTGATGTGAAATTGGGAAAGACACATAAATTTGGTAATGATAGACATATTTGGAAGAAAAAGTCAATATTGTTTGAGCTACCATATTTGAGATATCATAAAGTGAAATATAATATTGATTTCGTAAACGTGGAGAAGAATATTTGTGATAGTTTGATTGGAATATTGTTAGATATTAAAGGAAAGACTAAATATGGGTTGAATGCTTGATTAGACATACTATCAATGGGGATATGTTTGGAGTTATCTCTCACTCCTGATGGAAGGCGAACATTTCTTCCCCCAGATTTTCATACATTATACAAGTGGGAGAAAATTAGCTTTTGTTAGTGTGTTCATGATATCAAAGTGTCGCAAGGTTATTCTTCAAATGTAAATTTTTTGTCTCTTTGAAGGATTTGAAGTTGATAGAATGAAATCTCTTGACTCTCACATCATGATGCAAAAACTTCTAATAGTTTCATTGCATGGAATATTGCCCATCCATGTCAGAAAGACTATCATGATGGTTTGTTATTTTTTCAATTCAATTTGTAATAAGTTGATTGATGTGAATGCTTTGAAAATTTTGGAAAAGGATTCAATTTATATACTTTTTTCAATTGTAAATGTATTTTCCTCTATCTTTTTTTGATATAATGGTTCATTTAATGGTTCATAAAGTTCGAGAAATAAATATTTTTGGACCTATATATATTCATTGGATGTATATTTTTGAATGGTATATGAAAATATTGAAGGGGTATGTTCAGAATCTATATCGACCTAAAGCCTCCATGGTTGAAAATATATTTATGAGGTGGTTGCAGAGTTTTTTACGAGCTACTTGTCTACGGTGGAACACATTGGTTTCCCTCTATCTCCCCATGAATGAGATAAAATGAGGGAAATGGGATTTGTTACTTGAAAGTCAAATCGTTTTCAACTGAACAGATGAAGAAGGTACATTTATACATCTTGAATAACATAGTTGATGCTCAACCGTATATCACATTACATATTAATGAGTTGAAACAAATTCATCCAAAGAAGAAAGAAATGTGGATTTTGAATGATTATAACAAAACATTTTTTCCATGGTTTAAAAATACACTTCTTGGTAGATCAGATGCATCAGAGACAATAAGATGGTTAGTGGGGGTCTATGTTTAAAAGTGATAACATGGTTTGGGTATGACATTAATGGTTATAAATTTCATATGAAAGCTCAGGACAACATAAGTGCATTTCAGAATAGTGGGGTATTGGTGTTTGTAGAAGTAATGCATTTTTCTAGTTCTAAAGACCAAAACCCAATTTTTGCATCAAGTTCATATTATGGAGTCATTAAAGAAATAAGGGAGGTTGATTAATTTAAAATTAAAGTTCCTCTTTTTTAACAGAATTTTTTTTCCATAACTACAATGTCAGACACGATGAATTTGGAATTATAGTTGTTAATCTGAATAGATTGGAAGACACAACTGATTATTTTATAATAGAAACACATGAAAAAAATATTTTCTATGTTGTTGATCAATCAGATATGCAATGGTCTATTATTTAACAAAAAAACAATATATTGGTGAGGATAAACTTGATGATGATTCTGATTTATGTGAGATACCTACTTCCATGTAATGATTAGTAGAAAATAATGACGAGCATATTGTTGATATGGTTTGTGCCATATGGAATGATCATGACGAAGGAATTTTGGAAACAAATTCCATTTGTACATTCCTAATATTACAAGTAACATATGATTATTTATCGTTTACATTTATTAATTTCATAAAATGTTAGTTATTGTAATTTTTTTCATTATTAAAACACATATTAAAACTAATAAGTAGGATTGTTTGTTTATTTTAGTTTTGTTTTGTTTAGTTTACCATGATTACCATTATGTAACTTATATATTTATTGATTTTGTTGAATGAAAATTACTTTACCATTTTTACCATGTTTACATTGTTTACCATGTTTAACATTATGTAACTTATATATTTTTTGGTTTTGTTGGATGACAATTAATTTACCATGTTTACAATTTTCCATGTTTACCATTTACCATGTTTACCATTTACCATGATTTACAATGATTATCATGCTTACTATGTTTACTATTACTTAACTTAGTTCAATTTTTCATTTTTTGTTTACATTAGTATTGTAATATTTGAATTTATATATTTTTGAACTAATTCTTGCTTTTTAGATTTGAAGGATAATGAAAGATCAATCAGTTAATCAACCACATAATTCTGGAGACGAGCATCATGATCATATATCTGGGGAAGAACATTCACATGCTCTTCCTGATGTTCCCTAATATTTTTCATGTGCTCTCACAATGAAAAAGAAGAGTTCAAGAGTTGGTAAACTTTGTAGCACATGTTTACCAAAATTATCACTTTCCCATAGCTAGGACCAGAGGATAGTCGTAGAGTTTGATGAGAATTATATTCCTGGAGGTCCAATTCAAAATATTTTAAGAGTTTTGTATCTACTTAAGGTAAAAGCAAGAAAAATTTTGTATAATGATTGGAAAAGTGTGGAAAAAGTGATACTATCTCAGTTGTGGGAGACAATTTTGGTATGATCTTTTGATATTTCTTGACTAACTTTAAATTTTTATAGTATAATATGTTTTCACTCTTCATTATCAGATGACAATTGATATTCCTGACACTAGATGAGTAAGGAATAAATGATTATCAATGGCTACTAGGAGAAGGAGGGATTTCGAATCAACCCTCACAGCTGATTTCATTTTTTTCATAGTTAACCTGACAATCCATTTCATATATATCCCTTTAAAGATGAAGAAACATGGAAAGAATTTGTTGAAAGTAGAAGAAAATAATCCTTTTTGTTAAGTGCAATGTAAACTTTTATAATTTTTCTTATATTAATGATCTTATTAATGATTTTTTAATGATTTATTATTATTAATTTATAGTAAACAAGGAGATCTCCTCTGGATATCCAATCTAAAAATTTATACCCTCATAATTTATCTCGGGGAAGGTATAATTTATTGAAAAAACAAATGATTACGGAAAAATTACAAAAACATAGAGCTGAGTCTTCAGGCTCTGGAGAGGTTTCCCCTCCATCCCCTCTATCTAGACATGAAAAATGGATGGGGGATAAGATGGGAAAAATGGGCAATATCTTACGGAAGAATTGAGGATCGTAGCTGAGAATATTGTAAGATATTTATTTTATTTATTTAAGTTAATTATATTTTTTATATACTTTGAAACATTACAAAATTTTTCAATTAATTCATACAGGATTCTCTTGAGGAGCAGAGAACACAAGGTGTATTTACAGCTGCTGGGAGGAAATATATTTTATATGCAGCCTTGGGAAAGCCCAACCACCTGGGTCATGTTTGAGGATACCCTATGTGTGTATCGGTAAGAAAAGTGTTTCTACATTCTTCAAGTTCTTCAATTGAGGGTATTTATAAAAAAAGATTCTTTGGAGGCTGATGTTCATAATATTAATGTGAAAATGGAGGAAAATATCCGAGAATTGGTAAAGTCTATGTTTGTAGACATGCAAAGGCAATTTCAGATTACATCTCCCACTCTTCCACCTCTACCTGAAGACCCCATTTTTTATCCTCCACCTTCACCAACAGCTCCCACTCCCCCACCTTTATACCCCATTATTTATCCTCCACCTTAACCTCCAAAGCCCATTTTTTATCATACTTCTACACCACCTCCTCTATAATTTCCTAGTTATTGTGAGTTGTATGTTGATGATCCTCACCATCATATAGTTATATATGGGATGATATAGGAAATACAGTTCATCATCAATATTTAGATGTAGAGGATTATAGGGTCCCTGCACATGATATTATAGATATATCATCTTGAGTATCGTTACCTATAGATGAAGTGATGATAGTTGGAAAAAGTATCGATTGCTTTTTAGTTTGTCCATCTAGACTTCTACTATCCATTACCATAGAGGTATGTGTATGTTATATATTTTATCTTATTTTTGTATTAAATTTGTTTTAAGATTTGAAAGTTAATATATTTATCTATTTATTTATAGGAATACATTAGAGGTAAATAAATACTATATAGGAAACAACAAATCAAAATAACTATGACATCGAATACAAATTCTGTAGTCTTGATAGATTGTCAAGATATTCATATTTATTGGAGGCTCATTATACGTTCCCAATGGAATATCATGTTTGTAGACATGAAATAGATGTGGGAATTATGAAAAATGATATCATGGAACTTGTTACTGGAGATAAGTTGGGCATCAATGTGGTGTAAAATTTTTCCATGTAATTCTTAACACAATTCTTTCCCTGTGTTAAATTTATTAAAAATGTATACTTATGTCTGTTTTGTATTAGGTATCTTTATAAAATTTTTGAGAAGAATGAGCAGATAGATTTATATGGATTCATGGACCCATAGTTGATTTCCCCTAAAGTGCATGCATTGGATGTAGAACAAAGAACAAATTATTTTACTGAAATATTTGAACATAATATAATCATGCAGTGTTGGTTGATTCCTTTTTGTGAGAAGTATGAAAAATATATCTCAAAATATTTTCTTTATCTTTTAACATAAAAACCACTAACCTTGAATTTTATTTTATATTAGAGACCATTGTATGTTAGGTGTTTTTCTCCAAGGGATAAAACACTTTATTGGATATGCTCTCTCCATGGCTTTGTGCGAGAAAATTTTAATAATATATTGGAAAAGTAGGTTTCAATTTCTTATTAGTTGTTTATATTATAATGAATTTTAAATTTATCTCATTCAAATCATTTTCTAATAGGGGATGGGCCTACTTTCAAAAAACCACAATGAAAAAGTCTTCCATGATCAAATATGTAAAAGTAGAGGTAAATATCCATTTATAATTTCTACATTTTGGATAAATTACATAAAAATGATATTTTTAATTAAAAAAATCATTTAAAAAAATTTCATAAACAACAAGGTGTCACCGAATGTGGATATTATATGTTATGATTTATGTATGAAATAATTAAAACTAGAACAATTTTGAATCTTGATGAGGTTAGATTTCTATATAAACTATTCCATAATATTTCATTTGATTTATTAATTATACATGTTAACTACTTTCCTTTTTAATTTGTAGCTATTTGATGACCCTCAACCTTATAGTGCTCAGGAGGTCAAACACTTACAAGTGGAATGGTCAAATTATTTTACAGGTTTGATTGGATTTTTTTTGTATTGTCAAATGTAATTTTGAATGTTGTAATTGTAAATGTGTATTTGGTAGTTGTTTGGTTAGAATTATGTTTTTTAGTTGATATTGTATGTTTTAAATGTGAATGTTTAATTTTTATACTGGTTCTTCTTATTTTAGTCCAGTTATCTTGTTTTTAGGGTCTAGTTTTGGTCTGGTTCTGCTTGTTTCAGGTCTGCTTCAGCAGTCCAGAGGTATAGTTTCACAAGTTTTTAAAAAAAGGTTTGTACACCCTTTATTTTATGAATGACGTAAAAAATGATTGGGGTAATGGTTTTCCATGTTCTTTATCTAAAAACTGACACGGTATAATGTTTTTTACATTGGTTATTAAATAAATGACGTAAAAAATGCTTCTAAGTCATGCTTTTTTACGTCATTTATTCAATAACCAACATGGTATACTGTTTATTACTTCGGTTATTTAATAACTGACATAAAAAAAATACATCTAGAACCATTTTCTAATGTCAGTTATTTAATAACCGACGTAATAAACAATATACCATGTTAGTTATTAAATAACTGATATAAAAAATCAGTTTCACTATAGATTTACAATGTCAATTTTTTTATAACCAACGTAAAAAAAATATTCATAAAGTTGAATTTAATAACATAGGCTAAAAAATGATGTAAAAAAAACTGACGTTAAAAATAATCAAGAGTTGGTCAAATTTTGGTGATTCATTATTGAATTTTTTGGGAAGACTTAGGATAGATTATATGGTTTATATCATCTTGAAGTAGCGTAATTATCACATGCACGGTTACCATCACCACTGTGTTGGTTATCTATGAAACAGTATAGAATCTTCTATTCCTTATAGGTTCTCCTCTCATAAGAAATTTATTAATGTTAGAGATAATCAAGAGTTGGTAAATAGATGGCATTTTCCGAACTCATTTCTTCATGATGGATGCTAGTATTGTAATTTTGGTTGGATTAGTGGCTTTTGGTATTGTATGGTGTTCTATTATGTGGTACTTCTTGTTACAAGTTCCGGGGATCTTACAGGTGTTGTGGGTTCTAGGCCTGGGAGATGTTTGGTTTTTCTACTGATTGTGGTGGTGGCTACTCTTCTTACTATGGGATAGATGTTGGATTTGTTTCCCTTTTTCTATGTGTTTAGATACTGGTTGGAGACTATAGGTGGTTGGGAGGTTTGTACTACCTCTTTTAGGTTTGGATATTGATTTAGGCTAGGTTGGTATGTGTTGTCGGGATGCTTCTCCTGGTCTTAGGGTCTTGTGGACTGGGGTAGGCTGTTTATTGGTTTTGTGGTGCTCGATGTTACTGTAGGCTCGATCGAGGCTCTTATTGGGAGCTTGTGTTGTTGCACTAGGTGGGGATTGATTCCAACAACTTTTGGTTGGGTTTTCCTACTAGTTTCATCTTCTATGTGTTTGTGGCAGGTGTAAGGTGTTTGGTTTGGGTTACCTTCTAGTTCAGTATACTGATGGAAGGGGGATGTATTGGCTTGGAGGCTTGATTCTGTTTGGTTCTTGTTATAGGATGGTTTTGTGTAGCATGGGACGATTGTTTGTTTTTTGGGGTTGCAGGTTTAGCCTCCTTATTCTGATTCTTATTTTTGTGTTTTCAGTGTTTTTTACTAGTTCAAGGTGTTGGTTTGTTTTTGTGCTTGCTGCATGGAGCTTGGAATCTAAGATTCTAGAGGCCTCCTGGGATTACATTGTATGTTCAGCTGATGGTGTTGATGGAATGAACTTGGGTGTGGATGGTTGCTGTTTCTACGGCTCGATGAGAGCCTGTTAGTTGGTTGTTGTAATGGTCTACTAATTGGGGTTTCTTTTGGTTTTTCTAGTTACTTTTTCACGTGATAGGGTGTTTAAAGATGAGGTGTGGATGGATTGGTGGACCTGGGAGTTTGACTTCGGATTTCGGTTGTTACAGGATATGTTTCAGAGGTGGATGGGTGCATGCAGGATGTGTGTTCTGAGTGCAGGGGTTGGATGGAGGAGGAAGTTTGGTGGTAGAGCTAGATTGGAGGTGTGGGTGCCTTGTGGGTGTTGGGATGTCTTCTAGTGGATGGATTGCAGAGGTGTAAGGTGATGTTTCCTGGGTTCTTTTGTTCATTTGTCTTGGTTGGACGGTTCTGCTGGTTGCATGCTCGTTGATTTTTTTCTTTGAGGGGGATGTGTTATACTTTGGTGACGTAGTTAGATGTTTGGGGCTTGGGTTTTCGGCTAGGAGGCACTGTTCATAGGGGTAGGTATGCTGGTTGGCTGAGTTGGTGGGTGTGCGTGGGGATTCTAGTTTGTGAGGGGCGGGGTAGTGCATGTTTTCATGCGTGCCTGCATGTGTGTGTGGAGAGAGAGTTGTGTGTGTATGTGTGTGTGTGTGTGTGTGTGTGCATGTGTGCATGTGTGCATGGGTGGTGGTGTGTGCTTGGGTGTGTGATTGTGTGGGATCATCCTTGTGAAGCTATTGTTTTTCCCTGAGCCTTCTTGGGGCCTTGGTGGTGTTGCTACTTAGCACTCTTGCTGGTTCGCAGCCTAGAGCTACTACGATTCCTTATATTAGTTTGTTGGGATGTCTGATTGGATCATTCTATCAACTACCAGTCATTGTTCCTACTGACTCATTTATTTTTGGCGGATGTATGGTGGAGGTGTTGAGGTGTTCGTTGCTACTATTTTCCTTGGGAGCTGCTTCTTGTTGGGCACGTGCACTGCTGGTTTGCTTTGCTGCCTGGGTGTGTTGTTGGATTCTCTTTGGTGGGCTACTACTTGGTGCCTCATGGTGGGTGCTTCTGTGCTTCTTGATTGTTGGAGTTCCTACTTGATTGTGATTCTTGGTGTTGGACTGGTTGGGCTTCACAATCTTCTCAGGCCTTCCAGTTGGTTGTTTGTCTAAGGTTTCTTTGGCTTTTTTTTCTTGCTCCTCTTGTTGTTCTTTGGGCCTTGGGTCAGTTGATTCACCCTTGGGTGATCATTTGTACTTCAATTCCATTTCCCTTTTACGTATCATGATCTATTTTCCTTGTAAAAACCCTAAAACCATTAAAAACTCTAAAAACCCATAAAAACCCCAAAAAACGTTAAAAAACTCAAAAAACCTTTAAAAGACAAAATCAACTAAATAAACCCTAAAAACCAAAAAGACCCTAAAACCCTAAAACCCTTGAAAAACCCTGAAACACCCTCATAATCCCTTAAACACTAAAACCCATAGAAACTATAAAAATGCTAAAAAATCCCTAAAAATCCATGAAATCTTAAAAACCTAAAAAACCATGAAACCCCCTAAAAACCATAAAAACCCTAAAAAACTTTAAAACCCCTTAAAATTTTAAAAAACCTAAAATCCCATAAAAACGATAAAAACCATTAAAGACAATAAGAGCTTAAAAACCCCCTAAAACATTAAAAAACTATAAAAACATAAAAACAATAAAAACCCTAAAACACCCTGAAAACCCTAAAAACCATCAAAATCCATAAAAACCCTAAAAAAGACAAAAAATCATAAAAACCCTAAAAAACCTAAAAATCCATGAAAACATAAAAAACCCCCAAAAACCTTTAAAACTATAAACCCCATAAAAAACATAAAAATACATTAAAACCCATAAAGCCACTAAAAACTCTAAAAATCCTTTAAACCCATAAAAACATTGAAACAATCTAAAAAACCTTAAAACCCCTAACAACCCAAAATGACCCTAAAACCCCTCAAAATTCCAAAAAAACCCAAAAAAACCAAAAAAACCAAAAAATCCTAAAAAACACCTAAAAATCCATGAATACTTCAAAATCCCAAAAACCATGAAAACCCTCTAAAAATCCCCTAAAACCCCTAAAAACCAATAACAACCTTAAAAACCCAAAAAAATCATAAAAACCCTAAAAACCATGAAAAAACTTTAAAAACACTTAAAATCCTTAAAAACAATAAAAATCTATAAAAACCTTAAAAACCCCAAAAAAGTAAAAAAACACTGAAAACCCAAAATGACTACAAAACCCCTAAAAACCCCTAAAACCCTAAAACCCTTAAAAACACCTGAAAACCCTAAAACCCTAAAAATCTATAAAAACCCTAAAAAACTATAAAAACCATAAAAGTTCTAAAACCCCCCCTAAATATCCATGGAAATGTAAAAAACCCTAAAACACCATAAAGCCCCTTAAAAAACCTTAAAACCATAAAAACCCTAAAAACATTAAAAAACCTAAAAACCCATAAAAACCCCAAACACCAACTAAAAACTCTAAAAATCCTTAAAACTCCTAAAAACATTAAAACACTCAAAAAAACCCCAAAACCCTTAAAAACCCCAAAAACCCCTCCAAATCCTTGAAAACCCAAAAAACCCAAAAAACCATAAATATCCTAAAAAAACACTAAAAATCCAAGAAAATGTCAAAACCCTAAAATCCTAAAAATCCCCTGAAAACCATAAAAACCCCTAAAAAATATAAAAAACACCAAAACCCCATAAGAACCCTAAAACCCATAAAAACTCTAAAACCCCCTAAAACCCCTAAAAATGTTAAAAAAACTCCAAAAAACCTTAAAAAATCTAAAAATCCAAAAAGACCCTAAGAACCCTGAAAACCCATAAAAACCCTAAAAAACACTCAAAATCCCTAAAACCCTAAAAACCATAAAATTCCTAAAAAACCCCTAAAAACCCATGAAAACATAAAAAACCCTAAAACCAGAAAACCCATGAAAATCATAAAAGCCCCTAAATTCCTTAAAAAACCTAAAAACACATAAACCTTTAAATACCACTAAAAAAAATCTAAAAACCCTTAAAACCCCTAAAAAAATTAAAAAACTCTAAGAGCCCTTAAAAACCCTAAAAAACTCAAAAAAACCACTAAAAACCCAAAAGACCCTACAACCCCTAAACAACCCTAAAACCATAAAAAACCCTAAAACCCCTAAAAACCCTAAAACCCCTAAAAACCCCTAAATCACTAAAAAACCTAAAACCCCTAAAAACGATAAAAATCCTAAAAACCCCCAAAAAGTCCATAAAAATGAAAAAAAACCCTAAAACCCTCGAAACCCACTAAAAACCATAAAGTCGCCAAAAAATCAAAAAACCCCTAAAATCCCAAAACAACTATAAAATCACGAAAAACTCTAAAAACCCTTAAAGCCCCTAAAAACATTAAAAAACTCTAAAAATCTTAACAACCCTAAAAAACTTAAAAAAACCCAAAAGACCCTAAAACTCATGTAAACCCCTAAAATCCCTAAAATCCCCTAAAGAACCAACCCCCCCCCCCCCCACAAAATCCATAAAAACCCTAAAACCCATAAAAATAATAAAAACCACTAAAAATACTTGAAAACTTAAAAAACCCAAAAAACCATAAAAAACCCATGAAAACCAAAAAAACCCCTAAAAACCTTAAAAACCCTAAAACCCATAAAAATCCTAAAAACCAAAACACCTCAAAAAACACCTCAAAAAACCTAAAAATCTTTCAAAACACTAAAAATCTTAAATACCCAAAAAACTCAAAAAAACCGCAAAAACCCACAAAGTCCCTAAAACCCCTAAAACCCCTAAAATACATAAATACCCTAAAAACTCTCAAAATCCATAAAACCCTAAAAAACCTAAAAATCATAAAAATCATAAAACACCTTAAAGTCCATGAAATCCTAAAAAATTCTAAAAATACCTTGAAAACCAGAAAACCCCTTAAAACATTAAAAACCCCTAAAACCCCATAAAACAAGTAAAAACTCTAAAAACTATTAAACCCCCCAAAAATGATAAAAAACAATAAAAAGGCTTAAAATCCTAAGAAACTAAAAAAACACCAAAAGACCCTAAGAACCCTAAAAATCCAAAAAACCCTAGAAAACCCGTAAAAACCAACAAATCCCTTAAAATCTACAAAATCCTAAAAAACCCTAAAATTCCAGGAAAACATAAAAAACCCAAAGTCCCTGAAAACTCTAAAACATTAAAAAAACAATAAAAACCTAAATACCCACTAAAAACTCTTAAAGCCCTTAAAACCCTAGAAATTTTGACAAACATAAAAAAACATAAACTCTAAAAAGCACAAAGAACCCTAAAATCCCAAAAATATCCAAGAAACCCCCAAGAAACCCAAAAAACCCAAAACCCCCTAAAAAACCTTAAAATCCCTTAAAATCCATAAATCCACTAAATACCATAAAACCAAAAATCAATGAAAACATAACAAAGCATAAAACCTTGATGAACCCCTAAAACCATAAAATCCCTAAAAACATAAAACCCCCTAAAAACCCATAAAACCCCTAAAAATACCTAAAAACTCTACGAACCATTAAAAACCCTAAAATGTTAAAAATACTCTACATAATCTAAAAACCCAAAAAAGACCCTATAAACATTGAAAACCCCTAAAACCTCTGAAAACCACAAAAATGTTAAAAACCTTAAAAACCCATAAAAACCCTAAAACCACTAAAAACTCTAAAAACCCTTTAAAACCCTAAAATTGTTAGAAAACTCTAAAAATCCTTAAAACCCTAAAAACCATAAAACTCCCAAAAGACCCTAAAAACCAGTAAAAAAACTAAAATCCATTGAAAACCTTTAAAACATTCAAAATCCCTGAAAACCAAAAAAGACCCTAAAAATTTTAAAAAACCTAAAAACAGATAAAAACCCTAAAAGCCCCCAATATCCCTAAAAACAAAAAAACAATAAAAATCCTAAAAAACCACTAAAAATCCTTGAAACGTAAAAAACATAAAAAACCCTAAAAACCACTGAAAACAAAAAAAAAACCCTAAAACCTTTAAAAAAACCTAAAAACCCTAAGAAACCACAAAAAACCACAAAAGCCTTAAGAAATATAAAAACTCTAAAAACATTAAAACCCCAAAAAAGTAAAAAAAAAACTCTAAAATCGAAAAAGACCCTAAAATCCATGAAAACCCCTAAAACCCTTAAAAACCTTAAAAACCCTCAAAATCCCTAAAAACCCTAAAAACAATAAAAATCTTAAAAACACCTAAAACTCCCGGAAAACATAAAAAATCCTAAAAATCCTAAAAATCCCTTAAAAACCATAAAAACCTCTAAAATCCTTAAAAACCCCTAAAAACCTAAAACCCACAAAAAAACTTAAAACCCTTAAAATCCCTAAAAACGTTAAGAAACTCTAAAAACCTTAAAATCCGTAGAAAACTCAAAAAAAATCCTAAAGATCGAAAACGACCCTAAAAAACATGAAAATACATAAAAACCATAACTCCTTGGAAAACCCTAAAAACCCTCAACATCCCTAAAAATCCTAAAAAACCCCTAAAAACATTAAAATCAAAAAAACCACCTAAAAAACCCTGAAAACGTTAAAACCCCCCAAAAAAACCCTGAAAACCGGGGTAACCCCATAAAAACGATATAAAAACCCTAAAACCCATAAGAACCCTTTAAATCCCTACAATGTTAAAAAACCTTAAAAACCTAAAAAACTGAAAGAAAACCATAAAACCCCTAAAACGCTGAAAAACCCTAAAAACCTTGAAAAACAGTAAAAACCATCAAAATCCCTAAAAACCCAAAAATCAATAAAAATCTTTAAAAAACCCGAATATCTATAAAAATGTAAAAGACCCTAAATATCTGGAAAAACCCAATAAAACCATAAACACCCCTAAAAACCCTAAAAACCTAAAAAACTCATAAAACCCACTAAAAAATCTAAAACCCCTTAAAAGCCTTAAAAATGTAAAAAAACTATAAAAAACCTCAGAAGCCCTAAAAACTCTAAAAAACCCTAAATACCCAAAAATTCCCTAAAACCTCTAAAACCCCCAAAAACCCAAAAACCTAAAAACCTCGAAACCCCCCTCAAAACCCTCAAAATATTTAAAAACCCTAAAAACCCATAAAACCCCTAAAAATCCAAAAAAAAACTCCTAAAAACCATGAAAACGTTAAAACCCCTAAAAACCCTGAAAACCCCCTGAAAATCATAAAACCCCTAAATTTTTTTAAAAACCCTAAAACCCCATAAAAACCCAAAAAGCGCCCTAAAAAACTGAAATCACATAGAACCCCTAAAAATGTTAAAAAAACTCCAAAATCCCTTAAAAATTCTAAAAAACCCTACAAATCCCTAAAACCACCAAAAGACCTAAAAACCATTGAAAAAACCCTAAAACCCCTTAAAATCCCTAAAAGACTAAATCCCATAAAAATCTAAGAAAACCCCTAAAAATCAAAGAAAATGTTTAAAACCCTAAAACTCCTGAAAATCGCCTAAAAACAATAAAATCCCATAAAAATTTAAAAACCCTAGAAACCCATAAAAACCCTAAAAACCCACTAAAAACCTAAAAACCCCCTTCAATCCCCTAAAAACTATAAAACCACTAAAAACCTTAAAAAAATTATGAAAAACCCTGAAACCCCCCTAACACCCCCAAACCCATGAAAACCCCTAAAAACACTAAAAAATCCCTAAAACCCTAAGAAACCCTAAATCCCATAAAAATACTAAAAACCCCTAAAAATCCAGGAAAACATAAAAGACCCTAAAAACCCAAAAATTCCACTAAAAACCATAAAAACCATTAAAACCCATTAAAAACCTTTAAAACCCATAAAACCTTAAAACCACTAAAAAATATAAAACCCTTTAAACCCCAAAACGTTAAAAACTCTAAATGACCTTAAACACCCTAAAAAACTCAAAACAACACAAAAAACCCAAAAACGCCCAAAAAACATTGAAAACCCCTAAAAACTG
Source organism: Viscum album (assembly GCA_963277665.1). Lineage (NCBI taxonomy): Eukaryota > Viridiplantae > Streptophyta > Magnoliopsida > Santalales > Viscaceae > Viscum > Viscum album. The sequence goes on from OY728164.1 coordinate 1,801,960,937, forward strand.
CTTAAAACCCTAAAAACCCTCAAAATCTCTAAAAATACTAAAAAACCCTAAAAAACCATGAAAACCATAAAACCTATAAAAACATTTAAAATCTATAAAAGAAAATAAAAATAATAAAACTCTAAATACTAAAAAATTCCTAAAAGTGATAAAAATATATAAAAAACCTTACAAACTCAAAAAAAAATCCTTAAAAAATCTAAAAACCCCTAAAAACCTAGAAAAAACCTTCAAAACCCATAAACCCCCTAAAACCCCTCAAAATCCTAAAAACCAAAAAAACCCTAAAAATAATAAAATTCCTAAAAAGCCCTTAAAAATCAAGAAAAAATAAAAAACCCTAAAACCATGAAAAACCGCTGAAAACCAAAAAACCCCTAAACACTCTAGAAACCCTAAAACCCCATAAAAATGATAAAAAACTCAAAAAAACCATTAAAACCCTAAAAACACAAAAAAAATCCTAAAAACCCAAAAGGCACTAAAAGCCCTGAAAATCGCTAAAAATACTTTAAGAACCAAAAAAAAACATCCAAATACCAAAAAACTAAAAAATACCAGAAAACCAAAAAAATCTTAAAAATCCCCTAAAATCCATGAAAACGCAAACAACTTAGAAACCCTGAAAAACCAATGACAACTATAAAAACACCTAAAAACCAGAAAACCCTAAAATCTCATAAAACCCTATAAAATAACTAAAAACTAAAAACACCCTTGAAACCCCTAAAAAGTTTAAAAAAATCAAAAAAATATTAAAAACCCTAAAAAACAAAAAAACCCTAAAACCCCAAAGACCATAAAAACATGAAAAACCCCTAAAACCCCTTAAAACCCCTCAAAACCTTCAAAATCTCAAAAAACCATAAAAAACCCTAAGAGCTATAAAAATACTAAAAACCTCTAAAAATCTATGAGAACGCAGAAAAACCTAAAAAATCCCTAAAAACCATAAAAAAAGTAAAAACCCCTAAACCACTAAAAAATCTAAAAACCTTTAAAACTTCAAAAAACGTTAAAAAATCAAAAAAAAGTCAAAAACACTAAAGAACTAAAAAATTACTAAAAAACCAAAAAGACCCTAAAAACTTGAAACCCCATAAAATCCCGAAGAAAATCCTAAAAACCCTCAAAATCCCCAGAAACCCTAAACCCCCCCTAAGAATCATAAAATCCTAAAAAATCCCTAAAACTATGAAAATGTAAAAAACACTAACAACCCCAAAAAAACCCCTGAAAACCATAAAAACCCCATAAAAACCCTAAAACCCCATAAAAACCCTAAAACCCAATGAAAACCCTAAAAACCCATAAAACCTTTAAAAATGTTAAAAAATATTATAAATTTTAAAAACCCTGAAAACCCCTAAAAACCCTAAAAACCCGTTAGAAGCCCTGAAAACCCTCAGAATCCCTAAAACCCCTAAAAACCATAAAAATCTTAAAAACCCCATAAAAATCCCTAAAAACATAAAAACTCTAAAAGCCCCTAAAAGCCATAAAAACCACTAAAAACCTTTAAAAACTCTAAAAATGTTAAAAACTCTAAAACACCTCTAAAAAATCTAAAAACCCTTAAACCCCCTAAAAATTTTAAAATACACTAATAAATCTTAAAGACCTTAAAAAGACAAAAAACCCAAAAAACCTATAAAGACCCTAAAAATCCTGAAAAACACTAAAAATCTTTAAAAACCCTAAATACCCCTAAATACCATCAAATCCCTAAAACCCCTAAAAAACTTAAAAACCATAAAAGTCATAAAATATCCCTAAAAATCCATGAAAACATAAAAACCCTAAAAACCCTAAAACACCCTAAAAACCATAAAAAACCCCTTAAAAACCATAAAAACCATAAATGACCATAAATCCCTAAAAATCCACTAAAACCTTAAACCCACCTAAAAACGTTAAAAACCTCCAAAATATCATTAAACCCCTAAAAAATAAAAAAACCCTAAAAACCTAAAAAGAACTTAAAAACCATGAAAACCCCTAAAACACCTTCAAAAACCTCAAATCCCTAAAAATACTAAAAACCCTGAAGACAATAAAAATCCTAAAAACCCCCTAAAAATCCAGGAAAACATAAAAACCCCTGAAAAACCCCTAAAAACCATAGAAATACTAAAAAACATAAAAAACCCAAAAACCCAAAAAACCCTAAAAAACCACTAAAAACTATAAAAACCCTTGAAACCCCTAAACATGTTAAAAACTCTAAAAACATTAAAAACCCCTAAAAACTCAAAAAGAAACCCCTAAAAACCCCAAAAGACCTTAAAGCCACTCAAAACCCCCTAAACACCCAAAAAACCATCAAAATCCCTAAAACCCCTAAAAACCATTAAAACGCCCGAAATCCTTAAAAAACACTATTAACCCATAAAGCCCTAAAAACCCTAAAAACCCTAAAATGCATAAGACCCTAAAACCATTAAAAAAACTAAAAACTCTAAAAATATAAAAAAACCTAAAAACTATAAATTTTTAAAAAAACAACTAAAAACCATGAAAGAGTAAAAAACCCTGAAAAACACTTGAAAACTAAAAAACACCTCAAAACATTAAAAACCCCTAAAAACCCTGATAAACCACTAAACACGTGAAAAATCATTAAAACCTATGAAAATGTTCAAAATATCTTAAAAATGTTATAAACCATAGAAAACCTTGAAAAATCCAAAAAACCATAAACCCTTAGAAAACCCCTAAAAACCCTAAAAATCCCTAAAAACCCTAAAAATCATAAAAACCATTAAAATACCAAAAAATGCTGAGAAACATAAAAATCCATAAAAACCATAGAAACTATTAAACCCCATAAAACCCCTAAGAACACTAAAAACTCTAAAACCCCAAAAAACCCCAAAAAATGTAAAAAAAACATTAAATTACTTTTAAAAACCATAAAAACTTAAAAAAACCCAAAACCCCCAAAAAGACCCTAGAAACCCCTAAAACCCCTAATACCCCTGAAAAATCTTAAAACCCCTCAAAATCCATAAAAATCAAAAAATCCTAAAAAATCCTAAAAAACCCTAAAATTCATGAGGACGTAAAAAGCCCTAAAACCCATGAAAATCATAATCCCCCTAAAAACCTTTAAATACCCTAAAAATACATAAAAACCCTAAAACCCCGCCAAAAACTCTAATAAACCATAAAACCCCTAAAATCATTAAAACACTAAAAAAACCCTAAAACCCCTAAATAACTCATAAAACCCCTAATACCCCAAAAGACCCTAACACCCCGGAAAACCAAAAAAACCCAAAAAAACATGAAAAACTCCAAAAACCATAAAAATCTATAAAACACTTAAAAAAACTAAAAATCATAAAAATCCTAAAAAACCCTAAAATTTCATGAAAACAAAGAAAACTCTAAATACCCTAAAAACCCAGAAAACCATAAACCCCTAAAAACCTTAAAAAACCCTAAAACCCCATAAAAACCTTAAAACCCCACTATAAATCTAAAAACCCTTCAAAAACCTTAAAACCACTAAAAACTCTAAAACCCCCAAAAGACCCAAAAATTTCTGAAAAAAAAACCAAAAACCCCTAAAAACCCTAAAACACTCAAAATCCCTAAAACCCCTAAAAACCATAAAAATCATAAAAATATTGAAAATCCATGAAAAAATAAAAAACCATAAAACCCATGAAACCCATAAACACCACAAAACCCTTATAAAACCCTAAAAATCCATAAAAACCCACTAAAAACTCTTAAAACTCTTAAGACCACTAAAAATGTAAAAAACTCTAAAAACCCTTTAAACCCCAAAAATACTCAAAAAACCCCAAAAACCCAAAATGACCCTAAAAACCTGAAAAAAAAACCCTGAAAACTTCTGAAAATCCCAAAAACCCATCCAAATCCATAAAAACCCTAAAAACCAAAAAAATCCTAAAAATCCCCAAAAAATCCATTAAACATAAAACCCCCTAAAAACCTGAAAATCCTATAAAATCATAAAACCCCTAAAAACCTTAAAAACCTCGAAAAACCTAAAACCCCCAAAAAACACTAAACTCTAAAAACCCTTAAATCCTCTAAAATCATCAAAAATGTCTAAAAAACCTTGAGAATCATAAAAACTAAAAACCCCTAAAAACATAAAAAGACCTTAAAAACCATGAAAACCCCTAAACCCCCTAAAAACATTGAAAAACCCTAAAACTCTTAAAAATATCCAAAATCCTTAAAAAACCACAAAAACCAAAAAACAAATCCTCAAACCCCCTTAAAAATCCATGAAAATGTAAAAACCCCTAAAACACTAAACCCCATAAAAACCAAAAAAACCATAAAAACAGTTAATTTTTTTTAAAACCCCTAAAAACCCAAAAAACAACTAAAATCTCTAAAAACCCTTTAAACCCATAAAAACGTTAAAAAACTCTAAAAACATTTAAAACCCTAAAAACTCAAAAAAACCCTAAAAACCCAAAAGACTCAAAAACCATGAAAAACCCTAAAAACCATAAAACCCCTAAAAATGTAAAAAAACCTGAAAACCATGAAAAACCACTAAAAACCCACAAAAAAACCCTAAAATTTTAAAATCCCTAAAAACGTTAAAAACACTGAAAAACCTTAAACCCCCTAAAAACACAAAAAACCCAAAAAGACCATAAAAACCGAAAAAACCCCCCCAAACCCCCCCAAAACCCTAAAAACCCTAAAACCCCTCAAAATCCCTAAAAACCTCCAAAAAACTAAAAATCATAAAATACTAAAAGCCCCCATAATATCCATGAAAACATAAAACACCCTAAAACCCTTGAAAAACACCTGAAAACCCTAAAAATCTCAAAAAACCTTTAAACACCCTAAAACCCATAATAACCCTAGAAACCACTAAAAACTCTAAAAACACATTAAACCCCTAAAACATTATAAACCCAAAAATCCATAAAAACCCAAAAAAACTAAAAACCCCTAAAACACCAAAAAGTACCTAAAAACCCTAAAAAATCAAGAAACCCTAAAACATTGAAAAACACTATAAACCCTCAAAATACCTAAAAACACTAGAAGCAAAAAAATCCAAAAAATCACCAAAAAATCCATGAAAACGTAAAAAACATCAAAACCCATGAAAAGTCTAAAAACCCCTAAAAAGATTAAAAAACCCAAAAAAAATCCCATGAAAACACTAAAAAGCACTAAAAACTCTACAAACCCTTAAAACCCTTAAAAACAATAAAAACTATAAAAAACCATAAAACCCTAAAAACCCCATAAAAACCCAAAAAACCCAAAATACCTTACAAACCTTGAAAATCCCTAGAACCCCTAAAAACCCCTATAAACCCTAAAAAACCTCAAAAACTCTAAAATTCCAAAAAAATGTAAAAACCATAAAAATCCTAAAAACCCATAAAAATCCATGAAGACGTAAAAAACCCTAAAAACACAAAAAAAACCCCTAAAACCATAAAAACCCATAAAAACATTAAAAACCATAAAAAACTGAAAAAACTGTAAAAACCACTAAAACTCTAAAAACCCTGAAAACCCCTCAGATAAAAGAACTAAAAAACACTTAAAACCCCAAAAAAATTCAAAAAAAACCCCTAAAAATAAAAAAAGACCCTAAATAGCCTTAAAACCCCTAAAAACACTAAAACCCCTCAAAATACCTAAAAACCCTAAATAAACCTAAAATCCCAAAAAACCATAAAAAATGTAAAAATCTAAAAACCCAAAAAACCCGCTAAAAAATCTAAAAACCCATAAAACCCCTAAAAACGGTAAAAAACTCTAAAAACCTTAAAAAATCCAAAAATACACTAAATACAGAGAAAAACCCTAAAATCCCTAAAAACGTCAAAAAACTGTAAAAACCATAAAAATACTAAATACCCCAAAACCCAATAAAGACATAAAAACCCTTAAAAACCTATAAAACCATGAAAACCCCTAAAGGCCTTAAAAACCCTAAAAACCCATCAAAATACTAAAAACCACTAAAAACTCTAAAAAACCATAAAATCCCTAAAAACCTTAAAAAATTTAAAAACACCTTAAAAGCTCTAAAAATGAAAAAAATATCCGAAAACCCCCAAAGACCCTAAAAACCCTAAAAAACCCAAGAGTCCCTGAAAACCCCTAAAAACACCTTAAAATTTCAAAAAAACCTAAAAACCCCGAAAACCCATAAAATCATTAAAAACAAAAAAATAAATGAAAATGTATAAACTCTAAAAACACTGAAAAATCCCAGAAAACCATAAAACCCCCTAAAAACATTTTAAAACCCTAAAACAACATAAAAACCCTAAAACCTCTAAAATATATAAAAACCTTTTTAACTCCTAAAAAGGTTTTAAAAACTCCAAAATACCTTAAAATCCCTAAAAAATTCAAAAAAAACCTATAACCCAAAAATACCACAAAAGCCCTAAAAACCCAAAAACACGACAACCCCATAAAAAACCCTCAAACCCCAAAAATTTCATAAAACCCATAAAAACCATAAAAATATTAAAAATCCTAAAAAGCTCCTAAAAATCCATGAAAACGTAAATATCCTAAAAACCTTGGAAAACCCCAGAAAACAAAAAAACACCTAAAACCTTAGAATATCTATAAACCATAAAACCATAAAAACAACTCAAAACTCTAAAAACCCTTAAACCCCTAAAAATGTAAAAGAACTCTAAAAACCGTAAAAACTTAAAAATCCTTAAAAACTCATAAAAGTCCCTAAACCCGAAAAACCCTAAAAATCCTGAAAAAAACCTTAAAATCCATAAAAAAATAAAAAACTCTAAAAACCCAAAAAACCTTAAAACCCCTAAAAATATATGGAAATGTAAAAAAACCCTAAAAACCATGAAAACCATAAAAACCCCTAAAACCTTAAAAATCCTAAAAACCCATAAAACTCTAAAAACAAACTAAAAACTCTAAAACCCCTTAAAATCACTTAAAACTTTTAAAAACTCTAAAAAACATTAAAAACTGAAAAAAAAAAATCCGAAAAAAATCCAAAAGAAGACCCAAAAAAGCTTGAAAACCCCTAAAACGCCTAACCCCCTCCCCCTAAAAAACCATAAAACACCTCAAAATCTCTAAAATCCATAAAATCCATAAAAATCCAAAAAACCCCTAAAAATCAATAAAAACGTAAAAAACCCTAAAAACCTGAAAAGCCCCTAAAAAACTTAAAAAATTCTAAAAACCTTAAAACCCTAAAAAATTAAAAAAAACCCCCATAAACCCCAAAAATACCCCAAAAATCCTAAAAACACCTAAAAACCTAAAACCCCTAAAAAATATCAAAAACCCTAAATACCCCCAAAAAATCATTAAAATCATAAAAATCCCCTAAAATTCCATCAAAACGCAAAAAATCCTTAAAACCTAGAGATACCTCTGAAAACCATAAAACCCCCTAAAACCTATAAAAACCCTCTAAGACCATAAACCCACTAAAAACTATTAAAACCCTTAAAACCCCTAAAAACATTAAAAAACTCAAAAAAACCTAAAAAACCTTTAAAACTCAACAAACACAAAAAACCCAAAAAGATTCTAAAAACCAAGAAAAATACTAAAAACCCTAAAAAACCCTAAGACCTAAAAAACCCTAAAGCTAATAAAAATACTAAAAAACCGCTAAAATCCATGAAAAGATAAAAATACCTAAAACCTAAAAAACCCCTAAAACCCCTAAAAACCATAAAACCACTAGACCTTAAATTCCCTAAAAACCCACAAAACCCTAAAAATCTAAAAACCCTTGAAACCCCTAAAATTCTTTAAAAACTATAAAAAACGTTTAAAACCTTGAAAAACCCCTAAAAACAATATAAACACTAAAAACCCTAAAACCCATAAAACCCTAAAAACCCACTATAAATTCTAAAAACCCTTAAAACCCGTAATAAATGTTAAAATACTCTAAGAAACATTGAAAACTATAAAAAACTCAAAATAATGTGCAGGAGGCAGTTCCAAGGGAGGAGGGGATTTTGCAGCTGGCTGATAAGCCTGAATACTTGGCCAGCCATGAAGATGAGGGGACGGTCCTGCCTGGAAAGGATGGGCAATGGCCTATGGATGCTGTTGAAGGGATTGCAGAAATACCTGCCTTAGTTGCTATAAGCTTGCCTAAGGATGAAGTTTTTGTTGAGTACCCCCTTAACCAGGAAGCCTCCTCTATCCCGGATCAAGTCCATGGAATGGAAGCAGAGGAGTGCTCTTTTGAAATCAAGAAGGCCAACAGGATGGATGATGGTCCCACCTCGATCTCCTCAAAGAGGAGGCGGTGCCGGGACTACTCCACTCTCCCCAGACCCATGGTTACTCAGGCTTCTTCAAAGGCAGTTAAGCTAAAAGTCAAGGTTAATAATCAAGAGCAGCCACATTCCCAAGAACAAAAGAAATGAAATGAGAAGTTTCTGACACTCCTCAAGCTCAATGAGGATTATGAGTCAGGATGGGATGACTCTGACTCCTGCTTTGATGATGCGGCATCTAGATATGGTGCGGATGGTGATCCTTATGGTGTGGTTTCTGTTTCAGACTTTGGTGGTGATGTTGACTGATCTGTTTTTCTTTCCTTCTCTGTTTTCCTTTTGATTTTTTTTGGGTTTTGGGTTGGGGTTGTAAATGGTTTTTGGGTGTGGGTCATTTGACCCCTCCCCTCCCTTGTCTGTTGTGTCTTTTCTTTATTAATTTGGGGGGGCCAGGAATAGCCCGACCCTCGAATCTTCCTTGCCCTAAAAAACTCAAAAAACCCCTAAAAACACAAAAACACCATAAAAACCTTCAAAAACCCTACAACACCCTAAAAACCCCAAAAATTAATCAATATCCCAAAAATCAATTAAAACCATAAAACCCTAAAAATCAAAAAAATACCCTGAAAATCCCTAAAAATATTAAAAACCCTGAAAAACATTTAAAACCCCCTGAAAATCATTAAAACCCCTAAGAACATTAAAAATCACTATTAACCCATAAATCCCTAAAAACCCATGAAAACCCTAAAAACCCATAAGACACTAAAAACCCTGAAAACTATAAAACCCTAAAAAACCCAAAAAACCATAAAAATCCAAAAAAAAAAACACTAAAAATCAATGAAACTGTAAAAACCCGAAAAACCTAGAAAACCCCTTGAAAACCAAAAAACACCTAAAAATCATAGAAAAACCTAAAAACTCATAAAACCCTCCAATAAACCACTAAAAAATTGAACAACCCATAAACTTTAAAAAACTCTTAAAAACATTAGAAATCCTTAAAAACCCTAAAAACCCAAAATGCCCTAAAAACCCTAAAACCCCTTAAAAACCCTAAACCCCTTGAAAATCCCTAAAAAACCTAAAAACCATTAAAACCATTAAAACCATAAAAATACCAAAAAATACCTAAAAATCCATGAAAACATAAAAACACCTAAAACCCCTTGAACCCCTTGAAACTATAAAAAATCCATAAGACCTTAAAAAAATCCTCTAAACACCTAAAAATGACTAAAAACTCTAAAAACCCATAAAACCCATAAAAATGTAAAAAACACTAAAACATTAAAAACCCTAAAAAACTCAAAAAACCCTAAAAACTAAAAAAGACCCTAAAACCATTGAAAACCCCTTGAAAATCATAAAAATAGTAAAAACCTTAAAAAACTAGAAACACATAAAAACCTTAAAATCATTAAAAAATCTAAAAACCCATAAAACCATTAAAAACATTAAAAACACTCAGAAACCTTTAAACCCCTAAAAACTCAAAAAAACCCCTAAAAATCCAAAAAAGTCACTAAAACCCTGAAAACCCCTAAAAACCCCAAAACCCCCCAAAACCCTACAAAACCCTCAAAATCCATTAAAACCCTAAAAAATACTAAAAACCATAAAAATCATAAACACCCAAAAAATCCATGAATACATAGAAAAACCCTAAAAACCATAAAAATCTCCTAAAACCTTAAAAAACCCAAATAACCCAAAAAAAACTCCAAAACCCCACTAAAAACGCTAAAAACACTTAAACCCCCTAAAAATGTTAAAATACTCTAAAACCCTTAAAACCCCTAAAAATCCAAAAAAAAACCCAAATTGACCCTATAATTCCTCAAAAACTCAAAAAACCCTAAAACCCTCAAAATCCCTAAAGACATAAAAACCAAAAAACCCTTAAAAACCTTAAAAGTCCATGAAAATTTAAAAAACCCTTTAATCCCCTGAAAACCATAAAATCTTCTAAAACCCTTCAAACCCCTAAAATGTTAAAAAACTCTAAAAACCATTTAAACTCTAAAAAACTGAAAAAACCCCATAGAAACTAAAATATCCTAAGAACCCAGAAATATCCTAAAAACCCCTAAAATCCATCAAATCCCTAAAACCCCTAAAAATCTTGAAAATCCTAAAAATCCCCAAAAATTCCATTAAAACATAAAAACCCCTAATAACCCTGAAAAGGCCATAAAAATCAAAAAAATCTTAAAACCCCTGAAAACCCTAAAAAACCCAAAAACTGCTAAAAAATTTTAAAACCCTCAAATCCCCTAAAATAATTAAAAACTCTAAAAAACCTTGAAAATCATAAAATCTAAAAATCCCTAAAAACCTAAAAAGACCCTGAAAACCCATAAAAACCCTGAAACACTTGAAAAACCATCCAAATCCCTAAAAACTCTAAAAAACCCTAAAAATCCCTAAAAACTCTAAAAAATCCTAAAAACCATAAAATTTCCCAAAACCCAATAAACATCCATGAAAACATAAAAACCCAAAAAAACATAAAAACCCTAAAACCCATAAAAATCTGAAACCCCCCTAAAAATCCATGAAAATGAAAAAAATTCTAAAAACCTTGAAAAACCACTAAAAACCTTAAAACCCATCAAAACCCTAAAAACCCATAAAACCCCTAAAAACAATAAAAACCCAAAAATCAAAATAAAAAATCTAAAAATCATTAAACCCCTTAAAACATTACAAAACTCTAAAAAACCATAAAATCCCTAAAAACTCAAAAAAAAATTCCTAAAAAACCAAAAAAGATCCTAAAAAGGTAAAAAACCCCAAAAATGATGAAAACCATGGAAAATCCTAAAACCAATCAAAATCCATAAAAACCCAAAAAATAATAAAAATAATAAAAATACTAAAACCTGCTTAAAATCCATGAATACATATAGAACCCTATAAACCCTAAAAAACCCATAAAACCATAAAAGCCCCAAAAAACCTTAAAGGACCCCAAAACCCATAAAAACTACTAAAAAAATCTAAAAACCCTTAAAACCCTAAAAACATTAAAAGCCCTAAAAATACTTAAAAACCTAATAATAAAAAAACCCGAAAACACCAAAAGACCCCAAAAGACCCTGAAAAAAAAACCATGAAAAACACTGTAAGAACCAAAAATCCATAAAACCCCTAAAATAATAAAAGAAAGAAAAAAACCTTAAAACCCCCTAAAAATCTAAGAAAACATAAAAATTCATTAAAACCCATTAAAAACCCCTGAAATGTCTAAAAACCCCTAAAAACTTAAAAAAACCTAAAAACCAATAAAAACACTATAAACCACTAAAAACTCTAAAAATCCTTAAAATCCCTAAAAATGATAAAAAACTCTAAAAACCATAAAACCCCAAAAAAACTCAAAAAAAACCCTAAAAACCCAAAAACACTATAAAACCCTGAAAACCATAAAAAACCCTAAAACCCATAAAAAACCTAAAATCCCTAAAAACCCTAAAAACACTAAAAAACCCTGAAAACCATAAAACCCCCAAAACCCATTAAATTTTTTGAAAACCCATAAAAAACCAAAAAACCATTAAAAATGTTGAAAACCCATAAAAACCCTAAAAATTACAAAAAACACTAAAAGCCTTTAAACCCCTTAAAAAGTTAAAAAACTCTAAAAACCCTTAAAGACCCAAAAAACCCAAAAAACCCCAAACCCCAAAAGACCCCAAATACCCTTAGAAACCCTAAAACCCTTAAAAAACCCTGAAACCCCCTAAAACCCTCAAAATCCCTAAAAACCCAAAAAAAACACATGAAAACCATAAAAAACCCTAAAACCTTAAAAATACTAAATCCCCATAAAAACCATAAAGAACCCCTAAAAACTCCAAAACCCATAAAACCCCTAAAAACATTTGAAAACGTTAAAAACCTTAAAACCCCTAAAAACATTTGAAAATGTTAAAAACCAAAAAAACCCTAAAAAACAAAAATAATTCCAAAAAGATCCTAAATACCTTGAAAAACCCCTAAAATACCTAAAACCCCCTAAAAATCGTCAAATTCCCTAAAAACATTAAAAAACCTTAAAAACCATAAAAATCCTAAAAAAACCCCCAAAAAATCAATGAAAATGAAAAAACCCTAAAAACCTTGAAAAGAATAAAAACCCGTAAAAATCCTAAACACCACTAAAAAATCTAAAATCCCTTAAAACCCCTAAAAAGTGAAAAAACTTTAAAAACCCTTAAAAACCATAAAAAACTAAAAAAAACCTAAAAGCCCAAAAAGACCCTAAAACCCCTGAAAACCCAAAAGGCCCTAAAACCCCTGAAAACCCTAAAACCCCTTAAAATTACTAAAAAACCTAAAAACCCTAAACCCATAAAATTAATAAAAAACCCCTAAAAATCCATCAAAATGTATAAACCCAAAAAAAAACTAAATAATCCTAGAAAACCATTAAAACCCCTGAAACATATAAAAACCCTAAAACCCCTAAAAACCCACTAAAACTCTATCAACCAATTTAAATCCTAAAAAAGTCAAAAAAACTCTAAAATACCTTAAACCCCGTAAAAAACTAAAAAACCACTAAAATCCAAAAAAGACCATAAAATCCCTAAAAACCCAAAATCCCTAAAAACCCCTGAAAACCCTAAAAACCCCTGAAAACCCATAAAACCCCTCAAAATCCCTAAAACCCCTAAAAACCCTAAAACTCTTAAAAATCCTAAAAAATTCCTAAAAATAAATGAAAATGTAAAAAACCCTAAAATCCTTGGAAAAACCCATAAAACAATAAAAACACCTAAAAACCTTAAAAACACTAAAAACCAATAAAATTCCTAAAACCACTAAAACCTATAAAAACCCTTAAAACCCTTGAAAACATTAAAGAACTCTAAAAAACTGTAAAACCCCTAAGAACCCTAAAAGTACATAAAACCTCTGAAAGACCCTAAAAACCCTAAAAATCCTGAAAAACCCTAAAAACCCATAAAACCCCCTAAAACCAAAAAAATATCCTAAAACCCCATAAAACACTAAAAACCCACTAAAAACTCTAAAACCCTTAAACCCTCTAAAAATGTTTAAAAACTCTTAAAATTTCAAAAACCCTAAAAAATTCCAAAATACCCCTTAAAACCAAAAAGACCCTAAAAACATTGAAAAACCCTAAAACCCCAAAAACAACTAAAAACCCTCAAAATCCCTAAAATCCCTAAAATCCATAAAAATCAAAATATCACTAAAATTTAATAAAAACATAAAAAACCCTAAAACCCTAAAAAACACTTAAAAAGATAAAAAAAACTCTAAAAACCTTAAAAACCTAAAAACTAAAAAACCCTAAACCCCCCAAATGAACGTAAAAACCCTAAAAAACCCTAAAAACTCCTAAAACCCCTCAAATTTTCAACAAACCTAAAGACACCCTAAAAACCATAAAAATCCCATAAAATTCCATGAAAACGTAAAAAATCCTAAAAACCTAGAGAAACCTCTGAAAATTATAAAAATCCCTAAAAACCATAAAAATTACTATAATCCCTAAAAACCACTAAAAACTATAAAATATCTTAAAAATTCTAAAATGTTAAAAAACTAAAAAAGCTTAAAAACCCTAAAAACTCAAAAAACCCCTAAAAGTTCCTAAAAAACCTCAAAACCCCTCAAAACCCTAAAAACCCTAAAACCCTAAAAAACATTAAATTCCCAAAACCCCCTAAATTCCATGAAAACATAACGAACCCTAAAAATCCAAAAACCATGAAAACCATAAAAACAAATAAAAACCTCAAATACCCTAAAAACCCATAAAACCTTAAAAACTCAAAAAAAAACCTTTAAACCCCTAAAAACATTAAAAAATATAAAAAACCTTAAAACCTTTAAATCACTCAATAATAAATCCTAAAAAGAAAAAGGCCATGGATCTCTCGTTGAGCTCCCTATTTATCTCTCTCGATGGATCTTACTTGGTCCTTCAATGGAGTGGTCTCCTTCTATTGAGATTCACTTTAGAAACTTTAGGGAATATTAGGGTGAAACTGTGTCTTTTAGTATCTCTTGGGTGGAAGTTGAGGTGGCGGACAATGGTCTTTATTAGTCCAAGGCTAGAGATGAAATCTATATATAGGTGAAGGGAGTTGATTCCTCACTTGGTGTGGTTGTGAAGGAAGTGGATCCCCCGTCCATGGACTCTACTTTCTATCCTACTTCTGGTGGTTCTATTAAAGGTGGTGCTTTAGGAGGTTCATGTAACATCTCGTCCTTTCCTTATTGGATTGAGAAGGCGATGAGGTGTTACTTGGCCTTAATCAACATTCCCAAGGAGCCAAAGTTTGTCAATAAATTCTGAGGACTTCAATAAAAAATTGAGGAATAATTTTCCTTTGAGAAAAGAAACCAAAAAATACATTCCCATCAAAACAACATGATGCATGTGAACATAGAAACCAAAACCATATGGTACCAAAAGACAACCAAACTAATCTATGACAATTCCCAAAATCCAATTTAACCAAACCATACCAACCCAAAATTAGAGTACCAAAAAGAAGACTAAACAAGAGAGTCAAAGTAAACCAAGACACACTCTACTACTCCACAACAAGCTCCATGCTCCAAGAACCACCAAACTACCCAAGGATCATGAAGAAATTCTAGAAAAATGATATGCTTTATTCTTACCTATGTCCCAAAATACAAAATCTACAAAAGTACCAAAGTTCCAAAGTAGGGGTGATTAATAATACTTAGTAGGATTTCCCCAAATGACTTCCCTACACATGCCACTAGGATAAAATCATTAGCACATTTATATAAAACATCAAATAGTTCAACAATTTCCACAATCCAATCAAACCACCAAGTCATGTCAAACAAGGGAAATACAAAACTATTCCACAAGACATATCACCATCACACATTATCACAAACACTTTTCCATCTTTCATAAGAGCACATAACAAGGGAAACAACAATGGTGGAACTTCCCGTCCAAACCCATTTACCACTTTTCCAAACTAGTGGTACTTTCCGACAACTTATCCATAATGGTGGAAATTATGTCCAATATCCATCACCTTTTATTATGAGACTTCCAAACCACTTAACACACCATCAACAAAATTCATAATACTTGACCAATCAACAAGCATAAAGCACACCAAGTCTTATGCACACATCAATATCCAACACAAGAAAAACACTTCAATAAATCACCCATTTATTTTAAACCCTATTTAACCATTTTTCATGCCAAACTACATTTCTTATTGAAAACCAATTTCCCAACCCATTTTCATAAACCAAACCAAGAAAAGAATTTTAAAATCTATATTTTAAAATCACACGATAAGCCCCCTTTTTGCAATAATATCCCATTTCATCCAAAATCCCCATATCATAACCAAATGGGTTTCCACCAACATTCACACATCATATTCACAATTAATTTCACAAAAAAAAATTAATCACAATCAGGGCCTCAAATTCTAGAAAAGTGGAGTTGAGAGAGAATCCACCTACCTTAGGGTTCTGGTGAAATCTACCCACAAGAAACCGCACCACAAATCTGGGAAAATGCTTCACTAAAATCACTCTAGATATCCTTCCCTATCATAAAAAATCCTTAATATCATCACGTAAGGAAACAATAACCCTATATCTACATGAAACAGATGTATATCTAGAAAACCAAGAGAGGGAAGAGAGAAGATCAATAGGAAACCACAAAAAAATTTCTAATGGCTACATGGTTAGCTCGTACGGTTTGAAAAACCATGCACTAACCGTGTAGATGAAACTGTCCGAACAGGGGCATATCGCATGGTTACCTGGGATTCTCTCACAATTTACCCTAACCATGATCAAATTGTGCTGCCTTAAAAAGGCCTTCAAACCTTTCCAAAACCTTTCCAAACTCCACCAAACTCTCCAAAACATTTCCCAACCACTTCATATGCATAAAAAGGTATAAATAAGGGTAAAATACCTTAAACCAGGGGTGATACATTCTCCCCACCATTGGAATTTATGTCCTAAAAAAGTAGAGAAACACCATTCTAACAAAAGAGCTCGGCCATTGCTTAACCATCTCTTTCTACTCCTCCCATGTCTCCTCCTGAATCTGACCATGCTTCTACAAAACTGAAACTAAACTGAAGATTTTACCATGCAAGACTTTCTCTTTCTTATCCACAATCCACATCGGCACGTGCAACAAAGAAGCATCTAGATCTATCTCAACATGATCCCAAAAAATCACATGGTCATGATCTGGCTGATACTTTTTTAACTCTGACACATGAAATACATTGTACACCACATTAAACTGTGGTGGTAAATCCACCTGATAATACACCTCTCAAATCCACTCAGGTATCTCAAAAAGGACCAATATATCTCAGAGATAACTTACCTTTATTTTCAAACTGATGATGTCCCAACCTATTGAAGATTCTAAAAAACACATGATCTCCTACCTCGAACGACAAAGGTCATCGATGATGGCCCGCATATGATATTTGACAACTTTGAACCATCTCCATCCTCTTTCTGATCAACTTGATCTTCTCTTTAGTATCGTGGACAAGGATATGTCCAATAATTGAAGTCTCACCCGTTTCCACCCAACATAGTGGAGAACAACACATACACCCATACAATACCTCAAACAGAGCCATATGTATTGAAGCCTGATAACTGTTATTATAGGAGAACTCCACCAATGGTAAGTGCTCCTCCCATGAACCACCAAAATCCATCACACAAGCCCTTAAGCATATCCTACAAAGTTTGTATCATCCTCTCAGACTGTCCATCCATCTAAGGATGATACGTTATGATCATCGTCAACCGTGTCCCAATGGCTTGCTGCAAGGATTTCCAAAAATGAGATGTGAACCTTGGATCTCTATCTGATATAATCGAAACTAGAATACCATGCCTCTTTTCCACTTCTCAAATATAGATTTTGTATAGATCCTCCACCCTATGATATTCACAAATCAAGATGAAATGGGACGACTTTGTGAGTCAATCCACAATCACCCATATGACATCATGATTCTTGACCATTCATGGGAGACCTATCACAAAATCAATCACTATTTGTTCCCACTTCCACACTGGAATAGGCAAATATGTCAAAATTCATACTAGTCTTTAATGCTTTGCCTTGACTTTTTGTCAAGTAAAACATCTCAAAAAAACTCGGAGATCTTCCTTTTCATACCATCCCACCAAAACTATTTCCCGCAGGGCACAGGTGAGTTGGTTAATGGCATTGGTGTCCTGACCCCTAGGTTTTGGATTCGAGTTCCTCATAAGTCAACGTGCACTATATGTTAACAAACCTCTCATTGGCCCCTCTACCCCGTTGGGAACTATCCTAAGCTCAAGGGTTTGCCACCTTGGTCCTTACGAGGGGCGTGCAACATGTAGGTAGGGAGGCCACCCCATTACCTTGTTACCCATCCACACATTTTATGACCATGTGGAATGGGTGAGTTAGTAAGCGGTGGTGGGGTCTTGACCCCCGAGGTTTTGGGTTTGAATCCTCGCAAGGCAACACACAATATATGCCATTATCTTCTCTGGTGGACCCTCTACCCCATGTAGAACTAGATTGAAAGCCCGAGTGCCGTTACACCCAGGCCTATGGTTGGGGGAGTACATAAAGGTGCTTGGGGGTGGTTGATGGCCCACCTATACTGTGTAACCCCTTAGGCTTGAAAAACCCAGTGTATTTTTTCCACTTCGGTGGTGGTGTAGTGGTGAAGGTGAGTGTCCAAAAACACGTTGCTCTTTAGGAGGTTCAGGGTTTGAATCCTACGATTCCAATTTCATGATGAACCTCTCCCCGAGATCCACCCATCTTGTCGGGTTTCCCAATCGTGATTGTGCATGGAAAATGAGGCTCGACCCACTGTACTGACAGATTGCTTTGATGAATCATCATCAACCATGACATTACCCTTCGGGATGCTCTCTTGGTTAGCAACGGCTCCTTCCCCGGATGGGGATCTACCTATGGGGAGTGACCTCATCATGGGGGAGGGGGGTGACCATGTTTGGAGGGTTTGAAAAGGCCACACATGGGAATTCCCTTTTTTAAAGGATGAAGACCAGCCCACCAAAAATGTGATTTCAACACCTTATACATCTTCTGAATTCTAGGATGAATAGGCCACCTGGAATGATAATAAGCCCCAAGAAGTTCCTCCTAACAAGCCACTGGTACTACCATCCTATTTTGAAAACACAAAACTAAATTCTAATTTAGTTCCCAACCCTCAATGGTCTCCCCACCATTGAGTTTTGACCTCACCGCCATACACTCAGAATCAGACGTCTGTGCCTCTTTAACAAAACCTACCAACTTAGGAACCCACAAAATCAAAAATAAAACCACTCTGTCACCCTGATCCTCACATTTCAATAGCATTTCATTTTTGACCCACATCAAATTCCACTAATCCGATGCTTGTTTTACCACTTGAGCATATGATTTTCTACTTAATGCATCTTACACTAAATTTCCCTTACCCAAAGTGTACATTAAGTCAAAATAAAACATCTGGAGGTATTCCAACCACCTCCTTCTCCTTAAGTTCAAATCTCTTTGTGACATAATATAATTTAAACTCTTGTGATCGATAAGCACCGTGAATTTTTCATTGAAGAGATAATGACACCACATTTTCAAAGCATGAACCACTACCACCAATTCCAAATCATGTGTTGGTAAGTTCTTATCATGAAACCTTAACTGATGTGAGTCATATGAAACCACGTGATCCCCCTTCATGAGAACACACCCCAACCCTGATCCCGATGTGTCACAATACACTGTGTACACTTCCACTAGTTTTGGAAAAAAATAATATTGGTAATGATGCAAGGCAACCCTTTATATCTTCAAATCATTTATGAAACTGCTCATCCCATTGAAATGGGGCATTATTCCTTTATCTGTATCTTGAAAATGTTATTTGGTGTTTTCCATGAGATAACAACCTCTATCTTTTTCTGGATCCAGTAAAACACACTCCTATGAAATAACATGGCCAAGGAAATGAACCTTATATATCCAAAAGCAACACTTTGATAGTTTGGCATACAAACGATGATACCTCAAGATCCCCATCACTATCTCAAAGTGCTTATCATGCTCAACCCTTATTCTCTAATAAAATAGTATATCGTCAACAAATACCACCACAAAAGAATCTAGATATCTCTGAAATATTTGATTCATTAATTCCATGAACACTACTGGTGAATTTTTTAAACCAAAGGAAATAACCACATACTCATGATGACCATATCTACTTCTAAAAGCTGTTTTGGGAATATCATCCTTCCTCACCTACAGTTGATGATATCCTGACCTCAAGTCAATCTTGGAAAACCACTGAGTGACCCTCAAATGGTCAAAAAAATCATCAATACATGGAAGTGGATATAGGTTCTTTATCCTAACCTAGTAAAGTCTACCATAATCCACATAGATCTATAGAGATCCATCTTCATTTTTAACAAACACAACTGGTGCTGCCCATGGAGTCATACTAGGCCGAATGAACCCTTTTTTCTCTAGCTCCTCCAACTGCAACTTTTATTCCTGAAATTCTTCTGGTTTCATAAAGTAATATGGAAGTGATATAGGACTAGTCCCTGTAAGAAGATCAATCATAAACTCCACTTCTATAGCAGGTGGAAACCCAGATAATTACTTGGGAAAGACATCCAAAAACTGATCAATAACCATTAGAAAAACTCTCTACTCAAATTATTCCACTAATTCCAATGACAATGCCTCTAATTGATATGAGATTGTGGCAACAGTTGGTGTAAACTGGCCTATTGCACCTTGATTTTCATTCTTATTCCCTCTAAAGAGATGTTCGATGCTATCCACTATCATAAAACTAACCGTTCACACATAGTAATCTATGTAGACCTTAAACATCGCCACCCAATCCATTCATAGGGTTATATCATAAGCATCCATCTCAAGCACTGAGAAATACCACGTCAATTCAATGTCATCCACAACTAAGTAACACACTCTACATAGGAAGGATCTACACACTCTTAGACCCAGAGGAGTTTGATGTCTTAAAATAGAAGGCATCATATCCATAGTTAAACCCAGCAAATTAACAACATATGAAGTAATAAAAGAATTGGAATCACCTGTATCAAACAAAGCATGCATCAACATGGAATTTAAAATAATCCTACCTTGCACTGTGGATGGTCCCGACTGATCATCAATAACAACCTGTTCAGCTTTGAACAACTGCTTTATTTCCACACTCTACTCTTTATTACCCTACTAATCTATCATGGTATTTCTAGAATTACCATGACTAACTTGGTTCTATTAATGAAGAGTATGATGCTTCCCTCATCCCATCAAGGAATAGGATGCCTGCGACCCCTGAGGAGTGTCACGAACACCGGACCTCAGAGTATTAGGACAATACCATTGAAAATTCCCCATATTATTATAGTTATGACATGCTTGAGGTTGTTTCATACAATACCACTTTAAGTATCCTATATATCCACATTGAAAACATCCTGGCTTACTCTGAGGCTTTGATGGAAGATTCACTAATCCTGCCGTCGGATTTTGAGTCGTACTCCCACCCTCAAAATAACTGTCTCTATTCTTCTTGTACCCAGCTTTTTAGTTCCCACTATTCCCTGTGGGTACTAACATACTTCCCCCTACATGTATCTCCCAAAAGATCTCACTCAGTCATCGTAGCTCTATTCACCATTTCTATGTAATCATTTATACACAACACCGTTATCTTGGAATGAATTTCCTTCTTCAACCCAGCTTCAAAAATTCATGCCTTCAACAATGTACTACCTACCACCTCAGGTACAAACTACACTAAGTTCATAAACCTAGCCACATATTATGTAACCAACATGTTCCCTTGCATCAAGCTAAAGAAATCCATTATGCACTGAATTCTAAACGTATAAGGGTATAATTTTTTATTAAACAATTCCTCAAAACCCTCCCATGTCAAACCTTGGTTTGTCCTAGCTTGGAATGCCTGCTCCCACCACTGGAGGGAATGATCTTCCAACATGTATGTTTCTAACTTCATTCTCAGCTCGATCAATGTTCCCAATAATTCTAATATCCTATTCATTTTATTCATCCACGCTTCTACTCTTTCTGACTCTGAGTTACCCCTAAATATGGGTGGATTGTGCTTTTGAAACTAAACCGCATGATCCACATGCTTCGGTTCATCCACATTATTCACACTTTCCATAGCTTGGAAATCTTGAACTATAATCTACACTAGTTCTTGGTTCACTTGGGGCTCAGGTGCGACCAAATTTTCAGTAACTTCCTCCAGTTGGTCTCAACGACGCCTACCCAATTCCATTTCTATCAATACAAAAAACAACAATAGGTCCCACTACCATAATAAGAAAATGAATAAAAAATTCAAATTCAATACAGTGAAACTATCACAACTATGATTTCCACAAGTTCACATTTCCCATGTTTCACTCTTTTGGAAAAAAAATCCACCATATTTTGAAAATCAACCCATTTCCAAAATACCACAAGTTTCCATGTTTCAAATTCTTCCACTGTGAAACCCAATTCAGATTTTTTTTTCAAAATCCAAACATTCATATCACACCATAAATCATTATACCCAAATAAAATATGCATCCTAGTGGGAAGTCATTTATACCATGCATGTCATGCTCATCTCATTAGCAGAACCCATGACAATGAGATTTCCATTTCCTATAAGTTTCTCCAAAACACATATGTACCCAACTCCCTGGTAACTTTATGTTTAGCATAAAAGGGTTAGTTATGTACTTTTATGCTATACATTACAAGTTCTGGAAATCCTACACCTTGCTACTATACCAACATAATGAATAGTCCAAGAATGAATGTCAACACCAAGACTAATAATCAACGCCAAAGGACCAAACAAACCGATACCACTTGTAACATCCCACCCCTTCCTCATTGGATTGAGAAGGCAGTGAGGTGTTACTTAGCCTTAACCAATGTTCCCAAGGTGCCAAAGGCTGGAAATAAATGTCGAGGGCTTTAAGAATAAATTGGGGAATGATTTTCCCTTAAGAAAAACCAACCAACCAAACAATCCATTACCAAAAAAACAACATGATTCATGTGAACATAGTATCCTAAACCATATGGTACCAAAAGAATACCAAAATAATCCCTGAAAATTCCAAAAAACCAATACAAACAAACCATACCAACCCAAAATTAGAGTACCAAGTGGAAACTAAACAAGAGACTCAAATTAAACCAAGGGACACTCCATTTCTCCACATCAAGCTCCATGCTCCAAGCATCACCAAACCAACCTAGCATCATGAAGAACCGCTAGAAAAATATAATGTTTCACTCTTAACTGTGTCTTGGAATACAATATCTATAAAATAACCAAAGTGAAAAATAAGGGGTGAGTAATAATACTCAATAGGATTTCCACAAATGACTTCTGTACATACGCCACTAGGATAAAACTGTTAGCATATTTATATAAAACAACAAATAGTTAGAAAAACTCCACAATCCAAACATAACTTTACCAAGCCATATCAAACAAGAGAAATAAAAAACTCTTTCATAAGCCTTATCACCATCACACATTAGAAAAAACAATTTTCTATCTTTCATAACAACACATTACAAGGAAAACAACAATAATGGAACTTCCCGTCCAAACCCTTTTACTACTTTTCCAAACTAGTGGTACTTCTCGAGAACTTATCCATAATGGTGGCCCTTCCATACACTATCCATCACCTTTTATAGTGAGACTTCCCACCCACTTCACACACCATCAACACAAGCCATAATAATTGACTCACCAACAATCATAAAGCACACTGAGTCCACACATTATGCACACAACCATTTCCAACACATGCCAAACACATCAATAAATCACCCATTTATTGAAAACCCA
Source organism: Viscum album (assembly GCA_963277665.1). Taxonomy (NCBI): domain Eukaryota; kingdom Viridiplantae; phylum Streptophyta; class Magnoliopsida; order Santalales; family Viscaceae; genus Viscum; species Viscum album. The sequence goes on from OY728164.1 coordinate 1,801,984,194, forward strand.
CTTTAAGTATTTTCCATTCCAAACTACATTTCTTATTGAAAACCAATTTACAAACCCATTTTAATAAACCTAAATAATCAACCAATTTTAAAATCTACATTTTAAAATCACACGACAAGCCCCCTTTTTTCAACAATATCCTATCTCACCCAAAATCCTCAAATCATCACCAAATGGGTTTCTACCAAGATTCTCACATCATATTCAAAATTAATTTCACAAAAAACAAATTAATTGCAATCAGGGTCTTAATTTCTAGCAAAGTGGAGTCGAGATAGATTCCAACAACCGTAGGGTTCAGGTGAAATCGACCTACAAGTAACTACACCACAAATACGAGAAAACTCTCCACCAAAACCACTATAGATATCCTTCCCTATCATGAAAAATCATTAATATCATCACTTAAGGAAAAAAACCCTAGATATACATGAAAATGATGTAGATCTAGAAAAAAAGAGAGGGAAGAGAGAAGATGAAAAATAAACCACAAAGAAACCAAAAGAGAAGACATACCCGAGATGAACCACCTTAAAACAATCAAGAAGACCCTTTGATTTGATTCCAAAGTGGGTGGGAGAGCCCCACTTAAGATCAAGGAATACAATGTAGGGTTCATATGGGAGAAGAAAGGATAGAGTTTTGGAAAATATTGACTAATCCCATTTTAATAAAAAACCATTTTAAACTGGCCGAATGGTTAGCTAGAATGGTTTGACAAACCATGCACTAACCGTGCGGATGCTACTGTTTGAACAGTGGTATCACATGGAAACCTAGGATTCTTGCATGGTTTCCCCTTACTGTGCTCAAACTGTGTAGCCTTAAAAAGGCCTCCAAACCTTTCAAAAACCTTTCCAAACTCTCCCAAAAATTTCCCAACCACTTCATGTGCATAAGAAGGTATAAAAAAGGGTCACATACCTCAAAATGAGTGTGCTATAACTCAGAAAAGGCTGATGCCCATCCTTTGGTTGTGGTGGAACATGTTACGAATACACCCCTTTTAGTTGCCTTTATAGATTTGGTTTTCCATTAGTTTTTGGATGGGGGAAATTATGAAGGTTTGTGTTCCTTGGATGGTTCTTCAAAATGGTGCATCTAGGTGGATGAACACCTTGGTTGGGTATTTATTAGAGAATAATTTTTCATTTTAATTGGTCTCCAGAATTACTTCAAGCTTATGGGGAAATGTTCTTATAGAGACACTTGTCAATGATGAAGGTTTCGTTTTCTTTAGTTTATCTCCTTCATGAGATTTTGTGGATATCATTTCGTCCGGTCTTTGGTTCTTCGCTGGTAGATCGATAATTCTTAGATCATGTAATTCTGATATGTCGCTGGACAAAGAGTCCTTTTTATGGTTTGGGTGAACTTCAGGAATGCTCCACTTAAAACCTGATCGGTGGAAGGTATGAGCTACATTATGAGTGTAGTAAAAAGTCCCTATTTTCTAATAAGTCCATAGTCAAAATTACCAGGCTCATCTATGCATGCATTTACATTGAAATATTGTTTGAGTGAGAGTAACTGGAGGTTATCTCTCTGGATTTGGGTTTGGGTTGTTCCACCTATGTTAAGGTTGAGTATGGTTGGGTTCCCAAAACCTATAGTTCCTACAGGGCTTCTGTGAACCACTTAAATTAGTGAAAGATGAACGTTAAACATGATTATCAATTGATTTGGACCAACGTTTCTCTAAGGAAGCATATTTATTAGATGAAGGATCAACCCCATACTTCTGTTGCAGATCTGAGTGGTAAGTTTCCTATTCATTCCCTTAAGAAGGTTGTGAGGGACTCCAAGGCTGCTTCATCCTCTGCTGGTAAATCTTTTTTTATTCCCCTATTGAGGAGGCTTCCTTGAGAGTGGATTTTTCATCATGTTAAACTATGTTGGTTCCCCTTGGTGCTTCAAAGGATGTTTTCCTCCCGGTTCATAATGATTTTGGTTGTTTATTGGGGAATCTCCCTAGAGATGAGGCTAGTTTTGGGGCTACAAGTTATGATTTGATGCACTCTCCTAGTCTTAGGGAGGATGGTTCACCTTCATCATACTTGAGGTCCCATGTCTAGGTTATCTTGGGTTCTTCTGTTTTAATTGATAATACTTTGAGAGATAAGATTATTAATGTCGATGAATGCAACTCTAGGAGGGTTTTAGTAATTATTGTATGCATTTTTTTCCAGTTGTGATCCCCCCTTAGCTTCTGATGATTAGGTTTTCAAGGATTGAGTTTTCTTAGGTGTGGTTGCTCATCATTTTTTTGCATGAAATTTTGCTCGATTGGTCTTCATTGTCCATTGTTGGAAGTCGTTTTGGATTCCTCGGTTTCAAAGGTGCCAGTGAGCAACACTAGTTTCTTGGTTTCAGTTCTTGAGTTGTGTTGGTGGCATGGTTTCATCATTTCATGGTAGGTACGCATGGGTAGTGGAGGTTTTAAGGTAGTGTGGTAGGTACTTGTGGGATCACTGTGGGTGATAAGTCAGTGTTAGGTTTCTTTTTTGGATGATGTCTCTTTGAGTTCGATGGAACCTAGGCTATTTCTCGACTTTTTTCTAGAGAGGTAGGTTCACCGTTCACTCAGTGTGTTTTCATTAGATGGTGCTTCTAGTTCTGGTAGTTCAATAAACTGTGTTTTGTCTTTGGTTTTTGGTTTTCTCACTACATATGTGTCGGACGATGAATTTTTCCTAGTTAGAATTTCATTGACACTCCTGATTCTACTTTTAGTGGTGTTGTTGGGTTTTTCTTTAGGTTCAGCCATTTGGGTCTGCTTTATCCATCATCATCATATTTGGCTAGTTGGTAGCTTTGTTGCGGGTGTAGGCTGTCAGGGGCCTGCTTCCTTCTATGTGCTCTCTCTGGAATCAGATTCGTCTCTCCAGGTTTTTATCTTGGAAAAACCTTGTTTGGGATTTTTTTGGAGGGGTTTGCGGCTCTTCTTCTTTGGTGGTTTCATGGTCTGGTTTGATTGTTGCTGGTTCGCTCTAGGTGCAGTTTATCAGATGGGACAACTAAAAAACCTCAAAACCCTAAAAACCCATAAAAACCCTAAAAATGTGAAAAAGAACTCTAATAACCCTTATAAACCCTTAAAAGCTAAAAATTCTAAAAACCCAAAAGACCCTAAAAACCCAAAAGACCCTAGAAACCCTGAAAAAACCTAAAAACCCACGAACAACCATAAAACCCTCAAAATCTCTAAAACCTTAAAAACCATAAAAATCCTAAAAACCCCTAAAAATCCATGAACATGTAAAAAAACATTAAAAACTCTAAAATCCCATAAAATCCCTAAAAACCATTAGAAACTATAAAACCCCTTAAAACCCATAAAACGTCAAAGAACACAAAAAATCTTAAAAAACCAAAAACTCAAAAAAACCCTAAATAACACAAAAAGACCCTAAAAACCCAAAAAACCCAAAAAACCCCTAAAGACCCTAAAAAATCCCTGAAAACTACTAAAAAACCTCACACTATCGAAAAAACCCTAAAAACCCTAAAACCCATAAAAATCCTAAAATACCCCTAAAATTCATGAAAATGTAAAAAACCCTAAATACCTTGAAAACCATAAAAACCTTAAAACCCCTAAGAAACCATGAAGACACTAAAACCCACTAAAAACTCTTAAAAACCCTAGAATCCCTAAAAATGTTTAAAAAATCCAAAAAACGTAAAAACCCTATGAAACTAAAAAAACCTAAACCCCAAAAAGATCGTAAAAACCCTAAAAAACTAAAAAACCCTAAAACCCCTGAAAAAACATACACCCCCCAAAATTCCTAAAAATCATAAAAAACCCTAAAAACCATAAAAATCCTAAAAAACTAAAAAAATACATGAAAACATAAAAAACCCCTAAAAATCCTAAAAAACACATGAAAGCCATGACCCCCCCCCCCAAACCCCCAAACACCAAAAAAATCGGAAAACCACTAAAAACTCTAAAAACCCTTAAAACTTCTAAAAATGTTATAAAAATATAAAAAACCCTAAAAAACTCAAAAAATCCTAAAAACCCAAAAAGCGCTTAAAGAACCAAAAAACCCCTAAAAACCATAAAAATTCTAAAACCCCCTAAAAAACCTTGAAAACATAAAACCCCCCTAAAACCACAAGACCCCTAAAAACCTTAAAAAACCTAAAAAACACTTAAAACTAATAAAAACTTTAAAAACCCTTTAAAACCCCAAATACATTAAAAAAACTCTAAAAAGCCTTAAAAGTTCTAAAAAAACAAAAAAAATCCAAAAATCCAAATGATCCTAAAACCCCTAAAAAACCCTAAAAGCCTCAAAACCACTAAAAACATTAAAACCCTTATGTTCCTAAATTCCCTAAAAACGCATAAAGACCATAAAAATCATAAAAGATCCCTAAAAATCCAAGAAAATGTAAAAAACATAAAAACCCTAAAAGACCCTTAGAAACCATAAAACTGCTAAAAACCTTTAAAAATCCTAAAAACCCTAAAAACACAATAATAATTCTAAAGCCCCTACAACGTTAAAAAACTCTAAATTTTTTTAAAAACCTTAAAAAACTCAAAAATAAACCTTTAAACCCAAAAAGACCGTGAAAACCCCAAAAAACCCTAAAACAACAAAAAAACCCTGAAAACCCCTAAAAACCCTCAAAATCACTAAAAACATTAAAAAAACATAAAAATCCTTAAAGACCCCTAAAATTAATAAAAACGACAAAATCTCTAAAAACCCTGAAACCCCCCTGAATTCCATAAAAAGAACTAAAGCCCTAAAAAGACACTAAAAACTCAAAAAACTATTAAAACCCCTATAATGTTAAAAAAATCTAAAAAACTTAAAAAGACTAAAAAACCCAAAAAATCCCTAAAAACCCAAAGAGCCCCTAAAACCCCTAAAAACACTAAAAACCCCTAGAAAACCCACAAAACCATCAAAATCCGTAAAAACCTAAAAACCCTAAAAATCATAATAATCCTAAAAAACCACCAAGAAACCCTAAAAATGGAAAAAACACAAAAAAAACCCTGAAAACCCCCTAAAAACCACTAAAACCCTTAAAAACTGTAAAAACACTAAAAACCAATTAAAAACCCTAGAATACCATTAAAAACTATAAAACCGTTAAAAAATATAGATTGCTAAAAAACAATAAAAGAACCATAAAACCCCAAAAAAATGAAAATCAATAAAAAACCCCAAAAAACCCCTAAAACCCATAAAAACCCTAAAAACCACTAAAAACTCTAAAATCCCTTAAAACCCTAAAAGCGTTAAAAAACTCTAAAAACCCTTAAAACCCATAAAAACTCAAAAAAAAACCTAAAAACCCAAAAGTCCCTAAAAACCCTGAAAACCCCTAAAACCCTAAAACCACTGAAAAACACCAAAAACACACAAAATCCCTAAAAACCCTAAAAAACCCTAAAAACCATAAAAATCCTGAAAAACCTCTGAAAATCCATGAATATGTAAAAAACACTAAAACACAAAAAAAACTCCTGAAAACCATAAAACCCTTACAAACCTTTAAAAACACTTAAAACCCCACTAAAAACTCTAAAAACCCATTAGACTCGTATAAATGTAAAAAAAACTCTGAAACCCATAAAAATTCTAAAAAACTAAAAAACCCCTAAAAACCCGTTACAAAATTAAAAACCCTAAAATCCCTAAAAATCTAAGACCCCTAAATCTATAAAAACCCTAAAAAACATAAATATCTTAAAAAATAATAAAAATCCATGAAAATGTAGAAAATCCAAAAAACCCTAAAACCCCTGGAAACCATAAAGACCCAAAAAACCTTTAAAGACCCCAAAATAGATAAAAATACAAAAAACCCACTAAAAACTATAAAAATACTTAAAACCCCTAAAAATATCAATAAAAACTCTAAAAACCCTTAAAACCCCTAAAAACACAAAAAACCCCAAATACCTAAAACCCAAAAAACCCATAAAAACCCAAAAAAACCATGAAGAACCAAAAAACCCTCAAAATCCCTAATAACCATAAAAAACATAAAAACCTAAAAAACCCATAAAAATCCATGAAAACAAAAAAAACCTAAAAAACTTGAAAACCCCCTGAAAACAATAAAACCCCCTAAAACATTAAAAAACCCTAAAAACTCATAAAAACCCATAAAAACCCTAAGAACCCATTAATTACTTTAAATACCCTTAGAACCCCTAAAAATGTTAAAAAACTCTAAAAAACCTTAAAAACCCTAATAAACTAAAAAAAACTAAAACCCCAAAAGACCCTAAAACCCAAAAAAACCCTAAAAACCTGAAAAAAAACCTAAAACCTCTCAGAATCCCTAGAAACCCTTAGAACCATAAAAATTATAAAAAACCTTAAAATCCATGAAAATGTGAAAAACCCTAAATACCATGAAAAACCATTGAAAACAATAATACCCCTAAAATCATTGAAATATCCTAAAAACCCATAAAAGCCCAAAAAACTCTTAAAATCATTAAAACCCCTAAAAATGTTAAAAACTATAAAATCCATATAAACCCGAAAAACTAAAAAAATCCTAAAAACCCAAAATACCCGAAAAATCTTGAACCCCCCCCCCAAACCTAAAGGACCTAAAAATCCCAAAAACCCCTAAAAACCCATAGAAACAATAACAATCCTAACCCCCCCCCCAAAAAAAATCCATGAAAACCAAAAAAACCCTAAAAAAATTGAACCCCCCCAGAAAACCATAAAATCCCTAAAATCCTTAAAAACCCTAAAAACCTAAAAATCCTAAAACCACTAAAAACTCTAAAAACTCTTTAAACCCCTAAAAACGGTAAAAAGCTCTAAAAAACGTTAACACCCTTAAAAAACTCAAAAAATGTGAAACACCTAAAAAGAAAATAGAAACCTATAAAACCCCTAAAAACCCCACAAACCCCAAAAAATCCCAGAAACCCTAAAAACCCTAAAAACCCTAAAAACCCTAAAACCCAGCCATGTTGTGAACACGGCCAGTGATGGAATTCTGCATGAGAGAGAAACTTTCATGGATGACTCTACATCATCCCCCGCCCCAAAGGAGGTAGCAGAAAGTTCTATTCAATCTACCACGACCTAAAAATATAAAACCCTTAAAAACACTGAAAAGCATAAAAACTCCTACAACTTTAAAAACCTAAATACCCTAAAAACAAAGAAAAACCCCAAAAACCCCATTAAGTACTCTAAAACCCTTAAAATCCCTAAAAATGTTGAAAAAAAATCAAAAAACCTTTTATAACCCTAAAAAAATCAAAGAAACCCTAAAACCTCAAAAGACGCAAAAAACCCAAAAAAACTGAAAAACCTCTCAAAATACCTAGAAACCCTGAAAACCATTAAAATCCAAAAAAACGCCTACAAATCCATCAAAACGTAAAAACGTAAAACACTAAAAAACACCTAAAAACCATAAATACCACTAAAATCATTAAAATCCCATAAAAACCATAAAAACCCTAAAAACCCACTAAAAAATCTTAAAATCCTTCAAAACTTTAAAAATGATTAAAACTCTAAAATATGTAAAAACACCAAAAAACTAAAAAAATCCCTAAAAACCAAATGACCATAAAAATCATGAAAAAAATCAGAAAACCAGAAAACTCTCAAAATCTCTAAAACCCCTAAAACCCCCCCAAAACCCCCTAAAAACAATAAAAATCCTAAAAAACCCCCAAAAAATCCATGAAAAATGTAAAAAAACCTAAAAACCTTGAATACCCCATGAAAACCATAAATACTCCTAAAATCCGTAAAACCCCTAAAAACCCTAAAACCCCTAAAAACTCTAATACCCCTTTAAACCCCTAAAAATGATAAAAAACTCTAAAAAACCATAAAAACCTTAAAACTCTAAAAAACCCTAAACCCACAAAACCACAATGGAAATCCAGAAAACCACTAAAAACCCTTAAAAACCCTTAAAACCCCTTAAAATCCCAAAAACCCTAAAAACCACATAAATCTTAAAAACACCCAAAATCCCTAAAAATGTAAAAAACCTAAAAACCCCCTTAGAAACCTCTAAAAACCATAAAAACCTTAATAACCCTAAAAACCCATTAACACCCTAAGAAAATAACAAAATCTCTAAAAACCCCTAAAATCCGTAAAAATGTTAAAAAACTCTAAAAACCTTTAAAAGACTAAAATATCAATAAAAACACAAAAAATCCAAAAATAATGTAAAAACCCTAAAACCCCTAAAAATCCCTTAAAATGGCTAGAAACATTCCAAAAGCCTAAAAACCCAAAAAACCAAAAAAAAAACTAAAAAACCCACAAAAGACCATGAAAACATAAAAACCCTAAAAGCCCTGAAAAACCCCTGAATCCATAAAACCCCTAAAACCATAAAAACCCTAAAAATCGATAAAAGCTATAAAAACCATTCAGACCCATAAAAACAATAAAAACTATAAAAAACCTTTAAAACTAAAAAATACTCAAAAAATTCCTAAAAACACAAAAAAAACGCTAAAAACCCAGAAAAAAAATTAAACCCCTAAAAATCATAAAAACAATCAAAAGCGAAAAACACCCAAAAAACCATAAAAATCCTAAAGCCCCCCCCCCAAAAAAAAAAATCCATGAAAACGTAAGAACCCTAAAAACCATGAAAATCCCTTAAAAATCATAAAATCCCCTAAAAACCTTAAAAAACCCTAAAACCCCATAAAAATGTTAAAAACCACTAAAAACTCTAAAAACCCTTAAAACCCCTAAAAACGTTAAAAAACTATAAAAACCCTTAAAACCCATAAAAAAACCAAAAACCCCCTAAAATCCTAAAAGATCCTAAAAACCCTTAAAAACCCTAAAACCCCTGAAAAACTATAAAAACCCTAAAAAATAATAAAAAAACATAAAATCCTAAAAATCAATGAAAACATTAAAAACCATAAAAACCCTAAAATCCCCCCAAAAAACCATAAAACCCCTAAAAATATTTAAAAACCCATAAACCCCTAAAAAACATAAAACTCTAAAAACCCTTAAAACCCCTCAAAACGTTAAAAAACTCTAAAAAATCTTAAAAACCCTAAAAAACTCAAAATAAAACAATAAAAAACTAAAAATACCCAAAACTGCTGAGAAACACTAAAAACCTAGGAAAACCCCTAAAAACCCTCAAAATCCAAAAAACACTAAAAATCCATAAAAATGTAAAAAAACTAAAAAGGCCCCAAAAATACATGAAAATGTATAAAACCATAAAAAACATGAAGAAACCCTAAAAAACTTTGAAAAGCATAAAAAACCCCAAAAATCATAAAATACTCTAAAATCCCATAAAAACCATAAAAACTACTAAAAACCCTTAAAAACTCAAAAGACGTTAAAAACTCTAAAACACCATAAAAACCCTAAATACTCAAAAACCCCATAAAAACCAAAAATGACCCTTAAAATCCTTAATAAATATAAAAATACTATAAACCTTTGAAAACCATAAAATCCCTTAAAATACCTAGAAACCCTAAAAAACCCTAAAAATCAATGAAAACATAAAAAATCCAAAAAACCCTAAAAAACCCCTGAAACCCATAAAAACCCATAAAAACCTTAAAAACACATAAAAAGTATAAGAAATCTCTAAAAACTCTAAAAGAACCTTTAAACCCACAAAAACCTCAAAAAATCAAAAAACCAAAAAGACCCTAAAACCCCTAAAAGGCAATAAAAATCCTAAAAGAATCCTAAAATTCCATGATAATTAAAATCCCATAAAAACCATGAAAACCCCTAAAAACTATAAAAACACCTAAAAACCTTAAAAACTATAAAACCCCATAAAAACCCACTAAAAATTCTAAAAAACCTTTAAAACAGTAAAGAACGCCATAAAAATGTTAAAATACTCTAAAAAAATTAAAAACACTAAAAAAACTCAAAATACCCTAAAATACCAAAAAACCCTAAAAACCCTAAAAACCATAAAAATACTAAAACCCCCTAAAAATCCATGAAAATGTAAAAAACACAAAAACCTTGAATACCCCTTGAAAACCATAAAACCCTCTAAAAACCATGAAAGCCCCTAAAAATCGATATAAACCCTAAAAACACTAAAAACCCTTAAAACCCCAAAAAATATTAAAAAACTCAAAAAAACCTTAAAACCCCTAAAAACTAAAAAACATTTTTTTGAAAAGAAAATAGACCGAGTATATAAAATAGAAAAGGAATTGAAGTACAAGAGGGTCACCCAAAGGGTGAAACAAACTACAAAAAATGACTTCTACCAATAGAAATTTAGTGACAGATAATATATCTGTTGGAAAAAATTAATAATTCTAACAGATACTGAGTTTTGTTGATACTAAATTCAAGTAAAAACATTTACCTTTACCAATAAATGGATTATTTTTTTAATTGTTTAATATCAACAAATATTTTACCAAAAATTTATTTTTTCACTCTATAATGTTAAAACCAATAATTTTTTCTATAAAAAAAATATATAATTGTTATTTCTAATTACTATTAAATTTTTTTAAACATATAAACATGTTGCTATTATTTATTAACTAAACATAAATCATTTATAAACAAAAAAAACTTTGTTAACACCAATCAGGTGTTTATAAAAAAATATGTTGATATTAAAAAAAATAAAACGATTATAAGACAAATTTTTAATTTAATCACTAAAAATAATGTATATATTAACAAAGATATCTCAACAAATATTAATCATAGATTGAAAATTTTAATTAATATATATTTTATATGAAACAAATTAGAATTATATCTTAGATATATTTTATTAGGATGAGTTTTAAGAAACATAATCAAAAGATAAAATGAAAAATAAAATGGAAATAACGAGCAAAATCATAATCCCCCATTTGTGTTTTCCCCACACGGTCGCGTCTCCCCTCTCTCAGCTTCTTCGTCAGCCGGGTCTCCACACTAGCCACCTCTACCAGCACTAGTTGTGCTCACATGCCCCATTACTCACCATTGCCTGCATTGACACCCACACCCCTGATTCTCCACCACTTCTTATACCACTATGTCCACTGATGTTCAGTGGATTTTTTCTTATTTCAACTATAAACCCTAAAATGCTAAAAATAATAAAAATCATAAAAATGCTAAAAATAATAAAATGCTAAAAATAACAAAAATCATAAAAAACTCCTAAAAATCCATGAAAACATAAAAAACCCTAAAACCCATAAAATCCCTAAAAACCATTAAAAACTCTAAAACACCTTAAAACCGCTTGAAAATGTTAAAAAATTCTAAAAACCATAAAAACAATAAAACTGAAAAAAAAATGAAAAAAACCCCTAAACCCCCTAAAAGACCCTAAAAAATCTAAAAAACCATGAAAACCCAAAATATCCTAAAAACCCAAAAAATCCATCAAAATCCCAGAAACCCCTAAAAACCCTAATAACCAAATAAGTCCTAAAAACCACTAAAAATATGTGAAGACGTAAAAAACCCTAAAAATCCTAAAACCCCCTAGAAATAATAAAAACCCCTAAAACATTAAAAAACCCTAAATCCCATAAAAACTCTACAACCCCACTAAAAACTCTAAAACCCCTTAAACCCTAAAAAACTCAAAATAACCCCTTAAGACCCTCAAAATCTGAAAAAACTATGAAAACCCTAAAATCCATAAAAACCCAAAAAACCCATAAAAATCAATGAAAGCATAAAAAAACACTGAAAATCCCCTGAAAAAACAAAAAAACCCACAAAACCATAAAAACCAATAAAAACCTTAAAACCACTAAAAACACTCAAAACAATTTAAATGCCTAAATTTTTTAAAAGCTCTAAATAACCTTAAAAACCCAAAAAATCAAAAAATAAAAATAAAATCTTAAAAGACCCTAAAACCCCTGAAAACCCCAAAAAACACAAAAAAACTCAAAACACCCTAAAAACCCTCAAAAACCCAAAAAACCCTAAACACCCCCTATAGAACATAAAAATTCTCAAAACGCATAAAAATACATGAAAACATAAGAAACCCTAAAAACTCTAAGAAACCTTTGAAAACAATAAAAATCCCTTAAAACTATAAAAACCTTAAAAACACATAATAACCATAAAAACCACTAAAAACTCTAAAAACCCTTTAAACTCATGAAAAATTTAAAAACTCATAAGAAAACCTTAAAAACCATAAAAAACTCAAAAAAACCCCAGAAAACCCAAAAGATCCTAAAAACCAAGAAAAACCCTAAAATCCCTCAAATAACCCCAAAAATCCTAGAAAACCCTAAAACCATGAAAATCCTAAAAACCACTAAAATTCCATGGAAACATGAAAAAAACATTAAAACCTAGAAAAACCACTAAAAACCATAAAAACCCCTAAAACCCTTAAATAACCTAAAAACTCTAAAACCATAAAACTCTAGACCGTTAAAACACCTCAAAATCTCAAAAAATTCTAAAAACCATAAAACCTTAATTAAATAGAAACTAAAACCTAAAAAATAAAAGGTTATGGATCTCTTGATGGATATTAGGGGGATGCTTGGGCGTAGAGGTAGTGAGGAGCCTGTAGACCGTCTATTCCTTGTGAGGTTCTTAAATAGAGTAGTATCCTTCTACTGAACTTCACTTTGGCAGTTTAAGGGCTTATCAGGACACGACTATTTTTTGGAGGCTCCCTCAGATGGATGAATATAAGTTGGAAGGAAACGGTCTTGCTCAGTCCAAGGATGGAGATGGAATCTCTGTAGAGGTGAAGGGAGTTGATTCCTCAGTCGGTTGTGAAGGGTGTGAATCCTCCATTCAGGAACGCTACTTGTTCTCCCCTGGTGGAGGTACCTTTTTTTCCCTAATCCTATTGAGGGTGGGATTTTGGAAAAGGGGGCTTGTTTAGGGGTTGAGGAGGCTGAGGTTTTCTTGAATGGTCTCCTAGTTAGTTCTTCTACAATAGTTTTGGATACCTAGTGTTCGGTTCTTACATATGGTGGTTTTGCAGATAGTAGTGCTTAGGGAGGATCAACATAGGTTGATTCCCATATTTTGGCTATGGTGGTGCCTGTTTCAGCTGCACCCCCTTAATTTTCTTCTTTAGATTTTGTTTTCCATCAACAATTGGATGGGAGGGAATTTATGAAGGTTTGTGTTCCTCGACCAGTTATTCAGAATGGTGGTTTTAGGTGGAGTAACCCATTGGTTGGTTATTTTTTAGAGAATAAATTCCCCTTTTTGTTGGTCTCCAAAATCACTTCAGATGTGTGGGTAAGGGATCTTATAGAGATGATCATCAATGATGAAGATTTCTTTTTTATTTTGTTTCTCTCCTTTTCTAAATATTGTGTACATCCTTTCATTGGTTCCTTATTTAATTACTGGTAGATTGATAATTAATATATCATGTAAGCTAGGTATGTTGATAGAAAAAGAGTCCTCTATTTTTTTGGTTTGGTTGAAATTCAGGAACGTCCCACTTGAAGCTTGGTCAGTGGAAGGTCTGAGCTACATCATGAGTGTGGTTGGCAAGCCCCTCTTTGCTAATAAGTCCACAGTCAAAATTATTAGGATCATATTTACGTGCATTTTCATTAAAATATTGATTTAGAATGAGTTACTAGAGGTAATCTTTCTCGATTTAGGTTCAGGTTATTCCGCCACTATTAAGGTTGAGTATGGTTGGGTTCCTAAAACCTGAAGTTCGTTTAGGGTTTTTGGGCACCACTTCAATCAGTGAAAGATGAACATTAAGCATGATTCTCAATCAGGATGGACCAATGTCTCTATGAGGAACTATGTTTATAAGATGAAGGATCCACCCCATGTTGTTATTCATGATTCGAGTGGTATGTTTCCTATTCATTCAATGAAGAAGGATGTGAGGGAATCCAATGTTGCATCATACTATGCCAATAAATCTGGTTTTATTCCTCCTATTGTATCAAATCCCTTGATAGTGGAAGTTTCATCGTGTTCAATCAAGCCGGTTCCCCCTGGTGCTTTGAAGTACGATTGCCTCCTGATTCATAATGCATTTTGTTGTTTATCGGAGAATCTTCCTGGGGATGAGGCTAGTTTAGGGGATGTGGGTTCTACTTTGATGCACTCAAATGATCTCAGGGAGAATGGTTATACTTTATCATACTTGAGGTCCCATGGCTAGGTTATCTTAGGTGATTCTATTTTAACTGATAATCCTTTGAGGGATAATATTTTTAAGGTTGATGAATGTGACTTGAGGAGGGTTCCAGTAATTACTCTACCCAATTTTTCTAGTTCTGATCCTCCATTGGCTTCTGATGATTAGGTTTTTATGGATGGTGTTTTATTGGGTGTAGTTTCTCGTTAGTTTTTGTTTTGTGGATGGAGTTTTTTTATTGATTGGTCCTTGTTAGTCATTATGGGAAGTCGTTCTAGATTCCCCGTTTCTAAAGGCTCCAGCAGGAGACACCAGTTTATTGGTTTCAGTTCTCGAGTTGCATTGCTGGCAGGGTTTCATCATTTTGTGCTAGGTGCATGTGGTTAGTACAAGTTTCTAGGTAGTGTTGAAGTTACTCATGGGTTCCATGGGTGATGAGTCAATGTAAATTTTATTTTTTGGTTGATGTCTCTTTGAGTTTTATGGAACCTTGGCTATTCAGAGTTTTTTTTCTAGAGAGGGAGGTTCATCATTCACTTAGTGTTCTATTATTAGATGGTGATTCTGGTTCAACTAGTTCAATGGAACATGTTTTATATTTGGTTTTTGGTTTTCTCTTTGCTGATTCATCGATCAATGATATTTTTCCTCTTAAAATTTCTTTGATATGGTGGTTTTCCTTTTTCATTGGTGTCAAAAGTTCGTCTTTGAATCATTTTTCATCATCTTGGATATTGATGACTATTGGTTTCAGGATTTGGTCATCTTGTAGTAGTTGTATGGAGGTTCAACAAGATGTTTTCGGAGTTCCTTCATCAGTAACCTAGGTTAGATGACCCTTTTGCTTCACGATTTTGTAGGTTTTCATCTCGACAATAGGCGATGCTGTTCTGGATGGCTTTTGTCTAGTGCTGGGTAGTGGTGCGCTTGGTTTTCCTTCATCATTTCCCTTGCTTATCTCTTCTGCAATTCTAGTTATACTTTCAGTGGTTCTATTAGTTTTCGCTTTGGGGTCATCCTTTTGGGTCTGCTTCCACCATCGCCATCATCTTTGGCTGGTTGGAAGCTTCATTGAGGGTGTGATCTAATGGGGGTATGTTTCCTTCTTCGTGCTCTCTCATCCATCAGCTTCTTCTATCAGGTATATATATTGGCTAAACCTTTTTATGGACATTTTTTGGTGGGGTTTGTGTCTCTTATTCTCTGGTGATTCCATGGTTTGGTTCAATTTTTTATAGTTCATTGTGGGTGCATTTGATCTAATGGGAAGCTTCACTTTTTAGGAACTTCTAGTTTTTTCTTGTACCTTTAGATCATTTCATGGACTACGTCAGCCTCATGGCTTTTTTTGTGTCTCAATATCTAGGTTTCCTAATCTCGGGTTGAGGATTGTAGTGTGGTTCTTCCTTCATATGCCCTTGTAGTTTTTGATCATTCTTGGTTCGTTGAAGGTGCGGATGATCGTTTTGGACATATCGTGTCATTTCTCTTGGTTTTTCTTGAGAGTGATTATGGTTGTGTGGATATTGAAATGTTAGATGATAGATGTGTTTTGCAGAGTAGAGAATTTTTGTGTTTCTGGGTGTTGTTTTTTGGGATTTGGCCATTTGGAGGGCGGTTGTTGTTGTTTGGAGCATACCAGTTTTGCAGGGTTTGGACCCATGCCTCGGTTATGTTGTGGCATGTCTCGGGGTGCAGAGGGCAGCCTATAGCTGGCTGGTGATTTTTTTGGGTTTAGTTTGGCCAAATGGGTTCCATCATCTATTCCTGTGAGAGGTTTATTGTTGGGATGCTTGGGCTGGTTAGGGTGCTGGAGGCGGTTGGTGTAGGTGTTAGATTAGCCGGTGCTTGGAGGTGTGGGTGGGTGGTGTGAAGGTGTGCTAGTGGCATTAGTTCTAGGTGCAAGCTTTTGTTTAGGGTTGTGGAGTGTGGGATTCTCGTTGTTTTGTGTTGGAGGAATTGTTGATGCTTCTCCGATGGCTTGTATGTCTTGGGTTTGGTTTGGTTTTATTTTGGTCTCATTGCGTGCTTTCATGCCAGTTGTCCCACCCTTGGGGTGATCATTTGTACTAAAATTCCTCAACTTTTGTTATATACTATGTTCTATAGGCCTTTCAAAAAAACCCTAAAAACTGAAAAGACCATAAAAACCCTAAAAACCCTTAAACACCTGAAAACCCCTAAAACCCGCCAAATCCCTAAAAACCTTAAAAATCCCAAAAAAACCCATAAAAATCCTAAAAAACCCCTAAAAATCCATGAAAATGTTAAAAACTCTAAAAACCCTCATAAACCCTTAAAAACAATACTACCCCTAAAAACCTTAAAACCCCCCATAAAAACCCTAATAACCAATAAAAACTCTAAAATACCTTTAATCCCCCCCTAAAAATGATAAAAAACTCTAAAAACATTGAAAACCCAAACTAAAAAAACTGTAAAAACCCAAAACAACCCTAATAACCCTAAAAATACCAAAAACACTAAAAAACCCAGCAATAACCCTTAAAACCCTCAAAATACCTAAAAACCCTAAAAAACAATAAAGACAATAAAAATCATAAAAATCCATGAAAACAGAAAAAAATCCCTAAAAACCCTAAAAACCCCTAAAAACTATAAAAACACCTAAAAAACATAAAAACCCAAAAAACCTATAAAAATCATAAAAATCAACTAAAAACTCTTAAAACCCCTAAATACATTAAAAACAATAAAAACCCTTAAAAACTCTAAAAAACTCAAAAAACCCCTAAAATCCCAAAAAGACCCTAAAAACCCTGAAAACCCATAAAAACCTTCAAATTCACTAAAAACCCTAAACACCATAAAAATCCAAAAAAACCCATAAAAATCCATGAAAACATAAAAAACCTTAAAAACCTTGGAAACACATAAAAACCATAAAAAACACTAAAAACCTTAAAAACCCTAAAAACTCATAAAAACCCTAGAAACCCAATAAAAACTCTAAAAACCCATTAAATCCCTAAAAATATTAAAAAACCATAAAAAACCTTAAAACCCTAAAAAACTCAAAAAAACACTGAATCCCAAAAAGACCCAAAAAACCAGAAAACCCCTAAAAACCCTAAAAACACTAAAATCCATAAAAATATTAAAAAATTCCAAAAATCGATGAAAAGGTAAAAAACTTGAAAATCTCAAAAATTCCCAAAAGCCAAAAATCCACTAAAAATATTCAAAATCATTAAAAACCCATAAAACCCTAAATAAACTGAGGACTCTAAAAATGGTTAAAACCCATAAAAATGTTAAAAACTCTAAAAAATCAGAAAAGGCTAAAAAAACCCTAAAAACCCAAAAGACCCTAAATACTATAAAAATCCTAACAAACCCCAAACCCCTAAAAACCCCTAAAACCCATCCAAAACCCTAAAGACCCTAAACAATCCTAAAAACCATAAAAAATCGAAAAACCCCTAAAATTCCATGAAAACGTAAAAAATCCAAAAACCCTAAATACCCTTAAAAACCATAAAACCCCTAAAAACCTTAAAAAACCTAAAACCCATAAAATCCCTAAAAACCCTAAAAAAAACTCTAAACCCTCGAAAAACCTTAAAAACTCTAAAAACCATAAAAACTCAAAAAAAACCAAAAAATACCAAAAAATACACAAAAAACCCCTAAAAACACTAAAACCCCTAGAAAAAACCCTTAAAACCAAAAAATCTCTAAAATCCCCAAAAAGCCCAAAAACTGCAAAAACACTAAAAACCCCACAAAAAAATCATGAAAACATAAAAAAACCATAAAACTCCTGAAAACCCCCTAAATTCAATAAAAACCCCTAAAACCCCTAAAACCTCTAAAACACATAATAACCCTAAAAACTCTAAAAACTCTAATAACACATAAAGCCCATAAAAACATTAAAAAATTATAAAAAAACATAAATCCATAAAAAATAAAAAAAACCCAAAGAATCCTAAAAATGTGAAAAAACACTAAATATCCCATGAAAAACCCTAAAAACCCTGAAAACCCTCAAAAACCTAAAAATCCCTAAAAACCATAAAAATCCAAAAAAACCCCTAAAAATCTATGAAAAAGTAAAAAAACCCTAATACCCTAACCCCCCCCCCCCCCAAAAAAAATAAAAACCTCTAAAAACCTCAAAAAACCCAAAAACCCTTGAATACCACTAAAAACTCTAAAAACCCTTTATGTCCATAAAAACGCTAACAAATCTAAAAAACCTTGAAACCCCTAAATAACTCAAAAAACCATAAATACCCCAAAAGATCCTAAAATTCCGTCAAAACACTAAAAACCATAAAAACCCCGAAAAGAACCTAAAAACCATCAAAATCTGTATAAAACCCAGAAACCCCTCAAAACCATAAAAACTCTGTAACCCCCAAAAAATCCATGAAAACGTAAAAAACCCTAAAAACCTTGAAAACCCCCAAAAACCATGAAACCCCCGAATACCATAAAAACACTAAAATTAAATTGCAACACAAAAAAACACCTAAAAATTTAAAAAACCTTAAAAAGACTAAAAAACTCAAAAAAAACCTAAAAACCCAAAAGGACCCTCAAAACCTAGAAAACCCTAAAAGGCTCTAAAAAACTCTAAAAACCATAAAAATACTAAAAACCAATAAAAATCCACGAAAATGATAAAAACCCTAAAAACCCATAAAAACCCCTCAAAACCACTGAAAACTATAAAGAATTGATAAACCCCTCAAAAGTTAAACTCTAAAAAACCATAAAAACCTTAAAAAAATAAAATAAAAACCTAAAAACCAAAAGAGACCCTAAAAACCATGAAAAATCCTAAAAAGAAAAAACCCCCTTAAAACCCCTAAAAACCATTAAAATCCATAAAAACCCAAATAACCTTAAAAATAATAAAAATCCTATAAAATCCCTAAAATCCATGAAAACATAAAAAACATTAAAAACCCTGAGAAGCCCGAAAAACCCATAAAAACCCCTAAAAAACTAAAATACCCTAAAACACATAAAATTGATTAAACACTCTAAATACTCTAAAACCCCTCAAAACCCCTAAAGATGTTATAAAAACTCTAAAAAACCTTAAAAACCATAAAAAAACTAAAAAAACCTAAAAACTCTAAACCCCCAAAAAAAGAACTAAAAACCCTAAAAACCCATAAAACCCCAAGAAAATCCCTAAAACCCACAAATTCCCTAAAAACCTTAAATCCCCTAAAAACCCTAAAAACAATAAAAATCCCTAAAAGCCCCTAATAGTCACTGAAAACGTAAAAAATCCTAAAAACCATTAAAAACCGTGAAAATCATAAAAACCCCTAAAATCCTTAAAAAATCCTAAAAACCCATAAAACCCATAAAAACCCACTAAGAACTCTAAAAAAACCTTTAAACTTTAATTTTTTTTAAAACTCTAAAAAACCCCCAAAACCCAAAAGAACTAAAATAACTGAATAAACCCACAATGACCCTAAAAACCCTAAAGACCCTAAAAACCCCTGAAAACCCTAAAAAACCTAGAAATCCCTAAAACCCCTAAAAATCACTAAAAACCCTAAAAACCCCTAAAAACCATAAAACACCCTAAAAACCATAAAAACCATAAAAACCCACAAAAACCCTAAAACCCACTCCAAATGTTTAAAAACATTCAAACCCACTAAAAACGTAAAAAAACTATAAAAAACCATAAAACCCCTAAAAACTCAAAAAATCCTAGAAACCTAAAAAGACCCTAAAAATCCTAAAAAACCCTTAAAACATAAAATCCCTTGAAAAACTAAAAAACCCATCAAAATCCCTAAAAACCCCAAAATACCATAAAACCCATAAAAATTCTAAAAATCCCTAAAAATCCATAAAAACATAAAAAACCATAAAAACCCGAACACCCCCTAAAAATCCTAAAAACCCCTAAAAACCATAAAAAATCCTAAGACCCCATAAAACCCACAAAACCACTAAAAACTATAAAAACTATAAAAACTGTTAGGACCCTGAAAATTGTTAAAAAACTCTATAATCCTTTAAAACTGAAAAACTCCAAAAAATCCCTAAAAACCCAAAAAGTTCCTAAAAACCTTGAAAAATCCTAAAAACCCTAAAAACACTAAAAAACCCTTGAAAACCCATAAAAACCCTAAAAACCCCCAAAAAACCATAAAAATCCTAACAAATCCAAAAAAAATATTTGAATACATAAAAATCCCTAAAAACCTAAAAAACTAAAAAAACACAATACCCCCTAAAATCCTTAAGAAACACTAAAAACCCTAAAACCACTATAAACCCACTAAAACTCTAAAACCCTTTAAAACCACTAAAAACCTTATAAAACTCTAAAAACCCTTAAAAACCTGAAAAAACTCAAAGAAACCAAAAATTCCAAAAATAACCTAAAAATACAGAAAATACTAAAACCCCTAAAAACCCTAGAAAACCCCTAAAAATCCTAAAAATTCCATAAAACCCTAAAAACACTAAAACCCATAAAAACCTAAAAACCCATAAAAATAGATGAAAATGAGAAAAACCCTAAAAATCCTAGAAGACCCCTTAAAACCTCTAAAAATCACTAAAAGCTATTAAAAATGATAAAGAAACAATAAAAATTCTAAAAAACCCTTTAAATCCCTATTTTTTTTAAACTCTAAAAAACCTTAAAAATGCTAAAAAACTCAAAAAAACCCTAAAAACCCAAAGGAACCTAAAAACCATGAAAACCCCCCAAAACCCCCCAAACCCCTAAAAATCCAAAAAAACCTTAAAAACCATAAAAATCCTAAAAAACCTTAAAAATCCATGAAAACCTAAAAAACCCTAAAAATCCTGAGAAAACCCTAAAAACCCTAAAACCCCCAAAACCATAAAAACTATAAAAACCCATAATATCCCAAGAAATCACTTCCAAAAACCCTTAAAACCCCTAAAAACATTCAAAACACTAAAAAACCTTAAAAACCCCAAAAAACACAAAAAAAAACATTAAAATCCAAAAAGACCCTAAAAATCCTTAAAACCCCAAAAAACCCTAAAACCCCACAAAATCCCTAAAACCCCTAAAAACACTAAAATCCATAAAAAAATAAATAATCCATGAAAATCCATGAAAACATAAAAATCCCTAAAAACCCTAAACCCCCCCTGAAAACTATAAAAAAACCCTAGAAACATTAAAAACACTAAAAATATAAAAAACCTCAAGAACCACTAAAAACTATAAAAACCCTTTAAACACCTAAAAATATTAAAAATATAAAAAACCATAAAACCCTGAAGACGATAAAACCCCCTAAAAACATAAAAAATCATAAAATCCCAGAAAAACTGTAAAACCACTAAAAACACTAAAAATTCATAAAAACCATAAAAAACCTAAAACCCCTGAAGATCATAAAACCCCTAAAAACCTTAAAAACCCTAAAACCCATAAAAAACCTAAAAACCATTAAAAACTCTAAAAACCCTTAAAACACATAAAAACCTTAATATTTTCTAAAAAACCTTGAAGCCCCTAAGAAACTCAAAAAATACTTAAAAACCCTAAAGACCCTAAAAACCCTGAAGAAACCTAAAAACCCTAAAACCCCAAAAAACCATCTAATGCTTGATTCTCAAGGTTTCCTTATCTTCATAATGTAGGGATATGGGTGAAGGATGTGGTTCATAGCTATGTGGTGGATGATGGGTATGGATATTGGATAAATTTAGTCAATCAAAGATATAAGGAGAGTTACATACTACTTAGAAAACACACTCAAGGGAGGGGTGCGATGTCCAGTCCACAAACAAATGCACTTGTGTTGAGGCACGAAATTGGTGGCTTTGTGATCTCAGATCCCCAATCTATGTTATATATTGACATGGAAGGAATGAACAAGATCAAAGGAAGATAGTAATGATCCTTGCCTTGCAAAAACAATGTAACGATCATCACAATGGAGTGAATAAACTCATAGAGTCTTACTAATGCAAACTTAAATGTGAATACAATGCCATGTGGTGGCTATTTATAGGAAAGGGGTGGAAAAAAAGGTCAATGGTCTAATACACTAAAGTCATAAATATTATTTCTACCTTGACACCATAATGTAAAAAAAAGTTACTATCTAACAATGAATTTATAAAAAGTAGCATATGTATTTCAACCCATAGCCCATCAGATTTTACTTTGAGTACCTATCCCACTGGATCTAACTTTGTTATCCAACTATTCCATTTTAGAATTATCCATGTGGTAAAGGCTTCCAAAATTCATGTAACCATGTTGGTCAATTATTAAACATCATGTTTGGGCTTGAATAAGTGAGATAATAGGCCCATTTTCTCCATCCATGCAAGGAAGATCCATTAGGCCATTAATGAAGTGATATGGGAACCTATGGTTGAATTCAACCTCTTTAATCTCTCTCACATCATCGGGGCTTGCAAATATAGTGGTATAGGTAATCAAAGTCAAATCTGGTGGGATATGGGTTGAAAGACATGTGCTACTTTTTCTAAAAGT
Source organism: Viscum album (assembly GCA_963277665.1). Lineage (NCBI taxonomy): Eukaryota > Viridiplantae > Streptophyta > Magnoliopsida > Santalales > Viscaceae > Viscum > Viscum album. Next base: position 1,802,006,797 of record OY728164.1, read on the forward strand.
CATTGTTGTACTTTAACTTTTTTACTTTAAGGGGACAAGGTAGGAATTGGTTTTATGAATTTAGGGTATTATAACCTTGACCTTTTTTTCCACCACTCGTCTATAAATACCCACCCCATGGCATTGAATTCTCATTCAATATTTCATTAGTGAAACTATGTGAGCTTATTATCTCCAATGTGGGGATTGTTACCATATTCCCTTGCTCTTGTGTATTCTTTCCTTATCAGTATATATGTAAGATTGATGATCCAAGATCACAAATCCACCAATTCTGTACCTCAAACCAAGTGAATTGTTGTGAGTATTGGCCTTCACACCCCTCCCTTATGTACGTTATCTAATTAGTAGATCGTGCTCCTTATAATGTTGATTGACTACTTTTATCCACTATCTATCACCATCATCCAACACATAGATTGGAACCACATCCTTCTTTTGCTGCCATACGCTGTGAAGAGTGTTCCACTCCGAGAATCTTGTATCATAGGTTTTTCATGATTTTTTAGGGGTTTGGGTTTTTTGGTTTCTACAAGGTTTTTAGGGTCTTTTTCGGTTTTTAGCTTTTTTGAGTTTTTAGAGGTTTTTATGTTTTTAAGAGTTTTAACGGATTTTAATGTTTTTAGTGGGTATTGAGGGTATTTATGGGTTTTATTTTTTTTAAGGTTTTTAGGGGTTTTTAAAATTTTTAGTGGGTTTTAAGGTTTTTTCTCGGTTTTTATGGTTTTTAGGGTTTTAATGTTTTTTAGAGTTGTTGTTCAAAATATGGGTTTTAAGAGTTTTTTAATGTTTTTATGTGTTTATGGATTTTTATAGTTTTTATTGGTTTTCAAGGTTTTTTGGTTTTTTAGGTTTTTAGGGGTTTTATGGGTTTTAGGGGGGTTAGGGTTTTTATTTATTTTTATGTACTCATGGATTTTCATGGGTTTTTTAGGATTTTTATGGATTTTTCTGTTTTTATGGATTTTTATGGATTTTGATGGTTTTTAGGGTTTTCAAGGGGTTTTACTGGGTTCTAATGTGTTTTGGGGTTTTTATGGTTTTTTGGAAATTTTTTTAGTTTTTTATGTTTTTTTAGAGTTTTTAATGTTTTTTTGCGTTTTAAGGGTTTTTAGAGTTTTTAATGATTTTATGGGTTTTTATGGGTTTTTAGAGTATTTAACCTTTTTAGGGGTTTTATGGTTTTCAAGGATTTTCGATGGTTTTTTTGGGTTTTTACGTTTACATGGATTTTTAGGGGTTGTTAGGTTTTTTATGGATTTTAGGTTTTTTAGGGGTTTTCATGGATTTTAGGGTCCTTTGGGGTTTTAGGGTTTTTTTGAGTTTTTTGTGGTTTTTATGGGAATTTTGAGTTTTTTTTATCATTTTTAAGGTTTGAAAGGGTTTTTATTGGTTTTTTGCGGATTTTAATGTTTTTAGGGGTTTTTAGGATTTTTAGGGGTTTTGGTTTTATCATGTTTTCATCGATTTTTAGGGGTTTAAATTATTTTTATGGGTTTTAGGGTTTTTTAGGGTTTTTGGAATTTTGAGGATTTGCAGGGGTTTTTGGGGTTTTGAGGGTCTTTTTGGAATTTTAGGGACTTTTTGAGTTTCTTAGGGTTTTAAGGGTTTTTTGTGTTTTGTAAGGTTTTTAGGGGATTCAAGGGTTTTTAGTGTCTCTAATGGGTTTTCAAGATTCTTATGTGATTTTTTTTGTTTCTAAAATGTTTTTAGGGGGTTTGTGTTTTTAAGGGGGTTTTCATGATTTTTAGGTTTTTTTACATTTTCAGGAATTTTTTTGGGTTTTTAACGATTTTTATGGTTTTTATGGGTTTTTGGGTTTTTAGAAATTTTGATGGTTTTTAGGGTTTTTTTGTGTTTTTAGGGTTTTAGGATATTTTGGGGTTTCAGGGTTTTTTTATTTTTTAGGGTTTTAAGGTTATTATAGTTTTTTATTGTTTTTTGGGGATTTAAGGGTTTTTAGTGTTTTAATTTTTTTAGGTTTTTATGAGGATTTAGGGTTTTAGGGGGTTTTATGTTTTTATGGATTTTGAGGGGTTTCTATAATTTATATGCTTTTCAAGATTTTTTTATGTTTTTTGGGATTTTGATGGTTTTAGGGGTTTTAAGGTTTTCTGGGTATTTCAGGGTTCTTTGGGATTTTAGGATTTTTAGGGATTTTTTAAAGTTTGTTAGTGTTTTAAAGGTTTTTTATATTTTTGTAACAATTTTAGGGGTTTTAAGGGTTTTAGAGTTTTAGTGGGTTATAGTGGGTTTTAAGGGTTTTTATGGGTTTTTAGGTGTTTCATGGTTTTTAGGGTTTTTTTGTTTTTCATGAGTTTTCATGGTTTTTAGGGATTTTGAGGGCTTTTAGGGTTTTTTCTGGGTTATAGGGTTTTTTTTAGGTCTTAGGGTTTTTTAGTGTTTTAATGGTTTTTAGAGTTTTTTTAACCTTTAGGATTTTAAGGGTTTTTAGAGTTTTTAGGGGGGTTTAAGGTTTTTTTGGGGCTTTAGGGGTTTTTATGTTTTTAGGGGTTTTTATGATTTTCAAGTGTTTGTCAAGGTTTTTAGGGTTTTTTATGTTTTCATGGATTTTAGGGGCTTTTTGGATTTTTATGGTTTTTTGGGGGTTTAGGGATTTTTAGAGTTTTAGGGTCTTTTTGGGTTTTTAGTGTTTTTTTTTGAGTTTTAGGGTTTTTGGGGGTTTTATGGGTTTTAAGATTATTTTAACATTTTCTGGGGTTTAAATCATTTTTATTGTTTTTTAACGTTTTTATGTGTTTTTAGGGTTTGTTAAGGTTTTAGGTGTTTTTACGGTTTTCAGGGGTTTTCTCTGTTTTTAGGGATTTTTATGTTTCCATGGATTTTTAGTGGTTTTTTGGATGTTTATGGTTTTTTTGGGTTATTATGGATTTTGGGGGTTTTAGGGTTTTGATGGTTTTCTGGGGTTTTATGGTTTTCTGGGGGTTTTCAATGTTTTTAGGGTTTTTTACGATTTCATGGATTTTTAAGAATTTTATTGATTTTTTTGGGTTTTAGGGGTTTTTTGGATTTTTAAGGGTTTTGGAGGTTTTTAGGGGATTTTAGGGGTTTTCAAGGTTTTATGGTTTTTTTGTTTTTTTTTTGACATTTTTAGGGGTTTTAAGGTTTTTTTATAATTTTTTAAAGTTTTAGGGGTTTAAAGGGTTTTTAATGTTTCTAGGGTTGTTGTGGTTTTTATGATTTTTAAGGGTTTTATGGATTTCATTAGTTTTTTAGGGTTTTTAGTGTTTTTAAAGATTTTTATATATTCATGGTTTTTAGGTGGGTTTTAGGATTTTTATGGTTTTTAGGGTTTTTAGGGTTTTTAGAGATTTTGAAGGGTTTTAGGGTTTTCTTAGGTTTTTAGGGTTTTTAGGGGTTTTCATGGTTTTTAGGATATTTTTGGGATTTTTGGGTTATATTGATTTTTTATGTTTTTTAGAGTTTTTGAACGTTCTTAGGGGTTCTAATGGTTTTTAGAGTTTTTTGTGGGGTTTTGGGTTTTTCTGGGATTTAGGGTTTTTAAGGTTTATAAGGGTTTTATGGTTTTCCGGGGTTTTAAAAGGTTTTTTGTGTATTTTTACATTTTCATGGATTTTTAGAATTTTTATGGTTTATAGCATTTTAAGGGTTTTTAGGGATTTGAGGGTTTTTATGGGTTTTCGGGGGTTTTATGTTTTTTCGGGTTTTTTCAGGGTTTTTAAGGTCATTTTCGGGTTTTAGTTTTTTTTTTAGCTTTTCAGGATTTTTAGATTTTTTTACCATTTTTAGGGGTTTTAAGTGTTTTTTGAGTTTTTGTTGATTTTTAATGTTTTAATGGGATTTCAATGTTTTTAAGATTTTTGGTGTTTTTTTTTGGTTTTGGGAGTTTTTTTGGGTTTTAGAATTTTCACGTTTTCATGAATTTTTAGAGGTTTTTTAAATATTTTTATGGTTTTTATGATTTTTAGGGTTTTTTATGTATTTTTAGGGGTTTTAGTTTTTCTTGTGGTATTAGGGGTTTTGGGGGGTTTCAGGGTGTTTTGGGTGTTTTGGGTTTTAGGGTTATTTTGTTTTTTTAGGGTTTTGAAGGTTTTAGACATTTATAACGTTTTTATGGGTTTTAAGGGTTTTTAGAGATTATAATGATGTTCTAAGGTTTTTATGGGTTTTTAGGTTTATTAAGGTTTTAGGGGTTTTATGGTTTTTAGGTGTTTTTAAGGGTTTTTAGGATTTCTTACTCTTTCATGGATTTTTAGGGGATTCTTATTATTTTTGTGGGTTTAGGGTTTTTAGTGATTTTGAGTTTTTTAGGGTTTTTCAGGGTTTTTTGGGTTTTCAGGGTTTTTAGGGGGGTTTTTTTATTTTAGGGGTTTTAAGGATTTTTATAGTTTTTAACATTTTCAGGGGTTTTATGGGTTTTTTTAGAGTTTTTTTGTGGTTTTATGTTTTTTTGGGATTTTAGGGTTTTTTAAGGTTTTAGATGTTTTTATGGTTTTAAGGATTTTTTAGGGTTTTTAGGGTTTTTACATTTTAATGGATATTTAGGGGTTTTTAGGGTTTTTATGGTCATTAGTGTTTTTTGGGGTTTTTAGGGATTTTGAGGGGTTATAGGGTTTTTCTGGGGGTTTTAGTGTTTTTAAGGGGTTTTAGGGTTTTTAGGGTCTTTTTTGGTTTTTACAATTGTTTGAGTTTTTTTGGGTTTTTAAGGGGTTTAGAGTTTTTTAGTGTTTTTAGGGTTTTTAAGGATATTTTGAGTTTTTGTGGTTTTTTGTGGTTTTTAGGGGTTTTTAAGGTTTTTAGTGATTATATTGTTTTTAGGAGGTTTTCAAGGTTTTTAACATTTTCATGGATTTTAGCTATTTTTTAGGATTTTTATAGTTTTAAGAGGTTTTTAGGTTTTTTAGGGATTTTGAGTGGTTTTGGGGGGTTTTGGGGTTTTAGGGGTTTTAGGGGTTTTAGGGTTTTAAGTATCTTTTTTGGTTTGTAGGGTTTATTTTTGAGTTCTTTAGGGATTTTCATGATTTTTAGAGTTTTAAAGAATTTTAATGGTTTTAAGGGTTTCTAGAGTTTTTATTGGGTTTTTAGGGTTTTTATGGGTTTTTAGGGCATTTATGGTTTTTAGGGGTTTTTATGGTTTTCTGGGCTTTTAGGTATTTCTATGCTTTCAAGGATTTTTAGGAAATTTTTAGGTTTTTTATGATTTTTACGGTTTTTAGGGTTTTTAGGGGTTTTAGGGTTTTAAGGGTTTTTCATTTTTGTTTTGATCTTTTGGGTTTTTTTCCAGTTTTTTGAATTTTTTTTGAGTTTTGAGGTTTTTTTGAGTTTTTGACATTTAAAGGGGATTTAATTGTTTATAGAATTTTTAGTTGTTTTATGGTTTTTAGGATTTTTAACATGTTCGTGGATGTTTAGTGTATTTTTATGGGGTGTTTAGTTTTTTTTTGGATTTTGTAGGTTTTTAGGGGTTTTCAAGTGTTTTTAGGATATTAAGGATTTTTCATGATTTTTAAGGTCTTTTGGGGTTTTAGGTTTTTAGGTGTTTTTAGGATTTTGAAGGTTTTTAGAGTTTTTAACATTTTTAGGGGTTTAAATTATTTTTAGAGTTTTAATAGGGTTTTATGGTTTTTTGGGGGGTTTAGTGGTTTTCATGGTTTGTAGTTATTTTAGGGGTTTTCCGGGGTTTTTAGGGTTTTTTACATTTTCATGAATTTTTAGGGGTTTTAGGATTTTTATGGACTTTATTGTTTTTAGGGTTTTTAGGGATTTTGAGGGGTTTTAAGGGTTTTCTATGTTTTTTATTGTTTTTAGGGGTTTTCAAGATTTTTAGGGTATTTTGGGTTTTTATGGTTTTTTTGAGTTTTTTTTGGGTTTTTTAAGTTTTGTAGAGTTTTTAACATTTTTAGGCGTTTTAAGGGTTTTTAGAGTTTTTAGTGGGTTTTAGTGTTTTTATGGGTTTTTATGGTTTCTTGAGGTTTTTAGGGGTTTTATGGTTTTCTGGGGCTTTTTAGGGGTTTTAGGGTTTTCAGAGATTTTGAGGGGTTTTTGGGTTTTTGGGTTTTGGTATTTTTCAGGGTTTTTAGGATTTTTTGGGATATAAGGTTTTTTCGAGTTTTTTAGTGTTTTAATATTTTTTTAGAGTTTTAAATGTTTTTAGGGGTTTTAAGGGTTTTTATAGGTTTTAGTGGGGTTTTAAAGTTTTTATGGGTTTGGGGGTTTTGAAGGTTTTTAGGGGGTTTTTTGCTTTTTAGGGTTTTTAGGGGTTTTCAGGGTTTTTAGGGTATTTTTTGTTTTTTTGGGTTTTTTTTGAGTTTTTACAGTTTTTAGGTTTTTTATTGTTTTCAACATTTTTGGGCGTTTTGAGGGTTTTTAGAGTTTTTAGGGGTTTTAGGGTTTTTATGGGGTTTTGGAGTTTTTTTAATGTGTTTGGTGTTTTTATTATCTTCAGGGGTTTTTCAAGGTTTTAATGATTTTTTATGTTTTTGATGGATTTTTAGGTGTTTTTTGGATTTTTAGGTTTTTAGGGTTTTTACGGATTTTGAGGGGTTTTAGGTTTTATCAGTTGTTTTGGGGGTTTTAGTGTTTTTAGGGTTTTTATGGTCTTTTTTGTTTTTAACGTTTTTTTAGTTTTTAATGGGTTTTAAGGTGTTTTTGGGTTTTTTACATTATAGAGTTTAAAAGGTTTTGTAGATTTTTTAGTGGTTCTTTAGGGTTTTTGTGGGTTTTTAGGATTTTTAAAAGTTTTTAGGAGTTTTGATGGGTTTCTGGGCTTTTTTGGGGTTTTAGGGTTTTTACACTATTGGAAACCAAGGCTTTCCAAATGGTTTAAAACCATTGGGATAGGCTGCCAAACCATTGGTATATGTTATACCAATGGTTTTCCAAACTGTAGGGTGATAAGGTGTGAGGGTAGCATTATACCAATGGTTACAAGGAAACCGTTGGCTTAGAACAGTACAAAATCCAATTTCCCTACCGTTTTGGCCAACCCTTGCAATACAAAAGTACCAATGGTTTGTAACTGTTGGTAAATATAAGTCTATAACCTATACCAACAGTTTACAAACTATTGGAATATAGGTTTACCAATGGTTTTTGTATAACTGTTGGAATATATTATATGTAGAACCTATATACGAAGGGTTTGTATACTGTTGGTATAGTGTTTTACCGACGATTCAGATAAAATAGTTGGTCTAGAAGATTTATTCAGCTTTATACCAACAGTTTATAAACTGTTGGTATATAGTACTCTAGGATTACACAGAATTACACAGCAGCCTTCCCTCTTGCCTACCCTGTACAGAATTACACAACAAGCCAACCCTCTACTAAATTACACAACTACCTACATCCCCTCTTGCCTCCCCTCTGTAATATATAGAATTCAACACCTGAAGATACAACAAAGAAAATATACAATAATTATCTAACACCTGAAAATACAGAATTCAGAAAAACATTCATGCCCACGATACAATGTATAGAATGCAAAAAAACACTCATAGAGACAATATACAGAATGACAATGAAACCAAAAGAAGAACACCTAAAAATACCCAACACCCTTGGAAATATCTTCTTATGATTATGGGATCTATCTCCTCCTTCTATATCCTCTATATTATGGTTAGGGATCTTATTTGATGTGATGTGATAATTATCCATCATTCTATATTTTTATATTTCATTTTGTGGTTATGTGATATTTATCTATCATTCAATATTTATATATTTCATGTTGTGGTTATGTGGGGAGGCTTTAGGGGGTGGGGGTGTCCAGGGGGGATGGGGGTGTCCAGGGGGTGTGGTGGCTATCCATGGGGGTGGGGGCTGTCCGAGGGGTGGGGGGCTGTCCACGGGGGTGGGGGTGGGGGGTGTCCGGGGGGGGGGGCGTCTAGGGGTGGGGGTGTCCAGGGGGGCTGTCCAAGGGGGTGGGGGTGTCCAGGGGTGGGGGTGTCCAAGGGGTGGGGGTGTCCAGGGGGTGTGGGGGCTGTCCAAGGGGGTGGGATTGTCCAGGGGGTAGGGGTGTCCAGGTGGGTTACTAGGGGTGGGGGTGTCCAGGGGGTGGGGGGTGTCTAGGGGGTGGGGGTGTCCAAGGGGTGGTGGTGTCCATGGGGTGTCCAGTGGGGTGTGGGGGCTGTCCAAGGGGGTGGGGTGTCTTGGGGGTGGGGGTGTCCCAAGGGTGTCCAGGGGGTATAGGGGAATGTCCAAGGGGGTGGGGGTGTCTAGGGGGTGGGGGCCTATCCAAGGGGGTGGGGGTTTTCAGAGGGGTGGGGGTGTCTAGTGGGGGTGGGGCTGTCCAAGGGGGTGGGGGTGTCTAGGGGCTGTCTAGTGGAGTGTGGTGGTTGTCCAAGGGGGTGGGGTTGTCCAGGGGTGGGGGGCCTATCCAAGGGGGTGGGGTGTCCAGGGGTGGGGGCTGTGTAGGGGGTTGGGGTGGGGGTCCACGGGGGTGTCCATGGGGGGGGGGGTGTGGGGTGGGGGATGTCCATGGGGGTGTCTAGGGGGGTTGTTCATGGGGGTGGGGTGTCCAGGGGGTGGGGTGGGGGTGTCCATGGGGGGGGGGGTGTCCAGGGGGTGGGGGTGTCCAGGGGGATGGGGGTGTCCATGGGGGGGCTATCCATGGTGGTGGGGGTGTCTAGGGGGTGTGGGGGTCGTCCAAGGGGGAAGGGGTGTCTAAGGGGTCAGAGGTGTAAAGGGGGGTGGAGGGTGTCCAAGGGGGCTGTCCAGGGGGTGTGTGTGTGGGGGGGGGGGGTGTCCATGGGGTGTGGGGGGTGTCCAAGGGGGTGGGAGTGTCTAGGGTGGTGGGATGTCTAGGGGGGACTGTCCAGGGGTGGGGGTGTCCAGGGGGTGTGGGGGCTATCCAAGGGGGTGTGGTGTCCAAGGGGTGGGGGTGTCCAGGGGGGGTGTCCATGGGGGGGGGGGTTGTCAAGGGGGTGGGAGTGTTTAGGGGGTGGGGGCTATCTAGGGGGATGGAGGGGCTGTCCAAGGGGGTAGGGGTGACCAGGGGGTTGGGGGGCTGGCCATAGCGGTGGGGGTGTCTAGGGTGGTGAGGGTTCGCATAGGGGGGTTGTCCATAGGGTGGGGTGTCCAAGGGGGTGGGGGGGGGGCTGTCCACGTGGGTGAGGGGTGTCCAGGGGAGTGTGGGGGCTGTCCAAGGGGGTGGGGGCATCTAGGGAGTGGGGGTGGGGGTTGTCCATGGGGAAGGGTTGTCCATGGGTAGGGGTTGTCCAGGGGGTGGGTGTGTCTAGGGGGTGGGGGTGTCCAGGGGGTGGCAGGATATGCAAGGGGGGTGTCCGGGGGGGGGGGGTTGTCCAAGTGGGTGGGGGTGTCTAGGGGGTGGGGTGTCTAGGAGGCGGGGTATCCAAGGGGGTGGGGTTGTCGAGGGGAGGGGTGAATCAGTCACACATATATTCAGTCACATCAAATCATCAAGTAAAGTTTTATTATTTATAGAAAAAGAAATAAAGATAATTTAACCAACCTAATCAAACATATATTTATTCACAACAAATCATCAAACATATAATGTTAGTAACATAATTCAAAAATGTAATAGATCAATATGTCCCTCATCACCATCCCTATCATCACCGTCATCATCATCCTAATCCTCATCCTCATCATCGTTCCCATCATCATCCCCGCCCTCCTCCTCACCCTCGTACTCTGCCACGGCATACTCCTAGCCCTCCTCCTCTATCTCGGCCTCCTCCGCATGCTCCTCCTCCACCTCAGCCTCCTCCTAGCCCTCCCCCTTCTCCCGGCCTCCTCCTCTCCATCGTCTCGACCACCACTAGAACTACCACCTGGTGCACCATATATAGAACGCATCGACGACATATATTCATCATAAGCTGTGTTGGCCTCTGGTGGATGTGTTTGATGTAAAGCTTCCATCTGTTTTATAAATGCAGTGTTTTCCCTAGAATATTGTTCTGCCATCTTTGTAGCCCTTTTTTCAGCCTTTTCTTCCTATGCCTTAACCTAATGAAACTCATTGGAATTATGACTCATACCTGAGGAGAGGTAATAACTCATTAGTACTACAATCTTCCTAGGTTGACAATATACTCTACTTGGGTGCTCCTCTCCCAACACCTAATGTAAGTGATCATTTGGCCCAAAATTGTCAGGTTCTTGGGCATCAAGGGCCTCTAATGCAGCCTATTGAAAATAAAAATATATTATTAAGTTACAAAATAGATATTAAAATTTGAAATAAAAAAAGTAAAACTTACAATCTACTGCTGAGTCGGTTCATTAACCACACTTCCATCTTTCTTTCTTATACTCAAGCAAAACAATTTTTCTTAAGGCACACATCCTTCAATGTTCAATTTTTACCTCTACAATGAAATTGAAAGTAGAAAACCATAATTAAAAAGAGGTTAACAATAATTAATTTCATAACTAAAATTATATGACAACTTTAGCAGTCGAATAAATTATGGAGGAAATAATAGAAAGTGCAAGTCATAAAAAAATTATAAACAACTGTCATACCAGATTCCTCTCATGATCTGGCATCGTAGTACGTCCCAATGTGTGGAGGTATTTTTTAGCATTAATGTTTTTTATTTCTTCCAGATGATTCCTAAATAAAATTCGATAATAAAAAATATATTATTAACGCAAAATAAGAAAAAATTCATTTAAATACCTCAAATGTGATTAATACCTTAAATTAGATAGTCGTCAAATGATTAATCATCTGTCAATACCGTTCTATAAATAAATCATCCACAACAGGTACCTCCACTAACTCGGTTCCAACTCTAGCACACTATCCATTATACAACTCGTGCTTATAGGCTCTCTAAAGCTCACCTAAATCCTTTAGACGTGCTGGTCGTGCACCCTCACCATCGGGGAAATTAAACCGTAGATGACACCAAAATTTTAATTCATATAAATAAAAAAATAATACATTTCATTAAATATAACATATTTTTTTACCCATATCTCTTCCCAAGCATTATACTTGACTTTATTTGGCAACTATCTTCTTGAGAGCGGGTTGACAGGAATGATGTTAGAGTATTTAGAAAGCGTCACCAAAAAACTCCGACATTGTTGACCTATTTTTTCAATCATTTGACTGTCTTTATTGTAGTCAACCATCAACTATGTGCGGTGGTTCCACATCGCACACATGCGTGTACGCACCCTCCCCCACCTTCTATTATTAGATGTATTTATTATGAAAGAAAAACAAATATTTTATCAATAAATGTTATGATTAAAATAAATAACGGTATAAACATTTTTTATGGTTCTATAAATATACCTGTAGTAGTCTAATCAATGGGCATCGCTGGATCTACAGAAACTGAAGGAACACCCTATACAGGTGGAGTGGGTCCCAATGTATGCTCCAAAGGGATAGGCTCTAGTGGAGAAAAAGATGAAGAATATGGAATATACAAGCTCGAAGATAAAGAAGTATAATTAAAAGAAGATGACATGGATGGCTGGCCGAATGATAGATGGGGAGTGGGAATCATCATCGAATATGGTACAGACAGGTGAGGAGACTCAGATATAAAGGGTATTGAAAACATGGGAGGCCTAAATATCCATTGTGTCTCTAATGACTTAGTGGGATCATAATTTGGGTTAGATGATATGTTAGTGGGAGGGGCAGTATCTAATCGAGTATGCCAACCAGATCTCCCTATTCTCATACCACCCCCCTCATACGAACACCCTGAGTACTGGGACCACTACTAGGTTGTTCATCAAATAATTTTCTCTTAAGAGGTGGATCCTGCAAAAATGTTTAAAACAAAATTAATCACATGAAATATATATTATTCAAATATATATATTTGAAATAAAATACTCACTACAAGCACTAGTGGTGGAACGTCCATCTCATCCATGCGACGATTGTTTTCTATCATCTTTTTTCATCACCTATATTCAATTGGTTTTATTTCTTGCATTTGAAAACAAATATAAAAGTCATTAGAAAAGGATAAATAATGTGTAACCTAAAATACAAAATATATGAGAGGTAATAGGGGGATTCATGTATTTAAGATCATGGATGGATTCATTGAAATGTTCAATGGCTCTATACTAACCTTCATTTTCAAATCACGGTCTACTATCTGATGAATTGGAATAACAACCTGTTGTGGAAGTTACCATAATACCATCACATTGTGTTCTCGTGTTCTTTTCTCGTTCAGTGATAATAAATATGTACTCATTGATAATAATTTATTTACAGACACGAACCACGATATTAGGACCAAAAGCCAAAGATCTTATTTCATCAGAGAGAGTCAGTAGGAAAACTCAATACCTAAAATATAAATGAATATTAAACATAATTAAATATTGATTTAATTATTTTAAATAGTAATATTTTTACCTTTAATTTTAACTAAGAAGAAACCTATTTTCTATGCAAAGTCTCCATCCTTCTCAAAGATAAAGAATGATGCAATATATTTATCATTGCTTTATGTTCCCTATAGATAAAAATAGGAATAGTTTAATTGATATATATGTAAGATATACATATTCAATTTACATACCTAATGTAGTCATCGAACAAATCACAGTTGAACAAAACTGTGTGATTTTGCATCTCCCAATCTTCAAGGCTTAATGACATAAATTTATATGATCTAGGAATTCCTCCTATTTGAGGAAGTGATGGAAAATTGGGTTCAATTTACTCATACTGTTCTTATTCATTTCTCATTGGTCTTTTAATTCTTATAGTAAGACCAGACAAATACATAGAGAAAAAATCCATACATTCTTGAGCCAAGTAACCATTTACGATATAACCTTTGGGATGATTCCTATTTCGGACATAAGACATTAATGTGTTCATATTTATTTCAGTTGGATACATCCAACGAAAATAAATAGGTCCTTCGAGAAGTATTTTAGTTGGAATATGGACAATAAGATGCAGCATGCATGTGAAAAATGATGGAGGAAATATTTTCTCTAACTCACACAAAATTAATGCGGCATATGCCAACATTTTTTAAAAGAATGGCTTGGAATACTTCTTAGCACAAAGATATATAAACAAATGGTACAACCGAATAACAGCCACCCTTACATTATTATACAAAAGATGACAGATTTCTATTGGAATCAACTCATACAGAAGGGCGTGATAATCACGAGTCTTCAAATATTTTACCTTCAACTCTCTTCTATTGACCTGTTTAGATATGTTTCTTGAATAGCCATCATGAAATTTAATATTCTCTAGTACTTCTAGATATTTATTTTTTTTCTTTAGGTGTCATCATATAAGAAACACATGGAACTTTCCATTTGTTTTCACTGATACGCACATGATTCAATTTTGGTCTGATGCCCCAATCCACCAAGTCATTCTAAGATAGTAAATCATCTTTTTTCTTTACATTAACATTTAGAGGAACCAAAATAAACATTTAACATATATTATTTGCAATGTTAATTACATCTAAGAAATGACGTAACAAATTGGTTGACTAATAAGGAAAATCAAAGAAGATACTCCTCTTCTTCCAATTGTAACAAGTTTCAGTGGAAACATTCTTTCTCTTTCTAGATTTCATTTGACCCTTCCTGAATTTAAAACTGAAATCTTTAAATTCATTATGAACATTAGTTCCAGATATATGCTGCGGTGGATCATCGGTCTCCATGGTATTCTCAAATCTTCAAAGATTATTTCTATATGGGAGGTCCATTGGCTAGAATCGTTGATGTCCCATAAAACTGAAACTACATCGATGTTTCAGTATTCTGGATCATGTATTCTTCATATAAATAGGACATTACAGTTTTACCTTCATACTCCATCCAAACATCATTTCATAAACAAGAAAATCATTGATCGTCCACATAACACAGAACACATCTGAAATATGTCTTTCAAACATGCATCATATGTGTGCACACCCACATCCCAAAGAAGTTTCAAATATTTTATTAAAGGTTTCATGTATACGTCTATATCATTATCGGTATCATAAGGGCCATATATGATTATACTCATGAAAGCGAAAGGGTTTTTCATAAAAAACCATGGGGGATGGTTATAAATGTGTATAAAACCCATCCATGTGATGTGCGAAGTAAGCATCTTCCCAAATGGATTAAAACCATCACATGAAAGACCCAGCCACACATTATGCATGTCAGCTGAAAAATTAGGATATACAACATCAAATATCTTCCATGAAAATCCATATGTAGGGTGAACCAACTCATCATTAGTCTTATTTCTCTTAGTATCATGTCATCACATTTTTATTGATGTTTCACCAGACATAAAAATATTTTGGAGTCTGGGGATTAATGGAAAGTTCCACATTACATTCTATGGTACATGGGATGGTGTTCCATTATCTTTTGGATTCCAGAGGTATGTGCCACATTTTATACAATCATTTCATTTAGTAGTTTCCTCCTAGAATAAACTACAATCTTTTGGGAAAGCATTAATTTTGTTTCTTGAAAATCCAATTTCATCAACTAACTTCCATGCCATATAGTGTATTGAGGGAATATCTGCATTATCTGGAAGTAATTCCTTCAAGAAGGAAAGATTGTAATCAATGGTAGTATTTGAAATCTCATACATAGTTTTCCCATGAAACAATCAGATTAAAAATTCCAGATTTTTCATTTTACAACATTGTCGATATACTGGAGTCGTGAGAGCATCATTAAATTTTTTCACCCTGACAACATCATCATTTCCATTAGACGTATCATGTGTGCTCATATAAAAGTCTTGTTGGGTAGGAATACTATATTTTTCAGGATTAATAATAAACATAAACAATTTATATAACAAATTCTCCAATCCAGTGCTCTCATTTGGATCATCAACCATTTGAGATTTCATTTTCTCCCTATTGTGATACCACACATAGTAGATTTCTTGAAAACCATATTTTTTAATGTGGTAGCTGACTTCTTTATGGTTCAACCATGGTCTTGCAACACAATTGTAACATGGGAAGTGTATGTGACCACTATCTGAAGCATTTTGAAATGAAAAATCTAAAAAATCTGTCAAATTGTTTTGAAAATCACTTGAGATCTGATCGGTTTCATACATCCAACTTCTATCCATTCTGTAAAAAAATTTATAATTAATTTCATCAAAATCAACAATAATATTGAAGTTTCATAGAAAATATATTTATGTAAATGAGAATTTTTCACTTTATATGAAACCATAACTGACACACTACTCTATATGAGAATCATAATATAAAAGACAAAAAAATACTCTATTTATAAAAAAATATCTTTTAAGAACTATACAAGAGTGTACAAGACCATATAAACTTGTGGAAGAGAATTATTCAAGAGTAGAGTAAATTTTATATCAAATTTTTTTATATTTTAGTAGATTATTTGAGTGATATTCATAATATCTATTCTGAATAAATAGGAATATAATCTGAAAATGATGGTCAAAAGTTCCTCAGGGATTGAAACATTGTGGTCATACATTTGGATCATAATCCAAGAAAGATTAAATGGAACTAAGAGGAGTTTGATGTCATAATATGAAGGTTCCACTGGGAAAGAATCATGATTCCATGTACAAGGATATTTCAAATGATGAGATTGAAATTTATTTTCCAAATGGGATAATCTATTACCATTTTAAATTTCCATAAAAAGGGGTTTCTAGTTGATGTAGTGAACTATTATAGATGACCCAGAAGACTGTTGGTGTAAACCATGAATATCAAACATATAAATCACAACACACCTAATTGTAAACACACGTCTAAATATCATACTTGGATCATATTTTATCTTCCACTCTAAATATTATACATGAATTCTAAAAAAACACACCTAATTGTAAGCACACCTCCAAATTTTGAGATAGGAATGTGGCTTATTGATGCCTTGAGAGGCTACCTGAGATCTAATTCTAGGTTCTGATACAAGGTGTAAATATAGTATTTTTTATGTTTATAAAATTTTGTGTGTGTGTCAAATATGATCCTATGTATGTTGTTTAAGTATATAAGCCATGTTTCGATGGGACACTACTCATTGGAGTATGATACTTGTTATATAATTAGGAGATATGGAGTTTTATGAATGCTAAATTTGTATGAGATCAATATGGATAGTGGATAAGAACCTAAGTGAGATTTCTTTGCAGAGATCACTTCTTCTTAGAAGGGTAAGAGTGAGTGTTGGTATGAAACTTCAAGAAAAGTCTTAATGTGTGAAAGAAACTATACATTGGTTATATGTGATTACTATTTTTTTGTAGATTATTGGAGTGGACATCCCACCCTCTCCTTAAATAGTCCCCACACCCCTGCAGCCCCCTACCCTCCCTACAGTCCCTGGATAGCCCAGCGCCCCCACCTGGATAGCCCCCCACCCCACCTCTACAGCTCACGCCCCACCCCACTTGGACAACCCACACCCCCCACACCCTAGATAGCCCACCCCCACCCCATGGATATCCCACCTCCCTATATATCCCACACCCCTCCCCCACCTGGATAGCCCACCCCCTGGACAGCCCACCCCCTCCCCCACACCCCTACAGCCCCTACCCCCCTACAGCCCCCTGGACAGCCCACCCCCACCTGGATAGCCCCCCCCACCTGGACAGCCCCTCCCCCCCCACCCCCACCTGGACCCCCCCCCCACACCAACCTGGATAGACCTGCCACCTAGACAGCCCCCACCTCACCTGGATAGCCCACCCCCATCACCCCCACCTAGACACCCCCACCCCCAACTTGGACAACCCCCACCCCCACCTGGACTGCCCACCTCCTCCCTGGACAGCCCACCACCCCTCCCCCACTTGGAAAACCCACCCCCAACCCCTGGGATAACCCACCCCCTGGACATCCCACCCCCTGGAGAGCCCACACCCCTCCTTGAATAGCCCACACCCCCTCCCCCACAACCGTGCATCCCCCATACCCCTTGCAGCCCCAACCCCATGGATACCCACCCCCACCTTGACAACCCCCTACCCCCTACATCCCCTTAGGGTAATTTTATTTAAAACCATTTTATTCATTTAGAAATTAAAACCATCATGCATTAGCCATTTCATTCAAAACAACCCATTCAATTTATCAAAACATGAAAAATTCAATTTATAAGGCTCTATGGGTCACTTAAGAAATGTCATTGGGGAAAGGGTAAATCACCTACATTGTTAATTCCAATTTAAAAATTGGGACTGGCACTTAGGATGTCACTTGGGTCATTTAACACTTATATACAAAGGTGAAACATCATTTTTGAATAACAAGAGAGACCATGAATAGTATACCACTTATTTAACTCTAACATGAAGGCATAAAAAAACTCTAAGTCATAACCAAGCATGATATAAATAATTAATAATTACTTTTTAGATTATATGTCAACTCACCTCATTAGAGGGGTTTTATTATAAAATCAGGACATTGTTTATAAAACAGTTCATTTGTTCAATTAAACATCACATCCTGCTATCACATCTCTATTCCGTAGGCATGTGTAAATTTATCAGAGGAAGTATTTATTCAAAATGAGACCCCACTAATTAAATTATAATGATTTTTTGAAGCCCAATTAATTAATGCATTCTTAAATTTAAGGGGCCATGGACAACGATCCTACCTAGATAACCCACCTCCACCCCCAAACAGCCCCCCCCCCCCACTCCACCTGGACAGGACACCTCCCCACCATGAGAAATCAATATTTCAAAATCACTTCCCCAACAAATACAAATATTATTAGTGGTAAAATAGTGAAGAAAGCGGTGAAAATAATATATATGTAATCTGTGTGAGGAAATACTTTAGGTTCGACAAAATCATTTACTACACTCCATGTAGTCTGGGATTTTAGCGATGAAAGTGTTTTGGATGATCTAATTACTTCCCACCCTGTAGTATGGCCAACACATCACCCATGTTACAAAACCATGAGCCAATGGGCCATTTACAACACCCCATTTGGCTAGACATACCTTTCACCATATGGGATTGGACATATATATTTACATGGCTATCCAAGTCGTGTACTGTGTGTACATTCCTAGGACCCTAGATTATCATAGACACTATTTGAATCCTTATACACATCATGTAAACCCTTTTACCATGTCTTCATAATTACAACCATTAATAATTACTTATTAAACAACATCATTAGTCATAGATAATCAAAGTTCACATAAATCAACAGTACTATTGCTTCAATAGGTATGAAATCCCTCATATCAATATCATTATACTCTTTCGTATTAATATTAATGAAATATTATTTGGACCATGAGTTAATAATGTTTAGAGACAAAACTCTCTAATAATAATTTTCAAATCATCATGCAATATTTCCATGCAGAAAATAAATAAACTGTTACTATAGACATCAAGACCCTAGGTGCATTCAAACTATAAACAGAAGAGTTCATATTTGATCTCATCCTTTGATGGAATGTTAATAAGATCACGGTTCTAGTGACATAAAATTTATTAGGTTATATATTCCATCAATTATTGGTCATTATATTTTACCATTGTGTTTTACAACCATTGAAACTATTTAAAAATAGAATTTGAGAGGTTATTCCCTAAAGTGATGATGCATAAATTGATTGATCTATGGAATAATGACAACATAGACCTCCCATTTCATCCAAATCAAAATAGAAAATAAAAAAATAGACGTAGAAGAAAAAAACTAAGGTACCACTTATAGATTTGAAGTAAAGAAGAAAAAAATTGATTGATTTAAGATTGATCGGTAGAAGAAGTTTGGCTGTGGTAGATGGAGCTTGGATTTAGGGCAGTAATCAAGCGGAGGGGGAACTGCAGGCCTGCTCGGGATATAGGGTAAAACATTTCCAATGGTTTAAAAAAACTATTGGGATATATAATGTATCCAAATGGTTTAAAACCCATTGGGAAATCTAAAAAAATGCGAAACTATCCCAACAATTCAAGGGAACTGTTGGGATAGAGCTAATAATTACCAATGTATCCCAACGGTTTTCAGAAACCGTTGGGAATACCAAATTTAAACAACCTTTTCCCAATGATTTTCAAAATCCATTGGGACATAGGACATATCCCAACAGTTTTATGAAACCGTTGGGATAGGGGAATTGCTATAGGATAGAATTATAGTAGTGTTACATTTTCATGGTTTTTTTGGGTTTTAACGATTTTTATGGGTTTTAGTATTTCTAGGGGTTTTAGGGATTTTGAAGGGTTTTAGGGTTATATAGGTGTTTTTAGGGTATTTTTGGTATTTTAGAGTTTTTTTGGGTGTTTTGGTTTTTTTGAGATTTTTGCAGGTTTTAAGGTTTTTTAGAGTTTTTCAATATTTTTAGGCATTTTAAGGGTTTTTATATTTGTTGTGTTTTTAGGGTTTTAATGGATTTTTAGGATTTTTAAGGTTTTATGGGTTTTATGGTTTTTATATGTTTTTTAAATTTTCATGGATTTTTAGGGGTTTTCAGATTTTATGGCTTTGAGGGTTTTATGGTTTTTATGTATTTTGAGTGTTTTTGGTTATTTTTAGGGTTTTTAGGGGTTTTTAGGGTTCCTAGGGAATTTTTGGGTTTTAGGATTTTTTTGAGATTTTTGGGGTTTTAAAGGGTTTATAGATTTTTTAACGTTTTTAGGGGTTTAATTAGTTTTCAATGATTTTTAGGGTTTTTATGAGTTTTTTGTGTTTTTAAGATTTTTATGGGTTTTTATGGTTTTCTGGGATTTTTTAGGGTTTTTAGGGATTTTTAGGGTCTTTATGGCTTTTAGTATTTTTAGGTGTTTTCAAGGTATTTAAGGTCCTTTTGGGTTTTAATTGTTTTTTGAGTTTTTTGGGTTTTTAAGGTTTTTGGTGTTTTTAAAATTTTTAGGGGTTTTAAGGGTTTTTAGAGTTTTTAGTCGTTTTATGATTTTTTTCGGTTTTCAAGGGTTTTTAAGGGTTTTAGTGGTTTTATGATTTTCAGGGGTTTTTTGGGGTTTTTTTGGTTGTTAGGATTTTTAAGGATTTTTATGGTATTTAGATTTTTTCAGGGGTTTTAGGGCTTTTCAAGGGTTTTAATATCTTTTTGGGTTATATGATTTTTTTAGTTTTTTAGGTGTTTTAATATTTTTTAGGGTTTTTAATCATTTTAGGCATTTTAAGGGTTTGTCATGTTTTTAGTGATTTTTATGGTTTCTTTGGATTTTTTTGGGTTTTTATGGTTTTTATGGATTTTTAGGGTTTTTAGGGGGGTTTTAAAGTTTTTTATATTTTCATGGATTTTTAGGGGAGTTTTTTAGGATTTTGTTTGTTTTTTGGTTTTTAAGGATTTTGAGGAGTTTTTGTGTTTTTCAGCAATTTTATTGTTATTAGTGTTGTTTAGGTTTTTTAGGGTCTTTTGTGGTTTTAGGGTTTTTTTCTGAATTTTTTAGGAGTTTTACGGTTTTTTAGAGTTGTTTAACGTTTTAGGGGTTTTAGGGTTCTTAGAGTGTTTAGTGGTTTTAGGGTTTTTATGGTTTATTAGGGTTTTTAATGTTTCTTGTGGTTTTTATGGATTTTGGGGTGTTTTCAGGGATTTTTAGGATTTCATGGATTATTAGGGGGGGTTTAGGATTTATATGGGTTTTAGTATTTTTATGATTTTTAGTGAATTTGAGGGGTTTTGGGGGTCTTCAGAGGTTTTTACAGTTTTTACGGTTTTTAGGGTTTCTTTTGGGTTTTTAAGGGTTTTTTTTTATTTTTTTAGGGTTTTTATGTTTTCTTAGAGTTTGTTAATGTTTTTTTGGTTTTAAGTGGTTTTATAGTTTTTAGTGGGTTTTAGAGGTTTATAAGGGTTATAGGGGGGTTTTATGGTTTTCATCTCTTCTTTAGGGTTTTTAGTGTTTTTATACATTTTCATTGTTTTTTAGGGGTTTTTATGTTTTTTATGGTTTTTAGGGTTTTATGTTTTTAGGGATTTTGAGGATTTTTAGTATGTTTTAGGGTTTTAGGGGTTTTATGGTTCATTTGTGTTTTTAGGTTTTTTTTTGAGTCTTTAGGGTTTTAAAGGTTTTTTTATTTTTTAAAAGTTTTAAGTGTTTTAAGGGTTTTTTAGAGTTTTTAGTGGGGTTTAGGTTTTTATGGGTTTCAGGGTTTTCTAATGCTTTATGGGTTTTTATGGTTTTAAGGGTTTTTTTTTTGTTTCTAATGTTTTCATGGATTTTTCAGGAGGTTTTAGGATTTTTATGGTTTTAGGATTTTTTATGGTTCTTATGTTTTTTTAGTAATTTTAGGGGTTTTCAAGGGTTTTAGGGTTACTAGGGGGTTTTAGGGTCTTTTGGGGATTTTGGGTTTTTTTTATTTTTTATGGTTTCTAAGGTGTTTTAGAGTTTTTTAACGATTTTAGGGGATTTAAGGTTTTTTAGAGTTTTTAGTGGTTTTTTAGGGTTTTGTGGTTTCTAATGTTTTTAGGGGTTTTATGGTTTTTTGGGGCTTTACAGGGTTTTGGGGGTTTTTAGGTTTTCTTGGTTTTTTAATGGATTTTAAGGATGTTTATGGGTTTTAAGGTTTCCTAGGGTGTTTAGGTATTTGGAGGGTTTTTAGGTATTTTCAGTTGTTTTTAGGGTTTTCTATGTTTTTTGGGTAATTTTGGGTTTCTTGGTTTTTTCTTTGAGTTTTTTAGTTTTTTAATGTTTTTTAGAGTTTTTAACGTTTTTAGGGGTATTAAGGGTTTTTAGAGTTTTTATTGGGGTTTTAGGGTTTTTATGGGTTTTCAGGGTTTTTAAGGTTTTATGGGTTTTTATGGTTTTCGGGTGGTTTTCATGGTTTTTTATATTTTCATGGATTTTTATGGTTTTAAAGAATTTATATGTTTTTTAGATTTTTTAGGTATTCTGAGGTTTTCTATGGGGTTTTCAGGGGAATTTAGGGTTTTTTGAGGTTTTTAGGATTATTAGGGTCTTTTGGGTTTTAAGGGTTTTTTGAGATTTTTTTGTTCTAAAGGGTTTTTACAGTTTTTAATGTTTTTAGGAGTTTATGGGTTTTTTAGAATTTTTAGTGGTATTTATGTCTTTCTATAGGGTTTCTGGGTTTTTTAGGTTTATAGGGGTTTTATGCTTTTCAGGGTTTTCAAGGTTTCTTTTGGGTATTTAGGTTTTCTTGGATTTTTAGGGGCTTTTTAGAATTTTCATGGTTTTTAGGGTTTTTTAGATTTTTATGGATTTTTTGGGGATTTTTGGGTTTTCAAGGGCTTTTAAGTTTTTCGGTTTTTTTGGGGTTTTAGGGTCTTTTGCTATTTTTAGGGTTTTTTTGAGATTTTTAGGTGATTAAAGGTATTTTAGATTTTTTATCTTTTTAGGGGTTTTAAGGGTTTTCAGAGTTTTAGTGGTTTTAGGGGATTTTATGAATTTTTATGGGTTTTAGTGTTTTTTGGGAATTTGAGAGTTTAAGGATTTTCCAGGTGTTAAGGGTTTTAAGGGGTCTTTAGGGAATTTTATTCCTTCTTGGGGTTTTATGATTTTTTTTGTGTTTTTTTTTGTGTTTTTAGGTTTTTAGGGTTTTTAGGGTTTTTAAGAGTTTTTTAAAAAAAATTAGAGGTTTTATCGGTTTTTAGAGTTTTTATTGGTTTTAGGGTTTTATGGTTTTTATGGTTTTTAGCAGTTTTTATGGTTTCCAGGGGTTTTTCAGGACCTTTACGAGTTTTTACATTATCATGAATTTTGAGGGTTTATTAGGATTTTTATGGTTTTTAGGTATTTTCAGAGTTCCTAAAGATTTTGAGGTTTTTAGGGTTTTTCAAGGGGGTTTAGGGGTTTTATGGTTTTTCAGGATTTTTTGGGTCTTTAATGTTTTCAAGAGTTTTTTAACGGTTTTACGGGTTTTAAGAGATTTTTTAGTTTTTATTTGTTTAACAGTTTTTATGAGTTTTTATGGTTTTCTATGGTTTTTAGGAGTTTTTCGGTTTTAAGGGGTTTTTAGGGTTTTTAGGGGTTTTTGAGTGTTTTTCATGGTTCTTAGTGGTTTAAGTGTTTTTTATGATTTCATGGATATTTGTGGGGTTTTGGATTTTTTAGGGTTTTTAGGTATTTTGATGGTTTTGATAGTTTCCGGTTTTTTAGGGTATTTAGTGTTTTTCTATGTTTTTAGGTTTTTTTGGGGTTTTTTAGTTTTTAAGGGGTTTTAGGGTCTTTATTGGTTTTAGGTTTTTTTTTTTGAGTTTTTAGTGTTTTTAAGGTTTTTAGATTTTTTTAATATTTTTTGCGGTTTTTAGGCTTTTTAGAGTTTTTAGTATTTTTTAGGGGTTTTATGGGTTTTTAAGTTTTTGAGGTTTTTTGTGATTTTTATTGTTTTTATAGTTTTTAAGGGCTTTAGAGATTTTAAATTTTCATGGATTTTTAGGGGGGTTTTATGATTTTTATGGTGTCCAGGGTTTTTTAGAGTTTTTAGGGATTTTGTATGTTTTAGGGGCTTTCAAGGGTTTATGGGTTTTTATGGTTTTTATGGTTATTCTAGGATTTTAGTGTCTTTATGAGTTTTTAGGGGTTTTTTTGAGTTTTTATGGTTTTATTATTTTTTAGAGTTTTTTTAATGATTTAAAGGGATTTAATGGTTTTAGAGTTTTAAGTGGAATTTTAGGGTTTTTAGGGGGTTTTAGGGTTTTTTAGGTTTTTAGGAGTTTTTTTGGTTTTCAAGGTGTTTTTTAGGGTTTTAGGGTATTTATGGCTTCTGATGGTGTTTAGGGTTTTCAGGGGTTTTTAGTGGTTTTCATGGGTTTTAGGGTCTTTTTTGGGTTTTTTGGGTTTTTTAGTTTTTTAATTGTTTAATGGTTTTTAGTGTTTTTATTGTTTTTAGCGGTTTTAATGTTTTTTTGAGTTTTAGTGGTTTTTAGGGTTTTTATGTGTTTTTAGTGTTTTTCAGGTTTTTTGGGGTTTTTAAGGGGTTTTAAGGTTTTTTATATTTTCATGTATTTTTAGGGTTTTTAGGATTTTTATGGTTTTTAGGGTTTTAGTGATTTTCAGGGCATAGAAGATGCGAGGATAGGCTATTCCTGCCCCCCCCCCCCCCCCCAAATATATTAGAAAAAAAGACACAACATACAAGGGAGGGGAAGGGTCAATAAAGCCACGCCCAAAAACCTTGGACACCCCCATGAAACACTAAAGTCCCCAAAGACCCAAAAGACACACAAAACTATAAAAAGAAGAAAAAATAGAAGCATATCTAACAGCATCTTCTAGCCAAACATCAATGAGAAGTAGTGTAAAATCAGCACCTTCAGCACCTCCCATCCAAGCATCAGAAAAAGAGACCAACATCCAACTTCACTGTCTCTAGCCTCTATAATGGGTTTTTAACATTTTTAGGTGTTTTATAGGTTTTTAGAATTTTTAGTGGGTTTTAGGGGCTTTATGAGTTTTTAGGGTTTTTACGGTTTTAAGGATTTTTATGGTTTTCAGGGGTTTTAAAGGGTTTTCATTTTTTTACGTTTTCATGGATTTTTTTATTTTAGAATTTTTATGGTTTTTAGGATTTTTTTGGGTTTGTTGTGATTTTTAAGGTTTTTTGGGGTTTTCCAAGGGGTTTAGGGTTTTTAGGGTTTCCATGGATTTTTATAGTTTTTAATGTTTTAGGAGTTTTTTGTGGTTTTATAGCATTTTAAAGGTTTTATAATGTTTTCCCTCATTTTAAAGTGTTTTGTGATTTTAAGGGGTTTTTAGGGTTTTTGATGCTTTCATGGGTTTTTAGTGGGTTTTTAGGATTTTTTTGGTTTTTAGGGTTTTTTAGGGTTTTTAGGGATTTTGAGGGGTTTTCAAGGGTTTTAGGGTTTTATAAGTTTTTCAGTGTTTTTAGGGGTGTTAATGGGCTTCATGGGTTTTTAGGGTTTTTAGGGTTTTTTACTTTTTCATGCATTTTTAGCGGTTTTTAGGAATTTTATGGTTCTTAAAGTTTTATAGGTTTTTAGGGATTTTATGGGTTTTAGGGGTTTAGGGTTTTTGAGTGTTTTATGGTCTTTTTGGGTTTTTTTGAGTTTTTTAGGGTTTTATGGTTTTTTAGAGCTTTTTAACATTTTTAGGGATTTTAAGGGTTTTTAGAGATTTAGTCGATTTTAGGGTTTTTATTGGATTTTAGGGGTTTTAAGTATTTTAAGTTTTTTTATGGGTTTTAGGGTTTTTAGGGTTTTTAGGGTTTTTTATGCTTTCATAGAGTTTTAGGGGTTTCATAGGATTTTTATGGTTTTGTGGGTTTTTAGGATTTTTAGGGATTCTGAGGGTTTTTAGGGTTTTCAGTGTTTCTTAGTGTTTTAGGAGATTTCAATATTTTTAGGGTCTTTTGGGGTTTTTAGGGGTTTCTTTCTGTTTTTTAGGGTTTAAAGGGATTTTAGATTTTTTAACGTTTTTAAGGGTTAGAAGAGCTTTTAGAGTTTTTAGTGGTTCCTTTGGTATTTAATGTGTTTTTTGGGATTATTATGGTTTTTAGGGATTTTTAGGGTTTTTAGCGGTTTTTATGGTTTTTAGGGGGGTTTTAGGGATTTAGGCTATTTATGGATTCTAATGGTGTTTTGGGTTTTCAGGGGTTTTTAGGGTTTTTAGGGTCTTTTGGGGTTTTAGGGATTTTTTTAGTTTTTAAGGGCTTAAAGGTTTTTTTAGAGTTTTTAACGTTTTTAGCAGTTTTAAGGGTTTTTTGAGTTTTAGTGGTTTCTATGGTTTTTAGGGATTGTAAGGATTTTTGGGGGTTTTAAGGGGTTTTAGTGGTTTTTACATTTTCATGTATTTTTAGGGCTTTTAAGGATTTTTATGCTTTTTAGGGTTTTAAGGATTTTGAGGGTTTTAGGGGTTTTCAGTGGTTTTTAGGGTTTTTAGGGGTTTTTAGAGTCTTTGGTTTTTTAGGTTTTCTTGAGTTTTTTTTTGTTTTTTATGGTTTTTTTGTGTTTTTTAACATTTTTAAGTGTTTTATGGGGTTTTATATTTTTAGTGGTTCTTAGGGGCTTTATGGGTTTTTTGGGTTTTTTATGGTTTTAAATATTTTTATGGTTTTCAGGGGTTTTTTAGGGGTTTTATTTTTTTTACGTTTTTATGGATTTTTAAGGATTAATATTTTTTTTGAATTTCATGATTTTTTAGGGTTTGTTGTGATTTTTAAGGTTTTTTGGGGTTTCCAAGGGGTTTAGGGTTTTTAGGGTTTTCACGGATTTTTAGATTTTTTAATGTTTTTAGGTGTTTTTTGGTTTTCTATAATTTTTATGGGTTTATAATGTTATCTCTCATTTTTAAGTGTTTTGTGATATTAAGGGGTTTTTCAGGGTTTTTAGGGTTTTTAATGCATTCATGGGTTTTTAGTGGTTTTTAGGATTTTTTTTTGTTTTTTAGGGTTTTTATGGTTTTTAGGTATTTTGAGGGGTTTTAGGGGGTTTTCAAGGGTTTTATAAGTTTTTAGGATTTTTAGGGGATTTAATGGGTTTCATGGGTTTTTCAGCGTTTTAAGGTTTTTTACGTTTTTGTGCATTTTTAGAGGTTTTTAGGATTTTTATGGTCTTTAGAGGTTTTTAGGTTTTTAGAAATTTTTATGGTTTTAGGGGTTTTCCAAGGCTTTAGGGTTTTTAGGGTTTTAGGGTCTTTTTGGTGTTTTTTGAGTTTTTTATGGTTTTATGGTTTTTTAGAGCTTTTTAACATTTTTCGGGATTTTAAGGGTTTTGAGAGATTTAGTGGGTTTTAGGGTTTTTATTGGTTTATAGGGTTTTTTAAAGGATTTTAGGTTTTTTATGGGTTTTAGGGTTTTTCAGGGTTTTAGGGTTTTTTATGTTTTCATGGAGTTTGAGGGTTTTTTAAGGAATTTTATGGTTTTTAGGGTTTTTAGGATTTTTAGGGATTTTGAAGGGTTTTTAGGATTTTTCATTGCTTTTTTTCTTTTAGGGGATTTCAAGATTTTTGGGGTCTTTTGTGGGTTTTTAGGGTTTTTTGAGTTTTTAAGGGCTTAAAGAGTTTTTAGAGTTTTTAACGTTTTTAAGGGTTAGAAGGGTGTTTAGAGTTTTTAGTGGTTACTTTGGGGTTTTATGTGTTTTTTAGTAATTATTAAGGTTTTTAGGGATTTTTATGGTTTTCGGGGTTTTTTTAGGGTTTTGGGGTTTTTTACATTTTCATGGATTTTTACGGGTTTTTTTGGATTTTTA
Organism: Viscum album; assembly: GCA_963277665.1. Lineage (NCBI taxonomy): Eukaryota > Viridiplantae > Streptophyta > Magnoliopsida > Santalales > Viscaceae > Viscum > Viscum album. Next base: position 1,802,033,921 of record OY728164.1, read on the forward strand.
TGATTTATAGGGATTTTATGTATTTTGGATTTTTAGGGGTTTTTAATGGTTTTAGGGTCTTTTGAGTTTTTAGGGTTATTTGATTTTTTTAGGGATTTTTAGGTTTTTAGAGTTTTTAACATTTTAAGGGGTTTTAGGGATTCAGAGGGTTTTTAGGATTTTTCAGGTTTTAAGGGTCTATTTGGGTTTTTAGTGTTTTTGTGAGTTTTTTAAAGGTTTTTTTAGAATTTTTAACATTTTTTGGGGTTTTAAGAATTTTTAAATTTTTAGGGTTTCTATGGGTTTTGAGGTCTAGGAAGGTGCAAAGCCAGGCTATTCCTGACCCCCCCAAATATATTAAGAGACTAAGGGTTTTGATGGTTTTTAACATTTTTAGGGTTTTTATGATTTTTGATGGCTTTTTAGGGTTTTTAGGGTTTTTTATGTTTTTATAGATTTTTCGGATTTTTATGATTTTAGTAGTTTTTAGGATTTTTAAAGATTTTTAGGGGTTTAGGGTTTTTAATGGTTTTAGGTTTTTTAGAGGATTATAGGGGTTTTTAGGGTCTTTTTGGGTTTTTAGGGTTTTTTAGGATATTGAAGGTTTTTTTAGAGTTTTTAACATTTTTATGGGTTTTAAGGACTTTTTGTGTTTTTAGTGGGGTTTTTTGGTTTTTATGGGTATTTAAGGTTTTTAAGGATTTTTGGGGTTTTATGTTTTCTAGGTTTTTTTAGTTTTTTAAGGTTTTTTTACATTTTCATGGATTTTTAAGGGTTTTTTTGTATTTTTATGGATTTTAGGGGGTTTTATGGGTTTTAAGGATTTTTAGGGGTTTAGGGGTATTTAGGGGTTTTCATGGTTTTTTTTGGAAAGGAAAATAGAATGTATATATGAATGAAAAAGATGAATTACAATCAAATCAACCATAGGTGAAATGAAGATAACTCAAAACATAAGGTTCTAGGCCAGGCATGCAACCAGAGAAAGTGAGACCAAACCCCAAGGAAAACCATGTGGCATTAGACAAACAAACATGATAGTGGATGGAGAAGTCCAATGCCACACAAACCCTAGAAAACAAGAAGTCGACACCACAATAACAAGAGAATATGAGCCAACAATGACAACACAAGCCCAACCAAAAAACAAGTCAAAAGAATCCAGCAAAAAAATGATATATAGAATCAGGTGCCTCCTACTAGCCACAAACAACACAACAACCTACCGTAGTGTCAACACAGAATCCAAACACAAAGCCTCCAGGATCCATAATTCCCTTATATTACAAACTAAAAAATTGAAAATTTTAATTTAGGGGAAGGAAAAAAGATGCTAGATCCTAGGTCTAATTTGATAAGCACCCTCTTCAAGTCAAATTCATCCACCTTGAACAACTTTTTCCAGAGGGGGTTATTACTCAAAATTAAAAATGTGGGACTAACTTGATCAGTAGAAATGTGGATTGGAGGGGTAGACCTAGTCTCCCTATAATTTGAATCATTCACCCCAAAAAGCATAGGAGCATCGTCATCAGAAGAAGCATCCACCGGTAAACACTAGAAGAAATTCAAAATAGGAGTGAAAGAATCTTTCAGAGAGATCAGAGTAAAAGGCTTTGCCACGAACGAATACCCAACCATCAAAGAAGCATCAGGCACCAAAGATGGAACCAAATAGGATGGACCCCCGACCCCCATAAGAGGAGGCTTAAATATTCTCGAGGCATCCTTAAGCTCCACCTCCTTCCTCCTTAGGATGGGGTAAGGAATCATACTTGATGGCTCTAAAGCATTTTCAGAACTGGCAAGAAGAGACTTAATAGAAGCATAACCTTCCCCTGTAGAATAATTAGTGCCCACAATAGATCTAACCATAAGATCCCTAGTAGTGTCAACTTTGAAGATAACTTGCTTCTTATCAACCAAATAAATCAAAAGTTTAACATTCGGATCAGTAACAAATTTGGGAAACTCCTTTTTTCTGTAACTTGGGTGTGACCATAGTCTAGCCCGATTGAGGATCCTTATGGTTTTTCAAACATTTGTTAATGTGATGCTCAAATTTTTTAATAAAGATACAAGTCTTCGGAACCCAATTGTACTCGAAACAGATAAAAGAGGAGGATCCAGAAACCAAATCCACCTTGATTTCCTCTGGAAGAACCTAATCAGTTGATATTTCGAAATAGATATTAGCAAAGATAATTCTTCTAAATTAACTATGGACTTGTTAGTGAAAAGAGGTTTCCCCACCAAACTGGTGATGTAACTCAATCCTTTTATTGTCTAGACCTCATTAGGAACATTTCAAAAATTAACCCAAACAGGAAAGGATAAAAAGGATTCCTTATAAAGGAACATGCCTAGTTTCCAAACCTACAACATCATATATTTTCCTGTAAAAAACCAAGGCCCACTAGAAAGAACATCAACCAAATTGAAATAATGAATAAACTTGAAGAAGTGGAATTCATTTTCATTGCAAAGGGTTTCCAACATATCGATCCCCCAAAACATAGAAGTAATTATAGCCACTATCTGGAATGATAACTTCTTCTCAAGAAAATATCCCTCTAATTAATTGTTCCATCTGGAGGCCCCCTTCTGTAGGACTACCAATGGAAAAAAACTTGAGGATCTCCCTACATTTAGTGGATGATGGTACACCAAATCCATGGTGTTAACTGAAGGTGAAGATGATCAGCCTCCAAGGAATTAATGTTCATCACAGAATCCCAAGCATTGAACACTAAACATGAGGGATCTTGGTCCTTCTCAGCCACATCGGGAAATGCCTTTGGGCCAAAATTACCCTAAAAATCCCCAACCCAACCCAAGAAATAACTAGCTGTAATAGGCTTGGAGATGGGTGTAACCACCGACTCCGAAAATGCACCCGAAGAGGAGATCACAGCTTCAGATACTCAGGTATTAGCAAGAGGAGGGTTAATATTAAGAGAATCTATTGAATAAGGAACTACACAACCTTTAATTTTAACTAAATTTACCTGAGAAGGCCCCTCTATGACCATAATCGAACCATTCAGATCCCCAACGAGCCCAGTCATAGTCGAATAAGTAGCAACAAAGCCCTTAAATCTCCCAAGCCCTTTCGTAACCCCAATTAGAGTAAACGTCACCAGCAAAGCAGATTTATCGAATGGGAAGGAGCCCTCTGACAAAGAAAAATAATCCACAACCTTTCCAACCATACGAGAACCATCTCCATATATGACTCATGAGAAACAACTGCATCTATAAATGTAATAGGAACAACATCCTTCTCAAAAAGCACATATGTCAAATCTTTGACCCCAATCTGGACCAGACAAAAAGCCTTGGATGATTCATTGATATCCTTCATCTTCAAGAGAATTATAGGGTTATTCAATAATAGAGAAGAACCAACCACAACCCAAACTGAGAGATCCACACCAATGGACACTACCGACTCTTATTCGCTAACCATGGCCAGAGCAGAAGTCTTGTTCAAGGTTGCATCCTCTGAAATCTCAACTTCCCAAGCTCAAGAGAGTTGTCATGACACTTCCCCCAATAGAATCATGGAAGGAACCAAAATGTAGCACATTCTGAAGAGACCACTCCATCAAAGACAAGAATGAGTGCACTCAAAGGACGGTCACCACTTCCCCAACCACATCCCATATCCATTGTGAGTAAGGAAGGGGAGCACAGTCAAAGAGAGATCCATTCATTCTTGGAAGAGGTTTTTTTAGGTTTTTAGGTTATTTTTGTGTTTGTAGGTTTTTTGTTGTGATTTTAGTGTTTTAAGGGTTTTTTATAGTTTTTTAACATTTTTAGGGGTTTTAAGGGTTTTCATATTTTTTATTGGTTTTTTATGATTTTTATGGATTCTTAGGGGTTTTAAACGTTTTTAGGGGTCTTTATGGTTTTTTGGGTTTTTATGGTTTTTATGGTTTTTAGGGTTTTTATGGATTTTAACGGTTTTTAGGGTTTTTCAAGGTTTTTAGTGTTTTTTTATCATTTTAGGGTATTTTGGGGTTCTAGGGTTTCTTTATTATTTTTAAATGTTTTAAGGTTTTTTACAGTTTCTTAACATTTCTAGGGGTTTAAAGGGTTTTTCGAGTTTTTAGTGGGTTTTAGGGTTTTATGGGTTTTTAGGGATTTTTTTAACTTTATAGAGTTTTTTTATGGTTTTCATGGTTTTTAGGGTTTTTACGTTTTCATGGACTTTTAGTGGATTTTTAGGATTTTTATAGTTTTTAGGGTTTTTAGGGGTTATGGGGATTTTGATGTTTTATATAATTTTTAAGGGGTTTTTAGGGTTTTAACGATTTTTAGAGTTTTTAATCATTTTTAGGATTTTAAGGATTTTTTGAGGTTTTAGCATTTTTTTAGTATTTTTATGGGGTTTAGGGGTTTTAAGGCATTTTTGGATTTTTATGGTTTTCTGGGGTTTTTTAGGGTTTTAGGGGCTTTTACATATTCATGGATTTTTAGGTGTTTTTAGGATTTTTATGGTTTTTAGGGTGTTTTAGGGTGTTTTAGGGATTTTGAGAGTTTTTAAATGGTTTTCAAGGAGTTTTAGAGGATTTCAAGGTTTTTAGGGTCTTTTTGGGTTTTTAGGGTTTTTTATATTTTTTGTGGTTTTTAATGTTTTATAGAGTTTTTAATCCTTTTTAGGGGTTTTTATATTTTTTTAGTGATTTCTTTGGGTTTTTATTGGTTTTTAGGGTTTTTAAGGTTTTTAGGGGTATTATGGGTTTTTAAGGTTTCAGAGTTTTTTTGGTTTTTAGGATTTTTATGGTTTTTAGCGGTTTTAGAGTTTCTTGAGGGGTTTTCAGGTTTTCATTAGGTTTAGGGGTTTTTCGGGTTTTTCGGGTCTTTTAGGGTATTAAGGGGTTTTTTGGAGTTTTTAGGGTATTAATTGTTTTTTGGAGTATTTTTTTATTTTTTGGCGTTTAAAGGGTTTTTAGAGTTTTTAGTGGATTTTTTGGTTTTTATGGTTTGTAAGGTTTTTTGGGGTTTCATGGGGTTTTAGGGTTTTTTATGTTTTCCTTGACCTTTAGGGGTGTTTTTACAATTTTTATAGTTTTTAGTGTTTTTATGGGTTTTAGACATTTTAAGTCATTTTTGGGTTTTTATAGGGGTTTTAGGATTTTTTGGGGTTTTTAGGGTTTTAGGGTCTTTTTGTGTTTTTAGGGCTTTTTAAGTTTCTAGAGTTTTTAATGTTTTTTTTGAGTTTTTAACATTTTTAGGGCTTTAAAGGGATTTTAGAGTTTTTAGTGATTTTTTAGGTTTTTTATGGTTTTTAGGGGTTTAAATGATTTTAAGGGTTTTTATGGTTTTTGAGTTTTTAAGGGGTGTAGGTATTTTTTGGAGTTTTTGGGTTCTTCGAGTGTTTTTAGTGTTTTCAGGGATTTTAGGGATTTTAGTTTCTTTTGGGGATTTAGGATTTTTTTGAGTTTTTAGGTCTTTTAATGTTTTTAGTTATTTTTTATAGATTTTTAGGGTTTTTAGAGTTTTTAGGGGTTGGTTGGTTGTCAAGGGGTTTTCTGGGTTTTTAGGGCTTCTTAAATTTTCATTGATTTTTAGGGGTTTTTAGGATTTTTATAGTTTTTAGGGTTGGTTTTTCAGGATTTTGTGGGTTTTCATGGGTTTTTAGGGTTTTTAGGGTTTTTAGGGTTTTTAGGGTATTTTTGAGTTTTTAGGGTTTTTTGAGTATTTTAGGATTTTTAATGTTTTTAAGAGTTTTCAATAATTTTTAAGTGTTTTAAGGTTTTTTAGAGTTTTTAGTGGCATTTTAGGGTTTTATGGGTTTTTACAGTTTTTAAGGTTTCAGGGGTTTTATGGTTTTCAGAAGTTTTTCAAGTTTTTATACGCTTTTAAGGTTTTTATGTTATTTTTAGTATTTTTATGGTTTCCAGGGGTTTTAGGGTTTTTATGGATTTTGAGGGTTTTGAGAGATTTCTAGGGATTTTGGAGTTTTTAGGTTTTTAGGGTATTTTTGGGTTTTTATGGTTTTTTGAGTTTTTAGGGTGTTTAAGGTTATTTTGAGTCTTTTAATGTTTTAGGGGTTTTTAGGGTTTTTATATTTCTAGTGGTTTTAGGGTTTTTATGGGTTTTCAGGGCCTTTTAAGGTTTTCAGGGGTTTTGTGGTTTTCACTGGTTTTTCGGGGTTTTTAAGGTTTTTTATGTTTTCATAAATTTTTATGGATTTATAGGATTTTTATGTGTTTTAGGGTTTTTAGGTATTTTAGTAATTTTTGAGGGTTTATAGGGATTTTTAGTATTTTTAGGTTATTTCAGGGGTTTTAGGGTCTTTTGGGTTTTTAGGGTTTTTTAGGGTTTTTAAGGATTTTTAGTATTTTTTAATGTTTTTAGGGGTTTTATGGTTTTTCTCATTTTAAACAGGGTTTTATTGTTTTTATGGGTTTTTAGGGTTTATTAAGGTTTTAGGGGTTATTATTATTTTCAGGGGATTTTTAGGGTTTTTAGGGTTTTATACATTTTCATGGATTTTTCAATGTTGTTTAGGATTTTTATTGGTTTTAATGTTTTTTAGGATTTTTAGGGATTTAAAGGGTTCTTAGGGGTTTTTAGGGGTTTTTTTGGGTCTTTTGGGTTTTCAGGGTTTTTTTGAGTTCTTAGGGTTTTAAGGTTTTTAGAGTTTTTTATCATTTTTTGGAAGAAGAGATGCAGGACCAGACTATTCTTGTCCCCCAAAAAATTTATTAGAAAAAAGACACTACAGACAAGGGAGGGGTGGGGTCAAACGACCCACACCCAAAAAACCATTCACAACCCAAAAAAAACCCAAAAGACAAACAAAGAAGAAAATCAGAACAGTTCCCATCATCACCTCCTAGCCAATTAGCAACCAGCATCCAGAAACACCATAACCACCAGCAAAAATTTCAACAGCAATCGTAGCACGATATCTTTAGCACCACGGTAAGCCCTGCCTCACTAACACCATATTATAGTACCGTACCAAGTTCAACAACCATCATCATATACTCCAATCTTAGCTTATCAAACCTACACCACATAACAGTGCTGCCCCTCCGAGGCTTGCCCTTGACGTTGAGCTGAACCACCATCTCCATCCCAAAACTACCTTATGCACCATCATAACAAACCAAAATAGATTCCATTGTGATGGGATGGGCAGCAAGAGCAGAGGTGGGTGCATGAGTTAAGGGGAGTGACAACGGTGAGCAGTCGCATCCCAGAATCCAATTCCAACATCACCCAGAAGATTATCCAAACACCGCACATTAAAACTACTACCAAATGCTGTCTTACAGCAGTAGAAACCCAGGAAGATCCAAACCAAAGACATCACATGCAAGCAATGACCCACAATCCTCATCAAAGCAGGAAAGGGCATGTTCTAGCATCGAGAACCTACTAACCCATCATCTCCTAAGAGGTCACAGAGTAGCATCCAAAAACCAAAGCATTCTGACCAAACAACATCCATCATTCCACACCTCGCAACATAGCTAGCCACAGACCACTAGTATCTAGACCCGGTGCCAAGCCACAGCACCCAGCACCCCTTGGACAGAACCCAGCTCCAGGCAGGTACCCCAACGAACTTTAATATTTTTTGGGTTTTAAGGATTTTTAGAGTAATTAGAGGTTTATGGTTTTAGGGTTTTTCAGAGTTTTTGGGTTTTTTACATTTTCATTGATTTTTAGTGGATTTTTTTAAATTTTTTAGGGATTTTTAGGGGTTTTGGGGATTTTGAGGGTCTTTACGATTTTTTAGTGGTTTTAGATTTTTATTGATTTTTAGGGGTTTTAATGATTTTTTATGTTTTTAAGAGATTTTAACTGTTTTATGGTTTTTATGGTTTTATGGGATGTCAAGTTAATAGGGACTTTTTGGGTTTTTAGGGTTTTTAGGATTTTAAATGGTTTTTAGAGTTTTTAATATTTTTATTGGTTTTAAGGGTTTTTAGTGATTTTAGTGGTTTTTAGGGTTTTTATGGGTGTTTAAGATTTTTAAGGATTTTTGGAGGGTTATCGTTTTTAGGTTTTTTTCAATGATTTTAAAGATTTTTACGTTTTCATGGATCTTTAGGGGTTTTCATGAATTTTATGGTTTTCATTGGTTTTTTGGGTTTTTATGGATTATGATTGTTTATAATGTTTTTCAGGGTTTTTTTGGGGGGGGGGGGGTTGAGTTTTTAGGGTTTTAAAGGGGTTTTAGTGTTTTTAGTGGGGATTTAGGGTTTTTATGGGTTTTTAGGGGTTTTAAAGGTTTTTAGGGGTGTTTATGGTTTTCCGGGTTTTTAGGGGTTTTTAAATTTTCATGGATTTTTACGGATTTTTAGGATTTTTATGTTTTTTTGGGGGTTTTGGGTTTTTTTTGGGTATTTTGGGCTTTTCAGAGTTTTTAGTGTCCTTTTGTGTTTTTACGTTTTTTTTATTTTTAGGAGTTTTAAGTTTTTTGAGATTTTCTTAATGTTTTAGGGGTTTTAAGTGTTTTTATGTGTTTTATGGTTTTCAAGGTTATTATGGTTTTTTAGGTTTTCATCGATTTTTAGTAGCTTTTTAGGATTTTAATGGTTTTACAGTTTATTTGGGTTTTTAGATATTTGAGGGTTTTAGGGGTCTTCAAGGGGTTTTAGGGGGGTTTAGGGTTTTTTCTGGGGTTTTAGGGTCTTTTGTGTTTTTAGTGTTTTTTGAGTCTTTTAGGGGTTTTATATATTTTTATCATTTTTAGGGTTTTAAAGGGTTTTTATAGTTTTTAGTGGATTTGTAGTATTTTTATTGGTTTTTAGATGTTTCTAAAGGTTTTTAGGGGTTTTATGGTTTTCAAAGAATTTATTGTGTTTTTTATGTTTTGAGGGATTTTTAGGGTTTTTTAGGATTTTTATGATTTTTTGGGTTTTTTAGGGTTTTAGGGATTTTGAATGTTTAAAGGTTTTTCCGGGGGTTTTAGGGGTTTTCAAGGATTTCAGTGTCTTTTGGGTTTTAGTGTTTTTTTAGTTTTTTATGGTTTTAAAGTTTTTTAGAGTTTTTTAATGTTTTAGGGGTTTTAAGGATTTTTATATTTTTAGTGGTTTCTTAATGTTATTATGGGTTTTAAGGATTTTTTATGTTTTTAGGGGTTTTTGTGTTTTCCTAGATTTTACGTTTTTTTTAGGATTTTTATGTTTCTTATGGTTTTTTCAGATTTTTGGGGATGTTGAGGGGTTTTAGGGTTTTCATGGTTTTTAGGGGGTTTCAGGGTTTTTAGGGTCTTTTCGGGTTTTCAGGTTTTTTTAGTTCTTAGGGTTTTAATGGTTTTTACAGTTTTAATGTTTTTCTGGGTTTAAAGGTTTTTTAGAGTTGTTTGTGGGATTTTAGGGTTTTTAGGATTTTTTATGGTTTTTATGGATTTCTAGGGTTTTTAGAGTTTTTTACAATTTAATGGATTTTTAGGATATTTAAATTTTTTATATTTTTTATTATTTTTATGGTTTTTAGAGATTTTGATGGTTTTTTTGGGTTTTTGGGGTTTTTAGTATTTTTCAGGGTTTTATTGTATTTTTTGGTTTTCATGGTTTTTACTGATTTTTTATGGTTTTTAGGTTTTTTAGTGTTTATTATCTTTTTATGGGTTTTAAGGGTTTTTAGATTCTTTAGTGGTTTGGGTTTTTATTGGTTTTTAGTTTTATTAAGGTTTTTATGGATTTTATTGTTTTCATGGGTTTTACAAGGTTTTTAAAAAATCATGAAAAACCCAAAAAACCCAAAAAAAACCCAAAAAACCTCTAGAAACCATAAAAATCCACCCCCCAAAAAAATCCATGAAAACAATTAAAACCCTAAAAACCTTGAAATCCCCCAAAAAACCAGAAAAAAACCGTAAAACCGTAAAATACCCTAAAATCACATAAAAATCATAAAAGCCAAATAAAAATTATAAAAATTTTAAGACCCCTAAGAATGTTAAAAAACATAAAAACACCTTGAAAAGGGGAAAAATCCATGCAACCCCCCCCCCCCAAAAACCCCCAGGATGACCTAAAAAACCTCGAAACTCTAAAAACCTCTAATAAATTCTATAAACTTTAAAAATATTTAATAACCCTAAAACCCCATGAAACCATAAAAACCATAAAAACCCTTAAAAACGAATGAAAATTTAAGAAACCCGAAAAACTATAAGAACATTAAAAACCTTAAAAATACTAAAACCCCTAAAAACTCAAAAAAAAACCTAAAAACCCACAAAACCCTCAAAATCCCTAAAAACACCAAAAAACCCTAAGAACAATAAAAATCCTAAACCCCCCATAAAAATCCATGAAGACATAAAAAACCCTAAAATCCATAAAAACCCCTGAAAACCATAAAACCCCCTAAAAACCATAAACCCCCCTAAAAACATATAAAACCCAAAAACACACAAAAAACTCTAAAACCCCTTAAAACCCTTAAAAAATTAAAAAACCCTTAAAAATATAAAATCCCAAAAAACTCAAAAAATCCAAAAGACACTAAAAACCATGAAAACAAAAAAACTCCCTAAAAAACCTGAAAACCGTCAAAAAACCTAAAAACCCTAAAAACCATAAAAATCCTTTAAAACCCAAAAAGTCCATGAAAACGTAAAAAACCATAAAAATCATGAAAACCACCTAAAAATCATAAAAACCATAAAAACCATAAAAACCAATAAACCAACATAAAAACTCTAAAAAACTCTAAAAACTCTAAAAACTCTAAAAAACCTTAAAACCCCTAAAACGTTAAAAATGAAAAAAAAACTTTGAAATCCCAAAAAAACAAAACAAAAACCCAAAACCCCTGAAACCCTCTAAAAACCCTCAAAATCCCTAAAAACCCCATAAAACCCTAAAAAGTCTAAAAAAATTAAAAACTCTATAAATGACTAAAAAATATAAAAACCCTTAAAACCCCTAAAATGTTAAAAAAAACTCTAAAAACCCTTAAAACCCCTAAAATGCTCGAAAAACCCTAACAACCCAAAATGAACCTAAAAACCCTAAAAACCCATAAAACCCCCAAAAACCCCATTAAAACTCTAAAGATTGTCAAAATACATAGAAACCTAAAAAACCCTAAAAACCACAAAAATCCTAAAAACCCTAGAAATCTATGAAAACTTAAAAAACTCTAAAAACCATGAAAACCCCCTAAAATACCTAAAAATAACTAAAAACATAAAAACCCATAAAAACCCATAAAAACCATAGAAAACCACTAAAAAATATAAAAACCCTTAAACCCCCTAAAAATGTTAAAAAACTCAATATAACTTTACAACCCTAAAAAACTCAAAAAAACTCTAAAACCAAAAAGACCCCAAAACCCATAAAGCACCCTGAAAATCTCTAAAACCCCTCAAAATCTCTAAAACCCCTAAAAACCCTAAAAACCAAAAAAAGTCTAAAATACCCCTAAAATCCATGAAAACATAATGAAACCTAAAACCCTAAAATACCCCTAAAAACCATAAAACCCCTAATAACCTTAAACCCCTAAAACCCATAAAAACATTAAAAACCCACAAAAAACCACCAAACACCCTTAAAACCCTTGAAATGTTAAAAAACTCTAAAAATCCTTAACACTAAAAACTAAAAAATAACCCTAAAAATCATGAAGACCATATAAACCTAAAAAACCCTAAAACCCCTAAAATTAACAAGAAACCCTCAAAATCTCTAAAAACCCCAACAACCATAAAAATCCTTAAACCCCCTAAAAATCAATGAATACATAAAAAACCCTTGAAAACCCTTGAAAACCATAGGAACTCATAAAAACCATAAAAAACCCAAAAACCACATAAAAACCTTAAAAACAACTCTAAAAACCCATAAAATCCCTAAAATGTTATAATACTCCAAAAAACCTTTAAATCCAAAAAAACACAAAAAAACACAAAAAACTCAAAAAGGCCAAAAAACCCTTGAAAACCCCCAAAACACTAAAACCCCCTGAAAATCCATAAAACCCTCAAAATCTATAAAAACTATAAAAATCTTAAAAAATCCCTAAAATCCATGAAAACGTAAAAAACCTAAAAACCCTGAAAAAAAAGTCCTAAAAATACCCCTAAAAACCTTTAAACCCCTTAAAACACATAAAAACCCAAAAAACCACTAAAAACTCTAAAAACTCATAAAATTCCTAAAAATGTTAAAAAAAACTAAAAAAATTTAAAACCCTAAAACCCCTAAAACCCCTAAAACCCTTACAACTCTAGAAAACCCCTAAAATCCTTAAAAATCCCAAAAATCCATAAAAACCATAAAAATACTAAGAACCCCAAAAAATCCATGAAAACATAAAACACCCTAAAATCCATAAAAATCCAAAAAAATACTTTAAATCATGAAAGTGTAAAAAACCCTAAAACCATGAAAAGGCCCTTGAGAACCATAAAACCCCTAAAAATCTAAAAAAAACCTAAAAACACATAAAAACCCAAAAGAAATCCACTCAAAACTTAAAAACCTTAAAACTCCTAAAAATGTTTAAAAACACTAAAACCCTTCAAACCCCTAAAAACTAAAAAAACCATAAAAACCTCAAAAAGAATTTAAAAACCAGGAAAACCCCTAAAACCCTTCGAAACACCTAAAAATCCCCAAAACCCCTCAAAATACCTAAAAACCCTAAAAACCCTAAAAACCTTAAAAATCCTAAAAACCACTAAAATCCATGAAAATGTAAAAAACCCTAAAACCCTGGAAACTCATGAAAACCATAAAAAAATATTAAAAGTCCCTAAAAACTCATAAAAACCCTAAAAATCACGAAAATCCCTAAAACCCCTAAAAACCCCTTAAATGAAAAAATAATCTAAAAAACCTAAAAACACTATAGAACTCAAAAAACATCATAAAACCCCAAAAGACCCCCAAAAACCCGAAAAAACCATAAAACCCTTGAAAAAACATAAAACCCCAAAAATCACTAAACTAAGAAACCCCTAAAAATCCATGAAAACATAAAAAACCCTAAGAACCTTGAAACCCCCTGAAAACCATAAAAACCCCTAAAAACCTTAAACCCCCAAAAAACCTATAAAACCCTAAAAAACTACTAAAACCCGTAAAAACCCTTAACCCCCCTAAAAATGTTAAAAACTCTAAAAACATTAAAAGCCCTATAAAACTAAATAACCCTAAAAACCCAAAAGTCCTTAAAACCCCTATAAAACTCAAAAAATAATAAAACCACCTGAAAACCACTCAAAATCCCAATAATCCCAAAAAACCCTAAATTTTTTAAAAAAACTAAAACACCCCTAAAACTCCTGAAAATGTAAAAAACCCTTGAAAAACCTTATAAACCATCAAAACACCTATAAAACTTAAAAAACCTTGGAAACGTATAAAAACCCTAAAACCCACTAATAACTCTAAATACCTTAAAACCCCTATAAATGTTAAAGAAACTCTAAAAACTTTTTAACACCAAAAAAATAACCCCCCCCTAAAAACCCAAAAAGTTCATAAAAACCGTAGAAATCCATAAAATCCCAAAAACCCCATAAAACACCCAAAACCCTCTTAGAGAAGAGGAGATATGCCACCGCTCTCTCCTGGATGCTCTCTCCCGATGGTGCGCTCCTGCTTCGCTTCACGCTTCTTCCGGTGGTTTCACGACGAGGATGGGGCGTCGTTCATGCTGCTCTCTCTACTGGCGTCACAATGGTGTTCAAGGAAGATCTCTACGGCTTCAGATCTGTGGTTTTCTGGAGTTGCGACTTTGGAGGTGCAGATCGGTGTTGTGCCTTGGAGGTGTGGCTCAACGGTTTCGGCTAGGCTCATTTTGGATTGCGGCGTCACTGATAAACTTTCAGATTTTGGGAACCCTAGTCTTCGGCTACAAATATGGGATTCTTTGGTGTTGGTGTTTCATCAGAAAAGTCAATGGTGTCAAGGGATTCAACGAACGGGTCTTCAGTTCTCTTCGATGATGCTTTAATCCTGGATCTGCAAATCGATGCTTCGACCACAGGATGGGTTTTGCGGCAGTGTGGTGTGGGTGTGGAAAATCTGGATCCTGCTTCATGGGTTTCAAGATCTGAGAATCGGTCGGTGGCTGTCATTTGGGGAGGCAAGGTCACATATATGGTTCTTCGGATCCCTTGGAGTGATAGCCCTGCATCATGGTTGGCCTTCTTACAGGTTCGTTTTCGATTTGGCTTTGTTCATGTTATTGATGTTAGTCTGCGGGTTTTTTACTATGCATTGGATGATTTGTTGGTTTGGAAAGGTGATTTGAGTGTTCTTGATGCCTGCTTCGATGATAATACTTGGTGTGGTTGTGTATTACCGCTGATGATGGATGATGAGCTTGCTACAAGAGGTGGTTTCTTGTCTACCGTGTGTCGTTACCTGCTTTTGTTTCTCACTGTCTACTTGACTCAACCGCCCATCTCTACTCTTGCTGCCCTGCCCAACATACCAGACCCCATGTTGGTCTGGTATGTTAACGCTTGTGGCGGCTTTGGGATGGTGATGGTGGTTGCGGTCTGCGTCAGGGGCTTGTGGCGGTTCGGTTAATGTTGGTGGTCTAAAACTGGTGTGCTGGAGGTTGTGATGGGTCTTGCTGATTATGAGATATGGCCACTACTAGAATACTGGTTGATACTGGATGATGGTTGATGCTGGATGATGGTGGTGGATACTTTGATTTGTGTGTTTTCTGTTTTTTTTTCGTTCTCAACTTTTCATTTTTTTGGTCTTTTTTCTTGGGTCGTTAAGGGTTTTTGGGTGTGGGTCGTTTGACCCCTCCCCTCCCTTGTCTGTTGTGTCTCTTTTTTTCTTTCTACTAAATTTGGGGGGGCTGGGAATAGCCCGACTCTTGCATCTTCCTTGCCCCAAAACCCTCAAAATCCCTAAAACCACTAAAAATCGTAAAAATTCTAAAAAATCCCCACAGATCCATGAAAACATAAAAAACCCTAAAAACCTTGAAAAAACCGTGATAACTGTAAAAACCACTAAAAACATTAAAAACCCTAAAACCCCATAAAAACACTAAATCCACTAAAAAATCTAAAAATCCTTAAAACCCCTAAAAAAATTAAGAACTCTAAAAAACCTTAAAACCCCTAAAAACTCCAAAATACCCTTAAAACTCAAAAAGACCTTAAAACCCCTGAAAACCCCTAACACTCTTAAATATCATTAGAAACCCTAAAACCCCTCAAAATCCCTAAAAACCCTAAAAATCCTAAAAACCATAAAAATCCTAAAAAACCCCTAAAAATCTATGAAAATGTAAAAAACCCTAAAAACCATAAAAAACCTCTAAAAACCATAAAAAAACCTAAAACCCAAAAAACACAAAAAACCAAAAAAACACACCAAAAACCCTAAAAATATTTAAAACCCAAAATCCAAAAAATCCCTGAAAACCCTCTAAATCCCTAAAAACTCTGATAAACCCTAAAAACCCTAAAAATCCATGAAAATTTTAAAAACCCTAAAAACCCTTAAAAACATTTGAAAACCATAAAAAATCCTAATAATCTTAAAACCTTAAAAACCCATAAAAAACCTAAAACAACTAAAAGCTATAAAAAGCCTTTAAACCCCTAAAAATGTTAGAAAACTCTAAAAACATTAAAAAACCTAAAAAACTAAAAAAGAACCCTAAAACCCAAAAAGACCCTAAAACCCTGAAAGAACCATAAAACCATAAACCCCCTTAAAACCCCTAAAACCCTAAAAATACCAAAAAACTCTAAAAACCCTAAAAACCATAAAAACCGTAAAAACCACAAAAAACCATGAAAACATTTAAAAGCCAAATATCCCTTAAAACCCTAAAAACCCCTAAAAATTTAAAAAAACAAAAAACAAAAAAACCAAAAAATGACAAAAATTTATAAAAAACCCCTAAAAACTCAAAAATTATTTAAAACGATAAAAAACCCTAAAAACCAAAAAACCCTTAAAAACAATGAAACCCCCCTAAAAACCCATGAAAACGTAAAAAATTCTAAAAACCCTAAAAACCATAAAAATCCCAAAAAAAAAACAAAAAAACTATAAACACTCATAAAACCCTAAAAACACAATAAAAAATCTAAAAACCAATAAACCCTTAAAAATACTAAAAAACTAAAAAACACCATAATCTGCTAATAATTCAAAAAAACCTTAAAACTCCCAAAGACCCTAAGAACCATAAAAACCCTAAAAACCATTAAAAAATCCTAAAAACCCTCAAAATCCCTAAAAACCTAAAAACCTAAAAACCCTAAAAACCATAAAAATCCATAAAAACCACTAAAAATAAATGAAAACATAAAAGACCCATAAATCATAAAACCCCTACAAATCATAGAAACCCCTTACAAAAAAAACAATAAAACCCCTAAACACTTTAAAAACCCAGAAAACCCTAGAAAACCACTAAAAACTCTAAAAACACTTAAAACCCATAAAAATGTTAAAAAAACTAAAAAAAAATAAAACCCCCCAAAAAAACTCAAAACCCCCTAAAACACAAAAAGAACCTAAAACCATAAAAAACACTAAAAACCCCTAAAAACCCCTAAAACCCTCAAAATCCCTAAAAACCCTAAAAACAAAAAAACCTTAAATCCCCAAAAAAGTCTTCAAAATGTAAAAAACTATAAAAACCTATAAAATCTATGAGGACCATAAAAACCCTAAAAACCTTAAAAAACCATAAAACCCTTAAAACCACTAATTATATAATCATGGTGAACATATGAAACAAGGAGTTAAGGGCGATCATGGCATCGCTAGTGGAAGGAGAATAAATGCACAAGACCCATTTCATAGGATTGGTGGCCCAATGACAAGAGGAATAATGAGGGGATTAAATCGTCTTTACAAGGCCTCATTTTGAAATTAAAATAGGAATCCCAATATGCATGCATGATAGGATCAAATGGGTATTTAATCACCCTTATTAAATCCCGAAAGTGAACCTAAATTGCCCACCCAAATGATCCCATGAATTTTTATCAACTTTCATGAAGGAAATATTAAAAGTAAGAGTGGTGGGCCCCTTTTCTCCAAATTCATGGTGGGAATCTTCAATATCTTTAGGGTGGTGAAAAAAATACTTCTTGGTGGATATCATGTCCTCTAAATCCATGGGTATATGTAAAAAAGTAAAAAATCATTTTTAGGATTTAGAATTTTGGAGGATAGGTATTTTTGGCTTGTATCTCTCTCATTTGGATATAAAAGGCCACCTCTTTATACCCCGTAGAGGTTAATTACGAATTTGACTATTTTTTAGAATTATAATGCTTGTGTTTATTGTGTTCCTTATGGATTTAACTAAGTCATATCAAAGGAGAGATCAACCTTTATGGTGATTTATAATTAGTATTTTAATGGGAGAGTCTCATTAGGGTCCTAATTGATCATCCCCACATTCCCTTTTTTATTTCCTTACATTTCTTTTAATTTATATTTATCCTACTTCCATCAACCTTATTTCAGAATTTTCTTCAATGAATAACACATACTCAATATGGTAACATATCATTTGGTATCAAAGCCAGGTTACAAAAACCAAGTTCTTTATTTTTCTTTTTTATCCCATCCTCATCTTTCCCATCCATTTCTATCCATCACCAATTCTGGATGCATCTTTCTTCTACCATTTTGACCACTTTTTCTTTGAATTTCTAGATTTATGATATGCCATTTTTAAAGTTCATAATCTCATATTTCTTCTCAATTTTGAAGCACTAAAATTCTACGCATATATTTAGAGATATAACTAAATCAATTCATCTTACAGATTCATTCTTGTAAAATTTAATTATCGCTAAAAAGGATTCTAATCAAGTTTGAAGTTCATGTTATCTCACCCATTTATATCTATACAATCAGATTCAATCATTTTAAACCTTTTCATCTATTTTACATTGAGCACCACAAATTCATTATTTTTATCTCATTTCTTGATTATTGAGCAGCAAAAAAACATAGAAAAAAAAATACAAAAAATACAAAAAAACTGGTCATTTGAAACATTGTGTTCTCTCATTTAGTCACAAATTTTATTTCATTTTTCTTATCCACCATCTTCTTTCCTTCATCTATATCCAACCTTCAACCATAACCATTTATCACATTTCACTTTACCTCCCATATTTCCTAGACTCTATTGATTCAAACCCTTTTAAAATTTCTGATTTTTAATTGTTTGTAATTAATTGACTACTTCTTATTAATTTTATTCTTGATTATATTTAAGAACACCTATAGGAAAATAATTGTTTTTCTAGAAATAATGAGGTACCATTTAATAGATTAAATAATAGAGTGACGTATGAAAACTATTCTAAACGCTTCTCTTTTTATTTCAATGGTAAAAATATTTCTTTGACTCCACTAATACCCATAAAAGTATATTAAGATCATATGAGTATAGAGAAATAATACAAAAATAATAAATAATTGATTGAAAAATAAGGTGTGAAAAATAAAAGTTTGAGTGATAAAAAATAGTGTGATGAGTTGAGAAAAAAATAAAAGAGAGAAAAAATAAAAATAGTGGAAAAATTAAGAGTGAAAAGGGAGAGATGAGTGACATAAAAATAAATGATGGAAATCAAAGAGATGAAAACAAGAGCGTTGAGCATAAAGTTAGTTTATTTTCTAGAAAAATTAATGTTAAATGTGATTTATTAAGTGAGAATTCTTTCTTACTCATTAGTAATAATTATTGTCTTGTAACTAATAAGCTTGACCATTCTTTTCCTTCCTGTGTTGTGTCTTTACTGTAGAATTTGGTGATTTTTTCCCAAAGAAATACCTGATGGACTAACCCCTTTGAGAGGAATTTATCATAGGATTTACTTGATACCTGGTGTTGTAATTCCCAACACGCTAACATATAGAGCTAATCCGGAAGAGGCTGAAGATATACAATGTCAAGTTGAAGAACTCATGAAAAAAGGATTGGTGAGGGAAATCATGAGTCCATGTTTCATTTTGGTGATCCTAGTACCCAAGAAAGATGGAACATGGTGGATGTGTGTGGATTTTTATCCCCCGCAAAAAAATAATAGTTATGTACCATTATCCCATCCCATGACTTGATTAAATTCTTGATGAATTTCATGGAATCTTATTTTTTTAAAAAATTGACCATAAAAGTGGATACCACCAAATTCAAATGAAAGATAAGATGTTTGGTGATTTAAAAAAATGGTGAGTGGGGTAGAAAGAAGTGAGATCAACCTCAAATTATTTATGAAATATGTCTCTGAACAATTTACAAGATTGAATTTTAGGTTGGATGATTTGAAAATTTCCTCAACTTTAAGGGCTCCTTGAAGGCAAGAAGTTGATTAAGGTGATGATGAGTACTATGATTTTGAAGAAAAATTTCTTAGGTGAGGGTAATGAGCTTCTTGGAGAGAAAATGAATTTGGAATCATCAAAATGAAACTTCTATACTTTCAAGGGAAGAGTGACCTATAACTTTATTTGGAGTGGGACTGTGAGGTTGAACATGGGTTTAGACTTCACAAATACTTTGATGAGAATAAGGTAAAATTGGATGTGCTTGAGTTCATTGACTATGAAAATATTTAGTGGGAACAATTACATGTATGTTGACAATGCAATAGAGAAATTACAATTCAAAAATGGGAATAAATGAAGATATTAATGAACAAAATGTACATTTATAGTCCTTACTATCGAGATTTTCATTTGGAATTATAAAAAGTTGTGCAAGGTTTCATGTCTGTGGAGGAATATTATAAGGAAATGGAGATATCGATGATTCGATCCAATTTGGAGGGTGATCGTGAAGCTACCATGAATTTCATTTCAATGGATTTAATCTAGAAATTAATGATGTGGTGGAACTTCAAACCTAAATTGAAATGAAGGAGTTTATACATAATCCAGTGAAGGTAAAAAAGAAACTACATTCTCGAAGGAGTCAAGTATGTTCCCCCAATTTTTATAAGGATGAATGGAAAGAGAAAAAATCAACATCTAAGTGGAATGAAATAAAAACCAAGGGATTCAAAATTTGTTCCAAAACAAAGAGAAGAATCCAAAAACAAATTGTTCCCCACTGATTGAAAAGGAAATATTGACACAAATTTCATTTCTAAATATCGTTATATTATGTGATTTAAGTTTCAAGAACATGGTCATATTGCATCCCAATTCCCCAAAAAAAGGACTATGATTATTTCGGATTATAGATACATCCTTATTGAGAGATATAATGATGAATAAATTTAAACATTGGAAGAGTTTTTAGAAGTATAAGTTAAAGAACCCGTACATGGAGATGCATTGGTCGCAAGAAGATATTTGAACATTCAACCAAAAGATTATCAAGATGAGTAGAAATGTGAGCATATTTTTCATATGAGATGCCACATCAAGAAGAAGGTATGTAGTATGATAATTGATAGTGGAAGTTGTAAAAATGTGTCCAATAACTTGTTGGTGGAAAAGTTTAGTTTACCTACTCTAAGAAATCCTAAACCTTATAAGTTGAAGTGGCTGAATGATGGTGGAGAAGTTAGAGTCACAAAATAGGCCATAGATTCATTTTACATTGGAAAATATCATTATGAGTTTCTTTGTGATGTTGCTCCAATGTAGGCCAGATATTTTCTACTTGGGAGACCCTGGAAATTTGTTCGGAGGGTGAGGTTTAACATCTATTCTAACCTATTCTCTTTTCATTTTAGTGGTAGAAAGATTTTTTTGACTCCACTAAGTCCCATAAAATCATATAAAGATCAAGTGAGTATGTATAAAGAATAGAAAGAGAATAAAGAAATGATGGGAAAAAATGTGGGAAAAAAATTTGAGTGATAAAAAAGAGTTTGAGGAGTTGAGAAAAAAATAAAAGAGAGAAACAAAATGAAAATAGTGGAAAAATTAATAATGAAAAGGGAGAGATGAGTGACATAAAAAATGAGAGAAATCGATGAGATAAAAACAAGAGTGTTTAGAAAAAATAAATTTTTTTCTAGAAAAAGTTAGGTGAAATTTGATTTATTGACTGAGAAATTATTATTACTCATTATTAAGGATTCTTACCTTGTAACTATCGAAATTAAACATTCTTTTACTTATTGTTTTGTGTCATTACTACCGAAATTTGGTGATTTTTTTCTTGAATAATCACATGATGGACTACACCCTTTAAGTGGAATTGAGCATAGGATTGAATTTATACCTGGTATGGTAATTCCTAACAGGAAAACATATAGATAAAATCTAGAAGAGACTAGATATATCCAGTGTCAAGTTGAAGAACTCATGAAGAAAGGATTTTTGGGGGAAATCATGAGTCCATGCTCCATTTCTGTGATCCTAGTACCCAAAAAATATGGAACATGTTGGGTGTGTGTGGATTGTCCGGCCATAAACAAAATACTAATTACGTATCACTATCCCATCCCTCTACTTAATGAAATGCTTGATAAATTTCATGGGACTTTTTTGTTTTAAAAAATTTATATTAAAAGTGGATACCACTAAATTCAAATGAAAGAGAGAGTGTGTGAGGATTTTAAAAAATGGAAAGCGAAGAACAAAAAAGTGAGATCAACCTCAAATTATTTATGAAATATGTCACTGAATAATATAAAATATTAGTTTGGATAATTTTCAAAGTTCCTCAAATTTAAGGGCTCTTTGAAGGCAAGAAGTTAATAAAGGCGATGATAAGTACTCTAATTTTGAAGAAACATTTCATAGGTAAGAGAAATGTACTTCTTGGAGTGAAAATGACTTCGTAAACATCAAAATGACACTTCTATACTTTCAAGGGAAGATTAACCTGGAACTTTATTTGGACTGGGAGTGGAAGGTTGAATAGGTGTTTATAGTTCACAACTAATTTGAGGAGAAGAATGTAAAATTGGCAGCACTTGAGTTCAATGACTATGCAAGTATTTAGTGAGACCAATTACAAGTAATTCAACAATGGAATGGAGAAATTCCATTTCTAACATGGGAAGAAATAAATATAGTAATGCACAAAATGTACATTTATAATCATTACTATCAAGATTTTCATTTGAAGTAATAAAAACATGGAGAAGGATTCATTTTTGTGGAGGAATACTATAAGGAAATGGAGATATCGATGATTTAAGCCAATTTGGAGGGATATAATTAAACTACCATGGAATGGTTTGTTAATGGATTGAATATGTAAATAAGTGATGTTTTGGAACTTCAAACTAACATTGAAATAGAGAAATTGTAACATAAGCCAATTAAGGTCGAAAATCAACTACATTATCAAAGGAGTAAAGTAAGTTCCTCCAATTTCTGTAAGGATAACTGGAAAGAGACAAAATAAACATTTAAGTGGAAAGAAAAAAAAAACAAAGTGATTCAAGATTTGTTCCAAAACAAAGAGAAGAATCCAAAAATAATTTATTCCCCATTGATTCAAAAAGAAAAATTGACACGAATTTCCATTATTAATATCATGATATTAACTGCTTTAAGTGTTAAGGACATGGTCATATTGAATCACAATGACCAAAAAAATAACTATGATTATTTTGGATAATGGAGACATCCTTAGTGAGAGATCTAGTGATGAATAAATGTAAACATTGGAGGATTTTTCAGATATAGAAGTTGAAGCACACATATATGGAGATACGTTGGTGTTAAGAAGAGATTTGAACATTCAAGAAAATGATGATAACAATGAGGAGTAGTGTGAGCATATTTTTCATACGAGTTTTCAAATCAAGGATAAGGTATGTATTATGATAATTGATAGTGGAAGTTGTACAAATTTGGCTAGTAACTTGTTGTTGGAGAAGTTCAGTTTACCTACTCTAAGGAATCCTAGACCTTATAGGTTGCGGTCGCTGAATGATAGTGGGGAAGTGAGAGTTAAAAAATAGGCCATAGTTTATTTTTCCATTGGAAACTATCATTATGAGGTACTTTGTGATGTTTCTCCAATGAAGGGTAGACATTTTATACTTGGGAGACCGTGGAAATTTGATCGAAGGGTGATGTATAACATCTATGTTAATTGTTTCTCTTTTCATTTCAATGGTAAAATATATATTTTTTGACTCCACTAAGTCCCATAAAAGCACATTAATATCAAGTGGTGATGGAGAAATAATAAAAAAAATAAAAAATAAATGATGGAAAAATAATGTGGGAAAAATAAAAATTTGAGTGATAAAAAAGAGTGTGATGAGTTGAGAAAAAAATAAAAGAGATAAAAAATGAAAATAGTAGAAAAATTGAGAGTGAAAAGAGAGTTATGAGTGACATAAAAATAAATGAGGGAAATCAAAGAGATTAAAAAAAAGAGTGTTGATAAAAAAGTATTTTTATTTTCAAGAAAAAGTGATGTGAAAGGTGCTTTATTATGTGAGAAAGTGTTCTTACTCATTTGTAAGGATTCTTACCTTATAAATAATGAACATAACCACTATTTTGCATCTTATTTTTTTCTTTACTACAGAAATTTCATGATTTATTTTCGGAAGAAATAGCTGATGGACTACCCCCTTTGAGAGGCATTGAGCATAGGATTGACTTTATACCTAGTGCTGCAATTCCCAATAGGCCAACGTATAGTGTTAATCCAGAAGAGAATAGACATATCTAGTGTCAAGTTAAAGAACTCATTAATAAAAAATTATTGAGGGAAATCATGAGTCCATGTACCATTTTGGTGATCCTAGTACCCAATAAAGATGGAACATGTAAGATGTGTTTGGATTGTAATGCCATCAAAAAAATAATAGTTACGTACCATTATCCCATCCCTTGACTTGATGACATTCTTTATGAATTGCATGGGACTTCTTTGTTTTAAAAAATTGATCTTAATAGTGGATACCACCAACTTCAAATGAAATAAGGATATGAATGGAAAAATTCTTTTAAAATTAATTTCTATTTGTATGAGTGGTTATTTATTCCATTTGGTTTAACTAATACACAAAGTACATTCAGGAGATTAATGAACCAAGTCCTTTTTTCATTCATTATTAAATTCATGGTTGTCTATTTTGAGGATATCATAGTGTATATAAAATCTCCATATAACCATGTTGAGCACTTTTTTTTTGGTGTTTGAGACACATAAATAAAACTAACTTTATGACAATATTAAAAAAATATTCCTTTTGCATGGATTATATTTTGTTTCTTGGATTTGTTGTAGGGATGGGAGGGATTTGTGTGGATGAAGAAAAGGTCAAAGAAATTCAGGAGTGGCCCATGCTGATGAACAAAACCGAGGTTAGGAGTTTTCATGGATTAGAAAGCTTCTATAGGAGGTTTGTTAAGTATTTTTCATCCATCGTTGCACCTCTTAATGAAGTTGTAAAGAAACAAATGGTATTTAAATGGGGTAAAAAACAAGAAATATTATCCAATTCTCCCCTATTTAGGCTACTAGATTACCTAAAATCTTTTGAAATTGAGTGTGATGCATCAGGATTTCGTGTTAGTGTTGTTTCAAATCAAGACTCACATGCAATTAATTTAGTGAGAAATTGAATGGGGAAACATTAAATTATTCAACTTATGATAAAGAACTTTATTATTTGAAATAAACCCTAGAAACAATGAAACATTACTTCTGGCCTAAAGAGTTCATTATTTATTCTGACAAAAAAATCCTTGTATTTGAAGTCCCAAGGTAAGTTGAATCAACAACATGCATCTTGGCTAAAATTCATTGAATCTTTCCTTTATGTGATAAAGAAAAAAAGTTAAGGAAAATTTAGTACTTGATTCTCTTTCATGAAGGTATTCACTCCTTAGTTCACTTCATTCTTGATTACTTTTACTTGAGCTATTAAAGGAAATGAATGAAACATATGGAGATTTTTCTCAAATTTAGACTTCTTGTAAAAAACATGGATTTAAAGACTATTATAAAAACTATGGGTTTATTTTCAAAAAGGATAAATTATGCATTCCAAATTGTTCAAATCAAGAATTTATTTAAAAAACTCATGGGGTGTTTTTATGGGGCATTTTGGTGTTGAAAAAACATTATATACTTTTCATGAAAATTTTTAATATCCAAACTTGATAAAAGATGTTATTGTAAATTGTGCTAAATTTGTAACTTTTATATATGCAATGTCCAAGGTTCAACCTAATGGATTGTATTCACACTTTCCCATTCAATCCCATCCTTAGGATGACATTTCTAGGGATTTTTTGTTGGGATTTCTTCGATCCCAATCAAGGAAAGATATCATTTTTTGGATCGATTCACCAAAGTGGCTCATTTAATTTCTTGCTCAAAAAGCAATGATGTTATTCATATATCATATTTTTTTCAAATAAATTGTGAGTTTACATGGAATGTCCAAAACCATTATAAGTGAAAGGGATGTAAAATTCCTTAGAAACTTATGGAGAACTTTGTGGAATAAATTGGGAACTAAATTATTGTTCTAAACTATTGAACATCCTCAAACTAATTGGAGAACTGGAGTGGTGAATAAGACTCTTTTTACCCTCTTTCATACAATAATTCAAAAAAAATCTAGAGAATTAGGAAAAATATTTTCCACACATATAGTTTTCATATAATCAAGTTGTTCATTACACTACTAAATTCTCACCTTTTGAGATTGTATATGGATA
This sequence comes from Viscum album, assembly GCA_963277665.1. Classification (NCBI taxonomy): domain Eukaryota; kingdom Viridiplantae; phylum Streptophyta; class Magnoliopsida; order Santalales; family Viscaceae; genus Viscum; species Viscum album. The sequence continues at coordinate 1,802,059,507 of OY728164.1, forward strand.
TAACCTAATGACTCCATTAGATATTCTCTCATTTCCTACTAATGATGTAGTTGATCTTACAGGTGATCAGAAGGAAAAAAATCCAGATTTATATACCAAAGTTAAATTCAACATTGAAAGAAGAAATTAACAATATGTGAAGAAAGAAAATAAGGGATGACATAAGGTTGTACTAGAACCCAAAGATTGGGTGTGGGTGAATTTGAAGAAGGAAATATTTTCGAAGAAAATAAAATCAAAACATCAACCATGGGGAAATGTAACTTTATATGTTTTAGAAAGAATCAATGATAACACCTACAAGATTGACTTTCCCAACATGTATGAAAATGTGAGTTCTACCTTTAATATTATTGTCCCCTATCCCTTTGAATATGTAGACTTTAGGATGAATCCATTTGAAGAGGAAGGGGATGATGTGAATCATAGAGAACATATACAGCGAGGTTTTGAGAGTGATCGTGGCATGGATGGTGGAAGGGGCATATATGCACAAGACCCATTTCATTGGATTGGTGGCCCAATGACAAGTGAAAAAATGAGGATGAAGAAAGAGGCTTTACATGGACTCATTTTGAAATTACAATATGGAGGCCCAATATGCATGCATGGGGGATCAAATGGGCCTTTAATCACAATTATTACATCCCAAAAGTGAACCTAAATGGCGCACCCAAATGATCCCACAAATTTTTATCCACTTGCATGAAAGAAATCTCCAAAGTCAAAATGTTGTGGGCCCCTTGTCTCCAAATTCATGGTGGGAATCTCCAAAGTCCTTGGGGAGGCGCCAAAAAGTCTTATTGGTGGATATCTTGACCCTTAAATCCATGGTCATATTTAAACATAGTCAAAAATCATTTTTAGGCTTTAGACTTTTGTGGGATAGGTATTTTGGATTGTATCTCTCTCATTTGGCTATAAAAAGTAACCTCCTTGTACGTCTTGCAGTTTAATTATGAATTTGACTGTTTCCTAGCATTAAAATGCTTGTTTGTTTTTGTGTTCTTGAATGAATGAAAGTATGGTTTATCAAAGGAGTGATCAAACTTTGTGGCACTTTATAATTATGGTTTTGAGGGGAAATTCTCATTGGTGTCCTAATTGATCATCCCCCATTCCTTTTTTATTTCTAGGAATTTATTTTAATTTCCATTTCCTAGTTCCATCGACTGTGTTTCGTAATTTTCTCCAATGAATATCGCACACTCGATACGGTAACAAATCAAGTAAAAGCTCTAGAAACCCTTTAAACCCCTAAAAATGTTAAAAAACTCTAAAAAACCTTAAACCTCCTAAAAACTGGAAAAAACAATAAAACCCCAAAAGATGATAAAAACACTAAAAACTCTTAAAACCCCCTCAAAATCCCTAAAGACAATAAAATACCCTAAAAATCCTAAAAACACTAAAACCCATAAAATTCTTGAAAAACCCCTAAAAATCCATGAATATGTAAAATACTGTAAAAACCCCTAACCCCCCCCCTAAAATTAATAAAAACCCCCCAAAAACGTAAAAAACCATATAAACACATAAAAATACTAAAAAAATAAAAACACTAAAACCCCTTAAATCCCTAAAAATGTTAAAAAACTCTAAAAACCCCTAAAAACCATGAAACACTCAAAAAACCTAAAAACCAAAAAAGACCCTAAAAGCCCTAAAACCCCCTAAAACCCGAAAAAGCCTTGAAAAACCCGATAAACCCCTCCCAATCCCTAAAAACATTAAAAACCTCGAAAAAACCCTAAAATGATAAAAGTCTTAAGAAACCCCTAAAAATCGATGAAAACATAAAAAAACCATAAAACACTAAAAAACACCTAAAAACCCTAAAAACCATTAAAAACCTTAAAAAATCCTAAAAACCCATAGAAATCCTAAAAAATAGTAAAAACTCTAAAAACCCTTTAAACACCTAAGTATGTTAAAAAACACTAAAAACCCATAAACCCTTAAAAACTCAAATAAACCCTAAAACCCCTAAAACCCATAAAACCCCTTGAAAATCCCTAAAACCCCTAAAAACCTCGAAAGACCCAAAAAAATCCCTAAAACCATAAAAATACTAAAAAACCCCAAAAATCCATGAAAACACAAAAAAAACCCTAAAAACCCTAAAAACCCCTTGAAAATGACGAAAACCCCTAAAAACTATAAGAAACCCAAAACCCCATAAAAACCATAAAACCACTAAAAAATCTAAAAAACCAGAAAACCACTAAAAATGTTAAAAAAATCTAAAAACATTAAAAACCCTAAAAACTAAAAAAAGGCCCAAAATACCCAAAAGACCCTAGAAACCACGAAAAGTCCTAAAAACCATAAAAATTATTAAAAAACACAAAACCCTCAAAATTATTAAAAATACAATAAAACACCAAAAACTATAAAATCCTAAAAACCCCCAAAAAATCCCTGAAATTATAAAAAAACCCAAAAATCCCTGAAAAACCATTGCAACCCATAAAACCCCTAAAAACATAAAAAACCCTAAAAACCCATAAAAATCCTATAAACCACTAAAAACTATAAAAACCCTTAAAACCCCTAAAAATGATAAAAAGCTCTAAAAATTATTATAAACACTTGAAAACTCAAAAAATTCAAAAAAACCAAAAAAGATCCTAAAAACCCTGAAAACCCCTAAAACCCCCCAAAATGCCTAAAAACCCTAAAAACCCTAAAAACCCATAAAACCCATAAAAATTCAAAAAACCTTCAAAATTCAATGACAACCTAAAAACCCCTAGAAACCCTAAAAACCATAAAAATATCAAAAAACCTTAAAATACCCCTAAACCCATAAAAACCCTGAAAAAACTAAAAACTCTATAAGCCCTTAAGTCCACTAAAAACGTTAAAAAACTCTAAAAACCCGTAAGACCCTAAAAAACTCAAAAAACCTAAAAAACCCAAAAGACCCTAAAACCACTAAAAACCCTAAATACCATACAAATCCTAAAAAACCCTTAAAAATCCATGAAATTATAAAAAAAACATAAAAACCATGAAAAAACGCTGAAAACGATAAAACCCCAAAAAACCCTGAAAACTCTTAAAAATCCTGAAACTCCACTAAAAACACTAAAAACCCTTAAAACCCAGAAAAACTTTTAAAAACTCTAAAAAACATTAAAAACCCTAAAAAAACAAAAAAAACACATAAAAACCCTAAAACCCCTGAAAACCCCCAAAAACACTTAAAACCCCTAAAAACCTAAAAAGCTCTAAAAACCCTAAGAAACATAAAAAGCTCTTAAAAATCCTTGAAAACGTAAAAAACCATAAAAACCATGAATATCCCTGAAAACCATAAAACCCCTAAAATCCTTAAAAATCCTAAAAATCCATAAAAACCTTAAAAAACCCACTAAAAACTATAAAAACCCATAAAAACCCTAAAAAATGTTAAAAAACTCTAAAAACATTAAAAACCCTAAAAACTCAAAAAAAGCATTAAAATCCCCAGAAGACCCTAAAAACCATAAAAAAACACAAAAAATCCCAAAAACCATTGAAAAACTCCCAAAACCCTCAATGTCTCTAAAAACCCTAAAAACCATAAGAATACTAAAAAACACCAAAAATTTCATGAAAATGTCAACAAACTCTAAAAATTATGGAAACCCCCTGAAAACCATAACACACAGAAAACCATAAAAAACCCTAAAAAACCACTCCAAACTCTTAAAACCCGTAAAACCCCTAAAAACGTGAAAAACTCTAAAAAACCATTAAATCCCTACAAAAGTAAAAAAAAACCCTAAAAACCTATAAGGAACCTAAAAACCCTTAAACCTCTAAAAACTAAAAAATAATCAGAATCCCAAAGAAACCAAAAAACCCATAAATACCATGAAATTCCTAAAAAACCTAAAAATGAATGAAAATCTAAAAAAACCTAATAACCATGAAAAATACTTGAAAACCATAAAATCCCAAAAATACTTAAAAACCATAAAATCTCTAAGAACCCTTAAAACCCCTGAAAACATTAAAAAACTCTAAAAATCCTTAAACCCCCTTAAAACATAAAAAAACCTCTAAAACCAAAAAAGAACCTCAATACCCGCAAACCCATAAAACCCCTCAAACTCACTAAAAACCCTAAAAACCAAAACATATTATAAAAAACCCTTAAAAATAAATGAAAATAAAGAACCCTAAAAACCATAAATACCCCTAAAACATTAAAAACCCTAAAACCCCTAAAAACCCTAAAACCCCACTTAAAACTCTAAAAACCATTAAAACCCCTAATAATGTTAAAAAACTCTAAAAAACCTTAAAAAACCTAGAAAACTAAAAAATCTTTAAAAACCAAAAAAACCAAGAAAATAATAAAAAACCCTAAAAACCCTAAATCCCCTGAAAAATCCTAAAATCCAACAAAACCCCATAAAGTCCCTAGAATCCCTAAAAACAAAAACATCCTTAAAAATACCAAAAAATCAATGAAAATATTAAAAATAAGAAAACCCTACAAAAACCCTAATACCATAAAACCCATAAATACCTTAAAAACCCTAAAACCCATAAAACCCTAAAAAGGACTAAAAATTAGAAAAACCCTTAAACCCCTAAAAAACAAAAAAGTCCTTAAACCCAAAGACCCTAAAAACCCCAAAAAATCCTAACAATCATAAAAACCCTCCAAAAACCCTCCAAAAACCCTAAAAATATCTGAAAACCCTCAAAAACCATAAAAACCGTAAAAATCCTAACCCCCCCAAAAAAAATCCATGAAAACATAAAAAACCCAAAAAACATCGAAAATACATTAAAACCACAAAACCCCATAAATATATTAAAAATAATAGAACCCATAAAACCCCTAAAAACCCTTAAAAAATTATAAAACTCTAAAAACATTAAAAACCATTAATAACTCAAAAACCCTAAAAATCCAAAAAGACCATAAAACCCTAAAAAATTCCAAAAAACACTAAAAAACTGAAAAACCCTAAGACCCCTAAAAATTACTAAAATCCCTAAAAACACAAAAAACCATAAAAATATTAAAAAACCCCAAAAAACCCATGGAGACATAAAAAACCCTAAAATCCTTGAAAACCCCTAAAAACCATAATGACCCTAAAACCTAAAAAAATCCTAAAACCCATAAAAGACCCTAAAACCCTCAATTGGATTTGTGTGTTTTTTCTTTTTTGATTTTTCTTTTTTTGGGGTCTTTTCTGTCTTGGGTTGTAAGGGTTTTGGGTGTGGGTTGATTGACCCCTCCCCTACCTTGTCTGCTGTTTCTTTTTTCATAATAAATTTTGAGGGGGTCGGGAATAGCCTGGCCGCACCCCTCTTCTGCCCTAAAAACCCTGAAAACCATCAAAACCCATCCAAATCCAAAAAAAAACCTAAAACCCATAAAAATCCTAAAAAACACCTAGAATTCCATGAAAACGTAAAAATCCATAAAAACCCTAAAAATCCATAAACCCCTAAAAACATTAAAAACCCATAAAAACCCTAAAACCACTAAAAACTCAAAAAACCATTAAATCCCTAAAAATGTTATATAAATCTAAAAAACCTTAAAACCGCTAAAAACTGAAAACCCTTAAAAACCTAAGACCCTATAAACCCTAAAAACCCTAAAACCACTAAAATTATAAAATCTTTGAAAACTCTAAAATCCCTGAAAATTCATAACACCACTAAAACCATAAAAACCATAAAAACCATAAGAATCCTAAAAAACCCAAAACCTTGAAAAACCCCTGATGTCCTTAAAAACCATAAAATGTTAAAAACCTATAAAAACCAAAAAACTACTAAAAACTCTAAAAACCCTTATAAACCCTAAAACGTTAAGAAAACATAAAAAAACATAAAACCTTAAAAACTCAAAAAAAAAAAATCTAAAAAAAATAAAAAAAACCCCAAAACCCCTGAAAAACCTTTTAAACCCCCAAAATCTCTAAAACCCATAAAAACCCTAAAAATAAAAAAAGTTATAAAAACCCCTAAAAAACGTTGAAAATTTTAAAACCCTAAAAACCCTGAAAAAAACTGAAAAAACAATAAAACACCTAAAAACATTAAACCCCCCCACCAAATCCCATAAAGAACTAAAAACCCACTAAAAACTCTAAAAACCCCTAAAAATGTTAAAAAATCAAAAAAAACCTAAAAACCCTAAAAAATAAAAAAAACACCAAAAAACCCCAAATCCCTAAAAAACCCTAAAACCCCTAAACCCCTCAAAATCACTAAAAACCAAAAAAAAAACAAAAAAAATCTAGAAAACAACTCAAAATCCATGAAAACGTAAAAAACCACAAAAACCCTATAAAACCCCTAAAAATCATAAACCCCTAAAAACCTTTAAAAAACCCAAAAAACCCATAAAAAACCTAAAACCCACTAAAAACACTAAAAACCCTAAAACCTATAAAATTGTTAAAAACTATAAAAACCTTAAAAACCCTAAAAAAATCAAGAAACCCCTAAAACCCAAAAAGACCTTAAAACCCCCGAATATCTCTAAAACCCCTAAAAATCCTAAAACCCTCAAAATATCGAATAACCCTAAATAGCACATAGAAACCATAAATCTCTAAAAAACCCCTAAAAATCCATGAAAACATAAAAACCCTAATAAACATGAATTCCCCCTGAAAGCTATAAAAACCCGTAAGAACTTTTAAACCCTAAAAACACCATAAAACCCTAAAAAATCACTAGAAACTTTAAAACACCTTAAAACCCCCAAAAATGTTAAAAACTATAAAAAAATCATGCCTTAAATAAACCCTAAAAAACTTTAATACCCCCAAAAAACACCTAAAAACTAAAAACCCCAAAAGAACCTCAAACCCCTAAAAACCCTAAAACCCTTAAGAACCCTAAATACCCTAAAAATCCCCCAAATCCCTAAAAATATTTGAAAACATGAAAAAAAAGAAAAACCTTGAAAAAACCTTGAAACCCATAAAAACCCCTAGAATCCTTGAAAACCCATAAAAACTCTAAAAAAGCACTAAAAACTCTAAAACCACTTAAAACACCTAAAACCCCCTAAAAATGTTAAAAAGACTAATAAACCTTAAAACCATAAAAAACTCAAGAAACCCCCAAAACCCCAAAAAGAACCTAAAACCACTTAAAATCCCTAAACATCCTAAAAACCCCTAAAACCCTCAACATCTCTAAAAACCCTAAGAAACCCTGAAAACCACAAAAATCATAAAAACCCATAAAAATCCATGAAAATCTAAAAAGCCATAAAAACACTAAAAAACTCTATAAAACCATAAAAATCCCCAAAAACATAAAAAATTCCTAAAAACCCATAAAAACGCTTAAACTGCTAAAAACTCTAAAAAAACCATCAAACTCCTAAAAATGTTAAAAAACTCAAAAAACCATCAAACCCCTAAAAAACTAAAGAAAACCTAAAAACCCAAAAAGTCCATAAAAGCCCCAAAAAAACCTAAAACCCCTAAAATCCCATGAAAAACACTAAAAACCTTGAAAAATCCTAAAATACCCTAAAAACACAAAAAATAAAAATAAAAATTATTAAAAACCCATAAAAATCCAAGAAAATGTAAAAAACTCTAAAAACCTGATTTTTTAAAACTATAAAACCCTAAAAACACAATAAATACTTTAAAAACCCTTAAAACCCCGAAAATGTTAAAAAAAGCTAAAAAACTAAAAAACCCCTAAGAACCCAAAAAGACCTTAATAACCCTAAAACTCCAAAAAAATCCTAAACCCCGCTGAGAATCTCTAGAAACCCACAAACTCCCTTAAAACTCTAAAAACCATAAAAATCATAAAAACTCCTAAAAATATATGAAAACATAAAATACCCTGAAATGCATAAAAACCCATAAAAACCATAAAAATTCTAAAAACCCAGAACAAACTCTAAAAACCCTTAAAACCCATAAATACATTAAAAACTCTAAAAAACCTTAAACCCCTAAAAAATAAAAAAACCCAAAAAAAACCCAAAATGACCCTAAAAACCTAGAAAATCCAAAAAAACCCTCCAAATCCACAAAATCTTAAAAACAAAAAAAACCATAAAAAACCTAAAAACCACTAAAAATCCAAAAAAAACTTTTAAAAATTTAAAAAACCCATAAAAACTCTTAAAACACCCTGAAAACTATAAAAACCCCTAAAATCATTAAAAACCCAAAAAATCCATAAAGATCATAAAAATCACTAAAAACTCTATAAACCCTTAAAACCCCTAAAATTTTTAAAAACTATAAACAACCTTTAAACCCCTAAAAACTAAAAAAACCGTAAAACCCAAAAGACCCTAAAAACCCAGAAAACACCTAAAAACACTAATAACCCCTACAACCCTAAAAATCATAAAATCCTCAAAAACTCCAAAAAAGTCCATGAAAACAAAAAAACCAAAAAAACCTTAAAAACCCATGAAAACCATAAAACCCCCAAAAAACTTTAAAAACCCTAAAAACCATTTAAATCCCTAAAACCCACTAAAAACTATAAAAACCCTTAAAACTGGAAAAAATGTAAAAAGAGGTCCAAAAGACCCTAAAACCCCTAAAAACTCAAAAAAACCCCTAAAAAACCCAAAGACCCTAAAAGCCCAAAAAACCCTAAAACCCTAAAAACCACAAAAATCATAAAACCCTTTAAAATCCCTAAAATAGAAAATCCCTAAAACCACCCAAAACCTTAAGAACCCATAAAAACATAAAAACCCAATAAAAACCATAAAACTCTATAACACTAAAGACTCTAAAAACTCATAAACCCTGAAAAATGTTAAAAAAACTCAAAAAAATCATAGAAATCATAAAACCCTAAAAAACCCAAAAAAACCTTAAAACCCCAAAAATACCAAAAAACCCAAAAAAACCCAAAAAAAACCCAAAAAACCTTAAAATCTCTAATGCCCTTAAAAACCCTTAAATCCTTAAAAACCCCTAAAAATCCATCAAAATGTTAAAAACCCTAAAAACTCTCCAAAATACCTAAAGACCATAAAACCCATAAAACATTAATATATCCTAAAAACCCATAAATACCCTAAAATCCCAATAAAAATTCTAAAAACCCATAAAACCATTGAAATATTAAAATACATTAAGAAACCTTTAAAACCCTAAAAAACATAAAAACCTTAAAACCCCAAAAGACCCTAAAATCCTAGAAAAACCCTAACCCTAATAAGACCTAAACACCCGTAAAACCCCTCAAAATCGCTAAAAAGTCAAAAAAACCCTAAAAATATTAAAATTCCTAAAAACAAATAAAAATCCATGAAAACAAAAAACCCCCAAAAAACTATGAAAAGCCACTGAAAACCATATAAGGCCTAAAAACCATAATAAAGCCTAAAACCCTAGAAAACCCCTAAAAATCTATAAAAACATTAATAAACCTTAAAACCCCAAAAAACCCTAAAATCCCCTAAAAACCCTAAAACCCCTGAAAAACACTAACCCCCAATCCCTAAAATCCATAAAAAAATGAAAACCCATAAAAATCATAAAAAACCACTAAAAACCCATTAAAACATAAAACCACCTAAAAACACTGAAAAACATAGGAAAACCATAAAAACACTTAAATTCCTTAAAAACCCTAAAAATCCAAAAAACCCTAAAAATCTAAAACACCCAAAAAACCACTAAAAAATCTAAAAAACCTTTAAACCCCTAAAAATGTTAAAAAACCCTGAAAACCCCTATAAACACAAAAAAACCTAAAATCCCCCAAAAGACACTAAAATACTAAAACACATTAAAACCCTAAAAACCTCAAAATCCCTAAAAACCCTAAATAACCCAAAAACAAAAAAATTCCTAACCCCCCCAAAAAATCCATGAAAATTTAAATTCCCCTAAAAACCCTTAAAAACCCCTGAAAACCATAAAAACCAATAAAACCTTAAAAAATCCTAAAAAACCATAAAAACCCAAAAAATCCACTAAAAACTCTAAAAACCCTAAAAAACTCAACAAAACCCTAAAAACCCCAAAATGGCCCAAAAAATCCTGAAAAATCCTAAAAACCCCTAAAACCCCTAAAAGCCCTAAAAAATTCCTAAAACCCCTAAAATCATAAAAACCATAAAAAAATAGAAAACCACTAAAAATCCATGAAAACATAAAAAACCATAAAAACCATGAAAACCCACTAAAAAAATTAAAACCCCTAAAAACGTTAGAATTACCTAAAAACCCATAAAAAACCTAAAAACCAATAAAAACTATGAAAACCATACCTTGAAAAAAAAACTCTAAAAACCTTAAAAACTCAAAAAAACACCTAAAAAACCAAAGAGACCTTAAAAGCCCTTGAAGTCCACTAAAAACCCTCAAAATCCATAAAACCCTAAAAACCCTAAAACATTAAAAATCCTAAAAAACCCTAAAAATCCATGAAAACATAAAAATAACTAAAAACACTGAAAACCATAAGAACCCCTAGAAACCATAAAATCCCTAAAAAACCATAAAACCATAAAAACCCACTAAAAACTCTAAAATCTCTTAAAAACCCTAAAAATGATTCAAAACACAAAAAACCCTAAAACCCCTAAGTAAATAAAAAAACATAAAAACCCAAAAGACCCTAAATCCCCTGAAAACCCCTAAAAACCCTTAAAACCACAAAATATCTAAAAGTCCTAAAAACCATAAAAATCCTAAAACCCCCCGAAAAAATTGATGAAAACATAAAAAACCATAAAACACTGAAAAACCATAGAAAACCATAAAACCCCTAAAACCATAAAAAACCAAAAAACCAAAAAATGCCTAAAAACATAAAAACTCAAAAAACCATTAAAACCCCTAAAAACCCCTCAAAACGTTAAAAAACACTAAAAAACCTTAAAAGCATAAAAAAATTCAATAAATATTTAAAATAAAAAAAGACCCTAAGGGCAGGCGGTGCACTCTCCTGGTGCTCTCTCCCTTCCATTGTGACTTCTTGGTTTTCCTCCGGATTCCCCTAGTGGATGTGGTGATCATTCTTTTCCCCTGCCCTATCATGCTCGTGGTGTGTGGTCCTGGAAGAGGTGGGCTATTGCAGATTTCTTTAATGTGGAATATGTTCTTTTGTGGATTCATGATTTCCAAGAAGCGACATCAATTGGAATTTTGGCACCTGACCTCTTTGCGGATCTTCCCACTCATGCTTGTGGGGGGAATTCTCGGTGACGAAGGGCCTTAGCAATGTTCTCTGAATCAATGGTGGAAGGTTCTATGGTGGCTTCCAGTTTTCTAATCGGCAGCGTTGCTCAGGCTTCCAACACCTTTCCACTTTGCGGCTGTGTTTTGGCGGTGTAGATGCTTGTCTTCAGCGACTCAGGAAGCTGTGCAGAAAGCTGTAGCTTTGGTTCATCTTTGGTTGTTGGGCTATGGTCCTAGGTTCAGATCTCAGACTCCCGGTATCACAAATTTAATGACGGATTGTATTGTGCTATGGTTCGGTTTTGTCTCCATTTCGCTAAGATGCTGCAGGTACGTGCCCAACCTGATCTCTTGGTAGTTTCCTCGATTCACACTGTTGATGCTGGTTTTGGTTGGAACCGTTGGTAATTTTTTATCTTCTGTTTACTAGTTGTGGCTACGGATGTGAGTCACTGCAAGTTCTGGTTATTGGCTTGGCTGGGAGGTTTCAGGCGCTGTCTGGTGTTGCTAAGAAAGTTTGCTGGGGGAACTGCCTAGAGCTAGGTTCTATCCAAGGGGTGTTGGGTGCTGTGGCTTGGCACCAGGTTTGGATGCTGGTGGTTTGTGACCAGCTATGTTGCCAGGTGTGGAATTCTGGATGCTGTTTGGTCAGAATTCTTTGGTTGCTGGATGTTGATCTATGACCTCTTAGGAGATGATGGGTTAGGAGGTGCTCGATGTTGGAACATGCCCTTTCCTGCTTTGATGAGGATTGTTGGTCGCTGCTTGCGTGTGAGGTCTTTGGTTTGGTTCTACCTGGGTCACTGCTTCTTGAAGACATCTTTTGGTGGTAGTGCTACTGTGCAATGTTTGGATGATCTGTTGGGTGACTTTTGGTATTGGATTCTGGGGTGCAGCTGCTCATCATTGTCACTCCCCTTGACTCCGGCACCCACCTCTGCGCTTGCTGCCCCTCCCATCACATTAGATTCCATTTTTGTTTGGTATGATGGTGCATGTGGTGGTGTTGGGATGGTGTTGGTGGTTCAGCTCGGCGTCAAGGGCGAGTATTAGAGGGGCGGTGTAGGTTTGATAAGCTAAGATTGGAGTATAGGCTGATGGTTGTTGAACTTGGTTCAGTTATGAAATATGGTGTTGGTGAGGCAGGGTTTACTATGGTGCTACTGATATCGTGCTGGCGATTGATAATGAAATTGCTGCTGGTGGTTATGGTGCTGCTGGATGCTGGTTGCTAATTGTCTGGGGGTGATGATGGGAACTGTTCTTATTTTCTTTATTTTTTGGGGGTTGTGAAGGGTTTTTTTGTTGTGGGCCGTTTGACCCCGCCCCTCCCTTATCTGCAGTGTCTTTTTTCTAATAAATTTTAGGGGGACAGGAATAGCCAGGTCCTACACCTCTTCTGCCAAAAGACCCTAAAAACCCTGAAAAACCATAAAAACCCCATAAAAATCCTAAAAACCCTCAAAATCCCCAAAACCTAAAAACCATAAAAATCCAAAAAACTCATAAAAATCCATGAAAATGTAAGAAACTCTAAAAACCCTAATAAACCTTTGAAAACAATAAAAACACTTAAAAACTTTAAAAAAATCTCAAAAAGCGTATAAACCCTAAAGAAGCTCAAAAATAAACCCTAAAACCCCACAAAGTCCTTAAAATCCTGAAAAACCCTGAAAACCCCTCAAAATACTGCCTTGTAAAAAGGACCCATCAAAATCTCTAAAAAAACCTAAATAGCCCAAAGAACCATAAAAAAACTAAAAACTCCATAAAAATCCCTGAAAATGTTAAAACCCCTAAAATCCTTGAAAACCCCCTGAAAACCCCAAAATCCCCAAAAAACATTAAAACCCTAAAAACAAAAAATCCCTAAAAACCGTTGAAAACAATAAAAACCATTAAAAACCCTAAAACACCCAAATCCCCTAAAGAACCATAAAAATCCAAAAAACCCTTAATAATCCATGACCACATAAGAAAACCTAAAAACCATGAAAACCCCTTGAAAATGATAAAACCCTAAAAACCATAAAAACCCAAAAAACTAATAAAATCCCTATAAATCCTTAAAACCCCTAAAAACCATAAAAAACTCTAAAAAACTTAAAAACCCTTAAAAACTAAAAAACACCTCAAACCCCCAAAAGACCCTAAAGCCTTGAAAACCCCTATAAACCCTAAAAACACTTCAAACCCCTCAAAATCCCAAAACCCCCTAAAAACCCCTAAAAATCATAAAATTCTTGAAACCCCCCTAAAAACACATGGAAATGCAGAAAACCTTAAAAACCCTAAAAAACCCAGGAAAATCATCAAACCCCTAATACCTTAAAAACCCTAACAAATCACTAAAAACTCAAAAACCCTTTAAACCCGTAAAAATGTTAAAAAAATCTTAAAACTCTTAAACTGCCCAAAAAATAAAACAAACCTCCTAAAATCCCAAAAAGATCCAAAATACCCAAAAACCCTTAAAAATGCCTAAAACCCCTCAAAATCCCTAAAAACCATAAAAAAATTAATAAAATAAAAATCCTAAAAAACCATTAGATCCATGGCAATCCATGAAAACATAAAAAACCCTAAAAACCTAGAAAACACCTAAAAACCATAAAACACCTAAAACCTTAAAAACCATACAACCCATAAAAACCCTAAATAACAAGTAAAATCTCTAAAATCCCATAAAGCCCCTAAAATGTTAAAAACTGTAAAAAACATTTAAAACACAAAAAAACCCCAAAAGACCCTGAATACTATGAAAAATCGTAAAAACCCATAAAACACCTGAAAATCCTAAAAACCATCAAAATCCTGAAAAACCCTAAAACCCCCTAAAACCCATAAAAATCCATTAAAACATAAAAAAACCTAATAACGTTGAAAACCCCATGAAAACCATAAAAACCCCTAAATACCTAAAAAAAAGCCAAAAACCCAAAAAACCACTAAAAACCCTTAAAACCATAAAAACATTAAAAACTCTAAAAAACAATAAAATCCCTAAAAACTCATAAAACCCTAAAAACCCCAAATGACCCTAAAAACCCTGAAAATCCCTAAAAACCTCTAAAAATCCATTAAATCCCATAAAACCCCTAAAAACAAATACAATGTCTAAAAACCCATAAACCCCTAAAATGTTAAAAAACTCTAAAAAGCCTTAAAAACCATAAAAAATAAAAAAGAACCTAAAAACCCTAAAAATCTCATAAAACCAAAAAAAACTTTAAAAAAAACCCTAAAACCCCTTAAAATCCCTAAAAACGCTAAAATCCATAAAAATCCTTGGAAACCATAAAACCCTTAAAAACCTTAAAAACCCTAAAACACATAAAAACCATAAAAAAGCTTAAAATCCTAAATACTACTAAAAATTTAAAAACCCATAAAACCCCTTAAAACTTTAAAAAACATTAAAACCCATAAAAATATTAAAAACTAAAAAACCTTAAAACCCAATAGAACCTAAAACCCCTAAAACCCCTAAAATCCCTAAATCCCCTTAAAAACCTCAAAATCCCTAAAAACCATAGAAACAATGAAAATTATAAAAACCCCTAAAATCCATGAAAATAAAAAAACTATGAAAGCCAATCTAAAACCATAGAAACCCCAAAAAACCTCAAATCCCCCTAAAATCCCATAAACCCCCCAAAATACTAAAAACTCTAAAAATGATTACAACCCCTTAAAACATTTAAAAACTCTAAAAACCTTAAAAACCCTAAAAAATGAAGAAAAAAAATCCCAAAAACTAAAATAGACCCTAAAACCCCTACAAAATTCTAAAATCCTTGGGAAAAACCCTAAAAACCTAAACCCCCTAAAAATCCATGAAAACATAAATAACCATAAAAGCCCTGAAAACCCATGCAAACCATAAAATCCCTAAAAAAATTAAAAAACCCATAAAACCCCTATAAACCACTAAAAAATCTAAAAACCCTTAAATCTATTAAAACCCCTTAAGATGTTAAAAACTCTAAAAACATTAAAAAACCCTAAAAACTCTAAAAAAATCCTAAAAATCCAAAAAGACACTGAAAACCCTGAAAACTCGCCAAAAATCTAAAAGACCTTAAAAACCATAAAAACCATAAAAACCCCTAAAAATACATGAAAATGTAAAAAACCATAAAACCCAATCAATACCCATCAAAACAATAAAAACCCCTAAAACCTTAAAAAATCCTAAATCCCCATAAAACCCTAAAAACCCAACTAAAAACTCTAAAACTCTAAAACCCATAAAAAACTAAAAAACCCTAAAACCGCCAAAAGACCCCAAAAACCTTAAAACCCCCGAAACCCCCAAAAACCCTAAAAAACAAAAAACCCCTTGAAATCCATAAAATCCCCAAACCCCCCAAAACCATAAAAATCCTAAAAAACCAGAAAAATCCATGGAAACATAAAAAACCCTAAAAACCATGGAAAACCCCTGAAAAACATAAAAATCTCTAAAAATCTTGAAAACCCCTCAAAACCGCAAAAAAATCAAAAAACCATTAAAATCCCTAAAAATGTTAAAAAGCTCTAAAAACCCCTAAAACCCCAAAAAATATCAAATAACCCCTAAAACCCCAAACGACCCTAAAGACCCTTAAAAAACCTAAAAACCCTAAAAACCCCTACAAATCCCAAAAACCCCAAAAAACACCTAAAAACCCTAAAAACCCTAAAACCATAAAACACATAAAATACCTAAAATTATATTAAAATCCATGAAAAAAATAATCCAAAAAACATTGAAAATCCCCTAAAATCCCTAAACCCCCTACAAACCTTAAAAAATCATAAAAACCCCATAAAAACCATAAAACCACAAAAAACTTGAAAACAAATAAAACCACTAAAAATGTTTTACAACTCTAGAAAACCTTTAAAAATAGATCAAAATTTAAAAAAAACCATAAAAACCCAAAAAGTCCCCAAAAACCCTAAAAGACCACTAAAAACTCTTAAAACCTTTAAAACCCATAAAATGTTAAAAAACTAATAGAAATTATAAATACCCTAAAAACTCCAATAAAAAACCCTAAAACATAATGATACCCTAAAAATCGTGAAAATACCCTAAAAACCCTGAAAACCCCTAAAACCCTAAAACCCCTAAAAACCTAAAAATATTTCTAAAAGCATAAAAATCCTAAAAACCCCTAAAAATAAATGAAAATTCAAGAAATACTAAAAACCCCGAAACACCCCTAAAAAAATAATAACAACTCAAAACCTTTAAAACCACTAAAAACCCATAAAAAAACTAAAACCCCACTGAAATATTTAAAAATACCTAAAACTCCAATAAAAATTAAGAAACTTTAATAAACCATAAAAACTATAAAAAATAAAAAAAACCCTAAAAACCACAAAAGACCCTAAAATCCCAGGAAAACCTTTAAAACCCTAAAACCCGTGAAAATCCTAAAACCCCTCAATATTCCCAAAAGTTCTAAAAACAATAAAAAATCCCACCCCCCCCCCCAATCCATGATAATTTAAAAAAACCTTAAAAACCATGAGAAACCCCTAAATACCATAAAACCCCTAAAAACATAAAAAACCATAAAACCCTAAAAACTCTAAAAGCCCTTAAAACTCCCCAAAAACATTTAAAACTCTAAAAAACCTATAAACCCCTAAAAAGGAAAAAACCCCAAATTACCTAAAAAGACCCTAAAACCCATGAGAAACCCTGAAAACCTTAAAAATCACTAAAAAACCCACAAATCCATAAAAACCCTAAAAACATAAAAATACAAAAAAACCACTAAAAATCCATGAAAACCTAAAAAGACCTAAAACCCCTTGAAACCCATAAAAAACACTAAAAACCTTAAAAACCCCATGGATCACTCTCTTGATCTCTCCTCTCTCAATGGATATTAGGGGGACGCTTGGGCATAGAGGTGGTGAGTGACCGACATGCCTGATCATGGCTTGGATCTTCAATAGAGTGGTCATCATCAACCGAGCTCTTCTTTGGAACCATTAGAGATTCCCCAGATATGGTGGTTTCTATATATATATCATGGGATGAGGAATTTGAAGTTGTGGATAATCCTTTTACTAGACCATGGATGAGTGAAGGTGTTTCTGCGGAGGTGGAAGGTGTTGATCCCCCATTCAGAGGGGCTACTAGTGGTGTTTCTTCTGAAGGCTTGATGGGGGGGGGGTTGTGGTTTCCCCTTCGCATGTTTCTGTGGCTACCGCAGTTCCATATCGATCGATTAGGATAGAGGAGGGGCATTCTCTTGTGGATATGACCTTTTAGTGTCTCGTGCTTGCTTCAGGTTCTTCCGATGGTGTTGCTTATGGGGGCTCTTCAAAGGCATTATTACTACTATGGTTGTTGTAAAGGTTGTAGGGGGTTCAATTTCGACTATTTTTTCAATGGATGCATAGGTGTATGTCACTGACACCTTTTCATATGTTAACTCCATGGATTTGGTTTTCCATCTGCCAATGGATGGGTGTAAAAATTCAAAGGCCTTCCTTCCTAGTTATGATCTTCACAGATATGTGACCAGGTGAAGTAACACCTTGGTTGGCTATTTTTTAGAGAAGAAACTTACCTTATCTCAATTTACAGAGTTTCTTTAGATATATGGGGGACATATCTAATTTATACCCTCATCAATGATGAGGGATTATTTTTCATTTGTTTCTCTCCATCTTGAAATCTCATGGAGGTCCTTTTGTCCGGCCCTTTGTTTTTTGTAGGTAGATCAATTATTCTTAGATCTTGGCAGCCATGTATTGTGCTTGACAAGGAATATTTCTCATTTTTTTCTATTTTAGTGAACTTTAAGAATGCTAACCTTAAATCTTGGTCTGCAAAAGGTTTGAGCTACATTGCTAGTGCAGTCGGCAAGCCACTATTTACTGATAAGGCCATGAATGATGTTAGGAGAATCAGCTATGATTGCATTTGTCTAGAGATCTCTACTAAGCAAGAGCTGCCGGAGGTTATCTCTTTGGATTTAGGTTCTAGTTCCTCTTTCTTTATTAAGGTTGATTATGGCTAGGTTCCCAAGGTTTGAAATTCCTAAAAAAAATTGGGCATCACTTCAATCAGTGTATGATGAATGTAAATATTGATTCTCATTCGATATGGACTAAGGTCGCTCCAAGGAATCACATTTATAATAGGAAGGATTAACCCTATTCCTATGTTCTAGAATCGGGTGGTAAGAAGCCTATTCATCCCCATAAAAAGATTGTGGAAAAACCAAAGGCTACTTCAATTTCCACGAGTTTCATTCCTCCTACTGTAGTAGTAGTGGAGGTTCCATCATCTTCAGCTGTGTCATTTCCTTTTTATGCCACTAAAGTTACTTCCCTCCTGACTTAAAATTCTTCTAGTTGTCTATCAGAGGAACTCCCTGGCATTTATGGTGGTCTGGGGACCGCTGGTTTTGTTTTGTTGAATTCTCTCAGGGTATATGGTTCTCCTTCTTCATGCTCGAGATCCATTGACCAAGGTAGTTCATAATATTCTATCTTAAGCGATAATACTTTAATAAATAAGATGGTTAAGGTTAATAAATGTGATTCATGGAGGGCCTCAGTCAAAACTATGCCCAATCATGTTGGTTCTATTTCTACCTTAGCTTCCGATGCTCAGTGTTAATCCTTGCATGTTTGAGGGGAAGGGTCTAGTCTGTCGATCGGAGGTTTTCGGTGGTTTCTCATTGAACTTTTTTAATAGTGGGTTGTTTTCTCATTTTTTCATCATTGCTGCCAGATGTTGTAGTCTGTCGATCGGAGATGGTGGTTCATTGGAATTTTTGTTCCCATTTATAATTTAGGTGATTTTTGCTGATTGCCTTGTCAGCCACCATTCACCGACATTTTCTTCTATCATCGCTATTGGTTCTTCGATAATGTTTGTGGGCTTGTGCCGCTGGTTTTCATGGTTTTGGGGCTCAAGGCTCGTTGGTTTCGTATTTTCATCATCGAGTGGTAGGTGTGTGTGGGTGTCTTAGGGCTTGTGTCAAAGTTTGGTGGCTTATTTTCTAGTTTTAGTATCTTCATATCTATGGTTTGTCATCCGTTGGCTTCTTCTCAGCGACAGAGCTATAATTTTCAAGTTTTTTGTGCCTCGTTGGTGCTCCTGATTCATCTCACTGGTCAATGCCATTTCTTCTTTCATCTTTGGTGTTCTTTGGCACCCTTGGGTTCATATGTTCATTTTATACAGGTTCATCGACTAATGATGTTACTCCCCTCACCCTTGTTTTCGGGCTAGTGGTTTTGCTTGAGGGCGTCTTCTCGGCTTCCTTCTCAGGGGTTTCTTGTGTGTTTTCTTCACCATAGTCTGGTAGAAGGTTTCTTGTTGGTCCAATATTTGTGGCTGGAGGACGACCAGAGGTTATACAATGTTATGGAGGCTCTTCATTGAATTTTTCCTAGCCGGTCCATGTAGTTCTCGTCCTTTTCCGTTTTTCTGGTCGTGTGGATGGAGGAGTGCTGGTTGTTGTTCTGGGAGAGGCTGTGGGCTGGTTAGGTTGCTGGTTCCGGGCTATGGGTGTTTCTGTATAGGTTGTCATGGAAGGGAAACTCAATGGAGGTAGGGTGATTCCTCGTATTGGGGTTTCCAGGTTGGGGGCATGTTCTTGGTTGATGGGTATAGAGCTTTAGCGGGTTAGGGGGTGATTGTAGGGGATGATTTGGTTGCAGGAATGTAATGAGGGCTGGTAGCTTGAGGTTTTTTTTTCTGATACTTGTTCGGTGGTGCACAATTTTGTGGTTTTGGCCTTGGGTTTTGTTTCCTCAATGCTATCATGGTTAGCCTTCGGGCTAGTCGGTTCAATCGTTGGGTGATCGATTGTACTTCAATTCCCCTTTCTTTTTTCATATAACTCATTCTATTTTTCTTGAAAAAAACCCAAAAAACCCAAAAAAACCCAAAAACACCACTAAAAATCCTTTAAACCCCTGAAAATGTTAAAAAACTCTTAAAAAACTTAAAAAACATAAAAACCATTGAAAACCCCTAAAAACCCTTGAAAATTCCTAAAACCCTCAAAATCCCTCAAAATCCCTAAAAACCCTAAAAAACCCTAAAACCCATAAAAATCCTAAAAATCCCCTAAAAATCCATGAAAACATAAAAAACCCAAACCCCCCCCAAAAAACCTCTGAAAACCATAAAAACCTCTAAAACCATAAAAAACCAAAAAAACCAAAAAAACCCATAAAAACCCACTAAAAACTCTTAAAACCCCTGAAAAATTTAAAACTCTAAAAAACCATAAAACCTCTTAAAGGCTAGAAAAAACCATAAAAAGCCAAAAAGACACTAAAACCCAAAAAATACTAAAACCCATAAAAACCCTCAAAATCCTTAAAAAACCTAAAAAACCCTAAAACCATAAAAATCCTAGAAACTCAAAAAAATCCATGAAAGCATAAAAAACCCTAGGAACCCTAAACACCCGAAAAACCATAACAACCCTAAAATCCTCAAAAAATTAAAAGCCTCAAAAGAACCCTAAAAACCACTAAAAACACTATGGATCCTTAAAACCCCTAAAAACCTAAAGAAATTCTAAAAAACCTTAAAACCCCCCAAAAAATAAAAAAACCCTAGACACCTAAAGAGATGATAAAACATAAAGACCCCAAAATCCCTCAAAATCCCTAAAAACCAAAAAAACCCTAAAACTAGAAAAATAGTAAAAACCCTCAAAATTCATGAAAATGTAAAAATACCCTAAAAACCATGAAAAACCCCTAAAACCCATAAAAAACCTTGAAAACCCATAGAAACCCTAAAAACCCATTAAAGACTATAAAAACTCTAAAATCCCCTAAAAACGCTAAAATATAAAAACCATAAAACCCAAAAAAACTTTAAAAAATCCTAAAAACCCAAAAACACTAAAAAACACTTAAAAACTCTAAAATCCAGGAAAACACCTGTAAACCCTAAAACCCAAAAAACCATATAATAACCCTAAAAACCCTAAAAATCATAAAAATCATAAAATCCTCTAAAAATCTAAGAAAATTGAAAAAACCCCTAACACCCCCATAAAACCATAAAAAACACATAAAAATCATTAAAACACACTAAAAACACATAAAAACCATAAAAAACACTAAAAAATCTAAAAAACCTTAAAACCACTAAAAATGTAAAAAACTCTAAAAAAACATAAAACCCTAAAAAACTAAAAAAACCCTAAAAATCAAAAAATTCCTAAAAACCCTAAAAAACCCTAAAACCCCTAAAACCCTATAAAAACCCCATAAACCCCCTCAAAATCACTAAATACCCTAAAATCCCCTTAAAACATAAAAATCCTAAAAAACCATAAAAATTCATGAAAACATAAAAAACCCTAAAAACCCTCAAAACAACCTCCAAACCATAAAAAAGTTAAAAAAAGTATAAAAAACCTTAACAACCCTAATAAACTCAAAAAAATTCCTAAAAACCTAGAATGACCCTAACAACCCAGAAAACCCCTAAAACCCTGAATGCCCTTGAAAACCCCTAAAAAACCTTAAAACCCTAAAAAACCTTAAAATTCCATAAAAACGTAAAAAACTCTAAAAAACTTTAAAAAACCTAAAAACCATAAACCCCCTAAAAACCATAAAAACCCATAAAAATCCTTAAAAAACCAAAAAATCCAATAAAAACTCTAAAATCCCTAAACCCCCCTAAAAACGTTGAAAAACACTAAAAACCTTAAAGACCCTAAAAAACTAAAAAAACCCTAAAACCCCCAAGAGACCCTAAAAACACAAAACCTAAAAATTCTAAAAGCTCTGAAAAAATCCTAAAAACCATCAAAATCCCTAAAAAAATAAAACCCCTAAAAACCATAAAAATCAAAAAAACCCCTAAAAATCCATGAAAATGTAAAACGTCCTAAAAACCGTAAAAAATTTCAGAAAATCTTAAAAACCCATAAAAACCATAAAACCCTAAAAACCTATAAAAACCCTAAAAACCAACTAAAAACTCTAAAAAATGATTAAAACCCATAAAAATGTTAAAAACTCTAAAAAACCTTAAAACCTGAAAAAACTCAAAATAAAAACCCCAAAACTCTTAAAAACATAAGTACCCTAAAACCCCTAAAAACCCAAAAACCTAGAAAAATACTAAAAAACACCTAAAAATCCATGAAAATGTAAAAAACTCGGAAGACCATAAAACCCCTAAAAAACATAAGAAACCCTAAAACTCTTAAAAACCCTATAAACCCATAAAAAACATTATTAACCCTTGAAACCCCTAAAAACATTAAAAAAACTCAAAAAACTTTAAAACATCTTAAAAACTCAAAAAACTCCTAAAACCCAAAAATGACCCTAAAACACTAAAAACCCCTAAAACCCTAAAACTCCTGAAAATCCCAAGAAACTATGAAAATCCATAAAACCCTAAAAATATTTAAACCCATATAATTCCTAAAAAACCCATAAAATTGATGAAAATGTCAAAAACTCTAAAAATGAAAAACCCTTGAAAATCATAAAAACCCCAAAAAACCTTAAAAAACCCTCAAAACCCATAAAAATTTTAAAACCCCACTAGATAATCAAAAAACCATTTAAACCGCTAAAAATATTAAAAATATATAAAAAACCTTTAAACCCCTAAAACTAAAAAAAAAACCTAAAACCCAAAAAGACCCTAAAAACCCCGAAACCCCCTAAAACCATTTAAAACCTAATATGGAACTAGTTAATGAAAATAACTTGATGGAATGTCTGGATTTGGAGTTGCATGGGCCAACGATACAAGGAAGATTAAAGATAATACAAGTGGTAATGTGAGGGAATCTCGATGCATTAAAAGTCTCAAACCCAAGGTGCATGTATGAAAGTTGAAATTTGTCTTATTATCACTATTATTTAAGCCCAAATGAGATGGATGAAGCCCAAGAAACATGGTTTAATTAATTTTGGAAGCCTTGATCACATGGATATTCTAGAATGGCATCTTGGACATGAAAGTCAAATCCAAGGGGCTAGGTACTCAAAGTCAAATTTGGTGGGCTATGGGTGGAAAAGCATGTGCTACATTTCCTAATAATATTTTTTAGACTTTATCTTTTTTCACTTTAAGGGTAAAAGGTAGGTTTATCCTTTAATACATTAGGGTATTATACTATTGACTGTTGTATCACCCCTGGGATATAAATAGCCACCCAATGGCATCGTATTTTCATTAAAAATTTAAATATAAAGTTTATGCTTTGTTTCTCTCCATTATGTAAGGATTATTCATGTTTTCCCGCTTTCTCATGTTCATTATTACCTTATCAATATACAAGATATATTGGTGATCCAAGATCACAAATCCCCCAATTTTTTACCTCAACTAAAGTGCCTTGTACTGGGGATTGGTTATCACATCCCTCCCTTGAATGTGTTGTCTAAGTATTAGGTCTCACTATTTATAGCATTGATTAACTACTTGAATCCACTATTCATACACATCATCGGAAACATAGCTCTGAATTGCATCCTTAATCCTTTTCCATACACCGCGAAGATCGGCCCACCCCGTGCATCTTACGTCAATTGGTATCGGAGCATAGGTTGATAAGGTAGGAATATATCACCCATTAAAAAACATTTTTCTTTTAAAACCTCTATAATTGGCCTATGTTGTTCATGATTGAAATATTTTTACACTGATCCAATTATTCATCCATCTTCTTTTTTCATTTAATTCTCTATAAGTGATTTGTATCTGAAAAAAATCAAAAAAATAAAATTTTCTCAACTATCATTTTGTGCTTTTAAAAATTAAGAACATCCTTTCTTAAATAGATTTAAAAAATAATAATCTTTGTTCATCATCTTGTGCTTTAAAACTCTATGCACAACACTTTTTTTGTGAGAGTTTATAAAGAAAAGAAAAATAAAAAAACAGATACATTTACTTATTCATTATGCTTTAAATTATTAACACTTTCCATTTCCATACATAACTTTATCCATAATTTTTAATTCATCACCATATCTTATTTGGCTCATAGTGTTATTAATGTTTCTTATCTTTCACAATTGGGAAAACCCCTTTATGTACACATCCACCATTTTCCACTATTTACCCATATTTTCTACCTTCTTTTCCACCATCTTCCATTTTTTAACCATTTACCACTCAAATGGGCTATGTTAAAACATCCCCCGACACAATCTTGATTTGGGAAGTATTTTTTGCACATGATCACACCAAAATAGGTATTATATTTTGTAAGAGCTTGGGATTTAAATTTAGCACTGAGAGTGGACTCAAATACAAAAAAAACATTCTAATGTGTGTGAGTGTGTACATCTCATGTGTGTGTGTGTATGTGTGTATCCTTTTGTGTGTGAGTATGTATATATTTTGTGTGTGTGTTTACATTTTTCATGTGTAAGTTTGTATCCTTGTGTGTGAGTGTGTGTAAATAATTTTTGTGTGAATGTGAGTGTGTACATATTGTACTTGTGTGTGAGTGTGTATCCTTCTGTGTGTGTGTACATCTTGTGTGGGTGTGTGTTTACATATCATACATGTGAGTGTGTATCCTTATGCATGTGTGTGTCTTCATGATTGTGAGTGTGAGTATCATTCTGTGTGTTTCTCACTATGTGTGTCTGTGTTTGTGTTAATTATCATGGCAGAAGATTGTGGAAAGAAAATTGCTCATGCTAGCGATGAAGGAAGTTGAAGTAGATCTCTTGCACTTGAAGTTACGGAACTCCAAATGAATGCTTTGGCTATCCATTTTGAGAAGCTTCTTGATAGTAAGTTGTATGTGTTTCATGAGAGTATTAGTGAGCCGGAGAATAAACCATGTCTGAGGATGATCCATTGTAACCCGCAACGTATTCTGGAACCATGTCACCACCACATCATGGAGGACGATATAGAGAACTTTGATGATGATTTTGAGGATGTCCCACAAAGGAGGAGGTTCCAAAAACCTAGTGGATGCCAAAGGAGACCACATGATGATGACATACATAGAGTAATTAGGTTGAAGGTTCCCTATATTCAAGGTAAAAGTGGTCTGAAAGCACACTTGGAGTGGGATATGTAGATTGAATAAGTGTTTTCATGCCATGAATATTATGAGGAGAAAATGGTAAAACTTTCTTCCCTTGAATTTTCTAATTCTTCTTTAATTTGGTGGGATCAAATGAAAAATGAGGGGGATAGATATGGTTGATGTACCATAAGCACTTGGAATGACATAAGGTTTTCCATTTGGAAGCGGTTTGTTCCCTCACACTACCATAGAGATCTCCACCACAAACTTCAGCACTGCACCCAAGAGAGTAAGAGTGTGGAAGATTAATAAAAGGAGATGAAAATTTCCCTAATATGAGCAAACATTGAGGAAGATCTAGAGGAAATCATGGAATGGTATTTACAGAGACTCAATCAAGTGATTTATGATCAAGTGGAGATGTAACACCATGTGGAGATATAAGATATGATCCACAATTCCACCAAGATCAAGTAATAAATTGAAAGAAAGAGAAATACGAGGAAACCCACTTCCCCATTCGCTTTATAGAGAAATTTGAGAAAGGATATTGGAGAATCATCAAAGCCAAAAGTTGATCACAAATGTGACATGGTAATTTATCAACCTAAGAAACTTACTTTTGAGGCTAATAAAATGAGAAATCAGGATATTTGACATTTCAAATTTCAATGAAGAGGTTAGATTGTTAGTTAATGCCCAAACTAGTACCCCATGATTCTCACCAAGTATGTATAATGGGATACTAATGGATATAGATCAGAGGAAAAGGTGGAGGATTCCCTAAAAATTGATAATTGGGAAATTGCAGAAGAAGGCAATCTTCTCATCACAAGTCTGGTTTTGAGTGCTCAAATGATGTCCAATGATAAGGATCAAATGGGGAAACTTTTTTATACCAAGTGCCAAATAAATGGGAAGGTATGCAGTGTCATCATTTATGGGGGAAGTTGTAACAATGTGTAAAGCACCAAGTTTACAGAGATGTTGGGACTTACATATTTGAAGCATCAACATCTATATCAGAATCAATGGTTGAATGATTTTAGAGTGTATAAGGTTACCAAATAGGTGATGGTATTGTTCACCATCGATAAGTAGAAAAATTAGGTTTTATATGATGTTGTACCGATAAAGGTGTGCTACTTTCCAATCAGATTACTGCGATAATATTATTGGTGTGTTACACATGATATTTTTCTAAACAGTTATTATATTTTACTCCAAGGGAAACCTATAACCCTCATCATGATGTCCCCAAAACAAGTTATGGAAGATCACATTTTGATATAGAAGAAAAAAATGACTGATCAAGAAAATACGAGAGAAAGAGAAAAGGGAGAGAATGACCGAAAAGGGGAAAATAAGAGAATAAAAATGGAGAGAAAAGAAAAATCGAGTGGAAAAGAAGCTTTTAGAGAGGTGAAAAGTGTGATGTTAGAAAAAAAGAGTAAGGTTAAGGGTGATTTGATTTATCAGAAAATCCTTTTAGTACTTATGTACAGAAAAGTGATGTTGAACACTAATGACTTAACTTCCTCATTGTCAAATATTGTGAAATATTTGTCATTGGTGTACTATGCAATCATTCTTGAGGAAGCACAACCTTTTTTTCTACCTATTATAGATATAGAATAAATTCATAGATTCATCACCAGCATCATGGATCTAAAGGATTTTTAGGAGTGTCTACCACTAGAAAATTACTCTTACCAAAGGGAGATCACTTTAGAACTCAATTTTATTTATCCGGAACTCCTTTTGGATTTATCCTCCTTACCTCTATTGATAAAGCTTCAATGAATTTGCAATAAATTATAAATATGGAAGGAAAATGACATGTTAAGGCATAACATGGGAAATCAAAGAAGTTGGAGAGACCTTAAAAGTAACGGAATTCAAAGATCATGTTATATAGAGATAGACCGTACGTAGTTCTTGATATGATTGATTAAAAGATCTCATTTCAAGGTGAGAAAAAATTTATTTTTAAATTCAATGTTCTAATCTTTCCTAGTATTTGGATGCAGATGATGAAGAGTCGAGGATGACTCTTTTTCAAGAGGGAGAGGAAGATATGAAACTGGTTAATAATAATGAATTGAGTGCATGTGCGGAGTTAAAGATTCATGGATCAATGATTCAAGGAATATTAGAGAGACTACAAGTGGAAACAGGAGACCATCTCTCTTCATTAAAACTCCTAAACCCAAGGTGCATGTATAGAAGTGGAAAATGGGATTATTATCGCTCTTATTTAAGCCCAAATGAGATTGATGAAGCCCAAGAAATGTGATTTCAAGAATTTTGGGAGCCCATACCATATGTATAATGTAGAATGGAATCTTTAGACACCAAAGTCAAATCTGATGGGCTAGGTACTCAAAGTCAAATCGGGTCGGCTACGGGTGGAAAGACATGTTCTAATTTTCTGAAAAGACTTTGTTAGACTTTATCTTTTTTGACTTTAAGTGGACAAGGTAGGTTTATCCTTTATGAATTTAGGGTATCATACCCTTGACTATTGTATCAACCCTTGGATATAAAAATCCATCCCAATGGAATAGTATTTTCATTGAAGATTGTAATATAAAAATTATGATTTGTTTCTCTTTGTTATGTGATGATTGTTCCAGTTTCCCACTTTCTTGTGTGCATTCTAGCCTTGTCAATCTATAAGTTAGATTGATGATCCAATATCACAAAGCCCCCAATTCTATGCCTCAACCCAAGTGCATTGTTGTGTGGATTGGCTATCATATCTCTCCCTTGAGTGTGTTGTTTAAATAGTAGATCGCGTTCCTTATAACATTGATTGACTACTTCCATCCACAATCAATACCCATCATCTGCCACTTAGCCCCAAACTAGATCCTTCATTCACTACCTTACACCGTGAATATCGGTCCACCCCGTGCGTCTCGCATATAAACCCTAAAAATCCTAAATATCCCTAAAACCCTAAAAAATCCTAAAAACCATAAAAACCCTAAAAACCCCTAAAAATCAATGAAAATGTAAAAAACACTAATTGTTTTTTGAAAAATACCCAAAAGACCATAAAAATATCTAAAAACCATAAAACCCCCTAAAACACAGTAAAAAATCAAAAAAAAACTCAAAACCCAAAAAACATTCAAATACTCCAAAAAACCTTAAGACCCCAAAAAACTTAAAAGACCCTAAAATTCCAAAAAAACCTAAAAAACCTAAAAAACCACAAACCCCCTAAAAACCCTTAAAATACCCAAACCATTAAAACCCCCCTAAAACCATATGACTCCAAAAAAAACCCCAAAAAAATCCATGAAAATGTAAAAACCCCTAAAAACCCTGAAACCCCCTGAAAACCATAAAACACCCAAAAACGTTAAAAAACCCTAAGAATCCTAAAACCCACTAAATAATATGAAAACAAATAAAACCCATAAAAATGTTAAAAAACTATAAAACCCTTTAAAAACCTAAAAAACTCCAAAAATCCCTAAAATCCCAAAAAGACCATAAAACCTTGAAAACCCTAAAGACATGAAAACCACTGAAAACCCCTAAAACCCCTCAAAATCCATAAACCCTAAAAACCTTAAAAACCATGAAAATCCCAAAAAAACCCTAAAACCCCATGAAAATGTAAAAAAACCCAAAATCATGAAAACCCCCTAAAAACCACAAAACCCCAAAAACCATAAAAAACATAAAAATCACAAAAACCCTAAAACCCATTAAAAATAATAAAAACCCTTAAAACCACTAAAAATGATAAAAAACACTAAAAACCATACAAACCAAAAAAACTCAAAAAACCCCTAAAACACAAAAGACCCTAAAAACCCAAAAAACCAAAAACTTAAAAATACCCACAAAATCCCTAAAAACCCAAAAAAACCTCAAAAACCATAAAAATAATAAAAACCACTTAAACTCCATGCAAGCGTAAAAAACCCTAAACACCCTAAAACCCATAAACCACCTAAAAACCTAAAAAAGTTTAAAAACCCATAGAAACCCAAAAAACCACTAGAGCTCTAAAACCCCTAAAACGTTAAAAAACTATGAAAACCCTTTAAAACCCTAAAATCATCTAAAAACCCTAAAACCCTCAAAAACCCTCAAAAACCATAAAAATCATAGGAAAACTCTAAAAATATTTGAAAATTTAAAAATCCCTAAAAACACTGAAAACTCCCTAAAAACCATAAAAACCTTAAAAACCCAAAAACTACCCAAAAACCCTAAAAACCACTCAAAACTATAACAACCCATTAAACCCCTAAAAAATTTATAAAATCTTAAATGCCTAAAAAATCAAAAAAAAAACCAAAAAATCCCAAAAGAAATAAAAACATAAAAAACCTGAAAACCCTAAAAACCTCGAAAAAACCCCAAAACCCCGCAAATTCCATAAAAACCATAAAAACCATAAAAAATTGAAAACCCCCTAAAAATCCATGAAAATGTAAATGACCCAAAAAACTCTAAAAAACACTGAAAACTGTAAAACCCCCTAAAACCTTTAAACCCCTAAAAAACTCAAAAACACCATAAAACCCCAAAATAACCCTAAAATCCTTGAAATACCCTAAAACCCCTAAAAACCCTCAAAATCCATAAAAATCCAAAAAACCTTAAAAATAAAAAAAACAATAAAAATCCATGAATGCATTAAAAATCCAAAAACCCCTAGAAAACCACTAAAAACCATAAAACCCTAAAAACCTTTAAAAACCCTAAAACCCATAAAAACACTGAAAACCACTAAAAATCCTTAAAACCCATAATTTTTTTTAAAAAACTCTAACAAACCATAAAGCCCTAAAAAAACTAAAAAAACCCAAAAGGCCATGAAAACCCTTAAAAACCCTTAAAACCCTAAAATCCACTTGAAAAACTCTAAAACCCCTCAAAAACTCTAAAAAACCTTAAAAACCCTAAAATCCATAAAAAATATAAAAGCCCCTATAAATCCATGATAATGTAAAAAAAATAAAAACCCTGAAAAACCCTGGAAGCCATAAAACCCCCCAAAAACTTTAAAAGCCCAAAACACATAAAACCCTAAAACCCACTAAAAACTATAAAACCCTTAAAAACCCAAAAAACATTAAAAAACTCTGTAGAGCCTTAACAATAAAAAAAACCTAACAACCTAAAAGACCCTAAAAACCCAAAAGACAAACACACCATTTAAACCCAAGAAATCCCTAACCCCCCCCCCCCAAACCTATAAACTTGAAACCCCCTAAAAACCATAAAACCCATAAAAATGTTTAAATATCCCAAAAAACCTAGAAAACCCTATAAT
Organism: Viscum album; assembly: GCA_963277665.1. Lineage (NCBI taxonomy): Eukaryota > Viridiplantae > Streptophyta > Magnoliopsida > Santalales > Viscaceae > Viscum > Viscum album. Next base: position 1,802,089,980 of record OY728164.1, read on the forward strand.
CCACTAAAAACTCTAAAAACCCTTAAAACTCCTAAAATCATTTAAAAACTATAGATTTCCTTTTAAACCCTTAAAAATTTATAAATACCCCAAAAACAAAAAAAGACCATAAAAACCTTGAAAACCTTAAAAACCACTAAAAACCCCTTAAAACCCTTAAAATCACTAAAAACCCTAAAAAATACTAAAAACCATAAAAACTATCAAAAACCTTAAAAACACTACAAACACCATAAATCCCCTAAATCCCCTAAAAACCCAAAAAACCAACTAAGGCTGGGGGAGAGTGGTGTCCGATTTGGCGTTTCCTCAGGATCTCATTGCAGCCTCCGTGCGCTCGCCGCTGCCTTTGGATTGATTGTTGCAGGGTGTAGTTGGATCTTCCTGGAGCTCGGGATCTGGTCTCAACTGTGGTTTTCTTGGCATCAGATGCACTTCCAGCTATGAATTCCCAGCCGAAACTCTTACCAGCTAGACGTCGGTTCTAGTGTGCTCTGATCTACTCGAGACTGGCTCCAATGGCCGGATGGGGAGGCCCTAATTTTCTTTTTCTCCAGTTGACTATGTTTCTTGTTCTATTACTAATGTTTCAGGTTGTGATGTGAGTATTTCGTGGCTTCTGCTACTGGTTGCTGGTCACTGATTGTTGGAAGACTATGTTTCATGGTGGTGAATAAGGTGATGCTGCTTTCTTGGGGCTATTAAAGGGTGTTGTCTTGTGAATCTGTGGTGGTGAAGTTAGGTTGATGAAGTTGCTGCATATGGTTTGTTGTTGATGGATGCTGGTTGATGATGAGCTTTGAGGTAATGTTGGAGTCTTTTCAGTTTTTTTGCTTTGTGTGTCTTTGGTTATTTATTTTGGGGTTTTTTCGGGTTGGTATTGTAAAGGGTTTTTTGGGTGTGTATCATTTGACCCCTCCCCTCCCATGTCTGCTGCATCTTCTTTCTAATAAATTTGGGGGGGGGGGGGGTCGAGAATATCCCGACCCTCGCATCTTGCTGGCCCTAAAAACCAACTAAAGACCCTTAAAATTCCGAAAACCCCTTGAAAACCATAAAAACCCGTAAAAATCTTAAAAAAACTAAAAACACCACAAATCCCCTAAAACCCTCAAAACCCACTAAAAATCCTAAAACCATTAAATCCCCTAAAAACCTATGAAAACACTAAAAACCCTTAAAAGACCTAAAAACTCAAAAAAATACCTAAAAAACTAAAAAAAACCCAAAAAACCAAAAAACCCTAATAACCATAAAACCCTAAAATCCCTAAAAATCCATGAAAACATAAAAAACCCTAAAAACCCTAAAAACCCTAAAAACCCTAAAAACCCCTAAAACCCATAGAACCCCTAAAAACCTTATATAACCTAAAAAACTATAAAATATATAAACCCCACTAAAATAATATTAAAACCCTTTAAAACACTAAAAATGTTAAATATATATATATATAAAAGACCTTAAAACCCTAAATAAGTCAAAAAAACCCTAACACCCAAAAGACCAAAAAAAGCCCCCTGAAAAACCCCAAAAACCCTTGAAAAAACCCAAAAAACCCTCAACATCCATAAAATCCCTAAATAACTCAAAAAACAATTAAAATCCTAAAAACCCCAAAAAATATATGAAAATGTAGAAAAACCATAAAAACCCTCAAAACCCCTAAAAACCATAAAACCACCTAAAAACATAAAAACCCCAACACTCCAAAAAATCACTAAAAAATCTAAAAAGCCGTAATACACATAAAACATTAAAAAAATATAAGAAAACATTAGGTTATTTTGGATTTTTAAGGATTTTGAGGTGTTTTATGGTTTTCATGGGTTTTTAGGGTCTTTCTCGATTTTTAGGGTTTTTTTGAGGTTTTTATGGTTTTATGGTTTTTAAATATTTTTCAAGGTTTTTAGGGGTTTTAAGGGTTTATAGAGTTTTTAGTGGTTTTTAATATTTTTATGGTATTTTGGTTTTTTTTGTGTTTTTAGGTTTTTTTATGTTTTGGTGGATTTTTATTGGTTTTTAGGATTTTATGGCTTTTAGGTTTTTTGGGGATTTTGGTGGGTTCATAGGATTATTATAGATTATAGGGTTTTCTCTGTTTTCATGTTTTCATAGGGGTTTTTTAGGATTTTTAGGTGTTTTAGTGGTTTTAGGTATTTTTTTGGTTTTTAGAGGTTTTAAAGAGTTTTTAGAGTTTTAGGGTTTTTAGTGTTTTTAGGGGGGGGTTTTGGGTTTTTATGGTTTTTTTATTTTGTTAGGGGTTTTAAGGTTTTTAGATTTTTTTAAATTTTTTGGGGTTTTATTGGTTTTTAGAGTTTTTTATGGTTTTAAAGGTTTTTTAGGATTTTTTAGGGTTTTTATGTTTTCAGGTGTTTTCAAGGGTTTTTAGGATTTTTATGGTTTTTAGGGTTTTGAAGAGATTTGAGGGTTTTTAAGGGCTTTTAGGTGTTATTATGGTTTTTAGGGTCCTTTTGGGGTTATCAGGTTTTCTTTGAGTTTTTTAGGTTTTTTTGGAGTTTTTAATCGATTTTAGTGATTTTAAGAGGTTTTAAAGTTTTTAGTGGTTTTTTGGGTTTTTAGGGTTTTTATGGGTTCTATATTTTTTATAGTCTTTAGGGGTATTTATGGTTTTCAAGGGGTTTTCAGGGTTTTTATGTTTTATCTAATTGTTCAGATTTTTAGGGGTTTTTAAAGTTTTTTATGATTTTTAGGGTTTTTAGGTTATTTTGGGATTTTGATGGTTTTAGGGTTTTTCATGGGTTATTGGGTTTTAAGGGTTTATGTGGTTTTTTGATTTTTCATGATTTTTATGGTTTTTTATAGTTTTTAAGGGTGTTTATATCTTTCAAAATATTTTTATGGTTTTTAGCGTTTTTACGTTTTCAAGGATTTTTAGGTGTTTTTAGGATTTTTATGGTTTTTAGGATTTTTTAGAGTTTTTAGGGATTTTGATGTTTTTAGGGTATTTCAAGGGTTTTTAGGGGTTTTAGGGTTTCTCATGTTTTTATGGCCTTTTTTTTTGTTTTTAGGGTTTTTTTTGATTTTTAGGGGTTTAAATGTTAATAGAGTTTTTTAACATTTTCAGGGGTTTTAACAGGTTTTAGAGTTTTTAGTGGTTTTTAGGGGTTTTATTGGTTTTTAGGGGTTTTTATTGTGTGGGGGGGGGGTTATGGTTTTTAGGGGGTTTTCAAGAGTTTTAGGGTATTTAATGTTTTCATTGATTTTTAAGGGGTTTTTTTGGTTTTTTAGGTTTTTATGGTTTTTAGGGATTTTGAGGGGTTTTAGGGTTTTTAGGTATTTTAGGTTTATTTTTTATCATTTTTAGGTTTTTTAGAGTTTTAGAGTTTTTAGTGGGTTTTAGGGGTTTTAACGTTTTTTAGGGGTTATTACAGTTTTCATTGGTTTTTCAGATTTTTATTATTTTTTATGATTTCATTGATTTTTTGGGGTTTTTAGGTTTTTTTTTATTTTAAGGGCTTTTAGGGATTTTGAATTTTTTAGTGTTTTTAGGTGTTTTTATGGATTTTAGAGGGTTTCATGGTATTTAGTGTCCTTTTGGGAGTTTTAGGGGTTGTAATGTTTTTAGAGTATTTTAACACTTTAAGAGTTTTAGTGGTTTTTTGGGTTTTATGGGTTTTTAAGGTTTTAGGTGTTTTATGGTTTTCAAGGGTTTCTGAGGGTTTTTTGGGTTTTTTATGTTTTCATGGATCTGTAGGTTTTTTTAGGATTTTTAGGATTTTTAGTATTTTTAGGATTTTTATGGGTTTTAGGGTTTTTAGAGATTTTGATCATTTTTAGGGTTTTTCAAGTGTTCTTTGGGGTTTATTGTTTTTACGGTTTCTAGGGCCTTTTTGGGTCTTTAAGCTTTTTTTTGAGTTCTTATGGTTTTTAATATCTTTTAGAGGTTTTTTTAACATTTTTAGGGTTTTAAGGGTTTTTAGTGTTTTTTAGGGTTTTATGGGTTTTTAGTGTTTTTATGATTTTTAAGGGTTTTATGGTTTTCAAGGGGTTTTTAGGGTTTTTTAAATTTTCAGGTATTCTTAGTGTTTTTTTGGATTTTTATGATTTTTAGATATTTTGACGGGTTTTAGGATTTTTAGGGGGGGGGTTTGGTTTTTACCAATTTTAATAGTTTTTTGGTCTTTTGTGTTTTTAGGGTGTTTTGAGCTTTTAAGGTTATTTAGAGTTTTTTAACAATTTTAAGAGTCTTAAAGATTTTTAGAGTTTTTAGTGGGTTTTTATGGGTATTTAGGTTTTAATGGTTTTTCAGTGTTATTAGTGTTCTCTTGGGGTTTTAGGGTTTTTTGAGTTTTTAGGGGTTTTCACATTTTTTAGAGATTTTTTATTTTTCTAAGGGTTTTAAAGATTTTTATGGTTTTTAGGAGTTTCTCATGGTTTTTAGGTTTTTTTAAATTTTCAGGGATTGTTATGGTTTTTTTGGATTTTTAAGGTTTTTGGGTTTTTAGGTATTTTGAGGTGTTTTAGGATTTTTCAGGGGTTTTTGGATCTTTTTGGGTTCTTTGGGGTTTTTTTGAGTTTTTAGGGGTTTAAAGGATTTTTAGAGTTTTTAACATTTTTAGTTGTTTTAATGGTTTTTTAAGTTATATTGGGTTTTAGGGTTTTTATGGGTTTTTAGGGTTTTTAATGGTTTTTAGGGTTTTTTTTGGGGGGTTTTATATTTTCATTTATTTTTAGGGGTTTTTAGGATTTTGATGGTTTTTAGAGGTTTTTTGGATTTTATGGATTTTGAGGATTTTTCGGGGCTTTTAGGGTGTTTTATTTTTTTAGGGTTTTAGGATCTTTCTAGATTTTTAGGGTTTTATTTGAGTTTTTTAGGTTTTTATAGTTTTTTATATTTTTTAATCATTTTAAGGGGTTTTAGGGGTTTTTAGATTTTCAGTAGGTTTTTAGGGGTTTTATGGGTTTTTAGTGTTTTTCATGGTTTTAGGGGTTTCTAAGTTTTCATGGATTTTTACGTATTTTAGGGTTTTTTAGGGTTATTTGGGATTTTGATGGGTTTTAGGGTTTCCATGGTTTTTTATGGGTTTTTAAGGTTTTTATTATTTTTTGGGTTTTTAAATATTTTTTTTTGAGTTTTTAGGGTTTTAAAATTTTTTAAACATTTTTTGGGGTTTTTAGGGTTTTTATTGGGGTTTTCAAGTTTTTATGGCTTCTTTGGGTTTTTAAGGTTTTTAGGGGTTTTTACATTCCCAGGGTTTTTTTGGGGTTTTCAGGTTTTTTATGTTTTCATGAATTTTTAGGGGTTTTTATGATTTTTATGGTTTTTAAGGTTTTCTAGTTTTTCTAGGGGTTCTGAGAGTTTTTAGAGTTTTTTCTTGGGTTTTTAAGGTTTTAGGGGTTTTTAGGGTCATTTTGGTTTTTTTGTTTTTTTAGTTTTCTAGAGTTTTTAAGGTTCTTTTTGAGTTTTTTTAACCTTTTTAGGGTTCAAAAGGGTTTTAGAGTTTTTAGTGGGGTTTTAGGGTTTTATGATTCTCAATTTTTTTTTGGGATTTTATGGTTTTTTTGGGTTTTTCATTGTTGTTTATGTTTTCATGGATTTTTAGGGGCTTAGGATTTTTAAAATTTTTAGGTATTTTAGGGTTTTAGGGATTTGAGGGGGGGGGGTGAGGGGGTGAGGGGGGGGGGGGGGTTATCATTTTATAGGTGTTTTCTTGGGTTTTCTTTTTTGGGATTTAGGGTTTTGTTTGAGTTATTTGGGTACTTGATTTTTTTTAGAGTTCTTCACCTTTTTATGAGTTTTAATGGTTTTTAGTGTATTTAGTGTCTTTTTTTGTGTTTTATGGGGTTTTAGTGTTTTTTAATGTTTTAGGGGGTTTTATGGTGTTTAGGGTTTTTTCCGAGCTTCTTGGGTTCTTATGTTTTCATGGGTTTTTAGGGGTTTTTAGTATATTTATGTTTTTTAGGTTTTTAGGTTATTTAGGATTTTTTTGGGTTTTCTAGGGTTTTAGGGATTTGTAGTGTTTTTAGGGCCTTTTTGGGTTTTCATGAATTTTTGTTTTTTTTATTTTTTAAGGGTTTTTAGAGTTTTATAACGTTTTTAGAGGCTTTAAGGGGTTTTAATTTTTTTAGTGGGTTTTTGGCTTTTTTGTTTTGTTAAGGGTTTTAGGGGTTTTTATGGTTTTCAGCAGTTTTCAGGGTTTTTGGGGTTTTTTATGTTTTCATGTATTTTTAGGGTTTTTTCAATATTTTTATTGTTTTATGGGTTTTTTTTTGAATTTTGAGGGGTTTATGATTTTATTAAAGGTTTTTAACGTTTTTAGGGGTTTTCAGTGTTTATAGGGTTTTTTTTGTTTTTTAGGATATTTAGGGTCTTTTGGGTTTTTACAAGTTTTTTTATATATTTTTTGGGTTTATAAGGGTTTTTAGAGTTTTTAACTTTTTTAAGGGTTATTTATAATTTTAGTGAATTTTTAGGTTTTTATGTGTTTTTAGGGTTTTTTAAGGATTTACGGGTTTTTATGATTTTCAATATTTTTCCATGCTTACTTGGGGTTCTTACGTTCTCATAGATTTTTAAGGGTTTTTTAGGATATTTATGGATTTTAGGGATTTTAGGGGTTTTTTGAGATTTTTAGTGTTTTTTGGGGGTTTTATGAGTTTTTATGGGGTTTCATGGTTTTAGGGCCTTTTTGGGTTTTTAGGGTTTTTTGAGTTTTTAGGGTTTTTATTGTTTTTTAGTGTTTTTTAACATTTTTTGGGGTCTTAAGGGTTTTTAGAGTTTTTATGGGTTCTTTAGGGTTTTATGGGTTTTTAGAGTTTTTTGGTCTTTAGGGGGGGGGGGTTTAGGGTTTTTAGGCATTTTTTAATTTTTCAGGGGTCTTTAGCGGTTTTTAGGTCTTTTATGGGTTTTAGGGGTTTTAGGGATTTTGTGGATTTTGAAAGTTTTTCAGGTTTTTGGGTATTTAGGCTTTTTACGGTCTTCTGGGATTTTTTTTTGGATTTTTATGATTTTTAGGGGATTTTATGGTTTTTAGGGGGTTTTTAGAGTTTTTAGTGTTTTTGGGATTTTTGAGGTGTTTTAGGGGTTTTAGTGGTTTTTATGATATTTAGGGTCTTTTGGGGTTTTTGGTTTTTTTGAGGTTTTAGGGTTCTTATGGTTTTTTAGATTTTTAAATTTTTTTAGGGATTCAAGGGTTTTTAGAGCTTTTATTTGTTTTCAAGGTTTTTATTGATTTTAGGGTTTTTAATGTTTTTAGAGGGTTTTGTGGTTTTCAGGGAGTTTTCAGGGTTTTCGGGGTTTTTTACATTTTCAAGGATTTTTAGGAATTTCTTAGGATTTTTTACATCTTCATATATTTTTAGGAGGTTTTTTAGGATATTTATGGTTCTATTGTTTTTAGGGTTTTAGAGATTTTTGGGGGATTTAGGGTTCTTAGTGGTTTTATGATTTTTTGGTGTTTTGGGGTCTTTTGGGTTTTTTTATTTTTTAGAATTTTGTGGGTTTTTAGAATTTTTTAATGTTTTTAGGGTTCTAAAGAGTTTTTATTGTTTTTAGTGTATTTTTAGGGTTTTTATGGTTTTTATGGTTTTTATGGTTTTTGAGCAGTTTTTCTGATTTACAGGGTCTTTTATGGGGTTTCATGGGTTTCATGTTTTTTAGGTTTCATCAGGTGTTTTAGCGTGTTTTTGTGTTTTCTAAGGTATTTTTTGAGTTTTTTAAGGTTTTAAGGGCTTTTAGATTTTTTAACGTTTTTAGGGGTTTTAAGGGTTTAGAGTTTTTAGTGGGGGTTTTATGATTTTTATGGGTTTTTAGGTTTTTTTAGGTTTTTATGATTTTTAGGGGGTTTTCAAGGTTTTTAGGGATTTTTACATTTAGATGAATTTTTACTGGTTTTATAGGATTTTATGGGTTTAAAGGTTTTTATTGGTTTTGGTATTTTGATGTTTTTTCGGGTTTTAAGGGGTTTTTAGAGTTTTTAGGTTTTTTCTGGGTTATTAGGGTCTTTTGGAGTTTTTAGATTTGTTTTGAGTTTTTAGGGTCTTTTAGGTTTTTGAGAGTTTTTTAATGTTTTTAGTGGTTTCAAGGGGTTTTAGATTTTTATTGTTGTTTATGGGTTTTATGGGTTTTTATGAATTTTATGAGATTTATGGGTTTAAGGAGTTTTTAAAAGTTTTTATGGTTTTTTATGTTTTAATGGATTTTTAGGGGTTCTTAGGATTTTAATGGTTTTTATGGTTTTTATGGATTATGAGGGTTTTTTGCATTTTCAAGGGTTTTTTCATGGGTTTCTAGGCTTTTAAGGGGTTTTATAGTTTTTATGTTTTTAGGGGGTTTTATGGTTTTTAAGGGTTTTTAGTGTTTTTTAAGTTTTCATGGATTTTAGGGTTTTTTTTGGATTTTTATGGTTTTTAGGGGTTTTTAGATATTTTATGGAGTTTGAGGGGTTTTAGGGGTTTTTAGGGTTTTTCAAGATTTTTAGGTTCTTTTTTGGGTTTTAGGGTTTTTCTGAGTTTTTTAGGGGTTTTAAGGTTTTTTATAGTTTTTTAACATTTTTAGGAGTTTTAAGTATTTTTTTGTTTTTTTAATAATTTTTAGGGTTTTTTGAATTTTTTAAGGTTTTTATGGGGTTTATGGTATTTTAGTGCTTTTCATGGTTTTTAAGGTCTTTTGGGTTTTTAAGGTTTTTAGAGTTTTGTTTGCACAAAAATATTTTTTTGAATTTTTTAATGTTTTAGGGTTTTAATGGGGTTTTAGAGTTTTCATATATTTTAGGGGTTTTTTAGGATTTTTAGGTTTTTTTATATTTTTTTGGATTTTGAATTTATTTAGGTTTTTTAAGGGTTTCTAGGGTGTTTAGGTTTTTTTAGGGTTATAAGGATCCTTTTGGGGTTTTAGGGGTTTTTTGAGTTTTTTAAGGTTTTAAGGGTTTTTAGAGTTTTTAACATTTTTAGGGGATTTAAGGGGTTTTAGAGTTTTAAGTGGATTTTTATGGTTTTTATGGGTTTTAGAGTTTTTTTAAGGTTTTTAGAGTTTTAAGGGTTTTTAGATTTTTTAACATTTTTGGGGGTTTTAATTTGTTTTAAGGGGTTTTTTGAGTTTTCAGTAGGGTTTTTATGGTTTTTTTGGGTTTTAGGGTTTTTACGTGTTTTTATGGTTTTTTGGAGTTTTTTTAGAATTTTTAGGGGTTTTTCTATTTTCATGGATTTTTAGGGGTTATTTTGGATTTTTATGGTTTTTAGGTTTTTTATGGTTTTGGGGATTTTGAGAGGTTTTCATGGGTTTTTAGGGTTTTTAGGGGGTTTCAGTGTTTTTAAGTTCTTTTTTGGTTTCTGGATTTTTTTGAGGTTTCTAGGTTTTTAAAGGGGTTTTGGAGTTTTTTTAACATTTTTATGGGTTTTAATAGTTTTTTATTTTTTGTGGGTTTTTAGGTTTCTATGTGTTTGTAGGGTTTTAAGGTTTTACGAGTTTTTTTATGGTTTTTAAGGGTTTTTAGGGTTTTTTTGTGTTCAGGGATTTTTAGGGGTTTTTTTGGATTTTTATGGTTTCTATGGTTTTTAGGGATTTTGAATGTTTTAGGGGTATTTAGTGTTTTGGGGGTTTTTCTATGTTTTTAGGGACTTTTTGGGTTTTAGGGTTTTTTGACTTTTTAGGGGTTTCTTGTTTTTTATCATTTTAGGGGGTTTATGGGTTTTTAGAGTTTTTACTAGATTTTTAGGGTTTTTTGGGTTTTTTTGGGAATTCAAGGTTTTTATGGTTTTCAAGGGTTTTATGGTTTTTAGGGTATTTTTCATTTTCATTGATTTTTAGGGGGGTTTTAGGATTTTTATGGTTTTTAGGGTTTTTAGGGCTTTTAGGGATTTAAAGGGATTTTAGGGTTTTTTAGATTTTTTTATGGTTTTTATGATTTTTCTGGGTTTTTACAGTTATTTTGGGTTTTTAAGATTTTTTTTGAGTTTTTTATTGGTTTTAAGTTTTTTGGAGTTTTTAGCGTTTTTAGTGGTTTTGAGGGTTTTAGAGTTTTTAGGGGGGGTTTCATGGGGTTTAATGGTTTTTATGATTTTTAGGGGGATTTCAAATTTTTTGGGGTTTTTTACATTTTAGAGGTTTTTAGAGGTTTGTTAGGACTTTTTTGGGTTTTAAGGTTTTTTAGGGTTTATAGGGATTTTACGGTTTTTAGGGTTTTTGGGGTCTTTTTGGGTTTTAGTGTTTTTTAGTTATTTAGGGGTTTAAAGGGTGTTTATATTCTTTTAAGAGCATTAGGGGTTTTTTATTTTTTTTACTAGTTTTTAGGGTTTTTTATGTTTGTTTAGGGTTTCTTAAGGTTGGTGGGGGGGGGGTTATGGTTTTCAGGGGGGGGGTTAGTTTTTTTGGGTGTTTAACATATTAATGGATTTTTACGGTATTTTTGGTAATTTTATAGTTTTTATGGATTTTGTGGGTTTTTAGGGGTTTCAGTGATTTTGAGAGGTTTTAGGGTTTTAAGGGGTTCTTAGTATTTTTATGGTTTTTAGGGTCTTTTGGGGTTTTAGAGTTTTCTAGAGTTTTTAGAGTTTTTTAGGTTTTTTTACAGTTTTTAACATTTTAGGGGTTTTAAGTGTTTTTAGGGTTTTTAGAGATTTTTAGTGTTTTTAGTGTTTTTTATGGTTCTTAGGTGTCTTTATGGTTTTCAGTGGGTTTTCAAGGTTTTTAGGGTATTTTATGTTTTCATGGATTTTTAGGGGTTTTAGGTTTTTATGGATTTTAGGGGGTTTTGATAGTTTTTCATGGTTTTCATGTGTTTTTAGGATTTTTTCTGGGTTTCTAGGTTCTTTTTGAGTTTTTAGGTTATTTTTGGGTTTTTAAAGTTTTTATGGTTTTTTAGAATTTTTTATCCTTTTAGGGGTTTTAATTATTATTAGTGTTTTTAGTAAATTTTTAGGGGTTTTAGGGTTTTTTATGTTTTTTAGATTTTTTTTGTGGTTTTGAGGGGGTTTTCAAGGTTTTTAGTGTTCTTTCGTTTACATGGATTTTTAGGGATTTTTAGGATTTTATGGGGTTTAAAAGATTTTGAGGGTTTTTAGGGTTTCTTGGAGTTTTTAGAGTCTTCTTGGGTCATTATTATTTTTAAATTTTTTTGTGGGTTTTAACATTTTTTAGAGTCTTTTAACGCTTTTAGGTGTTTTAAGGGATTTAGAGTTTTTAGTGGGTTTTTAGGGTTTTTAAGGTTGTAAGTGGTTTTTATTGTTTTAAGGGGTTTTTTCTATTTTCATGGATTTTTAGGGGTTTTATGGATTTTGGTGGTTTTATGGATTTTTGGGTTTTTAGGGTTTTTTCAGGGTTTTTAGGGTCTTTTGGGGGTTTTAGGGTTTTTTTGAGTTTTTTAGAGTTTTAAAGATTTTTTATAATTTTTTCATGTTTTTAGGTATTTTTAGGGTTTTAGAGTTCTTAGTGGGGTTTTAGGGTTTTTATGGGGTTTTTGTTTTTTTAAGACTTTTTAGGGTTTTATGGTTTTCTAGTGGTTTTCGAGGTTTTTCAGGTTTTTTATTTTTTCATTGATTTTTAGGGGGGTTTTAGGATTTTTATGGTTTTTAGGTTATTTAGGGTGTTTTGGAATTTTGAGGGTTTTGGGGTTTTTTAGTTTTTAATGGTTTTTAGAGATTTTTAACGTTTTAGGGTATTTAAGGGGTTTTAGAGTTTTTATAGGTTTTTAGGGTTTTTAGTGTTTTTAATGTTTTTAGGTGTTTTTATGGTTTTTAGGGGGTGTTCCGGGTTTTTAGGATTTTTTATGTTTTCATAAATTCATATTGGTTTTTTGGGTTTTTATGGTTTTTATGGTTTTTATGGGTTTTCATTGGTTTTTAAGATTGTCCTTTGTTTTTAGGGTCATTATAGGGATATAGGGTTTTTTATGGCTTTTAGGGGGTTTGATGGTTTTTAGGGGTTTTTCATTTTTTTAGGATTTTTTGACGTTTTCATGGATTTTTGGGAGTTTTTGTTTTGGATTTTTATGGTTTTTAGGGTTTTTAAGAGACTTTGAGGGTTTTAGGGGTTTTTAGGGTTTTTAGGGTTTTTAGGGGTTTTTTGGGTCTTCTTTGGTCTTTAGGGTTTTTTAAAGTTTTTAGAATTTTTTAATGTTTTAGAGATTTTAAGGGTTTTTAATGTTTTTATTTGGTTTTAGTGTTTTTATGGGTTTAGGTTTTTTAAAGGGTTTAAGGAGTTTTATGGTTTTCAAGAGTTTTGGTTTTTTTACGTTTTCATGGATTTATAGGGGTTTTACGAATTTTTAGGGTTTTTAGATTTTTTATGTATTTTGAGGGTTTTTAGGGGTTTTTCAAAGTTTTTATGGTCCTTTTGGTTTTTTAGGGTTTTCTTGAGATTTTTAGATTTTTCATGGGTTTTTAGAGTTGTTTAATATTTTTATGGATTTTAATGGATTTTAGAGTTATTTGTGGTTTTTAGAGGTTTTAGGGTTTTTTTAGATATTTAGTGGTTTGATGGTTTTCATGTGGTTTTCATGTTTTTTAGGGGTTTTTCTGTCTCCATGAAATTTTAGGGGTTTTTTTTACTATTTTTATGGTTTTTTGGGTTTTTAGTGTTTTTTGGGATTTTGATGGTTTTTAGGGGTTTTCAGGGGTTTTCAAGGGTTTTTACTATTTTCGGAGTTTTTTTCAAGCCAAATAGATTGCGTATATAAGGGGATAAAGATGAATTGCAGACAATCACCCAACAATTAGACATATAATGCGCAAACAAGGACAAGTACAAACAAAAAATTAGAGGAAAATAAAAGCCAAAGAGATTCATGGAACACCTGTGGAGCACCAGCCACCCAAGTAATCGGGCGGGACAAAGAGCAAGCACAGAGATATCATAATCAAGTAGCCTGAGACAAAAACCTACTCCACCATCCTCTAACCCAGAGAAAATGAGCTAGCAGAAAGGATGACATGTAGCCATGGCACACAGGACAAGGATGACCCGTAGCCATGACACACAAGCCAAGTAGACGAGCACCATCCAAACCTACAGAGAGACCACAACTGCTTCAGGAACGAAATCAACAAGCATGCCATAAGACAACACCACAAAAACAAATAAAAGCCCTTAAACTTCCTAAAAACATTTAAAAACTCAAAATTCATAAAAACCCTAAAACCCTAAAAACCATTAAAATCCTAAAAAAACCCTAAAAATCCATGAAAACGTAAAAAAAACCTAAAACCCTAAAAAGCACATGAAAACCACAAAAACCACTAAAATCCTAAAAAACCCATAAAAACCATAATCCCCCCCAAAAAATTTTAAAAAACTCTAAAAACCTTAGAAACCCTAAAAAGCTTGGAAAATCCATAAAAACCCAAAAGACCTAAAACCCCTAAAAACCCCTAAAAATCCCAAAACTCCCCTATAAACCCTAAAAACCCTAAAAACCCCTCAAAATCCCTAAAAACCCTAAAAACCAAAAAAAGTCTAAAACCCCATAAAAATTCCAAAAAAAACTAAAATCTATAAAATCCCCTAAAAATCCATGAAGACATAAAAAACCCTAAAAACCCTAAAAAAACCCTAAAAACCCACTGATAAATCTAAAAACCTTAAAACCCTAAAATGTAAAAAAACTCTATGAAACCAAAAAAACTTAAAAACCCAAAAGTCTCTGAAAGCCCTAATGCCCCTAAAAACCTCTAAAAACCCTTGGAAAACCCAAAAAACCCGAAAATCCCAAAAAACCCCAAAAAACCCTAAAAAACCCTAAAACCATAAAAATTATAAAAAAACCCCTAAAAATCCATGAAAACATAAAAAACCCTTAAAACCCTGAAAAAACCCCTAAAACCCCTAAAAACCATAAAACCCCCCAAAAAAATTAAAAATTTAAAATGCCCATAAAAACCCAAAAAACCAACTAAAACTCTAAAAACCCTTAAAACCACTAAAAACATTAAAAAAAATCTAAAAACCCTTGAAAACTGTAAAAACTAAAAAAAACCTAAAATCCCAAAAAGACCCTAGATAACATGAAAACATATAAAACCCAAAAAACCCCTGAAAACCCTAATAACCCAAAAAAACCTAAAAACCAAAAATACTTTAAAAACCATAAAAATCCTAAAAAACCCCTAAAAATCCATGAAAACATAAAGAACCCTGAAAACCTTTGTAAACCATAAAACCTTTAAATGTCAAAAAACCCACAAAAACCCCAAGCACCCCAAAAACCACTAAAAATTCTAAAAACCATTAAATTATCTAAAAACGATAAATAACTCTATAAAACATTAAAAACCCTAAAAAGATCAGAAAAAATCCTAAAAACCATTAAATTATAAAAATCCTAAAAAACAGATAAAAATCCATGAAAAAGTAAAAAACCCAAAAAACCCCTAAAAATATAAAATCCCCTTACAACCTTGAAAAACCCAAAAAATAAAAAAACCTTAAAAACCACAAAAAACTCTAAAAACCCTTAAAACCCAAAAAACGTTAAGAAACTCTAAAAATATTTTCCTCGTAAAATAAACTCCAAAAAAACCTTTAAACCCTTAAGAAATAAAAAAAATCCTAAAAATCCAAAAGACCCTAAATACCCTGAAAACCCTAAAAACCACATAAAAACCCCTAAACCCCCCCCCCCCCCCCATAAAAAAATCCCTAAGGACCCTAAATACCTCTAAAAACTATAAAAATCCTAAAAAACCCTAGAAGTCCATGAAAACATAAAAAAACCATTAAAACCCTGAAACCATAAAAACCTCTAAACCCCTAAAAACCCATACAAACCCTAAAAACCACTAAAAACTATAAAACCCCTTAAAACCTCTAAAAATTTCAAAACACTCTAGAAACCTTAAAAACCTCAGGAAACTCAGAAAACTCAGAAAAATCCCTAAAAACTTAAAAATCCCTGAAAACAGAAAAATACTCTAAAACCCTGAAAAAATCATCAAAATCCCTAAAAACCCTAAAATACCCTAAAAACCATAAATACCCTAAAAAATATCTAAAAAACATTGAAAACATAAGGAACCCTAAAAACCCTAAAAACCCCATGAAAACCCTAAAAACCTTAAAAAATGCTAAAACCCCAAAAAACCCAAAAAACACATTAAAAACATTAAAAACCCATAAACCCCCAAAAAAATTAAAAAACTCTAAAAACCCATAAAATCACTAAAAACTCACAAAAACCCTAAAACTCCAAAAAGATCAAAAAACCCTAAAACCCCAAAAAAGTTGATGGTTTCCCCCCAAGATGCTATTGGAGGGAAGGTTAGGTGCTGCGTTTTGGCTGTTGTTTTGGTTTCGATGTGGATGCTGGATATCAGTTCTATTAGGTGGCGCTGAATCTTATTCTGTTGATGTTCTTGGTTCTATGCTGCTGGAGAGGGATGTTCTTGGTGACAAGGTACTGGGTGCTGGACCTTGTGAGATTAGATTCGGTTCATTAGTTGGTTGTGAGTTGCTGGTTGCTGGTGAATGCTGGATGATGTGTGGTTGTTTGGTTTTTGCTGCTGCTGTAGATGAGTTTGCTATTGTGCTGCTTGTTGCTGGTTGCTGTTCGTTGGAAGGTGATGATGGATGCGTTTGGTTGTGGTGCTTCTGCTGTGGTTTGATGCTACTGTATGTGTTTGGTTGTGATGTCGGATTTGGTGCTATTGGTTGCTGGGGCTGGTTGGCTTGGATGTGTTGCTGCTGCTGTGTTGCTGGGATGATTGGATGTGGTGCTGCTGGATGTTGGTTCTGGCTGGATGTGACATGATAATGCCGCTGTTGAGTCTGTTTTTGAGTCTTTTTCTTTGTTTTTTATTTTTGGCGTGGGTTGTAAGGGATTTTTGGGTGTGGGTTGTTTGACCCCTCCCCTCCATTTTCTGTTGTGTCTCCTTTTTCGTGCTAATAAATTTGGGGGGGGGGGGGGCAGGAATAGCCCGACCCTCGCATCTTCCTTGCCCTCAAAATCCCTAAAAACCCTAAAAACCCTAAAAAAATAGAAATCCTAAAAAACCCCTAAAAATCCCTGAAAATGTGAAAAACCATAAAAAAACCTAAAAAAACTACCAAAAACCACAAATCCCCTAAAACCTTAAAAAACCCTAAAACCACTAAAATCTCAAAAAATCCTTAAATTCCTAAAAAAACAAAAAACAAAATAAGAAACACAAAAGACCCTAAAAACCTTAAAAACTATAGAAACCCCTAAAACCCCCTAGAAACCATCAAAATCCCTAAAAACCCAAAAACCCAAAAAACTGTAAAAATGAAAAAAAGAATCCCTAAAATCTATGCAAACATAAAAAAACCTAAAAACTATGAAAACCCCCTAAAAACCATAAAACCCTCTAAAAACATTAAAACCCCTAAAACCAATAAAACCCACTAAAAACTCTATAAACCCTTTAAATCCCTAAAAACATTATAAAACTATAAAAACCTTTAAACCCCATAGAAAACTCAAAAAACCCTAAAACTGAAAAATATCCTAAAAACCCTGAAAACCCCTGAAAACCCTAACCCCCCCCCTGAAAAAAGTAAAATCGATGAAAAACATTAAAAACCCCTAATATTTAAAAGAACCCAAAAAACACTAAAAACTCTAAAAACCCTTAAAATCCATAAAACAGGTTAAAAACTCTAAAAAAACAAAAAAAGAAACCCTAAAAACCATCAAAATCCTTAAAATTATTGAAAAAACCTAAAACCCTAAAATCCTAAAAACCCCCTAAAAATCCATGAAAATGTAGAAAATACTAAAAACCCTGAAAACCCCGGTAAAACCTTAAAAACCCTAAAACCCATAAAAACCATAAAAACCACTAAAAAAAATCTAAAAACCCTTTTAATCCCTTAAAAACATTAAAAAGCACTCAAAAATTTTCACTGTTAAAAAAATCTCAAAACAATTAAAACCCTAAGAAACTTAAAAAACCCAAAAAACCCAAAAATACATTTTAAACTCTAAAAACCATAAAAACCCTAAAAACTCTTGAGAAGCCATAAAAATTCTCCAATTCCCTAAAACCTCGAAAAAATCCTAAAAACCATAAAAATTCTAAAAATACCTAAATATCCATGAAAACGTAAAAAAATCTAAAAACCCTAACCCCCTCCCCCCCGAAAACCATAAAACCCCTACAAACCATATAAACTCTAATAAACCACCAAAATTCCTAAAAATAATTAAAACCAATAAATGTTAAAAATATCAAAAAAACTTAAGAACTCTAAAAAATTAAAAAAAAACCTAAAATCCCAAAAGAACCAAAAACCATAAAAAACCCTAAAACCCCATAAAAACCCAAAACACATGAAAATACATAAATACCCTAAAAACCCTAAAAACCCTAAAATCCATAAAAATCCTAAAAACCCCCTAAAACCCATCAAAACATAAAAAATCCTAAAACCATAAAAATTGTCTAAAAACCATAAAGCCACTAAAATCCTTAAAAAACCCATAAAAACCGTAAAATTTACTAAAATATAAAAAACATTAAAACCCATATTTTTTTATAAAAAAACTCTAAAAATGTTTGCGTTTATGTTGCATGGGATACTTGAGGGCTTGGCATGTTGTGTTGGAGGTGGCCTAGTCTTTCTCTTGTGGATAGTGCTATAGAGACGGGCCTGGTGACTTCAATGTTTGGTTGGGAAATTACTTTTCCATGGCTGTTTTTTGGTGTTGCACTGGTTTGGACCATTGTTGGTGTGGATGGATGAGTTATGGAGGTTTATATAGGATGATGTTTCTTTTAGTGTGCTACTACTGATGTATTTTCTTTGTGGGTTGAGGTGCATTTGGGTGTCCAAAAGTGGTGTGGTGTGTGCGCATCTGTACATGCGTGTGTACATGAATGTGTTTGGGTGGGCATGTGTGCATATGGGTTTTTGTGGATGGGATGTTTGTTGCAGGTGCATTGTGGATTCTACCTCGCTCAGTGGGCCTCTTTATAAGGCTCTCCTTGGTTGATGGGATGAATTCCTTTCCACTTAGTGGCAGTTCACTATGCGATGTTCGTTTTCTGTTGGCCACTGGGATTCCATGGACACTTGCCTCCCTGGATGAGTTGTACCTCTTAGAGTGAGACAACTTGGTGTTATCAACTTATCTATTTGTTAACCTCTTGCTTGTCGGTGTTCCTTCTGCATCTTTGGAGGTGTGGTTGCTCCTTATTGTTGGTGTCTCGCCTGTGAGTTCTCTTGGGTTTGGCTTCTTGTTCGGATCATTTCATTATTGTTGTCTCATGTGTTCTGGGTGGTCATGCTTGCTTCCTATCCTTACACATGAGATATTGGGGTTTTGGATTCTAACTCTCATGCTGCTGGCCTCAGGCATCTCTGGGCATGTTCTCGTTGTCCACTTATCTTTCACGGTTTCCAGATACTCCATGGGTTTTCCATGGATTTTATTTGATTCTGCCTCATATGGTTTCTTATTGAGCACATGAACCTCACGATTTGGGTTAGTTTGGATAACCTTTGGGTGTTATTTTTATAACTCATCTTTGATATATATTTACTTTCTATTTTTCTGGAAAAAACCCATAAAAATCTTTAAAAACCCCTACAAATCCATGAAAATGTAAATAAATTTTAATACCCTGACAAAACCCTAAATACCTTAAAACCCCTAAAATACTCAAAAAAACTCTGAAAACCCAAAAATACACTAAAAACCCTAAAAAAATAGAAATCCTTGAAATCCCTTAAAATCCCTAAAAACCCTAAAAAAACCTAAACCACCCTAAAATCCAAGAAAACGTAAAAAACCCTGAAAAAGTACTAAAACTCTAAAAATCCTTAAAACCCCTAAAAATGTTAAAAATCTCTAAAAAATATTAAAAATCTAAAAAACTCAACCCCCCCCCTAAAAACTCAAAGAGACCCTAAAACCCTAGAAACCCTGAAAACCATTGAAAATCCCTAAAGCCCTAAAATACCCTAAAACCCTAAAAAAATGCTAAAACCATGAAAATCATTAAAAAACCCACCTATGATTATATGATATAATACCATATTGGGTGTCTGGTATTCAGTGGTGAAAATGTAGAAATGCATGTGGTTGAAGTAGGAGAAATAAAAATTAAAAGAAAGATGAAGGGGGTGGTGATCAATTAGGACCCCAAGAAGACTTACCCCTTAAAAGCCTAATTATAAATCACTAAAAGGTCTATCACTCCTTTGATAAGGCATACTTGAATTTATTAATGAACACAAGAAACAGAAGCATAATAATTCTAGAAAACAATCAAATTCACAATTGACTTTCAAGGGGTTCAAGGAGGTCGATTTTTATATCCAAATGAGAGAGATAAAAGTAAAAATACCTATGCCACAAAAGTATAAAGACCAAAATCTATTTTTGACTTTATTTACACATTACCACGACTTTAGGGGACAAGATATCCACCAAGAATAATTTTTGGCACCACCCCAAAGACTTTGAATATTCCCACCATGACTTTGGAGACAAGGGGCCTACCACCTATTGACTTTTCATATTTACTTCAAGAATGTGGATAAAAATCCATGGGATCATTTGGGTGGGAAATTTAGGGTCAATATTGGGATTTAATAAATTTTATTAAAGGCCCATTTGATCCTCTCATGCAAGCATGCGGGTCCACCTCTTGTAATTTCAAACATGACCATGTAAAACCTATTTAATCCTCCTCATTCTTCCCCTTGTCATTGAACCACCAATACCATGCAATGGGTTTGTGAATTTATGCTCCTTCCACCATCCATGAAATGATCTCTCTCAACTCCTCTCTACATATATGCACCATAATTTGCATCATCCCCTACCTCTTCAAAAGGATTCATCCAAGAATCTGAATATTCAAAGGGGCTAAGATCAGTAATATTAAAGGTGGAAATAACATTTCCATACCTATTGGAAAATTCAATCTTTTAGGAGTTATCGTTAATTATTTCTAAAAATTAGAAAGGTACATCTCTCCTTAGTTAATGATTTGATTTTCTTAACTTTGGGAACCTTTCCTTCCTCAAATTCACCCACACCAATTCTTCGAGTTCTAGTACATCCTTATGTCAACCCTTGTTTTATTTCTTCACATATGGTTCATTTTTTATTTCAATATTGGATTTCACTTTGGAATGTAAATCCCAAATAATTTCTTCATTATCATCACCTATAAGACCAACAACCTCATTAGTAGGTAATGAAATAATATCTAAGGGATTCATTGGGTTAAATCCATAAAAAATCTCAAAAGCTGAGAAGTTAGCAGTGGAATGAACTACTCAGTTATATACAAACACTATGAGTGGAAAACATTTTTCCTGATTATTTAGATTTTTTGATTTATTTCATTCATGTGGGTAAAAATACTCTTATTCACCACTTTAGATTTCTGATTAGTCTAAGGATGTGCATCATTTGAGAATAATAATTTATTTCCCAATTATTTCACAAAGTCCTCCAAAAGTGGATAAGAAATTTTACATCCCTATAAATTATGATGGTTTTGGGTAGTATTTGTAATCTCATAGTTACTTTGAAAGAAAATCTTCTATACGAATAACATAATTGGTTTTTATCAAAAAATGAAATGATCCATTTTGATGAATTGTCCCAAAACAAAAAAACTACTGTCTTTTTCTAATTAGGATCAAGGTAATCCCAACA
This sequence comes from Viscum album, assembly GCA_963277665.1. Lineage (NCBI taxonomy): Eukaryota > Viridiplantae > Streptophyta > Magnoliopsida > Santalales > Viscaceae > Viscum > Viscum album. The sequence goes on from OY728164.1 coordinate 1,802,110,571, forward strand.
CAAAATCCATAGAAATGTTGGTCCAAGGATGGGATGGAATAGGAAATGGGCAATACAATCCACTTTGTTGAGCCTTGAAATTTTCATTCATATAAGTGACAAATTTTGCAAAAATTTAAATAACATATTTTCTCATGCTTGGCCAATAAAAATATTAATGCAAAGTAGCTAATGTTTTTTCAACACCAAAATTACCTATAAAATCACACCCCTGAGTTTCTTTTAAAAGTAATATTTGAGTTGAAAAATTTGGAATGAAAAATTTAACCCTTTTGAAAAGAATCCCATAATTTATTCAACAGTATTTAAATCCATGTTTTTCACAAGATTTCTAAATCTGAGAAAAATATCCATCAGTTTCACAGATTCCCTTTAATAGATCATGTCCATATAATAGAGATGAATAGAATTAATAAGTGAATAACTTCATGAAAGGGCATTGAAAACCACATTTTCATTACCTTTTTTTCTCTTGATCACATAGGGGAGAGTCTCAATGAATTCCATCCAATACGCATGCCACTAATTCAACTTACCTTGGGACTTCAAATACATAACGATTTCATGGTCAAAATGAATAATGAACTCTTTAGTACATAGGTAATGTTTCTGTGTTTCTAGGGTTCATTTCCAATCATAAATTTCTTTATCATAAGTTGAATAATTTAATGCTTCCCTGTTCAATTTCTCATTAAATTAAGTAATTGGACTTTCCTCTTGAGTAAAAAAACACCAATACTAACTCTAGATGCATCACACTCAATTTCAATAACATTTTTGAAATCTAGTAGCCTCAAAAGGGGAGCATTAAACAATTTTTATTTGAGTGTGTTAAATGATTTTTCTTGTTTATCACCCCATTTGAAGACCAAATGTTTATTTACAAGTTCATTAAGAGGTGAAATGATGGATGAAAAATCCAAAACAAATATCATATAGATGCTTTCCAATCCATAAAAACTCCTAAAATCGATTGCATTCTTTGGTGTGGACTACTCATAAATTGCTTTGACATTTTTTTCAGACACACATATCCCTTACACCCCTATAAATAAATCTATGAAACACAACAAAATCCATGAAAATGAAAATTATTAAAGATCTACATAGAGTTGGTTTTCTTTAAGGGTCCCACAAATAGAATTCAAGTGTTCAACATGGATGTATAGAGATTTTATACACACCAAGATATCACCAAAATATACGACAATGAATTTTCTTATGAATTAATGAAGGACATGGTTCATTATGTTCATTAATGTACTTGGTACATTAGGTAAACTAAATGGAATAACTAACCACTCATACAAACTGAACTTACTTTTAAAATCAGTTTTCCATTCATCTATTTATTTCATTTTAAATTTTTGGTATCACTTTTAAGATAAATTTTTGAAAACAAAGAAGCCCCATGTACTTCATCAAGCATGTCATCAAGTCGAGGGATGGGATAAAAGTACTTAAATTTTATTTTTTTATGATGTGAAAATCCACACACATCCTCCATGTTCCATCTCTCTTAGGAACTAGGATTAACAGAACGACACATGAACTCATGCTTTACCTCACTAATCCTTTCTTCATTAGTTATTAAACTTGACACTATATATATCTTGTCTCTTCCATACTAGATCTATACTTTTCCTTGTTGGGAATTGCGGTACCAGGTATGAAGTCATTCATATGCTCAATGCCTCTCAAAGGGGGTAATACATCAAGAATTTCTTTAGGGAACAAATTACCAAATTCGTGCAGAAAAGATATAACACAAGAAGGAAAATAATGGTTAAGTTCATTTGTTGAAAGGTAAGCATCCGTATTAATGAGTAAGAACACTTTATCACTCAATAAATCACTTTTCACCTGATTTTTCTTTTTGAAAATAATCTCACCTTTAACACAAAATTCTTGTTTTCATATCTTTTATTTCCTTCATTTATTTTTATGCCACTAATCTCTCCTTTTTCACTCTTAATTTTTCCACTCTTTTCATTTTTTCTCTATTTTTTTTTCTGAACTCATCACACTCTTTTTTATCACTCAATTTTTATTTTTCCCACATTCTTTGTCACTCCTTTATTTTTTCTTTTTGCATTCGTTATCTATCCTCACTTGATAATAATATTCTTCTATGGGACATAATGGAGTAAAAATAATCTTTAAACCACTTAAATGAAAATATAATCGGTTAGCATTGTCATCATACATCACCCACTGATCAAATTTCCATGGTTCCCATGTAGAAAATGCCCGACCTACATTGGAGAAATATCCCAAAGCACCTCATCAAGATATTTTCCTGTGGAAAATGAAACTATAGACTATTTTATGACTCTCAATTCTCCACTATCATTTGTCCACTACAACCTATATGGTATAGGATGATTTAGAGTAGGCAAACTCAAATTCTCCACCAATAAGTTACTTGCCACATTTGTACAACTTCCACTATCAGTGATCATACTACAGAATTTCTCCTTGATGTGGCATCTCGCATGAAAAATATGCTCACACTTATTCCCATCATGATCATATTTATATTGAATGTTAAAAGATCTTATTTACACCAATTGATCTCCATGTATAGTTTCTAGAACTTATATATCTAAACACTCCTCTAAATGTGACAATTCATCACTAAGGATGTCTCTATTATCCAAAACAATCATTGTCCATTTGTTTGGGAATTGAGATGTAATATGAACACATCCTTGAAACTTAAAGAAATTAATCTCATGATATTTAGAAGGAAAATTAATGTGTTTTTTTTTGAATCAGTGGTGAATGAATTATTTTTTTCCTCCTCTATTTCTTTTGTAATTTTTTTGAATCCCTTGGTTTTATTTCATTCCACTAAGAGGTTTATTTTGGGTCTTTCCGGTTATCCTTCAAAAAAATTTGGGAACTTACTTGACTCCTTCGAGAATATGGTTTATTTTTGACCTAACCACCTTATGTAAAAACTTCTTCATGTATATGTAGGTTTCAAGTTCCACCATATCTTTAATTGTGGGATTCAATCCTTTGATGAAACTTTCCATGGTAGCTTCATGATCCTCTTCCAAATTAGATTGAATCATCGATATCTCTATTTCCTTATAGTATTCCTCCACACACATGAAACCTTGAAAAAATTTCTGAATCTTCAAATGAAAATATTGATAGTAATGATGAGAAATGTACTTTTTTACATTAATATATTCATTTCTACCCAAGTTCAAATTGGCCTTTCTCCATTCCATCATCGACTTACTTCTAATTTGTGCCACCAAATACTTGCATAGTCATTAAACTCAAGCGCTGCCAATTTTACCTTCTTCTTCTCCAAGTTGTTGTGAAGTCCAAACACAAGTTCAACCTTCCTCTCCCACTCCAAATAAATTTTCAGGTCACTCTTCCCTTGAAAGTATGGAAGCTTTATTTTGATGCTTACCAAGTCACTTTCTCTCCAAATAGCATGTTTCCCTAGCCTAAGAAATGATTCTTCCAAGTAATAAAACTCATCATCACCTTCATCAATTTCTTACCTTCATGGAGCCCTTGAGGTTGAGTAACATTGCAAATTATTAAACCTATCATTCAATCTTGTAAATAGGTCAGTGATAGCTTTCGTGAATAATTTTAGGCCGATCTAACTTCTTCCTCGCTCTCTATTTTTTTAAATCCTCACACCATTTTCTCTCTTTTTTTAAATATCTCAAGAGGTTTATCACACTTTATAGCATGAAAAATTGGTTCCTACAAATATTCTTAAATATAATCAAGAAGGAAACTAGTAAGAAGAAATAAATTCATGGAAAAATTTAATAATCAAAAATTTTAAAATATTTTGAATCTATGGTGTCCAAGAGAAATGGTAGGTAATGAGAAATGGGAGAAATATTTATGGTTGAAGGTTGTATATAGATGAAGGAATGAAGAAGAAATAAAAATATCATAGTAGAAATTCACAGAATTTGTGCAAAAGAGCCAACAAAATGTGAAATAAATTTACAACAACTTATTTTGTTTTTTTATTTTCTTTTTTCATTTATTTTACTACTCTTTTTTTCAAATAATTAAAACAATAGAGAGTGCACAAATATTTTACGATATGGTGTCACTAACCAAAATATGAACTTATAAAAATGCACAAATTTGATCATAAAAATTACAAAAGGATGAGGAAACAAATTTCTAGAATTTCTATATGAAAGTACCCTTCAAATGACAGATTTAACCCCAATTGGAATTCCTTCTTGATGATTTTTATATTTCCCAAAAGTGAATCTGTAGTATGAATTGATTCACATATATCTCCAAATATATGTGTCACATTTTAGTGATTCCAAATCGAGATGAAAGATGAGGGTCTGAACTATAAAAATGAGATATTATTTGTCCAGAAGCTAAAAGAAAAAATGGATGAAATGGAGGAATAAAGTTACAATCAAAATTAGTGTTGGCTGAAAATGGAGTCATATTAAAAAGAAGGGAGAAATAGAAAAAATTTACGAACATGGTTTCTTTTTTGGAGATCTGATACCAAATGATATGATACCATATTGGGAGTGTGGTATTCATTGGAAAAATACAGAAACACAAGTGATAGAAGTATAAGAAATGGGAATTAAAATAAATACATGTAAATAAAAGGGGTTGGAGGATGATAAGTTAGGAAACCATGGTGAATTGTCCCTTAAAACCATAATTATTATGTTCCAAAAATATTGATCACCGCTTTTATAATCATTAATTTCATTCATTCAAGTCAAAATAACTATCCCATAAAATTATAATGCCTAAAAATGATTTTTTACTTAGTTTAAAGTTGCCCATGGATTTAGAGGACAAGATTTCCACCAAGAATACTTTTGGCACAACCCTAAAGACTTTGAAGGTTACCAACATCACATTGGAGACAAGGGAGCCACCAAATTTTTACTTTAGATATTTCCTTCATGAAGGTGGATAAAAATGTGTGGGATCATTTGGGAGGGCCATTTTGGTTCACTTTTGGTCTTTAATAAGTGTGATTAAAGGACCATTTGATCCTCCCATGCATGCATGTTGGGCCTCCTCTTGTAAATTCAAAATGAAGCCTAGTAAATCCTCATTCATCTTCCTAATTCTTCTTCTTTTTATTGAGCCACCAATCCCATCCAATGGGTCTTGTTCATTTATTCTACTTCCACCATCCATACCATGATTGATCTCAACTCCTCATTGTATTTGTGCACCATGATCCAGGTTTACCAGATCGTCGACTAAGGAAATCAGTTCTTAAGGGGGTGGGGCTAATACATCCCGCATCGGTTTAAGAGGAACACTAAAACTATTTTATAAGGGAGTCTTTAAACCTCCCCTAGATAGTCTGGATTTTGTGGTGGAGTGAGGAGTTGACCCTTTTCCACATCAGTTGGTATCAGAGCCAACCTCTATGGACCGGTGTCCCTTCGGGTTCACCAGATCCCCGACTGAGGCAATCAAGACATAAAGGGGTGGGAATGATGCATCCCACATAAATTTTGGAGGAATACAAGAATTGGTTTATAAGGGAAGGTTCAAAATTTCCCCTAACAACTTGGATTTTGTGGTGGAGTTAGCGGTTGACCCTTTACCACATCAATCCATAAAAATGTAAAAAACCCTAAAACTCTTGAAAGAACCTTAAAATCATAAAAATATTTAAGAACCTTAAAACCCCTAAAAACCCATAAAAACCCTAAAAACCAATAAATACTCTTAAAACCCTTAAAACCCCTAAAAACGTTAAAAACTCTAAAAAACCTTTAAAACCATAAAATACATAAAAAAACCCTAAAACCCCAATAAGACCCCAAAAACCCTGAAAAACCCTAAAAACCCGTAAAAACCCCTAAAAACCCAAAAACCCCGAAAATCCCTAAATACCCTAAAAAACAATAAAACAATAAAAAACACTAAAAATCCATGAAAACATAAAAACCCTTAAAATCTTGAAAACCCCATGAAAACCATAAAACCCCTAAAAACATTAAAAAACCTAAAAACCCAAAAAAACACTAAATAACCACTAAAAACTTTAAAAACCATTAAAACCCCTAAAATTGTTAAAAAATTCTAAAAAACCTTAAAAAACATAAAAACTCAAAAAAACCCTAAAACAAAAAAAGACCCTAAAAACCCTAAAAACCCCAAAAACCCCATGAGAACCCCTAAAAATTTTAAAAAAGTAAAAAAATCATAAAAAACCCCTAAAAACCCATGAAAATGTAAAAAAACCAAAACCCGTTGAAAAGCATAAAAACCCTTAAAAACCCTAAAACCCATAAAAACCCTAAAAATCACTAAAAACTATAAAAACCATTAAAACCGTAAAAAAAATAAAAAATCTCTAAAAAATATTAAAAATCCTAAAATTAAAAAAACCCAACAACCCATAAAGACACTAAAAACCCTGAAAACCCCTAAAAACCCCTAAAACCCCTCTGAAAGAGCCCACACCCCCTCAAAATCCCCAAAACCCCTAAAAACATGAAAACCCATAAAAATCCTAAAAAACCATTAAATATCCTTGAAAATATAAATAACTTTAAATACATTGAAATCCATAAAACCCCTAAAATCCAGAAATAACCCTAAAGACCCTTAAAAACCCTAAAAACCTGCTAAAAATAGTAAAAACCCTTAAAACCACTAAAAATGTTTTAAAACTCTAAAAACCCATAAAAACACTCAAAAACACAAAAAAACTAAAAACCCAAAAGACCCTAAAAACCCTAAAAAACTCTAAAAACCCCTAAAAACTCTAAAAACCCACAAAATCCCTAAAACCCTGAAAATCCTAAAAACCATAAAAATCCTAAAAACCTTTAAAAATAAATGAAAAAGTAAAAAACCTTTAAAACCCCCAAAAATTCATAAATACCAAGAAAAACCTTAAAAACTCCTAAAAACCCATAAATACCCATAAAACCCTAAAAACCATTAAAATGGTAAAAAACCTTAAAACGCCTAAAAATGCTAAAAACTCTAAAACCCAATAAAATCCCTAAAAACTAAAAAAACCAAATAGCCCAAAAGACCTTGAAAACCCCTTAAAGAACTAAAACCCACTAAAAAACTTTAAAACCCTCAAAATACCTAAAAACACAAAAAAACATAAAAAACATAAAAATCAAAAAAATAAATAAATAAAATAAAAACTGCTAAAACTGTTTAAAAACTCTAAAAAACCATAAAACCCTAAAAATATCAAAAAACCCTTTAAACGTTCCAAAACCCTAAAAATTATAAAAAACCCCTTAAGAAGGCAAAAGACCCTCAAAATACATAAAACCCCTAAAACCCATAATAACCCTAAAACCAAAAAATCCCCAAACCCCTAAAATTTCATTAAAACAACAAAACCAGAAAAACCCATGAAAACCATAAAGAACCCTGAAAACCTCAAAAAATCCCTAAAAAACCATAAAAACTACTAAAAACTCTAAAAACCCTTAAAATCCCTAGTAATGTTAAACAACATTAAAAACCTAAAAATTCCTAAAACAATAAAAAAATCCAAAGACCCAAAAACCCAAAAACCCTGAAAAACCCTAAAACCCTAAAATCCCATAAAAAACACAAAAAACACTAAAACAATCCTAAAAACCATAAAAACTAAAAAAAAATATAAAAATCATAAAAACCCATAAAATCCATTAAAATGAAAAAAACCCTAAAAACACTGAAAACCCCTGAAAACCATAAAAACCCCTAAAAACATAAAAACCCTAAAAACCAATAAAATCACTAAAAAACTAAATACTATAAAAACACTTAAAACCCATAAAAATGTTTAAAAGATCTAAAATCCTTAAAACCCCTAAAAACTCAAAAAACCCCTAAAAACCCAAAGGACACAAAAAAACCCAAAACAAACCCTAAAAACCCCAACCCCCCAAACCCTAAAAAACCTTTAAAATACCTAAAAACCCCAACAACCCGAAAAACCCTAAACCCCATTAAAACATAAAAATTCTAAAAAACCACTAAAAATCCATGAAAACATAAAAAACCCCAAAACCCTAAAAACCATAAAAAAATCCTAAAATAATTAGAAAACTTAAAAACCCATAAAACCCTAAAAGACCACTAAAAACTCTAAAAACCCTTTAACCCTTAAAAATGTTTAAAAAACTCTAAAAACCTTTAAAAATAAAAAAAATCCTAAAATACCCTAAAGTCCATAAAAACCCTAAAACCCTAAAGACCCTAAAACCATAAAACCCAAAAAAAATAAAATCCTAAAAACCCCTAAAAATCCATGAAAACATTAAAATTTCCTAAAATAATAGAAACTTTTAAAAACCCTAAAAATCCATAAAAACACAAAAAACACTAAAAACTATAAACACTCTTTAAACCCCTAAAAACATTAAAATACTATAAAAACCCTTCAAACCCTATAAAACTCAAAAAAAATCCTAAAATCCCAAAATAACCCAAAAACCCAAAAACATTAAAAACCCTAAAAACCAATAAAAATCCCTAAAAACACTCAAAATCCCTAAAAAACCTAAAAAAACTAAAAACCCTAAAAACCATTAAAAATTCCCTTAGAAACCAATGAAAACGTAAAAAACCCTAAAAACTAGTAAAGGCCATAAAAACCACTAAACCCCCTACAAATGTTAAAAAGCTAAAAATCCATAAAACCCTAAAACCCTTGAAAAATCATAAAAACTCTGAAAACAACTAAAACCCCTAAGAAACCTTCAAACACCCTAAAACCCCCAAAACTCTTAAAAAATTGAATAAAACCTAAAAATCATAAAATTACAAAAAATATCTAAAAATCCATGAAAATATAAAAACCCCTAAAACCCTAACCCCCCCTGAACACCATAAAAATCCCTAAAAACCTTAAAAAACCCAAAAAATCATAAAAACCAATAAAAACATTAAAAATAATGAAAAGCTCCAAAATTACATAAAAACACTAAAAATATTAAAAACTATAAAAACAATAAAAACCCTAAAAAATAAAATAACCCTAAAACCCAAAAGAACCTAAAACCCCTAAAAATCCATAAAATCCCTAAAAACTCTAAAAATCCCAAGAACACCTAAAAACCCTAAAAATGATAAAAATCATAAAAAAACCCTTGAAATCTAAGAAAGCATAAAAACCCTGAAAAAAATTTAAAATAATAAAAACCCCTAAAACCTTAAAAACCCTAAAACTGCATACAAACCCTAACAACCACTAAAAATTATAAAACCCAATAAAACCATTAAAAATGTTAAAAATCTCTAAAAAGCCTTAAAACCCCTAAAAACTCAAAAAGACCTAAAAACCCCAAAAGATCCTAAATACCCTGAAAAAACCTTAAACCCCTAAAAAATCCAAAGAACCCTCAAAATCCAAAAAATCCCTAAAAAATCCTAAAACCATAAAAATCATAAAAAACCCCAAAAAATCCATGAAAACGTAAAAAACCTAAAAACCATAAAAGCCCCCAAAAACCTTAAAATCTCCTAAAAACCATAAAAAACACTAAAAAAAATTAAATACCCTAAAAAGATACTAAAAACTCTAAAAAACCTTTGAACCCCTAAAATTTTAAAAAGATCTAACAAACATTAAAAACCCAGAAAAACTCTAAAAAACCATAAAATCCCTAAAAAACTCAAAAATAAAACAAAAAAAAAGACCCTAAAATCCATCAAAATACCTAAAACCCTAAAAATACTTAAAATCAATTAAAATCTTAAAAATCCCCTAAAAATCCATGAAAACATAAAAAATCATAAAAACACCTGCAAACTGATGGGCAAAACGAGGTGGTGAATCAGACACTATCATCTCTTTTGTAGAAAATTGTTAAGAAGAATCTTAATAATTGGGAGGAGTGTTTTCCACATGTGGAATTATCATATAACATGGACTATAATTCAATTACTCAATGTTATCCATTTGAAATTATAATGTATGTCACCCCTTTACCCTATTGATATAGTCTCTTTTCCCATACAGGAATACTCTAATATGGATCCAAATGTGTGTGCTAAATTCATCAAGAAACTATATGAAAAGTCTTGGAAAAATATCGAGTGAATGAAATAGAAATATTTTTATCATGAAAACATGGGTCAGAAGAAATTTTTGTTCAAGCACGGTGACTTAGTCTTGATTCATGTGAAAAAGGAAATATTTCCCGAGAAGCAGAAATCAAAACTCCTACCATGAAGAGGTAAACCATTCAGAGTGATTGAGAAGATTAACTACAATTCTTACAAGATAGCTTTACTAGGTGAGTATAGTGTAAGTGCCACTTTCAATGTTTCCGATCTTTCTATGTTTTTGGGTGTAGAGGATGAAGATTCGAGGATAACTCAATTTTAAGACGGGGGTGATGAGAACTGTAGCATCACGACCCGAACCACCATGTCTAAGCCGTAATTCTACATGAAATCATGCGCTCCTCCCCAAACAAAAGAGGTTGCCAACTAGTAGCACGAGTCTCAAGTGGAACCTTAGCGAGACTATACCCTCTGTTACATGTCATATGATCATAAATAATGAATAAACCAAATAATAAACAATGTAAATGAAAAAACAAAATAATGACATACATATTAGATCTCTCAAAGTGGTAATCCTATCAAGAGTAAAATATAGTAGACTAATACAAGATAAAATTAAATAAACAATCATTTTTGGGTTACTCCGGTGTCTCTAGTCACGAAATATGAAAGCGCACCAAAATGACTGAGTAGGGTGTTAGTACAAGAATTAGTTGGACACCAACCAATGCGTCCTTACCGTAAGTGCGTGGAATATATATAACAATGTATATCATGACATAAATAAATTCTCTGTAAAGATACATGTGTCGAGTCATCATGCATTGACCAAGATGATACTAATACCAGTCCCACCTCCTACTCATTGCTGGTAAGAATGTAAAGAACACACGTACCTCTATCAAGGTCACATAGATCACCCCACCCTTCCAGTGGTTTTTATTGGAACATCGTACATTCTTTCGGGTCTATCTTTGATCCACTTATCCTTTTAATCTCCCACAACCCAAGTTCGTAGGAAGCCATGACACGTATATTCCACCAATACACTATGATTTCCCCTCTATAGGGGTAGCCATGTCCACCTTTAAGTATGTTAAGACTGTATCAGAATGGGTAACTGACTAGTGGATTGTATAACTCCCACCCTCAAGGCTCCACCTGTGTATCTTAGTATCCTCTAGTTATCCACTATGCTTTCCCCTCTACAAGGGTATCCAAGTTCGCCTTTAAGGATGTCTGGATTGTGTTAGCATAGGTAACTGGCCACTGGACTACATAACTCCCACCCTCAAGGATACACCTATGTATCTTAGTATCCTCCATCTAGCCACTTTGATTTCTCCTCTACAAGGGTACCCATGCTCACCTTTAAGGACGTTAGGACCACATCATGTTGGGTAACCTCATACACTCAACCTCAATGCTCCACCTGAGTATCTTGGTACTTGTAATGAAATTCCACATGCTATGAAACACACTAAATTTTTTTTCATAGAAATGAATGATAAGTCACACCAATATCACAGTCTATATAATCACACAAAAACAAGTGTGCCCACAGCTACCGACACACCCACATAAAATTCATCATAAGCATGGGTTAGTCCAACATAAACATCACTTCATGATAACATCATATATATATGAACAAAATGTGAAGGAACCTCCTACCTCATGGTTTTCCAAGTGAACGTTGAGGTTTTCAATGGTTTTCTTCACCCAAATCATTCTCACACCTAACCGAAAAACGAAAATATGCCAACGGATCTTTGAATTATCCCCACTTCAACATTATTTAGAATTATCGCTATATTTGATTATTAAAAATTATTTAATTATATATGATCAAAAACACCTCACCACCTTCAAATAAAATCTTATGAATAAATTTCTAATCGTCAAAAATGAATCCAACGGAATCAACGACACGATGACCTGATCAATAATGAATAAGATATTGAGGAGAGAAATTTAGAAGAATAAAATAGAATAGGAGAGAGAGAGAGAGAGTAAGAGAGAGGGGAGTGGTGTGAAAATTAATTGGATTCCTACTCATAGCATGCGCACTGCCCTAGATCCAATTTATAAAACTTTTTCATCAATCAATTTAGTAACATTTATTAATTTCATCACCTATTTAATACTTTATCCTATTAATTATATGCACCAAACCATCGCCATAATGGGTGTTTCATGAAACTGTACCATGAGATCAAATTAAATATTCAACACTGGTCTTGAAATAACCACCTCAGTTTTAGTGTCATGTTTTCGCTAATGGCGTGTCTATCAGACACCATATAAAGAAGTTACATTGGAAAATATATTTTCGAAACAATAACAATAACAATAATAATTTAATAATATTATTAATATATTTTTTTTTGAAACACTATCCAAGCCACATTGGGATCTCCATGTGTGCCACACCGATTTATAGTTTAATTTATTTAATATTATCACTTTTCATTTATTATGATATTATCAAATAAATGAGATATTAAATCCTTATATCTCCACTTAGTCATGAAGAAGGAGGCACCCCTTCATGTTTTTTGTATGAATAATCTATCTTCAGGCGCCTCTTCATACCCATTTAATTTATTAACTCCTAATTTTATTAATATTATAAATAATAACAATAACACAACTTTATTATTATCATTATTAAAAATAATAATAATTACAACCCATTAAAATATTATCTTTCATAATTACTAATAATAATAACAATTAATAATATTATTATTAGTTATCTCTGATCATTTTCACCATTTACATTTCAACAAAAACCATCATTAAATATCATAAATTTAAAATTCCCGTTTAATCCATGATGTAATGTAAAGTCAATGGAGGGGTGTCTAAATTCATCCATTAATGGCGTTGTATATTTTAAATTGGTCAAAACGGTGAAAATTAAAGGTTTGGAAAACTTTTAGTGGTAAATAATGGAGTTTCAAGTATAAGGTTAGATATGAGTGAAATTCCTTTTAAATAACTAAATAATATTAGCTATTTAACACAAAAAGTAAATAACACCAAACTTCTGTTGTGCATATAAGTTATTCCCCATCTTGGGTAAACCCCTCCGTTATAGATCTAACAGTGGTCTTAGATTTCTCAAATGATGCATCATTTGAGAGATATTAATTATTTATTATTTAAAAAAAGATTAAATAATTAATTAAAAATAAAAAAAATGTTTTATTGTGTGCGATGTTGGAAAACACCCGGCACATATAAAAGTTATACACTGCTTAGGGTAACCCCCTTCCATTATGGACATAACTGTGGTATAAAATTTGTCATATGAATCACCATTTGTGACATATTAATTATTTAATATTTAAAAAATGGATTAAAAATTAATTAAATATAAAAATATTTATTTTCACGAGCGAGATATCCAAACATATGATGCTTAAAAATGTCTATTTGGCATCTTTTCTTTGGGGGCGAGTGGGCACAACACTTCTAGTCCTTTTCAGTGCAACTACTTGGAGTGGCTCTGCAAGGGGATTTTGTGGATGCTTCTTTGGGTTCTTGCTTCCACAAATCGTTTTCAATGAAAAGGAATACTATGAACTATGCCACCATGGTTGCCTCTATCTGTTGGGTCATCTTGGAGTCTCGGAACTCTAAGAGAAAGGGAGGGATGGTTTCATGGCTCGGTGTGAAGATGCACCTTTTGGCACTTGTGGCTGAACTCCATCCACTCAGGGGAGGGCGTGGGCACTCGTTTATGTTGTTTCGGCTGCTCTAGACTTCAAGGAGGAGCACTTCAGGGGTCAGCCTCTTACGGCCGGGATCCTGGGTATGGTGGTAGGTCCCCAGGATGGGTCTGAAGATGAACATGGACGATTCTTGTGCACAGGGTATTATGTGAGGAGGTGGGCTGGTCCGATATAGTGGTGGCATGGTCCAGCTCGGTTTCAGCATTTATCTTGGAATGAGCAATATGGTTAGCACAGAGGCAAGAGATCTCCACTACAGTATCATGTTGTGCGATCTCTAGAGCCTTAAGATAACCTGCATGGAGACTGATTCTGAGGTACTTTCTTGGCAACAACAAGCCCCCACCTTGGGACATTGCATACATCCTCAGGGATTGCAGAGAGTGGATAGGTGAATATATGGAGGTCAGGCATACTTTCAGGGAAGGAAACCAAGTGGTAGATGCTTTGGCCACCTGTGCAAAGGAAGAGGAGACCCTAACTCTTTTCCATTTTTTTCATTCCCTTACCCCCTCATGTAAGGTTTTGGTTTGTGGCGATGCACTGGGTCTTTACAACTTTTGGCCACTGTAAATACGCGTGTGGATTTATCCTTATTTAAAATAAAAAAGGGGAATTTGAGAAAAAACTCATTTTCCCACATAAAGTATTAATAATTTATCACAAGATGGTTTTTATTATCATTGTAAAAATAGGGATATTACAATTATCCCCCTCTATAGACTTATCACCCTCGAGAAGCATCTCTAGTGGTCTTAATCAATAAACTCAGACCACTAAGCTCGAACTATAGACTCACGTTTTCACATATCTTCCTGGAACTGTCCACTGAAATCGGACTAGTAGTATCATTTTCCCTTAGATTCCATTCTCACTCTGATATGTAATCCTCACAAGACACTCATCATAAAATTCAACATGCTACAAATCAATGTCATTTCAATAATTAGTATTCATAGTATCATGAATGTTCCTCTAAAGCTGAGAAATGTGGAACACATCATGCATACCTCGATAGTGAGATGGGAGGTCTAGATGATACACAACTACCCCTATCCACTAAGTGAGTCTCTCATCAGTCTCTCACTAAAAGAATCACTGAACACTCTCTCATGTACTACGGTTTTTTTGTTATTGTTCAATGACGTATTAGAGGAAGGTAAGTTAGGGAACTATAACTCTTTCATTAAGTCAATTCTAGACATGGCTTGTCGATACAAGGAAAACAACAACATTAAAAAAAATAGAAGATCAAAGATGTGCTTTATTCCATACATCGTATAGTAAAAATTTTCTTATCTTCATCTTCTAGTGCTAGATCCATAGAATAGAAATGGTCTAACTCAGCTCCATGATCATATTCATGACTTTCTTGAGTCATCATCATCAGGGGAGTCTGTATACTCTATTGGGTTTCTTGTCACCTAGCATATCTGGACCTCCTAGAACTCCTCTGAGAAATCTTTAGGAAAAAATGTCAAAGATGGCCAGTCATTCCACACAGGTGGCAGTCCACTATTGGCTTCCTACAAGTGATACTATAAATCCCTCATAGCCCACAATTGTAGCACCTATCTGATGTAGTTCTATTTAGACCCGATTTTCTATTGCTCTACTACTCCTACTCCGCCTTTCTCTTCCTACTATATAAAGGGACTACTATAGAAATAGGGAAAAAACAGTCACTGGACTAATGTGAGTCGTAAGTAAGACTGCTACATTATCCTCCTATAACTCCTTATAAAAGGTTAGGAACTTGTGAAGCATGTGAGAGTATGTCATTAGGTCAAAGCCCCTAACTATATGTCTTAGCTCTGGTCATAGTCCTCTCTTGAACTTCCAAGATTTTTGTGCCTCATTCTCAGAAAAACAGAGGCAAAGTGAAAAAACTCTGTAAAACGTGTAGAATAAGTAGATAAATTCATAGAACCTTGTCGTAATTCCTTTGAACTTCTGGGCACGGTCCATCTTCATCATGTCAAGGAAGTACTGTTCTAGAAAAAACTTCTTTAAGTCCATCCATGTAAAACCTTCTCATCTCCCAACATGATTCATAGTATTCCACCATATCCTAGCGGGTCCTTGGAACATAATGGTTTCCAGAATTACTCAACCTTCCTTAGGGGTCTGGACTAGCTTGATAACAGTCTTGATATTGTCTATAAAATCCTCTACATCCAATGAGCCACCAATACCTTGGAATGCGAGAGGATGATGAATCTAGAAATCCCAAGCATGGTCGATCAATATCCTATGAATAACCCCACCCTATATAGGAACCAACAAAAAAAGTCTTGATTGAGCAGGCTTTGTGTCCTAGATTACTTGTGCCGGTACATGATCATGCTAGGGTATATCCCTCTATAACATAGGTGGTGGAATAGGAGTATCCTAGGTTTCCATAATTAGTGGTTCCATCAAACATCTATGATGAAAAATCTCTGTACCAAAATAAGAATTAAGAACACATCAAATCCTAATAGTCGATGGGTTCAAACAAGGTTTTCCTAGGAGTCTACCCGTAACTGAAGGTTTACCTCTCCTAACACTAACTGATGTTTTTTCCCTATATGTTAGTCACAACCATCATATATATATTAAAAAAATAGAATGCTCTGTTCAAATAATTAATTCCAAAAAAGATATATCACACAACATGGAAATACAAATATACCATACATAGAACCTTTCTCAAATATATAGCATAAATAAAGGCATTTAATTAATAAACTACTATGTAGCACAACAATAGGTATTTATATGGAATATGAACCTATATTCCTAGTCATGATGCATGAACATACACTAAATCTCATAAATCACATATAATATCATCCGTGTCACCCAAGGTGAATCAATAGTAACAACAGAACATAAATTCCCCACATTATGGTAACT
Source organism: Viscum album (assembly GCA_963277665.1). Lineage (NCBI taxonomy): Eukaryota > Viridiplantae > Streptophyta > Magnoliopsida > Santalales > Viscaceae > Viscum > Viscum album. The sequence continues at coordinate 1,802,127,241 of OY728164.1, forward strand.
CAGAGGTCCACTACTCAGTGTTGGCTAGGCACTGTCATAGTTCCCCTACCCGAGCTCCAATTTCCGATCTCCTATCTAACCTGTCCCAACCTATCATAAGATACGAAATAGGTTTGTGGGACCTGATCCTCCGATACCATTTTGTAACATCCCAACCCGAACCACCGGGTCCAATCCAGAATGCTATATGACCTCATGTATGCCTACCTGTATGAAAGAGGTTTACTAATAGTAGTGAGGGTCTCAAGTGAAACCTTGGGGAGAATATATCCTCTGTATCATGTCATAGTATCGATAACAATGAATAAACCAAATAATAAACAATCATAGTAAATGCAGAAACAAAATAATGACATACATATAAGAGTTACCAAAGTGGTAAGATTATACATAGTATAATATAGTAGAAAAATATAAGTTAAAAGAAAGTAAACAATCATTTTTGTGGTACTTTGGTGTCTGTCATGATCAACTCCTGCTCCAAGATCCACCGCTCAACCATCTGACATAGGGCCCTTTCCCTTCACTGGATCTCTAGTCACGAAATCTTAAAGCGCACTGAAAGGCCCAAGTGCGGTGTGAGTACAAGACTCGATAGTACACCACCAATTCATCCTTACCATAAGTGACCAAAATATATATAACAATGTATATCATGACATAAGTAAATGCTCAGTAAACATAAATGTACTGAGTCATCATTCACTGACTAAGCCGCCATGAATCCCAGCCCCACCTACTTTGGCTCTTTGCTGATAAGAAAGTCTAGAACACATGTACCTCCATCATGGTCACATAGATCATCCCACCATTCCGGTGGTTGTAATAGGAACATCGTACGTTCTTTTGAGTCTATCTTTGTTCTTATTATCATTTTAAGCACCCACGACCCAAGTTCATAAGATGTCATGACCAGTATCTACTAGCAAGCCACTATGCTTTCCCCTCTACAGAGGCAGCCACGTCTACCCTTAAGAACGTTAGGACTACGTTTGAATGGGTAACTGACTAGTAGACTGCGTAACTCCCACCCTCAAGGATCCACCTATGTATCTTAGTATCTGCCAGCTAGCCACTATGATTTCCCCTTTATAGGGGTATAAAAGTCATCCTTTAAGGACATTTGAACTATGTCATGATGGGTAACAGGACATTGAACCATGTAACTTACACCCTCAAGGATACACCTGTGCATCTTAGTATTCACTAGCTAGATACTATGCTTTTCCCCTCTACATGGGTAGCAAACCCACCTTTGAGTACGTTAGGACCACGTCAGGTTGGGTAACCTCGTACACCCAACCTCAAGGCTTTACCTGAGTATCTCAGTACCTAAAACATAATTCGACAGGCTATACAAAATAGTAATAAAATGTTTCATAGTAAGAAATGATAAGTCACACCAAGATCAAAGTCTGGATAATCACACATAAACATGTACACTCACAACTACTCACACACCCACATGAAATTCATCACAATCATGGGTTAGTCCAACACAAACATCACATCATGATAACATCATATATATATATATATTCCCAAAATTGGAAGGAACCTCCTACCACATGGTTTTCCAAGTGTACATCGAGGTTTTCAATGGTTGTCATCACCAGAACAACGCTCGCACATAATCGGAAGATGATCACACACAAAAAAAATCCTTGAACCATCCCCGCTTCAACATTATTTAGAATTATCACTATCTTTAATAATTAAAAAATTATTTAATGAAATCTTAAAAAATACCTCACCGCCTTAAAAATAAATCTTAAGAATAAACTTCTACTCATTGAGAAAAATCCAGTGGAACCAACAACACATCAATCCAATCAATATCGACGAAGATATTGAGGACAGAAATTTAGAAGAATAAAACAGAATAGGAGAGAGAGAGTAAGACAGAGGGGAGTGGCATGAAAAATAATGGTATTCTTACCCATTCCATGTGCACCACCCCAGATCCAATTTATAAAACTTTTTCATCAATCGATTTAGAAACATTTATTAATTGCATCACCTATTTATTACTTTCTTCTATTAATTTCATGTGGAAACCCATCATCATATTGGGTGTTTTTCTGAACCTGTACCATGATACTGAATTAAATATTAAACACTGGTCTTGAAAAGAATGCCTCAATTGTAGGGTCACGCTACCTCTGACGGTGTGTCAATCTGACACCGTACAAAGAAGTTACAACAAAAAAGATATTTTGACAACAACAACAACAACAAAAATAATAATAATTTAATATTATTATTAATATATATATATATATATATTTAAATACTATCCAAGTCACGCTGGGCTCACCATGTGTGCTACACCCATTTATAGTTTAATTTATTTAATATTATCATTTTTCATTTATTATTATATTATCAAATAAATGGGATATTAAATCACCATATCTTCTAGCAGTCATGATGGAGGTGGTGCCCCATAATGTTTGTTGTTTGTGCAATCTATCTCTAGGCGCCTCTTCATCCCCATTAAATTTATTAACTCATAATTTTATTAATATTATAAATAATAATAATAACATAACCTTATTATTATTAAAAATAATAATAATAACGCACCATTAAAATATTATCTCTCATAATTAATAATAATAACAAAAAATATCATTTTTATTATTAGTTATCTATAATCATTGTCACCATTTAAATTTCAACAAAAACCATCATTAAATACCATAATTTTAAAATGCCCGTTTAATCCATTATTCAATCTAAAGTCAATGGTGGAGTGTCTAAAATCATAAACTAATGGAATTTCATATTTTAAATTGGTCAAAATGGTGTAAATTGAAGGTTTGAAAAACTATTGGTGGGAAATAATGGAGTTTGTAGTATAAGGTTAGAGATGAGTGAAATTACTTTTAAATAATTAAGTATAATTAATTATTTAACACAAAAATTAAATAACACCTAATGCCTATTGTGCATAGAAGTTGTGCCTCGTTTAGGGAAAACCCCCGGTTCTGGACCTAAAGGTGGTCACATATTTCTCAAACAACACATCATTTGAGAGATATTAATTATTTATTAAGTGTTTTATCACATGTGTTGTTTCCAAACACCCAACATGCATAAAATTTATACCTCACCTAGGATAAATCCCTTATTCCAGACCTAACTGTGCTCTCATATTTGTCATAGGATGCACCATTTGTGAGATATAATTATTTCATATTAAAAAAATCGATTAAAAATTAATTAAATATAAACAAGGTTATCTTCACGAGCGAGACATCCAAACATCCAACGCTTACAAATGTGTTACCCTATCTAGGGAAAACGCCGTGTCCCGGACATATCGATGGTCTTAAATTTCCAATAAGATATTCCATTTGGTATATTTTTAATTATTTTCAATAATATAATATATTAAATATTATTTAATAATTTTATCTCATGAGTGAGGCATCCAAACGTTTGATGCCTTCGAATGCTATACTACTAGAGTAAACACCTCATTTCGGACCTAACAGTGATATCATATTTCTCATATGATGCACTATTTTTGAGATATTCAATTATTTTGAATAAATTGTGTGTGCTTAAAATAATATATTTAATATTATTATTCAGTCTTCACTGAGGCTTTGTGGGCCTTAGAATCTCACACTAACTCAGTGTACGACTCCAAAAATATTCCATTGAATATTTCAAAGTGTAAACTGATATTTTTCTCTTATACACACATCCTTTAACACATTATTAAGTTATTTTATAGATAAATCATTTTTTACATCTTAAGGTATTAATAATTTATCATAAGAGGGGTTTTATTATCATTATAAAAATTGAGATATTACAAAAACCATGTCGAAGGCACATAATCAATTTCTCATGTGGAGGAGTTGGATTTTCAAGACCCGATGATGTGAGGGAGATTAAAGAGGCTGAATGCTACAAAGAGCACCCATATCACTACATTAAAGGCCCAAAGGATCTTGCCTTAAATGGATAGAGAAAAAGGACCTATTATCTCACTTATTCAAGACCTAACATGTTGATTAAATCTTGGACCACATGGTTGCATGAATTTTGGAAGTCGTTCCCACATGAAGAATTTTAGAATAGAATCTTTGGACACCAAAGACAAATCTTGTGGGATACGTACTCAAAGTCTAATCTAGTAGGTTATGGGTGGAAATATATGGGCTTATTTTCCTATAAGTCATTGTTAGACTATAATTTTTTTAATTTAATTGGATAAGGTATGAATAGGATTTATGAATTTAGGGCCTTAGACCCTTGACCTTTTGTGCCACCCCTTGGCTAAAAATAGCCACCCCATGGCATTGTATTCTCATTCATGTTTTTTCATTAGTGAAAATATTTGAGTTTATTTTGTGAGGATAATTACTTTCTTCCAATTGTTGTTCACTCTTTCCATGTAAAACTATCAGTTAGATTTGTGATCCAAGATCACAAATCCTCTAATTTTGTGCCTCAAACCAAGTGCGTGGTTTTTTGGATTGGCCATCACACCCCTTTCTAGAGTTTGTTGTCTAAGTACTAGGTCACACTCCTTATAGTATTGATTGAATACTTGCATCCTCTATCCATACCCATCATTTCCCACTTATCTCAAAACTGCATCCTACTTCTGCCACCCTATTCCATGAAGATCAGGTCACCCCAAGCACCTTGCATCACACAGAAACCCTTGATAACCATAAAAACCCCTAAAAACATAAAAAAAACCTAAAAACTCATAAAAACCCTAAAAACCAACTAAAAACCCAAAAAACCCTTTAAACCCCTAAAAATGTTAAAAATCTCTAAATAACCATAAAACCCCTAAAAACTCAAAAAAGAAATCCAAAAAACCTACAAGACTCTAAAAACCTTGAAAAGCCTTAAAAAACCCAATACCCCATCAAAATCCCTAAAACCCTAAAAAACCCTAAAAACCATAAAAATCCTAAAACCCACTAAAAATAAATGAATATGTTAAAAATCCTAAAAACCTTAAAAACCCAAGGAAAATCATAAAAATCAATAAAAACCTTAAAAACCCTAAAAACTCATAAAAACCCTAAAAATTCAATAAAAATTCTAAAAACCCTTTAAACCCCTAAGAATTTTAGAAAACTCTAAAAACATTAAAAAAAACGAAAATCAAAAAAACCCTAAAAACCCTAAAACCCTAAAACCCCCTAAAACCCCTTAAAACCCCTCAAAATCCCTAAAAACCCAAAAAACCCCTAAAAATCCTAAAAACCATAAAAATATTAAAATACCCATAAAATTATATGAAAATGTAAAAAACCCTAAAACCCCTAAAACCTCATCAAAACCCTAAAAACCACTAAAAAACCTAAAACCCCTAAACCATTAAAAACCCTAAAAAACCTTTAAAACACTAAAAACCTAAAAAAACCCTAAAATCCCAAAAGAACCTAAAAACCATAAAAAACCCTAAAAACCATAAAAATACCAAAATCCCCTAAAATTCGATGAAAAGATAAAAAAACCTAAACCACTTAAAAACCATAAAACCCCTAAAAACCTTAAAAACAAAAAAAACACATAACAACTTTAAAAACTAATAAAAACTCCAAACCCCTAAAAACTAGTAAAAATGTTTAAAAAAACTAAAAAACCTTAAAAACCCAAAAAAACTCAAAAAATCCCTAAAAACAATAACACCCCTAAAAACTATAAAAATTCTACAAATCCCAAAAAAATCCTAAAAACACCTAATAACAATAAAATTCATAAAAACCCCTAAAAATCCATGAAAACGTAAAAAACAGAAAATCCGGGAAAAACCAATGAAAACCATAAAGACCCCTAAAAACCTTAAAATGCTAAAAACCCATAAAAACCTAAAACCCCTAAAAACTATAAAAGACTCTAAGAAACCTTAGAAACTCAAAAGACTCAAAAAACCCCTAAAAACTAGAAAAGACCCTAAAAACCCTTAAATATCCTAAAAAACCCATGAAAACACATAGACCCCTCAAAATCCTAAAAACACGTAAAAACCATAAAACCCTAAAAAACCTGAAAACCATGAAAGCCCATAAAACCCATAAAATCCATAAAATCCATCAAATTTATAAAAAGCCCTTCAAACCCCTAAAAACGTTAAAAAACTGTAAAAACATTAAAAACCCTAAAAAACTCAAAAAAAATCCATAAAAACCAAAAAAAAACACTAAAAACCCTAAAAACCCCCAAAAGCCATAAAAATCCCACAAATCCTTAAAAAATATGAAAATCCTAAAAAACCCCTTAAAATCCATGAAAACTTAAGAAACCCTAAAAACCCTGAAAAACTCATGAAAACCATAAAACCCATTAAAACCGTAAAAACCATAAAAACCCTAAAAACCTATAATAACCCTAAAAACCAAAAAAAAACTCTAAAAACCCATAAACTCCTGAAATTATATAAAAACACTAAAAAACCATAAAAAAACCAAAAAACACCTAAACCCCAAAACGACCATAAAAACCCCTAAAATCCCTAAAACCCCTAAAAACCCTTGGAAACCCCTCAAAATCAGTAAAAACCCTATAAAATCCTGAAAACCATAAAAATCCTTAAAATTCCATGAAAATGTAAAAAACCCTGAAATCCCCAAAAAACATTAAACCCCTAAAACCCTTAAAAACCCAAAAAACTCATAAAAATCCGAAAAACCAAAAAAACTCTAGAAAATCTTTAAATCCCTATAAACACAAAAAAACCTTAAAAACCCTATGAACTCAAAAAAAACCCTAAAAACCCAAATATACCCTAAAAACCATGAAAACCCCTAAAAACCCTCAATATCCCTAAAAACCATAAAAAACCATACAAAGCATAAAAATCCTAAAAAACCCCTAAAATTCCATGAAAATGTAAAAAAACCCGAAAACCCTTAAAAGACCCCGGAAAACCATAAACCCCATAAAAAACATAAAAACCCATAAAACCCTAAAAAACTACTAAAAACTCAAAAAACCCATAAAACCACTAAAAATGTTTAAAAACACTAAAAAAACATAAAACCACTTGAAAAAGTTAAAAACTATAAAAAAATCGAAAAAACCCCTAAAAATTAATGAAATAAATAAAAGAAATCCCAAATCCATGAAAAACACTCAAGAAACATAAAAAAATCTAAAAACCATAAGAAACCTTAAAAACCCATAAAAACCCTAAACCACTGAAAACTATAAAGACCCTTTAAACCCTCAAAAATGAAAAAAAACTCTAAAAATCCTTAAAACCCCTAAAAACTCAAAAAGAAAACAAAAAAAACCCTAAAAGAACTGAAAACCCGGAAAAACACTAAAATCCCTAAAACCCCTAAAAACCATAAAAACACTCAAAATCCTTAAAACCCTCAAAATCCTTAAAACCTTTAAATCCTTAAAAATAATAAATATCCTAAAAACTCCCAAAGATCCATGAAAACATAAAACCCCCTAATGTTTTTTGAAAAAACCCTGAAAACCATGAAACCCCCCTAAAAACCATAAAAACCCTAAAACACATGAGAACTAATAAATATTCTAAAACCCCTTAAAACCCATAAAAACATTAAAAAACATTAAAACCCTTAAAAAACTAAAAAAAACTAAAAACCAAAATAACCTAAATACCTTGTAAAACTCTAAAACCCCTAAAACACTTGAAAACCACTAAAACCCCTCAAAATCCATAAAAACCTAAAAAACCAAAAAAATCCAAAAAACCCCTAAAACTCTGAAATACCCTAAAAACCTTATAAAATCCTAAAATGCCTCAAAATCCATAAGAAAACTAAAAAACCCTAAAAACCACAAAAATCCTAAAAAATCCTGAAAAATCTATGAAAATGTAGAGAACCCAAAAAACCCATTAAAACCATAAAATACCCTAAATATCATAAAAATACCTAAACCCTATAAAACCCAATAAAGACTCTAAAAGCCCTTAAAACCCCTAAAAATGTTTAAAAAATCTATAAAACCATTAAAACCCTAAATAACTAAAAACCCCCAAAACCCTAAAAATATCATAATAATACTAAAAACCCTTGAAAAACCCTAAAACCCCTCAAATCCCATAAAACCCTAAACCCCTAAAAACAATAAAAAACCTAAAAACATATTAAAATCCAAGAAAACATAAAAACCCTAAAAACCATGAAAACCCCCTAAAAACCATAAAAAGTCCAAACAACCATAAAAAACCTAAAAACCTAAAAACCCATAAAACCCTAAAAACCCACTAAAAATTATAAAAACACTTAAACCCCCTAAAAACGTTAAAATCTCTAAAAACAATAAAAAACCTAAAAACCCTAAAACCCCAGAAAGACCCTAAAATACGAAAAAACCCTGAGAACCCTGAATACTTCTAAAAACCCCCAAAACCCCTAAATCCCCTAAAAATCCTAAAAACCCCAAAACACTAAAAAATATAAATATCCTACAAAGCACCTTAAAAATCATTGAAAATAAAAAAACCCTAAAAACCTTGAGAAACCCCTGAAAACCATAAAAACTCCTAAAAACCATAAAAAACATAAAACCCCATAAAAGTCCTAAAAATAACTAAAATCTCTTAAAACCATTTAAAACTGTAAGAACTTTAAAAACTATGAAAAAAATTTAAAATTTCTAAAATTAAAATAAAAAAACTAAAACCCCAAAAGACCCTAAAAACTCTAAAACCCCAGAAAACCTGTGAAAACCCCTAAAACCCCTTAGAATCCCTAAAATCCCTAAAAAACCCTAAAACCCTAAAAATCATAAAAAATCCTAAAAATCCATGAAAACCTAAAAAACAATAAAATCGTTGAAAACCCTTGAAAACCATAGAAACCCATAAAAACCTTAAAAACACTAAAAACCCTTAATGACCCTAAAACACTAAAAAATCTAAAAACCCTTAAAAATCATAAAACATTAAAAACTATAAAAACCCCTTTGGGTTTGGATGGGATGCTTACACGTGTGGCTGGGGGCTTGTGATGGCTTGATGATGGTTAATTTGGTTTGTAGAATCTGGTTTCTTGTTTGCGCTAGAATGTTCTCAGGTGGGGAGTGTGAGTATATGTGTGTGTGTGTGTTCTTGGGTGATGTCTATGGGTGGTGGTGTGTTGTTTGCACACATGGGTTGTCTTTCTAAAGGTTCTTTCTTTGAAGGGTTTGGTGTGGGATTCTTGTGTTCCACCCTCAGGCTCGGGGGTGGTGCCTTTACCATGAAGATATACTATTGGTCGGGGGGTACTACCTGGCATGAATCATGGAAATGGTGTATTTTGTTTCTTGTTTTTTTGTTAATGCCTTGGAGGAGGGTCTTGTGCTAGCCTAGTGTCGATCCTCATTGATGGGATGCTGTTTGGTTGGTAGGGGTCCTTCATGCTCCTCCTGGCTTCTGTTTTGTGCTGCATTCTCCTTGGAGTGACGCTACTTAGTGCCTCAAGGATGGTGCTTTGGAAATTCTGGCTACTGGTGTGTGTGTTTTCCTGGTGCTTCATGGTGTTGTACTAGTTGGACTTCATGTGGCTTCTTGGGTCTTCAGGTTGGCTACTCGCCTGATTTTTCTTAGGGTTGGTTCTTTTTCACTTTTGGTGTTGTTGGCATTTGGGTCTTGGTCCAACACGAGAATTGGTGGTGGGGTGTAGTGCCTGTTGGTTTCCCTCCTCTCTATCCAACTAATGGTTTCCGACACTTCTTGTTATGCATGTTATTGGGTATGGTGCTGTGCTGCAGTGATCTTGGCTGTTGGCATGCTGGCTTACTTGGATTCTTAGTGCTGTTTGGTTGGTTTAGCGAGGAATCTTGGGATTTCCTACTATTTTTTTGCATGCGATTCTTGGGCTTGACTCTTTTGTGTCGCTGATTTGTTGGCCTTCAGGTCTTAGTTCACCTTGGTTGTTTTTTTATTTCAATTCAATTTCATTTTAATATGTCTTTCTATTTTCCTTGCAAAAAGAACACTAAAAACTCCCAAAACCCCTTAAAACCAAAAAAGACTCTAAAAACCCTGAAAAACACTAAAAACCTTAAAAACCACAGAAAAATCATAAAAACCACAAAATACCTAAAAACCATGAAAATGAAAAAAACAATAAAAACCCTAAAAATCCCTGAAAACCATAGAAACCCCAAAAAATCATCAAAAACCCTAAAAAACTACTAAAAAGTCAAAAAACCATCAAAACCCCTAAAAATGTTTAAAAACTCTAGAAACCTTAAAAACCCTACAAAAATAAAAAAACTCAAAAGGACCCTAAAAACACTGAAAACCCTAAAACCCTTAGAAAACCTTAAAAACCATAAAATCCCTAAAAACCCTAAAAAATCCTAAAAATATTAAAAATCCAAAAACCCATGAAAAAATCCATGAAAACCTAAAAAGCTCTAAAAACCTTGAAACCGTTGAAAACCATAATAACACTAAAAACTGTAAAAATGCTAAAACTCCATAAAAGCCTAAAAATCCACTAAAAACTTTAAAATCCCTAAAAATATTAAAAACTATAAAAACCCTTAAAAACCCTAAAAACCTAAAAAACCCTAAATCCACTAAAACTCTAAAAAACCCTAAAAACATTAAAAAACTCAAAAAAATATTAAAAACCCTATAAAACCCCCAAAAAAATCTAAATATCTCAGAAGATCCTAAAAAACCTAAAAAACCCTAAAACCCATAAAACCACTAAAAACCCTAAAAACCGTCAAAATGCCTAAAACCCTAAAAACCATAAAAATCCAAAAAACCCCATAAAAATCCCTGAATACTTAAAAAAACCATAAATCCTGGAAACCCTTGAAAACCATAAAAACCCTTTAAAACCATAAAAAACCCTAAACCCCAAAAAACCCAAAAAACCCATTTAAAACTCTAAAAACCCCTAAAAATGTTAAAAAATATAAAAACCTTAAAACCCCAAAAAAATAAAATAAACCCTAAAACCCAAAAAGACACTAAAAATCCTAAAAAACCCTAAATGCCTCAAAATCCATAAAAACCCTCAAATACCTAATAACCCATAAAAATCCTTAAAAACACCTAAAACCCTAAAAAAACCATTGAAAACCATGACAATCCCTAAAATCCTTAAAAACACTAAAAACCAACTGAAAAATCTAAAAAACCTCAAAACTTCTAAAAATGATAAAAAACTCTAGAAAAACTCAAAACCCCTAAAAACTCAAATAAACCATAAAAACCCAAAAGACCCTAAAACCCTAAAAACCCTTAAAAATAATATGAGATGCATGTGGTGGGACAATCTTCATGGTGTACAAAATCAGATAAAGGATGTAGTTAGAAGGAGTGGTAGATGATGGGTATGGATAGTGGATGAAAATATTCAATCAATACTATAAGGAACATGACCTACTACTTAGACAACACACTCAAGGGAGGGGTGTGATGACCAATCCACACAACAACACACTTGCTTTGAGGCATAAAATTGAGGGATTTTTTATCTTGGATCACCAATCTAACTTGTACATTGATAAGGCAAGAATGCATAAGATAAATGGATGAAAGTAATTATCCTCACAATGGATATATTAAACTTGTAGTCTTTCACTAATGAAAACTTGAATGAGAATACAATTTCATGGGGTGGCTATTCATATACAAGGGGTGAAATAAATGGTCAAGGGCCTAATACCATAAATTCATAAATCCTATTCATAAATTTTCCCCTTAAATTCAAAAAGTTAAAGTCTAACAATGAATTTTTGGAAAAGTAACACATGTCATTCCACCCATTGCCCACCGAATTTGAATTTGAGTACCTAGACAACCAGATTTGACTTTAGTGTCCAATGATGTCATTATATAATTATCCATGTCGGAAAGGACTCCAAAATTCTTGCAACCATGTGGAACAAGCTTTAAACATCATGTTTAGGATTGAATAGGTGAGATAATAGGATCATTTTCTCTATCCATGCAAGGGGAGATCCATTTGGACTTTAATGATGTGATATGTGAACCCATTATATCATTCAACCTCTTTAATCTCCCTCGAATCATTGCACCTTAAAAATCCAACTCCTCCACCTTAGTGATTGAATCAGTTCCTTCAACATGGTTCTCATCATCCCCTCCCTCCTCTTGAAAAGGATTCATCCTTGAATCTTCATCCTCTACACCCAAAAAAGGAGAAATATCAGAAACATTGAAATTTTCACTTACACCATACTCACCTAGTAGAGATATCTTGTAATCATTGTTGTTAATCATATCGAGCACTCAAAAAGGTTTGTCTTCTCAAGGAATGGTTTTTTATTTTTTGCTTGTCAAGAAATATTTCCTTTCACATATGAATCTAGACTAAGTCACCGAATTCAAACAACACTTGCTTGCAACCCTTGTTTTAACAATCAACATATTTATAGGTCATCCACTTGATATTTTTCCTTGCCTTTTCATGTAGTTTATTGATGAATAATGGATGCCCTTTCACAGCCCTATTAGTTTCTTACTGTAAATTCAAAGTAAACATATCAATAAGGGAAAGGGGGTTAATTCCAAAAACAATTTCAAATGGAGAAAATTGAGTGGTAAAATGCTTGGCCTTGTTATATGCGAATTCAACATGTGGAAGACACACCTCTCAATTCATGATATTATTCTTGAAAATTATTCTTAGAAGGGATGATAGTGTTTTATTCACCACCTCTATTTTCCCGTTGGTTTGTGGATGAAATGTAATTGGAAAATATTAACTTTGTACCCAATTTTCTATATATGGTCTGCTAAAAGTGACTAAGGAATTTTTTGTCTCGATCCAACAAAATATCCCTTTGAATTCCTTGGAGTTTTATTACTTCATAAAATAAAAGTGTTGCAATGGTAGTGGAATTATCTATTTTGTGACAAGTAATAAAATGTTACATTTTAAAAAGATGATCCACTGCAAAAAAAAAGGAATCTTGCCCCATCTTGGTCCTTGGTAACCCCATAATAAATTCCATTGATATATCCTCCCAAGGGGTGTTGGGGATTGGGAGAGGAAGATATAATCTATGTGGGTTCAGTTTTGATTTCTATTTATGGTATACAAAGAGCTTTACCCCAAATTTTTCAACATATCTAGATATCCTAGTCCAACAAAAATGCTCAAAAAGAATACTTAAATTTTTTGAAACACTAAAATGTCTCATTAACCCACGGGAATGAGACTCCTTTAGTAAATGTAAATGGATAGATAAATTGGTAATGAAAATATTATCAATTTAAAATAGGAATCCATTATATAAATAGAAATTTTTCTAGCTAAATCGATATTTACAATGACCATAAGGTTCACCAAAATCTCTATAAGGGGCATATAAATCTTTAATGTATTCATAACCAAGGATTTTAGAATCTAGAAATGATAAAAGAGAATATATACCTGAAATTGAATCATCCATAATATTTTCTTTATAGTTTTTATGATTTATAACATATGGAAATGATTCAATTAATTCTATCCATTTAGAATGTCTCTTATTTAGTTTATGCTAGCTCCTAAGGTACTTAAGAGCCTCATGATCAAAATGAATCAGAAATTATTTTGGATGAAGATAATGATGCCATGTTTCTAGTACACTAAACAATGTGTAAAATTCTTTATCATATGTATCATAGTTTACAGTTTTTCCATTTAACTTCTCACTAAATAAAGTAGAAGGCTTACCTTTTTACAAGAGTACTCCTCCTATGTAAATTTTTCTTACATCACATTCAATTTCAAATGCCTTACCAAAGTCCAAAAGTACAAGGAGAGGGGAATGGGTGATTCTCTCCTTAATAGCATGGAATTCCCTATATTTATTTTTCGCCATTTTAATGGAACATTCTTCTCTTTCAACTCATTTAATGACATTTCTACTGTGCTGAATTACTTCATGAATCTCCTGTAAAAACTAGAAAGTCCAAAGAAACTTTTGACCTATCCAATAGAGGTGGAAGTTGGACACTCATAAATGGATTTTATATTCTAAATATCTATCTAAACTCAATCACCACTTAAAAAAATCTAAGAAAAATTATTTTATCACAAAAAAATTCACATTTATTAATGTTTCCAATAAAGGTTTTCTTCCTTGACACCTCTATTACTTTTCTTAAGTGATCCACATGTTCATGAAAAGTCCTAATATATACCAAAATATAATCAATGTAAACTACCAATTTTTTTACAATATATTAATGTAATACATGATTCATTAAACTCTTAAATATTCTAGGTGAATTGGTGAGACCAAAGGGCATGACTAACCATTCATAAAATCCATGTTTTGTATTAAATAAAATTTTACACTCATCTCCTTCTTTTATCCTAATTTAATGGAGGAAACTTATTAAATAATTTTTTGAGAAAATATTAAATCCATTTTACTCATCTAAAATGCCATCCAACCTAGGGATAAGATAAAGATACCTGACCATGATGTTATTAATGGCTCTACAATTAATGCACATTCTCCATGTTTCATCCTTCTTGGGCACTATAAGCACCAGTAAAGAATGGGGACTAAGGATCTTTATGATATAACCCACATCCAACAAATCCAAGAATTTCCTTTGAATTTATTTTGTCTCCTCCATTTTGGTGTGATATGTAGGGTCGTTCGGTAGTGATTCTCCATATATGAGTTCAATTTGATGCTCAATACCTGTAACGGGTTGTAAACCTGGTAGAACCTCTTCTGAAAATACATCATCATACTCCTATAATAAGGACTCAACAACATTTGAAAAGGGGGTAAGTCATTATTATTTATCAATACCTATTTGTACATGAGTACTAGGAGGGTTTGTTGTGAAAACATGTATTCCTTTACCTCACTCTTTTTTTCCAACATCACACTTTTCTCTTCTCTCAAATTCATTTTCCCTCATTATCTCCCTTTTCATTTTCACTCTTTTTTTCTTCATCACTCATTTTTTCCTTCTCTCTCAAAATGTGATATTCCATTTTTTGGGGGGATATGGGGTTGAGGGTTAAGGTTCCCCTCAGAGTACAAAAGTGTAACAGTTCAAGAACCCATCATGAGTAACACAATGATCTTACTACCATGGTCGACCAAAAAAATGGAAAGCCTTAATAAGAACAACATCACACAAAACCTCATTGTTATACTTTTTGATGGGAAAAAATACCCCCACTTTCTTGGTGACATTCAACTCCCCACAATGATTCAACCACTAAATCCAGTGCGGATGTTGGTGCCACAAATTCAGGAGTCCAAAATTCTCCACCAAATCAGTTCTCACCAAATTGTTATAACTTCCCCCATCAATTATTACACTATATACCTTCCCATTGACCTTGCATTGTCTATGGAAAAGTTTCTCTAAATGCTCCATCTCTCCAGTAATCATTTTTAACTTAAAACTCTCATATTGAAAAGAATCTCACCATCTCCCAAAAATTATCCATTAGTAATTTCTAGAGATTCCTCTTCTTCTGAGCTCTCTCCATCAGTCTCCCACTCTCCATACTCGTTTACGGTCATGGTGCACTAGTTTGGGCATTCACTAGTAATGTGACCCCTTCATTGATGTTTGAAACATCGAATATCATGATTTCTTGTTTTTTTATCCTCAGTAGTAGGTTTCTTAGGTGGAATAATTACCTTGCAACTTTTTTGATTAACCACATTTTTTGGATTTGATGATTATCTAATCTCCTTACTCAAATTTATCTATAGAGTGAAAGGGGTAGTGGGTTTCCTCATGTTTCTCCGAATTTTGATTTTTTCCTCAAAATTTATGGCTTGGTGGATTATATATTGTATCTCCACATGGTGGTACACCTCCATTTGATTGGAAATCTCCCGATTGAGGCCATGTAAAAACCCTTCCATGGTTTCCTTTAGATCCTTCTCAATTTTTTCTTGAATAATGGAAATTTTCATCTATTTGTAGTAATATTATACACTATTAATACTTTGGGTGAGGAAACTATGTTTGTTGTAGAGATCTATATGGTAGTGTGAAGGAACAAACCACATCCGCATAGAAAACTTCATGTCGTCCCAAGTGTTGATGGGATGTCCTCTACATATATCCATATACCTTTGCATTTGATCCCACCAAATTAAAGCATAATCAGAAAATGAAAGGGAAGAAAGTTTGACCTTTTTCTATTTGGAATATACATTGCATGAAAAAACCTTCTTGATATGAAACTCCCACTCAATGTATGATTTCAGATCACTTTTCCATTGAAATGAAGGGACCTTCACTTTGACCCTGCCAAGTAGTTCATCATCATGTGGTCTCCTTTAGAATACTGTAAGTTGTTGGTAAAACCTCATACTTTGTGTCACATACTCAAAATCACCATCAATGTTTTACATCTCCTCCTACATAATGTAGGGGCGATATGGTGTTAGACTGCACCATGGATTATCATGGATAATCCTTGGGCTTGGTTGATTCTCTAGGATTTCAATCCTCTCACGCAACACCTCCAACTTCCTATCAAGAATATTTTCGAAATGGATCACCAATACATGAATTTGGAGTGGCGTAGATTCTAGTGCGGGAGATATACATGGAATTATTTCATCACTATCATGATCATTTATCTTCCCATGATCTTCTTCCATGATATGTATCACAAATACAAACACACACAAGGAGAAACAAACACGATGACACACACACACACACAAGATGTACACAATTTCACACATAAGATGTACACACTCATGCACACAGGATATACCCACTCATGCACACAAGCATACACACTTATACATACATGATATACACACTTAAGAACACATGGATAAGAATTCATGTGTTTTTTTCTTATTTATCTCCACTCAACACTCAATTCAAATCCCAAGCTATTATAATATTCGATACCTTGTTTGGGGCTATCACATGCCACCAATCCTTCCCAAATCATGATACAATGATGAAGTAAAAAAATGACGGAGAAAGTGATGTATGAAAATGTAAATAGCTAATAATGTAAGGTATGAAGAAGAAGTAATTTTATCTATTTTTTTGTCAAATCTCCCCTAATAGTGTTGTGCCTAGAGTTTTAAAGAACAAGGTAATGAACAAAGAGTAAGAAAATTATTTTTTGAAATCACTCAAATAAAGGATGTGAGAATATGGATGAATAATTGAATCAATGTAAAAATACTTCAATCTTGCACAACATAGTCCAATTCTGGAGGCTTTCAAAAAAAGGTTTTTCATTTTTTTGAATGGGTGTATAATAAGGAAAGATGAGAAGGGTAATGGATATCTAGGATAAAATGAAGGGTGATAGATGCCTACCATGTTAATCAGATCTCTAATACCAACTGATGTAAGATGCATGGGGTGGCTCGATCTTCACGATGTCGGGAGATACAAGAAGGATGCAATTAGATGCTAAGTAAGAGATGATGGGTATGGATAGTGGATGCAAGTAGTCAATCAATTCTATAAGAATCAAAACTAACTACTTAGGCAATACACTCATGGGGGGTTGTGATAGCCAATCCACACAACAACACACTTGGTTGAGACACAGAATTGGGGGCTTTGTAATATTGGATCACCAATCTAACTTGTAGATTGACAATGAAAGAATACACAAGAGAAAAGGAATAAAGTAACTATCCTCATAATGGAGAGAATAAACTCGTAGATTTTTACTACTGTAAACTTGAATGAGAATAAAATTCCATGAGGTGGTATTTATAGCCTAGGGGTGACATAAAAGGTCAAGGTCCAAATACCCTAAATTCATAAACCCTATTCCTAACTTGTCCTCTTAAATTAAAATAGTTAAAGTCTAACAATGATGTTTTTGGAAAATTAGAACATGTATTTCTACCCATAGCCCACCTTATTTGAATTTGAGTACCTAACCGGCATGATTTAACTTTGGTGTATAAAGATTCCATTCTATAATTATCCATGTGGGAAAGGCTTCCAAAATTAGTGCATGTAATGACATGCCAATTCTCATTGGCTTGACAGTAAAAAAAGTCATTACTAGGCCTTAAGCGATATACCGAAGATTTCAAAGGATGTCAATAAATGACGAAGGGTTTCAAATACATGTGGGGGATTATATAAACTTTAAGAAATAAACCAATAAACCTACCAACCATAACCAAACATTCACTTTATGATGCATGAACGAATGAAAGACAACTTAAAAACTTCATGTATCTCAAAACCACATCAAAGTAAGCAACAACAGAAGAATAACCAAGTATCAATGTACACAACGGATAAACTACACAAGACTCTCCAAATACCTCAAGATTCCATGATATAAAATCTCCATGATCCACAATCTCTGAATAGCTCAAACATCATGAGGTAGTGCTAAACACATGTGAAACATTACATTTTCCCTTGACCCGAAAGATAGAATTTTCAAAAGCACCAATGTTCCAAAGCAAGGGTGAGTATAAAACATAGTAGGTTTTCCCCAATGACTTCCCTACTCAGGCCACTAGGATAGAAGAGTTAGAAACAATTATATAAGATATTTTATATAAAACAATTTCTCAAAAACACTATATAACTTAATATAAATAAGTTTCCAAAACCATTCATTACCAAAATCATACAAGTGCAATTGAAACCAATTTTCCCAGCAAGATATTTTTCCAAAAAAATAACTAAAACATTTCACAATATCACTTTCGTGGCTTCCCAAAACATTCCTCGAACCCATGCAACCAACCATGTATGCTATGTTATGATAGTTCCATACTCATGAGCGGTTTCTCATCGATCTACCAAGTCATCACAATGTAATTGTTTCTCATGTGCCATTTACCCTTTGGCACCGAGCACAAAGTCATATTTCAACCAAGCTCCGTGTATGCAATTCCCATGTGCCATTAACCCTTTGGCACTAAGAATATGGTCATATTTCAACCAAGCCTTGTATATGCAACATGTAAACACACCACATATGCCCAGAGATCAATCCAAAACAAACCTTTCAATAAAAACACCTTTTTATTGAAAACCATTTCCGTCAAAAAACCATTTCAATACCAAAAAATTTTAATTCCAAACCATTTAAATAAAAATCCATTTTTATTGAAAAAAATTTCTATTAAAAACCCATTTTTCATCAACCATTTATCAATTACATAAAATCCATCATTTTAAATCATCATTTTAAATTCATGAAACTAAACCCCCGTTGCACAACTATTCACTAAGATCACGCAATTTCATAAAAATAATAAATAACCAATAATGAATATTTTTACATGAATTTTAAAAAAAATAAACAAATCTGAAACTAATACAATAAACTCTAGAAATAGGAGATGAGAGTGAAGCCACCAACCTCGAAGGTTTAGACAAAAATTTGACAACAGACGAAGAAGGCACAAGAAAGCGGGTCGATTCCCTAAGAATGACCTTACTTGTCTTATCCTAGAAGGATCAAGACTCAACATTGAATTATTTGGCATCAAAAAACGTATATCTACCCAAAATAGGTTTAGATCTAGGAAATAATAGAGATCAGAGAAGTAGATCTAACAGATCTAAGAAAACGTGACAAATCAGGAAATAATGGTGACATACCTCAAGAATCGGACATGAAATCAGAAAGGGAAGGCTCAAGGTTGGCTCCAACTCATGTGGGGAGGGTTCTACAGTCTTCTAGGGAGAGTAATCTTGAAATATGGGCATTTTGAAGTGAAAAAGAAATATATAGAGAAAAAACGATTATGCTTCTAGAAAATAAGATCTTGATTTGACCTCTGCACAAGGTTTTACCACACGGTTTGGGCCAACCGTGTATAGATCATGAGACCTTTCTTTTGGTCCCAATACTCATTATAAAACCCCCAAACTCTCTCATCCTTCACCATTAACCTTTTATGGAAACAATCTTTTATGGAAACATCCTCCTCTATGTAAACACCCCACTTTATGGAAACACCCCACTTTATAGAAACACCCAACTTTATGGAAACAACCAACTTTATGAAAACACCCCACTTTATGGAAGAAAACCACTTTATGGAAACACCCCAATTTATGGAAAAACTCACTTTATGGAAACAACAAACATTACGGAAACTACCCACTTTATGGAAACTCTCTATATTAGGAAAACTCTCTATTTTATGGAAACTCTCTATTTTATGGAAACTCCCTATTTTATGGAAACTATATATTTTATGGAAACTCTGTATTTTATGGAAACACAATCAAAGACACACCATTTAAAAAAATATGAGGAAAGGGGTTATGTACCTGAAACTGGGGGTAGTACATTCTCCCCACCATTGGTCTTTCTGTCCTCAGAGAGTAGAAAACACTCACTAGCCAAAAAGAGTTCCGACCACTGGTCTTTAATTTCCTTCTCATGTTCCCATGTTTCTTCCTGAACCTAAAAATCTTTCCATAAAACCCGCACTAGGCCGGTGCTTTACCCATGCAAGACATTCTCTTGTGTATCCACAATCTGTACCAAGATATGTACCAATGAAGCATCTAGTTCTAGTTCTATGTGATCCCATCTAATCACATGGTCAGGATCAGGGTGATACATCATCAAATGAGATACGTGGAACACATTATGAACTAAGATAAACCATTGTGGTAATGCCAACTGATATTCCACCTCTCCAAAACATTCCAGTATCTCAAAAGGGCCAATGTATCTAGGAGATAACTTTCCATGCTTCCTAAAACAATGATGTCCAAGCCTTAGAGAGATCTTCAAGAAGAAAAGATCACCCATAGCGAATGACAACGTTATTTGACGGTGATCTGCATAAGATTTATGACAACTCGGAGCCATCTCCATCCTCTTTCTAATCAGCTGAATCTTCTCTATTGTTTCTTGGACAAGGCTTGGCCCGACTAGTGATGTTTTTCCTGTTTCCACCCAGCATAGTGGAGAACAACAAGGAAACCAATACAATACTTCAAACGAAGCCATGTGTATAGAGTCTTGATAGCTATTATTGTATGATAACTCCACTAAGGGTATATGATCCTCCCATGAGCCACCAAAATCCATTAAACAAGACCGCAACATGTCTTCCAACATTTGTATCATCCGCTCAGATTACCCATCTGTCTGAGGATGATACACTGTTTTCATAGTCAACTGAGTCCCAAGGGCTTGCTGTAAGGATTTTCAGAAACAAGACATGAACCTCAGATCTCTATCTGAGACTTTTGACACTGGAACACCATGCCTCTTTACTGCTTCTCAGATATAGATTTTTGAAAGATCATCCACTATATGATTTTCATGAATAGGGATGAAATGGGCTGACTTGGTTAGATGATCCACTATCACCCAAATGGCATCGTGTTTCCAGAACATTCTTGGAATACCTTTAACAAAATCCATTTCTATCTGATCCCATTTACACACTAGGATAGTAAAATATTATAACATATCAGCTAGTCTCTAATTCTATTCTTTAACATATTGACAAGTTAAGAACATTAAGATGAACTCGACCACCTTCTTTTTCATGCCACTCCACCAAAACTGCACCTTCAACACCTTATACATCTTCTATGTACCTAGATGTACAACCCATCTCTAATGGTGGTAAGCATGAAGAAGTTTTTCCTGAAAAACAATAGGTACAACCATCTGATCTCTGAAACACAAAACTAAACCCCCATCAATTTTTCATCCCTCAATGGTCTCCCCACCATTGAGTTTTGAACATAAAACTAGACATTCTGCATTATATGTTTGTGCCACTTTGATCATTTATACTAAATCAGGAAGAAGCATAGCTGAAAAAAACCGCAACATCACCTCGGTCTTCACATTCCACATGCATGTCAGCTATGACTGACATCAACTGCCATTCATCTGAAGCTTCTTTCTCAAACTGAGCATATGACTTTCTACTCAATGAATCCACCACCTAATTTCCTTTCCCTGGTGAGTACATCAAGTCCAAGTCAAACATTTGGAGATAATCCATCCATCTCCTTTTCCTCATATTCAAATATCGTTGTGAGAAAATGTTTTTCAAGATTTTGTGATCCATAAACACAGTAAATTTCTCACCAAAGAGATAATTTATCCATGTTTTAAAATCATGGATGACTACAGCTAAATCCAAATCATTTGTTGGGTAATTATTCTCTTGAACCCTCAACTACCTTGAACAATAAGCAACCACACAATCTCTTTGCATGAGAACACAACCAAACCCTAATCCTGAAGCATCAAAATACACCACATACCCCTGTCCTTATTTTGGAAATATCACGATAGGTGCTAATGTAATCTGAACATTCAGTTCCTGGTAAGACTTCTGACATTCCTATATCCATTGGAATGGAGCATTCTTCTTTGTCAGATATGTCATTGGTGATCCTAGTCTTGACAAATCACGCACAAATCGTCATTAGTAACCATCTAGACCAAGAAAACATCATATCTCAAAAACATTATTCAGTGGTTGCTAAGAGATAATGGCTTTTATCTTTTCAGGATCAACAAAAACACCTTTCTCATAAATGAAATGGCCAAGAAAATGTACTTTCTGTATCCAAAAATCACACTTTGATAATTTGGCATACAAACAATGATCTCTCAAGATTTGTAACACTGTTTCTAGGTGAAACTTATTGTCAACCCTTGTCTTTGAATAGACCAAAATGAATTCCACAAATACCATAAAAGAAGAATATAGATATTGTTGAAATATCTGATTCATCAATGCCATGAATACCGCTGGTGCATTTGTTAGACCGAAATTCATGACTACATATTCATAGAGGCCATATATTATTTTGAAATTTGTCTTCGGAATATCCTCCTTTAGAACTTGCAATTAGTGATATCCTAATCACAAGTCAATCATGTAGAACCACTGAGATCCCCATAATTGATTGAACATATCATCAATGCATGGAATTGGATATCTGTTCTTTATCGTAACTTGGTTAAGATTAAGATAATCAACACACAGCTGAAGAGTTCCATTTTCATTCTTCACAAACAAAACTGGTGTTTCCCATAGAGACGTACTTGGTCGAATGAAACCATTGATTTCCCACTCCTCTAACTTCAGTTTAAATTCTTGAAACTCTGTTGGTGTCATCCTATAAGATTAAAGGGAAATAGGAATGGTCCCTGAAAGGAGATCAATCATAAACTCCACTTCCCTTAGAGTTGGTAACCCTGAGAAGTTCTTGGGAAAGACATATTTGAATTGATCCACAACAGCTGGAAAACTATTTTCCTCGATCTATTCCATTGATTCCAAAGTCAACGCTGCCAAATATTAAGAGACCGTTCCCATTATTGGTGACAACAAGCTCTTTGTGCCCTTCTTTACAATCCTCTCTCATATGAAGAGATGTTCTATGTATTCCTCAGTCATGAAACTAATTGTTCTCCAATAACAGTCAATTTGAGCTTTGAACATTGTCAACCAATACATAACTAGGATTACGTCAAAGACATACATCTCCAACATTTATAAGTCCCATTTCAGCTCAGCTCCATCAACAGTTATAACACATTCTCTACATACAAAGGCTTAACATTCTCTTTCACCGAGAGGATTTTGCAGTTTCAAAATAGAAGGCATCATTCTAAGTTTTAAACATAGAGAATAGGTGCACCAATTATTCTTCATCTTAGTGTTATAGTTCTCAGCCCCTCTAGTGAAGACAACCATACTTCCTCCACTTGGATTTTTAGTAGTGAAAAATATCATAAACAGAGTATCCGATTGCAGTCCCAACTCAACGGTTTGAAAAGCCTGAGTGATGCTTTGGACCAACTATAGGTTCACTTGTGGCTCAGGTGAAACCAAATTCTCAACAACCTATTTTGACTAGTTCCTATGAAACCTATTGGGTGCCATTTTCTAAACCAACAACAAACTCCATCAATCTCACTCTATAGAAACTGATGGCTTAACATTTCAAATTCTATCACATCAACTATCACAACATTGTTTTCCAAAAACAACTTTTTCCCCATGTTAAACCATTTTTGAAAACACTTCACATGATTTTAAAAATCAAACCATTTTTAAAATATAATAAGCATTCTCTTTTTCAAAATATTTCATTGGAAAATGAATTCCATACTTTTTCAAAAATCAACACTTTTTTTCATAACATGAATCATTCCTTGAAATGATGTATGCAATCCTAGTGGGAATTCATTCCTCTATAATGCATGTCATTCTCGTCTCATTGGCTAAACCCATGACAATGAGATTTGAAAATCCTAAAAGTGTCTACATACACAAATTTACCCAACTCCCTCGTAACTTAAAGTTTAGTATAAATGGGTTAGCTACGTCCTTTTAGACTATACATTTCTTGTTCCGAAAATCCTAATCATTTCTATGATTCCCACCCAAGGAATAGACAAGGAAGGATTTCATCTCCAAAACTAGGAACATCGATGACTAATTGTTAGGTAAGGACCAAATGCTCTAATACCATTTGTAATGACAAACTAATTCCCATTGGCTTGAGAGCACAACGAGTCATTACTTAGCCTAAAGTGACATCCCCAAGACGCCAAAGGCTGGTAATAAATGCCAAAGGGTTTCAAATACAAGTTACGGATGATTTACCCTTTAAGAAATAAACCAATAAACCTAAAAACCATAACCAAATATTCACTATATGATTCATGAATGAATGAAAGAAAACTCAACAACTTCATGTATCACAAAACCACATCAAAGTAAGCAACAAAGGAAGAATAACCAAGTATCAAAGTACAGAGCAGATAAACTACACAAGACTCTTCAAAGTCATCAAGACTCCATGATCATAAAGCTCCATGCGCCACAATCTCTGAACAACCAAAATATCACAAGGTAGTGCAAAACACGTGTGAAACATTACATTTTCCCTTGACTCGGATGATATCATCTGCAAAATAACCAAAGTGCCAAAGCAGGGGTGAGTACAAAACTGAGTAGCCTGAATGACTTCTCTACTCATGCTACTATGATAGAAGAGTTAGAAACAATTAAATAAAATAGTTTATATAAATTTTTTTCTCAAAAACAGTTTATAACAAAATATAAACAAGTTTCCAAAACCATTCATTAGTAAAAGCATACAAGTGTAATTGAAACCAATTTTCCTAGAAAGATATTTTTCCAGAAAAATAACTAAACCGTTTCAAAATATCCCTTTCTTGGCATACCCAACCATTCCTAGAACCCATGAAACCAACCATGCATGCTACGTTATGACGGTTCCATACTCATAAGCGGTTTCTCGTCGATTTACCAAGTCGTCTCAAGGTAATTGTTTCTCGTGTTCCATTAACCCTTTGGCATCGAGCACAAGCTCATATTTCAACCAAGCCCTATGTATGCAATTCCCATGTGAAATTAACCCTTTGGCATTGAGCACAAGGTCATATTTCAACCAAGCCCCATATATGTAACATGAAGACACACCACATATGCCCAACGATCAATCCAAAACAAACCTTTCAATAAAAACACTTTTTTATTGAAAATCATTTTCATCAAAACCATTTCAATGCCAAACCATTTCAATTCCAAAAAATTTCAATAAAACCCCATTTTTATTGATAATAATTTATATTGAAAAATACTTTTTTATCAACCATTTAGCAATTCCATAAAATCCATAATATAAAATCATCATTTTAAATTTATGAAACTAAACCCCCTTTGCACAACTATTCACTAAGATCACACAATTTCACAAAACCATAAATCATCACTAATTAATATTTTTCCATGCATTTCACAATAAATAAACCAATTTGAAACTATGAAAATAAATTCTAGCAAGATGATATGAGAGTGAATCCACCTACCTCAAAGGTTTTGACGAATCATTGACAACAGACGAAGAATGCACAAGAAAGCGGGTCAATTCTCTTAGAACGACCTTAGTTCTCTTATCCTAGCATGATCACGACTCAAAATTGAATTATTTGGCAACCAAAAACGTAAATCTTACCACTATATGTTCAGATCTAAGAAAAAATGGAGATCCGAGAAGTAGATCTAAGCAGATCTCAGAAAATGTGACAAATCAGGAAAGAATGGTGACATACCTAAAGAATCGGACTTGAAATCACCAAGAGAAGGCTCTAGGTTGGCTCCAACTAATTTGGGGAGGGTTTTAAAGCCTTCTAGGGAGAGTAATATCGAAATAGGGGTGTTTTGAAGCCAAAACAAAATATATAAAAAAATGATTATGCTCCTAGAAAATAGGATCTAGATTTGACCTTTGCGCAAGGTTTGACCACACGGTTTGGGCCAACCGTGTATGGATCATGTGACCTTCCTTTTAGAGCCAATACTCATTATAAAACCCCCAAACTCTCCCATCCTTCACCTTTACCCTTTTTATAGAAACACATTTTTTATGGAAACATCCTCCTCTATGGAAACACCCCACTTTATAGAAACACCCCACTTTATGGAAACACCCCACTTTATGGAAACAACCAACTTTATGGAAACAACCCACATTATGGAAACATCCCACTTCATGGAAACACCCCACTTTATGGAAACAACCCACTTTATAGAAACAACCAACATTATGGAAACAACCCACTTTATGGAAACTCTCTATATTATGGAAACTCTCTATTTTATGGAAACTCTCTATTTTATGGAAACTACCCATTTTATGGAGAATCTATATTTTATGGAAACTCCCTATTTTAGGGAAACACAATCAAAGACACACCATTTAAAAAACATGAGGAAAGGGGTTATGTACCCAAAACCGGGGGTACTACAGTGCAACCATGTGGTCCATTCTTTACACACCATGTTTGGGCTTGAATAAGTGAGATAATAGTCCCATTTTTTCCATCCATGCAAGGTGAGATATATTAGGCCTTTAATGAAGTGAGATGAGTTCCCTTTATAGAATTAAACATCTTTAATCTCCCTCACATCATTAGGCCTTGCAAATCCAACACCTCCTCTAGGGCAATCGACTTGGTGCCTTCAACATGGTTCTCATTAAAAACCCTAAACCCCCACAAAAACCCATAAAAACCCTCAAAATATCTCAAAACACTAAAAAACATAACAACCATAAAAATACTAAAAACCCCCTAACAATACATGAAAATGTAAAAACCCATGAAACCCTAAAAACCCTAAAAACCCACTAAAAACTCTAAAAACCCTTTAAACCCCTAAAAATGAATAAAAACTCTAAAAAATTCTAAATACCATTAAAAACCTTAAAAACTCAAAAAAGACCCCAAAACCTCAGAAGGACCCTGAAAACCCTAAAAACCTTAACACCCCCTGAAAACCCATGAAAACCCCCTGAAAACCCATGAAAACCCCCTCAATCCCCTGAAAACCCTAAAACCCTAAAAACCATAAAAATCCTTAAAAGCCCTCAAAATCCATGAAAATGTAAAAGAAAACTAAAAACCCAGAACACCCATAAAAACCATAAAAACCACTAAATCCTTAAAAACCTTAATGTAACACCCCGAGCTTCCACGATACGCTTCTCATTCAATAATGCAATAGCTTGCATTGTACACAACTTCGAGTTCTAAAACACCACGACTAATCAAAGTAGCTGTTATGAATAGTAATAACCACTTTTTAAAATTATAGAAATTTTATATTTCAAAATGGACTTCATTTTTTGATTCGGAATATCAAAAATAGCCTATGTTGATTTTTTGGTATTTTTCTGAGAACTTCTAATTTTTTATGAATAGTGAAAAATACTTAAAAACAACTTTTTTAATCAAAATAATTTATAGTGATAAATTATACTATATAGTGGTTTTAAAGTATAATTAGAATATATTTTTACCATTTTATCCAATGGTGGTCATTAGAATTAATTTAACATTGAAATTGGACATAAACAATTGTCAATCTATTGATATAAATTATTTCTTAAAAACACGCTATTTGTTGTGACAGTGGGAATTAATTATAAAATTAATTAATGCAACTTATATGTTTTTAATTTTGTAAAATAAACATCATTTTTGAATTCGGAATATCAATTATAGCTTAGGGTGAAATTTTGGTATTGTTCTGAAAAACTTCAATTTTTGATGAATAGTGAAACCACTAAGTGGTAGTTAAATAACTGATTTTTCGTTTAAATGAAATATTACCACTTCTGTGATTTGATTTTAAAAAATCCGACATACATGGTTGTCATTAAGAAGTAAAATGTGGTTCAATGAGATTAAAATAATTTTTGGTGAATAGTAACTTTTAAGTTCTTAATCGCGATTAGAGGTAATTAGTGTAGTTTAAGGTAAAAATAATGTTTTAATAATATGAGATGAGCTTGACACATGTCCTACCCTCATTGGATGTGCCATGGCCGACCAAGACAATCCATGGGTCAACTTGGGGACCCAATGGAGCCACTTTAGTTGGAAAATTACATAAATACCTTTTATTTAATGTTAAAGTAAAAAATGACACAAACATGAAATGTTTTACTAAAACAATTTTTACATGGGGTTATACAAGTCATATTTTTGACTATAAATAGTAATGGAAAAGATAAAAAGATTTCCTACATCATAGTATTTTTTTTATAATTTTTAGACATTAAATAAATTAAATTATTTATGACATCATTATGATGCAGCGATGACCTCATTATTTAACGATTTTAATAAAATGAAAAGATAATGTACAATCCAAGGCTTAAACTTGTACAAAGACTATTGTATGGGTAGATTTAGAAACCTTATCACCTTATCCACGAATTATATAAGTTTGGGACCTTTAGAATCCGAAAAGAATTGTATAATAATGTAAAATTCCCTTACTTTCCAAGAGTGCCCCTCCTCTCCTCTTATAAAAGGCCCCCACCTCTACCACCTCATTCACACTTTCAAGACATTTGGATCGGCCAACCTCTGCCAAAATACTCTCCCAAATTCCCTCCCTTACTCCTAGAAGCCTCACTTTGGGAAGAATTCTTCCAAGGAAGCCTTTGGCTCAAATCAAAAAGAGTTACCCGATTTTTAGGTAATGTCTTCTCTAATGTTGTTTTGTTTTATTTAGCTTCTCCAACCCCTTAAAATATTTTTATTCATTTCTTTTGTAACAACACAAGTATCCTCAATATACTAGGATGTTTTTATAAGAAGTATTCAAGCTACACATTCACACACCTACATCTAATGGTTAAAGAACATACGGTTTCTGTGGATGGTGAATTTCTGCCTCACGAAACGATGATTGTTCAACACTCATATAACACCTTCAAAGGTGGCCATTAATATGTCACTATATTTATATAGGATATATAATATGTTTATGTTTTACTTATTCTTCTGTATTTCTATTTTGTGGCATACATTATGATTTCCATTATGGGTAAACGCGATAATTTCATTTTAGGAAGTGCGGACTACCGCCCCCTCAAAGTGATGTGAATCGTTAATGCCATATGTGGGATGTATAAAGGATGGAGTAAATGATATTATATATGATATTATACTGGAAATATATTATACCTTTATATAATTATGATTTCATTCCATTAAATACGAAATAGAAATGAAAGTAGCGTTCATGCGTACGTACGGCTTACCATCTCCATGAACAGTGCATTTCATTTCTTACCTTTAAATGTTATGTAATATTATAAATACATGTATATACTGGATATATATGATATATATGATATCCACATCATGAACATAATTTTGGATATAATGGATATATCACCACATGAACAACTTGTAATTATAATAATTTTATTTTTGACTCAAGTACCTAAGATCGACAAAATGACCGTTATAAACATAAATAATTACATAATGTTCATAACATGGTAATAAGGGATATAAAAGGAATAATGAACATGAAAAATGTTCTTAAGTAAATATAAATTAACTCTAGTTTATTATTCAGGAGGTTAAAGAACGGTCGAGTCAGGACAGGACGCAAGGTAAGGGAACTTTTTAACCCAATTTCCATTCTTTGGGTTAATCTCCTACTTTCAAATTATGTCATGATATTATTATGTCTTATTTTGTATTTTTACTTTCTTTATGTGTACCTATAGTGAATACACATAATAGATCTATTTTATTTTAAAAATGATCTTTTTAAGGACTTCGTCTCAATCTCCTTTCATTGAGGCATATTTGGTTTTATACACAACTTTCTTTTATACGGTGTATAAACCCCTTTGACTTTTATGTTTATTCAAAAGGAATATTTTTTTATACGAAGCGTTTTACTAAACGACAAAAAGGGAATGTTTTTCTTTCCGTACGTATGCGGAGACAACGACTTCTCCGCCTCCATGACCATTATTTGAGTTTCGGCTTCCTCTACAAGCCATACCTTTTTTTAAAAGAAAAATAAATACCATGTTTACCTTTCTTTTATTTTGGTATTGAAAATGGTTTTGAAAGTGTTTTTATTATATCAATGTGTTGTATTGATATCTTGTGATTGAAATGTGGAAATGTTATGTTTCCTTTATGCATGTTTTATGTGATACGATTATGTTATGGTTTATGATATGTTTAAACCTATTCATATGAGGAATGCATTGGACTTAATAAGTGACAGGTGGAGCCCGCTATAGTTCCTCGATGCATTGGCAGGTCTCATGAGACAAACTAGTGTCTTGGCACGAGGCCTTGACAAAATCTTATTTGTGGTCTTGGCACGAGGCCTTGGCTACGTGGTTATGATAGTCTGGCATTATGCATTCCATCATTATGAAAGTGGTTATTAATATTGCATGTGATTATTCGACCAGTAGAATATCCATGTGAAAAAGTAAATGGAATTATCTCATTTTACTTTTACCATATTATGTTGAAGTTCAAGTTAAAAAGGCATTTGTTTTAGTTATACATTTCCTTAAATGTTTATGTTTATTGATGAAAACTTCCACTATATTGTTATCCTTACTGAGCATCTGAGCTCACCCCTTTCAATGTTTTTATTTTTTCTAGGATGTGAAGAAGTATATTATGAATGACCTGCAGGGATAATATAAGGAGATATTAAGAGAATATGTTGTAGTTTTGTTTTACTTTATGATGTAATGTAAGACTTATGAATGTATCTGGTGTTTCCAAGGCTACTAAACTAATCGGTCTTTCGAGACTTGATCTTTTGTGATCATGCCAATGCTACGAAGTAATGCACCGACTCTGGGTAGCTGGGGTCGGGGCGTTACAGTTGGTATCAGAGTCAGTTTAGTACTAACCTTGGAAGCTAGATTTAGATAAACTCTGATTAGAGCACATAGCTCGAAGATAAACATTAAGGATTAGTATATAATAACTTCCTAGAATTTTGGTATTATAGAGATTTTGTGAGTTTTCCGAGCAATACATCCCTGTCTAGATACGAGCAGGTAGAGGCAGCTCTGGCACAAATGTACCTAGGGGTAAAACCCGAAAAAACCGCTTTGAGCTAGACTCGAACGGGAACTGGTGCACGACAATGGGCCTTGCTGCACTCTTGGTTACTACACTCCCAGGGGATATGCTTAAGATAATTCTCATTTTCTTTACAAACCACTATGAAGGGTTATGATTATATACTTCCTCAAAGAAAACATTCCTTTTTTTATGATTATGGATTATATCCATAAATAGTTCAATTTATGTAAAGTGTTTTACAAATATGGAATTATGTATTTTAATTCATAAACTAATATAGTTTATGCCATTGTTTAGAAATGGCGCCTAGTGGAAGGAATGGAAACCGTATCAATGCACGCACTCTGTGTAGGGATTGGCCTCCTGCTCAAGATAATTATTGTGGATCTGGAGGTACAACTGGTGCTGATCAACTTATTACCATACTGGGAAAACTCACTTAGGTTATGAATAATAACCTTACTCGTATGGAGCACCCTGATCCGCATCATGGAGAATCAATGTTAGACTGCTTCATGAGGCAACAACCACCAACATTTAATGGGGGTACAAATCCGTTAGTATCTGAGCAATGGATAAACTCCTTAGAGAAAATATTCCACGCCTTGGGGAGTAGCGAAAGGGAGAAGGTTATCATGGCAGTTTACCGCCTCACTAGAGATGCCGATCAATGGTGGTCATTGATTCAAAATACAAAGGAAGATGATGACATATCTAATATGGAATGGAGGGAGTTCAAAGCTCTTTTCTTAGAAAAAATATTTTCCTCATGACTATAGAGCAGATATGGAAAGGCAATTTCTGAGTCTGAAACAAAAGGAGGATCAGAATGTCGCAAAGTATGAGGCCAAGTTTACAAGGTTAGCGAGGTATGCTGAAGATTATATACATAACCCAAGAGGTAATATTGATCATTTCTTTGATGGGTTAAAACCATTTCTCCGTCGAGCTTTAGTATCACAATCGTTCTCAACATACGGAGATATTGTCTCATGTGCTATCAAGACAGAAAAGGAATTCTCTATGTCTTATGACAAAAAAGTAAAGCAAGAGAAGAAGAGAACGGTAGAACAAGAGACAGATAAAGGGAAAAAGGGAAAGAAGGATTTTACATTATGTGATAATTGTGGGAAGAATCACCCTGGTACTTGCCTAAAAGGAATGAGATTTTGTTATAAATGTTGAGAAAAAGGTCACCAGGCGCGTGATTGCAAGGGAAAGAAAGAGGCTATCAATGTTGAATGCTACAATTGTAGGGAAATGGTGCATTATGCAAATTAATTTCCTAAGCGTCAGGAAAACTTACCTCAGAAAAGGCCAAGGGATCAAGGAAAATCTTATGCTGCTACTACAGTTGAAGCAAAATAATTAATGTATTGGTGCTTTTGGACTCATGGATTATATTCTGGTTATTAGAATAATGTGATATATATAAGGATTGTACTGCAGTACTTGTTTTTTTTCATTAAGAATTTAATATGATGAAGGTAATCATATTTTTAGTATGTGACAAAAAGAGAAACTTTAATTTTTTTGGGGAATCTAATAAATTGATTTTGGAATTAAGAGACCTTTTAGAGAAAGTCTGGACAGAGGTATTTTGGATAACTATAAAGGTTGGAGTGGATTAAGTTGATCTTTGGATAGTATTGTTTAAGGTTAAAAAATGTATGAAGATTATTTTTGGAATATTATAATACTATATTTTTAGGAAAAGGACAACCTGCAGGGTGGGGCATAACCCGTCGCGTCGGACAAAGCTGCAGGAATCGAACCCACAATCATAGTGCGACATGCCTTTATTTCCAAAAACTAGCCTACATGAAGTCCCTGGTTATTAAAAAATAATTTTACTAATCTAAATGGTATGTGTTAACATTTGGAACCTTATACAATTAAGATAAGTATAATATTTTTGAGTTCTATTATCTTTTTGAGTGAAAGATGAGTTGAAGGTTGAAACTCTAATTGTCAAGCATAAATATATATACCTATCTCTTATTCAATGAATAAATTAATTCTTAAACTTTACTAAAGGGATATTAAAACAAAAAAATGTGTTATCCTAATACCTTATGTCTTGTTGAACTGATGATATTTTAAATCAACATAGATTGAAGGCTTTGAGGCCCTCAATTTGACAGTTGATTGTGATTGATGACCTCAATCACTCCCTACAAATATTTATATTTTTCCTCCAATTATATGTCTCTAATTGCCACCAATGTTCTCCTAATCGAGATCATAATTGGGTGGTGACTTTTTCATTTCCCTTTCCCTCTTATTAAGGCTAAATTCTATTAATCTTATTTCCGATGTGGGTTTTACACAAAGGTATTTTCTATTTTCAACCTTTTATTTTCAAAGAAAAATTTCAAATTGCAAGGACGCAATTTATTGAAGGAGGGGAGAATGTAACACCCCAAGCTTCCATGATACGCTTCTCATTCAATAATGCAATAGCTTGTATTGTACGCAACATCGAGTTCTAAAACACCGCGACTAATCAAAGTAGCCGTTATGAATAGTAATAACCACTTTTTAAAATTATAGAAATTTTATATTTCAAAATGGACTTCATTTTGGGATTCGGAATATCGAAATTAGCCTATGTTGAATTTTTGGTATTTTTCTGAGAACTTCTAATTTTTTATGAATAGTGAAAAATACTTAAAAACAACTTTTTTAATCAAAATAATTTATAGTGATAAATTATACTATTTAGTGGTTTTAAAGTATAATTAGAATATATTTTTACCATTTTATCCAATGGTGGTCATTAGAATTAATTTAACATTGAAATTGGACATAAACAATTGCCAATCTTTTGATATAAATTATTTCTTAAAAACACTCTATTTGTTGTGACAGCGGGAATTAATTATAAAATTAATTAATGCAACTTATATGTTTGGAATTTTGTAAAATATACATCATTTTTGAATTCAGAATATCAATTATAGCTTAGGGTGAAATTTTGGTATTGTTCTGAAAAACTTCAATTTTTGATGAATAGTGAAACCACTAAGTGGTAGTTAAATAACTGATTTTTCGTTTAAATGAAATATTACCACTTCTGTGATTTGAGTTTCAAAAATCCGACATAAATGGTTGTCATTAAGAAGTAAAATGTGGTTCAATGAGATTAAAATAATTTTTGGTGAATAGTAACTTTTAAGTTCTTAATCGCGATTAGAGGTAATTAGTGTAGTTTAAGGTAAAAATAATGTTTTAATAATATGAGATGAGCTTGACACATGTCCTACCCTCATTGGATGTGACATGGACGACCAAGAAAATACATGGGTCAACTTGGGGACCCCATGGAGCCACTTTAGTTGGAAAATGACATAAATACCTTTTATTTAATGTTAAAGTAAAAAATGACACAAACATGAAATGTTTTACTACAACAATTTTTAAATGGGGTTATACAAGTCATATTTTTTACTATAAATAGTCATTGGAAATCTAAAAAGATTTCCCACATCATAGTATTTTTTTTATAATTTTTAGACATTAAATAAATTAAATTATTTATGACATCATTATGATGCAGCGATGACCTCATTATTTAACGATTTTAATAAAATGAAAAGATAATGTACAATACAAGGCTTACACTTGTCCAAATACTATTGGATGGGTAGATTTAGAACCCTCATCACCTTATCCACGAATTATATAAGTGTGGGACCTTTAGAATCCGAAAATCATTGTATAATAATGTAAAATTCCCTTACTTTCCAAGAGTGCCCCTCCTCTCCTCTTATAAAAGGCCCCCACATCTACCACCTCATTCACACTTTCAAGCCATTTGTCTCGGCCAAACTCTGCCCAAATACTCTCCCAAATTCCCTCCCTTACTCCTAGAAGCCTCAATTTGGGAAGAATTCTTCCCAAGGAAGCCATTGCTCAAATCAAAAAGAGTTACCCGATTTTTAGGTAATGTATTCTCTAATGTTGTTTTGTTTTATTTGGCTTCTCCAACCCCTTAAACTCTTTTTATTCATTTCTTTTGTAACAACACCAGTATCCTCAATATACTAGGATGTTGTTATAAGAAGTATTCAAGCTACACTTTCACACACCTACATCTAATGGTTAAAGAACATACGGTTTCTGTGGATGGCAAATTTCTGTCTCACGAAACGATGATTGTTCAAGACTCATATAACACCTTAAAAGGTGGCCATTAAGATGTCACTATATTTATATAGGATATATAATATGTTTATGTTTTACTTATACTTCTGTATTTATCTTTTATGGCATACCTTATGATTTCCATTATGGGTAAACGCGATAATTTCATTTTAGGAAGTGCGGACTACCGCCCCCTCAAAGTGATGTGAATCGTTAATGCCATATGTGGGATGTATAAAGGATGGAGTAAATGATATTATATATGATATTATACTGTAACTATATTATACCTTTATATAATTATGATTTCATTCCATTAAATACGAAATAGAAATGAAAGTAGCGTTCATGCGTACGTACGGCTTACCGTCTCCATGAACGGTGCATTTCATTTCTTACCTCTAAATGTTATGTAATATTATAAATACATGTATATACTGGATATATATTATATATATTATATCTACATCATGAAAATAATTCTGGATATAATGGATATATCACCACATGAACAACTTGTAATTATGAGAATTTTATTTTTTACTCAAGTACCTAAGATCGACAAAATGACCGTTATAAACTTAAATAATTACATAATGTTCATAACATGGTAATAAGGGATATAAAAGGAATAATGAACATGAAAAGGGTTCTTAAGTAAATAGAAATTAACTCTAGTTTATTATTCAGGAGGTTAAAGAACGGTCGAGTCAGGACAGGACGCAAGGTAAGGGAACTTCTTAACCCAATTTCCATTCTTTGGGTTAATATCCTACTTTCAAATTATGTCATGATATTATTATGTCTTATTTTGTATTTTTACTTTCTTTATGTGTACCTATAGTGAATACACATAATAGATCTATTTTATTTTAAAAATGATCTTTTTAAGGACTTTGTCTCAATCTCATTTCATTGAGGCATATTTGGTTTTATACACAACTTTCTTTTATACGGTGTATAAACCCCTTTGACTTTTATGTTTATTCAAAAGGAATATTTTTTTATATGAAGCATTTTACTAAATGACAAAAAGGGAATGTTTTTCTTTCTGTACGTATGCGGCGACAATAACTTCTCCGCCTCCGTGACCATTATTTGAGTTTCGGCTTCCTCTACAAGCCATACCTTTTTTTAAAAGAAAAATAAATACCATGTTTTACCTTTCTTTTATTTTGGTATTGAAAATGGTTTTGAAAGTGTTTTTATTATATCAATGTGTTGTATTGATATCTTATGATTGAAATGTGGAAATGTTATGTTTTCTTTTATGCATGTTTTATGTGATACGATTATGTTATGGTTTATGATATGTTTAAACCTATTCATATGAGGAATGCATTGGACTTAATAAGTGACGGGTGGAGCCCGCTATAGCTCCTCGATGCATCGGCAGGTCTCATGAGACAAACTAGTGTCTTGGCACGAGGCCTTGATAAAATCTTATTTGTGGTCTTGGAATGAGGCCTTGGCTACGTGGTTATGATAGTCTGGCATTATGTATTCCATCATTATGATAGTGGTTATTAATATTGCATGTGATTATTCGACCAGTAGAATATCCATGTGAAGAAGTAAATGGCATTATCTCATTTTACTTTTACCATATTATGTTGAAGTTCAAGTTCAAAAGGCTTTTGTTTTAGTTATACATTGCCTTAAATGTTTATGTTTATTGATGAAAGCTTCCGCTATATTGTTATCCTTACTGAGCATCTGAGCTCACCCCTTTCAATGTTTTAATTTTTTCCAGGATGTGAAGAAGTATATTATGAATGACCTACAGGGATAATATAAGGGGATATGAAGAGAAGATGTTGTAGTTTTGTTTTACTTTATGATGTAATGTAAGACTTATGAATGTATCTAGTGTTTCCAAGGCTACTAAACTAATCGGTCTTTCGAGACATGATCTTTTGTGATCATGCCAATGCTACGAAGTAATGCACCGACTCTGGGTAGCTGGGGTCGGGGCGTTACACCTAAAATCGATAAAATCCCTTAAACCCCCAGAAAATGTTAAAAAACTCTAAAAAACCTTAAAAACCCTAAAAACACAATAAAACCCTAAAAACCCAAAAAGAGCCTAAAAACCCTTAAAACCCCTAAAAACTGCAGAAAAAACCCTAAAAACACTAAAAATCCATAAAAACCATAAAAACCCTCAAACCACAAAAATCCTAAAAACCCACTAAAAATCCATGAAAAACCTAAAAAACCCCAAAACCTTGAAAAACCTTGAAAAACCATGAAACCCCTAAAAACCCATAAAACCCTAAAAAGCCACTAAAAACTATAAAGACACTAAAAACCCTAAAAAAACCTAAACACCATAAGAATCCTAAATAAACACTTAAAATACAAGAATAAGAAAAAACTCATAAAAACCCATAAAACCCCTGAAAACCATAAAACCCCTAAAAAACTTAAAACCCTAAAAAGGGAAAAAAAAGATTTAAAAACCACTAATAACACTAAAAACCCTAAAACCCCATAAAAACGTAAAAAACTCAAAAAAAAAATTAAACCTCTAAAAAACACAAAAAAGCCCTAGAAACCCAAAATGACCTTAAAACCCCGAAAAACCCTAAAACTCTAAAAAATCCTAAAAAACCAAAAAACCCTCAAAACCCTAAGACACCTCAAAATCCTAAAAACCATTAAAACCATAAAAATCCTAAAAAACCCCAAAAAATCTAGGAAAACATAAAAAACCTAAAATCCCCTAAAAACCAAAAAAACTACTAAAAACATTAAAAAAACCAAAACCCCATAAAAACCCAAAAAACCTAAAACCATTAAAAACTATAAAAACCCTTAAATCCCCTAAAACGTTAAAAAACTCTAAAAAACCTGAAAAAAACAAAAAAACTCCAAAAAACTCCAAAAAATCTAAAAGACCCAAAAATCCCTTATAAACTCTATAAACCCTAAAAACCCATAAAACCCCTCAAAATCCCTAAAAAATATATAAAACCATAAAAGGAATTAAAATCCTAAAAATCCCTTAAAAATACATGAAAACATAAAAAACCTTGAAAAAACAATGCAAACCATAAAACCCCTAAAGCCCATAAAGCTATAAAAACCCACTAAAACTCCAAAACCCCTTAAAATCCCAAAAAACCTAAAAATGCCTAAATCCCCTTTGAAAAAAACCCATTAAAACCCAAAAAATACCCCAAATCCCCTAAAAACCATAAGACCCTTAAAAACCCTAAAAAACCCCTAAAAATCCCTAAAAACTAAAAAATTCTAAAAAAATTAAAATCCAAAAAATGTTAAAAACTATAAAAAACCTTGAAACCCTAAAAAATTAAAAAATCCCTAAAAACCAAAAATACCCTAAAAAACCTGAAAACCCCTAAAAACCCAAAAAAAACTAAAGAACCTAAAAAACCCTCAAAATACCTAAAAACAATAAAAAACTATAAAAATCATAAAAAACTCCTAAAAATCCCTGAAAATGTAAAAAAACCTAAAAACCCTAAACAATATCTTAAAACCATAAAAACCCTTGGAAACCTGAAAAAACCCTAAAAACTCATAAAAACAATACAAAACCACTAAAACCCTAAAAAAATCCTAAAAACTCAAAAAATCCCAAAAGACACTAAAAACCCAAAAAACCCCTAAACCCCTTAAAAGTCCCTTAAAATTCCTAAAAACCCGCAAAATACCTAAAAACCCTAAGAAACCCAAAAAATCATAAAAATCCCAAACCCCCATAAAAATCTATGAAAACCCAAAAAACCCAAAAAAACCCCCTAAAAACCATAAAAACCCATAAAAACCCTTAAACTCCATAAGAATGCTAAAAAACCACTAAAAACTCTAAAATCCATTTTACTCCCTAACAGCTTTAAATAATTTTAAAAGCCTTAAAACCCATAAAAAACATAAAAAAACCTAAAAACCCCAAAAGAGCTTAAAAACCCTAAAAAACCTAAAAACCCCTAAAAACCATAAACCCATTATAATATATAGAAACTCAAAAAACCATAAAAACCTTAAAAATCCTAAAAACCCACTAAAAATCCATGAAAACGTAAAAAACCCTAAAGCCCGAAAACCCCTGAAAAATATAAAACACCTAAAAACCATAGAAAACACTAAAAACCCATAAAACACCTAAAACCACTAAAAAATATAAGAACCATAAAACCCAAAAAAACATTTAAAATCTGTAAAAACCTTAAAAACCATAATAACTAAAAAAACACAAAAAACCTAAAGAGACCCTAAAAACAATGAAAAACCCAAAAAACCTCTGAAAAAACATAAAAGCCCTCAGAATCATTAAAAATCATAAAATCCCAAAAAACCATAAAAATTCAAAACCCCCAACAAATCTATGAAATGGTAAAAACATCAAAAACCCTAAAACCCCTAAAAACCCCGTTAAAATCCATGAAAACGTAAAAAAACCCTAAAATACCCTAAAAAATCCCTGAATGCTATTCAACCTCTAAAAAAATTAAAAAACCCTAAATAAATACCCCCCCCCCCAAAAAAAAACCACTAAAAACTCATAAATCACTTAAAACCACTAAAAACATTAAAAACGGAAAAACTCCTAAAACCCTAAAAAACTCAAAAAAACATAATACCCTAAAACATCCTATAAACCCTAAAAACCCCTAAACACCCATAAACACCCATAAAACATCTAAATCTGTTAGAAATCATTAAAATAAACCCCCATAAAATTCAATGAAAACGTAAAAAACTCTAAAAACCCCTGAAAACCATAAAACCCCTCAAACCCTAAAAAATTCTAAAAACCCATAAAATCCATAAAAAACCACTAAAAACTCAAAAAACCATTAGACCCCTAATTTTTTTTTAAAAAAATAGAAAAACCCTAAAAAAATATAAAAAACTCTAAAACCTAAAAAGCCCCAAAAAACCCTAAAAGTACTAAAAACCCTAAAAATCCTACAAAACCCCTAAATACTCATAAAATCCCTAAAAACCTAAAAACCCTAAAAATCCTAAAAAACCCCCTAAATATTCATAAAAACGTAAAACCCCCTAGAAATCTTGAAAATCTTGAAAACCATAAAACCCCTAAAAACCGTAAATACCTTAAAACCCCATAAAACCCATAAAAACCCATTAAAAACTCTAAAAATCTTTTAGACACCAAAAAATGTTAAAAATACTCTATAAAAACTCAATACCCTAAAAAATAAAAAAACCCCTAAAAACAAAAAAAGACCCTTTAAACCCTTAAATCCCTAAAAAACCTAAAAACACTAAAAAAACACAAAACCCCCTCAAAATCCCCAAAAACGCTAAAAACCCTAAAAACCTTAAAAAACCCTAAAAATCATAAAAATCCAACAAAAAGCTCCTAAAAATCCATTAAAACATAAAAACCCATGAAAACCATGAAAAACCCTAAAAACCATAAAAAACCCTAAAATTTTAAAAAAACCCTAAAATCCCATAAAATCACTAAAAAAACTAATAACTCCAAAAACCAATTAATCCCCTAAAAAATTTAAAATACTCTAAAAACCCTTAAACCACCTAAAAACTCAAGAAAAACAAAAAAATCCACAACCCCCCAAAAAACTAGAAAAACCGTTAAATCCCATGAAAGACCCTAAAAACACTCAGAATCCCTAAAAACCCTACACAATCCTAAACGCTCAATCCCTAAAAACTATAAACATTTAGGTCAAAAAATATCTAAACCCTGAACTCCTAAAATACTTAACCGTCATCCATAATAACACCTAAAACCAAGCCCCCAAAACCCCAAAACCTGTATCCAATGAAAACCTAAACCCTCATCCCTAAAAAACCATAAATCCTCATCCCCAAAAAAACCTAAATCCTCAACCTAAAAAAACCACAAAACCTAGCCCCAAAAAACTCTTATCATTCAGAATAAAAAAACCCTAATCACTCATACCCCCCAAAACCTTAAACCCTCATCCCCAAAAAACCCTCAACCTTGAGCCCCTAAAAACCTCTGACCCTTAATCCCAATAAACCCTATACAGTCATCCCCATAAAAACCTAAAACCCTCAATCCTAAAAACCATAAACCATCAACCCTAGAAAACCCTAAACCCACAGCTCCAAAAAACCCTAAACCCTAAACTAGAAAAAACCCTAAACTCTCAATCCCAAAAAAATCAAAACTGACTTACCCAAACAACCCTAAACCCCCAGCCCAAAAATATTATAAATGTTGAGCACCAAAAAACCCTAAACCCTCAGCCCCCCAAAACCATAAACTCATATCCCAAAAAAACCCAAAATCCCTCATCCTTAAAAAACCATAAACCCTTAGCCCTAATAAACCATAAACCCTCATCCCCCCAAAACCTAAAACCTTTCACACCAAAAATCCCTAGACCCCATGCCCAAAAAACCCTAAACCCACTTCCCCAAACAACTCAAATCATTAATCCTCAAAAAACCCTAAACCCTCAGCCCCAAAAAACCATAAAAATTCTTCTCAAAAAAACCCTAAACATTTATCTCCAAAACACAGTGAACTTACAGCCCCAATAACCCCTAAACACTCATATCAAAATTCCATAAACCCTCATCCCCCAAAAAACCTAAAATCTCATCCTCCCAAAATAATAATAACTAATCCCCAAAAATCGTAAACCCTGAAGCCTAAAAAACCATAAACCATCAGCCCTAAAGCCCCATAAACCCACATCCCCCCCAAAACCCTAAACCTCTATACCCAAAAGCCCATAAAATTCAACCCAAAAAACCCTAAATACTCAGACCTAAAACATCTTAAACCCTCAACCCCAAGAAACCCTAAAACATTAGTCCTAAAAAACCCTAAACCCTCATCCCCCAAAACACATAAACACACATCCCTAAAAACATTAAACCCACATCCCCAAATAACATAAACCCTCAACACAAAAAACACTAAACCCCCAACCCCCCCAAAAAACACTTAGTCCCAAAAAAACATAAACCCTCAACCACAAAAAACCCCAAACATCATCCATAAAAAACGATAAACCGCATCCCCAAAAACCCCGAAACATTTAGCCCCAAAAAACATGATACCCTTAACTATAATTAAACCCTAAACCCTTATCACCAAAAAATCAAAAACCATCAGCCCCAAAAATCCAAAAACCCTTAACCACAAAAAAACCTAAACCCTTATCCCATAAAAAACCAAAACCCCC
Organism: Viscum album; assembly: GCA_963277665.1. Classification (NCBI taxonomy): domain Eukaryota; kingdom Viridiplantae; phylum Streptophyta; class Magnoliopsida; order Santalales; family Viscaceae; genus Viscum; species Viscum album. The sequence goes on from OY728164.1 coordinate 1,802,169,908, forward strand.
AGTCCAAGAAAACCTAAACCCACATCCCCAAAATAGATAAGACCCTCGACCCCAAAAAACCTGAAACCCTTAGCCCCAAAAAACATAAAACCCTCATCCTAAAAATATTCTAAATCCTCAGACCCAAAAAACTCTAAACCCTAAACCACAAAAAACTAAACCCTCATCCTCAAGAAACCCTAATCCATTAACTCAACAAAATCTATAAAACCTCATCCCAAAAAAAATACAAAACCCTAACCCCCAAAAACCCTAAAACCTCTACCCTAAAATACCCTACATGCTAAGCCCCAGAAAACTATAAGTCCTAAGCCCCATGAAACCCAAAATCAACATCCCAAAAAAGAAACTAAACCCTATACCCCAAAAAACCCTAAACCCTCATCTCCAAAATAAACCCTAAACCCTCAGTAAAAAAAAATACTAAAACCTCATCACTAAAAAACATTAAACCCTAACCCCCTAAAAACCCAAAACTCCCAACCCAAAAACAAACCCTATACCTCTATCCTGAGAAAACATAAACCCCCACCCCAAAACTAAACTAAACACTCAGTACAAAAAACCCTAAAGCCTCGTCCCCCAAAACCCTAAACCCTCGTCCCCAAAAACCCTAAACCCTCATCCCCCAAAACCCCTATACCCTCATCCAAATAAAACCCTATACCCCCATCCCCAAAAATGCAACACCCCATGTTTTTATGGACCTTTTTTATTGAATAAATTAAATTTTTTTCTTTCAATGCACTATGTCAAACGTTACATTCACCCCAAACTAATTTGTAATAAATTATACAACACCAACTAGACGTATGATACACAGAAAATTGACTTTTTGTAAGTTACATGCAACAACAACATGGCGTACATTACACACAACACTAATGTTTCTACAAAACATCATTTTACTGTTATAATTATTTAAATGAGATAATTATAACCTAGATGTTAAAATTAGTTATATGAATAGTAATAAATACTTTTCAATACTTTTTAATTTTTTTATCTAAATAAAACATATTAATAATGAAAGATATTTTTTGGTAAAGTCCTTATATGTTTAAAAATACCATTTTCTCAAATGAAATGCTTTTAGTGTCCTTCCATGAAAAAAAAATATAATTAATTTTAGAAACATTTAGAAATTTAATTTTTTGAAATAAACTTAATTTTTGAATTTATAATGTCGAATTTATATTAGGTAATTTTTTTTGGACTTTTCTGAGAAACTTCATTTTTGGATGAATAGTGAAAAATACCGAATTTTAATTCAAAATTTCATTTTCATAAAATTTAATTATAATGTAAAATTATATTTTAATTTTGTTTAAAAGTTCAATTAAATAATATTTTAATCAATCAACCCAATTTTGGTCATTGTAATACATTTCACTTTGAAATTTAATTTAAAAAGATAGCAAACTTTTGATCATTTTTATTTTAAAAACCCAAAGTGTTGGCCATCAACAGAATTATTTTTAAATTAATTTATACCAATATGTGATTTTAAATTGGAAAAATTGATTCAATATTTGGAATAAAAATAATTTATATTGTATAATAATTTCAAATAATTTTTGACAAAAAAGATTAGTGGATGTGATTAAAGTTAATTACAACGATTAAGGTTAAATTAAGCATAACAAGGGACTAAAATATAACCTTAAGGCCCAAAAAGACCTATAAAATTATCCAAAATCCAATTTATGAAAATATTTTGACCATATCCTCCATTTTATCTACTTTTTCTTTTTATTGGGTCCACTTGCAAGATGAAAAACGTGGGTGAAATTCTCTCTTAAAATAATTACAATAGTGCCACTCCTTCATTATAAAAGGCCCCCTCATCTCCCTCTTCTTCAAACCTCTCAAAACACATAGGTTCAGAAAATATTTTTCCAATATAATTCAAAAAACTCCTCCCTTCCTCCTAGAAGCCTCTCCTAGGGCAGAAAGAAATCTAAGGAAATGTTTTGGCCCAAACCAAAAAGGAGTTACCCGATTAAGAGGTAATGTGTTCTCTCAAGATCCTTTATTTTATTTTATATATCCACCCCTACACTCTCTTTATTTAATTACTATATCCAAAAACAAATATCTTCAATATTATAGGATGTTTTTATGCTAATTTTTAAACCTAAACTTACACTCACTTCCATCTAATGGGTAACGAACTTACCGTTTACGTGTACGACAGATTACCACCTCACTAAGTAATGATAATTTATTTTTTCTTTATAGTCTCTAATGGTGGAAATTATGGAAGACACTCTTTTTATATACGTAATATATTATATTTATTATGTCTTTAATCTTATGTATTCCTTTTACAACACATATCTTTCTTACTTTCCATTTGGTTTAAAAATGATAATTTCATTTGAGGAAGTGTGGACTACTTCCTCTCAAAGCGATGTGATTCATTCACACACTACATGGAATGTATTAAAGATGGATTTAGTTAACTTATATGATGTATTTATATAATAATTATAATTAAACAATGATATATATACAGATATATACACATATGTCATTTACATTCTTTCTTTCAATACAACAATAAAAATAGAAACAACGTTCATGCATATGTACGACTTACCGTCTCTATGAACGGTGTATTCCATTTCATAAATATATATTATATAGATTATTATAATACATGTATACTAAATATAAATGATATTTATATTATGGTTTAAATTCTATAATCATGATATAAGTGCAAGGAACAAATATATAACAGATTGAGACACATGTGAAGAACAAAGCAGATATTACCCAAAGTGAAACCTTAACATAGAATTGTTAACCAGTGGGTAATATAAGGTCATGATAAAACCATATACATTATTATATATATAATAATATGGTTCTATAAAATATTTATAATAAATTTATTTTTATTAAATAGGTGTTTTGAACAAGTATGATGAGCTTCAAGACACAAGGTAAGGAGATTTCATCTCACTTTTTATTTCCATGAGATAATGCTTTACTCACCACCCATTCCTTTTGTGTGGTGTTTCTACATAACATGAATGTATTAAATTATTATTATACTTAAATTTATGGATATTTAGATATCTATTATATGATATTTATTTCATGGGATTTACATTTCAAAAGATACCAAATCTGTAAAATAGTTTTGTCTCAATTTTCATTCTTTGAGACTCTTGTTTTATTATGCAGCTCAATTATATTCAAGGTGTATATACTTCCATTTTACTTGTTATATCATGAATATACTTTTTATTATTTTTTTAAGCTTCATGTAATTCCATTTTCTTACATGGAGAGTGTGATCCCAAGTAACCATGTGGTAAGATTTTATTGAAACAATCTCATCACTTTTCATGATTGTTAATGTTTATGATTCCTTTTATGACATATTAGGATAAATATCTCAAGAAAAATCATGAATTTTCTTTTTATATGGTTATTAAACATATCCTTATGTACTGGTACTATTGTCCCACTCTTTTGTACTTAAGGTAATGTTTTAATTAAAATCCCATTGTATCTCTCTTCAGTTAGAAATTTATTGTATTCAAAAACCATGTTTTCAAAAATGATTTCAAAAGATATTTGAGTACCATTTTCAAGGAAAAAAGATTTTTATTTTTTTTATTTTATTCAAATATTCCTTTATATGTATTCAAAAAAAATTCAAATAAATATATTTTTCAAAAGGTTTTATGTTTAATAAAAATTTTCAAAGAAGAAACTATATTTTCCTCAAGAAATGTTTTTAAAAGATATTTAAAAATTATTTTGCATATAAGATAACATACATTGGTGTTACTCATGACTTTTTGGGGAACTTTTTCAATATTTATGTACATATTTTTCTATGAATTAATTTTTAATGGAATATGTTTATGACACGTGTTTCTATTTCCCAGTTTATATGATTTTGAAACACGGTTATTTTCATGGGTTAGGTTTATGATGAAATGATTATAGAACCTGTATTATTCCACAGGTTATGATATGATAACTTATTTATAGTACCCATTTCATTTCATGGCTTACGATATGATTTTTAATGATCTTTTGGCACATGTATGTATAAATTTATTATGATATTGGTGAGACATATATCTATCTCCGATATAATGGGAATGATTTATATCAAATGAGATAGACTAAGATGGTCTTGGGAGTGAACCTTGACAACTAAAATGGAAATGGAATGGGACCGTGACTACCAAGATGGTATGGGGATTAGACCCATAATACCCATATGGCCTTAGTAGCGATGACTTGGATACTATGGAAATCATATTATATGCTTATGTGTCTTCCATAGTTCCATGTATTATTCCTATGTTTTGCTTTCATGGACTACGTTCTTTATTTCCTTATGATTCATGTATTATGAACTGCCAATCCTTATTCCATGATTCATGTATATGATCCTTGATATGTAGGTTATGATCTTCTATTTTCATTATCATGTTATCATACCATTATACTTAATATTATGCATACATATCTCCCTCATTTACCCTTACTGAAAATTTGAGCTCACCGCTTTTTATGCTCCCTTTCCCCAAGTTATGAAGTATTATGTTTGATGAGTCTAATAAGGGTAATAGTCAAGAAGAACCTAGTGGGAGATGATGTATCTCAATTATATACCTGTGTATTTGTTTCCATGTTTCCAAAGGCACTAGACTAGTACAGACTTTCAGTGTCTATTTGTATAAGGTTTTAAGTATTCTGAGAAAGTTATGTAATGTTAACTTATGTCAATTATATGCCTCTATAGCTGGTATCAGAGTATAGGTTTATTTAATCTTTGGATGCTTGGATGAGAAAACCTTAGTGGGAACCCTATGGACATGTCTAGGGATAAGTATAAGGATAAGGAAAAGTATAGAAAAATGTCCTGGAATTTTGGTAAAGGATAGAGTGAGTGATTTACTATAAATACATCAGTGTATAGATACAACAAGTGGATGTGGCTCTGGAAAAAATGTACATAGGGGTAACAACTCCAACAAAATGTTTCAAGTCTGACTCAAGGTAATCTGGTACACAAAAACAGGCCTTGATCCACACCTGGTTTGACACTCTTGAGGGATATGCTTTGAGAATTAACAAGCTCTTCATAAAACATCATGATGTATTTAAATAAAAGTTTCATATGAATAACCTATGATAAACCTAGGTGTCCGAGATTAAGAAAGGTGTCATAATTTAGACATCATAAAAGTGACTTTCATGATTGTGTGGTTCCTCAATTTGATAATTTTTTCTCACTCTATGTTTCTAGTTTTAGTCAATGGATGTAACCCAAATGAATTGTGTTAATAGTGATTACGATGGAAAATGCAATGAATTTCCTCCCGAGAAACCAAATTCTATGTGATCTAGAATGAAAATACCTATTTATATGATCACACAACTATCTAAAGCTATGAATCATGGTGAAATTCTAAATGATCAAAGGAGGGAACAACATTATGATGATTCTTTTATGAGGCAATGTCCACATTCTTTTAGAGGGTCTTCTGGTCCACTTGTTTCTAAACGATGGATTAGTACTTCTTAAAATATATTCTCTATTCTCTAGTGTTCAGAGCATGAGAATTTCATCCTGGTTGTCTATCAATTAGAAGGTGAAGTAGACCAGTGATTGAATCTAATAATGAATATGAGATAGGAAGATGAGATTTAATCCATGAATTGGGATGAGTTGATGAACTTATTTTTCAATAATTACTTTCCTTGGATTCTTCATACCAGTATGGAGAAATAGTTACTTGAGTTAAACCAAATGGATTTTGAATCCGTTGGTACTTACGAGGCTAATTTCATGAGGCTTGTGAGTTATGTTTGATGAATTATCATTGAAACAAAAATTAATGTTGAAAGATTCTTTAGTGTCTTAAAGATAAGTATCAGAAGGTTGGTGTCCATAAGATACATTAGAATCTATAAAGATATTATGCATTGTGAAGTAAAGTCTAAAATAGAGGTTTGAGCCACGTATTAATCTCATGGTTTTGACAAGAATTTGAAGATGGAGTTTAAAGGAAAATCTATAAATCATGAAGAAAAGAAAATGAGATTTTCTTTTATGCTCTAAGTGTGGGAAGAAGCATGGTTGAAATTTCTTTTAGGGGTATAATAAATGTTTTAAGTGTGGATGGGATGGCACTGGGCATTTGATTTCCAAAGAGATGCGAAAAAGTTAGCTAAAATTATGAATGGGTGAAAAGAACCATTCAGTGTACCTCCCATGATTTGATGCTAAAAGTGTAAGGAGAACAATAATTATTCTAACCACTACCTAAACTCAAGGGCTGGTGAAGATGATTGACATCAATAAACTATTAAGATGAGGGATAAGGGGGGAATCTCATTCAATCACTATTTAAGATGAGGTATGAGATAATGGTGTTATGAAAGTACACTTACCATCCATTCTATAATAGCTAATGTCATATTTGATTCTGGATCTACCCACTCTTTCATATCTAAAGAATTTTCTCAGGGTATTAAGATTCCTCCAAAATAATTAGTTGTGGAATTATTATTGTAAACCCCTAATCATATGATGATTTATTTCTCAGGGTATTTTTTAAAAAAATGGATTGAAAAAACAATAAAAAATATATATTCTATAAAAAATTACATAATTTATGTTATTGTTTAAATGTTACTTAGGGTTAGGTTCTTTTTATTTCTTTATTTCTCCAATGTTTTCTAAAATAAAAAAATTTCTTATTTTAGTATATATTCCCCTATATTTTAGTATACAAATTATCATATTTCAACATCCTATCCCGAAAATATTTTATTTTTCACAGTTTACAAATTGTATACAATGTCCCATTTTTATTTACATATTATCTAAGGAAAATATATATGCTAATATTTTATATACATTATCCAAAATAAAAAATTTCTATATACATATAATGAACTATTTTTTGTTCATATTATACCAACATATATTTAGTACATAGAATTTTGATTCTTCTCATTTACTTGAATTATATTTCCATCTATTCACTTAATATGAGTTATTTTTCTTCAATATTTATGATTTAGATTATAATTATTTTCTTCTTTTTTTATTTAATAATAGATATTATTTTTATATGGATGAATTTAATAATTTCATTACCCTTCTTACTATATCTTTTCAAAGATGTCAGACATGAATTTTAATTCCAACTCTACTTCTATAGAATGAATATTTCAGAGACGATTAATGAACCTGAATAACAAATATATTGATGATACATGTTTTCAACCCTACATGAATAATAAATTCTCATTGTATAATATTTTTCATAATTAATGACTACCAAGATAGTCAATTCTAGTATATCAGCTGCTTCAAGTTCAATACTTAAAACTAATTATATATTTCATATAATTCATATGGATTATACATCGATCGCTAATTGATCTTAAAAAGTTCATTTCATTTTTCTTTATCATTTATATTATTAAATCATTAGTTTACTAGAATATTTCACTTAGTATAATTTAGATTTTTGAATAATATATTGAAATCAACATTTTCGTTACTAATTAGAAAAATAAATTCATAGATAATGATAAACTTCAATAGTATATATTTTGAAAAATATATTTTATTAAAAATCATGATGTTAGAAAATATTCCATCAAATTATAAGTATTTTTTTAAATTAATTTATGGATTTCAATGAAATATTTAGAATATTAAAAATAATTCAGATAGTGTATTAATTAAAATATTTCTTAAAACTAATAAGTCAATATTATTCTAAATATAGCTTCTAGCTTGCATATGATGTATTATACATTCCAACACAATTTATTATTACCAATGAAACCATTTTCATAAAAAATAAATGCGTACCATCCCTCAATAACTTTCATTATAGATTACTTACCTTACTGAATACTATTTACACATCCGATAAACATATTACATGAACTGTTTGATTGAAAAAAATATTATTGTGAAAACATTCAATATATTTATAATAAATATTAGGGTATTATTTATGAAAACATTCAATATATTTATAATAAATCATTTATAATTGAAAATATTGAAGACATATTTGATTATTATAATTTAATATAATTATTTATTTTTAAATAAAAACATTATACAACTAAATTTATTCCCCCAAAATAAATAGTTATTATTCCATTTGAATAATATATTAACATCTATCAATTTATGAGAATAATTTTTCTCAAAAATATTTCTACTATAAAATTTTTTTTTCCACCTTTTGAAAAAATAAAATATGGGATCCAGTAATTAAAAATGTTTAGGTTGATGTAGAATATATACGCGTTGATTGATGATATATATATTAAATACATGTTCAATTTTTTTTAGAATTAAATAATTTTTTCCAGATTCTAATCCTATTACATAAACTATAGAATTATTATATATTATTATATGATTTACTGATAAACATTCACCATATTCTTTAATTTCTCTGTCCAAACTCCCCTCCTGACTATTCCAGCGATTGAGATTCCCCACCACCATATCTCGCAATATCACACACCAACGTTGTCTTATTTTTCCTGTGTGAACAATCCCATATTCATGTGTTTTCCTAGACTAGAAGTATCTAGAAAATATAACTTTATATTCTAATTAAAATATTTCATTCATATAACTCTTCCACTTCGTCATTTTTTTTCTAGCATGATTTTTTTTGTGGATTGGGAGATATTATTTGAATTTAATCACAATAGTGGAAAACCATATGTTGTGTTTTGATGTTCATATAAAAATTTATTTCATTAATAGTTAAATAAATTGAATTATATTTCTGTTTTGTTTTATTATTTCCTATGGGATTGAAATTATTCATTATTTCCCACATGATTTTTGTTTTCTCTACTCATCCTTCTTCATTAAAATTTAAAAAATTTATTTGTGAATTAAAAATCCTTAACATAAGGAATATTTGAATTTTAAATTATAACTATAAATTTCATCATGATTCCAATTATTTAATATCATTATATATAAAATGAATATCATATGTACTCTATGAATTTTGGGGAGTAACGTTATGTTATTGTAAAAGTTATAAGAAATTTTAATTCTTTTCACATACTTCATGTTATACTTTATACCTCTATATCCAAAATATATATTCTCTTTTTAGTAAATATTATTTCATTTTAGAATATTATAATAATTCAAATGATCCATTCTTAACTCACATAATAACACTAATTTTCAAGGTGTTTTGGATTAAGGTGATTTATTTTTTCATTTCTTCCAATTGTCCAAATTTTTTATTTTGATATATAAGTGGGTATGTTATAGTGATAAAAATAACCACTAAATATGAATGGATTTATCCTTTTATTCTTGAATTATTAATGTCATGACATATTTTCAGGTCTTATAGAAGAAAACATATCATAAATATTATTTGTGATAAATATATTTTTAACCAACACTCTATATATGTTTTTGTAAAACCATGATGTATCATTACCCAATGGTGCAATGAAGATTAAAAATTTAAATTTTATAAAATCATTCCAACATAATGGGGAGATCATGGACTCTTAGGATCATTTTCATAGTGAAAAAAATTATTCTCTAAAATATAAATATTCATTAGTGGTTCATCATTATCAGGATCCATTTAACATTCCCAATATTTCTCAAGAAGTGACATTCATTGAAACTACATTTTGATGATATTTGGCCAATGATTTTCTGCAAATTGGAAAAAATTAAAAATTATCATATTCATATATCTAGAGAAAACAAAAATAATATTGATATTTCTTAAAACAATAACCAATAAAATTATAATTATATTATCTCATAGACTTAAAATCAGGAAATGATATTGTCTTCCCATTTTTAAAACAAAATATAAAATATGGTTACCTTCTTATACATATTCCTATTGAAACATATTGGGATAATTTGGATTTGTAGTACAATATATTTATTTAACCATTTAATTTATGTTTCCCTAATTTCATTTCATTTTTCCTATAGACATGAATTTCTCAGTTTCGTGAGAAGCCGGTGATGCATGTTGAGTGTAAATTGAGTGTTGATTCTATTTGAAATTATATTTTTATACTATGATCTCTTGCATTATGAAAAATATTACTAATTTTATGACTCTAATAAATATATGTTTCCTAAATCTATACCTCTCAATAAACACTTCATGTTATAGAAATAATAAATAATAGTTCAAAACCAATTTTCATATGATTTTAATCTCTATATTTAAATTATTATAATTCACAAAATTTAATATCTATATTGATATTATTATTTTCTTTCATTTTACATATTTGTTTTATAGTTATTATATATTAACTTTGCTCATGAAAATGTGATTTTTAATGTTTATATGATATTACACAACTCTAATCCTCTATGGATTGATATACTAACTTGTTAATCCTTTCCACCTATTATGGAGAGACACAAATTTCTTATTTGACTCTATATGGACTACTCTTTCCTATATATTATTAAATAAAAGACAACAAAATATTTCATGTCGTTTGGTACGTTCTAATTAATCATTTTACTTATTTTACACTCCCATTGTGGAAACAATAAAATCCAGAGGATTTATTAATTAAAAATTATTTATATTATTACATTATACATAAATAAGTTATATATATTTTGTTATTAATTATCATTTACATTATTTATATTATATGGAATAATTAGTTCTATATACATTACATAATAAATCTTTATATATTTATTTAGTTATGATCTTAATTTCTGGTTAACACATGTTTAATATTCCTAACATATCAAACAAACACCTAAATCATCTATGAGTGATTATCATACTCCAAAAATATTTTATATGAACCAAAATATTTAATTGAGAAAAATTATTGTTTATAGGTGACTAATTTTTTTTTGAAAACTTTCCTACATTTAATTAATAGAATTCAATTATTTTTATTTTAATTTTTATATAATAAAAAATATGTTCCTATAACTACATTCGAACTATTTTTTAATGGTGTTAAATTATATAATAGTAATAATTATGCTGTGTCAATGTTTCATGACATTTATATTTAAAGTGTTTCTATATAAATATTTCCATTCTACATATTGATATATTTCTATAGCCCTTTTTATAATGTGTATCAAATAGTGACTCAAAATTTTGTATATTATAAACGAATTTTTCTAGCTTTGTAGGACCAGAATAAATTTGAAAATACTATTATAAATTTAATTATATTGAATAATGTATTCCATTATTAAATAAGTTCATCTTTATATATAAATTTATTAGTGTTTCTGAACCACATTAATACTTATATATTATTATATAGGTATCCAATATGTACAACAATTCATACATTATAACTCAAATTTAACAATATTTAACTATATATTTATTGAATTTATACATATCAGATTCAAATCAATTATCATAGGTGAAAAGTTGTATCATAGATAGAATTGTTCAATTATAAATATTGTATTATTTATATAACTAATTTGAAATATATAATTACATATAAATAAAAATAACCACATACAACTATTATTCTATCTAAACAATGTTATTAACTCAATAAAATAACAATGTATGATGAATATATTTAGATAAATTACACAATTTTACAGTTTTGAATTTAATATATATATATATATATATATATTATTTATTTAGAACATCATTCAATAATTTCTTTTCTCAATTTCCATGTAATATATTACATCAACCAAAAAATTAATAAAGATTTTTTTGAATACATAATTATTTGGGGTTAGTGTTTGATATACATTAAATATCATGAACATAATTTATTTATATGTGCATATAAATGAACTAAAATTATAACAGTAATTAACTTTATTGGGTATTCATATAGGTCTTATCCCGATTTCCAATAGTCTAGTAAGTTCCTCAGTAAGTGTTAATTGTTGAGACCATCAAATTGAGCTGTCGAATTCTCATTGCAACTAATTTTTTCAATCCTTGAATTTTTGTTTGTAAATATTAAAAAAAGAAATATATTAATACGTTTTGTTATTTTTTTTATGTAAGTGCGGAAAATTTGATGATTTCGTAGTCATTTTGTTGTAATAATCATTTTTTGACAAGTGTACTTAATCAAAAGAATTGTAATTATACACTATTAAATGTTTGGAACACATTTCTTTTCTTCAATTTTATAGTTTTTGTATTTAAAAAATAGTTTGGAATTGAACATAATTGAATAGTTGATTTCAATAAATTGAAAAATGTTTAGATATTTATATTTTATATACAAATGTTTATGTCTATAAAATATCTCTTATTAATTAAAATACCATTATTAAATGATAACATTATAGTTTTTTAATACATACCGTTTAGAAATTATTTCACGACATTTAATTCTAGTCCCTTATAGTTTTTCTAATTTAACATTAATTCATACTTAAAAACATCACTAATTTAACAGTCATTGGTTTACCCAACTATACAGAAACATATTCCTTTATATATTATCAATCTTTAAATTTTATTCATATTTAAATGATTTTAAATTATTATTTATTTTATGTAATAAATTATAATAAATAAAATTAAAATGTTTTTACATGTTTTATTATCTTTAATATGTATTTTATCATTTTCGACATTTTCTATATCGTAATTTTCTAAAAATTTTATAAAATTTTTTTTTTATAGATTTTTGACATATCATGTCTAGTGAATATTTTATTTTTATATTTTTGTTTTTTGTTTTCTATGAAATAATTATATAAAGATCATACTCTCAAAAAATTTTATTTATTTCTTCTATAAAGAATATATTAATAATTTAATAAGATAAAATTATTTTCTTCCAATGTAATTCTATGACTATTTCATATAGTTCATAAAATTAAGAAAATATTTAATTTGTTTACTATATTATTAGATTATATTATTTCATATACTTAATATTATTTAATTTTTACTTTTCTTGAATGTTGATTTTGTTGAAATGGAAAATGATTTCTCTTGGATTGGTTTTTTAGTAATAAGAATTTATGGACCCCTCATTACCCTTGCATAAGAAGATGTTTGGGAAACCATGATGATAAAGAATAATGTCACAAAGTAAATAATAATAAAAATTAATTATGGTATGAAACATATAACAATATCACATTATATATATCAAATCATTTTTATAAAATTGATGTTTTCATTCTGAACATGTTGATTACATTGTGGATTATCATTTTGCAGGGATAATTAATGATGTTATAAAGTAGAGAGGATATTATACCGCATTGAAATCATGAAGAATGGAACAAGAATTTTCTTTATCTATAAAGTAATTAATTAGAATCATATACATGTATTTCCAAAACATTCAATGCATTATATAGAAGTCGTTTATTTTTTGAGTTTTTTATTACACATTAATAAACATACATTGGAATATTATTGTTTCATTGAATTAATATAACTTCTATTTATATATGCATAAATAGAAAATGTAATGTAAAATCCCTTATGAAATGTCAATATTTTTCCACAATAATGAATTTTATAACATTATATGTTCTTTATTGTTTTGAGAAATTTTCCATGTTCATTGCATTCATTTTATTATGTTGTTGATTTTCACCTTAGTAAAGATGTGGATGTAAATCCATGGAAGTTATCGCTTACTTTAATTAGTGTGGTGTTCCCACATTAATCCATATTTATTCATCATTTTATTAGTCTATAATTCTTGAATGTTTTATTTTATATAATTTTTCTTTTTGCATGTTCCATTTGATTCCATTTACAATATTGTTACAATAAATTTTTTCAGAACCATATGTTTATATTTTAATGTTTCCAATTTATTTTGTTCATTTTATGAATATTTTATTCAATATTGAAAAATAAATATGATATTATTTTTAATTAACAATGAAGCTGTTATATTTACCAAACAAATGACTCACATTAAATAAATAAAAAATCTAACATTCTATTTTCATAATATCGTTTGAATTTACAATTTCATATTCCTATTATTTAAATTTATAAAATGCTCACAATTTATGATATCATGTGAATTTATTATTACATAATCCCATTCATATTCTATATCTCTACTATCTACAATTACAATATGGATACAATTCACACTATATGTGTACTGGTATATACAATATACGTACAACATGTATATACTATGTATACAGTTGGGATATGATGTTTTAAACTAAATTCACAAGTATTATTACACTATGTATGCATTGTTTTAAATTTCAGGCACATCATTATTTATTTTATATTATATAAATTATTCAATATTATAATCCAATTACACCCTTGCCTCATTGATATACATTCAATATGAAATTGTGGTATGCATATATTTTATATGCTAATCTTCATACAATTTTTATAATTTGTTAACTATATGAAATTAGAGTATTCATAACACAATAACCAATTAAAAATTCATTAGATTTATTAAATTGTATATAATTTTTTTTATAATCATATTAAAAAAAATTAATAATGTTTTTACACCTATATGGACATTCATTAATTATTGAAATTATATATATATATATATATGGATATTATTATAATGTTTTCATACAATTCAATTAGTAAAAGTACACATGTGTTCATATTTTTATAGTATAAAATTATAATCTATACATTTTGTAAATACCACATACATAAACAATTAGTATAAAAATCAATGTATTTTGTTCAGATATAATTATTTAATTTTCATTTAAGCATTTTTATTATCATTATATTATATCTCAAATATTTTTAATATAAAAATGTATTTTTAATTATTTCATAATTCTTAAACTTTGTATATGAATGATAATAGAATTGAAATGGGACACATTTCTTTGTATGGAATGTTTGATAAGCTCTAATGTTATAAATTTTATTTTATTAATATATAATGATAATAAATAAAATAAAATATCCCACCCAATTATGATGCATATCATATGAAATATACTATGTCTTTGGGGAATTATCTTGATTACCATCTTAATATATGATAAAAAGTAGAAATAAATAATTTACCGTTATTTTTTTGAATGATTTTCATGTATAATAATAATTTAAAATATTTTTATTTCTCCATATATGTATTTCAAAATTATGATTGTACTCAATGTAAAAAAGAGTGAAGAAAAACATTAATATTAATATCATTTGATATATTTGATATAGAGTCCTTTTATTATAAAAGAAGATAGTTGTGAGGTTTTTTGTTCGAGATGATTCCAAAATGAAAAAAATAATATGTACACATCATATAACTGCTAATAATTAAAAGAAGACACATATATTATGGATTTATTCCCGAAAAGCATACAAGTTCTAAAATAAGTTACTACGTGTTACATTATATTTTTTTCTATATATGTACTATATGTTTTTACTTCTAGAATAATGTTTTTAATAAAAATTAGATAATAGATTCGACAAATATGATGACTAAGAATAGTATTATCATTCATTACTATATAAACATTCATATACAACACTAAATTAATCATTTCAAATGATAAAATTGAATTTAAATTCTATGAGAATTCAAAGAGAGAAGATTCTATTAGTGATAAAATGATCTATAATTGCCTCATCTATCATCCCTACAGAAAAATTATATGTAATGACGTTTAGCAATTTCTCTACATCACCATAGAACATAAAAAATGGAAAAACAATAATGAAGAAAATATCATTTAAAATCTTACAATAATCAAATATTACACCATAATACATGATTAATATATTAAAAATAAACACAATTAATGATAAACATATTACATTGAACAATATTAAACATAAAAAACATTTTTATTCAAATATCATTTAATTTACATTATACCATAATTTCAATTCAAATATTATAATGAATTATAATTTTTTTTTGGTATTGTAAAATTATATTATAATAATAAATATTACAACCACAATAATAAAAAACTCTGATAACATGATTTAACCACAAGAAACCATATCTCATTAAAAATCATGTTCTAGCAATAAATTCATTTTCTTCATTGAAATTAAATAAAAATATAAATAAATTATAATGTCAATTATATATAATCTATTTTAAATGCTAAATGAAATTTTTTATAACATAAGAATTTCTATCATGATGAGAAATACATGTATCATATTGAAGTGATGAATGAATAATACAGATTAATAGTGACAAAAATATCATTTCCATATGTTTTTGAACTAATTTAAGACTATTTGTTTTTTTATGAGCTATACATATAAATTTTCTCACTTATAAATAACTTTTAAAAATATGAAACCATACATTCAATAACATAGTGAAATCCAATCATCAAATTTATGCTTGATTGATTGAAAATGATAAAAATTATTAGATTATAATTGATTTATATTTAAATTCTATTTAAAATAAACTATTTTGTTTTGACCAATTTATTAGGGATATGTTCTTTTGGAAAAAATAAAAAGGTGAAATTGTAATTTTCATCTTACTAATCAAAATGAGCATAAATATTATAATCTATGGAATATTATAGAACAAAATGAAACTATGGAAAATTTTAATTTGTTTTCAAGTCAATTTGAGGAAATTTTATAAGTTTTGACACCGTGATGGGTGATAAGACATTCGAAGAGAAATATAAAGGGGAAATTTTACTATAGATCATTCTATGAATGTATTGTTACTTGATTGATTCTTGATTTATTCATATAGATCAAAAATGATATGGGGATCAATTTACTATATTTCTATGTAAATAAGATGTTGTTTTCTTAGTTTTCACGAATTTATGGATGATATATCAATTCAATAGAAGTAAAAAATGTGAAATGGAATGTTGGGACATTCCCATAATTATGATAATTAGATTAATGTGTATTCAATTGCATAAAATAAAAAAATTCCCATAGATCATTATCTTATTTTTTATGAAAATAATTACACATTTCTTTATTTTGACCCCATTTAAGAGAATATTTAATTAAATAAATGTTATGGTGAAACAAAAATATTGATCAGGTCGATATATTTAGGCATCATATTGAAGTGATGTTGATTCGAAAAGATCATAATTTACATAAAGATAATTATCAATTTTATCCCCAATACAATATTTTTTAATTTTTTATATCCCAACATAGGTTATTATTATTTTATTAATTGGTGTAAACAATATGAAATTTTTCACGACCCATCCCTCGGGGCCTGTTCTATGACTACCCCAAGAATTCCTTCCATTGGCCAGTGGCTAGAAACTAGCTCCAAGACGTAATTCCATAAATCTGGGAAGACATTTCCTTTATAAACTCTAAGAAAACACAACATAGCACACAACTGGATACATAACACAAAGTAAACTGTATAAACAAGTGTGATGAAATGTAAAGGGGATGGAAATACATGCCCAACTCGAATGTACAAGTAACTATAAGTAGAAGTACAACTGAAGAAAGGGAAAACCATTGTTGGTTTGTCCACCGAGATTCCAACCAGAAGGGTAGGTATAGATAGCCTCCTCAGTAATCCACGTCCGTCAGTATCCTCTGTGTACCGACACATTGTAAGGACCACCTCCCAGTACCGTCCAGTCTGGGTACTCTCAGCCTCAGTCAGTGTTATCTATCATCTGCAATGAACACAATGAGGGGCAGGCATAGCTCGTGTAGGGGTGAGTAAAACGATACTCAGTAGGGACCCCGAGCCCCCCCATGGTCTCCCAGATTACACTAAGGATAAACCACAGTAGTTAGGATACAATCACAAAGAATCATCGAACCCTACTTTGGTATATTCCCTTACATATTCCTAAGTAATTCAAATACAATATGGATCCAACTCTTGAGCCCATGCACAACCAGTTCCATGAAGGAAGAAAGATAACTCATTGATTTCAACACATAGTCAAGGCTCAGCTCACCTAGATATACAACTTATATAGAGTGATATATATTATTAAATGTAGCAACTGAATCATCTACTCTGTCGAACCCATGTAGGATCTCGGTACAGTAATCAGAGATGTCGAACCAACATAGGATCCTGGAACATTAATCAAAGCTTTCCAACACACGTAGGATCCTGGAACAGTAATCAGAGTTGTTAAACTCACGTAGGATCCTGGTATATTAGTCAGAGCTGTCAAAACCACATAGTATCCTTCTATAGTAGTCAGCCCATGTAGGAACCCATTATCACCAAGAATCCAGCCACATGGTTCCTGCATAAAGCAAGCTTGATTCAAGGATGGTTTGCTCCTAAATCCACGAGTTAATACATCTACCTGCACTAAGTCCCATGTTTATGTTTCTAAAAGATCCATCTTTTCATAGTAAATCAAACGTGACATACAACATTTTAATCGGACACACAGTTTAAGAGTTATTGGAATTTCTATTCCGAGGGCCCATGGGGATTTATGTTCAATCCAACCAGCCATACCCCATATGTGTCCAAACCTCATGTTGGGTATACCAAAAGAACCGTCTCCCTCCATAGTTTCTGTTTCCATAGACGGTTATTCAATCAGATGCTCATAGGTCATGTAACGAGAAAAAGAGTGGAAATAGGTCAAAGAGGGTCTGGGTCCGGTCCGGCCCAGTCAGACCAACCTGGCCAGACCGGGGCCCACTCCTTCGGTGGCGTGATTGCACAACCCCAGTACACACAGCCGACCAATGTGTCAGCCTACCTTCTCATCATCACAGGTGACGTTCACCTGTTCCGACTACTTATGAACCTTCAGCGGGACACCTGACGAGTTTTGGTGGCCCGATTCTCATTCTGGAAGTAGCTGCACACACGTCGGGGCGTTGCCTTGGATCTGTGACCATCGTTGAAGAAGTTCTCTCAAACCAATCTTGTGCCGCGATTAGAGTCAAAATCCACAAAGCGATAATGAGGGTCCAGGCTATATTCATTCGACCAACACCCTCTGCATTAGAGTGATAGCATGCGGCTTCCAATCATAATCCACAAAATAAAACGAAGAATGAGAAACAATTAACTAAGCTCAAACCCCTACCTCAGATTCATTGTTGTCGGGAAAGAAGATGAAGAAGCCAAGGATGACGTCGTCGGTGTTCTTCAAGGACAACACATTCTCCCTTGTTCCAGTAGTAGATCAACGAATAAGAAGAATATGTTCATCGTTGGCGGAAGAAGAGTTCTTTCTCCCCGATTTTCTCATTCAACCAAAACACTAATTCCTGCAACTCTGAAAGGAGGGGAAAAAACACATCAATTTGAGGAGTCTCCCCCTACTCACATAATTTAATGAAATAGGGGGGTTTCCAAGTATACGTGTGGGGGTTTTTCTTGGGTGGACCCCACTTTAATTCAAAAATATTTGAATAAATTAAAATTTTAAGTCTTAAAAATTTTATTGTATTCCACCCCTTTTTTAATTCTCCACGAAAGGTTCGAAAAACAATATCCATTCACAACCAAACACATTTGAGGTAATGGTCCTTTTAAGCAATCACCGGCGTTGCAAGTTCAATGGTGCCCTCATATTTCAATTTCGAGCATCAGATTAATGGTTACCAAAACCCCTATGAAGTTCACTAAACATACTAACAAACTTTGGATAAACATTCCCAGCACTTAGAGACTCATAATTACATGAACTACGAAACCACAGACTCAAAAAAAATTCATATAATTTTTTTATAAAAAATAAATGGATTTTCGGGTCTTTACATTCTCCCCACCTCAGATATTTGCATCCACGAAATCCATAACTCAAATACTAGGAAAACAAATGGGGGTACTGAGAATGAATCTAAGCCTTCAAATCCCATGTGCTCTCCTGGAGGTTCTTTTGATGTCATCACACACGCACCAGAGGTATCGATCGCCCACGAAGGGCTCTCTCATGTCGATCCACGATCTCCACTGGGACCTCAAAAAATGTCGCCCCATCGTCGATGTCAAGATCGCCCCAGTCTATGATGTGAGCAGGATCATGCACGTATCTCCTCAGCTAGGATAAGGTGAAAACATCGTGAACCTGGTGCCATTGAGGGAGATGTTCCAAGAGTTAAGACACCTCTCCTACCCTACTGAGGAACTGGAATCATTCATTGAACCTTTTAGATAACTTGCCTCCTAGGCCAAATATCCATATATCTTGTCAAGGAGAGACCCATATAAATTTGTGGTCGTCATCACCAAACTCCATAGGTTTCTGCCTCATGTTCGCATATGACTTCTTCCTGCTCTGTGCAGTCTTCATCCGCTCCTGGATGATCTGCACATTCTCGGTGGTATCACGTACTATCTCTGGTCCCACTAGTACTGACTCTCCTGGGTATGTACAGCATAGTGGCGATCTGAATGGTCGACCATACATGGCCAAAATAGGTCACATCACGATAGTGGAGTGATAGATATTATTGTATGAAAACTCTTCTAGAGGCAAGTGATCCTCCCAGCTGTGACTGAAGTTTCGGACGTAGTCACATAGCATGTCCTCGAGAGTCTGATGGTCCGCTCAGTCTGGCCATCCGTCTAAGGATGGAAGGCAGTGCTCAAAAGAAGCTACATCCAAAAAGCCTCCTACAATCCCATACATAGTTGAAAAGTAAAACATGCATCATGATCAGAGACAATCGTCTAATGTACCCCATGAAGTCGTACAATCTACTTCATGTAGAGGCGTCTCAATCTCTTCACTGAACCCTGCTCTCAGATCGGTAGGAACTGGGCCGACATAGTGAGTTGGTCAACAATTATACAGATGGAATTGTGACACCTTTATGTATGAGGGAGTCCTGTCATGAAATACATGGATATCCCATCCCACTTCCACTCAAGGACCTCTAAATTTTGAACCATGCATGTTGGTGTATGGTGCCCCCCCTTCACATAATGACATGTGAGGCCTCAAGAGAGAAACTCTACTACTGCCTTCTTCATACCTGGCCACTAGTGATGATGTCGATGGTCCTGGTGCATCATAGCAAATCCTAGATTTACAGCTAGAGGTTATGTGTGGAACTCCATCGACACTTCCTCCTGAAGTGACGCTGGTACCATGATACTTCCTCTGAAGAGGACGACATGCTCCCCACCTGCATGAAATCCATCAGGTGCATGTACTGTGGATATCTAAGCACGTCGAGCCTCACAGTCTGCGTCCCCACGTTGTGCCTCCCTGACTCAATGATGAATTGGGAGATTGACTATAAAATACTGTAGAATGAATGCTCCTTCTCTATCCACATTGGTTATCTGCAAAGTGGTCAGCTGCTTCGTCACCTCTCCTAGAAGTTGTATACCAGATCTCTTGATGAGTGCATCTGCTATAACATTCCCCTTCCCATGGGTGTAGATATCTCGAAGTCATAGTCCTAGAGGAAATCAATCCAACAACGTTGTCGTAGGTTCATGACCTTCTAAGAGAAGATATACCTAAGAATCTGGTGGTCAGAGAAGACTGTGAAATGCTTGTCCATCAGATAGTGCCACCAAACCTTCATGGCGAAGACCATTGATGATTACACTAGGTCATGGGTAGCGAAGTTATGCTCATGCTATCTCACCAGAAGAGAAACATAAGTTATCACTACTCTCTCCTACATCACGACCCATCTGAGACCAGTCCCTGATGCATCGCAGTAGACCACATACCCAACGCCCTCCTCCAAAAGCCTCTAGATGTGCACACTAGTCAGCCTCTACCTCAGCTCTTGAAAAATCTAGTGGAACCTCTCTAACCACCTAAAGGGTTTCCCCTTATTCTTCAACACTGATAAGGGTGCTGCAACTCTGGAGAAGTCTGGCATAAATCTCCAATAATAACCGGCTAGACCCGGGAAAATACGAACCTCCATCACACTACTTTGTGGCTCCCAAGAAAGTATCGCCTCAATCTTCGCTGGATTTGTTGCAACTCCTATCTCTGAGATGACATGTCCTAGAAAGAGAAACTCTCAGATCAAAAACATGTACTTCAAGACCTTACCATAAAGCTAGTTCTCTCGTAGTGTGACAAATACTACGTACAAATGGTATTCATGCTCCTTCTCAGTAGTCGAGTAGATCAAAAGGTCGTCGATGAAGACTATGACAAAGCGAACAAGGTATGGCTGGAAAAACTTTTTCATGAGTCCAATGAAAACTTATAATGTGTTGGTTATGCTAAATGGAATAATCATGACCTCATGGTGGTTGTACTAACATATGATGGTCATCTTCTGCACATCCTCGTCTCGAACACTGAGATGGAGATAGCCTGATCTGATCTCTATCATCGAGAACCACTATGCTCCCTTCAGCTGATCAAAGAGGTCATAAATCCTCAAATATGGATACTTTTTCTTCACGGTCACCTCGTTCAGGAGCTGGTAATCCACACAGAGCCTCAAACTCTCGTCTGCCTTCTTGGTGAACAATATTAGGGCTGCCCATGGTGAAACACTGGATCTAATGAACTCCATTACATGCATGTCCTCCAGCTGTACTCGCAGCTCACGAAGCTCCGTGAGAGCCATCCAATACGCTAGTGTAGATATTGGTGTTGTCCCAGGATACATGTTAATGCAAAAGTCTACCTCTCTGCAAGGAAGTAGTCTTGGATCCTCATCAGGAAAAACATTCGTGTACAGATCCACCACAATAGGATTGCTCGGACTCTGCACATCAACCGATCCATGTATAAGGATAGCCAATTGATGAGTAATCGGCTGCCCCCTCTTCTGGGAAAGTCCATCCTGCGCTGAAATGGCTCCCTTTTCACCGGTGAAGGAAATAATGGTCCCATACGTGGGGACATGCCAATCTTTCCACCTAATACAATCAATCTAAGAATGGAATGTAGATAACCATCACATACCAAAGATGATGTCGTAATGCCTCGACGCAGCTATTAGGAGATCCCAGCAGCAACTATCACCTCATAGAGTAAGCTCACAATACTTTCACCCTTGCATAATCGTCGAATCTTCTGCCGTAAGAGTCTCTAGCCATAGGAATCGACCCAACAGATCTGTCGAAATCTCTGAGCTCCGAACCGGGGCAGTGGAAATGAAAGAGTGACAAACACCTATGTATATAAGTACTTCAGCTAAGGTGGAATATACACAGATCATACCTCGAATCATCTCTGGAGCACCATGATTGTAAGCCTCATCTTCATGGAACTGAGCTCTCGCTAGTCCACCTGCTCTCTGCAGTCTAGGTGTACCTCCTTGTGGGGGTGGTGGTAGGACCTTGAAACATCGTCCACCACCTGCTACTCAGAAATCTCCTCTACCACGTCCTCCGGCTCGCTACGGACCACCACGGCCAAACCTATGCCTCTTCCTTGGACGTCCCTCAACTATCTTCTAATCATATGTAAGGTGGTTCAGACAGTCTCGTGCCATGTGACCCTTCCCGTCACATGCGTAGCACTGCCTGCTCCTCGTATGATTGGCTCTGTCTCGTGTGCCCTACACAACCAAACCCGTATCCAGACATTATCTACAAGATGGCCTAGTCCGCTTGGATCTCTGAGACATTTCTCTGCTTCTAGCTACATTAGAATCTACTATGTGACGCCTGGTGGTGGGTCTCACTGCTGGTGACTGATCAAGAAGGAAACACTCTACTAATAGGGATTTCTCCAACATCTCCACCTACATTGGGATGCAGAGGGAGACCATCGAAGCCCTAATCTCTCGCCTGAGCCCCTGCTCGAAGGTATGAGGCCTCAATATTGGGTCTCGTACAATATCTGTGGAGTAGTATGAGAGGTCAGTGACCCTTGCGGAGTATTTTTCTATAGCCATGTTGCCCTACAACTGAGGACGTAGCTCCTCTATGTGCACTGCGCATAGAGTCACTGGAACAAACTCTGCCTGAAATAGGCTCTCGAAGTCTTCCCAAAGAAGTGTTGTCTCATCATGCACCTGAAGCATCAGGCTCCACCATATTCTTGTTGTTGCCTAATGGAGACTCGAGGCAAGGATCACCATAAGGTCGGATGGTGTCCCTACTTTTCTGAAGACTCTAAACATAGCCTTCAACCAATCCCCAGCTGCCAGCGGGTCCATCTCACCCCAAAATGTGGGCACCCTCTTGATCTGGAACTCGTGAAATGTGTACAAGCGGCATGTATCATCTGCTGCTGGGGCTGGTTGCATTGGTGTCCCAACGGGTAAACGTACTGCATGTGCCTCTCCTAGAAAAGGGCCATTTACCGAGGCCTTGTCACTCCATGGGCTAGCATCTCGTACAAATCCTGCAACCCTGGATGGCTTTCTGCATGGGGCCATCCTGAATTGAAACATGTGTACCACAGTCAATAAGTTATACCTGGTGAGATGACTAATAAAACATTCCAAATAAAACACACATGCAATCATTTTTTTCATGCATTGAGTCGGAAATCAGAAGTCAGAGTCCTAGTGTATGGATATATCAGTCGTCGCACCAACACCGGTTTACCTAGACTGATAACCACACCCAACACACATAACACTATAGTCATTAAAATATCAGAGTCCAATGTTCTATGGTATAACCGACTCCTCTAATAATAATTTTTCATGACCCATCCCTTGAGTCCCAATCCTATGGTGGTGTGGTTACACTACTGCCGTCCACGCGGCTGGCCGGAGTGCCGACCGCCCTTCTCTTCATCATCGGTGACATTCACCTGGTTCGACCATCGTTGAACCTTCATCGGGTCACCAGACATGTTCTGGTGGCCCGATTATCATTTAGGAAGTATCTGTGCACTCCTCATGAAATTTACTTTGATCTGTGACCATCATTGAAGAAATTCGCTCAACTCAGACTCGTGACACAATTAGAATCAAAATTCACAATGAAATGCAGAGGGGTTAGACCGTGTTCGTTCGACCTGCACCCTTCGCGTTAGAGTGATAGAATGTGGCTTCGAATCTTAATCTATGAATGAAAAAAATGAACGAGAAATAATTTACAAAGATCGATCCCCTACCCAGATTCATTGACATTGGGAATGATGATGAAGAAGTAGAGGATGACGTCATCAGAGTTCTTCAAGTATGGAGTTTCCTCCCTTGTTCCGGTACGAGATGAAAGAATAAGAAGATGATGTTTGTCGTTGGCGGAAGAAGAGTTCTTCCTCAAATGATTCCTCTAACCTCCAAAACACTAATTCCAGCAACACCAAAAGGAGGGTAACAAACACATCAATTTAAAGATTCTCCCCCTAATCACTTAATTTAACAATATAGGGGGTTGGAAATGAATTATGGTGGGGGTTTAGTTTGGGTGGACCATACTTTAATTTAAAAGGACTTGAATAAAATAAAATTTTAAGTCATATCAATTTTATTTTATTCCACCTTTTTTTATTCTCCATGAATTGCTGGAAGAAAATGTTATGTTCACGCCCAAACGGAGCTAAGGTGAAGGTCCCCAAAAGCAATCATCGGTGCTGTGAGTTCAACGGTGCCCTCAGATTTCAATTATGAACATCTGTTATATAATTACCAAAACCCGCTCTTAATTTAACTGAATGTACTCAGAAATATTGGAAAAAATTTACAGGTAGTTTGGGCCTCGAAATTACGTGTCATCAGAAACCGCATGCTCAGAATAATTCCTTATAATTTAAAAAATATTTACATGTAATTTAGGGTTTTTTAAAATTCCACATTCCCTCATACTAGCATGCTTGGGAATCAATTTCAACCACAGTTGATTCATACATATCAAAATTGATTAAATGATCATTTACTGATTTTTAACATCAATATGGATTCTTCTAATAGATTATGAACTCCCTGTAACGACCCAAAATTTCATTAATGGAAAATCCCTCTTGATCCAGTTAAATGTTTCTTTATGTTTTTATAATATGTCAACTTATTTAAGTTTTACGTTAAGATTTGTGACCGTTACTTTTATAGCCGTTGAACAGTGATCATCTGGGTAGTTTAAATATAAGTCTTTAACGAACCAATTTTCTACTCAGACCAAGGAAGCGATGGCCTCATCCAGTAGAATTGCCCCTTACGAAGCCCATTTGTCGGAGCTCGGAAAGGAGGTGGCGTCTTTGGGCTTTGCCCTTGACCAAGCCCAAGATGAGCTTCATCAAGTCAAGCTCGAACGTGATCGTCTACGGGAAAAGTGGAAGTTGATTGAAATTACCACTCGAGCGATGTTATCCGAGCAGCCCCAAGAGTCTGTCACCATCGCGCACCTTACCTTTAGGTCTTATGCGGCTATTTTAAGGGGTTATGTAACAAATAAGTAGCACCATGTTCATGTACATTATTTTTTGTATATAATAATGAATATAATTTCTAGTCATTTTTGATACATTGTAATTAATTTTTAAAGTACAAATGGTGTTTTTAGTTATTACTTAATTAAGAATTATATTTTATAAATTAAAGGATTTTTGAATTAAATAATATTTTAATAAAATATTATTATTAATATTAAATTAATTTTTATTAAATATAAATGATCTTATAATTTTATGAATGCAATTAAAATTTTTATTAAGGTTTGAAAGCCATTTCTGTCAAAACCCGTGAAATTTTTATAAATGTCAGTTTTTATTTTAAAAGTGAAAATTCACATATTTAGAAAATTATTTAGATAAAATAAATATTATTTTTGGAATCAGGACGTCGAAATTATCCAACGGTGAATTTTTCATAATTTTCTGAGACAGTCAAATTTTTGGGTAAAAATTAAATACCAATTAAATATATAATGTGTTTTATGACATCATAATGACCCAATGGTGATGTAATAAAATACCATAATCCCTATGTTCGGCCAATATGTGTTTTATCATTAAAATAATGAGGTTTTGGGTTTGTTTGAATCACTTTTCAAAGCATTAATGGAGCCCTCAAGACTTATTCAACACTTTGCCTTTTTAAATTAATTTCCATGGGAGTGTGACTCACCTCCACATAAGCAACCCTAATTTTTTAATAAGTTCGGACCTTGGCCTTGTAAAATATTGTTTTCCTCTTTCCTTTTCCAGAAACCATGAGCTAATACCATGGGATGGTTTGTGGTTTGGATTATTTTAATATAAGGGGTCCCAAACCTAAATAATAAAGAATTCTCTCACCTTTCCTATATAAACCCACCCAAGCTCCCACTTCCTCCTCACTCAAAGCCCTTGAAGTTCGTCCAATCTCTGCCCTACTCTCTCTAGAATCCTCTCAAGGTGCCCCAAGCTCCCAAGAAGCCTCTCACAAGCCTCTCTCTAGCCTTTGGAAGCACACTTCCAAGTAAGGGTTTTTCTTCCTTTCTCATTTTTGTCAATTTTCTTTAAGTTGTATTGCCCTTTTAATTTCATTTATGAATGTTGGGGTATGGTTTCGCACCTCTCCCATACTGCCCTCTTATTGTTTTAATTATGGGAGACCCCTTTCTCTCTCATTAAATGCCTCCCATGTACACCCGTTACTATGCCGAAATTCCGAAAGGAACCTTTTTCTCCTCCTTTATATTCAAGCAATACTTTTGTATCATGAATCTAAATTCCTTTTCAATTGTTGGGACATGTATCTATATGACCTTCTTACTGTCCATTACATGTAAATATGATGAGTGACCCCTTTCTCTCTCATCAGCCTTTGTTATGAATTCTTATGTCACGCCGTTACGCTGCCAAAATCACACCGATTTTCTAAGCCAATATCATTGTGTGGTGAATACCATGCCCATTTCTCCATCAAGGGTATTCACCTTCATGCACATTTACTTATTGAATGTAAAGTTTCATGTATTAATTCCACATTCCTTTATCGTGGAATAAATGATTATGTTTTATGAATCCATGTTTTATGATCCATGTGGCACACTTATGCATGAAATGAAATGTTTAAGAAGGGTGCGCCCTGATAGCGCTCCAATGCATTGGGTAAAGTATAGTATCATGATACGTCATGTGCAATGAGTGTTGACTCATGCTAATTCAAGTGCAACGAGGGTTTACTCGTGCTTCAAGTGCAATGAGGGTTTACTCATGCTCCATGTGCAATGAGCCTTGGCTCATGCTAATTCAATGTTAAGTGTTGTTGCCACATTTCCATGTCATGATCATCATGCTTTATCATGCCTTTATGTTCATGTTTCCATTATGCTCTATTGATATGCCTATTGCCTAACATGTATTTCACTCCTCATGTTATTCATTGTTTACTCCCTTACTGGGCTTTATAGCTCACCCTTTTCTTATGCATGTCCTCAGGTTATCCCATGCAATGCTAAGTACGAAGGAATGTAGTGGTCATGTAAAGGAAGTTTTCAATAAGGATGTTGTATTTCAAGTTTAAAGTTTTTATGTAATGATCCTAAGCCCCAAAGACACTAAACCTCTCGATCTTCTTTGTTGTATCAAGAGAAGTTTTATGTAATAAATCATGTTTAAGTTGTAATAAAAAGCGGGGTTGTCATAGTTGGTATCAGAGGATAGGTTTAGTTATTTTTGGGATTAGGAAACCCTAGTAAAGCCTTAGATACAAGACTAAGCATAATAAAAACATCCCTAAGTTTTGGTAAATACTAAGTAAGTGTTTTATCAAACAAATACATCCCTGTCTGGATACGAGCAGGTAGAGGCGGCTCTGGCACAGATGTATCCTAGGGGTAAAACCCGAAAACACCGCTTTGAGCTAGACTCGAACGGGAACTGGTGCACGACAACGGGCCTTGCTGCACTCTTGGTTACGACACTCCCGGGGGATATGTTTTGATAAATTCACGATCTTAGTATGAACCCTTATTAAGGGAAAAATGCCCCTAAGAATATATGTTAGAAGGAAGATCATGAAAAGCCTGGATTGAATCCTATAGACTCATGAGTTAAAGAGATTAAAGTTTATTTATAAGTCATCAACTTTTGTCTTTGGATTACCCTTTATGTGTTACCCCTAACTTTCCTTTTATTCCAGCCAATGGCCGGTAATAGGAGAACTCGGGCTAACAACCGTTGTGAAGATCAGTGTGATGATTGTACTAATGAGATGCCCAATCCGATGGGAGCGGGAATCGCGAACTTTGTCACGCTTCTCTCTCAGCTAACTCAAGTTTTGAATAGAAACACTGGTCAAGAGGAACGTTCAACCCCCCCTAAGAAAGAACAAGTCGCTATTGAAAGCTTCATGAGACAAAGGCCTCCTACTTTTAGTGGATCATCTGATCCCACGATCGCTGAACAATGGATCAACTCCATTGAGAAGATATTCTACATCCTCCAATGCTCTGAAAAAGAGAAGGTTCTCCTGGCGGCTTATCGTATGGAGGGTGAAGCTGATCAATGGTGGACATTGATCAAAAATACGAAGCCTGAGGAGGAGATTGAGGCTTTGGAATGGAAGGTATTCCGGAAGATGTTTTTCGATAAATATTTTCCACGCACCCTCCGTCTTAAGATGGAAAGGGACTTCCTTTCCCTCAAGCAGAAAGATGAAGAATCTGTGGGAGCGTACGAGGCAAACTTCACAAGGCTTGCACGATACGCTTCCGGCTTTGTCGTTACCCCCGAATGCAAAGTTGACCGCTTCTTTGGTGGGCTGAAGCCTAGCTTGCGGAAAGCATTAGCGATCCGTGACTTTGACAGCTATGAGGAGATTGTCCGATGTGCCCTTAAGGTTGAAATGGAGATCGGAGAATCACAGGGGTATCATGGGGACAAGAAGCGGAAGGTGGACTTCAATGCTGGTGGTCCGATGGATAAATCCAACGGCGCTAAGAAATTCCAGCACCCCACTTGCCAAAAGTGTGGAAAGAAGCACCCTGGGAATTGCCTTAGGGGGACAAGAAAATGCTTCAAGTGTGGAAGAGAAGGGCACCTAGCTATTAACTGTCAGCAAGAAGGACCCGCGGCTGCGACGGAGGGGAGGAACGCTCCGTTCGAACCTCAACGCGTTGTTCAATGCTTCAAATGCAAAGAACCGGGTCATTTTGCGAATCAGTGCCCTAATCCAAGGGTTATCGGAGGCAATCAACAACCTCCAAGACAGCAAGGAAGAGCTTTTGCCATCACTTCTGCCGAAGTGAACCCCGACAACGAAGTGGTGACAGGTACGCTAGTTATTCATTCAAGAATAGCGAACGTACTTTTTGATTCAAGTTCTACGCATTCTTTTATATCTCAAAAGTTTAGTAGAATAATCCCTGCACCACCACAAATCATGGAAGTAAATATGTCGGTGAGTACGGAAAATGGGGCAATCATTGCATCCCATGAGTATAAGTCCTCCCCTGTTATAATCTGTGGATTGAATTTTCCGGCGAACCTCGTCATACTCCCTTTGGTGGAATTTGATGCAATTCTTGGCATGGATTGGCTTTCCTTATATAGAGCCAACATAAATTGTCGGGAGAGGGAAATCACACTCCATATGGAGAATCGACCCCCGATTCTTTACAAGTGTCAGGAGGAAGATGAATCTCCTTTAACTCCATCATCTCAAGCATGGATATTACTGCCTTATGAGCACGCATATCTGGCTCAGATGATTGAGTCCAAGGAAGAAACCACCCTTGAAGAAATGCCTATTGTGAGGGAATTCGCTGAAGTATTTCCCGAGGAACTTCCTGGTCTTCCTCCAAGAAGAGATGTTGAGTTCTCAATTGAACTTATACCTGGGGCGCTACCAATATCCAAGACTCCATATAGAATGGCTGTGGTTGAGCTTGAAGAACTGAAGAAACAACTACAGGAGAATCTGGATAAAGGGTTTATACGCCCAAGTGCATCACCATGGGGTGCACCAGTCCTCTTCGTCAAGAAGAAGGATGGGTCAATGCGGCTTTGCATCGATTATCGTGAACTTAACAAAATCACGATAAAGAACAAGTATCCTCTCCCAAGAATCAATGACTTGTTTGATCAGCTGCGTGGAGCACAATACTTCTCCAAGGTCGACTTGCGGTCGGGATATTATCAAGTAAGGGTGAAGAAGGAAGATATCCCCAAGACTGCTTTTCGTACAAGGTACGGGCACTATGAATTCATAGTAATGCCTTTTGGACTCACCAATGCTCCAGCAATATTCATGGACTTGATGAATAGAGTCTTTAGAGATTACCTAGATAAATTTGTGGTAGTCTTTATAGATGACATTCTAATATACTCCAAAACCAAGGAGGACCATGAGGAGCATTTAAGAACTGTACTGGAGACTTTGCGCAAGGAGAAGCTCTATGCCAAGTACAGCAAGTGTGAGTTCTGGTTGAAGGAGGTCTCATTCTTGGGCCATATCATCACAAGCAATGGGATATCTGTGGACCCCTCCAAAACAGATGCAATTGAGGGATGGCCGAGGCCAACATCGGTAACTGATATCCGTAGCTTCTTGGGGTTAGCTGGATATTATCGACGATTTGTGAGAAACTTCTCACGATTGTCCAACCCTCTTACCAAGCTAACTCGAAAGGGAGTAAAGTTTGCTTGGAGTGATGAATGCGAAGAAAGCTTCAAGGAGTTGAAAAGGAGACTTATCACTGCACCTGTGCTCACTTTACCCACAAGTGGGGAGCTTTTTGTGGTATTCAGTGATGCTTCGAAGAAGGGCTTAGGATGTGTGCTGATGCAGAATGATAAAGTGATATCCTATGCCTCAAGACAGTTGAAAATCCATGAGCAAAACTATCCAACGCATGATCTGGAGTTGGCGGCGGTGATCTTTGCCTTGAAAATCTGGCGGCATTATCTCTATGGAGAGAAATGTGAGATATATACTGACCACAAGAGTCTTAAATATATATTCACACAGAAAGAGCTTAATATGCGCCAGAGAAGATGGATAGAGCTCATAAAGGATTATGACTGTTCAATACATTACCACCCTGGGAAGGCGAACAAGGTAGCGGATGCCCTAAGTAGAAAGGATCCAGCAATTCTATCAATGATGAGAATTGAGAAGGATCCAATCTTCTTAGACTTGATGAAGATGGACGTGGGAATCATAAAGAAGGGAACATCACCAATCCTTTCACAAATGATTGCTCAACCATCTCTTTTGGAAAGGTTAAAGGATGCTCAAAAGGATGATGCGAGAATCCAAGAAAAAGTGGAAGCTATCAAAAAGGTAAAATCCTCAGAGTTTAATGTTAATGAAGAAGGAATTGTGCGGTTTGGGAAAAGACTATGTGTCCCATCAAGTTCGGAGCTGAAGAAGGAACTTTTGGATGATGCACATAGTTCAAATTTCTCTATTCACCCAGGGAGCACAAAGATGTATCGAGATCTCCGAGAAAACTTTTGGTGGGATAATATGAAGAAGGAGATCGCCGAATATACATCAAAGTGCCTGGTGTGTCAGCAAGTGAAGGCAGAGAGGCAGAAGTCTAAGGGGATGATGCAACCATTGCCCATACCAGAATGGAAATGGGAGAACATCACCATGGACTTCGTCACTGGACTTCCAAGGACATCCAAAAGCAACAATGCAATCTGGGTTATTGTGGATCGTCTTACGAAGACTGCACACTTCATTGCTATTTGAGAGGATTTCTCTTTGGATCAACTGGCACGGATATATATCAGGGAAGTGGTACGGTTGCATGGAGTACCACTATCTATTGTGTCGGACCGAGATCCAAGATTTACCTCTAAGTTTTGGAAGAGTCTTCAACATGCTCTGAATACTGAACTGAACTTCAGTACGGCCTATCATCCTCAAACTGATGGCCAATCCGAGCGGACTATCCAAACACTTGAGGATATGTTGAGAGCGTGCTCAATGGACTTTAAAGGAGGATGGGATCAACATCTTCCTCTAGTTGAGTTCTCTTATAATAATAGTTTCCACTCGAGCATCCAAATGGCACCATATGAAGCCCTGTATGGGAAAAGGTGTAGAACACCGGCATGTTGGGATGAGGTCGGTGAACGTAAGCTGCTTGGACCAGAGATGGTCGAAGAAATGGTGGAGAAGGTGAAAACCATTCAGCAGCACATCAAGGCAGCCCAAAGTCGACAGAAGAGTTATGCAGATAATCGTCGACGAGACCTTGAGTTTAAAGTCGGAGACATGGTGTTTTTACGCATATCTCCATGGAAGAAGGTCATGAGGTTTGGAAAGAAAGGGAAGTTAAGTCCAAGGTACATAGGCCCATTCGAGATTCTTGATCGTGTTGGGGCTGTGGCCTATCGACTAGCACTTCCACCTACTATGGCCAAGGTGCATGATGTCTTCCATGTATCCCTCTTAAAGAAGTACATACCAGACCCTTCACATGTACTCTCTTCTGAGGTGGTACAATTAGAAGACGATCTTTCTTATGAGGAGCAACCAGTGAAGATCTTAGATCGTAGAGAAAAAGTTCTACGAAATAAGACAATGCCCCTCGTCAAGGTGTTGTGGAGAAACCACAAGTTTGAAGAAGCAACTTGGGAGTCGGAGGATATGATGAAGCTAAGTTACCCACATTTGTTTTAGTGTGGGAAAAGGAAAATTTCGAGGGCGAAATTTCTTAAGGGGGGAATGTTGTAACGACCCAAAATTTCATTAATGGAAAATCCCTCTTGATCCAGTTAAATGTTTCTTTATGTTTTTATAAGATGTCAACTTATTTAAGTTTTACGTTAAGATTTGTGACCGTTACTTTTATAGCCGTTGAACAGTGATCATCTGGGTAGTTTAAATATAAGTCTTTAATGAACCAATTTTCTACTCAGACCAAGGAAGCGATGGCCTCATCCAGTAGAATTGCCCCTTACGAAGCCCATTTGTCGGAGCTCGGAAAGGAGGTGGCGTCTTTGGGCTTTGCCCTTGACCAAGCCCAAGCTGAGCTTCATCAAGTCAAGCTCGAACGTGATCGTCTACGGGAAAAGTGGAAGTTGATTGAAATTACCACTCGAGCGATGTTATCCGAGCAGCCCCAAGAGTCTGTCACCATCGCGCACCTTACCTTTAGGTCTTATGCGGCTATTTTAAGGGGTTATGTAACAAATAAGTAGCACCATGTTCATGTACATTATTTTTTGAATATAATAATGAATATAATTTCTAGTCATTTTTGATACATTGTAATTAATTTTTAAAGTACAAATGGTGTTTTTAGTTATTACTTAATTAAGAATTATATTTTATAAATTAAAGGATTTTTGAATTAAATAATATTTTAATAAAATATTATTATTAATATTAAATTAATTTTTATTAAATATAAATGATCTTATAATTTTATGAATGCAATTAAAATTTTTATTAAGGTTTGAAAGCCATTTCTGTCAAAACCCGTGAAATTTTTATAAATGTCAGTTTTTATTTTAAAAGTGAAAATTCACATATTTAGAAAATTATTTAGATAAAATAAATATTATTTTTGGAATCAGGACGTCGAAATTATCCAACGGTGAATTTTTCATAATTTTCTGAGACAGTCAAATTTTTGGGTAAAAATTAAATTCCAATTAAATATATAATGTGTTTTATGACATCATAATGACCCAATGGTGATGTAATAAAATACCATAATCCCTATGTTCGGCCAATATGTGTTTTATCATTAAAATAATGAGGTTTTGGGTTTGTTTGAATCACTTTTCAAAGCATTAATGGAGCCCTCAAGACTTATTCAACACTTTGCCTTTTTAAATTAATTTCCATGGGAGTGTGACTCACCTCCACATAAGCAACCCTAATTTTTTAATAAGTTCGGACCTTGGCCTTGTAAAATATTGTTTTCCTCTTTCCTTTTCCAGAAACCATGGGCTAATACCATGAGATGGTTTGTGGTTTGGATTATTTTAATATAAGGGGTCCCAAACCTAAATAATAAAGAATTCTCTCACCTTTCCTATATAAACCCACCCAAGCTCCCACTTCCTCCTCACTCAAAGCCCTTGAAGTTCGTCCAACCTCTGCCCTACTCTCTCTAGAATCCTCTCAAGGTGCCCCAAGCTCCCAAGAAGCCTCTCACAAGCCTCTCTCTAGCCTTTGGAAGCACACTTCCAAGTAAGGGTTTTTCTTCCTTTCTCATTTTTGTCAATTTTCTTTAAGTTGTATTGCCCTTTTAATTTCATTTATGAATGTTGGGGTATGGTTTCGCACCTCTCCCATACTGCCCTCTTATTGTTTTAATTATGGGAGACCCCTTTCTCTCTCATTAAATGCCTCCCATGTACACCCGTTACTATGCCGAAATTCCGAAAGAAACCTTTTTCTCCTCCTTTATATTCAAGCAATACTTTTGTATCATGAATCTAAATTCCTTTTCAATTGTTGGGACATGTATCTATATGACCTTCTTACTGTCCATTACATGTAAATATGATGAGTGACCCCTTTCTCTCTCATCAGCCTTTGTTATGAATTCTTATGTCATGCCGTTACGCTGCCAAAATCACACCGATTTTCTAAGCCAATATCATTGTGTGGTGAATACCATGCCCATTTCTCCATCAAGGGTATTCACCTTCATGAACATTTACTTATTGAATGTAAAGTTTCATGTATTAATTCCACATTCCTTTATCGTGGAATAAATGATTATGTTTTATGAATCCATGTTTTATGATCCATGTGGCACACTTATGCATGAAATGAAATGTTTAAGAAGGGTGCGCCCTGATAGCGCTCCAATGCATTGGGTAAAGTATAGTATCATGATACGTCATGTGCAATGAGTGTTGACTCATGCTAATTCAAGTGCAACGAGGGTTTACTCGTGCTTCAAGTGCAATGAGGGTTTACTCATGCTCCATGTGCAATGAGCCTTGGCTCATGCTAATTCAATGTTAAGTGTTGTTGCCACATTTCCATGTCATGATCATCATGCTTTATCATGCCTTTATGTTCATGTTTCCATTATGCTCTATTGATATGCCTATTGCCTAACATGTATTTCACTCCTCATGTTATTCATTGTTTACTCCCTTACTGGGCTTTATAGCTCACCCTTTTCTTATGCATGTCCTCAGGTTATCCCATGCAATGCTAAGTACGAAGGAATGTAGTGGTCATGTAAAGGAAGTTTTCAATAAGGATGTTGTATTTCAAGTTTAAAGTTTTTATGTAATGATCCTAAGCCCCAAAGACACTAAACCTCTCGATCTTCTTTGTTGTATCAAGAGAAGTTTTATGTAATAAATCATGTTTAAGTTGTAATAAAAAGCGGGGTTGTCATACTCCCAATTGGTGATATGTCATTTTAATAAAAATAGAAAGGTAAAATAGTAATTTGTATTACATCAAGAAAGTTGGGCATCACATTGATGAGTGGTTATTTTTTACTAATCAATACTGATTTTACGATCTTCATGAAATGATTCCATGCTAATATGAATTAGTAATTTTTTTAAAAATTTTAAGGTTACTTGACACAATGATAACAATATTAAGGTCATATGATAATTTCAATGTTACTGATAAATTTATGTATTGGATTGATGTTCAAATAATTCTTATAAAACTGGCACTACATTAAGATCATTGTCTAATTGTTTTATTCTGATATGATAATGTTTTCTTATTGTATACCACAAAACTAGAGATTGTTAATTTTTTAATTATTCTCAAATATTGTAAATAATTTTTTTGACTATAAAATGATATCCAAACATTGTATTGATACTCTGTTACATCCAATATATAAAAAATAACCATATTTTCAATGTCCTAATTCTTTTCCTCCTTATAATGGTCTTTGATGATTTCAACAACTTGATTGACGATTTTTTATTTTAATAAAAATAAAAATTTTACATTTTACATTTAATGTATCTAGAAATATGATCTTCATCCAGAGGAATGGTTGATTCTTAGAAGATGAAAATATTTCAATGATCATTCTCTTCAGTTTCCATTATAATATGAACTAATTTTCTTAGTTTTGACAGCTTTTAGTTGATTTTTCACTTTCATAAAATTTCCTGATGAAATAATACATTTGAATATGTTTATAAACCAATCCTGATATGTTTTTAATAAAATATTAATTTTATATTTAAAAATAATTAACCTCATCATTATTTATACTAATCATATTATATCATGTAATATTCCAATAAATTTATAAACATATACACTTCTTCTTTTGAATAAATAAACTATCAAAAATCAATGTAGTTGAATAAGAATATATAGAAAAAAATAAATAAATATTGTAAATAAAATTGTAGTTACCCTTAGAGATAACTCATGGGGGATGAAATTTTTTTATGGAATGGGAAATCATTAATAAATTTAAAAATTTATATTAGAAAATTTAGAATTATTTTTTTCAGACAGTAATGTATCATTAAAAGAAAAAAGTAACAAAGTTATATATTTTTTGATTGAGATAAAATATTATATATTCCATAATACATATCCATGTATAGAAGTCAACAGTCCGTATATGCTCAGTCATTATCCTCATACTTTTATTCTATTAATATTTAAATACCTCTCAATAAAAATAATAATCACATTAAAAAATATTAAAAATTATAAAATATTAAGTAAATCAATAAATTTTTCATTATAGTGCATTAAAATTCAAAATGGACATCATTGTGGTTGATTATTTTGAAATACATGCTTTGGATCATAAAGAAAACCCTTTTATAGTATCAAAATTTTCTAAAATGAGCATCCAATTTTCCCTAATAAAAGTAAATGTAAAATGTGATGATAAAAATATATTTTATATGAAAATATTTTTCACTTATAACGATGTATTGAAAGTAATGAGATAGGCCATCATCTATTATTTTATATTAAAACATTGTGTCTAGTTCATTTATTTTTTTATTTATATCCAATGTTG
This sequence comes from Viscum album, assembly GCA_963277665.1. NCBI lineage: Eukaryota > Viridiplantae > Streptophyta > Magnoliopsida > Santalales > Viscaceae > Viscum > Viscum album. The sequence goes on from OY728164.1 coordinate 1,802,207,630, forward strand.
TTTTTCGTTATAAATTATAGATTGATTAATGAGTCCAAATATTTCTTCATAGGTTTTCCCTAATATGTATTAGTGATATATAATCATATTGAAAATATAAATATTAATTAATTTTGTTTAACACAATAAATATATTATATGAAAAAAATGTTTTAAAAATGTATATTATGTATGTATTTAAAAGTGTGATTCCTAGCCATTCATTCAATTGAATTTCATCTATACTATCATGAAAAAACGTTTTTATTGAAATTTTCATATTTTTTTTATATTCTAAATATTCTATATGTTAATGATTGAGTATTGTATCTATAATAACATATAATGTTACTGAATAAGGTAGCGGAATTGGTGTGGGAAAATCTACTCTTAGATCAACCTTTTGATTTACTAGTTTATCCACTATATTATTTTTATCCTAAATTATAATTATTCTTCCCTTTATCTGTATGTAATAAAATACCATATTAGAATAAATTTTCAACAATTTTTTTATGTCTTTTCATTTGAAACAAATATAGGACATACTATGTGAACATCATGAAACATTATAAGATTAAATGTTAATGTATCGAAATTTCAAACTGCATGTTCGAATGTGGTAACATCCATATCAACAAAGGGAATCAAAATCTCAATACTCATATTGATATCTACATGAATCACAATACGCACATGATATTTTAGGACTTTTTTATTTTGTAATATATCACATGTGATATTGTATTTTGTACCCTAATAAATAGGTATTTCAGTGGGTGATGGTAGATATAAATCATTAAACCATTCACCCATTATAAATGTAGAAAAATAGTGTCATTTTTAGTTACTTGATCTAAAATTTTTATAATCTATTAGGAAAAAATTGATTACCTCGAGTAAGGAAATCAGTTGAATGGATAGCCTTAATGCTCATGGGCTTTGGGTTTTCATGTAGTGGTTGTTGTTCTGTTGATGGTTTCATTTTACACATTTGAAAATACTAATCCATAAAACAATACTTGATAATAATATTAATTCAAGTGTGTATTTGATTATGGTTTTTTATTGTTTTCTCAATTTCCCCCATTTGATTTACATTACCATAAAATCATCGTGGTGAATCTCTAAAACCAAAACTAAAATTTTGGCCATAATGTTCTGTCTCTATCATTGATAATGTATGTATCTTCTCATCTACAAAATTCAATTATGATTCATAAATCTAAATGGTATAAAAAACATACAAACATAAGTAGATATTTTTATGTAATGATTTTATTTCTGATAAACTATTTACTTTTTTGTCATATATAAAAATTATTCACGTACTTGTTCTGTGTTACTATATAGTATGTTTCTATATTTACATACACAACGTTTTTCTATAACATGTGATGTTTGACTAAAGTAGATTTTGATTTTGATTCATCAACATGTATATAATCAACATATAGTAATTATTTATTTTATTTCATAACAACAAAAAAATATTAATGTATAATTATAATACATTTTTGTAAATTAAACAATACCCTATATTTATTTTATAGTACGGTAATGTTGGTTATGATCCATGTAGTTTATTTTTGTCACACCTGTTTTTGATTCAGAAATTTATATGTTTGAATAAAATATATTTATACAAATAATTTAAAATAAAATATATCTTATTAAAATACACATTAAATGAATCATCCTTTCCCTCACTAATCAATGTATTCCATGTTTTTATTTTATCATGTATTAGGAAAAATCTGTTTGGTTGGGATTTACTTTCCCCTCAACATCCGTAAAAAGTTTCTTGATAAGAATTGTTCTAAATTCTCTACGATTTTTTCTTGGGATCATTAATAAATATTTTTTTACATAGATCATCTAGAATAATTTTACTATACTAGGGAAAATGAAAGGCAAATCAAAATTTCATTATAAGTGTTTTAGTTAAAATGGTTTATGTATATCATAAAATTAACCTAATTTATTCCCAAATGATTGTATTAAATGCTATTCAAATTTTAGGTATTGTATCTATTTCCATTTCAATATGCATTCAAGTTTTCACCCCTATAAAATGATTGTAAATTAGCTTATTAATGTAATCAGGCTGGCCATATTGATTTCATCTATCCTAAAATAGTATAACTATTCTTCTTTCCATTATATATTTTGTTAACATGGTGGTTCTACACCACTTGTGTTTTTTCATCCATGATATGTTGACCTCCTAGAATTTCTACATTTTTAGCATTGGAAATATCATTTATATTTAGAATAGTATCATTATCATTTTGAGAATCCATTGAGTATATGATTAGTTAAAAATATAATTTAAATAAAACAAATCAAATAACTAACAAATAATATTATCTAAAAAATAATGGTATATTAAAAAAATACATGCACATTAAAATTTATATTATTTTTCAATATATGATGGGATCGAGATCCTATATTGAGTATCCGAATACACAACATATGGTTCCAACTAATGTAATATAAACTATCAAAATTTGGATTTCTAGGAAATTATATTGATTTCACAATGAAAGGGTTATCCTCAATCAAATTTTCATCTAATCCTATAGCTTTTTTATACACCGACCGAATGAATAAATAATTTTTTTTGTAGGAAACGAGACAAAAGAATTTTTGAAATTGTGATTCCATTATGAATAGTCATCCCTTTACCCTTCAACACATAAATTCAAATTCAAAAATCCCAATCCATATACATTAACAACCCTTATATTGTAATCCCATTTTCAATGGTAAATATTTACTTGAAATGTTACCTAACCCAACTCATATTATTTTTTGGATTTCAATATTTTACATATATTTGTAAATTTGATTCCCATCCATGGCACTAGATACAAGCATAACTTCCACTATATAATTAATTCCACTTTTTGTATTTTTTTTATAATGGTCCTCTTATAGATCATATAATAGTTAATTACATGACCATTATGATAAAATATATGTACACATGGTACTAAAATTTTCCATTGAATTCATTTATAAATTGAAATCATATTTCAAATTAAAACATTAAAAATATGATATCAAAATCATCCATTAAATTTTTAATTATATGTATTTGATATCTAGATTATGGGTCTTCATTGATTCTAATTACTAATAACTACAATTTGGATTTCAACATAAAATGAATCCACCACATTGTTATGTGAACATTATGATGAGATTACACTATCCCTTAATTTAAATTGTACCAAAATCTCTTTTGGAAATCTCATTTCCCCATGAAATCTTCCAAGAATACTCATTATTTTTCCAATGATATAAAAATCTAATAGGTAATTAGTAATATATTTATAATCTTATTTAACATTATAAAATAATGAAATATAACATTATTACTGAATTTGTTTTTTTATGTACCCTTTCAAAATCATCATATATTGTTCAATTGGTTATAAAAACTGATAATGTATAGGACCACATAACAAATTCTCTGAAACATGTAAATCATCTTGTAAAACATAATAAAATATAATTATAGTGACAAGACCATTTATATTTCACCAAATGAGATAGTAATTCTAGTTTCTATAGTTGTAAAAATTATCAGGTCTATAACCTTACTACATATATCTTTGTAAATGAAAAAAAGTAATGCTTATTGTTTTTCACTGATTTTTATTTAAAATGAAATGTAAATCCTTATGCATTAAATCATTCATTAAAAAATGAGATTTATGTGATTTTAGACACGTTAACTTCAAATAATTCATTAAAATGATATTTTTGATATTATATGAATATCCATAAAAACCATTACATTAAACATAATATTAAAAAATCATTTCATCCTAGAATAAGTGTTTGCTACGAGATTATTAAGAGTTCTTTTTCATGCATCACATACTCCACTTCTTCCATTATCGGAATTTTAATAATATACAACTTATTAATTATTATATTATTTGGTTTTCAATGATTATTTAGTAAACATACAATAAAACTATCATATACATTTTTTATACATGCATGACATCATGAAAAAGTATTACATACTGAAAATTCGGTATGGAACGTCAAAAAAACCCACTGCTTTTTCAAACAACCTTTCAAATTTTTTTTTGAACGTGGCCGACTAGAAAAAAGAAATATTATCCTTCATATTCTCAATCTATTGACTTCCCGTTAATGAAAATGTTTTTCTAATCTTTTGGTATATGTATTCAATGATGTAATCCCTATTTTTTATTTACATCACTGATGTAAAAATGCGTGATATTCTAAATACAATGTATTTGGGCAATGTTTCAACCACACTATGTGTTCACTCTTTTCACAAATGGGGCACCCCAATATTCTATTAATTATATATCCTAATAAATTTCTATAAGTAGGATATTACATTACCATACCATATAGTATGACTCACACCACGAACTATTCACTTTAAAAGGAATTATATACTATAACGTTTTTATTCCACATCCACTATAGATCATTTAACAATGGAGACAAATATACATCAACATCATTAGAAATTTTTTAGTATCTATATTAGTAGAGAAAACATAATACTATTGTGTTATATGTAAAAAATGGTTGAATGTAATAATTTACCAATATAACTAGACTTGTCATATTTTTATTTCATTTTAAAACAAAATGATTCACTCTATTTGTAGATATGATAAGACATAATATTATCTTCTCTTTTTCAAGATCATAATTCTCTTGATGGATCATTTTCCACATAGGAGATTCCATTGTGTGATGTGGTTTCCCATATTTAATTCATGTATCAACATTCCATTTTAATTATATATTAATATAATCGATGCCGAATATCTATCTAAACATTAAAATTACTATAATGCACCATACAAATTTTGAAGTAATTGATTCATCATTAATGTATCAATTAATTCAACACATAGATTATTTATTTCATGATTTATGGTCCCCTTAATGTGTTATAAATTCAATTGGATAGGCATTTATTCTTTAAAATATCATACCATTAGATGTAACATTCATTTAACAACATAAGTTTGATAAGGAATCTCATTTTCTACTTGAAACATATCATTCAAAGGACCATGCATTTCAATAAAGATAACATCACTCCAACAATTTCCATATTTTAAATTATATATATTAAAAATGTTTTAAAATATTTTATATTTAGTAAAACTAATATAAAAGAGTCTATTTTAAAATCCCTTTAAGTAATAAAATATCATCTAACAATAGTGATGGTTATCTTTAATTTCCATTGTTATATATTCAATACGACCTCCATCATTGTTTCAAATTGTAATCATATCAGATTACCTAAAAGAATAACACCCCATTTATTATTTACTTTCAGTTATTCCCCATGTTTGTGTGAACATAAATTTCATTGATCAATTCCTTGAGGGATTAAATGTTGTTACCAATATTTGGAAATAATTTATCGTAAATAAAAACAATTTAATCACGAGGCGTATGAATTATCTATTGACTACATGATGAAATCTATCACACATCTACATACCCATTTCTCATATGATTAGTATCCCTCAATTTTTTGATTAACATCCATGCTATTTGGTTTAATATTATATCTATTTTTCAGAAAAAAAAATTAAATAAAAAATTTATGAATTGAATATATCAATTTATATATCATTAAATTATATAAAGTATAAAATTGAAAATTATAATTATAAATTACACTAAAATCATATATATATTATATAAAATACTACATATATACATAATATATGGTTTATAATACATTTTATAATTCATAAATATAACAATACCTATGATTTATAAGGAATGAAGTCTTCTATCTTGGTGAAAATAATATTCCCCCCTTGAATACTATAACTTCATGGAAATTTTAATGTTATAATGTGATTGTTCTTTTCATGGGTGTCTATAAATTTTTATATAATATAATCTAATATTAATATAAAAATTTATAACTATATATATATATCTACAAACTCACAAATACACACATGGATATATAAATACTCAATCCTACATAAAAAATAAAATATATAATTTTATACATATATATATATATATATCAACTACACATTTATAAAAATACAAATATATATATATGAAAACATCATATCTCATGTCATGATTCAAAAAATATATAATCATACTCTTTGATAATTTTTATAATAGATACAATTACTTGCTTGACCCAAACCATAACCCAATTAATAGTATTTAATATAATAATATTCTAAAGGCTTATACTTATATATAACAATATGGATATTGACTTATTATCTAAAATTTCAATATAAAAGTAATTATCATCCAAAACATAAAACCCATTTTCATTCCATTGATCCTAACAAAAAAATTAATTTATATAAAATCATAATCTTTTATAAATTGTTTTGATGCTAACAGCTAGCTATGGTCATTTTTGTAGGGAAAATACAAACTAGATATATTTAATATAATTTATTAAAGGGGATCAAATAAACCAAAGAAAATAAAAATTCCTTGTTTGAGTCCTCCATCTAGGCCTCAACACACCAATTAATGAGAGATAATGTTAGATGAGCATATTAATAAGGAAAAGGAAAAAAAGAGAATTTCCCCATTAAAACATTAAGAATCTTTATAATCTGTCAAAATAGATGAAAAAATTTATCATGTTCCAAAATATTATCAATAAATACTTGATAATAAAATTCAATGATAAATGATTTCCAATACTATTCAAACATTGAAATCCATACCTAGTTTTTTTTCAATCATCTATAATATGATGGCTCCAATTAGAGATAACAAATTCATAGAGAGATGTAGAGATGAAATTTTTATGATCTCAAGTAACCAGAGTAACAGCAACCTTGTTGTATCCATCCAGTGTTTATCAAAATTTATTTTAAGAAATCCATGTTTTGGGTAGATCTATGTATTGATCCTATAATCTATAAATATTCAAGGATAAAATATATATTTCTACATTCCATGTAGTCAACCCTTCAGTTGCGTATGAAACCTAAATGTGGATCGGTCGGTCCACCTATTTGAGAAGAAACTCATTCTATTAGAAATAAATCATCTAACTAACCATATAGGGATCACAATCTATTTCATTAGTTAGCGAAGAGACAAAATGTTATATATAGTTTAGTAAGTATATGGAAAAATAAGTACAGTCATGTAATATCTCTTACAAAAAATTCTCAACATCCCGGATAAAGGGAATTTATGAATCACATTTAAAGGGGATTCTAATTTGTAGAGGCAGATATAAAATAAAGGGTCTCTTTTGGAGTTGTAATTCAATAGAAATGCTCTCATGGGAAGGATTATAAAATAAGACCCCAACTATAACAACCTAATCTTAATGAATAGTATAAACTTATCTAATAACATCCATTGATGAGAAACTGAATCATGAGGAAAATCAATAGAAAGACCATATAATGACTTAAAAGTAATGAATAAAATGCCTCCTTACACTATCATAATTGGTATACGACCAATCCCACCATAATAGGAATTAAAAGATTAATATCATGGTCCCTATTTCTAATCCTGGATGTAACATTATCCCAATACCATATATCCCTAATATCAATAAATAACTGCCAAACCTTTTCTTCTTCCAAGTCATTGGAAAATGGTTTCCTCTCCCTGAAACCATTATCATTATTAACACATGGATTAATCAATATATTAAATCTCTCTCCATCACTGATTTTCTGATAAATACATTTATTCAAGATTGGATCTGAACTCAATAATCTTCCCCATAGAAATAAAATTCATGGTCCTATGAATGAATTCATAAAATATGAATGTTGACAATGCAAAGAATAATGAACATTGGTTCTCAATAATAATGTATTATACAATAGTAGTAAGCACTATTTAATAAGAAAATCATTATTAAAATAACCAAAATCCCTAAAACCAAAAAAAAATCACAAGGATTTGGTGCACATTATATGTCCCATTCCACCTAGTGTTCTTTTTTTCTGTTTTGGTCTCCCAAAAAAACGAATCTGAAAAAAAGTGATCAACAATAGTAATAGTGAGCTTATGACAAAAATGTGATATGTGGGGATTGATTAGATAACCACAGTAACTGGAATATATTTTCATGATTTAAAAATCGTCTTTCTATACTTTAACAACATCCAATTATCATTCATTACATAAATTGAAAAGAAAATATATTTTTTGACCTTCTGAAAAATAAAGAAAGGAAATTGTTTTTTTTATTTTTTGAGCACAACATTGATTTTAGACACACCTTGTAGATTACCATTCTAAAAAGGGAACACACCATTGCTAATGGTGATCTAATATTTACAATAATTCACCAATTTACTCAAAGGCCATTCATATATAGTCATGAAATTTCTATGATCAAAAAATTCCCAGCAACATGAATATATTAAATAGTAGGATACTATAAAAAATTAATTGGTTGACTTTGATAGATGACTATTGCACCTTGTTTCAGAGTATTATTTTTTTCATCTTTTATAATATATAAAAATATATCAATCACAAGGATGTATAGGTATAGGGAAGGTGGATATCCTTAATTATGGTCATGAGGTGGAGTAAAGCATTGGATATGATTTTTATTAACCATGGTGTTATTTGAAATTTAGGAAACACAATGTTTAATAAAATCCACCAATGTGTTATAGAAACCCATCCTAATAAAAATAAATATTTGAAATTACCATTCAACATTATCATATTCATTTGAAATTCATATTTTCCAAAAAATCACACCAATTATAAAGAGACATTGATACTTCATTATATGAATAATTAATTGGAAAATGAATTTATTAGTTCATATTAACCTTCTGGTCCCAATGGAAATCTAATTTACAAAATCAATGGAAAAAAACTATCAAATAAGATTGTTGATAATAATTTTTGAGAATATGTTGTATTTAATATTATCATGTCTTATGGTCTTGAATTCTAATAATCTTAATGTATTTGTCACTTTTGGAATCATTATTATAATAGTTTACTTAATGGATTTATTGATTTCATTTCCATTCATTGAAACATTCTTGAGTCATATTACACTTCAAACCAAATTATTGAAAAATCACGTGAATAAAAGGGATGGATACCAACAAAGATAGGGGCCTTAGTGTAATAGATATATGAACATGATTAAGGGAACTAATCATTAGTATTATCTTTTGATTTATCATTATTAATAGAATCTGTCACTACTAGAAAGATACAAGATGAATCCTCCAAATAAATAAAATAATACCTTGAAGTCTATGGAAAATTAACGAAACTCAAAATAATATCATTTATTTTAATTTCCCATATAATAAAACCTAATTCAATCCATAAAACATATGAAATAATTTTCTTCCATCATCTTATAGAATCCATATAATGAAATTAGAACACATTATTAACACCTAATTTAATTCTAGATTCACTCACCCATATGTCCCAGAAACAACATTTCTTTTAGATATTTGATTCTTATTAATTCTAAGGATCCATAATCCATGAAATCAAAGTAGTCATGGTTGGATTATTATAATTATATAACAATTTGGACATCTTAATATAGTTAATATCATCATCAAATTTATGAAATTTATAGTTTCCCCATTTTATAAAGAAACTATCCAATATTACAATTTTAAAATATAAAATAGTTGTATAGTAACTCAAAATAAACATACCATTCTAAAATAGTCCTACTCATCTATCTACATGCTTTAATATCTAGAAAAAATCATCTATTCTAAAACTACCACCAAATTCAATTTGTAAAAGAACTATAGGAAAATATTTTAATGAAATATGGATGTGATTGGAAACCTGGAACAAGGTTAAAAATATCTATCCAATGATAGGACCACAAATATCTATTTATTCTTAATGAAATTCTAGTACTCATTGAAATCTCCAAAAGAGGTGATTTAATTAATTTTGTATCCCAAATCATAGAATATAGTTGAACTGAAAACATGATGGAAATCCTAAATTAGAGATGGATGAATTAAAACACTCCATCATTTTCTTTCAAGAGAAAAATATCATTATACCTCTTGCTTACCAATAAGGGTCCAAAGCATTCTCTTTGAAAAATCCTCACAAACTACTAAATTTCCAATTTTATACAAGATTTTTCCATCCATAAACACCCAAAATGAACCATTTTGTTATCCCTTATCCCTAAATGGATGATACAATTTGGAGTCCCATATTACAGAATAGAGATAAAAAATGGAGTAAATGAACTCCAAAAATGTTTCCAAGTAAATAATAATTATAGAACATGAAATTTATAAGTGAGGGAAGAGAAACCCTAATTTTATGATGAAAGAGGGTTAAACAATGATGATGAAATAGATGACAAGAATAAATTGTTCAAAAAACTAGATAAAATCAATAAGATAAACTAGACAGAATCGATTGGAGAAGCATAAGAGAATGATCTGGGAAAACCAGTAATTGGAAAATTATTGAGATAAAATTAGATGAATGAATTGTGAAATCAAATATGGCATAAAAATCATCGAACCCTACTAATAAAAAATAATATAAGAATCCTCATAAAGAGAGAGGGACCTAGATCAGAATTTAACGACTTTTAAACTACAAATGATGAATTGAATAATAGATGGGACAAACCAAATATAATCAAAATAAGTCAACAATTAAATGTGAAAATATAACTAATATATAAATAGATGGAGAATTTAATCAAAAATATATGATTAAATAGGACCACCAATCCTGAAAAAAGAAAAACCAATGATCTAGATGAAAACAATTTAAACAAAAAATTTAAAAATTTAAAAATTACAAAATAAATAATCCTAAATTGAATTTCGATAAAATTATCCTCTACAATGTCATAAACTATACAAAAACCCAATAATTTGGATCTCAACAAAGAGAGAAATCACACATAGAACACAGAGGCTTTTTTCAATATTTATAAACACATTGAGGATTAAAAACCAAAAAATCAGGAAAATTAAGATTGATTGATGAACTAGAATATAAAGCACCCAATAATGGATGATTCATTAATAAATGTGGACAAAATAACCACAAATGTGATAATAGATAAACATGAATTTTATGATCTTTTATAGTTGAATTTAGGAATATAAACATAAAAAACATGTTAAATACTTTAATGATCAACTGATAATGTATTAAAATATGTTTATAATATCATAGAAATGGTTATGAGGTTTTATATTTACAAAATAAGATATTTTTTTCAATAAATGATCAAGGGAAGAAAAACTAAAATTATCCTCGAATACACAAGATGGTTTGACTATGAATACATAAATAATTTTTGAGTTATGTTTTATTAAAAAAATACTTGAGATGTTGAAATGCTTTTGTTACATGAGAGATTGAATGCGGTGAGAGGAGAATATATTTTTGGGTGGATTATATTACAATGGAATAATGTCTTACATGAATTTTCATAAAACAATGATACAAGTTTGTTTTATCAGTGCTAAAAATATATGCACTGGTGAATAAAACTATTTTCATAAATTTTTTTGATCTAAAAAACTAATACATTTATTATAACTATAAATGTGATGAAAAATTGTTATTTATGAAACTTCTTCTAGGGTTATAAAATACACTATTATCAGTGCTAAATCTAGTACAAAAATAATATATCAAAACGAATGAAAACAATTAAATGAACAATATTAATTATACAAAACAATATTACTGAAATCATATTATATAAACTATTTAAAATTAAAAAATCAAAACATATACATTTAAATAAATTAATAATATAAATTAAAATTTTAATAAGTGTTCAAAATTAATAAAATTATAAAAAATACATTTATTCATATAAATTTAAAAAATATAGAATATATTTATAAATAATAAATAATAAATTATTATTAAAATATTAACAATGAATATAATCCAAATGTATTAAAAATTTAAAAATAATATCGATTGAATGAATACTATAAATTAATAAATTTATTTGAATAATTTACAAAAAAAATATTATGAAACTTAATTAATAAAATTATTAAAATAAATTACAACCACTTAAATAATTAAAATAAGTAAATAAACAATATTATTAAAAATTATAAAGAAATATCCAAATAGACATAAAAATTTATTAATAAGGATAGTATAGATGATATATACGGGATTAAAATGAAATATAATTCTTAGAAAAAAAATACAGGGGACCACTTATGTTTCCCAATAGATACCACATTTTTTGGAAATATACCATGTATATGGGAACAACGATCCTAAATCTACATCTTGGATTTCTGAGTGATCTCATGATAATCATATGATGAAAAATCACTAGGGTCCCTTAGTAGGGACAATATCATTAACTTCTATGATAAATCATGAGAATTATTCAGTGGATTTGAATGACTTCTTGCTCAAGATTAATATATAATAATTTTACAACTATTAGGTATTCCTCGAAGATAGAAAATTCTACTTCCATATTGGAATAATGAAATTCAACCTGTGAATCTAACCATTCATCAATATCCTCCCGAAGGTAGCTATGCATCCTTTCACTTTCCTGGACCTCGAACGAATTTCTGATATTGTAATTTTTTACCAATACCCCATCAAATTTAAAAATTAAAGCCTTATAGAATTATTCATAATAATTTTTCATAATCATTGAGAATTGAAAATGGTAAAACCATCAATATTTCCAAGAATTATCATAATCATAATCCATTCTCATGCATGAATGTGGGATAGATTGGGTATTAATTTGAATAGTGAGCAAAGTGTTGAAACCCTCATCGTCTTTTTTTCTGTTGGAATTTGGAGCACTTCTTACTGTGAATAGCTAAACCAAACAAGGGATAATATAAAATAAATTATAGAACAAGTATTCAAGGATTTTTTGATGGGTGTATCCCATAAATTTACTTTTTAATTATCTTTGGGCCTGGATAATGATATCTCCTATCATAGTGATTTATATTATTCATCATAAAAAACATTATCACAATCTTATTATCCATTAGAATAATATTAATTTTAAATAAAAAAACATAGCTCACTGATATGAAAATGGGAGATGAAATTGTCTTGATGGAATGTTTAGAGATTGATTTAAAAGGATAAATTATGGAAGAATGGATAATGGGACTACAATAAACAATGCGAACCCATATCCCTGCTTTAATATCCCAAACACAATGTGCATGAATGTAAGTGTAAATGGGATTATAATCACTCTTATTTAAGACAAACCGAGGCACACAATTCCCGAGAAACATGGTTGCTTTAATTTTGGATTCCTTTCCAACATTGATAAACTATAATGGAATCCCTGCATACCAACGTCAAGTATGGTGGGATAGGTACTCAAGGTCAAATCTAGTAGACAATTGATGGAATGGAATGTGATACATTTCCCATAATATTATGTCAGACGTTATTGTTTTTACATGAAGTGGACATGGTAGGTTTAACATTTTTAAATTTTATAATTTTTCATTTGACTATTGTATGACAACATGTCCATAAATAGAAACCCCATGATGTGATATTTGTCTCAGTATTGACATATATAGATTATGATTTGTTTCTCTCCATTGTTTGAGTACTATTTGGGTTTTCTTCATTTCTCTTATGTAATAACTCCTTGTTAATCAATGAGATATATGGGATATCCAAGATCACGAAGCCCAAAATTCTATACCTCAATCAATGTCCTTTGTTGTATGGATTGGATGTCACATACCTCCCTTGAGTGAATTGTCAACATAGTATTTCATGATTCATATAACATTGATTCTCTACTTTCATCCACTATCCACACCAATAATTCTAATCTTTTCTATTAATCATATCCTTCATCTGTTACCCTATATCATGAAGATCGATCTACATCAAGAATCTAACTACTCACATTAGTTTTAATTAGTTTTCCAGTTGAAACATTAGGCATATATCCCCTAATTTACATTAATTTTATCCATTTCCCTTTTTCTTCATTCCACATTATCCATCATTTTTAAAAAACCATGAAAACCCTTTTTCAGAAAAACATTTAGAATAGGAAAATGTTTTGCTGGTAATAAATATTTTACAATGATCCAATTATTCATCCATATTATTTAGTTGATTGATTTTATATATGTGATTTATATCCACAAAATCAAATTCACTCACCTCACCATTATGTGGCTTTCAAAACAAAGAACATCCTTTATTTTAGTGATTTCTAAAAATCAACATACTCTTCATTCATCATCTTGTTCTTTAAAACACTATGCAAAATTAATTTTGTGATATTTGACTGAAAAATATGACTTATTAGAATATATAATTAATTCTCTGTCTTTTAAATAATTATAACATTATATTTTGATACATAAGTGTATCCATAATTTTACTTAATTTCCATATCATATTTGTCTTATATAGTTGTTTATTTTTCTTATGTTTTACATTAATGAAAAACCCACAAACCTACATTTTGACCACATTTCAACTATTTTCCCATAATTTCTACCATCCCTCACACCCTTTACCATTTTATATCACATGAACTATCAAATGAGTTATGTAAAAACATACATTGACAAAATAATTATTTGGGAAGCATAATTTGAACTTGATCTCCCTAAACGAGGTATTATATATCATAAGAGATTGGGATTTGAATTTAGTGTTTACAGGATAGAAATAAGTGTAAAAACAAATTAGTCTGTGCATGTTAGAGTGTATCCTTGTGTTTGAGAGTGTTTAAATATCTTTTTTTGAGTTAGAGGTTGTATATCTTGTGTGTTCATGTGTGAATGTGTGTATCCTTACATGTTTGAGTGTATAACTCTTTTTGCCTAAGTGTGAATGTGTACTTATTGTGTCATTGTGTAAGTGTGTATCCTTTTGTGTCTTAGTGTTTACATATTGTGTGTGTGTACATTTCATTTGTGTGAGTTTGTATCATTTCATGCATGTTTTTGACTTCACGTGTGTGACTATGTGGATCATGATGTGTGATTATTCAAGGGTTTTTTGTTCTCTTGTTAGCTATTATGGAAGATATTTGTAGAAAGACAATAACTCCTACTAGTGGTGACAAAATATGATGTAAATCTACCAAACCAAATTCTTTGAAACACAAAAATTCACACTTTGCTGAGCCATTTTGAGAGGATTATTGATATGAAATAATATGTGTTCCCGGAAAGGATTTAATACCTTTAGAACAAGCCAAGAATAATGACGATCTATGTTATTTTGTGATGTATTATGGCACAACATCTCTCCCACTTTGTGGGGGAGAATATAGAGAACATTGATGATGATGTGGAGGATTTTCCTACAATGGTGGAGGTTGCAGAAACCCAAAAGAGGGAAAATAAGACCACTTGAAGATAACATTCATGGTTTAATGAAGATTAAGGTTCTATCTTTTCACAGATAACTGAATCTAAAATCATAAATGGAGTGGAAGATGTGGTTTGGAGAATTGTAATCATGGAATGCATATTTTGAGAAAAAAATGGTCAGACATGATTTCCTTGAATTAAAATATTATTATTCAATTTACTGTGATGAAATTTAAAATGAAAGGTCTACAATTTGAATAAGTCCCATCATCACTTGGGAAAACATGAAGTTTTCTATGTGTAAGAGGTTTGTTCCCTCAAACTACCATAGAAATAACCCCAAAAGAAATCAACACCTCATCCGAGGGAGTAATATTTTTTAGGATAACTCCAAGGAGATATGAATTTACATGATATAAACAAACATTAAGGATTGTATATAGGGGGACAAGGTTCAATGTTTACACGTATTTGATCAAGAGATTTCCAATCAGGTGGGGAATTACCACTATGTAGAGATATAATATAAAATCCATAACACTGCCAATAAGAAGAAAAAAATTCAATGGAGGAGAAATAATTCGAAACCCACAAACTCATTAAGACAATATATAAATTTGAGAAAATATAATAAATAATCATCTAAGACAAAAGTGGTGTATGGTCATAAAATTAAAAAGGTAATAATTCCACTTAATGAACCTAATTTTGAATCTAGGAAAAGGTAAATCAAGATATTCATTATTTAAAATTTAAAGGAAGAAATAAAATTGTTATTGAATGACGAAAACATCACACTATCACCCTCAAGAATTATGTAGAATGGGAGATTGATGGATATATCTTGGGGTGATATGTTGAGGATTCTTCGAAAATTGATAATGTGGATGTTTCACAAAAAGGCGACCTTCTCGTTACAAGGAGGATTTTGTGTGATCAAATGATATCTACTATGAATAATTAAGGGGAGAAACTTTTCTAATACCTAATAATAATCAATGGGTAAATATGTATTATCGTCATTAATGGGGAAATTTGTAGCAATCTCAAAAACACCATGTTTTAGGAGAATATGGTACTTCAATCATTGAAGCATCAACATCCATATCAGAATCAATTGTTAAATGATTAATGTGTGATGATGGTTAAAAAACATGTGTAGTTATTCTTTAACATTATTATGTTTATAGATGACGTTTTATGTTATGTTTTATTGATAAAGGCACGTCACATTCTACTCATATGGTCATCAAAATATGATCAATTTCTTACACATGATGGTTTTATAAACCCCTATTCTTCTATACTCCCAAGAGAACCTATAACCCTCTTGTCGATGTCCCCCAAAACACTTATGGAAGATCATGTTTTGAGAGATAATAAAAAAATTACTGATCATGAAAATATGAGAGAATGTGAAAAAAGAATGAATTATTATATGAGAAAATCAGGGCACAAAATTTAGAGAAATGAAAAATCAGGGGGAAAAATTGATTTCAAAGATGCAAAAAGTGTGATCATGGAAAAAAAGTGTTATATTAAGGGTTTTTTTTACTAGAAAAGAAATTATTACATATATACAATTTGGTGACATTGAAGAATAGAAACATAGAATTCTCATTGTCAAATTTTGTGAAATATTTTTCATTTGTTTACAATGGAGTCATTATTGTGGATGTGAAACCATACATGATACATGTTAGAGTGTTATAAATAATTGAGAGATCCCTTAACAACATTATGGGTCTGATTTTTCGAAAGTATTATAACCCATGTAGTGTCTTCATATAAAATCGGTGATCATTCAATACCTCATTTTTATCCTTGTGGAAATTATTTTGTATTTATCCTCTATAAACCTATTGATCATGTTTCATTTGCATTACAAGAAGGTATATATATTGAAGGAAATAAACATGTTAACCATTAACTTGGTAAATCAAAGAAGATCGAGTGGATTCAAAATAAATGGTTGTCAAATTTCATGATACATGGAGATGGGCCATATATAGTTCATGATATGATTGCTTACATGATAAAATTTAATAGTGAGATTGAATTAATTTTTAATGTTAATGTTTTTAATCATTCATCGTATTAGAATGCACATGATGAAGTGTCTAGATGACTCCATTTCAATCGGAGAGGATGATATAAAACTGGGAGATGACATTGACAAGATAGCATGTTTATAGTTGGAGTTACAAGTCCCAAATATGCAAGAAATATTTCTTGGACTAAATGCGGTTAATGAAGCCCATATTGTTTCATTAAATAAACCTACCCCACATGGTTGAATTAATTTTGGATGTTTTTCAAAAATGAAAATTCTATATTTGAATATTTTTACACCAAATTCATATCTAGTGGGCTAGGTAATCAATTTCATATCCGATGGGCTATGGTTGGAAATGTATATTCTAAATATCTTGAAAGAATTTGTTAAAATTAATCATTTTTACTTTAAGGGGATAAGGTAGGTTTTGAACATATACATTTAGGGTATCAAAACCTAGACAATCGTATCAACTGTTGGCTATAAATATCCAAATCATGGTATTTTATATTCATTAAAGATTGGTATAGAGGGATTATTATTATTTTTCTTTATTTTTCTTAATTTTTTACGTTTTTTTTTGTTTTTTATCCCTTGATCTTGTGTATTCTATCCTTATCAATCCACAAGTTGGATTGGTGATCCAATATCATAAATCCCCAAAATATGTGCCTCATCTCAGGTGTATTGTTGTTTGGATTGGCTACCACATACCTCCCTACGTCGTGATAATCATGCCACCTCAAGTGTCTCACATCACTCTAAAATTTCCCCAACAGGTTCTTCGCTCCATTACTACTACTATATTAGTACAAGATTTTTGTGTGATAATAATATTCCTCAATTTTTTCACTGTATGATTTATTACAAGTGGAACTTATTTCCATTTCTTATTAATCACATCAGTAGCCTCCACATGCTTCGGGATAGTTTCAACTCTAAAGAGGCATACATGCCCTGGGAATGAGTAATATCCTAACACAATTGTAGAATGTGGAAAATACCCATGGAATTTTTTGGCCAGAGGGATATGTGTCCTCCTATGTATTCAAGATAATATTTAAGGAAATAGTTGTCGGTTATGATGAATTTACAATACTCAACAAGATGTCCCATCAACTAGAAATACATGCACATTAATTATTTTATAGAAATGACCATTGTGATTTCAAATGATGTCACACTTGTAATAAATTGGGGGAATGATTTTCTTGAGTAATTTATTTTTCAAATATAAACATACTGGCCACCAAAACAACCATTTCTGTTATTGTAGATACCATTTTATCCTCGATAAGTACTTTTTCAAAGGAGTCTGGATTACCTCTCTCTCTCTCTCTCAGTTTCATTATTGGTTAATATGGGAACACCAAGAATGAAGAAAATGCATCAAATATTCATGGGGTTAAAGAATATAAAGCTGAACCACTTGATCTAGAACCAAATTTGGGATAAGATATATTTTACAAGTGAGGAAATAGACAACGGATCCCAGTCCTAGATTCTAAAATTTAACGTTTTGTGGAAAATGATTCCATGCCCTCGCGTACTATATTGGATATCTATGGAAGGGAATATGATTTAAAGAAATCCCTCATTAATGTCAATCTCTAATTATGGAAGCACAAGATTCAATATATACATATGTGTATATCATAAATCTTCCACTTACTATTTACCAGAAATAATTTTACCTAAGTGGTGATTGAATGATGCAATGCCTTATGTTTCTTCTCCATGATGGAGTAATCTTATTTGACAATGGTCAATTTACTAATCATAATAACATTATACGATGATTTTTTAATATAATCGAAAAATAATCTTTTCTATTTTTTTCTAATTAGGTTCTTTCAAATAAAGGGTTTTTGAATGTGGAGTGGTCCTATAAAGAACGATCACCAGATACACTTACATCAGACTATAATCAAAATCCTCCTTTGGATCAAAGAAGCATTCCAATCTAGACATTAAAGCCATGAATACCTAATCTTCGACATCGTCACTAGAGGGTATTATACTATCCCTCATCGCGCTTTCCTTTAATAAATAATCACCATTAACCATAAAATAAAATAATTATTAAAAATTAATTCTATTAACCATATATAATCAAAATTATAAAAATTAACTTAAATAAATAAATTATATGAATTTCATGAATATTAACAATATTAAAATTAATTAATATATCTGAATAAATATTTATTTAATAAACTAAAAAAATATTTTGAAATATTAAATCATTGTAAATATATTTATTAAAATAAATATTAAAAATGAAGAAGTTCCAAAAAAAGTTAAAATTGAAAAAAAAATAAAAAAAAATTAAAACTAAATAATTAAAATTGAATAAATTACAAAAACATTATAAAAGTATAATTCATAAAATTAGTTACATGAAATATGAATACAAGTAAAAAATAGAAATATATAATTATATAATTATTTTTATTTATATAAATATGAAACATAATAAAAATATATAAAATTAATTATATAAATTGGAAACATGTCTAAAATGAATTTATGTAACATAATTTTATCTACCTCCACTATTAAAAAAATAAATAAACTAAACATATATCCATCATTTTAAAAATAAAAACACCTAGTATAAAAAAATTCTCAAATAATAATCTTATAAATTATAATCATACTGAAAATATTATTACATAATAAATAAATATTTATAACTAATGAAAAATGAATAAATTAATAAATTAGTAAATATTAATAAATATTAAAAATTAATAAATTAAATGAAATGAAATAATGTTATAAATGAATAAAAAAATAATACCTTAAAAAATATTATCAAAAATTAATAAGTCATAAGATGAATTCCATGAATTATAAAAAAATTAAATTGATTAAAAATGAATACATAAATATTAATATTGTTTCTAATTAATGATGTATGAATTTTATTGATTTTATAAAAATAATTCAGTTAATTAATAATCATTAGAATTTTTAGTAATAACTAAACATATTATTTTTTCAATTATATTTATAAATATTTGAAATAAAAGATATAAAATATTGATTAGTAGTTTTACAAATATATATATATACATATATGATGGGATTAAAAATAAATATATATGTGGTGTGTCGTATAAGGCTCATTCATGATAGGATGAGCTGTCATTCAATACCCCAACCCATTTATGATATGAGTGGTGAAACCATTCATTCTCTTCGTATAATTTTAAATTCATTATATCATCCCAATTAATTTCATTATGTATTTAATTTAATAATGTAATTTATTGTATAAAGAATTATAAATTATGATAAATTAATATATTGATATATATATAGACATATGGTTGATAATAAAATATAATTATTGTAATGTAAATAAAATATATAAATATATAAATATTCATAAATAAAATAAATAGTTGATACTAACTTTAAACAATGTTATTTTAGCACACATAAATGAGGAATTTCTTCAATGCATTATTTATAACTGATAACATGAAACAATTATCATTAATTTTAATGATAGCTAATAAAATTAGGATTATATCAGTGAAGATAGAATCCACCACAGAATAAAGTAAAATCTGTAGTAATTACATTGAGATGATGTGTACAAATGTTTATAGAAATTCTTTGATTAGATGCAGGGATGAACATGAGGAAATCCTCATAATACACTGTTCTTGGGAAAGGAAGAGAAAGAAATAAATAACACACAAACTAGGGAAAACATTTTACCATGTTACTTTAGTAAATGTGCAATTCCTTGTCATGGGCATGGGTTATGATATATTATAGGATGGTTCTGAATAGTATTTACAAATATTTTTATCTTTGGAGCTTCATTCATATTAGTAGGAATGATTATACGTTTTACAGTGATTTATTTTCAATAAATGAATTTCTGACAATCATTTTAGACACACTAGAATATCTATCTATAATTTAAATTGAAATACAATGACCTATATAAGAAAATATTACTATATATTTTTTATTAATAGAATGTAAACAATTATTTGTTTGAAATAAATTTATTAAATCAGGTTTACTATGAAATGTTCATGAAATCTTGTTGTACATGATGAGGAAATATTACGGTGAAATGGAAAATAATTGTTATGAAACCCTATTATTAACTAAAAAATGTTTTAAAAACATAAAATTATACCTATGAAAAAAGATTTCATTCCATGAATTTATTAAATGATATAAATGGAAGATTATTTAATGTTTTGGATATCTAAATATAAAGTGATATAAGTAGGATTGTATTTTGAAGATAATTGATAAGAAAATAATTATTATTATAATTATGTTCATCATCATCATTTGTGCTATTGTTGTTTCTTTTATTATTACAATTATCATTTTACTATAGTCTATAGATGATAATGGTCTCATACTGATAGGGTCTCAGAGAGGCCTCTGGTTTGGCTCACCTTGAATACTTATGCATTTGTGTGGTTTTATATGTATTTTCTATCTCAATTTTACATTTCCCCCACATCAATGTATGTTACTATTATTATTATTATTATTATTATTCTTAAATATGACTTGACTGATGAAAAATGGTAAACCCACTCTTTCTCTTCTAACTTTATAATAAATAATCTATATTATTCGATAATAACTTTTCTTAGTGCTAAAAAAATGCTCAAAGTGAAAAAAACAATTTATCAGAATTAACTAAATTTTCTGACTAACATAACATTCATGAGTGATAAAAATCACAAATAAAATATTATATTTATTGGTGCTTATTTTAGAACTTAAAAGGGCTCCTTTATCAGTGTTTTTGATAGAATTGATAAATAAAAAATGAATAATTTAATTTATATATACATATTTAAATATTATAAAATATGATTTTAATTTTAATTAGTATATATCATTACCACAGATTGTGGGATATGTGTGCTAACCTTTATTAGTTCTTGAAAAAAATCATTGAAAAAGGAGGGACATTTATCAGCACTCACAAATTAGCACTTATAACGTTATATTTGATCAATATTAAATAAACATTGATAAAAGGTAACATTTTTTAACACAGTTATTGGCATTGATAAAATTATGATCACTATCATCATTTTTTAGTACTGATAAAAGTCCAACATTTATCAGTGCTTTTAATTTTGCAACGATAACAATTGTTTATTTAATTTATGTTAAAGTTAGTATATATGAGTATGTATAATATATAAATATGATTTATGGTTCATTCAAAAAAGAATAAATTTTATTCTCATAATATTATTTATATATATTCCAAATTTTTAAATATTAGCTAAAATTTATAATATTGTATTACTATACATTAATTATATAATGTTTAATTAATTAAAATTAATATAATATAATAATAATTATTCCTATACATTAACTACAAATTGATTGTATATAACAAATATATACATGATATATCAATATATATATATATATATATATGTATTCATATTAAAAAAAATATAAAATATAAAATTATATATTGTTAATATGATATTTTTTATATTATATATTTATATCAATGGATTTGTTTCTATAAGTTTAGGCAGTACATATGCATGTGTCAATACATAAATATAGAACATGTGTACATGTGAATTTATTAATTGTCTATAAATATTTATATTTTACCTATTATTATGTTATATATATTTTTTTTAAAATTTTATGGTTTTTATTAGAGGAATTTTTATATTAATTTATAACTCTTAAAATATTTTTGAAATTTATATAAATATTGTTTTGATTTATTTTTTTAATATTTTTTCAATTGAACTAGATAATTTTTTAATTGTTTTAAATTTATTTTCATTGTTTTTAATATAATTTCAATTAACATTAACTTTTTCTTCATTTTTAATATTTATTATTTTATGATATTTTAATAATTTATTTATTTTATAATTGTTATACTTATTAATTTAACAATTTTTAATATTTTCTATATATATTCACCTTCATTTTAATGTATATATACATTTTTTAACCAAATTGTTTAGTTATAAAAACATATATACATTTTATAATATTTTTGATGTCACATATTTTTTAATAATTCAATTTCACTCATTCATTATATTCATTTAATTAAGTTGATAGAATCATTAATAAAGTAAAAACCCTATTTATAAATGAATATTTATAAATAAATAAATAAATATATTAAATTTCTCTTTATATATAAATATAGATATATTAGTATATAAATATACATTAAAAATTATATTTACAATATTTATAAAAAATATTTACGATTATAAATATTTATTTTTGTAAGAGATTTTATATTATTATAAATAGATAATTATATTTCTAAATAATTTAAAAATTATAACAAGTATATATTAATAATAAATAAACTTATTATAATTATAACTATAATTATTTATATATAGATATATAATGAGTCATGAAAAATTAATTATAAGTATATATATATATATATTTATTTATAAATTATTATAAAATTATAATAAATATATTTAAATAAATAATATATTTATCATATTTATAAATACGTATATATTTTTATTAAAAAATATAGATATAATTATACAAATATATATAAACATATAAATATATATACTTATATTAATGTTCATAATTATGTAAATACTTTTATAATTATATAAAAATATTTTTAAATGCACTTATTTATAGTTTTAATAAAAAATATGTAATTGTGGTAATATTTGTAAATTATGTTTAAAATTATATTAATATATTTTTATTTATATAAATAATTATTTTTTAATCAATGTAAATATTTAAATTGATTTATAGTTTTAATTACGACTAAATATTTAGATCTCATTAAATAAATTTGTACTGATATAAATATTTATTTAATTTTTTACACATTCCTATTTATTTATAATTATATATATTTATAATTTTCAATTATATTATTAAAAATAATTATATAGGTCTATCATCCCTACAATATTAGAGGTGATAATGATATTCTATTTTATTTGTTTTTGAGAGTTGATAGTAACCTATCTTTATCACTGGTAGAATGGAACTGGAAAAGTGAACTTTTATGAGTTCATATTTCATTTGTTCTAATAAAACTCCTATTATGAGCACATTTTAAAAATAATTGATATGTGTAATTGTTTTCAAATAAATTTAACCATGAACATGTAGATTGACTCATGTCGTTCATTCTATCACCGAATTAAAACCACACTACTGCCCATCGTCCCTCACTACTACTCTTCATCCAGTGTCGCTACTCATCCTCACCATTGTTGTCCCTCACAACCTTTCCCCCATTACCCTAATATCTCTCATCGATAGTCTACATGGCCATAGTGTGTTCTCACCACAGTTATCCCTCACCAAAATGTTCTCTCACATGCCCTCCATTGGATGAATCAACACACTAAAATCACATGGTATGTGACATCTTTTCATCCATTCAAGCTGTAATAATTTTTTGTCTTTCATTGGGTGTTATTATTTTTTCCCGGAATTATTTGAATTAAGTATCACCTCCCTCTTGAATATGTGATATAACACCATAATTACACACATGTTGGATATCAACTACTTCATCATAGCTTGTTAGAGGAGTGACAATATCTGGTTGACAGATACATGTCCTATGTGACATTTCGTCACCAACAAGTGTAAGCCACCAAAACATTCCCACCCCTAATACATATTGAGGTAATTTTAGAGAGTGGGATTGTAATGACCATCATCTTAAGGGAGAATAAGACATGTGTCATGTATAATTATTTCATTGATGGATTCAAATTTATAATTTGTACCAATTTTGTACCATTAACATAAAAAACAACCCTAACCCTTTTAATATTTTCATTGTTGTGAATATATACTAATTGTACTAGGAACTCATAATTTCGAAATATTATTCAACTTCATCACCAATATCATTATGTCTATGGAAATCCTCCTCATTCATTTTTTTTCCAATAAACCCACCCCTAATTTTCATAATGTATCATCTTTAGTATCATAATCATTACTATCATAATCATCTAATATAGATAATAAATTTATGGTTTTGAGTTTTTAGAAATTCAAATCCATTATTCAGGAGGAAAAAGTAGTTATTTGTCATTTTATTTTTTTATTATGTGAACATCATGTTAAAACATTTTAATTCTGAGTTTAATTTTTTCTCAAAAAATTGAAAATTGTTATTGAAAAGTAAAATATGTCAACATTACAATCACTTCAATGGAATGTTATGGTACAAATTTTTATTTCCTTTTTGACAAATACATAAAATATATGAAAAAATATAAGGTTGGATTATATATATATATATAATTTCCATTATTTTTCATTGAGGCATCATCTCATTCGTGTGAATTTCCAAAATTTGAAACATTTTTTAATCCCCAATTATGTTGTTATGTGGGATTTCCAATATATTGAGAACCGTGTATAAGGGATTAATGTTTTTTAGGGGTGAGGATTTATCGTAACCTATGGTCGATGATTTTGGGGTTTTCAATGCTTTTGATTTAGGGGGTTATATGGATAATATTTAAGGGTTTTGTGGATAAGGGTTTAGTGGTTATTGTGGATGAGGCTTCAGGGTTTTTTGAAGAAAAGTGTTCTGGGTTTTTCTTATCTAAAGGGTATTGAATTCATTATAGGATAGGGTTTTAGGCCTTTTTTGCTAAGGGTTTATGTTTTATTTGTGGATTATGGATTATGATTTTTCAGGACAAAAGATTTTGGTTTTTTTGGTGCAGACAGTTTAGGGTATTGTTGGTAATACAGTTCATATTTATTTGGAGAAATGGTTTTATGGTTTTTTGGGAACGATGGTAATGGTTTTTTTTGTTATCAGTGTTTAGGATATTTTGATAATGGTAGATTATGTTTTTATATGGATGAGGGTTTATGGTTTTTGGGGGATGATGGGTTTGAGTTTTTAAGGGATGATATTTCAGGGTTAGGTATGGCCGGTGGATTAGGTATTACTATTGCCAGTTTTTGGGGTTTTATAAAAATGAGTGTTACAGGTATTCTAGGGTTGTGTGTTTATTATTTTTTATGGATGACTGTTTACATGTTTTTCATGATGAGGTTTCAGGGTGTTTGAGGGATAAAAATTCAATTATTTATAGATATGAAGGTTCATGTGTATTTTGAAATTATTATTTCAGTTTTCCCATGTCGAGGGTTTTGTTTTTTCCAAGGATAAGGATTTATGGTTATTTTGGGATGAGGTTTGTGTATTTTTTAGGGTTGAGTGTTATTGGGTTTTTTGGATTATATTTTATGGTTTTTAAGGATAAGGGTTTAGGGTTTTATGGGGCTAAGGGTATAGGGTTTTTTGGGGCTTATGGTTTAGTGTTTTCTCATGCTGATTGTTTTTGTGTTTTCTGGGGATAAGGGATTATGTTTTTATATGGCTGAGGGTTTAGGTATTTTCTCAAAATAAGGGTTTAATGTTTTCCCAAACTTACTATATAGTTTTTTCTAGATGGTGAGGAATAGGGTTTTCTAGTGTTGAGGATTTGGGGATGTAGGGGATTATGGTTTATGGTTTTGAGTGTAGTGGATTCATGATATTATTAGGTATAGGGTTTAATATATTCTATAGAAAAGAGTTTATGGTCTTATGGGGTCGAGGGTTTAGATTTTTTTGGGGATGAGAGTATATTTATAATTTTGGGGGAAATGGTTTATGGTTTTTTGTGTACAAGTGTTTAGGGATATTTAGGGAAGAGAGTATAGGTATTTTTGGGGATAAGGGTTTTAGATTTTTATGGGATGTGGGATTAAGATTTTTGAGGATAAGGGTAAAGGAATGTCATGGCCTTTGTTTTATCTTTTTTCTACGTAGAGTGTTTATATTTTTTTGGGGATGTAGTTATATAGTTATCTGAGGATGAGGGATTAATATTTCATGAGTATGGGTGTTTTCCTGTACTTGGTGTTGTGGGTGTATGTGTTTCTAGAGTTATGGGTATATGGGATTCTATTCATTATGGTTTAGGGTTTGATGGGATGAGTGATTTGTTTTCTAGGGATTAGATTTTAGTTTTTTTCTAGGGATGAGTGTTTAAGGTTTTATGGGGACATAATTTTAGTGCATAGGTTATGAGGGTTTTGGAATTTTTTGAATTGATGGTTTTGGTATTTTCAGGTTGATGGTTTTGTTATTTCATGTTTTTAGGTTTTAGTTTTTTTTGTTGATGTTTTTGGGTTATTATGGATATGGTTTAATGGTTTTTTATCATGGTTTTGGTTTTTTGATGGGATGTGTTTTTTTAGATTTTTAGATCACATGAATTACAGTTATTTGGGGATGATTGTTTATGGTTTTCTGGAATGATTTTTCATGGTTTCCTATGTTATATTGATTATGTATTTTGTGGATGACTGTTTTATGTTTTTTTTGGATAACAGTTTTGGGGTTTTTAAGGTTACTATTTTTTTCATCTGATAGTTTAGGGTTTTTGGGTCTGAGGGTTGTCGGTTTTTAGGGTTGATGGTCTTGGGTTTTTTCAATAAAAGTGTTTTTATTAATTGGGGGATGATGGTTCATTGTTTGATGGTGTTGAGTGCTTATGGTTTTATAGTTTTGAATGTTTAGTGTTTATACGTGAAATGAGTTTATAATATTTATGGATATGGCATTAGATTTATATGTGTATGAGGGTTTACGATTTTTTGGGATAGTGGGTTTTGGGATTTCTGGGGATTGGGGTTGTTTTTCTGGGATGAGGTTTATTGTTTTTGGGGGAAGATGGTTTTTTAATTTTTATATAAAAATGTGTTAGGTTTTTGGAGAATATTTTATAAGGGTGTTGGGGAATGAGTGGATAGGGTTTTTTCTGGTTGATGGATTAATGTTTTTTTGGAGCTCTTCATTTTAGGTTTTTTATGGTTGAGGTTTTTCAGCTTAATTGGAATGAGAGATTTGGGTTTTGGGGGACATAGTGTTTAGGTTTTTGAGGGATGAATGTTTTGGGTTTTTGTGGATGAGGTTTTAGAATATTTTGTGTAATACGGTCTATGGATTTTTGAGGTAGATGTTTTAGGGTTTTTTGGGGATGACGCTAATGTTTTTTGGGGATGTCAGTTTTTGATTATTTTGGGTTAAATATTTGGGGTTTTATGGGCTAATGGTTAAGGGTTTTATATGGATATGTGTTTAGAGTTTTTGGGGAATGAAATTTTAGTGTTTTATGGGGATGAGGTTTTAGTGTTTTTTTGAACTAATTTTTTTTTTAATTTTCTATGTTATGGGTTATAGGTTTTTAGGGGATGTGGGTTTAGGGTTTTTATGGATGGGGGATTAGGGTTTTTAGAGGCTGATAGTTTACGGTTTTCTAGTGATAAGAATTTTTTT
This sequence comes from Viscum album, assembly GCA_963277665.1. Classification (NCBI taxonomy): domain Eukaryota; kingdom Viridiplantae; phylum Streptophyta; class Magnoliopsida; order Santalales; family Viscaceae; genus Viscum; species Viscum album. The sequence goes on from OY728164.1 coordinate 1,802,236,377, forward strand.
CTATGTATCATGGTTTAGGGTTATAAAAGATAATTTTTATGGATTTTATTATGTATAGAATTTATGGTATTCATTAGATGAGGGTTTAGAATTTTCTGTACTAAGATTTTTGTGATTTTTGAGGATGAGTTTTTGTTGTTTTTTGGGGGTGAGGGTTAAATTTATTATAGATGAGTGTTTATTGTTTTTTGTGGGTGAGGTTTAATAGTTATCTAGGAAAGATTCATTAGGGATTTCTCTTGCTGAGTGTTTTGCGTTTTCTATTGTTGTTGTTTTTGGGTGTTATGGGTAGACATGATTAATGTTTTTATAGGTTGTAGGGTTTGATGTTTTATTAGAATTATTATTTTTAGGTCTTATGGGGTTGAGGTTATATGGTTTTATAGTGTTGTGGTTTCATGGATTTCTTGGGATGAGGGTTTATGATATCCTAGGGCTACATAATTATGTTTCTCTAATTAGAGTGTTGATAGTATTCTCCAGATTAGGGTTTAGGTTTTTCTACAAGTTAGGGTTTATATTTTTGGGGGATGAGGATTTGTGGGTTTTCATGTTGAGATATTAATGTTTTATGGGCTGAGGGTAAAGGGGTTTTAAGAATATTTTCTAGGGATTTCATAGAAAATGAGGGTTTATTGTTTTTTTGGGAAGAGGTTTATAGGGTTTTTGGTACAGAGAATTTATATTTTTTAGAGGTTGAGTGTTTACTATTTTTTGGGGATGAGGGTAAAGGGTTTTCTGGTGTTTGGGGTCTTTGGATTTTTTGGGGGTTGAGTGTTCATCCTTTTCAGGGATGAAGATGTATGTTTTTATCTAAGGATGAGGGTTTATAATTTTTTAGGGATGAGGGGTTATGAGTTTTTTGTGATAAGGATTTAGGTTTCTTTGGGGTTGGGTATTTGGTGTTTTCTATTGATGGGGTATTAGGTTATTCTGGTGTTGTGTGTTTAGTTTTTATGGGTAAGAAGATATAGAATTGGAAAGGGATTAGATTTTTTGGGTTTGGGAAATGAGGATTTTTTGTATTTTCGTACTTGTGGGGTAGTTTTTTTAGGCTAAGGGGTTAGAGTATTTTGAGTTTTAGTGTCTAGGTTTTATAAGGTTGAGTTATTTGGGGTTCTAGGGATATGTTTTTAGGGTTTTTTTGAGGTAGAGGGTTTTTGTTTTTCATGATGGGCATTTACGGTTATTTAGTTTTGAGTAATTATATGTATTTTATTATTATTGGTTATGGTTGTTTGGAGTTTGGACATAGGTTTTTCCAGGGAAGTGGTATTAGGGTTTTTTGGGATGAAGTTTTTGTTTTTGTTTTTTATGGATGAGGGTTTTTGGGTTTTTTAGGTATTATGGGTTTTCTTGTGGAGGGTTTAGTGTTAGTTGCAGTTGAGGGTTTAAGGTCCTTTAGGGATAATGTTTTAATGATTTTTGGGGCTGAGAATTTTGGTATTTTTGAGGATGATGGTTTAGGTTCACTAGGTATAATGGGATATTATATTAGGGTTCTCATGTATAATAGTTTCAATTAATGAGGATTAAATTTTTTCTATGGATAAGGGATACACATTTTATAGGGACGAGGGTATAGGGTTTGTTTGGGACTGTGGGTGTAGGTTTTCATGGGATGACTTTTTATGGTTTATTGGGGATGAGGATTTATAGTTTATTGGGGCCATGTTTTGAGGTTTTTTGATTGTTTTGTGTTTTTTGGGGCTATGGGATTTGGATATTATATGACTAAGGGATTGGGGTATTTTGGGGTATGATTGTTTTGGATTTTATAGTGCAGTGGTTATATGGTTCATTGGGATGTAGGTTTTTATTTTTTTTTGGTATAAGGGGTTATCGTATTTTGGGTATGATTGTTTTGGTTTTGTATGGATATGCATTGTTTTTTAATTTAGTTTTGTGATTTATTTAACTAGTGCTATAGTGTTTTTTTAGGATGATGGTTCTTGGTATTTTGGGAGTAAAGGTTTATGGTTTTTTAGTGCAATGGATTTAGTGTTTCCTAAGGATGAAGGATTACTGTTTTTGATGATGAGGATTTATGTTATTTTAGGTTGGGAATTTTCTTTTATTGGGGGTTGAGTTGTTTTTGTTTTTTAGGGCTCTAGGTTTAAGGATTTTTGGGGATGAGTTGTGAGTTTTTTTGGACAGTTGGTTTTGGGTTTTTTATAAAGAGTTTTTTGGGTTTTTTTAAAGTTGAGGGTTTTCTTAAGGTGATATTTTAGGGATTTTATTGGGTTGCGAGCATAGGGTTTTTTGGGATGCTGTATTAGGGTTTTCTATAGTATAAGACATGTGAATTTTTGGGGTGATGGTTTAGGTTTTTTGGGGATTACAGTTGAGGGGATATTTGGTTAGGGTTTGAATGTTTATTAGGGATGCTGATTTGGGTATTTTTTAAGAGGATGTTTTAGGGTTCACTATGCTGATGGTTGACTGTTTTTTGGGGTTGAGGTTTTATGGTTTTATTTGTGTTGACGGTATATGATTATTTTGGTGTTGATGGTTTAGGAATTCAAGGGGATGATGGTTTAATGTTTTTATGGGGATGAGAGTCTAGGGTATTTGGTGGTGAGGGTTTAGGGTTTTTGGGCATGAGGGTTTATCATTTTTGCGGGATGATTGATTTATTTCATTTTTTGGGATGATAGTTTATGTATTTTTTGGTGGATTTCGGTTTATTGTTTTGAAGGGATGACTATTTAGGGTTTCATGGAGCTGAGTTATAGGTGTTTTTGGGGATGGGGTGTTAGGTAATATTGTGGCTATGGTTTTAGGGTTTCTTCAGGATTTGTTTTCATAGTTTTTTGGGAAAGAGGGTATACAATTATATTGGGATCAGGGTTTTATTTATGTTGGGATGGGGGTTTATATATTTTACAACTGGGGGTTCAGGGTTTTTTATGTGGATAATGTTTTTCCAATTTTAGGGGCTGAGGATTTCAGGAGTATTTATAGTGAGGGTTTATCGTATATTTGGTCATGAAGATTATTATTTCATAGTGTAGAAGAATTTTTATTTTTTAGTGTAGATTGATTATGGTTTCATGGGGTTGAGAGATTATAGTATATTGATGACGCGGGTTTAGGGATTATTTTGGATATGGTTTTATTATTTCGTGGGGCTTAGAGTTTGAGTTCTCTTACTTATTAGTGCTTATGATTTATTATGGATGAGGGTTTCAGGTTTCATTTTGGATTATAGTTTATTATTTCATGGGGCTGAGGTTTGATGGATTCATAATGTGGAGGGTTTATGTTTTCATAGGGTTTAAGAATTACAGATTCTTAGAGTCGAGTGCTAAGGGATTGTTGGGTGATAAGTGGTTAGAGATTCTTGAAGATAATGTTTTGTGGATTCTTTTGAAATATGGTTTATGGAATATTGGGGATGAGGGTTTTTGGTATAATGAGGATAATTATTTAGGGATTTTCACCCTAGGGGATTAGGTTTCATGATGCCGAGTGGTTAGAATTTCTTGGGGTTGAGGGTTTATGTTTTCTTTGTGATGTGGGTTTTGGTGTTCATGGGGTTGAGGATATAGTGTTTATTAATTCTAATGGTTGGGGGTTTCATGGGGATAAGGGTTTTTGTTTTCTAATATACATGGTATTATGGTTAACTATGGATTTGTGGTTAGCTTTTCATGTGTATTAGGGTTTAGGGATTCTTATGGCTGTGGATTTCGTGTTTATTGGGGATCAGGGCTAAGGGTTTCTTGGGTTAGACGATTTAGGGATATCTAGTGATTAGTTTGTTAGTTTTTTTGGGGGATTATGGTATATTGTTTCTTTGTGATTAAGATTAATGTTTCGTGGATTTGAGGGTTAATGGTTTTTGGGGAATTAAGTTTTCAGATTTTTAGGGATGAGGGTTTAGAGGTTTTTGGGGATAACTGTTAAGGGTTTCATGGGGTTGATTGTTTTGGTTTTCATAGGATTGATGGTTTAGGAATTATTGGGGTTAAGGGTTAATGGTTTATTAGGGATGAGGATATTGGGTTTATTGGTGTTCAGGGTTAATGGATTCTTGGGGAAAAGGGTTTAGCTTATCTTGTGGAATACAATTTAGGGATTCCTGAAGTTGAGGTCTTATGTCCACTAAGGGATGTGGGATTATGGTCTTTTTATGAGGGTTAAGGGATTATTTAGAATTAGTGTTTATGAATTTTTTACTATGTTTTTTTATATTAATAAAGGAATAAGGTTTTAGTGGATGAGGGTTTAGAGTTTTTTAGAGAAGAGGTTTTAGGATTTTTTTATTGAGGTTACAAGGTTTTTCATGGAAGAGGGGATATTGTTCTGGGTGAATGGGTTTATGGGTTTTTTTATTAGAGGATTTATGGTTTTTTTTGGAATATGAATTTTATTTATTTAGGGTTGAGGGTTTATGATTTTTTGGGGTGTGTGTTCAAAATTTATGGGGGCTTATGGGTTATGGTTTTCTATGGATGAGTATTCAAGGTTAGGGGGATATGGTTTTATTGTATATTGCAGAAGATTTTTTAAGGTTAATTGTTAGATGACCACAAAAGATTCATTAGTGATAAATATTTTGGTTTTTTTTGGGATAAGAGTTTATAGATGTTTCTTTTTTCAAGAACTGATGTTCATTTTTGGTGCTTAGGGTTTAGGGTTTTTGAGGTTGAGGATTTAGGGGTTTTTGGTTCAATGGGTTATGGGATTTTGGGGATAAGCATATTTTTTTCATAGATATGAGGATTTATCAGTTTTTTTGTGGAGATACATTATATTTTTATAGGAAAGAGGGGTTACAATTGTTTGGGGATAAGTGTCTGCTGCTTTTTGGGGATGAGAGTTTAGGGTTTTATAGAGTGATGGTTTAGCAGTATTATTGATTGATGGTTTAGGGGGTTTGTGGGATCCGTGTTTTTTATTTCTTAATGATGAGGCTTTATAGTTTAGTGGTGATGAGGGTTTATGACTTATTAGGGATGAGGTTATATGGTTGTTTTGGGCTGATGGCTTTTTTTTGGGCTGAGGGTATTTTTTTTTTGAGTTTAGGGACTAGGGTTTTTTAGGATATGTGTTTGGGGGTTTTGGTCTAAGGGATTAATTTGAGGGGTGTAGGGGTATAGTTGTTTTTTGGGGCTACTGGAATAGGGTTTTTTGGGGTTTAGGGTTTAGGGTTCTAGGGTGAAAGTGATGGTTTGTTTGGGGGCTTATGATTTCATATTTTTGGGTTTTATGGTTTTGTAGATTTTTTTGGATAATGTTTTATGGGATTTTGGGGTGGGGGTTTAGGGGTTATGGGGGATATGGTTTTCTCATTTTTTTGGTTAACAAGGTTATATTTTTTTTGGGGGATGAGGGTTTGGGGTTTTATAGAGTTAAGGGTTTTGGGTTTTATGAGGATGAGGGTTTAGACTTTTATAATGGTATGGTATTATGGTTTTTGGGGGATAAAGATTTAGGGTTATTTGGGGATACGATTATAGTGTTATTTTTGGTTTATGGTGTCTTGGTTTTTAGGTATGTATGTTTTAGTTTTTTGGGGGACAAAATAATAAGTTACAATGAAAATTGGGATTTGGGGTTATTTGTGAATGAGGGTTTATAGATATTTGGGCCTATGGTTTGTAAATTTATTTGGCTATATGATGTTCCCACGACGTTGATGATTTAGTGTTTTTAGGTAATAATATTTTTGGTATTGGGGGGTTTAGATTTAAGGATTTTCCGGTTGAGGGATTTGGGTTCTTCCAGAGGATGTTTTTAGGGTTTAGTGGGGAAGATGGTGTAGGGTTTTATAGGGAGACAGGGTTTCTGATTTTTGGGTCTAAGGGTTAGATAATTTTTGGTAAAAAGTGTTAAGGGTTTTTTGGGACTAATGAGTTTATAATTTTATGGGGCTATTAGTATAGGATGTTTTAGGGTTCACTATGCTGATGGTTGACTGTTTTTTGGGGTTGAGGTTTTATGGTTTTATTTGTGTTGACGGTATAAGATTATTTTGGTGTTGAGGGTTTAGGAATTCATGGGGATGAGGGTTTAATGTTATTATGGGGATGAGAGTATAGTGTATTTGGTAGTGAGGGTTTAGGGTTTTTGGGCATGAGGGTTTATCATTTTTGCGGGATGATTGATTTATTTAATTTTTTGGGATGATAGTTTATGTATTTTTTTTGTGGATTTCGGTTTATTGTTTTGAAGGGATGACTATTTAGGGTTTCTTGGAGCTGAGGTATAGGTGTTTTTGGGGATGGGGTGTTAGAGAATACTATGGCTATGGTTTTAGGGTTTTTTCAGGATTTGTTTTCATAGTTTTTTGGGAAAGAGGGTATACAATTATATTGGGATCAGGGTTTGATTTATGTTGGGATGGGGGTTTATATATTTTACAACTGGGGGTTCAAGGTTTTTTATGTGGATAATGTTTTTCCAATTTTAGGGGCTGAGGATTTCAGGAGTATTTATAGTGAGGGTTTATCATATATTTGGTCATGGAGATTATTATTTCATAGTGTAGAAGAATTTTTATTTTTAGTGTAGATTGATTATGGTTTCATGGGGTTGAGAGATTATAGTATATTGATGATGAGGGTTTAGGGATTATTTTGGATATGGTTTTATTATTTCGTGGGGCTTAGAGTTTGAGTTCTCTTACTTATTAGTGCTTATGATTTATTATGGATGAGGGTTTCAGGTTTCATTTTGGATTATAGTTTATTATTTCATGGGGCCGAGGGTTGATGGATTCATAATTTGGAGGGTTTATGTTTTCATAGGGTTTAAGAATTACGGATTCCTAGAGTCGAGTGCTAAGGGATTATTGGGGGATAAGTGGTTAGAGATTCTTGGAGATAATGGTTTGTGGATTCTTGTGAAATATGGTTTATGGAATATTGGGGATGAGGGTTTTTGGTATAATGAGGATAATTATTTAGGGATTTTCATCCTAGGGTATAGGTTTCATGATGCCGAGTGGTTAGAATTTTTTGGGGTTGAGGGTTTATGTTTTCTTTGTGATGTGGGTTTTGGTGTTCATGGGGTTGAGGATATAGTGTTTATTAATTCTAATGGTTGGGGGTTTCATGGGGATAAGGGTTTTTGTTATCTAATATACATGGTATTATGGTTAACTATGGCTTTGTGGTTAGCTTTTCATGTGTATTAGGGTTTAGGGATTCTTATGGCTGTGGATTTCGTGTTTATTGGGGATCAGGGCTAAGGGTTTCTTGGGTTAGACGATTTAGGGATATCTAGTGATTAGTTTGTTAGTTTTTTTGGGGGATTATGGTATATTGTTTCTTTGCGATTAAGATTAATGTTTCGTGGATTTGAGGGTTAATGGTTTTTGGGGAATTAAGTTTTCATATTTTTTAGGGATGAGGGTTTATAGGTATTTGGGGATAACTATTAAGGGTTTCATGGGGTTGATTGTTTCGGTTTTCATAGGATTGATGGTTTAGGAATTATTGGGGTTAAGGGTTAATGGTTTATTGGGGATGAGGATATTGGGTTTATTGGTGTTCAGGGTTAATGGATTCTTGGGGAAAAGGGTTTAGCTTATCTTGTGGAATACAGTTTAGGGATTCCTGAAGTTGAGGTCTTATGTCCACTAAGGGATGTGGGATTATGGTCTTTTTATGAGGGTTAAGGGATTATTTAGAATTAGTGTTTATGAATTTTTTACTATGTTTTTTGATATTAATAAAGGAATAAGGTTTTAGTGGATGAGGGTTTAGAGTTTTTTAGAGAAGATGTTTTAGGATTTTTTTGTTGAGGTTACAAGGTTTTTCGTGGAAGAGGGGATATTGTTTTGGGTGTATGGGTTTATGGGTTTTTTTATTAGAGGATTTATGGTTTTTTTGGAATATGAATTTTATTTATTTATGGTTGAGGGTTTATGATTTTTTGGGGTTTGTGTTCAAAATTTATGGGGGCTTATGGGTTATGGTTTTCTATGGATGAGTATTCAGGGTTAGGGGGGATATGGTTTTATTGTATATTGCAGAAGATTGTTTAAGGTTAATTGTTAGATGACCACAAAATATTCATTAGTGATAAATAATTTGGGATTTTTTGGGATAAGAGTTTATAGATGTTTTTTTTCAAGAACTGATGTTCATTTTTGGTGCTTTGGGTTTAGGGTTTTTGTGGTTGAGGATATAGGGGTTTTTGGTTCAATGGGTAATGGGATTTTGGGGATAAGCATATTTTTTTCATAGATATGAGGATTTATCAGTTTTCTTGTGGAGATACTTTACAGGTTTATAGGAAAGAGTGGTTACAATTGATTGGGGATAAGTGTCTGCTGCTTTTTGGGGATGAGAGTTTAGGGTTTTATAGAGTGATGGTTTAGCAGTATTATTGATTGATGGTTTAGGGGGTTTGTGGGATCAGTGTTTTTTATTTCATAAGGATGAGGGTTTTTTTTAGTGGTGATGAGGGTTTATGATTTATTAGGGATGAGGGTATATGGTTGTTTTGGGATGATGGATTTTTTTTTGTGCTGAGGGTATTTGTTTCTTTTTGAGTTTAGGGACTAGGGTTTTTTTAGGATATGTGATTGGGGGTTTTGGTCTAAGGGATTAATTTGAGGAGTGTAGGGGTATAGGTGTTTTTTTGGGGCTACTGGAATAGGTTTTTTTGGGGTTGAGGGTTTAGGGTTCTAGGGTGAAAGTGATGGTTTGTTTGGGGGCTTATGATTTCATATTTTTGGGGTGGTTGGTTTTGTAGATTTTTGTGGATAATGTTTTATGGGATTTTGGGGTGGGGGTTTAGGGGTTATGGGGGATATGGTTTTCTCATTTTTTTTGGTTAACGAGGTTATATTTTTTGGGGGGATGAGGGTTTTGGGTTTTATAGAGTTATGGGTTTTGGGTTTTATGAGGATGAGTGTTTAGACTTTTATAATGGTATGGTATTATGGTTTTGGGGGGATAAAGATTTGGGGTTATTTGGGGATACGATTATAAGGTTATTTTTGGTTTATGGTGTCTTGGTTTTTAGGTATGTATGTTTTAGTGTTTTGGGGGACAAAATAATAAGTTACAATGAAAATTGGGATATGGGGTTATTTGTGAATGAGGGTTTATAGATATTTGGGCCTATGGTTTGTAAATTTATTTGGCTAGATGATGTTCCCACGACGTTGATGATTTAGTGTTTTTAGGTAATAATATTTTTGTTATTGGGGGGTTTAGAATTAAGGATTTTCCGGTTGAGGGATTTGGGTTCTTCCAGAGGATGTTTTTAGGGTTTAGTGGGGAAGATGGTGTATGGTTTTCTAGGGAGACAGAGTTTCTGATTTTTGGGTCTAAGGGTTTGATAATTTTTGGTAAAAAGTGTTAAGGTTTTTTTGGGACTAATGAGTTTATAATTTTATGGGGCTATTAGTATAGGTTGTTTTATGATTGAGGGTTTATGGATTTTTATGGCTATGATTCTGTGATTTTTTGTTGTTGTTTGTTTATAATTTTTTAGGTTTAGAATTTAGGTTAATTTCGGTAGTAATTATTAGGTATTCATGGGGATGAGGTGTTAGGGATTCTTGGTGCCTAAGGTTTCACTTTTTTTGGGTGAGGGTTCAGGGGGTAACAATTATGTTTTTGGGGTTTTGGAGGACAATTTAGGGTTTTTAGGGGATGATGGTATAGGATTTGTTTGCAGTAATTGGTTTATAGTATTTGGGGGATTAGAGTATTTGGGGTTTTTGGGGAAGCATGTTTAGGAGTTTATGGGGCTAGAGGTTTTTAATTTTTTGGGATGTTTTTTTGGGGTGTTTTGGGTATTATAGTTTAATATTTTCAATTTTGTGGGTTTAGGTATGTTTTGGGATGCATGTTTGGGGTTTCATGGGGACGAGTGTTTATGGTTTATGTGGATGAAGGATTATGGTTTTATATGGATGATGGTTTTTGTGATTTTGAGGTCGATGGTTTAGGATTTCTGTCAAGATAGATTTTCATGTTTATTACGGTGGAGGGTTTGGGGTTTTTTTGTGATGAGGTTTTATATGTTTTTAAGTATGATGTTTTTGGTTTCTCTGGGTCTATGAGTTTTTGGATATTGAGGTCAAGGGGTTAGATTTTATTTGGGATGAGTGTTTTTGATTTTTTAGGTATGATGATTTTGATATTGGAGTTTAATGGGGCCAAGTGTTTCTAGTTTTTTGGGGATTAAGGTTTAGTATATTTTGAGACTAGGTGTTTTTTACAGTTTAGGACAATGAGTATAATGCCTTTTGGGGACCATTGTTTCCTATTTTATGGTGATGGGTGATTAGGGTTTTTGTAGATGAGTGTTTGTTGTTCTTTTGGTTGCAGGTTTAGGAATTTTGGGGTTTATGGCTTGTAGATTTTAATGGAAGGGGGTGTAGCGTTTTTTGGGGATGAGGTTTAATGTTTTTTATGGTTAATTGTTTGGATTATTTTATGGATTGGCGTTTGGGGATTTTTGAAGATAAGGGTGTATATGGATGAGGTATCATATTTTTTGTGGCTATCAATTTAATATTTTTTCGGCTCAGGGTATAGGGGTTTTAGAGGATGAGGGTGTATGGATTTTTTGCACGAGGAAATATGTTTTTTAATATTAAGGGTATAGGGTTTTTTTGGATGTGGTTAGTGTTGATTTGGTTGTTGAGGGTTTATGGTATCTTGAGGATTCTTGTTAAAATGTTTTTGGGGACATTCATAAATTTTAAGACTAATGGTTTTTTTGTGGATGATTGTTTATGGTTTTTTGGACCTCGTGATTGGGGATTTTATAGGGCTTAGGGTTCGGTTTTTTAGGGCTGGGGATTTTGGGTTTGTTGGGAAGAATTAAGGTTTAGGAAATTTTTGGTTTTGGGGTTTTGGTGGGTTTTTGCATTATAGTATTCGGTTAATTTTTAATGATTGTTTTGGAAGTTTTCAGCTAAGGGTTTATGGTTTTTAGGCTTCAGGGTTTAGGGACTTTTGGGGCGGATGATTTATGAGTTTTTGTGGGAGAGGGTTTAGGGAATTTTTAGAAAGTGGAAATATTAATTTTTGTTGAAGACATATTATGGATTTTGGTGATTGAGGATTTATGGTTTTTTGGGTTGAGGGTTTTTTATTTTTGGGGATTAATGGTTTGGTGTTTTTAGGAATTATTGTTTTGTATTTTTTGGGGATGAAGGTTTGGGGTTTTTTGGGCATAAGTGTTTGAGTTTTCATTAGACATAGGGATATTTATTTTTTTATGGATTATGGTTTATAGGATTTGGTGTGGTTTTTTTTCTTATTTTGGGGTGGTCAGATTAGGTTTTTTTGGTTCTGGTAGTTTGGAGTTATTTGGGGATGATGTTTTATGATTTTATGTTGTATAGGGTTCAATGTTTGGGGGCTGATGAATTTATTTTTTTTTGAAAAGTCTTTAGGTTTTTTCTAGGATGAGGGAGTCATATTTTATTTGGTTGATGGTATATGATTTTTTAGGGATGAATGCGTTTGATTTTTGGTTCTTAGGATTTCAGTTTTTTGGAAACAATATTTTGGATTTTCTGGGGCTGAGGGATTATTGTTTTATGTGAATGAGGTTATAGTTTTTTATGTCGGTATATTATATTTTGTGACTAAATATTTATCATTTTTTGGAATGGGGATTTATGGGTTTTTATGGATGAGGGTTTATGATATTGGGGATTATGGTTTAGGGGTTTTGTGGCTTTTGGTTTATGATGTTTTGGGGATTATAATTTTGATTTATCTTGGGAAATCGGTTTAGCATATAAATATGATGTGATTTTTTGTCTTTTTGAGATTCTAGGTTATGGTTATTCTGATTTTGGGGTCTATTTATTATTTGGGGTGGTGTTTCGGGTGTTATAGGGATTATAGTTTGCAGTTTTTTAGGCCAAATGGTTTAGGGTTTTAGAGGGATGAGGGTTTATGATTTTTTGGGGAAGAAGTATTTTCGCTTTTCAGGGATAAGGGTATGTGGTTTTTTGGGGATGAAGGTTTAGGGTTTTCTAAGGTTGTGGAATTGTGGTTTTTTGGTGATTAGAATGTAGTGTTTTTTTGGGTCCGATGTTTTAATTGTTTTTTGGATAAGGGTTTTGGGTTTTGGGTGATTAAAATTCAGAAATTTTCGGTAATGAAGATTTTTTGATTTGGGTGGCTGTGTGTTTGAATTTTTTTTTTGAGTATGATTTTTAGGGTATTTCTGGATGAGTGTTTAGGGTTTTATTGGAAGTATGGAATAGAGTTGTTTAGGGAAAACGGGATAAGTGTTTTGGGGGTTGAGGGGAAATGGTTCCTTGAAGATAAGGGATTGTATATTTTTTGGGATAGAGGGAATATGATTTTTTTATGGATGGGGATTTAATTTTTTATGTGGATAAGGTATTAGATTTTTTTGGATACGGTTTTAAGAAATTTCAGATATGAGTTCTTAGTTTTTTATGGGGCTGAAGGTATAGGTACTTTTTTTGGTTGATGGTTTAAGGTTGATTTCATTGATGATTTAAGGTTTTTCGGGGATTAGGGATTAGGATATTTAGGGATGTTGGTTTAGTGTTATTGGGGTTGGGGGTTGAAGTGGATTTGGGGTTTATTCTTATGATTTATTTGATATTCCGATTTATGGTTTTTGTGGGTTATGGTTTAGGTTTCTTTGGGTCTGAGGGTTTATGGTTACTAGGTGATTAGGTTTTATGGTTTTTGGGGCTAAGGGTATATGGTTTTTTGGGGCTATCCATTTATTAGTTTTTTGGGAGAGTGTTTAGGGTTTTTTTTGTAAAAGAGGGTTTATATTTTATAATGTTTGTGGGTTTAGTGTTTTTGTCTTGATGTTTTAAGAGTATTACGGACAATGGTTTAGGGTATTTTGGGGTGGTGGTTTTTGTCTTTATAAATGATATTTTTATGTTTTTAATGGGTTAGGGTTTTCACTTTTTTCGAGATGAGGTTTTGTGGTTTTTGGTGGTTGAGTGTTTTAATTTTTTGTGGATGAGGTTAAACAAGTTTTTAGGGGTGAGGGTTTAGATTTTTTTTGGATGAGGGCTTAATTATTGATGGGGATGAGGGTTTGTGGTTTTATGGGGATGAGGGAATATGGTTTGGGGGGGTGAGGTTTTAGGGTTTTCTAGTCCTGATGTTTTAGAGATTTATGGGATAAGGGTTTTAGTTTTTTTGGTATGATTTTTTTAGGTGTTTTGGGGACAAGGATTTATGGTTTTTTGGGCATGGAAGATTTGGATTTGTTTTTTGTGAATGAGTATTTAATGTTATTTTGGGTTAATTATTAAGGGTTATTTTAGGATGAGGTTTTTGGGTTTGGGGGTGAGGGTTTTTTTTCAACAAAGGGTTTAATATTTATTTTGTTTAAGGATCTAATTCTTTTTTGGGATATGGTTTATTTTTTTTGGAGATAAAGAATTATAGTTTTTAGGTAATGAGGGATTATTTATTTTTTTCCTAAGGAGTTATTCTTTTGAGGATTAGTGTTTTGTTTTATTTTGGGGTTTCCTATTTATATTTTTTGTGGATGAGTGTTTTGTTTAATTTTGCGGCATGTAGATTAGTTCTTTTTTTAGGTTAAGGGATTATGGTTTTCTATTGTTGAGTGTTTTGATTATTTTTTGGTTTATGGTATAGGGTTTTTTGGTATTAGGGATTTGGTTTTGTGTCTGAGATTTCTATGGTTTCATGGGATGGGGGAATTAATCATTTTAGAGACCTGGGTTTACTATTTTTGGTATTAAGTGGTTATTATTTTGTGTGTGTGAGCATTTAGTGTTTTTTTGGATAATGTTTTAGGGATTTTTATGGCTATGAATTTTGAATTTTCAAGCCTATTGGATCAGTGTGTTATGGTGATGAAGGTGTAGGATTGAAATAGTGATGTAGATGCTCAATTTACAAGAGGGGGGGGGTGAATTGTACACTTTAAAAATTCCTTTGGAACCTTTAATGTTAGTTATGAATAACTATATTTTCCTTAAGGAAAGGAAAGGGCTAAGTTTAAAAAAGTTAAACTAAGCAAATTCACAACACCTCTAATATCAAATGAAAACTTGGAAAGAGATTCTGAACGTAGGTTCCATAAATATGGTTCCGGAAATTGAAACTTAACAAAAGATTACAATATGAGATTCTACCTTAAAGCGTATAGAATCTAAACGAAACAGAGTACAAATAGGGAAGTATAAGAAAGTTATACTTTCCTTACAATACAATATGTAGTGGAATATAAACAAGTAGTAGAACAACAAGTAACAAGATATAAGTCTTTTAACCCAAAGAGAAGGGTATCCAACAACCTTGGATAAAGGTCCCTTGATTTATACTTTCAAGCAAGTCTGTCTCACCCACACCAGGGTAAGCCTTCGATACGAAGATCGGAGTCTCTGTCTTGCTATCCCCGCAAGCCCTCCACTTCAAGGTAGTTGGCAAACTCTGTCTTCCTCAACAAGGAAGCCCTCGAACTTCAAGGTAGTCGGCACCTCTGTCTTCCTATCCCCGGAAGCCCTCGAATGTAATCACCAACATTCGGAGTCGCACAAAGCTTTGAGAGTTAATAAGAGCCTCTCTCTCTAGAAATCACTTCAACAGCATGTATGCACAAAACCAAGTTGTTCATCTGTCATCAGTATCATCAGTCCCGAGCTCTTTCAAATGATCTCATATTTATAGGTAAGATCAGCCTCCTTCCCAACGGTCATATTTTCCTTAAAAATCGGAGGGACCTGTACACGTGTCACTTAGACAACGGTTAGTTTATAATAAAATAGACGATATCGTTTTATAACAAAACAAGTGTAACAGAATGTACGACACCGTTTAAAAAACTAACAAAAAGGTCCGGAATGAACACTTTGGAGTGAAAGTTCGGAGTGTAAATAAATACGGAGTGTGCAAAACAAAGATGATCAGATTTTGTTTCATAGGTGAATTCAGAATGAGAATTCGCAATGAGAATTCATCATCAGAATTCGTAATGAAAATTCTTCATCAGAATTCGTAATGAGAATTCTTCATCTGAATTCGTAATGAGAATTCTTCATCTGAATTCGTAATGAGAATTCCTCATCAGAATTTGGAATGAGAATTCGTCATCTGAATTCGGAATGAGAAATCTTCATCAGAATTCGTAATGATAATTCTTCATCAGAATTCGTAATGATAATTCTTTATCAGAATTCGTAATGAGAATTCTTTATCAAAAATCGTAATGAGAATTCTTCATCAGAATTCGTAATGAGAATTCTTCATCAGAATTCGTAATGAGAATTCGTTGTCGAACTTTATAAGGATTCATATCCTGAGTCTAGAGTAGAACTTAACCAGAGTTCATATCTGGAATTCAGAATGAAACTTCCTTACAGTTCTTATCTAGAATTCGGATCCTAAAACAGAATGCTTCATATCAAAGTTTCAAAGATTCTGAGAAAATATAAATGAGTCCGAATCTTATACTTAAGAAAAAAATATGGATGAAAATATGATAAGGATAAATTTTTCTTATAAAAATGATTTTCCTTATAAAATCAATTTTCCTTATAAAAGAAATTTTCCTTATAAAAGCAATTTTCCTTATAAAAACCATTTTCTTAAAGATAAGGTGTTTGTGATTTTCAAAATAAGAAGGAATGTAAAAGTCATAAGGAAAACCTTATTGACTCAACAATCTCCCCCTTTTTGGAAAGTATAAACATCCTTACGAAAAAGAAATTCTAAGAAGAAAAACTTATCTCCCTTGTTTTAAGGATATAGATGAATATGACTAACTCCCCCTTAGGCATTGAAACTCTAAGGATCGTATTCTAGATTTCCGGAGTGATATTTCATTTATGAATAAGAAAGTATTCTTTTAAAGAAACTCCCCCTTAGATAAACTCCTATTAGAGTTCTTTTTTCCTTAAGGATCTTTTCCTTCTCCCCCTTTGTGATTTTCAAAAAGAATTCAAGGGAATGGAAAAAAAACAAAGTACCTGAAAAATTAGTAATAACAACAAAAAAACGAGAAGCACAATTTTCATAAGATTTAAAATGTCAGCAACAAAGAAAATTAGATACAACAAAAAGATCATATTTAGTTATTTTGGATCTTTTTACTTCGACATGAGCCCCTTAAGAATAGTCTTGATCTTCTTCAGGTCATTATGATCTTCTTCAGCTTGCTTCTCTAAGACCACTATTCTTACACTTTGAGCTTCAATTCTTTCTTCCTGGTCTTGAAGCTTTTCTTCTTGATCTTTGATCTTTTCTTCCTGAGCTTTCATGTTTTCTTGAAACTCAATCTGATGATCTCTTTCAAACTTCCAGTTTTGAGAGACAGAATTTTGCTTCCCATTCAGATCTCTGACTTCATGAATCCGGAAATTATTTTCATCTGTCAGCTTCTCTTCAAAGGAAGAAGTCAGCTCATTTATCTTCCTATACTCAGTCTCAAAAGCATCTTTAACATTGTATTGTAATTCGTCGAATAGCCTCATCTCTTCAACAGTCTTCTTTGACCAGTTTGTCATCCTTTTGCTTGATTTTCTATGAGCGTCGTAGCCAACAAAAAACGTTTTGAACTGAGCCTCAATCTCAACGCACTTGTCTATAACCATAGACACGGAGTCTGTTTTCTGATTCAAAGCATGTTGGAGCATCTGGCATCTTGAATCTATACTTGAGAAGGTTGGAATGGTTCCCACCAGCTTCTCCAAGGACTGAACAACAAATTCATGCCCCAACGAAGATGACTCCGAATCCGAAACTTTGCTTAGAGAAATTTCTTCTTCAACAAGGTCAAGCTTTCTCTTTGAAGAACTACCAACTTCTTTTCTTTTCACCAATACTGAACTCGGGGTATCATCAAGAATTTTCTTTCCCTTGTCTTTTTTCGGAATAGAATCATGTTCCGGAGTTTTCTTTTCACTATCAGAGACTTGGAAAACATTATCTTCCTCATCAGCAACTTTCTGAACACCAACCTCTATGTTTTCCATCTGATCAATATCATGTAAAATTTGTTCTTCTTCTCCATGATAAGAAACTTCTTCTTCTCCTTTCTCTTCTTCCATTGCTGGAGTAACTATCTTTGAAGATTCATCTTCTGAAGTTCGGAGCGATAAGTGTTCCGGAGGTGTCCCCTTGTAATCATCTACTTGTTTCAACACATCTCTGGTTTCACCACTTCCTTCAGCAACATCTTCTTCTTCTTCCACTTGCTCAACTTGCTCACCTTGCTCAACAGGCTTAGCCATTACCTCTTCTGGAGCAACAAACTCTCTTCCTGGAGTCTCAGGTAGAGATTCCAATGAAAAGGATCCCGGAACAGGAATGTTCGCAGAAACGATCTCATTGAATTTCAACAAAGCCTGAGCTACCTCAGCCTCAGACATCTTCTTCTTGAGCTTCTTTTCCTTTACTTGTTTCTCGAGCTCATCTGCAGTTCTCTCCTTTAAGGCCTTAGCCTCCGCAGGGTCCAGGACAAACTGAGGCTCCCCTTGCATTCTCTTTTCTTCCATCTCCCTCCATTTAGAAACAACCTCATCTGGGTAAGATTTCTTCTTCTTTGGTTTTGGAGGTGCGGAATGGACTTCCTTAGACTTGGGATTCTCTGCTTCTACTTCCACTTCTTTCATCTTTCTCTTCCTTAGTGGCTTAGAGGATTTCGGATCAGCCACTTTTGGAACTGCTTCTCCTTGAGCAGGTAGATCAATAAACTGTCCAGACTCCTTGTCAAAGGCTACATCCATTCTCTTAAGAGTACCATCGCTCACCAGCATAATCTTGCAAACTCTTGGCTTAGATTTTCAAGCCTCCTTGAAAGACTCAAGGCACCGAACTATTAACTTGGAGAGGATTGCTGGATACATAATAATCTGAGCTCTCAGATTTCCTTTCTTCAAATTCTCAAGAGTGATAAGAATATGCTTCACTAAAATAAACTTCCTCAAATTTATGAGAAAATCTAGGATGTAGATCTCACTCTTCTTCAAGCTGTCTTTGTCACCCTTCCTCGGTACGATAAGACCCTGTACCCATAATTCCAGAATCTGGAAATTTGTAGATAAACTTGCAATCTTTGGAGCCTTGTCATCAGCTATTCCTAGAGTTTCTAAGGCTTTTTCCTTGTCGAAGCTACCCTTAGAATCTGGCAACACATGAGAAATAAACTCAGCTTCACCTTCATTCTTTAGCCCTACCAAGCTAGCTGCCTTGGTATACGAAAGCTTATAAGTCTTACCATAAGACATAAAAGACAATTTCTCCTTTCCATCTTCATTAAGAAAGGAAACTGTTTCATAGAATTCAACAAGTAAGTCTGAATACACTTCATCTTGGTTCCCAGGTTTTGACACTGCAACATCTTCCCAACCATTAAGCTTGATATTCTTAGAAATAAGAGAATCGTACTTGTTGAAGAAATCCGGATGAACTAGACACTCTCTATATACTAACCACTTTGAAATTGTCTTAGAAGACGACATGTCTTGAGAAGCTGCTTCCACAGACATTCGGATCTGAAGACCTCTGAGGAGTTCGGAACTAAGAAAACTGAAGTTCGGAACGGCCTTAAAACAGAGAGGAAGAGATTCGGGGCGCGAGAGCTTGAATACTGATGTGGGACAAGTATTTGGTTCCCTTTTATATAGGCAATGAACCGACTGTTCAACTTCCTCGGTTGATCGAACAGTTGTGATAAGCTGAGATCAGATCTGACGGTTGAAAACGAATTCTCAAGAAAACTTGAATCCGATCTTTTTGAGGTTTTTATTAAAACAAAGAATTAAGAAAACTATAATCCAAAAACATAACATAAGAAAATTTCATCAAGAAAAAAAAAACTACGAAAACTTGAGTAAGGAAATCATACCTTTCGGATTGGATGAAGAGGATTATTCGTAATGGGTAATATAAACAATGACTATGAAAAAAATATTTATTATGAAAAGACAAAGTTCGCAAAAACATTACTATGGAAAACAAACTGAGTACAAAAAACTCAATACGAAAAAAAAAACTCAGTACGAAAAATTCAATACGAAAAACAAACTCAGTACGAAAAATTCAATACGAAAAAGAAACTCAGTACGAAAAATTCAATACGAAAAATAAACTCAGTACAAAAAATTCTGTTATGAAAATACCAGTACGAAATTATCCATTCCAGATGTTTTCAATACGAACACTTCCATTCCAGAAGTATTCTGTATGAAAATGTCCATTCTGGAAAATTGTAGTTCTGGAAATTTCATTCCGGAAATCGTCATTCCGAAAAGATTGAAAACAAATTTTGAAAAACTTTGCTATTCTATCAAACAAATGTACTCCCCCTATGAAAAGGAGTGTATTGCTGTCAGGAGACTTTTTCAACAGAAATTTAATTAAGTAGGATTACCTTATGGTTATCATTCCTAACTTATGTTTAATATATTCAAATCTATCAGAAGGCAATGATTTTGTGAAAATATCAGCAAGTTGATCTCGCGTTCCAATAAACTGAAGAATAATATCTCCTTTAAGTGTGTGATCCCTAAGAAAGTGATGCTTAATATCTATGTGTTTTGCATGGGAGTGATGTGAATGGTTCTTACTAAGGGCAATGGCACTTGTGTTATCACACTAAATTTGAGTTTTAGTAAAACTCAAGCCATAGTCTGTGAGTGTGTGTTGCAGCCACAACACTTGAGCACAACAACTTCTAGCTGCTACATATTCATCTTCAGTAGTGGAGAGTGCTACAGAATGTTGCTTCTTGCAGGACCAAAAAACTAACGAATCTCCTAAGAAATGAAAAGTTCCAGATGTACTTTTTCTATCCATTCTACATCCACCAAAGTCAGCATCAGAAAATCTTTTTATAACAAAATCATTTCCAGAAGTATAAAATAATCCTTGATCCATGGTTCCCTTAAGGTAGCGAAAAATTATTTTTACCGCCTTTAAGTGAGATTCCTTAGGATTGGATTGATATCTTGTACATAATCATATGAAAACATTATGTCTGGTCGACTAGCTGTTAAGTATAGTAGACTTCCTATCATACCTCTAAAAGATGTTTGATCTACTGGTTTCCCAGCTTCATCAAGATCTAAAGAGTTTGAGGTACCAATAGGAGTACTTGTACACTTAGTGTTGTCATAACCATACTTTTTAAGAAGATCTTTAATATAATTATGTTGAGATATGTAGGTTCCTTCTGGTTTTTGAGAAAATTGAAATCCAAGGAAAAATGTTAACTCACCCATCATACTCATTTCAAACTCAGATTTCATTAGACTAGGAAAAGAGTCAGTCAAAGATTGCTGAGTTGAACCAAATATAATGTCATCAACATAAATTTGAACAATCAAAACATTTTTCTTATATTTCTTTATAAAAAGGTTTGGATCTGCATTTCCCTTAACATAGTTATTTTGAAGCAAAAATCCAGTGAGTCTATCATACCATGCTCGTGGGGCTTGTTTAAGACCATACAAAGCCTTGGTAAGTCTAAAAACATGATCCGGATGTTTTGTGTCTTCAAAGCCAGGAGGTTGTTCAACAAAAACTTCCTCTTGAACATAACCGTTAAGAAAAGCACATTTCACATCCATTTGAAAAAGTTTGAAATTAAAGAATGCTCCAAAAGAAAGTAGAATATGTATAGATTCAAGTCTAGCTACTGGAGCATAGGTTTCTTCATAGTCTATTCCCTGTTGCTGATTATAGCCTTTAGCAACAAGTCTAGCTTTATTTCTAACAATGACTCCATTTTCATCACATTTATTTCTGAAAACCCATTTTACTCCAATAACAGAAGTTTATTTAGGTCTTTCAACCAAGTTCCAGAATTTATTCCTTTCGAATTCATTTAGTTCATCTTGCATTGCTTTGATCCAATCATCATCACCTAAAGCTTCATCAGTGTTTTTTGGTTCTAATTGGGAAAGAAATGCTAGATGTTCTACTTCATTTCTTAAGGAACATCTAGTCCTTACAGGTTGATTTACATCACCAATGGTACTATCACTGGGATAATTCTTAAGAAACACCTGATTTGGGTTTTGTAAATCCTGTTCATCAACATAGGGTAGAAAATCTTCTGGGGTAAATGTTTCAGAATTATCTTCTAGAACATTATCCTTATCAGAAGGTTCTTCTATCAAAGGTTGATAATTAGTTTTTGAAAACACATATGAAGATGTAGGCTGGTATGGTTTGAAAAAAAAAAGGATCTGACTCATCAAATTTTACATGTACTGTTTCTTCAACAGTGCAAGTATTTTTATTAAAAACTCTATAAGCCTTAGAGGTTGTGTAATAGCCTAAGAAAATCCCTTCATCAGATTTTGGTGCGAATTTATGTAAATTATCTTTAGTAATCAAAATGAATACTTTGCAACCAAAAACCTTGAAGTAAGATAATATTGGTTTTATACCATTCCATAACTCATAAGGAGTTTTATTAAGAAAAGGTCTCATAAAAACTCGATTTATAGTATAAAAAGCAGTACTTACAACTTCAGCCCAGAAATGTCTAGCTATAGAATATTCACTCAACAAAGTTCTAGTTATCTCTTGAAGAATTCTATTTCTTCTTTCAACTACACCATTCTGTTGAGGAGTTCTAGGTGCTGAAAAATTGTGAGTAATACCTTTCTTACTACAAAAAGTTTCAAAATCAGAATTTTGAAATTGTCCTCCATGATCACTATGAATAGTTTTCAATGGAATATTTTTCTCATTTTTAACTTGAGCTCTAAAACTTTTGAAATAGGAAAAAGCTTCAGACTTCTTTGCTAGAAAATAGACCCAAGTAAATCTAGTGTAATCATAAACTAGAACAAACACATAGTATTTGTCTCCAATACTTCCAGTTTGTGTTGGAAAAAAAAGATCCATGTGCACTAACTGTAATGCATCGGTTTTTGAGACTTCACCAATTGATTTAAAACTAGATTTATGTTGTTTGCCATATTGACAAGGATCACAAACTTTAGAAGAATCAAACCTAAGCTCCTGTAGATCCTTAACTAGTTTCTTCTTAGAGAGTTTACATAGGTTTCTGAGATTACAGTGTCCTAGTCTTCTATGCCATAACCAGGAATGATCTTCCATTGCACTTAGGCAAGGTAAATCTTGACTCCTGAGGTCTTCTAGGTTCAACGTGTAGACATTCTCTTGCCTATTGGCTGAGAGAATAAATTCTTCCTTGGAATTGTGAACTAAGCACTTATCAATCCTAAAATTCACAAGGTAAACTTCATCACATAACTGACTTATGCTAATGAGGTTGTGCTTAAGACCCTTAACAAAAAGAACATTTGAAATCAAAGTTTTACCCAGAAGAACAATATTACCAATACCAAGAATCTCTCCCTTATCATTATCTCCGAAAGTTACCTTTCCTCCTTTCATTTTGATAATCTTTTCAAAATAGATTTTGTTACCAGTCATGTGCCGGGAACATCCACTATCCATGTACCATGTATTGTTGCTTGTACTCTCTTTATTTTCCTGAAATTATGAAGAAAATTAGACTTTCGGAATCCAAACTTGCTTGGATCCGAGATTTCCAGACAATAAAATTTTTGGAACCCACATCATCTTAGAGAAATAAGCTTTGTGAAATCCTAAAGATTGGGTTTTGTTTAAGAAACAACTCTTTGCCCAGTGACCACCACATTGACATTTAGTACAAAATGGGGCACTTTTAGGAACAAAATAATTGTTACTAAAAATTGGTTTTGCATGGGTATAACCAAATCCGGATTTATTTCTTAAAGGTCGTATTTGGGAATACATCTTATCAAAATTTTCCTTACCATGGGTAAAGTTTGATAAACACTTCTTTAAGGAAAAAATTTCAGACTTGAGTTTTACAACCACGTTTTTATCCTCAAAATCATTAGTTTTTGAACTAGAGTTTGGCTCGAAAACATTTTTCTTAGAAATTACTGTTTCTAATTCTTTAGAAAGTTTATTCTTCTCAGAACTTACTTCCTCAAGATTTTTTTGAAATACTTTCAAAATCAGAATTTTTCTTATCAAGATCTTTAGAAAGATCTGATATCTCTTTCATAAGAATAGAATTCCTAGAGTTTTCTTTATCAAGTTTCTTGCTGAGTTTGGAATTCTCAATTTCAAGAAGTTCAGAAAACCTAGAGACTTCTTCATAAGTATGTAAAGTATTTTCATCATCAAAAGAAGATTCTTCATCAGAAGAGTTATAATACTTACTATCATTGGAATTTAAAGAAACATTGGTCAATGATTCTGAATTTCGTACCTTAGCCATAAAACAATGATTATCAATAGGTAATCTAGCGATAAGACCAATATTCTTCTGTCATGAAGATTCATAATCAGAAGATTCATCTGAAGAGTCACTTCTAATATGTCCAGCTCTTTTTCATTCATAGGAAGTAACTTCTCCATCTTTCTTATCTTTCCGTTCCTTTTTTTATACTTAGATTGAAAATTTCTCTGTCCAGCTATCTTGTTCATCCTTCGAGCAAGATTTGTTAATTCATTTTTAGAGACTTCACTCTCACTAGATTCGGATTGGAAAATAACTTTCTTAGACTTGGATCTGGTTACTCTCTCAGGAGTCATAGCTTTCATTTAATTTGAAGTTGTTGTAAAAGCAATAGTACCATTTCCATTCTTCTTCTTGATATTGTCAGCATCTCTCTTCATTCTTATTTCATGTTGTAGAATAGTTACAAATAACTCATCAAGAGTAATTTGAGTGACCTTCCTGTTCTCATCTATAGTTGTTCTCTTGGATTCCCACTCATTTGGCATAATATCAATTATCTTATCCACAAGAGCTTCATCATCTAAACCTTTCTCTCCCATACATTGTAGGCTGTTGACGATAGTCAAAAATCTCTGTTGAACTTTACATATAGGTTCACCATAAGGAAAATTGAAGCCATGATATTCAGCTCTGAGCATAGCTCTTCTAGTCTCAATCACCTTAGAAGTCCCAAAGTGTGTAACTTCTAACTTCTTCCAGATACAGTTAGCTGCTTCACAAGAAGAAATTTGGCTGTATATATTTCTAGTCATTGAACAAAGTAAGGTATTACGTACCATATAATTGAGTCGATATTCTTGCTTTTCCAGGTTAGAAAAAGTTCTAACTTCCTTGTTAGGAATTTTATAATCACCAGTAAGCATAACAAAATTGTCTACTACAGTATTGATAACAAAAGTCTTAATGCATTCTCTCCAATATTCAGAATCATTACCATAAAAGATAGGTGGTCTTGTAGGATTCAGATTATCAATTGAACCAACATTGACTCCTATCATACTTAAAATAACTTTGCACACAAACTTGTTAGTAACAAAAGTTCGTAACAACAAAGTTCGGAATGGAAAAGTTTAGAATGAGAATGTTCAGAATGATAAAATGAGCAAGAAAAACTTATTCGTGAGTATAAGTATCTCAGAGACCTGCTCTGATACCAATTGTAGGATTGGTATAGAGTATGTGGTTTCCAACCTCTGATACCAATTGTAGGATCGAAATAGTGATGTAGATGCTCAATTTACAAGAGGGGGGGGGGGTGAATTGTACACATTAAAAATTCCATTGGAACCTTTAAAGTTAGTTATGAATAACTATGTTTTCTTTAAGCAATGGAAAGGGCTAAGTTTAACAAAGTTAAACTAAGCTAATTCACAACACCTCTAATATCAAATGAAAACTTGGAAAGAGATTCCAAACGTAGGTTCCGGAAATATGGTTCCGGAAATTGAAACTTAACAAAAGATTACAACATGGGATTCTACCTTAAAGCGTATAGAATCTAAACAAAACAGAGTACAAATAGGGAAGTATAAGAAAGTTATACTTTCCTTACAATACAATATGCAGCGGAATATAAACAAGTAGTAGAACTACAGTAACAAGATATAAGTCTTTTAACCAAAAGAGAAGGGTATCCAACAACCTTGGATAAAGGTCCCTTGATTTATACTTTCAAGCAAGTCTGTCTTACCCACACCAGGGTAAGCCCTCGATACTAAGATCAGAGTCTCTGTCTTGCTATCCCCGCAAGCCCTCAACTTCAAGTTAGTTGGAAACCTCTGTCTTCCTCAGCAAGGAAGCCCTCGAACTTCAAGGTAGTCGGCACCTCTTTCTTCCTATCCTCGGAAGCCCTCGAATGTAATCACCAACATTCAGAGTCGCACGAAGCTTTGAGAGTTAATAAGAGCCTCTCTCTCTAGAAATCACTTCAATAGCATGTATGCATAAAACCAAGTTGTTCATCTGTCATCAGTATTATCAGTCCCGAGCTCTTTCAAATGAGCTCCTATTTATAGGTATGATCGGCCTCCTTCCCTGTAACACCCCAAGATTTCATAGTGTGTTATTTCTTCAAAATAATTCAATAACTTGCACTACACGCAACACCGAGTTCAATCACACCATGACTTACAAAAAAAGCCATTCAAAAGAGGTTATGAATAGTATTATCTAAATTTTAAACTTTATATAATCCTTATTATTTTATAATCCATATTATGAGTTTCTTAGATATAATGCAAGAACAAATTCATTTTCCGTATTGCACTTTTATCAAATTTTAATAGTGAACCCTTTTTAAATACAATATTTTAAACCTTTTGACTAAATGGGGACATCAAAAATTTAAAATGAAACATCCAAAGCTTCCACGATAGGATTTCTTTGAATAATAAAGTAGCGTGTGTTGTACGCAACCTTGAGTTTTAACACACACCACAACCAATCAAACTAGCCGTTATGAATAGTAATACCTACTTTTTGAAATTATATATATTTTATATGGACTTCATTTCTGGATTCGGAATATCGAATTTAACCTAAGGTGAAATTTTGGTACTTTTCGGATAACTTTCATATTTTGATGAATAGTGAAAATTAATAAATTTTAATTAAAAACAACTTTTTTAATCAAAATAATTAATAGTGATAAATTATGAATTTGAGGGGTTTTAAAGTACATTTAGAATATAATTTTACCATTTAATATAATGTTGGTCATTGGACATAATTTTACAATTAAACCGAACACAAACAAGTGTCAATCTTTTGATAGTTATTATCTCTTAAAAACACGCTTTTTGTGTTGACATCGGGAATTAATTTTAAATTAATTTCTGCCACTTCTGTGTTTTGAATTTAGAAAAATGGATTCCATATTTGGAATCAGGATGTCCAAATTGTGTAAATAGGTAACTTTTATTTTTAGACATTTTGAATAATTACTGTGGTAAATATTTTATTTACCATGGTTAAGGGTAAATCTGGTAAATAAGGGTTAAAAAATAATATTATAATAATAATAAATTACCCTAAAACGTGTCTTAGCCTTATTGGTTGATACATGTTCGACCATAGGAATATTTGGGTCGATTTGGGGACCCCATGGTGCCACTTGTAGGTGATAGGGACACTTTATTTTAATTAAGTTAAAATGAATACAAAAATGACAGAAGCATATATCTTTTAGAAAAACAATTATTACATCGGGTTATATATGTTTTATTTTAGATTATAAATATTCATTAGAAAGATAAAAATATTTCCTACATAATTATATTTTATTTATAATTTTTAGACATTATATAATTTATTTTATTTATGACACAATGATGATGCAGTAATTACTAAAATAGTGAAAAATTAAATTAATTGATATTATAAATACCCAAATAAATATAATATGAAACTTTTAATGAATTAAACTAATTTTCAAGGATAATATGATATATTAGGATTGATTTAATTTACTTTTTTCGAAGTAATAAATCTGTTATGAGTTTCAAAAAAATCAACTATTGAATAGTGTCAAAATTGACATAAAAGAGTTCTTAAAACAAATATTATATTATTAATTGATATTAAATTACTAAAAATCTAAGGTTCGTCCAAGAGACTTATATCATGATAGTTTCATCATTAATGGACAAATTGGGGGTCTCTTGGATGTATATAGTAAGTTTATTAACCATATTATATAAAAATACAAAGAGACATTGTAAAAGTGAAACTAATTAACTTAGAGTTAATACTTAAAGATAAGGTTAATATAAGTACCCAAACCTATCTAAATTCTATTGGTTGAGTTGTTTTCGACCCATCCCCACCTTAACCTTTGAATATTCAACTTTGGAGCCATTGGAAAACGAATATGAATTTATTATAAACTAATATCTCTAGCTTTTCCAAAGGTGCCTCTCACCCCTCTTATAAAAGGGCACTCCTCCTTCTCATTTATTCACACCTTAAAACCCTTTTGGATCGGCTAAACTCTGCCCAAATACTCTCACAACTTCCCTCACTACAACCTAGAGGCCTTAGTTTGATCAGAAAGCCAACCTAAGGATCCCTTTTGATCAAATCAAAAGGAAGAACCCGAAGAAGAGGTAATGATTTCACCACCCTTTTCCAAGTTCATTTACTCTTCCACTTCTTCTTCCTTTGTTGTTACCATTCTAAAATAATAACTCCAGTATCATATATATACTGTGATGTTATTATAAATATGGTACAACCATATTCAGTATTCTATCCACCCTTTGAATAACATGTCACCATACGTGCGTACGTACGGCTTACCGTCTCCACGTCGTGGTGTAATTGTTATTCAATATATTATTATTTGGATGGGTATAATAATGATATGTAACTCATGTAAATAATAAATATAACATGTTAATGATTATTTATATTTGATATACCATCCATTTATATATTATTTTAATATCAAAAGAATGATATTGTCTCTCGTGCGTACGTACGGACTACCGTGTCCACGAACGCGATGAGATTCATTCTCCATCGTATCCATTCAAGTATAATTATCATTTGATGATTTAAAAAATTATGTTTAAAGACTTGATATCATTCTGGATATTAATAATATACAACCTATCCTTTACAAACATGTCTTACGTAACAAAACATATAAAAGAAAACAAGTAAGTTAACACCCGAAACAATAATAATACTAAGATATTATTATCAAATCAATATTAAAAGATCATATATGATATCATATGATTCTTGTATAATTTAATGACAATTATTTAACCATTATACATGAGTTTAACCTACCCCAACCAAGGAAAAGTACAAGGTAAGGGGTTTTCATCTCACTCCTTATTCCTGTGAGATTCATGCCATATTGCCACCATCACCTTTTGTGTGGTGTATGTACTGCCCATAATTATATTCTTTATGTAATACACTCTAATTTATGTGTATTTACATATTAATTTTATGATACCTATTTCATGGGTTGTATGTTTCATAAGTTACCAAATTGGTAAGGGTTATTTTCCAATCTCTTCATTATCCGAGGTTGTTTATACGTAATAATCTACTGGGATCTCCTTATCATCCACATCCATGTTTCTTAAAAATGAATTTCAAAACATTTTTACTATTTACTAGAATATGGGTTAAAATCATTTATACCCTTGTTTGACTTTTTATAAGAGGTTTATAAAGGAATCTTTCCGTCGTTTTCCAAACAAGGTGCTTTTTAACCTTTTCGACAGAATTAAGGTAAGAATGTTTTTTTAACTTATACGACGGGTGCGGTTATTTTCCGCTGTTATAAAATCGTCGAAGCTTCCCTTACAATATTATTAGAATATTTTCAAAGAAAATGTTTTATTTTACAAATATATGACTCTTAAATGATTTCAAAATAGAAAGAGATATTTCTCTAAAAAGAGTTTTGATTTCATCTATGTCAACATCCTTTGATGGATTATACGCTTATGTGAAATTGATTTATTATGATACAAAACTTCTATATTGTATTGAAGGTTTTGTGATATGTTTGACTGTGGATGTGCTATTTTTATACCATTCATAGTTTATGGAGAAATTATTGACATTTATTATGCTAGTTTTAATATGAATGTTTATGTTATATTTAAACCTTTTCATATAGGAATGCATTGGACTTAATATGTGACGGGTGCAGCCCACTATATCTCCTCGATGCATCGGTAGGTCTCATGATACAAACTAGTGTCTTGGCACAAGGCCTTGGAAAAATCTTATTTGTAGTCTTGGGACGAGGCCTTGGCTATGTGGTTATGATAGTCTGGCATTATGCATTCCAACATTATGAAAGTGGTTATTGATATTGCATGTGATTATTCGATTAGTAAAATTTCCATGTGAACAAGTAAATGGAATTATTTCATTTTAATTTTTCCATACTATGTTGAAGTTCAAGTTTAAAAGGCTTTTGTTTTAGTTATACATAGCCTTAAATGATTATTCTTATTTATGAAAGTTTCTGGTATATTGTTATCCTTACTGGGCATTTGAGCTCACCCCTTTTCTATGTTTTATTTTTCCCAGGAAGTGAAGAAGTAAATTATGAATGACCTGCAGGGATATTATGTGGGGATATGAGTGTGGTTTATGGAGACAATATGTTGTTGTAGTAGTTTTTCATTTTATGATGTAATGTAAGACTTATGAATATATCTAGTGTTTCCAAGGCTACTAAACCAATCGGTCTTTAGAGATTTGATCTTTCTTGTGATCATGCCAATGTTATGTAATAATGCACCGACTCTGGGTAATTAGGGTCGGGGCGTTACAGTTGGTATCAGAGGAAGTTTAGTACAAACCTTGGAAGCTAGATTTATATAAACTCTGATTAGAGCACGTAGACCTAAGATGAACTTTGAGGATTAGTATAGAAGAACTTCGTAGAATTTTGGTATTGTAGAGATTTTGTGAGTTTTCCGAGAAATACATCCCTGTCTGGATACGAGCAGGTAGAGGCGGCTCTGGCACAGATGTACCTAGGGGTAAAACCCAAAAACACCGCTTTGAGCTAGACTCGAACGGGAACTAGTGAACGACAACGGGCCTTGCTGCACTCTTGGTTACGACACTCCCGGGGGATATGCTTAGGATAATTCTCATTTTCTTTACAAACCATTATGAAGGGTTTATGAGTATATACATCCTCAAAGGAGACATTTTTATGATTATGGATTATATCCATAAATAGTTCAATTTATGTTAAGTGTTTTATAAGTATGGGATTATATATTTTGATTCATAAACTGATCTAGTGTATTCCATTGTTTAGAAATGGCGCCCAGTAGTAGGAATGAGGACTCCAGAAATGCATATGATCCAAAGAGAAGGAAGGATCATATCTTTCATGGTCTTAAGCTAGAATTTATAAGAGAAATAGTCTCCCATGTATTATCATCATATGAAGAAATAATATAATGTGTTGATAAGATAAGTAAAGAGTTTAATGAGTCCTATGGCTTTGAAGGGAAGCAAGAGAAGAAAAGGATGGAAGAGAGAAAGATGGATAAAGGGAAGAGGGAAAAGAAGAATTTTCCCATATGTGGTAACTGTGGAAAGAAACACCCTAGAACTTGCCTAAAAGGAATGGGGGTTTGTTATAAGTGTGGAGGAAAAGGGCACAAAGTACGTGACTGCAAGGGTAAGAAAATGGTTTTAAATGTACAATGCTTCATTTGCAAGGAGTTTGGACACTACGCAAACCTATGAGCCAGTCATCAGACTATGCCACAAATGATGTTATTGGATAATAATCAAGTTATGATACTACCACAGATGAAGAGGAATGATTAGAGTTCTTATGTTGATTATGTCAATTGAGTGTTGTATCAATAATGTACTTGTTATAATAATTATGGAGTATATAAGGATTGCACTGCAGTACTATTTCATTAAGGACTTGAGATTGTGTGGAACAAAGAAAAGTGACTCAATAGAAGGTTAATTTTTTGGAAAATATATGTTTGAGAGAAAGATAAACCATAATATGGTTCTGATACCGAGGTAGTGATTTTAGAATAATACATGATTGATTTGGATAAATTATATTGGATATTCTTGACTACCTTGAAGCTGATTAATGATTTTTCTATTCCATCATTGTTGGGGTTTAAAACAGTTTTGGATTGATGAAGTATATCCAGCATTCTATATGGAATAAGGGAGCATGAATGTAATCAACAAGGAATATGGTAATACATGATGAAGGTATTCATATGCTATTACGGGGTAAAAAGGATCTATATTATGTTTACCTTCCTTATAAATGTTGGACTGTGAGTTTGGAAAGAAGTATTTTGGATAGTTCTAGTTTGGATTATTTTGGATTGCCATAAAAGGACAACTCGGAGGTCGGGCGGCAACCCGTCGCGTCCGGCAAGGCTGCAAGACTTGAACCCGCAACCGAAGGGCGACAAGGGTGTATCACCTAACACTGGCCCACGAGAAGTCCTCGATTAAATAATGTAGTTTTTATTAAAAGATCTTGTAGATGAATTATAAATTCGTTTATTTTGGAACCCTATACGAATAGTGTAAATAGAATTTTTTTACATTCTATTATCTTTTGGAGTGAAAGATGAGTTTGTGGTAGAAATTTATTAATGGATAAAACTCTAATTTTAAAGTAAGTATACCTCCTTATGATCTTAGACAATATCATAAATAAATTCCTCAACATTACGAAAAGCAACTTAGAACAAAAATGTTTTCCTAGATGGTACCTTAAATCATCACTAATTTATGGCTTTGGGATTGTTGGCCTTCTCATAGCCATGTTCTCTACCACTCTCCATCAGATAATTGATGGTTAGATTTTTCTTCCATATCCATATTTTCTACATGGAACCCTAGTATGTGTTATTTTCGGTAATCTTCATACTTTCGACTCTTTATTTTAAATAGAGGCCTCATTAATTCATTTTTCGATGTGGGATTTCAACTAAGATATTTTGAAACGTCAAAAATGTGTTATCCTAATACCCTATGTTTTGTTGAACCGATGGTATTTCAAATCATCATAGATTGATGAATTTAAGGACCTCAATTTTATACTTGTTTGTGATTGATGACCTCAATCACTACCTATAAATATTTACGTTTTTCCTCCAATTATATGTCTCTAATTGCCACCAATGTTCTCCTAATCGAGATCATAATTTGGTGGTGACCCTTTCATTTCTCTTTTCCTCATATTAAGACTAAATTTTAGTAACCCAATTTCCGATGTGGGTTTTCCCACAAATATATTTTCTATTTTCAACCTTTTATTTTCGAAGAACAATTTCAAATTGCGAGGACGCAATTTATTGAAGGAGGGGAGAATGTAACACCCCAAGATTTCATAGTGTGTTATTTCTTCAAAATAATTCAATAACTTGCACTACACGCAACACCGAGTTCAATCACACCACGACTTACAAAAAAAATCCATTCAAAAGAGTTTATGAATAGTATTATCTAAATTTTAAACTTTATATAATCCTTATAATTTTAGAATCCATATTATGAGTTTCTTAGATATAATGCAAGAACAAATTCATTTTCAGTATTGAACTTTTATCAACTTTTAATAGTGAACCCTTTTTAAATACAATATTTTAAACTTTTTGACTAAATGGGGACATAAAAAATTTAAAATGAAACATCCCAAGCTTCCACGGTACGCTTTCTTTGAATAATACAGTAGCGTGTGTTGTACGCAACCTTGAGTTTTAACACACACCACAACCAATCAAACTAGCCGTTATGAATAGTAATACCTACTTTTCGAAATTATATATATTTTATATGGACTTCATTTCTGGATTCGAAATATCGAATTTAGCCTAAGGTGAAATTTTGGTACTTTTCGGATAACTTTAATATTTTGATGAATAGTGAAAATTACTGAATTTTAATTAAAAACAACTTTTTTAATCAAAATAATTAATAGTGATAAATTATGAATTTGAGTGGTTTTAAAGTATATTTAGAATATAATTTTACCATTTAATATATTGTTGGTCATTGGAGATAATTTTACAATTAAACCGAACATAAACAAGTGTCAATCTTTTGATAGTTATTATCTCTTAAAAACACGCTTTTTGTGTTGACAACGGGAATTAATTTTAAATTAATTTCGGCCACTTCTGTGTTTTGAATTTAGAAAAATGGATTCCATATTTGGAATCAGGATGTACAAATTGTGTAAATAGGTAACTTTTATTTTTAGACATTTTGAATAATTACTGTGGTAAATATTTTATTTACCACGGTTAAGGGTAAATCTGGTAAATAAGGGTTAAAAAATAATATTATAATAATACTAAATTACCCTAAAACGTTTCCTAGCCTTATTGGTTGATACATGTTCGACCATAGGCATATTTGGGTCGATTTGGGGACCCCATGGTGCCACTTGTAGGTGATAGGGACACTTTATTTTAATTAAGTTAAAATGAATACAAAAATGACACAAGCATATATCTTTTAGAAAAACAATTATTACATAGGGTTATATATGTTGTATTTTAGATTATAAATATTCATTAGAAAGATAAAATTATTTCCTACATAATGATATTTTATTTATAATTTTTAGACATTTAATAATTTATTTTATTTATGACACAATGATGATGCAGTAATTACTAAAATAGTGAAAAATTAAATTAATTGATATTATAAATACCCAAATAAATATAATATGAAACTTTTAATGAATTAAAATAATTTTATAGGATAATATGATATATTATGATTGCGTTAATTTACTTTGTTCGAAGTAATAAATCTGTTATGAGTTTCAAAAAAATCAACTATTGAATAGTGTCAAAATTGACATAAAAGAGTTCTTAAAACAAATATTATATTATTAATTGATATTAAATTCCTAAAAATCTAAGGTTAGGCCAAGAGACTTATATCATGATAGTTTCATCATTAATGGACCACTTGGGTGTCGCTTGGATGTATATAGTAAGTTTATTAACCATATTATATAAAAATACAAAGAGACATTGTAAAAGTGAAACTAATTAACTTAGAGTTAATACTTAAAGATAAGGTTAATATAAGTACCCAAGCCTGTCTAAATTCTATTGGTTGAGTTGTTTTCGACCCATACCCACCTTAAACTTTGAATAGTCAACTTTTTAGCCATTTTAAACCGAATATGAATTTATTATAAACTAATATCTCTAGCTTTTCCAAAGGTGCCCCTCACCCCTCTTATAAAAGGGAACTCCTCCTTCTCATTTCTTCACACCTTAAAAGCCTTTTGGATCGGCCAAACTCTGCCCCAATACTCTCCCAACATCCCTAAATACAACCTAGAGGCCTTAGTTTGATCAGAAAGCCAACCTATGGAGCCCTTTTGATCAAATCAAAAGGAAGAACCCGAAGAAGAGGTAATGATTTCACCACCCTTTTCCAAGTTCATTTCTTCTTCCACTTCTTCTTCCTTTGTTGTTACCATTCTAAAATAATAACTCCAGTATCATATATATACTGTGATGTTATTATAAATATGGTACAACCATATTCAGTATTCTATCCACCCTTTGAATAACATGTCACCATACGTGCATACGTACGGCTTACCGTCTCCACGTCGTGGTGTAATTGTTATTCAATATATTATTATTTGGATGGGTATAATAATGATATGTAACTCATGTAAATAATAAATATAACATGTTAATGGTTCTTTATATTTGATATATCATCCATTTATATATTATTTTAATATCAAAAGAATGATATTGTCGCTCGTGCGTACGTACGGACTACCGTCTCCACGAACGCGATGAGATTCATTCTCCATCGTATCCATTCAAGTATAATTATCATTTGATGATTTAAAAAATGATGTTTAAAGACTTGATATCATTCTGAATATGAATAATATACAACCTATCCTTTACAAACATGTCTTACGTAACAAAACATATAAAAGAAAACAAGTAAGTTAACACCCGAAACAACGATAATACTAAGATATTATTATCAAATCAATATTAAAAGATCATATATGATATCATATGATTCTTGTATAATTTAATAACAATTATTTCACCATTATACAGGAGGTTAACCTACCCCAACCAAGGAAAAGTACAAGGTAAGGGGTTTTCATCTCACTCCTTATTCCCGTGAGATTCACGACATATTGCCACCATCACCTTTTGTGTGGTGTATGTACTGCCCATAATTATATTATTTGTGTAATACACTCTAATTTATGTGTATTTACATATTCATTGTATGATACCTATTTCATGGGTTGTATGTTTCATAATTTACCAAATTGGTAAGGGTTATTTCGCAATATCTTCATTATCCGAGGTTGTTTATACGTAATAATCTACTGGGATCTCTTTATCATCCACATCCATGTTTCTTAAAAATGAATTTCAAAACATTTTTACTATTTACTAGAATATATGTTAAAATTATTTATACCCTTGTTTGAATTTTTATAAGAGGTTTATAAAGGAATCTTTCTGTCGTTTTCCAAACAAGGTGCTTTTTAACCTTTTCGACAGAATTAAGGTAAGAATGTTTTTTTAACTTATACGGCGGGTGCGGTTATTTTCTGCCATTATAAAATCATCGAAGCTTCCCTTACAAGATTATTAGAATATTTTCAAAGAAAATGTTTTATTTTACAAATATATGACTCTTAAATGATTTCAAAATAGAAAGAGATATTTCTCTAAAAAGAGTTTTGATTTCATCTACGTCAACATCCTTTGATGGATTTTACGCTTATGTGAAATTGATTTATTATGATACAAAACTTCTATATTGTATTGAAGGTTTTGTGATATGTTTGACTGTGGATGTGCTATTTTTATACCATTCATAATTTATGGAGAAATTATTGACATTTATTATGCTAGTTTTAATACAAATGTTTATGTTATGTTTAAAACTTTTCATATGGGAATGCATTGGACTTAATATGTGACAGGTGGAGCCCGCTATAGCTCCTCGATGCATCGGTAGGTCTCATGAGACAAACTAGTGTCTTGGCACAAGGCCTTGGCAAAATCTTATTTGTAGTCTTGGCACGAGGCCTTGGCTATGTGGTTATGATAGTCTGGAATTATGCATTCCAACATTATGAAAGTGGTTATTGATATTGCATGTGATTATTAGATTAGTAGAATTTCCATGTGAACAAGTAAATGGAATTATTTTATTTTACTTTTGCCATACTATGTTGAAGTTCAAGTTTAAAAGGCTTTTGTTTTAGTTATACATAGCCTTAAATGTTTATTCTTATTTATGAAAGTTTCCGGTATATTGTTATCCTTACTGGGCATTTGAGCTCACCCCTTTTCTATGTTTTATTTTTCCCAGGAAGTGAAGAAGTAAATTATGAATGACCTGCAGGGATATTACGTTTGGATATGAGTGTGGTTTATGGAGGCAATATGTTGTTGTAGTAGTTTTTCATTTTATGATGTAATGTAAGACTTATGAATATATCTAGTGTTTCCAAGGCTACTAAACCAATCGGTCTTTCGAGATTTGATCTTTCTTGTGATCATGCCAATGTTATGTAATAATGCACCGAATCATGGTAACTAGGGTCTGGACGTTACATTCCCAAGGGTCATATTTTCCTTAAAAATCAGAGGGACCTGTACATGTGTCACTTATACAACGGTTAGTTTATAACAAAATAGACGACATCGTTTTATAACAAAACAAGTGTAACAAAATGTATGACACTGTTTAAAAAACTAACTAAAAGGTTCGGAATGAACACTTTGGAGTGAAAGTTCGGAGTGTAAATAAATACGGAGTGTGCAAAACAAAGATGATCAGATTCTATTTTATAGGTGAATTCGGAATGAGAATTCGGAATGATAATTCGTCATCAGAATTCGTAATGAGAATTCTTCATCAGAATTCGTAATGAGAATTCTTCATCAGAATTCGTAATGAGAATTCTTCATCTGAATTCCTAATGAGAAATACTCATCAGAATTCGGAATGAGAATTCGTGATCAGAATTCGGAATGAGAATTCTTCATCAGAATTCGTAATGAGAATTCTTCATCAGAATTCGTAATGAGAATTCTTTATCAGAATTCGTAATGAGAATTCTTTATCAGAATTCGTAATGAGAATTCTTCATCAGAATTCGTAATGAGAATTCTTGATCAGAATTCGTAATGAGAATTCGTTGTCGAACTTTATAAGGATTCATATCCTGAGTCTGGAGTAGAACATATCCAGAGTTCATATCCGGAATTCAGAATGGAACTTCCTTACAGTTCTTATCCAGAATTCGGATCCTAAAACAGAATGCTTCATATCAAAGTTTCAACGATTCCGAAAAAATATAAATGAATTCGAATCTCATACTTACGAAAAAAATATGGATGAAAATATGATAAGGATAAATTTTTCTTATAAAAACGATTTTCCTTATAAAATAAATTTTCCTTATAAAAGCAATTTTCCTTATAAAAGCAATTTTCCTTATAAAAGAAATTTTCTTAAAGATAAGGTGTTTGTGATTTTCAAAATAAGAAGGAATGGAAAATTCATAAGGAAAACCTTATTGACTCAACAGAAGGTTTAGGGAATTAGGTTGTTTAGGGATGAGTGATTCTTTATTTAAGAGAGGATAGGGTATATTGGTTTGATGGTTCAATTTTTTTTATGGATGTGGGTTTTTTTTCAATGTATGAGGGATTTGTGTTTTTGGGGTAGAGGGTTTAGGGTTTCTTTGAGGTAGATGTATTAGGTATATTTTGAGTTGTCTGGTTAGTGTTTTTTTGGGGATGAGGATTTATAGTTTCCATGGGTTTAGTGTTTTATGTTTTGGGGGGGGGATAAAGGATTAAATTTTTTGTGTAGAGGGTTCATAGTTTTTTTGGGCTGCGGTTTTGGGTTTGTATTGCGATGAGAGATTAGTGTTTTAATGGAATGATATTTTTGGACTAAGGCTTCAGTATTTAACGGTTTTGAGGATTTATGGGGTCCGGGGATATGTTATTTTGTTTTTGGGGAGGATAAGGATTAGTGGTTTTGTGGTATTAGTGATTATGGTTTACTAGGATGTGTCTTTATGTGTTATTGTAGCTGATGTATAATGGTTATGTTCATGATAAGTTTTTATGGTTTTAAGGGATAAGGTTTTAGGAGTTTTTTGGTGATGAGATTTTTGTTTTTTGATTTTGGGTTGCAGGGTGTTCGTGGGCCATGGAATTAGGGTTTTTTTGGAGATTATGGTTTGGGTTTTCTTGGGATGAGGGTTTAGGGGATATTGGGTATGATTATTTAGGTGTTTTTAGGATGAGGTTTGTGGATTGTTTACCTCTGTGGATTTAGGGTTATTTTGGGAAGAGTGTTTAGGATTTTGGGGGAATTATGGTTTATGATTTAGTGATTTGAGGGATTAGTTTTTTTGTGGAAGTGGGATAATTATTTTTCAGTTGATGGATTAGGGTTTTTCTGGTTTAAGTGTTAGGATTTTTTAGAGATAAGTGTTTAGTGTTTTCTTCAGAAGTGGGTTGAGGATATTTTGTTCCTGATAGTTTATGTTTTCTACGGAAGAGTGTTTAGGTTATTTTATGTATAAGGGGTTAGGGTTTTTTGGGGATGAGGGTTTCTTGTATATTGGGGATTAGGGTTTTAGATTCAAGACTATTGTTGGATTAAGGTTTTTTTTGAATGATGGTTTCAGATTGTCTTTTTTCGGGATGGGGATTAAGAGGATATTTATGCTGAGGGATTAGGGTTTATTGTCACTAAGAGTTTAGAAGTCTTTGTGGTTGAGTTTTTAGTGTTTTTTTGAAGGTATGGGTTGAGATTCATTGGGTCTAAGTGTTTAGGATTATTTAGATTGTGGTTTAGGGGATTTCAGGTATGATTTTTTATTGTTTTCTGGTTCTTAGGGGCTAGGGATTTTTGAGTTTAGTAGTTCAGTGCTTTATAAGGCTATGGATATGTTTTTATTCATCCTCATGGTTTATGGTTTTTTAGAGCACAATGTTTTGATATTTTTGGGGATGGGGGTTTATGGTTATTCTGGTATTAAATATTATGCATTTTTAGGGATTGAGGTTTTATGGTTTTTTGTAGATTAGGGTTTAGGGTTTTTTGGTGGGTGATGTTGTTTGGTTTTTTGGCCCAGAGTAAAATGTTTTTTTTGTACTGGAGGGTTTTATTTTTATTCATGGGATGAGTGTTTATGGTTTATTGTGATGTGTTTTTTTTAAGGATCCAATTTTAGAGGGTATTTGGTGACGAGGGTTTTAGTTTTTATGGTGTTGAGGGTTTAGGGTTTCTTGTGGATGAGGTTTTAGGGTTTTTTTGGGTAAACATTATGTAGGGATGAAGGTTTACAATTTTATAGGATGTGGGTCTACTGTTTATTGGGGTTGATGGTTTAATTTTTCTGATAGAAAATGGTTTATTGTTTTTTGGCACTAGGATCTAGTGATTTCTTGGTATGAGGGCGTAGTGTTTTTTAGGGATTATTATTGATTTTTGGGAGATGATGGATTATGGTTTTTTTGGGGTTTATGGTTTGTTGTTTTTTGGGGCTAAGGTTTTAGTGGCTTCTAGGGATAAGGTGGTATTTATTTCGGTATATGTGGTATTAGAATTTTATGGAGTTTATGAATTAGGTTTTTGTGGATATTAGGGTTTTGATTTTTCTTAGGGTGAGTGTTTAGTGATTTCTTGGGAATAAGGTATAGAATTTTCAATGGATTTTGTTTTAGATTATCATGGAGACATATCTTCATGGTCTTTTGTGGATGAGGGTTTAGTGTTTTTTATGGAAGCGGTTTTAGGGGTTTTTTTGGGATTAGGGATTTGGTTCCTTTAGAATGAGGTTGTCAGGTTTTGTGGTGTAATGGAGTCAGTTTTTTTCTATTGCTACATATTTATCTTTTTCTATTGTATTGGTTTTAGTGTTCAAGTGGCTTCTGGATTCTATTTTTTTGTGATTGAAGATTTAGGTTTTTATAGGACTGAGGGTTTATGGTTTACTAGGGCTGATGTTTTACAACATTATTGGGATATGTGATTAGATTTCACTGTGGATCATGATTTTGTGTTTTTTAGTGATGCGGGTTTGGGTTTCCCTTGGATTTTGTGTGTACGGTTTTCGTGGGTAGAGTGTTTGTGTTTTTATAGTGGTGTCAGTTTATGTATTTCTATGGATGAGGTTTTAGGGTTTTTTTGGCACAAATGGTTTAAATATCTATAGGGATATAGTTTACGGTTTTTCATGGGATGTGGGTTGATATTTTTTTGGGAAGGGGTTTAGGGTTATTCATATAAAAGATTATGTATTTATTGGATTAGGATTGAGGATTTATGGGAGGGGGTGAGTGTTTTGTATTTTTTGGGTTATAGGGTTTAAGGATTTACTGAAATGATTATTTAGCATTTTATGGGATGGGGTTATGGGTTATATGGAGGTGGAAATATTTTTTTGGCTTTCACGGTTGACAATTTTTTTGGGTGAGGGTTGAGAGTTTTTTTTTGGAAATTAGGGTTGAGGTTTCTTATGGAGGATAAGGGTTTACTATTTTTTGGGACTGACTATTGAGGTCGACTAGTTTTTTTCTTCTGAGGGTTTAGTGTTTTTGTGGATTGGGGTTTACAGTCTTTTGGGGAGGGGTTTTTTTGGTTATGGGGCTGAGGGATTAGAGGTTTTTGGGGAAGATGGTTATATTTTTTGGGGGTTGGGGGTATAGTGTTTTTGGGGGTTAGGTTTTTTGGTTTTATGATAATCATGATTAATAATTTCCTAGGTATAAGGGTTCCTGAATTTTTGGTATGAAGGGTTATTATTTTTGGGAAGGTGGATTTTTTTTCTATGGGGTTAGAGTTTTTTTTAATGAGGGTTTACCGTTTTTTTGGATATGGGATCAGGGTTTATGGGGTATGATGGTTCTAGTTTTTTTGGTGTGGATTATTGAGAGAATTTTGAGTGAGGGCTTAGGGATTTTTGGGACTAAGGGTTCATGGTTTTTAAAGGAAAATGGTTCAGGTTTTTTTTGGATGAGGGATCAAGGTTATTTTTGGATCTGGATGTTTCAGGGATTTTTTTTATGGATTTTTGTTTAGAGTTATTTATGGCTGAGTTTTCATGGTATACTAGGGTTTAGGGTTTGTGTTTTTTTGGGATGAGGTTTTGTATTTTTTTGGGATAATGGTTCGGGGTTTATTTAGGATGAGAGTTTATATTTTCATGTGGGGTAGGGTATATGAGTTTTGGGGTTGAGGGTTCCACATTTTTTTGGGATATATGGTTTAGGGTTCAAAGGTATGTAGGTTTAGTGTGTTCTAGGGTATAGGAATCATTGTTTTCTTGGCTGAGGTTTGGGGTTTTTTGGGTGGTGATGGTTTGATGTTTTTTGGGGCGATTTTTAGTGTTATTATTAGGATTCTACTTCAGTAATTTATATAGATGAGGGTTTATGGATTTCTGGGAATGAGGATTTATTGCCTTTTTGGGAGTTGCCTTCAATTTTTTTTTGTTTAGGATTTAGGTTTTTTGGGATGATGGATCACTATTTTTTAGGGGTGAGGATTCAATGCCTTTTTAGACAGATGTATTAGGGTTTTTGGATGATGAGGGTTTATGGTTTTTAGAGGATTATGGTTAAGGGTATCTTGGTGATGGGATTGCTGAGTTTCTTAGGCTTTGGTGATATGATTTTTTATGACTGAGGGTTCAGGTGTTTATTACTGTTGACAGTTAATGGTTTTTAATAGATGAAGGTTGAAGGTTTTGTCAGAGGAGAGGGTTATGTGTTTCTTATGGAGGGGGGTTTTCTTTTTCTCCTATTGAGGGTTCCAGTTTATCTTGGTTGATTGGTCATGTTTTTTGGGAATATGGTTTATATGATTTTTTTGGGGTTGAGGGATTACAGATTTTTGGGGATAATTGTTCATGGTTTTTTTGGTGTTGTGGGTTTTGTGTTTTTTGGTTCAGAGGGTTTAGAGTTTTTTGAGGATGAGATTTGAGTTCTTTTTAGGAATATGGTTTTTGGGATTTTGGTTAACTGGATTCAAGGTTTATTATTGATGATCATTTATGGTTTATTGGGGATATTGAATTCGGGTATTTATTTGTAGTGGGTTTTGGGTTATTGGGGATGAGGGTTTAAGGACTTTTTAATGATGTTTTAGGTTTTTTTGGGTAGAGGGTTTATTATATTTACAGTCTAATGATTTACAATTTTGGGTGTATAGTGTTTATTTTTTAGGGTGATAAGTGTTACTAGAGTTATGGGAATGAGGTTTTATGGTTTTTGGTGATAGATGATTAGGTTCTTTTGGTACTTAGTGTTTTTTGTTTTTTTGGATGAGATTATATCGGTTTTTTATATGATTTTTTTAATGTTTTTTAGTGATTTGGGATTTTGTTTTTTTTGGGTGGGGTGGGGTTTAATAGATGTTTTAGGATGCGTTTTGATGGATTTTTTTGGCCGATGGGATTTTAATTTTTAAATTATTGGAATTTAGGGTAATCTGGGGATGAGGGTTGAGTGTGTTTTAGGTCCAAGAGATGAGGGTTCTTTGTTGTTCAGTGTTGAGGGTTTTTTTTTCCGATCATGGTTTAGGATTATTTTCTTCTTTGTTTTTAATTTTTTTATGACTTATGGTTTGGGGTTTTTAGGGCATGATGGGGTAGGAATTTTTGGGTTAGATGGATTAACGTTTTTTGGGGGATGTGTGTCTTGGGGTTTAGGGGTGAGTGTATAAGTTTTTTAGGGGTTATTGTTTTCATTGTTTTTTTTTGTAAAATTTGTTTTAGGGATCTTCAGGGATGAGGGTTCAAGGTTTATTAGATATAAGGGTTTAGGGATTTTCATTGGAAAGTGTTTATTGTTTTTTGTGTTGGAGGGATGTTTATTTTTTGTGGAAGAGCTATTAGGGGGACTTGGGGTTGTGGTTAATATTTTTTTGAGGATGAGGATTTAGGGTTTTTTTGGGTGAGGGTTTATGGTTTGGGGGGTTGTGTTATTGTGAAATTAAGGGGATTTGGAATAAAGTGTTTTATAGGATGAGGATTGTGTTATTTATAGTGTTTAGGGTATCGGTTTTTTTGGGGATGATAGAATTGGGTTTTGGGGTGAAGGGTTCATCGAGTATTTTGTGGTAAAGGGTTGATGGCGTTTCAGTACTGGTATTTCTACTCTTGGGAGGGTAATTTTCTTGTTTAGGGTTGATTGTGCTTTTGGGGATGAGGGTTACTTTTCTGGGAATTTCTTTTTCGGTTTTTTGGGATTTGGATTGAGTGAAAATTGATGGCGATGGTTTAGTGTTTTTTTGGATGTGGGGTCATGTTATTTTGTGGATGTGGTTTGAGGGTTTTTTTGCAAGATAGGGGTTTAGGGTTTTTTGGGACTGAGGGTTTACATGTGTTGGTGTTGAGAGTTTTTTTAATAGGGAGTAGAATGATTTTGAAAACAAGTTTCTTGTATTTTTCTGTTGATGAATTAATTTTTTTGGGACTATAATTTTGATGAATTTTTTTTCATGACGGTTTAATGTTGTTTGTTGTTGAGGGTTTATATTTTCAAGGTCAAAATGTTGACTATTTTTTATGGATGTGGGGTTTTCAGGATTATAGTTTATGGTTTTTTAATGTTTAGTATTTAGGGTTTCATGGGATGAGGGTTTAGGATATCTGGGAGATGATGGTTGATGTTTTTTTTCGGGTGACGATTTTGTGGTTATTAGGGTTGAGTGTTAAGTTTTTTTTAGTGCAGTGGGTTTATTGATTTTTGGGTTTATGGGATTATTATTTTTTATGATAGTGGGTTCAGGATTTTTTGAGGCTGGAAGATTATGTTTTTTTCTTGTTCTAAGGGTTGATGATTTTGTAGGCCATAGGGTTATTATTTTATGATGGGTGACTATTGACTTTTATAAGGATAAGGGTATAAGGTTTTTTGGTATGGGCGTTTGAGGTTTATTACATATAATTATTGAGGGATTTTTGGGGAGGGTGTTGACAGTTTTTGGGGGATGATGGTTCAACATTTTTTATGATGGGGGTTGACGTTTTTTTGGATGAGGTCCAAAAGTGTTTCCCACTAATGGTTGAGGGATTTTTATGGCTAAGGGTCCAGCATTTTTTCAGAGATAAGGGTTGTGTATTTTTTGTCATTATGTTTTGACGGTTTTATGGAGCTAAAGGTTGATAGTTATTTAGGAAATGGATTTATGGTTATTTGGGACTAGAGGATTAGGTTTTTTGGGTCATTGGGTTTATGATTTTTTAGGGTTGATGGTATTGTTTGTTTGGGGTAGTGGGTTTAATGTTTTTTTAGGTTGTGTTTTTATGGTTTATTGGGGCTATGTGCTGATGTTGTTACGTACTATAAAATTGAGGGGTTTTTTTGGTTTGGGTGTTCAGTTAATTTTGGTGTTTAGGGTTGTAGGTTTTTTGAGCCTGATGGCTAATGGTTTTGGGAGGCCGAGCGTATGGAATTTTTTGGGGATGAGGATTGAGGATTTTTTTGGATATGTTTTTTTTTGTTTTTTGGGATGAGGTTTTATTGTTTTTTAGGGAAGAGGTTTTAGGGTTTTATTATTCTGGTGTTGAGGGTTATTTGGGTCTCACAGATTGGTCTTTTGTTGAATTGAGTGTTGATGTATTTTGGAAATGTGGGTTTTGGTTTTTCTCAGGCTGAGGGGTGAGGGTTTTTT
This sequence comes from Viscum album, assembly GCA_963277665.1. Taxonomy (NCBI): domain Eukaryota; kingdom Viridiplantae; phylum Streptophyta; class Magnoliopsida; order Santalales; family Viscaceae; genus Viscum; species Viscum album. The sequence goes on from OY728164.1 coordinate 1,802,280,834, forward strand.
GGTGATGGGTGGTTACATTTTTTATATCCTATAGGTTGAGTTATATTTTGGGATGTGTGTTGCGATTTATTTAGAAATTAGGTTTCAATGATTTTTGTGGTGATATGTTTTTGTTTTTTGGGGATGATTGTGTAAAAGTTTTTAGGTCTATGTGTTTATGATATTTTGGTACGATGGTGGATGGTATTATTGGGTTGAGGGCCCAGTGTATTTTGGGTCAATGGATGTATGTGTTTTAGTGATGATGGTAGTGTTTTTTTGGGGGTCAAGGGTTGAGAATTTTTTCAGGATGAGGGTTTATGTTTTTTTGGGGCTAGTGGATAATTGTGGATTTTCTAAAGAATTGGTTTCAGTTTCTTTATAAGGTGGGTTGGTAGTTTTTTTAATTTTGATGATACATTATTAATTCTGGGTGATTTTTTACCTATTAAAAGGGTTGAGTGTATTTTTTATAATGGTAGACTCTGTTTTGGGGATGATGGTTGAGGGTTTAGGGTTGATTATATTTTTTTATAGAGTGTTGATTGTTTATTATTAATGACAGTTGAGGGTTTTTTTTTGTGTTTAGTAATAAGGATGTTTTTATGGATGGGGATTTATTGTTTTTTGTGATAGAGGTAATAGGTTTTTGGGGGGATAAGGGTCTAGTTTTATTGGGTGATGAGGGTTGACATATTTTTGTGGATAATTTCTAAGGGTTTTTTGTTTTTGGGGCATAGATATTTTTGTGTATGAAGTTTTATCGTTGTTTTGAGTCTGAGTAATTAGGGTCTTTAACAGATGATAGTTTAACATTTCTTACTGTTGAGGGTTTCTAGTTTTTGTGTGTGTAGTGCTTAGGTTTTTTCGGGACTAAATGAATACGTGTTATTGGGTTTATGGGTATTGGTTTTTTTTCATTGATAGTTTTTATTTTTATGGAACAAAATGTTTAGTGTATTTTTAAGATTGAGGGTTTAGGGTTATTTTTGGGGTTTTGGTTTCAGGATTTATTTGGTGTTAAGGGGTATGATCTTTGGGGTTCATTGTGTTAGGTATTTTAAGGGTTGAGAGATTATCGTTTCATTGGACTTAGGGTTTTGGGTTTTTGGGGGTGAGGTTTTAGGGTAATTTGGGTTAAGGGTTTATCATTTTTTGGTGATAAGAATTAGGAATATTTTGGCCTAGGGGATTAGGTGTTATTGGGGTTTAATCTGTATTTTTTTCCATTATAGGCCTGAAGTTTTTTGGAATAAGGGATTACGGTTATTTGTGGATGATAGTTGGGGATTATTTGGGGATGAGGATTGAGTATTTTATGGGGTGAGTGATGATGGTTTTTTGGAATTGTGGTTTTTTGTTTTATTAGAATTATGGTTGATTGTTTTTTAGGGGGATATGGTTTATTAGTTTTTTATATTTGTGGATTTTGGTCTTTGGGGGAAGAGGGAGTTGGGTTTTTTGGTGGGACGTTGGTTTTTTTTCTGCGGGTTGAGGGATTTTTGGGGATGTGGGTTTAGTGTTTTTTTGGGATAAGGGTTGATGGTATTTTTGGACTGAGTGTTGTGTTTTTAGTGGGGATGGGGGTTTATGGTTTTTTGGGGATGAGAGTTGAAGTATATTCTATTATTAAGAGATTATTATTTTTATAGATGATGGTTTATGTTATTTAGGGAATCAGGTTTAGGTAATTTAGGGATGATGGTTGAGGATATTTCAAGGTAGAGGGTTTGATAATTTTTTTGGGTATGATGTTTTATTTTCTATGGAGAATGAGGGTTTAGTTTTTTTTGGTGACGAGTTTTGATGAATTTTTTGTGGACAAATTATTAATAAGTTTTCATGTTTTTTTAAAAAAAATTTATGGGTTTATAGTTTTTTAGATGAGAGTTTCAGGTATTTGTTGGATGAGGGTTGTTGTTTTTCTGTTTAGGGTAAAATAGATATTGTGTCTGTGGATTGAGGGTTTTTGAGGGTATGGGTATATTGTTTTATATGCTATAATGTTGATGTGTTTTTTATGAGGATGTGTGTTTTGAGGACTATGGTTTAGTGTTTTATTCTGCCGAGTGTTTAATATTTTTTGGGGTAGAGGGTATATTTCATTTTGGTGAATATTATATGTGGGTTTTTTAGGGGGATAAGGATTTAGTGTTTTGGGGGTTGAAGGATTATGATTTCATCGTCATTATGTGTTTATAAATTTTGGGCCTTGGGGTTTTGGATTTTTTCTATGATGATTTATTTTATTTTTAGGCATAGGGTTTTTTTGGGATTAAAAGTTAAGGCTATTGGTGGTTTCAGGGTTTTGGTTATATTTTTTCAGAGGGTTTAGTTTTTTTTAATAAGTGATGGTTTGGGTTTATTTATGAGGTTAATTTATTTTTAGGGGATAATTATTTCGGGGTTTTTTGATAGTATGGGTTCATGTATCATAGGGATTGTCATTGTTGGTTTATTGGGCTGAGGGGTGAGAGTTTTTTTGGGAATTCTAGATGAAGGTTTTTTTGGACATAGGGTTGATGAATTTATTTGGGGATAAGGGTTTATTAGTGTTTGGGAAAACATGATTATGGGTTTTTGGGGATGTAGGTTGATTTGTTTTAGGGGTTGAGGTTTTATGATTTTTGGGTGATGATGGTTTATGATTTTTTGTGGATGAGTTTTTAGGGTTTATTAGGGATGAGGAATTAAGGATTCATTGGTCTTAAAATTAGGGTTCTATGGGAAATTGTGTTTATGAGTTTTGGTAGAATTTTTGTTTCTGTTTTTTGGTATTATGGTAGAGGGATTTTTGGGGATTGGGGTGTAGGGTTATTTGAGGCTAATTGTAGTGTATATTTTAGGGATTAGTGTTAGGATTTTTTTGGCGATGATGGTTGAGGGTGTTTTCGGGTAAGGATTTATTGTTTCTTAGCAATTATGGTTTACAGATTTGTGTATGAGGGTTTAGGGTTATCTAGGGGTGTGGGATTAAGGGTTTTTATGGATGGGAGTATGGTTTTTTCGGATAAGTTTTTATGGGTTTTTATGGTAAAGGTTTTATGGTATTTTGGGGATGAGATTTTAAGGTTTGGGGCTATCAGTTTAGGTTGTTTTGGGGACAAGGGTTAAGAATTATTTTGGGATCATTGTTTTTGTTTTATTGAACTGAGGTTTTTTTATTTATTTGATTAAAGGATTAATAGATTTTCGGGGATCATATGTTTTTTTAATGGATGTGGTTTTAGGATTGTTTTGGGATGAGAGTTTAGGGTTTTTTAAAGATGAGGGTCTACCCTTTTAGGGGGGATGATTTAATAGTTTTTAGGGATAATGGTTTTGGGTTATTGGGGGATGAACATCTAGATGTTTATGGGGATAAGGGTTTAGGGTTATTTTGGATGTGGGTGTAGGGTTATTTGGCACTAATTGTTTGGTATTTTGGGGGATTGGGTGTTTAGGTTGTTTTTTGTATGAGTATTAAAGTTGTTTTTTTATAATAGTTTGATGTATATTGGTGATGTGGGATTGGAATATTTTGGGGATAAATGTTTTGGATTTTTTTGTGACGCAGTTTTAAGTTTTTTGGGGGCTATCAATTTAATTTTTTTATAGAATTTTCTTTACGGAATTCATTGTATGTGGATTTTATACACATTGGGACTACATGTTTATGGTTTCTTGGGGTATAGTCAGTGTGTTTTTGGGTGAACGAGTTTTGATTTTTTTGGATGATTTCTGGAGTTTCATTGTGAATAATAGTTTTTTATTTTTATGGGATAAAGGATTACGGTTTTATAGGTATGGGGGTTTAGATTATTTTGGGTTGAAAAATTTGGTTTTTGGGTAGAGAAGATCTTAATAATATTTTGGGTTAGAGGCTTTTGTGATTATTAGGGTTGAGTGTATAGATATATTTATAAAAGTGGGTATAAGATTATTTGTGTATGACCGTTTATGAATCATTATGGTGATGGTTTGGGGGGTTTTTGGATTTAAGGTTTTAGGTTTTTTGGGTCTGAGGGTTTATGATTTTTTGGGGTTGGTGGTTTAGTGTTTTTTAGGTTGAGGTTTTTTGGTTTTTTAGGGATGAGGGTTTAATGTTTTTAGGGATGAGTTTTATTATTTTTAATGAAGTGGGTATAGTTTTTTTTAATGTGATTTTTTTGTATGTTTTAGTGAAGTGGGATTAATTTTTTTTATTGATGATTATTTTGATATTTTTGGTTACCAAGGATTAGTGTTTTTTGAGGATGAGGGTTTAGGGTTTTTGGGATCATAGTTAATGGTTTCTTGGGGATTAGTGTTTTGTTGTGGCTAACATTATAAGTTATTTTGAGGATCAGGGTTTACCAATTTTTGAGGTAGAGGGTTTAGGATTTTTAGTGATGATTAATTAATGTTTTCAGTTATGGAGTTTTAGGTTTTTTTAGAGATGATGGTTTAGGTTTCTTGGATGATGGTTTATGGTATTTTGAAGCTGGGGGTATATAGTTTTTTCTGAGGTTTTACGAAAATAAATGGCCATGGATTTGGGTTTCTTTAGGGATGTGTGATTATGGGTTTTTGTGGATTGGGTTTTTTGGTTTTTGGGTCAGGGTGTTTAGGGTTTTTTTGGTGAGGGATTAGGGTATTTATGTGTTGATAGGCCAGATGTTTTCCTATCACGTTTTTAGGTTTTTTGGGGATGTTTAGTTATGGTTTTCTAAGGGTAAGTGTTTAGGGTGTTTTGGGGATCATGATTTTGAATTTTTTGTGGATGAGTGATGGTTTTGGATTTTATGGGTGAAGAGGTCATGTTTTCTTGGTGATGAGGGTTTAGTTTTTTTGGGGTTTGATGGATTATTACTTTTTGGGTTTGAGGATTTAGAGTTATTTTTATGAGTTTCAATTTTTTTTGGGTATGATTGGTTTTAGTATTGAGGAGGAGTGGTTATGGTTTTATAAGGACATGGTTTTACGGTTAGGAGAATGAGTGATTATAAATTTTTTGGGACATGTTTTAGAATTTTTGGGGGGATGATAAATAATTTGGGAAGATATATTAAGGGGTTTTTTAGGGTTTAGGGTTTTTAAAAAAAAGGGTTCTATGTTTTTTTTTGGATGAATGTTTTTGGTATTTTTGGGTTGAGGGTTTAATTGTTTTATGGGTTATATTTTATGGTTTTTTGGTGCTCAAGGATTACAGCTTTTTAGGGATGAGGCATTAGGGATACTTTGGGTTAATTATTTAGTATTTTTTCAATTAGAATTTTGTATATTTTGGGGTGAGGGTTTACATTTTTTGGGAATGATGGTTTGTTGTTTTTGTGATTGAATTCTTTGGGTCTGTTGAGAAATAGTGTTTATGGTTTTTGAGTGTATATTTTATGGATTTTTTTAAAAAATGTTTAGTTTATTTTTCCTTAGTGTTCTGTATTACATACTTCTGAGAGTATATGGTTTTTTGGGTGGTGATGGTTTAGGGTTTGATTGAGTTGAGTTTTTTGGGGATGTGTGTTTAGTTATATTTAGAGATATTGATTTTGGGTGTTTTGGGATGAGGTTTTAGGGTTTCTAGGAGACATTGTTTTTTGGGTTTTTAGTGGTTAGTATTTAGGGTTATTTGTGGAAATGAGCTTTTTTAGGGACAAGGTTTTAGGTTTGTTTGGGATTACTTTTTAGAATTATTATGGGATGGAAATATAAGAATTTTTATGGTCAATGTTTAGTTATTTTTTAGGGTTTATAGTTATTTAATGGGGAGGGATTAGTGTTTTTTGGGGATGAGGGCTTATGTTTTTTTAGTTAAGGGTTTATATCATGTGATTTTGTGGATATTGTGATATATGTGTAAAACTATTTGGAAATTTTTTATTATGAGGGTATATAGTTTATATGGTATGAAGGTTTTGAGTTTTCCTGGGGATGTGGGTTTAGGATTTTATTGGTATGGTGTTTTATGGTATTTGAGGATGAGGGGTTATGGTTCTTTGGTTCTGAGTGTTTAGGGTATTTTGTGGATGACGGTTCATGATTGTTTGGGGATCCATGTTTTCTATTATTTTTTTTTTGGATTGTGATACTCTATTTTTATGGTTTATGTTTTGGTGTATTATGGGGATGAGTGTATTGTGTTTTTTGAGGGATTCTAGTTATTTTGTGATAAGGGATTAGTTTTTTTAGGGTGATAGTGTTTAGGGAATTAATGGGATGATAGTTTACTGTTTGTTGGGGTATAGGGTAACATAGTTTTTATGGATCATGGTTTCTTCGAGATAAGGGTTTAGGGTTTTATTGGGATTTGTTATTTGGGTTTTTTGGTGATGGGGATTTTTTTTGGGGCTGATAATTTATGGTTTTTATGATTAGTTTTTAGGGTCTTTTTCAAGAGGGATTATGGTTTTTTGGGCTATGTGTTTAGGAATTTATTGGTATGTTGATTTATGGTTTTTAGTTGTGAGGAATAATTAATTTTGGGGGTAGAGGGTTTTGGGTTTGATGGGGATGAGGTTTATGTTTTTTTGGGATTGGGGTTTAGGGATTCCGGGGATGAGGTTTTAGCGGTTTTTATTGCTAAGGGTATTTTTTAATGATTGAGGTTTTATGGATATTTGGGTTTGAGAGTTTATGATTTTTCTGGGTAAAGAGATTAGGTTATTCATTATATGATGAATTTCATTTTAATGGGATTTTTCTTTATGGTATTTTGGAGATGATAGTTTAGTATTTGGGGGGGGGGTGTTTAGGTTTTTTATCCTAAGGGATTAATGATTTTTTCGGATGATGGAATCGATTTTTTTTGGGGATATGAAATTTAGATAGTTTTTGGAAGATGGTTTTAGTTTTTTTTGGAGAAAAGGGTGTACTATTTTTGGGGGAAGAGACATTTTTATTTTCTAGGGGTGAAATAATTGGGTTTTTTGAGGTTTTTTGTTTTTTGTTTTTTGTGGCTGATGGATTAGGATTTTTCTGGGAAGTGGTTATAGAGTTTTTTCTTGTTGATGATTTATGGGTTTCTTGGGGCTATGTTTTTAGGTTTTTTGATTATGAGGGTTTTGGTGTTATTGGGCTAGATTTTTATGGATTTTTTAGGGTTGAGGTTTTGGGGATATGTTTTTAGGATATTTTGGGGATGAGGTATTAATGTTCTTTTTTGGGATGTGGGATTAGGTTATTTGGGGTGAGGTTTTATTGATTTTTTTGTGGGTGAGAATCAAGGTGTTTAGGGAAATTATGGTTTTGTGACTTTTCAGTGAGTGTTTTTTTTTGGATACGGGTTCACGGTTTTTAGGGATGATGGTTAATGTTTTTATGGGTATGATGGTTTTTATTTTTTTGGTGGCTTAGGTATTCATGTTTTTTTGGGCTAAGGGTTTGGTGCATTTATGGGATGAGGTATTATGGTTTTTGGTATGTGGGATATTTTTTTTGGGATTAGTGTTTAGGTTTTTTGAGGAGGAGGTTTTAGGGTTCTTTTGGGATGAGTTTTTAGGATTTTTTATGAAGTTTTAGGGTTTTTTTGGTACTGATGGATTCATCAATTATTCGGATGATGGTTTTGGTTTCTTTTGTGGGGGAGTTGTTTTTTTGTTTTTAGAGAGAAATTATGATTTTTTGTGGATGAGGGTTTAGTGTTTTGGGAGGATTAATATTTAGTGTTTTTGGGTATTGAGGGTGTATGGGTTTTCATGATGATGTGGGATTATGATTATTTGGGGATGATGGTTTAGGGAATTTTGGGGATGTTGGTTTATTACTATTCTGGAATTATTGACAAGGTTTTTCTAGAATGATGTTTTTGGTTTTGGGGGATGATGGGTTAGGGTTTATTTTGGCTGCCTGTTAAGGGTATCATGGGGTGTTGATTTTAGTATTATTGGAAACATTGGTATATGTTATATTTGTGAAATGAGTTTTATGGTTTTTTGGGGTGAATGTTTACGGTTCTCTATGTAATAATGTTTAAGGTTTTCCTATGGTCATGGTAATGTTTTTTTGGGTTTTATGGTTGATGGGTGTTTTCGGATCATGTTTTAGGGTATATTGGGGACAAGGTACGTGGTTTTATAGGGATGAGTATTTAGGGTATTTTGGGGATGATGGGTTTTTTGGGTCAACAAATTTATTGTTTTGGGGAACATGGATTATGTTTTCAAAGGGATGAGGGTTCAATATTTATTTTAGATGAGGGAAAAGTGTTTATAGGATTGAGGGTTTTTTCATTTTTTTATTCTTAGCGTTTAGGTATTTTTGGTTAGAGTGTGTAGGGTTGTATTTTGTAGATAGTTTGTGGTTTTTTAGGGATATGTTTTAGAGTTTATTTGGGATGAGTTTGTTTGTTTTATCTAGGATTATGGCTATGGTAATTTTGTGTTTGACAGTTTAAGGTTCTTTGGGAGTTAAAATTATGTTTTTTGGGAGATTTTTGTTCAATGGTTTTATTTTAAGGGGACATTTATTGTTGGGGGTCAATGAATAGTGTTTTTTGGGGATCATGATTAGGATTTTTTGGGATAAGGGTATATAGATTCTTGGGGATCAGTCTTCATGGTTTTTATGGCAGAGGGTTTAGTGTTTTTCGAGGGCTAAGGGTTAAAGGATTTGTGGGGATGAGGCTTTAGGGGTTCTAAGAATGGAATTTATTGGTTTTATTGCCAGTGTATTGGGTTTTTTAATAGTAATGATTTTGGTATTTTTGTGGGCCTAGTGATTAGATTTGTGTGGGGATTATGGTTTTCAATGGATGTCAGTTTAGTGTTGTCATGGGATGAGGTATTGTGTTATTTAAGAGAAAGGGTTTGTTGATTTTTAGGATTTGGGTTTTTTGTGTTTTTTGAGGATGAGGGAATGGGGTTTTTTAATGAGGTTTTAGGGTTTTTTTGTTAGGGATGGTGTTCCCATCGATGAGGCTCTAGGTTTTTCATGGGATGAGGGTTTATTTTATTATTTCGCTATATGTTTCGATCTTTCTGAGACATTGTGTTTTGTCATTTTTGTGATTTATAGTTTAGATTTTTGTGTTGATAGGGGTTTCTATTTTTGGTGATAGAGTGATTATGGTTTCGTGGTGTTAATAGTTTTGTTTTTTTGGGGGTGAGTTTTTATGTATTCATGGGGATGAGGGTTCATATTTTTCTAGTAATGTTGGTTTAGGATTTTTTTATGGTGAATCCGGTAGGTTCTTTAGCATGAATGTTTGGGTTTTTTCAGGTCATGGGGGATTAGGGTTTCCTGGGGATGGTGCTTTTGGTGTTTCTATGGTTGGTAGTTTAGGTATTTTTTGTGATATGTTTTTTTTGTTTTATAGGGCTGACAGTTTAGACTTCTCATTGGCATACATTTTTTAGGGGATGATAATATAGTGTTTTATTTGGTAAGGGTGTTAATTATTTTCTAGGGTAGAGGGTTTTGGGTTTTCATAGGCTGAGGGTTTATGGTTTTTGGGGATGAGGGTTTAATGTTTTCATGGTATTAGTATTTAGTATTTTCATTATCATAACATTATTTTTTTGGTGATAGGTCTTTACTATTTTATTAGGATGGTTTAAGGTTTTATGGGGATGATTGTTTACAGGTTTTTGGGTGAAAATGTGTTTAGGGTTCTATACGGGTGAGGGATTAGAAATTATATTGGGTGAGGGTTAAAGGTATTGTGAGGATTTCAGTGAACGTATTTATATGGTATAGTGTTTATAGTTTTATAGGTATTCATAATTAGGATTTTCATTGGATAATATGTTTAATTATATTGGGGCTATATTATTAGTGGTTTCTATATATGAAGGATTAGGTATTTCTATGACGGTTTATGGTTTTAGGGGGATGATGAATTTAGGTATTTTGTGGATGATGGTTTAGGAATTTTGTGGCTATGACTCTATAGTTTTTTTAAGATTGAGGGATTAGTGTATTTTTGGGGTAATGGATTAGGGTATTTTTTTGGGTAAGGGTTAGGATCGATGGGAGAGAGATTTAATGTTTTCTAGTGATGATGATTTGGGATATTTTCATATGTGGGATTAAGATTCTTTTAGGATGGGATTTTATTGTCATCTAGGGCGGATTGTTTACTGTTTTCTAGAGCTTAGTGATTAGGATTTATTGGGTTTAGTGTTTTCGGTTTTAAAAGGCTTGAGATTTTGGTTCATGTGGGGATGATGATCTGAGGTTTTCAATGTATCTGGCATTATGGTTTTATGGAATCGAAGGTTTTTATTTTTCTAGGGATAAGGTTTTTGGTGTTTTTTGGTTTTGACTGATATTGTTTTTTTGGGGATGATTGTTTTAGTATTTATTCGGACGATGATTTAGGTTAATATAGGGTTGTGGTGTTATGTTATTTGATGGTTGAGGGTTTCAGTTTTGTCTAGGAATTAGGGTTTAGGGTTTTTTGGGGATAATGTTTTGGGATTTTTGATGATGATGGTTTAGGGTTTTCTAGGAATAAGGTATTGGGATTTCATGGGGATTAGTGTTTAGATTATTCTTGGGTTTATTTTTAACTATTTTATAGGGATTGGGGTTAAGGATTTTCTACTGTTATGTTTTTAGGGTATCACGGGGATGATGTTTTGGTGTTTTATGGGGTATAGGGTTTTTTATGTTCTGGTGTTGGGATTTTAGTGTTTTGTGGGGTTGTGGTTTTAAAAATTTATTGGGATGATGTATTTGGGTTTATTTGGAATGAGGGTTTTGTCTTTTATGAGGATTATGATATTTTTCTTTCAACAAATGAGGGTTTAGTGGTTTTTAGAAGTTTTTTAGGGTTTTATTGGTATAAGGGATAATTTATTTATAGGGATTTGGGATTTAGGTTTTCTAGAACATTGGGTATACGGTTTTCTCAGATTAGACCTTGAGTGTTTTTTTATCATGGGGGTTTGGGTTTTTTTATGGAAGAGGGTTTGAGGATTTCTGTTCTAAATGATAAATATATCTATGGATTAGGGTTTATGGTTCACTTTAGATTAAGGTGTAGGGTTTTTTGGGGTGATGGTTTCAGGGGCTGTGTATTTAGTGTTTTCTATGGATGAGTTTTTATGTTATTCTTGGGATGAGGGTTTCTTGTTTTTTTTTGTGTATAGGGTTTTCTAGTTATGGTGATTTAAGGTTTTTTAAAGCTAAGTATTTGGAGTTATTTTTGGATGATGTTTTGGTTTTTTCTAGTCCTCATGGATTAAAAATTTATATATCAAAGTGTAAATGCTTTTCTAGGGATGAGGTATTCGTGTTTTCTTTGGATTAGGGGTAATGGTTATCTATGAATGCGTAATTTTTGTTATATTGGGATTATTTTCTATGGTTTTATATTTAGAATGGTTTAGTTTTTTTGATGATATGGTTTTATGGTTTTCTTGGGATAGTGGATTTGGATATTTTGGGGATGATTTTTTATGATTTTTTGGGGATGATGGTTTAGGGTATTCTGACAAATATGGTTTTTGGTTTTTTTGGAATGATGAATTATAGTTATCTAGAGATGAGGTTTTAGGTATTAATTTAGACGAGGTGTTATTGTTTTCTGGGGATGATTTTTTAGGGTTTTCTTTGGATGATTATTTATTGTTTTCTAGAAATGAGGGTTTTTAATTTTCTAGGGATGAGAGTTTAGTGATTTCATGGAGTGAGGGTTTTGGGATTTATGGGGATGAGTGTTTATAGTTCTCTGTATTCGAGGGTTGGGGTTTTCTAGTTCTCTGGAATTATGGTTTTCTGGGGATGAGAGTATAGGTTTTTCTAGGGATGAAGGTTTAAATTGTTTTGGGGGTTATGGTTTTGGATATTATGAGGATGAGGGGTTTAGGGTTTTATGGGAATGAGGGTTTAAGATTTTATAGGGATGAATATCTTGGGGGTTTTATAGCTGAGGGTGCAGTGTTTGTGGGGGGGGATAAGGCTGTAGGGTTAGTTGTGGATGATGGAGTAGGGTCTTCTTTGGTAAATGATTTAGGGTTTTATATGGTTGATGGTTTAGCGTTTCACAAGGATGAGGTTTTAGGATTTTCCAGGGATATGGTTATAAGATATTCATGGGTAGAGGGTTTAGGGTACTTTAGGGATTAGGATTTACGATTTATAGGGTTTATGTTTTAGGGGTATCTCTGTATAATGGTTTATGGCTTTTTCCCATGTGATTAGGGGTTTCAAGGAATGAGGGTTTATGGTTTCCTAGTATTGAGGGTTCATGGCTTTATGAGGATGAAGGTTTACTATTTTCAAGGGATAATGTTTTATGGTTTTCATAGGCTATGGTTTTAATATTTTTTTGGGTGAACATTTTTTGGTTCTCTGGTGATGAGGGTTTTTGTTTATCTGTTGATATGGGTTTATGGTTTTCTATGGATAAATAATTCTTAGTTTCTACACATTGTGATAGGGGATTATAAGGTTGTTAGTTAAAAGTTATTTGGGGATGATGGTTTATATTTATTAGGGGATAATGGTTTAGGGTTTTCTCAGGAGGTGGGATTAATGATTTCTCTGACGGATGGTTTTGGTTATTCAAGCGATGTAGAATTTAGGATTTCAGGGTTGAGGATTCAGTATATTTTGCGTTTAAATGTTTAAAGTTTTTTGGGACCGAGGGTTTACTAATTTCTAGATCTATGATTTTAATGTTCATTGGTATTTAGTGTTTAGGATTTTATAGGGCTATGGGATTCTTTATTTTTGAGGATGAGAGTGTGATGTTCTCCAATGTCGAGGGTTTATGGTTTTCAAGGGCACAAGTTCTATGGGTTTTATGGTAATTAGTTTTAGGATTTTCTGTAGATGGGGGTTTAGTTTTTTTCAGGGATTACTACTTAGGGTTTTCTTGGCCTGAGGGTTTTGAGTTTTTAGGGTCAGGTGGTATAGGGTTTTTCCAAGATGAGGATTTAGGTTTTTATTGGGATCTGAATATATAATTTTATGAGGATTTTTTTTTTCTATTTTCAGAGGCTGAGAGTTTATTGTCCTATGCGGTTGAGGGTTTTGGGTTTTTAGGGGCATATGGTTTTCTTGAATCTAATGGTTTAGTGTTTTCTTCGGTAGTAGCTAATTTGTTTTATGGGGTCAGTTATTTATTGTATTTTGGGATAATGTTTTTTATTTGTTTTGGGTATTATGGTGTATGATGTTTTTGTTATGATGTCTTTGGGTTTTCTATGTAAAATAATTTAGGATTTTCATGGAACTGGGGGTTTAGTGTGTTTTAGGTATGATGGTTTAGGGTTTTTCTTTCATAGGATGGTATATGGTTTTCTAAGTATAAGGGTTTATTGTGTTCTGATTTTGAGAATGTATGACATTTTTGCAATTTGGGGTCTGGATATTTTAGGGAATATGGATTAAGAATTTAGGTGGATGAGGCATTAGGGTAATCTATAGATGAGGGGTCAGTTGTTTTTAGGGATGAGGGTTTAGGTATTATGGGGTTCAGGTTCAATGATTTTTGGGGCTATGGGTAAATTATTTCCTAGGGATGAGGGTTTATAGTTTTCTAGGTTATGGGATTAGTTTTTTTGGGGGGGTTTAGGGTTTAGGGGTTTCTACGACTTAGGGATTACTATTATTAGGGGCGATTGGATTGTGTTATTTTTTGGATGAGTGTTTAGGGTTATCTGGAGGTGTTTGTATAGGTAATTTTGGGATGAAATTTTAGTTTTTTGTGGGGATGAGGAGTTATGAGTTTTTTTTCCCGAGGGTTTATTAACTTTTTGGTATTGCAGTTTTGTTTATACAAGGTATGTGTGTTTTGGGTTCTCATGGGTAGGGGGTTTATGGTGTTTTGTATAAAGAACATGGGTTTCATGGGGACATGTTCTTAAGTTTTTGTATGTTTAAGTGTTTAGTGTTTTCTGGGGCTTATGGTTTAATAGATATAAGGGATTAGTTTTTTGGATAATGGTTCAGGAATCTCTGGGGAAGAGGGTATATGATTCATTGTGGTTGAGGGGATATAGAATTCTATAACTTATATTTATTGGATTTATAGGGGTTAGGGTTTTGGGTTTTCTGGGGATGGCGGTTTTGAGTTTTCTAGAGGTGAGGGATTATGTTTTTCTATATATCAGGGTTTAGGATTTTCTAGGGATGCATGATTAGGATTTGTGTGGATGAGGGGTTCATGATTATCTAGGGATTAGAGGAAAGGGTTTTCTAGAGCTGTGGGTTTATGGTTTTCTAGGGATGATTGTTTATCCTTTATTGTCAAGAGGGTTTACAAAATAATATCATTGACCATTTTTTGGTTTCTAAAATTGAGGTTAATGTTTTTTAAGTCATGGGATTAGGGTTTTCTAGGGATGAGTGTATATTGTTTTCTAGAGTTTAGAGTTTATGATTTTTTCTGGCTGGGAGATAATGGTTTTCTTGGACTGAGGGTTTATGGATTTATTTTTCTGATGGTATAGGGGTTTTTGGGCTAAGGGTACAGGTATTTATAAGGATTTGGGTACCTAGTTTTTCATGGGATTAAGGTTTAGGAATTTCATGCGATTGGGACTTATGATTTATTGTTTTGTGAGATTAGGGTTTTATTAGGATGAGTGATTATAGTTTTTTAAGACTAAGGGTATAGAACTCTTTCAATATTAGGGTCTAGTTTTTTTTTTCTGTGTTGGGTTTATTGTTTATTAGGGCTGATAGATTCGGGTTTTTCTATTCTATAGGGTTTATGGATTTCTAAGGCTAATCATATAGTGTTTTCTTGGGATGATGGATTAGTATATTCTAGGTCTGAGGGTTTAGTTTATTCCGTGATGTGTATTTAGGTGTTTCTATTCTATATGGAATATTTTTTCATATGCCTTTGGATTTATGTTTTTATTGGATAAGGGTTTAGGTTTTTAATGAGTCCTTAGGGTTTTCTTTGGCTAAGAGAATATGGTTTTCTATTGTTGAATATTTTTTATATATCAGGGTCTAGAGATCACATTGGATGGGGGATAAAAGTATTTTAGGGATGAGGCTTTTTGGTTTTATAGGATTGGGTTTTTAAGTTTATATAGTACTTTGGGTTAATGGTTTTCCATGATGAGGAGGAGTTAGGGTTTTCTAGGGTGTGGTTATTGTATAATGGGGATGATGGTTTTAAAACATATGTGGATTAGGGTTATGGTTTTTCTAGTGTTGAGGGTTCAGGTATTTCTATGGGTAAGGGATTTCAGGTTTTTGGGGTGATAGTTTATGGTTCTTTATTGATATTTGTTTATAGATTTATATATATGAGGGTTTAGAGTTATCTGGGGCTATGATTTTAGTTTTTCTTATGGATTCTGGTTTTTTATTTTATATGGAAATGGGTATACATAGTTTGGGTAATGGGCTTTATGGATTCTATGGGTGTGGTTTTATGTTTTTCTATTGACGAGGGTCTATAATTTTATTGTGATGTGTTTTTAGGATTATTTCAGTATTAGGGTATAGGGTTTTTAATGAGTGAGTGATTTTCCTTTTCCATGTATAGGGGTTTTGTGTTTTCTCAGGCTACGGGTTTTGGGTTTTTGTGGGAAATTGGTTTAGTGTTTTCTCAAAATATTTGTTTAAGTTTTTCTATGGATTTGGGTTTGGGGTTTACTAGGGATGATGATTAATGTATTTCATGTAAATTGGGATTAGTCTCTTTTGTGTATGAAGGTTTTGGGGTTTTTGTTGCTTCAGATTTAGTGTGTTCTGGGGATGTGGTTTTAGGGTTTTATGGGTTGTACTGATTTTGAATTTTTGGGCTTGGGATTTTGGTGTTTTTTATATATTGGTTTTTGATGTTTTCTGTTGCTAATGATTATGGTTTTCTAGGGATTTGGGTTTAGAGTTATCTAGTGACTAGGTTCTAGGGTTAAACTGTGTGGGGGTTTTGAGTTAGATAGGGTTGTGGGTTGTGGGTTTTCTGGGTCATAGGGATTAGGATTTTATGGGATGAATGTTTTTGGTGTTTTGGGGATGAGGACCTAGGGTTTTCCAGGGATGATGTTTTATTTCCTTTTTTGTTCTATGGGTTTAGGGTTCACTAGAGGTGATGATTAATGGTTTTTAAGAGATGAAGGTCTAGAGTTTTTTTGTTTGAAGGGAATAAGCTTAATTATTGTTGGGGTTTTAGGGTTTTGTGAGGGTAAGGGGTTAGGGTTTTTTGGGACATGGGATTACTATTTTTTGGTGTGGATGGTTTCTGTTATTTTCTTACCACGGGTTTATGGATTTTTCTGGATGAGATTTTATGTCTTCATGGGGTTGAGTGTTCACAGTTTCTTAGGAATGAGGGGTTTGGGATTCATGGGCTTGAGGGATTTGTTTTTGATGGTTCTCAGGGTTTTGATTATTTTGGTGACGAATGAATAGGATTTTTAGGGATGTGGGGTTAGTGTTTTTTTATGTGGGATTAAAAATTTTGGGACTATGGGTATATGGTTTTTTGCAACGATGGAACAGTTTTATAGCGTTGTAGTTATATAGTTTTCTTATGGTTTATATTTTTTCTGGGATGAGGGTTTCAGTTCATCTAAGGATGAATATTTTAGGGTTTTTCAGGGTTGGGGGTCTTGTTTTTTTGGACGAGGATTTCATGATTTTTTCTATTGTGTGTTTATATTTTTTGGGGGTTTAGTGACTATAATTGTTTTTTTGATGAGAGAATAATGTTTTTTAGGATAGTGGTATTTGGGATTTTGATGATGTGATGAGGGTGTATGGTATTTTGGGGATGATGTTTTAGGTTTTTCAGGGGCATTTGGTTTTGGGTTATTTCAGGATACTGATTTAGGGTTTATATGCTGTGTGTTTAGAGTTTTTTGGGGGATGAGTTTTTTGTGTTTTTTGGCACAAACCATTACAGGGTTTTGGGGAATGAATGATTAGGTTATTTGGGGGATTATTAGTTTGATTGTTTTGGTCTTTTAATTTATGGTTTTAATGGAGTAGCATTAAGGGTTTTTTAGGATGTCATTTTAAGGGTTTATAGAGAAGAGGTTTTAGGTCTTTTTAGGGGTGAGGGTTTTTCATTTTTTGGGGTAGAAGATTTAGTGTATTTTTGAACTGACATTATATTATTTCTTGGATATAAGTGGTTATGTTCTCTTGGTTCTGAGATATTAGGATTTTTAGAAGATATGAATTTTGGTTTTTGGGATCTATGTGTTTATGGTTTTTTGGGGCTAAGAGTTTACGGTGTTTGGGGATGAGGATATGAGGGCTATAGGGTCTGAACAACTATGTATTTCTAGAGATGAGGGTTATAGTTTTTTGGTTTGATGGATTTGGGTGTTGTGCACTGATTATTTAGGTTTCTCTGTTGACAAGGGTTTAAATATTTTGGGGGATGAGGGTTTTGTGTTTTCTTGTGATTTGAGTCTACCATTTTCTAGGGATAAGGGTTTAGTCATATTAGAGGATTAGTGTATAAGGATTTCGAAGGATGAGTGTTTATAGTTTCTTTGACCATAGGTATTATGTTTTTTGGTTGATCGTATTTCCTTTTTAGGGGATGGTGGATTAGGGTCTTCTAGAGATGAGGGTTTCCGGAATATTGGGTTTCAAGGGTTATTGTTTTTTGGGAATGAGGGATTACATTATTTGGGGCTGGGGGTATAGGGTATTTAGTGATGATTATTTTTTAATTTATGTGGATAGGTGTTTAGAGTTTGGTGAGGATGAGGGTTTGATGTTTTATGTGGTTGAGGGTCTATGGTTTCACAGGGACATGAGTTTAGGATTTTATGGGAAGAGCGTTTTGGGTTTTTTGGATGAGGGATTAGGATATTTTTTTGTTGAGTGTATATGTATTTCTAGTGCATTGGGTTTGGGATTTTATGGGGATGAAGGTTTATGTTTTTGCAATGCCGGTGTCTTTTTTATGATAGATTTTTTTTACAAGATGAGCATTTGAGGTTTTTTTGATGCATATTGTTTAGTGATTTTTGGGGCTGTGGGATTAGGTTTTTTGGGGGAAAATGGTTTAAGGTTTTCTGTGAATGGTGGTTCATTGATTTCTTGGAATTTGGTTTTAGGTTTTTTGAGCATATGGTTTTTTAATTTTTTGGGGTGAGATTTTATGTTTTTTAGTTATTTTTTTATTAAATTTTTTGTGGATGATGGTTTATTATTTTATGGGGTTGAGTGTTTGTAATTTTATATGACTGTGGTATTAGGGTTTTTTTAGATGAGGGTTTTATATTTGTTGGGGATGATGGTTTAGTATTTTAAGGATAAGGGTAGAGGGTTTTTTGGGATGAGTATTTTGGGTTTTTATTAGATGTGTTTTAGGGGTTTGGGGGTTAAAATATTAGGTATTTCAGTAATGAGATTTTTAGGGTTTTGGGAGAAAAGGGATTAAGGTTTTTTGTGGTTACGAGTTTATGGTTTTCTGGTATAAGGGATATGTTTTTTTTGGATTGAGGGTTCATGGTTTTTTGGGGATATGGTTTAAGGGTTTTCATTTTATGGGGTAATAGTTCTTTTTTTTGCGGATGAGGGATTATGTATTTTTCAGGATGAGTGTTTAGGGATTTTTTAGTTGAGTGGATTGTTTACATTTAGATGACGATATTTAGTTTTTATGGTTCTGAACATTGAGGGTTTTATTTGGATGAGGGTTTAGTTTTTTGGGGGCTCAAGGTTTTGGGTGTTATAGTACTTAAGGTTTTGGATTTTGGGGATTAGGGTTTAGGGTATATGTTTTTAGATGAGGATTTAGGGGTTTATATGTATGTAAGTTGCGACTTTATGCTGATATGCTTTTAGGAATTTATGGAGATGAGGGATTAGTTTTTTATGGAGATGATGGTCTATGGTTTTTAGGGGTTGACTTATCAGGGTTCTTTTGAGGATGATGGTTTTGAGTTTTTTGGGAAAAGGGATTAATTGCTTGGGGGATAATTTTTAATGGTTTTGGGGATGAGTTTTTTGGGATTTTCTGTATGAATGTTTAGGATTTTTGCGGGATGATGGTGTAGGGGTTTTTAGAGATTCATTTTTATGGTTTTTGGGCATTGAGGATTTAATGTTTTGTAGGGTTGAGGGATTTGGGTTTTTGGCGAAGTGATATTATGGATTTTGTGTTACAAAGGTTAGAGTTTTTTGGGATAATGGGTTTTTCATTTTTAGAGTTGAGGGATTATGTTTTTTTATTTCTTATTCATTTAGGGTATTTTGGGAACAACATTTTTGGGTTATTTATGTATTAGGGATCTCAATTTATAGGGTGTGAATGTTAATGGTTTTTTATGGTCAAGGGATTATGGGGTCTGGGTTATGATTGTATATATTTCTCTTAGGTTGAGGCTTTATGGTATTGGGGTGATGAGGGTTTAGTTTTTTTGGAATTGAGGGTTTTGGGTTTTTTGGGAATGATGGTTTGTTGTTTTCTAGTGATGAGGGTTTAGTGTTTTATAGGATAATGGTTTAGGGGTATATTGGTTATGATTTTTTAGTGTTTGGGGGGATGTGAGATTATGGATTCTTAGAAATTGGGTATTATGTTTTTTTCATGATTTATTGTTTTGGGGATGAGGGTTTAGGTTTTTTGTGGAGGAGGAAAACATTTTTTTTGTGGATGAGTGTTTAATGTTTCTATAGGATAAAAGAATATAGTTTCTTATGGTTGTAGGTTTATGTTTTTAAGGGATGACTGTTTAGTGTTGTATGGTATTGAGGATTTTTGGTGTTTCGGAGATGAGGGATTTGGCTTTTTTGGGGACATGTGTTTTGGGTTTTTGGGGTGAGCGTTTAGTTTTTTATGTCTATGGGATTAAGGTTTTATGGAGATGATGATTTAGGGATTTTTGGAAATGTGGGTTTACTGTTCTGTGGGGATGAGTGTTTTTCTTTTTTGTGGGCCGAGGGTTTATAGTTTCTTCAGGCCAAGGGTTATGGTTTTATTTGGTATTAGGGTTTAGGGTGTGTTTGGTGATGAGAGTTTCAGGTTTTCTGGGCAACATAGAGTAGTGTTTTTTAGGGATGGAGGTTTATGGTTTTTGGGGTGTGAGGGATTAGGATTTTCTAGGATGATGGTTTAGGGTTTTTCATACTAATGTTATATGTTTCATTGGTTCTGAGGGAATATGTATTCTTAGGATTTAGGGTTTTTTGTTTATTTAGTCTTAACATTGAGTGGTTTTTTTTGGTTCTAGTGGATATTTTATTTTTGGGGATAGCAGAGTGTGAATTTTTTTAGGGATAATTGTACTATGGTTTTCTGGAACATGGGTTTATGGTCTTTTGGGGATGAGGGAATAGTATTTTTGGTTTTACGAGTATTTAGTTTTTTTGGGATGAAAAATTATGATTTTTGGGACTGTGGGTTTATGTTTTTTAGGATGAGGGTTTGTATTTTCATTGGGATGTGGGTTTATTTTTTTGGGGGAATAAGATTTAAGTATCATTGGGGATGACTGTTTATGGTTTTTTCAGGGGTGATGGATTTGGTAAATTTGGCACTATGGGTTTAGTTATTTTTTGGTATGAGTGTTTAGATTTTATTGGTACTAATGGTTTAGTGTTATTTAGGTCTAATAATTAAGGGTTTGGGGGGATGATGGCTTACATTTTAAAGGATGTGGATTGGTGGGATTTGGGTTTTTTGAAGATGAGGGTTTATTTTTTTGTAGGACTGGTCATTTAGAGTCTTTTAGGGATGTGGGTTTAGGTTTTTTTGAGTATGAGAATTTTGGGTCCTTTGGGGTATGATAGAATTTGTTTTTTTGGGGATGATGGTTTTCTATTTTTTTTGGGTCTGAGGGTTTATTGTTCTTTGCAGATAAGGATTATGTTTTATTGTGTATGAAATTTTATAGTTTTGGGAGCTATATTCTTAGAGTATATTTGGTCTAATGGTTTTATGTTTCATTTATTTGATGTTTTATTCATTTTTGGGGTGATGATTATGGGTTTTTTGGGGATAATAGGTAACTATTTTTTTAGGATAATAGATTTATTTTTTGGGGGGATGAGGTTTTATAATTTTCTAAGACAATGGTTTTATGATTCTTCATGGATGAGTGTTGATGGTTTTTTATGGCTAAGTGTTAAGGGGTTTTTATGGATGTGTTTTTATGGTTCTTTGGGTCAGAGGGATTATGTTTTTTTGAAACATAGGTTTCGGGGTATATTTTCAGAGGTTTTTTAGGAAGATTATTTAAGGTTTTTAGTGATGAGGGTTTATTGTTTTTTGGGTCTGAGGTTTTATTGTATTTTGCAGTTGATTTTTCTTATTTTTTGGTGCTGATGATATAAATATTATTTGGGATGAGGGGTAACGAATTTATGGGTTTTTAAGGTTAGGGTTTCATTATGTTGATTGATTGGATTTTTTTTGCAGATGATTGTTAAAGTTTTTTTCGGTAGAAATGTTTAGGGTTATATATCCCTGATATTTTAGAGTTTTTGGGGGCTGAGGAATGAGGGTCTTTTGAGGATAATGGTTTAGTTTTTTCGGTATCTTGGGTATTTGGTTTTTTGTTTGATTATGGTTAGTGATTTTGGGGGATGTGGTTTTTAGGTTATTTGAGGATGAGGGTTCCATTTTTATATCCTGGAGGGTTTATATTTTTTAGGGATGATTGATTTGGGTTATTTTGGTGTTTTGTGTTTTTCTCGTATAATGGTTTATAGTTTTTTAGGGATGAGGGTTAAATGATTTTTTGGAAAGATGGTTTATGTTTTCTCATGGGTAAGGGTTTATTGTTTTTAGGTGTTATGGTATTTTTTATGAGGGTGTCAATTTTTTTAGTTTCAAGGGATCTTTCTTTCATGGGGATGATTTTTGTTTTTTGTTTTCTAAGGTAGTGGTTTTAGGGGTTTTCAAAAAAAGGTATTTGGATTTTAGGGTTAATTGTGTAGGGTTTTTTGGATTATTGTTTTCAAATATTTGGGACTAAGTTTTTGATGATTTTTTGGGTTCATTGTTCGATGATTATATGGGGATAAGGGTTTTTTTCTTTTTGGGGCTAAGGGTTTGTAGTTTTTTGTAGATGAGGGTTTCGGGTTTTTGGGGATATGGGTTAGGTTTTTCATATGTCTCTAGTTTTTGGGATTTTTTGGATGAGGGTTTGGGGTTTTTAGAGGACGAAAGTCTAAGATTTTTTGTGATATGTTTTTGGAGTGTTTTTAGGTTTAGTGTGTCATGTTTTATTTTGGGGATAATGGTTTGAAGAATTATTTTGGATAAGGGATTGGGGATCATTATGGATGACTATTTTGAGTTATTTTGTTCTGATTGTTTTGGGATCTTCTTATCTACGGTTTCACGATTGTAGGGGCTAAGGGCTTGAGATTTATTGGAGTTCATGGTTGGTGTATTTTTTGGGTCTGATCATTCAAGGTATATATGGGTGATGATTTTGTTTTTTGATGGATTTCAATTTTTTTATGGTTGGATTTTGGGATTTTTTTTATGTCTGTGTATGTTATGTTTTTACAGATCTGGGTTTGGTGTATTTTGGTACTATGTGTTTGTGGGTATTTTTGATGAGGGTTTATGTTTATTTGGGGATGAGGGTTTTTGGTGTTTGGGAGATGATGGTTTACATTTTATTGTGGTTGAGGTTTTTGGATTGTTTGGTTGTAACTGTTTGTGGTTTGTGGGAAAGCTGTTTGGGTTTTATTAAGGAATGTGGTTTGTTGGTTTTTAGTGATGAGGTTTTTTGGTAATATGGGAGTGAGGGTTTGGTGATTTTTACAGATTTTGGTTTTGGATTTTTTCTGAATATGGTTTATTGTTTTTGGTGATGGTGGTTTATGTCATTTGGGGGATGGGTGTTTAGGGTTTTTTGGTTATAGGGTTTTTGTTTTTTTTTGGGGGGAAAGGTGTTTATGGTTTATGAATATTGGGTTTAGAGGTTTTAGGTATGAGGGTTTTAGGTTATTTGGGGATATGGGTTTCATGTTTTTTGTGAATAAGGGGATCATATTTTTTCCAAGTGTAGGGTTTTTTGATTTGTTAGGCAATGGAGTAATAATTTTATAGGGATTAGTGTTCATGGTTTTTTTGGGGAAGAGGGTATCCTGTTTAATGGGATGATGGATTAGTGTTTTTTGGGTTGAGGTATTTTGTGTAATGGGAGAATAGTGTTTAGGGTTTACTCGTGATGAGGGTTTAGGCTTTTATGGGGCCTATGGTACAATGACATTTGGGTTTAGTGATTAGTGTTTATTTGAATAGAGCGTTCAGGGTTTTGGGGGCTAAGGGTTTATGGTTTTTGGGGTTGAGGTTTATTGGTTTTTGGGATTGATGATTTAAGTATTTTGGGGGTTTATAGGATCAATTTTTTTTTGGCACGGAGGGATTTGTGATTTTTTGGATGATGGAATATAGTTTTAAGGGGTTTAGGGTTTAGGCTTTAGGGATATGGGGATTAGTTATTCCATGAACTAAGGGTTTGTGTGTGTTTTTTGTCTCGGTCATTACAGTCTTGTATATGGGGGTTTCAGATCTTATGAAATTGAGGTTTAATGGTTTTTTGGGGCTTAGGGTTTAGGGTTTTATGGGGATGATGGTTTCATGTATTTTCATGCTGAGGGTTATGGATTTTTTGGAGCTGAGGGTTTTGGTTATTTTTGGCACTAAGGTCTTATGTTTTTTGGTTCATTGTTTGTTATTGTTTTTTTGGTTTTAGAGAATAGGTTTTTTGATAGATACATGTTTAACTTTTTTTAGGAAGTTGTGTTGAGAGATATTTGGGGATGAGGACTGAATTTTTTTTAGAAAATGAATTAGTGTTGTTTGTTAGAGGATTTTGGTTGTTTTTTAGATGAGGGTATAGGGTTTTCTAAGGGATAATGGCATCATATTTTTTGGATAAGGCCATAGTTTCATTGGGGATGATGGTTGTGTGTTTTTTAGGGATAAGTATTTCAGTTTATTTTGGATGATGTGAATGTGATAATTGTGGATGATGGTTTTTGTTTTTTTCTTTCATATGGTGTATTTTTTAGACATATATTATAGTACATTTTAGGGATTATGGTATAAGAATTTTTGGGAAGAGGTTCTTGGGTTTAATGGGGATGCAGGATAAGGGTTTTCCGGTACTACGAATTTAGGGATTTTCAGGGGTGGAGGTTTTAGGGTTTTCATGGGATGAGAGTTTAGGGGTATTTTGGGTAGAGGGTATCTGGTTTTTTATGGGAAAGTGTTTTTCGTATTTTTGGGGGATGAGTTTTCATAATTTTTGGGCTAGAGTGTATAAGATTATTAGGGGATCAGTGTCTTGAGATATTTAAGGGCTGAGGGTTTAGGGTTTTTTTAAGAATGATTGTTAATGGATTTATGGGTATTTGGGTTTAGGTTTTTTTGTGGCTACCGATTTAGGGTTTTTTCTAGGGGTTATGTTTTTATGGAGAAGAGGGATTAGGGATTATTGTTGATGGGGGTTTATATTTTTTTCGGGATGAGGATTTTGTATTATTGGGTCTGATACATTAGAAAATTTTTGGATTAGGATATGGGTGTTTTTTAATTTTGTGGATTCATTTGTTTTTAGTGAGGGGGTTTGAGTTTATTTGGAAATGTGTATTCATTTTTGTCTGAGTCCAAGGGTATAAGTGATTTTTCATCTGAGGGATTAATTATTTTGGGGATTAGGGATTCTAGTTTTTTAGGGTTGAGTGTTTATGGTTTATTGGGATAGTTGGATTAATTTTTTAATAGTTATGCGGGTTTAGGGTTTATATGGGATATGGATTTGTGGTGTATTGGGGAAAAGTGTTTGATGTTTTTTTTGGGCTTAGGATTTAGTGTATTTCTATGAAGGGTTTTGGGGTTTTGGTGTTGATGTTTCAGTGTATTTTGGGGATATGATTCTGTGTTTTTTAGGACATGGTTTATTTGTTTAGGGGTTGGTGTTTTTTAGGGGATGATGGTTTTTTATATATTTCTGTTGAAATATTAATAATTTTAGTGTCCATGGGTTTAGGAATATTTAGTGGTGAATGTTTTGGATTTTTTTAATTTATTTTTTTATTGGTGAGTGCATAGGGTCTTTTCAGGATGAGTGTTTAAGATTTTTTTTGTCTATGGGTTTGGTTTATTTGGGTATGAGTTTTTATGTTCTTTAGGGCTTAAAACATATCATTTTTTTGGAATAATTGTTGAATGTTTCTTATGGATTGTGTTTTCAGGTTTTTTCATGTATGAGGGTTTATTATTATTTTGTGATTAGGGTTTGGGGTTATAATTGTAATGAGGGTTTATGGTTTCATGGGGATATAAGATTAGGGTTATAGGGGATGATGGTTTTATAAAATTTGGTAGTTGTTTTGGGTTTTCTAGATCTTAGGGTTCGGGTTTTTTTTGGTTATGAGAGTTTTGGGATTTTGGTGGTTGAGGAATTATGTGTATTTGGTGATAATGGAATAAGGGGTCTTGGGATGAGTGTTTTGGACATTTTTAGGATGAGGGATTAATGGTTTTTGGCATATCTGTTTAGGGATTTTAGGGCTGATGGTGTAGGTTTTTTAATGCTAACGATTTAGTTTTTTTATGTGTTGATGATTTACCATTATTGGGTTTTAGGGTTTACAGTTTGGGGGACGACAGTTTAATACTATTAGGGATGATGGTTTTTTTAATATTGTTGCAAAGGCTTTTGGGTTTTTTGTGGTGAGATATTATGTTTTTTTATGTTTTTAGGTTTATCCTTTTTTGGGTTGAGGTTATATGGTTTTATGGGGTTGAGGGATTAAAACTATAATCAATTCAGGGTTTAGGGATTTTGGGGGGATAAGGGTATAGGTTCTATATTAGAATTATGGTTTATGGTTTTTTGGTTATGGGGATATTGGTTTTTTTCTATGTGAATAAGGGTTTTGGGGATGAGGGTTTCAGGGTTTTCGTTCATCTTGATTAGTGGTTTTTGGGGAAGAGGGTTTATGGTTATTTTTTTTCTAAGAGTTTAGGGGTTACTAAGGATAACGGTTTAGGGATTTTGGGACTATGGATTTATGTTTTATTTGTGATATTTTTTTTGTTTTTTTATTGGGTGAATGTATAGATTATTTGGGGGATGAGTTCGTTGAATTTTTTTTGGGTATGATTGTTTAATGACTTTTAGGGATGTCAGTTTAGGGTTTTAGGGGTGATGAATAATGATTTTTCTCATCTATGGATTTAGGGTTTTTTGGGGATGGGGGAATTGGTTTTTTTTGTGGATGAGGGATTATTATTTTTGGGGCATATTGTCTAGGGTATTTTCGGCCTTTTGTTTTATTGTTTGTTGTTTCGAAGTGTTTATTGTGATTTGGGGATGAGAGTTTCTTTTTTTCATGTAGAGGGATTATTGTTTTTACGGAATTAAGGTTTATATTTTTGTTGATTTGAATTATTTGGTGTGGTGTATTTAGTTTATTATAAATATGTTGGTTTCGGTTTTTTATGATTAGGGTTACAGTGGATTATAATGTGGAATTTTGGGATTTGGGGTGAGGTTTTTGGTGTTTGGGGGAAGTGTGTGTAGGGATTTTCTAGAAAAATGAATTTGGGTTTTTAATAATGGAGAAATTAAGGGTTTTAATGGATAACTGTTTATGTTATTTGGGGGATATGGGTTTAGGGTTTCTTTAGTTGAGGGTTTAGTGTTTTTTGCAACTTTTGGTTTATGGTTTTTGGGGTTAGAGTGTTTTTGGGGTTTTGGGTAAGAGGGTTTCGGTTTTTTTTAGGGATGATGGATTATAATTTTTTCGATGTATGGGATATAGTTCACTGTGGTGGAGAGATTAGGTCCTTTTAGTGGTGATATTTTATCTTTTTCTTGGGCTAAATGTTCAGGGTGTTTGGGGATTAGGGTTTATAGATTTTTGGGGATGATGGTATAGAGATTTTTTTGCTGAGGTTTTAGGGTTTTTTGCTGAGGTTTTAGGGTTTTTTTGGGGATGAACGTTTTTATGGGGATGTGGGTTTTACGTTTTTTAGGGATAACTTTTTTTGATTTTTTGGGTATGATAGTATAGAGTTTTATTGGTATAATATTATAGTATTTTTTATAATGTTGGGTAGTGTTCTTTCGGCAATGAATTTTTTTTTCGAGATAATGGTATTTTGATTTTTTGGGTTGATGGTTAAAGGATTTTTGTTGAAATGGTTTTTTGATATTTAGGGAATATGGTTTAGGGTTTGGTTGGAGATTTGGGTTTTAGGTTTTAGGGCTTGATTGTTTAGGTTTTTTTGGGGACAAATGTTGATGGTTTTGGGGGGGCTAAGGGTTTGGATTTTTTAGGTAAGAGTATTTAGGGGTTTTTGGTGATGATGTTTTAGGGGTTTTTGGGTATCAGGGTTTAGAGTGGTTTTCTACTGATATATTAAATTTTGGGACTAAATTATATAAAAATTTGTCCCTATGAGTTTAGGGTTTTTTCGTTTCTTTGTTAATGGTTTATTTGGGATATGGTTTTGGGGTATTTGGGGATGATGGTTTCAGGGTTTTTTTCGTCAGGGATTTGGGTTTTTGGGGATGAGAGTTTGGGGATTTGGTGGATATGGTTTTGGGGTTATTTATTACTAAGGGTATGGGTCTGTTTTCTTCAAAGTGGTTGTGGTTTTTGTGGTATATGTTGTGGGATTTTTTTTGAGTTAATGGTTTGAGGTTTCTGGGCACTGTTGTTTGGTTTTTTGGGGGGTTGAGGGTTTTGGGTTTCTGATGATGATGGTTTGTGTTTTTAGGGTATGTGGTCTTTGGTTGTTTTGGGGCGTAGGTGTTCATATATTTTCCTGCTGTTGGTGTGTTGAATTTTTCGGGATAAGGGTTTAGGGTTTTTTTTAGGCAATGGGTTAATCATGTATGAAGGTTTAGGGGTTTTTTTATAGATTATGGATTAGTATTTTTTGGGGATGATATTTTATGGTTTTTAGGGATTTTGGATTATGGTTCTTTTGGTGAATTCTATTTGTTCTTTTTTGGGGATAGGTTTTGGTGTTTTTTGGGAATGGTGGTTCTATGTTTTTTAGAACTATAGTTGTATGATTTTTGTGTGATGATGGATTCAGGTTAATTTTGTTATAAGGTTTAGAGTTTTTTTGTGTCTGAGGGTTTATATTTCTTATTGGGATGAGGGTGTTGTGTTTTTCTTGACTAAGGTATTTGTGTATTTTGGGGGGGGGAGGGATTTTCTTTTTTTTTTTCAGGTTTAAGGACTTTGTTTTTTAATGATTAGGTTGAAGAACCTTTTTAATTCAATGTGTATATTGTATTTTGGGATTGAGGGTTTAGGATTTTTTTGGAATGAGATTTTATTGTTTTTGGGGATAATTGTTTGGGGTTTTTTTGTGGATATGAGATTATGGTTTCATGGATCCGAAGGAATGGTGTTATTTGGGGATAAGGTTTTTCGACATTTAGTGTTGAGTGTGTATTTTTTATTGGTGATGGGTTTTCTTGGTTTTTTGGGGACTTGGGTTTACAGTTTTTGGGGGATGATGGATTCGGTTTCTTTGGTATGTGTGTTCAGTGTTATTTGGGTCTGAGGTTTTAGGGATTCTTGGTGATGATGGTTTATGATATTTTGGGGGTTGAGAGTTTATTATTTTATGGGTTTATGGTTTAGGATTAATGGGGGATATGGTTTTAGGGTTTCTTCAGGTGGATGGTTTATGGTTGTTTTTGGATCTGCATTTAGGGTTTTATAGTGCTGATGTTTTTCTGGAGTTTCGGGTTTAGTGTTTGATGGGATGAGTATTTAAGGATTTTTATGATAAGGGACTATGGTTTTTTAGGGATAAGGGTTTAGGATTTGTGGGTTTGATGGTATTGGGTTTATTTATGGTTAGTGGTTTAGGATATGTTTGGGGATGTGAATTTAGGATTTGTTGGTGCTTCTACATTAGTGTTTTATAGGGTTATGAATTTTGGTTTATTTTGGGCTATATGTTATGTAATTTTTCTGGGTAAGGTTTTTATGATTTTTTAAATGTGCATGTTCATTGTTTCTTAAGGAATAGGGTTTATGGGTTTCTAGATCATGGATATTATGTTATATTGGGAATGAGGGTTTATGGGTTTCTTGGGGTGATGGTATAGGATTTATATAAAATGAGGGTTTAGGTTTTTAATGGATGACATCATAGTACTTTTTAGAATAGGATTAATTATTTTTGATTATGAGGTGTTAGGATTTTGGGGATTTTTTCTTAGTTATTTTGAGTGGGTTTAGGTTTGGGTTTTTTCGATGATGGATAAGTTTTTATTAGGGATAAGGGTTTAGTGTTATTTGGGGATATTGGATTAATTGTTTTTTCGGATGATGATTTATTTTTTTATTTGGATAATAGTTTAAGGTAATTTTTGGATTAGGGTTTACAGTTTTTTTGGAATGATGGTTTATGGTAATTTGGGGATAAGGGGTTGGGGTTGTTTCGATGTGGGTTTTTGAATTTATTGGGATGATGTTTTAGGGTTTTTTTCTACCATGGGTTTGGTGTTTTTGGGGCTGAGTGTTGGTATTTTTAAGGAGAGGGATTTGGGTTTTTTTGGGAAGATGGGTTAGGTTTTTTGGAGCTAAGGATTTGTAATATTATAGGGTGGAGGATTTGGGATTTTTTGGAATAGGGTTGGTGTTTTTTGGTGTAGAGGGTTTTATATTTTTTTGGGGATGAGGATTTTTGGTTTGATGTGGATTACTGTTTTGGGTGTTCTGGGGCTGAAGGTTTGGAGTCTTTTGGAGATGAGGTTTTATTATTTTTGGGTATACAATTATAGTGTTTATTTGGATATGAGGTTTTATTAATTTGGGTTTCTTGTTTTATGTGGTTAAAGAGTTTTCTCTTTTTTGGGGGTGATTGTTTGGGTTTTTTAGATTTGTTTTTGTTTTTTTGGGATGATGGGTTTGGGTTTTTTTGTGTTGAGGGATTTTTGATATTTGGGACTTGTGGTTTGGGTGTTTTTTTGTGATGGTTGTTTGGATTTATTAGTGATGAGGGTTTAGAGTATTTTGGGGATGATGGATTGAGGTTTTTTGGGGATTAGGGTATTGTATTCATTAGGTTGATATGTTTGGTGTCTTTGGGGATGAGGCTTTTTGGGGTTTTAAGCCTTATCATTTAAGGTTCTTTTCCTATGTGTCTTTCATGTTTTTTTTGTGGTGACTATTCTGGAGTTTTAGGGGATGAGGGTTTGGGGTTTTTGGGGGCTGGGTGTTTAGGGTCTTTTAGGCTCAAATTATTACTTAAAATTAGGGTTATTATTAGTTATAGTTTAAGGGGGATAAGTGTTTACTTTTTTAGGATGTGGATATTGGGTTTTTGGGGTTGGATGATTGGGGTTTTGTAAGATGATAATTTGCAGTTTAGGGGGATGAGGGTTTGGGGTTTCGTGGGGTTAAGGGTATGTAGTTTTGTCCTCGTAGATTTATGGTTTTTTGAGATTGACTATTTACGGTTTTTGGATTTGTGGGTTTTGGGTTTTCAGTGATAATGGTGTACGTGTTTTGGGGTGAGGGTATAGGGTTTATTCTGAATATGGTTTTTTTATTTTTTGCGGATAAGTGTTATGGATTTTTTTGGGCTTATTGTGATGGTTTTGGGGTAATCATTTTATATTTCATGGTGTTTACGGATTGTATATTTTTTTGGATGAGGATTACTATTTTTGGGATGATGGTGGAGGATTTTTGAGGGATATGATTTTTGGGTTTTTAGGGGATGAGGGTTTACGGTTTTATAGGGAAGTGGTTTTAGTGTTTTATAGTTTTGGGGGTTTTGGATGTTGTGGATCAAGTTTTGGGTTTTTTGGGGGATGACTGTTAATCATTTTTAAGGATAAGGGTTTTTCATTTGTTGGGGATGTGGGATAAGTATTTTTATTCCTCGAGGTTTGGGTTTTTATAGTGTTAAGGGTTTGGTCTTTTTTGGGGATGAGGGGTTATGGTTTGTTGGGGTTTATTGTTTAGGGTTTTTTGGTTGTGGGAGTTTAGTGGTTTGTGGTGAAATCTATTTATGGGTTTTTTTGTTTGGGGGTTTAGGGTATTTTTGGGATGATGAGTATAAATGTTTTGGGGCATAGTGTATAAGGATTATTTGTTAGGGGTTCTAGTTTTATAGTGATAAATTTTTAAGGGATTTGTATCTATGGATTTAGGGTTTCATCATTTATGGTTTATGATTTTTTTGGATATGTAATTATCGATTTTTAGGGATATGGTTTTAGGGAATTTTGGGATGGGGGTTTAGATTTTTTTTATTCCAGGGGTTTATTAATTTTTTGCAGTTAAGGGTTCAAAGGTTTTTTGGGTATGTGGGTATAGTATTTTGGGGTTTTGGATTCAATGATTTTCAAGATGAGGGATTATGTTTTTATTTTGATTACGGTTTTGCGTTTTGGGGACTAAGATATAAGGGTTTCGGTGGGATATGGTATTTATTTTAGTGATGAGGATTCTTTAATTTTCGAAGCATAGAGATTGGGTTTGGGGGTGATGGATTATGGATTAATGATTCATTAGTTTTAGTGTTTTTTAAGGTAGAGGGTTTAGGGTTTATTGGGAGGAGGTTGTAGGTTTTCTTAGACATAGGGATTTTGTCATTTTGGGGAGGTGAGATTATTGTTTTTTTGGAGGGAGTGTTTTTAGTTTTTTAGGTGGATGGTCTATTATTTTATAGAGTATATAATGGATTTTTTGTTTGGGTCGATGGTTTAAGTTTTTTTTGGATACATATTAATGTGTTTTTTGGAGATTAGGGTTTAAGTTGTTTTTGTTTCTTGGGATTGGGGTTCTTTAGGGATGATGGTTTTGGGATTTTGGTGGATAACAGATTAGTGATTTTAGGAATAGTTATTCAGATTATTGGGGATGGTTGTTTTACTGTTTTATAGTGATGGTAGGATATTGATCTTTTAGGATATTGGTTTAGTGATTTCAAACGATGATAGTTTATGGTGATTATGGTTGATGGTTTAAGCTAATTTTGGTGCTCATGGATTATGACTTTTTTTATATGAAGATATGGGGGCATTTTATGTGTTAGTGTTTTGTTTTTCTTGGGATGGTGGTTAATGTATTGTTTGTGTCAAGGGTAGAGGGATAGTTGGGGATGACGGTCTATGGTTTTATGGGGATGTGGGTTTAGGGTTTATTTGGTTTCGAGGGGTTAGTTTTATTTAGGGACAAGTGTTTATGGTTTTCTATTGATAAGGGTTTAGTATATAGGGGACTATGGGTTTATAGAATTATGGGGATGAGGCATATGTTTTTTTGGTTCAGTGTTTCAATATTTTATTGTATAGGATTTAATGATTTTTTGTAATATAGTTTAGGGATTTTTTGAGATGAAATTTTATTATATTTCATGTCCTACATTTTCAGGTATATTTGGGATGGCGTTTTAGGGTTTTTTTGTACTGTGGGTTGGGTTTGTTTTATAGAAGATAGAGTATTATTTTTTTTGTCATTGGATTTATTGTTTCTTTGGGGAAAATTGTTAGGGTTTTTATATTAATGATTAATATTTTTGTGGCTAAGTGTTTTATGGGTTTCTAGGGATGAGGTATTATGTTGTTTTCTAGATGATTTTGTGGGGGTTTTCAAGGTTGGGGTTTCATAGTTTTTGGGGATGATGTTATAGTGTTTTTCGTGGATGAGGGTATTGGAATATTGGTGTCTTATATTTTTGGTTTTTATTGGATAGAGTGCATATGGATTTTTGGAGTTGAGTTTTATAAAAAAATTGGGCGGTGGGTTGAGTTATTTTTTTGGGAATATGGCTTGCGTTTTTTCAAATGAGGGTTTTAGGGTTTCTAATGCTGAGGGTATAGATTTTTTGGGGTCTAATTTTTTTTGTTTTTTTTATGAGAGTTTAACGTTTTTTCTAGTTTAATGTTTTGGGTTTCTAGTTTTTAAGTTTTTGGATAAATTGGGGTATTGTATTTAAATATATTTAGGGTAAGAGTTTAATGTTTTTATGGGCTGAGGGTTTTGTATTTTGGGAATGGTGGTTGCAGTTTTTTTATGCAAAGTCTTCAGGGTTATCATAGGTTGATATTTTAGTAGTTTAAGGTGATGAGTTTTTATAGGTATTTGAGTGTATTATATAGGGGTTTTGGGGTAGAGTGTTTATGAATATTTTGATATAAGGTTTATGGTTTTTTCCAGAAGATGGTTTATGGATTTTTGGGGATGTGGATATTTGGTTTTGTTTTGCTGTGGGTTTAGTATTTTATGATTCAAATCACTTTTTAATTTTTTTATTATATTTTGCTGGGTTTTGGGTAAAAGGGTTTAGAGTTATTTTGGGATGAGAGTATGGGGCTTTTTGGGGGGAAAGGGTTTTTGGTTTTCTAGTGATGAGGTTTTTGGATTTTCTATGGTAGGGGGTTTCTGATTTTCTATGGACTGTCGGTTAGGATTCTTTGAGGATGAAGATTTTGTTTTTTTTCAATTATGGGTTTGGGGATTTTAGGGGTTGAGGGATTGGTGTTTAATGGTTTAGGGTTTGGGAATTTTTGGGGGCTAATGATTTTAGGATTTTTTTGGTATGGGGGTTTAGAGTTTTTTGGAACGATTTTTTGTATTTTGTGGTATAAGGGTATAGGGATATATATGGATTATGTTTTAGGTTATTTTGGGTAAGGTCATTTTGGGTTTTTTGGGATTATGGTTTGGGTATTTTAGGTTTAATCTTTTATGGTTTTTTAGGGATCTCTGAATTAGATATTTTCAGGGATGTGGCTGTTTGATTTTTTTGTTGATAAAGGATTTAGGTTTTTTAGTCCTTGGTATTAAAGGTTATTGAGGACTTGGGGTTTGGTGTTAAGGATATTTTTTGGTAATTTTTCATTAGTGATTCTTGGGGATGAGGGTTTAGGGTTTTTTATAACAGTGTTTATAAAGAATATTGGGTAAGAGTGTTTAGGGTTTTTGGGAATAAAAGATAAGTGTTTTGAAAATTAGGGACTTTTTATTTTTGGTGCTGATGGTTTTTGGTTTTTTGTGATGAGAGATTAAGGATTTTTTGGGATGAATATTTATGGATTAATGGGATGATGGTTTGTGGTTCCTTGGGGATGAGGTCTTGGGGTTTTATGGGGTTGAATGTCTATGGTCTACTAGTACTGAGGGTTTTGAGTTTTTGGGGGTTTGGGGTTTCTAGATTTTTTGGGATGAGTGTATGGGGTTTTTTTGGAAGAGGGTTCTTAATTTTTTTGGCTCAGGATTTATGGTTTTTAAGAGATAGTGATTTAATGATTTTCTTTGAGGGTTTTTTTTGGGAATGGGTTATGAGGTGTTTTTTGATGATATTATGGGTTTTTTGGGACTGAGCGTTAAGGGTTTTTTATGGTTAAGGTTCTGGGTATTTTTTTGGGATGAAAGTTTGGGGTGTTTCAGGTGGGGTTTTTGGGTTTCATGGGATTGTGGGTTTTATGATTTTGGAGATGTGAAATGGGGGTTTTTTGTTAAATTGTTTTTTGGTTTGTATGCTAATATTTTTGGGTGTTTTTTTGGAACGATTCTTTAGGT
The DNA here is from genome assembly GCA_963277665.1 of Viscum album. Taxonomy (NCBI): domain Eukaryota; kingdom Viridiplantae; phylum Streptophyta; class Magnoliopsida; order Santalales; family Viscaceae; genus Viscum; species Viscum album. Next base: position 1,802,315,187 of record OY728164.1, read on the forward strand.
TTTTTTTGGATGAAGGTTTGATGTTTCTAGTGGTAGGGGGTTTGGAGTTTTGTTAGGGATGTGTGTTTAATGGTATTCAGAATGATTTTTTAGTGTTTTTGGTTTTTTTAAGGACAAGGGATAATGTTTTTCGAGTGATGAGGGTTTAATATTTTTTTAGTTTTTAGGGTTTGTGTTTTTTATGATGTTTTAGAGTTTTTGTGTAATAGGATTTCAGGTTTTTGGTCCAGAGGGTTTTGGTTTTTTTTGGATGAGGGTATGGGGTATTTTTTTGGGTAAGGGATTGGTTTATATTGGGGATTAGGGTTAATATTATTTTTGTATCTATGGATTTTGGTTTTTTCGGTCTTAGGTTTTAGTGGTTTCAAGGATTGAGGGCATGAGGTTTGTTGTGTTGAGGGATTAGTGTTGTTATGAGATCATGGTTTGCAGATTATTGGAAAAATTAGTTTCTGTGTTCTATGGATACTGTTTTAGTGTATATTAGGGCATAATGTTCGTTTTTTTTGAAGCATCAGGTTTCAGGTTTTTTGGGGATGAGGGAATAGGGATATTTTTTGGTCGATATTTAAGGTTGTTTGGGCATTGAGATTTGGGTTTTTTAGGTCATGGGTTATTTTTTTTATATTGATGAGTGTTTTTTTGGAGGGGAGATGATATATTATGTTTTTTGGGGATAAGAGTTTATGGTTTCATAGTTATAAGGATCTATTCCTTTGTGGGGATGTGGGTTGTGGCTTTTTAAGGGATGAGGTATTAGTTTTTTATGGGGATTAGATTTTAGAGTTTTCTAGGGATTATTATTTACTATTTTATTGACTCAAGGGATTTGGATTTTCTTATGCCTAAGGGTTTCAATTTTTATGGGGATGAGGATTTAGGATATTATGGGCTTGAGTATTTAGGGTTTTTTTGTGTGGAGGGATTAGTGATTTCTATAACTGAGTGTTTACTGTTTACTAGGGATCAAGGTATATAATTTCCTCGGGTGGTGTCTTTATTTTTTTCAAGGTGAATGGGTTTAGGGAGTTTTGGTATTATGGTATATGGTTTTTATGGGATGGGTATTTATGTATCGTGGCTTGAGGCATTAATGATGTGATGTTTGAAATTTGAATCAGGGTTCGTCGAAATGGTGTTTGTATGACGTGGGATAGATGGTTTCTGGCTCAAGGAATTGAAGATGTGCTGTTTGAAATTTGAATTCGAGTTCGTGGAGATAGATTGAGGCAAGATGATGTTGTTGTTGTTTGAATTTTTTGAATTTTGATACTTTGTTTTTGGATGGTCGTGTATGATGGTTCACTATAGTAAATGTCTTTGAACTGTTCCCACTTTTCATTAAAGTGGATTGTTAATAAAATAAAAACTAAATTTTAAAATTATGACTAAGGGTAATGGGTTTTTTTCTGGGGCATAGGGTTAATACTATTTGTGGATGAGAGTTTATGATTTTTTGGGTATAAGGGTATGAGTTTTTCTTGGGATGAAGGATTTGGGTTTTGAAGGAATTAGGTTTTGTTTTTTTGGGGGGCTAGCGTTTGGAGTTTCATTAGGCTAATTGTTTTTGGTTTCCTAGGGTTTTGGGTTTAGATTCATCTAGTGTAGAAGAGTTGGGGTTTTATTTTATAGTGTTTTTATGATTTTATAGGGATTAGAATTCCGTGATTAACGGGGTTGAGGGTTTATATTTTTCTAGGTCAATGGGTTAATGGATTTCTGGGGCTAACAGTTTATAATTTTCATAGGGAGAGTGTGTTGAGTTTTCATAGGTAGATTATTTCAAGAATACTAGGGAATATGGTTTTTTGGTTTCTTGAGTTTTGGGATTATGGTATTTTTGGAATGATGGATTATGATCTATTGGGGGTGACGGTTTACATTTTTCATTGGATGAGGTTTAATGGTCACCATGTTTATAGAAAATAGTATTTTATCAGGATAAGAGTTTAGGATACTCTGTAGTTGAGTTTTTTAGATATTCTAGGGCATTGGTTTAGGGTTTTGGTGGGGTTATGTCTTAGAGTATTATAGGGATGATGGGTTAGATTTTAGTTGAGTAATGGGTTTTGGGTTTTCTTGGGATACAAGTTAAGGGTTTTCGAGTATTGAGGGTTTATAGATTATATGGGGATTAGGGATTAAACTTTTCCAGAGATTGGTTTTTTGTTTTTGGGATATTGATAATTAAAAGTTTTAAGGGATGAGGGTTTATCATTTTCTTGGTTTTTGGGTTTAGGGATTACTAGGTTTGAGTGTTTTTAAGTACTTTGGGGTTAGGGTATTTTATCTCTGAGGGTTTAGTAATTTTTGTGGAAAAGGGTTCCTGTTTTTTATGGATTTGGGATTAGTGTAATCTAGGGCTATGGGTTTATGGTTAATTGGAGATTTGGGTTTATGGTTTTCTGGAGATGATGGTTTACAATGTTTTGACGATATGTGTTTAGGGGATTTTTGTGGCTAATGTTTTGGGGGTATTTTTGGATGAGGGTTTAGTTTTTTTGTAGATATGTGTTTAGGTGTATTGGAGGTGAGGGTTTATGGATTTTTATGGATGAATGTTTTGGGTATTTTGCGAATGGGGGTATATTGGTTTTAGTGGTTAGGTTTTATGTTTCTGAGAATGAGGGTTAATGGTTATTTCAGGATTAGGGTTTATAATTCATTTAGGGATGAGGGTTTCAGTATTTTAATGGATTATAGTTTTTGGTTTTTGGTTTTTATAGTTTCTCATTTTCTGGGGATGAGGGTATATGGATTTTTTAGTCCAATGGTTAATGGTTTCCTATTGATTGGGAGTTTTTTAATTTTCATGTGATATAGATTATTAATTATCTGGGTCTTGGGTTTTATTGTTTTTTGGGGCTTATGGTTTCGTGTTTTCTGGGGCCCTGTGATTAGATTTTGCTACGGCTTGGGGTTTAATGTTTATAGTGATTAAGTGATTAGGTATTTATTAGGTTGTAGGACTGGTTATATATTTGTGTATTAGTGTTTTTGGATTATTTGGGATCAGGGTTTATGTTTTTTTGGGGTTGAGGTTTTATAGTTCTTTAGGGACGAGGGATTATGGTATTATAGGGATAATGGTTTAAATGGTATGGTTGATATGATAAATGTATTTTTTCGAGATGGGGTTTTTTTCATTGGGTTTTAGTGATTATTTATTTCAAGGTATAGGATTCAGGTTTTCTAGGGATGGGGGATTGGAATTTTTTCGTCAGGGAATAATGTGTTTTGGGACAATTTGATTAGGGTATTTTGTGGTGAAGGGGTTAGGGTTGTTTAGTGGTGAGGGATTACGGTTAATAGGTGGTTACAGCTTAGGGTTTATGTGTTGAGGGTTTATGGGTGTTTTGAGAATAGGGATTGTGGTTTTTTGGCTACGACTATTTTTGTTGTTGTTGAATGTTTAGGGGTTTTTGGGGATTTGGTATTACTATTTTTTGGGGTAGAGGGTTTAGGATGTCTGTGGTAGTTTGTTGTTTTATGTTGGGGCATCATGTTTATAGTTTTTTGGTGATGAGGCTTTAGTGGTTTTCATAGATTAGGTTTTATTGTAGTTTTTTGATAGAGGTTTATGTTTTTTATGGGATAGGGGTTTAGTGTATTTTTGGATGAGGATTGAGAATTATTTTGGATGAGAGATTAATATTGTTTGGGGAATTGTGTATAGTGTTTCAGGGGATGAGAGATTATGGATTATGGTGATTGGGTTTTAGGGTTTTATGGTGGTGTGGGTTTTTGATATTATGAGGCTTGGGGATAAGGATTTTTTTTGGGATGAGGGATTATTTTTTTCCGGAGTAGATAGGTTTATATTTATTTAGCTGATGGTTTAGTTTTTCTCAAGGATGATGGGTTAGGGTTTTTAGGGGTGAGTATTTTTTGGATAATGTGGATGGGGGTTTATGGTTTTATGGGGATTGTGATTTATTGTTTTGTAGGGATGATGGTAAATGAATTTGGATGTGTTGAAAGTTTTTGTGTTTTTGGTGATGAGTGGTTTTGGTTCATTGAATTAGTGTTTATGGGTTTTTTGGGACATTTATTTAGGTGTTTTATGTGGATAAGGAGATAGGGTTTTATAGGGATAATGAATTTGGGGTTTTTTGTCTAAGGGTATATGGTTTTTTGTTGATGGGTGTATAATGAATTTTTTGGGATGCTTTTATGTACATTTTTGGGAGTAAGGGTTTATGTTTTTTTGGGGGATGAGTAATTATTACTTTCTAGTGGCCTGAGATCAAATATTTTTGGGGATTAGTTTTTGGTGTTTTGGGGATGTGGGTTTAGGGTAATTTGAATATGTGGGATTTGGGATTCATTGGACTAAGATATTAGGTTTTGTCGTTCTGATTTAGTGTTGTGGGGGATGAGGGATTAGTTGGTTTTGAGGCTGATTGTTTTTGGTATTTTGGGTATGTATTTTTAGGAATTCTACGTGATTAAGGCATAGGGAATTCTATGGAATATGGATTATGCAGTTTTGGGGTGATGGTTAGGGTTTTGGGGGATGAGGGTTTGGGGTTTTGGTGTTGGAGTTTTAGGTAATTTTGGTGTTGAGGGTCTCTATATTTTTGGGACATACACTTTATCTATTTGTGGGGGGTTGGGTTTTTTTGGAATAGTGATTAGAGGTTTTTGAGGCGGTGGGTTTTGGCTCTTTTGGGATGTTGGTTTATGGTTTATAGTGGTAATGTTTTAGTGTTTTTTGGGGATGTGGGTTTAGGGGTTGTTGGTGATATGGGTTTTGGGATTTTCGACCTAATGATTTAGTGTGTTTTTAGATATGAGATTATGTATTTTTATGGATAATGGTTTAAGTGATTTTAGAGAAAATGATTTTGGGGGTTCAGGGTATTGGGGTTTTTCAGATAAGGGTTTTTTGGGTTCTAGGGATTATTGTTTAGGAGTTTCTAGGAATATAGATTTTGGGATTTTTGTGGATGACTATATTTCAATTATTTGGACTTATGGTTTAGGGATTTTTGGGGATGATAGAATAGGGTTTAATAGAAATGATGGTCTAGGTTTATCTAGGTCTTTACTTTATGTATTTTCATGGGGTGATTGGTTAGGATTTATTTGGGGGAAGAGAGGTTACTTTTTTTGGATGAGTGATTGTAGGGTTTTTGGGATGCGAGTTTGTATTTGTTTGGCGCTGCGGATTTAATTATTTTTTGGGATAAGGGTTTTCAGTTTTTTGTGGGATGAGTGTTTAGGATTTATTAGATTAAAGAATAATGGTTTTTTCTAGTGTGGTTTTAGGATTTTTTGTCTATGGGTTTTGTAATTTTTCTGTATGAGTGATTAGGATTATTTGGAATGAGGTTTAATTGTTTTTATAGGTGTTGGTTTAGGATTGTGTTTGTGGAAAAGGGAATATGGAATTTTTTGGATGGGGGTTTAGTGTTTTAGGTATGAGTTGTATGGTTTTTTGGTGTGTGTTTGGGGGGGGGGGGGGGGTTGGTGTTTTTTTATATGAGGGTTTATGGAATTTAGGGGCGATGGAATTGGTTTTAATTTTTTTAAAAATGGATTTGGGGGTTTAGGGTCTGTGTGTATAGGTATTTTGGGGGTGAGGGTTTAGGTTTTTTCTGGGAAGAGGGTTTACAGGTTATTGTGGATGAGTTTTTAATAATTCTAATGATTGATTATTTTCGGGTTTTGGGGGATGTGGTTTTTTGGGGTTTCATTTATGTGGCTTCCAAATATTTTATAGATGAGTGTTTAGGGGTTTTCCATCCAAGGGTTTAGGGTTTAGGGTGTTTTTGGTTTATATTTTTGTATGCTGCGGGTTTAGGTTCTTTTAGGGATTATTGTTCAATGTTTATTGGTGATGAGGTCATAGGGGACATGGGGTGAGTGTTTAGTAAATATTATGGAGTATGTTTCAGGTTTCGTTATGGAAGAAGGTCAGGGATTTTTTTATGAAGATTTATAGGTTCTCAAGATGAGTAGTTAGTGTTTTTTGGGTGTTCATTTTTTGTGGTTTTTTCAATTATACATTCAGGGGTTTGGGGATGTGGTTTTCAGGGTTTAAGAATCAGTGTTTTGGGGGTTTTGAGGCATATGGTTTTGGGTTTTGGGTGGCTAATGATTTAAGGTTTTGGTGTAGAGAGTTTAGGGATTTTCGAGATGAGTATTTATGGTGTTTTTGAGTTGGGGTTTGATGGTATTTGGAGATGATTGATTTGGGAGTTTTCAATATATGATTTTATGGTTTTTTGGGGATGGCCCTTTAGGGGTTAATTTTTGTAGGTTTTAGAGACTTTTGGGATGATGGTTTGGGGTATTTAGTGAAGATAGTCTATGATTCATTGAAATAAGGGTTTTTTGGTCTTTTGAGACTAGAGTTTATGTATTTTTATGGACGCGGGTTTATGGGTTTTTGTGGTTAAGGGATTATTGTGTTTTTGATGTTCAAGATTTATTGGATTTTTGGGAAGAGGGTTTGATGTGTTGTGTGCTATTTTTTATGGGTTTTTGGGATTGATAATTTAGGGGTTTGGGGGGATTAATGTTTAGGGATATTGTGGTTGTGTGTTTAATGGTTTTTTGGGTAAGGGTTTAGTGGTTTTTGTGACTGAGGGTTTCGTTTCCTTGTGGCTGAGGGTTATGTCTTGTTTTGGATTGAGTATTTAATGATTTTTGGGGATGAGGGTTTATGTTCTTTTAGGGATGGAATATTAATTATTTATAAGTATTTAGGGGTTTTTAATGACGAATTAGAGGTTTTGGGGGATATGTTTTTAGGGTTTAATGGGGGTCATGTTTTTTTATGTTAGGGGATGGGGGTTTTAGGGGATGAGGGTTATTTTACAGTTGATGGTTATTAATTTCATTAGTATGTATATTCACGGATTTGTGGAATAATATTTAGGGGATTTTGTGGAATATGATTTATGGTTTTTAGGGTTGAGTATTTAAGGTTGTTTTTTCATAAGTGTTTTGGGGATGTTTGGGATTATCATGTAGTATATTTTGGACGAGTGATGTGAATCATATCAAATTCCCCATGTCAATTTCATGGGAGGTGGAGTTAGAATTGAAAGCCCTCCTGACATGAGGGTGATTAATGTGATCGAATGCTAAAATGGGCCCCCCATCTCACTTCATTAAAGACCCAATGAATCATTCCTTGTATGGAAGGAAAAAATGGTCCTATTATATCACTTATTCAATACCAAACATGATTTTAAAATATTGGACTACTTGTTTTCATAAATTTGGGAATCCTTGTCCATATAGAGGATTCTAGAAAGTTATCTTTGGACACCAAAGTCAAATCTGATGGGTTATGCACACAATGTCAAATGAAGGGGGGTATAGTTAGAAAGTTGTGTGAAACATTTCATAAAAGAATTTGGTAGACTTTATCTTTGTGAATCTAAGTGAATAATTTAAGTTATACCTTATAAATATAGGTTATTAGGCGCTTTTCAATTTTACCTCCCACATGGACATAAATTGCCACACCCATGGTACTTGTATGGAATTAAAGATATATATTGAGAGATTATTCATTGTTTCTCTCCATTGTGTGAGAATTTTTCCCTTTAACCCTGGCACATATACATTCTTTCAATATTAATCTACAAGTAATAATATTGATCCAATATCACATGGAACACAATTTAATTCCTCAAACCAAGTGCATTGCTATGTTGATTGGCTGTCACACCCCTCCCATGAGTGTTTTGTCTAATTAGTAGGTTTTGATCCTTATAAAATTGATTGAAATCTTGTATCCTATATCCATACCCATCATCCACCACATAGACCTCGAACCATTATCATCATCAACCCCCTTATGCCATAAATATTAGGCCACCGTGCGTGCCTTGCATCAGTTGGTATCAATGTGATGATTGACACAATAGTCATCTATCAACATTTTTTATCCCATATATCCATTTACCTTCTTATCCATTCTTATTATCCACCCTTTTAAAAAACATAAAAACCACTATTTATTTTAAAACCTCAAGAATTGTACTATGTTGTGTAAGATTAAAATATTTTTACATTGAGCCAATTAATCAACGACCTTCTTCTCTCATATAATTTTCTATATGTGATTTATATTCAGAAAAAAATGAAAAAAATATAATTATACCAACTAATTAATTTTTGATTTTAATAATTAAGAACATTTTTTTATATATTTCAAAAAAAACATCTTACTCTTCGTTCAATCATCACGTTCATTAAAACTCCAAGGACAACGATTTTTTGAGATATTTCTTTCAAAAAAGAATAAAAAAGATGATACAATTATTTCATTGTGCATTGCCTTATTACCAAATTCCATTTATTTACATCACATTCTCCATTAGTTATCTTTATCCCCATATGATATTTGGATCATATTTTTATTCATATTCCTTATCTTTCACAATCAAGATAAACCCAAATCTACTTTACCACCCCATTTTCCCCCACCTTTTGATCCTTATTCTACCCTCTTTTCCACACATTATATCCATTACCACTCAAAAAGGTTGTGTTAAACCATCACCAACAAAATAATTGTTTTGGGATGTATTGGTGTCATGTTATATCCCTATGCGAGGTATTATATTTCATAAGAAGTTGATAATTGAATTGGGTGTGAGAGTATTGAGAAATTTAAAAAAGAAATTTCTGACTATGTGAAACCTATTTTTGTTAGTGTTTATATTTTATGCATTTGAGTGTGATTATATACATAATTTGTGCTTATGTGTGTGTACATATATTGTGTGTAAGTATTAGTGTGTACATCTCATGTGCATGTGTGCGTGGTCACCTTGTGTCTGTCAGTGCGAGTGTGTACAACACATTTGAGTGGGTGTACATCTTGTATGTGTGTGTGAATCTTCTCATTTCTGACTGTGTGTAGAATTGTGTGTTTTCTCCTTGCGTGTATCTGTGTGATTGTATTATATCATGTTAGAAAATCATTGGGGGGAATTGATTATGGTAGTGATGATGGAATCTTATGTGGGTCGCCTGAACTAGAAGTATTGCACCTCCAAATGAATGCTTTGATAAGAAATATCTATAATATTTTTGATAGGAAGATGGAAGAGCTACACAAGAGGGATGAAAACATTGAGAATCAAACAATCCAGAGGAAAATCCATGGTAACCCATGGCATGCTCTGGCACCACATTACCCCCACATTATTGAGGGGGATATGTTGAACATTGATGAAGATCTTGAGGATATCCCTCTAAGGAAGAGGTTGATCCAATAACATAGAGGGGGAAAATGAGGAACTCATGATGATGATATCATTAGAGGAATCAATTTGAATGTTTATTCATTTCAACATAAATAAGATCCAAAAGAATACATGGAGTAGGGGATGTGGATCGAGCATGTTTTTTAACGTCATTCCTATTACGAGGAGATAAATGTAAAAAAATTCAACACTTAAAATCATTGATTATTAATTAATATGGTGGAATCATGTTCAAAAGGATGGATCCCATTATATAGGATGTTTAATTCATTCATGGGAAGACATTATGTTCACTAAGAGGAAGCAATTTTTTACCTCACACTACCATAGAGATCTCTAAAGCAATATTAAATGTCACCTGTGATGGAGTATGTTTTTTGAAGATTACTACATAGAGATGGAACATTCCATGATTCCAGTAAACAATGAGAAATATCTAGAGGCCTCTATAGAGCACTACTTACAAGGGATCAATTTGGATATTGTTGGTCATGTAGATATGTACCACCATGTGGAAATAAAATATATGATCCAAAAAGCCACCATGACCGAGAAAAAATTCAATTTTAGTAGACAATGAAGAAAACCACTACAATTTTCATTCCATGGACAAATTCTATGAAGGATATGAGTGGAAAACAATATTAAAGGAAAAACATGGACTACAGGTATGGTTACTCGTATATTTGGTCTCACCAATGCACCTAGAACATTTATGAAGTTAATAAATATTGTCAGACATACAGATATTGTACGATTTATGGTAGTTTACATTGATGAAATTTTGGTGTATTTTTGGACTTTTCATGATCATGTAGATCACTTATGTAGACCAATAGAGGTTTTGAGGAAGTAAAACCGGTTTGGAAATATAAATAAGTGTGAATTATTCTTTGATAAGATTTAATTCCTTGTATTTTTGGGGCTTTCCATTGATATGACATCGAAACTAAGAAGATAAATCATATAAAAGAATGGAAAAGACCAATCTCCATTGGATAGGTATGATGGTTTCATGGGCTTGCTTGTTTTTTCAGTACATTTTTCATGGACTTCAATAACTAGTAGCACCGTTGACTATGTTTAAAAAGAATAATTTTCCTTTTAAATGGGGGATAATCTAGAGAAGGACATATATGATATTAAAGAGGGACCCACTCATGCCCCTCTATATGCACTTCTGGTCTTTGATAAGACCATTGAAGTTGAATGGGATTTAAGAATAATTTTCAAAGGTGGTGTACTCATGCAATAATGTAAGCCTGGTACTTTCTACATTGATATATTAAATGGTACAACAAGAAACTATGCTACAAATTATAATGTGTTTTATGAATTTTTTAGAGTTTTAGAAACCTGGAAATATTATCATTGGACTAAATAATTTGTGAACAATTTTGATCACGAGTCTCCAAAACACCATAGGATCCAACATAAACTAAATAGGATACATTCTAGATGGATGGAATTCATTGAATCATTTCCATATGTCATCAGGCATAAAAAGTGAAATGAAAGTAATATGGATGATTCACTTTAACATAGATATTATCTTTTATTCCTTTTGGATTAAAAAGTTATTAGGATTGAAGGAATTAAGGATTTATATTCCACTGATATAGATTTTAGTGAACCTTATGATCATTATAAACCAAGAGTTAGTCTAGAAAATTTCAATTTACATGACAGTTTCTTATTCTGGATTGATAAGCATTACATAACAAATTTCTCTATACCTTCTCATTTAGTAAAATAATCAAATCTTGGTGGGTTAATGGGAAATTTTGGTGTTAAAAAAACATAAAGTATTATTATTGTGATTTTGTATTAGAATAGTATTTCTATAGATGATAAAAAATTTGTTGGAACTTAGATTGTCTTGCATAAAGAAAAATTAAAACTGAACCCAGATGGACTATATCATTAAATACCAATCCCAAATACCACTGGGGGGACATATCTGTGGACATTATTGTGGGGATACCATAGAAAATGAGGGTGTAAGATTCAATTTTTTATGTGGTGGATCAGTTTTCTAAAATAGATCGTTTTATTCATTTTCACAAATCAGACGATTACACTAACATTGAAACCCTTTTCTGTTAAGATGTAATCAAAATCCATTGAATTCCATGGATGTTTGTGTCAGATTGAGATAGAAAATTATTCATATAATTTTGGATGTCCATGTGAAGTAAACATAGTAAAAAGGTTACTATTTTACACTACGTTTCATCTATAATCCGATGGTAAAACAAAGCTGGTGAATTGGATAATATCATCCCTTATACAAATAATTTTCATGAAAATTCCCAAGAATTTGGTTAACTATCTACCACATGTGTAATTTAAATATAACATAGCCAAGAACTCCACTACTCAAAATTATCCCTTTGAAATTTTTTACAATTTTAAAAACCTAGCCTATATTGATGTATTTCCTTTTCATTCTCTAGAATCAATAAATATCGATGCGAAAGGGAATGTGAAAATCATCAAACAACTCGATGAAAAAGCAAGGAAAAATATCGAGACGATGACCTAGAAATATGATGATAGTGAAAGGAGGGGTCACAAACATGTGTTGTTTGATCATTATGACTCAGTCTGGATTTTTATACGAATTGAGAGATTTCTAGAAAAGGGGAAATCAAAAATCATTTAACAACGAGACCAACCTTTCCGATTAGTAGATATGATTAACTATAATGATTACAATATATATTTTCTAGGTGAATATAATGTACATTCCACTTCCAATGTTTTTTATCGATATCCTTTTATGTGTGTAGAAGATGAAGAGTAAATGAAGAAAACATTTCAAGAGGGTATGGATGATGATAAAAAAATCAATGTGACCGAGTCAATTTCTCGGGTGGTGGATTTGGTTTTGTAAGGCAATAGGATTTGAGGGTGATTAAAGAGGTTGAATTCTATCATGGGGAACAATCTTATTTCATTAACCTCAAAATAGATATTTCCATACATGTATGGAGAAAATTATCCTCTAGTATAACTTACTCATGTTCAATATGATGTTTATAGAATAGAATATGTGTTTTCATGTATTTGGGATGCCTTGCCCGCATGGAGAATTCTGGAAATGCATAATTGGACACCAAAATAAAATATGATTGGATATACACTCAATGTCAAATCCAGTGGGCTATATTTGAAAGGTTGTCTGCATCATTTCCATGAAGTCTTTTGTAGACATTAACGCTTTTCAATTGAAGGAAAAAAATTATTTTATCCATTCTGTCTTTACGATATTATACCCCTTACTATTTTAACAATTCCATGCTACTAGAATGACATTCAGATATTAATTATGATCTTATGGTTTGTTTATCTGTTTTTTGTGAGAATTGTTCTATTTCCCCCCATCTCTTGTTCTTTTTTCATTTTCAAAATACGAGTTATATTTGGGATCCATGATCACAAAGACCAAAATTGTATCCCTCATGCCAAGAGAATTATTTTGTGGATTGATCATAACATCCCTCTAGTGATTGAGTTGTCTAAATAGTAGGTTAACCTATTTATAGTAGTTATTATCTACTAAAATACACTATCCATACCCATCATCCACCACTTAGCATCGAACCATAACAATCATCAACCTTATTCCAGGAAGATTGGGACACCCCATGCATCTCACATCATTGAGGGTTTAGGATTTTTTTATTGTTGAGGGTTTGGGTTTTTTTATGGAGTTTCTTTAGGGTTTTTTTATGAGAGTATAGTGTCTTTTAGGGCTTGGGGACTATGGTTTTTCGAATTTTTGGGTTTATGAGTTTTTATGGAAGAGGATTTTGGGTTTTATGGTATGATGATGTTGGGTTTTTTTTGGCCAAGGGTTTTGGGTTTTTTATTTTCAAGGGATTAGAGTTTCTTAGGGCTATGTTTTAGGGTATTGGGGAAAGAGGATTTGAGGTTTTTGGGGATATGTATTTAGGGATTCATGGTGCTGATTTTTTAGGTCTTTTCAGGACATATGGTTTAGGGTTTTTCTGAGGCTGAGGATTACAATTTTTTAGGATTGATAGTGTAGGGTTTCTTGAGACTCAGGGTCATGTTTTTCTTAGGGATGTGTGTTTTAGGTTTTTTGGGTAGAGATTTTGGGGTTTTTTGTGGTATTAGTATTATTGTTATTTGGGATGAGGGTTTAGGACTTTTTTGTGATGTGGGATTAGGTTTTAATGGGAATGGGTTTATATGGTTTGGGTGAATGTGGGTTTATGTTTTAGGGGGGATGAGTGGTTATGGAATTTTAAGGTTGATTAATAAGGGTTTTGGGGCTAATATAGTTCACTTTGTGGGGGGGGGGTGGATATTTTTGCCTAGGGATTAATATTTTGCTGTGTTGTGGGGTTTAGGATTTTTTTGATGACCCACACATTTTTAATAATATTTTTTTCCTAATTTTTGTGTTATTTAATACTCAAAAAAACAATATCTATAAAGTAATGAAGTGAGTATAATTAAAATGATACCGTTGAGTTTCAACTGTAATATGACCATTTGTAAATGTAGGCATTGGAAACTAAACCCTTAATGTTGACATTATTGTTTATAAATACATTTGATGTTGGTTAATTAATACAGAAAGAATATTGAATGGCCTCATACCGTAGACTTGGGCCATATTAATCTCATCTCTCAGAGCTTGGGAAAGAGGTTGCATCTCTATGCTCTTTTATAGACCAAGCCCAAGATGAGGTTCAACATGTGAAGATTGAACAAAACTTCCTAAGGGATAAGTTCAAGATGATAAAAATAATCACTCGGGAAATGTTTCTGAGCCGCACCAAGATTTTATCACCATAACACACCTTACAATTTTGTCCTATGCAGGTGTTATAAGGGGCTACGTGATGAGTCCTTAGTCACTTTATTTAATCCCTTGGTATAAATAAATTTTTTATCTCTTATTATGGTAGAATTTGTAATTTTCAACTGTCCAGATAAATGCAGGATTAATTTTATTGATTAATTTTGAAAATATGATATTTTAAAATATTTATGTGAACATTAAATAATTAATAATTTGAATTTTTTTTAATAAAATGGTCTTCTACAATTGTGATCATTAAAAAATTTAGAGTCTAATAATATCAAATTGATTTTTAGTGAATTGAAATATATGGATAGTAACATACCCTTATCAATATTACTAAATATTAATTAAAAGTAAATCAGAAAAAAAAATATAAACTTCTCCCATTAATGTATAAATACAATGTAAACATCTTAAAAGTGAAAAAACAATCATAGTATAAGTTTTGGTATTTTTGTATGTCATAAATATTTATTTAAAATATTATAATTAATTTAATAATTAAAAATGGAAATTTATTTTCACAAAATATATTAATAAATTTTTAATATATTATCTTATGGTTATATGATAATTTTAATAAACCTTAACTACTTTTTCCTAGTGTTACAAAACAAGATATAATTTTAGAGTTCTTTTTTTAATAAATAATGATTTAATTTACAATTTGAGTAAAAAATATTTTGAAAAATATTTGAATAAAATGGACTTCATTTTTTAATTTAGTGCATCGATATTAGGTTAGGGTGAATTTTTTTGATTTTTATGAAATAATTGATTTTTTGGTGAATAGTAAAAATACAGTTTTGAGATTCTAGTGTTTAATGACATCATTAATGATGTAATAATGATATAATCACTCTATTAGAATTATTAATAGTATTATATGCTATTAGGTGTCCCAAATTTCCAATACCATGGGAAAATACCCTAGAAAAGAACTTGGTTTTGCAAATACCATCGATGAGGTGTCCCTTGAAAATTAATAATTTATTCCCTCAATATTCCTATAAATACCAAGCCATTCCCTCATTAATTTCATTCCAAAATCCTCCAAAACGAAGTTATAGTCTTTTTTACATCCCATGGAGTCCTCTCAAGGTGCCCCTAATCCCCCAATGTCCAATCATTCAAACATTCAATGTTACTCTTCACGGTAAGGGAAACTTCCACCCACCTCTTTTAAGTCATTACATCCTTTATGTTATGTCCTATAGTTCCATTTTATTATGTGAGGTAATGTTATAAAATATAATTATTAGTTTAAATTTCATGATAAATTAATTATAGACCCTTTCTGCTCTCATCAACTGATTTTCGGAATTTGTTTTGACATTCTATGGCTGCTGAATTATCGTAAATGAAATCGATTCTTCTTTTTTCCTTCGAGTTTCATTTTAAAATGGTATCTCCCTAAAATTTCCATAAGATTTTAGTATTTATTTTTATTTTGATCCCCTACTGTATAATTATTTATTTATGTTTGGGTGATTCTATTCCACTCTCTTTTAAATGTTTTTTAAAACCATGTTATATAGTCGTTATGCAGCAGAAATTTCATCTAAAAATTTCTCTATCATTCACTCAAGAAAATATTTTATTTTATTTATATGAATACCCAGACCTATTATTTTTATATGGATGATAATAAATATTCAATAATGATATATTAAATTCCAGAATTGACATACATATAACCCACACTCCCATTCCATGGGTTATAAATTACATAACAATCATGTTTTTAAGATATTTTTTTATGACACAGTTTTGAAATGAAAGCCATTTCTTTTATTCTCTATGGGTTATTTATGAAATTTCTTTATTATGAAATATGTGGATATCATGAATATAAATACATATTAAGGGTTTTCCCTGATATCACTCAAATTCATTGGGTAAAGAATTTAATCCCTAGAGATGACAAGTTTCACGATACCTTGGTGAAAAATCGGGTTAATGTGTATGACACCTTGGGGATGAACCTTGGTTATCTATTCATGAATTTATAAATTAAGTGTTTTAGTCACATATTCATGTTATGATTCTTTTTTTCTTATTATTATATCTCTCTTTTTCTATTTCTCATTTGTTTATGTTTTTCATCACATTCTTATTGATATCACAAATTAATTGATTATCTTATTTTATTTGTTGGGCCTTCTGATCAGCCTTTCCTTTGAATGTATGTATCCATGATATTAGATTAAGTGATTTTACATTGTAAGAACATTTCAAGAATATTTTTCAATAATATTTTAACATGTGATTTATGTTTTCATGATTTATTTTTCATGATATCCATGAAATTAGACTTTAAAAATGGTCTGTCTGTAAAATGAAATGAAAAAGATATGTTATAAAAAGGCATTATGCCATCAATGGTATTAAAGGATATTTTAGTTATTTATGGAAATTAAGATATGATAACATTTGGATTAGTGTAAGAAAAAAATTTAAATATAGGAAAACTTCTTCGTATTTTTGTGATTATTGAGTAAGTGGTTTATCAAACAAATAAATACCTGTCTGGATACGAGCAGGTCGAGGAGGATCTGGAACAAATGTAATTAGGATTCCAAATTCCTAAAATTAGTTTTGGGATAGACCCGAGGTATCCTGGTACACGACAATGGGCCTTTCTACACTCTGGTTACGAGACTCCAAGGGGATATGTTTGGATAATCATAAGTTTTTTATGAATTATTATGAAGGATATATAGATAAATTTAATTATTTATGCATGAAGTTATAAGATATAAAATCCTTTATAGATAAAAGAATCTTAAGTGAAATAATTTTCTTATTATGGTTTTATTATTTTAGAAAATTGTCGGCAATAAGAGGAACCATGCAAATAGTGCTTGCAATGGACCATGCACTGACATCCCATTGATGGATGTCGAGATATAAAATTTCATGAAATGGATGAACCAACTGACTCATGTAATGGAAAATAACTTGAATCAAGCTTACATACTCATCTCACTGCAAAGAGAACAACATTTATTTTAGTCCTTTATGTGTCAAAAACCAACAACCTTCAGTGGATTGACTAACGTATTGATTTCTGAATAGTGTATCATCTCTATAGAGAAGATATTTTCTAAAATTTGATGTTCAAATAATTAGAAGGTCACCCTGACTGCCCATCGCTTAGAGGGACAAACTGATTAGTGTTAGGAGCTAATTAAAAAAACGAGGCCAAGAGTGGCGGTTCCCACTATGTAGTGGGAAGAGTTCAGAGGAAACTTCTTCAGTAAGTATTTCCCTCATTCCATGAGAACAATAATGGAGAAGGAGTTTCTCGAGATGAAGCAGAAGGAGAATAAATCTATAAAAAGCTAAGAGATGAACTTCACCAGAATTTCTTTATATACCTCAACCATTTTCCTGGATCCTAGTGGAAATGTATATAGATTCATTGGTGGACTAGGACCTCATCTATGGAAGAATCTAGCCAACTGAGACTATGAAAACTATAGGGAGATCATGCAGAGTACGAAGAAAGTTGAACTAAAGTTTGGAGAGACAAAATGGTCTCATAAATCAAATGAGAAGAAGGGATCAATGGATCCATGATTAGGGAGGAGATTCAATCAGAGATGATAATGAAATAATGTACAACATACCACATGTAATAAATGTGGGAAGAAGAATTCGAGGAACTACCTTCTTGGGAGCAGGAAGTGCTACAAGTTTGGAAGGGATGTCCATATTGCACGGAATTGTTGTAGTGAGGTGAAGAGTCAACATAACAACACTAAAAAAAGGGGAAGATGGTTCAGGCCCTAAATGAGGTCCAATGCTATAATTGTGGACAACTTGGGCACTTTTCCAATCACTGTCCAAATCTGATGGTAGTGGAGGGGAATCACCATCCGCCTGAGCAACATACAATGGAACAAGGTCATACTTTTTCAATCACTATAGAAGAATATGAAGCTCCAAATGATGGGGTGGTAGGTACTCTTTTTGTTTCTTAAAAGATATCACGTACTTCATTTGATTTTTGATCTACGCATTACATTATTTCCTCCATGTAGGTAACGAATTTAAAATCAACCCTTGATTTGATAAAATTAAAGTTATCATTAAATACTCTTGGTGGGACTATCCAAGCATTGTTAGTGTTTATAAACTCTAAAATTTACTTAAGCGAGCACA
The DNA here is from genome assembly GCA_963277665.1 of Viscum album. Classification (NCBI taxonomy): domain Eukaryota; kingdom Viridiplantae; phylum Streptophyta; class Magnoliopsida; order Santalales; family Viscaceae; genus Viscum; species Viscum album. The sequence goes on from OY728164.1 coordinate 1,802,333,427, forward strand.
ATCTTATCGAAAATATTGTAGTTATTCTGATGTATGAATTCATCATTATACTAGGGATGGACATGATCTCATAGTATAATACTAAGATCAAATTCCGAAGTAAGGAAATATCAGTAGTCTTGAATGGAAAACTTATAGATATCTTCCAAGGAGATATATCTCAACCTTATCTTTTTCTACATGATGCAAACCATGCGGAAGGCACGGAGTCGATTGCTCTGGTGGAGGAATTGGATTTGCAAGGCCCAATGACACGAGGAAGATTAAAGAGGTTGAATGCTTCAATGGGCGCTCATCTTGCTTCATTAAAGGCCCAATGGGTATTACCTTGCATGGATGGAGCAAATGGGCCTATAATATCACTTATTCAAGCCCAAAATTGATGATTAAAACTTGGCCCACATGGTTGCACGAATTTGGAGGCCTTGCCCACATGGAGGATTCTAGAAATGGCATCTTTGGACACCAAAGTCAAATCCGGTGGGCTATGCACTCAAAGTCAAATCCGGTGGGCTATGTTGGAAAGTTGTGTGCTTCTTTTCCAAAAGTCTTTGTTGGCTTTTATCTTTTTGACTTTTAAGGGGACAAGGTAGGTTTAGACTTTATGACTTTAGGGTATTAGACCCTTGACCATTGTATCACCCCCTTGGCTATAAATAGCCACCCCATGGCATTGTATTGGCATTCAAGACTTAATTTGAGAGCTTATGCTTTGTTTCTCTCCGTTGTGTGAGGATTATCCCGGGTTTTCCCCCTCGCTCTTGTGTATTCTTGCCTTGTCAATCTACAAGTTAGATTGGTGATCCAAGATCACAAAGCCCCCAATTCCGTGCCTCAACCCAAGTGCGTTGTTGTGTGGATTGGCCATCACACCCCTCCCTTGAGTGTGTTGTCTAAGTAGTAGGTCACGCTCCATATAGCGTTGGTTGACTACTTGCTTCCACTATCCATACCCTTCACTCGTCACTTAGCCCCAAACCGCATCCATCATCCGCCGCCCTACGCCGTGAAGATCGGGCCACCCCGTGCGTCTCGCATCAGTTGGTATCAGAGCTCCGGTTGACACGGTAGGCGTCTATCCCTTTATTTACTTTAATTCTATCCATTACCCTCCTTATCTTTCCATATTATTCACCCATTCAACAAAAAAAAATCCATTTTTCTTGAAAGCCTCCCGAATTGTCCTAGTTTGTGCAAGCTTGAATTATTATAAATTGAGCCAAATTTTCATTCATCTCTCTATATGTGATTTGTATCCGGCAAAAAAAAAAAAAAAAAAATCTCTCAACTCATCATTTTGTGCTTTTCAAAATTAAGCACATCCTTTATTTGAGAGATTTCGAAAAAAAAAATGTCTTACTCTCCGTTCAATCATCTTGTGCTTTAAAACTCCAAGCACAACACTTTTTGGGGAGAATTGACAAAAACAAAAGCAAAAAAAAAAAAAAAAAGAGCGGATACAATTAATCCTTTGTGCTTTACCTTATTAGCACTTTCTATTTCCATATATAACGTTTTCCATCATTTTACTTCATCCCCATTTTATATTTGGCTCATATTGTTATCTTATCTTGCACAATCGGGCAAAACCCACAATCCACCTATCTACCCTTCTTTCCACCCTCTTTTTGACCCTTTACCATTGTTAAACCCCTTACCACTCAAGCGGGTTGTGTTAAACCATCCCCCGACACAATCTTGATTGAGGAGGAATTGGTGGCACTTGATCGCCCTAAACAAGGTATTATATTTCATAAGAGCTTGGGATTCAGATTGAGTTTTGAGAGTGGAGAGAAATAAGAAAAAAAAGAATATCTTGTGTGTGTGAGTGTGTGCATCTTGTTGTGTGCGTGTGTGTACATCTTGTGCGTGTGAGTGTGTATATATTGCGTGCGTGAGTGTGTATATTTGTGTGTGTGAGTGTGTACATCTTGTGTGAGTGTGTACATCTCGCGTGTGTGAGTGAGTGTGTATCATTGTGTGTGTTCCCCCCCCCCCCGGTGTGTGTTTGTGTTTGTGTAACTTATCATGGCAGAAGATCGTGGGAAGAAAATTGCTCATGTTAGCGATGAAGGAAGTTGAAGTAGATCCCCCGCACCTGAAGCTACGCAATTCCAAATGCAAGCTTTGGTGAGCCACTTTGAGAAGCTTCTTGATCGGAAGTTGGAGGTGTTACATGAGATGATTGATGAATTGGAGAATAAACCAAGCCCAATGATGTTCCATGATAACCCACGACGCGCTCCCGCACCACGTCGTCCCCACATCATGGAGGAGGAGATAGTGAACTTTGATGATGATCTTGATGAAGTCCCACAAAGGAGGAGGTTGTACCAACAACCGAGAGGAGCCCAAAGGAGACAACATGATGATGGCCTACTTGGCGGGATCAAGGTGAAGGTCCCTTCTTTTCTTGGGAAAAGCGATCCGGAAGCATACTTGGAGTGGGAGATGCGGATCGAGCAGGTCTTTTCATGCCATGCATATTCCGAGGAGAAAAAGGTCAAACTTGCTTCCCTTGAATTTTCTGATTATGCTTTAATTTGGTGGGATCAAGTTCAAAAAGAGAGGGCTAGATATGGTGGACGTCCCATCAACACATGGGAAGACATGAAGTTCACCATGCGGAAGCGGTTTGTTCCCACACATTACCATAGAGATCTCCACAACAAACTTCAACGCCTCATCCAAGGGAGTAAGAGTGTAGAAGACTACTACAAGGAGATGCAAATTGCCATGATTCGGGCAAACGTTGAGGAGGATCCGGAGGCAACCATGGCACGGTTTTTACATGGGCTCAATCGGGAGATTGCGGATCATGTGGAGATGTACCACCATGTAGAGATACAAGATATGATCCACCAAGCCACCAAGATCGAGCAACAAATCAAAAGGAGGAGCAACATGAGGAAACCCACTACCCCTTTCACACCATGGAGAAATCCAAGGAAGGAGATTGGAGAACCATCAAAGGCAAAAGAGGTGGTTGATCGCAAAAGTGACAAGGTAATTCTTCCACCTAAGAAACCTACTTTTGAGGCTAACCAAACCAGGAATAGAGATATTCGGTGTTTTAAATGTCAAGGAAGGGGTCACATTGCTAGTGAATGCCCAAACCGTCGCACCATGATCATCAACAAGTATGGAGAATGGGAGACCGATGGAGAGAGCTCTGAAGAGGAGGAAGATGAATCTCCAGAAATTGAAAATGGAGAATTTGCGGAAGATGGCGAGATTCTTGTCACTAGAAGAGTTTTAAGTGCACAAATGACCGTTGGAGAAAAGGAGCAGCGGGAGAACCTTTTCCATACACGATGCAAGATCAATGGGAAGGTATGTAGTGTTATTGTTGATGGTGGAAGTTGTAGCAATGTGGCGAGCACCGAGTTGGTGGAGAAGTTGGGACTCCTGACTTTAAGGCATCCAAATCCATACCGGCTTCAGTGGTTGAATGATTGTGGAGAGTTGAAGGTCACCAAGCAAGTTAAGGTATTGTTCACCATCGGTAAGTACAAAGATGAGGTATTGTGCGACATTGTTCCTATGAAGGCATGCCACTTGTTGTTGGGTCGACCATGGCAGTACGATCGGCGTGTTACTCATGATGGTTTCTTGAACCGTCACTCTTTTCTACTCCGAGGGGAACCTATAACCCTCAACCCCATGTCCCCCAAGCAAATTCTGGAAGATCACATTTTGAGAGAAAAGAAAAAAAAGAGTGATGAGGAAAAAAAGAGAGAAAATGAAAAAGGAGAGAATGAGGGAAAAATAGAAAATGAGAGAAGAAAAGAAATGGAGAGCAAAGAAAAATCAAGAGGGGAAAAAGTTTTGAGAGGAGAGAAAAGTGTGATGTTGGCAAAAAAGAGTGAGGTTAAGGAAGCTTTGATTTCTCGACAAAATCTCTTAGTACTTATGTACAAAGAGGTGATGTTGAACACTAATGACTTAACATCTTCTTTGCCACATGTTGTTGAGTCTTTGTTGCAGGAATTTGAAGATGTGTTTCCCGAGGAGGTGCCACCGGGTTTGCCACCCATTAGAGGTATTGAGCATCAAATTGACCTCATACCTGGAGCATCACTACCGAACCGCCCAGCATATCGCACCAACCCAGAGGAGACAAAAGAAATTCAAAGACAAGTTCAAGAGTTGTTGAATGTGGGGTATGTGAGAGAGAGTCTTAGTCCTTGTGCGGTACCGGTCCTTTTAGTACCAAAGAAGGATGGAACATGGAGAATGTGCATTGACTGTAGAGCCATCAACAACATCACGGTCAGGTATCGTCATCCTATCCCTAGGTTAGATGATATGCTAGATGAATTAAATGGTTCAACTATTTTCTCAAAAATTGATTTAAGAAGTGGCTACCATCAAATTAGGATGAAAGAAGGAGATGAGTGGAAAACTGCATTTAAGACAAAACATGGACTTTATGAATGGTTAGTCATGCCCTTTGGTCTCACCAATGCACCTAGCACATTTATGAGGTTAATGAATCATGTCTTACGTGCATATATTGGAAAATTTGTGGTAGTTTACTTTGATGATATTCTGGTGTATAGTAGGACTTTGCATGAACATGTAGATCACTTGAGAAAAGTCCTAGAGGTGTTAAGGAAAGAAAACCTGTTTGGAAACATAAAAAAGTGTGAATTTTGTCTCGATAAGATTATTTTCCTTGGATTTGTTGTGAGTGGCAATGGAGTTGAAGTGGACACCGAGAAGATCAAAGCAATACAAGAATGGCCAACTCCAACCTCCGTTGGACAGGTAAGAAGTTTTCATGGGCTTGCTAGTTTTTACAGGAGATTTGTGAAAGACTTCAGCACACTAGCAGCACCATTGAATGAATTGACAAAGAAGAATGTTCCTTTCAAATGGGGGACAACTCAAGAAAAATCCTTCCATGCGCTAAAGGAGAGACTCACCCACGCCCCTCTACTTGCACTTCCAGACTTCGGTAAGACCTTTGAAATTGAATGTGATGCAAGCGGAATTGGCATAGGAGGAGTACTCATGCAAGAAGGTAAGCCTATTGCTTATTTTAGTGAGAAGTTAAATGGCCCAACTCTAAACTATGCTACATATGATAAAGAGTTGTATGCATTGTTTAGAGTACTTGAAACATGGCAACACTATCTTTGGCCTAAAGAATTCGTGATCCATTCTGATCACGAGGCTCTTAAATACCTTAGGAGCCAACATAAACTAAATAGGAGACATGCTAGATGGCTGGAATTCATTGAATCATTTCCATATGTCATCAAGCATAAAAAGGGTAAAGAAAATACTGTGGCCGATGCACTTTCGCGTAGATATTCTCTTTTATCCTTGTTGGATTCAAAACTTCTTGGTTTTGAATACATTAAGGATTTATATGCCACTGATAGTGATTTTAGAGAACCTTATGAACATTGTAAACCTGGAGTTAGTTGGGAAAAGTTCTATTTACATGATGGATTCTTATTTCGGATTGATAAGCTTTGCATTCCTAATTGCTCTATCCGTTTACTTTTACTAAAGGAGTCACATTCGGGTGGGTTAATGGGGCATTTTGGTGTTTCAAAAACTCTAAGTGTTATTAGTGAGCATTTTTATTGGCCTAGGATATCTAGAGATGTTGAGAAATTTGTGGGAAAGTGCATTGTTTGCCATAAAGCCAAATCAAAGCTGAACCCACATGGACTATATCTTCCTCTCCCAATTCCCAACACCCCTTGGGAGGACATATCAATGGACTTTATTGTGGGGTTACCACGGACCAAGAGGGGGAGAGATTCCATTTTTGTTGTGGTGGATCGGTTTTCAAAAATGGCACATTTTATTCCCTGTCACAAAACAGATGATGCCACTAACATTGCAACACTTTTCTTTCAGGAAGTAGTCAAGCATCATGGCATGCCAAGGACCATTGTGTCGGATCGAGACACAAAATTTCTTAGTTACTTTTGGAAGACCTTGTGGAGCAAACTCGGTACAAAGTTATTATTTTCCACTACTTGTCATCCACAAACCGATGGGCAAACGGAGGTGGTGAATCGCACACTATCATCCCTTCTGCGAACAATTGTCAAAAAGAATATCAAGAATTGGGAGGAGTGTCTACCACATGTGGAATTCGCATATAACAGGGCCAAGCATTCCACTACTCAATATTCCCCATTTGAAATAGTTTACGGCTTTAACCCCCTTGCGCCTATTGATCTAGTTCCTTTGCCTTTACAGGAAGCAGTTAATATGGATGCGAAAGGGCGTGCAGAATTCATCAAGAAAATCCATGAAAAGGCAAGGTTAAATATCGAGCGGATGACCCAAAAATATATGGATCGTGCAAAGAAGGGTCGCAAGCAAATGTTGTTCGAGCCCGGTGACTTGGTTTGGATTCATATGCGGAAGGAAAGATTCCCTGAAAAGAGGAAATCAAAACTCATGCCACGAGGCGATGGACCATTCCGAGTGCTTGAAAAGATTAACAACAATGCTTACAAGATAGCTTTACCAGGTGAGTATGGTGTAAGTGCCACTTTCAATGTTTCTGATCTTTCTCCTTTTTTGGGTGTAGAGGATGAAGAGTCGAGGACGACTCCTTTTCAAGAGGGGGAGGATGATGCAAACCATGCGGAAGGCACGGAGTCGATTGCTCTGGTGGAGGAATTGGATTTGCAAGGCCCAATGACACGAGGAAGATTAAAGAGGTTGAATGCTTCAATGGGCGCTCATCTTGCTTCATTAAAGGCCCAATGGGTATTACCTTGCATGGATGGAGCAAATGGGCCTATAATATCACTTATTCAAGCCCAAAATTGATGATTAAAACTTGGCCCACATGGTTGCACGAATTTGGAGGCCTTGCCCACATGGAGGATTCTAGAAATGGCATCTTTGGACACCAAAGTCAAATCCGGTGGGCTATGCACTCAAAGTCAAATCCGGTGGGCTATGTTGGAAAGTTGTGTGCTTCTTTTCCAAAAGTCTTTGTTGGCTTTTATCTTTTTGACTTTTAAGGGGACAAGGTAGGTTTAGACTTTATGACTTTAGGGTATTAGACCCTTGACCATTGTATCACCCCCTTGGCTATAAATAGCCACCCCATGGCATTGTATTGGCATTCAAGACTTAATTTGAGAGCTTATGCTTTGTTTCTCTCCGTTGTGTGAGGATTATCCCGGGTTTTCCCCCTCGCTCTTGTGTATTCTTGCCTTGTCAATCTACAAGTTAGATTGGTGATCCAAGATCACAAAGCCCCCAATTCCGTGCCTCAACCCAAGTGCGTTGTTGTGTGGATTGGCCATCACACCCCTCCCTTGAGTGTGTTGTCTAAGTAGTAGGTCACGCTCCATATAGCGTTGGTTGACTACTTGCTTCCACTATCCATACCCTTCACTCGTCACTTAGCCCCAAACCGCATCCATCATCCGCCGCCCTACGCCGTGAAGATCGGGCCACCCCGTGCGTCTCGCATCACTACAACAACCTATTATATAATTCTTTAGGAAGTTGATCCGTGAAGAAGAAGAAAGATATGTGAGTTTAAGGAAAGAATATTTCCCTATAGTGCACGAATACATGGATGTCTATCCTAAGGAGTGACCAAGAACACCCCCAGAAATAGAGGTAGAGTTCTCAATTGAACTCGTACTTGGGTCTCATATGATATCAAAGACCACATATAGGATATCAAATGTGGAGCTGGAGGAACTAAAGAAACAACTCCAAGATATTTTGGAGAAGGGGTTTATCTGAACAAGTGTGTCTCCTTGTGGAGCACCTCTTCTCATTGCGATGATGAAGGATAGATCGTTGCAGCTATGAAATGATTATAGAGAACAGAACGAGATAACCGTGAAGAAAAAATACCATCTTCTAAGAATTGAGGACTTATTTGATCATCTTCATGGAGCTCAATTATTTTATAAATTTGATCATTAATATGGTTGTCATCAATTGAGGGTAAAGAAAGAAGATATTGCAAAAAATGCCTTCTGATCAAGATATGGGAATTATGAGTTTTTTGTTATTACTTTCAGACTGACTAATAAACCTTTTATTTCATGGATTTGATGAATAGAGTCTTTAAGGACTACATTGATAACTTTGTGCTAGATTATATTGATTATATACTGATATATTATAAAAGTTTTAAGGAGCATGAAGATCATATAAGTGTTTTTTTCAAACACTATAGAAGGAGAATCTTTTTGGGAAGATCAAAAAATGTGAATTATGGTTGCAACAAGTTGCTTTCTTTGGGAACATTGTAACCAATGAAGGAATCAAATATGACCATGAAAAGACCAAAGTTGTAGAGGAGTGACCTCAGCCTATAATAATAACTGAGGTTTGTAGTTTCCTTGGATTAGCAGGATATTATCTAAGGTTTTTGGAAAAAATTTCATGAATTTCTAATCCTAAAACCCTGTAAACTCGAATATGGGTCATGTTTATCATGACCGAGGAGTGTGGGGAATATTTCCAATAGCTGTAGAGAATATTGGTTACTCTACCATTATTATCTCTGCCCTCATGTGGAGAAGGATTCATTATTTTTAGTGATACATCATTCAAATGGCATTGGTGCGTCCTCTTGAAAAATGAAAAAGTCGTTGCTGATGCATCTCGACAATTTAAGACTCGTGAGAAGAATTATCCTCCATATGATCTGGAACTAGCAGATGTATTTTTATCTTATATGATATGGAGGAACTATCTTAATGGAGAAAAATGTGATATATACATAGACCATAAATGTTTGATGTATATTTTCACACAAAAGCAATTGAAGATGAGAAAAAGGAGATGGTTCTAACTTCTTAAAGACTATGATTGTTCAATTCATTATCATATCATAATGGGAAAAAAGGTCTCAATGCATTATCCAGGAAAGACCTAGTGGTTCTTTCCATGATGAGGATTCAATGAGATCCTTTGTTGAATGACCTAGTAAATCTGGATGTGGGAATTAAAAGTGAATGGATATCATCAACCCTAAACTGAATGAATTCTCCACAGTTATTACTAGAAAGGATAGAGAATGATAAGAATGAAGATCCTTTGTTACAAAAGAAGTTTGATGCTGTGAAGGATGGTAAGTTTTCTGAGTTCAATAATGATCAAGAAGGTTTACTAAAATTTCATACAAGACTATGTGTTCCATCTCTTCTAGAAATAAAGAAGGAGATATGGATAAAGCTCATAGCTATCTATACATTTTGGAAGCACAAAAATGTATAGGGATATTAGGGATCATTATTGGTGGGGTAATATAAAAAGGGATATGGATGACTATACTTCAAGGTTCCTGGTATGTCAGAAAGTGAAGGCAGATAAACGACTCCCTAAAAAGGTATTGCAACCACTACCCACACCAACATGGAAGTGGGGAGATATAACTATGGAATTCATGACTGATCTCCCAAGAACATCCGAATGGAACAATGTGATATGGTTTATTGTGCACTACCTCACCAACACATGCCATTTTTTCTCCATTTAGGAATATTTCTCTCTTGACAAATTTACCATGATTTACATGAAGGAAGTGGTAAGGATTCATGGACTTCCACTTTCAATCATATCTTATCATGATTGAAGGTTCACATAAAAATTATGGAGAAGTCTTTAACAGGATCCGAGTACTGGATTGAATTTCAGTATGGCCTATCACCCCCAATATGATGGCAAATGTAAAAAGGCTATTCAAACACTCGAGGAAATTCAGAGAACATAATGAATAGAATTTAATGGTGGATAGGATCAACATCAGCATTATGTTGTTTTCTCTTACACAAACAGATTCCACTAGAGCATTCAAATGGAACCCTATGATGCCTTATATGGGAAGCGACCAAGTACTCCTACTTAGTGGGATGAAGCTGGTGAGAGGAAGCTTATGGGACCTAATCATGTGCAAGTGAATTCAGAAAAAGTCCACGCCTTCCAACGACACATTAGGGCTACTAAGAGTCAAAAAAATAGCTATGATGACATCTGTAGAAAGGACTTGGAGATTGATGTCGGTGATAGGGTCATGTTTTTAATTTCACCTAGGAAGAGAGTCATGAGGTTAGGGAAGAAAGGGAAGCTCAACCCTTGGTACATTGGCCCATATGAAATCATTGATTGCATATGAACATTGGCCTATCAACTTATACTTCCTCGAAATCTTGGACAAGTTCATGATGTTTTCCAAGTATCAATTTTGAAGAAGTACATACCTGAAACTTCACATGTAATAATTATAGATGTTGTAAAAATAGAAAATTACTTCTCTTATGAGGAGCATCTGATGGAGATCATGGATCATAGAGATAATGTTCTACACAACAAGACTACACACCTTGTTAAATTGTTTTGTAGAAACCACAAATTTAAAGAAGCCACATGGGAACCAGAGGAGTCTATGAGGCAGAAGTACCCAATCCTTTTCTCTTCTTAGGGTACGAGTTAAAAATTTAAGGGATGAGACATCTTAAGGGAAGAATAATGTAACGTCTCGAACTTTTTAATGACATTTGTTTCATATTTTTTGGGTTATTTAATACTCAAAAAACTATATCCTTAAAGTAATGAAGTGAGAATAATTAAAATGATATTGTTGGGTTTCGAATGTTATATTATTGTTGGTCAATATGAAAATTTTAAACTAGTCCCATAATGTTGCGATTAGTTTTTATAAATACAAGTGATGTTGGTAATTAATACAGAAGTAAGATTGAATGGCCTCATCCAGTAGACATGGGCCGTACGATGCCCATCTGTCCGAGCATTGGAAGGAGGTTGCATCTCTGGGATTTACTATAGACCAAACCCAAGTTGAGAATAAATATGTAAATCTTGATCGAAGTAGCCTAATGGATAAGTTCAATCTAGTATAAATCACTACTCAGGAAATGATGTCTTAGGTTCCCCAAGATTCTATCACCATAGCACACCATACACTTAGGTCCTATGCATGTGTTATAAGGGGTATGTAATGAGGACTTAGATAGTTTTTTAATCCCTTGGTATAAATAAAATTTTTATTTCTCATTATGGTAAAATTTTTGATTTTAAAATTTCCAAATAAATGTATGATGAATATTATTGATTTATTTTTAAAAAAAGATATTTTAAAATATTTATGAAAATTTTAATTAAATAATAATTTCAAATGTTTTTCGAAAAATGGTCTACTATAATTGTGATCAGTAAGAAATTTAGAGTCTAATAAGTTCAACATGATTTATAGTTAATATTAACATATGAATAGAAATATTCCCTTATTAATATTAATGAATAGTCAATCAGCCAAAAAATCGAAATTTCACCAATGAATGTATAAATAGAATGTGGACATCTTAAAAGATAAAAAACGATCATAGAATAAGATTGGTATTTTTTAAGTCGTAATTATTTTATTTAGAATTTTATAATTAATATAAAAAATTAAAATAGAAATGTATTTTCATAAAATGTAATCATAAATTTTTACATTATTGACTTATGGTTATATGATAATTTAATGGGACCTTTATTACTTTTTTCAAGGTGTTACAAAACAAGTTATAGTTTTAGAGTTGTTTTTTTTTAAATAATTATTTTCTCTAAAAATTGAATTAAAAATATTTATAAAATAATTTAAAAAAATGGAGTTAAATTTTCAATATAGAGAATCAAAAATAAGTCAGGCTGAATGTTTTGGATATTTCTGAAATAGATGAATTTCGGTGAGTAGTAAAAATACAGTTTTGAGTTTCGTGTGTTTAATGACATCATTAATGATGTAATAATGATGTAATCATTTTGATCGAATTATGAATATTATTATATTCTATGATGTGTTCCAATTGTCCAATAAAATGGTAAATTACCACCGGAAAGCCCATGGTTTTTCAAATACCACCAATGAGGTGTCCCTTGGAAATTAATAATTTATTCCTTCAATTTTCTTATAAATACCAAGACATTCCTTCATTAATTTCATTAATAAATCATCCTAAAAGATTTTATAATCTATTAAATCCCAAGGAGTCCTCCCAGGGTGCCCTTATGCCCCCAAGGACTAAACCATCATGCATTGGATGTTACTCTTCACGTTAAAGGAAACATGCAGCCTCCTCTTTTAAGTCACGACTTCATTTACGTTATGTATTTTAGTTAAATTTTTTATGTATGAGAATTCTATTATATATCATTATTACTTTACATTTCATGTTAAATTTATGAGAGACTCTTTCTGCACCGATCAACTGATTTTCTGAATTTCTATGTGACGTCGTTAGGCTGGACAATTATCGTAAATGAAATCGCATTTTCTCTTTTCCTTCGAGTTTCACTTTCATATGGTATTTCCATAAAATATCCTTATAATGATCATATTTTATTTTTTTATATAAACATAATGTATAATTATTTATTTATGAGTGTTTGAATCTTGTACCCTCTCTTTTAAATGTTTTCTTAAAACATGTTATATATCCGTTATGTTGTAGATATTTCATCTCATAATTTGTCTCTTTTTCTATCATTCTATTATATTATTTTATTAATCTGAATACTCATTCCTATTTAGTTTATATGGGTGTTCATAAATATTCAAAAATGATATATTTGATTTTTCAATTGACATACATATAACCCTCACTCCCTTTCCATGGGTTATAAATGTCATAACGATCATGTTTTTAAGAACTTTTTAAATGTCACAATTATGAAATGAAACCAATATCATTAATTATCTATGGGATATTTATGAGATGTTTAATTATGATATATGTCGACAACATGAAAATAAAAACATATTAAGGGTGCGCCCTGATATTTCTCTAATGCGTTGGGTAAAGAATGTAATCTCTAGAAATGACATGTTTCACGATACCTTAGTGAATAACCATTGTATTTTTTATGAATCCTAGGGAACGAACATGGGTGAAATGTTAATGAATGTCTAAATTAAGTATTTTATCCACATATTCATTTTATGATTCATGTTCTTTTTATTACGATATTCCTTTTTTTTCATTGCTAGTGTCTTTATGTTTTTTATCAAGTACTTGTTGACATCACAACTAAACTGATTCCCTTGGTTTCCTTACTAGGCCTTCTCCTCACGCTTTCCTTTGAATGTATGTCAACAGGTTATGAGATATTGTAATTTTACATCGGATTAAATTTTCATGAAGCTTTTCAATGGTATTTAAAAGTGGTTTTTATGTTATCTTGTTTTACATTTCTGGATTTCCATGACAATAGACTTTAAAGATCCTCTTTTTTTTAAAATGTAATGAATTTTTTTTAATAAAAAATAGGGATGACATATTTTTTTGGTCGAGTTTTTTGGGAGACATGGGACATTATATTGTATTATTTGGGGATAGAGATATTGGTTTCTTAGGATAGGGGTTTTGAGTTTTTGTTTCTTAGTGTCTATGTTTTTTTGGGAGGAGGGATTATTGTATTGTAGTTGTTGATTGTTTTGTGATTTATGTATTGGAGGGTTTAGGGTTTTATCAGGCTGAGGGATTATGGTTTTATTGGTATATGTATCTAATAATTATTCAGGCATAAGTATTACAGGTGTATGGGAATACAGATTAGAAATTTTGGTGCTAAGGGATTATGGTTCATCAAGATGGGGGTCTAGGATTTTCAGTTTTTCATGATTTTGGTTTTTGTGAATGAGAGAATATTGTCCTTTTTGGGTGGTATTTCATGTTTTCCGGGGGAACTTGTTTAGGGTTTTGGGGGAATAGTGTATATGGTTTTGGGGTCTAAGGGTATATGTTTTTGGTGTTCAAAGTCCAATATTTTTTGGGGATGAGGGTTTAGGGATTTTTGGGAATAATATTTATGGTTTTGGGGATATGATTTTGTGGTTTCATGTGGTTGAGGGTTTAGGGTTTTTTGGGAATGAGGGTTTAGCATTCCTTGGGGTGAGATTTTAGGGTTTCTGGGGATAATGGTTTTGTGTTTTTTTAGGTGGGAGGGTTTATGGTATTTTGGGAATGAGGGTTTTTCTTTTTTGTGCATGAGGTTTTATTGTTTCCTAGGAATAATATTTTCTGTGTTTTGGGGTCAATGGTGTAGGGTTTTATTTCAGGATGAAGGATTCTGGCTTCTAGGGCCTTTTTGATTAGGTTTTTTTGAGTCTTGTGTTTTATGGTTTTTAGGGGTAAGGGCATAAGAAGTTTTTTGGACGTGTTTTAGGATTTTTTAGGGTTATGAAGTTAGTGTCTTCTATGGATATGGTTTTAGGGTTCACTTGTGATAAGGGTGGAATGGACAAGACTCAACTCCAGGAGAATATTTTGGGGCTTAAAAGGAATGTTATGGAAAATTTTATTTGAATTGGATGATCCCCGATTTTGTGAATAAAACACAATGGTAGGAAACAAAAAAAAATATGGGTTCTAAAATGAAATTTAAACGTGGAAAAGGAATGATTCTTATTGTGACACATTTATTAGTAGATAGAACAAAAATAAATGAATCATCATGAAGGAATCATGAATATACAATTATTGGGATCATTAAATAGCATGATAATGAGTTGGTGGTGCTTCTCATATGACAAATGAGTGAACACATGACTTGTAATTCAATTTCTGAAATTTGCAACATATTATGTTTTCATTATAATATATTTTGACTCAATTTTTAGAGATAATCATAAATCCTATGAATTCCCATGATAGTTGCGAGACTTTTTTGATTTGGTCTCTTCACTTTTTTCAAATTTAGTTTCTTTTCTCCATTGTTAGTGACATAGTATTATGTTTGGATAACCATTGGATAGTGGTTCAACAATTAATGATTGTTCATTCTTATACATTTCACTATTCCGTATTCACTTTCTCATTCTATTCTTCTAATGAAGCAACAATTTTTTATTGATGTATTGGTTCCTATATGCATGTTATTCTACATTCTTATAATTAATCTATGAATAATTAAACTTTCCAATATACCTCTCAATTAAAGAATGTATACTCTTCATTCTCAATGTGAAAAAATCAATGCGTAGCAATAATAAAATCAATACTCAATGTAGTGGGTAACATCCCCAAATTTGCAGATCGTGATGACACAATTATCCTATACTATAATGATAGCTCAAATCCCAACATCACATAATATGAACAATTTGGACCATTTTTATTACGATTAATATAATGGTGATGATTAATGTGATTTAGAGGTGGATATTAAATGAATAAGAGATGATAATTCAATTAAAGGGGGATATTAGATTGACATTCCTATTTTTGGTGGGATTATGATTCCATATAGTTTTCATCCATTTTTTTCGGAAATCATCATATTCTTTGACATTAATAATTCTTCCAATGATAATAAATCATATATATCAATTTCTATATTTATGTATTATGCATCTCATTTGTGGGAAAATTTAATGAAACAACACAAATATGACGGGAATGACAAAAAATTCTCATGGAAGGATTTGAAAATTATATTGGGAAGATAATTTATATAGTATAAATATATACTAGAGAATTATATCTAAATTTATATCATTCGACAAGGATATAAATATGTTGATGTGACCATTCAAGAGATTGTTCATATATTGATATAGAGGGAAGGAGAAATGATTTAAATTTTTTTATTTTAAATGATGAAATTTCATATTTTATGGATTTACAAGCATTATGTATAGTTGATAATGTTTAACAATATGGAAATCAATGTGGAAATGTAAATTAGGAACTCAGAGGAAATGGTTCACATAAACATTAATATAGTAACCACTTTTTATAATGGTATTAATTCTAATAAACTTGGTTTTGTTGATATGAAATTTGGAAGTATTAAGATATTGTAAAATGGGATGTAGAAATCTATATAATAGCCAAAAATAATATCCAACCCCATTGAATGTTGGAATCCAAAGTGCATCAAATATCATCAAAATTGACATTTTCAGCAGAATTTTCCACTTAATTGAATTATTACAATAATTGATGTCAAATATATCTAAAAGTAAATCTAATAAGATCAATGTGGTGGTGAATAATCTCATAAATAAATATCATGTTGTTGAATAAGTTGATACGAGTAACATGTTTTTTTATGTAGTGTTTTTCATGTAAAAGTATTCCCTCAAGAAGATCAACGAGAAAACATGTTCCAAACCAGTTTCATAATAGATCAATTATCATCCATGATTATTATTTATATTGGGAACTATAAAGATTTTTTTTCAATGACACTAGTGGATAAATCAATGGTTTCAGATCAAAATTAACATTAGTCAATTAAACTATAATAGATGAACATTTCTATAAAACATGATGAAAAAAATACAGGTATTGATTTTAGTTTCCATGGGAATGAAATATATTCTTGTGGTATTATGTGATATTATTTATATGTATGCTTCTCAAATGTTTTGGTAAGGCCTTTAATGTTTGAAAGGGAATATATATTTTAAGAGAGGAAGAACACATAATAATTTAGAATTTTGAAAAAATATTACACTTTATCCTTTGAATCCATCCATGATTCAATAAAAAAAATTGTTCTAGAAGTTCCCCAAGGATTCCTATTTATAAATAATGATGTAGTATAGAAACACATGCATAATAATTATCCTGGTTTTTCTCAATTTATGATGATGTATTAAATCCATTAAGTGGATACTTTCACTATCTGTTAGATTATTCATTGGAGGAGTAATATCAATAATTTTCCATGTTGATATTCTAATTGTATTTCAATCATTTAGAGGTATTGATGAAAACAATTATCCTATACTATGTGAATAATTAACTACTAAACCGTAATTTTATTGAAATCCTAATGAATAAAAGGATTTACAAAAGATATTGGCGGAATTGATATATCACGGATTTATAATACCAAGCATAATCGCATGTTCTGTTCCACCATTATTTGTGTAGATGAACAGTGTTACGTATCACATATGTATTGATCGAAGGGAAATGTATTATATTACCATCAAATATATGTATCACATTATATATCATGATTATATTATTAATGATTTATATTTGTCTTAAATCATTTCAAAGGTTGATCTTCCTAGTAGAACCGTTCAAGATATACTAAAGAAAATGGATTAATATAAAAAAAATTCAAACTATATGGAATATTATATGAGTGGGTTTCATGCCATTAAACCACTCAAATTATCCTAGTACAATCATGAAACTAAATATTTTGTTGTTGAATTAAATTTTTGGAATTGTTTTAACCAGGTGATAATTTGATTTATAGTAAGGATGTGGACATCCTTGTGGATTATCTTTAGAAGGAATTTTGAATGATGTGATAAAAATTGCTATTTGGAGAGACAAAAATTTGTACGTTATCTTAAATTAATGTGGTGTTTTTAATGTATGTCTTATACAAAGAAATCATAATGGTGGATCAAATAATTGTTCAAGCAATCAAGTCATGTCCTCCCTAAGAATCTATCATAGAACTAATAAGTTTTTAGGGATTTCCATCATTTTAAAATAACTTTTTTTCCAATTTATACACTACTATATAACCCATGACAAAATGTTTCCAAATGGGTTATTTTAGTAGTAAATGGATGCAAATTATGATGTTTAAATCATTATGAAATGAAATTCCATGCACTGGTTTTGGAAACAAAAGTCAATAAAAAATTCATTTCTGTGTAGTATTCATGAAGGAGAAATGGGATTAATATTTTTACCATTAAAATAAAGGGAACAATTTCATATTTAAATTAGAATATGAATGATTCAATGAGGAATTAAAACACATTTTACAAGAAATTTTCTATAATCATTAAATCCCAATATCATTAATCTCGTTATTTGATATTAGAATAGTATTTTGTTCATTCTGAACATCATGAGTTAAAATTTATCAATGTTTAACACAATATGAATTCAAGGAATGTACAATGGGTGTAATTCTAGAAATAATTCTCATTTTGGTCAAAATAAAAAATGTGTATGATATGAAGATGGGATATGAATTATCTTGACGTTATGAATTTATTACCAGTATAGATTCTCAAATTCATCATTTTCATCTTATGAAATATGATTGTCAATATGATATGGAATTCAAAGATAATTTAATCCACTATTAAAATGTGTTTTTGAGGATTATTCTATGCATTATATGTTTTCCTTCAAGAATTATTATTTATGTTTTCTAAATGGTAATTATATGGACTTTTTCCTCTATTAGGATAATAAGTCCGAGATTTTTCTTGTTTTGGATTTAAAAAAATTAGGATTATAATGTATCATTTCTAATGGAAAAGATAAAATAATATTTCCCAATTATTAATTTGAGATGTGGGATATTTCATTGATAAAATAATCATCTCATGCATGGTTTATACACCCAGTTAACTATTTTGGAGCAGCCACGATAATATAATAACATAGATTTAATTATAAATTTTCCAAATACATAATAATAAATTTATCCAAAAAATATTGTTTTCATTAATGGTATTCCATGCATAAATATTTTTTACAGAGAAACTAAATTTCTCATCCATTTTTAGAGGACATTATGTGGAAATTCAGTTTGAGTATTCCTTTAATCACATCCCATCAACCTCAAACTGATGTGAAAATAGATGTTACTAATCATACATTGGAAAACATTTTATTAACATTAGTGAACAATATAATGTGATCATGGGATATACATCTTTCACAATACTAATCTACATAAAATTGATCTCCAAGTGCTACCACACAACATTCTCCATTTAAAGGGGTTTATGTAATCAATTGGACAACTATTCTATAATTTTATTCATTTCAAAATTATAGTAATGTGAATATTGATGTATATAAGAAGGAATTGTAGATTATGTATATTCCTGAATCTATTCGGGGTCAAATAAAAAAGTGTAATGAATGATATAAGATGCAACCTTACAAGATTTGGAATAGTTACACATTGAAAACGAGGGACAAAGTGAGGTATTACCATCATAATAATAATTATACATAATATAAGGAGATTCATATTGTAATATAATATGATCATCCATACAAGAAACATCAACAAGTGGAAAACAATTACTCTAATATCAATTTTCCAGATGATTTTCGTAGAGTTTTTGTAACATTAATAATTGAGGATTTCTCTCCATTCAATGATTAATATTATACCATTTATTTGAGGTAATATCCCCACATACATTAAAAGGATGATATGATCCGTTTTCAATCCATAGAGAATATGTTTTGTATTGATAATAATTTTACAGAAACTTTTTATTAGAATTGAACAATACTGTACATTTTGGAATATAACACAATGGTGTGCGACAAAAGACTTATTTTTGGAGAAAAATGACTTATCCAAATGGAAAATGAACTAAATTAATAGAAAAACCATAATGTGGATAGATAACCTGGAGAAAATTTCCATTAAGAATGAATATTGGTACTTTATTTAGTGGATTCATTAATTATAATGGGACATTTGTTTTGTTTTCTTTTTATATGACATTTAAGTAACTCCATGCCTTGTAATTATATTAGAGTCATTACATTTTATTAATTTTTATTCATAATAATTTTTTACTCATTTTTAATTTTTGAACATGAATCATATGATTTATTAATCTTCTTGTGAAAATTTCTTACATTATCATCTCCCCTTTCCATAAAATTGGCAGATCATCTCTATTAATGGTGACTTAGTCATTATACATGATGAAACCTTTTTCGGTTGAATTACCTTAATCAACATCCATTAAAATAAATTTCCATATTCAATATTCACATTATCATTTCTTGATTTTAAATATCCATTAGAGGGTATACGTAATTTTTTTAGTGATTTTTTTAAGGATTATGGTTTAGGTATTTTTTTATGAATTGTGTAGGATTTTCTAAGGCTCAGGTTTTGTGGTTTTCCAAAGAAGATGTTTTTGGGTTTTATGATGCTATTATTTTAAGGGTTTATGGAACTGGGGGTTTGGGTTATTTGTGGATGATGTTGTATGATTTTTTATAGGTGGGTTAACTTTGTTTTGGGGATGTGGAATTTGTGTTTTCTAGATGATGGTGTATGGTTTTTTAGGCTGGTGGTTTTGTTTTTTATTTTTATTTGTGTGTTTGAATATATTTTGGGTAGAGTGTTTATGGTTTTTTGGGGATAAGGGTATATGGTTTTTTGGCGATTAGGGTTTTTTGTTTCATGGGGATGAGGCATTAGGGTTTTTTTGGGAAGAGGGTTTGGGGTTTATTTGAAAATAACTATATAGGGGTTTTTTAGGATTAATGTATATTGTATTTTAGGGATGGTGGTTTAGTTTTTGTTTGGTGATGTGGGTCAATGATTTATAGATATTGGGGGTTTATTGTTTTTTTGATATGGGTGTAAGATTTTGTATAGGCTAGAGGACTAGGGTTTTTTAGGTTTTGAAATTTTGATTTTTTTGGATGATGGTTTATGGTTTATTAGTTATGAGTTTTTTTGATATTTTTTGGCTGAATCTATGGGGTTTTAAGGCTTATAATTTCATGTTATTTTCATAGAGGGTTTAGAGTATTTTAGGGGTTTGGATATTAATTTTATTGGAGATGAGCGAATAGGGTTATTTCAGTCTAAGGCATTGGGGTTAATTGGTGATGAGGAATTTGGGGGGGGGGGGTGAGCTGAGGGTTTAGGGTTTATTAGGGGTGGGGGTTTACTATATATTTGGGATAATGGGTATAGTTTTTGTCTGGATAAGGTATTATGATTTAATGAGGATGAGGGTTTTAGGATTTTTGGGTTTATGGTTTGTGATTTTTTAGTCTCAGAGCATAGGGTATTTATTGTTGTGGGTTTATAAATTTTTGGGGATACCAAATTGGGAATTTTGGAGAATAATGATTAATATTTTCTTGGAATGTATCTTTTCGGTGTTTTGGGACCAATAATATTATTTTTTGAGGATTATGTTTTTTGGTTTTTTTGGTATTAGGGTTTTTTGATCATAGGGGATTTGGTTTTAACGTTTTTTGATGAAGAAGGTTCAAATTTTTTGGGGGATGAAGGTTTTTGTGTTTTGAGGGGTAAGGGATTTTGGTTTTTTTGTTGATGAGGGATTACAATTTCAGAGAATGAGGGATTGCGATTTTTGGGGGATTGTTATCTTGTGTTTTCTAAGGCTGAGAGTATAATTTTTTTGGTAGTAAGTGTTTATAGTTTTTTGAGTCCAAAATTTTGGATTTTCTAGATATGTAGGTTTAGTGTTTTTTAGACAGTGTGTTCAAGGTATTTATCAAATCAGTATTTTTTTTCTAGTGAATAATTTATTAGAATATTTTGGGATTCATGTTTTGGGGATTTTTGGTAGTGGGATTAAGGTTTTTTGAGATAAGGTTTTATGGATTTTTGGGTTGAGGGAATGGGGATTTTTATGGAATAAGGATTATATTTTTACTAATGATGGATTCTATTTTTTGGGCGGATGGTTTAGTTTTTTTTAGGGATGTATATTTTTGTATTTTAATGATATTTATTTAGGGTTTTTTTGGGGTTATGAGATTCGATTTTTTGGGGATTGGGGTTTTAAGAGTTGAGTTATTTGGGGTGAAGGTTTATAATTTTTTGGGGTTGAGGTGTTAGGGTTGTTTTGGTGTTGGAAGATTTGGGATATTTAGGGTCGAGGGTAGGGTTTTCGAGGATGGGGGTTTCATAGTGTGTTGGGTTTAGGGTATTAGGATAATTGGGGCTTATGGTTTAGGGTTTTGGGGGGATTATGGTTCAGAGTTTTTTGGGGATGATTGTTTAGTATTATTTGGAGGGATTATTGTTATTCAGGGATGATGTTTTATGGTTTATTGGTAGTGGTTTTTTTTTGTATTAGTGGTTATGGGCTTTGGGTTTTTTTGGTTGCAATTATACATATTTTTAGCCAAATGGTTTGCAGTTTTTGGATATCATGTTATTGGGTTTTTTTATATCTAATGGTTTTTGGATATTTGGCGATTTTGGTGTATTTTTTTTTGTGATGACAGTTTACGTTCTTTTTGGGATGATGAAGTGTGTTTTTTTTGGGATTAGGGATTATGATTTTTTAGGGATGTGGGTTCAGGGATCTTTTTGGATGGGTGTTTAGTGTTTTCTAGGGATGACGGATATTGTTTTTTTAAAGGGTTTTTGGTATTTTCGGGTTAATTGTTTACGGTTATTATGGATATTGGTATAGGTATATTTGTAATGGGGTTGAAGGTTTTTTTGAAGCTGAGGGTTTATGGTTAATTGAGGAATAATATGTATGTTTATCTAGGGCTAATGTATTAGAGTTTTTTATGGCTATTGGATTTGGGATTTTTTATAAGTGTTTTTGGTTTCTTAGGGATGAGAGTTCACAGATTTTTTGGATGATGGTTTATGAGATTTTTCAGGATACATGTTTATTATTTTTTTCAAAATGTTGTTTTATATTTTTTTGGCATTATGGGTTAAATTTTAATTGGTATTTTGGGTCTATGGTTTTTTCGGGCTAATGGTATATGGTTTAGGGTTTTATATAGATTAGGGTTTATGGTTTACTAGGGATAATGATTCACTGTTTTTTAGGGATGATGGATTAGAGTTTTATATTGTTGAGGGTTTATAATTTCCTAAGGATGTTTTATTAGGGTATGTTGGTGATAATGTTTTAGGATTTATTTGTGCTAATTTTTTAGGGTTTCTTTTCGGATGAGGGTTTCAGGTTTATTTTCAATGAGTTATTACTATTTTTGGGGTTGAGTGTTAGGGTTTTATGGGGATTAATGTTTATGATTTTCTAGGGATGAGTCTTTAGTCTTATTTTGGGTAGAGGATTATTTTTTTTTGGATGAGGGTTTAGGGGTTTTTTTGATAGAGGGTTTTGGGTTTTGGGGGCTGAGGGTTTTTGAATTTTGGGGAAATAGGTTCTAGGTATTTCGTTTTTGAGGTTTTGTGGATAAGAGAATTATGTTTTAATAATCTTGAGGATTATATTATAAACAATTTTTGTTTAGATGACTTAATGTTTTCTCAAGCTCTAGATTTATGATTTTTTGGGGCTGGGGTTTTAGATATTTTTTCGGGATAAGTTTTACATGTTTTTTTGGGATTGAGGTTTGGGATTTTTGGGGGCTGAGGGATTTGGATTTTTTGAGGCTGAGTTTTTATTGTTTTTGGTTCAATGTGTTTATGATTTTTTGGGGGGATATGATTTATGGTGTTTTGGGATGATGGATTTAGTTTTTTGGGAAAATTAGTTTTATGTTTTTTGTAGTTAATGGTTTCATGTTTTTTGGAGGTGGGTGTACAGGTTAATCTAGTGATCCAGGTTTTCGGGATTATAAATCATATGCGTTTACTGATTTTTTTGGCATTGTTGTTTATGGATTATTATGGGTAAGGGTTTATCTTTTTTTTGGATTAGTTTTAGTGTATTTGGGGGATGATGGTTTAGGGGTTTTTGGGATAAGGGATTTGGGTTTTGGGGAAATATATATTATGTGTTTTTTATGAGGGAAAGTGGTTTTTTAGGATCAGGGCTAGGATTTGTTAGGGATAAAGATCATGTGTTTTCCATAGTTGATGATTGAGGGTTTTTTGGCTGAAGGTTTTGGAGATTTTGAGGATAAGGGTTTAGAGTATTTTAGTGTAGATGGTTGAGAGTTTTTTGGGATGAGGGATGAGGGGTGTTTATGTGATGGTTGGGGGTTGGGTTCTTTTGTAATGATTGTTTAATGATGTTTGGGGATAAGGGATTTTTTAGGGATGAAAATTTAGGGTTTTGGGGATGAGAGTTTTGGGTTTTTTTGCGATTTTAGATTAATTTTTTCTAAGGTTATATAATTTTTTTGTGGATATGGTTTTATGGTTTTTTAGTTGAGTGTGTAAGGATTTTTTTACATGAGGGTATAATCAATTTTTCGAATGAGGGTATTAGATTTTCTATTTCATCTGATTTTGGGTTTATAGAGAGAATGGAAACTGGTTTCGGGGGATGAGAGTTTTGTGTATTTTGGTTCATAGGGTTTAATGTTTTTTGGAGTGAGTGTTTTGGGATTTTTTAGATGAGTGTTATTGGATTTATTTAGGGATGATTGTTTATATTTTTCTGGGATGAGGGTTAATGGTTATTAGAGATTATGGATTATGGTTTTCTGGTGATGAAAAATTAGGTTTTTTATGGATAATGGTTAAGATTTCTTTTGTGGCTGTGGTTTTTGGGTTACATGGGAATTATGTTTTACTATTTCATCAAGATAATGTCTTAGGGTTTCTATTAAACTATGATATATGGTTTTTTGTGGATGGAAACTAAAGGATTCATTAGCCCTTGGATTTTGGTTTTATTAGACATTACTGTTTACAGTTTGTTGGGGACGAGTGTTTTATGTCTCATGGGAATCAGTGAATACTTTTTTGGGGATGAGGGATTGTATTTTTATCTATCTTCAGGTTTAGAGTTTTCTAGACATGAGTGTTTAGGGTTATCTAAGGATGAGGATATAGGCTTTTCATAGTAATAGGGGTTTTGGTTTTTTTGGGGTGGAGGGATTAGTGTTTTTATGGATAAAGTATTATGGGTATTGGCGGATCAGTGAATAGGTCATTTGGATTTTTGGATATAGTATTTTTGGGGATGTTGTATTGGAAGAATTTAGAGCTATGGATTTATCATTTTTTCAGGCTCAGAGTTTAGTATTATGATAAGGTCGTGGTTTTATTTTTTTTTCGAATGAGGGTTATTGTTTTTTTGGACGAGGGATTCTGATTTTTTTAGGGATAGAGATTTATTTATTTTTGGGGCAACCGTTTAGGATTTTTTGGGAAGGGGGTTCTGGTTTTTTCGGGCTTATGGTTTTGGTTTTTTTTGGGATTAGGGTTTAGTGTTTCTTGGGGCCGAAGATTTCATATATTTGGGTAAAAGGGTTTTGAGTTTTCTGGGGATGAGGGATTAGGGTTGTTTAGAAATGTCGGTATTTTTTGGATTTGTGAAGATATGGATTTTTGGGTTATGATTTTTGGGTATTTATGGGTAAGGGTTTAGGATTATTATGGATGAGGGTTTAGGGTTTTTGGGGATGATGGTTAAGTGTTTTTTTGGATATTGGTTTTTTTATAGATAAATGATTATTG
The DNA here is from genome assembly GCA_963277665.1 of Viscum album. NCBI lineage: Eukaryota > Viridiplantae > Streptophyta > Magnoliopsida > Santalales > Viscaceae > Viscum > Viscum album. The sequence continues at coordinate 1,802,358,522 of OY728164.1, forward strand.
TTTCAAGGGGGTTAGGGTTTATATTTTTTTGGTTATAAGGGTTTTGGATTATTTGGAATGAGGTTTGTGGATTCATGGTTAAATGTGTTAAGGATTTTTTGGAGAAGTGGCTTGAGGGTTTTTAGGGGTTGAGGGTTTCGGGTGTTGGGTTGATGGTTTAGAGTTATATGGGGAATATTGTTTATGTTTTTTTAGGGATGGGGTTTGAAATATTTTTTGGGATGAGGGTTGAGTCTTTATTGTGGATGAGTGTTGAGGGGTTTTTTTAGAGGTTTTATGGGTTTTGAGGTTGTGGGATTTTTTGGGGTAGAGGGATGATTTTTTTGTGACAAAGAGTTGATGGTTCTTTTAGGGATAAGGAATGATAATTTTAATGTCGATGGTTGTGGAAATTCTGGAGATGAGGGTGAATTGTATTTTTAGGGTTAATTTTTGAGGTTTTTCTGTGAATAGATTCGATTGTTTTTAGATTAGAGAGTTGATGGGTTATAAGTGTTATGTATAAATGGTTTTTATGGATAAGGTATGGGGGTTTTCTCTGAAAGTGGGTTGAACTTTATTTAGTGATGGGGATTTACAATTTTTTAGTTATGAGGGATTATTGTTTCATTGGAATAATGCTTATGGTTTTCTATAAAGGAGTATTTAATGATATTTTTGGTTGGGGGTATTGGGTTTTTCGGGTGTGTGGATTTATTATTATTTTTTTGTGTGTTAATGTTTTTTTTGTGTTGGGACATAGGGTTACATGGGAACGAGTGATTTGTTTTGTTAGGGATGATATTTTTGGGTTTTTTGGTGTGTGGTATCATAATATTTTGGGGGATAGAGATCATGTTTTTTTAGATAAGATTTTTTAGTTTATAGGGATAAGGCTTTGGGATTTTTTGTTGAGTTTATAGGGTTTTTAGGGAAGAGGGTTCAGTTTGTTGGCTATGAGGGTTCATGGTTTATTGTGCCTATGTATTCATGGTTTTATTGGATCACTAATCATGGTTTTTTGGGCTTGATGGATCACCCTTTTATAGGTATGATGGTACCTATTTTTTTTTTAATGTCAGTTATAAGTCTTATATGAGGGTTTATTGTTATTGTGGTTGAGGGTTCAAGGTTTTTTGGGATGAGTGTTCAGGGTTTTTAGTATAAGGGTTAAATGTTTTTTTGGGGATGAGTGATCTATGTTTTTAGGATGAGGGTTTAGGGTATTTTGGGGATAAGGATTTAGTTTTTATTAAGGCTTATGGTTAAGCGTTTTTTTCAGGTTAATGGATGAGGTTCTTTTCAGGATTACGGAGGAGGGTTTTCCTAGAGATAATAAAATGAATAACCTATTACAGAAGAAAATTATTTTACGCAACATCGCATTTTAAAAATCTCTTTCATTTTTTAGATCATCCCAATTTTCTTTGAGGGGGAGGTTATATTCTATATATAGTCAGTGGGTATACCTATTCCCCCTATTTTAGGATCACAAGTCACTGTTCTTAGTCCCTCGTAGCTTGATATCCCCAACCAGGTGGACCATGATCCGCCCCTAGTCCATTGACGAAAGAAACTTTTGATGGATAAACTCCCACCATGTACCACATTCTCTCCTATATATAGGTAATAAATCTAGAATATTCTTGGTCTTGTGTGATGTATATATCTATGGTGCTATCTATTCTATCCCCTGACATTAAAGAAGCACCAGACTTCTTCATGTAGACTTTGGCTTCTTACAACAACTCAGATAAGATACAATTGTTCCTCTTCTAGGAGATTCTAAAAAAATTTCAGTTTGGATCAGTAATATAGTGTCCCAGAGATTAAAAATATGTTATTATGTCATATTGACTTCCTGTAATGACTTATAAAGTGTTTTGTTTCAATATAATTGTTCTATCAGTCGATGGAGGTTAAAGCTTTCACACAAGTCAACATATGTCAATTAAGGCGAGTACATCCCTCAAACTATGGTGTAGTGAATCTTCGTGGTCTTCCTCTTCTCATAAAGAAAATTTATTTTCAAATTAATATTGGGAACATACATGGTGAGTTCCTTTGCATGGATGACTGGACCCTCTATCTTCAAAAATCTACAGCGTCCAGGATTTGCATCACGTTATATCTCTCTTCCCCTCTTCCATCATATATTATTATTTGGGTTGATGTCTTGATTTAATAGAGGTAGAATTGTTTTCTTTTAAAACCCAATATTTTTTGTATATTCACCTCCATGACAACAAATTTTCATATTAAATAAAAGTGGCATCAAATCAGGATCTATCACATCAACCTAATCTCTTAATCGGTATTGGATATTCATCCCAGTATATCGGGGAAGTGTGGATATTTGATACTACATGTTTAGTGCCCAGTAGGTATGGTGATTATTCTTCAAAGATTCTCATGGATTTATCCTCTCCTCATTGGACAAGTTCCCAAGGATAGTAGTTCCCACCACTAATCTTTACACTGATCTTCTTCTTTTCCAACCAATGATAAGCAATTTCCTCCATCCTTCCTATTACAATAATGATCTCAACCCCATGAAATACCAAAATATGGTGGGAAGGATATTTTTCACTATATATCATCCATTTCTTCTTCTCCCTCACAAGATATTTTTCCTTCATCCTTCTCCCATATAATGATCTAAAATAAGTATAGAATATTATTTCATGCTCAAGAAAACACGATCATCAAATCTTGAGAGTGATATATACAACCCTTAATAGTTGATGGGAGGGGCCCACACTCCTCCTTCCCTAGAACTATCCCATAATTATGTACACTCCAAATGTCGTTCCAATATGATTTTTTATTGAACATTATCTCATGTAATGATCCTCACAATTCCATGCAAAAAATCTAGGTATATATAGTTCCAATGATCTTCATCATCATAAGTAATGGTTTGGGTAGAGTGGAATGAGTGGTGATTATAATTCTCTCCAAGGAGAAATACAAAAACCACAAGACTCTTTTTGTCATACTCAAAAAAAATTCATAAATGATTTTTGATTACTATAGTATGATGGGAATTAACTCTTTTATGTGTGATGAAGCCATAAATCACCATATCTATATTTTATATGAATCATTATTCTTAGTGCAGAATCATGATTCTTCTAATTATGACAATTCTATTAAAATCGAACAAGGATATTCATAATACTTCTTATTATTTATTTATGTTATGTATGAAACTAATTTTAGGAGTATCCTATGGTGTGATGTTGATGATTTTAATCCAGGGTATTCATCCTCTTATGTTATAGGAAATTTTAACACAATAATTGATAATTATGAGAATAATGGTGGAGGCCTGTGCCCTTGGAGAGTCTGAATGGATTTTCTTCATTTTCATCTCATAAGGGTTTCCGCGATCATGGGATATTGGTAGAGTTAAATGGTTTATCATATCATATGTGTTCTATTTACCGATTATCCCCTTATAATTAATTTCATGTCTTTAATTGATGGAAGTGGACACTTATTCTTATCTAACTGGGGGCCACAACCCTGCACGTACCATCAAGTGGTTCCAGACTCTTGAAAAAACCTATTCAGGTTTTTTTAGATCATCATAAACAACAAGGAAATTCATCTAATGTAAATCATATCTAAATGGTCTTACTCTTAGATCCCTAATAAATGCCCTATATGCCAAAAGAACTGATATATACCATTTGGAAACCAATTTGGAAGGTTAGTGGAACGACAAGGCGTTCACGACATTCAATATCAAAAAATTATCCCTCATTAATGATATTGTCACATGAGTTGATACTCCTCAATAAGTCTAGGTCCACCTCACTAAGTGACCTGGAAATGAATGTATGGTTTATTCATGCATGTTTAAAAAAATTATGCCACAGAGTCTCAACAATCATTTCACTGGAGGATGGTTCATACTGTGGTGGTCCAGAAGGTATTAGAGGTTTGGTTTAACTCCAACATCCAACCCTAACTTCATTTCTATAACCCACCCCTAAAAAAGGGATACTCGATTAAACATGACTACATCATGATATTATTTATATCATGTGTTATTTTCTCTTATTGACATAGTCTTCAATAATAATCTAGATGAGGACGATGTTGAGATGACCTATATCCCTCAATCATGAAATATCTCTTGGAATAGATGGTTTCATGGGATCTTTTTATATTACATATGGTGACAATATCTACACTGATCTAGTTGGAATTATCTAAGAATTCTATTATGTTCAGTCTCTTCCATGTGTCTCATATTCTAGCACGATCTTCCTTATTTCAATTCTGAAAAACCCATAATAATTATGAAATTTATGGCCCAAAAGCATGTGAATAATTACCTATTAATTGTTGGTTCTATCTTCAATAAAATTATTTTTCAATTTATTAATTACTATATTTTAGGATAATAGTATGGTTTCCTAATGGGATGATTCATAAAATGAGCAATTATTATAGATCATGAATTGGATGGAAATATTAAAAAAAGATTGTGGGATAAAATATCATTATGAATATATACATTGAAAATCCTATGGTATACATTATTAGAATATTGTCCTCAAAATTATGGATCATAAGTGTTTCTCAACCTATGTGGTTGACATGTTCTTTTGATTAAATTTATCAAAAAAATATTCAATTAAAACTAAGGGAATGAAATATATATTCTTCAATGTGGAAAGAAGTGTGAAGACATGTGACACATTATCTCTTAGTTTCTTTCAGATGTTGCATGGTATTCTCAACATGTTTATAACATCAACCATTAAACATGGAAACACAAATCAATTACACTATAATCACAACATTGGATGTGGCTCCCACCTGCTATTTGATTATGGAATGGTGTTTGTTTCAAGTTATTTTAAATGAATATTATTGAGATAAATAACATCATGGAGGAATATAGTATTTGGAGTGAAAAAATTATCAACCATGATATGTGTCGTGTATTTTTCAAAAGATCCAATCTAGAAATAAATGAAACAATATGAGTCCAAATATGGTATTTATATAATAATATTCACCATGGATTACATTTGTTCTCATACTAGAAAAGGTAGAATCTATATATTCCACTTAGAGGGTATTTTTGATAGGATCTCAAAACACAATAAAATTGGAAAAACTAGAATATATCATTCAAAGGAATAATTAATCATATCAACTATATTATAAAAAACATCCCCATGAACATTCCTTATTCATCAATGTTCCCAAGCCAATCATCAATTATATATGAAACCAAATGAAGTCATTCAGTTTGACCATAGTCAGATTGATGATTCCTTTAGGATTTCAAGAGATAACATGAAACACTTATTAACAATGTGACATTAATGTGGGGAATGTTTTCGATGTGGTGAAATATCTAAAAGGAAGGACATATTGTGATTCCTTTGATGGTCACTCCATGTGGGGATGGTTCGTGCCTGATAGATATGGTATGGACTTGAGTGCGTGATAAGGAAAACCATCTTATCTATGAATAACACTTAAAGACCATATTACTACTCTTCATAAATAACTATGATGGTTGGTTTTGTGTGGTGATATATCATTATATAATTAAAACTAGTATAATGTAGTTTTTTAAAAAAAATTTCCAAATATGATGTTGTCCTTCAGACAATCTAGTCCCCATCCTTCTTTCATCTAGGCTGTTTTGGACAACAACTAGAAAGGGATGTCTAATTGTATCAGTGTGGGGGATATTAAAAACACTTGTGTATTCACCATATCAACAATGGAAAACTTATCATATACGGATTACATGATCACTCTATAGGTTTATCAAAATATTGATTCATGTGGTAGCCTCATCTCATGCAACTAGATACAAGATAATTTCATCTTCTGGAAGGGAGAGTAAGGAACCATGCATTACCCACGGATGAAACAGTCAAATCCAAAGGTCTTCACCTAGATTATATGCAATCATACTTACAGATTAATAAGGATTCACCAGTCAGGAAAAAAAATTTAAATGAAAATGGAATATGAGTACATGGACTTCACTTTGTGAGTTCACTAGATTTACATTAAAGTTGGTTTCTTTCAAAAAGTTTTTAAATATATTGTTTTGTGGAATGAGTTATAATAACCTTGTGAATAAGGAGTGTATGCTCCTCTTTGCTGCTGGTTGTTGGAGTATATGGGAATCAAGGAAAAAATCACTACACAATGAATCCTCGATTTTGGATAGAGAAATTATTATGAGTGAAAAATTAAAATCCATGGATTTCTATCATAATTAAATCATGGAAGGAGTATCCTTAACTATGAGATATAATTGAATATAGGTTCCCTTACCCCTCCTCAATCCCCTCCCCCATCGGCACTAGATTATGTTGAATCCTCCTAGTTATGGAATCCTGCTGAGATATGATGGATCATGCAAATATGATTCCATGAGGGGGGTGATGATCTTTGAAATACATATGGGTCAGGGGTTCTTTCATTCAACATGTTATATGGACATGGAAATTAATATTTGAGGTGGAAAAATTATTTCTTGGTTACCTTTAGCTTTTACATGATCATTGTATCTCATTGAGTATGGTGGATAACGCCTATAAGATTATATGAAACTATATAAAACGTCTCACTTCCACCCCATGAAATATTTTAAATCTCATTCTAAAATATCAAACAATTATCAATAAAGGTATTGAGATTTTCTATATATGGAGTGAATGTAAAAGAGTTTCCAAGTCACTCACATTGAAGGATACTGAGGAATCCACCTTCATTAACAATTTGTGTGTAGTTATCCTTACTCCTATAATTATGAAGCTAGTTATCAGGGACACCTATGGTCTCCACTACTATAGACACCCTAATTAGTTTTGCATATTCTTCCCTTCCCCATCAGTTCTAATAAAATCCATATTTATGTTTTTGAGAGGGCAGTGATTTTTTTATTTGGGTTTTAGATTATTTTGGGGATGTGGGTTGGCTATTTTTTTGGGGATGTGGAATAAGGTTTTTTTATAACGATTTATGTTTTTTTGGTTTAGGGTATAGTGTTTAATAAGTTTGAGGGGGTAAATATTTTTGGGGATAATGGTTTGGAGTATTTTGGGTATGATGGAGCATCATTTAATGTGCCTCGAGGTTTATGGTTTCTGGGATGAGACTACACTATTTACTGGGTATTATGGTTGAGGTTATTTTTATAAATGAGGGTTGATTGTTTTTTAGGGTTGAGGATTGTTTGTTTTTTAGGGATGAATGTTTATGGATTTTTAGAGGTGATTGTGGAATATTATTTGGGTTTAAGTGTTTATTGTGGATGATGGTCGAGGTTTTAAAGGATTTTGGGTTTGTGGATTGAGGTTTTTTGGGTTTGAGGTTTGATTTTTTTTATGAAGTGGATTGAGTGTTCTTTGGGATCAAGAGTTGAAGGTTTTTTAGGGATATAGTTTTTTGGGTTTTTAGGGCTGATGGATATGGGTTTTTTTTAGATCTATATTGATGAATATTTGGATGAGTGTTCATAATTTTTTTTGGACAAGGTTAAATGATTTTTTTGGGGAATAGTGTTAATGGGTTTTTTTTACCCAGTATTGTGTTTTTTCGGGATATGTTTTGAGGTTTTTTAGGGCTTGAATGTTTACAGTTTTTTGGGATGAGTATTGAGAGTTTCATTGGAATGATTTTAGAGTATTTTTTGTTTGATGGTTGAGGGGGTTTTCTGGTCAGTGTAAGACACTTTATTGGGAATGAGTGTTGAGGTTTTTTGGGGATATGTTTGGAGGGTTTCATGTGAATAACGTTTGACCGTTCCTTGAAGCTGATCGTTGATGATTTTTTAGGGAACACAGATTAAATTATTTTTATAGATAATGATATTTATTATCCATGGATGAGTGTTTTGTATTTTTTTTTGTGCTGAGGGTTTACTATTTTTATGGATAAGAGATTGTGTTTCTTTAGATTGAGGAGATAGAGTTTTTTATGGCTAAGTGTTTAATGATGTTGGATATAATGGATTAGTATTTATTGGGTTGAGGGATAGTGTTTTTTGGGAAGGATTTTAAGGGGCATTAGTGGATGTGGAATTAATGTTTCTTAGGGATAACATTTTTTATTTTTTGGTACATGAGCTTTTATTATTTTTGGGGATGATGGTTTAGGAGTTTTAGTGCTAAGTGTTGATTTCATTTTTTTGAAGAGGGTGTTGGTTTTTTCACTAATGGTTTGTGGTTTTATGGTTCATGGATGAGGGTTTTCTGGTTATGAGTGTTGAGTTTTTATCTGGGATAAGGGTTGAAGTTTTTTGTGGATGATGGTTGATGGGTTTTTACTACTAACATATGTGGGTTTTTGGGTTCGAGGGATGAGAGATTTTTTGGGATGAGGGTTTAGGTTTTTTTTATGTGGGTTTTGGTTTTTAAGGTGATGTGGTTTTAGAAATTTTTAGGAGTGGGATTAATGATTCTCAGGATGAAGGATGGTGGTTTAATGGGAATAATGGATTTGGGTTTTTTAATGATGTGGGTTTATAGACTATTTAGTTGATAAGGGTATGGGTTTTTTAGAGATGGGGGATAAGATTTTTTGAGGATGTGGTTTGAGGGATTTTTGGAAGATGAGTGAAGTGGGATTTTTGAGGATGACTGTTTATGATTTTTTTGGGATGTTGATTTATGATTTTTTGGGGATGAGAGTTAATGAAAATTTTTGGCAGTGGGGGTTTAGCTTTTTTTGAGGAATGAGGGTTTGTAGTTTATTGGGTGTAGGGGTTTATGGAATCATGGTGTTGAGGGTTTTGGATTTTTTTGAATAAGGTATTAGAATATATTTGTCCTAAGAGAATGTATTTTCTATGTTTGAGGGTCCCTAGTGATTTTGGGATGAGGGTATTCGGTTCTATTGGGCCTGATAGGTAATGGTTTTTGGGGATAAGGATTTATGGTTTTTGTATGTGGTTTTCATTATTTTTAGCGAAGATGGTTATATTTTATTTGGATGATAATATAAGGTTTCTAGGATATTTGTTTAGGGTTTTTGGGTATGAGGGTTTAAGATTTTTTGGGATGAGGGCTTAGGGGTTTTTGAGAAGAAAGAGATTTTCTAATTTAAGGATGATTCTTTAGGGTTTGGGGATCTGGGTTTAGGGTTTTTGAGGATGATTGTTTAGTCCATTTTTGATATTATGGTTTTTTTGTGATGAGTATTTATAGTTATTCGACATTGATGGATTACAATTTTTTGGGATTTCTGTATAGAGGGTTTTGGAATGATGGTACATGAGTATTATTCATGAGGGTTAAAGGGTTTTATGGCTTAGGATAAATGGTTTTTTAGGCTGGGGGTTTATAATTTTTTAGACTGATGGTTTGGTGTTTTGAAGGGATGACTGATTATGGATATATTGTGATGAGAATATAGGGGTTTTGGGCATGAGGGTGTCTGGGTCTTGATGGGATGAGGGCTTCAGATTTTTCTGGTAGAGGGTTTACAATTTTTTAGTGTAGATGATTTTGTGGTTTTGTTTGGTGAGGATTTTTGGGTTACTGTGGATGAGGGTTTAGGGTAATTTGGGGTTATGGGATTTCTGTTTTTGGATTGTTGTGTAGGATTTTTTTTTGGAAAAAACTGATTATTAATTTTTAGGGATGTGTGTTTATTGTTTTTAGTGGCTATGAGTTCGGTGCATATTGTATATGAGGTATTAAGGCTTTCAAGGTTTGATGGATTAATGTTTTCTAGGGTTGAGGGTTTTGTGGTTCTGGGGTTATGTGTTTAGTTTTATTGTGTATGGGGTTTTAGATTTTTTTGGGGGATGAGTACTTAGGGTTTTATGGGGACGACAGTTTAAGGATTTTTGTGGATAAGGGTTTTGCATTTTCATAGATTAATGGTTGAAAAATTTATATGGTTTAGGGTTTAGGGTATTAAATGGATAATGGATTTTGGTTTTTTAAGATATGTGTTTACAACTTTTTTTCTTGATGTTATAGGGTTTTATGGGGCAAGGATTTTGGTTATTATGGGGATATGTGTTTTTGTTTTTATTGGGATGAGGGTTTGGGTTAATTTCTGAATGATGGTTTAGGGTTTTTTATGGATGAGCATGTCAATATTTTTTGAATAGTGGTTTGTTTTTTTGAAGATAAGGGATTATGTTTGTTTTGGATGAGGGTTTAAAATTTTTGGGGATGGGTGTTTATGGTTTTTTTTGTGGAAATGTGTTTATGGATTTATGGAGGTGGGGGTTTAGTGTTTTCAATGTAGTGATGGATTACGTTTTTCTAGGCATAAGGGTTTATGGATTTTTAGGCCTCATGTTTAGGTGTTTTGGGGATGATTGATTTGGTTTCTATGTTGTTGATGGTTCATATTTTTTTTGGTTGAGGGTTTATGAATTTTTGGGAAAGTGGGTTTATTTTTATTCTTTTTGAATGTTTATGATTTTTGTGGATATGCGATTATGGTTTATTCCACTAAGTGTTTTGGGGTTTTAGGGAAGAGGGTCTAGTTACTTTTAGTAAAGAGGGTTTACGGATTTAATGGGAAGAGAGATTTTTTTTTTGGGACTGATGTTTTTGGGATTTTTAAGGAGGATAGTATAGGGTTTTTTGGATTAGGGTTTTGGGTATTGGGGGATGATATTTTAGAGATATTGGGGTCATGGGTTTAGTTTTTTTGGGGGCTTTAGTGTTTCGAGTTTTTATGGCTTAGGGTTTATGGTTTTTATGGATGAGAGTTTAGGGTTTATTTAGGCTGTGGGATTATGTTGTCTTGGGGATGAGGGCTTTTCTTTTGTTGGGGATAGGGGTAAATGGTTTGTTGGGGTTGTGGGGATAAGGATTATTGTAGATTAGGGATAAGGGTTTTGTGGGGAAAATTGTCAAGAGTTTTATTGTATTGAATGTTTAGTGATTTTGTGTGATGATGGTGTAGTGTTTTTTGGGGATGAGGGTTTATGGTTATTTTTGGATTTTAGTTTAGGGTTTTATAGGGAGGTGGGTTTATGGTTACTTTGTGCATATGGTATAATGTTTTTTTTGGGATGAGTCATTATGGTTGTTTAGGGCTGAGGATTGAGTATATTTTTGGGTTTCACAATTTATGTTTTCATAGGCTTGAGGGTTTATGTTTTCAAGGGATAAAAGTTTTAGGATTTATTTTATTTGAATGTTTTTGGATTTTTATGGAATTAGGTTTAGAGTTTCTTTTTGGTTTTGATGGTTTTAAATTTTTTGGGGAAGAAAATTTGGGGTTATTTGGTGCTAATCGTTTGAGGTATTTTGGGACTACGGGATTGGTGTTTTTTTTGTGTTAAGGGGTTTTGAGGAATTGGGGAATGATATTTAGTGTTCATTTGGTGTTGAGGGTTTATGTTTTCTATAGCTATGGGTTTCTATTTTTTTGGTGATGGGTCCTCGACATTTCGTAGTGGGGGTTTAGGTTATTTTTTAGGTGCATGATATATGGTTTTTTGGGGATGAGGATTTATGGTTATTTTGGTTTAGGGTTTATTATTTTTTAGGGATAAGGCTTTAACATTTTATCAGATTTTTTGTTTATGTGTTTTTTGGGGATGATTGTTTAGGGTTATTTTTAGCTGAGGGTTTAGTGTTTTTGGAGGGTTAGGGTATATAATTTTTCTAGGATCTTGGATTTTGGTATTTGGGGATGATATTTAAGGGTGTTTTTTTATAATTTTATTAGATTATTTTTTTGTAAATGTTTTTTGGTTATTTTTGGTGTTGAGGGTATATGATTTTTATCAATAAAGTTTTAACGGTTTTTGGGAAAAAAATGTTTTTATTGGGGCTAGTGGCTTGGAGTTTTATGGGGCATAGGTGTTACTTCTTAATGGGGATATAGGTTTGGGGAATTTTGCGTCTGATGGTTTATGGATATTTACGGCTAATGGTTTAGGGTTTTGTACTAAAGGATATGGTTATAGGTTTTTTGGATGTGGGTGTAATGTTTTTAAACCTAGGTGTTTATGGTTTTTTGGGGGGAGGGGTTTTTTTGTGATAATGATTGAGGAATTTCATGGGGTGGAGGCTTTCGGGATTATTGGATTCAAAGGATTCAAGGTGTTTTTTGGTGCGAGGGTTGAAGGATTTTTGGGGACGACTGCTATGTGTGTTTTGAAGATGATAGATAATGTCTTTTATGTAATCAATGTTGAGTTATTTTTTGTGATGTGGTTGAGGGATCTTCTAGTCATATGGTTTCAGTTTTTTTTGGGGGATGGTAATTGAGGGATTTTGGGATTAGGGTTCGGGTTTTTTTGGGGGGATGAGGGATGAGGGGTTTTTTGGATGAGGGTTTGGCATTTTATTGGGATGAGTGTTTAAAATTTGTTTCGGATAAGGGGTTAGGGGATTTTTGTGCTGTGGGTTTAGGGTTTTTTGTATATGATGGTTTTGGTTTTCATAGGTATGAGTTTTTATGAATTCATTTGGTGAGGGATTAGGGGATTTGGGGTAGATGGCTATTGGTTTTTTTGGGGAAAAGGTTTGATGTTTTTTGGGTGTTATGTGGATATGTTTTTTGGGTCTGAGGGTTTAGTGGTTTTCAAGGATGATATTTTAGGGGTTTTTGGGATTGGGTATTGATATGTTCTAGGTATGGGGGTTTATGGTTTTTGGGGATAATGGGAATATGAATTATTAGGGATAATTGTTTGGGGTTTTTTGGGGTTAAGGTTTATGGTTATTCAGGGATGAGGATACAGGTTTGTGACGTGATAAGGGATTATTTTTTCCATGGAATGAGATATTAGGTTCTTTGTGGATGGGGATTTAGGTTTTCATGTGTTCTAGGGTTTGTAGTTTTTTGGGGATGACGTTTATGGTTTTTTTGGGGGATATGATTTTGAGTTTATTGGGTGTATGTCTCCTGGGATTTTGAAGGATGGTGGTTGATGGTTTTCTAAGACATATGGTTTTGTGTTTTATGGGGTTAAGAGTTAGGGTTTTATGTGTATGAGTGTTTTGGGTTCTTCTGTGATAATTATTTACATAAATTTACAGTTGTTGATTTTTTATTTTCATGGGAACATGATTATGTTTTTTTATGGCTGAGGGTTTAGGGGTTTTTTGGTGATGAGGGTCCAGGTTTTATTATTGTTGAGAGATAATGGTTTTTTGGGTATGATGGTTTATTTTTTTATGGGTTTAGGATTATTAAGGGATAATGGATTATAGTTTTTTGGAATAATGGATTAGTCCTATGTGGTATGTGTTTTTTGAGATGAGGGTTTAGGGTTTTTAAAGCTATGGGTTAAGTTTATTTTAATGTTGTGTTATTTTTTTTTTAAAGGGATGATGGTTTTGGATTTTTTTTGGGCCAATGGTTTCATTTTTTTAGGGATGTGGGTCTAGAGTTATTATGGTCTCAGTGTTTTGGGTTTTTTGGGTCTTAGTGTTTAGATTCATTAGTGTATAAGCGTTTTTGTTTTCATGGGTATGACTGTTTAAGATTTTTTTGGTGATGAGGGTTATGATATTTTTTGGTATGTGGGTTTATGGGTTTTTAGGGATGAGGGTTTAAGATTTCATAGTTTGGGGATTTTCTGGTTTTTTGGACGGTGGGTTTATGTTTTGTTTGCGGTTTAGGGTTTAAGATTTTTTGGGGTTGAGGGATTTGTGATTTTAGGGGTATATGTTTTAGGTTTTTATGGTAATGTGGGTTTATTTTTTTTGGTGATGATGGTTTCGGTTTTTGTTATGATATAATTATTTAGTTTTTTGGCTGAATGTTTATGGTTTTATTGAGATGAATGATTATGGTTTTTTTGGGATATGTGTTTAGGTATTTTGGGGGTTCATGGATAATGCTTTCTTCGGATGAGTTTTTATGGTTTTTTAGGGATTAGGGTTTACTGGTTTTGTGGAAGCGTTTTTCTTGTTTTTATAATGTTTTAGGGTTTCTTGTGGCTCTGGGTTTATAGTTCTTTTAGGTGATTAGTGTTTTGGCATTTTTTGGGCATTGGGAGTAAGATTTTTTGTGGGATTATGGTCTGCATTTTTTTGGTATGTGGGTAATTGGTAATTTAGTAAAAAATATTTAATGTTTTTTTTGGGATGAGGGTTTACTGTTTATTATGGATGATGGTTTATGGATTTTGGGGATTTAGGGTTTAGGTTTATTTTTGCTAAATGTTTTTATGTTTTCCTATAGATTTTTGTTTAGTGTATTATTAATTCTAGGAATTAAGGTACTTTTGAGGAATGGGGTTTTGGGTTCTGAAGGGATGATGGATTATTATATTCATTGACTGAGGGTTTTGTGTTTTTTCGCTACGGTTTTAGGATTTATTAGGAATGTTGGTTAAGGATTGGTGGAGGGATCAATGGTTTCAAGTTTTTTTAGGGTCGTGGGTGTATATTTTTTTGGTTTTACTGTTTATGTTTTTTAATGGATTAAGGATTAGGATTTTTTCTGGTAAAGATTTTGTAGTTTTTGGCCCATTGATTTTGTTTTTTAGGGCTGAGGGATTATTTTTTTGGTGGGATGATAGTTTAGGTTAGTTAGGGGATGAGGGATTAGTGTTTTTTGGAGATGATGATTTAGGTTTTTTATGAGGGTTTAGGGTTTTAGGGGGGTGGGGTTTCTTATTTATCGGTTAGAGGGATTACAATATTTTGGGCCTGAGGGTATAGGTTTTTTTAGTTTGAGTGTTTATAGTATTTTTTAACCTAAGGGATTAGGGTTTTTTTTGGATGAGGGATTTGTGTTTTTAGGGTTGACTATTTAGGTATTTCTTGGGCTTACTGATTATGTTTTTTTGTGGATGATGGTTTATGGTTTTTGGGGATTTCTATTTAAGGGTTATTATGATGTTTTATAGTTTGGGGGGATGATGGTTTTTGGTTTTTTGTGGATATGGTTTTAGGTAGTTTAAATACTAAGGATTTAAGGAATTTTGGGTCTTAGTTTTTAGGGTTTGTTAGTGCCGAGGGAATATTATTTTTTGTGGAAGAGGCTTTAGTATTTTTTAGGGATGACTGTCATGGGTTTTTGGGGATGATTTTTTTGGGTGGTGGGTGTAGTGTCTTTAATAAAAATTAGGAATAGTGGGTTTATAGATTTTTCATGATGACTATTTTTTTAAGGCTGATAGTAGAGGACTTTTAAGTCTTATATTTTATGATATTTTTAAGATTGAGGTTTTGGGTGTTAGGGTTTGGGGGAATTTAGGGCTGAGGATATATGGTGTTTTAGGGATGAGTGTTTTAGTTTTTTTGGGATGATATTTAGTGTTTTTGTGATCAAGTGTTAGGTTCTTTTTGAAGTTTATTGTTTCGTTTTTTTCTGGGGATTAGGGATTGTAGGGTTTTTAGGGTTTAAGGGTTTGGGGTATTTTTGGGTTCAGGTTATGTAGGTTTTTTCAATGTTTTCAGGTTTTTTAGGTCTAATGACTAAGGGTTTTTTTCAAACAATGTTATGTTTTTGGGGGAATAGTTTTTAGGGCTTCATGGGGTTGAGGGATTTGTGGTTTTTTGGGATTGTGGGTTTAAGGGTTTTTTGGAGATGTATTATGATAATTTGTGTCAATGTTATACATATTTTGTGTCTATATGTTTTGGGTTTTTTGGGATTGAAATATTAGGGTTTCTGGGGATAAGTGTTTTGCGTTTTTTGTGACCAAGGTTTTTTAGGAATTTGGGGATGAAGATTTATGGTGTTCATGGGGTTGATACTAAGGTTTAATATGATAGTTTATCATTTTAGGTTAGGAGGTTTTATGGATTTTATTGGTTGGAGAGTTTAGGATTATTTTGGATGAAGGTCTTGTGTTTCGTATGGAAGCAAATGTATTGTTTTGTTGGGTTTACGATTAAGTTTTTCTTATGAGTATTTTGAGTTTTTGGGGTGAGGTCTAGGATATTTTTTTCACTAACTATTTAGATTGTTTGGGGTTGAAGGATTATGTTTTTTTGGAACTAACGATATGGGGTTTTTAGGGGAACATGATTTATGATTTTTTAGGGTTGGGGGTTTAGGGATATATAGAGTTCATTATTTACAGGATTTATAGGGAATATGTTTTATTTTTTCTGTTGAAAATTTTATAGGTTTTTTATTTAGGGATTACAGTTTTTTGAAGATGAGTATTCAGGGCATGTTGGGGATGTGGGGTTAGGATACTTTTTATGGATGAGTATTTAGAGATCATATGGGATGAATTTTTACGGGTTATGGTTATGAGTGATTAGTGTTTTTTAGGATATGGATTTAGGGTTTTGGGGTATAAGAGTTTATAGATTTTGGAACTATTTATTAAGGGTTTTGTGATTGATAGTTTGTGTTTTTATAAATTATAGAGTTTAGTATCTATTTTTGTTTAGGATTTCTGTTTATTTCGGGATGTCCGTTTTAGGTTTGTAAGGACTTGGTTTTTATCAATTCTAGGGATACGTGATTAGGAGTATTTAGGTATGGGGATTAAATGTTTTTTTGGGAATTAAGATTTATGGTTTTATTGGGAATAGGGTGTAGTGTTTTTTCAGGATCAGGGTTTTCGGTTTTTTTAGGTCTGGAGTTTTTAGGGTTTAATGCAGATATTTTTTTTATTGATTTTTGGTATAGGCGTTTTTGGGTTTTATAGTGATGATTGTTTAGCTATATATATGGATGTGGTTTTATGTGTTCTTAAGAATAAGTGTTCTGGGTTTTTTTAGAGGGCTTAATGTTTTTTAGATTAGTGTTTATTGTTTATTGTGTATGATGGTTTAAAGTTTTTAGGGGCTATGCTATTAGGGTTATTTGGGTAGTGGGTTTGGGGTTTTTTGAGGCTAGGGTCTAGTGTTTTTAGATATGGTTTTAGGGTATCTTGGGGATTAGTGTTTATTGTTTTTTGTGGGATTTAGGATAATTTTTTTATTAAGGATGTGGGTTTGGGGTTATTTGATGATGGATGTTTAGTCTTGTAGGGACTATGGATTTCTAGTTTGTTTGGAATAAGTATTTATTTTTTTCGGGGATAAGGGTTTATAGTTTTTCAGGATTGTTCATCTAGAATATTTTGGGGGGGTTAATGGTTTATGGAAATATCCGGATAATGTTTTATTATTTTTCTGGGTGTGAGGGTTAGGGATTTTTGTAGTAGAGGGTTTAGGTTTTTTTGGCCTCTTGGTTTACAGTTATTGTTTATGAGGGATTTGGTTTTAATTGTACATCAGGTATAGGATTTTATAACAATGAGTTTTATGTTTTTCCAGACTGAGGATTTAGTGTTTTTAGGTATCAGGTCTAGGGTGGTTTATGGACAAGGGATTACATGTTTTTATGGTTAATTGTTTTTATTTTTTGGCAGGAGATGTTTTTGGGTGTTTTGGGGATGAGGGTTTACAGTTTTTTGCCGTTGAGGGTTAATAGTTTTTTGGAGCTGGTGGTTTTGGGTTTTTTTGGTGATGAGTGATTATTGTATTTTATGACGGTGGTTAAGGGTTTTTTGGAACTAAGAGTTTAGGGATTTTTCAGTATCATTGTTCTAGGTTTCATATATCTAAGGTGTTTCTATTTTTTGTGGATGAAGTATTATTGTTTCTTGGTACTGAGACTTTTGTTTTTTTTGAACTACTCGGATTAGGTTTATTTTCACCGAGGGATTATGATTTTTTGGATAAAATGTTTAGGGGTATTTTATGGATGAGTTTTTGGTGTTTTTGGGTGATGAAGGTTTGGTTTTGTGGGGCCAACGGATTTTGGTATTTTAATGCTTGGATTTGGTGGTTATATTGGTTTGGGGTTTAATTTTTCTCTGGGATTGTGGTTTCTTATTTTTTGGGCCCCATCATTGGGTTTTTTTGGCACAATTGTTTAGGGGATTTTGGGAATGATGATATAGGTTTTTTGGTGGTCGAGTGTTTGTGGATTTTTGGGCTTGTGGTTTTTTGGATTTTTGAGGGTATGGGTTTATGATTGTTTAGGGATAATGGTTTACGGTTTCATGGGTATGAGTGTTTTTGGTTTTCAATGCCATAGGGTTAAGAGGTTTTTTCATGTTTAAGGGTTAGGTTATTTTGGGGATAAGGTTTTACAGTATTTATAGTTTACATGATTTAGGGGGTTTTGCGGTTGAGAGTTTAGTATTTTTTAGGATCATAGGTTTAGATTATTTTAGTGATGAAGGATTTGGGTTTTTTTGGGTTGGGTGTTTTGGGTTTTTTTATGGTGAAGTTTACAATTTTTTTAAGGTTATGAATTTTGGGAAATTTTTTGCAATTGTGTAAGGGAATTTTAAAACTCTTTATATAGGGTTTTCTGGGATGAATTTTATGGTTTTCTTGACTATTTAGGTTATTTATGGATTCATTTTTTTTGGTATATGGGTTTTGTGTTTTTTATGGATGAGGTTTTGGGGTTGTATTGGGATAAGGTTTTAGGGACTCTATGGATGAGGGGTTACAATTTTTTAAAATTGATGGATTGGGGAAGATTGAGTTTGATTATTTTGGGTTTTTAGATATGATGTCATACTGTGTTTTTGATGATGGATTTAGGATTCATGGGGATGGGGGGCTAGTGTTTTTTTGTGGATGGTTTAGGAATTTTTTTGGTTATAGGGGTTATGGTTTTTAGGACATGATTTTTGGTTCTTTGTGGATTATGGTTTAGTATTTGTTTATGGTAGAGGGTTTGGGATTCTGTTGGGACTGATAGATTTAGTTTTCATGGGGCTTGGGGTTTGGATTGTTTTGGGGATGGGGTATTGGAATTTCTAGAGTATAGGGATTGTGGTTTTATTGTGTCTGAGGTATTATGGTTCTATAGGGGACATGGTTTGGGGTTTGGAGGTGATTAGGGTTTATGGTTTTTTGGGATGAATGTTTGTTTTTGTTGGGGATGAGTATTTGAGATTATTATGGGGAGATGGTTAATAATATTTTTAAAGATTTTATAGGTTTTATTATGGATGAGGGTTTTGTGTTTTTTTAGAAGAGGGTTATTTTATTTTTGGGGGACGAGGATTGTGGTATTTTATTATTTAGGGTAGTTTTT
Source organism: Viscum album (assembly GCA_963277665.1). Classification (NCBI taxonomy): domain Eukaryota; kingdom Viridiplantae; phylum Streptophyta; class Magnoliopsida; order Santalales; family Viscaceae; genus Viscum; species Viscum album. The sequence continues at coordinate 1,802,377,488 of OY728164.1, forward strand.
TTAACGATGAGGGTTTGGGTTTTTTATGGATAAAGGTTTTAGGTTATATTGGGATGAGTGTTTAGGGTTCTCTATGTATATGATTTTTGGGTATTTCCGAGGATGAGTGTTTATGGATTTCAGGGGATAGGGTATATGGTGTTCAAGGAATGAGGATTTATGTTACCTGGGGATATGTGTTTATTGTTTTTAAAGGCCATGGGTTTATTTTTTTCATGATTGAGGAATTGGGGACTTTTGGTGTCGAGGGTTCTATGATTTATAAGGCTTAGGGTTTATGGATTTTTGGGCAGGTGGTTTGTGGGTTTTTTCTAGAAGGGTTTATCATTTTATTGTATTATGGATTTGGTATTATTGGGGTTGAGGGTTTCGTATATTTTTCAAAATATTTCTTGGGGGTTTTTTTAGAGATGAGGGTTTTCATTATTTTGGGGTATGGGATTCAGGATTTTTAGAGTAGAATTTTTAGGTTTTGGGGGGGGGGATAATTTTTATCGATTTTTTGGAGTAATATTTTGGGTTTTTTATCAGATCAAGGGATTAGAATTTATTATAGATATGGTTTCTAGGTTTTTTTGGCTCAGAGGACTTAGGGATTATTCAGAAATAGGTTTTTGGGTTCGAGGTCTAATGGTTTAGGGATTTTTGGGGATGCAGGCTTTGGTATTTTTTGGAATGATGGTTTGGGGTTTTTTTGGGATTAGGGTTTTTGATTCATTGGGGATGAGATTATTGGGGATATGTTTTTGGGGTTTTAGTGATGATGGATCAGGGTTATTTGGGAGTGATTTTTTTTATTTTTTGTAGATGAGGTTTAGGTGTCTTTTGGAAATGGTGTTTTTGGTGTGTTTTGGGGATAAGGGTTTTGGTAATTTTTTGGGATAAAGGATTTGAGTTTTTTAGCGATTAGGGTTTTCAATTTTCTAAGGATATTGGATTGTGGTTTTCAGGGATGACGGGTTTGGGTGTTAGGGATCTAAGGTTTTAGGGTTTTTTTGGGGGTTGAGGGTATATAGTTTTCTTGCGATGGGTGTTTAGGGTTTTATGAGGCATATTTTTTATGGTTTTCGAGGGTAGGGGTTTTATGATTTTATGGGGTAGAGTTATAAAGGTTTTATGGAATTGAAAAAATAGGGTTTTTCGGGATGTGCGTTTTGGTTTATCTTAGGCCAGAGGATTAGTGTATTCAAAGCCCATGTTTTTATGGTTTTCCATCAGTGATGGTTGTGGGTTTTCTGGGGATGAGGGTTTACGGTTTTTTTGGGGTGATGTTTTAAGGTATATTTGTTGGGTTAGGGTTTATGTATTTTTGGGGTTGTTGTTATCGGGATTATTATATACGAGGGTTTTTTGTTTCAATGGTAGATGTTTTAGGTTTATATGTTACTGAGGGTTTTTTTTTTTTTTTTTGGAATGAGGGATTAGGTAATTTTGGGAAGAGTATTTGGTGGTTTTTTAAGGATGAGGGATTAGGGTTAATGGGGATTATTGTTTAGGTTTTTTAGGGATTAATGATTTTGGATATTAGGTAAGTGGGATTATGGTTTTCTAAAGCTGAGATTTATGTTTCATTAAGGATGTAGGACAAGTATTTTAGGGGGAATATGTTTTATGTTTTTCTCTTGCTAAGGGTTTTTTTCTTTTTATGGATGAGGGTTTGTGGTTCTTTATGGAATATGGTTTTTTTATTTTTGATTATAACGTTTTGGGGGGGTTTTCTATGAATCAGGGGTATGTTGAATTTGAGGATTTCTATTACTTTTTGGATGAGGTTTTGGGGTCTTTTAATTTATGTGTTGAGGTTTTTTAGGGATATGGGATTGGGTGGTTTTGTGGCTGAGGGTTTCGGTTGTTTGGTGATGATGGTTTGCGGTTTTTTGTGGGATAGGTTTTAGGGATTTTTGTTGTGATGGGGTTTTTTGGTATGTGAATTTGGGTTTTTTGTGGTTGGGTGTTTATGGTTATTTGGGGTAGATATTTTTATTTTTTTTAGATTGAGGTTTTATGGATTTTTCGGGATGTGGGTTTATGGTTTTATTGGGGGATGGGTTTGTGGTTTTCTTGCGGTGACAGTTTTGGGATTTTTGTTGCTATGTGTTTTGAAATTATTTTGCGTTTAGCATTTGAGTTCTTTTTCGAAGAGGATTAGTTTTTATTAGGGATGAGGATATTAGTAATTTTTGGTTTAGGGTTAGAGTTTTCTTTTTATAAGTGTTTGGTTTTATTGGGGTTGGTGTTTAAGGGTTTTTTGTTAATATGGATTTAGGATTTTTGGGGCTGAGGGTTTCTTTTTTTTTTTTGCATCTAAGTATTTACAGTTCTATATGGGTGATATTTTATGTTTTTTTAGGGATTAGAATTTTGAGTTTTTCTATTGATGATGATTTGGGTTTTTGGGGATAAGGATTATGTATTTATTGGGGATGATGGTTTTGGGTTTTAAGGCTAGATGGGTTAGGGTTTAGGGTTAATTTAGTCTCAGGATTCATGGATTATTGAGGTGCAGTGTATATGGTTTCTAGGTCTCATATTTTATGGTTTTTTTGGTTGAGGGATTTTGGTTTTTTTCAGATAAGGTCTAATTGTTTTCATGCTTGAAGAATATGGTTTTTTAGAGATGAGGTTTTTGGGGGTTTCTTGGATGAGGGTTTTGGTTCTTTAGCAATGGGGTTTTATTTATTTTTTGGGATAAGGGTTTTTGGTTTTTTTAGGGTAATTGTTTTGAGTTTTTAGGGATATGGTGTTGGTGTTGTTTTGGTTAGGGTTTATGGTTTTTTAGGTTCAGCAGATAAATTTATTTGGAAATGATAATTTAGGGTCTTTTATGGGTAGTGGGTTCAGGATTGTTTGGGGTTGATTTTTTTTTCGTTTTTTGGGTTTGGGGATTAGGGGATTTTATGTTTGAGGAATTAGGGTTATTTAAGGATGATGGATTTAGGATTTTTTAGAAACGAGGGATTAGTTTTTTCGTTATGATGGTTTAGCGTTATTTAGGTTGAGGGTTCATGTTTTTTGGGGATGAATGATAATTGTTTTAGAGGAGAAAAGAGTTAAGGGTATTAATGGGATGAGAGTATGGGGATATCTAGGGATGAAGGATTGGTGTTTTCAGGTCCTTGGGATTTTTTAGGGATTTTTTATTGTATGTATTTATTTGTGAGGATGATTTGGGGTTTTTTTGCGATGAGGATTTTGGGTTTTTGGGGCATAGTGTTTTGGTTTTATTTTGGGATGAGGGTTTTTGGAATAGTTTGTATGAGGGTTTGTGCATTTTATAACTATTGGTTTTATTTTTCTATGATGTGGGATTAGTTATTTTTTGGTATTGGGGTTTTAGGATTTAGATTAATGTTTATAGAATTTTTTAGGGCTAAGGGTTGGCGGATTTTTTTGGTCAAATCATTTTATGGTATTTGGGGAAGAGGTTTCGGGGTTTTAGTGATGAGGTATTGGGAGTTTTTCTAAGGTGATAGGGTTTTTTATGGACAAGGTTTAATGGTTTTTTGTGGATTATTTGTTTTGGTTTTTATATAATTGGGGTTTAGGGTTTTTTGTGGATTGTGGTTTGGAGTTTTTTATGGATGACGTTTTGGTATTTCTAGATCTATGCTTTTTGATTTATTTGAAGGGGAGGGATTATAGTATTTTGGGATGACAGAATAGGGATTTTTTGGTTTGGTGTATTGGGTTTTATTTTGGATTCGGTTTTAGGGTTTATAATGTTGTGTTTTTGGGGATTTTTGTGAATGGATTTATAGATTTTTACGACGAGGGTTTAGGTTTTTTTCGTGGCGAGTGTCTGGTGGTTGTTTGGGATTAGGGTTTTTTAGGTATGGTCTGATTATTACTATGGATAATGGATTTTGTTTTTTATAGAGGTGGTGTTAGGTTTTTTGGGGATTTGGGTTTCAGATTTTTATGGTTGAGGGTTCGTGTTATTTCAGTTGAGGGTTTATATTTTTATAGGGATGATGAATTTTTTCTGTGATGAGGGTTAGGGGTTTCTTGTGTTATAGGGTTTGGTTTATTTTTTGGATTAGAGTTTTTTATGGATGATTATTAGGATTTTAATGTGAAGAGTGTTTAGGATTTTTTCTGGATGCGGGTTTTTATTTTTTAGGGGATGAGGGGTCGAGAATTTTTTGGTACTATGGGATTTGGGTTTTCATGGAATATGAGGTCACTAATTTTTGGGACCTGATGGTTTATGAGTTTTTGGTGATTAGGGTCACTAATATTTTTATGGGGATTGATTGTGGTTTTTTCGAATGATGGCTTAGTGTTTTTGGGGGTTGAGTGTTTATGGTTTTGTGGTGATGAAGGTTTGGGGTTTTTCAAGGATGAGGGTTTGGGTATTTTAGTCATAGCGTGTTTTTATTTTTTAGGGGAAGTGGTATTATGGTTACTTTAGGATGAGGTATTATGGTTTTTGGGTATCATGGTCTATATTTTTTAGTTACATGTTTTTCGATTTTTTGGGATTAGGGTTTTTTGTTTTTTAGGAGTGAGGCTTTTTTTTGGGGTAATGGGTTTTTTGTTTTTCTAGGATATGTGATAAATGGTTTTAGGGATGATGGTTTAGAATTATTTTAGTATTATGTTTTATGGGTTTTTCAGGGAACATGGTTAGGTATTTTCAGGCTGGGTGTTTACAACTTATGGTGGATGGTGATTTACAGTTTTTTGGTGATGGAAGATTAGAGTTTAATGGGGTAGAAGATTTTTTGTCTTAGGAAAATGGAATTAGTGTTTTTTTAATGAGCCTTAATTATTTTTGGGGATAATAGTTTATGATCATTTTTGGTTGAGGGTTCAAATTTTTTTTGTTATTAGGGTTTTGGGTTTTTTTGGGACATTGATTTAGTGTTTTTGGTTTTGAGGGTTTAGAGTTTTTTTCGTGTTAAGTATTTCTGGTTTTTTGTTGCTGACAGATTTAGGATTTTTTTTGAGAGTAGTTTTGGTATTCATTCAGGATTAGGGATTTGGATTTTGTGGGTTGAGTGTTCGGGGTTTGATGGGGATATGGGTTCATGGTTTTTGTTGATGTGGTTTTGGGATTATTTGTGGATTAGTGTTTGGGGGGTTAAGGGATGAGTGTTTATGCTATGATTGGGATTAGGGATTAGGTTTTTATGCATAACTATATATGTTTTTTTTGGAATTTGGTTATATTTTTTGGGTGGATGAGGGTTTTAGGTTTTTTTTGTACAAAGGTTTAGGGTTATTTTTTGAATAAGGTTTTTTGAGTTTTTGTGGGTGGGGGTTTGGTATTTTTTATGTGAAGATGCTATAAGGATTTTTTATAGAAGTGGGTTTAGGAATTTTGGAGTAAAGTTTAGTAGTTTCTTAGGGAAGAAGGATTTGGATTTTTTTTGGGATGAGGTTTGTGTATTATTATTGAATGAGTGTTTTTTATAATTTTTTTGTATGAAGAATACGGGATTTTTGTGGTTGAGGGTTTTTTGTTTTTTAGAATAAGAAATTAGGTTTTTTGGGCTTTGGGATTAGGGTTTTCTGGGATAAGGGTTTAGTTTCTATTTGGGGATGATGGTTTATGGATTTATATCGATTAAGGTTTATGGTTTTTAGGTTTGATGGATTAATTTTATTTGGGAAATACAATTTGGGGTTTTTTCAGTTGAGGGTTTATGGTTTTCAAGGGATGAGGGTTTAGGGTTTTTTGAGGAAGTGGGTTTAGGGTTTAATGTGGAAGGTGTTTCAATATATTTTTTGTATAAGGGTTTATGGTAAATTTGGTAAAATGGATTATGGATTTTTGTTATAGATGTTTAGTGTTATGAAGGGATACATGATTAGGGGTTTTTAGGGATGTAGATTTAGCTTTTTCTTTGGATATGGATTTAGGGATTTTAGTGATGATGTTTTAGGGGTTTTGTGGAAGTGGGTTTAGTTATTTTGGGACTAAGGGGTTATTTTTATTTTGATCATATGGTTTTGGGTTGGGGGGGTAATCATTTCATGTTTTTATGGGATTTGGGACTGGGTTTTTTTGGATTTGTGGTTTGGGATTATTTCGGAATGAGGGATTGGGATTTTTAGGGAATGGGGGAAAAGGGTTTTTTGGGGCTATGAATTAAGGGTTTTTTGGGGAAGTGGGTTAGAGTTTATTTGGGGATGTGGATTAATGGTTTTTTTGAGTTGAGGGATTAGTGTTTTTTGGGTATGATTTTTTAGGGTTTTCTTAGGATGATGGTTTTGTGGTTTTTAGTGATGAAGGATTAGTGTTTTGAGGAGATAAAATTTTATGGGTTTTTTAGTTTTAGGTATTATTTATTTGGATGAGGAGGTTAATTTTTATTGGAGAAGGGTTTAGTTTTTTTTGGGAAATCATTTTAATGTCTTTTAGGGAAAAACTATTATTGTTATTTTTATATTTGGGATTAAAATTTATAGGGTTGTGGTTATTGGTTTATTTGGGTCTATGTGTTTTGTAATTTATTTGACTATGGGTTTAGGGATTCTAGATACTGATGGAATAGGGTTTTCTAGGGTAGTTTTTTATGCCACATTAGGCCTAATATTTTAGAGATTTTAGGGATTATGGTTTAGGGTTTTGTGGAGCTGTGGGATTGGTTTTTTAGGGATTCATGTTTATGATTTTTTATAGTTATGTGTTTCTGGCGTTTTTAGGATGAGTGTTTTTTGATATTGGGGGATGATAATATATGCGATGTTTTGGATAAGGATTTATTGGTTTTTGGGATGATGGTTTAATGTTTTTCAGGGAAGAGTGTGTATGGTTTTTTTGGTTCTAGGAGATTTGGGTTTTTTTAAAGATTTTGGTTTTGGGTTATTGGTACTAATGCTTTGGAAATTATTTTGTTCATGGTTGCATGTTTTTTTGTGGAAGATTGTTCATGTTTTTTGTGTATATGTTGTTAGGGTTTTGGTGAGTTGAGTTAATAAGGTTATTTGGATCTGAGGGTTTGGGATTCATTTGGAGTGAGGGTTTGGGGTTTTTTTGGGTCTATGGGTTTGGGGTATTTTAGGGTAGGTGGTTTGCGATTTTTTTGGGAAGATGGTTTGCTATTTCTTGGTTCCTATGATTTTGTGCTTTTTTGTGTGAACACAATATGATTTTTATTTGGGATGATGATGTTGGGATTCTTTGTGCGGTAGGGTTAGGGTATTTTGGACATGAAGGTTTATGATTTTTATTATAGGAGGGTGTGTTGTTTTTTAGGAATAACGGTTTCTGGTTTTTGGGGTTCTTAAGAAAATGGGTTTCTACGAATATGGGAATTATTTTTTAGGAATAAGGGTTTAGGTATTTTTGGGGTGTGTATTTTGGGTTTCTTGTGGAAGTGGGTCTCATGTTTTTTGTGGAATATAGTTTAGGGATTTTTTGGATAAGGCTTTAGGTTTGATGTGTGATTAGGGATATGGGTTTTTTTGGGATCCGGATTTTGGTTTTTTAAGTATGAGGAATTGTGGTTTTTTGTGGATAAGGGTTTGGGTTTCTGTGTGATGAGGGTTTGTTCTTTTCGGTGGAATAGGTTTTTTGGTTTTTCGTCATCATTGATTGGGTTCTTTTGGGGATTAGATATTTGGGTTTTGAGGGTATAAGGGAATAGTTTTTTCTCCGGCTGAGTGTTTGGGAATTTTTTTGGTGGATGGTTTAGGGTTTTTTGGGGATTCGGTTTAGGATTGATTCATTTGGAGGATTTGGGTGTTAATGGGGATCGCAGTTTTGGGTTTTCAGGGATGAGGGTCTGGATGATTTTTGGGTACTGAGGGTTTCTAGTTAATTTCATATGTTGGTTTAGTGTTTTTTTGGATAATGGTTTGTTGTTTTGTGGATAAGGTTTTGGGGTCATTTGGATATTATGGGTTAAGGAAATAGGGGTTTTGGGTTGTGTGTTTTTTTCTTGCAATATATGTTTTATATTTTTTTGGTTGAGTCTTAGGTTTTTTTTTGGGATTTATATTTTCATGGGTTTTTGGGATGGTGTTTATGGGTTTTGGTGGTCTTAACACTTAGGGTTTTTTAGGGTTGAGAGTTTAGGTTCTTTTAGGGATCTAATATTGGAGATTTTTTTGGTTCTCATGGTTTATGGTTTTGGGGGATCAGGGTTTAGGGTAATTTGGGGAGAGAGATTAGGGGTTTGGGGGGATAAGGGTGTGACATTTTTGGGTATAAGGGTTTAATATTTTTACGGTGTGGGTTTATGGATGTTTGAGGCTATGAATTTATGGAATTTTTGGGTAGAGTGTTTAGGGAATTATTGGGTCCAGGTATTATGTTTTGCATGGGTCATAGGGTATATGATTTTTTGGGAATGGTTTTTTTGGTTTTATTTAGGGATGTCTGTTTAGGTGTCATTTAAGGATTATTGAATATTTTTTAATCAGTATAAGGGTGTAGGGTTGTTTTTGGATTAGGGTTTTTGGTTTTTTGTGGTTGAGACATTATGATTTTTTAGAGATATAGTTTTACAGATTCATTGGACTGAGTTTTTAGGTGTATTAGGCTATTGAGTATTTGTTTTTTTAGGATAAGGGATTATTGTTTTTTAGAGCTATGGGTTGCGGGTTTTATGAGGTGGATTTAATGATGGGTTTTAGGGAAAATGGTTTAGGGTTTCTCGTGGCTATGTGATTAGTGATATTTCAAAGATTATGTTTTAAGGTACTTTCAGGACATGGGATTGTCATTTTTCGGGGGTTGGGGTTTCGGTATTTTTGGGTTTTTCAAGGATTATGGTTTATGGTTTTTATATTCAAATGGTTATGGGATTTTCGTGCTGATCATTTTGGATATTTTGGGTTCTATAAATTAAGGGTTATTTTTTGTTGGGGATTAGTGTTTTTAGAGATGTGGTTGTTATGTTTTTTTGGGATATGGATTTAGGAATGTTAGGGATCCGGGATTGGGATTTTTTTGGGGACAAGTTTTTTTGTGATTTTTTGTGGATGATGGATTCTGGTTTTTTTGGGGGACAAGAGTTTGTGGGTTTTTTTGTTAATGGTTTATTGTTTTTGTGAGGTATTAGGGTTTTTTTGAGTTCAAGGTTTTTATGTTTCTTTAGACTGAGAGTGTAGAGTGTTTTATTGATGAGGTTTGTGGTGGTTTTTTGGATCATTGAATTTAGGGTTATTTAGGGACGATTATTTTCAGTTTTTTGAGGTTTAAGGATTCAGGTATTTGGGGGATGAGGGAGTGTGGTTTTTTGGGGATGCAGCATTAGGATTTTTTGGTGATGATGTTTATGGAATTTTTGGGTCATACTGTTTTTTGTTTTTTGTGGCTGAGAGTTAGGTGGGATAAGGATTAGGGTGATGGTTTTTCAGGAAGAGGTTTTAGTTTGTTTGAGTGTTAGTTATAAGGGGTTTTTTGTGGGATGTAATTTTTTCATTTTTTGTGGTTGATTTTTTGGGGTTTTTTTTCTGATGTTTTGGGTATTTCTATGGATGAGGATTTGGAATGTTTGGATATGAGTTTTGGTAACTCATGGGGATATACATTTTTTATTTTTTGGTCATGAGGATTCATGGATTTAAGTGAATGACGGTATTGGGTTGGGGGGCAGAGTGTATAGTGTTTTTTGGGATGTGGGTTTGTGGTTTTTTGGGGCTTTTGTTCTGGGAATTTTTGGAGCATCTAGTTTAGGTTTTCTTATGGAAGTGGGTTTAAAGTTTTTTTGTGGCTGAGGGATTAGTTATTATTATAATATTTGGGATTATGTTTGTTTGGTTAATAGGTAATATCATTTCCAAGTTATTTGGTTTTTGGGGTTTTTTGGGGATAATAGTTTCATGTTTTTGTGGAAGAGGGTTTTGGGTTTTTTTGGTTGAGGAATTAGAATTTATAGTTTTTTTGGGTGGTGAGGGTTTGGGTTTTTTTTGTTGAGGGTTTATTAATTTTCAATGATTAGAATTTAGCTTAATCATTGGGAAAGGGTTTTGGAATTTATTTTATGATGTTTTATTGTGTTTTTGGTGAATAGGGTTTTGGGTTTGTGGGTGATGAGAATTTAGTGAATTTTAGGGATGTGGGTTTAAACATTTTTTTGGTTAGGGTTTTGGTATTTTTATTCCTATTGATATGATTTTTTTGTGGATTAACTTTTTTTTTGCATAAGGGAATATTTTTTTTGGTCTGTGGTTTTAGTATTGTTTATTTTTGGAGATTAGAGTTTTTTGGCCTGCACCTTTTGGTTTTTTAAGGATGTGGGTTTTAAAATTATTTGGGGATTTTGGTTTTGGTTTTTTTGGGGCTATGTGTTTGGGTTTTTCTGGGGATTATGTTTTGGGGTTTTTTGGGGTTGAGGGTATGTGGATTTTTGGGGCTGAGGGACTAATTTTATGGGGCTGAGTGTTTCTGGTTTTTTTGGTTTGAGGTTTTTTGGTTCCATGGGATGAGGGTTTAGGGGTTTTTTTGCAATGATAGTTTTGGTATTTCTGGGAATGAAAACTAACCTAAAACCTCATCCTCAAAAACAATAAAACTCCATTCTAAAAAAACCAAAAAACTCGTATCCAAAAAACAGCTAAACAATAAATCCATAAAAACCATAATCTGTTGACTCAAAAAACCTTAAACACTCATTCCCAAAATACTACTATCCCTTATCCCAACAAACCCACATCCCCCAAATTTCTACAACCCCAATCCCCATGAAACCGTCAACCATAATCTACAAAGAAAAAATTCATCATAAACACTAAAAAAATATAAACTGACAAACTCTAAATAAACCATCAACCCTTATCCCCAAAACAACATAAAATCTCCTTGCTAAAATACCCTAAATCCATAGTTCTAATAAATCAAAACACTAAAGCCCAAAATACCATCATCCGTTATCCCCCAAAAATTTCTTAATGACCACCCTAAAAAAACATTCAACCCACATCCATAAATAAACATCAACCCTCATCCCAAAAAAACACTAAACCATGAGAACCAAAAATCCCTAAACTCTATGGACCAAAAAATGACATCATACCACCGCACAAAAAAAACCATATATCACCAACCAAAAATAATCCCTACATCTATAAGAAGAAGAAACTCTCAACCATCATTCCTAAAAATCTCTATATCATTATCTCCATAACCCACCTAACCATCATCCCTAAAAAAACATGCAACCCTTAGCCCAAAAAAAATCAAGTGACGATCTACCACAAAAAACCCTCAAACCACAACCCCAAAAAAGATCAACTCACATCCCAAAAATCACTCAAACCTCTCCATAAAAACCCATATTTCTTATCATCTTTGAAACCTATACTGACAACCCAAAATGATACTAAACCTTCATCCGCAAAAAACCCTAAATCTTGAACCCAAAAAACAAAAAACCCACATACACAAAATCCCTCAACCCTCAGCCTCAAAAATAAGAAATCCTGATACCCAAAAGTTATTAAACCCTAATAACCATAAAAACATAATTTTATCCTCAAAAAACCATCAACCATAGTTCCTAAGAAAATATAATCCCTTTTCCCCGAATAAAGTTAAACTCTCATCCCCAATAAAACCCTATAAACTAAACCACAAAAAAACAATAATCCCTCAAAATTCCTCAACGCTCATCACCAAAAAAACATCATCCCTAATTTTCCTGAAATTCTTAAACCCTATCTTAAAAAAAACCAACGAAAGCTAAAAAAACCTCACCTCTAATCCCCATAACAACAGAAACCCTCATCTCTAAAATACTCTAAACTCATTGTCCAAAAAATTCAAAACACTAAAATCCAAAAAAAACCCATCCCTTATCCATTAAAAACCCTAATTGATCACCCAAAAAAAACCATCAAACCTTATCCCAAAAAACCACTTAACCATGAGCCCCACAAATCGCTAAACTCTCAGACCCCAAAAATGACCTCATCCCACAGAACTAAAAAACCAATCTATCCTCAACCAAAAAAAATCAATAAATTTTTAGATAGAAATAACTCTAAAACCACATGACTAAAAACACCTATAGCCAAATCTCCATAAAAAACATATCCCTCATCCCCAAAAACCCTGTAACCCTCAGCACTAAAAACCCATCAATGTCCTACCATAAGAAAACTCTCAACCCTCTTCCACCAAAAAACCAGAAACCACATTGTAAAAATCTCTTAAAACACACCATAAAAAACTGTATCTATTATATTTAATGAACAAACTACCCACAATCCAAAATTTAACTGAACCTTCAACCTAAAAACCCTAACTCTAATCCTAAAATAAACTAATCCAACAACCCCGAAAACACTCAATCCTCACCCTAAAGAATAATAAATATTCATACCTAAATGAAATTGAACCCATATCCCCAAAATAACTAAATAGTTATCACAAAATACCTTCATCAATAGTCCCAAAATAATCATAAAACCTTATCCCAAATAACCATACAACATCATTCCTAAAAAAACCATAAACACTAAAACCCAAAAATCCCCTAATCCCACAACCCCAAAAGACCTCCTCCTTCTGCTCTAGAAAACCCTGATCTCTTATCCTAAAAATACCCTGACACCTCATCCCCCAAAACCCTCAACACACTTCCCAAAAAGTCATCCAATACATAGCCCCAATACCCTAAAACATCATCCCCAAAAAAACCCACTACACTTATCCGTATAAAACCATCACCCCAAATACCTAGAAAAACACACCCCATAGACCCAAAAATCCATCATCCCATAACACCAGAAAAACATCAACTGTCTTCCCCAAAACCCATCAACTCTTCGACCCCATAATCCTAGGTCCTATGCTCCAAAAAAACACCTACACCCTAATCCCAAAAACCCCCCAATACTCACCCCAAACAAACCTAATCATGGAGCCCAAAAAAACACTAAAAACTCACCCAAAAACATCCTCAACTAATATCCCCATATAACCCTTAAAACTCGTCCAGAAAAATTAAAAAACCCTCATCCACAAAATACCATGAACCCTCATTCCAAAAAACTGTAATCCCTCATCCTAATAATATCCCCAAAACTCATCCCCCAAATCAACAAACCAACAGACCCAAAAAAAAACACCACAACCATAAGCCCTAGAAAAACTACATCCATCAGTCCAGAAAAAACACTAATCCCATAGCCAATAAAAAAAATCAACCCTCATCCCCCCTAAAAACCTCAACCCTTCACCCCAAAAATAAACACTAAATCCACACCCCAAAAATTTCTAAACCCTATCCCAAAAATCGTAACTACAATCCCCCCAAAATCATAAACCCTCAGCCCCGAAACCATAAACCATCATCATGAAAATATCCCGGGCCATCAAATCACAAAAAAACCACCATGATACCCAAAACAATTCTCAAACTATATCCCAAATAAACCCCCAATACAATCACCAAATAACCATCAACCATCATCCACACACAAAAACCTAAAACTCTAGTCCCAAAAAATCCTTACCAATCATACCCAAAAAACTCATCCCTCATCTCTAGATAACTATACACACTCATCCATAAAAAATAAAACCATATCCCCAATAACCCTAAACACACATCACCAAAAACCCTAAAACATCATCACAAAAACTCTAAACAATTAGCCCCAAAAAACCCAAAACTTCATCCCACTAAAAAAATCCCTAATCCTCAAAAACCATAAAACATCTTTATAGAAATCCATAATCCCTCATCCCCAAAAAGACACTAAACTATTGTACACAAATAACCCATAACCCTCATCTAGAAAAACACTAAACCCTCATCTGAAAAACACCCTAAACCCTCAACACCAAAAAAATATAAACTATTGGCCAAAAAATAAATATCAGACCAAAATATACCCTCAACCCTCATCCTCCACAAAAAAATCAATACCACAACATAAAAAACCATTAACCTACAACCCAAAACAACAATCAACACACATACCCAAAATAACCATTAACCCATAGCCCCAAAAACAGTCAACCATAAGCACCAAAAACATTATACCCTCAATCATTGGAAAATATGAACCTCATCCCCCAAAAAACCTAATCATTCAGACCCAAAAATCACTAAACAAATATCCATAATAAACCATCATCTGTCATACCAAAAATACCATAAACCATCTTCCATGAAATTAAAACTCATTCTATATCCCCCAAACCCCTCAACGCTCATCCAAAAAAAGAATCACAACCCACATCCCACAAAATCATTCAACTATCGTCCAAAAAAAACATAAACCCTCAATCCTATGATAATCTAATCCTCATTCTGAAAATACTCTAAAAACACATCCCCAAAAACACTATACCCTCAACCACAAAACACATTAATCTCAGCAACAAAAACTCTCAATCCATCGATGTTAAAAATCCCAAGATCCTCATCATAAAAAAAATATAAACTTTAATCCACAAAAAACCATAAATTTTCAACCCCAATAATGTCTAAACCTCCATCACAAGAAAACATAATCCTCATCTATAAAAAATACTTAACCCTTAACCAACTAAAACCCAAAACCCTTAATCCCCAAAAATAAAAAAACACGCATTCCCATTTAAATTATAAACCATTAGAACTAAAAAACACTCAACCCTAACCCAAAAAACCTCAATATTCCACCACAAAAATCCATGAACCCTTAGTATAAAAATAACTCAACCTTTAAAACAAAATAAAATTATCCAACACCCCATAAAAATAAAAAACCACATCCATAAAATCAAAAAACCATTTTTTAATCCCCCCATCCAAAAAAAAACTCTCTTACCATAGACACAATCACCCCTAACCCTCATCCATAAAAAACCTCAACACTCTGACCCAAACCACTATCAACCCTCAGACCGAAAAACCTGTCAAGACTAGAAAAAAATATCAAACCTCATACACAAAACACAATAAATTATTAGCACAAAATAATACTAAACATATAGTATCCAAAAACCCTAAACCCTTACCAAAAAAACTCTAAACCATAAATCACATGATACCCTAAACCCTTATCTGTAAATAAACCATCAAATTTATCCCCCAAAAAACACTCGACCATCTTGAATAAAAAGAACCATCACTTATCCCAAAAAACCCACAACCATAGTCTGAAAAAAATAAAAACATATCCCAAATAACACTAATCCATCAACCATGGAATGCAAAAAATAAAATCCTCCATAAAAACCTAAACCCATTGATGAAAAAAATCCTCAACCAAAAACCCAAATGACCAAACAACTCTAAACCCTATTTGACAAAAAAACATCAACCCTAATCTAAAATAAAACCTAAACCAATTTCCCAAAATAAACAATAAACAAACAGAACCAAAATACCATCAACCCACAGCACCCCCAACCCGAAAACCCTCATCCACAAAAAATACAATCTACCCTCATACCGAGAAAAACATAATCCATCATCTGAAAACCCTCCACCCACAATCCCTATAAAATAACAAACCTCAACACAAAAATAATCCACCCTCAACCAAAAAAACTATCAATTCATCAACCCCAGAATAACCCTAAAACCAAAGCCAACAAAGACCCTAAACCCTATTCCCTATATAAAAACCCTCGTCCTTCAAACCACTCTACCCTCTATCTTAAAAAATTCATATATGCATCCGTAAAAAAAACTAAACCATAGCTATTAATAACTTTATTACCTCACAAAAAAACTCAATATTGAGTCAAATAAAACACTAAACCCTCATCCCCAAAAACACTAAATCCTAAAAAAACAACATAAAATATTCCCCCCAAAAAGTAAATCCATATATATAATAACCCTACAATTTTATCTCAAAAAATAGTAATCATCCTGACTAAAACCCTAAACACTCATCCCGAGAAAACCATAAACCCTAAGTCCAAAAAACACAATCCATCATCCCAAAAAAAACACTAAAACCTCATCCCAAATAAACCCCAAAACCCTCATCATTGAATAACGATTAACCCTAATCCCCATAAATCCTTAAACCCTACTCTGAAATAACCCTAACCTCTCAGCCCTAATAACCCTACACACTAAGTCCCAGAAAACCGTATACACTATGCCCTAAAAACCGTAAATAATCCCCAAAAACCCTAAAATCTTAGAGGAGGAAATCCCACAAACTCCAAACCCCAAAAAACCATTAACAAACATCCCCAAAAAACCCTTGACCTTTAGCTGAAAAAAACCCTCAACTGTGATCAATGAAAAAACCTCATCCCTCATCCCTAAAAAAACCTAAATTGCCCGACCCAATAAATAGTCAACCCTCACCCTGAATTAAATAAAAACCCTTATCCTCCCCCAAACCCTCAACCCTCATCACTAAAAACCAATAAACACCCATGTCATGAAATATCACTCAACACTCTGCCCCCTAAATCTCTTAACAACCACACACAAAACCACTAAACCCTCATTCAAAAAAAATCCTAAACCCACTACTATAGAATAACTTCAAACCTCAACCCTAAATTACCATTAGTCTTCAACTTGAAAACAATATAATGACAAATCCCTAATAAATCAACAATACTATTCCCTTAAAGACCCTAAATAATGATCCCTATAAAACACTAGACCCTTACCTCGATATAACCAACTCAATAACAAAAAACCCACAACGTTCATCCCTAGAAAGACAATAAAAAACCAACCCCTGAAAAACCTCAACCATCATCCCTAAAAATTCATCCAATAACATCCCCATAAAACACAAAACCATTATCCCCCAAAACACCCAAAACCATCTTCCTCAGAAACACTAAACCCTTGGATACAAAAAACACCAAACACTAAACAACAAAAGACCCTCATCCCACAGCTCCAAGGAACCATAATACCATATCCCCCATAAATCATAAATCCTTTTACAAAAAAACCCTCATCCATTAGTCCGAAAAAAATATAATGCCATATTAATAAAACTCTCCGACCTTATTCCTAAAAAACGCCTTGACTAGAAGCCCCAAAAAATACCAAAACACATGGCCCAAAAACCCTTAAACCCCCAACCCAAAAAATCCCATACCCCTTATCCCTAAAAATCCATAACACTCAAACCTCAATAATCATAGACACTCATCCTCAGAAATCCTATAACCCTCAATGAAAAAAAAACCATAAAGCAGCATTCCCTAAAATGTTTAATCCCTCATCAAAAAAAAACTCTCAACCACCATCCACCAAAAATCAATACTAAAAACCCCAAACAACATAACCCCTCAACCCCAAAAAACCATTATCACATATTCCACATTAAAAACCCTATACACGAAAAAAAATCATCTTCCCTCATTCCTAATAAAACCTAAACCATCAGCCCCATATATGACCTCCATCCCCCATCCCTAAGAATCCCTCAACCCTCATCCCCAAAAAATAATAAATCCTTATCCCAAAAGACTGTAAAAACACATCTCTAGAAAACCCTATCCCATCTTTACTAGAAATAAATACACCATAAAAAATCTCAAAACACTTATCTTATAAAACTCTCAACCCTCTACTGTAATTAACATAACACAATGATCGCCAGAAAACCCTCAAACCTCATCTAGAAATATCTAAAAATTGTCATCCTAAAAAACCAATCAACAAATTATCTAAAGAAATCCTAGAAAAAACAACAAATCGACTCAAAAAAAATTCTCAAAAACCCCTCACCTTCATTCTAAAAAAATAAACCCTTAGACCAAAAAAAAACAATCTATAGTCTAAAATACTATTAACAGTAATCCAAAAAGCCTATAAAAATTCATCAATTCAATCTTAAAACAAATTGATACAAAATGTTTAATACCCAGCACCAAAAAACCAGAACCCTATGAATGGAAATAAAAATTCAGCCATAAATATACCAATACACTAATTCCAATGGACCAAAGACCCTCAACACTCTACTCCAATAAACCTCAACAATCAACCCCAAAATACCCTCAACCCTCAACCTGAAAAAACCAACAAAACTCATCCCCCAAAAAACCTAAACCCTCCATCTTAAAAACGCATATACCATCAATGAAACAAAACACCTCATTCCAATGAGCTAGAAAACTCTAAACACTCCGTTCTGAAAAAAATCATCATCTAAAAAAACAATCAACCATCAACACAAATAAAATCCTATACACTCATCAAAAATGAACTCACAACCCTCCACCTAAAAAATCCTAAAAACTAATCCACTAAAATCCAAATCATAATACTAAAATAATCATAAACCCTCATTCCCAAATCCCATTGACCCTCATCCCCAGAAACCCTCAACCAACATCCCATAAAAACCCACACCCCAAAACAATACAAAAATCTCAACCCCCATCTTCTAAGAACCATAAACCCTAAACACCCAAAACCCTCAACCATCATCCCAAATAACACTACTACCACATCAATAAAGAACCTAAATCTTCTTCTTCAATAATCCCTCAACCCTCAACCCTCATCACATTGAACACTCAACCCTCGGTCCCAAAAAAAACCATAAACTCTCATCCTCATAAATCCCTCATATCATATACCTAAAAACCCTCAACCCTGAACATCTGAAAAATATATCCCATCATCCAAAAAAGACACTAAACACTCAGCCATGAAAAACACTAAACCATCATCCCAAATAAACCTAAACCCTTAGATCCATGAATCTTTAATCACGTATTCCAAAAAATCAACACCAATCCAACCCCAAAAATAATAAAACACGATACCTAAAAACTCTTAATCTATAATCATAAAAAACCCTTAACCCAACGCCTAAAAAAACATAATTCCATAGCTCCAAAAAACCAAAAGACCCCATACCCAAAAAAATATCAACCCGTAACACTAAAAACACTTTACCCTTACCCAAAAAACAACCCAACCCTTATCCCTAAAAATACATAATAAATTATCCCCAATAAAGATACACCCTCATCCCAAATAAAACTATACACATTTCCTAACAAACCCACAAACCTCATACCTAAAAATACCAAAATCCTCATGTCCAAAACCCCCTAAAACCTCAAAAACATTTAATCCATAAATCCCCTAAACTCTCAACTCTTAGATAAAAATATAGCATCCCAATTTCCCCTAATTACCTCATACCTCAACCAATAAAACCCTCAAAACTTCGAATTCAAAACATTTTAAAAATCACCCACAAAAAACCCACCACCAATATCCCAAAATAAAGCCTATGAACCAAAAAAACCTCAACACTAAGCCCCCAAAAAACCCTCAACTACCATCCCTTGATAAACTCAACCCTTGTTCTTAAAAAATACTTTATTAACCCTTATCACCACAATACACTAATCCATGTTCCCCAAAAAACCCTCAACCTTCTAACCTAAATATTCCACAACTACCAACCCCATAAAACTATAATTTATCCTTCTGAGAAACCAAATACCTCATTCCCCAAAATCCTCAATCCTCATAAAAAAATCCATAAACATCCATCGCCAAATAAACCTCAAACTCAAACCCAAAAATATAGAAATAGTTAATTCAAATGAATTCCCCAACAATTATACCAAAAACACCGACAACCATCATCGCCAAAAAATACTAAACCCACAACCACAAAAACCTCTAAAAATCATCCCAAAAAAACCCCAAAAGACCTCATCCACAAAAAATGTAAATCCTTATCCCCAAAAAAACCAAAACCTTTATCCAGCAAAATATCATCAACCCTTTGGCCCAAAACCAATTTAATCTCAACCCGAATTTTTTTTTCAACCCTGAGTCCCAAAAAACTGTCAACTCAAATCCACAAAAAAATATTCGACCCTTAACCCAAAAAAACCATATTCATAAAAACATTAAAAGTAATCCAAAAATTTCAAAAATCCCTTATCCCTGAAAAATGATCAACCCTCATCCCAAAAAATTCTATACCCTCACCAAAAAAACCCTAAACCATCAGACCTAGGAAACCGACAGCACTTATTCCTAGAAAACCCAAAGACCTCATACCCCCAAAAAACCAAAACACATATCCACAAAAATCCTTCAACCCATAACCGCATAAAACACTCAACCATATTTACCCCAAAAACACTATACCCCCATCCCAAAAAAACATCAAATCTCAATGCCAAAAATCCTCAACACTTATCCATAAAATCATCAATTTTCATCCCTAAAAACCGACAATGATTCATCCTAAAAAAAATCAACAATAAAGTTTAAAATTACTCAACCATCAACACAAAAAAACCGTCATTCCCAAAAGACACTCAATGATCAGTCAAGAAAATATTAATCCATCATCCCCCAAAATACCAAAACCCACAACACCAAAAAACCTCTATAACCTCGTTCTAAAAAATCCATATATACTCATACAGAAAAAATCATAAACCTGATAACAAAACTCCACAAACGTATAGTGAAAATCAACCCTAATCACTCAGACTCAACAAAACCCTAAATACATCATCCCCACGAAATCTAAAATGGTCAACCCCCAAAACCCAAAACCCTATACCCAAAAACCCTCTAAACACTAAGCCTTAATAAAAATTAAAAATAAAACTATAATACAATATATTCTATTCCAAAAAACCATAAATATTATGATTGAAAAAAATAAAAACCCTCATCCCCAACAAAACCCCAAACCCTCATCCACAAATAATCCTAAACCCTAAAACCCATAAAACCCCAAAACAATAGCCCAGAAACCCCAAAACCCACATCACCAAAATTCTCTAATCCCATATCACAATAAAAAAAGACATCATCCCCCAAAAACCTTAATCCTTCAGCCCCAAATAACACTAAAGCATATGTCTCTAATAAGACCCAAATCCCTCATACCAAAAAAAACCAAAACCCTCAGCCACAAATAACTGTAAACCATCCTTCCTAAAAAACAAAATTCTGTAATCCCTAAAAAAACCCTAAACCATCTTCCATAAAATACCTAAACACCAAGTCACCAAAAAACCTATATCCCCAATAAAAAATAATAATCCTTCATCCAAACATAATAAAACAATCCTCTATAAAAAACTAAAAACACATAGCCCCCTATATCCCTAAAAACAAACCCAAAATAACATAAAACCAACTACCTAAATCCCCTAAACATTCATCCCTAAAAACAATAATCCACCAGCTTTAATAAACAAAAAAACATCATCTCCCAAATCCATATACATTTACAGCTAGAAAAACCCCCAAACCTAAATATTATTAGACATCATCATGAAAAATCCTTAAACACTTACCCTAAAAAACCAATCCTCATCCTTATAAAATAATTAACACTTGACCAAAAAAATTCATATGTTCATATCTCACAATAACCAAAAAACCATCACCTCTCAAAAAATCCCTAAACCCCCATCCATAATAATCCCAGAACCCTCATCACTAAAAACCTTAAAACCTCAGACAAAAAAAATCAGTAAACCTGAAGTCCCTAAAAATTGTTAACCCTCTGCCCCAATAAAACATGACCCCATTTCCCTGGTATATCCTAAAACCAAAGCACCAAAAAACCTTAATCCCATTTCCCCAAAAAACATTAAACCCTCCATCAAAATAATCCCTATACCCTCATCCCCAACCAACCATAAAATCTCAGTCCCAAAATAAACATAAACCATCAACCCCCAAAAACACTATACACTAATCACCAAAAAAACCCTCATAACCGAAAAAATAAACACTTTATTCGATAAAAACACCACCCCACATCTGTAAAAATACCTCTACCATTGACCCAAATAAACCCTTAGTCTAATGCCCGAAAAAAACTTAACACTAATCCCCAAAACCCTTAATCCATAGCCTCTTAGAAAACCCAACCTTAATCAAAATAATTCTTTTATCCCCCCAATTCCCTCAATCCTCGACACTAAAAATACGCAAACACCAAAATCCAATAAACCCAGAACCCTCATCCACAAAAAAGGCCATCCCTGAGCACCAAAATACTCTACCATTTATCCAAGATAAACCAAAATCCATAATCCTTAGAAAAAATTATTCCCTAATCAACATACACTATCTATCCTCTTCCTAAAAAAATCACTCAACCATTAGCCCCAAAAAAACATCATCCCGCATCCCCAAAAAATCCTTTACCCTCAGTTCAAAAAAACCGAAAACCCTCATCCATAAAAAGCCCTAAATTCAATTACCAAAAAAACCCCAACCCTCACCCCAAAGAATGATTAACCATATTCCACAAAATACATCAATCATCTATACCAGAAGACAAGATCCCTTATCGCTAATAACACAAACCCCTTAGCCCCAAAAAGATTTTAACCCATAGAATAAAAAACCTGTCTACCCTTATAACCAAAAAATCATCAACCCTTATCCCCAAAAACCAATACCAAAAGAAGATAAAAACACAAAACCCATATCGCCAAAATAACCCAAAACCATTATTCTAAAAACCCCTCAACACTCTACCCCAAAAAACTATAAACACTCAACTAAAACAATAATACATTATCCCAAAAAAACCCAAACCACAAAACCCAAAAACTGGAAAACCACGTCCCTAGAAACACTCAGACCATCATATCCAAAAAAATAACCTAAACCCCAAACATCCCAAAACCCACATCCCCCAAATATCATAAATTTTCATCCAGAAAAAACACTACAACCTCATTCCCAAAACCATATACTCACAGCCCTATAATTTCAATAACCCTCTTTCCCAAAAATAAACACAAACACCATGCATTCAAAAACACTAAACCCTCATATCGAAAAAACATATACCCTTATCCCCAAAAAAAATGTTAAAAAAAATATTCCAATAAAACAAAACAATCATCTAAAAAAACCGAAACCATAATCTCCAAAAAAAAAAACTAAATACACAGGACTAAAATCCATAAACCCTCGTCCCTAAAAAACCATAAATGCTCAAAACAAAAACACCTAAACTCTTAGCACCAAAAAAATATAAACACTCAGTGAAAAAAACCAAAAACCCTCATCCTATAAAAACTCAAAACCTTAATCTAGATAAAAACATAATCTATCCGCCCCAAAAAATTCTTCCACCATCCCTAGAAGGACCTGAAACCTCATCCCAAAAACACTTAATCTCTTATCCCAAAATACCTAACACTCTTTTCCCCAAAAAACCTAAAAATCCATCTTAGAAAAAAACTAAAACCAAAAACCAAAAAAACTATACAATAATAACCTAAATCTTTCAAATAAGAGTCCCTATTACCACCAAAAATCATTCCCCAAAAAATCATCAACCATTATCCTCAAAAAACCTTCATCCCACCTCACCAATAAACCCTCAACCCTCAAAGAAAAAACCCTTATCACTCATCCAAAAAATAAACCCATCCCATCATTCTCAAAAATACTAAATGATCACTGCCAAATTAAAATCATCCCTTATTCCCATAAATATAATCATCCCTCATCACCAAAAATCACAAAAATATCATCTGCATGAAACCCTAGACCATTAGTATGAAAAATAATTCAACCCTTTGACGCAATAAACACTCAACACCCATCCCTTACAAATCCTAAACCCTCATCCACAACAAATCATACACCCTCATCAAAAAAATCCTTATATCCTCATCCCTTTGAAAATCATCAACCCTCATTCCTAAAAAACCCTCATCCCTTATCCCCAAATACCATAAAAACTCGAAGCCCCCATAAAACCCTCAATAATCTACCAAAAATATCCCCACACACATATCTCCTAGAAACCCTCACCTCATATCAAAAAACACCCAGAAACATACTTTCCAAAAAACCATCATCCGCTACCCAAATAACTCTCAGCCCTTATCCGACGAAAAACCTCAACCACCCTTCCAAAATAATCCCCAAACCTCAGTCCCAAAAAACCCCTCAATACTCAGCCCCAAAAAATGCACTTCCCCTATCACCAAAAATACCATCAAACCTCATACCCATTAAACCATCAACCACCCACCCCAAAATACCATAATACCTCATCCCAAAACACACCAAAAACCCCTATCTATTGAAAACCAAAAAATATAGACCCAAAATAATACATGAATCAACCCCAATATACCCTCAATACTATGCCAAAGAAGCCACCAACCCTTATCCCCAAAAAATTATCATCCCTCATCCCCAAAAAACCTCTCATACTTAATAACAAAAAACCATAAACTCAAATCACAAAATAAACAACAACCCCCATCTAAAAAAATTATCAACCAATATCCCCATAAAACATCAACTATTGTCCAAAAAACCCTTTACACTTTTACTCAAAAAACCGAAAAACATATATTTATGAACCCCTAATCCTTCATCCACTATAAAAAACCAAAACCACAACCCCAATAAATCCTTAACTTCATTCCCAAAAAGACCCTCAATCCTTATCCTCAAATAAAAGATCATTCCATAGTCCATAAAACCCCAATCCCTCCTAACCAATACACTCTAAACCCTTTTCATATAAATCCCTAGACCATCAGCCACAAAAACCCATCAACTCTCTACCCACAAAAAACTATATTCCACTAACCCTAAGAAACTCTAAACACATATCCCCAAAAAACCCATAACACCCACCACCAAAATCTAAAACCAAA
This sequence comes from Viscum album, assembly GCA_963277665.1. Taxonomy (NCBI): domain Eukaryota; kingdom Viridiplantae; phylum Streptophyta; class Magnoliopsida; order Santalales; family Viscaceae; genus Viscum; species Viscum album. The sequence goes on from OY728164.1 coordinate 1,802,402,017, forward strand.
AAACCTAGAAGACACTTGTCTATTATTTTATAAAAACCCTAAACACATATCCTAAAAAACCCTTAACCATATTCCATAAAAAACCATGAAACCCCATGCCTCAAAACCATACAATATACACCAAAAAACCTATACCATCATCCCTAAAAAATCTTAAATTCTAAGTCAAAAAAACTCTACTCCCACAACCATAAAAATCCCTAAACCCCTACACTAGAAATACATAAACCATCATCCCAAAAAAACACTAAATCCATATGACAAGAAAACAATATACTATGAGACCCATTAAAACAAGAACCCTCAGCCCAAAAAACCCATGAACCATCAACCCAAAAACTACATAAACACTCAATAATAAATAGCCTAAATCCTCAACACGAAAAACGTAAACCATTTTCCAAAAATACCATAAACCCCTATCCAAAAAAACACCAAAACCAAATCCCTATAAGTCCCTAATGATTTATCTCCAAAAAATCTAAAATTGTAGACAATACACTAAAAATTAAACCACACTTAATCCCACAACATCCATCCCCAAAAAATCTGCAACCCTGAACCTAAAAAAATTCCTCAAACAATAGCACCAAAAAACCATCAACACTAAGAAACAAAAAAAATCAACCATAATATACAAAATCTTCAACGATCATTCAAAAAATACACAATCTATCATCCCATAATATCCCTAAACCTTAATTGGCATAAAACATTAAAACTCATCCCCAGAAAACCCTTATCCCTCAATCCCATAAAATCTGCAACCCTCATCCCCAAAAATAGTCATCCCTCATTTACCAATAAAACTAAACACTCAACCATCATAACCCTTAGTCTCCATCCACAATAAACACTCAACCAACCTTCCTAGAACCCTCGAACCCCATCCCCAAAAATCCTTAAAATTTCATCCCCAAAAAACCTAAACCCCATCAAAATAACCATAAAAATTTACCACCAGAAAAATAAAACCCCTAGCCCCAAATACCATTTTACCATAGACAAAAAAACCAATCAAAATTTAATCCTATGAAACCCTAAAACCTCATGTGAGAATAAAAATAAACCCTCATCCGCAAAAAACTATAAACCATCATCCCTATAAAAAAACCCTAATCTTCAAAACCCCTAAAATATCATACCCAAAAAACTATAATAAATCAAAAAAACCCAATACCATTTGTTATAAAATACTATAATCCATGATCACCAAAAAATGATAAACCATTAGTCTTAAAAAAACCGTCAACCCAAGAAAAACTTTACCCCCATCCCCAAAAAACACTATATCATTATATTTAAAACCATTAACATGCAGTACTAAAAAACATAATCCCTCGAATCAGAAAACCCTCAACACATAGACCTGAAGAGCGCTAAATCCTCCACGAAAAAAAACCAAACCATAGATCACAAAAAAAAAAGATTAAGCCGTCAAAAAAAATTGAAAACTTATCCCACAAAAAAACAAAAACTGTCATCGGAAAAAACCATTAACACTCAGCTTCAAAAAACCCACTCCAAAAAATACCAAAAATCACCAACCCCTCAACTCTAAAAAACTATCAACCATAAACAAAAAAAAATAAAGAACCCTTATCCTTTATTATACACAAAAATTATAAACACTATTCCCCAATAATACTAATCCCCCATCCTTTAGAAACCAAAAAACAACCATCCTAAAAAAACCATAAATCATTTTCCCCCAAAAAACCTCATCCCTCAACCACTGACACTAAAAAACCAATAACTAAAAAAATCAATAAATATCATCCTAAAATACCTAAATCCTTTCCACAAAAAAAATAAACCCTCATACAAAAATAAGATCTACACACATCACTGAAACACTTAAACACTCATTACCAAAAAACACTATACCCTTATACCTAGAAAACTCGTAAACATCATCCCCAAAAAACCACACTAATTTTCCAAAAATCCCCCAATCCTCAATATTCAAAAATACACTACCATCATCCCCATGAAATCATAAATTAAAATACCCTAGTATCCCTAAACATACATACAAAAAAACATAAACCCCAATTCCAAAAAAAGTAATCCCTCAGCCCCAACAACCCTAAACTACTATCCTCCTAAACTATTCTACCCAATTTTATAAAAAAAACAAAAACATTCCAAAATTAGATAAACCCTCTACCACAACAAACCGTCTTCACTGATCCCCAAACCCCACAAAATCCTTATTCCCACAAAACCATAAACCCTCGGCATTTGAAAACCATAATATCTTAACCCCAAAATATCCTAATCTATCAGAACCAAAAATCTCTAAAACCTCATCCCCAATAAACAAAAAACTCTTATCCCCACAACTCCTAAACCAAGATTCCCAAAATACCATATACCCTTAGTCCCAAAAAAATGAATCCCACGTATCTTAAGAAACCTAAAACATGTTCTATAAAATTCCACAATCCCTCAACATTGAAAAAACATAAACCATCACCCAAACAAAACCTAAAACCCTCGTCCAAGAAAACCCTAAAATCTAATCCATAGAAGACCCTAAACAGTAAGTCAAAAAAATCATAACAGTTATCCTCAAATAACCCACAACCCTTCACCTAAAAATCCTCAATCATTGATACTAATAATCACACAACCTTCATCACCAAAAAAATTCTATCATCTTCCATAATAAACCCCAATCCTCATCCCCAAATAACCATAAACAATATTCCCTGAAAAACCATTAACCCTTAACCCCAAAAATCACTCAACACTGATACCAAAAACCCCTAAATCATAAGGCCTAGTAAACCCTCAGACACCATCCTAAGAAACAATCAACTATTATCCTCAAAACACGTGTAACCCTCATCCCCATAAAATATTAACCCACACCCCCATAAAACCATTAACCCTTATTGTAGAAAAACCCCAACCCTTATCCCCCCAAAACCCTCAACCCTCATCCAAAAAACCCTAAAACCTAATTTGATAAAAAAACTCCAAAATATCATCCCTAAAAAGAACTGTACCCTCAAAACCAAAAAACCCACAAACCGAATCCCCCAAAACAAGAAAACCCTCGTCCCCAAAAGACAAATATCTCACAGTCCCAAAAAACCCTATAGTGTTTTTTGTAAAAAACAATTATTAATGTTCTCAAAAAACACTAAACAATCATTCATAGAGAAACCCAATCCATTATCTATAAAAAACCGTCCACATCATCAACAAAATACCGTTATACCTCATATACCAAAAATTCATTAGCACTACTCCAAAAACCACCCAACCATAATCTCTAAAATATAATCAACCCTCAACCAATAAAATGATCATCCTTATACACAAAAAAAACCAAAAACCATCATCCCACTAAATATATAAACAAACATCCCCACTAAAAAATAAAAACCCTTCTCCCAAAGACCCTTAACCCTCGCTCCTAGAAACACTCAACAATCATCCAATAAATCCTTCCAACCTCATCACCAAAAAACCCTAAATACTCATCCCCCAAAACAATGAACTGTCATCCCCAAAAATCTATGTACCCTATTCCAAAAATAACCCTCAAAGCTTATTCCCAAAAATCCAAAACACTCATCCCCAGAATCTATGAACAAGCATCCCAAAAAATATATAATATATGAGTTAAGAAAGTCTAAAATATCATCCTTAAAAAACCTTAAATAGTAGACTAAGAAACCCATAATTGGAAATGAAAAAACCAGAAAACCTGAAACCCTAGAAAACCTAAACCCTCATCCCATATAAAACCCTCAACAATCGACCGTAAAACCCAAAAATTCCCACCCCCCAAAAAATTAAACACTCATCCATAAAAAATCCACAACTTTTATCCCTAAAAAATGAACCCTTAGTCACAAACACCCTCATCAATTGGCATAAAAAAACAATAAACTTGAAGCCCTCTCTCCCAAAAAACCATAACAATTATTTTCCAAAAAAACAATAATCTTAGCACCAAAAAACTATAAAACCTAATCCCTATAAATTATGAAACCCTCATCCCCAAAAAAACCAATCCCTCAGCCCCAAAAAAACCATAAACCCTCATCCCCAAAAAATTCTCATCCCCCGGCTAGAAAAACCCCAAATTGTCTTTAAAAAAACTCAATGATCATATAAAAAAACTCAATCCAAATCCTTGAATACACCGTCAAAAATTATTTTTATAAAACCCTCAACCCTCATACCTAATAAACCATTAATCTTTAGACATCAAAAAATCTCAATCCTCATCCCCCAAAATTCATAAACCACATCAAAAAAATGCCAAATTCTTATTAAAAAACCCTGAAAACTAATAACCATAAAACCCCAAAACTATATCTAAAAAACCAAAACACTCAACCCCAAAAAAACCCTCAACCCCAAATAAAACATCAGCCTCAATCCCAAAAAACCAAAACACCACAGTACCAAAAAAACCTAAACCCCATCCACAAAAGAAAATAAACTAAAATTCACATTAATCCTTAACCATAAACCAAAAATATATCTAATCCATAATTTATATAAACTCGACACCCTCATCCATAATGAAAAGTATACCCTCAAACGCAAACAATACACAACAAAAAACCCCAAAAAACCATACACCCTCAACCCTAGAAAGCACTAAATAATCATCAATAAAAATACCAAGGACCTCATCCCCCAAAATAAAAAAACCCTAATCCTGAAAAACACTATATCCAAATTTCTAATAAACCTAAATCCTAGTTTTCATAAATGAACTAAAACTTCAGTCCCAAATAAACCTCAACCCTCATCCGAAAATCCCCAGAACTATTATCCCTAAAAAAACTCGTACCCTTAGACTTAAAAAAACATGAACCCTCAGTCCCAAAAAAATGCTTAACACTCGACCCTTAGCCCAAAAATACCTAAACCCTCAAACAAAAAAATATACAACCATCATCCATATGAACCACGATACCATCATCCATAAACAATCCAAAACCCTCAGCCCTAAAGAATTATCAACCCTTATACACACAAAACACCCACCCCTTATCCAAAAAAAGACACCACCCACTCTTCCCCAAAACACCCGAACCACTTCCCCCAAACAACCCCTACCATTAGCTTAACAAATCCTTAACCTTCAACCCCAAAAAAACCAAAACCATCATCCCTAAAAAACTATCAAGAAACAACCAAAACAAACTCAATGTTTATCAACACAAAATGTTCATCCCTTTTCTATAAAAAAGATCCAAAACCCTCATCCCCGAAAACCATAACCATATAACACAAAAAATTCTTCATCCCTCATCACCTAGAAACCCTCAACCCTAATCCGCAGAAAAAAAAAATTACTCTCAAAATCAAAATAACCTCAACCATCAACACCAAAAAATCATGAAATCTAATCCCAAAAAATACTCTACCAAAAAACCATAACCCACCTTCATTAAAAAAACAAAAAACTGTTATCCCCCAAAAACCCTAAAACCATATCCATAAAAACCAATCATACCTCAAAAATCATAATAATATAACATGAACCATATACACCTAAAACCCCACAATAATCATCCCCAAACACCTTAAACCATGTTCCCTAAACAACACAAAACCCTAATACCCAAAAAATTATCAACCCTAATCCATAGAAACACCTAAACCCTTTACTCTATGAAAACAAAGACCTCATCCCCATAAATACCTATACCCTCATCCCAATTAAATCATCAAAAATAATTCCCAATAAAACCTTAAGCCTTTACTCAATAAAAATACTCTACTATTAGCCCCAAAAACTGTAAACAAAATTTCTATAAAACTTGCAAACCCATATCAAAAAAAAAAACCTTAGACACTCATCCCAAAAATAACCCAAAACAATCAGACCAACCCCCAACCATCATCTGAAAAAACCAATCAACCCACATCCTTAAAAATTAGTCAAACACAAGCCCCAAAAAACCATAATACTATATGCCCCAAAACCATCAACATGTTTCCCAATAAACTCTAATCACTCATGCCCCCAATACCATAAACCCTCATACAAAAAAACACTTATCTCTAATCCCCAAAAATCATAAAAAACTCATCCAAAAAAATATCAAAAATATCATCCCCAAAACCCCAAATCCCACATCCCAAAATACCACAAAATTTCCACCACAAAAAACAAATCCCACATCCTTAAAATTCCTAAACCATCATCCCCTAAGAACTAGAAACCATCATCACCCAAAATTCATAAACCCCCTTACCTAAAAAACATTATCTCCTCATCCTAAAAAACAGAATCCCACTAATACAAAAAATATTAACTACTACGTCCCAAAATTCGTAAACTCTCATCCCTACAAAACCCAAACCCCCTACCCCTAAACGAGAATAACAATCAACCCCAAAATACCCTCAGAGAGTATCCCAAAAACACTCTCAGAACTCATCCAAAAATGAATTATCATCCCATTTCCCAAAAATCCCTCAACCCATAGCCCCCCAAAACCATTAACCATAATATCGAAATAAAATAATAACCCATCATACATAATTTACCCTTAAACCTCATCCCAAAAAAACCCCAACCATTTGACACAAAAAATACTCAACCATATTCCCAAAAATACCCTACCCACATTTCAATAAATAAACCCCTCAACCCACAACCTAAAAAATCTCCAAAAATTAATCCCCAAATAATTATCAACCCTATGTCAAAATATTCTAAACTATCATCATAAAAAAAACAACATAACATAAAACCTCCAAATCACTCAACACTCTTCCCGAAAACCAAAAACCCTCTTCCATAAAAAACATTCAATTCATGGACATAAGATACACTAAACCCCCTTACCTAAAAACACTCATTGAGCTTCCCAAAAAACACCTAAACACTCTACCATAAAAAACCCTAAACCCTTATCAACAAAAAATCATCGACCATCATACAAAAAACCCTCCACACTCAACCAAAAAATTCACATTTCTCAGAATCAATACAACATCAAAGCTTATCTATAATAAATCATCAACCCATATCCCCAAAAAACATTAACCATCGACCCCATAAAATCATAAACCCTTAGCTATTAAGAAACATATACACTCATTCTAGAAAATTACTTAATCTTAATCCCCAATAAACCATCGACCCTTATCACAAGAAACCGTCATTCTTCAACACCATTAACACCCTTATCCCTCCTACCAAATAATTCCCCCAACCCATAGCCCCTATAAACCCTCAAATATTATCACAAAAGGTAATCAAACATGGTCCAAGAATACTATAAACCCTCATCCCAAAAAACCCATAATCTCATATCCTTTATAAATACTAAACACTCAAACATAATAAACACTATAACATCATCCCCCATATTCCATTAACCATTTACCTCAAAAGACCATAATCCCCAGTCACTAAAATCCCTAAACATTCATAACAATAAAAACTCAACCCCTATTCCCAAAAAATGGTGATCTCCCGTCCCAACAAAACCATAAACACAAAGCCCAAAAAATACATCATCCCTAAACATAACAAAATAAACCCATCCATTTTAAAATAAACATCAACTCTATTACACAATATACTCTTGAACCAGAACCCCAATTAGACCCAATCCTACATCGCCAATAAACTATCATACCTCATACCCAAAATATACTAAACCATCATCCCTAAAAGAACTAAACTTCAACCCCAATAAAATAATAAACCCTCTCCCTAAAAATTCGAAAAACCTCTTACCCAAAAAACCCTAAATCACCAGAAACAAAAATCGACCAGTCCTAAGCCCAAAAAATCCCTCAAACCTCATACAAAAAAAACACACATCCCACTTCCCAAAAAAATTCACGACCCTCATCAACAAAAATCTATAAAACACATGCCCACACAGACCGGAATACCTCAACCCTAATAAACCTCAACTGAAATCCCTAAATAACAATCAAACCATAGTACCAAAAAACCCTCAACCCTCAGACAAAAAATATTCCTAACCACTAGCTACAAAAAAAACCTTAACACCTAGACCAAGAAACCATAAACACTCATCCATAATAACCCTCATAATCATACCCATAACCCCCCAAATCATCCCTCATATCCTTCCACACTCTAATCTAAAAATCCCTCAACCCTTAACAATAAAAAACTAAACCCTTAGCCACAATAAAAACCCAAACCCTCATCCCCAAAAAAACCTCAATCCCTCATCCACAAAAAACCTCAACATGGAATCCCTATAAAAACTCATCCATCAACCCCGAAACACATGATCCCAAAGCAATAAAAACCCTCAACCCCATAATAAAAAAAATAAACACTCTTCCATTAAGGAAACATCATCCTTAAAGAACCATCAACTGTCATCCTAAAAAATCCCTCAACCCTAGTCCCAAAAAAAACATTAATCACCACCCAAAATTCCTCAAAACCATCACCCCAAAACCCCTTAACACTTACCCCAAGAACCCCTCAACACACATCCCTAAAAAACCATCATACCTCATACCTATGTATCCCCCAACTCTCATACCAAAAAAACTCATCCATCTATTCCAAGAAACACTCCAGCATCTACCATTTAATTCCCTAAACCATCATCTGCAAAAAAACCTTAAACCATTATTCCATAAAAAACTAAATCCTCTGAGAAAAAAATATTTCAAACCACATCCCTGTAATTCCCTCATAAATCCTCAACAAAAAACCACCATCCCTCGGTCCTACAAAAATAATAAACCATCATACCTAATTAACCCATAAACCTCATCCCAAAAACCCCCCAACCATTAGACACAAAAAATACTCAACCCCTTTCCCCAAAAATCCCCTACCAATATTTCCATAAAAAACCCAATCAACCCATAGCCAAAGAAATCACCAAACATTAATCCCCAAAAAGTCATCTACCCTCTGTCAAAAAAATTCTAAACTGTCATCATAAAATAAACTACATAACATAATCCCTCCAAAACACTCAACAATCATTCCTAAAACACAAAACCCTCTTCTATAATAAACATTCTATTCATAACCATAAGTCACAGTAATCCCCCTTACCTAAAAACACTCAGTAATATTCCCAAAAAACTCATAAACACTCGACCATAAAAAACCCTAAACACATATCACCAAAAAATCATTGACCACCATACAAAAAAACCCTCCACACTCAACCCAAATAATTTCATAATGCTCAGAATCAATACACCATAAAACATTATCTATAATAAATCACCAATCCATATCCCCCAAAAATATTAACCCTTGACCCCAAAAAATCATCAACCATTAGCTAGTAAGAAACATAAACACTCATTCATGAAAATTAATTAATCTCCATCCCCAATAAACCATCGACCCTCATCCCAGGAAACCCTCATCCTTCATCACCATTAACACCCTTAAACCTCATACCCAATAATTCCCCCATCCCTTAGCCCCCATAAAACCTCAAATATTAGAACACAAGGAAATTAACCATCGCCCAAGAATACTAAAAACCCTCATCCCAAAAAACTTTTAATCTCATATCCTTTATAAATAATAACCACTAAAACCTAATAAAAACTATAACATCATCCCTAATATTCCATTAACCCTTTACCCAAAAAGACCATGAACCATAGTCCTTAAAATCCCTCAACACTCATCCCAAAAAAAAATCAACCCCTATTCCAAAAAAAACGACGATCTCTCAGCCCAACAAAACCACAAACCAATAGCCCAAAAAATCCTTTAACCCTCAATATAATAAAATAAATTATACCTTATAAAATGAAACATCAACTCTCTTACAAAATATACTCTAATACCTAAACAACAATTAGACCTAATCCTACATCCCTAATAAACTATCAAACCACATACCCAAAATATACAGAACCATTATCCCTAAAAGTACTAAAATTCAACCCCAATAAAATCATAAACCCTCTCCCCAAAAATTACAAACACCTCTTCCCCAAAAAACCCTAAATCACCAGATACAAAAAAAAACCATTACTATGCCCCAAAAATCTCTCAACCCTCATCCAAAAAAACATATTCCCCACTTACCAAAAAAATATCAACCCTCAACGACAAAAATCTATAAAACGCATGCCCAAACAAACCCACTTCCCTCGGCCCTAAAAACCCTCAACTGAAATCCCTAAAAAACCATGAAACCATAGCCCCAAAAAACCCTCAACCCTCAGACACAAAATATAACTAACCAAAAGCCTTAAAAAAATCGTAACACCTAGGCCAAGAAACCATAAATAGTCATCCATAATAACCATCAAAATCATACCCATAACCCCCCATTCTTTCCCCCAAACTCTCCACACTATGATCTAAATATCCCTCAACTATAAACTATAAAAAACTCATCCCTTATCCACAATAAAATCCCAAACCCTCATCCCCAAAATACCTCAATCCCTCGTCACCAAAGAAACCTCAACACTTAACCCCTATAAAACCTCATCCATTAACCCCAAAAGACTTGAACACAAAGAGATAAAAACCCTCAACCCCAGAATATAAAAAATAAACACTCTATATTTAATGAACCATAATCCTTATAGACTAATCAACCATCATCATAAAAAATCCCTAAACCATCATCCCCAAAAAACCATTAATCATCCTCCCAAAAAATCCTCAAAACCATCACACAAAACCCCTAAACACTTACCCCATGAAACCCTCAACCCACGTCCCTGAAAAACCCTAAAACCTAATACATACGTATCCCTAAACCCACATACCAAAAAAACTCAACCTTCTATGCCAGGAAACCCCCAACCAGTAGTCATTTAATTCCTTAAATGATCATATGCAAAAAACCGTTATCCATTATTCCTTAAAAAACTAAATACTCAGATAAAAAATATCTTCTAACCACATCCCCAAACTTCCCTCATAAATCCTAAACAAAAACCCATCAACCCTCAGTCCCCAAGAACCCTTAACCCTAACCTCTAAAAAACATTTTACTGTTGTCCCTAATAAACTAAAACATCATCCCAAAAGATCATGAAACAAAACCCTTGGTAAGCACTAAACCCTCTTCCAAAACAAATAAACCAACATCCCCAAAACCAATAATCCCTCATCTTCAAATTTACATAAATCATAATGCCCCAAAATCGATTGACCATCATAACTTAATATCCTCATCCATAAGACCTAGAAAACCCTCAACACTTAAACCCAAAAATATATATAACCCCATAATACATAAAATTAAATTGTCATCCCAAAAAAAATCATATCACTTTTTGCTAAAATAAATTCTACTCTCCTCACAAAAAACATCAAAACATAGGCCTAAATACATTAAATAATTTTTATAAATAACCCTCTAACCTCATTTCCAAAAAATCCTAATGACACAACCCCGAATAATCATCAACCCTCATTCATAAAAAACATAAAAAAAACTAAGCCCCAGAAAACCATAAACCCTCCTAAAAAAACAAATTTGTGTGCCCATGAAACCCTCCACCCTTAGATATAAAAAAATCTCAACGCACAACCCCATATATCGCTCAAATCATAGCCCCATAAAACCCTTAACATAATCCACAAAAAAACCACTATCCTCAAACCTAATAAAACCTATACTACCAAACCCAAAAAACCCCCAACCCTTATCCCCCCAAAACATTCAGTACTCAGACCCAAAAAAAACTTGTACCATTCATCCCCAAAACCATGAACCATTATACCAAATAAAACCATCATCCATCATTCCAAAAAAAAAATAAACCTAACACAAGAAAAAAATTATTCCCTTATCCCCACAAAACCCTAAACCCTCATCAGAAAAAGAAAATGTCATCTCTCTTACCCAAAAATCCCCCAACCCATACCCCCAAAATTGATATAAGATCATCCCAAAAAACCAAAAACCATAATCCCTAAAAAAATATCACTTATCAAAAAAAAACTGTTATCACTTATCCCAAAAAACCATCAACCCTTAGCCTCATATAATTCAATTCAATTATCCCCAGTAAAACCTCAACCATCTTCCCCAAAAAAACCTCAACACTTATCGCCCCAAAACCCAAAACCCAGAACCTAAATAATAGCTAAATCCTTGGCCACAAAAAAATTCAAACCCTTTAACCCATTAAAACACTGATCCTCCATGGAAAAAACCCAAACCCCTCAGCACAAATATACCATCAACTATGAGGCCCATAAAACAATTACCCTATAGCCCAAAAAATCCATCAACCCATATTAAAAAAACCACAGCAATAATAACCAACAAACCCCTCAACCCTAGAACAATATAACCATTCAACCCTTATCCAAAAAATACTTTAATACATAGCCTGAAAAAAACCTAAACCCACATCCAAAAAAACTAAATTATCAGTTGTAAAAAACCATAAATCCGCATAATCAAAAAAACCATAAACACTCCACAAAAAAACATCAATCATTATCACAATGAAAACCATAATACTCGCCCCCAATAACCCTTCTCCCTTAGCCCCCAAAACAGTCAATCTTAATCCACAAAAAACCCTAAACCCGCATCCCCCCAAAACAATAATCCCTCACCCAAAAAAATCATCATCCATTACCCCGAAAATCTCTAATCACATTTTTGCAAAAAACCATTAACCCTTATCCCTAAAAAAACAATTGGTTCCAAAAAAGCACTCAACTATCTACCCATGAAACCGCTCAACCCTAATTCCCAAATGTACTTAAACCTTAATCCTCCAAATACCCTCAACATTCATCACCCAAACTCTATAATTCCTCATCCCAAAACAACAAAAAAACCTCAGTCGCAAATAAAAATCCATAATACATCATCACCAAAATACCATATACCCTCAGCACCAAAAACCACTATACCATATTCCACTAAATCCCTAAAACCTAAGCCATAAAAACCATAAACACACTAGCTCTTCAAATACCAAATCCCTAATCCCCATGAAATCCAAAACTGTCATCCAAAAAAACACAATCCCTCAGCCCTAGTATAAATTAAACCAAAATCTCCAACAAACCATGATATCCTATACCCAAAAAATAATAATGCATCATCCCTAACAAATGATAATCCATACTCCCTAAAAAACCCTAAACCTCCACAACCAAAAAACATTAAACATTCATCACCAAAAATTTATTACCCCTCTAAAACATTTAACATGTATCTATTATCCCCAAAAAATGTAATCCCTTACCCTCTAAAAACAGTAATCCCTCAGCCCCCCCCCCCCCCACATGGATAAACCATTAACCCTCAGCCCCCAAAAAACCCTAACCAGCATAAAAAACCCCTAAAAATTCAGACATAAAAAACCCTCAACACTTATCCCCAAAACGAATAAACCCTAATTTCCAAAAAAAAACCTAAACCCTTAGCCACACATAACCTTTAATGGGAAGCATAAAAAGATCCTAACACATCAACACAAGATAATATTATACCATCAACCCCAAAATACTATAAGCATCCATCCCCTAAAAACCCTATTCTAATATCCAATAAAAATCCCAAACATAGAACCCAAGAAACCCTAAGATACCATCCACTAAACACCAAATCCCCTATCCAATGATACCCTAAACCCTAATCCCCAATAACCACTAAACCAAAAGCTCTAATAGAATCCTAAATCATTATCCCCAAAAAATACTTAACCATACACCCTAAAAACCCCTAAACCCTCCTCCCTAAAAAACCTAAAAGCACATCCCCAAAAAATCCTAAACCCTCAGCCCCAATAAACCTAATTCATCATCAATGAAAACACTTTAACCATAATCCATAAAACCATGAAACAATATCCCCAAAATACCCAGAACCCTCACTATCAAAAAACCCAAAACCATCATCCCAAAAAATAATAATCCCTCATCCCCAAAAAACCTAAAAATAGAGCCCACAAAAACATTTAATGGTTATCCCCAAATAATGATAAAAACACATCCAAATAAAACCATAAAATCCCATCCTTATAAATCCTAAATAATCTGCCACAAAAAACCTAACCCCTCACTGTGAAATAAACAAAAACAATTAACAACAAAAATCTCTAGACACTCATACCCTAAATTGAAAAACACATAGCCCCAAAATAACTCTAAACCCCAACCCCATAACCCAAAACTATCAACCACAAAAAATAACAACCTGTCAAATTAAAAAATATGTTACCCTCATCCACAAAAAATTATAAACCCCAATCTCCAAAATTACCTGACCCCCCATACAAACAAATACTAAAACCTCATCCCCAAAAACCCCTCAAACATTATACCCAAATAACCCACACCCTAAGGAACCAAAAAAACCACAACACGTAGCCCCAAATAAACCAACAATCCTGAAGACCCAAAAATACACAACCCTCATGGCATAAAACCCTCATCCCTCATCCCCCAAAAATTAACAACTCTCATCTCCAAAAATCACCAGCCCATGGACCAAAAAAAATACTCATCCCTTATCCCCCAATAACCTCCCTCCCCCAACCCCCAAAACCCTAAACTATCATCCTCCAAAATAGGTCATCCCCTTGTCCAAAAGAAAATTCATACTTCATAATGAAAAACTCACAATCATCATCCAAATAAAATGAATTTGTACCCACATCCTCAAAATATCTACAACCCTTCATCCCAAGAAACCATCATCAGTCAACCTCCAAAAATATAAAAATTAATCTATAAAAAATAATCTACTGTCATCCCTAACTAATCTTAAACACTCTTCCCCTATAAACCCTCAACTATCATCCCCAAAAAACTCTCAACCCCCAGACCCAAAAAACCATCCACCCTAAAAAATGATTCCCAAATCCCAAAAACACTTGAAACCCTCAACCAAGAAAACCCAAAACCCTTATCCCAAAAGAAACCTCATCCTAAAAAACCCTACACCCTCATAACAAAAATACGAAATCCCTCAGCCAAAAAATTGCTTAACCTTAATCCCAAAAAAAACCATATTCCCTGATCCTTGAAAACCCATTAAACCCCATCCCCAAATAACTTGAAAACCCTCACCCTAAAAACCTAAATCCCTGAGTCACAAGAAACCCTGATCCATTTTCTTAAACAATCCTAAATACAAATCCCTAACAACCCATGAACTATCCTCCACAAAAAAACCCAATCCCCTCACCCTCATAAATCCTAACCCCTCAGCCACTATAAATCCCAAAACCATCCATCATAAACACCATAACCCTAAAAAAACAATAATCTTTTATCCCCAAAAAACCATAGACCCTCAATTCCAAATAAACACATAAACCCACTTCCCCAAAACACTAAACCATCAGTAATAAAAAACTCTTAACCCTTATCCCAAAAAACCCTCAAACACTAATCCCTAAAAAGCCCAAATCCCTTATCCTGAAAAAACTAAAAACACTAATCCCCAAAAAACCATAATCCCTCATCCAATAAAAACACAA
Source organism: Viscum album (assembly GCA_963277665.1). NCBI lineage: Eukaryota > Viridiplantae > Streptophyta > Magnoliopsida > Santalales > Viscaceae > Viscum > Viscum album. The sequence continues at coordinate 1,802,417,455 of OY728164.1, forward strand.
AACCCAAATCCATAGAAAACAAAAATCCCACATCCCCAAAACCTTCATACCTCATGCACAAAAGACCATAATCCCTCAACCCCAGAAATACCTAAAACCTCATCTCCAATATACCCAAAACATTCATCACCAATACCAAAAAACCCTCAACCCATTAAAACCACTAAATCATCAAAAAAATTATGAACCATCTTCCCAAAAAAATTATCTTTCCTCATGCCCACAAATCCCCAACACTCAGCTACCCAGAACACTCAACCCATAGAAACAAAATATCATCATCCTCATCATCATTAAACCCTCAAATCTCAACGCCAAAAATCCATCATATCATAAAAAAATCATAACCTACTACCTCATAAAAAACATAATCACACATCACCAAAAAATCTCTCACCATTTACCGAAAAAAACATGAACCACCAACCCCCAAAATCCATCTACAAACATCTACATAAAACACTATACCCATAGTCCCAAAAATACCAAGACCCTCATCCCTATAAATTCGTCAACCCACGTCCCTTAAAAACAATCATCCATCGTAAAAAAACAATAATAACACATTCCTAAAATCACTAGACCATTATAAAAAATCATTCAACTATCATCCCTAAAACACAATAAACCCTCATCATCAAAAAACCATCAACCCTCATCCCCAAAGAATCCTCAACCCAATAATCCCGAAACCATCCTCACCAAAACAAATCCCTAAACCCTAAATCCCAAAAAATAGCGGACCCTTATCTCCATGAACTCTTATCCCTTAGACGAAAATTAACTAAAGCATCAGTCCCAAAAAAATCATATGCACATAACCCCCAAAACCCCTCAACCTTCATCACTTGAAAGACGCTCAACACGCTCCCCCAAAAAACCCCCATCAACCATCCCAAAAACCCATCAACCCTATTTCCTAAAAAAACGTCAAACCATGGTCCCAAAGAACCTCAACCCATATTCATGAAAATTCCTCATCCCTAAGGCCAAAAAAATTGTCAACCCTCATCCCCAAAAAACCAGAATCCACAGTCCCAAAATAACGGATACACTCATATGTAAAAACACAGAAAACGTATATCACAAAAAAACCATCAATCCTCATAATGAACATCCCAAAACACTTACCAACAAAAAATCTTCTACACTCTTCCCCGAAGCACCCTAATCCACCAATAAATAAAAAACTCTACAAAGTCTTCCCCAAATACCCCAAACTCATATTCTTTATAAAACACTATTTATAAAAAAAACAGAACTCAAAGCCCTAATACCCTTACCCTCATTAAAATAAAGAGAAAACATTAGACCCAACAAAACCATAAACCCCGATACCCAAAAAATCCTAAAAAATCATCCGAAACTAACCTTATACCCTAATCCCCCAAAAAAACCTATAAAATCAACCCCAAAACCCTCAGTCCAAAACAATCAATACCCCTTTCCCCAAATAAAATGTAACCCGCTTTCTAAAAAAACAATGAACCCTCATCTACAAAAATTAATCAACCCTTATATCAATAAATAGATAAACCCTCATCCACAGAAAAATGTGAAACCCTTAGCACTAGAAAATACAATAACCATAATCTATTCCACCAAGAATCCTCAAAATCATTCCACAAAATAATCCTGAACCCTTATCCACAAATACACCATCAACATTAATCCCAAAAAACCCCACATACATTGGTCCCAAAAAAACAATCGACCCATATCCCATGAAAACCCTCTATCCTCATCCCTGAAAAAAACTCTAAATTTTCATCACCAAAACACCCTCAAACCTCAGTCCCAAAACATGATAAATCATCATTACAAATAAACCTCAACCCATATCCTAGAATAAACCCATTCTAATTTTTCCTAAAAGTAACTAATCATATAGCCCCTAAGAAACATAAATCCTATGATCTAAAAAACCATAAACCCTCACCCCAAAAATCCCTCAACCCTCATCCCTAAAAATATAATCTCCAACCACAAAAAAACTCATCCTTTATCCCCCAAAACCCAAAAAACCACTTTCCAAAAATCCCTAAAACCATTGGTCCAAATAATCTTTAATCCATTATCCTGAAAAACAACCCCTAAACCATAAAACCATAAAATCCATAAAACCACATCCTAAAAAAATCCCCTCTTCCCTAATAAACCTAAATCATCACTTAAAAGAATCCCAAATACTCTATTCTTACGAATCTCGAAACCAATATCCCAAAATAACCCTAAAACAACATCCCCAATATATGAAAAACACTAAACCCCAAAATACCATAATCCATAGCCCCAAAAAACCATAAACCATGATCCAAAAACAACACAAAAACATGTTACCCTAAAACCCCGAAACCCTTAGCTACAAGAAAACCTGAACCCCAGCCATAAAAATACCTTAAACCCACTTCCGTGAAAAAATACTAAATCAACATCACCAAAAATACCATATACCCTAAACCCTTAAAACACTAAACCCTCGTCCTAAAAAAACTATCATCCCTTCAGCCACCAAAAAACTGTAAACCCTCGTCCTAATAAATCCATTACATGGATCCCTTAATATTCTAAACACTATTCCCTACAAAACTAAATCTTCCACCCATAATAAATCCTAAAACCCCATCCCCAAAAAAACACTAAAACTTTAGCCCCAAACACCCAAAATAAAACTCATCCCAAAAAATCTATGATCCATCATCCCCAAAATACTCTAGACATCAAGTCTTATGAAACCCTATTCTACCACAAAATAACTATAAACTCTCATAAAAAAAACCCTAAAACTTCAACCACAAAATCCCTCTACCCTCATCCAAAAAATATCCCTAAACCCATAACCCCAAAAAACATAACCCCTCCACCATAAAAACTAATAAACCCTACGTCTTGAAAAACCCTATATCTTAAACCGTATAAAAATAAAGATGAATCCCCAAAAAATCTAAGAATCCTAATCATTAATTCCCAAATATCACAAAACCATTATCCTTATAAACCCATGAATGCTGAGTAATAGAAAACACTAAACATTGGACCTAGAATAAATAAGCATTATGCCTCAAAAACCCCAAAACCCAAAACTCTATAATACCATAACCCTCATATATAAAAAACACTAAACCATCAACCCAAAAACCCTAATACCATAGCCCCCCAAATAACTAAACCCTCATACAAAAAATAAAGAAATCCTAGAGTCCAGATAAACCCTAAACCCTTGACCACAAAAAATTCTATACCATGAGCTCCAAAAAAACATAAACCACCATCCCAAAAAGACCGTAAATCCTTATAACAAAAAAATACCTAAACCGTTATCCCTAAAAAACACTAAACACAAATACCTCAACACCTCAAAACCCCCAGCCCCAAAAAACCGTAAACCTGCCTCCCTATAAAAACATAATACATCAACCCTAAAAAAAATAACCCCACTTACCTAAATGTGAATAATGACCTAGCCCCCAAAACCCCCAAAACCTTGTCCCCCAAAACTATAAAACCTTATCCAAATGAATACTAAACCCCCATCCCAAAACACCTAGATCCTCATCCAATGAATAAATAAAAACCAAAATCTAAAAAACAGCAATAGATTCACTGTAAGAAACCATCAACCCTCAACTCAAAAAAATAGTCAATCAGTAGCCTCAAAAAACCATCGGCCCTCATCACAAAAACCCATCAACCACAAAAAACATCATCCCACATCCCCAAAACGCCCTAAAACCACAACTCTAGAAAAACCTCAACCTTTATCCCCAAAACCCCTCAAACCTTGTGCCTAAAAACCCATCAACCCTCAACCCCATACAACCCTCAAGCATCAGACCCAAGAAACCCTACTACCTTACTCTTAAAAACCCTCAACCCTTGTCACAAAAAATCACTAATCCCTTAGTCCTAAAAAACCCACAACTCTCATCCTCAAAAAAACTATCAACCCTCATCCCGAAATAACCCCCGAACATCTTACCACAAAAACAATCAAAGACTATCACTAAAAAACAAAAAACCCTCAACCCCAACAAACTATCAACCAACCTCCCTAATAAACGTCCACACATATCCACATGAAACTCTCAACCTAAAACAAAACACTCATCCCCATCCACCAAAAAACACTCAACCCTCTTACACAAATAACCCACAATCAAAATCCCCCCAAAAATAATATACCCTTAACCCCAAAACCCCCAAATCCTCCACACCATAAACTCCCTAGAGTCCGCCCCGAAAAAACCTCATCCCTTATCAACACAAAACTCTAAACCCTTAGACCAAATAAACCCTAAACCCACAGAAAAATAAATTGTCAAACCTCATCCAAAAACACCATAAACAAATACCACAAAAAATTCTCAACCTCATTCAAAAAACTACAGCCAACATTCATCCCCAAAAAATTCTAAACCCTCATTCCCAAAATTATGTGAGAATCAAGGTATTCCCGATCATTATGGCGTTTGGAGGAAGATTATGGATAGGTTTTCAATTTATGTTTTAGATGTTGGGTATGGAAGGTGGGTACAATTACTTAACCAACACAATAATAATTATAGAATAGTATATATAAAGGAAAATAAATGGAGGGACGTTTTGGACAATCCATAGAACACCACCCATTGGATGAGGCACAGAATTGGTTGTTTTTTTTATCCCTAATCACTAATATTATATATTTAATGGCATGTAATTAATGAAAAATATCTTGAGATGTAATCAGAACTACCCCCAAAAAATTGATAGAAACAAATTTTAATTTCATTACAAAAATACATGGTGAATTACCAGATACATGGTAGGGTTATTTATAGATAATAAGTAATACAATATTAATGTTTATAATTAAATAATATAATAAGTTATATACCAACCATTCCCAATTATATTAAAAATGTTAAATTATAGCAATGTATTTTGTAAATGTTTTACATTCCATTCTTTATATATACCATCAAATTTGAATTTGGGGGAAAAATATTCCCTTATAGAATCTCTATGTGGGAATGGATTCTAGAAAATCATGAAACCATGTGGATTTCACTCGATGAGACTAATTTGGGATTAAATAAGTGTGATAACAGTATCATTTTCAACATCCCTGAATGAAACCTAGGATTATGAAATTTAATAAGTCATGATAGGCACACATTGACACATTTATCCTCATTAATATTACATGAAACATTTTATGAAATAACTCAATATCCACACAAAACAACATGTCAAATGTCTTCCACTGGTTTAATACCCCAAAATACCCTCACCCCCCATCCCAAAAAACCCCTCAATCCTCACCCCTAAAATATTATAATCAATTTTACCAAAAAACCCTCTACCAATATACCCAAAATAACTAAAACCTCTACCCCAAAAAAACACTATACCCTCATCTTAAATAACCATCATCTATCATATGTAAAAATTGCTAAATACACTTCCCAAAAAAACTTGAATACCTCATCCCAAAAAAAACACAAGATATCTAATCCCTATAAATATATATACATACAGACCCAATAATCCAACAACCCACATCCCCCAATAAAACAAAACACTCAAGCCAAAAATAAAACTCAACCCTTTCCATCGAAAAACTCATAACTCTTAGTTCAAAAAAAACCTCAACCCTCTACCCTAAAAACCCTTAACCCATATCCCCATGAAAACCTATACCATCATCCACAAAAAACCCACAATCCATCACCCCGTAAAACCCAAAACACCTCATCCTAAAAAAACCCTCAACCCTAATCACCAAAAACCATAAACCCACATCCACAAAAAAGAATCACCCATCCGAACAAAAAAAAAACAATAAACTGCAACCCCTAAAAACCATAGACTCTCATCCCTAAAAAACATAATCCCACATTTACAAAATACCTAAACCCTTATCCCTCAAAAAACACTAAAAACACATCCCCAATAAACCACAGACACCTACCCCTAAAAACCCTAAACCCTAAACCATCATCCCAATAATCATCCACCCTCATCCAAAACAAAAACAAAAACTTCTTCCCAAAAATATCCTAATCCAACATCCCAAAAAAACCCTAAACCATAAGCCCCTAGAAACCATTAACTATAAGCCTAAAAAATCCTTCACCCACTACCCTAATAAACCCTAAATCCTATTCCCCTAGAAAACCTTAAACCCTAGGAAAAAATACATAATCCCTCAGTCCAAAAAATCATCAACCCTAATTAAGAAATATCCGCTAGCCTCATCCCCCAATAAACTCAATCCTCATCCAAAAATATACATCATGCCTCATCCCCAAAAAAACTGTCAACCCACAGATACAGAAATACATTCCACAGAATTCTCTAAAAATACCCTAACCATATTATTTAAAAAAAACCACTACCCCTTTCAACAAAAAACACAAAACCCTTCGCCCAAGAAAAACATAAACCCCACAACAAAAACCCCTCAAACCTCAAACTCCTTAATCTGAAACCCAATGTAGCAAAAGCCCCTCAAAACAAATAAAAAAAATCTAAACAATAAAACTAAATACCCATAATCCCTATGTCCCAAAATAATCCAAAACCCTCAACTCAATAATCCTCACCCAATATCCCCAAGAAATTTTGACCCATAACCTATAAAAAACATTAAACCCTCAACCCCAAAAAATCATAAACCCTAAACCACTAAAAAAAATCCAAAACCCTTATCCATAAAAATAATCAATACTAATCCACATAAAAATATTCGATACTAATCCAAAAAATACCAAGAAATCTCATTTAAAATAAACCAAAAATCATAAACCCAAAAAAATCATCAATTGTATCCCCAATAATCAATATACCCTTAGAACCAAAAAAAATTCAACCCTCCGTACAAAAAAACACTCAACCTTTATCCGACAAAAAAACTCATCCCTAGGCCAAGGGGAAATCTTTAACCCTTATCCTCCCATAAAGTTATCCCTTATACCCAAAAAACACAAAACAACAGCCATAAAAACCCTCAAACCCTAGAAAAAAACTGAAACACTCATCTGAAAAAAACATCAACCCTCATACAAAAATCCCTCAACAGTTAACCCTAAGTAACACTAATACCCTAGTCCTAGAAAACATTAAACACTCTACCCCAAAATCCACTCATCCCTCATCCAAAAAAAACTCAACATCTGACCCCAAAAAAAAACAATCATCATTCCCCAAAAACCACAACGAAGATCCATAAATCACCCTCATCCTTCATAAAAAATCCATAACCCTTAGCCCAAAAATCCACGAATTCTCATCACCAAATATCCTTGAAATATCATCAAAAAAAGAGATAGGAATCATCTATCCAAAAAATACCCTAATCCCTCATCCCTAGAAAACCATGAACTATCATCCCAATAAAAAATAAAACAGCTTCCCCCAAAAACCATGAATCATTAACCACCAAAAAATCATTGAAGTATCATCCACAATAAAACCTAAAACCCCATCCCCAAAAAACCATGAACCCTCATCCCTAATATATCATAGAGAAAAATAACTAAAATACAATAAACACTCAACACCTAGAGCCTTATCCCTAATAATCCTAAAACTCGTGTCCCAAAAACACCTAAAGCCTCATAAAAATAGAGAATACTCATCCATGAAAACCTAGAACCCTTGGCCCTGAATAATAAATCATCCTCATCCTTGAAAATATATCAATCGTCATCCTTAATATACCATAATCCTTCATCACCTAGAAACCCCTACATCCCCATCCTTAAAAAAAACCGATACCTCATCCATGGGAAAACATAAACCCTCAAAAAATAAAAACCCTAAACCCCTTCCCTTAAAAAATCCTATAACCTCATCCCCTAGAAAAAAATCACCCTAATACCCATGACACATTGAACCAACATTCTGAAAAATTACAAAACCCTCAACCTCAAATCCATAATCCTTCAACCCCAAAAAACGTTGAACCCTTTGGCCCAAAAAACCATGATCCCTCCTTTGAAAAACAAAGGATCCCTCATCCCTAAAAAACCATAAACAATCAGTCCCAAAATTCCTTGAACCCAAAAAACATAATTACAATAAACCCACATCCCCATGATTCATTGAACCATCATCCATAATAATCTCACTCCATCATCCCTAAATTACTCTAAACCCTTAAAACTAAAAATAACTGGAACTTCATTCCCAATAAATCTAGATTCTTCTTCCCAAAAAAACAATGAACCCTTATACCAAAAAAAACATGACTTATAAACACTATAAAACCCTAATCCCCCACTGTAAAATGGAAGTGTACCACCATCATATAAATACCTTGAAACCTTAGTCCCCAAAAACCTCAATACTCATCACCTAAAAACACTCATCCCTCATCCACAAGAATCCCTCTCCCCGCAATCCCATGAAGACCCAGTCCCTCATTCCCCAAAAATTCCTTAAAACCTACCACCAAAAAGTCTCAACACTCATCCCAAAATAAATAATCAATACTCATCATAAAATAACCCTAATACGTCAAACCTAAGAAAACAAAATCCCTCAACCCTGTGAAACCCTCAACCACCACCCCTAAAAATCCCAAAATCTTCATTCAAAAAAAATACATGAAACCACATCATTAAAAAATCATAAACCCACATCCCCAAAAAAACCATCAAACCTCATACCCAAACAAGTCGAGGCCATTAGTTCTAAAAAAACACTCTACCATGATCCCAAATATCCCTAAACCCTTAGAACCAGAAATAAACTCACACCCTACCCATAACGACCCTCAACCCTCATCCAAAAATCCATCAACATTTCCCCCTAAAAAAATTCAACCATTAACACTAAAAAATCATCGACCATGATCCCCATAAAGAAAATATATCATTACACAAAAAACATTAAACCTTCAGCCAAAATAACCATCTTCCCTCATCAATGAAAGACCATCAACTTCTATCCCGGGTAAAAATTCAACAATCATCACAAAAAAACACTCATCACACATCAATTTTTTTTGCCTAACTCAGATTTCCAAAAAATCTAATTTGTCATCTCTAGTTAACACTATACACTCACCCAATATAAATTATAAACACTTACACCAAAACAAAGAACCCATCATCACTAAAATATTGTAATCTATTATAACGAAAAAACACTAAATCTATTGTCGTAACTAACAAAATCAGTCACCCCAAAAGAACCATAAACAATCAACCATAAATATCCACAAACCCTCATTCCCTAGATTAAATAAACCATGGACCCCAAAATCCCTATACACCTAGAACAAAAAAAATAACATATAAACCCTAAAAACCAATACAATTAGCACTAAATAACCCTCAACGCTCAGACCCAAAAACCCCTAATCCCCCATCCCCAAAAAACAGTCAACCATTGTCCCCAAAATAACCCCCTAACATCATATCCAAATAAACCTCAACCCAAATCCTAGGAAAACACACATGTATCATCCTTAAAAAAAGAAACCCTATTCCACACAAAAACCTTCTAGAATAATCTCAAAAAATATATCATCATTCAATATAATCCCTCAATAATAAACCCGAAAAATATTCAAGACTCTTCAAAATAAAGCCCACCATCATCGTATTAAAAAAAACCATCAACAATCATCAAGAAAAATCCATCAGCAGTCATCCGCAAAAAAACCTCAACCCATATCCTTAAAATCACTTCGATCCTCATCCTTAAAAAACCCTCAATATCTAGAACAAAAAAAATATTAAACCCTCATAAAAAAAAATTATATACCTTAATACCCAAAAAACCCCCATCCCTTATCTTTAAAATACCAGTTCTCATTATCATTAAAAACATCAACCCTCTATCCAAAAAAACTATAAACCCACCTTAACAAAAAATACCTCAAAACTTATCCCAGAAAAATCATCAACCACAAAAAACACTCAACATTGATCCCCTAATGGATCTCAACCCTCCACACTAAAAAATATATAATCCCCTACCCTAAAAAAATCTCAACCCACATCCCCATGAAACCCTAAGAACTCATCCCTAAAAAACCTTTAACCCTCATCCATAAAAAATATGAACACTCAACCTGAATATATCCTCAAACTGTAACACCAAATTATCCTTGAACCTCATAACAACAAAAACTCCTAAACCCTCATCGCAAAAAAAAAACCTAAACCCTCATCCTGAGAAACCAAAATCACTATTTCCCAAAAAATACTGACACCTTCATCAAAAAATTCCTAATACTTGACCACAAAACAAACTAAAACTTTATCCCCAAATAACCATAAATCCTTATCGACAAATATAACCATAAAACCGCTTCTGAAAAAATCCTCATACCATTAACCAAAAAACCCCTAAACCCTAAACCAGATAATCTATAAAACCACTATAATATGAAAACATAATACCTCAATCCATGAAACACTCAAACCTCATTCCCAAAAAATCCATAAACACTCATCCACATAAAACGATAAACTTTTCTCTCTAAATAACTCTAAACCAACATCCAAAAAATTTCCTAAAACAGTCATCCCCCCAAATCCTTAAAACCACATCACAAAAAAACCCATAACACACATCCCTAAAAAATAATCAACTCTAGGACCAAAATATCCCTTACCTATTAGCCCCCTGAATATCAGGACCTTGTACCCCAAAAATTACCCAACCCTCAACACCAAATTGACATCAACCCTGTGTCCAAAAAATCACACAACCCTCAACCCCAAAAAACAACCTCAAACCAAAACCCTATGAAACAATATGTCCTCATCCCCAGATTACCATAAAAGAATAATTCAAATAAAACTAAACACATAGTACCAATAAAATCATAACATAATGCAAAAATTTACCAATATTTATATAGCACAAGATAACATTCAACCATTATCAATAAATATTCCAAAACCCTCAGCCCCAATTAACCCACAACATGCATCACTAATAACAGTCACCCCTCATCCCAGAAAACCCTCAATACTCAACCCCCCAAGACCCTCATCCCACAACTACAAATAAACCTACAAACATATGCCCCCAAAGATCCTAAATTCTTAGAGCCAAAAATAACTCAACCCTCAATCATAAAAAATCCTAATACCTCATCCCAAAAAAACCATCAACTTTAAAAACCAAGACACCCTCCACCCACAACACAAATAAACCCTCCACACATAGCCCTAACAGAACATAATTTACATCCCCCAAAAACCATCAACCCTCAACCCCATAAAAACATTTAACCCTACAAACAAAAATAACTGTATCCAAAATAACCCTCACCCCATGTCACAAAATTCCTTTAACCCACAACTCTAAAAAATAATCAACCCTTAGCCACAAAATACCCTAAACCCTGAACCCAAAAAAACCCTAAACACTCAACCCGAAAAACTCAACAATAATCATCAAAAAACTCTAAACAATAAGCCCAAATAAATACTCAATCCAAAGAAAAAAACCTAATCACTCATTCCAAAATTACCACCAACCCTCATCGTCAATACAAAATGAACAATTATAAAATAAACATAGAAATCCCATATCCAAAAAACCTTAAAACCTTATCCTCCAAAACCTAATCACATATCCCCCCAAAACCCTCAACCCTCACCCCCCAAATACCCACCAGTCTCTCCCAAAAAAACAATCAACCTATAATAAAATAAATCCCTTAATACCAAAAAACCTAAATCCCTCATCCCCCCAAAACCCTCAATCCACATCCCCAAAAAACTAAAAAACCTCAAAACCAAACAACAATCAACCCTCAGCCTCAATAAACTCTACAAACTCATCACAAAAAAACCCAGAAAGCATAATCCACTAAACCCCTAAAAACATTTCTCTAAAAATAATAGTATCATAATATAAAATAACAGAACCATTGGCATGAAAAAACCCCAAAACATCATCACCAAAAAAATACCAAAAACCATCATCCCCCCAAAAACTCAGAAGCCCCCATCCCAAAAAACGTCATCCCCTTACCACAAAAAACACTCGACCCTCAAGAGAAAAACCCTAAACCTACATCCCAAAAAGCCCTCTAACCTCGATGAAAAAAAACACTAAATCATCATTCCCAAAAAAACCATAATTCATCAAACTAAAAATCCATAATCGCGCATAAAGAAAACCCCTAAATCCTCAACCCCAGAAAAATGTAAACCCCTAGCCCCCAAAATCAGCTAAACCCTCATCCCAACAAACCATGAATCCATTTTACCCTAAATCCTGAACCCTCTTTCCCAAAAAACCGTCCGCCCATAGCCCCGAAAACACTAAACCATTATAAAAAACCATGAACCCCTATCCCTAATGTCTTCTAATAATTATTCCTCTGAAATACCTAAAAAATATAGACAATCAGACTCAATAATCTCTCATCTTTTATAATGAAAAACCATGAAATTTTATCCAAAAAAATAAATTTCACTCATCTCTAAAAAACTAATTCCTCGGCCCAAAAAATCGTAAATTCTCATCCCTAAAAAACATTTATCCCTCCACCCAAAAAAATGATAATCTACATTTCCCAAAATCCCTCAATTGTACTCCCAAAAAACTCACAACTCTCATCCCAATAAAACCCTAAAAAACATCATCTCTCAACACCAAAAAACCATATCCAATAGATAAAAAGATCCTCAACATTCCTCACCAAAATGGTGTGAGATCCATGGGTGGCATGATATTCATTGTGTAGGGAGTTGGATGAATTATGGGGTTTAGAGCTAAGAGTTTGTCGATGGGTATGGATTTTGCGTGAATGCTATCGACCACCACTATATGGTACATGACTTATAAATCAGATAATGAACCCATGGGATGTAAGTGGTAGAAAACCCACACAACAATGAACCTGGGTTCAGACATTGAATTTTTGGCTTTGTGATCATATTTCAACAATCTATGATATAGAACAAAAATGAAATAATTCCCAATAAAAATAAAAATAATTAGAAAACTCCACATAAAATGGAATGAATAAAACCCTAATTTTTTTATTACAATGTCCCATTAAATTTACGGTCTATAAGAAGGATATTTATAGAAAAGAGGTTACAAAAGAGTCAAGGGTCAATTAACCTTAATACATTAATTTTATACTTATCTTGTCATCTTAAAAGTTAATAAGATTACGTATAATAAAGATATTTTGGAAAAGTATCACAGGCTTTTCCATCCATTGAAGACCATAATATACATTGGGTGACTAGAGCACTGGATTTGACATTGGATTCTGATGATCCCCTTATATAATCTCTATGAGGGAAAGGGTTCCCTAAATTTGTGAAACCATGTGGTATGAGTTTTTTAAATCTCATTTGGGATTAAATAAGAGTGAAAAAAATCTCATTTCCCTAATCCATTAATTCAACTTGTGTTTGGGACTCTTAATCCACAATGATGGATTCCCATTTTATATTGTTGTCTCTTTATTTTTCCATGAATCACTGGGTCTTATAACTACATCTCCAGGAATTCCATCAAGGGAATACTAACCAGTTTTTTCAAATATTCCAATCTCTATTGAAAATGAGTTTTTTACTATTCATTAACTATATCGTAATATAATGATTGATTATAGACATTGATATTAAAAATAAGAACATCATCACCATGAAATGAAATATTTCAAACAATGATATCATTCTTATATTATGGTCGATCATCATGTATCTTGATCATTGACATCCATTTCTATTAACACGTCTCTATCTTCATTTATTTCTCATGGTGTTTCATAACATTTAATTTTACGTCAATATATATAATTTTTTATAATGTCAATGAATCTGCATCGGTATGGGTAAGGGGGAAAATAAAGAGGAGTTGAGAATGGATAAAATTTAAATGTAGAGTGTTTCTCCCTTTGTAAGAAAAATCCACATGCAGAAGAAAATACATTAATTATTTTAGACCCATGTGGATATTAATGGATATATGAAATAATTTTTCCTCATTAATATGGCTAAAACATGGTGTCATTGCATAAAAAATGACACTAAAATAGACGTGTGAAAAAAAATATAATAGTTGACAAATAATGTATTAAGTGGTTATTGTTTAGAATTTCCACTTAGTTCATCAGTACATGGATGAGTTTCATGAAATTAAATCATCAGTAACCACTCCCTTCTCTATCATTTTAACAAATTTTCTCTCAATGAACTCTATTTTCTCAATTTATTTTTTTAACTCGATATATTCTTTTCTCTTACTTTCAGTTCTTTCACCATTCTCTAATATTTCAGTTGCATTATTTTCTCCCTCATTACATATTTTTTATTCACTCTAAAAATTGTGATCCAACGATACGTACTTGACATCAGGTTTGTGGTTATAACATTCACTTAGTATAAAAAATTGAAAAAGCATCTTCTGTCAAATGATAAACATATTTCCATAGTCGCACCAGCTGAAAATGGAATCACTCTATAATAATAACATCATGAAATATGACATATTTATATACACCAATAAAGAACAATAACATCAAAATTTTATTAAAATTAAAATATCCATAATCATTCAACCATAAAATATGGTAAGGATATAGGTACATCAGTTTTGGGAGTCCCAACATCTCCACCAACTCTATATTCGCCACATTTTTCCACCTTCATCCAATGATAACACTACATAATTTACCATTGAATTTCCATCTGGATTGAAAAATCATCTACCTTTTCTACATTACCTTGGACATCAATTGAGTTCTCAACCACACCAATTTATGAGAATCTCGCATTCTTCCCAAAAAATTACATTATCAAATATTATGGAATCCTCCACCTATTTCTTGACAGTACCTCTATCATTGTCACATTTTCCATCCATTTTTATGGTCATGGTTCCCCAGTTAGGGAATTTAGTTTCAATGTGACCCCTTCCATGAAATTTTAATCTTATCATATATTGATTCATCATTTGGTTAGCAATAAAAGTATTTTTTATGTATACGGATTACATTGTCACATTTCTGATCAACCACCACTTTTGGATTTAATGAATATAAAATATAATTTCTCAAATAAATCCATAGAGTGAAGGGGGTAGTTGTTTTAATCATCTTTCTCTCCCTTTTGTTTTTTTTTTTCTCAACATTCGTGCTATGGTGGGTCACATCTTATATCACCACATAATGGTATATATCCACTTGATAATAATTCTCCTAACTGATTTACTTGAAAAACCATGCCATGGATTCCTTTATATTATACTTAATGTTGTCTAGGATCATTTAAATTATCATCACATTGTATCATTACTCATCTAACATCATTTATTCAGTGAGTGCTAATATTTATTGAAAATATTTCTACTACAGTGTGAGTTAAAAATTAATTTACATGGAAAACATCATGTCATCAAAACTATTTTTGGAACATACACCATATCAATGCCTTTAATTTTTTATTTGATAATAACAAATTAATTAATAATAATAAAACTCATTGGTGAAGTTTTTTACATTTCTCCCTCTTTATATTAATGGAAAGTAAAAAAAGTTTCTTTTTATCCATCTCCCAGTCCATGTACTTTTCTATATCACCCATTCCTTGAAAACAATGGACTACCATCATAATACATCCAAATATGTCATGATCATGTGGTCCTCAATGGATTATTCTAGGTTATTAAAACAACCTTATCCTTTGTTAAAAATCCCCAAAATCATCACCAATGATCTACATCAATTTCTCCATGATAATAAGACAACATGGCGATTGATCCATATATGGAAATCCTAAATCATCATCTATATTTCATTATTTTTGTTTTTTCAACCCTCTCATGTAAAACCTACATCTTCCTAGAAATATGCTTTATAAAATATCTCACCAAATAATGCATTTGGTGTTTTGTATCTTTCAGTGTTAGTGATGTACCTTGGAATACTTTATCGATAGAATAACCAATTCTCTTCACATGATCATATACCATGATAAAAATAGAAAAACACACATGGGGATAATCAGAAACAATGATAAAACACTCATATACACAATGATACACAAAATCACCCATGTATATATGCACACACAAAAAATATATAGAAACAAACAAGTTGTACATACCCACACAGACATGTAAATGTACACTCACACACGAGATGTATAAACTCACACACACAAGGATATGATCTCATGTTCACAATATATACATACATAAAAGGAAACAAAATCATGATTTTTTTATTTCTCTCTACTCTTATCACTAAATTAAAATCTAATGATTAGGTGAAATTAATTTCCCATTTTCAGGTGCTCAAATTCCACCAATCCTTCCAAATCGAAATTTTCTTGGTGGATGGTATAATAAATAACTTCTGGGTAGTAAAGGGTTAAAAAATGATCATGGGTGGAAAATAGGGTAAAATATATGTGTAAAAGTAGTAAAATGGTTAATGGATATAATAAATAGGTCATTAATGATTTAGAAATATAAGAAAAATAATAATAACAATATGATGAAAATGTGATATGGTGATGATGTAATAATATGGAGACAGTGGTGTATGGTAATGAATAATTATAATACTGTAAATCCTGAATTGATAAAAAACTAATCTATTATTATTTTATCAAATCACCCAAAAATTGCATGTTTTTACTTTTTTTTGTCGAATAAGATTTTTTATATAGAGTAAGATAATAATTTTTTAAAAAATATTCCGATCATATATTTTGATTAGTTTTGATAATAGAAGAGTGGTGAGCGGAGAGAATTATTTATTCATTTTATTTGATAACAAATTGCATATAGATAATAAATTTTGATAATAAATTGGATATATAATTTGATTAATTTAAAAACATTTCAATAAGTTACAACATCGGCCCATTATGGATGTTGTCAATGTAAATGATAGGATATATGAATACCATGTTAATTATAGATCTGATACCTATAGATGAATGATTCTCCGGTTGGTCCATTATTCATGCGATAGGGAGGAAGATGAAAGAAGGTATTCGGGGATTAATGTTGGATCATGGTAATAGAAGATGGGTGTATGTATTCATCCAATCCTATAATCAATGTCACCGATTAATAAGACAACAAATTTATGGGCGGGATGGGATGGACAATACACACAACAACGAACTTGGGTTAAGGAAAATAATTGGTGGATTTATGATATTGAATCACAAATATAATACATATACTGACAAGGATTGAGTGTACGAGATTATGGGAAATAACTAGAATAATATAAAAATAATTGAGGGAAACAAATGATAATATATCTATAATAAAATTTTGTGAAATAAAAGTGTTGTTGGTGGATATTTATATCAAAGGGATGATAAAATTGTCAATGTTCTAATAGAGTAATTTCATAAATATATAACTAAATTTTTATCTTAAAGTAAAAATAATAGTGGAATACTTTGAATTTTTTGGAAATTTTTCACATGCCCTTCCACCCATATCCAAAAAAAAAATTTATTTCCTATCCCATCATATTTGACTTTGGTGACCAAAATATCCATTAAGAATATCTATGTGTAAAATGAATCATAAAATTCATTCATTATTTTGGATAAGGATCATGAATTTCATTTGGGAATGAATAAGAGTGATAATAAGAACATTATCCACATGGGAATTCACCTTATATTTTGTCGTTTTAATAGATGAGATGGGAACCCATTTCCACTTATATTGACTCTAATATTCCTTGAATAATTGGTAATTAAAATTACATCTCTCCACATTCCATCAAAATAATTTCATCCGCAAGTTTCATAAAACAAAGAACCCTGATCCCATATCCCAAAAAACCATCATCCCTCAAACCTCGACCCACAAATCCATAAACCATTAGCAATAAAAACCCCTCAACACTCAGTCATAAAAACCCCAACCCTCAATAGAAAAAACCTCTAATGAAAAATCCCTAAAATACTTGATAATTATCCCCAAAATGTCTTCAAACTGATACCCATGAAAACCCCAAATCCATTAACCTAGAAAACCTTAAACTCTAAGCCACAAAATTCTTAATCCCATAGACAGAAAAAAACCTAATCCTATATCTCCAAAGCATTATATTCACTCTTCCAAAAACACCATGAGTCCTCGCTTCCAAAAAATAATAAATCCTCATTCTAAAAAAACTAAACCGTCTTCCATAGAAACACTTATTCCCTCATCCCAAAAATCCCTGAACCATCAACCATAAAAAAACTGAATCTTATCCTAAAAAAACTATGAATACATGGCCACCAAAGAACTATAACCTGATGCCATAAATAACCATGAACCCTTCTCCCAAAAAACCATGAAAACCCATCCTTAAAAAACACTAAATCCATACACCAAAATTTAATTGAATTTTTATCCCTAAAAACACTCAAAACTAAGCAATTATCCCTAGAAGCCTCAACACATTGGAATAATTAAAAATCATACGTAACCCCCCCCCCCCAAAAAAAACCATCACCCATAAAAAAAATTACCCTATATCACCAACAAAACTTGATCCCTAATCAAAATAAAACCTCTAAATCTCATCCCCAAAGACACTTGATCCATCATCCACAAAAATTCATAAAACAATTTCCCGAAAAAACAATAAACCGTCCTCCACAAAAACAATTAATCCTCTTCCCCCCAAAAAACATTAAACACTCATCCTTAAAAATAATTGAATGTTAATCCCCCAAAACCATGAACCCTTATAATCATAAAACCATCTACCTTAACCCCCAAATACAATAAAACCCACAACCCAAAAAAACTATAACACTCATCCCCAAAAAACATAAACCCTCATCCCCCAAAAACCTTTAATCATCATCCGTATAAAACCATAATGTAATTTTCTAAAATTACCCTCAGCTATCAGCCCCAAAAAGGATCAATATCAAGCCTCAAAAAACCATGAACACTCATCAATGAAAAACCTAAACCTTCATCTATAAAAAAACCATGAACCCTCAACCTTGAAAACACCTAAACCCATATCCCCCCAAAACATTAAAACATCATACCCAAAAATTGAAAACCATAATCCCTAGATAACCCAATACCCTAAAGACACATAAAAAATATAATCACTTATATCTACAAAACCATTAACCCAAAACACCAAAAAAAACAAAACCCTAAAATAGAAAAACCCTCAACCATCAACCCCAAAAAACTATCCTCCCATATCCCAAATAAAAAAAAATTGTAGCCACAAAAATCACTCAACCCTCATTCTCAAACTATTATTAATCATTTTCCCTAAAATCAATATCTACCCACATCCCCAAAAAAATATCAAGGCTCAGCACTAAAGAACCTACAGCCGTCGTCACCAACAAATAATTTTCCCTAAAAAACCCTCAACCTAAATCATATAAAACAAAAATACCCGTATTTATAGAAAACCACTTAAACCTCATCCCCAAAAAACCCTAAAATTTTATCCAAAATAATAAAAAATATGCATTCACAAAAAACAAGAAACCCTCATCCCCATTTATCCCTATTCAATCATTTAGATAAAAACATAAACTATTAACCACATAAATCCCTTAGCACTCAGCCCAGAACCCCACATCCATGAGCACTAAAAAACCTAAAAAATCATTTTAAAAAAACCCCCTCGATCCTCATGACTGAATATTCCATTTCCCTTAGAACCAAAACCCCTACCATTATCAAAAATAATAACTAAACCCCGCTACCCCAAAATCCATAAACACTCATTCCCCAAAAACACCGAACCCCCAACCCCTATGAAAATCTTACCCTCATACAGAAATAAATATAATCACTTATCCTTAAACACCCTCATTACATATACCCAAAATACCAACAACCCTCATCCAAATTTTTTTTCCAACCCTTATCCCCAAAACCCTAAAAAAACTCATCCCCAAAAACGCTGAACACTCAGCAAAAAAAAAAACACCGATCCCTCTTCCCCCCAAAACACTCCACAATCAACCCCAAAAAACCATCCACCCTCATCCCTAAAAATAACTCAACCCTCATTCCTGAGAACCTCTGAACCCTTAGCACAAAAAAACTATCAAAACTCATCATCCAAAAAGACTAAACCCTCAACCACAAAATACCCTCAACACTCAACCACAAATAATCCCATATACCTCACCCAAACAAAACATAAAACCATATCCCCAAAACAAATTCAACCCATATCCCCCAAAAACCTAAAACCCCATCCCCAGAAACCCTAAATCTGTCATCCTCCAAAATCTAAAAACCATCAGCAACCAAAAAAACCAAAACACTCAACACCAAAAAAACATAAACATCATCCCAAAAATCCCTAAAACAACATCCCCAAAAAACCAAAAACCCTCACTCCCAAAAAACCAATACCCTCAACCCCAGAAAATAATTAATCTGTATCCCTAAAAAACACCAAACTATATACAATAAAAATATATAAAAACTAATTTCATAGACTCCCTCATCCCTTTTCCACAAAAAACCCAAAATAATATTCGCCAAAAAACCAAAACTGTAAGCCCAAAATACCCATAAATACACAGCAAAAAAATTCATGAACCCTATACCCTAAGGAGAACTAAACTCTCATTCTAAAATAAACATCATCCCAAATACCACCCAATCCCTACTCCATCACACCAATAAAACTGAATACCTTGAGCCCCATAATCCAAATTCCATCATCATCGAGAATCCTTAAACCCTCATATATGAAAAACATGAAACACCGAACACCAAAAAATCCATAAAACTCATAAAAAACCTTGATCCCCATACCCAAAAACCCACAACCATATGATCAATAAAAACCTCATCCCTTGTCTAAAAAATAAGAGCAATTCCTCAATCGAAGAAAACCCTAATATCTAGAATCAAGAAACCCACAACACCCCCCCATCCCAGAAAACTCTAAAAACTCGACCCTAAAATAGTACATAATATGCCACAAAATTACCGAAACCGACTTCATAATTTAATTACCACCCCTCATCCCAAAAATACCTCAACCTTAACACTATAAAACCTTCAGTGCTAAGCCTCAAAAATCCCTCAACCCTTAACCCCAAAAGTTACTAAACCCTTATATCCAAATCTATAAACTCTCGACCTCAATGAACTATAATCCTAAATCAGAAAAAATCCCCTAAACCATGAACCCCAATGAAAAGTCAATCATCATTAAAAACTAAACCCTAACCCCAAAAAAAGATTCAAATTATAGCCACAGAAAAAACCATCACCCCTAAACAGCAATAAACAGTAATCACTTTACACAAAAATAACCACAATACCTCATTCCCAAGAAACCCTCCACCATCATCCTAAACAACCTATGAACCCCATCCCCAAAAAACACTAACCATTCAAACCCCAAAAAAACTAAACCCTCAGCCTCAAGATAACCCTAAAACCACATCCCAAAAAAATCCAACACACATAATTTCAAAAATACTAAATACACTACCACAAAAAACTATAAAACCACATCCCTAAAACCATTAGTAGTCATACCCCAAAAAACCATCAACCCATAAAACCAAAGAACCATTTATCCTCTTCCCAAAAAAAATACATACCCTCAACTCCAAAAAAATATTCAACCCTCAGTCCCAACACACACAAAACCCTATGCCACTAAATACTCTCCAACCTCATCCTCAAAAAATATGGAACCCCGAACCAGAAAAATACAAAACCCTCAATGATAGAAGACCATGATCCCTTTTCCCACAAATAAATCTAAAACCTCATACCCAAAAAACCACAATCTCGTATTCCCAAAAATGTAATCCTTCTGCACAAAAAACCATAAACATTGATCCATAAAAAATACCAAAACCTCAACCCCAAAAAACTGAAATCCTCAAAGCAAAAAAAAAACAAAAAACCCTCATTCCCCCAAAAAACCAACTTCTCACCACCCCACCATCCGTAAATTGTATCCGTACAAAACCCCAACCCACCTACCCCAAAAAACCCCAAAAAACAACCCAATCCCACTGCACCAAGAAAACCTAATCGATCAGCACCTATGAAGAATGAACCCCTAGCTCAAAAAAAGAGTAAACCCCTTGCACTAGAAAATTATAAAACCTACATAATATAAAACCTTATAACCTCATTAATAGAAATTTCTAAACCGTCCTCACCAAAAACCCATAAACCCTCATCCCCTAAAATCCTAAATCCTTGTCATAGAAAAACCTAAACCCTCATTACTAGAAGTCCCTAAACCATCTTTACAAGACTAACCTAATCCATCAACCCTATAATGCACTAAACCCTCAACCCAATATCACCCTAATCTCACAGCCATAAAACACCATAAATCATAATCACTGAAATACCCAATACCATCATTCCATGAAGACCCAAAAAACTCAGCCAAATAAAATTTTAAAACCATAATCCCGAAAAACCATAAACCATTAGACACCATAAAACTGAACTATCAGAATAAAAAACCCAAAACCATCATCCCCAAAATAATGTCAACCATTTTCGAAAAAACTAACTCCTCAGCACCATAGAATATTAATCATAAATACCCCAAAAATCTTAAACCCTCATCCCTAAAATTAGAATACCACCATCCTAAGAAACCAAAACCACTCTACCCAAAAATACTAAACCATCATACAGAAAACACTCAACCTTCATCCCAAAAAACTCCTCACCAACAACTGAAAAAAATTTCTCCACCCTCAACCCAAAAAAAACCATCAACCCCAAAAACCCATCAAGCATCATTGAAAAAATATCCTAAAACATCATACCTAGAAAAACTTAAACCCTCATCCCCAGCACATCAACCATAAAACCAAAAAACCCATAACCCATAACCTAGAATAAATCAAAACCCTCAGCCAACAAATCCCTAGCAGCATACCCAAAAACCCCGAAACATCTAACACAAAAAAACATATAACCTTATCACCAAAAAATAATAAAATCTCAGAAAAAACATCTAAATGAGAAGAATTAACAAACCCTAAACCCTAAACACAATAAAACCTAAACCATCATCTCCAAAAAAAATCCCACAGTCCCAAACAACCCTTTCCCCCATACAAAGAAATCCACCCTTATCCGGATGAAACCCCCCCATCCCAAGCCACAAAAATTCCTCAACAGATTTTACTAAAAATAATAAACTATAAAAAAGATAAAAACCCTCAACCCACATCCACAAAATACATTAAACCCACTAAGACAAAATTCCATCAACTATCATCTCAAAAAAACCCTAATAAGTACCCATCCCTCATCCTAAAAAAAGACACTCTATCCTAGGACCCTTGACCATAAACTCCCAAATCCACCAATATTTATACCCAATAAATTTTTAAACCTATACTAAAAAACATCCACCCAACATCCCTTAAAATATAGAAAAAATCATCACCAAAAAACCCTAAACCCTCAGACAAAAAAGTACCCAACACCCTCATCAATGATAAAACCAAATTCCTCATCCCCAAAAAAACCAAAACC
Source organism: Viscum album (assembly GCA_963277665.1). Classification (NCBI taxonomy): domain Eukaryota; kingdom Viridiplantae; phylum Streptophyta; class Magnoliopsida; order Santalales; family Viscaceae; genus Viscum; species Viscum album. Next base: position 1,802,440,930 of record OY728164.1, read on the forward strand.
CTTGTAATGAAAATACGCTAAAACCTCATCCCCAACAAACCCTTAACCTTTAATAAATAAAAACCTCTACCCTATCCCTATAAACCCAAATCCCTGAGCCACCAAAAACTGAAAAACTAAGAACAAAAAAATAACTTATCTTTGACCCAAAAATAAGTAAAACCATAGAACAAAAAACCCTCAACACTTATCTCTTAAAAATAAACACTCTGTCCCAAAAAAACAAAACACTCCACCCCAAAAACCTTAAAAACTCAGCCTTAAAAACCATCAACCCTCAACCCAAGAAAACACTAATCCTCACCACTAGAAACCCACTACCCTCATACCAAAAAAAACCCTCCGCCCAAAGACCCAAAAAACCCTCACCATTCTGCACAAAAAATCCCTAAACCCAAATCCCACGAAACCCTAAACACTCATTCTCAAAAAAACATAAAACTTATTCCCCCAAATAACATAAATCGTTTACACAAAAAATCCCAAACCATCATCCCCATAAAACCATAAACCCTCTGCCCCAAAATCTTTAAACCCTCTTACATTAATCCCACATTCCCTCATCCCACAAACTCCTCTGTCGACAACAATAAATCATCAATGTCCTCATCCCCCAAACAACCCCCAACCCTCATCCCTATACAATACCTCAACACTCATTCCAAAAAAACATTCTTACCTTATCCATCATAAAACAAAAACTATATCCCTTATACCATATCCCTAATATAAAAATTGTGAAAATTTGATCATAGAAATACTATAAAATATCATCCCAAAGAACCTTGACCATCACTTACAAAAAACACAAAACACTCATCCACAATAACCCTTAAAATAGAATCCAAAACTAATTCTATAATGTTATCTGAAAAACCTTAATCTGTCAGCATAAAAAATCCAAAACCCTTAGATCAAAAAATCCTTAACTGTCAAACCCCTAAGAAAATAAACCCTCATCCTTAAAAAATCATAAAAACAATGAATAAAATAACCAATAACAATGAGGCTAGTAAAAAACCAAACGTCAATCCCAAAAATCTCTATATAGTAATCCCAAAAAACCATAGACCCTCGGCCTGAAAAAATACCCCAAATCATCGACCCAAAAAATCATTGAACCATACACCGCAAAAACCATCAACCCCAATCCCCAATAGTTAATCAATCCTCATCCATAGAAATATATCGGTAAACAACCCCCAAACTCCCTCAAACCTAATACAAAAAAATCACTCAACCCTGAATCCCAAAAAACACCGAACACTCATCCATGAAAAATAATAAACTCTCATCCTAAAAAAATTGTAATCCTCCAACCCAAAAAATCCCTAAAACCATATCCATGAATACTCTATAACATCATCCCAAAGATATAAACCCCAAAATCCTAAATCTCTAAAAATCCCTAAACACTAATCCTAAAGATATCTTAAACCCTCATCCCCAAATAACCTTAACACCCAAACCCTCTACCCTCGTCCTAGAAAAATCCATAAACCTGAAACCCCAAATAATCCTCAATATTGATATAATAAATAACCGTAAACCGTCATCACCTAAAAAATGTCAAAAAATCATCCCAAAATTCCATAAACGCTCATCCTAAGAAAATAATTAACACTCAGCACCATATGAATCCATATACAGGTATCCCCAAAGAACTATCAACCCCATGCTCTAAAAAACATTCAACCTATATCCCGAAAAAAACCCACAAATAATATACATCAATAACCTAAAAAATCATCCTTATAGAACCCTTAAACCTCATCCAAAAAAACCATAAACAATAAACCCCTAAAAAATTTCAACCCTAGACCCCCACAAATACTGATCTCTCAACCAAAAAAGACCCTCAACCCTCATCCCCAAGAAAACCTAAACCCATATTTTCAATAAAATCCTAATCACTAAACCCTATGAACCCCTAAAACCTCAACCCCAGAAAACCATAAACCCTTAGCCCCAAAAAACCTTAAACATTAACCACCAAAAAACCACTAATCTAATCCCTAAAAAAACCAGAACCCTCTGTCTCAAAAAAAATACATAAACAAAAGACCCCAAAAAACACTAAACTCTCTACCCGAAAAAAATCCAAACCCTTATGCCAAAAAATTTCTAAACTTGCAGCAAAAATTATATTAAACCCTTTACACTAAATCCCAACCCCAAAAAAGATCAAACATTTTCCCCAAATAATGCTAAACCCAATCTCCCGAAAAACCCTAATCCATCCACCCTAAAAAATCATAAAGCCCCAAATCCAAAAAAATAAAATAAATAGTTAAAAAAAATCTATACCCTCATCCCCAAATAACATAATACCAAATCCCCAAAAAACTCTAGAACCTGATCCAAAAAGAATGATAAACCCTCATCCACAAAAACCCATCATACATATTCTCTAAAAACCCTCAACCCCTAATTCAAAAAAAACCCCAACTCCCAACCGCATAAAACCCTAAATCCATATTTGAAAAAATCCCTAAACCCCAATCAGCAAAACACCCTCAACCCCTTTACTTGAAAAACCATCTACCCTTATTTAGAAAAAACCCCTAAACCACAAATCCAACAAAAACACTCAATGCCCATCCCCTTAAATCCCAATAAATTCAAGTTCAAAAACCCTAAACACATAGGCCAAAAGAATAATAAAACATTATTCCAAAAAACATAAATTATCATCCTAGAAAGAGCCATACACACTAGAACCCAAAAATACATTACCCCTCATACCCAAAAACCTATAAAATCCCACAAAAAAAACATTTCCCCCCAAAAAAACCTTCCTCCATCCCCCCAAATAACCCAAAATACATATCCATGAAAAACATTTGATCCATTCCCTTAAATACCCAAAACCATCTTCTGGAAATCTAATTTAACCCTACCCACAAAATACCGAAAAACCTAAATCCATAAAAACATATATCTGCTTACACAAATTACCCTCTAACCTCATAAAACATTTTCAACCCTCATCACCCATATCCCAAAAAAACATTAAACCAATATGCCTAAAAGAAAATAAAACCTCTTAAAAAAACAATAAAATCTAATCCCCAAATATTCCTAAACCATAACACTGAAACAACCATCAAAACATCATAAAAAACCCCAACCCCAATCATACATTATCCATTATCCCCAACAAACCCTCTACCCCCATCCCCTAAAAAACCCAAACCCTCATACTAATAAAACCCTAAACCATCATCCCTAAAAAACTATATTCTGTCAGTTAAAAAATACTATCAACCATCAACACATAAAATCACTCGACCCTCAGCCCCAAGAAACCCTCATCCCTCATCTCCAAAAACCATAAACCCTCATTAGTAAAAACCCAAAACACACAACCCCCAAAAATAGTAAATGCTCTTATCGAAAAAACTCTTAATCATGATTCCCAAATAATAACTAAATCCACTTCCACAAAAAAAACATAAACTAACTTCCTGAAAAAACAAAAAATCTTATTACCTAAAATTCCCTGAACCCTCAGCCTCATAAAAATAACCTCAACCCAAAAAAAAACTATAGACCGTCACCTAGAAAACATTATCACCTTAGAAAAAAAATCCATATACACAAATTCCTAAAAATAGGTAATTCCTCAACCCCATAAAATGGTAAACAATTATCCCCAATGAAACCTAAACAATACACCACAAAAAAACCAATCACATACACCCCAAAAACCAAAACACTAATCCTTAAAACAACCATAAACCCTTAGCCCCAAACCCATAGATCCCTCAACCCCAAAAATATATAAATCCATATTCCAAAATACCATCAACACTCAACCATAAAAATCCATCAAAACTCAGTCCCCAAATCCCTCACCACTCATCCTCACAAAACCGAAAACCCTAATATCTCAAAAACCTCAACTGTCAGCCAACAGAAAAACATCACATATAAACATAAATAAACCTCAAATCACATTCCTAAAAGAATATTATCCCTAATCACAAAAAAAACATAAAATAATATCATCAAAATTCCCTAAATGATCATCCACAAAAAATATATACCATAGAAAAAAACATAAACCATAATCCCTATAAAAAAATAACCCCTCATCTGCTAAAATCCTATATCCAAATACCCAAAAACCCCTCAACCCTCATCTAGATACTTAAATAAACCGTTATCTCAAAAAACAATAATCACATAGCCCCAAAAATCTTAAACCCCCCCAAAAAAAACTAATCCCTTAGCCCCAAAAACCCATCAACCCTCATACGTAAAAAATGATATACCCTCATCCCTAAAAAAACCCTCATCCCCATATAACGCACAAACAGTTGTGGTAAAAAATAAAAATCTATCATACCCAAAAAATACTCAACACTTAGTCCCATAAAACCAATAACCATCAGCCACAAAAAACACTAAAAAAATCCATAAAAACATTAAACCCTAAACATAAAAAATAGTCCCTTTGTCCTAAAAAAACCTGAATCCTCTACCCAAAAAAATGAAGCCTCGTTTCCAAAAATATTATACCTCAACACCAAAAAAACAATAACTCTCAGCTCTGGAAACCTAATCCTATGCCCTAATCCATAAAAACCCTCAAAACATTTTCCTCACAATCCCCCAAATTCCAAACCCTAAGCCCTATAAATCCAAAAACCCATATCCCAAAAAACAAATACTTTCGCTGAAAAATATCCCCAAACACTAATCCCCAAAACACCATATACCAGAAATCCCAAAAAACACTAACTCCTAATACTGAAAACACATTACACATAGATCCCCCAAAACTCCCATAACCATAATCCCAAAGCAAATCCTATAATATATGGTATAATTTAAAAAACATCATTAAAAATAACCCTATACCATCATCTTTAAACATGAAGACTCAAAAATCCAAAAAACACTGATCCGTAGAAAACACTCAACACTAAGAACAAGATTATCTTAATCACTAAATTTTTAGAAAAACCTAAATCCATGCACCTAAAATACTGAAACCTTTATCCACGTAAAATAAAAAATCATCATCCCCTTGAAAATGGTAAACCCCCATCCCCTAAGAGATCTAAACCCTCATCCCCAAAAAAATATAAGATATCTTCCCTAGGAAACCGTAAACCCATAGTCTCATAAAACCCAAAAACTACAGCAATAAAAATACCTTAACATTCATCCATAGTGAAATGTAAAAACCTAGACCCAAAATCCAAAAATTGTGAGCTCTTATCAAATATAAACAATTAGCTAGAGAAACTCGTAATCCCTTTGCAATTAGACTACTAGAAATCCTTTACATTATAAAAATATAAACCATCATCCCAGAAATCCCAAAAAACACTTCACCCAAATACACAAAATTTGAATCCCAAAAAATTATTATCCCTCAATCATGGAAAACATAAAAATCCACAACCCCCCAAAAAAATAAACCCTTGGCTTCTAAAGACACTGAACACATAGAAAATAAATAACATAACCATACAACCTAGAAAAAAACAATACCATTAATCATGGAAAATATTAATCCATCATCAATAAAAAATCCTAGTCAATCACCTATAGAAAATCATAATCCCTCATCTAATTAAAACTCTATACCAACATCCCGAGATAATCCTAAACCCTCATCCCAGGAAAACACTCATCCAACATTTCTAGAAAACCATAAAACCATTGTCCTTGAAAATAGTAAACATAATCCTATGGAAAACCAGAACCATCATTCTTAGAAATATCTAAACCTTCAGTACCAGTTAACCCTATACAATTTCCCTTAAAATAAATTACACCATCATCCTTAGAAAACCTTAAATCCTAGTCCCTTGAAAAAAATAATCACTCATCCCCAAATAAAACTAATCCCTAAGCTCCAATATAACATAAACCCTCATCCCTTGAAAACCATACAACAAAATCCTTAGAAATCCTAAATCGATACAATATAATCACATAATCCTTCATCTATAGAAAACAATAATCTGGCATACCATGGAACAGTAAAACCATAGAACCATAAAAATTTAAAATCATGGCCATATAAATCCCTAAACGCTCATCCCCAGAAAATTTTAATCCATGATCTATAAAAAAACAAGCACTAATCCTCCAAAAACACTAAACCCCTAGAAATCAAAATCACTAAACGATCATCCTGAAAAACCCTATATCTTCATCAATAAGAATCTTGAAAAACACATCAGCATAAGACCCTATACATTCAATCTCAACAGACCATAATCCCTCACCTAATAAAAATCTAAATCCGTAACCTCATAAAAAACATAATCAATTTTACCTATATATCTGTAAACCCTAATCCCATGGAAACCCTAAACCCCCATCCCTAGAATACCCATAACCCATTTATGATAAAAAACAGAAATATTCATCCTGTATAAAAAATAAACACTCATCCCAAAAAAACAAAAAATTCATAACCCTAAAAAATTCATAAACATTATTCACAAAAAACAATATAACATCATTCCCAAAAAAACCTAATTCCTCAACCCTAAAAACCATAAAACCTAAGACTTGAAAATCCTAAAACCATATAAAAAAATAATCCATGATCCCCAAAATACAATAAACCTTATTCTTATGAAAATAAAAAACCCAAAACCTCTAAAAAACACTAAACCTATGTCCCATAATAATTCAGAACTGTGAGCCCCAAATATCCCAGAATAATAAACCCTAATAAACATGGAACCCTTAGCTCTAAAATACCCTAAACCAACATCCTAAAAATAGTAAACCCTATGCCCTGAAAATGAAATACCACCATCGCAAAAATACACATAAACTATATGCCCTGGAAAATATAAAAAACTCATCCCATAAAATCACTAAACCCATATCCATGAAAATAACATTACCCAATAGGATAAAAAAAATCCCAAACCCTCAGTCCTAAATAATCTTGAATCATTAGCTGAAAAAACTCTGAAAAAACTTCCCTGAAATCCATAAACCTCCATCCAAAAAATACATTAAATAAATATCCCCAAAACCATGGTCCCTTACTGCAAATAACAATTAACCACCAACACCCAAACAAAACTCAAAACCCTCAGTCCCATATAACAATGAACACCCATCCCTAAAAAACCTAAAACAATCATCTGCAAAAAATAATATGTACCCTCAACCACAGAAACCCCTAAACCCTAATCCATTAAAAACAAAAAATCCTCATCCATAAAAAACCATAAATAAAATTCATTAAAGATCCCTAAACCCTCACAGAAAAAAAAATAGAATACCTCAAAAAAACCTTATCCCTTTGTTTCAATAAAACCCTTGACTGTCAACCCCCCAAAAAACGCTAACCCCTCATTCCCATACAAACATAAACCCTCATTCCCAAAACTCCCTAAACTCTCAACCCCAAAAAAAACCCAATAACGTTATTCCAAGAACAACCTAAACCTACATCCCTATAAAACCCTAAACCATCATCCCTATGAAACAATACACACATATCCCAAATATAATTTAATTCTTTATCTGCAAGAAATCATTATTCCTTATCCCTTAAAATCCTAATCATCCATCCTATAAAGTCCTAAATCATAAAAAATCATCAACCATCATTGTGAGTAATAACTCAACCCTCATCGGTAAAAAATATCAAACCTTATCCCCAATGCTACTCAACCCTCACCATTAAAAAAATCTCAACCCTAAACCCCAAAAATATCCTCAGGCATCATCCCCAAAAAACATAAACCCTGAGCTCCAAAATCACTAATCCCTCAACACCAAAAAATTGTAAACCTTGCGCACCAATAATATTAAACCCCCATCACTTAAAAATCATAAACAAACAGCCCCAAAAAATAATAGAAAACCCTACCCAAAGAAACCTGAACACTTAGTCCCTAAAAAGAATAATCAGACATCTTGAATGAAAACATGAAACCTCTTAGAAAAAAATCTTAACCCTTATCCTCAAATAAACATTAACCCTTAATCCCAAAAAACCATATACCCTTATCCTCATAAAATCCAAAATAATAATTCCCCAAAAAACTTAACCCCTTGGTATTAAAAAAAACAGAAACCCTCATACACTAAAAAAACTATACCCCCATCCCCAAAAAAACATAATCCCTTATCCCAAAAAACATAAAACATCACCCCCATAACCATGATACCCTCTATAATAAATAAATAAAAACTTTAATCCGTAGAGAAATATAAACTCTCATCCCCAAATCCCCATTACCCAATTCCCCAGAAAACAACAAACCATGATCCACAATAATCCCGAAACCCATATCCCAAAAAAACCTCAAACCATTCCCCCCAAAAAGATAAAATCAAATACTAAAATAAACATAGACCCTCATTTAGAAGAAAGAAAAAATCCTCAATACCAAAATACACTAATACATCACCACTAAAAAACCATAACCCTCCCCCCTTCCACAAAAAACTATAAACCATCATCTCAAAAAAAACATAAACAATAAACCCAATAAGTGAAAATCCATGATAGAAAGAAACACTAATCTATTTACCCCATAAACCTTGAACCCTTGCCCCAGAAAAACAATAAATCCAATCCCATGAAAAACCTAAAACCCTCATTCCCGAAAAAATAGTGATGCCTATACCCAAAAAAACATAACAATGATCAAAAAAAAACCCTAAACCTTGAACAAAAACAACCATGTTGCCCGAGCAGCAAAACAAATTGAATGATCAACTCCAAAAAATACTACAAAATGACCCAAAAAACTTATTTCATTATCCCCCAAAACCATAAAACATGACCCCAAAAAACACTGAATCCTTGATCTAAAAAATTTCAGAACCCTCACCACCAATAAACCAAAACCGTCAACCCCAAAAAACCCATCATCACCCAAAAAAACAACCATTAATTCCCAACCCAAAACCCAAACCCCTCATTCCAAAAATACGTCAACCCTCATCCCCAAAAATTTAGAAACCCTCTACCCCAAAAAAAATATCAAAACTCATTAAAAACACAATAACCATTGCACTATAAAATGATGAACTATTACCAAAAAAACCAATAACCAAAATCCTTAGATTATTGTAAACTATCAATAATAAATTATCATACACTACCATATCAAATGAACTCAAACTATATTCCATAAGAAACCTATACCCTTATCCACAATAAATGTAACCCTCATCCCCAAAAAACCTAAACCGTCTACCCAAAAAAACTCTAAAACCTCAGCCCCAAAAAATCCTTATCCATCTGCACCAAATTAATAAAAATCTTCAACCCCATGATTAACTAAACCCTGATCCCAAAAATTAACAAATTCCTCAGACACAATATATCCTAAACCCTCATCACATTAGACCACTAAACCCTGATTTCCACAAAACCCGAAAAACTAATCCCCAAAAATATCCATGAACCCTCAACAATAAATAACCCATAACCCTTAGCCCAAAAAATCATGAACCCTCAACCCTGGAAAACCATGATCCACATTATCAAAATTACATTATACCCTCATCCTCAAAAACAATTATAGTCATGAGTCCTTATAAACCTTAAAACCATACCCCAAAACAGTCTAAAACCGTATCCCCAAAAATCTAAAACCTCATCCTGGAAAAAACACAAATCCCTCAACCTCAAAACCCCTTAAACCATATATAAAAATCATTATAAACCCTCATGCACAAAAATAAGTATTCACTTATCCCCAAAATACTTATAAACAGATACACAGAAAACCAGAAACCCTAATCCCCCAAAACTCTAATCCCTGCAAAAAAATACTAAACCATCATCCTTAGAGAATCATAAAACCCTAAACACAAAAAAATCTAATCCCCCCTCAAAAAAATCCTAAAACCTTATCCTTAAAAACCCAAAACCGTCTTGTACAAAAATATTAAACCATAAACAATGAAACCCCATAACCCTCTTCCCTAAAAAACCTAATTTTTTCTACCATATAAAATCCTAAACCATCGTACCAACAAAAATAGAATAACAACATCACCAGAAAACCCTAAATTTTTTCCCTTTGAAAACCATGAACCCACATCACCAGACTCCCATAAACAGCCACCCTAAAAAGACCATACAAATCCAAGGGAAAAAACCAGAATTTCAATCTCCAAAAAACCGAAATCCCTCAGACCCAAACCATTAATACCACTTCCACAAAAAACCATAAACATTTATACTCTCAAAAACAAAAACCATAATATTGAAAAAACACTATACCCTCAGAACCAAAAACTCATACACCCCTATCACTACTGTAAATATGACTTTTACCAACGGTTTTGGCCAAACCGTTGGTATAGTTCATTAATTTGGACCTATACCAACGGTTTGGCCAAAACCGTTGGTATAGGTCACTTATAAGGACCTATACCAACGGTTTTGGACAAACCGTTTGTATAGGTCCAATATAGAGAACCTATACCAACAGTTTTGGCCAAACTGTTTGGTATAGGTCCATTATAGAGACCCTATACCAACGGTTTGGCCAAACCGTTGTTATAGGTCCCCCTTATACCAATGGTTTGTCCAAAACTGTTGGTATAGGTCCTTCGATTTTTTATCGAATCTTATTACCGAGAACATTATATAAATCAAAATTTAAAATTATTATAACAATACATATATATATTTATGAAATTATGTTCACAAAAGTCATGTTAGGTTAGTGGTTAAGTCATTCAATGATAAACTAGAGGTCCTGAGATCAAATCCCACCGAATGTTTTTTTTTTTTGAAATACATATACCAACGGTTTTGAGGACCATTGGTATAGGTTTTCATATTACTTATACCAATGGTTTTCCCAAAACCATTGGTATAGACCTATTGTCATGGCTTACTTTCCAACGGTCCTCCAAACCGTTGGTATAACCTATAACAACGGTTTGAGGGCCTATACCAATGGTTCCAAACCGTTGGTATAGGGTATTTTTCAAGTAGTGTATCCCCAATAACTCCAAAAAACTCATCCTAAAATGACTCTAAACCCTCATCACAAAAAAAAACTAACTATTATACCAAATAATCCTTACCCTCATTCCTATAAATCATTAAACCCTTAACCCTAAAACCCATATACCCACATACACCCCCCTAAAAATTATTCCACCATTAATTTTTTAAAAATATAATGGATAAAACAACAAAAAAACATAAACAATCATCCCCATTAAACCATGTACCCTTACTCCCATAAATCTGTAAACACTCATTTCATGAAAAAACTACATACTCAGCCAAGGAAAACCCTCATCCAGCAATGAAACCTAAACCCTCATTCCCCCAAAACCATGAAAACCACCCCAAATAATAAAAAAACATACATTCCAAAAAATACCTAAAACTATACCACAAAAACCCTAAAACCCTCTAACGCATAAAACCATAAAATCTCAACCATTGAAATCACAAAAAACTCCGCCTCAAAAAAATCTAAACCCTCACCACCAAAATTTACTAAAACGTCAACAGTAAAGAAAACCTAACACTCAACCCAAAAAAATATAATCCATGATCCCCCACAAACATTAACCCTCATTCCCCGAAAACCCAAAACATTAATTTCAAAATAACACTAATCCCTCATTCAAAAATTTCCTAGACCTTCATCCCCAAAATGCCTTAACCATCATACAACAAAAACCATGAACCCTGACCTCCAAATTCCCAAAACCCTTATACCTAATAATCCCTAATCCCTTTTCCAAAAAATCTATAAACTCGCATCCCCCATAAAAAATAAACACTAAACCCATATCTTATAAAAATACCTAAAACATCATCCCAAATAAACAATAAAACATCGTCCATAATAACCATAATCCCTAATCCCCAAAAACCCTAAACCACATCTGCAATAATCACTAATCCTGTATAATAAAAAATAGAAGAACCATCATCCCTAAAAAAAATAGACTAACTACCGCATAAAACCAAATCTCTAAGCCCCCAAAAAACAATAAAAATACATCCCTAAAAGACTGAAAACAAAATCCAAAAACATTTATAAACTTCTTCCCCCAATAAACATTAAAATCTCAGAAAAAAATTCGACAAAACCAAAACCCCCAAAAAACTAAACCCTTTATCCCAAAACCCCTAAACCTTCAAACCAATAAACCATTTAACCCTATTCTCCCAAAACCCATAAACCAGCGTTCCCTAAACACCCCAAACCCTCATAACAACAAAAATCTAGACACTCATACCTGGAAACCACTAAAAATTTATCCTAAAAAATACGAAACAATCAAACCAAAAAAACATAATAACCCATACCTAAAAAAATAAAAAGGTTCACTATTAGAAAAACGATAGACCCACACCCAAAAAAACCCAAAACCCTCCACCCCAAAAAAAACTAATCCATAAAAAGATAGGAACCCTTGGCCCCAAAAAAACCTATAACATCGTCCTCAAAAAACCCTAAACACTCATCCCTATTACCCATTCTCTAGAAAATCCTAAATCTTCATCCACATAAAACCATTAATCATCAACCTAAGAAAAACCCAAACAAAAAGTTCCAAAAAAACCCTTGTACACTTATCTCCATAACATCCTTAACACATCAAAAATGTAAAACCAAAAACCCTTGATAGTAGAAAACCTAAAACACTTAACCCCAGAAAACCCCAAACCACCATCACCAAAAAATCCTACACACACAACCCATACAACCCATAAACCGTCAACCCCAAAGTCCCCTTAATCATAATCTCCAAAAATTAATAAACCAACAACACTAGAAAATCATAAATAGTCATCCCAAAAAACTCTAATCACCAAGCACAAAAAACCCAAAACCCTCATCCGAAAAAACCTAAACACTGTGTTTCGATGAACCCTACGACCTCAACCAAAAAAACCATAAGCCACCATCCCAAAAAATGCAAAACGATCATCCCCATAAAATGTTAAAACTCATCCAAAAAACACCATAAACCCTCATCCATATAGAAAATTAATTTATAATCCCAAGAATACAAAAAAACATCCCAAAAAAATATAAAACATTATCCTCAATATTATTAACCCATACCCCAAAATAAACCAAGTAATCTTAGATAAAAAAACACAGTCCCATTTCATCAAAAATTGTAATCTCTTAGCCTTTTCAAAACTTTAGCCCCACAAAACATTAGACCATCATCACTAAAAATTCTTAAACCCTTATTTTCGGAAAAATACAAATCCATTAGACCTAGAAAACCCAAAACCCTAAGCACACAAAAACCAAACTCTCACCCTAAAAAAATATAAATTATAAACCCCCAAAAGCATTAAACCCTCATCACCCAAATAACCTATTTCATCATCCCCTAAAAACCCCAAAATCCTCAGCCATGATATACACTATCAGCTCAACAGAAAGAATCCAAAACCATTAGAGCCACAAAACCCGCATCCTAGAGCTTCAAAAAAAACCTTACCCATATCCCCCCAAAACCATCAACCATCAACCATCAACCCCTAAATAACCTAACCCTAATCGCCATAAAATTTAAACCCTTTTCCCCAAAACTACATAATAACTAATCACCAAAAAAACCATAAACATTCATCCCTAGAAAACCCTTGCCAATCTTCCCCAAGAAAATCCTAAGACACCATCCCCCAAATCCCTAAATCGTCATCTCCAACAAAATATGAAACCCTTAGCTCCCAAAAACCCTAATCAATATGACATTGAAAACCCAAAACCACGACTTTAAATAAAAATAAAACCCCATTCCAAATAAAGCACTTAACCATCATCCTCAAAAATCATTTAACCATCAACCATAAAAAACCCCAAACCTGAAACCCCAAAAAACCATAAACCCTCAACCCATAAAATCCAAAAACCCTCATCCAAAAAAAAATAATATTACCTAATCCATAAAAATACATAAACCCATATCCATAAAACAAAAAACCCTCAGAAAAAAATAGTAATCCATTTGTCTAATAAAATCTAACCTACTGATCCAAAACCTACAAACACCCGTACCACAAATCCCTTTAATCCATTTCCACAAACATAGATAAAACCTCATCCCCAAAAAACCATACACCCTTAGACCCACAAAACACTAAACCCTCTACCCAGAAAAACCAAAACCCCCACCCCAAAAAAACCCAACACACTGAGAACAAAATAACACTAAACCCTTAGACCAACAAAACCTTGAAACCACAACCCCAATAATCATTAAAACTTCATCACAATGAAACCCTTAACTCAAAACCAAAAAACACTTAGATCCAACACTATAGAAAACCCTAAACCCTAAACCATGAAAATATCTAACCACTCAACCCCATAAAACTATAAACCCTCATAACCAAAACAAACATAAAACCTCATACCTATTATAGCCTAAACTCTTTATACCAAAAAATACCTAAAAACCTCCACCCCAAGAAAACGTTTAATCATAATCCCTAGACGACATTGAACCCTCATCCCCATAAAATTGTTAAAGGCATAATTTAAAAAAACCCTTTTACCCAGAACCCAAAAAATCACTAAACCCTCATTAACAAAAAACCCAAAACCAATAGAAAAAGAAAAAAGATAAAAACTCAAAAAACCCTAAACCCTCAACCCCAAAAAACTTAACACAGTAAGTCCCATAAACACATAAACCCTATCCCGAAAACCCAAAAACCTTCATCCACAAATATCACTAAACCCTTATCCCAAGAAGACAATAATGACACAGCCCCAAAAAACCCTAAACCCTCATCCATAGATAATCCTAAACCCAAATCCATAAAAAAAACCCCAAACCATCACCCCTTATAATCCTTAAATCCTCAGATCCAAAAATCTATAAACCCTCTCCCCTAAAAATACCTAAATGTTAATCCTAGAAAAACCTAATACATTATCCCAAAAGAAAAAAAAATCCTTAACCATAGAATCCATAAACCCTCTACCTCAATCCACCGAAACCTATATCTCAAAACCCCTAAAATAGAAGCTATTAAAACCCCTAAACCCTAATCCCAAAAAACTCAATGCTCATTCTGGTGATACCTAACCTCTCAACCCAAAAAATACCTATTTTCTAAAATATAGGATTCACTAAACTCTCATCCTGAGATACCTCTAAGCTCACATCCCCAAATACCCCTAACCCTCATTCACATAATACCCTAGAACCTCAGCATTCAAAACCCTGAAAACCACAACCATATAATACTGTAAACCCTCAACAACAAAAACTATAATCAATCTCCCAACAAAATACTTGAAACATCATCCCTATAAAACAAAACACTTATGCTCCAATAAAATATAAACGTTCTTCCCCAAGAATACCTAATCCATAATCCTCATGATACCTTATACTCTTTTCTCTATGAAACCCTAAACCATATTCCCCATGAAGAAATAAATCCTAATCCCAATTAACACTAAACTCATAGCCATAGGAATCCTTACAGTCTCATCTCATGAAAACTGTAAATCCTCTACACCAAATAACACAACAACTAAGAATGTGGAAACTCTAAAACCTCATCACGGGGAAAAGATAAATGTTTATACCTAAGAAGCCATAAATCATAATCCATATGAAACATTAAACCCTCATCCCCTAGAAAACTCAAATGACCAGCCCTAGGAAATTATAAATTCTTATACCTAAAAAAAACCCTAAACCATCGACCTTAGAAAATCATAATCCCTAAACCCTAGATAACCCTAAAACCACTATTGAAAAACCGAAACCCCTTTGACTTGGAAACCCTATACCGTTAGACCAAAACAAACTTAATCCGTAAACCCAAAAAAAACACCTCATCCTCTAAAAAAACCATCATAATTAGATAAAAATGACACTAATTCTATGAAAACCTAAAAAAATCATCCCCATAAAATCCCAAAACCCTTTTCTCCGAAAAACAACAATCCCTCATACATAGAGTACCATACACCATCATCCCCAATGAAATCATAAACACACATCCCTAAAACCCCACATCCAAAAGACCTAAAAACAACATACATAAGACCAAGAAAACCCCAAACCCTCATCCCTAGAATGCCTGAAATCCAAAAAAAATAAAATCCAAAACACCAAATCCTCAAAAAACCCTAAACACTCATCAATGAAAACCCTAAAATCTCATCCTATGAAAAT
Organism: Viscum album; assembly: GCA_963277665.1. Classification (NCBI taxonomy): domain Eukaryota; kingdom Viridiplantae; phylum Streptophyta; class Magnoliopsida; order Santalales; family Viscaceae; genus Viscum; species Viscum album. The sequence goes on from OY728164.1 coordinate 1,802,457,079, forward strand.
GTTTAACCATAATCCCTAAATCAGGATTCCCTCAGCTTTAGAAATCCAAAACCATACACCCCAAAATACCTAATCCTTCATCAATAGAAAAATAAAATCCCTCATCCATACAAAACTATAAATCCATTTTCCCAAAATATTCTAAACCCTTATCCCTAGAAAACCCTAAACCATCATCCCAAGAAAACCCTAAAATCATTTCCCTCAGAAAAACTAATGACTCGTCCCCAACTACACATAATCCCTTAGAATAAGAAAACCCAAAAAAACTCATCCAAATTAAACCCAAAACCCTAACCCCTAGAAATCATAAATCCCTTATACATAGAAAAACCAAAACCCCCATCCTCAGAAAATCCAAAAACCTAATCCATAGAAAACAAAAAACACACATCTCTTAAAAACCACAATTCCATCACCCCACATAACCTCAAACCCTCAGCCTCGCAATACCACAAACCCCAAACCATTTTCCATTGAAATCAATAATCCCCAAAACATTATCAATAGAAAATGAAGAACCCAAAACCCAAAAAATCCCTATCACTAAGACCCAAATAACCCTAAAATCTCACCCCCAAAATACCCTAAAACCATATCAACAGAAAAACCTAAATTTTACAACCTAAAAACACTAATCCATTTTCTATAAAAAAACATAAACACCCATCACAGAACCATAAGAACTTATAAAAATACTAAATCCTTATCCCCAAAAAAACATAAACACTCAGTCCGAAAAACCTTAATCTCTCGACCCCCTGATCATTAAACCCATTTTCAGAACATCACCTAAACCCATATCTATAAACGCTCAACCTGCGAAATCCTTAAAAACATAGCCCTAGAAAACCCTAAACTCTATACACCAGAAAAACATAAATCCCCATCTTTAGAAAATTCTCAAACCGCATCCCCTAAATAACCTAATACCTTATCCTACAAAATCGTTAATCCCTCTAGGATTGATAAATCTTACCACACATACCCCAAAAACTGTAACCCCACACTCATCCCAAAGAAAATAATAAACCCTCATAAATATAATCCCAAAAATAGCCACAGAATCCCTTAAAACCTCATCCCTAGAAAACACAAAAAAGCCTTAGAGGACTGTAAATAGTCAAACATAGAAAATACTAAACCATGAACACCTATAAAATAATAACCTTATCCTAATAAAACATGAATACATCAACCTTATAATAGACTTGATTATCTTCCCAAGAAACTAAAAAACCAACATTACTAGGAATCCCCAAAACGTCATCCCTACATAATCCTAATCCATAAAAACAAGAAAAACCTAAAAAATAATCCCACAAAAAAACAAAAATACAACTCCCAAAAATTGATAAACCCTCATCCATGAAAAATCCTAAACCCTTATCCCTGAAAATTGTAGACATCATGCCCATATAAAACCATAAAATCTAATCCAAGGAGAACACTACACTCTCTACTGTGGAATGTTTTAAATCCTTATCCCTAGAAGACAAAAAATATTCTTCTCTAGAATTCACTAAAACCTCATCTTTTGAAATCACAAAACTATCATCCTTATGAACCCATAAACCCTATTCCCCAAAAAACATATGTAGTCAGCCTCAAGATACAATAAACCATCACCACTAGAGAAATCTAATCCCTTTGGGCTTGTAATCCATAAACACTTATACCCCTAAAACACTAAACCCTCAACCATTAAAACCGGTAAACCCCAAAACCTAGATAACCCAAATACCTCATCCCAACAATATAATAAACAATCATCACAAGAAATCCCTAAACTCAAATCCCTTAAACATCCCAAACAATAATCCCATGAAAACCTGGACCTCACTTCTCCAGAAATCCATCAGACCACATCAAAATAATTCCATTAAACATCATCACTAAAAAACCATAAATACTAACCATAGAAAACCATGACCCCTCATTCCTAAAAAAACCTACACCCTTATCCTCAGAATACCCCATACCCTCATAACTAGAATACTATAAACACATACACTTAGAAATCCTAAATACATGTCCCTTGAAACACCCAAAATAAAATCTATAGAACACCCTAAACCCCCATCCCTATAAAATCCAAAAAATCATACAATAGAAAATTCTAAAACCAATACCCCATAAAACCATAAATAATGACGCCTAAAAATACTTATTCCTTAGCTTTAGAAAATCTTAAACCGACATCCCCAAATAATCCTAAACCCTCATTCCTATAGATTCCTAAACTATCATAATTAGAGAACCCTAAACCCTCGTCCCCATAAAAACATAAACCCCAAACCCGAAGAAAACCCCAAAAAGTCAACCCAGGAAAACCTTAAAACTCACATTTGTAGATAACAACAACCCATCGGTCCCTAAAAACCCTAAATCCCACAACACAAAAAACCTAAATTGTTAGCCCTAGAAAAACCTAAACCCTCTACCATATAAAATCATAATTATTTAGAACAAGTATATTAGAAACCCTCTTCCCTAGAAAACACTAAAACCTCATCACTATAAATCCTATATATGTTGGTTATAGAAAACCAGAAAACCTTTTCCTCAGATAACCCAAAACCATTACAAATAGAAAACCCAAAATCCGCAGGTCATGAGAAACCTAAAACCTAAACCCTAAAACCCCATAACCTTATCCCTAGAAACCCAAAACCCACAGCCTTTATCCATATAAATTCACAGTCCAACATTATAAGAAAACCCAAACACTCATCTCCAAACAACCCTAAAACATAATGCTCAAAATAACCTCTACCCTAAACCCTAAAAAAATCTAAATACTCAGTAATAAAAAACCATAATACCTCTAACCCTTAATAATCCATAATCCTTCATCACAAAAAACCCATAAACTCACCACCAGAAAAACTAAATACTCATTAAAAATAACCCAAAATCCTAAACTCTAATCCCATATCCTTAGAAAACCCAAAACACTCATCTCTAGAATACCCTCAACCCCAAGAATCTAAATTTCTTCATAACGTAATCTACAAAAAAACCTTTTATCCCTATTCTATAAATTCTTAATACTATAGACCAAAAAATGTAAAACATCATCCCTAAAAAATGCTAAACCCTTATCCCCAAAATAACACTAAACCATTTTCCCTAGAAAAATGTAATATCCCATCCCTAGAAAAACCTAAACTATTAGCCTCAGAAAAACGAAAAACCGCATCCCCATAATATTTAAAACACTCACCCCAAAGAAACATAAAATATAAACCCAAAAAATCCTTAACATCTCATCCCTAGAAAACCAAATTCCTTGAGCTCTAGAAAACTAATAACCCCTAACCCTAGAAAACCATAAACCCTCAACACAAAAAAAACCCTAAACCATCACCCTAGAAAAACCTAGAAACTCTTCCCCTTTAAAACAATAAATATTAATCCCATGAGAATTATAAACCCACCAACCTAGAAAACCCAAAAATTACAACACCAAAACATCCTAATCCCTCATCCACACAAAAAAACTATACCCGTAGATATGAAAACCCCTATCCCTTAATCCTCAAAAAACACTAATCCCTCAGTCATAGACAAAGGTAATCCCTCATCATTTATACATAATCTCCGTAAAAATATAATCCCTCATCCTAGGAAAACCATAACACCTAATCCCTAGAGAATCCTAATGCCTCAGGCCTCAAATATCACTAAAATTTCGTCCAAAGAAAACCCTAAAACTTCATCCCTTAAAAACCTAATCCTCATCCCCCGAAAACTGTGATTACCTATTACTGAAAATACAAAACTGCTTATCCCTAAGAAATTAATCATCAAGCCCCATGTAATCCTAATCCCTCATTCCTTGAAAACCATAAATGCTCCTCTCTAGAAAACCCTAATCCCTCAACTTCAAAAAACCATAAACATTAAACCTAGAAACCCATAAAAATACATCTCTATAAAACCCTAAACCTATTCAAATAGAAGCACTTAATCTTTCATCCCTAGAAAAAACTATACCCACAGTCCAAAAACACTTGACCCATAGCCCTAGAAAATCGTAAAACCAAAATCCCCATAATAAATTTACACTAAGGACCAAGAACCCCTAAGCCACTCTCTTTAAAAAAACCCAACCCTCAACGCCCAAAAACCTTGAACCCTCGGTCTTAGAAAGGCCAAAACCATCAGCCTTATAAGACCCTATTTCATCATCCCAATGGGACCATAAATCATCATTCCCAGAAGACCCTATACATTAATCCACAGAAGACCATAAACCCTCATCCCCAAAACCCTATAACATCAGCCTCATAAAACCCTAAAACATCACCCTATAAAACCATAAACCATCATCCCATGAAAACAATGTCCCCCTAGCCCCCGAACAACCTAAAAACATTAACCATGAGAAAAACTAAATGTTCATCTATAAGAATCAATAACCACATAGGACAAAAAAACCATAAACACATAACCTAGAAATACACTAAACATTATTCACTTACAAAACATAAATCCTCATTCCCAAAAAAAACCTAAATCCTCATCACCAAAAATCTATAAACACAAATCCCCAATAAACCTAAAACCGTTATTCTATCAAAAATCCCTGAGACCCAAAATACAATATACCATGTTCCCTAGAAAACACACATCCCTAAAAAATCCAATGTACAAAAAAATCATGGAACCAAGTGACCAAAATAACTCAGATCCACGATCCATGAAAAACATGAAACCCCAAGAAAAACGTGGAACCATCATCCAAAAAAATTCTTAAACCCTAGGCCTTGTAAAATTCTATTCCCTCATCTCTAAAGAGTCTATGAACTCTAACCCCACAAAAATCCAACAATTACATCCCCAAAAAACCCACTAACATTTTCAATGAAATAACACTCATCCATTATTCCCAAAATATCCATAACCCTTTCACCCTAATGATCTATGAATATTGATCCCAAAAAAACCCTAAAATATATTCTACAAAATCCATAAATCATCATCCATAAAAAAACCTATACTTTTAGTCCCAAAAAAACCATGTACCCATATACAATGAAACATTAACTCACATTCCCAAAAAAACCTTCATCCATCTTCCACAAATAAATTTTAACCCTAAAACCTAAAATATCTAGAACCCACACCCTACATAAAAACTCTAAATTCCATCCCAAAATGGTGTTGAACACTCATCCCCAAAAAACCATAAACCCTCATCCGCATAGAACTTTAATTCATCATCTGTAGAATACAAAAAACCCACATCCCAAATAAAATATAAAACATAATCCTCAATAAAACTAACCCATATCCTCAAAAAACCCAATACCCTCATACTGAAAAAACAAAAACCCATTACACCAAATAATATTATTCTCTTATCCATGTCAAACCCTTATCCCCAGAAAACATTAGTCCCTCATCACTAAAAATATGTAAAACCCTAATGTACTGAAAACCCCAAATCCATTAGCCCTAGAAAACCCTAACCCTCAGCACCCAAAAATCAAACCCTCACTAACAAAAATATAAAATATAAACCCCCAAAAAAATTAAATCCAGATCCCCCAAATACGCTATTACATCATCCCATAAAAAACCAAAAATCCTCAACCATGAAATAAAAAATCACCTCAATAGAAAGAATGAAAAACCATCAGACCCACAAAACCCTCATCCTAGATATTCAAAAACACCATTCCCATTTCCCCCAAAAAACCATCATCCATCATCCCCAAAATACCCTATCCTTAATCACCCATAAAGTTAAACTCATGTCCCTGAAAAAAATAATACAGGAAGAGTCCCATTTCATGAAATTTACAATTTAATTTAAAATATTAATTAATAATTTTATTTTCTATAAGTTACAAAACAATGAAGATTTATAATTGGGATTTTATTCAAAAGAAGAAATTGATTTTTTTATAAATGAATCGGTCAGCTACATGATATCAGACTATTTATTGTAATAATGAATTCATGATTTCAAATTATGATTTCAGTATGTTCTTATTTTATAGCTATCTTTATTAGTTATTCATCGGGATTGAAGGATTAATTTATTATTAGCATTTTTATTGATTGAACAATTAAAAATGAGTAAAAAGTAATGAATTTTTTTTTATTGTTATGGAAACATGAGAGAATTATTTGGGAAATTATTTTTTGAGAATTTGCCATATGTTGATTTGATGCTCGAATATCCTATTGTGGTCGAGTACACTATTTTACTTCATTTATTTATATAACATATCACCCATCAAGGGAAACAACAAAGGAAACAAACTCATTTCTACATAATAAATTATTATGATCATCCTCGAATAATTTTTGATCCATATGAATAAACAAACAATCAATAGGATTCTGAAATTTCCCTATATGATTGATAATATGATTTCATATTATTATGAAATATTCATAAATTCAAAATCAATAGTGAAGGGGTAAAAAATGAGTGAACAATTCTGGAATGTGAAAAAAAATTGGACAATGATCTTTTATTCATTTTTGATATGTTTCAATCAAGCACACAATAATTAGATATAAAAATTTTTCTTTATTACTAAAAATGTTGTTTAAATTTAATTTTTTTATTAAAGTATCAAAATTCCTAAAATGTTGTCCTAATCGAGAAAATTTGTTTGTGTTACCATGATATCATAATTATTTGGTCATTAAATCATTTTTTATCTATAATAACTAATCATAAATTAAATTTTTTTATCAAATTTATCTATTTTATTAAATTTAACATTTCTACTTTCCCTATTTATTAAAATTAAATATCACTGATAAACAGGTAAAAACTATGTATGTGAGTTCATGTTGATGTGAAATATTATTAAAACATTCCAAAAATCCATTTTGATATATATGAGAAACCAAACATCAATATGATCCTCATTTTACCAAAAATTATATAAATTATGATTTTATATAGTGAAAATTTATTAATAAATGAAAAATCGCTATTTTAGGGATTATAATTGAAAAACCATATCAAATTTGTATGAAATCAAAAAAAAATCGTTTTTATTGATTTATGATCTATTTAAATGAAATTCAGGTCAGTTTAATACTAAAATCGATTGGTATGATCGAATTTTTCATTTCACCTTTGCAGTGTTAATAATGTAACCAATCACCTAGAATAGTAAAAAGAAATAAAAAGATTTCTTTTTTGTATGTAAATTGGTTATAATAATCGTTGGGATATTTTTTATTTTTCAGAATTGACCATGCATCAATGTGATGATCGATTTTAATAATATGAACCGTGGTAACATTTCAACATTTTATTTTTCATATCAACCATAAAGGTGGAAAATTTTATAAAATCTCCCATACCTGACAAGAAAAAAAATTAATATTATCATCAAATCTTTTTTAAGTAGATTAGTTGAAAATTGTGGATTATTATAAAAAATCTAGTCTTTTGAATATGCTAAAGGGAATTGAATATCGAGGGGGATAATTGATGTAATTTGTTTAATAGGGTTGTATGTGGATAGTGCACCAACTCATTGACATTAACAATGGTTGTTACATGTTTTGGAAGTATTCTCAAGGCTTCCATGGTAGAACATTATGGTTTTTGGGGATTAGTAATGGTTATTTTAGACCTATCACCATTCACCATAGTTATTAGTGGAAGTCTATAAGATCCTTCCACCGTCATCATCCAAGACAAATATATCTTTTATTCATTGATAAATCATTGAGAGCTCGTTTTATATAGATATGGGTTTGGATAAGGAGATTTTGAAATATTTTTTCAATTTGAAATAATGATAATTTTTCTTCACATATTATTCATAATTTTTTTCACTCATTGATTAGAAAATGAAAATATATTTCTTGATCTATCCCTTAATCCTCTCTCCCAAAAATTCTCTAAAAGACATGTACAGTCTGTCTCAATATTTCTCATCCACCATATGCTCCCTTAGATCAGAACCCTCCCATTCTATTTCATCAATATTTCCATATAATCCAATAAACATTATATTAACTTATCACATGATATATTTTATCAAGAATTTACTTATCCACCTAATAACTATATTTGGATTACAATAAAAAACACCTGATTTTAGAAAACACTAATATGGTCAATATATTCATCACTTATGTCGCAACCCTCAATAACCTAATAAAATAGATTATTATTAACACATCTAATAACATGAATCAGGTTTGTTACTTCATCACCCATAATGTAGTTATTGATCTTAAATAGAACATTATCAATATCTTAAAAACCCATAGTTACCTTTAAATATTATAATGAAAAATAGATTTTATATAAAATAGATATTTTTTGGAATCTCTTGATTAGTATTATTGACAAACATACTGAGGAAAACATGGTTAGAGGAAGGAAAAGTGTCCCTTGTATATGATCAAAAATCAGTGTCCATGATTTTAAATATTTTATTTAAATTTATTTTATGTTTTTTATATATTATTTTGAAATTTATGATTTCTATAGGTGAATCCTACATTACACAACTTCTATATCATATTTTTATGAATATTGATATTTCTAGTAATTAGGCATTGAACAATTTTTTTATCCCACTGATTCATGAATAATGGTTGTTATGAAGTGATTCATGGTAGATAGGATCAGCTATTATATAAGGGGTTTTGAATATTAATTTATTTGGAATTAATTCAATGTTCAAATTAACCATTTAATATATACAATTTATTCTCTTATAATATAGACTTTGTTTTTTATTTGTATTTTTATATGGTGTAATTGTTAAAATAACCACTTCTCATATAACAAATCATTCACGTACTAATGAAAATATCTATTTTAGTACCAAAACTATTTTTGATATTATATGTTTCATCAATAATACTCAGGGATTCCTTTTTATCAAGTTTAGTTTCACTGGAATATGTTTTGTTTCATATTTTTATTAGAATCATATGAATTGTTAATTGAAAAATGTTAGTGAGAAGTATGGTATCAAATAAATACATTTTACATTGTTCAATTTACCTGGATTATCAATAAGGCATCTTGTTAACATATTTTAAGCACGCACTGACCATTGTTTCAAATTTTCATTACTTTTTTAGATGGTTTATAATTTCCACAATATATTTTCTGATTTTTTTATTATAAACATACCATTATGTTGATTTTAACATAATATGAATATTATTATAAATTTATCTCACATTGAATTTATATTTTTAGTTCTTTATTGAATATATCTACCTAAAAACACATTATCATAGATTAAATCAATTATCTAAGATACCGATGATAAAATAAATTGATTTCCATGTATAATTATTAATTTCATTCATCTAGATATCAAGGTACATAATCATATTAGAATATGAAATTAATTTTTATGATCATGAAAATGATAAATAATTAATAGAATTTAAATTATATTTTGAACTTAATTTATTTTTATGTTTTTATCGGATCACTAATTCATTTACTACTCAATTTTTATGATTTTTCATTTATCTTTGAACGATGCATAAATATAGTTATAATTAATTTCTTCATTCACCTAAATATATAAATTTAAGGATATTGAGGGATAATAAATATTAGAGTAACAAAAAACCAAGAATAATTTGTAATTGTTTCATATTATTTAAACAAATCATATCTTCTATTGGAATCTTGAGAGAATTATATTGAAACTGATATTGGAATAATTTTCTATTTTTTATTTATGTTATATAGTGTCCTTTTAAAAAAAATTAAGTATAGTTCCATTTAATCATGTTTTATATCCTTCTTATCGTCATAATTCCTAAATATGTAAGAAATGATTTTATATTATCTCAACATCGAAATATCATAACAAAACTCATAATTTTATTTATACTTATTTATTGTTTCGATTATAATACTATTTTATTTTGAATTTAATTTATATATATTATCTCATTATGTTCATCACTATAGAAATTAGATTGGTGTCTAACATAGGATAAGGGAATTCATGTCACATTATCATGCCTCCCACCTGAATATTTCTCAACATTTTCTATTTTACATGATACATAATTTTAAATATCAGTGTATGAAGTATAATGGAACTTATAAATTTATTATTACAAAAACATATGACACCCTTGACCAAGTATATAATGTTTTAATATCTTTTAAATCTCATTAAAAAATATAATCGATATAAACAAAGTTAATTTAAAAAAAATTCAAATCCTAACATAATAAGAGATTATATATTAGTCCTCATGTATTTTGAGAATTTAATATTCATCTATTTTATATGAAATTTTATATTAAATAAATTACTAGTTTTAGATATTTATTATCTATTTTTTCCATTAAATAGTATTTTTATAGCTTCCCTATAATATAAATTATATTTTACCATATTTCATTATAGATTTGATTATTAGTTGGGTGGTTGGTTCATGCCTTGAATTCTAGGCCTCTTATGTTAGATTGTTAGGTTTTGGGTAATTTATGTTAGGATTGTATTAAGGGATTAGGGTTAAGGAAATATGAATAAATTAATTATAGGTATAATATATTTATAATCAATTTCATATACATATTAATTTTCATGCATGAGGTGTATCATTTCATGTAGGTTGTGACTTCATTTTTATTCACCTCCTAAATGTATCATATAAATAAAAAAATTATATGATTTATAATATAGTAGGATTGGATATTGAATTCCTGAATGTGATAAATGATGATGACTATAGTATTTATTCTTATGTTAAAATTAATGATTAAATGAAACAACACCAATGGAGGGTAACCAAGTGTAATTTTAATCAACTTAATGAGATGGAAATAATAGTGTGCTTAAATTATATTCATTATCGAAAATACCCTTCATTTTAATATCTCATTGTCTACATTTATCACATCAAGAAATTATAGATCATCATCTATCATGGAGATTCCCTCACAAATGAAGTGTGATTTCTCTCGACCCAAGGACATACTATAGAGAGGGTAATTATATATTAAGTACTAAGGGATTTTTATGAAAATATAGGATAAAATATAGATGTTGATGCTGATCTACAGTGAACTGTGCGTGTTTACAAAAGTTTCTTAATTTAATGTTTCTACAAAAAAAATTAGTTGATTCATAGGTGACCCATGATATGAGATTTAAACTAACCATGTTTTTTATAAAAGAAATTATTAAACTTCAGGAATTTATTTTTTAGTGTCATTTTGATCCAAAATTTTATGATTTTAGATATTATGATTAAAATAAGTATCTTGTGAAAAATATAGTAATGTGTTTTTCTATTTTGTAAATTATATATAAAAATTTTACATTTAAATATAATTACATAAAGGTAATTCATATTATGGGTAAAGGTATTTCAAGTAACCTATAGGAACGAAAGGGAACAATTTTGGTTACAATTTATGTAGAAATGTTATGAATTTATGTAATCCAAGTTACATTTATTTATAAGGATTCTATATAATGGTCATAGAACAGTACCTTTAAATAGATAAGATCTACATAAAGCATACATGTTACTTCATTTCTTATGAGTTTTAGTAATGGTTACTCAGGATTAATTTTATGAAAAATGAAAATTTTGATTTCTTTGAAGATAAAAAAGGTTACATTAATGCATAATGGGCCTCTTACATTTGGGTAAACAAAAAAATTAATGAATAAATTTTTTTAATGTTTACTTTTAATTTGTAAATTGATTTTAAATTATAATAAAATTTATTTTCAATATATCAATTATTTAATAATGTTTTTAATAAATTATTATTAATAAAGTGTTTATATTTAATGAGTATATGTTTATGAAAAAATTAATTAAAATATTCCCTAAATATTAAATGTAAATGTCTAAAATACATATTAAGAAACTATGTTGATTTCTTATGATCTATTAATAATTTTTTTAATAAATTATAATAGTATCTTATATAGTATTTATAAATGAATAAAATATAACGAAAATAAAGAGTTTTTCATCTTTTATTTATGAAACATTCATAATTTCATATTTTTTAATGATCAAAATAAGGTTCTTTATATTGGATATAATTTAATCTATATCAAAAGAATTCTGATGATTTATTTGATCATGGATTAAATAGTTATATTTATATTTATATTTATATTATGTAAACATTTTACGTAATAAATTTCGATAAATAAATAATTTATAATTCATAAATATATCATAGGTTTATGTGGAAAATTCCATATAAAACTCTATATGAAAAAGTTTACATTAACATGAATATATATTTTATATATACACTGACAAGAAATTTCCAAAGTTTCATCTATTTATAAAATGTTGTATATTTTTATTTTATTTTTAAATCATTGAGATATGGTTATCTCATGTATAAATATGTGATTTTTTAATTTATTTGAAGGATAATAGATAATTTTTTTAATAATAATGAAATTCATATATGATTAATGATGCATGATTAAGTTTAAATTTTAATATAATTATACGAAAAAGATTTATATATTAAATTCTATGCACAATAATTATTTTATATTTTTGATTACCATGACATCTGTTTTAAATTGAACATGTAAACATAAATTTAGTTTTTTGGAATATCTTTTCATATTTGGTGTAATATTTATAATGAATTTAATTAACCCAATATTAATTTTTACATGGGGATATGTACTTTTTGTTGGACTACCTACCCACCTTTAGGAATAATCAAGGTATTGGAAGGTAAATGTGGTTGGCTATTTTTCCTTTTAAGCATACTCATGTCGGTATTTACCAATCCACACAACTACAAACCATATCAACTTGTGGTCATGTGACATATTCATTTTATTCATTTCGATGTGATTGAATGTAGTTTATTTATAATTTTTGGTTGGTTATATTTTTCATGGGTTTCTTAAATAGTTATACATCAATATTTTTTTAACAAATAGGTTTGTCAGAAGGAATATGATTCCAAACTAACTCACTAGAATAATGTGTAAAAAAATATAAATTTCATAATATAAGATAGTTATATTAAATACCCCTCAGATATAATGTTTTATATTACATAAAAATTTCAACTTGTTAAAACCTTGAACACGCAACTATGTAGTATTATTATGTGGTTAGATACATGTAGATTTTCATGTTTATGGTATGTTAGTAATATGTTCCTCTATGTTATCCTTCTAGGTGGTTATATTTCATAGATGGTTTCACCAAATATTATATAGTGTTAATTTATTGTTTTCATTTTATGTGGGTTAAATTAGTTTTGAATCCATAATGGTTATGATACTATAGGTATAGATTTGAAATTATCCATATGATTGATTGAACAAAGGGTTTTAATCCCAATAATACATGAGTAATATAAGATATTTTTGAGATGGTTCCCTAAAAAAATAACTTTTTTTTGATATTATCACCCTAGCAGACATAGTTTCCCACTAATGGATATGATTCTCAATAAAATGCGTCATCATATTAATAGAATAATATTTAATAAATTTCTTTAGGAAATGGTTCAATATTACATGATTTTAATCTGAAAAAAATATTATAATATAGCTGATTACCATATTAATTTTTATAATAATCAATAAGGTTAATAATTTTAAGGATAATCTTAATTTATTGTACTCATAATTGTTTTATCATCAAAAATTGGCTTAAGAAAGATGTGTGATTGGAGAAATTTTTTTATGGATAATTATATATGTTAAAACTCTTCTTTCTTGAGTAACCACATATTAAAATTTCCTATCAAGAGAGTCAACATTCTTATTGAAGCATAAGGATATTCATTTTGATTAAAATAAATTTGTTAAAAAATTATTAAAGTAATTTATAACTCATAAAAAATTTTGATTGGGTATTCCAAATGATAATCAACATGGATGAATATGTTAATGGATTGGTGAGACTAAAGGATTCATTATAGTATTTATTGGCTATCAAATTCAATTATATTAATCTGATAGATATATGATATCAACAATATATTTTTTTAAAAAAATTTATATATAAAAAAATCATAACTATAAATGAACTAATTATTGGAGATTGAATTAATAAAGTAAATGAGTTTAAGCATTCATAACATAGAATCTTAGGCATATGATAACTTATCATAATATGTGTATTTTTTCTTTTCTCGCTGGGGAATATCATTCTATAAATTATTATTAAATAATTTTTTTATTTAAACATTGGTAATGACTTGGAAAATTCTAAAAAATACTTTAAGGGAGAATACAATGAATTTTTTTAGTTGAGGAATTATTCTTATTGTAATTTGATGAGTTTTTATGGATATCTGAATGATTTCAAATAAATTAACTCATGAAACATATATGAAATGAATTAGTAATTCAAACCTATAAGGACTTGTTTTATTCAATAATAAATGAAGGTTAATTGATTTCTATTATTATAAATATGGAGGAATTTTAAATCTATTTAATTGAATTATCAATGATATCTAAAAAGGTTAGAAAAGTCAATGTAACATCCAATTTAGGTATTAATGTAATGAAAACCATTTCCTTAATTTTTATCTGTATGTGATATTTAATATATATTATACCAGTGAAGTGTGTATATATATGTAATGACTCGATCCCAATAACCTAGAGTAGGTGAATTTTTACATAACATAGGAATAATACAAGGAAATCATGTCCAGAATGAATGATCTGTATAATATCCTTGGAATCACTAGATACATTCAAATGTTTTACAATATATTATATAATAAAAAACTACAAGAATGTTGTCTCAATAGACCACACTCATATCCCCTAGACTATCCCTACATGGCAGTCATAATAGTCTTCTTCGCATCCTGGGAAATATAAAATATAGAAAGGGGTGAGATTAGATGATTAATAAGGATAACAATATAGAAGAAACTTTCATAAATAATCATAAACATTTAAGAAATTGTATAAGACTAAAACCTGTCTTTTAAATATAAACATCATCAAAATATGTAAAATATAAATCAAAATAATTTCATTTACTTATTCACAAGGATATTCTACTAGTCGAATAATCACATGGAATATAAATAGCCAAGTACATAATGATGGAATGCATAATGCAAAAAATCTTAACCACATAGTCAAGGCCATGTACCAAGACTACAAATGATATTTTGACAAGGATAGGTGTCATGTCACAAGTTTTTCTCATTAGACCTATCGATGCATCGAGGATCTATAGCGGGCTCCACCTGTCACTTATTATGTTTAATGAATTAATCATATGAAATGGTTTAAACATAATATAAACATTCATATTAAAACAATCATATGAAATGTCAATACATTATCCAGAAACCATGAATGGTATAAAATAACACATACATAGTCAAACGTATCTGGAAACCTTTAATACAATATGGATGAAATTTATCGCAATAAATCAACTTCAAACAAGTGTAAAATTTATGTAAGCATGGTGATGTAGATGAAATCAAAACTGTTTGAGAGAAATATCTCTTTATTTTCTCTGAAATCATTAAAAATTTACAGAATTATAAAATTAAACATTTATTTTGAAAATATAACTATAATCTTGTAAGGGAAGCTTTGACGATGTTAGAATGGCTAAAAATAGCTGCACCTGCCCTATATGTTAAAAAAAATCTTACCTTAATTTTGTTGAAAAGGTTATAAAGATCATTAATTGGAAAACTATTAAAATATTAATTTAAAAACATATAAGGTCAAATAAGGGCATAAATGACATCAACTGATTGTCTAGTAAATATTAAAAATTATTTTAAATACCTTTTTAAGAACCATGGATGTGGATGATAAAGTGGTCCTAGTAGATACTTACGTAAAACCAACCTCATATAACAAAGAGATTGTAAAATTTACCCATAACTTTTACTTTTCATTGGTCGAGGGTACATTAAACTCTATTATAATAGTTAAATCATTGTTAATAAATTATACATGAACCATGTATGATCATCAAGTATTTCTTTGTTAATAATATTTTAGTATTATCGTCATTTCGGGTTATAACTAATTCGTTTTCTTTATATGTTTTGTTACATAAGCCGTGTTTGATATGGATAGGATGTATTTGATTAATATAAGGAATGATATAAAGTCTTTAAACATTATTTTTAATGATAATATGAAAAATATTTTTCATTTATTACAATTGGGAAATGATTCTAATCACATTCTTGGAGACGATAATCCGTACATACACACGAGTGATAATATCATAGTTTTGATATTAAAATATTATGTATAAAAAATGGTATATCATGTATACAGAATCATTAACCTATTATATTTCTTATTTACATCAATTATTCAACATTATTATACCATCCAAAAATAATGTATTGAATAACAATTAAACCATGATATGGAGATGGTAAGTCGTACATACGCACGTAGGGTGACTTGTCATCATGTGATGGATTGAATAAGGAATATAGTTGTAATATATTAATAATATATTCACAGTACATGTAATATTCAAGAGTTATTATTTTATAATGGAAACATTATCAAAAGATGATGTGGAATAAGTAAAGAACTTGAAAGAGGTGATTAAATAATTGCATCTTCATCAGGTTCTTCCTTATTATTTGATCAAAATGGCTCCGTATGTTGACTTTACGACCAAAGGAATGCCCTAGGATGAAGGGAGGATAGTTCAGAGGATATTTGGGATGGTTTTTCCTGATCCAAATGACTTTGACATTGAGAATTTGAGATAAGGAGATGTTCCTTCTTATGAGAGGGGTGAGAGGCACGTTAGGAAAAGATTGAAATATTTTTTTATAATAAAATCACATTCATTTTCTAACTGCTCAAATATGATTTATTTATAGAATAAGGTGTGTGTTGGTATAACACCACTAAACCAGTAGATTTTAGACAGGTTTGGGTCACCATATTAACCTTATCTTTTATATTTAACTCTTAGAAAAACAGTTTATCTTTTACCATGTCTCTTTGTATTATTATATTATATGGTTAATAAAGAAATGATAAACATACAAGAGAACCCCAAGTTATTTTTTACGACATATATAATATTACTTAGGCCCTTTGTCTGAGACTTATATATTTAGTAATATTATATCAACCAATAATATAGTATATTTCTTAAAAACTCAATTATGATAATTATGACATTATTTAATAATTGAATTTTTTAATGTCCTAATAACTTTATTACATTTAACTAAATTCATATATTCAATAATAACACGTCATATTAACCTACAAAATTAGTGTAATTCATTAAAAGTCTCAGATAATATTTATTTGGATATTTATAATATCATTTATTTTAATCGTTCATTAATAATATAATTACTGCATCATCATTGTGTCATAAATGAATTTAATGATTCAAGTATACAAATTATAAAAATTACCATCATGTAGGAAATATATTTAGCATTATAATTAATATTTATAGTCGAGTTTATCTTTGGTATAGACCAATATTAAATTATTATGTGTTATTAATCTTTGAATTTAACACTTTTAACTCTTCATTAAATATAATAATAATAAATGTACTAATCTAATCCAAGTGGACATAAAGAATAATATTTTATTCCTATGTTTTTTGGGCGAATTACACTTATAAAAATAGAATTAGGAAAAGTTTTAGGGATATAATAATATCATTTTTACCTTTATTTACCCTATTTACATTTAACCGTGGTAAATAAAAGTTAAAAGTTATTATTCACCAAAATTTATTTTCATCTTATTCAACCAAATATTACGTACAGATATCAATCATTACTCTAGGACTTTTAAAATTCAATTCAAAAAATCCGTAAAATTATGTTTTATGGAAATTTTCAAATGCTCCTAGGAGGTGGGTAAAAGACTATAAAATGTTCAATAATATTTTTATATATACAAACTTATTTTAAAATGACTCCAATGAATTACCTTGAAATTATATAGGTATTATGTATCAATTTTGACCTAAAATAAATTTAACTTAAATAAATAATTATTTAAATAAAAAGTCATTATTAAACTATAACACATTGTTTTCACTATACATAAAAAATAAAACGTTTTCAAAAAAATACAAAAAATTCTCCCTAAAATAATTTCAATATTCTGAATCCAAAAAATAAGTCCATCTTGAAGGATAAAATTTATAAAATTTCAAAAAGTGGTTATTACTATTCATAACAGCTAGTTTGATTGGTCGTGGTGTGTTAGAATCTCGAAGTTGCGTACAATGCAAGCTATTGCATTATTCAAACTGAAACGTAATGTGGAAGCATGGGGTTTTACATTCACCCTCCTTCAAATAATTTGGTCCACAAAATTTCTAGAATACTTCCGAACAATAAGATTTAGGTGGTTCTTCATCATAAGTTCCTCAGGTTCCCACATTACCTCTTCCATCTTTTGGTTTCTCCATAGATATTTTACTAGACGAGTTGTCCTGTTCCTCAACACTTGTTATCAATTATCATGAATTCTTATAGGCTCTTCATAATAAGATAGATTGGGTTCCAGCTCTATTTCTTCATAGGTGAGTACATGCATTGGGTCGGGCATGCATTTTCTCAACAGTGATACATGAAACACATCATGAACTTTAGAGAGACATGGCTGCATTGTCAAATGGTAAGCTACATCCCCAATTAGTTCTAGAATTTCAAAAGGTCCGATGTACCTAGGACTCATTTTACCCTTATTAATGAATCGTATAATTCCCTTCCAGGAAGTTACCTTCAATAAAACATGATCTCCTACCTTAAATTCCAAATCCTTCCTCTAGTTATCATCATATCTCTTCTAACTACATGAGCTTCTTTTTTGTGGGTTTGTATTACATTCACCTTTTCCATAGTTCCCTGAAAAAGTTCTGGCCCTACGAGTTTTCTTTCACCAACAGCATCCCAAGAAGTTGGTGTGTGACATCTCTTTCTAAATAACACTTCATATGGTGCCATATGAATATTTTTATGGAAGCTATTGTTATAGTAAAATTCTACTAGAGGTATATACTTATCACACATACCTTGAAATACAATTGAGAAGTATCTCAACAGGTCTAATATGGTTTGAATAGTCCATTTTGAATTTCCATCAGTTTGTGGGTGCTAGGTAGAACTCAAACAAAGTTCAGTATCGAAGGCCTTCTGATGACATTCCCAAAATCTTCATGTAAAATGTGGATCACAATCAGAATAAATCTATAGGGGTACTCCATGAAGACATATATCCTCGGTAATATATAGTATTTCTTAATGTTAAAGTGGTAATTATTCTCTTTTATATAGAAAATGTGTTCACTTGGAAAGACGATCAACAATAACCCATATTGTATCATTCCTTCTAGGATTCTTTGGTAGCCCCATGAAAAATTCCATAATAATACCATCACATTTCAACTTAGGTATGGGAAGAGGATTCATGACTCCTCTAGGATGTTGTCTTCTAGAAAACACTTGTTGACAAACCATACCTCTAGAGACAAAATCAGAAATATCTCTCTTCATGTTTTCCCAACAAAAATTTCAATTAAAATCTATATACATATTAGTGCTACCAGGGTCTATAAAGAAATTGGATCTATAAGAATCATAAAAAAATCCATTTTTAGATCAAGTATATCGAGAAGAGAAAGTATCTTCCCAAATTCAAAAATCCAATCTTCATATATGATGTCGATCAATCTCCCATCATTCATAACTTTAATTTTCTTTTGAAATTCCTCATTATTTGTCTATGAACTTTATGTCCTTTCTTGTAATGATGGTTTGTAAAACATTTTAAATGGGATTGATGTTTCACTTTCCATGGTTATTACCATATCCATATTTACTAGATCCATGTATATAGGATCCTTATCAACATTCATCTTGTCCAAAACTCCCAGATCATTTCTGTTCAAAGCATCTACCACCATATCTGCTTTCCCCGGGTGGTAGTGTATAGTTGAATCATAATCCTTGAGTAGTTCAAGCCATCAACATTGCCTCATGTTGAGTTCTACTTATTAGAAAATATACTTAATAATATTTTGATCAGTATAAATCTCACATTTTCACCATATAGACAGTGTATCCATATCTTCATCGAAATGATTATAACTGCTAATTCAAGATCATGAGAGGGATTGTTTTTTTCATGGTTTTTAACTGTCGTGATGCATATGAAATATTTATATCATTATTCATGTGGACACAACCATGTCTTATCATTAAAGAATCACTATAAATAAGAATCCAATCATTCCCTGAAGGTAGAGTCAAGATAGGAGTATTGAATAGTCATTTATTGAGTTCATAAAAAATATTATTCGCACTCATTTTTTCAAACAAATTTAACCCCTTTAAGTGTTATCATGGTTAATGGGATATCAAATCGGGAAAAATTATGGACAAAACACCGATAATAACCACTAAAAAAATAAAATAACGTAACTCGATTATACTTGACGGTTCTATCCATTCTTGCGTTGACTTGGAAATTTGATGATCAACAAAGATTCCATCCTTAAAGACAATATGGCCGAGAAAAGAAATCTCCTAAAGCTAGAAATCACACTTACTAAATTTCCCATATAAATCATTCATTCTATGAGTCCTTAGGATAATGCTCTACTGATTTACATGATCTTCGTATCTTTTAGATTATAAAAAGATATCATCAACAAATACCACTACAATGTCATCTAGATATTTCTTGAAAACTCGATTCATTAGATCCATGAAAATGTGGGGTACATTAGTCAGCCCAAAAGGCATTACTGTAAACTCGTAATACCCGTACCTGGTTTTAAATGATATTTATGGAATGTCTCTCCAATTCACACACAACTGATGATATCCAGATCGTAGGTCAATATTTGAAAAATATTTAGCTCCATGATGTTGGTCGAATAAATCATCAATTTGAGGTAGGGGATACTTGTTCGTTATTGTTAGATCATTGATCTCCCTGTAGTCAATGCACAACCTCATAGATCTACCTTTCATTATAACAAAAAGAACATCGGCTCCCCACTGAGCAACACTTGGGAGAATAAATCCATTATTAATCAATT
Source organism: Viscum album (assembly GCA_963277665.1). Classification (NCBI taxonomy): domain Eukaryota; kingdom Viridiplantae; phylum Streptophyta; class Magnoliopsida; order Santalales; family Viscaceae; genus Viscum; species Viscum album. The sequence goes on from OY728164.1 coordinate 1,802,478,124, forward strand.
CCTCTTATTGTTTCATAAGTTCCAGTATTTCCAAAGTTTCAATTCTATAAGGGATCATCGATATGAGCCTAGATCGAGGAATTAAATAAATGGAAAACATAATTTCTCATTCTAGAGGATGTCCAAGAAAATACTTTGGAAAAAAATCATCATATTCTTGCACAATATGTATGTACTCTATTTGAACATACCATTCCTCAAAAAAAATATTTAATTCCCTTCCTCCCAAATAATTTAATTTAGTTGGTCTATTGGGGGTGGATCCAGATATGAATCATATGGTGAATTTTCTTCTCTAATGATAAGGAACTCTTTATCATACTTGAACATTGAAACCTCTTTCTTATTAGAATAAATTTCACATCATGTTTCGAAATCCCATCCATACCGAGGATTATATCAAATTCAATCATAGGTATGACGATAAGATCAGTAGATAAATAATGTTTATATTCCTTAATGGTAACTGATTCACAAAACATTGTGGAAATGATACATCCCATAGGAGTTTTGACTGAAAACTACCTTATTAAATCAAATTGGAAATATCTATTTTTCATAAAAACTAGGAAGATATGAAATAATGCGATAATCTAAAATAAAATAATTCACTGGATAAATTTGAGGAAACCATTAATATATCTACCACCACGTATTTCAATGCTTCAACCTTAGCAGTAGTGATCACATAATCTTGGACGTAATTTCATTTCCTTTTCAGAGGAATGTTTCCTTAACACTTAGGATATTCATTTGCATAATGAACCATTTCGATAAAACGGTAGCATTAAATATTGACATCCACTTTATTTCCCTTGCAATAAATAATTGTCATGTTATGGAAGTGAGGGTCTTTGGTATCTTAATTATTGAATCTAACAACCCTCCACACAATGAAAAATTTATCTATCCTCTTTCAAATAACGATATGTTATAACATCTGGAAGATGGATAGTACTTCACCAAGGATGTGTGATTAATCTTGACCCTTTGATACAAAATATAGAGGGGATGTCCTTTGGATATCATTTATAGTAATTATCATAACATATGATCATGATGATAAAGTTGTTTCTAATTCTTTATACTGAATCGTATGAATTTACAAGGGTTCCTTCATTTTCATTTTTTTAAAAATGAACATATTTTTTTTAGAACACAGAATTTTGTATCCTTCACATTTCCATCTAATATTCATTGAATTTTAAGGACATAGATTACATTGATGTAATTTTCATAATTATATGGGAAATAAAATACATGAAGGAACTAGATTTGGTCTGAGGGGATATATCATGGGCCCTTGTTTTACTCATATTATAATTTCATTATATGATTTTCAAACATTCAACTTCCCAAAAATATGTTCATCACAGAAACTAGTGAAGCAAGACTCATCAATAGGCATATGTTTTCCCAAGCACACCTATAACACAACATGTATTTGTTATTTTTTTAAATAATACAATTTTTATTGATTTATTGTATATAAATAAATAAATCATTCCTTTTACCCATCAAAAACATGTCCTATTCTACATGTAACACCAACTAGGCATATGTTACAAGAAACATCGTGTTTCCATGAAAAATCATTTTATTGTTATGATTATTTTAATAATATAGCTATGACATTTGTAGTAAACCTGGTAACATAAATAGGAGTAAATAAATTTTAAATATTATTTATAATGGTTTTATATAAATAAAAAAATTGTAATGATAAACATAATTTTTTGTTATTGTCTTTATGTGTTAACTAATAATATTTTCTCAAATGAAATGTTTTTCACATACGTCTCAGAAAACAATAAAAATTAATTTTATACATTATTATAAATTTTATTTGATAAAATATTCAAAAATTTAGAATGTAAATGTAAAAATTAACTTATGGTGATTTTTTAGAATTTTTCAGAAAACTTACATTTTTAATGAATAGTTGCAAATAATGCCTTTTTATTCAAAAACATCATTTTTGTCTCATTTATTTATATAGATATAGGGTAATTTAAATTTTATTTATATTATAATTAAATAATTTTTGTGTCATTTACTCCAATAATGGTTACTGGAATAAATTTCACACTGAAATTGAATATAAAAACATTGTGAATATTTGAACATTTTTACATTAAAACCATGTTATCTTAGTATGACAAAAAGTTTAGTTTTTTATTAATATTATCCAATTATTTGTTTAGAATAATGAATAATGGATTAATTATTCAGAATCAGAATTTTGAAATAATGTAAACGTGTCCCATTTATTTTTTTACATTATGAATAGTAACAATAATAATATTTTTATTACAATGGTTATGGGTAAATGAACTAATTAAAGGTAAGAATATTATTCTAAATTATACAAAATTTCCCTAAAAGATGTAGTAATTGCATTTTAAGTGTCGGTTTCGACCAAAATGAACCGTATAATGAAATTGTAACCTTTTGAACCCACATGGTATGAATGTGAGAGATATTGTATTCTTAAAAAAGATAAGTTAAAAATAATATACTCATATTTCTTGTAAATAAATAATATTTTAATATAGGGTAATACAAATGATAAATAAATATATAGGTATATATATATTAAATTTAATTATAATAAATTTATCTTCATCATGATAATTCGTTTTTAATTATTAGGGAAGAAATTATATAAATTAAGGCTTTCATGTTAATGATGCTATAATTGTTTAATTAATGGAATTACAAAATTGATTCTATAAAAAAAATAAAAATAAAAATAATTTTTAATAATTAATGACATAAAAGAAGTCATTAGATAAATAATGAATGTTAAAGATATATTATATGTTTTTTAGATTTTATAATGATTTTTTATGTTTAGGGAAAACAAATAATGAATAGTATCATAATTGAAATAAATGATACAATGAAATAGATATTATTTTATTAAATGATAGAAAATTCATAAAATATAGAAATCAGAAAAATTACTGTAGTATGGTTATAGTTTTAATTTTTTATCTAGTTTCTATTAATTTGGAATATTATAGTATCTATATTAACTTTAAAGAGTAACAAGAAATGTTGTCATGGTAAATGTAGAAGTGATTAACTAAGGGTTAATTCCAAAAGATAAGGTTAATATTTTGATCTAAACATGCCTATAAATAATTGGATGAGATTATTTAGACCCACAATTTTCTGATAGTAAAAATAAATTAAATTGGAGATATTTTAAATCAAATATCAATTTTTATTAATTCAATATTTCTAGAGGTTTCAAGAGTGCCCCTCCCCACTCATATAAAAATGAACCCCTACCTCACATCCTCACACCACATTGAGACTTTTATCTAAAAAAACCTGACTATTTCTTCTTCATATATCCTTATACATGATTTGGATGTTATTTTATTCTCAATATAAAAACTACAGTATCCCTATGATAATATATAATAGCAACTCACTGAAGAAGCGGTGATCTCCTTATCCTTCTCTCTGAAGAGTATTTATTATTCAACATCCTCCTAATTTGTTGATGCCATTTTAAAGTATTAAATATAGTATAAAAATATTATTATAATTTATTATGATTATAGAACAACCATATTCCATCTTTAACCCTTCCAATGAAAAATTAAATCACCACACGTACATAGGTATGACCTACCATCTCCATGTTGTGCTATAATCTTGTTTTCATCATCACATTACATGGATGAGTACAATGATGGAAATAATAATTATATATGATTTTTATAACATGATATTAATTTTCTAAAAATATACACACACCATACATATCAATTCCATTTCACAGTTAATTCAATGACATCATCGCTCGTGCATACGTACGACCTACCGTCCCCATGATGTGATGTGATTCATCATCCTTAATCATCATTTCAGAATGATTATATAAATGTATATAATTATTATCATTGACATATATTACTTTAATAATTTTTTGTCAATGATATAACTATATCCTATCCACATAAAATGGAGCATACATTACAAAACACTAATAATAAAGGGTGGAGGTTAACACCTAAAAGAAGAGTAATAATCAAATATTATTAACAAATGAATGATAATATGGTCATATGTGATATCGTAAGAAATGATCTCTATTATATGTTAATAAAATTATTTAATTTATTTTAAAAAAGTTTCTGATATGAAGGAATGAAATTATACATTAGGTAAGGGTTAATATCACAATGTCATTATTTTCCGAGATTTCTTATACATAAGTATTTAATGGCGTATATTTATCATCTAGGTCCCTATATTATAAAATTATATCATAAAATATTTTTAATATTAATATAAAATTTGTTGAATTCATTTTTTCCCATGAATTAATTTTTATGAAACATTTTTAATGAAATCATTTTTCATTTTCCTAATGAGGTATATTTTTACATTTTTAATCCAACTCACGAGATGAATGTTTTTGACATATATGGAATGAATTGATTTTTACGCTGTCATGAAGGATTATTTAAATGATCATTACATTACATGATTACATGGTTATTTGCAATGAAGTTTTTTATATTAAATATTATTGAAATTTCATGTAAAAACAATATTTTCCAAAGAGGAAAGATATTTTTCTCAAGAATTTTTTCCAAAAGAAATCTCCAAATTATTTTCCATTTATGATATCATTGTCTTTGGTTACATATATTTTACAAGGGATATTATTCAATTCTCCCATTATTATTATTCAATTAATTCTTTCTTTTATGATGGAATTATATTTATGAAACTCATTTCGTTATTGTGGGTTATGATATTTTTTCATGATGTTTATGAAACCCATTTCATTCCATGGGTCTTGAAATGATACCTGATTTATTTTGTCGTGAAACATGGATGCATTATTTCATTATGATAGGGGGGGACCTGTATCTCCCTCTAATGCGTTGTGTAATTATTTATATCTCATGAGATAATCTAAAAAGGTATTTTGAGTTAACATTGACTTCTAAGATTTCCATAGGAGTGAACCATGGAAATCAAGATGGTATGGGAAGTGAATCCATATTACCAAGAGTGACTTGGTAGTGATTCCATGACTAATATAGATGTAATTAATATATGATTATCTGTCTTCCAAAATTCAACATCTTAATCTTATGTAATGATTTCAAAGATTAAGATCACTATCTATTTATGTTTAATGTCTTATGAACTTCAATTATTTTTAACATGATTTATCTTCATATTAATTGAAATTAAGGGAATGATCGTATATTTTCATTATCCTAATCTCATAACATTATGCCCTTGATTATGTTTACATACCTCCATTATTTACCCTTACTATGAATTTGAGATCAAACGCTTTTTTTCTTTTAAGAGAGTATATAATGATATTTATTATGCATTCTATGTCTATGAAGGGTGTTGTACAAGAATAATATAGTCAGAGATAATGTAGCTCATTTATGTACAAGATCATTTCTTTCCATTCATCCAAATTCACTATAATATATGGTCTTTGGGTGACTATTTCTATATATATATTATGTATTAGAAAAAGGAAATGTAATTCCCATGAATGAAAAGTATGTTTTTAATATACGGTATTATAGAATTATATTAGGTATCCTTTGTAAACTATGATAAGAAAATCTTAGTGAGAACCGTAATAAAATTTCTAAGGATAATTATATGGATAATGAAGAGTATAAGAAAATTTCATGGAATATTTTAAATGGATAGAGTGAGTGGATTCCCAACATTACATCCCTATCTGGACACTAAAATTGGATGTGGATCTATGATATATGTACTTATAGGTAACAACTATGAAAAGGTGCATCAGGATTGACTTGATTGTAACCCAGTACATGATAGTGTGCCTTGATGCAGACCTATTTTAACACTCATGAGTGATATTATTTGGGTATTTAAAAACTCTTTAAGAACCATCATGAAATATTAAAATATAAATTGGCTATGAGTAACCTAATATTATCCTAAGGGGACATATATTATGTATATTTTCATAACTTTTACAACATGTTAGTGAATTTTCTTTAGTATGTGGTTCCTCATTTTGATAATGGTTTTTTATCTATTCTTTTGGTTTTAGTAATATAGTGTAACTTAAAGGTACCACTTTAATTATAGTTATGATAGAAAATAAAATGATTTTATTCCTATAAAAACAAATGATATGAGAGATTGAATGAAAAAATCATTTTAGTATACTCACATTAAATTCTCAATCTATGAATCTTGGTGGACTTCCAAATCATAAGATGATGGAAAAACATTTTTTGATTCTTTAATGAGCCAACATCCAGATTATATCAATGGGACATATGATCCACTTTTTGATGCACAATGTATTGGTACTATTGGAATGATATTCTCTATTATTTTGTGTTTTAACAACCAGAATGTTATTTTTCCCATTTGTTGGTTATAAGGTGAAGTGTACCAGTGATAGACTCTAATTCAAAATACTAGGAAACATGACTAAATTAATTCCAATGATTTTGAATAGCTAAAGAACTTATTTTTTGAATAATTAATTTCCTTGGATTATTCATATCAAAATGGAGAAATAAATCTTTCAGTTGAAGACAATGTATAATAAATCTTTTCATACCAACATGGTTAATTTCATGAGACATCGTCAGTAAGATTCAAGAATTATCATCCAACCAGAAAGTAAATAGAATAGGTTCTTTGGTGTATTAATGTTATTTATAAATAATAATTTTCCCTAATATACATCAGTATCTATGAATATAATGTGAGTTGTGTAATCTTGGTTAAAATTGATACCTGTTTCATGTAACCATATTATCATTTTGGTATGATGAGGATGTTTTAGTTTAAAGGGAAATATATAAATAGTGATTGGAAAAATTATAAGTTTTATATATACTATATGTGTAAAAATATGCATGGAGGATATTTTATTAAGTGTATTAATAAATGATTTATGTGTGGAAACGATGTTTATTTAGAAACTGATTTCTGTAGTGAAAGAAAAAATTAAGATAATACTGTGAATTGAGAGAAAGTATCATAAAATACACCCCCATGATCTAGTGCTTAATATTTAAGTATAATGGGCATTATGATATGAATTTACTGAACCCAAGGGTATGGGAAGATGGTCATGTTAGAATCATCTAATGTTGGGTGATTAGTGTTAATATCATGTGATCAATATTTCTGACGAGGGATGTGATAATGATGCGGTGAAAGGTAAATATACCATCATCTATAGAAATCCTAATGTATTATTTTATTTTATATTTACCCCCCCTTTCATATCCAATGAAATATTTGAGGGTCTTAATATTCCATCCAAATTATTAGATGTGGAGTTAGTAGTGAAAACCTTTAATGGTATAATGATTTTATCTGAAGGCTATGATACCACTCTAGTTCATGTTTATGGGAATGTGTTTCCTGGATTTATATTCATTCTATGTCTAGTGGATTTTGATTTCATCTTAAATAGGGATTGGATATCTCTATAAAAATACAACATGAATTTTCATGGAAGGGATGTTATATTTTTTGTTTATAACCATCATATGGCTACCTATCAATGTGATGGTATGTGTTAACTTCCTATAGAGAATACACCTAGTGTATGAGTATTAATTCTCATTTAGAAGGTTTTTTATATCAAATGGTTATGGTGAAAATTGTCATCGATGATATTCTTAATAGTAGTGTATTATTCGATTTCATTCTGGTTGAGTCCCCTAGTCCTACAGTAAAATGTGATGTTGGGTTCTTGATATAACTCAAACCTATTTGTAAACCTATTGCAAATACACACTATTTTAATGCCCCAATTTATTTCAATGAATTGAAGAATAAACTATAATAAATCATTGATAAGGGACTCGTTAGTCCAATTCTGTCAACATGGGGTGAACCTGTTCATTTTGAGAAGGAGAATGATGTTTTAATGAGACTCTGTATTGATAATTAGTAATTGTACAAGATCAAAGTCATGAAAAAGTACCCTTTGATCATATTGATGACATATTTTATCAACAATGTGGATCTTAATACCTTCCCAATATTTTCATTTATTATGTGTATCATCAATTGATGATAAATAATGAGGATATACAAAAAATGACATTCCATAGATGGTGTAAACACTATGAGTATATTTTGATTCCATTGGGTCATACTAATACCCCATCTATCTTAACAGATTTGATGAATAAGGTCTTTAGAGATTACCTTGATAAGTTTTTGTTGGAATTTATAGATGATATTATTATCAATTCAAAGAGAAAGAAAATTAATGAATACAATTTGTGAATTTTACTATTTAAGACAAGGACGGAGAAATAATATGAAAATTTTAAAAAATTATTAATTTTTGTTGCAAAAGGTTTTATTTTTTGGGTGATATATTCTCAAGAGAAGTTATCTCAATAGATCCATCATAGATAGTGGGTATTGATTGATAACATAGACCAACCATGAAGTCTAATATCCATAGAATTATTGTTTTTTCCAGATATTATATATGGTTTGTGAATAATTTATAATGACTATCTAGTCCTCTGGCCATGTTTACCCAGAAGGGATCCATATTCCTCTACAACAATAAATATCAGGAAAATTTTCAAGAAATACAAAGAAGGTTAGTCATCGCACATGTGTATACATTACATTATAGTGGTGAAGGGTGTGTACTATATACTGATGCATGAAATAATGGATTTGGATTTTTTTTTCATATTAATAACATCATGGATAATTCATTTCCATCAAGATACCTGATGATTCAGGAGAAACATTTACCAAATGATGATATGGAGGTAGCTGTGGGGATTTCTCAATTAAATATATGGAGTTAGTATCTAATTTTGTAATTTGTGAAATATATAATAATCATAAATAAATGAAATATTTAATCACACATAAGGATATGACGATGTGTCAGATAAAATGGTTATAACTGATAAAGGCTTATGAATGCTCAATAAATTACCCCATATGAATGAAAACAAGGTGGATAATACTTTGAGTCAGAGGAATAATAGTACCTTATCAATTATAAGGATAAAAAAAGTTAATTTTTTTTTATATTTTCATAGGATTGATCAAGAAATCATGAAGGAAGGAAAACAATATTTTCATTCCCAATTTAATGTTTAACCCACAATCCTTGTGATGATTAAAGAGGCACATAATGAAGATGTGGAGCTGCAAATGAAATTCAGAAATGTTCCTATGTTTAAAATTCATAAAGATGGAATGATAAGCTTAATGAAGCATTTATATATTTCTTCTATACAATTTTTAAAGAGATGTATCCTAGAGGAAGCTCATAGTACGCAATTCACTACTCATCCTGGATACATGATGATGTACATGGATTTGAAAGAATACTTTATGTTGGATGGAATAAAGAGAGATATTGTAGATTTTTTATCTTGTTACATGGTATGCAAACAAGTTAAGGACAAATAAAAAAATGTAATGGAATGTTTATACATTAATCATACCAGAATTGGAATGGGATAACATCACCATGGATTTTGTCAATGCACTCCCAAGAAACTCTATTGGGTTTAATGTTTTATGGTTTGTAGTAGATCCCATTACTATGTCAGCACACATTATTGCTATAAGAGAATACGTTACTTTTCATTACCCTTATAAAATATACATTAAATAAGAGGTAATGTTGAATGGAGTAAAAAATTCAATTCTATCTGACCATGACCTAAGGCATACATAAAAATAATGTAGAAGTATTTAGATAGAACATGATAAAAAATCAGGTTTCATCACAACATATCATCCTCAGGTATATGGAATTTCTAAATGAATAATTAGAACCATATAGGATATGTTGAGATCATCATTGATGGAATTCAAAGGTTGTTAGGATCAACACCTTCACATATTTTAGTTTTATTAAAATAATAGATTTAAATTAGGCATTCATATGAATACTTATGACTCCCTCTATAGGAAGAAATGTATAACTCCAACGTTTTTGGATAATGTTATAGATATATATCTATTTGGATCTAATATCATTGAAAACATGGATGATAACGTTATAACCATTTTTCCACATATCATTGCAGAAAAAAGTCGGCTAAAATTTTATATTGATGACCAACGGTGTGATATAGAATTTGATATTGGTGATAAGGTGTTTCTATAGATTTATTCCTGTAATAATATTAGAATATTCCAGAAAAAATGGAAACTATGCCCCAAATATATCGATCCCTTTGAAATTATTAATCTTATGTGTAAAATAGATTATCACTTGTGACATAATTAAAATCACTTTCAAGTCCATAATGTGTTGCGTTTATCTGTCTTGTGGATGAACATATCTATCCCTTCACATATACTAAAATCAGATTTCATACCATTGGATCATGATCTCTCTTACAATTTTTTTTTAGAAATTTTGGATCATACAGAGAATGTTTTTGGATAAAAGATCAATCTTCTTGTCAATGTTTCATGGAGAAATCACTATTTAGATGAATATACATTCAAACATGAGGATACGATAAGGCATATGTATCCTAATTTTTTTTATTATAATGAAGAATGTTTTGGTGGACTTCCTGGTCTCCCTGGCTTCCTAGGACTACCAATTTCATGATTTTATCTTCCTTGGCTCATTTCCCCCATCTAGGAGGGATCATGTAATCGGGGAATCCCTTAGTATCATTTTTTATATACCCACAATTTTTTACACTTTCCCTTTACATTACCATTCCCCCTTTTTATAAAATATCTAATTTGAGTAAGAGAATGATGAATTTTGAGGTTGAAATTCTTTTTAAGGGGGGTTTAATGTAACAGACATAGTATATGTGGACTTTATTTTAATGAAAAATTAATTTTCATTGATGTATTTTATTACACTAAAAAAATCCTTTCACGTGAAAAAAAAACATGGCTTGCACGATATGATAAACCGTCTAGGCATACATTATAATCAATAATGAGTTTCTTAGGAACATAATTTTGTTATTATAATTACTATTATTCATATAAGATATTTATGTCCAATTTAATTTACATAGTAATATATATAGTAATGACTGAAATTATAATATTATTTAGAATGGTTTTATACTAATAAAACATTTTTTATCGTTAAAAAATATATTTTTTTAAATTTATTACATTTGTAAAATTATTATTTCTCAAATGAACTTCCTTTCATGTCCTTATGTGAGAGACAATAAAATTAATTTATGAGAAAATTAAAATTTTAATATTATAAAATAAAAATCATTTTTGAATTTGTAATTTTGATAAAACATAGGCTGAAATTTTAATATTTTTCTGAGAGTCATCATTTTTTAATTAAAATTGAAAAATATGGCATTTTAATTCAAAAAAACTAATTTTCCATAAATTTATTTATATATGTATATTATAAATTTAATTTTGGTTTATTGTATAATTAAATTTTATTTTTATCATTTAATCTAATTTAGGTAATTTGAATCAATTTCACATTAATATTCTATATAAAATATTTGAGAAAATTTATTATTTTTACTTTACAAACTGGTTTTCTCATTCGGTCAACAAGATTAATGTTTATTTAATTTATATAATCAATTTGTTTTGAACATGAAAAAATGGATTCTATATTTTGAATAATAAGGTCACAATTATATAATTGTGTCCCTATTATTATTGGAAATTATGAATAGTAATAGTAGTAATACTTTTATTACCATGCTTAAGGGTAAATCATGTAATTAAAGGAAAACAATTTATAATTATTATATAATTACAATTATACTTATTCTAATTTCAATGGTTGAGTGGGTTTCTAAAATAATTATCCTTTTACTTCAATTATATCCTTTTTATGGAACTTGGGTACAAATATGATATTTATTATTAGTTATTTAAAAAGAAGCAAAAAATGTGATATTCATATTTTTAATAACTAAATAATTTTTATTATATGGTAATATTGAAAATAAATTTGACTATAAAAAGTAATTTTAAATGTAATAAAATTATCTTCATCTTGATAATTTATTTATTAATATCAGGGACTACATAATTTAGTTAAAGGATTTCATAATAGTGATGTAGCGATTATTTAATTGAGGGAAATATCAAATAAATTATATTAAAAATATTAAAATAAAGAATTTATTTCATAATAAAAAATATGAAAGAATTATTTAGATACATTTGTTCTGTTAGTTATATATTAGATGATTTTTTCATTATTAATTGGTTGTATTGATATTTTAATAAATAATGAATATAATTAAAATTGACATAAATGATATTTCAAAAAAATTAATATTTAATTAAATGATATAAATTTCATGAAAATATTTAATTAAGTAAAATTACAAGAATAATGTTATAAATGTCATAAATTATTCAGGTGGAATTTTTCCTATCTTATAGTTTTTATAATTTTTATAAAGATTAACTTTCCAACTTGTCATGGAAAAAGTCTAAGGGTTTAACTAATGATTACAACCAAAAGAGGAGCCTAAAATTGGAAATTGAACTGGAAAAAATTTATTATATGGGATTATTTAGACCAATATTTATTTTATAATCGAAATAAATCATTATTCATTTTTTTATCTAAAATCATTATAAATTACATTAATCTTTTGACAGTTTCTTAGTCTGTAGCTCCCCTCTCTTATAAAAAACCCTCTCCTCCCTCTCATACTCATACCAACTTGATCCTTCTATATTGAAAAATACATACCCATTTATACACCTTGAATCATTATCCTTATTTAAGAGGTTTGTGTGTTCTAAATATGACAACTCTTGTGTCCCTAAGAGAAAATCAAAAAGGAACTCACTAAAGAATAGGTAATCTTTTTTACCGACTCTCTCAATAGTATTTCTTCTTCTAAAACCTTTCCATGTGTTAATTACATTATAAATTATTATATCTAGTATAACCTATATAATATTATTTAATTATTTCTATGTATCAAATAAAATCAACCTTTTATAAATTCTAAAAAAATAAAATCACCACACATGCATACGTATGACCTAGAGCCTTTACACTACGGTGTAAACTATTTCTTATCACCATACGTGGATGATAATAACGATGGAAATAATTATTATATATGATGACTAAATATTGATATTGATTATGTAAAACATATAAAAACTAACCAATTCAATACCATTTTACAATTAAGATAATGGTATTTTAATTGGTGCATACATAGGACTTACCATCCCCACGAGGCAATGTGATTCATTCTCCATGATCATCCAAAATAATGTTTATGTGAATGTATATAATGAGTATCAATGATATATATTAACATAATATTATTTTTTAAATGAAAACATTATATCCTATCCTCATATACTAGGACTTATACTACAAAACCCAGATATGAAATGGAATAATTTTTCTACTTGAAAGAAGAGTAACAATGAAATAATATAATCAAATTTGGTGATAATATGATCACATATGATATAATATTAATATGGTCCTAGATAATTAATAATATTATATTATTCCATTATACCAGAGTTTCAAATACACATAGATAAAATCATAAAAAAGTTAAGGGTTAACATTACAATCTCATTATTATTTTGACGTTTTTTTTTGAATAAGTATTTATTATTGTGTATTTATCATCGATTTCCATGTTTCATACAATTTTTCCCTAACACTTTTACTATTCTTGTAAATAAATTAAATTCATTTTTACAGATGTATGAATCATTATTGAAAAACATTAAAGGCTATTTTTTTGTTATCATAACAAGTTTCTTTTTAACATTTTGTGTAAAAAGTACGAGATTATTATTTTTTAACATATTTTACATGATTAGATTTTTACGCATTCATGAATCCTTATTTACAGATGTATGAATCATTATTCAAAAATTGTTTTTATGTGATCAGTCAAAATTATTTTCCATATAAGATATCATTATTTGAATTTAATTGTGTTTTAATTGGGGTATACATAAATAATTCCATTCTAAATCATTCTTTGAATGGTTTCTATTTATGATGGAATGACATTTATGAAATACAATATAAATATACTGGGTTTTGTTATGATTGAATGATGTTTATGAAACCCATCTCATTCCATGGGTTTTGATATGATAAATGATTTATGTTCTTGTGGAACATTTATGTATGATTTAATTATGATATGGGTGGGACATGTATCCCTCTCCAATGAATTTGGTAAATATTTACATCACTTGAGATAGACTATGATGGTCATGGGAGTGAATCGTGACTATTAATATGGCCATGGGAGTGATCCATGACTTCCCAGATGGTATGGGAAGTTAACCCGTACAACCATTATAGAGTTGGTAGTGATTCCTTGAATAATCTGTAAATCATTATTATATGATTATGTGTCTTCAAAAAATTCTCTATCATATTATTATGTAATTATTTCACAGATCAAGCTCTTTCTTTCCTTATGATTCATTTCTTATGAACTGCCGATATTTCTATAATGACTCATATTTATGATCTCTGATATGCATGGAATGATCATATATTTTCTTATTAATGTTCTCATAACCTTATTCTCATGAATATGTACACATATCTCCATTGTTTACCCTTACTTATCATCTAAGCTCACCGATTTTTTTGTTTCTATTATCCTAGGATATAATTATTTGTATCATATAATATGTTCTTAAGAAGGTTTCTATGCAATAAGAACCTAGATGGAGAAATTTACCTCACTTATGTACCTCTATTTATGATTCCATGATTCCATAAGCACTTGACTAATATGGTCTTCAGATGTCATTTTGTAAAATGGTTTATGTATTCTGAAAATGCAATGTATTGTCCATTTATCAAAATTATGGGTTGGTATCTCGTCCATGGAAATTGAGATCCATATTGGTCTAGCCAAATGACTAGTAAGGTATCATGCTCTCACTAGAAGAGAGCATGCATGTGTATATGGCACGTGTTGCATAAGACTAATGTTTGGTATCATATGGGAACAATGCCCCTACACCGAAGCTTGGGTGGAAGTGATTCATGTGGAATGGATGAAGACCCAATTAAAGACTTGACCAAGTTGTATTCATATAATGATTTATAAATTGAATGTAGCCACAATGGAGGTTTCTATATGGGATGTTCTTTTTTCATGGTAATAAAATATGGACCATTTGATCATGCATTTTTATCAAGCATAGCACTCAAATTTGGTCTTCTTCATCGCAAAATTTAATTAAATTGATCCCTAAATGAAATTTTTTAAAACATCTAGTCTCGTGCGACGCAAGTCCTTATCTTCAACATCCTGCACCACTGGATAGAATTTGTGACATGATGTCAGTTGCATGATCATTTGGTGATCACCATAAGGGACATCTATAGTCCTTCATTGATATCTGGACAAGTATAAGACATCAAACACATGCCTACACAGTCTCTAATTGAAAAAAATGTTTCTTGCTAACATGTCCCCCACCAATGATTGATTCCATTGCATGATCATTCATTGATTATTCAATCAATGTTAAGATAATTGATGGATGCGTCTAGAGTAGTTTATGAACACAAACCCTTTCTGTAACATCCCAGGTAATTAAAGAATAAATAATTTTCATATTTATTAATATTTGAGAATTAAATATGAATTTTAATTAAAAGGGGTTGCTATGTTCGATAGCGTACCCGATACACAACGATGAGTTTCTTTGAAACTTACGTAGCACACTAGTAATATAATAATATTATTTTAAATGTTAGTTAACAAGTAGCCGTTGTACTGGCGGGAATGAATAGAAATAACTAAAATATGAATAGATATGTTTTTAGATGTTTTTACATTTACCCAATAAAAGATAAAGGCTTAAAATACGGAAAGAGTTCAATTTTAGGCTTTTATACTCTAATTTTCACTAAAGGTTCACTTATCACCTTTTAATGGTGAACCGTCATTAAATATAGTTTTGATCACTCTTATACATTCTTTTGGACCAAATAAAACTCTTATTAAGAATCGGGACATCAAATTTTACTTTGTGTAATTTTTGGTACCTTTCTGATAAAGTTCATTTTTTTTATGAATAGGGTAAAATGTTGTATTTTACATCAAAACTGCTTTTTAATCTAATTTATTTATATGATTAGATTATCTTTTGAATTGGTCTTAATGTGTAATATTAATATATTTTTACCATTTTATCCAATGGTGGTCATTGGAATCAATCTCACTTTGAAATTAGACTTAAACTGGTGTCAATCTTTTGATACTTATTGTTTTGTAAAAACACGCTATTTGCTCTGGCAGCGGGAATTAATTATTGAATTAATTAATGTGACTTATATGATTTGAATTTTGTAAAATGGACTTCATTTTTGAATTCGGAATATCAAATATAGCTTAGAGTAAATTTTTGGTAATTTTCTGAAAAACTTCAATTTTTGATGAATAGTGAAACCACTAAGTGGTAATCAAGCAAACTGATTTTTCGGTTAAATGAAATTTTACCACTAATGTGTGTTGAATTTTGAAAATCCGACATACATGGTTGTCATTAAGAAGTAAAATGTGGTTCAATGGGATAAAAATAATTTTTTGGTGAATAGTAACTTATTAAGTTCTTAATCGCGATTAGTGGTAATTAGGGTAGTTTAATGTATAAATAATGCTTTAATAATATAAAATGACCTAGACACATGTCCCAACCTCATTGGTTGTGTCATGGCCGACCAAGACAAGCCATGGCCTAACTTGGGGACCCCATGTATCCACTTTAGTTGGAAAATGACAATAATATATTTTTATTTAATGTTAAAGTGAAAATGACACAAACATAATATGTTTTGCGAAAACAATTTTTAAGTGGGGTTATACAAGTCCAAATTTTGATTATAAATATTCAATGGAAAGCTAAAACGATTTCCTATATCATAGTATTTTTTTTATAATTTTTAGACATTAAATAAATTTAATTATTTATGACATAATAATGATGCAGCGATGACATCATTATTTGACGATTTAAATAAAATAGAAAGATAATGTAAAATCTATGAACTACACATGTCCAAAACCAATTGGATGAGTGGATTTCGAACCCTTATCACCTTATCCACGAATCCTATCAATGTGGGACCTTTTAAAACCGAAAAACATTTTCAAATTAAGTTATATTTCTTTACTTTCCAAAAGTGCCCCTCCTCTCCTCTTATAAAAGGCCCCCACCTCTACCTCATTTCACACACCTCTCAAGCCATTGGCTCGGCCAACCCCTGCCCATTTACTCTCTCCACATCCCTCTCCTCATCCTAGAGGATTCCCTTTGGGCAGAATCCTTTCAAAGGAAGCCTTTAGGCTCAACTCAAAAGGAGTTACACTTTTTAAGGTAATTCATTCTCTCATGTTCATTTGTTTTATTTTGCTTCTCCAACCCCCTAAACTCTTTTTATTTACTTCTTTTGTAACAACACCAGTATCTTCAATATACTAGGATGTTGTTATAAGATTTATTTGAGCTACACTCTCACACAACTACATCAAATGGTTAAAGAACATACGGTTTCCGTGGATGGCGAAATTCTGCCTCCCGAAACGATGATTGTTCAATACTCATTTAACACCTTCAAAGGTGGCCATTATGATGTCACTATTTTTATATATGATATATAAAATGTTTATGTTTTCCTTAAACTTCTGTTTTTTTCATTTTGGGCATACCTTTATGGTTTCCATTATGGGTAAAACACGATATCTTCATTTTAAGGAAGTGCGGACTACCGCCCCCTCAAAGTGATGTGATTCGTTAATGCCATATGTGGGACGTGTAAAGGATGGATTTAAAGTTATTATATATGATGTTATACTGGAATTATAATATACCTATATATATCATTATCATTTATTTCCATTAAAGTATGAGATAGAAATGAAAGTAGCGTTCATGCGTACGTACGGACTACCGTCTCCATGAACGGTGCATTTCATTTCTTATCCCCAAATGTAATGTACTATTAAAAGTACATGTATATAATGGATATATATATAATTAATGATATATCTAAATGATGAATATAATTCTGGAATTAAAATATACATACCTATCATTTAGTTTTAATTCCATTAATATGACAAAGAAATGAAAGTAGCGTTCATGCGTACGTACGGCTTACCGTCTCCATGAACGGTGCATTTCATTTCTTACCTCTAAATGTGATGTAATATTATAAATGAATGTATGTACTGGATATATATGACATATATGATATCTACATCATGAATACCATTCTGGATATAATGAAACATTGACCAAATTAACAACATGTAAGTGTAAGAAGTCTATTTTTGACTTAAGAACCAAATACCGACAAAATGAACATTATTAACTTAAATGATTACATGATGTTCATAACATGGTATAAAAGGAATAATGAACTTGGAAAAGATTCATAATAAAGTAGAGATTAACTAAAGTTTATTATTCAGGAGATTAAAGAACGGTCGGGTCAAGTCAGATACGAGGTATGGGAACTTCTTAACCCAATTTCCATTCTTTGGGTTAATCTCCTACTTTCAAATTATGTCATTATATTATTATGTCGTATCTTGTATTTGTACTTTATTTATGTGTACTTATAGTGAATACACATAATGTATCTATTTTATTTTAAAAATTATCTTTGTATGGGACTTCGTCTCAATCTCCTTTCGTTGAGGCATATTTTATTTTATACACAACTTTCTTTTATACGGTGTATAAACCCCTTTGACTTTTACGTTTACTCAAAAGGAATCTTTTTTATACGAAGCGTTTACTAAACGACAAAAGGGAATGTTTTTGTCGTACGTATGCGGCGACAACGACTTCTCCGCCGTCGTAACCGTTATTTGAGTTTCGGCTTCCTCTACAAGCCATACCTTCTTTTTTTTTTAAAAGAAAAATAAATACCATGTTTTACTTTGGTATTGAAAATGGTTTTCATAATGTTTTTATAACAATGTGTTGTATTGATATCTCGTGATTGAAATGTGGAAATGTTATGTTTCCATTATGCATGTTTTATGTGATATGATTATGTTATGGTTCTTGGGCATTATTATGAAGTCGGGTGGTTCTGTGATAAACTAAGGGCGGGTGAGCCCGTTATAGCTCTCCAATGCATTGGGTAACGCGAAGGAGTGAAACGTTAAGGTTTCTCCGAAGAGATTTTAGGGAATATACTGTGATGGGTATTCCAAACGTAACCAAGAGGGTTACTCCCTACGTAAGAATGTTATGAATGCCTCAAGTTACCTTTACGTATTATGATTTATATGATTTATTCATGTATTTATGAGGTATGTTAAAGTGCCTATGTTTTATGGGTAAAGTATGATTTCATTCTTATGTATATATGAACTCATGTTTCCTTTCCATGTTGTTTTTTTTATAACCCATACTGAGTTTTTATGCTCATCCCAAGTTTTTGAAATGTTTTTCACAGGTCAAGGGAAAGGTACATGATAAGATGATAGAGTCAAGGATGTGTCAAGAAATAATCCATGTTTTATTTTAAATGTGTGTTCCATTGATGGGAATGAAGAATACTATCTTTATGTAACCACTTTGTTTATATGTGGAATGTAATGCAAGTTTTATGATCTAATTCTCTAAAACTCTAAACCCGAAAAGATCCTCAACGTGTAATCTTGTAATAACTCAAGATTAAGTAAGGTTTAAGGCTGGGGCCTTATACTTTCTCCTCCTAAATTATTTTCATCCAATTTAAATAATATTTTCCAGATCATATGGCTTTATAGAATGAATAAACGACATCACATGATCAAACCATGTGATAACACAATGAAGAATAGGTTTTCACAATGGTGCATGTGGTGTCCACCCCATATAAAGTATAAGGATCCTCAGGCCGACCATGCCTATAAATAACATGATCCCCTCATAAAAAAGGGAAAGAGTAAGGAAGGCGAGGTAAATGAGAGAAATATATAAAAAATATGAATGGAAGATGAAAATTGTTTGCCAAAGTTCATCCCTGGAGAACCCCTCTCAGGTAATTAGGAGAACCTACCACATTGTCATTTGATGATCTAGTGATTGAATGTTGAATGTATTGTCATGAAACTCCATGTTTATTTATGTTTCTCGTGAGATCACGTGATAATGGTGAAGTTCATGACATCACCAGAAATGATGTTCTACATTAATAATAGTCCTAGATTTGACCCCATTCATCTCATGGTACATGCAATCAACCTTGGTGATGATCACTTCTCTATTGTTAAAGAATTCATCGAAGGAACCCATATAGGCCATGAGATTTAAGATGAGTTGGTGAGGTTTGGATAGCCCTATCATATGAAAATGAAAAATACGAAAGTTGGCAATACCCAGACATTCTTTTTACATGGTTATGAAAATTTTGGCTGAAGGCTGTTTAAAGCCATGGTTTCTAAAAACTGTTGCTATAGGCCAAAATATTTGGTAGGAATGGGCTACTTCCACTATTTAGTAAACCATGGAAATATGTGGCTATCACCACTATTTAAACCATGTCCATAAGTTTTATTATTTTTTAAATTAGTAATAATAATGATAATAAATAGTTATTAGTATCTTAATATATATATACACACATAATATTGAACTAAATAGTGGAAAATTTTGACAAAATATAGCGAAGAAAGAAGGATCAATCCTCACTCGGAGCATTTTTTTAAGGATACAACCATGATTTCAAAAAGTGGTTATATCCACCTATTTACACTATTCAAAACCATGAACATATCCTCTTATTTCCTTGGTTTAAAACTGTGTCCATAAATTTATAGGGACATGATTTAAAATGGTGAAATAGGTGAAACCTTATTTCCATGACCATATCACCCATGCATTAGATAACCCATGGTCGTAGGCTAAGACCATGTGTTTGGAACATATTATCGTGGTTTTTAACCATGGAAATACAGTGATTTTGTGTTTTTTATTCCTTGATGTAATTCCATTGATTGGTAAACTCACATGATGGTTCCTGTTTGAATTCAATAATGAATACACATGCCCTCAAGCATGTAGCATCTTGAGTTCTTGTCTATGAAACCATGACATCATTAGGAACACATCTTGTGATTTCCTGAACCCTCAGTCTCACAAATCATGAATATAGTTTATGGAATAAATTCCCTATGGAACCCATGGAGTCTATGTTTTATATATCCAGTCACACGCTCTAAAAAACTCACCCCAATACCGTATGAATGATGGTAGATTATTGATTTGTGAGCGTAATAGAATTTCATGAAAACACCATTCTACATGTAGTCCTGACAATGAGAAAAAACTTTGTAGGATGCATAAATGACCCCCACCAATGATTTCAGTGTTTTTGGGATCCCCTATGCATGCTTAAAAAACAAATAAGGAGATGACTTTAGGGACATGCTAATAGAATTAATGGTGGAGCCTTATAATACTCCTTAATATGGACATCCCCATATTGAAAATGCCCTTGAACCACAAGATAACTAATGGGAATAAAATTTTATATTTTTGAACAACTCTTCCATGGAAAAAATATTCTAGATAGACATAGGAGATTATTTCTTTTTATGTCCACTAGTGGCACTCAACCAAGAATTAAATCCTAAACACATCCGTGAGACCCCACTTTTTGAATAGTTTAATGCAATGTAATCACAATATTACAAATTGGTACATGAGATGTTATTGGGGGGCTTTGGATAAGTCATATTGATTGTGATACATGACTTGGATGATTCACACCGATCTCATAATATCCCCTTGACACGTCTCCATTTTCATGCGATGACCTATGGAAAATCCATGCTGATCAGGTGATATACCCTTTACATGTCCGCATTGTCACAAGGAAAGTTCTATAAAAGCTAGGATGACCTCATGAAACACCATTGACATGTTTTCACGATCATTCAATTTCCCTGATGGCATTTCAACATTGTCATGTTGCATTTAAGAGATTATTCATGTTGAGCAAGCGATTGAGGATGGTCACGTCTAATTTGATAATGCACAAGACTAAAAACATGACATATTTTTTTTTAAAACACCTTTTACAAGTCCTAATCGATCATTCGAAAGAATCTAATAAAACCCCCATAGACATGTCTTCGATATTATATTGAGGTAAAAAATACATCGGGTGTAAAATCAAGACATGTCCAACAATCATCCAAGATGTGTCCTGAAAATACCGTATGACATACCAACATTGTGTAGTAAGGCCTATTTTGACACATTCCATGAGGACCCCTGATAGGAACCATTGGTTGTATTCCCCTTATTTAAGGGAAGTGTCCTTAATGGGCTAGGGTTTCACACTCATGTGACCCCACCAATTTAATTATCTCAGATGGTCTATTTATGGTTACAACCCCTATTCAATCCATAAATTTATAAATAAGGAGTGTGTCAATGGGAGTCTACAATGAGTAATACACAATTATCAACATTAAATAATATGTCACCGATGATTAGGAATCCTCAATGCGTAATAACCAACCAATGTGTATCCTTGGTGTTTAAGCCCCAACCAAAGGGAATCCATTCTGATATGAGCCCAAGACATTCCGGAAACATTAGGTATAACAATAATATTCTTGAATGTGATCATATTCCTTATCCCATTAATTGCATAACATATAACTAAACTAAAATAAAAATGATTCCAACCATAAACGGCATAAGTAGGACATCTTCCTATATCCAAACCACCAACAGTAATCCACTTCAGTGTAAGTCCCTTCATATCCCATGTATTCTTGACATATGGGATTAAATTTTCTCATTGGACTACCATTATTCCACATCCATTAGTGGATTAGATGAGGAATAATTCAAGAGCATCATTCAATGATTTTCTCCAAACCGCCCACTTGTGTTTTTAAAACCCATCAGCAGGTTTAGGATGAACAAAAATGAAATTACGTCAATTCCTATCAAAATATATGATACATAAGATGCCATTATAAGGATTTATATCCATACCACTTCCTCTATGAGATAGAAAATAATTCCCTTCAAAGGGATATGTCAATGTGTATGACCCATACATATACGCTCGGATGAAAAAAATGAAATTTAACACTATCACTTTTTCTCACAATAAGCATTGATCATATGTACTTATGGTCTAAAAATGATTGTATCAATTTCATGTTGTGGATTCCCCTTGTATTAACCCCTAATTATGATGCAAGTATGATTAATTACCATATTCAATAATAAAGGGATATATTCTTGAAGAAACAATCCATGGTAGTTTCAAATGTATGAGTCTTGCCTATGAGTCTCTATGGTCATATATCATATGACATAGATTCTTATAAAAAATAACAATGTAGACTATAAATCATATATTAAAATAGGATACATTAGAGGCCTAATCAATGTTTGATCGTGGTATTCACATCCTTTCTATGTGATATTAAACTGCATGAATGGGTCTAGTGTAGGATCCGGGAGCAACAAAAGCGTTGTTGGGACTGTAACATATATTGATTTTTACCATGATCAATTAATATTCTGGGATCAATACGATGATGAACTCCAGTCTCCACATAATATAATCAAGGATTTAGATAAATCAGTAAGAGGACCAAAACCATTAGAGAGGATATAGAATATCATGTTTATAATTAATTTAACTAAATTCATATGAAAAATAATACATGGATCTTTGGTATTTTTTATGTTGATGATGTTGATCTTCCTAAATGACCCTTTAAGGTTATCTCATTTTTCATTCAATTATCAAAACAATAATCCTTCTAGAGGTTATCCACACATGCTCGGATGGCCTCTGATCGACCCCGCATGTTCTTCGGGTTCTAGTGTGGAGAAGTTAGTGTCTTGTGTCAGTCATTCTTGATTGCTAGTTCTTTGCCATTGAAAATTGTATCTCATTCATGGGAGGGGAGGAAATAGGATTTGATAGACAGATTGTTTAGCTCAAAAATTCTCAATTTACTGGGTGTGTGGTTCAGTGTCATGTGATGTCTTTCACAATAGGCGTACTAGACTATTTATATGCATGAAACTTCAATTACAATATTTAATTTCATAACAACAATTAAATACCTTCACTAACTTAGAGAAACCCCATTCTCATAATAATAATACTACATCATTGTTTATGGTGTGCCAACATGCACAAAAAATAATTATAAATAAAATTTCACATCACAAAATAATAGCAGTGTCAGTATTATTTAAACTTGAATAAACTAGTTAAATAATTATTAACCATATTGAAAATAATTATTTTACTACCAGATGGGCCTTGGTCCTCTATAACTCCACTTCCATTTATTGAACAACCATATAAATAAATAAATATTTTATTCTCATAAATAAATATTTTATTTACAAACTATTAAATAAATATTTATTGAATGTTCTATAAATTAAATAAAAATATTTATTTAATTTATGCGATCATTTTAACCAGAATAAAATAATTCCATGGTATTGAGAATAATATCTATTTTAATAATTAAATTCCAATATTACATAACGGAGACCACAAAAAACACTTAGTGTGTGACCCTATAGGATTCTCTATTATTGGCATTAGGTGGGCTTGACTAAAGTCCAAGTGTATTATCTAGAAACGGATCAAGGAACCCAAGATAAAGAACGTAAAGCTTCCACAATGACATCCACATACGAACAATCACTGTGTAATATAATATTTTTATTGCAATATCTCATCAAGCGGGATTCATTATAGTTTCATCAAATATTATTCTTGATACATCATTCTTTGACTACCTAAAATAAACTCACTATTACACCATGGAATTTGAATTTCACATGACGATTCTATTTGAATCAAATGGTCGAGATATCAAATTACATAAATGGAAGGAAAAATTACTTCCTTGACTTATCCATTAATAACATGCCACTCGTGATTCACCCAATGTACCCTACTTCCCTCCAACTGTCTGCATGACGGTTTTCATTAGTAAATCAAAGTGTGTGATTCATGATATTTATTAATGATAATAATAATTTCTAAGGATCATTACACATGCTCACAGATATAAATTTCAAATGAAAACAAAACATAGGGAATTCCTATCTAGTGGGTATGTTCTTATAATCTCCAGTCTTAGAGATTACCATGTGAGAACTTCCTGAGAGGAAGTATCATATGCTTACTAGTACTCACACCTGACAGTTTTCATGCTCTATATCCCATCATATTATGTCATCCAACCGTTTAACTATATTTAATAATATTGTTATTGAATTTCTAGATTCTCATCATAGAGTGGAACTATCATTAACTTTTAAATGAAATAAATACTCTAGGAAATGATTACATCATTGTCCTGATGAAAAATGAACAATATGTAATAAGATTTTTAAAATTTAAATACATTAAATGTTATTTTAATCATAGTAAAATCAGTTGGTTCTAGGAAACCAACTCTTACAAACTCCCACATGAACTAGAGACAACTACATACAACATTCAGTCTGTTAGAGCTCACATGGTGATCATGATTCTGCTAAATCAAGGCTTTAGTCAAGGGTTTTTCCCCATTGTCTTTCATGGAAATATTGCTCACTACCACATCACAACACTGAGAAAAACACATCAATAGGTGACACTTCCAATGTATGTGCTTCGTCCGCTGATGCTTCTATTGCTCTTCGGCGGGAGCCACCACTACAGTATTATCACAATATAGTGTGATGGGATTATTACTGCTCGGCATCACATCCAGCTCATGGACAAATCCCCGCATCCAAACTACATGTTTAGCTTCCTTATGAATTGAAATATACATGGATTCTGCTGTAGAATATGCAACCACACTCTCCATTGATCTCTTCCATCTCACTGCATCTCTATTAAAAGTGGAGATTTATCATGTGTGTTACTTCATGTCATCTTGATCGGTCTGGAAACTATCATATGCATACCCTCTAATTAATAGTTCCTCATATCCTCTATAAACTACGAACATATCCTTAGTATGACATAGATACATTAGGATATACTTGACAAGCATCCAATGTTGGTCACCTAGTTTCTCTTGATATCTTCCGACTGTATTCAATGTATAGGTGACATCCAGCCTAGTACATTCAATGGTATTCATGACTAACCCAATAACTGATTCTTATGGAGTCCTTTATATAATCTTTCTTTCCACATTGGTATGAGGTAAAATTTTCTTCGAAAGATGATTTCCATTTGGTTTTGGAAATAACCCCCTCATTGATTGTCACGTACTAAAAATCTTCAATATCTTATCAATGTTTGTACATTGTCTTAGGTCCAATTATCTCTTAGATCTATCATAATGGGTCTTGATCCCAAGAATATATGATGCCTTTCCCAAGTCCTTTGTGGAGAAATATTGATTCAACCATGGCTTAATGGATTGTAATACTGGTATCTTGATTCCAATTAGTAAAATGTCATCAATATATACTATTAAAAAAATAATTACACTCCAACTAAAGCTTTTGTAGCCATAAGGATCACATTTTTTGTTGATAAAATCAAATTTAATTATGGATTCAACAAAATGAATGTTCTAGGACCTCGATGCTTTCATTAATCCATAAATTGATTTCTTCAGCTTTGTACCTTATTGGCATCCTTTGGAGTAATTAACCCTTCAGGTTGTGTCACGCAGAAATCTTACTGAAGGATCCCATTAAGGAATTTTGTTTTAACATCCATTTACCAACTCTCATATTCATGGTAAGTAGAAATGTCTAATAGAATTATGATGGATTTCATCATTGCAAATGGGGAAAAGGATTTGTCGTAGTCAATGAATTGACCCAATTTTAACCCTTTTGCAACTAGTCAGGCCATGTAGGTGTTGAATTTCTCTTCCATGTCTAGTTTCTTCTTGAATAACCATTTTCATCCAACTTGAATTACATGAAGTGGTGGATATACAAAAAATCCAAATGTGGTTTTCCTAAATGGAATCCATTTTAGAATTCACGGCTTCTATCCACTTGGAAAATTATGTATCACTTACTGTTTCCATGTAGGTTTTAGTGTCATTATAATAAACTAATAATGATTCATCATCCTCAATAACTAGAATATCATACCATTCACATTCTCTAACATATATTGTACTTTTAAGTAGTTCCTATGTCTCTGGAATAATTTATTCTTCCACAGAGATTTGTGGAATCTGTTCATGTACCAACCTTTGTGTACCTTGAGCCTCAACCTCTTTAAAGTATATCTCTCTCCCACTCTCTATTTTGGAGATTCTCTCCCTCTTAAGTAATATGTCATGTCATTCCACTATATCCTTTTTTTGACGTGTTTTATATGTAATATACTTTTCTTTACCTAGCGTATCCTATAAAGGTAAACTTTGTGCCATGGTGTTCATGTTTGTTACCTGAAGAGGCCTTAAAACGCATCACTTCCCCACACATATAAATTCAATAATATGTCTTCCATTCCAGCCCAGAACACATACAAAATATCATTTATCGATTTAGATTGTACATGGTTTAGTATGTTCGCCACTGTTTGTAACGCATATCACCAAAAGGATAATAGAAGACTCACATGACTCATCATTGATATCACAATGTCCAACATGGTGCGCTTCCTCCTATATCTCAATCCATTCCACTAGGGCATGTATGGAGGAGTGAGTTGGGATAGGATCCCAAACTCTCATATGTAAACAATTAAGTCTTGATTGAGATATTCTCTAACTTGGCCTTAGCGTAGTTTCTTAATATTTTTACCAAGATGGTTCACGACATCATTCTTTTATTCTTTGAACTTATCAAAATAATATGACTCATACCTCATTGTGTAGATATTTTTATATCTTCTAAAATCATCAGTAAAGGTTATTATGAATGAGTTCCTTCCCCTTTCTTCAATTGGAAATGGTCCACACACATCGGTATGAACCAGTTCAAGAGGTTCTTTAGTACATTCAACTTTCCCACTACTTGGTTCTTTGGTCATTTTCCTTGTAATCATGCATGACATACTCCAAGTGGTTTTAGTTAGAAAGAATCTAATAATCCATCTTGATGTAACATTGTCAAGAGTTTCTTGTTTACATTTCCTAGTCTGTGATTCCAAAGTTGGATGTGTCATGATTCATGTGTAGTATCATTGTTATTGATTTCCATTAATTAGATTGTGCAATACTACACATAAAGATCGTCGTATAAATGTGCCCTACCAAAACAAATGAAATATTTGTAAAAGAAGAAAAATTCATTTCCAAACATGAAAATAAATCCATTTATATCTAATTTAGATACATAAACAATTTTTTTAGTGACAAACGACATCTAATAACAACCCTTAATCACTATGATCATCCCTATTGGAAATGAGAGGTGGAATTACCCAACAGCTACAGTAACAAGTCTGCCTCTGTTAGCTGCTAGTATATTTACCTTCCCTTGGTCAATCTTCTTGAATCAACTTGGTTCCCATATTTGGATACATATGTGGGAAATAAATGATGTATCTAATTCCCAATTTGAATAAACTGATAGATTGTATTCGATTAAAAATACACCTTATTATTCCCCTTGCTTCTTAGGCTGGGTGCAGTTCTTATTCATGTGGGCCTTCTTGCCACATGGGAAACAAAAAGCCTCTTTTTCCCTTACCTGTCCTTTGATCATCCTTTTCATGTAAGGTTGTAAAGAATTTTTGGTCTTAAGGATCTTCGCCTTCAATTTCCTCTTATTCACCATAACGAAAAAAGGAATTTCACACTTCATATCTTTTTCCACATGGTGAATGGGGATAATAATATCAGATAGAGATGTCCAAATTTTTTTCATATTGAAATTGACAACAAAGATTTATAATCTCTTAGGGAGTGATGCAAGAATGAGATCGATGCCCAGTTATTTATGAAGTTTAATCCATAGACCCTCTATGTGCTCAATGAAGCTAATGAGAATGGCCACATAAGACCCAGCTTGGGAACCTTGTCCAGCATTACTCTAAAATAGTTCATTAGAGATCTAATATCTTTCTTGTCTTGCTCTATCCTGCTAAAGACCATGGAGGTTCTTGATTATTCTATAAGAATTCATGTTTTCAAGAGACTTCATGAGATCAATATACATTGATGATAACATCAAACATGGAACATTGACCGCGTCATTCATATGTTTCTCATAGACATGGAAATCCTCGTCAATCACCTCTTTGGTAGGAGGATCATGTAATGCTGACTTCACCACGTAAGACTCCCGTTCATGGAATATGATAACCTGAAGGTGTCTAAACTGTTCTTGGAAGTTACTGCCAGTGAGGATGTTGTCTTCATCCAGAATTAATCACATGGATAGTGTGGTTGATGAGTTTTTCATTTTTATTTTACAATTAAATGAGAAGGACATTAGTACTTTATTGATGACCTATTATGTGAAATAATAAAGTTTTATTATGTCTGCCATTTTTTTAGCAAGTGTCAATAGCCCCCGCCATTGACATATGAATGTCTAGTTGTCATGAAATTATAGTTGAGAGGATCCATATTCCCCTTTATATAACCCCAATAAGGGTAGGTCAAGCTGTTAGAAGGTATTTATGTTGACAGGTCATTGCCAATAGTGGGCTTGTAGCTCCTTGATCTGTTGAGTGGACTCCCCAAACCAGAAATCATGACTTTGGATTTCCTCAACTCATGCATCCAATATTACACCATGACAAGAATGAACTACACCTATTGATTTTATATGGTTATGTCAAGACGAAACCATTCATAAGGGATTCCTATATAAATGTATGTGTCCTGTCAAGGGTTGGTCAACAACATAGTTATATTGAGTTTTTCCATTTTTCAGGTAACAGAATGCTTGTCCTAACATAATATTTTATTTGAGGGATATTTATCTCTTATTTGTGAATTGTATATTATCATTATCACATGATTGATAACATTACATAGAACTTACATAAGTGATTATCCATGTCTTGGAAAAATTTACTCATAATTCAGATTTTTTTAGTTCTATCTTGCATGCTTTTTTAATTCATTTACTAAGTGATAATGAAAACACATCCATAAAGATAAACCATGAAACTAATAGAAATAAAATAATGTGAATGATCATGATATTTTTTAATGGTTAGCTTATCCATAGGCTGATAAACTAACACTGACCTAGGTGAGAAACATCTTGAACCTTTTTGGTTCATGGTTAAAACCTTCCACCTGTCCACCTCTATATCTCTTTGGATTGGTTTCATCTCGGATCCCGCTTGAACCGCCTCCACTAGGTTGGGATATCCATCCATTACATATGAATTTTTTAACTCACATACAGTTTATGGGTAAAAAGGGTTATTACATAAACAGAACCATGGGCACACAGGTCTTACATATTAATTAGAGATGACTCATAGTCTAACACATTTAATTAAAGGAATCCATACACATACAAAGGTATTGGCCAAGCTCATAATCATCAATACATGAAATGATATATACACATATATAAAATTACAATTCAATTATTTAATCATTATTGTTTAAGATAAATCATGCTAAAATAAATTAATTATCATCTTTAATTAAACAATACTTTTATATTAAACTTTTTTTTAATGAATTTTGTTGATATTCTAATCCATCATAATTTTAAACTAATAAATTCATTTAAAATTATTTTTTACATAAACTGTACATTAGAGGAAACCCGGTAAATTCCTATTCATAAATACCCATTGAGTAGAAATGAACATTACACACATGTGAAATTAAACACACACACACACATATATATATATAAATCACCTATCACATGTTGTGACTCGTGTTTATACCTAAACGATTGTACATGTCTCAAGGGTTTGTATAATATAATAAAAATAGTAAATAAATATTCATATTTTGGATGAATACAGGGTGTATAGTTCCAACTACATGGCATGTACAATTTTTCACCGTCCATCATAAGTACACTCCTGTGGAAAAGGAATGTGAGTGTACTTTGGAAATATCTGGAATACATGGCATGACTTGTGGGCCAAATTTCATGTAGTAGATGGTTTACATGGTCTCGATCCAAGAATTCTATATATGTGGTACACAATAAAAACCTATCCCAAGGGACTACACAACATGTCATGTTGACTACACGGCATGTAATCCGGAAAACGTTTGGCACCTACTCCTGGATAACACACTGGGTCATTTAAGATATAGAAAGACTCCAACACACATCTTGATTTGGCGGACTGGTCTGATTCAGTCAATTTGACTACATGGAATGTTATGCCGAAAACATGCCATGTGTTCTGGTGTTGTACAGCCAGGATCCTTTGGCACCTCCAGATGAGATCTTCTACTTTATTTTA
Source organism: Viscum album (assembly GCA_963277665.1). Classification (NCBI taxonomy): domain Eukaryota; kingdom Viridiplantae; phylum Streptophyta; class Magnoliopsida; order Santalales; family Viscaceae; genus Viscum; species Viscum album. The sequence goes on from OY728164.1 coordinate 1,802,509,496, forward strand.
ATGGATATTAAAAGAAAATATCATTTCTATAAGGTGAATGAAAAATTAATGGGATGGAATAGTTCTCGAGCTTCAGATTGACAATATTATTAACTTGAATTGAATCAACTAAATTATTAAATGCGTAAATCATAAACATAATATTTAAATAATTATAAACCAGTATGTAACCTCTTGTATACTATTTGTAGGTTCTGGGTGCAGTAGAAGCGTGGTTAGGACATCAACCAACTATGATTGTTACAATTATCAATGATTATTCTGGGATCAATACGATGATGAACACCAGTCTCCACAGAATATAATCAATGATTTAGATAAATAAGGATGGTGCATGATACCTTTTTAGAGGATCTTTCACATAATGTTTAAAATTCATTTAATTAATTTCTTAAAAATAATTATACCTGGATCTTTGTTATTTTCTTCGTGGGTGATTTTGATCATCTATAATAACCCTTCAAAATTATCTCATTTAATTTGCAAGGATCTCTACAACAATCCCTCTATAGGTCATCCTTACGTGCTCTGATGCCCTCCAATCGACATCGCTCATTTTCCAGGTGCTAGTGCGGAGAAGTGAGTGCCTTGTGTATATCACTATTGATCACCTATTCTATGGCCTTCAAGAATCTATGTCATTCATAACACGGGAGGGAAGTGGATTCTAAAGAAAATTGTTTCTCTCAATAATTCTCAATTCATTGGGTGTGCGGTTCGATGTCGTGTGGTGTCTGGGTCAGTAGGAATACTTGTGTAATTATATACATGGAACTTCAGTTAAAATATTTAATTTCATAACACCAAATCAATACATTGATGATCATAGAGAAAACCCATGATAATAATTATTATATCGTGTCATTATTTATGGTGCGCCAACTTTCACAAAACAAAATTATAAATAATATTCTGTATCACAAAATAATTGTAGCATCCTTAATATTTTAACTTTTACCAACTAGTTAAATAATTATTTACCATATTGAAAGTAATTGTTTTACTACCAGGCTGGCCTTGGTCTGCTCAAAATACACTTCAGTTTATTGAACACCAGAATAAATAAATAAATAAATTATTCTATGAAATAAATATTTCATTTTAAAAATAATCAATAAATATTTATTAAATGTTCAATAAAATAAATAAATATTTATATATAATTTATGCGATCATTTTAACATGAATAAAATTATTCGATAGTCTTTATAATAATGTCTATTTCTTTATTAAACTCATATATAATTTAACTAAGACTAACAAAAACACTAAGTGTGTGGCCCTCTAGGATTCATTCTTGTTGGAATTAGGCGGGCTTGCCTAATGTCTATGATTACTATCTATCAATGGGTCTAGACACCCAAGATAGTGAATGTATTGTCGCAATAATGACATCCTCATACGAAGGATCACTGTGTAATATAATCCCTTTGTCACAATATCGAATCAAGGAAGATTCATGGTAGTGTCATCATCTTTTATTTTTGATACGTCATTCTTTTTCTACCTGGAATAAACTCATCATTACACCATTGACATGGAATTTCACGCAACAGTCAAAATTTCAATCAAAAGGTCAAGATGTCATCTTCCATAAACGGTAGGGAACATTCCTTCCTTGACAAATCCAAAAATAACTTGCCACTCATCACCCACCCAACATACCCTACTTCCCACCAACTATCTGCATGATGGTTTTCGTCAGTAAATCAATGTGTGTGTGTCGTGACACATATTAATGATGATATTTATTTCTAAGGATCATTACACAAGCTCGCAGATAGAAATATCTGATGACACCAAAATATGAAGAATTCATACTGGAAGGTTTGTTCTCATAATCTCTTACCTTGGAGATTACCATGTGAGAACTTCTTGAGAGGATGTCTCATCTGCTTACGAGTACTTACACCTGACAGTATGCATGCTATGTGTCCCATCATAGTATTTCATCCAACCGTAGAACAATATTTTAGAACATTGTTATAAAATTTCAAGGTTCTTATCATAGCGTAGAACTGTAATAACCTTTTCAATGCAACAAATACTCTGAGACATTATTACATCATAGTCATGAAGAATAATGAACACTATGTAATAAGGTGTTTTACATTTATATAGATTAAATGAACATGTAATCAAAGTAAAACCCATTGGTTCTAGGACACCAACTCTTATATCTAGTCACACGACCTTAAACTCTGAAAAATAAATACATGTGTTTTGATTCATATTTTTCATAGTCTATGTAAAACACCTCAGAGAGGCTCAATGTAATATCCATGACACCAAACACCTACCTCGACAGAAATAAAGAGAAGAGTGGTCGAACATGGAAAAAAATAATGCATCATAATTAAATAATAGAGATATAGGGAACTTGTGAGATGCACACCATTGTTCGTATTGACAATTTTTTGTATTGAAGGCATTCGCACAGGGGTAACCAACCTTAAAACAAGGTCTGAGAAGGATTTCATTAACATATATTAAATCTATATGAGAGTACTAGAGTAGGTAACAAATATCACCCTCTTCAAGGATGTAATGATGTCATCCTCCCAACCTCTAGAAAATTTGAGCTCCTAATAAACATATTGTGTGAAACTATAATGACCGAATTCATTTGGAAAGGAGGCCCATACCCAGTTATCCATGTGGGAACCATTGGGATCATTTTGGGGAGATAGAATAAATGGAAACCCCGATTTGAGTGATTGAGAGAACCTTCAATCCCCCTTCCATTAACCCTTTAGCCACAATCCCATCCACAATAATAATTCCTGAAAAATATTAATCATGATGTGAAGTACTCTATCTATGTAATCCCTTTCACAAGTAAAAAAGGATAGATTGACCTGTTAAAATAAAGATAGTTTATTATATTATCATTTCGCAAGAAAACAGTGAACCAGATATTTTTATTTTAACTACAAAAAACCATATCTAAAAAATACGGAATTCCTCTATATCAATTAATCATAACAAAAATATAATCCTAAATATGATGTTTTAATTACAAATAGTCTGGTTAATTCTTTAAGACATCCTGAATCAATGAAATTGAAATGAAATCATTGAATGTTCCAAATGATTCAGAGATCACTAGACAATATTCATTGGCCCTATGTACTCAACATACGTTGTCACCAACACACCCCATATAGTGTGGACTAGTGAACATATTGGGTTTGAAATTCAACATCAACAAATCGATCCTAACTATGGAATTGTCCCATGTGATCCTTCACAGGATAAAATCACACCGACCATCATTCCCACAATATTTTGTGGGAGGGGACATGTCCCTTGTCTCTATATTCAACCTCTTTGGAAGACTATAACTAAAAAATAGAAATTTATACATAATCTAAATTAGGGAGTTGGATAAGAAAAGTCAAAATGGAAAATAAATCTGAAATGAGATTCCTATCAGGTATCTTATCTATTATGGTCATTATCATCAACATATGATTGTGATAACACAAGGTGAAAAAGAGGAAGTTGTTCCTACACCAACTTTCCATATTGAGGAACCTATTAGGAGATCCCACCAATGGAATCTATCCAATGATGCTCCAAAGAAGTTTTATATACCTACTACTAGAAATATGCATGAGGTATACTATTTTATTAAAACATTTTCTTAGTATAAATCCTAGATCATTGATAGCAAAGAGACTCTGACATAATTTCATCAATCCTCGGTGACTGTGGAATCCTTGGGGGCACCCCATCCCACCAGGTTAGGGAAATATTAATCATATTTTACAATGGAATCAACTTTATAATGGGAACTCGACCCACAAATTATTCGATGGTCACTAACCCCAAAAATGATATCATGGTAACAAAACCCTCAAATTTTATACCGAGGATTGGCCGATCAAAAGAGATACACCACAGTGGTGGAGAAGAATCGTGATTATGTCTTAGTCTGTATTATATAAGTGATATCCAGAAACTTCGTATAAGATCTAGACAAGGATTCTCCCATGGTGTAAAATCATACCCTCATATGGTCATATGATTCATAATTGTCTATCCTACATTTTTCACAGACATAGGAAAAGAAAGGAACGAAAATATCATTTATAAATCTATATAAGGTGTTAACAACCATGTCGATATTTAAAAGGGTAATAATAATAGATTATATGGACAGTGGAAGTAGGGAATTCAGTCTCTAGGGTCCATGTTGGAACTCCCATCATCATCCACACAACATGCCATCGACAGAGGAAAGGGTGTTTTCATGGATTCATTCAGTTATCCCATTGATGTTGAATAGGAAACTTTTTTATATGAAATTATTTCTCAACCACAACAAGAATATTGGGATATCTAGGAGATATTTATTGTAATATAATTGATATTTCTACTTCATGATGATGTACCAACATTTTCTTATAGAATCCATCCTTCTATTGTAGTACCCCATCCCATAGGGATGGGGGGATTTTCATATTTCTAATCCCCTCATCGGGTGAAACACAATAATTGATACACTTCACCACATCCGGTAATGATTGGGGAATTACCTAATTTTACACCTCAAAATTAGGGATATTCTTGAAACAATATGACCTCATGTGTCTCTGCAAAACATTTAGGAGGGTTAGGATTTATTAATCAATGGGAAGCACATACATCATCCATGAATCCTAAATATTCAACAACTTCTTCCTGATCAATAATGACATGGAATATGTACCAAATACTCTAGACTCGTCCTTGAAACTACACCAATTTTGTAGTAGGTAAAATGAGAGATAAGTAACATGGTCAACTAACCCATGAATATAGGAAATGAAAATAATATTCCTTCAAAGGAAAACATGTTCTTGGTATTTCAACTATGCCACAGAGAATAGTTTGATTGAGATAGAAATGATAAAAAAGGTAAGTGATGCGAGGACAGTAGGTCCTGGAAATAATTACCTACACCATTAATGTCTTAGAAAAATTCAAGAAGACTATTTTCACATTAATTTATTTAATTAGATACATATGGACTTTTCTATATTGGAATCATAGGTACCTAAATCCATGCAAGAGTAATTTTATTAATTTAAGAGGGGAGAAATGATTATATAACTGAGCATGACCAACCTACCACGATGTAGAAATGAACATATTTCATTATTATATTGGAAAATCCCTTTTATTTCAACAAAATGAATGTCTCTAGTTATTTTAAACATTCCAAGGAAAATGGTTTGATGAAACATACAACAATTAGTCGGGTTTGATAGGCCATGAAAACCATTTACCGTAACATATATGTATTAGAAACACAATAGAAATATGCTTTTTCTTCAATGATTAGTTAGAGGTATTGTTATCCAAAAGCTTGATAGAGTTGAAAGGTCCAAAAACTCATGTAATATGAATTGGCTTTTTCCAAGATCCATTGTAATGGACAGTCTACTGATAGTTCCTTCAACATATTGTTTACCAAAAGATATTAAAAGGAATGGATGATGTACTTACCATAATATATTAAAATACATGGCCATCATCTGAACCAAAATACATAAAAACATCATGGATTATTTCCTTACCACAAGTTATTAAATAATATTGACATAATAATTTCCCCAAAATGTTAAATAACATGAACCTTATCCTTACTGAATGACTTTAAACTGCATGGAACATGTCTATTCAGTTTGACAGTATATTGAATAGTTTTTCTATAACTATGTATGGCTCAATTATCATCCTAATGATATCTGTAGGGATTCCAAGATTCAATATCCTAGAATATACACCTATATTCACATCTATACCACATTATGAAAAAAATACACCGAACATGTGTCTATCACAATAAAATAAATTTTACATCATATAAATCATTGATATACATTTTCAATAGCTAATGGAAAAGTTTGCATTATTAATGGTAAAAGTGCCACCTTAGAGAAACTGGGAGCTATATATGTTGAATAATATTTATAAAAGAAGGGAAGGTATGAATCCAATGGTGGATGATGATGTATAGAATAAATATCACAATGACATAGGGGATCACCTGTGTAAAATCCTAGAGTATTCAAAAATACTGGCTATGTACTCTACATAAGTCAGGTTAAAGTAATAGATCTAGTTCCAGTTCTCCAAGACCATACTATAGATAGTGAAAATAGAAAATAAAATCATAATTGGAGTCTCTATAAGATGAATCAGATATAAAGATATGATATTATCTCATCTAATGACCTCCCTCACCATGATAGTGACAGAGAAGACCTTGTATTTGCAACATCACATAAAAATTACCCAACATATTCAATGTTGGAGGAAGTAGATGATGATCTTAATAAATTCACTCCATCATTTGAGGATAGTGTCTATACGACCATAGATAAGCTCAGAAAATTAATTATAGGAATCGAAGAAGACCCGTGATATACAATGATTAGAACACCCACGCACCTCAAATAATAAATTTTTTACGGTAAATTTATAATGCAACATTGATAATATTTCTCTTGTTACTATACATAGATTCCATTAAAATATCTAGATATGGCTACACACCATCTTAGAAAACCCGATGAGCAAAAAAAATTCAAATATGAATCAAGAATGATATAACCCTCTCATACCAACAATGTAGATATGAATTTTTTATAGTTTATCAAATTATACAAAGCATGAGAAGTGAAATACCCATGATTGGTCCCAAACATTTTCCTCTTACCTAAATATAACAGGTAGATTATGGTCTACTTTAAATTCAAAGACCTTAATCGACATTGACTGAAGAAATAACTCCCATTGTTGACCACGAAACTCTTGAATGATGTAACTGCTATCTTTCAATCCGTATTCGGCATGGATGGGTTCTTAGTGTACAATAATATCAATATGGACCATGATGATAAAAAATATACATCCTTCAAACTATGTTAAGGAATAATTTTTTATAATTTCATGCACTTTAGATTAGAGAATCTTAGTGCTACATATTAATTCACTATGAATCACATTATTATGTTGTCATTGGGAAAGATAGTTGAGGGTTATGTCGACGACCTAGTTGTTAAATCCAAATAGTGATGACATCACCTCACAGATATCCAAACAATATATGACAATCTGTGACAACATAGTATAATGACGAATTTACTGAAATTCACATCTGAGTAAACATTAGGAATATTCCATGGATTCATAGTACGCCACCACAACATTGAGGTTTACTTTGAAAATACTAGTTCTTTTTACGAAATGTCCCCCTAGAAACCTCATGTAACAGAGGGGACTCCATGGGAACCTCACCTAAATTGTATTACTCATAACCATCCTTGTTGGAGAATATCTCCATGTAACAAAACTAATAAATAATGGGATCATCTATCAAAGGGATGATTGCATCCAATATGCTTTCAAAAGTCTCATGCAGTACGTACTTCCCCTGCCATTTTTTATGCCTCTAGTAGAAGATATTAAAAAAATATTATATTTGGAAAATATTTAACACTCACTATTTTCACTACTCACACATAAAAATGGTGCTAGAATATAGAATATTCTTTACCTCCTTAGATGAATGATGAAAGGAACTGTGATTAAATTTTTTGATGTCTAGAAGAACTACATTGCAGTCATTTTTTTGTAGTGAAAACAATGAGGAATTACATTAAGAACCATGTTGTCTATATGGTTTCCCTTATATATTTTATCAATTAACTCAAGGGCCTCCCTATGATGACTTGGTTCTTATTTTGATGTATAATCCATTCTATAGAAATATGAAATTTATTTTGTATCATAGAATTCAGTGAATGTGAAATCCCTGTATGATTTCCTCACAACACATCTTACCATAAAACATACACTATCAGACATTGAGATTATAGTTTAAGAGTTATTTTTCACATGAAACTCCCCAAAAATGGTAGATAAACACCGATGGAACATTTTGGAGTCACATCAACATAAGGATGGAAAACCCAAATCTCAATTAGGATAGATTAGGAACAGTACGTTCCTCTCCCCATAAATAAATTCTTTCTTATGATTTCTCATTTTCAAAATTATTCATAAATAACGACGTTTAGTGTCAATCCCACAATTATAAATCAGATATATCCTTATAGCTACAAATTTCTTATATAAATTTCAATGGGGAACAATAATTTCCAATAAATAAAATCAATGGGGAATATTCCATTAAAATGAAGAAATAACTCCCCCCCCACATTTTCTACTCTCGTGGAATGATGGATGAGTTCCCTTTTAAACCCTCATTGCATTCTTCATGGCTGCATGTTGTCAAATAGTTCAACAAGGTCCACACAAAAAGGCATTAAACTACATTGTATACCATGTCCTCGCCACATGATGTAAAGAATATAGTTCCCCAACCACTATTATCCCTAACATCAGGTAATCCATTTTCCTTACCGCAAGGTGTTAAACATCATATCCATTATCCTTACCATAAGATGTCAAACTTCATTGATCATGTATAAATAATTAGAATTTAAATAACACAATCTAGATTAGTCATAGAAAGTGGATAATATTAATTGTTAATATATTAATATTAATGTGTTTCAAAGTGCATAAACATCAATTTTAGTCCAAATTATAAATTGAACATCATTTCCCCTCATTGTGCAATTCATGCTTAATGTTTCAATTTGGGACCACACAATAAATTTATTTTGAATAATTCAGTTTTCATCATTTTATTTTTATATTTTTCTATATCACTTTATTTGAAAGATTTTATATTTTAGGTCTGATGGATGAATCCCAAGGGAAGATGGAGATTTTTGTTCCTGAATGCAGAAATTTTCTAGAAAAAGCAAAATTGGACTAAGGCCCATCAATAAAATGTGGAGCCCACAAACCAATCCCAATGAAGCTCAAATATTTACAGGAGAAAGTAAAAATATTCTTATCATTTTATTCTACTATGTATGGGGTTAATTCTGATGTTTTCATGATGATAAAGGGATATAAAGTTGAGATTTAAATGGTGGGCCTGACATGAATGCACATAATGTCGTCCCACCATTTCGACCATAAAATACAAACGGTAGTGCCAAATTTTCTAAAATTTTTAAATATCATAGAGGACATATTTAAGATCATAGTTCACTTGTACGACACCTATGGATTCGGCCGTCTTCAATTACAAATTCACATGTCAAAATGGTGGACGAATCTGGCTGGTTTAGTGGTCAACTTTGTAATGTCATTTTCCATTTGATTTTTCACCCTCCTTTTGACTCTCTTAAATGATGTTGGGTGATTGATTGTTTTGGGGTATACCTAAGGCTCCTAATATTTCTATATATGTAGCTGGTGGTGAATAGAATTATCATCAAATATTTTTTCCTTCAATTGAATTTTTTCATTCAACCATTGTATTTCTTTCAATTGTAATTTCCCTCTTTCATTTTGTAATCGCATCGAAAAATCGTCAAATGCATGTTTTTTTCATTCAAATTTATTATTTTAATAAAATTTATTCTTCTTCTTCTCCCATTTTTATTTTCCCTTTATTCACATGTTGATCCTGTTGAATCAAAGTGTGAATTTATTCACACCCGCACTTGTGAATTCATCACACAACGATAGAGTGTTCATTTTTCAATATTTTTTCATCATCAATCCCACTTTTCTAAGTCGAATACCCACTTACATTGATTTAATATCATAAATGGAAGGAAACAATTTATGGGTTGATCCTAGGGAGTTGCATGGGCTGGATTGAATGTTATTTGATGTTCTTAAACACATAAATTTGTTCTTCATTTTAAGAGATCCTTTCATTGATTTATCATTGTCTTTGTCTTCACTGACATTAATGACAACACATTTTGAGTGATAGTACGATCCAATTACTTGATGTTTTTATTTAAGTTATCCTCTAAGTGAATTGGTTATTAGCCTTGAAATTGTGCATGGATTAAATCATAAAATCATATTGAGGAAATATTTCATTTAATTGATACCTCTTGAACCGATGAACATAAAATTCAAAGAAAAATAAATACATCCAATCAATCCCTAGAGACAACATAGGATTTTCTCATCCTAATTAATTGTTTTAATTATATTCATTTTTTTTGTTTTGTTCTTTAAATCAAATCACCATTTCTTCTAATCAATCAACACCAGAGTTGGCCCCTTCATAGCTAATCTCGCATCCAATCATACTGTCTCAAGGTTACTTGTTTGGTCCATGTGGATTCGATAACCCAAGCTGTACTAAAAGAAAAAACTTACAGCATATAACATGGTTAAATTTCAGCGTGAACCAAATTTCAGCGCCTTTCTCGGTGTCCATAGTAAGTTAACTTAGACACACAAATTTTTTTCTCACCCCCAAAATCATTCTCATGGAAGGCCATTTTGAACAAACCCAAACATGGGGAACCTCTCCCTATATTGAATACCCCACACCAATTGTGCTGTAAAATGACAATTGTAGTTTATATTTCTGGGAAAATCAAAAAAAATTGAGGAACAATGTTTTAATGCTTATGCCCCAAAAAACATTCAAACCTATAATGAGTTTCAATCCTAATAAGGCCAATATTAGTATACTCTTGTGGAATTCCAACAACTTAATTATCCTCCTGGATTTGACCATCTTCCTCAACCCCTTGTCCAACTTGATTAACAAATTTTGAACAATTATGTCATCAAATGGAGATAATTACTTTTAAGGTTTCATACATGAGAGTAGAACTACAAAGCATTGAATCAGTTTTGGAACCCACTCCAACTGAGGTTGTCCCTTCCACATCACATATAGAAGAATCTTGTTACCAACATAACTCATTTGAATTTAGTAAATAACCCAAGTTAGAATATTGGAAAACAGAGTTGGATAATTAAGATAATTGGTCAGGTAATGTTGAATGTCAAGATAAAGAACATGAGGGAATTGTAAATGATTGTTTAAATCAGGATGAAATTGATTTCATGAATTCACAAGAGGGGAATTTTTATTCATGGATTGAATGCCTGAAATATTTCTCCAATGATGATTTTGTTGAAATACTAATAATTGAACCATTAGGAGAAATCAGAAACATCAAATCCATACCCATTCATGAAACTCGTCTGGAAAATTTTGGGGTTGAATCTTCAATTCAAAGGGAACCAATTGTGTTGGGAACTTTTGAAAATGAAATATATATATATTATAATTCTTCATCTATGTTTGAATGTCCTATCCAACATGAAAACAAAATCAATGTCCTTACATCCCCACCCAGGCATCCCATCATAGGTGATATTGATGACCTTGCATTAGTCATTCATTCATATCATGAAACCCACAAAGGGGGGTTAACCATTGAAATCATAGGAAATACTGTAGAAAAAACCAGATCATCCATTACTGAAATTCCTTGAATTTTCACACTCCATGTTGAACATAGGTTTTTACATGGAAAAAAATCAATGAAAAAAATCAATATCAATGTTGTTGACGTGGAGAAAAATGGGTTCATTAAAATTTTGAAAGTTGGAATTGGATAAGTTACGGAGTACAAGACGAGCTAACGACATTAAACAAAATTTGTGTATGGGTGAAAACCCATGGTTTTCATGTTTCCAATCACTGTGAATCATCATTATTTTTTCATATAATAAATTACCATAGACCATTGACATGATCTTCTTTTATGATTAAGGATGGGTATGAATGGGGAGCACTGTATTTATCTGTGTCATGCGGTGTGATCCCTGAGTAATACCTTACCCAAAAATATAATCGATTACAATGTATCATTAGTTTATTTTATTTTATTATATGTACGTATTTAATAAAATATACTGTTGGCCTGGTATTATTTTATGAGTAAGGATGGGTATGAAAGGGGAGAATTGTATTCATCCATGTCATGTGGTGTGATCCCTGAGAAATAACTTACCCAGATAATATAAAGAAGACAATGCATCATTAGTTTGATTTTTAAAAAATAAAAAAATAAAAAAATAAAAAAAAACCATAAAAAAGTTGATACTTGGTATTAAATAAATCATTTTTTTGTATTGTTTTTTCTTCTTTGTATTGTTCAGAGACTATTTTTTTGAAACATATTCGATCAAGGTGGTGCCTACATCACCCAAGTGATCAAAAGAGTAATCTGGAACATCATGAACTTCAACTTCAAATACTAGATGAATTTGTTCCATGTTTATTGTTTCAAAATCCTTTTAGAACACCTCTCATCTTCCTCTACCCCCTTATATGTTTTCATTAAACACTGGGGACATTGTTATTCTATGTTGGGGGTGATCTAAGATGTAATAAAAAATGAATTTTTTTAATAAGAACATGCATGGAAAGAAAAATACCATTAACCTTGGACATTATAACACACATTTCTAAATATGAAATTGGATATTGAAAATTTTGGATGACTTGATTCTGATATTAATGGAATATTATGTTTATGAGCATAGATTTTGGAAAGTGCGGTTGTCCTATGTGATTTTTCAATGTTTACATTTTCATCCTCTTAATAAAAATGCCACAATGCATGTCTGATGGATCGTGGGTGTAAATTTGAGTTCTTGGGTCCCACTCATTAAAGCATAGGGTTTTGGGTTCACATTTAGTTAAATTTGAGTATCCTAAAAAAACATAAAAAATTGAAAATAATTATGACCACATAGAGAAATGTTTTGTCCAAATGTGTGGCATCCGACACTTGGGGATCATGACTCCATAGTTGTCTTGCCCAGAGTTAGCCTTTATATCTCTCTTTTAGAGCATGGAATTGACAATATGTGTGGAGTATGACACTTGGGGATCATGACTCCATACGTGTCTTTCCCAGAGATTGCATTTTCATAACTATTGTGCTTAAAAAATTAAAAAAACAAAAAAAAACAAAAATTGGATACTCATCTTAAGGATTAATGTGATTCCCACCTAACTCTTCTATTTTATCCCCTTGAATAATAAAATGGGCCCCATATCTTTTGTGATGCACAACACTTTTTAATGCTTGATTGAAATTGGATGAAATGTGGCCATGAATTTGAACAAAAGAATGGTCTTGGGCTTGGGATATGCTTATAGAACTAGCTTGTTTTAAATAATTTTGATGGGTTTGATAATTTTTTTGGTATCAGGTCTTTGGGTGAGAAATATGTATTAAAATTATTTTGGAAAAGGGGATTTGAATTTCATATTTGTAATATATTTTTCTCATGCCTATCAACACTCAATTTGAGGGTGTGATTAGTCAATAAAAGTGGCTAATATTCATTTATAATATCTTAATATTAATTTGTTTCAATGTTCATAAACATAAATTTTAGTCCAATTCAGATATTGAACTTCATTTCCCATCATTGTGCAATTCATACTTAAAGTGTCAATTAGGGCCCACTCAATAAATTTCTTTTGAAAAATACATTTCTCATAATTCTAATTTAATATTTTGGTATATTATTCACCACTTTATTTGGAAAATTTTATCTTTTAGGTCCGATAGATGAATCCCAAGGGAAGATGGATATTTTTTCCCTTGAATACAGAAATTTGGTGGAAAAAGCATAATGGGCCTAAGGCCCATCAATCAAATGTGGGGAACACAAATCAAGATTTATGAATCTCAAATATTTACATTAAAAAAATAAAAATATGAAGATCATTTTATTCAACTATGGTCAGAGCTAATTCTGAATTTTTCATGATGATAAATGGATCTGAAGTTGAGATATAAATGGTGGCCCTGACATGAATGCACCTAAAGTTGTCCCACCATTTCAACCATAACATACAAACGGTTGTGCAAAATTTCCTGAACATTTTACATTTCATATAGGTCAGATGTTAGATCATTTTTCTATTCTAAGACACCTCTGTATTCGGCTTTCTTCAATTGCAAATTCACATGTCAATACACTGGACGAATCTGGCTGGTTTTGTGGTCAACTTTGTAACGTCAATTTCCTTTTGATTATTCACCCTATTTTTGACTCTCTTAATTGTAGGGGGTGAACAGATTGTTGGGGGTGGACCTAAAGCTCCTAATTTTCCTATATAAGTGTTAGATGGTGTAGGTAATTATCAACTAATAATTTTTCTTTCAATTAAATTTTTTATTCCATCCATTGTATTTCATTCAATTGTAATTTCCCGCTTTGTTTTGTAATCACATCGAAAATTCGTCTAACATATGTTTTTTCCATTCACATTTTGTATTTTAATAAAATTTATTATTGTTCTTATCCACTTGTTATTTTTCTTTTCTTCACACGTTGATACCATTGAATCGAAGTGTGAATTTATCCACTCCTGCACTAGTGAATTCATCACACAACAGTGGAGTGTTCTTTTTTCAATATTTTTTCTTCATCAATCCTACTTCTTTAGGTCGACTACCCACTTCCATTGATAAAATATCATCAATGGAGGGCTAAAAATTGATGGGTTGATCCTAGGGAGTAGCATGGGCTGGATTTAAATTTATTTTATGTTCTTAAACTCATAAATTTGTTCTTTATTTTAAGAATTCCTTTCATTGATTTATCTTCGTTTTTTTCTTCACCAATATTAATGAAAAAACATTTTAAGTGCTAGTATGATCCAATACTTGATTTTCTCATTTATGTGATCCTCTAATTGAATTGGTGATTAACCATGAAATTGTGTGTGGATTAAATTGGAGAATGCTATTGAGGAATTATTTCATTTAATGGATACCACATGAACTGATAAATATAAAATTCAACGAAAAATAAATACATCCAATAAATCACTAGAGACAACCTAGGATTAGCTCATTTTAATTAATTGATATAATTCACGTAATTTTATTTTTTTGTTATTTAAATCAAATCACCATTTCTTCAAATCAATCAACACCATAGTTGTCTCCTTCATAGCCAATCCTGCATCAAATCATAGTGTCTGAAGGTTACTTCTTCATTCCCTGTGGATTTGATAACCCAAGACGTACTACAAGCGATCGCTTACACCATATAACTTGGGAAAGTATGAGCATGAATCAACTCTCCATCATCCTTTCCACATGATGATGAAATGTATTGAGGTTGGCCTAAACCTATGACGTTAAATTGTATAGTTCCTATAGGACTATGTATGGATTCATTCCTTCCATTTATGGACACATAATAAATCCTAGAACACCAGTCATGGGTCTAACTGCAATCTCCCTTTTCCTTTTATCACATTAGGCGATCCATGTCCTTACTTCAAGATATTAATCAGCAATACCCATATAGAACTACATACATCAGGGATTCTCATTTTTCAAATGAGATAATTAGCGATGTCTTTATCTCATATATTGTTATAGACACAACATAATACAAATTTCATCTGTTTAACCAACAAATACCTCTTCATAGTGATAAAAACCCTTGATATTCAATTTTATCACACAGTGCATAGATTATGCGAGATTAGGGATTACAGTAAATTATTCCCCTCACAAAAATTTCATAAAAGTACACTGGAGTTCCATCACTATTAGAACAAATATACTATAAAATACACACCAAGATTCCTTTATAATTGTCGTTAAACTAAAGGGTCAATTTCTTTACAACAATACATAATAATTCATGGTCAGTCTAGAACTATGTGTGACTTTATTTCAATCATCACATGATACATAGAAAATTATGGATCAACAATCCTGGGAACTACTACAACAATCATTAGAAACAATGAACACCTCTCATTATGGTCGAGAATGATGAAGAGTGATTTTATCATTATGTAACTACATTTTAATTTATTCTTGTACTCATTGAATATATTGAAATATCCAAATTCCCAAAACCATGTCGAGTAAAAAAGTAAATATAAAAATGTCTCCCTTTTTGCATATAGATCATACCTTCATAGGTGACTTTATTTAGACAATGTGTGGATTGATTACCATCACCATGGGATACATAGTGACACCAAATATTTCATTCCTGGTCCAATCTACAATGCATCCATTTTTTATTAGGGAATCAACATCCTCACCAAATTACATTAAACTAGAAGACCCTTCTCACCAACATGTGTTTTGAATCTAATTTCCTTGAGATACGTACTCAAACCACCTCTTACACCCTTGGTTCCATCCAAATCATTTTCATCCATTCACATTGATTCATCTCATTCCTCCATTCATGATTTTAAATTTAATTGAGTTTAAGATCTAGGTATGGATTGATTCCTATTACAATGGGATAAGTATTGATCTCTAGATCTCCAATACTAGGCTTAGCTTTAATAACTGATAAGAAATTAACCCTAACCACATGGATACTAAGTAACAAAAGAATATTTTCCAACATATTATCCATATGAATATATGGATTGATTTTGTATAAAATACTTCATTTACAAATTTTTTACATCGAATCCCACATGCTTAGAAAATAAAATTAAACTGCACAGAAATGCGTCTGTACTACATGGTGGTAAACTAAATTGAAGTACATATGAACCACATGAAGTTAAAATTTAAGGCAAACATCTTCGCCACATGATATTAATAATAAAAAACAAATACTTCCATAAGTATTGATTATAAAATACACAGTCAATGTCCTTACCGAATGATATTAAACTCTATGTAAAATGTCCCCATTAAATTATGATAAATTTTGTATACCATCACAAATTTTTTATTCAATATAGAAGTACCAAATGATCCATACCAAAACCAAAAAACTACATAGTTCATCTAAAATATTTTTAATGAACCACAATCCATATAAAAAACTACATGTTTTGAGTACCTCAGGTTTTCTCAAGCCTTTCATAGTCTTTGTAAGAGAAAAGAGATCTCTCGGTTCAACCATGATATTAATGCAGAAGGGATTGATACCCACCAAATACTGTTATCTTGGCCCAATGTAAAGGGCTTCATAATTTATATGAGCATTAAATCACCATGGTGGAACCCATCACCTCAGTGTGTTTTGGGAAATTGCTGATATTAATCCCCTATTTAATTAGTCAAGAACTAAAAAACTCGAGATGTGTTTTGAAACATTAACATATCCCACTTGGAGGGATTCTAGATTTCTCTTTACTATGGTATCGAAATTAGTCACTTGTTTATCATCATCCATATTAGGTCCAGATGAGTTAAGTCCTTAAACTACCAGCACTATGGTCAATTTTTTATGACCTTAAACTCTATCCCATAATGGCCTAAATTGTAATACCCTAAACAATTAGCTAAGGGGAAATAAAAATAAGTATTTTTTAAACCCACAAAGAGAGTACTGATAAAAATTTTATTATTCGCATGCTAAGATCTTCATATTCAGAGTTATTGAAAACAACAAAATGAAAATAAATAAGCTATAATTCTCAAAGCATTCGCATTATGTCCCTAATAAAAGCTATTTTTCCCACCGGACCCTTCAATCCAATTAAAATTTTGATTAATGGTTTTTTACATCTCATTTCCATAAAAACATGTTCTCTAGGAGGTGAAAAATATTTTAGGGTGTTTAAACGCTTATTAAATAACAAACATTTCAAAAACCAACTTCATTGATTTTATGTATATTCTTATACAAACTTCTAATATCAAACTGGTAATTTTGGATCACACTTCTGAATAGACCATCAGATCCCAGGAAGGCCCCTTAAATCTAGGAGTTATCATCTTGACCTCATGGAATTATATAGTATTGATTGACCTATTCTTATTGGGGTATTTTTCCTCACCAATTAAAATAGACATTCACAGATCCTTATTTACAATTATTTTAACTAAACTATTCAAGTGGATTCAACATCATCGACATTATGTCACCCAATCTTTATTGCCCATATTTATTAAGGGATTAAACAATCCATTATAAAAACTTTTTATGGATCACAAATAATGTGTTGAAACCACATGGCATAGGGCATGAGCTACATAGTTAAGAGATGAACTCAATGAGGGAGCCAAATCCCTTCTTAGAAAGCCTATGTTTCATACACAATTTTATTGGTCAGACACTTGACTCTAAAAAAATCATTCATCGACCTTTGAAAATGAAGTATATATTTCTATTTTGACATTCTATTAGCTCAGAAATGATTGATACCCCCTAGACATAGACACCATGGCCCAATATAAAGGGATTTCTAATTCTTGTTAGCCCTGACAACACCGAGGTGAAACCTATCATCTCAATGTTTTACGAGAAGTACCTGATATGATTTTCCCATCCCATATTCATGTACTCAAACTGTTTTGTTACTATTTATATCACCCACATTCCAACAATATAGGAAAACCTAGCATCCCTAATATTTCTCCGTCAACACAAATTGCTTCAATAAAGCTTCCTTGACCCTTGGAAAATAGTGCAGATCATCTTTTCTTGTCCAAGATAATGATACATAAGGGATTCAAACGACCAACTAATGTAATATCATACCAGAAAGAATATATTTCCCATCATTGGGATCCTTAGAGAAACCACAGTGAAACCCATCACCCTAAATAATTTTGAGTAATCTGTGATCATCCTAGCATATATTTCCTACACATAAAAGGTACGAGATAAAAGACCCTAAACTATAGTATGCAAATTTTCTATGCTAAAATCCCTATAATATAGTACAATAAATATCATATCTAAATGACACTAAACTAAATCATAACAAATGTGTGATCTAAAATACCCTAAACTACATCATAGTGATAGATTTTCTTGCAATACCCTCAAAATTTCAAATAATGTGGCATAAATCTCACCAATTTGAAAAACCAATAATAGTATCCCAGGAAAAAGTAATTTATCTGCTCACTAAAAATATATTTTTTGTGATCATTGAAGTATTTATATTTTTAAAAATGGATGATACAAATAAACATGAATTGAAAAAAAAAATTAAGAAGGAAACCAGATAAAAAGCAGAGTCCCAGCCCCATAACTCCTCCCCCATGTGAAAAATAGGAAAATGATTGGGGAAAAAATAAAAAGACAGAAATATTGTGGGGATCACCATATAGACATAGAATAAATAAATCTATTATTGATAAGTCCCATGAAATAGGAAAAATTAATATCATTGTAGAAGGATAAAATGGCCTAATTTTACTTGGAAATTAGATGATCTAAAGACTACATGCGAATGTGAATCAGCGGATAATTTCAAGTAACTGAGAAATAAAAAACATTTCTCAAAGAGTTACTATTTGATGGTAAACCATTCAAATCTAGTGGATTGGATCAGTTTGGTATTACACAAAATGGATGGATATTGTAGATGAATTGAACAATGTCTCCACCTGATAAAGGATGTTTGACTAGGATTATATCATATAAAAAATGATATCATAACTCATTCATATTATCAGGATATATGTATACAAATTCAGCACAACGTTCTCCATATATAAACCTATGTTCCCTCTACATTATATTTATATTCAAAGTGGTATATTTTATAACTATGTGATTATTTATTTCCATCCACATAGTATACATATCGATGTCCACGTACCGTACATGGGATCCATCCACATGATCCATTTCACTCAATTCTTATTCCATTCTTTAATTCATATACATTTCAAATTCACTGTATCTATTATCCTATAAAATTCCACTTCTATCATATATTTATCCAATCACTCATGCTCATATGTCTTCTATGGATATAACCTCAAATTACATAGTGACATACTGAAGAAAAAATACTATTAAGTAGATCAATATCAATTATTATCATATATTTATATACATCAAAAATTGATATATATGACTACCATATAATAAGATTATTATCATTATAATTGAATCCCATTCAACGTGGGGCTTTCTTTGTTACCCATAATCGGGAATAATTATAATTCCATCGATGATTAAGGGAATGCAAAGACCATTCAAAATATCTATGTAATTTTCTGGAATATTATTGAAGTGATATACATTATCTATTGGACATTAATTCATGGGGATATAAGTTTGTCCCTTTCTTCACTCATATTATAATTTTATTTTATGATTTACACACTTTACTTTTCAATAAAATATGTCCAGTACAAAAATTAGCCATGACAAGATCAACCAAAAGCACTAGTGTATCCAAGGATAGACATGAGAAATAGGATCCATCATGGTCAATATACTTGAACATAAAGGGATCATATCTCCCATAGTATGTGATTCAACCTCTGTATAGTTCATGTGGTGTCTAAGACAGATGCCATGCATTGCGTGGGATGAAATCACACAGGTACAAATCCTCAGAGGAAGTGATTCATTTGGTATGGTTTTAGACTCCATTATCATCTGGACTAAAAAGATTTATTGGAATATATTATAACCAATGGGATGAATAAAATAGTTTTATTTGTGGAATGTTATTTTTTTACGTTTATAAAATCGTGACCATCCCATCAAACCTCCCAATGATCTTAGTAGTTCTCTTCAAAATCATATGGCGTGAACATTTAATAAATCAATCCCACAGAACAAGTTTTGAAAATATATATACCCACATATGGTGGGAGATATTCATCAACCTCCCTCAACACTATTTTGACATTGATTTTTGATATTAGATTTATTTCCATTTGGTGATCACTATAACCACCACCTCCATTCCTTCACTAACTGTTAGAAAATTCTATGATTCTCATCTTGAAATGCATCAAGATCCAATCAATGAAACTAGTGGAATGTTGAGAGAGACCCCCAAAGATTCTCAAATCCATAACATGATAAACCTATGATTACTTGATCTATCTGAAATCAATAATTGGAGGTGTCGTGAGAAGTTTAGGCCTATGAATTCATTCTCCTCTTGAATTATTATCCGCTGATTAAAATAATATTTTTCAAATCACATGACTTCACTGATGGAAATATAGGAATCTAAATATTATATGAAATTGTATTTTCAAAATTAATAGTCTGTTTTTTTGGTGCATGTGGTTTCTGGTCCATAGTGTGTGGAAGCATCATTGGGATAACCTTGCTTATAAATATGGTTATCCCTATAGGAAAAAATGGATTCAAGAACAACTGGGATGGAAATTAGAGGGATCCTTGAAAAATAAGGAAGGTATACTAATAGAGTGTGTTGGTGGAAATCCTCAGAGAACCCCCTTATGATAACTAGCAGAACCTTTCACATGGTATTTTGATGATCTGGTGATCATATGATAAAAGTAGCATCTATCATTGCCTAGTTTATTTTTTGGTTTCATGTGATTGAATGATACTCATGAGGCCCATGACATCACCATGAATGATGTCCAACCATCCTTACAATACCGACTTCAATCCCATTTATCCTACGGTACATGTAAATATCCCTGGTCAAGACTACCATTCCAATGATATAGAGTTCATTGAATAAACTCATTTAGCTCATGTGATTGTAGATTTATTGTTGATGCTTGAAGGAACCAATCATGTGATAATTCTATGATCATATTCCTTTAATCATGAAATTACCATGATGGTGTCCATTTTTATATGACAATGGATACAACATCACTCAGTCATGCAAGGCTGCAAGCACTTGTCTATACAAAACAAACATAAGAATGTGTGCATCATGTTATTTTGTAAATCCTCAGTCTCATGATGATCTAACATAGCTTCTAGGGTAAGGTATTTAGTGTTCAATTCTTTGAGGGTCCCCCGTTACATGAAGAATAAAAAATCATGTTCTCACAATATCACATACATGGCCTCATTGTGCAATATTTATGTCATGAAGAACATATGTCATTCACTACTAGATATGAAATAATCACCATCACCCATTATTTTTATGGTTTAGGTATGAATCCCCATATACATAAAAACTCAGTAGAAGTACTTATGAAGGTCATGTGGATCACATATGTGTGTGAATAATGTGGTATCATGAAGACTCGCTCCAACATGGAGGCTAGACAATTGGAAATCCCTTGGTCATATATATCACAGACCACCTCCCTTTCTTGAAGTGTTGATGGGATACCATGGGCTTGTTTGTAGAACCACTCAAAATACCCTATTAGGGTCAATCCAATTGCAAGAATTGTGGATCCATTTGTGAATTCCCTATATGGATATACATCATTATGAATGTGTATGTGACCAACAAGAGAACTCATAGTAAAACTAATCCATGGTCATGAACCACTCTACCTAGAAAAGTATTTTTTTTATATAGACATAGGTAAAGATCTATCTAGATGTGTACTGTTGGAGGTCAAAAAAGACTGAATTCCTAAACATTTCATGTGAGGCCCCACCACATGAATATTTTGAGGGAACAAGATTGTAAGATACCTCATGGGACTCGTTGTATCATTAGGAGGATATGGACACGTAACATCGTTTTTGATACATGTCTCAGATGTGTCAGATTGATCTCATGTTAGGGCCTAGACATGTCACCATTGTCATTTGATGACCCAAAGATAACCCATGTTGATCAGAAGGAAAACCCTTGACATTTCCAAATTTTTACAAGAGAAGCTTCATATCATCTACGATGACCTTGGGAAGTATCATTGAAATTTTTGCATAATCATATTACTTCCTATTAATATATCATCATATTCATGTGATCATACCAAGGGGAGTCATGTTTATCATGAGAAAAGTCTTGGTCATGTCTACTTTGATCATGTGAATGTCGTCAAAACATACCAATTTGGTTATGTAAAGCACCATGTACATGTCCAATTTTCTCATTCAAAGGAATCCAATTCAATTTAGCTCAACAATTCTCAATTCACCGGGTGTGCGGTTCGATGTCGTGTGGTGTCTGGGACAATAGGAATACTTTTCTATTTATATACATGGAACATAAGTTACAATATTTAATTGCATAATAGAAATTAAATACATTCACGGACAAAGAGAAAACCCATGCTCATAATAATTATATCGTGTCATTATTTATGGTGTGCCAAATTTTACAAAACAAAATTATTAATAAAATCATGCTTCGCAAAATAATAGGAGCATCATTATTATTTTAACTTTTACCAACTAGTTAAATAAATATTTACCGTATTGCAAATAATTGTATTACTACTAGTCCGGCCTTGGTCTGATCAAACTCCACTTCAATTTATTGAACACTCGAATATATAAATAAATAATTTATTCTATATAATTAATTTTGTATTTAAAAAATATTAAATAAATATATATTAAATGTTCAATAAAATAAATAATTTTTTTTATATAATTTATGCTATCATTTTAACTTGAATAAAATTATTATATAGTCTTGAGAATAATATCGATTTTATTAATTAAATTCATATAGTATTTTACTGAGACCACCAAATACACATAGTGTTTGACCCTCTAGGATTATTTCTCGTTGAAATTAGTAGGGCATGCTTAATGTCTAAGAGTGCAGTTTATCAATGGGTCTATGCACCCAAGATAAATAATGTAATGTCCCATCAATGACATCCACAAACGAAGGATCTCTGTGTAATATAATCCCTTTGTCCCAATATCTCATCATGAATGATTCATGATAGTGTCATCAACTTTTATTCTTGATACGTCATTGTTTGACTACCTGAAATAAACTCATCATTACACCATCAACATGGAATTTCACACAACATTTATATTTCAATCAAAGGGTCGAGATATCAAATTCCATAAATGGTATTGACCATTCCTTCCTTGACATATCCATTAATAACATGCCACTCATCACGCACCCAACGTACCCTACTTCCCACCAACAGTCTACATAATGGTTTTCGTTAGTAAATCAAAGTGTGTGAGTCGTGACACATAATAATGTTGATATTAATGTCTAAGGATCATTACACAAGCTCGCATATAGAAATATCCAATGACACCAAAACATGCAGAATTCATATTGGCGGGTGCGTTCTGATAATTTCCTAACTTGGAGATTACCTAGTGCAAACATCATGAAAGGAAGTCTCATCTGGTTATGAGTACTCACACCTGATAGGTATCATGCTATGTGTCCAATCATAGTATTTCAACGAACAATATAATTATATTTTAGAATATTATTATATAATTTCAAGGTTCTTATCATAGTGGGGAACTTCCACAACCATTTCAATTCATCAAATACTCTAAGACATTATTACATCATATTCATGAAGAACATTGAACAATATGTAATAAGATGTTTTAAATATATATACATTAAATGACCATGTAATCAAAGTAAAACATGTTGGTTCTCGGACACCAAAACTTAAATCTATTCACATGGCCTTAAACTCCACAAAAGAAATACATGCATTTTGATTCATATATTTTACAGTCTATGTAAACTACCTCAAAGAGATTCAATGTAATATCCATGATACCAACCACCTACCTCGACAGAAATAAACAAAAGATTGTTCGAACATGACCACAAAATAATGCATCATAACTAAATAATAGAGATATATGGAACAAGTGAGATGCACACCATTGTTCAAATTGACACATTTTCATATTGAAGACATTCGCACTGGGGTTACCAACCTCAAAACCGGGTCTAAGAAATAATTCATTAACATATATTAAATCTATTTGGGAGTACTAGATTATGTATTAAATATCACCCTCTTCAGCGGTGCGATGATGTCATCCTTCCATCCTCTAGAAAATGTTAGTTCCTGATAAAGATTTGGTGTGAAACCCTAAAGACCGACTAGCGTTGGAATGTAGGTCCATACCTAGTTATAAATGTGGAAAATTTTTTGGAATGATTGAGAAATAATTTATTCCCCGTGCCATCAAACCTTAAACCACAATCCTATCCAAAATAATAAATCCTGAAAAAAATGTTAAAATTGATGTTAAGTCCTCTAACTATGTAATCCATTTCACATGTCAAAATGGATAGATTGACCCATTAATATCAAGACAGTTTATTCTATTGTCATTGCACAAGAAAACAGTGAACCCGACTTGTTTTTTAACTACATTGAACCATATCTAAAAATGAGGGTGTTCCACTTTATCAATTAATCAGATGGAACATATAATCTTATATATGATGTTGTAATATCAAGAAGTCTGGTAAATTCTTTAGGACTTCCAGAATAAATGAAATTGAAATGAAATCATCGAATGTTCCAAATAATTAATAGATCACTAGAAAAGCTTCATTGGCCCTAAGTAATTGCCTTACATTGTAAACAACACACCACATACAGTGTGGACTGGTGAACATATTGGGTTTGAAATTCCGCATCAACAAATCCATCCTATTTAGGGAATTGACTCATGTGATCTTTTAGAGGATAAAATCACACCGACCGTCATTCCCACAATATTTTGTGTGGGGGAGATGCCCCTCGTCACTATATTAAGACTCTTTAGAATCATATCACTCAAAAATAGAAATTCATACATAACCTGACTTAGGAAGGTGGATGTGAAAAGTCAAAATGTAAAATCAATCCGAAACGAGCTTCCTAGGATGTATCTTATCTATTATGTTCATTATCATCAACATATGATTGTGATAACACTTGGATAAATAGAGGATGTTGTTCCTAAACCAACAGTCCATGTTGAGGAACCTATTCGAAGAGCCAACCAATTGAATCCATCCAATGAAGCTCCAAAGAAGGCTTATATCCCTACTACTAGAAATCTGCATGAGGTGAACTATTGTATCATAACAATTTCCAATAATAAATCCAAGATCATTGATAGCAATGAGACTCTGACATAATTTCATCTATCCTCGGTGACTGTGGAATCCTAGGGGGCACCCCAACCCCCATAGTTAGGGAAATTTTAATCATTAATTACCATGGAATAACCTTTATCATGGGAACTGGACCCACAAATGATTCCATGGTCACTAACCCCCAAAATGATATCATTGTAACAGAACCCTCAAATTGTATACGGAGCACTGACCGATCAAAAGAGATACTCCATAGTGGTGGAGAAACAGCCTGATTGTGTCTTAGTTAGTATTATATAAGTCATATCCAAACACTTCTTAGCAAATCTAGACAAGCATGATCCCAAGGTGTAAAATAATACTATCATATTTTCGTATGAGTCATAATAGACTAAATACTTTTTGTCACAGACATAGGAAAAGAAAGGAACACCAATATCATTTATGAATCTGTAGAAGGGGTTAACAACCATGTCGATATTTAAGAGGGTAATAATCATAGATAATATGGATTGTGGAAGTAGGGAATTCAGTCTTTGGGGTCTATGTCGGAAATCCCATCATTATCCACATAACATGCCATCGATAGAGGAAAGAGTTTTTTCATGGATTCATTCATCTATCCCCTTGATGTTGAATAGGAAACTTCTTTATATGAAAATATTTCTCAAACCCAACAAGAATATTGGGATATCAATGAGAGATTTATGGTAATATTTATGACATTTATATGTTGGGATGATGTACCATCATTTTCTTATGGAATCCAGCATTCCATTGAATTATCCCAGCCCATAGGGATGGGGGCATTTTCATATTCCGCATCCCCTCATCAGGTGAAACACATTAATTGATCCACCTCACCATATCCTGTAATGATGCGGGAATAACCAAATTTTCCACCTCGACATTAGGGATATTTGAGAAACCATATGACATCATGTGTTTGCACAAAACATTCAAGAGGGTTTGGATTTATTAATCAATGGGAAGCATATACATCATCCATGAATCCTAATGATTCTACACCTTCTTCCTGACCAATAAAGATAGGGTATATGTACCAAATACTCTAGTCTTATTTATGAAACTACACCAATTTTGGAATAGATAAAATTAGTGATAAGTTACATGGTCAACAAAATCATGAATATAGGAAATGAAAATAATATTCCTTTAATTTAAAACATGTTATTCATATTTCAACTATGCCATGGAGAATATTTTGATAGAGATATGAATGATAAAAATGGAAAGTGATGCGAGGACAGTAGGACATAGAAAAAATTAACCAAACAATTAATTTCTCAGGAAAATTCTAGAAGACTAATTTCACATTAATGGATTGATTAAGATATATATATAATTTTTTATATTGGAATAATTGTCACCCAAATCCATGAACGAGTTCATTTATTACTTTAAGATAGGTGCAATGATTGTATAATTGAGCATGAACAACCTACATCGAGGTAAAAATGTCCATATTTGATTATAAAATTTGAAAAAATATTTTATTTCCACTCAAAAAATGTCTCTAGTTATTTTAAACATTTTATGGAAGATGGTTTGATGAAGCCCCCAACAATGAGTAGGGTTTGATTGGCCAAGAAAACAATTTACCGTAACATCTATGTATTAGTAACACAATAGAAAGATGCTTTTTATTAAATGATTAGTTAGAGATATTGTTATCCACAAGCTTAATAGAGTTGAAAGGTCCAAAACTCATGAAATATGAATTGGAGATTTACAAGATCCATTGTAAGGTACACTCTACTAATCGTTCCTTCACCATCTTCCTTACCGAAAGATATTAAATGGAATAGATGATGTCATTACCACAAGAAATAAAACTACATGGCCATCATTTGAACCACTATACCTAAAAACATCATGGTTGATGTCCTTACCAGAAGTCATTAAATAAAATTGACATAATAATTTCCACAATGTGTTGAATAACGTGTACCATATCCTTACTGCAGGACTTTAAACTGAATGGAACATGTTTATTTAGTGTTACAGTAAATTTAATGGTTTTCCTATAACTATTTATGGATCAATTATCATCCTAATGATATCTGTAGGGATTGCTAGATTCTGTATCCTAGAAAATACACCTATATTCAAATCCATACCACGTTATGAAAAAAATACACCGAACATGTCTCAGTCACAATAAGATAAATTGTGAACCATCTAAATCATTGATATACATCATCAATAGCTGATGGAAATGTCATCATTCTAATTGGTAAAAGTGAAACCTTGGATAAACGTGGAGCTATATATGTTGGAGAATATTTATACAATAAGGGAATGTATGAATCCAATGGTGGATGATGATGTACAGAATAAATCTCCCAATGACCAAGGGGATCACCAGTGAAAAATCCTAGAGTATTCAAATATAGTGGCAATGTACTCCGCATAAGTTAGTTTGAGTTAACAGATCTAGTCCCAATGGTCCAATCCCATACTATAGATATTGAAAATGGAAAATAAAATTGTATTTGGAGTATATATTAGATGAATTAAATAGCATGAGATGATATTATCTCATCTAATGACATCGCTCACCATGATAGTGATAGAGAAGCCCCTAGATTTTAATCAACGGAAAAAAATTTCCCAACAAAATCAACGTTGGAGGAAGTAGCTGGTGATCTTAAGAAATTCACTACAAAATTTGAGGAAGGTGTCTCTACAACCATAGATGAGCTCATAAAATTAATTCTGGGAACCGAATAAGACCCATGATATACATTGATTAGTACTTCCATGTGCCTCAACTAATAATCTTTTTATAGTAAATTTATAACTCAACATCGATAAGATTTATCTTGGAACTATACATAAATTCCCTAACACGATCTAGATATGGCTACACACTATCTCAAAAAATAATATGAGAATAAAAAATTAATATATGAATCTAGGATGATATAACACTCTCATACCACCAATGTAGATATTGATTTTTTGTAGTTGATCAAATCCAACAAAGAATGAGAAGTGAAATACCCATGATCAGTCACCAAAATTTTCCTCTTACCTAAATATAATAGGTGGATTAGGGTCTACATTAACATCAAAGACCTTAATCGTCATTGAATGAAGAAATGTCTCCCATTGTTGACCACATAACTCTTGACTAATGTGACTGCTGGCTTCCAAGCCATATTCTGCATGGATGGGTGCTTATTATACCATCAGATCAATATGGACCATGATGATGAAAAATCCACTTCCTTAAAACTACGTCAAGGAATAATTTTTTATCATTTCACGCAATTTTGATTATACAATCTATGTTCTACATATTAATTCACTGTGAATCACATCGTTATGTTGTTATTGGGAATGATAGTTGACTGTTATTTCGAAGACCTGATAGTTAAATCCAAATAGTGATGACATCACCTCACAGATTTCATCACAATATGTGACAATCTATGACAACATAGTATAATAATCAATCTACTGAAATTAACATCTGATTAATCATTAGGAATGTTCCATGGACTCGTATTATGCCACCACAACATTGAGGTTGACTTTGAAAATACTAGTTCTATTTACAAAATATCCATCTAGAAACCTCATGGAACTTAAGGGACTCCATGGAAACAACACCTAAATTTTATTACTCATAACCATCCTTGATGGAGAATATCTCCACATAAGAAAACTAAAAAATATGGGTATCATCTATAAATGGGATGATGACATCCAATAGGATTTCAAAATACTCATTCAGTACCTACTTCCCCTTCCATTTTTGATGCCTTGGGTAGAACATAGGAAACATATATTATATTTGGAAAAAATTTAGCACCCACTTGATTCCATACTCACACATAAAAATGATGCTAGTAATTTAAATATTCTCTACCATCTTTATAAGAATATTGAAAGGATATGAGATTTGATTTTTTGATGTCTAGAAGAACTACCTTGCACTCATTTTTGTAGAGAAAAATATGAGTAATTACATTTAAAACCATATTGAATATATGGATTCCATTATATATTTTATCAATTATATCAATGGCCTCCCATTGATGACTGTGTTCTCAGATCAATGGATAATCCATTCTATAGAAATATAGAATTTAGTTTGTATCATATAATTCAATGAATGTGAAATCGCTGTATGATTTCTTCACAACACATCTTACCCTAAAACATACACTAGAAAACACGGAGATTCTAGATGAAGAGGACTTTTATTCCAATGAAACTCCCCAAAAATGGGAGAAGACCATTAATGGATTTTTTTAGAGTCTCATCAACATAAGGATGGAAAACCCAATGCTCAATTAGTTTAGATTAGGGATGATACTTTCCTCTCCCAATAAATAAATTCTTTAGTATGATTTCTCATTGTCTAAATGATTCATCAATAAATCAATGAGGAATATTCCATTAAAATGAATAAATAACTCCCCCCCCCCACACATTGTCTACTTCGGTGGAATGATAGATGAGTACCGTTTTAAACCCTCATTGAATTCGTCGTTGCAGCATGATTTCAAATAGTACAACTAGGTCCAAACAACAAGAAACTAAACTACATTGTATATCATGTCCTCACAGCATGATGTAAAAAATTATAGATCCCCATCCTCTATCATCCACACCATTAGGTATCAATTTTCCTTTCCACAATGCATGTTAAACAACATATCCATTATCCCTACCGTAAGATGTTAAACTTCATTGTTCGTGTCCTAATAACTAGAAATTAAATTACACAGTCTCTATTGTCCTGACCACATGATGATAAAATGTATGGAGGTTGCCCTATATTTATTACGTTAAACTATACGGTTACTATAGGACTATTTATGGATGGATTCCTTCCATTTAAGGACACATAGTGAATCCTAGAACTCCAGTCATGGGTCTAACTGCAATCTCCCTTTTCCTTTTTTCACATAAGGTGATCCATGTCCTTACTTCAAGATATTAAACTACAATGCCCATATAGAACTACGTACATCAAGAATTCTCATCTTTTAAATGAGACTTGTAGGGATATATTAATCTCATATATTGGTATAGATAGTACATAATACAAATTCCCTTTGTTTAACTCTCAAATACCTCTTCATAGTGATAAAAACCCTTGCTATTCATTTTTATCACACAGTGCATAGATTATGTGTGATTAGGGATTACAATAAAGTATTCCCCTCAAAAAATGTCATAAATGTACATTGGAGGTCCATCACTATCAGAACAAAAATACTATAAAATACACACCAGGAGTCCTAGATTCATGTTGATAAACTGCATGGTCAATTTCATTACAGCAATACATAATAATGCATGGTCAGTCTAAAACTATGTTTTTCTTGATTTATATCATCACATGATACATAGTGAATTCTGGAACAACAATACTGGGAACTGCTACAATAATCAGTAGAAACAACGAACACCTCTCATTATGGTCGATAATGATGAATAGTTATTTTCTAATTGAGTAACAACATTTGTACTAAATCTTGTACTCATTGAATAAATTGAATGATCTAAATTACCAAAACCACACCGAGTAAAAAAATCAATATAAAAATGTCCCCCTCATTGCGTATAGATCATTCCTTCATAGGTAAATTCATTAAGACAATGTGTGGATTGATTCCCATCACCATGGGTTACATATTGACACCAAAAATTTCATTCATGGTCCCATCTACAATACCACCATTATTTATTAGGGTATCCACATCCTCACCACATTACATTAAACTAGAAGACCCTTCTCAACTACATGTGTTTTAATTCTCATTTCCATCAGATACGTACTCACACCATGACTTACACCCGTGGTTACAACCAAATCATTTTCATAAATTCACATTGATTCATCTCTTTCCACCCTTAATGATGTTAAATTGAATGTGAATTTAAGATCTTGGTACAGATTTATTCCTATTACCATGGGATAAGTACTGATGTCTAGATCTCCGATACTAGGCTTAGCTACAATAACTGGTAAGAAATTAACCCTAACCACAAGGAAAATGAGTAAAAGAAGAAAATTTTTCCAACATATTATCCATATTAATATATGGATTGATTTTTTATACAGTACATCATTTACAAATTTTTTACATCGATTCCCATATGCATACCAAATGAAATTAATCTACACAGAAATACGTCCTTACCACATGATGATAAACTACATTGAAGTACATCTGTACAACATAAAGTTAAAATACAAGGAAAAAATCTTGGCCACAATATATTAATAATGAAAATCAAATACTTCCTTAAGGTGTGATTATAAAATACAAAGTCAATGTTCTTACCTAATTATGTTAAACTCTATGTAAACTGTTCCCATTAAATTATCATAAATTGTGTATACCATCAACACTTTTTATTCCATATAAAAGTACATAGAGTTCCTTAAGATAACCAAAAAATGAACATAGTTGATTTTAAATATATTTAGTGAACCACAATCCATGTAAAACACTACATGTTTTGATTACCTCTGTTTTTCTCAAGCCTTTTATAGTCTTTGGATGAGAAAAAATATCTCTCGGTTCAACCATGATATTGATGCTAAAGTTCTTGATACCAACAAACTACCGATATATTGGCCCAATGAAAAGGGCTTGGTAATTCATGTGAACATGAAATAACCATGGTGGAACCCATCACCTCATTATTTTTTCGGCCATCACAGATATTACTCCCTTATATAATTACTCATGAACTAGAAAAAATCAAGATATTAATTGCAACATTTCCATATTCCACTGAGAGGGATTCCAGATTGCTCTTTACTATGGGTATCCTAATTATGCTCTTGTTTATCATCATCCATATTAGGTCCATGTGAGTTATGACCTTAATCTACTGATGCGAGACGCACGGGGTGGCCCGATCTTCACGGCGTAGGGCGGCGGATGATGGATGCGGTTTAGGGCTAAGTGACGGGTGAAGGGTATGGATAGTGGAAGCAAGTAGTCAACCAACGCTATATGGAGCGTGACCTACTACTTAGACAACACACTCAAGGGAGGGGTGAGATGGCCAATCCACACAACAACGCACTTGGGTTGAGGCACGGAATTGGGGGCTTTGTGATCTTGGATCACCAATCTAACTTGTAGATTGACAAGGCAAGAATGCACAAGAGCAAGGGGGAAAACCCGGGGTAATCCTCACACAACGGAGAGAAACAAAGCATAAGCTCTCAAATTAAGTCTTGAATGCCAATACAATGCCATGGGGTGGCTATTTATAGCCAAGGGGGTGATACAATGGTCAAGGGTCTAATACCCTAAAGTCATAAAGTCTAAACCTACCTTGTCCCCTTAAAAGTCAAAAAGATAAAAGCCAACAAAGACTTTTGGAAAAGAAGCACACAACTTTCCAACATAGCCCACCGGATTTGACTTTGAGTGCATAGCCCACCGGATTTGACTTTGGTGTCCAAAGATGCCATTTCTAGAATCCTCCATGTGGGCAAGGCCTCCAAATTCGTGCAACCATGTGGGCCAAGTTTTAATCATCAATTTTGGGCTTGAATAAGTGATATTATAGGCCCATTTGCTCCATCCATGCAAGGTAATACCCATTGGGCCTTTAATGAAGCAAGATGAGCGCCCATTGAAGCATTCAACCTCTTTAATCTTCCTCGTGTCATTGGGCCTTGCAAATCCAATTCCTCCACCAGAGCAATCGACTCTGTGCCTTCCGCATGGTTTGCATCATCCTCCCCCTCTTGAAAAGGAGTCGTCCTCGACTCTTCATCCTCTACACCCAAAAAAGGAGAAAGATCAGAAACATTGAAAGTGGCACTTACACCATACTCACCTGGTAAAGCTATCTTGTAAGCATTGTTGTTAATCTTTTCAAGCACTCGGAATGGTCCATCGCCTCGTGGCATGAGTTTTGATTTCCTCTTTTCAGGGAATCTTTCCTTCCGCATATGAATCCAAACCAAGTCACCGGGCTCGAACAACATTTGCTTGCGACCCTTGTTTGCACGATCCATATATTTTTGGGTCATCCGCTCGATATTTAACCTTGCCTTTTCATGGATTTTCTTGATGAATTCTGCACGCCCTTTCGCATCCATATTAACTGCTTCCTGTAAAGGCAAAGGAACTAGATCAATAGGCGCAAGGGGGTTAAAGCCGTAAACTATTTCAAATGGGGAATATTGAGTAGTGGAATGCTTGGCCCTGTTATATGCGAATTCCACATGTGGTAGACACTCCTCCCAATTCTTGATATTCTTTTTGACAATTGTTCGCAGAAGGGATGATAGTGTGCGATTCACCACCTTCGTTTGCCCATCGGTTTGTGGATGACAAGTAGTGGAAAATAATAACTTTGTACCGAGTTTGCTCCAAAAGGTCTTCCAAAAGTAACTAAGAAATTTTGTGTCTCGATCCGACACAATGGTCCTTGGCATGCCATGATGCTTGACTACTTCCTGAAAGAAAAGTGTTGCAATGTTAGTGGCATCATCTGTTTTGTGACAGGGAATAAAATGTGCCATTTTTGAAAACCGATCCACCACAACAAAAATGGAATCTCTCCCCCTCTTGGTCCGTGGTAACCCCACAATAAAGTCCATTGATATGTCCTCCCAAGGGGTGTTGGGAATTGGGAGAGGAAGATATAGTCCATGTGGGTTCAGCTTTGATTTGGCTTTATGGCAAAAAATGCACTTTCCCACAAATTTCTCAACATCTCTAGATATCCTAGGCCAATAAAAATGCTCACTAAGAACACTTAGAGTTTTTGAAACACCAAAATGCCCCATTAACCCACCCGAATGTGACTCCTTTAGTAAAAGTAAACAGATAGAGCAATTAGGAATGCAAAGCTTATCAATCCGAAATAAGAATCCATCATGTAAATAGAACTTTTCCCAACTAACTCCAGGTTTACAATGTTCATAAGGTTCTCTAAAATCACTATCAGTGGCATATAAATCCTTAATGTATTCAAAACCAAGAAGTTTTGAATCCAACAAGGATAAAAGAGAATATCTACGCGAAAGTGCATCGGCCACAGTATTTTCTTTACCCTTTTTATGCTTGATGACATATGGAAATGATTCAATGAATTCCAGCCATCTAGCATGTCTCCTATTTAGTTTATGTTGGCTCCTAAGGTATTTAAGAGCCTCGTGATCAGAATGGATCACGAATTCTTTAGGCCAAAGATAGTGTTGCCATGTTTCAAGTACTCTAAACAATGCATACAACTCTTTATCATATGTAGCATAGTTTAGAGTTGGGCCATTTAACTTCTCACTAAAATAAGCAATAGGCTTACCTTCTTGCATGAGTACTCCTCCTATGCCAATTCCGCTTGCATCACATTCAATTTCAAAGGTCTTACCGAAGTCTGGAAGTGCAAGTAGAGGGGCGTGGGTGAGTCTCTCCTTTAGCGCATGGAAGGATTTTTCTTGAGTTGTCCCCCATTTGAAAGGAACATTCTTCTTTGTCAATTCATTCAATGGTGCTGCTAGTGTGCTGAAGTCTTTCACAAATCTCCTGTAAAAACTAGCAAGCCCATGAAAACTTCTTACCTGTCCAACGAAGGTTGGAGTTGGCCATTCTTGTATTGCTTTGATCTTCTCGGTGTCCACTTCAACTCCATTGCCACTCACAACAAATCCAAGGAAAATAATCTTATCGAGACAAAATTCACACTTTTTTATGTTTCCAAACAGGTTTTCTTTCCTTAACACCTCTAGGACTTTTCTCAAGTGATCTACATGTTCATGCAAAGTCCTACTATACACCAGAATATCATCAAAGTAAACTACCACAAATTTTCCAATATATGCACGTAAGACATGATTCATTAACCTCATAAATGTGCTAGGTTCATTGGTGAGACCAAAGGGCATGACTAACCATTCATAAAGTCCATGTTTTGTCTTAAATGCAGTTTTCCACTCATCTCCTTCTTTCATCCTAATTTGATGGTAGCCACTTCTTAAATCAATTTTTGAGAAAATAGTTGAACCATTTAATTCATCTAGCATATCATCTAACCTAGGGATAGGATGACGATACCTGACCGTGATGTTGTTGATGGCTCTACAGTCAATGCACATTCTCCATGTTCCATCCTTCTTTGGTACTAAAAGGACCGGTACCGCACAAGGACTAAGACTCTCTCTCACATACCCCACATTCAACAACTCTTGAACTTGTCTTTGAATTTCTTTTGTCTCCTCTGGGTTGGTGCGATATGCTGGGCGGTTCGGTAGTGATGCTCCAGGTATGAGGTCAATTTGATGCTCAATACCTCTAATGGGTGGCAAACCCGGTGGCACCTCCTCGGGAAACACATCTTCAAATTCCTGCAACAAAGACTCAACAACATGTGGCAAAGAAGATGTTAAGTCATTAGTGTTCAACATCACCTCTTTGTAGATAAGTACTAAGAGATTTTGTCGAGAAATCAAAGCTTCCTTAACCTCACTCTTTTTTGCCAACATCACACTTTTCTCTCCTCTCAAAACTTTTTCCCCTCTTGATTTTTCTTTGCTCTCCATTTCTTTTCTTCTCTCGTTTTCTATTTTTCCCTCATTCTCTCCTTTTTCATTTTCTCTCTTTTTTTCCTCATCACTCTTTTTTTTCTTTTCTCTCAAAATGTGATCTTCCAGAATTTGCTTGGGGGACATGGGGTTGAGGGTTATAGGTTCCCCTCGGAGTAGAAAAGAGTGACGGTTCAAGAAACCATCATGAGTAACACGCCGATCGTACTGCCATGGTCGACCCAACAACAAGTGGCATGCCTTCATAGGAACAATGTCGCACAATACCTCATCTTTGTACTTACCGATGGTGAACAATACCTTAACTTGCTTGGTGACCTTCAGCTCTCCACAATCATTCAACCACTGAAGCCGGTATGGATTTGGATGCCTTAAAGTCAGGAGTCCCAACTTCTCCACCAACTCGGTGCTCGCCACATTGCTACAACTTCCACCATCAACAATAACACTACATACCTTCCCATTGATCTTGCATCGTGTATGGAAAAGGTTCTCCCGCTGCTCCTTTTCTCCAACGGTCATTTGTGCACTTAAAACTCTTCTAGTGACAAGAATCTCGCCATCTTCCGCAAATTCTCCATTTTCAATTTCTGGAGATTCATCTTCCTCCTCTTCGGAGCTCTCTCCATCGGTCTCCCATTCTCCATACTTGTTGATGATCATGGTGCGACGGTTTGGGCATTCACTAGCAATGTGACCCCTTCCTTGACATTTAAAACACCGAATATCCCTATTCCTGGTTTGATTAGCCTCAAAAGTAGGTTTCTTAGGTGAAAGAATTACCTTATCACTTTTGCGATCAACCACCTCTTTTGCCTTTGATGGTTCTCCAATCTCCTTCCTTGGATTTTTCCATGGTGTGAAAGGGGTAGTGGGTTTCCTCATGTTGCTCCTCCTTTTGATTTGTTGCTCGATCTTGGTGGCTTGGTGGATCATATCTTGTATCTCTACATGGTGGTACATCTCCACTTGATCCGCAATCTCCCGATTGAGCCCATGTAAAAACCGTGCCATGGTTGCCTCCGGATCCTCCTCAACGTTTGCCCGAATCATGGCAATTTGCATCTCCTTGTAGTAGTCTTCTACACTCTTACTCCCTTGGATGAGGCGTTGAAGTTTGTTGTGGAGATCTCTATGGTAATGTGTGGGAACAAACCGCTTCCGCATGGTGAACTTCATGTCTTCCCATGTGTTGATGGGACGTCCACCATATCTAGCCCTCTCTTTTTGAACTTGATCCCACCAAATTAAAGCATAATCAGAAAATTCAAGGGAAGCAAGTTTGACCTTTTTCTCCTCGGAATATGCATGGCATGAAAAGACCTGCTCGATCCGCATCTCCCACTCCAAGTATGCTTCCGGATCGCTTTTCCCAAGAAAAGAAGGGACCTTCACCTTGATCCCGCCAAGTAGGCCATCATCATGTTGTCTCCTTTGGGCTCCTCTCGGTTGTTGGTACAACCTCCTCCTTTGTGGGAATTCATCAAGATCATCATCAAAGTTCACCATCTCCTCCTCCATGATGTGGGGACGACGTGGTGCGGGAGCGCGTCGTGGGTTATCATGGAACATCATTGGGCTTGGTTTATTCTCCAATTCATCAATCATCTCATGTAACACCTCCAACTTCCGATCAAGAAGCTTCTCAAAGTGGCTCACCAAAGCTTGCATTTGGAATTGTGTAGCTTCAGGTGCGGGAGATCTACTTCGACTTCCTTCATCGCTAACATGAGCAATTTTCTTCCCACGATCTTCTGCCATGATAAGTTACACAAACACAAACACACACCGGGGGGGGGGGGGGAACACACACAATGATATACACTCACTCACACACGCGAGATGTACACACTCACACAAGATGTACACACTCACACACACAAAGATACACACTCACGCACGCAATATATACACACTCACACGCACAAGATGTACACACACACGCACACAACAAGATGCACACACTCACACACACAAGATATATTTTTTTTTTGCTTATTTCTCTCCACTCTCAAAACTCAATTTGAATCCCAAGCTCTTATGAAATATAATACCTTGTTTAGGGTGATCAAGTGCCACAAATTCCTCCCCAATCAAGATTGTGTCGGGGGATGGTTTAACACAACCCGCTTGAGTGGTAAGGGGTCTAACAATGGTAAAGGGTCAAAAAGAGGGTGGAAAGAAGGGGTAGATAGGTGGATTGTGGGTTTTGCTCGATTGTGCAAGATAAGATAAATGAATAAAAATATGAGCCAAATACAAAATGGGGATGAAGTAAAATGATGGAAAATGTTATATATGGAAATAGAAAGTGCTAATAATGTAAAGCACAAAGGATTAATTGTATCCGCTCTTTTTTTTTTTTTTGCTTTTGTTTTTGTCAATTCTCCCCAAAAAGTGTTGTGCTTGGAGTTTTAAAGCACAAGATGATTGAACGGAGAGTAAGACATTTTTTTTTTCGAAATCTCTCAAATAAAGGATGTGCTTAATTTTGAAAAGCACAAAATGATGAGTTGAGAGAATTTTTTTTTTTGCCGGATACAAATCACATATAGAGAGATGAATGAAAATTTGGCTCAATTTATAATAATCCAAGCTTGCACAAACTAGGACAATTCGGGAGGCTTTCAAGAAAAATGGATTTTTTTTGTTGAATGGGTGAATAATATGGAAAGATAAGGAGGGTAATGGATAGAATTAAAGTAAATAAAGGGATAGATGCCTACCGTGTCAACCGGAGCTCTGATACCAACTGATGCGAGACGCACGGGGTGGCCCGATCTTCACGGCGTAGGGCGGCGGATGATGGATGCGGTTTAGGGCTAAGTGACGGGTGAAGGGTATGGATAGTGGAAGCAAGTAGTCAACCAACGCTATATGGAGCGTGACCTACTACTTAGACAACACACTCAAGGGAGGGGTGAGATGGCCAATCCACACAACAACGCACTTGGGTTGAGGCACGGAATTGGGGGCTTTGTGATCTTGGATCACCAATCTAACTTGTAGATTGACAAGGCAAGAATGCACAAGAGCAAGGGGGAAAACCCGGGGTAATCCTCACACAACGGAGAGAAACAAAGCATAAGCTCTCAAATTAAGTCTTGAATGCCAATACAATGCCATGGGGTGGCTATTTATAGCCAAGGGGGTGATACAATGGTCAAGGGTCTAATACCCTAAAGTCATAAAGTCTAAACCTACCTTGTCCCCTTAAAAGTCAAAAAGATAAAAGCCAACAAAGACTTTCGGAAAAGAAGCACACAACTTTCCAACATAGCCCACCGGATTTGACTTTGAGTGCATAGCCCACCGGATTTGACTTTGGTGTCCAAAGATGCCATTTCTAGAATCCTCCATGTGGGCAAGGCCTCCAAATTCGTGCAACCATGTGGGCCAAGTTTTAATCATCAATTTTGGGCTTGAATAAGTGATATTATAGGCCCATTTGCTCCATCCATGCAAGGTAATACCCATTGGGCCTTTAATGAAGCAAGATGAGCGCCCATTGAAGCATTCAACCTCTTTAATCTTCCTCGTGTCATTGGGCCTTGCAAATCCAATTCCTCCACCAGAGCAATCGACTCCGTGCCTTCCGCATGGTTTGCATCATCCTCCCCCTCTTGAAAAGGAGTCGTCCTCGACTCTTCATCCTCTACACCCAAAAAAGGAGAAAGATCAGAAACATTGAAAGTGGCACTTACACCATACTCACCTGGTAAAGCTATCTTGTAAGCATTGTTGTTAATCTTTTCAAGCACTCGGAATGGTCCATCGCCTCGTGGCATGAGTTTTGATTTCCTCTTTTCAGGGAATCTTTCCTTCCGCATATGAATCCAAACCAAGTCACCGGGCTCGAACAACATTTGCTTGCGACCCTTGTTTGCACGATCCATATATTTTTGGGTCATCCGCTCGATATTTAACCTTGCCTTTTCATGGATTTTCTTGATGAATTCTGCACGCCCTTTCGCATCCATATTAACTGCTTCCTGTAAAGGCAAAGGAACTAGATCAATAGGCGCAAGGGGGTTAAAGCCGTAAACTATTTCAAATGGGGAATATTGAGTAGTGGAATGCTTGGCCCTGTTATATGCGAATTCCACATGTGGTAGACACTCCTCCCAATTCTTGATATTCTTTTTGACAATTGTTCGCAGAAGGGATGATAGTGTGCGATTCACCACCTCCGTTTGCCCATCGGTTTGTGGATGACAAGTAGTGGAAAATAATAACTTTGTACCGAGTTTGCTCCACAAGGTCTTCCAAAAGTAAATAAGAAATTTTGTGTCTCGATCCGACACAATGGTCCTTGGCATGCCATGATGCTTGACTACTTCCTGAAAGAAAAGTGTTGCAATGTTAGTGGCATCATCTGTTTTGTGACAGGGAATAAAATGTGCCATTTTTGAAAACCGATCCACCACAACAAAAATGGAATCTCTCCCCCTCTTGGTCCGTGGTAACCCCACAATAAAGTCCATTGATATGTCCTCCCAAGGGGTGTTGGGAATTGGGAGAGGAAGATATAGTCCATGTGGGTTCAGCTTTAATTTGGCTTTATGGCAAACAATGCACTTTCCCACAAATTTCTCAACATCTCTAGATATCCTAGGCCAATAAAAATGCTCACTAAGAACACTTAGAGTTTTTGAAACACCAAAATGCCCCATTAACCCACCCGAATGTGACTCCTTTAGTAAAAGTAAACAGATAGAGCAATTAGGAATGCAAAGCTTATCAATCCGAAATAAGAATCCATCATGTAAATAGAACTTTTCCCAACTAACTCCAGGTTTACAATGTTCATAAGGTTCTCTAAAATCACTATCAGTGGCATATAAATCCTTAATGTATTCAAAACCAAGAAGTTTTGAATCCAACAAGGATAAAAGAGAATATCTACGCGAAAGTGCATCGGCCACAGTATTTTCTTTACCCTTTTTATGCTTGATGACATATGGAAATGATTCAATGAATTCCAGCCATCTAGCATGTCTCCTATTTAGTTTATGTTGGCTCCTAAGGTATTTAAGAGCCTCGTGATCAGAATGGATCACGAATTCTTTAGGCCAAAGATAGTGTTGCCATGTTTCAAGTACTCTAAACAATGCATACAACTCTTTATCATATGTAGCATAGTTTAGAGTTGGGCCATTTAACTTCTCACTAAAATAAGCAATAGGCTTACCTTCTTGCATGAGTACTCCTCCTATGCCAATTCTGCTTGCATCACATTCAATTTCAAAGGTCTTACCGAAGTCTGGAAGTGCAAGTAGAGGGGCGTGGGTGAGTCTCTCCTTTAGCGCATGGAAGGATTTTTCTTGAGTTGTCCCCCATTTGAAAGGAACATTCTTCTTTGTCAATTCATTCAATGGTGCTGCTAGTGTGCTGAAGTCTTTCACAAATCTCCTGTAAAAACTAGCAAGCCCATGAAAACTTCTTACCTGTCCAACGGAGGTTGGAGTTGGCCATTCTTGTATTGCTTTGATCTTCTCGGTGTCCACTTCAACTCCATTGCCACTCACAACAAATCCAAGGAAAATAATCTTATCGAGACAAAATTCACACTTTTTTATGTTTCCAAACAGGTTTTCTTTCCTTAACACCTCTAGGACTTTTCTCAAGTGATCTACATGTTCATGCAAAGTCCTACTATACACCAGAATATCATCAAAGTAAACTACCACAAATTTTCCAATATATGCACGTAAGACATGATTCATTAACCTCATAAATGTGCTAGGTGCATTGGTGAGACCAAAGGGCATGACTAACCATTCATAAAGTCCATGTTTTGTCTTAAATGCAGTTTTCCACTCATCTCCTTCTTTCATCCTAATTTGATGGTAGCCACTTCTTAAATCAATTTTTGAGAAAATAGTTGAACCATTTAATTCATCTAGCATATCATCTAACCTAGGGATAGGATGACGATACCTGACCGTGATGTTGTTGATGGCTCTACAGTCAATGCACATTCTCCATGTTCCATCCTTCTTTGGTACTAAAAGGACCGGTACCGCACAAGGACTAAGACTCTCTCTCACATACCCCACATTCAACAACTCTTGAACTTGTCTTTGAATTTCTTTTGTCTCCTCTGGGTTGGTGCGATATGCTGGGCGGTTCGGTAGTGATGCTCCAGGTATGAGGTCAATTTGATGCTCAATACCTCTAATGGGTGGCAAACCCGGTGGCACCTCCTCGGGAAACACATCTTCAAATTCCTGCAACAAAGACTCAACAACATGTGGCAAAGAAGATGTTAAGTCATTAGTGTTCAACATCACCTCTTTGTACATAAGTACTAAGAGATTTTGTCGAGAAATCAAAGCTTCCTTAACCTCACTCTTTTTTGCCAACATCACACTTTTCTCTCCTCTCAAAACTTTTTCCCCTCTTGATTTTTCTTTGCTCTCCATTTCTTTTCTTCTCTCATTTTCTATTTTTCCCTCATTCTCTCCTTTTTCATTTTCTCTCTTTTTTTCCTCATCACTCTTTTTTTTCTTTTCTCTCAAAATGTGATCTTCTAGAATTTGCTTGGGGGACATGGGGTTGAGGGTTATAGGTTCCCCTCGGAGTAGAAAAGAGTGACGGTTCAAGAAACCATCATGAGTAACACGCCGATCGTACTGCCATGGTCGACCCAACAACAAGTGGCATGCCTTCATAGGAACAATGTCGCACAATACCTCATCTTTGTACTTACCGATGGTGAACAATACCTTAACTTGCTTGGTGACCTTCAGCTCTCCACAATCATTCAACCACTGAAGCCGGTATGGATTTGGATGCCTTAAAGTCAGGAGTCCCAACTTCTCCACCAACTCGGTGCTCGCCACATTGCTACAACTTCCACCATCAACAATAACACTACATACCTTCCCATTGATCTTGCATCGTGTATGGAAAAGGTTCTCCCGCTGCTCCTTTTCTCCAACGGTCATTTGTGCACTTAAAACTCTTCTAGTGACAAGAATCTCGCCATCTTCCGCAAATTCTCCATTTTCAATTTCTGGAGATTCATCTTCCTCCTCTTCGGAGCTCTCTCCATCGGTCTCCCATTCTCCATACTTGTTGATGATCATGGTGCGACGGTTTGGGCATTCACTAGCAATGTGACCCCTTCCTTGACATTTAAAACACCGAATATCCCTATTCCTGGTTTGATTAGCCTCAAAAGTAGGTTTCTTAGGTGAAAGAATTACCTTATCACTTTTGCGATCAACCACCTCTTTTGCCTTTGATGGTTCTCCAATCTCCTTCCTTGGATTTTTCCATGGTGTGAAAGGGGTAGTGGGTTTCCTCATGTTGCTCCTCCTTTTGATTTGTTGCTCGATCTTGGTGGCTTGGTGGATCATATCTTGTATCTCTACATGGTGGTACATCTCCACTTGATCCGCAATCTCCCGATTGAGCCCATGTAAAAACCGTGCCATGGTTGCCTCCGGATCCTCCTCAACGTTTGCCCGAATCATGGCAATTTGCATCTCCTTGTAGTAGTCTTCTACACTCTTACTCCCTTGGATGAGGCGTTGAAGTTTGTTGTGGAG
The DNA here is from genome assembly GCA_963277665.1 of Viscum album. NCBI lineage: Eukaryota > Viridiplantae > Streptophyta > Magnoliopsida > Santalales > Viscaceae > Viscum > Viscum album. The sequence continues at coordinate 1,802,553,240 of OY728164.1, forward strand.
ATCTCTATGGTAATGTGTGGGAACAAACCGCTTCCGCATGGTGAACTTCATGTCTTCCCATGTGTTGATGGGACGTCCACCATATCTAGCCCTCTCTTTTTGAACTTGATCCCACCAAATTAAAGCATAATCAGAAAATTCAAGGGAAGCAAGTTTGACCTTTTTCTCCTCGGAATATGCATGGCATGAAAAGACCTGCTCGATCCGCATCTCCCACTCCAAGTATGCTTCCAGATCGCTTTTCCCAAGAAAAGAAGGGACCTTCACCTTGATCCCGCCAAGTAGGCCATCATCATGTTGTCTCCTTTGGGCTCCTCTCGGTTGTTGGTACAACCTCCTCCTTTGTGGGACTTCATCAAGATCATCATCAAAGTTCACCATCTCCTCCTCCATGATGTGGGGACGACGTGGTGCGGGAGCGCGTCGTGGGTTATCATGGAACATCATTGGGCTTGGTTTATTCTCCAATTCATCAATCATCTCATGTAACACCTCCAACTTTCGATCAAGAAGCTTCTCAAAGTGGCTCACCAAAGCTTGCATTTGGAATTGCGTAGCTTCAGGTGCGGGAGATCTACTTCGACTTCCTTCATCGCTAACATGAGCAATTTTCTTCCCACGATCTTCTGCCATGATAAGTTACACAAACACAAACACACACCGGGGGGGGAACACACACAATGATATACACTCACTCACACACGCGAGATGTACACACTCACACAAGATGTACACACTCACACACACAAAGATACACACTCACGCACGCAATATATACACACTCACACGCACAAGATGTACACACACACGCACACAACAAGATGCACACACTCACACACACAAGATATATTTTTTTTTTGCTTATTTCTCTCCACTCTCAAAACTCAATTTGAATCCCAAGCTCTTATGAAATATAATACCTTGTTTAGGGTGATCAAGTGCCACAAATTCCTCCCCAATCAAGATTGTGTCGGGGGATGGTTTAACACAACCCGCTTGAGTGGTAAGGGGTCTAACAATGGTAAAGGGTCAAAAAGAGGGTGGAAAGAAGGGGTAGATAGGTGGATTGTGGGTTTTGCTCGATTGTGCAAGATAAGATAAATGAATAAAAATATGAGCCAAATACAAAATGGGGATGAAGTAAAATGATGGAAAATGTTATATATGGAAATAGAAAGTGCTAATAATGTAAAGCACAAAGGATTAATTGTATCCGCTCTTTTTTTTTTTGCTTTTGTTTTTGTCAATTCTCCCCAAAAAGTGTTGTGCTTGGAGTTTTAAAGCACAAGATGATTGAACGGAGAGTAAGACATTTTTTTTTCGAAATCTCTCAAATAAAGGATGTGCTTAATTTTGAAAAGCACAAAATGATGAGTTGAGGGAATTTTTTTTTGCCGGATACAAATCACATATAGAGAGATGAATGAAAATTTGGCTCAATTTATAATAATCCAAGCTTGCACAAACTAGGACAATTCGGGAGGCTTTCAAGAAAAATGGATTTTTTTTGTTGAATGGGTGAATAATATGGAAAGATAAGGAGGGTAATGGATAGAATTAAAGTAAATAAAGGGATAGATGCCTACCGTGTCAACCGGAGCTCTGATACCAACTGATGAGAGACGCACGGGGTGGCCCGATCTTCACGGCGTAGGGCGGCGGATGATGGATGCGGTTTAGGGCTAAGTGACGGGTGAAGGGTATGGATAGTGGAAGCAAGTAGTCAACCAACGCTATATGGAGCGTGACCTACTACTTAGACAACACACTCAAGGGAGGGGTGAGATGGCCAATCCACACAACAACGCACTTGGGTTGAGGCACGGAATTGGGGGCTTTGTGATCTTGGATCACCAATCTAACTTGTAGATTGACAAGGCAAGAATGCACAAGAGCAAGGGGGAAAACCCGGGGTAATCCTCACACAACGGAGAGAAACAAAGCATAAGCTCTCAAATTAAGTCTTGAATGCCAATACAATGCCATGGGGTGGCTATTTATAGCCAAGGGGGTGATACAATGGTCAAGGGTCTAATACCCTAAAGTCATAAAGTCTAAACCTACCTTGTCCCCTTAAAAGTCAAAAAGATAAAATCCAACAAAGACTTTTGGAAAAGAAGCACACAACTTTCCAACATAGCCCACCGGATTTGACTTTGAGTGCATAGCCCACCGGATTTGACTTTGGTGTCCAAAGATGCCATTTCTAGAATCCTCCATGTGGGCAAGGCCTCCAAATTCGTGCAACCATGTGGGCCAAGTTTTAATCATCAATTTTGGGCTTGAATAAGTGATATTATAGGCCCATTTGCTCCATCCATGCAAGGTAATACCCATTGGGCCTTTAATGAAGCAAGATGAGCGCCCATTGAAGCATTCAACCTCTTTAATCTTCCTCGTGTCATTGGGCCTTGCAAATCCAATTCCTCCACCAGAGCAATCGACTCCGTGCCTTCCGCATGGTTTGCATCATCTACCAGCACATTGGTCAATTTTTTATGACGTTAAACTCTATCCATAATGGTCTAAATTGTAATTCCATAAACTACTAGTTAAGGAGAAATAAAATTAATTATTTTTAAAACCCACAAAGTCAGTAATGATAAAAAATTTATTATTCGCATGCTAAACTCTTAATCTTCGGAGTATTTGAAAATGATACAATGAATATAAATAAGCTATAATTCTCATAGAATCCACATTATGTCCCTAATAAAAGTTGATTTCTTCTCGCTGGACCCTCCAATCCAATTAAAATTTTGAGTGATGGTTTTTTACATTTCATTTTTATAAGAAAATGTTCTCTAGGAGGTGACACAACTTTTAGGGTGTTTAAACCCATATTTAATATCAAACATCCCATAAACCACCTTCATTGATTATATGTATGTACATATAAAACCTTCGAATATCAAACTGGTAATAGTGAATCACAGTTCTGAATGGACCCTCAGATCCCAAGAAGGCCCCTTAAATATAGGAGTTATCATCTTGAACTCATAAAATAATATATGGTTGATTGTCTTGTTCCTATTGAGTTTTTTTCTGATCCAAATAAAGAAGATATTCACAGATAATTATTTACAATTATTGTGACCGAAATATTCATGTAGATTCAACATCATCGACATTATTTATCCCAATTTTTATGCCCCTTTTTTAAAAAGAGATTTATCCATCCATTATAAAACATTTTTATGGATCAAAAATAATGTGTTTAAACCACAGGGCATAGGGCATGAGATGAATAGTCAAGAGATGAACTGAATGGAGGAGTCTGATCCCTTCTTAAATAGCCTACGTTCCAGACACAATTTTATTGGTCAGACATTATACACTACAAAAATCATTCATTGACCGTTGAAAATGATGTATATATTTCTATTTTGACATGATATTGGATTAGAAGGTATTGAGACCCCCCATCCATTGACATCAGAGCCCAATATATAGGGATTTCTAATTCTTGTAAGCCCTGACAACACCGAGGTGAAACCTAACATCTCAATGTGTTACGAGACATACCTGATTTGAATTTCCAATCCCATATTCATGTACTTAAACTTTTTTGTTACTATTTATATCACCCACATTCCAAATATAAAATAAAACCTATCATCCCTATTATTTCTCCATCAACAAATAGTTCCTCTATAAAGATTCCTTGACCCTTGGAACATAGTGAAGATCATCTTTTCTTGGCCAAGCTATCAATGCATAAGGGATTCAACCCACCATCAAAAGGAATATCTTACATGAAAGAATTTATTTCCAATCATTACGATCCTTTGAAAGACCACAGTGGAACCCATCACCCCAAATTATTTTGAGACATCTGTGATCATCCTAGCATATATTCCATTCACATAAAAGGTCCGAGATAAAAGACCCAAAACTATAGTATGAAAAAATTATATGCGAAAAGGCCCAAAAATATAGTACAAAAAATATCATATCTAAAAGAAAGTAAACTAAATCACAACAAATGTCTGATCTAAAATACCCAAAACTATAATACAGTGACATATTTGCTTTCAATACCCTCAAAATTCTAATCGAAATTGGAATAATTCTCACCAATTTGAAAACCCAAAAATAGTATCCTTGGAAAAAGACAATTATCTGCTCACTAAAAATGGTTTAATAAGATCTTGGAATTATTTTTATTTTTTATAAAGTATGATGCACATAAAAGTGCATTGTCAAAAAAAATTAGGAAGGAAACCTGAGAAAAATCCAAGTCCATTCCCCAGAACTCCGCCCCCACGTGAAAAATAGGAAAAATATTATGGAAAACAAATAAAAAGATAAAAATATTGTGAGTGTAACCATATAGACATAGAAAAAATCAATCTATTCTTGATAAGCCCCATGACATAGGAAAAATTTATATCATTGTAGAAGTATAAAATGTCCTAATCTTCCTTGTAAATTAGAAGATATAAAGACGACATGTGAAACTGAATCAATGAATAATTTCTTGTAACTGAGAAATCTTGAACATTTATCAAAGAGTGACTAATTGAAGGTAAATCATTCAAATCTAGTTGATTGTATCATTTTGGTATTACACAAAATGGATGGATATTGTGGATGAATTGAACAATGTCCCCACCTGAAAACGGATGTTTGACTAGGATTTCATCACAAGAACAATGATTTCCTACCTCATACTTATTATCAGGATCTATGTATTCATATTCATCACAATTTTCTATGTCTATAAACCTATGTTACCTCTACATCATCCTGATATTCTAAGTGGTATATTTCCTAACTATGTGATTCTTGATTTCCATCCACATGGGATACTTATCGATGTCCACGTACCTTACATGGGATTCATAAACATGTTCAGTTTCACTCAATTAATATTACATTCTATAATTGATTTACATTTCATTTTCAATGGATCTATGATCCTATAAAATGAAACTTATATCATATATTTATCCAATCACTCATGCTCAGATGACTTCTATGGATAGAACCTCAAATTACATAGTGACAAACTCAAGAAAAATATTATTAATTAGATCAATATCAATTCTTATCATATATTTATATTCGTCAAAAAGTTTTATTTATTTCTACCTTATAATAATATTGTTTTTATTTTAAATGAATCCCATTCAATGTGGGGCCTTTTTTCACAACCATAAGTGGGCATCATTATCATTCCATCGAAGATTAAAGGGAATGTGAAGACCATTCGAAATATCTATATGATTTTCATGAAGATAATGGAAGTGACATACATTATGTCTTAGACATTAATTCTTGGGGATGTATGTTTAACCTTTTCTTCACTCATATTATAACTTTATTTTATGAGTTACACACTTTACTTTAACATAATATATGGCCATCACACTATGTAGCCATGACAAGCTCAAGCAAAAGAACCTGAAGGATAGACATGTGAAATAGGACCCATCTTGGTCAATCTAGTTGAACAGAAAGGGATCATCTCTCTCATAACAATTGACTCAACCTTTGTACAGTGCATGTGTTGTGTGTGACAGATTCCATGAATAGTGTGGGAACAAATCACACTGGTATGATTCCTAGGAGAAAGTGATTAATGTATTATGGTTTTGACCCCATTATCATCTCGACTAAATAGATTTCATAGAATTTATTATAACTGTTGGGAAGAATATCATAGGGTTTTTTGTGGAACGGTATTTTTTCACATTTTCAAAATTGTGACCATCCGATCACACCTCCCAATGATCTCAATTGTTATCTTCAAAATAGTATGATGTGATCTTGTAATAATTCAATCCCACAGAACAAATTTTGAAAAAATATATCCCCACAAAGTGGGAGAGATATTCTTCAAACTCCCTCAACACTTTTTTTGACAAGGTGTTTTGATATTATATTTATTTTTATTTAGTGATCACTATAACCACCACCTCCAGTCCTTCCCTAACAGTTAGAAAAGTCTATGATTCCCATCCAAAAATGCATCATGATCCAATCAAGTAAACTAGGGGAATGTCGAGAGAGACCCCAGAAAATTCTAAAATCCATAACATGACCATCCTATGATTATGTGATCTACGTGAAGAAAATTAATGGAGGTGTCGTGAGAAGTTTATGACTGTCAATGCATTCGCATCTTGAATTATTATCCTCTGATTTATATAATATTTATCAAATCACATGACTTTATAGATGGAAATAGAGGCATATCAATATTATATGAAATGGTAATGACAACATTAAGAGTTTGTTTTGTTGGTGCATGTGGTTTCCACACCATAGTGTGACATCACAGTTCCAGAAGCCAGCCATAGGGGCCTCTTACCTGGTTGGTCACATGGCCTCAAGCACATTTCCCCAAATGCCAGAGGATGTCGACTAGTTGCGAGGGCCTTGGGTGTGATAGTGGGGAAACTATGCCCTCATTGGCAGAGTACAGAACCGAAGTAAACAAAACATGCAATAGTGGAAGCAGTAAATATCCAACAACAATAAACTGTGGAAGACTAAAATAATAAACAACTAGAGCACACATGTATATATATGAAATGATGCATGATAAAAATGTCTACGAAAGCAGCTAAACAAGTCACAATGCTGAATAAAATACTAAACAAAAGTACAAAAGAAAAACAGATAAGTAAATCCTCTGCATCACAAGCCTTGGCTTGGCCCCATGCTCTCCTTCTCCAAAGCAATTAAGTAACAGAAGTCGAAGGGTGATTTCCCTTGTTTATAACTGAAACATCATAGTCTGTTTGGGCCTAAAAGAATGACCCAAATAGGGTGTGAGACTAAATCCCAGTAAACAACCACCTGAATATCTGTGCCTCATAGTCAGTGGGCATATGGCAGGTAATAGTATAGTAAGCAGTAAACAGTAATAGTAAACAGCAGGTAGTAAAAAGTAAATAGTAACAGGATGATATACAATAGTAATAAATCCAAAGAGCAACAAGAATCATTGAAGAAAACAGGAAACCACAACTGGAATCCCTCTGGGAAATACTCAGAGCCAACCCCTTTGGTCCTATTCAAGATGTACCAACAAACCTATGGGCAGTGCCCTCAGCCTAACCCCTCTTGTTTGGTCAAAAGAAATTATAACACTCTATGGGGAAGCTTTCTTGGTCAATTCCCTATATAGTCTAGGGTATTAAAGGAATCTCTGAGGAAGATCATGTCTTCCAACCCTCTTATAGCCCCAATGTCTAGAAACTCTCTGAGGAGCTCACTTAGTCAATCCTCATATAGTCTCAGGTCCATCAGAACTCTCTGAAGAAGCTCAACCGGTCAATTCCTCCTCTAGATGTGAATGGTTTAAGGAAAATTCAAACAAGTAAAGATTCTATGAGGAATCTCACTCAGTCTACACTCATGTAGTCTATAATATCCAAGACTCTCTCGAAAGCTCACTTGGTCTATCTGATGTAGTCTATAATATCCAAGACACTCTGAGGAAGCTCACTTGGTCTATCCCCTTATATCCTATAATTCCAATACTCTCTGGGAAGATCACTTGGTTTATCCCTTATAGTCTATAGCACGAGGTTCTCACGGTAATGTGTCATTCAATGCATAATAATGCTATAAGGCCAACGTAAACCTATAGAGCTACTTGTATAACCATTTTATAGAGACAAGCATATCAAGATTATCCTTCCATCCTACGGTCACAGGGCTTGGAAAACAGGTATAACGGCCAACAACAAACAAGACCAGATGGTCATAACAAGAATAAGGTATTGTAAAAACATCCAAGCACATCAATTATCCACAAACATGATCAAATTACCTCTATACAAGCATACAAGCAAGGCTGGAAAGAAACATTGGCACAACGGTAAACATTTAAAACCCCATTCATGGGTATTGGTGGAATTTTCCCATAAAACTCAAAGACATTGAAAGGTGAGGCACACACCACCTACCATGTTGTTAGGAGTTGAATATACATGAACCATGATGCTTGATTCTCCTTAGAACAAGATAGAACACTGCGGTTCCAATGCAATCGACGACGGTTGACTCAGCAAAATTACAGAGGCACAGGGGCTTGGAGAAGTTCCGCATACGTACAGGTTCTCTCGGACGAAGACGACCTAGATGAAGCGAGTTCCGTCCGTCAGGTGCAACCCCGATCCGTTTAAAGAAAAAAAAAAGAAAGTACATGGCATGTAATTCTGGAGTACATGGCGTGTACTAGGCCTTTCGGTACTCTTATTTAAGTGGCCACCACATCAGCTCTACACACCATGTGTGTGGCCTGAATAGGGCCAGCACACAGCCTTGTGCTGCATCTAAGTGCACGGCTTGTACATATAATGTACACAGTGTGTGTTTTGAAAATTTTCAGATTTTTTCCTCTTTCTCAAAAATGACTAGAAAAGAAAAAACATACCTGAAACGATGATCTGGGTTATTAAAAACGTCCCCCGCCCCTTAACGAAATTCGTCCCTGAATTTCCCTAGAGAGGTGTAGAAGTTCAATCTTACGAATAGCTCCGACCACTGTGATCGTAAATCAACCTCCCTCTCCCAGGTCTCGTCATGTACTCGTATGTGGTGCCATAGCACCCTTACCAGAGGAACATACTGGCCATGGATAACCTTCATACTGTGAATGACAATCCAGACAGGATGCTCCTCAAATGACGTGTTCGCATCATGCTCAATATCCTCGGGTAGAAGGCCATGAGACGGGTCTGAAATGTAATGTTGGAGTGGAGAGACGTAGAAGATGTCGTGCATAACCCGATACCTCTGAGGTAACATCAACTGATAGGAAACCCGTCCAACTCTCTCCAGCACCTAAAATGGCCTGATGTACCACGGTGAAAGCATACCCTGTATCTGAATCCTCTTTTGTCCCACCCGCAGTGCGACACACTGGAAAATATGATCTCCGACCTCGAACTCCAAAGGTCTTCTCCGCTGACCAGCATAAGACTTATTTCGCGACTATACTGTAGCAATCCTCTTCTGAATCAACTCTATCTGCTCTGAGGTCTCCTGAACAAGATGAGGTCCCAGCAAAGCTGCCTCTCCTGTCTCCAGCCAGCACAAAGGTGATCGACATGACCTACCGTACAAAGCCTCATAAGGTTCCATCTGAATAGTCGCCTGAAATATATTGTTATAGGAAACTCCACAAGAGTTATATGCTTCTCCCAAAAACCTCCAATGTCTAGAATGCAATATCAGAGCATATCCTCAAGAATCTGGATCGTACACTAGGATTGGCCATCTAGATGGGGATGGTATGTTGTACTCAAAAGTACATGTGTTCCCAAAGCCTTCTGATGCCCCTGCCATAACCGAGAAGTAAAACATGCATCCCTGTCTGACACAATGGAGTGTGTAACTCCATGCAGACGTAAAATCTCTCAGATGTAAAACCACCCCAGATCATCAACACTTAAGGTCTCTTTGATCGGCAGGAAGTGAGAAACCTTCGTAAGCCTGTCGACAACAACCAAAACTGTATCCCTCCCTCGAGGTGTCATCGATAACCCAGTCAGTAAGTCCATCACGACATCATTCCACTTCCACTCGGTAATGGGTAACTGCTGTAAAAGCCTTATTTTGTTGGTGCATGTGGTTTCTGGTCCATAGTAAGTGGAAGCATCTTTGGGATAACCTTGATTATAAATATGGTTATCCCTATTGGATGAAATGGATGCAAGAAGAACCGGGATGGAAATGAGAGGGATCACTGAAAAATAAGGATGGTATATAAATAGAGTGTGTTGGTGGAAATCCTCTGAGAACCCCTTTATGATAACTCTGAGAACCATTCACATGGTATTTTGATGATCTGTTGATCATATGATAAAAGTAGCATCATGAATTGCCTAGTTTATTTTTTTGGTTTCATGTTATCATATGATACTAGTGGGGTACATGACATCACCATTAAGTATGTTCAACAATCCTTAAAATATGGACTTCAAACCCATTTATCCTGTGGTACTTGTAAATAACCCTGGTCATGACTGCCCTTCCATAGTTATATAGTTCATTACATGAACCCATTTAGCTCATGTGATTGCAGATTGGTTCTTCGTATTTGAACGAACCTATCATGTGATAATTCCTTGATCGTATTACTTTAATGTGAAATTACCATGATGGTGTCCATTGGTATAGGATAATGGATACAACATAACTTTGTCATGCAGTGCTCCATGTACTTGTCTATACAAAATAAACAAAATAATGTATGTGCCTCGTGATTTTGTAAACCATCGGTCTTATGATGATCTAACATAGCTTATAAGGTATGGTATTTAGTGTGCAATTCATTTACGTTCCCTCATTACATGAAGAATAAAAAAATCATGTTCTCACGATATCACATACATGGCCTCATAGTGCAATATTTAAGTCATGCACAACATATGTCATTCACTACTAGATATGAAATAATCAACATCACCCATTAATTTTATTGATTAGGTATGAATCCCCAAATACATAAAAACTAAGTAGAAGTACTTATGAAGGTCATGTGGATCACATATGTGTGTGATTCATGTGGTATCATGAAGACTCATTCTAACATAGATGCTAGACAATAAGAAATCCCTTGGTCATATATATCACATACCACCACCCTTTCATGTAGTGTTGTTGGGATTCCATTGGGTTGTTTGTAGAACCACTAAAAATAACCTATTAGGGTCATTCCAATTTCATGAATTGTGGAGCCATTCCTTATATTGACATACTTCATTATGAATGTGGACGTGACCGACATGAGAACTCATAGTAAAACTAATCCATGGCCATGAACCACTCTAACTATAAAAATAATTTTTTATATATACTTAGGTAAAGATCCATCTTGATGTTAACTTTTGGATGTCAAAAAAGACTAAAATATTAAACATGTCTGTGAGGCCCCACCATGTGAATATTTTGAGGGAACAAGATTTAAAGATACGTCATGGGACTCGCAGTATCAGTAAGAGGATTTGGACATGTAACAATGTTTTTTATACATGTCTCAGATGTGTCAGATTGATCTCATGCCAGTCTCTAGACATGTCTCCATTGTCATGTGATGTCCCAAATATAATCCATGTTGATAAGAATGAAACCCCTTGACATTTCCAAATAGACACAAAAGAATCTCCAAATAAGCTACGATGACCTCGGGAAGCATCATTCAAATGTTGGAATAATAATATGACTTTCCATTGATATATCATCATATTCATGCGACCGTCCAAAGGGAACTCAAAATTATCATGAGAAAATGTATGGTCATGTCTACTTTGATCATGTGAATGACCTCAAAACTGACCAATTTGGTTATGTGATTCACCATGGGCACGTCCTAATTTCTCATTCAAAGGAATCCAATTCAATATAGTTAACTATGATAAAGATCCTTTATACATAGAATTAGATCATGTTAAGAATCATAGGCATGAATGATAGATACAATTGGATGTGTCTTCTATAAAATATTGGCATCCCAAATATATTAGGTGGACAATTGAGACATATCCTACAATAATTCATGACATGTAAGAAAAATCCCTTATGACATGGTTGTTTTGTACGGCAAGGCCTATTGGGTATCATTCCACATAGACTCTGGAAATGAACCATTAGATACATTCCCCCATTATAAGGAAGGTTTCCTTGACAAAATTTGGTTACGTAATCATGTAACCCCACCAATGTTAAGATCTCTTATAAAATATTTATTGATACCAACCCTGCTAAATATATTAATGGATAATGAATGAGTATGTAAATGATAGACTCAGTACATAATCCATGATTACTAAAAAAATATAATATGTCCCCAATGATTGGAAAACCTTAATGTGTAATCCCCAACCAATGGGAAGCCTTAATTTTTAAGCCCCGACCAAAGGGAATCCATCTTAATATAAGCCCCTTATATTGTTGAAACCACACTGATAACAATAATATCTCCGAGTGTGGTCATCAACATTACCCCTAGTGGGTTAAGTGATATCTAAACTGTATGACCTCTGATTCCTTCTAAGACTAGTAAATGAAGGATTCCTTTCAAAGGATCAAGCTCCATTGAGAATCCACATTACTGTAAATCCATTCACATCCCATGTGTTCCTGGCTTACATGAATGAATTATCCCATTGGTATTCCATTCTTCTTTTTCCATCAGGGAATGAAAGGAGGACCCATACATGAGCATCATCTATGTATCAGTCCATACTATCCACTTGATTACCACATAACCCATAATAATATTTATGAAAAAAACAAAGCATTAAGACTCTAATTCTTGTTATCGATCATGATATTAATAGTTGATTTCAAAATCCCATGCTACTTAACATGTCCTTCATGAGAAAAGAAATAATACCCCTCAGAGGGCAACATTAATGTGTAATACCAGTATCGATATTATCTTATACAACATGCACAATCTACCACTATGCATTGCTTACAAAATCTAGCAAGGATAACATGGTTTTAGGGGACAATGATGTCTATCTAAAAAGTATGTTTAGGATTCCCCTAGTGGAGGACAATCATTAGGATGTAATCCTGATTATAACGACCCAATATTTTATCCATAGAGATTCCTTTGTTATAAATGTGTCATATAATCACATGAAATCACATCACAATGAACTACTAAGTAATATGCGACCCTTAAACATAAGTTTTTCAATTCTGTGATTTGAATTTCGAAATATGATTACAAGGTTGCGATCAGTAAGTTATTTGGAGTCTAATATAGCCAACCTAATTTTTGTTGTATAGAAGCATACCCTTATGAATAGTAATTCAACCCATGTTAATAGATACATTCCATAACGAATAATAATTTTACAAATGATAGTGTATAAATAATATTTAAGTGGGAGTATGATATACCTATATCTTGGAAGAAGAAAAAAATGTCTTAAAATCGTTATTTTTCGAAAAAATTATGATTTTAATTAAATATTAAATTATTTATATTTAAAAAATTAATTTTGAAAAATGGATTTCATTTTATGATTCTACACGTTGAAAAATGGTTAGGGTGATTTTTTTGGATTTTCCTTAAATACATGAATTATTAGTGAATAGTAAAATACATTAATTTACTGTATAAATACATTATAATTTAAATACACTATTCCTGAAATAATAAGTTATTTCAGAACCCTAATATAGAACTCACATGAATTTTTTACTATTCTTGGTCATGGAATCATCACTATTGGTTGTCTTATAAAAAATTAATATACAAATGATTATAATAGTATGAAAACTCTCCTCTCCTCCACTATAAATACGACCCCTCCTTACCTCATCTCTAAACTCCTCAGGCCTTGTTCCATGTAAATATTCTTCCATAATATATTCTCAAGCTCTTAATCCACGTCCTATATCCCCTACTCCCATCAAAATACCAAATCCTCTTACCCTAATAAGGCTCTCAAGGAAGATTGATTCAAGAGGTAAATTCCACTTTTGTTTTCTTTCATTTTCATTTCAAGTTAACTTGTTATCTTTTCTATCCTTACCTCTCCTAATTCAAATCATATGAAAACTCCAGTAACATTAATTTAATATAATTTAGTTATGATAATTTAATATGTTATTATCATCCCTCCTTTAATCTTCATTTATTTTAGATGTAAAGACACATTCATAGATGTTTTAAATTACCACATTCAAGGATGATAGTTTTTCAATTTACATTACCGTATTAAATTATGGTCATTGAACTATTTTTATTGTTGAAACTGACCATAATATATTTAATATTAATCATATATAATTCTGTAATCCTTTTGTATACATCTTTTGGGTTTATAAAACAAAACATGTTCATTGTGGCCATAAATAGCCAATTAACCCAAAAGGATGTCACTAAAGTTTTGAATATTGATTCTACATTACTCCATGTAACTAAATTAAATTTTCCACATGTACCATTATGGTTTTCAATAATAATATATATTTTCAATTCCTGATCAACACCTTCATCATACAACTTTATCCAAGCATGAACTGGTCAATAAATCAAAGGAAACAAACAGACCCGAACATTGAAATTGAACCATATAACCAATCAAAAAGGTATTGAATGAACATAAACTTGTTATAATAAATTAATTTCATTTATAATAGGTTCTTTATTTATAAATTAATAAATCTAATTTTTTTATTCATGTAATTAATAACAAGTGGATAACACCATCGGGTTTAAGGTAATGGATCCCCTCCATTTCACTTTTATTCAAGAATGTCCTCTATGAAATGCCATTTATGGGTAATAACTAATTAATGGGTATGATTTATAACCTCCCCCATACATTAATCATGTTTCATAAGTGGTGATAAACCCCATTCTTTTTTCATGAATCCCTCTTAAGTACACCTGATACCAAGACGATAATCCGTAAGGAATTCTATCCAAACCGCAATTATTCATTCATGTTTATCTTTATTTATTTTTACCCAAACGAAGTTGTCTTATATTTTTTATGTCAAAATTATAAATGATTATTATATTCTACAAAACCAATGTTCAAGATCCATCCCTCATTCTATTTCAGGTATATACATTCTTTTATGTAAATCAGTCCTCAGTACTTCCCAATAAGAAAACTCGTTTTAAGGGAAGTTACCAAATTTTTACCCAATTTGATGTGGAATATATAATATTTTTTAATCAATAGTTTTATTTATAAAATTAGACTTTTGATTAGGAAAACATTCTTCATTAACTTCTGGTTTTATATAAATGATTTTTCCTGCTACTATCTTGGATGTTCTATAGTATTTTCCTTACTAACTCACAAATATTTTAATGCTAAAATTTATCAAATTAATTTATTATATGTTTTAAATTCTGTTGGACATCACATAAATTGATATATTCCTATTTTACCTTATCAACATCCATATACGTACTAATTCTTTCCTATCAAGGACACTATCATGACACTCCCATTAGTTATGCTTTATGTCATGATTGTGGTATCCAATTAACTCCATGGGTAACCCTTGTGGTTGTGTATGGTTGATAATGTATGATTCCTTTTGTGGAGGACATATTCATGATATGAATTATGGGTGTGTCCAGATTTTACTCCAACGAATTGGGTAATATTGAGTCTCATGAGACGTTATGTGTGACTGTTTTGGCGGTTAGCCATGGTTTGTGCTACTATGTGCAACGGTCGTGGTGGTTAGCATTAGCATGTGCTACTATGGGAAATGGTCTTGGAGGACAACTTTGAATTGTACTAAATTCAGGTTTTATGATTATACAACATATATATGACTCCATGTATAAATGATACCTTTTTTATATGTTGTGATATCAAATGTTACATGCCTTTTTATATAATCATGTCATACATTCTTACCCATGTGCAACATATTTGTTCTTATGAATATTCCCATTATGGGCATTCAGTACATCCCTTTATTTATGTTATCCCCATGGTATCCTATGCAGTTGTATGAGAACAATGGAATATATGAGGTCATTATTGAGTTTAAATTAAAAGTTGTTTTTATAATGTTGGATTTTGTACCTAGTCTTCCCATACACTAGACTTTACGAGCCAAAACTTGTACTCTAGTGTATAATTATACATAAATTCATGTAATGTTTAATTTAAAAGGTTAGAGTCACTATAGTTGGTATCTGTGAATGGTATAGTTATTTTTGGAGATTAGAAATATTCCATTTTAGTAAGAACCTTAAGGATTATAAAAAGTATAAGAGAACATCCATAAATTTCGGTATGTATAAAGTATGTGATTTATTTGATAAAATACATATTTGTATTGATTCAAATATGTAGAGGCAGATTTGGCACAGATGTACCTAAGAGTGGATACTTTGACAAGGAGATTCGTGCTTGACCTAGGGTATCCCAGTACACAACAACATACCTTTTTTCACTCTTTGTTTGAAACTGTAGGGGGATATGCTTGGGTAAATTTATGATCTTAGTAAAAACCATTAATAAACAAATAAAAAATTATCATAAGAAAAAATGATATGAAATATATCGAGAATAAACTAGATTTAATCCTAATGAATCACATGTTAGGATATAATTCTCACATAGAAGTTAATCATTTTATGTTCAAAATATTCCTTTTTATATTCAATAACTATTTATTCTTTCCCATTTATTTATGTTCTTTTCATTAGATAATGGTGGGAAATATAGGAACACGTTCCAACAACTGATGTGATAGGCAATATAAATATTTCACTAATGATATTATTAATATGACAGGAATGGGTGCTCAAAACCGTGTGACAATACATTCTCAATTGAAACATGTTATGAATACTGACTGGAATCATGTAGAACACCCTACTTCTCCAAGTAAAGATAAATTTGTATTAGAATCCTTCATGTGGAAATGTACTCCCATGTTTATAGAATCATCTAATCCACTCCGCATAGAAT
Organism: Viscum album; assembly: GCA_963277665.1. Taxonomy (NCBI): domain Eukaryota; kingdom Viridiplantae; phylum Streptophyta; class Magnoliopsida; order Santalales; family Viscaceae; genus Viscum; species Viscum album. Next base: position 1,802,569,673 of record OY728164.1, read on the forward strand.
AGTAGTTTAACTCCATTGAAAAGACATTCCATATAACCTAGTGCTTGGAAAAGGAGAATGTTGTATTGGAAGTCTATAATTTTAATGGGGAAGCTGATTAGTGGTTGAAGATGATCGAGAATAAAATATCAAATGAGTGAAATGATTCCATGGTTTGGGAGGTATTAAATTGGATATTGATTCAATAAATATTTTCGTCAAACCCTCCATATCAAGATGGAAAGAGATTTCATCAGTCCCAAGAAGATGGAATATTAGTCGATCTGGGGTGTATGAGGAAAACACTATAAGTCTTGAAAGGTAATCCTATAGCATGTACATGAACACCTAAATCATGATCGGTCACTTATTTAGTGGGCTAAGACCGAGACTACAGATTTTGTTGGCGATTCGATACAGTGATAGAAATGATGAGATTTCATGTTGTTCCTTCAAGGATGAAATAGTGATATGCGACTCTCAGTGGTCCCATAGGCCCAGTGACAATAAGAAAAAATTGGAAAACATCATGGGTGGTTAAACAAAAAATTACCATTATGGAATGAATCCAGAATGTCCAACTTATAAAAGTTGTGGAAAGGTTGGACATATTTCCATTAAATGCTGAAGGGATATGAAAATTCATGGTAATGTGGATGAAGAAAGGAAGGTTCGGATCAATTATCAGCCAAAGGTTCAGTGTTACAACTACAAGGAACAAGGGAATTGTGAAAACAATTTCCATATGCTAAGGGGTGTCGGAGGAAATCAACATCAACATACATGGAAACAAGAAAGGTTGTATGCTATCACTACTACTAAGGTGGAACCAGACAACAATGTGGTGACAAGTACACTAGCTATTCATTAAATAATTTTGAATGTACTATTTTTTCTAGTTCTACACATTCTTCAATATCTTGAATATTTAATAGAAGTATTAAATCAAAACCTAAAAATTTTGAGGACAAGTAAACTGTTAAAACTGTGAATGGGTAAATTATTGCATCCAAGGTTAATAAATCCTCATCTGTTAAAATTTTTGGACTGAACCTCATAGAGAATTTCATTATAATACCTTTAGTGAAGATTGACACTATCCTTGGCATGGATTGGCTATCTTTATACAATTCCAACATCAACTATCAGGAAAGGAAGATCACACTTCACATCTCAAAGCATCCTCCAATTCATTAAAAGTGATAGAAAGAAGATGAATCCCATTTTGAATCATTTTCTTAAGTGTGGATATTTCCCCCTTATGAGAAATCATATATATCCCAAATGATTAAAACTAAAGACAGAATCATGATTGAAGACATGCCCATCATGAGTGATTACACTACTGTATTCTATAAAGAGTTGCATTGCCTTCCACCTGATCGAGATGATGAGTTCTCAATTGAACATATTCTTGGAACCCATCTTATAACAAAGACACATTATAGAATGGCCATCGTAGAGCTAGAAGAGCTAAAGAGGTAGTCAAAAATATTCTAGACAAGGCTTTTTGTCCCCAATGGATTCACTATTGGGTGTGCCGGTCCTCTTGATCCAGAAGAAGGATGGATCAATGCACATCAACATTGATTACAACGAGATCAATAAAATCACTACAAATAAAAATTATCCCCTTCCTCGGATAGATGACCTCTTTGATCAGAATTTTGGTGCATCTTATTTATCTATGGTGGACCTTCGGTTGAGATATCACCTATTAATGGTGAGGAAGATATTCCCATGACTACCTTTTGAATGAGTTGTGGACACTATGAGTTCATAGTGATTCCCTTCAGACTCACTAATGCTCCAACAATTTTCATGGATTTAAGGAATTGAGACTTCAAATATTACATCGATAATTTTTTTATTCTTTATTGATGATATTATGATATACTCCCCGAGCAAATATGAACACGAGGATAACATGAATACCATGTAAAAGGAATTGATAATGAAGAAGATGTATGAAAAGAACATTAAATGTCAGTTCTAGATAGATGTAGTATCATTATTGGGGAATGTTATCACCAGTAAAGGGATATATGTGGACCCTTCCAAGACAAAGGCAATTGAAGAGAGGCCCATGCCAACATCTATAATAGAGATCCGCCAATTTTTGGGTTTAACTATGTACTATCGAGGATTTGTTAATAACTTTTCACAATTTTCAAACGCAATGACCATGATAATATGGAAGAGAGTATTGATTTTCTAGAGATAGGAATGTGAATATTGTTTCAAGGAGTTGAAAAAAGGCTTATCACTATTCTAGTACTCACACTCTGAAAAATTGGAGAACTCATTGTTGTGCATAGTGATGCGTCAAAAAAGGGCATAGGCTATGTGATGATGCAACATAATAAAGTGATAGCCTACACCTCAAGGAAGCTAAAAATCCATGAGAAAAACTACCCATGCATGATATGGAGTGGGCGGTTGAGATCATTGCATTGAAAATCATGAGACATTATCACTATTGGGTGAAGTGTGGGATATATATTAATCACAAGTGTCTCATATAATAATCACATAGAAGGAGAATAATATGAACCATCAAATATCTATAGAGCTCATCTTGGATTATGAATACTAAATCTACTACCATCCAGGTAAGGCAAACAAGTTGGTGGATGCTCTAAGTAGAAATGATCATGCATCTTTTTTAATGATGATAATTCAAAAGGATTCGATATTATTATATTTGTAGAGAATGGATATGGGAATCATTAATGGACTGGCATCATCAATAATTTATCAAATTATAACTCAACCACCCCTCATGTTTAAAAAAATAATTATTAAATAAAGGATGTAGAATATTAGAAGAGGATGAAAGAATTAAAAAATGGAAAATCCTTTGATTTCATGATTGATAGTGACGGAGTGGTAAGATTTTGGTAACAATTATGTGTACCATCTGATTCAGATATAAATATGGATATTTTAAATGATGCACATAACTCGACCTTCTTTGTTCACCTAGGGAGCACAATGATGTATTGAGATCTGCAAGAAAAAATTTGGTTGGACAATATTAAAATGATGATTATTTAATATACATCAAAGTGCATGGTATTTCATCAAGTGAAGGATGAGAGGTAACAGTCTAATTGGATGATGAAACCACAAACCATAGCATCATGGATGTGGTAGAACATTACTATAGAAATTTTCACTGGACATCCATGGGCATCGAAGGAAAACAATGCTTTATGGGTCATTGAATATCGTATTATAAAGACAACTCACTTTATCACAATTTGAGAGGACTTATCATTGGATTTATATTCACAAATTTAAATAAATGAAGTGTTAAGGATACATGGAGTACAACAATATATTGTTTCTGATCATGATATTATATTCTTCTTGATGTTCTGGAAACATCTCTAACATGCACTAAGCACTGAACTGAACTTTAGTACGGCCTATCTTCCTCATACTGATCGCCAATCTAAGTGAACTATTCAGACATTAGATAATATGTTGAGACCATGTTCTATTGAAATCAAAGGTGTATAGGAAAAATATATCCCACTGGTTTAATTATCTTTCAACAATATTTTCAACTCGATAAACCAAATAACACCATAAGAAGACCTTTGTAGGAAAAGCTACAAAACAAAGGCATGTTGGAATGATGTTGGTGAGTGTAAGTAGCTAGGACCTGAAGTGGTCTATGGAATGGTGGTGATGGTAAAACCCATTCATAATCATATCATGGTATCCCAATGTTGATAGAAGGGTTATGTAGATAATTGATGACGAGACCTTCAGTTCAATGTCGGAGACACTGTATTTCTCTGCATATCTACATAGATTATGATCATGAGGTCTAGAAAGAAAGGGAAGTTGTTTCCTAGGTACATCATCTCCTTCTAGATTCTTGATTGTGTTGGGGATGTTTCTTATAGACTAGAACAACCACTTACAATGTTAAAAGTACATGATTTCTTCCAGGAATCTCTTTTAAGGAAGTACATATCATATCCATCACATGTACTCTCTTCAGAGGTGGTATAGTTGGAGGATAATATTTCTTAAGATGAGAAGTAAGTGAAGATCTTGGATTATAGAGAAAATGACCTAGGAAATAAGAATACAGACCTAGTAAATGTACTGTGGAAATACCTAATGTATAACGAGGAAACATGGGGACTGGAGGAGGAAATGATGGAAAAGTACCCGCACCAGTTTATGGCTTAGAATGTGAAACAAAATTTCAAGGGAAAAATTTCATAAGGGGGGGAAAAGTAATGACCCAATGTTTTATCAATGAAAATTAATTTCTTATAAATATGTCATATATTCACATGAAATCACCACACAAAGAACTAATATGTTTTATGTGACCCTTAAACATAAGTTTTTCAATGTTGTGATTAGAATTTCAGAAATCGGGCATACACATTTGTGATTAGTAAGTTATTTCGAGTCTAATATGACCAACAGAGTTTTTGGTGAATAGTAACATACCCATAAAAATACTATTGTTACCCTTATGAATAGATACATACCCTAATGAGTAGTAATATTACATATGACAGTATATAAATAAGATTCATGTTGGATTACGATATACCTATATCTTGGAATAAGAAAATAAATGATTCAAAATTATTATTTTTAAAATAAATAATTATTTTAATTAAATATTTAATTAATAATATTAGAAAGTGTAATTATGAAAAATGTAATTCATTTGTGGATTCTCCATCTTGAAAAATGGTTAGGGTAATTTTTTCGTATTTTTATGAAAAACATTGATTTTTATTGAATAGTAAAATATATTAATCTTCCAAATAAATACCATATAATTTTAATCATCTTGTCATAACATCATAAATTATGTAAGCACCTAAATCATGATGTTAAATGAATTTATTACTATTCTTGTTCATTTAATCATCACTCTTTGTTTTCATATGAAAAAAATAAACTAATTCTTAAAATATTATGACAATTCTCCTCTCCTCCACTTTAAATACCACCCATCATTGCCTCTTCCCTTCACTCCGTAAAATCCTTGTGGATTTCCTATATTCTGCCCAAATCACTCCTCAAGATCCTCCCCCACGTCTAATAGTCCCAAGTATCTTCAAAACTCCAAATCGTCTCCCCTTAGAATGCTGTCAAAAAATATATATTCAAGAGATATATTACTCTTTTTCATTTCATTCTTTTTCAATTCAAGGTCATTTGTTTTATTTTATATCCTTACCTCACCTAAATCAAATTCAATGAAAAATCCACTACCTTACTTGTAATAGATTTTTTATGATAATGGGATAACTTATTATCATCTATCCTTTACTCTTCTTTTATTTTAGTAGGATAGACAATATCCAAGATGTGTTAATTTTCCACATTCATGGATGATGGGTTTTCAATTTCAGTTATTGTCCTCAATTCTATTCATGAAACCATTTTCATGGATAAAAGAGACCATAATATATGTATTATATCCAATATATAGTTTTGTAATAATTTTTTAACCATGGTTTTCTTTTATAAAACAAAAGATGTCCATTGTTGTGAAAAAACCGCCAATTAACCCAAAAAGATGTAAGTAATGTTTTACAAAATGATTCAAACTCAATCCAGTAACCAAACTAAATATTTAACAATTAATCCTTCAAGATGTTCAGTAATAAAATACAACTTCTATTCTAGGTGAAAACTATCATCATACATGTTTATCTGAACATGTACCGATTATTAAAACCAAGGAAACAAACTGACCCGAACAATGAACTTGATCCATATAACCAATAAAAAGGTCTAGAATGAACTGTAAAAGGTTATACTAAATCAATATAATATAGAATATTTTATAAAATTATTAATTAATAATTTTAATTTTCTAATCAGGTAATTAATTACAAGTGCACAACACCATCAGATTTATGGAAAGAGATCCTCTCCATTTCACTTTTAGTCTAGAATGTTCTCTTTTCTATGCCATTTTATGTGTAATACCTAATGATTGGGAATGATTTTTCATATCTCCATTACGTCCATCATGATTTATAAGTGGTGATAATCCCATTTCTATCTCATGAATCCCTCTTAAGTACACCATATACCATGCCGATAATCCATATAGAATTCTACCCCACCACACTTTATTCCTTTGGCATTCTCTATTGTTCATTTTACCAAAATGATGTTTTCTTTTCATCTTATTTGAAACTTCTACATTCTATTTATATACTTCAAACTCATGTTTGAAGATCCATCCCCCATTCTATCTTAGGGATATACATTCTTTAAGTAAATATGTCCTCGATACTTCCCAATAAGCAAACTCATTTTAAGGGAACTTCTGATAATTTTAACCTATTTCATGTGCACTATATCCTCTTTCTTAAGTCTTCACTGTCATAAAAAAATCATTATTTTGAAATACTTCCATATTAACTTCCGGTTTTATATAAAATATTTTTCCCTTTCATATTTTGAATAGACTATAGTATTTTCTTAAAAATAGCACAAAGATTATTTAATGCTAACATTTTACAAATTCATTTATTATTTTTTGTCACCACTGTTTAACATCATATACCATGATATAATCATATTTTACCTTACTAATGCCCATGTATGTTATAATTCACTTCATTCATTGACACATTCATGATACTCCCATTAGTTATGCATTATGTCATGATTGTGGTACCAAATTATTTCCATGGTTAAACCTTATGTTTATATAAGATTGACTATGTATGATTCTTTATATAAAAAACAAATTAATGAAATATAAGATGGCTGCTTCAAGATAGAAATCCAATTCCTTGGGTATAGTCTGGTCTCAGTAGAAGTTATGGGTGACGGTCTTGGAGGTTGGGCTTGACTTGTGGTACTATGTGCAACGGTCAGAGAAACTAGCCTTTGTTTGGGCTATTATAGGAAATAGTCTTGGAAGTATTTCTTCACATGTAATAAATACATGTCTTATTGTTATATATCATGTTTATTATTCCATGTAAAATGATCCCTTGTTTATATGTTATGATTTCATATGTTTTTTGATTTTATATATCAATATGTCATGCCTTCTTACCCATGTCCTTATGCTATGTTCTCTTTATTATTCTCATACTGGGATTTTAGCACATCCCTTTTTTCATGATATTCCTAGGTTATCCTATGCCGATGTATGAGAACAATAGAAGATAGGAGAAAATTATAGATATTAAATAAAATGTTGTTTTTATAATGTTTGATTTTTTACCTAGTCTTCCACGACACTATACGTTATGATCCTTGGATTGTAATCTGGTGTCTAATTATGCTTAAAATCATCTAATGTTATATGTAAAGGGTTAGGGGCTTTTATACTGATTACATCCCATATCCCCTCAAAGGGTTACATTCCTTAAGACAAAATACAAGGTAGTCTCAAATGCCTATGACCGGAAAAGGGCCTCTATTTTTCTCTCTCTCATGAAATAGATTCCCATCAATATGAACTATGTATATTTTGATTCCCATTTTAAATAGGATAAGTTGGATTCCTCATCAAGGTCTGAGTTTGATATTTATTTCCTCAATACATGATATTAAGCTGAATGGATGGGTCCAGTCACATAACCTTAAACAATTCCAAATAAACAATGTCAATTTCGATTCCTAATATTAATAGGGTATGTATAATTCCCCATATATGTTCAATCCCACCTCAAAGAAATCAACTTCCACCATAAGAAATTATAAGATTCATAGTACTTGAACATGGCCAAAACCCAATGCATCACAACTAAATAAGATAGATATAGAGAACCAGTTATATAAATTCTATTGTTACTATTGATACATGTTAATAATAATGTAATTGACACATTTTTAACCGGGCCTAAATTAGGTTTTGGAAAGGATATCAAAAAAAACTTATATCTATAATATATTCTAAGAGTAGAAAACAATCCCCCCTGGGTTTTATGATCCCAACCTCTTATCCTCTCGAGCATTGTGAGATCCTAAGAACCATTGGGAGTGAAACCCAAAAGACCACATGCCACTCGAAATCAGTTTCATACCCATTTATGGATAAGGTCACTATTGAGAGTTTGAAGTGGATACTAATTGAATGGATATCCCAATGATATTGACTTTGTGATGCATAAAACACCCACTATGAAAAAATTGGGCACAATCCCACCCATCTGCAAATCTCGATGAATCATTTATGTATCAAAGATCCCTATAAATGAGTTTCTTTTTCTTTTTGATATTATCATTAACATTATTAGACATAATTAATCCATTCAATGGGTTCTGTTTAAGATGTGGTGCAACTAAAACACCATAATATATATTGAAAATTATTAGTTCCTTATTTAAATCTTTTCAATATTTCTCATTTCAGACAATAATGAATATATAATCATCTATTTGGAAGAAATATTCATGGATTTCACTAAATGAAACAAATATATTAGATTAAAGGGAAAAAAACTATTTTTTATTCTTTTACCCACAATGTTGAGTTCCATCAAAAGCTTTCGTGACATACAAGGCCGAGTTTTACCAAAATTCAATACAATATTAATATTAATATTAAAAAAATTTATAGTTACTACATAACCATTGAAATAGATGTTGTGAAATAGTTTAACTAAATTATTAAAATAATTTATATACATGTATATATAATTAGTTATTTCAATATCAATTAATTATAATTCTAAATAAAAACCATTTGAATTTAAAGGATATGTTTTTCTGGAAAAAATATTTTTATTCCCAAAGTTTATTTTTATCAAAATAAACTAGAATAATGACTATTAGTGATATATATTAATAAAATTTAAATAATATGAATCAAATTAATTTATTTTAAATTCATTCAATAAGATTGATAGACATAATTTAAATACAAATCAAATTTTACACATAAAATCGGAATTTTTCTAAAAATTATTTTTACCGTTTGTAATGGTCCACCTATATAACATCTATATTTTAAATTTTTTTAAAAAATATTATCAATTTTTTTATATAATTATTTAATAATTTACTATGGGTGACTATTTGGTATTTTCATGACAACTTTCACTTCTTTTTTAAAAGAAAAAATATTAAATTTAAATTGAAAATGGAATTTCATTATAATATATTTATGCAGTGAAAATATATTTTTAGTTGATTATAATGTTTATTAGGATAGATTATAAATATATTAATAAAATTTATTTCATTTTAATAATTTTATGTAGTTATAGGAAATAAAAAGATTATACAATTTTGAACATTTTCACTTTAAAATCTCATTGTGTCATCCCAACTACTAGTTTAAATTTCAATTAAATTATTACACTTATGTGTCTATAGTTTGAAAATATATATTCCATATTTGGAATTATAATAATTTATAACATATAGTATGGTCAACTAAGTTTTTTTTCAAATTATATTTGTGAATGTAATTAACAGTAATTATATATATTCAAGTAAAAATTAGTTTACTTACTGGCTAAACATTAAATTTGGTTGCCAGATATCTTACACACAAGTCAAAAATATATTGGACGACAATATTTAGAAAATATACTCCATTGGGAAAAAATTGTTTAATTTCTCGAGTCTCATTATTCATGTACGATCTCTTATCAGTGTTTTTCTTTTTTTATTTACAAGAATTCCACTCTTTCTCCACTATAAAAGGGATTTGAACTCACTAATTTCATTACACCTCTCAATACATTTTTCTCATCCAATCCATAATTAAAATAGCTTCCAATATCCTTACTATAAATAGAGAATCCTCACTCTGGGTAAAAATCCATCCAAGGAATCACAATTGTCAAAACCAAAATGAGTTACCCAACAAAAATGATGTTAGGCAATCATGAGATAAAAATAAGACATAAGGTAAGGGAATTTCATCTCACTTTTTTTATCTGTGATATAACATCCATATTAAAAACTCTCTTTTTAATGCTAGATATACAAAAAAAATATATTTTATATCATGAATTTACTTTACTTCATGATATTAAAATTATAATTGAATTTATTTTTTCATGGGTCTTCTGATTCAATAGTTACTCTAGTAGTTGGGGTATTTCTAGTATCACATTTTTTTATTCAATACATATTCCATATTAACTAGTCATTTTGTTTTTGTGGGTTTTTACTACCCTTGAATGTATTCATGGGTTATTATCCTTGAAATTATGTGTATTTACATATCCATATGATGTTCTATCATTCATGGGGATTATGGGTCAAAAGATACCAAATTGTTAAAGAAATTTTGTCACAATTTTTATTATTTGAGACACATTCCATGTTATTCACCTATATTACACTATGAGTTATATATTCCACCCTTTGACATGTTATATCATGAATTTTATTTCATGATACTGAACTCTTCTTGTAAGGTTATTCTGTCACATGAATTATGATTCAAATTTTCTAAAGTGGTAAGAGTATATTTCTCCTATCTCATCATTTTACAAGATTATATATGATTATTCATATGTTTATAAAATATTATAATCCATCTATCAGGAAACCTCATTAATTTCTTTATCTATTTTTATTCATAATAATTTAATATAATAGTATAACTTTTATACCCTTTGGTACTTAATATTTTTATGATAATTTTTTTGTAAAGATATTACATTATTTCTCTATTTGGATTGAAATATGAGTTCATTAAAAATAGTATTCCAAAAAAATGATTTCTAAATATTTTTAAATGATATATTAATCATAATTTCATGGAAATGAATTTTATATTTTTTTATGTTTTAAATATTTTTTAAAATTATTTTCATGGATTTAAATATATGATTCAATGGTTACATTCAAATAAAATGGTTTTCAAAAGTATTTATGTTTTAAAATGTGCTTTTAAAAGAAAAAATTATATTTTACCGAAGAAATGTTTTGAAAGAACCATTCCAAATTATTTTCTAACCAAGATTAAAAAGTTTGAAATAATTTATACTTTAATAGGGATATGATCCAAGGACAAAACTCTTATTATTATTTTTATTGGTTTATGTATTAATTAACATGTTCTTTATAGAAGACATTTATTTTTCCCAATATAATCATGATCATAAGTAATTTTTATGAATTACATTCAATTTCTATGGTTTAATCATGTTATAAAGATTATAGATAATTTTTATAATGATATAAATTCTTTTTCACTTAATTGACGTTGTGTTTCAAGGACATTTCATATAAGATGGGTTGTCCAAGATAGCGCTGGATATTCCTGTTATAGCATATATGATTGGGTGGACCATATTTCATTATATAAGCCCATTCTAGGATATATAGTTGGATTTCCCATAGATAATTGTACAATTCCATTATAGCTTATATGATGGGGTGGCCTAGACAACTCTAGGTAATCATGTAAAAGATTGTATGATGGGGTAGACCATATAATTCAAATAAAGCACATTATAGATTATATTATGGTGTGTCCTAGATAGTGATGGGGAGCCTGTTATATCATATATAATGGGGTGTCCCAAATAGTTATGGATTGAAACATTATAATTTAATAATCGGGAGTCATATATAACAATCCAATGTATTGGGTAATGAATGATTTTTGATAATATAATGATTGGAAAAAAATTTAAAGATTGATCAATTATGAGATGAAGGTGTATCTTGGACCGTAATAATAAAATGGTTTGGACTAGGGAGGATGGTTTGATCGCTTAGTAGGTGTAGCCCCATGACGTTCCCTTACATGTTTTTGTAATGAAATTTGACATACTGGGAATAATTATACATGCATAAGTGTATACCACAAATTAAATGTATTATTACTATATTATGTTATCATTGTTTATTCAATAGATTACCTTATTATTAATTCATTATGAAATTAAAATCTCTATGTCATGAATCTTGATTATGATTTTTAATATGAATGGTATCACCTTATAATTATACGATAATGTTCTCATTCCCTTATGCTAACATTGTCTTAAATAAATCACATTTTTAGCATTACTATGCATTTGATTTCACACATTTCTTATGTTTCCTTTACCTAGTTTAAGAAGATTGGTTTTAATTAAGAATACAAAATGGGAAGATGTTTAATGAGGATTTTTATGTTACTTTTAATTATAGATGTTTATGTTTTCTTGTTTTCAAATACAGTACACTATTATGGTGCTCGAGCATGTCCTTTTTTGTTAGATGGATATACATGAAAATTTATGTAATATCCATCTATGTAACTAATAAGTCATTATAGTTGTTATCAATCGAATGGTTTAGTCACCCATTGGAAAATAATTTCAGAAAACATTTGTGAGATCAATAGGGATATCTCTAAGGATAAATATAGTAATGTATCTAAGGATAAGCCTATGGTGTCAATGATTTAAAAGAAGGTGTCATTATTTATACATCATATATGAATGTTTTCGTTATTATTTGATTTTATTTTACGATAAGTGTTTCTCACATTATGCTTTCCTGTATTAGTAAATATTGGGAACTGGGAAAAAGTCTACTAACACTGAATTTTCTTGATGTGGAATGTGTGGAAATTATGAAAATTATCATTCTAAGAGGAAATATCATGATGATAACTAAGAATGTTGTAAGAGTATTTGTTATACTGTGGAAGATAATGAGATCTCAATGACATGTAAAAGTTATAAAATTTTCAATCAATATTATATAAATTAAATATAAGAATCATGATTAAATTGAGGTTATGGAACCTTATGAAATGATTCAAATTAAACACTACAAGAAAGGGGCACTAATGAATAATACAATGAAGCCTATGTAATGGTTTAAGAATAAAGATGGATTATTGGAGTGTAACTGAATTATAATTAATGAATCATGTTATATGAATCCTCAAGTATATGTTTTCCATTATGGAATTTCAAAAAATATCATTAGTGGTGATTATAACATAGAAAAGTGATTTAATGGAAATGTGTTACATTTTTATGGGATGGAAACCATTAATGTATTCTTAATGTTGAGAAAATATTGTTTAACAGGGATAGAGAGATTATTGATTTTGAAAATATAAATTAGATTATATCTATGACCACATCGTAGATAAATGAAATTTTGAGAAATTTCTTTATGCTATCCTTGATGGAGTTTATGATATTTATTGATTTAAGGAAAATGTCCAATAATATTTTGGTTAAGAAATTATCAATGTTTTAAATAAGGTTTAATTGTAATTTAGATTATGAATCATTTTTTTTGATAATAAAGAAGAAGTTATTCACAAGATTGGTATGAGAAAAAAAGATTTGCATTATGGTATATGGGGGACCGATATTTTTTTAATTTTGAAATATTTCGTGACTTTATTTCTAATTTTTTGAATTTATAGATTTCATAAGGGATAAAATGATACCCATTTATGGAATGATTAAATTAAACATTAGGTGTGTTTTTATAGATTAATGTATTATCTCACGGTATTGTGATTTATAAAAATTGGATATTTTATTATAACCATCGTGTATGGATGATACCTAATTATATATAGAATGACATACAGTTATATCAATGGGACTTATGATCCATTATTTCCTGAGTAATTAAAAAACCACCTTCAATTCCATGGAGAAACAATTGATGTATAAATGGAGAAATGCACCTTTGAATGGATAGATTATGAATATGTAAAGAAATGAAATCATTGAGTTATGAATCCTTGTTGTTTTTTAGAGTAAAATAAATATTCATTTCTAGGAAAAAGAAATTGAAAATGATTTAATCTAATACCATCATTTCTGTTGAATAGATGGTCATATAATTGATCATCTCTTTATGTTTTTTATGATTTTATCATTCCATTGACCATTCAGTTTAATTTGATCAGTGATGTTTATCACTCCCTATAGCAATATGAGATTGTCATTGATGTTCAATTTTCACATACCACCAATTTTCACTAACATGGAAACATAGTTATGAGTATCATTGGGAAACCATTATGGTTCTAGCATAACCCTATTAAAGAATAATTTATTATTAATTTTTATGACAAGGTTTTATATGAATGTAACATTCAACTGTTAAGCCTTTGATATCCTAGATGAATTTAGAAGCTGAAATTCATTTTAGGGGGATAGAATGTAACACTGTTATATTTTGTGAAGTATTCCATATCCAAACTAATTTAATTTTTTGATATAATGTATTTCACAAAACATTGATTATATCTTGTTTTATATGAAATCATTTTGTTTGTATTGCACTACACACAACTCATAGAATATATTGTCATAAAAATAACACTATCATTTTATTTTTTACACATAATGTCATGTTCCTTCAATAGCATGTGTTACACATAAGAATGAGTTTTACCAGACTACAATAACATATAATTATTTTTATTAAAATATATTTTATATTTAACACATTTCCATTAGAATGGATGTTACGAATACAACTATTTTTATTTCAAACACGGTTTATATATGTTTATATCAAATACTTATAAATTAATACCAAATAAAATTGAATAAAATGGATGTGTTTTTATAAAAAAATACTTTATTTCCACAATAAATTATTATCATATTAAATTAATCTATTCTATATTAGGGATATTTTATAATAAAATTTATATATTATAAAATAATGCATTTTTTTAAAATTCATTCAACATGTTTTGATAGGAATAAAATAATAATAAATATATTTTTGGGATATGATTATATTTTTCTAAATATTAATTTTATCACATTTTAATGGTCCACCTACCTAAAATCTATTATTTAAATATATTATAAATTTAATTTTTCAAAATAAAAAACATTTTGTAAATATTAATTTTAGAACATAATTTTTGTGAGTTTTTTTTAAATTTTCTGAGAAGTTTTGTTTTTCGATAAATAGTGAAATAAGTGAATTTTAATTGAAAAAACACTGTATCTAATTAATTTCTATATTTTAATTGCATATTCATATTTTAAAAGTGTATTTAGATTTTTAATACATATTTTAATCAAATTTATGTCATTAAGATCAATTTCAAATTGAAATTGATTATAAAAAATTTAATATGTTTTAATATTTTCATGGTAAAAACTCATTGTCTCATCCCAATTGTGGAGTAAATTTTAATTCATCTTCATTGAATTTTATTTTTATAATTTGGAAGATGGATTAATTTTTTTTGAAAAAATACAATTTATAATTTATATTATGTCTATTTTTAAATAGTATATTACTAATATAATGTAAAATTAATAATAGTGAATATGGTAGAAATTAGAGTACATAGTGGTTGAACTATATAATAAGAATCAAAATATAATAGAATCATATCAAAAATCCATTATCCTAGAATATAAATACTACATAAATCCTTGAATAATATATTTTTTATTATTTGTGGAAGAGGATGAAACTAATACTTTTCAATAGTTTTTTTTCTTTTGTTATTTACAAGAATCTCTCTCCTCATCCACAATAAATGTGAACTCACCCCCTCACCAATACACACATTTCAAGGTCTTTGGCTCATCAATCCTCTATATAATTAAGATCCCAATAGAATATTCTCAAAATTGATGCCACACTATGGGAATAAATAATGATGATATGGTTGTTATGGAAATCTGAATTTATTTCACTCATTGGATATAATTATATGTTCTTTCAAAACATGATTTCGATAAAATGGGTTTATAATGTTCTTAAATGATATTTTATGTCCATTTCTATGGAAAAAGATTTTTAAAAAGTTATATAATTTAAAAATTAATTTCAATTATTTTATAATTTTATTTTATAAGTTTCAAATAATACATTCAATGAAAATGGTTTTCAAAATGTTCTACGTTTTAATTATAATTTTACAAATTTGAATGGTTATTTTCATCAAATAAATTTATGATATACTTTAAAAATTATTTTCATCTGTGATGACATAATTAAATAGAGTTTATTCATTACTCTGGATATGATCCACGATCCCTTTTCTAATTCTTTCAATGAATGTATTATGTTTAAAATGATATGTTGTTTATGAAAATAATTTCATTTCACAAGGATAATCATGATTATATGAAATTGACATGATACAAATTTATTTAACATGGGATAATCTTGTTATAAATTTTAAAATGTTTTTTATGGTGATATGAAATCTCATTATTAAAATATTTATGTTGTGGTTCATGGAAGTTGATTATACAATTGGGTGGACCACATATCATCTGATAATCCTGTTATTGCATATATGATGGGGTGGAATGGATAGAACAATGTAAGACTATTGTAACATATATGAAACTGTTTCACAGATTGATCTTGGTAAGACTATTATATCTTATATAGTGGAATGTAATATAATGTTCATGTTAATCCCATAATAATTTATATAATGGAGTGGCCCAAATAGTGTTGGGTATGTCCATTTTAGCATATCTGATTGGGTGGACCAGATTATTTCAGGTAACCATATTGTTGCTAATATGATGGCGTGGCCCATATATTTATAGGTAATTCCATTATAGACAATACTACATGGTGGCCAAGAAATATCTCCAATGCATTGGGAAAATATTTATACATCATAATATAATTTTCAGAACATGTCAATGGACTGATCCACTATAGATATTAGGTGCAACCTGATCCTCTTTAAGAAAGGGACACAATTTGGGAGAGTGTCATATCTAGACTAGTAGGTTTATCCCCATGAAATTCCCTAATATGTTTTTTCATTGAGCCTTGTATTATAGGGAATTATTTTACATGCTTATGTGTATGCCACAAATTCCATGTCATATTCCTATGCTGTGCATTCATGGATTATGGAATAGATTACATTATGATTAATTTCTTATAAAAAACAAATCATTATTCTATGAATCTTGATTATGATATTTCATATTAAGCGTATGATATTATAATGACAAGATCATGTTCTCGGAAACTAATTATCACATTATACTCACTTTTCACTGGGGAAACCATTATTGAGAATCTGATCTCACCCCTTTCTTATGTTTCCATTCTCCTTGTCCGGAAGGATTTATTTAGGTAGGATTACCAAATTTAATATCATTGAAGGATATCTTGAATATATTGCACCAATATTGATGATTATGTTCCCATGATTCCAAAGTCACTAAACTATTAATGTCCATAGGCTTGTACTTTTGTAATGTGATGAATATTCATCTATAATTATTTAATATACATGTATAATTATACATATTTCAATTGAAACATCCTTATAATTGTGAGAAATTAAAGAATAATGTTCAATACTTCTGTAAAAAAGGGTTTTATTTATTTATAAGAAACTAATTATATATAAATAGTGTTGAATTCTTATCTTGATGTAGTGTTAGGATATGATACTGCCTATGAGGTTTCCTAGGGAGTCTTTAAGTGGGGATGCAGAACAATAAAAGAAAATTTGTTTAAATTTTTGGATATTCAATAGTATTTATAATTACCATAGTGATTAATAGTATATTTATTATTGTTAATAGATCCATATTTTTTATTGGAGAAACATGTGGTCAAATTAAAAGGTACATGTCCATATTAGATCTGCATATAAAAAATGGTATCAGATATAACACCCACGCTAATGTGTAGATGCACTAATTGGGTTTGTGTTTTGGTTACCCCAATAAGGTCATCATGATTTTAAGCTAGGGGGTGTAACACCCTTGGAAAAGTGAGGCATAAAATAATAAATGTTTATTCCCATCTCAACAATGTGGACAATTATTTTTGAGATGCAAACTAATTAGAAATCCATAGTTAATAATTCATTTTATAAAGTAGGGTAAACTAAGTTAACTTATTATAATTTTTTCTAGAGTGTGTGAGAGGGAATAAAAATGATGTTCAATTAACATGTTATTTTATTGGGAAAATCAATTTCTCTTATAACTGTCCATGGTTTGTGAGATCATGTGGTGTAATGGGATGGAATAAAATGTATCCTAAGAAACCCATTTGGTCAGATGATAATTTTCATGGCTAGGAGGCCTGGTTGTGAAATTGGTGGGTGGATAGCATTTAAGGGAAAGAATAGTATAGTTTTTTGGGGGTTGGTTTTAGGGGTTAGGTTTAGATTTGATAGTTTCTTGATGATTGGTTTAGTTTATGATAGTTTGAGGGGCTAGAGGTTTTTATTTGGAGCTCAGGATTAGGCTATATGAAATATGATTAGGGGTTAGGTTTTGGGCCTATGTCATTAGGGTTTAAGAGTTTTGTTTAGGATGATGGAAGGTTTATGGGATATGACTTGGATCACGGTGGGTTTAGCCTATTGGGTAAGTATATGGGTTATTTTTTAGGTGTTATGATTTATTTTTATGGTGTATGTGTCAATTTATGTTAGGAGAAGATTTTGGTTAGGTTTATAGCTGATTTAATGTTTAAGGGTATTATTTTTATTTTAAGGTTGAGGTGTTGATTTTTGTTTAGCGTTAATGTTTGGTAAGATGGTTTGGTTTTAAGGGTTACGTTATTGTTTTATGTTGTTCCTCTTGATATAGGTTGCAGAATAGTGTTTATATTTATGATAAAGGGAGGGGATATATATTTTAGGTGTGGGATGGTAGTGGTGGTTAAATTTAGGCTTGGGGTAGTTTTTTAGGGCATAAGATTCAATTTTTTAAGGTTTAGGTTTTGGGGGTGGGGAAGGGTTAGATGTTGGGTTTTAGTTTTAGAGATTATGTGTCTATTTTGGTTGTAGGAGGGGTATTATTATAGAGAATTGGGATTTAGGTGTTAGGATAAGGATTCTGGTTGGTTTAGGGGTGTGATTTAAGAATGGTGTAGGTTTAGAATGCAGTAGTTTAGTGGTTAGGTTATTATTTTATTTTGTAAATTTCAAATTTTTTTTTATTTGGTTGGGGTTAGGGATTTACATAGTATGTGATTAGGTTTCGACTTTAGTTTGTAGATATTGATTTTAGATATGGGAAAGGGGGTTGTTTTAGGAATGATGATTAGGATTTGGGGGTTATATTTTTCATTTTGAGTGAAGGTGTTGATTGAGGATATGGGGGTTGGGGCGAGGTTTAGACTATATTATTATATTTTTTATGTTTTGTTTAAAATAGAGTGGGGTGTTAATTTTTGGATTGTGGTAGGTTTATGATAGATGGTAGGATTTAAGATTGTGGTGGTTGTTAAGATTAAGTTGGTTGCATGTTGTTCTTTTAGGGTATTTGTTCATCTTTTAGGGGGTCAGTTTCAATTTATGTTACATATAAAGATTCTACGGGGGTTATCTTTTATTATTATTTTTTATGTTTTTATTTTTTATAAATGGGTAATGTTTATGATAGAGTATTAGGGTTTTTTAAGGGTATGTTTTATATCATGTGGTCTGGTTTAATGTGTTGTGTTTAAGGCGGGGGTAGATTTGGAATTAGGGAATTATTAAGGGTATGGTTTTAGGATTTTGGATTTAGTTTTATGGTTTATGCATCAATTAAGGTGATTTTATTATGGTGGGGTAGAGTTTATCAATAGTATGAGGTAATAAGTTTAGGGGATACGTAGTATTTTTAGGGTGATTGTGATGATTTAG
Source organism: Viscum album (assembly GCA_963277665.1). NCBI lineage: Eukaryota > Viridiplantae > Streptophyta > Magnoliopsida > Santalales > Viscaceae > Viscum > Viscum album. Next base: position 1,802,589,210 of record OY728164.1, read on the forward strand.
GTTAGGTGTTTGGGGTTAGTATTAGCATAGAGGATTGGATTTTAGGTTTTGGGATTATGTTGGGTATGTCATAAGATAGGTGGTATTTTTAGATTTTTGGTTTTAGTCTTTTTGTGTAAATGTAAATTCTTGAATATATAGGGTTTTGGGTTTGAGGTTTCATTTTTTACTTTTAGGTTGTCTGTGTCAATTTTTTTTAATGATTATAGGGTTTAGGTTTTGGAATAAAGTGTTTGGTTTTTTGTTTAGGATTTATTTTCATGGTGTCGTATTCAATTTTGGTTAGGGAGTCATATGTTACGTTTGAACTACAGGGCTGAGTTTTATTGGTTAGGATTGTGATGGTTGTGATGGGAGGGTGTTACGTTTGGGAAAGGTGTAGGATTAGTAAAGTGATTAGTTCATGGATAGGTGATAATTTTTATGTGTTAATAATTATTTTTAGGTTTTTCTATTACAATGTATGTGTTAATTTATGGTAGTGTTAATGGGTTATTATTATGTTTTAGGGTTAGGTATTAGTTTATTGGATTTGGGTGTAGCTATTTATTTATGTTAAGGGGTTCTATGATTTTTATTTATATTGTAGAGTTAAGTTTAAGATATGGTCTGAAAAGGTTTTTGATTTATATTTACATAGTATGTGTCAATTTTGATTAATATTAGGTTGGTCTAGGGGTTTATGTTTTTGTTTTTGGGTGTATGTGTTGATTTATTTTAGAGGGGTTGGGTATTGGTTTAGGGTAGAGGGTAAGGTTTTAGGAATTCTCTTTTGGGGTTTGGTTTTTATTTAATGGTGATGTTGTCAATTTTGGTTAGGTTAGAGGTTATTATTGGTCTACAATGTTAGGTTTTATGTGATTTATTTAGGTATAGGGCACATGGTGTTATGTTTAATGTTAAGGTGCCAATTTAGGTTCGTGTTGTTTGAGGGGAGGTTTAGGGTAGAGTATTAGGTTTTAGGTGATAGGTTTAGGGTAGGAATAGAGTGGGGTGGGGGTTATTTTGAGGAAAGGGAGTTATGTTTAGGTTTGGGTTAGGTTAGTCATAGGGTTTGTTTTTTCAAAGATGTAAATTTATACTATGAGGTTAAATTGTAGGTGTTATGTTTCATTGTTAGGTTTGATTTTATATTGGTGGATTAAAATTTTGACAGGGTTTAAGTTATGAATATTGTAATATGTTTTAGTAGTTAGGTTTTCGTTTTGGGTAGTGGTTATGTTTAGGAATCCGTTGGGGGTTAGGTTTAAGATAGTTCTATTGTCACTATGTTTAAGAATTGGGAAGTTGGGGTGGGTTTTATGTTTCATCGTATGGTTTATGATTAAGTGTAGGGTTTCAGTTTATATGGGGTTGTTAGTTTTAGGCTTGTGGGTTTGATTAGGTTTTTGGGGTGTATTATTTAATTCAGGGATTTATTTTTTTGGTGTAGGTGGCAATTTTAGTTGTATTTAGTTTTAGTAGAGATTGATAGGTTTTGGAGAAAATGTTTGGTTGTTATTATTATGATGATTAAGGTTGGCGTTAAGTTTATAGGTTTGGTTTAGGCTCGAAATTGGGTCTACATTAGGTGGGTTGATATGAAATTTGGTTTATAGGGTTATATTTAGTATGATTTGGGTGGGGGATAGTTTTAGGATTTGATATGTTGTAGGTTTGGTTTTTTATTTGAATAACTTTTTAGGTGGTTTGTTTAGTGTGGGGGTTACTGGTGATTCACATTATATAAGGGGTTTGGTTTTATGGATAATATATCGGGGTAAGGTTTCATTTTCTAGAAGAAAGTATCAATTGAGGATAGTATTTTGATTGGTTTTTGGTTTAGATATGTTGTTTGGCCCCGGATATGGACAATGTTTTGGGGTTAGATTTAGTGGTTAGCCTTTAGATTTAGGGAAAAGGTATTAATTTAGTCTATGGAAAATCATTCATGGATTTGGATTATTTTTTCATGGTAGGGGTAAGATATTAATTTTAGGGTTTGACAATGATTAATATTTGGGGCTTAAGAGTTATGTTTATACTATAGGGTTAGGTTTTACGGTTTGAATTTTTAATGTGTGGGGGTGTTGTTTATGGTTGGGATCAATGTAAATGGTTATGCATTAGGTGTTTGGTATAGGTCGGAGGCATACTATAGGTTCGATTTAACAAATGGTTTAGATTTATGGTCCATGTTTTATATTTAGTTTTTATTTTTAAATTTATGTGTGAATTAGTTATTTGTGTGGGGTTTAGGGGGTTTGTTTAAGATATAGGGTTAGGTTTCTAGTTTATGATATGGGTTACTCAAGGATAGTATTAGCATATGGGTTGTTTAGGCATTCCATTTTTAGAGTTTTGTTTTAGGGATTAGGATTTAGTTTTAGTCATTATATGTCTGTTTATGTTAGAATTATTTTTTGGGGTTATCATTTAGGTTTAATTTAACGGGTGTGGTTTTTGGGGTTAGGGGTAAGGATTGGGATGGAGTATTTTTCATTCATCATATAAAAGGGATAGGTTTTTTTAAATTATGTATGTGTCAATTTATGTTAAGATTTAGAATAAGATCATTGAAGGTTAGGTAAAGTTCAAATGCATTGGTTTTTGATGTTAGGGTAGGTCTTCGTGGTTTCTAGTGGTTAGTTTTAGGAAAGGGGTTTCCAATGATTAGATTTCATCGAGGGTTTATTTTGGGTTGGGATTTAGGTATTCGGATTTGAAGATAAGTAATATTTGGAGTATTTTGTTTTCAATCAGAGTTAGTATTATGATGGGGGTTTCATTGTGATTGGTTTGGGTTAGGGATAGGTTTATGAGATAGGTTTTAGGAAATTAGTATAGAGGTTAGATTTTTGTTATAGTGTTTGTTTTTTGTTTTATATTGGAATAGGTAAGTGGTATATGTGTTAATATTAATATTCGGTATAGGATTATGTTGAGGTTTTGGATATTAGTGAAAAGATTTTAGGTGTACGTCTTTATTTGGGTTAATATTATGTTTGTGGGTTACAGGTTTTGTTCAAACTAGAGGTTTTGGTTTTATGGGATAGTAGTAAGGAATAGGCTAGGTTTTTGGGTATTTGTAGTCTATTGGGATATATGATGGTTTAGTCTAGAATATTTGTATTTAAGGTTTATAGATATGGATTATTTATGGGTGGGGTTTATGTTTAATATAAGGTGTTAGGTTTCGGAATGGGATTTAAGATTCATGAGTTATGTCTTTGTTTTTTTGGGGTGGGGGTAGGTTTAGCCTAGGGGAGTAGTGTGTTGATGAAGATAGGTGGGGTTGATAGGGGTTTGGTATAATATTTTGGGTATATTCAAAACATGTATTTTTCTTTGGGATTAATTTTTTTGGGTGAGTTCATATTACATTAGTATTAGAGTTTGAGTCTAGGAGTATGTTCTTATGTTTAACTAGGGGTTTGTTTTTATGGATTATTTTTTCAGTTAGTTGTTCTATTTTATTTTTTTCATTTATGTGTACATTTAAAAAAGGATAATTTGGGGTCTATGTATTTTTTGTAAGGATTTGGGTTGTGTTCATTTTTGGTGATAGGATTTACAGATTAGGTTTCATAGGTGGTGGGAATTGGATTAGTGGTTTGGTTAGTGTTAGGGTTATTTTTTGGTAATGGTTAGGTTTAGGATTCAGATTAGGTTTAGGGGATTAATTATACATTTATGGTTTTTTTTGTCAATGTTGGTTAGGATTTGTTGGGGTTATGGAATTAGGTTAATGGTTTGGTGTAGGTTTAGGATAAGGGTTTATGTATGTTGCGTGAGGGGGTAAGATAAGGGTCAGGATTAATTTTGAGGATATGATTATGTTGGGGTACAATTTTGGTGATTTATTTTAGTTTTAGGGTGTAGGATTCTATTTAGTTAAGGGTTATGTTAGGAGTAATGTAGTTAGGTTATGGTGGGGGTACAAGGGGTTCAGATTCGGCTTGATGGGTAGGTTTAGTATGAAGGATAGTATGAGTGGTTTTGATTTTAAGTGACTTATTTTTTTTATGTATAGGATTTGGTGGATGTTAACATTGGGATGGGGGGAGTTGTAACTATTAGAAAAGGGGTTATTCTTCACCTGGGGATACGAGTTTTATTATGTTTTTGGTAGTTTTAGTCTAAGGTATTTGGCTTTGGGTTTTGGGGGGTATTACTAAGTGTTAGGTTTTAGTGGTAGATAATAGTTATGTTCCAATTTATCTAAATATTATGTTTGTGGGAAGGTTGAGGGTTAGTTTTGGCTAGGGGTTTGGTTTAGGGGTTATGATTATTTTTGCTTATACTATGAATTGATTTTGAGGATAGGTTTTAGTTTTATGGTTTATTTGTAAATTGTTGTTAGGATAAGTTAAGGGCATTAAATTTTGTTTAGGGATTAGGTTTTAGTTAGGGGAAAGTATTTGATGGTGGTAGGTTTAGGGTTATGGTTTTAGGATTAAGTTTTAGGCTATTGGGTTAGGTTTATGTCATGATTATGATAATGTCTTAGGGATTAGGTTTTAGAAATTATGGGTAAAATTTGAGTTAGTATATGGAAAACATTAATGAGTTTAAGGTTGAGGATTACAAATTATTTATATTTATGTAAGGTGTTACGTTAGTAGACGATGTAAGGAATAGACTAGGTGCTATGGGATTTGATTATGGAATGCATTTTGGTATTAAGGCTTTGATTTTGGGTTTAGGATATGGTGATGGGTTATGTTTATGTTATGGGGAATGATATATTCTAAGTGTCATGTTTTAGGGGTTATGTTTGGGCATACTGTTTATGTTTTGTCCATGGTGTAGTTTTAGACTGAAGTTTGGATGGGTGTCTCTATGGGTTTGGATTATGATTTGGGGAGAGGGGAAGAATTAATGTAGGGTAAAGGTATTGGGGTTCGTTTTAGTTTTATGTATTGGGTTTTAATTTAGGATACAATTATATTGGCGTTCTAGAGGTTAGTCTTAGGAGATAGCTATTAGGAATAGGCTAGTGGGATATGTTTTTTGAATTAGGTTTATGATGGGGGTAAGATTATGAGTTTGAATTTTGGATTAGGGTTTACTTGTCGATGTGGCACTAGATCAGGATTTAGTTATGTGTTAGGTATTGGTTAGTTGATTGGTTATGTGATAAAGTGTTTGGTTTGGGATAGGGTTTAAGAATTGGTGGTGGATATCATTTACATATTAAGATTAGGTTTAGCCTGATGTGTTAGGTCTATGAAATTATTTTTAGGGTTTAATATTATGGAAAAAGTTTTATATTTTATTTTTATGTATCAATTTATGTTGGGATTGTGTTTCATGGTTTGACATAAGGTTTCAGTTAAAAGTGAATTATTTTTGGTGGGTGTTAGGTTTAGGATATGATATTAGGTTTTTGGTTTTACATTTCTCCATGGTGATTATGTTTATGGGTTAGTATTATCATATTTTGGTAGGGTTTTTGGTAATGGATATGATTGGGGGGTTATGTGTTTGTCATTGGTTGGGGTAGGTTTAGGACAAGGGGGTAGGTGTAATTTTGGGATTTTTTATCATGTTGATGTTTTTTAGGGGAATGTTTATAGGATTAATTTGAAGGGGTTGATTAATATAAGGATAAGGACATGGGAATTGGGATTAGGTTTAGTTGTGATTTTTTAGGATTAGGGGTTAAGAGTTTTATTTTATATTTTATTTATAGGTTTTATGTGTTTATTTTTTGTAAGGGAAGATAGAATACATGTTTTGTATACAGTTTTCAGATTAGATCCATGTAGCTGCAGTTTTGGAGTTAAGAATATGTCGGTGGTAGTGGTTGTGATGTAGGGATTAGGATTAAGATAAGGGGTTAGTATTAGGTGTCAAGATTATAATGGAGGTTATAGGTTTAGGCTGAGGGTTTGGGCATTAGATTTAGGCTCAGTATGTAGTTGGCTATAGGGAGTAAATGTCAACATATTTTAGCAATATTTTGGGGTTAAGGTTTAGGTTTGAAGGATTAGTTTTTAGGGATAGTTTATGGCATGGTGGTTAGGTTTGTGCTTAGTGTTCGGATTAATTGATTGGTTTAGGATAGTGTCATGGGTTTTAGTTAGGGGTTATGTATTAGTAATTTCGTTTAGGTGTTCATATTTAGGTATTTTTTAAGGGGGTTTGGTGTAATATATGGATTATTATTAGGTTAATGTGTTAGATTCATGTTTTTAAGTGATTATTTTGGTTAGGATTAGGTTATGAGGAAAGGTTTAGTCCAGGGGTTATGTATAAGTTTTTTGATTAAATTTAGGTGGTATGTTAAATATGGGGGTAGGTTTTATTTTAATGGTTTAGGTTTTGATTTTGGTTAGGATTAGCTTGTTATAGGGGTTTGGTTTATTCTAGGGGAATGGTTATAATGGTCATATGTTTTACAGATTATGAGTAGATTAGGGGGTATGTATAGGGTTTATGTTTAGGATAGGTTTTAATTTTTTTTAGGAGGATGGGGTTTATGGGGAACTATTATATTTTATAGGATGGGGTAGATATGTGGTATGGGATATGTTTTTTGTAATATTTTTAGAGTTTATGTTTTATTTTTATTCTATAGGTGATTATTTAGGATTTAATTAGGTTGGACATGAAGGGGTTATGTTTTTCAATAAGATTATATGATTGGTCTATGTGTCTTGGTTTTAGAGATTAGGTATTAGGTAAGGGGTTAGGGGTTTGTTTTCGTCTAATGGATAATGAATTAATGTTTTTATTTATTGTGGTGATTATTCTAGGCTTGAGGCGTATATTTTTCCTAGTGGTAGAGTTTTGTAGGGAGTTAGGTTTTATGTTCTATTTTTTAGTATTTGGATGTAGGTTTTAGTTTATGATAAGAATAGGTTAGATGTAGTTAGGTGTTATTTTTGGGATAGGGAATAGGTTTCCATGTATTGATAATACTTTTATGGTGTAGGTGATGATTTAGTATAGGATTATATTATATGGTAATGGGATCAGTTTGGACATTTTGGGTTAGGTTTAGTGTTTATGTTTAAATGTGGGTGGGGGTTGTGAGCTGATAGGTTTAGAATTTAGTTGACGTTTAGGATATGGTATAGGTTTTGGTTGGGGGTTAGTGTTAACGGTTAGGTTTTAGGGGTCATATATTTATTTTAGGGTGTATATGTCGAAAAAGTTTAGGATTAGGTAGGGGATATGGGTTATGTTTTATTTTTTTGGATATGAATGGCATGTGCGGTTAATTATCAGTTGATGGGATATGTTTATGATGGTTAAAGGGGTTATTGTTTAAGGTTAAGGTTCTTTGGGATTGGTTTTAGTTATTTGGTGTAGGTGTCACTCTATGTTTGTATTAGGTTTGGGGGTTAAGTGTTATGTTTGGGATAGAAGATAGGATAATGTGTATGGTTTTAGTAGCTATAAATTGTTAGGTGGGGGTAGGTTTAGGTTGGGGATTAGGTTGTGTGTTATATTTGGGATTAGGGTGTAGGTTAGGTCATGGTTTATGTTTGGGTAGGGGTTATGTATGGAGGTTATGATGAGGTTTTTATTTCAAATTAGTCGAGGGGTATGGATTGTTCTTGGGGAAGTATTAGGACTCTATGGTTAGGTATAGGGTATGAGGTTAGGTTTAAGAGTTAGATTTGAGGGGATAGATTCTAGTTTCAGGGTGTTGGTAGTGATTACGGATAGGATTAGGCTGGTGGTCTAGGGATTTCTTTTAGGGTATGGGATTATGTTGGGTGGGGGTTATGTATACATCGTGTGAAACTTATTAGGGGATTAGGTTTAGAACAAGGTGGTGGATAGTTTGGATGTCTATTTTTAGGGGATATATATTATTTCTAATGAGTATGTGACAATATTTGTTAGGATTGATTTTGGAGGTTTATAGGTTAGGCTTGAGAAAATGGGTAATGTATTGGGTTTATGATTTAGGGGTTAAGATTGCACTAGGGCATTACGATTTTGTTGGGGTGAATGATTATGCTTCAAAATACATTTATGGGTTAGGTTTTAGCTTTATTGTGTCTATTAAATATTTGGTTATTATTATGTTAGGGGGTTTGGTTTAGGCTAGGGGTTTGGATTATGTAGATTGGTAAGTTTAGGTAGGGGGTTGGGAGAATAGGTTAATTCAAGGCCGCGGGTAGGTTTATATTTGAGGATGTAGGTGTTATGTTTAGAATAGGGTTAGGATTTAGTTTTAGATAAGGGGTGTAAATATAAGTTAGGATTGGGTAGTCGGTGTTAGGGTTTATGTTTTATGGATTTGGTTTAGTGGTTGGGCTTTTTCTATGGTTTTTAGACATGGGTTATACATAGGATTAAGTGGGATGGGGTTAGGGGAAATTCTTAATCTTGGAGGATACATTTATGGTTTAGTTGTTGATATTGGTTGGGGGTTAAAGGAATATATTTATGTATGCGGTATAGGGGATAAATTTAGGATAAATATTTTTATTAGATATGGGTTTTAGATTTTATAGGATATGATTATACTAGTTAATAGGTTTTGTTGATAAGGATTAGGGGATGGGTTTATTATAGAACCATGGTTTAGTGGTTATGATTTATTTGTTTGGGAGTATAAGCAGATTATGTTGTGATTAGTGTATGAGGATCGGTGTTAATGTTTTGGTTATTTTTTGTTCATGGGTTGGTTTAGGCATGGGGGATAGGTATATGCTAGTGTGGGGGGGACCAAGTTTAGGGGTTAGATTTTATGGATTATGTTTTTGGGATTATGTTTAGGATTGGTGTTAGGTTCAATCTAAGGTTTATTTTATTATTTTTATTTCATAGGTGTCAACATAAGATGCATTTGGGTAATGCGTTATGGGTTATGTTTTATGGATTTGGTTTAAGGGTTTGTTTTAGGATAGGCATTAAATTTAGGGGTGTGGATTATGATTGGAGTAGGTTTATTGTTAGCTTTTGTCAATTGGGATTAGCATATGACTTAGGATTTGATTTTGGTTCTATTTTTGGGAATTGGGTTTAGTGGTTAGGTTTAGGATAGGGTCTAGGTTTTTTATTGGTTTGTAGTTTTAGGGATTAATTTTTGTCTTGGGGTTATGAGTTATGCATTCAGGTTTAATGGTGAATTTTTGTTATGGGGTTTGTGGATAGGATTAGGATTTGGTGTTGATGGGTTTGGATTAAATTTGGTGGTTTGGTTAAGGGGTTATGTTTCATGTAATAGGATTAGGTTTTAGGGGTTTAGCATAGGATTTGGGTTAGATTTATTCCAAGGGTTATGTTTTAGTTTTACGATTATGTTATCAACCAAGGGTGTAGGGTTGGGGTAAGGTTTTTGGGATTTAATGCAAGGTGTGCGATTATGATAGGTGTTAGGTTTAGGAATGAGTTACGGTGTATGCGTATGTATATTTTAGTTTTAGGACTGGGTTTTTAGGTCTAGGATGGGGTTTATGTTTAATAGTAAAGGTTAACACAACATGTTTTGACTAGGAATTAGTATATGTGGATTAGTTTTAAGGGTTGGGTTATGGATAGGGGTTATGATTAGTATTGGGGTTCAGTTTAGACTTGCAGGTATGTTTCAACTATAGTGTTTTTTTGGGTTAGTGTTTAGGTCAAGGGTTAGGGTCGGGTTGGATTAATATATTGGTTAATTATTAAGGGTTATGATTAGTTTAGGGGTTAGTATTAGGGATTAGGTTTAACGGTTTGTCTTAGGTTGGAGTATGTTAAGGCTAGGGACATAGTTTATTGATTAGATTGTAGTGGATATGATTAAGTTATTGGATTAGTTTTTATTTTAGGATAGGGGTTATATTTAGATGTTTATTTGGGGTTTTCATTTATAGATAGGTCTTGGGTAAATGATTTTGTTTTTGGGTTGGATTAGAAGTAACATTTTATTTATCAAGTCTATGATTTGGATTTTAGTTTTAGGGTTTATTTTTAATTTTGGTTAGGATTAGGCTGGTGGGTTGGGTGGGAATCAAGGTTTACATTTTCATCAGTAATGATTCAAAATTAAATTTCCTATTGGGAAGATTGTGAATTAACATGTATTCTATGGTGACCTCATAATATCATCAATGTATTGAATATAATGTTAACAGACATGATGGTGTGTTATTCATAATTGAATCCACATATCAAGCTTGTGAGGTTTTGTATATAGAATAATACTACTCTAAAATGGAAGGGAAGAAACTCCATATAAATGATACCTAATATTTAACTTCCAAATATGATGTTATAGAATTCATTGTTCAAATTTAGTAATAAAATTTGGATATTCTGAATCATGTAATTGTCACAATATATTATCTATAGAATGAGAGGCGTATATATCATTCCATTTAAGGTAGAGTCCTATCACATATCAAGGATTAATAGTTTCTTACAATTGTTTTTGGTGTAGTATAAATTTATATATTCTCTCCCACAAGAATAAAATGGGGATTTGTCACTATATAATACTATGAGCTACCCACTAATTTTATATTTCAATTATAATGATATGGTTATGGAATAACAGTATACAAGTGAATCCATGTTCATTAAAAAATAACATTGATTTTTGTATCCCGATGGATGATAATCAATGGGTTATCAAGATTTAATTTATCGAAAAATACACCAAACAACATATATGAGATAAAATTGGCCCTATAAATATTACAAGGGAAGATACGGATAGTATTTCATCAAAAAATTATTTCCCTTGATGTATCTACTCAATAATGATATGATTTTTAAACTTTATACAGTGAAAAGAATGTTTTTTCAAAGAATGTGTTTTATATAAACATTGGTAAAAAAAATCCATGGATAAGTAAAACCACAACCTCTTAGATTGAAAATAATGGCATGCATTTACTCTTTCTAGTAAATAGAAAAGTTGAAATTTTAATTTATGTTGAATTTAACCATAATGGATCCATCACCTAATTACTATGAGAAAATAAGATATTTAAGGAAATCCTCATGGTTATAATGATAAAAACATCACTGATATAAAAAATAATATTAATATACAATTATGGTATCCTCATAAGGCCACTAATTGATCTTGAAACATGATGGAACCTCTGCAAAAATATTCTACGAACTAAATTATTCATTCAATGGGTTGTCTTATAATCATCGATGATAAGGGTTTACAACTTTTTATGGATCAGTAGTACTTTGTAGTGTGATAATAATGTCCATAATGAACATGTTCTTTGATAATCTTGGTGAACACAAGGTCATTTTTTGATATTGAGTATCTTTTTAATAATATTTAATTCATTATCATTTCATTTTTTCAATGCTTTTTTCCATTATATCATTCATTTATTATTATTATCTACATTCATGCACTATTTTATTAATTTCTTTTATAAAAATCATATGATATTGGTTTTACAATTATATTAAGTTATAATTATTATATAAAAATTGTATTTCATACTAGTTTTTCAATATTGAAATATAATTTTTTTTACACTGAATAATTTTTGTTATACTACTAAGAATTATCTTATAGAAAACATTTACACTCATTCATTTTTATAGAATTGGTTATCTTTAATACAGGAAGAGGAATTAGTACATAATTTAATGTTTCAACTCCTTAGAAGGAGTCTTCTTCTTTTAATAAATAGATTATATTTAATTGACATGATATAATAAGGATATGTTTCTGTGATATTCTGGGTACTAAAAGTTCAATTATGATATTTTTCTAGTTTATCGGGGTGTTGGATTAGGTTATGGGATACATTAAATCTATGTGGTGTGTTGAGCCTAAGTATTTCGTTTTTGGTATTTCATTTTAGAAAGGGTATTAGGTATTAGGGAATAAGTTAAGTGTTTTGGATTTAGGGGTTAGGTTTAAGGGTTAGTTTTATGCTAGAATATGTTTTGGATATGTGTTAGAATTGAGCTAGGGATTTGGTTTATTGGAATGATTTTAGGGATTAAGATTATGGGTTTGGTTTTAGGTTTACTATTCATGTGTATATTTATGTTAGGATTTGGTTTGGGGTTGGGGGCGTTAGGGTGGTTATCATGATGAATATATATAGGCTAGACCACAAAAATGTCATATGAGGAATGAATGGAACACAAGTCACACAAGGGAGTTATCCTCATCTGTTCTCTTTTATTTATGTTATGTGTGAGATTATTCATCTCAAAAGAATATCTCTTGATGATGCTACACACAAATATCTCAATTCCTAAAAATTCATTCATTACGAAATTAAAATATATTCAATGTAGGTGTAAGTGGGTGAATTAGTAATTTTTTTAACCACCTATTCCACGTTATGAAAACCCGGTTATTAAAAATGAACTCTATTATTATGTACAAAATCATTCATGGAAATGGAAATTATGAAGGTGCTCTATGAAATCTATACAGACACAAGGGAACAACTATGTATATATTTTGAGTTACTAAATTTTCAAATGGAATTATTGTGGCTATTGAGGATCCATTGGATAATTTAAAAACCAATACCATATTAGATTAAATTATTTGTTGAAACAAAGGACCTCTAATTGATATCAAATATTGTTTGAAAATCCCTAATAATATTATATTTATTAGATTATTTCTTCATGGGGTTGTATCCAAGTGACTTATACCTTGAATTTAACACATTATTATCATAAATAGTCACATAATAGTCTGACAGGTGGATCCATATTTTTAATGGTCAGAGAGTATCCTTACACACTCATCGTCATCATACTATGGTGCATTTCATTTTGAAAATAATGAATACTCCATCATTTAGATTATACCATGATACATTTTTCTGTAATATAATAAGATAATTCTCTCTTTATTATTTTTTAAATACATTTCATTAATTTTTTATATTAAATTTAATTAAACATTATATTTTTTGGGGATTACAATTAGTTATGTAATCCAAGGTATCATCTAATGGTATTTCATACCAATTCATTTAGATTGTAAATTAAAAGAAATAAATGGATTCATTATTGTTATACTACTTTGAATAATACCACACACTGTAATTAGAAACATTTATGTATATATAATTATTTATTTTTAATAAATTTATATGAAATAGATAATCATATGATTATGGGGTTTTTTGAAAACCATTTTCTTCTTTATATGAAATGATTATTTTTTGTTGAACTCTTGTCATGAAGATATATTAAAGGGATATTTTTGGCACTCATATGACGTTTTTGAGTTCATTTTTTATTTCTATATTGAACACATTTGGTTTTAATTAAATTAATATATCTTGTATTTAAAAATTCATCACATTTTTAAAAAAAATAACTTTTAGAAATATTTATTTACCTTTATTTATTACTCATTTTTGGATTATAAATTATTCTAAAACTATTTAATTAATTGAAATAAATTACTAATAAATGGAAACATTTTTGAAATTTCTAAAAACTAATTGAATCATTTTATTTATTTAGATGGTGCAATCAATACCATTGTGTAATTTTGAAACCCTATACACCAGTCGCTACCACATGATGATCTAAAACATGATCAGGGACTTTTGTTGTACTAGGATAGGTGACCAGAAAGGGTAACCATTGTTGATTAATATTGTTATAATTAATTTATTTATAATCCCAATTGTCTGTTGAATATTTATATTAACATTTGATCATACTATGAAATTCTAGGTGTAATATTTAATCGCATTCATGATGTTATTATTTGAGGTGAAATAAAATTATCACCACCACACCTTGGTTGTAAATTATATACAGTGGTATATAGTTGACATCACCATTTTCATGAATACGATTCATGAGTTTTATACATCCTTCTATATTAAATGTTCTCTAAGTACAACTCATTTATAAATTAATTTTTAAGGCTTGTGAGTTCATTTTATGGGTTCAATGAATATCTCATTATAGAAAGTAAGTCATGTGATGTATAATATATTAAATCTCATTAATGAAGATTGTTCAATGATCCAATATAAGTATATAATATGTCCCCTATTGGTGTTGTATTCATTAATTACAAATTTTTTAGATTGATTGAATGATTATGGGAATAAAATTCTATATAGATGCTCGTTCAACATTCAATTGAGGTTTTAGTGACCTTTCCGGAGTCAGAGATTTCTCATGAAATAATAATGGATACTTAGGCCGGTGTTCCTCCAATAGGGGTAAGAATAATAAATATTCTTTTAATAATAATCATTATCAATAATACTAAATAATAGAAGAACATAGAATCTATATGTATTATGGTCATTGAGGTGCACATATTTTATACTCATTTTTTCAATATTATTTTCCACCCAAGTAATATGGATATATTTTATTATGTATTAGTTTTTCTTCTGCTGCAAATGATAAATAATCATCAATGGTGTAAAAGTGAGGTAATTAAATTATTAAATGTGTTTATTCAATATTTTTGAAAAAAATCACTATCTTTATTGAATACATATTGTAATTTTGGTTCATTATTAGAAAACTATTGGAACCATGATATGCTCTATGATATAGTATTCCGCTTATTCTTTCTATATAATCACTGAATAGAGTACCATGGCTAAAAATAATTTTTGGTTACATATGTTTGTTTTATACAACAAAAACTATGTAATGTTCGTCATATTCAATCCCTTGAGTTCTAAATTATTTCAAATTATTGTTCATTTTTAATATTTAAAATTATTTATAAGTAATCAAAAAAATTTAAAACAATTTTGAAAATTAAATGGATTTATCCTACTACATGGTTTACTTACACAATTTGTTAAACAATATGGTTACCATTTGATTTTATCATGAATTATAACAGACTTCTTTCATATGGTTGGTGTATATATTTTCTAAATGTATTTCCCATCCTTGCATTGAAACCATGTGGATTCCAGAGTGGTCATTGAGTGGTGCGTGGTATCTGCATGAATTAGAAAACAATGCATCCAAAGTGTGATAAGTACACATATTATTAAAATTTTATTCTAACAATATTTTCCCTCACAATGTTCTAAAACTAATACAAACCCAATCCATCTCTCTTTTCCTACAATGAATCTAGAAACAAAAGAGAACCCATATACAAGATTTTAATTTCTTTTTTCCTCTTATTCGTGTTATTTGAAGTAGAATAAATCCATTATCAAATTCTTTTCTACCCACTCCTAATTCTAATTTACTTATTTTTCTCTTATTCCTCTCACTATACATACTACCAGATAAACCCTTGGGTATCGGGCATGGACGATATTTTTTCTTTTCATTATAATTGGGTGTCTGATTTCTCATTTGGGTCCCGATAATCCCATATTTCATTATTCAGTTATATTTCCTTTGATCTGAGGCAGTTTTTCCCCAAGCACGAATCTTCTGGATACCCAAAGATAAAATTGTTTTTGTTTATTAAATATCTAATTAGAAAACTAAATTCGATTATTATTTTCATAGAAAGTGAAGAGTTTTTATTCTTTAAATTTTGTTTCAGTAACATTTTTCCTTAATAATGCAAAGAAATTTCATTTAAAATCCCTGAATGGATATTCAAGAGGTATTTTAAAATTAATAATTTTCTCATCTTTTATTAATGTGATTTCCAAAGAGTTTTTTTAATTTTATTTTCATTAATTTCTAAGGATTAATTTCAACTATTATATATTATAATATATTTTATAATGATATATTTTGTTCACTTGTAAACCATGTTATAAATAATCTAATATATTTCTAATACTTATTTGAATACAAACAGAAACATAGTTAGAGTTATCTATATATTAAAATAATGTTTTTTGAATATGTTCATTGAGAGGGGAAAAATGCATACATATATATATATATGAATGTATGTGTATTGTTAGATAAATGTTTTATAACATAAATTTTAGACCATGAACATGGTTGTTCAAATGATATTATCATGGTGTTATGTATATGGATATTTGAAGAATGATTACCATTTTTTCATCAAATGGGTCATTTGATACATTTTTAAACATAATATTGAATATCCCTATAAATTTATTAGTTTCAACATGATATGAGTTGTTTTAAAATAGTGATTCCATAGGATATGTATGAATATTATGTGAGGGGTATTATATATGATATGTGTTAATTATGTTTTTGGATTTGGTTTATGCACTCATCTCCCTCTTTATTCATCATGGGAAACCATAAAATTTGGAAAACATCTCCAGAACATGTATCCAAAATAAATGTTATTCCATCCCCACCCTTTGTACAAGGATATATCATGAATCAACAATATGATTATATGTATTTGGTTACTATAATGAACTTTTAGAGATTTCAACCTTTTTTATCATGCATAAGAATTTTTTTTATTATTATATCAAAAATTGTATGATGATACTAGGATGCCTTGTCATTGGTTTTACAGGGCCACTCCCAGGGTACCGATTTATTTTCATTTTATTCTCTATTATTATTCATAGAGTTTGTCTTATTTTATGGGTGGATTTCTATAAAAATTTTCCTTTTATTAATTATTGTTATTTTTATAATGATATATCTATTTATTTTATATCATTTAAACATGTTCATTTAAAAGTGTTGTTGTTTTCAATCATTTAATTAAAACATGGTAATTCATGTAACAGAATGATGTTATGAAAAGTTTTTTAAATTTTTGAGACTCCTATTGAAGACAAATGACTTATTCTTTTATTTTATTTTTAAATTTTATAATGTTTTTTAAATGAAATTGATATCTAAATTCTTTATGTTATTTTTATATTAAATAAAACAATTAAATGTTACTTTTATATGATATTTTCAAAGTATCTTGAAATTTTTCCTTTAGTATTCGTTTAGCTTGTGGAGGGGTGGGTGGTGACCAATAGAAAATTTTTATTCCCCAGACAATATTATATTTCAATTTTTGGTTCTATCTCATCTTAGGATCCAACCATTAGTGTTTATTGTTTTGAGTTTGGATGGTAACTAATGGAGTCACATAGAAGCTATGTGTTTATTAATTTTTTTCCATATGGAACTACATGAATCATTCATCCCTATATACATTAATTTCATTTATTTTTTGTGTATATTATATGTGGAGTTATGGTTATTGTTTTAAAAAGGGTTTTCAGTGAACGAGGTATGTTTTCATGATAAATAAATAATTTTTTTGTTATATATGTTTTTAATTCTGTATTTATTTATCTTTTATTTTCCATTTTTATTAAATTTGGAATGGGCATCCTGTATATTTTTAAATCATTCCGTAAACTTTGTAAATTATTTTAGTATATTAATTCAATTTCATTTGTAAAATGACAATCATGAGATTTCAATTTATGCCTTTTATTCATGTCAGTAGCCCGGTGATACCAAGTACACAACAAGGTTATGTTACATGCTAGATCATGTATCCAAATCAGGGGCAACAAATGATAGGTAATAAAAATAATGGTATCATGTCCTATCTAAATAATAGGTAATGAATTTATTAATTAACCTAGTTATTTGTGGATCTCTATTAGAATGGATATTTAATAAAATTTTCATAGAATGTAGGTCATGGGAAGGGTACTGATCACAACCACTTAATGAAAAACTTGTGTTTCCATGAGAAGTGATGATTTTTATTTGATTCTAATTTAAATTTTTTTCCAATGGTTATTTGTTAACATTGATGGGGATTTTTTATATTATAATTATTTATTTTTATTCGAGTATGTTGATTGGAGTTACACAGATGTCATGTGAAGAGCACACATAGCTTGAAAATCTATGTGGACCAACAATCTGTGGTACAACATGTGACAACCCTTCTTTTCTTACAAACTTAAACATGATTTTTTACATAAACTATTCACTCGATACAACATAGAATATAGAGAGGTATAGTGTCTTTGGGGAATAAGATCATTACTTAACAACTTAAAACATGAAAAACAACATCTTTATTGAAAACATCCTTTACATGACCACTACATTCCCTCGTACTTAGCATTGCATGGGATAACCTGAGGACATGCACAAGAAAAGGGTTGAGCTATAAAGCCCAGTAATGGAATAAAAATGGAATACATGAGGAGTAAAATACATGTTAGGAAACAAGAATATCAATAGATCACAAAAGAATCATGAACATAAAGGGATGATAAAGCATGATGATCATAACATGGAAATGTGGCAACAACACTTAACATGGAATTAGCATGAGCTAAGGCTCATTGCACATGGAGCATGAGTAAATCCTCATTGCACATGAAGCATGAGTAAACCCTAGTTTCAATTTAATTAGCATGAGTCAACACTCATTGCACATGACATATCATGATACTATATTTTACCCAATGCATTGGAGCGCTATAAGGGCACACCATTCTTAAACATTTCATTTCATGCATAAGTGTGCCACATAGATCATAAAGCATGGATTCATTAAACATAATAATTAATTCCACGATAAAGGAATGTGGAATTCATACATGAAAATTTATTATCAATAAGTAAATGTGCGTAAAGGTGAATACCCTTGATGGAGAAATGGACATGGTATTCACTACACAATGGAATTGGATTAGAAAATAGGTGCAATTTCTGTAGCGTAACAGTGTGACATAAGAATTCATAAAAATGGTTCATGAGAGAGAAAGGGGAGTCTCATCATATTTACATGAAATGGACAGTAATGGGGTCTTATAGATACATTTCCAAACAATTTTAATGGAATTTAGATTCATGATACAAAAGTATTGGTTGAATGTCAATGAGGAGAGAGAAGTTCCTTTCAAAATTTCGGCATACATGGGAGGCATTTAATGAGAGTGAAAGGGGTCTTCCATAATTCAAACAATAATTGGGAGGTATGGTGGAGGTGCAAAACCACACCCTAGCATTTATAATTGAAATTTAAATGGCATAATAATATTAAGAAAATTGGACAAAAAAGTGAAAGGAAGAAAATCCCTTACATGGAAGTGTGCTTCTGAAGGCTTAAGAGAGGATTCTTGGGAGCTTGGGGCACCTTGGGAGGATTATATATATAGTAGGGAATAGGTTGGACGAACTACAATGGCTTTGGGTGAGGAGGAAGTGGGAGATTGGGTGGGTTTATATAAGAAAGTTGGGAGAATTCTTTATTATTTATGATTGGGTCCCCTTACATGAAACTAATCCAAACCACAAACCATCCCATGGTTTTTGCCCATATTTTTTGTCAAAGGGAATAGTAAAAGAATATTTTATACGGCCAAAGTAAAAAATTCTTAAAATAATAGGATTGCTTATGTGGAGGTGAGTCACACTCCCATGAAAAATAATTTAAAAAGACTTGATGTTTAATAAGACTTGAGGGGTCCATTAATGCATTGTAAAATAATTCAAACAAACCCAAAATCACATTATTTTAATGTCAAAACATATATTTGCCGAACATAAATCTTATAGTACATTATTACATCACTATTGGGTCATTATGATGTCATTAAAAACATTATATATTTAAACGATATTTAATTTTTACCAAAAAATATGACACTCTCAAAAAATAATGAAAAATTCACTATTGGATATTTTCAACATCCTTATTCTATAAATAACCTATATTTTATCTAAATAATTTTTTATGAATGTTAATTTTCACTTTTAAAATACAAACCGCAATTTATCTAAAATTCACTGGTTTTGACAAAAATGACTTTCAAACCGTAATAAAAATTACAATTGCATTTCATAAAATTATAAGATCATTTTTATTTAATAAAAATTAATTTAATAATAATAATAATATTTTATTAAAATAATATTTAATTCGAAAATCCATTAATTCATCAAAATAGATTTCTTAGCTGAATATTAACTAAAAATACTATTTGTTACTAAAAAAACTATTTACAAAGTGTCAGGAATATAAAGAAGGTATATTCCTTATTATATACAAAAAAAATATACATGAACATAATACTAGATATGTTTTACATAACCCCTTCAAATAACCGCATAATACCTAAGGGTAAGGTGTGTGATGGTGACAGACACTTGGGGTGTCTCGGATAACGACGCTCGAGTGGCAATCTCTATCAACTTCCACATTTCCCGTAGATGGTCTAGTTCGAGCATTACATGATAAAGCTCAACTTGGTCTTGTTCAAGAGTGAAGCCCAAAGATGCCACCTCTTTTCCAAGATCTGACAAATGGGCTTTGTATGGAGTAATTCTATAGGATGAGGCCATCGCTTCTTTTTTCTGATTAAATTGGATTCGTTAAAGCCCTATATTTATACTAATAATGTGATAACTGTTCAATGGCTATATTAGCAATGGTAAAAAATTCTTAACATAAAACCAAAGAAGATGACATTTTATATAAGAATATGGTATAAAGAGACATTAAATTAGATCAACAGAAATTTCCATTAATCAAACTTTTGGTCGTTACAATATTCCCCCCTTAAGAAATTTCACCCTCAAAATTTCTTTTTCCCACACTAAAACAGATGTGGTTAACTCGGATTCATCATTTCCTCTGATTCCCAAGTTGCTTCTTCAAACTTGTGGTTTCTCCACAACACATGAATGAGTTGCATTGTATTTTTTCGTAGAACTTTTTCTGTACGATCTAAGATCTTCACTGGTTTCTCCTCATAAGAATGATCATCCTACAAATATACCACCTTAGAAGATAGTACATGTGAAGAGTCTGGTATGTAATTCCTTAAGAGGGATAAGTGAAAGACATCATGTACATTGGCCATGGTCAGTGGAAGTTCTAGTCGATAGGCCACAGCCCCAACACGAACAAGAATCTCGAAGGGGCCGATGTACCTAGGACTTAACTTTCCTTTCTTTCCAATCCTCGTGACCTTCTTCCACGGAGATATGTGTAGAAAAACCTTGTCTCCAACTTTAAACTCAAGGTCTCGTCGACGGCTATCTGCATAACTCTTTTGTCATCTCTGGGCTGCCTTGATATGCTGCTGAATGGGTTTCACCTTCTCCACTATTTCTTCGACCATTTTGGGTCCAAGCATGTTATGTTCACTGACTTCATCCCAAAATTCCGGTGTTCTTCACCTTTTCCCATACACGGCTTCATAAGGTGAAATTTGGATGATCAAGTGGAAATTGTTATTATAAGGGAAATCAAATAGAGGAATATGTTGAACACATCATACATTAATGTCCATTGAGCATTCTATCAACATGTTCTCTAGTGTTTGGATAGTCCGCTCAGATTGTCCATCAGTTTGAGGATGATAGGCCATACTGAAGTTCAGTTTAGTATTCAGAGCATGTTGAAGACTCTTCCAAAACATAGAGGTGAATCTTGGATCTCGGCCAGACACAATAGATAGTGGTACTCCATGCAACCTTACCACTTCCCTGATATATATCCGTGCCAGTTGATCCAATGAGAAATCCTCCAGAATAGTAATGAAGTGTGCAGTCTTTGTAAGACTATCCACCAAAACCCTGATCGCATTGCTGCCTTTACTTGTCATCGGATTTCTGGTGACAAAGTCCGTGATGATGTTCTCCCATTTCCATTCTGGTATGGGCAATGCTTTCATCATCCCCTTAGACTTCGGCCTCCCTGCCTTCAGTTTCTGGCACACTAGGTACTTTGATGTATATTCAGTGATCTCCTTCTTCATATTATCCCACCATTATTTTTCTCAGAGATCTCAATACATCTTTTTGATCCCTGGGTGAATAGAGAAATTTGAACTATGTGCATCATCCAAATGATCCTTCTTCAGCTCCGGACTTGATGGAACACATAGTCTATTCCCAAAACCGGACAATTCCTTCTTCATTAACATTAAACTCTGAGGATTCCCTTTGTTGATAGCTTCAACTTTTTCTTGAATTCCAACATCATCCTTTTGAGCATCCATTAAACTTTCCAAAAGAGACAGTTGAGCAATCATTGGTGAAAGGATTGATGATGTTCCCTTATTTATGATTCCCATGTCCATCTTCATCAAATATAAGAAGATTGGATACTTATCAATTCTCATCATTGATAGAATCGCGGGGTCCTTTCTACTTAGGGCATCTGCCACCTTTTTTGCTTTCCCAGGGTGGTAATATATTGAACAGTCATAATCCTTGATGAGATCTATCCATCTTCTCTGGCACATATTATGCTCTTTCTATGTGAATATATATTTAAGACTCTTGTGGTCAGTATATATCTCACATTTCTCCCCATAGATAAAATCCCGCCAGATTCTCAAGGAAACGATCACCGCCTCTAACTCCATATCATGCGTCAGATATTTTATATCATGGATTTTCAACTGCCTTGAGGCATAGGATATCACTTTATCATTCTGCATCATCACACAACATATGCCTCTCTTTGATAAATCATTTAATACAACAAAATGTTCCCCACTTATGTGTAAAGTGAGAACGGGTACAGTGATAGGCCTCCTTTTCAACTCCTTGAGTCATTCTTTACATTCATCACTCCATGAAAGCTTTACTCCCTTTTGAGTTAGCTTGGTAAGAGGGTCGGAAAATCCTGAGAAATTTCTCACAAATAGTCGATAATATCCATGTAACCCCAAGAATCAACGGATATCTGTTACCAATATTGGCCTCATCCATCCCTCAATTACTTATGTTTTGGAGGGATCCACAGATATCCCATTGCATGTGATGATATGGCCCAAGAATGAGGCCTACTTTAACTAGAACTCACAGTTTTCGTACTTTTCATAGAGCATCTCCTTGCGCAATGTCTCTAGTACAGTTCTTAAATTCTACTCATGATCAAACATGGTTTTGGAGTATATTATAATATCATCTATAAAGACTACCACAAATTGCTCGAGGTAATCTCTAAAGACTCTATTCATTAAGTCTATGAATATTGTTAGAGAATTAGTGAGTCTGAAAGGAATTACTATGAATTAATAGTGCCCGTATCTTGTATGAAAAACAGTCTTGGGGACATCTTACTTCTTCCCCCTTACTTGATAATATCCCGACCGCAAATCTACTTTGGATAAGTATTGTTCTCCAAGAAGATGATCAAATAAGTCATTGATCCATGGAAGATGATACATGTTCATTATCGTTATTTTGTTAAGTTCGCGATAATTGATGCAAATCCACATTGACCAATCCTTCTTCATGACGAAGAGGACTCGTGCACCCCATGGTGAAGCACTTTGTCATATAAACCCTTTATCCAAATTCTCATGTAGTTGTTTATTTAGCTCTTAAATCTCCATGAAAACCATTCTATATGGAGTCTCAGATATTGGTAGAGCCCCTGGTATAAGATCAGTTGAGAATTCAACATCTCTTCTAGGGGGAAGACCAGGATGTTCCTCGGGAAACAGTTCGGCGAATTCCCTCACAATAGGAATTTTTTCAAAGATGGTTTCTTCCTTGGAATCAATCATATGATCCAGATACGCGTGATCATAGGGAAATAATATCCATTCTTGTGATGTTGGATCTAAAAGAGATTCATCTTCCTCCTTACACTGGTAATGAATCGGGGGTCGATTCTCCATATGGAGAGTGAATTCCATCTCAAGAAAATTTATGTTGGCTCTATATAAGGAAAGACAATCCATGCCAAGAATTGCATCAAATTCCACCAGAGGGAGTATGACGAGGTTCTCCAGGAAATTCAATCTACAGATTATAATAGGGGATGACTTATATTCATGGGATGCAATGATTTCCCCATTTGTTGTACTCACCGACATATTCACTTCCATGATTTGTGGTGGTGCTGGGATTGTTCTACTAAAATTTCAAGATATAAAAGAATGTGTAGAACCTGAATCAAAAAGTGAATTCACTATTCTATAATGAATTACTAGTATACCTATCACCACTTCGTTTTTGAGGTTCACTTCGGTAAAAGTGATGGAAAAATCTCTTCCTTGTTGCCTTGGAGGTTGTTGGTTGCCTCTGAAAACCCTTGGTTTAGGGAATTGATTTGAAAAATTCCCTGGTTCATTGCAGTTGTAGAAATGAACAACGCGTTGAGGTTCGAACGGAGCGTTCCTCTCCAATGTCGCAGCCACGGGCCTTTCTTGCCGACAGTTAACAGCTAGGTGCCCTTCTCTTCCACACCTAAAGTATTTCCTCGTCCCCTTGAGGAAATTTCCAGGGTGCTTCTTTCCTCACTTTTGGAAAGTGGGGTTCTTGATCTTCATAGCACCATTAGATTTATCCATCGTACCTCCATCATTAAATTACACCTTACGCGTCATGTCCCCATGAAGCCCTTGTGATTCCTCGATCTCCATTTCGACCTTGAGGGCTCATCGGACAATTTCCTTATAGCTGTCGAAGTCATGGATCGCTAATGCTTTCCGTAGGCTTGGCTTCAGCCCACCAAAGAAGTGATCAACTTCGTATTCTTGGGTAACGACAAAGCTAGAAGTGTATCGTGCAAGCCTTGTGATTTTTTCCTCGTATGATCCAACAGATTCTTCGTCTTTTTGTTTGATTGAAAGTAAATCCCTTTCTATCTTAAGCTGGAGGGTGCACGAAAAATATTTATCGAAAAACATCTTCCGGAAATCCATCAATTCCAATGCCTCAATCTCCTCCTTAGGCTTCATACTTTTTATCAACGTCCACCATTGATCAAATTCACCCTCCATATGATAAGACACCAGGAGAACCTTCTCTTGTTCATAACATTGATGGATGGGGAAGATCATTTCAATGGAGTTGATCCATTGTTCAGCGATCATGGGATCAGATGATCCACTTAGAGTATGAGGAATTTGTCTCATGAAGCTCTCAATAGCGGCATGTTCTTTCTTAGGGGGGGGGGGGTTTAACGTTCCTCTTGACCCATGTTTCTATTCAAATATTGAGTTATCTGAGAGAGAAGCAAGAAAATGTTCATGATTCCCACCCCCATTGGATTGGGAATCTCATTAGTACAGTCCTCACACCAATCTTCACATCGGTTGTTAGACCGAGTCCTCCTATTACCGGCCATTGGCTGGAATAAAAGGATAGTTAGGGGTAACACATAAAGGTTAGTCCAAAGACAAAAAGTTTATGACTTATAAATTAAATTTTATTTCCTTAACTTATGAATCTATAGGATTCAATCTAGGAATTTTATGATCTTCTTTATAACATATATTCTTAGGGGTTTTTTATTCCCCTAATAAGGGTCCATACTAATCTTGTGAAGTTACCAAAGAATATCCCCTAGGAGTGTCATGGCCAAAAGTATAGCAAGGCCTGTTGTCGTGCACCAGTTCTCGTTCGAGTCTAGCTCAAAGCGTTGTTTTCGGGTTTTACCCCTCGAATACATTTGTGCCAGAGCAGCCTCTATCTGCTCGTATCCAGATAGGGATGTATTTGCTTGATAACCCAATTACTCAATACTCACCAAAACTTAGAGATTTTTATGTTGTACTCAATCTTGTTTCTAAGGATTTACTAGGGTTTTCTAATCCTAATACCAAAAAAAACTAATCCTATCCTTTGATACCAACTATGACAACCCCACTATTATTACAAACTTAAACATGATTTATTACATTAACTATTCATTTGATAAAACATTGATGATTGAGAGGTCTAGTTTATTTGGGGCTTCATATCATTACATAACAAATTAAAACATGAAATACAACATCTTTATAGAAAACTTCTTTACATGACCACTACATTCCCTCGTACTTAGCATTTCATGGGATAACCTGAGGACATGCATAAGAAAAGGGGTGATCTATAAAGCACAGTATGGGAATAAACATGGAATACATGAGGACTAAAATACATGTTAGACAATTACCATATCAATAGAGCACAAGAGAAACATGAACATAACGAATGAAAAAGGGTGATAATCATAACATGTAAATTTGGCAACAACACTTAACATTGATCTAGCATGAGCCAAGGCTCATTGCATATGGATCATGAGTAAATTATCATTACACATGAATCACGAGTAAACCCTCATTGCAGTTGAATTATCATTAGTCAGCACTCATTGCACATTACGTATCATGATACTATACTTTACCCAATGCATTGGAGCGCTATAAGGGCACACCCTTCTTAAACATTTCATTTCATGCATAAGTGTGCCACATTGATCATAAAACATGGATTCATTAAACATAATCATATATTCCATTATAAAGGAATGTGGAATTCATTCCTGAAACTTTATAATCAATATGTTAATGTGCATAAAGGTTAATAACCTTTATGGAGAAATGGGCATGGTATTCACAAACAATGGCATTGGCTTAGAAAATAGGTGCAACTTCAGCAGCGTAACGACGTGACATAAGAATTCATAAAAATTGTTTATGAGAGTGAAATGGGTGTCTCATAATATTTACATGAAATGGAAGGTAAGGGGGTCATATAGATACATGTCCAAACAATTGTAATGGAATTTAGATTCATGATACAAAAGTATTGCTTGAATGTAAATGAAGAGAGGGATGTTTTCTTCGGAATTTAGGCATAGTAACGGGTGTTCGTGGGAGGCATTTAATGAGAGATAAAGGGGTATACCTTCATTAAAAAAAATAAGAGGGCAGTTTGGGGGAGGTGCAAAACAATACCCCAAAATTTATAATTGAAATTAAAAGGGCATAACAATATTAAGAAAATTGGATAAAAAGTGAAAGGAAGAAAAACCCTTACATGGAAGTGTGCTTCTGATGGCTTGAGAGAGGCATCTTGGGAGCTTGGGGCACCTTGGGAGGATTCTAGAGATATTAGGGGATAGGTTGGACGATCTCCAAAGGCTTTGAGTTAGGATGAAGGGGGATCTTGTTTGGGTTTATATAGGAAAGGTGAGTGAATTCTTTATTATTTACGTTTGGGACCCCTTACATTAAACTAATCCAAACCACAAACCATCCCAATGTTTTTGCCCATGTTTTTTGAAAAGGGAAGAGGAAAAAATATTTTATAAGGCCAAAGTCTTAAATTCTTAAAATAATAGGATTGCTTTTGTGGAGGTGAGTCACACTCCAACGGAAAATAATTTAAAAAGATAATATGTTTAATAAGTCTTGAGGGGTCCATTAATGCTTTGTAAAATAAGTCAAAAAAACCCAAAATCACATTATTTTAATGTTAAAACATATATTGGCTGAACATAAAGTCGATATTTTTTTATTACATCACTATTGGGTCATTATGATGTCATAAAATACATTATATATTTAAACGGTATTTAATTTTTACCCAAAAATATGATTGTCTCAGAAAATTATGGATAATTCACCATTGGATAATTTTGACATCCTAAATCTAGAAATTAAATTTATTTTATATAGATAATTTTCTAAATATGTTAATTTCTACTTTTTAAATAAAAACCATCATTTATAAAAAATTCATGGGTTTTGACAAAAAATTTCTTTCAAACCTTAATAAAAATTACAATTGCATTTCATAAAATTATAAGATCATTTATATTTAATAAAAATAAATTTAATAATAATAAAAATATTTTAATATAATATTATTTAATTCTAAAATCCATTAATTCATCAAAATAGATTTCTTAGCTGAATATTAACTAAAAATACTATTTGTGCTTAAAAAACTATTTACATAGTGTCAATAATGACAAAAAGATATATTCATTATTATATACAAATGAAATAATATACATGAACATAGTACTAGTGATTTGTTACATAACCCCTTATAACAGCCTCATAATACCTAAGGGTAAGGTGTGCAATGGTGTCAGACTCTGGGGGTGGCTCGGATAAAATCGCTCGAGTGGTAATCTCTATCAACTTCCACTTTTCCCATAGACGTTCCCATTCGAGCTTGACATGATGAAGCTCAGCATGGGCTTGGTCAAGAGCGAAGCCCATGGACGCTACCTCTTTTCCGAGCTCTGACAAATGGGCTTCGTATATAGCGATTCTACTGGATGAGGCCATCGCTTCTTTTGTCTGAGTTAATTGAATTTGTTAAAGCCCTATATTTATAATAATCATGTGATCACTGTTCAACGGCTATACTAGAAATGGTAAAAAATTATTAGCATAAAACCAAAGAAGATGACACTTTATATAAACATTTTACATAAAGAGACATTTAATTAGATCAAGAGGGATTTCCATTAATCAGACTTTGGGTCGTTACACAACAAGACATTCAGTGGGGATATAGGATCGAATCATGTTCTCCTAAGACATTTTAAAAGACATCTAGAACAACTATTCCATTTAGATAATTTATAGTGTTTATTTTTTTATTGATTGGTGTAGTATAATTTTCCCAATCAGAATTACCGTTTTTATTTAAAATGATTTGGTTGTTGAAAATTAATTATTAGATCTTATGATGATGTATTTTAACGTAATTATGGAGTTTTTAACATTAGAATATGCGATATAAGATGATAAAGTGATTTTAAATAGAAAAAATTAAATTTTGGATGATACTTTATAAGAATATTTAAAAAAAAAGGATTGATATTTAAAATTAAAATAACATATTTGATAATTGAAAATTTTATATTTCCTTCAAATGAGGTTTTAAGTGTCTAATACAATAATTCATTCATTAAAATAATTTTAAATGGTGAATGTTAATATTCAATTTATTTTATAGGTTTTATAACCAACAATTAAAATGAGAATTTATTTTTAATAATTTTTTTATGGATTTAGATTTATTAAAAAGAAATAAGTATTGAAACAGTTAAAATTAAACAATAAATATATTAAAATTGATGTTAGATTTGGATAATTATAATTTTTTTAGTAGTGTAGAAATTTTTAATTAGTTTATTGATATGTTTATTTGGAAATTGATTATAATTTATCATATTAGAGTAGTTTTTTTAGTTATATAATTTATTTATCGACATGATTATGTCTTATATTTTTAATATAACCACCTTAAAATGGTATTGAGAATTTTTGAGAAAATGTCATTGTCTATTATGGGCATTTAGTTGGTTGGGTATGGGTGTGATTTTGTTTAGGCGTGGATTCTCAAATATCATCTAAATTTCCTCGTGTGGATATGCATATTTTGATGGTATTTTGTAGATATAGATATGGTGGGATTTATTTTAGGATTTCAGACATGTCATGAACCTTGAATTTTCTTTAGGAACGAGTATGATGGATGTTGAACCAGTTAAGTTTCACAATGATTCTTTTTTTCTGATGTTATTTTCAAAAGTGTGATTAGTTTCCTATTGTTGATTTCCTTAGTAATCCTTACATGAAATTTGTAACAAGGTTCTATACTATTATATTTAATGGGGAATATGATTATTTTATTTCACGTCCCTTATTATACTCATTCTTATGAGTTTCTATGAATTGATGGATACTCCTTGTTTTTATATTTTCTCTTTTGAGAAATCATAATGTTGTGTTTTGTTTTTTTCATGTGTCCTTGTGTTAATTTGGAAATTATATGATAATTTTGGGAAATTTTGGAAGGAATTCTAGGTCAATGGTTTTGGTTTGATTACTTTTGGGGGAGATTTCATTTTTTGTTTTCATAATTCCTAAGATTATCATTACCTTGTTCATCCCCCATGATAATGGATTTTATAAATTATGGAGAGACCATAATTGTGGACCTCGATGCCCCACCTTATTTGATCAATATAGTTTTTTCTGAGATTGATTTTGTGATGGATTTTGGTACTCTATTCTACTTTTTTAGTCAGTGTTTCATAACTTGTGTTTCCACATCCCTCTTTATTGATCATTGTTTCCAAGGAAATTTAGAAAGGGTTTAGAAGAAAAGTATCAAAAGGACATGGTCTACACACACAATAAATTGTTATATGATACAAAACATAAATAAAAAAACCTAATTATATTTATGTAGTTTTAAAATGTTCATTATGTGGGATTCTATTTATAATTTAATGACATGGGAGGCCCTAATGAGTTACCCTATCTATTTGTTCATATTTTCTAATGTGTGATCACCATACAGTAGAGGTTTCCATATACTAGATATGGTATATAGGTGGTATAGTTTGAATTCCACCCCCTCAATATCAGTATTAAACGTAGTGGAAGAATAAATAAATTAAACAATGAAAAAGATAATATAAATGATAGAAATAATAAATAGATTACTCGACAAGTGGTGAATAAATATCAATGAATGATCATGAGATGACATTACTAAAAGAAAGGAAAACATATGATAGTTAACAAAATATACATGCCTACACTAAAAAATATTGAAAAAATAAATGAATCCATCTCTAGAAGGTCACCTGATAACATTCCTAGAAGCTACTCCCAAGATCCCCTGTCAACTCCTATTGTATAAGGAAAAATGAAACCACTAATATTCAAAATTATAACAGACATTCAAGATGTCTATTTGAGTACCCAAAAATAGAACAGAACATGATGCGGGATAAAATTAGTTGACAACCACCAAGGGAATATAATGCAACCTATACAATGAATATATTAAAATACAATGTACATGTATATCAAAAGTATTGTAGTTAAGAAAATATAAACTAAATTCACTCTCAGGTTCATCATGGTATACAATGCTGACCATACATACTTTGGTCCAGGAAAAAATATCTCTAAATATAAACCATTATGAATATATGGGATTATAATTATATATATATATATATTCATAGGTGAGAAATCGCGGATTATTAACTAGGAAACCACATAAGGTTATCATACCAGTCTCATATAATAAATTTGATACATCAGGTCTGATGATCCCAATGAATAATAAGGAATTTCAACCATAACAATTTTAGAAGAATAATCAGATAATAAAGGGATAATATTTTAACAAGGGTCATAATATAAAGGAATCTTAATAATTATAATTATATAAATTCATAAATGTATCATGAAAATATGATTAAAAATTAAGGAAAATAAAAATGTCCTAATGATTAATATAATCTCACTTATCATATAATCCCATCTTAATAATTCTGTAATTAGTTACCCTAGGGTTTCTAAATGTTTAATATAAATCACATAAACTCTTTGACCATCTAATGAATTCTATATGTGGAACCCATGCCTCACTCAATGTATAAAATCATATATTTTTAAGATTAATCACATCGAAGGATTTATTTATCAGAAATTCTTCTTTATCTCAATGTGTATATCATTTCATGAATCCTATGAGCCTATAAATGAAAGCATGTATAGATAATATAATTATCATATAGGGTGTATCATAATTCTAATTACATTTGAGCCTGACCTGGCCATTTCATATCAAGAATCGAAGTCTATCCCAAGTCATAATATCATTAACAATCTTCTTATAATTAATAATTAAAAAGGACATTGGAATTAACAATTCCAGTTAAAAATAAACATTAAAAAATTATAATTAAACAATAATTTAGATGGAAACAACAGTGGAAATAAATTAGAACATTCTTCTAAACATTTAAATTAAAAAATCATGCTGAAGGGATGAAGACAGTCAAGTGTAAAATTCATTCCACACCAAAACTATATTCAATTGTTAATGTTGAATTATTTAAAACAATCAACCCTTAATTAAGTGGTCGATGGTCAATATTTTCCAAATAAATAGGTTACTATTTAATTTCAATATTAGCGTTCATGATCAAACCACATATTGAGGTGGTTTTATATAATATGAAATAGTGAAAAATATAAACATGTTTATTGAAGTCACCTAAATTGGTTTTTTAGTGTGATTTCATTGAACTCCAACTATGTTAAGGGGGACAATGAATAAAACAAATGTGGCCCAAGATTAAATTTTAAGTAATTTTATATTTTATAAGAATCATGTGGGATATCTCGCATGTCTTACAATGGAATATTTTATAAATGATTCAACTTTTGACGAAAATAATATAACCCTGATACCACATTCTTTTGATACATCACTATGCTATTCTTGAACTCTGATTTGATTTGAAGCGGGGAAATTGAATTAATAATCAAATTTCTTAAAAATTTGTTGTATTAGCCTTCATTGATAAATTATTTAGTAAAATGGTGGGAAAAAAGAAAAAATGCACGTGGAATTTTAGACATATTGATTAATATCTAGCATAACCAATGTTTGATGATTTTAGGTATGACTGAAGTAGACCCATGTAAGACAAGACAAATATGGAGGGTAGACAAACCACATGAAACTTTTATTCATTTGGGTGAAGATAAGAAGGGAAAAAATTGATGAATGAGGGGAAAATAGTAATTTCTGACACATATTAAGAACCACATAATTTTGATCCAAGGTTTGGTAATGAAATTTATAATAGTGTAGTATCACTATCCCATGGTATCACCCTTTTTCATGAGTTGGGATAACAGTTAGAATAACTATATGAATCTAGTGGATTCCCATTTCCTGCCCACACTTTGTCCTCTCATGGTTGTGCGGCCTCCGGTGAATTGTCTAAAAAATACATGAGCCTCAACTACAATTTTTAAAAATGAGTTTTCTAAAGTCAGATGTTTGCAATGTCATTTTGAAGTCTAAAACATATGATGGGTCCTAAAATGCATAAAATATAAACATTACAATTCATTCTTACTCAAATAATTACATTTAGAATACACATACTTATTTAATTACATTATAGAAAATCAAAAAATATTTATGTTTTTAAAATTTTAACATCTCCAAAAACATGAGATCTCACAAACTCCCCACCATAGATAAAATAATCCCCAAGAAATATTTTGGTCAATCAAACACATCATTAGACCTACTCATTTCATTTTTTCATGTAGAGGCATTAAAATTTAAATTTCCCACCACACCACCATGAATCATTTTAAACATATTTTATTTATATATCCAAAACATGAGGGAATGAATGTACCAACAATTAGAATATAAACATAAAGAATACATTAGCCAATATAGATTAGACATGATCACATCATCATCACTTTCGTCAACATGCCTCCATTTCTCCTCACCATAACATCCAATATTAAATGGATAATTCCAACCCATCGTACTCCCACATTAATAATTTTATAATAAAATTCATCCTTATTATCCATGTTATTCTCCAAAAAAAGTATTTCACACTATGAACTATGAAACTACCAGTTTTCTATTATATTGATTAAATTGATCAATGACTCATCGACCAATCACATAACAGTCAGAAAATTTTTTACTTGAAATTCCATGACTGTGCATTAATATACACCCATATCATCCTAACAACAAGTTATATGTGGTTTCATGTAATCCAAATATTAGTTTATTAAGAAACACTTTTTGATCCATCTACAATTAGCTAGCTCTATGAGAAATTTACTTCCACCACTGATGTTTCACAAAAATAAGATTTCAAACACATTTTATACCCATACATTCCAAGACAACTCTATGAACACCCATCAATGTCCCACTCATCTATTCGTGAAGTCTCTTCTCAAATAAAAATTCTATTCAAATCAAGCTCCATTATATATGACGACATTTAAAAATAAAAAATCCAAATAGTAGATCATCACATGATACCTCAAAGCTGATGACTGAATCATTAATTCAAAAATGTTTTTATTGGATTTTATATATGGTATTGACTATGAAATCCATTCATAGCATTCTCCATTTAAAAGGTGGAAAAAAAAGTAAAATTCCCATCACAAAATTGGTCTCAAGGCTCCAAGAAAGTTCATACATTAGGATCTCCAAAAAAACAATTATCCAATACAAACATTATGAGAAGCATATTCATTACATAATTGAAAAGAGTTTTTGATTAAACCAATCCCAGATGAAAACAACTCTTAACATAATAAATTTCATTGATAAATACGATCTTATCCCTGAGCATTGATGCAATCGTTACCCATCACTGAATCCTACTACCAGATGATGGTCCATATGTCATTCATTGAAAATCAAGACACATTGAGGGTAACCACCTATATACGGTCAACGGTGTAATAAAAACCCTATGGATTACTTTAATCTACTCCACAAGAAGAAATCCTAGATATTTTTTTATTTAAAACATAATAGAAATTTTGAAATGTATCTCGACAAATAAATTATGCCCTCTCAGCATACAAAGATATATGTCACGAAATTTGGAATGATCATCTCTAAAATATGAGAACACTAATAATCCATCAACAAAAATGCATTTATATTTGATCCATTATCACATAAAACTAGGATATGTATTCATTTTATTGATATCTTAGCACCACCTCTCTTGATAATGTGCATCCATGAACAACTATGGATAACCATCTAAAAGAATATTACATATATCTTATACCCTCATCAAGGGGATTTTCAATTATATTTTACCCAAAACCATAATTCACCTTGAACACAAGCATCATCTTTGAAACATTCATTCCCCGCATGACACGCTTCCACTCACTAATGTATAGTTCTAATCATTTACAATGTGGAACCAGATTGATCTACCATTTCCATAGATATTGGGTGTACATCATGTACCACAATGTTCAAAACCCAAATCATTCCCCTAATGATATTTCAATCATGAAAGAAAATATGGTCATTCTACATGAATGTTCCATATCATAACAAACCATGAATTCCTATAAAAATCCTCTTATAAAATGAGAACATATATATTCCATATTTTATCCCACTAGAATTTATCACGTGGTGTTATTTGTGAAAAGAAAGCATCAATCATGAAACCATTGGATATCTATTCCAACGCACTAAAAACCCTTCCCATAAATTCTAGTATCGATACGTGAGAACCCTATGTGATACCTCATAAACCACGTGCACTATCATTCTTATATAACAAAACACACAAATCATTGATGTATTACTTGTGAAATGAATGTTAATCTAATATAATTTCCTTTAATTCGAAAAAACCTAGAAAAACCAAACATTTAGGTTATCCTTATTCAAAATAATGTTCTTGAACTACATGGGACAATGTTATGATTAAGGGTGTCTATATTTCCCACAAATTAGTAAGGTCTCTAGAGTGAGAACCACATCCCAATAAAGGACTCATAATAATCAAAATCTAGTATGCCTTATAACACTCAACAGAAACTATTAAACTAAATTATATAATTGAATCATTAAGCTAAACGGGTCAAATACTATCAACATAGATGTAAAGTAATTTCCTTAAAAACAACATGCTACCCACATTGTATTCCCTCTTAGTATACTAATATGGAAGTTCCCCATGGAGGTTCACAAAGTAAAATTCATATGTTAATGGGATATCACTCACTTTTTATCTGTATATGTTAATAACCGCACATGTTGTAACATACCAAACAACTAAATGTATTTATAAGGGTTTAGTCAAATCCTATAATTATTCTAACTAAATCATAAGGTCATACTAACAATGACCACTTTTCATATAATCATGGTTCTAAAGTCTATATTTTTTTTCTATTTTCCATGGTTATGACCACATCATTTTTATTGTCATTTTAATATAACGCACACAATAATAAATAATATTCATTATGTAATATTAAATATGATGTACCACACAACCATTCTTAATTATGAAACAAATGTAAAAAAGGAAATTGATATCTATGAGCAACACTCTTATTTGATTTTCAAGGAATCTCTCAAGGAAAACTAATGAGAACCCTTAATTGGGAGTTTCAATTTATAAACACCCTAAACCATATCATTTCAAGGAATTAAATTGATTATTAAAAATTAATTAATTTGAAGAAGAATACATATCAAGTACCTTTTGTCAAGGAAAACTATATAATGAACCTTATTTAGCTGTCACCATGCATCATTGAGAAAATTATCTCCTAGATACCCATTGACTAATTATTTAGCAATATGATCAAAAAATTGGGATCTATTAAATAAATGGTTAGTCAAAAAAATATAGGATCACAATTTTTTGGTTTTTGGTTGCATATAAATTAACTATATCATCACATATATAATGATCAAATGTAGATTAGATGCCTTTTATCATTTTAGGGGATCTTTTTTGTAAAATGAAACTGAACAACTATCCATAAATCCTTATAATATTTTACTAAAACAATAACTAACCATCCCTATTTATCATAACGTAACCCCATGGGGAGATGTTTTAATGTAAAAAAATAAGGAATGTCAACCAATGAGGTTCCCATTATTTTTGTATTGGTTCTTTTATATTTGAATCTATTTCAAATTTATTGAATCAAAACTCTATAACATTCAACTAGAATCCTATTTGAGTGGAAAACATAACAATTAAGTGATAAGGATTTCAAAACACCCCTATAAGGATAATCACATATGTATATATTGTTATAACTCACTTATGAGGGACAATGAAAACATATATGGATATAACCATATAGCTTTTCAATCCCAATTTATATAGTTATTAGACTATTAAATTTTAAATTGAAGTTCTCATTTAAAATAAATCATTTTTTATAAGCATATAAATCTAATATTTGTATATTTCATTGTTCAGTTAGATGAATTATCATTCTGATGTTAAAAAGGTATATTCCTTGACAAGTTAAAAATATAATTCATATAACAATTATGAGGTTTTTAGCTTCATCTAAAAAATATATTAAGCCCATATATGATGGATTTATTTTATGGTTCACCACTCAAAATTTCAGAAAGGCCCATACACATTATAACATGAATATTGAAACCAATTTAATTAAAAACACTATTTCCCCATCCCTTTCATCCAATTTTCTACCGCACAAATATAACATAATGTATTTTCTATATAGGGTTCCACATTCATCATGTGTGGGAAAACAACCTATAGGTTGATTCATACATTCTATCTAAAAACCATATATCATAACTACATCCATACAAGCTATAATGCAGTAATACATAATTGTGAACATAAAAATAATCACCAAAATCTGGTTTTCAAACACTAATTCTAAATAATCACATGTCGTGATATACTAATAAGAATGGATTATAATTACACACGAAAATTATATAGAAAATAATGATAATAAAAAATGAATCAATATGTTCCAATATTGATGCATGAAAATACCATGTATGTTTCCATACCTATCTAGGAGGTAAATAACATAAATAAATAAATTCTGGAGGTACATGAATCACATTACTATAAATAATAGTCATTTGTAATAACTATTCAACTTGAATAAAGGTCCAATCCCTAGTAACATGATATTTTAGCCACGAGTGGGTTTCCCAGACCAAAACAGATGCTACATACCATGTTATGACATGTTCATAGTCATCTATATACCATCCCAAAATAGTCTGATTTGAAAAATAAGGATTTAATACCAGTTTGTAAAATCCTTACATGGGAGCCACATGTATTGTGACCTGATCTAGTTAGTATGATGTCATCTACTTGCCTCCCCATACACAAGAGGATTGCAAAATGTATCTTCGGACAAGAGGTCGTACATTAGGGATACTATAACCACTTCATTGATAATAAATATAGTTTGAGATAAAAATAAATTAATGGTGAACAAGATAAAATAACTAATTGTAATTTTAAACCTATAATCATGCCAGTTCTAAAAAAAATTCTATATAGGATCATGTCATTCCATACATTCCAGACTTTCAAGAATATACCATATAAAAAAATTAAATAAAAACGTCTATAAAAATAATAAATAAATAAATTTATCCATATCCCAAAGTCAATCCAATTATATGACCAGCCACTAATACAAATATCCCATGTCTAGTCATAGTCCATAAATAATAAAACATCAAATACCATAGTCTATATCTAAACCTTCAATCTGGATATCTATCTTGGAACCAAATTGTAGTGAGAACTGGCTATGAAATAAACTTAACAGGATATCACTAAGGGATTATAATACAATAAAATCCATGAATATAAAACAATGTAGTGTAAAGGTTTATCAAAAGTATATAAGTATTGAAAATATAATCCTATGTGATTCTAATGTGCCTAACAGATAAATTCATTATCTTATCCTATGCTTTCTTTTACATTCTCACCTAGTCAAAAAATTAATTATTCATTTTACCAAACCCAGTTCTGAAACAAAATACATCACATATATAATTAATGGTTTTTGTTCATAAAATAGATCATAATATTACAAATACAAATTTATATATGATTTGTTTCTTTTAATTTAATTTTCATATTCAATTAATATACATAAAACATTATATATGATATGTGTCCTTTAGCATAGTAATCCTGTAGAGTTTCATTATCTTATTAAAACATATGATCAAATGGAGACTTGAATCAATGAAATTTAGTGTAAAATCCAATATAGGGGAGAAAAAATAAGAAATAACAGGAGTAATAAATCAATATGATTAGGCATGTTAGCATAATGTCTATTTTCACATCCTAAAAATATGTTCATAATCGTATGACATATTTTATAGTGACATGGAATTTATAATGTACATAATAATGAAACAAAATAAACATTAGTCAATTATTTTTACATAATGATCATAACATTAAATAAAAACAATAGTACATTATATTAGTATAATAAATTTTATAAGAAGATAATAATTTCATGTGAACTTATAATAATTTCATGAGATATAAACCTTTATCCAATGCATTGAAGGAAGGAATATCTTCAAGCCTACCCATCCCATAATAATATGGTTTAAGATGTGAATCATATTTATAAAATAGTTTTTTTAATAGGGAAAAAATATAATAATTACATGTATAACACAAACACAATGTAAATAATTATTACAATATTTTCCAGGAAATAAAAAATTATATTATTAATATAATAATTTATATATTTAAAATTATGGAATATTATGTTCATATTCCATTAATATACAAGATACATAATAAATTATTCAAATCCTTTAACATATTTATCATATAATATATCAAGATCACATTAACAAATAGGATAAACTGAGACATAAATCAAAATAGGGTGGGATAAAATCCCAGTAAGATGAGGATAAAAATGATATAAATGGACACAAAAATCTAGATGAGTACATGACTATGAATAATAAACATTCTCAAATCATAAAAATATTACCGTAATGTCAAGATATGTTTTATAGAGACATGGAATATGCATCTTCATTATAATTATTCATTATAAAAATTAATCATGGATTACATCCAAAACATCATAATATTATAGAAAATGAAAATTTTAATATGTCCGACTATAACATTATAGAGGGATCAAACATTATCATGTCAAAATATTATGATTTCATTAGATATAAATATTTAAACTATTCATTAGATTGATTTATAACATTGAGCCCACCCATCTTCTCAAAATATTCTAAAAATAATTCATTCTATAATTAATAGAATGGATTTCCTAGATATCCATAAATATAATGGCATGAAATGAATAAAAAATAATAAATTATAAATGGTACTCATACATAATAACATTCAACATAATTTAATGTAATAATTAAATAAATTGGTAGGTGATTAAAAGGGTGAACATAAATGTATTTTATAGCATTGAAAATAGATGTATATTTATTAATTGTCATATAGTTGATATAATTAATTTATATTTTAATGAACCCTAATGGTACTGATATGAGATATTCAAGAGGATAATTAAACATGATTTCCCAAATTCATTTCATCACATTAGAATTATGAAAATTCAATGTAATAAATAATATACTTATGTGTAAATACTTGTGGAAATTTGAAAACAAATTAATGTTTAGAATATAAATATAAACACAGTTTTTATATGAAGACAATGGATAAGATGGATTTTTAATGAGAAGGGATAGAAGATTATTATTTTTTCATAATAAAAAAAGTGAAATATTGGAGAGAAATATATCTATAATTATATGGGAAATATATTAATTTCAATAAATATGGTTGAAATAAATTTAATATTCATTGATGATTTCAGTAATTTGATGAGAATATTGTTTGAAGAATCCCTTAATGATGTTTATTAACAATGATGGATAATTATGTTAATATTAACTCGGATATAGTCAATATATTACTGATTTATAAATTAATATTTTTGAGATATTTCAATAACCCAATTCTATCATTTGGATTGGTTTTTAAATACCCAACACATTGGAAGCATACTATTACTACTTTCTTGATAGAATTAATTCAAGAGTTTAAAGGGTTTTTAGGTTTTATTGATTAATATAATTCTCATGTATTTTTTATTGGCTTATTGAATATGAGATTAATTGAAAAGAAACATTGTTTTTATGAGGTAAGTATATCATTATCTATATGGATTAGTTTCCCCATCATGAGGATGATTCAAATGATAAATTTTTATTTCTTATAGAAAGAATTTGATAGTAAAATAAGATTTTATTGTTTTCAATTTATTCAGAGGAGAATTTAAATATAAGTAAAAATTACAACCATAATCAATATATATTATGACATAAATATTTTATGATTTCTCCTAAAGTACATTTTTTTTTGAGGAATCATATATTAGGAACCAACCCAGTTCAATCTAATACCTCTCCCAAACCAGCTCACCACAAGGACTCAATAACACATCCCCATATTCCATAGGTTGCTGACTAGCGGGGAGGGTCTCAAAATGCTGTGGGGAAAATATTTAAAAAAATATAAGTTTAATAAAATATAATATAAACAATAAAAACCATATACATAATGATAAAAGTATGAAATATATTTAAAAGAAGCATAAGAATTATATAATTAATAGAATATATAAAATAGACTCACATGCATACTATAACTCATTAACGGGTCCCCCATGAGGATTAGTACATAAAAATATAGAATAAATGAATGTTAATAAAATAAAAAAGGAATTATGTTTATCCTCAATCTATACCTCAAACTAGATCTTCAATAACTTTTGAGACGCCTGATCATAATCCTCTAACGTAATGTGAGTGTCCCACTCAAACATGATATGATTGGCCTCATATGCATCCATTGTACACCTTGTGATATACCTAAAATAATACATATGTTTATACATGAAAACTGATATTTTCATATAAGGGGTAGAAATACATCTCAGCAGGATACCCCCAAGATGTACTTATACTCTATAATCATATGACAGTGTGCACACATATGATATGCATAGCCCAGTTTAATAAAAAATATTATAAAATAAAATAATAATATAGATAAAAAACGATAATTACCAATATTTAACATGCTACAAGAGATCAACCAAACCTACTTCATCATGTTCTAGAAATCTCTAAATGTTTGTAACACTAGACCATAACAAATCAGGAATGTTTACCCGATCATAAGGAAGATACCATGTGTCTGACAATAACATGAGTAGATTTTTTTCCCTAGGGTGTCACCCATGGAATTATGGAAAAGATATACACACCACTATCAGTCTCTTGGTCTCCTATATAAAGATCTAGTATGCAGATAGGAAATCTTATCAACATTTAGAGAAACTTTACATAACCTATTAGATTTATAGATCTATTTGGGATCCATAACAATATTAGTGATAAAAATAAACAATAGATACTTTTTTAAAAACATATACTCCCATAGAAACCACGAAATTGTTTATATTTTACTCATGTATATACGGGTTTCACTCATCTAGATCATCTGTCTGCTCAATTGGACCTGCTTTACACCAATTAATATAAGAGACAATCAGTTCAACCTCCGACCAATATCCAATCCAGAACATCTTTGTAGTATACTCAAACATCAAATACTATTGTAAGAAAATTATTAAACACCCCAATAATAATCCATCATTACATGGATCTATAAAATTCTCAATCATAAAACCTCAAACACAACCAAAATGGTCTCACCATCAATCTCCACTTTTTATGGTAACATCTGATGTAATATCCCGCATAAATAATGAATATGACATTATCATATTTAATAAAAAAATTCAATTAAATATTAATTTTTCTTTATGTATTCTATGTTTGATGGCGTACTCGACACACAACAACAGATTTCTCCAAAATCTTAAGTTTCATGCTAGGGTGAGTCATACTGAAAAAATAAAAATAATATTATATTATTATTTTAAATGGTAGAAAACACCTAGCCATTATATTTATGGTAATGAACATAACTAACTATATTATGATAAAACGTATTTTTAAATTTTTTTTTAATTCATCCAATTAAATTTAAAGGCTTAAAATGATAATGAATAAAATTTTAACCATAAATACTCTAAATTTTATGAAAAGGTTGTATTACTACCTATTGATGGAGAAACCTTTAAAAATATAGTTTTCTCACTTTTATGTGTTCCATTGGACGAAAATGAACTTCTTCGTTAGAAGCGAGACATCAAAATTTAATTACGGTAAATTTTTTGTATTTTCCGGATAAAGTTCATTTTTTAATGAATAGTGAAAAATACCACATTTTATGTTCAAACTACATTTTCAAATAATTTATATATATAGTCACATAGAACATTTAATTTGTTTAAATATTTAATTAGATTATATTTTTATCATTTAATCTAATTTTCTTCCTTGGAAGTAATTTCACATTGAAATTGGACATAAACAGAAGTCAATATTTTTGTAGTTTTCAATTCTTAAAAACACAGTTTTTGTTTTTCCAAAGGGAAATACTTTTAAATTAAATTCTATAACTTCTGTGTTTTTAATTTGGAAAAATTTCTTGAATGTTTGGAATCAGATGGTCACAATTTTATAACTAGTTACCTTTAATTTTTATACATTATGATTAGTAACATCAATAATTATTTTATTTACCATGGTTAAAGGGTAAATATTGTAAATAAGGGTAAATAATAATATTATAATATTATTACACTACCCTAACAGAATCCCTTATGTGGAAAATTATTCCATATTTACATTCTAGAGGTTTGGGGATTTTCCAAAGACCAACCATAGATCCCTTTACCGGAGATCTAAAACAGTCATTTCAAATATGTGTTAATCACCCTAAACGATCAATTCATTTTTATTCTCATAATTTCATCGATAAAATATGATATTTATCATAAAATATTAAATTCATAATCATAAATATATTCAAATATTATTATTATTATTAGTAAAAATCTGTAGATTACTTTTCCTACCGAACATGAAGTGAAGGTATCGCTCATGCATACGTACAGATTACCATCTCCCCATTGCGGTAAAATTCAATTTTCGACACAATGATTTATATATGTGTTTTATGATGGGTATAATTTTTATATAATACATTTATAACATACTAATAAGTCATAAAATATAACACAATATTTTTTTTCTTACCTTCCAAATCGTTTGAAAATGATAACGTTACTCGTGTGCATATGTTGACAACCACCTCCATGAAGTGAAATGATTCAATATTCATTTTTTTAGTAAAAATGGTTATAAGGACAAATAAGATGAATTTATATTATATAAAAGATATAATATTGATTTTTAAATGTGAACTATTATTTAACTTTCTTACATTCATCCTTTAAATTGGAAATACATCGTTCATGTTTACATTAAGCATATTGTCTCTTTGAATATTGTATTCAACTTTCTATATCAATCATCATTATTGAAAATAAATATTTATATATTTATTATATATAATATAATAATCATGTAAATTAATATGATATATAATTGAAATTACTTTAAATTTATTATATATGTCGTTAAATAACAATCATTTGTGGTCAGGTCTAATGTAAGATATTTCATCACAATTTCCACTCTAATGAGACATATATGGGTTTTTTTCTAGTTATGTTTTATGTGTTGTATATATTTAACCATATAGGTAATAAAAATGAATATTTATTTATTCTTGAGTATTTTTTTATTTCAAATTTAATTTCACAAAGAGATTCAATATTTTCGTCCATCGTTTCATATCTTTGGAATATGAATCAAGCAACATAATTTTTAAAAGAAAAAAAATTATTCCCCATTTGATCATATATATTTTTATTCTTATATGTATCATCTCTAAATTTTTTTAAACATATATATCTATTTATAAAAATATATTTTCTACAGAGTTTGAATGTTTACAAAATGGTTTGAAATAAATAATTTTATTCCAAATAAAGTACTTTGTTGCATCTTCAAAAAAAATACGGAAGGAGTTTTTTTAAAAATATAAAGAATGAGTGGATATTACTTAAACCATTAAGATATAATTCATTTAATCGTACTTTAAAATTTAATTAATTTCTTTTAAAAAACAGATTCCTTTATAATTGTGTAACTATTTAAATAACGAAATGATTTCAAAATGGATAGACATTTTCCTCGTGTATTATTCTAATAAATCACTAAATATTATTAGAAAACTAATATCGAATTATTTGAGGATACATATGATTTAATGAGGAGATTTTCTAACAATTCCATTGCTATTATTTTTATGGATGGTTTTTGTTTATAAAGGAATGATGTTTATGAATCCTGTTTCTTTGGCATTAATTATTTTATAATGGAATGTTTATGAAACCCATCTATGTTATGTGTTCTAATATGATGAATTATTTATGATTTATTGACCCACATGTGTTTTATTTACTTTATTTGACTAGTTGGTAATATATAAATTTCTAAAACATTTGGTAAATATTTATATCTACTAAGATAAATGTGACTAAAATAGGGAGTGAACCAAGATCAGTAAGGGAATCTATCCACTATGATAATCTTGGGAGTGATTTTAAACTACTATGATGGTATGTGGATTTTAACCATTA
Source organism: Viscum album (assembly GCA_963277665.1). NCBI lineage: Eukaryota > Viridiplantae > Streptophyta > Magnoliopsida > Santalales > Viscaceae > Viscum > Viscum album. The sequence continues at coordinate 1,802,633,816 of OY728164.1, forward strand.
TACTATGATATCATATTAATTTATCATTAAATAATATGATAATAATTTTCTATACCTATGATCATGCCACATAGTTTTATGACAAGATGTTATGTTTTGAGATTGAGTTATGTTGATTTCAAATTCTTATGATTGATGGCTTTTAAATTGGTAGTTTTTAATTTCATAAATAATGATTTAGATAAATTTCAGATTAGTTATGATATTTGTAAGTTATATTCAATACATTATTACTATTTTATTATCTTATACATTCATATGATTATCATTTTATTTCACCCATGCTTACCATTACTAAGAATATGAGCTCACTATTTCATATGTTTCCTTCCTTCGGGTAATGAAGAATGTTTTTAAGAGTTTATTACTATATATATTACTCTATGGGAATATCATGATGTGGGATGTCAATTATCTGTCTTAAAATAATATTATTGGTATCAAGGTGCATTTTTTGTACAATGTTTTGGATATTAATCTATTAATATGTAGTATTAATGTATGAAAATATGAGGAGTCTATAGTTGGTATTATACCAATGTTTTGTCATCCTTTGGAGATATGGGTTATAATTTTTTTTAAAACCCTTGGGGATACGTCTATATGTTGGATAACATCCAAATTTTTTGTAAGGGAATATATTATATATTTTTTCATAAAATTTCTTCCCTTTATTGCTAATAAATGTGGATATGGATTTGGAACTATTATACCTATAAGAAATAACCAGGAAATGGGAATATTGATCTAGAATCCATAATCACAAAGTACATGACAATGGGCCTTGATTCACACTTGGTTTATTACGATCAAGGCATAGTACAATTTCACTATTGTGTTGTACCCCACACTCTTTGATTTTCATGATCACAATCACTTTTATATATGTTTAACTTTGTTTTTAAGTGTTGTGGATGATAGGCACAAGGTTGCCAAGAAGTTGGCCCAATAATGGACATCAAGTGGACTGAAATTCAGTCCACCGGTCAGCCGGTGGCTTGACCACCGGCCAGCCGGTGGCACCCAGACACAAGTGCAAGCTACTGTCTTGCCACCGGTCGACCGGTGGATCTGTCACCGGTCGACCTGTGGCACCCAGCCCAAATAGTGTTTGCTACTGTCTTGCCACCGGCCAGCCGGTGGCTCCTCCACCGGTCGACCGGTAGAGCCTGGATCAAGACTCTTCTTCTCTACCAAGGCACCGGCCAGCCGGTGGAGCTGTACCGGCCAGCCGGTATCCCAGTCAAACTAGCCGTTGGGTTTGACCAGTCAACCCTCTTTTGGCCTCCAACGGCTCCGAAGACCTCTCCAATGGCTCCGAAGCCTCCCCAAGGGTTCCATGCCTATAAATAAAGGCCAAGGAAGCCCCGGACACCTACCGGAACATATACGAAGCCAACGGACATATTTTGGATCAATTGGCCAACCTCCGGCGACTTCCTCCAAGGGAACCCCAAGTGCTCCAACAACTTCCACATCCAAGGAGCTCCACCCAAGAAGCTTGGAAGCGGCCTTCAAACATCTCCAATCAATCAAAGGCGCCCAAGACTTCCTCCATTACGGGTTTTATTGTTTTATTTATTTTGAGCTTTAAATTTGGGTTTGTGCCTACAAACCCCAAACTCTTTTCTCATCTCCCTTTCTTTTGGGTTTCACATCACCATTAAGGTGTGAAGAGGTTTCTTCAAGCCTTCCCTTTTAAAAGGCTTGTGTCACGGTGAGCTAGCCTTCACCCGTTAAAAAGGCTAGTGGGTTCTTGCTAAACCATCAAAAGTAAGTGGGTTCTTGCTCAACCATAAAAAGCAAGCTGTAATAGGTTCTAGTGCTACCTCAAAGCCTAGTTGGTTTCTTGCTAAAACCATTGAAAAGCAAGCGGTAGGAATCTCTCAACGGTTGAGTTGGGAGCGGAGACGTAGGCCGGGTTTTGGCCGAACTCCGTTATCAATTTTGTGTGTCTTGCCTCTTTATTTCCGCTGCACTTTACTTTGATTTTTAAATTGTTAATCAATTTTTTAAAAGGCAATTCACCCCCCCTCTTGCCATCACTCCCGTTTGTTCCGACCCATCAATTGGTATCAGAGGGGTATTTGAATAAATCCTTAAACGGTTTCAAATTAAAGATCCTATTTTTTGATGGCTTCTACCGCTTCTTCCTCTCAATCCCCCGAAGGATTTTCTTTGGATCGTGCTCCATTCTTTGATGGAACCGATTATAGTTTTTGGAAAACCCGCATGACCACATTTCTTAAAATCATTGGTTTTTCTATTTTTAAAATTGTCATGCATGGTTATACTCTCTCTAGTCTAGATGAATCTCAATGGACCCCCAATGACATTGCTTATTTTGAGCTTGATGGCAAAGCCATGAACGCTCTTCATTGTGGTCTTGACCGTAATGTCTTTGATTGTATTTCTTCTTGCACTACTTCTTATGATATTTGGAAATTGTTAGAACTAACCTATGAAGGTACTAGCGAGGATCCAAAGCAAGAATCCGATCAAAAGCGAGAATCCGATCAAAATCAAGAACCCGACGAAAAGATCAAGCCCGTTTTCCCACCTCACAAGGAAAGGGCCAAGAAGAAGAAGAAGAAGGCTTTAAAGAAAACATGGAGTGATAGCTCCTCCTTCTCTTCCTTCTCCTCGAGCGACAATGGTAATAATTGCCTAATGGCAAAACATGAGGTATCTTCCTCCTCTTCCTCCTCTTCCTCCTCTAGTTCTTCTAATTCATTTAATCATCTTTCTTATGAAGAACTCTCACACGCTAGAGACCAACTAGAAAAAGGTTTTCATGAGCTTTCTTCAAAATTTGTTGCTTTAAAAAAGTCTTTCAAAAAACTCTCTTCCGAAAAAGAACAACTTCTCAAAGAGAAGGAGGAACTCTCCCTCAAAATCCAAAATTTTCCAAATGTTGATTCTATGGAATCAACCATCAAAGATCTAAGAGAGACCCTAGCCAAGTTCACCCAAGGTGAACAAAATTTGTCCAATATCCTAGGTTCCCAACGTATATCTAGAACCACCCAAGGGCTAGGATACACCAACCGAGCTTCCTCCTCCCATGCACCCACTGTTTTTGTAAGGGGGAGCTCTAGTTTTATATTTTGTAACTATTGCAAAAAACCCGGGCACCTTATTTATGAATGTAATTGTAAAAACGCCCGGTATGGCCAACCCAAATCTTTTTTTTTTCGGACGAATTCTATAGGAGAAGACCCGCTATGAGGCAAGTGTGGATTGAAAAATCCCTCTTAGCGAGTCTCTCCGGGCCTAAAATTGTCTCTTTTCAAAATCCCTCTCCTGGTGATTTGTTGTTTTTATTTAGGGGGAGTTAGGATCGTTTAAGCCCTTTTAATTTGAATTTCAAAATTTTCAATTCCAACTTTCAATTTCAACACTTGGTATCAAAATTTTCATTTCAAAGTATTCAATTCAAAATTTTTCTATTCAATTTTCATTTCAAACTTTAAATTCAAACTATTATTCAAATTTTTGATTCAAAACTTTCAATTCAATTTTCAAAAATTTCAATTGGTTTAAAATCTCTCATTTCCCTCAATCAAGTTTTATGCCCCATTCTATTTTGATAATCACAAAGGGGGAGAATTTCTTGATTGATTGGGGGAGAAACCTTTTCTATCATGCTTTGATTTATTTTCAAATTATCCTTTAAGAATTCCTTTCATTTAAGTTTTTACATTGCTTAGATAAGTGATTGTGATCATCAAAATAGGGGGAGATTGTTGTACCCCACACTCTTTGATTTTCATGATCACAATCACTTTTATATATGTTTAACTTTGTTTTTAAGTGTTGTGGATGATAGGCACAAGGTTGCCAAGAAGTTGGCCCAAGAATAGACATCAAGTGGACTGAAATTCAGTCCACCGGTCAGCCGGTGGCTTGACCACCGGCCAGCCGGTGGCACCCAGACACAAGTGCAAGCTACTGTCTTGCCACCGGTCGACCGGTGGCTCTGTCACCGGTCGACCTGTGGCACCCAGCCCAAATAGTGTTTGCTACTGTCTTGCCACCGGCCAGCCGGTGGCTCCTCCACCGGTCGACCGGTAGAGCCTGGATCAAGACTCTTCTTCTCTACCAAGGCACCGGCCAGCCGGTGGAGCTGTACCGGCCAGCCGGTAGCCCAGTCAAACTAGCCGTTGGGTTTGACCAGTCAACCCTCTTTTGGCCTCCAACGGCTCCGAAGACCTCTCCAACGGCTCCGAAGCCTCCCCAAGGGTTCCATGCCTATAAATAAAGGCCAAGGAAGCCCCGGACACCTACCGGAACATATACGAAGCCAACGGACATATTTTGGATCAATTGGCCAACCTCCAGCGACTTCCTCCAAGGGAACCCCAAGTGCTCCAACAACTTCCACATCCAAGGAGCTCCACCCAAGAAGCTTGGAAGCGGCCATCAAACATCTCCAATCAATCAAAGGCGCCCAAGACTTCCTCCATTACAGGTTTTATTGTTTTATTTATTTTGAGCTTTAAATTTGGGTTTGTGCCTACAAACCCCAAACTCTTTTCTCATCTCCCTTTCTTTTGGGTTTCACATCACCATTAAGGTGTGAAGAGGTTTCTTCAAGCCTTCCCTTTTAAAAGGCTTGTGTCACGGTGAGCTAGCCTTCACCCGTTAAAAAGGCTAGTGGGTTCTTGCTAAACCATCAAAAGTAAGTGGGTTCTTGCTCAACCATAAAAAGCAAGCTGTAATAGGTTCTAGTGCTACCTCAAAGCCTAGTGGGTTTCTTGCTAAAACCATTGAAAAGCAAGCGGTAGGAATCTCTCAACGGTTGAGTTGGGAGCGGAGACGTAGGCCGGGTTTTGGCCGAACTTCGTTATCAATTTTGTGTGTCTTGCCTCTTTATTTCCGCTGCACTTTACTTTGATTTTTAAATTGTTAATCAATTTTTTAAAAGGCAATTCACCCCCCCTCTTGCCATCACTCCCGTTTGTTCCGACCCATCATATTGGTCTTGCCCTTAATTTCATTTTGTCACGATAGATGATTAATTTTATATTTAAAAATTGATAAATGTATTAATTAGTGGAATTGAATCAATTAAATCCAGAGAGAATACTGAATTCCAGAACCAATCATTTGATCATTATGTATTATTTATAATTCATTTAATTGATTTATTTATTACCTAGTGTGAATTATTTTTTCATTGATGTACTTGATACCAAATATACATGGTAATTTCACGGTATTGTGGTAGTAAAGATAAAATTCCCCATATTAGTTATCCACATGTGTTTTAAAAATAATTGAACATCGATATAATATTCTTTGGGAGATAGAACATAATATCATATCACTTACATCATCTTCCATTAATCATGAAAAGAATCACATCAAAGCATTCTCCTTGATATCTCTAGACAACACAGTGGGAGGTGTAGGAAGATCACTCTCCATTATTATAATTTTTCTTGGAGACGGATATATCCAGGGATTAAGAGGATTCTATTTGGCATTCATGATGTAGAACACAAATAGAGATAACACTATTGAAAATTATATGGATGGATTCAAATACTTATAGTGTTTAGAAAAAATTATTTTCAAAAGTTCCCATTAATTTTTATTTAATAACTTATATAAATACATGTCTAGAAGAATAATAATATTATTATTTATTAAAATTCTATTAACTTCTGAATTAAATTAAATATTATCTAATAATGTAATATTCGATATACATTATTTCTCACTCAACCTAAAACATTTTAATCCATTCCTTCATAATATATATCAGGACAAGAATAATGGATATTAGTTACATAAATACATATCACATCATTCATCACCAACAAATAAATTAATATTATACTCACTAAATAGAAAAAAAAATTATTAAATATTCCTCTCGCATTACACTCTCTTGAATATATGGTGACAAAATAAATGTGATCGAGTGTAAGTGAATAAATATTAATCCACTTGAGGGATTATAATTTATTCAACTTATTAAATAATATATTATAATATTGAATATATCTGAGATTAAAGATATACATAATATACAACCCTCTACGCATCTTTCTCTGGGGAATTAGGTGAATTAACCTAATGTGTGTGGTTAGCATCAAGAAAAACACCAAGTCACCCATAGAGAAACAATTTAATTACACAATGATATCTCTAATTATTATGGTTTCACACTAGTTCCATCAACTAATGTGACCGTTGAATCTTTCTTCTACATTAAAATAATTGAACATGCCTATAAAACACCATGGCCATGGATTTATTTTTTATATATCACATCCATAAAGGGATTGGGATATAATCCTCATTTAAATGATTGAAGAGACAAATCATTTATTTCATTTTTCATGAATGCAATATTAATCTAGTGGTACCCCATGTATCCTACCTCACCGAAAAAATATGACATTATTGTTTTAGAAAAATAAAACAATATACTCAACTAATAATACTCCTTAAAAACAATCTCAAAATATTATGATCAATACAAAAGTACTTATATAGAAACATCCTATGAAACATATAAATTTTTATTTCCTTCTGGTGGGACTTTATCTCAAAATCTTCTACACTATATATTACCAAATACATACTACAATATAAGGTACATCAATTTCATATGAGTATCCACTATAATAGTCTATATAATTTCATTCCCTAAAATAATATTATCTAGCTATATAATATATATTTAATAATATTTTTGTTGAACTTTGGGGTTATCATCATATCGGGGAACTGATTTTACCTTTTAGCATGATAGCTACACTTAAGACATTATCAAAAACAATGTTTTTTCTAAGAATAAAATTGGTTTGATAAAGAGTTTATGAACAATAAAAAACCATGAATATATGTTTTCATATTGTACACAAAATTTTGTACATAGGGAACCAACTCCAATTCAATCCCACATTCACTATAGCCAACTACTATCAACCTCCAGTCTTCTAGTTCCTACATGATAGTCGTGCTTATGTTGATATAGAACATTGGCCATGGGTTCCACCATGTCATGTTTTATGGATACTTTTCATACTATAATTTCAACCCTCTGATAAAAATTCCTCAAGAGGTGTTTCTTCTAGGGTATATTTATTATCCATTAGTGTGACCTTGGAACTGTCTGAAAGAGACACAACTATATTATTGTCCTAATAAAATGTTATAGGGTGTTTCCTTCTAGTTAAGACATAATGATCCTAGAAAAAGGTCCATACCCAATATGACTTCCTTGGATACATTATAAGACAATATATACTTTGAATCCATAGTAGAATCAAAGAAAACTGGATTCATTAAAATATTATATATGATAAATCCTCTGTTGAGATAGAAAAAATATCCTGATTGTGGCATCGAATCATTAAAATATAATTGAAAATTAAAATCAATATATCCCCTAATGAATAGCTTATAATATCCTCCATATATAGTGAACATATCCTTAATTATTCTCAGGTGCATATGGACATCCTTAAAAAACCAATGATGTTCTCCGGGGTCATCTTAGTATCATGATACCATTCCCACTTGGAAATAAAACATCACATATACTCCATTACATGAAATACATGATTGATCCTTTCACTTAATAATATGTGATCTTACTCATTCTATCGTCCTCCTATTGTGTATGAGGAATCATTTTCTAATAAATGTCTAAACCATGTGACATTATAACCATTACCCACCATTGTAATTACATACTAATATATTTAGTATGTAGTCTATTTATGTTCTTTTAATTCATCAAATTATCCACATTTATTTGTCACATATTATCATTATCCCGTGATTATTGGTTTCTTCACCTAATTTCTGTATAAATAATAAAAATTTAACATGTCCTTAATATACAATAGGACTAGTTTTTCATTTCCAATCATTAATATGTCATCTACATTTACTACTAAGATTAAAACTACACTTCCATTAATAAACTTGTAAACACATGGATGACCTTATTTCTTAATGAAACCAAATTGATTTATAGATTTACCGAAGAGAATTATCCATGAATTGGTTTCACAATTCAATCAAAAAAATAATTTTTGCTGCTTATAGATCCTTTTGGAATCAACTGGAGCCACAACCCCATTTGTTTGTATCAAATTCAAATATTCATGAAGGATTACATAAAGGAATTCAATAATCATATCCATTTTCAAAATATATACGTAATGGTAAGCCGATATAGCAAGAAGAATTATTAATGAATTATATATTGACATTCATGAAATTGTTTCATCATAATCAATTTCAGTACATTGTTTATAACCTTTATCCACATGCCATTCTTCATATGTATTATAGTCACCTTCTATGTCTATTTTTAGTTGAATAATCATTTGATCCCTATGAGATTTACATCAATGGGTGTTTAGAAAATAACGCCAAATTGGTTATGATACATGGAATCAATTTCAATATCCATCAAATATTTCAATCATGCAACATCTGAGCTATATAATACCTCTTTTTATGGGAGAGATATATCATTGCTATAAAATAATGGGTCACTAAATTTTGTGACCAGAAAACCATGCCACTCTGGTTCTCTTACATCTCTTGTGGTCCTATAAAGTACCTATTTTTTCAAAACTCCTTTTCCAATGGGAAAATATGTAACCTATTCTTATACCAACTCTCATGTATCATAAGCTACAACTCCATTTAATTTAATCTTTCTCCCAATTTTCTTTTTGAATATCTGTCCCTATCATGAATGATGACTGTTCTGGTGACAATCACTTTCTTTTGTGAGCGGTTGTTTAGGTTGTATCTCATTTTTTGTTGGGATACCTTATAAGGATACTCATTAAGTTGTTATTTTTTTCCAGATAATTACTTAACAAATTTATCTCAACCCCATAAATGTTTATGTGAAAATCCTAGTTTGTTTCCACATTATAACTTAATGGGAAATCTATTTCCAGTTTATTTTGTTCTCGATTAAATTTTAATGATATTTTTTGTAATGAATATCCACAAAATTATTATGCAATAGTTTCAAGACTCATTCCAGAGCATTGAATCTACAACAAAATATGGTTCCCTTATTCACTATCGTCATTCCACTAAAGTGTGTGTGGTGGAGTGAATTGAGATAGAATACCAAACTCTAATAGAATGTTGATAAACACTAGGATAAGATATTCACCATTATGGTCTGATCTAATTGTATTTATCTACATTGTATATTGATTCTCTATTTCATTCTGAACTCCAGGAATTTTTCAAAGGGCTCAGACATATAATTATTCAAGTATACAAAACCATATCCACTAAGGCCTTAAATAAAATATATAATGATAGAATAAACACCTCTATATTACAGTAGAAAATTTACACATACATTAGTGTGTACCAGTACTATAATAATTGTTTCAATTTCACTCCATCCACTGAATGGGGGTATGGTTATTATTCTTACTAAACAAGAATGCAATATTTCAAGGGGTTATTAGATCAGATGAATTTAAATTACCATCTTGATAGAGATTTTTCAAATGCTTCTTTTTTAAATGGCTAAGATTGTGAGTCCATATTAGGGTGTGATATGAGTCTCGTGAACAATATTTATTATCAATTTATGATAATGGGTTTTTTTTTAATTTAATATATAAAGAACATTATTTAAATATTCCATACCTCACTATATTTTTTCTTTATAAAGGAGTCAATTTTATTTCTACACATGAATGTAATGACATATAAATTTAGGCATGATATAGAAATTATATTCTTGGTAAACATTGGTACATAATAACAATATTAAGCCCAACATTCATAAATGTTGGAACTAAAAGGTGGTAGTAAATAATGTCTGGATCATCAATCCTCATACCATTATCAGTTCTCAAATCTACCTCTCTTCTATATATCTATTCGAATCTAAATGGTTCCTATATTTGGATATATATATATATATATATATATATATATATATATATTCCTATATATATATATATATCTGTCTGTGTATGCGAACACCACAAGCTATATATTGTACCCAATGTGAAGATATTAAAACATTACATTCGTTAAAAAATAAACAGTTAGCTTCTCCATGATTATGGGAGCATTTCCACTTCCAATGTCTTTTCCAGACAACTAAAAGACATTTTATTTAATTTTACAATACCTTCCTCTATATATTACTCTTATTAGAAGTTGGGTCTCAAGATATTTAGTCTTGTTAGGACTCTTGAGAACCTATCCCTTTTTCAACATTTGTTTATTCACTATATGGACAAATTTTTTATCATTCCTCATGTCCTTTTCAACATGGATAATCATATTAATATGTTATTGAAGACTCTTATCATAATTAATCATATTTTAATTAAAAATAAGACTATATTATGTCTTGGTAAGGGATGATTTTATGATATATGTGCACAAATAATCAAATAATTTAATCCCTAGGATTCATCATCATTCAACAAATACAATAATCTTGACAACATGGGGTCCATATGGGATTCAATCTCGAATGATTGTTATAAAAAATGAATCGGGGATCACATAACTCTCTTTTCATTCTTATTATTGATAGATATCCTAAGGGTGATACACCATACTATATAATTTTTATGTCATTATGTTGGTTCAAAATATTATTGGTCATGCATGATAGCATTAAAAAATCAACATCAGTAGCATCATTCAAATGTTTCTCAAAGAAAGACCACTCTTCATCACTAACCACATTTCATGGAGCACGATGAATTGGTTCTTCAATGACTTAATGTTTTATTTCATGGAAAAGTATAATGCATATGTTCATTTTTTAATCTTGGGAATATATTCCAACAATAAGGATTTCCTTCTAATATACAGATCAAAGTGATATGTTTTATGTGATTTTATTGTCATTTCTTCATGAAATATGATATTAATTTTACTATTCTATATAATAAATTTATAAAAAATATAATTATAATATTTATTAATCTTCCATTATTTTTTCACAATACAATAGTCCTCATCAATGGCATCAATTGATCTGATTAATTGAACATTATAGTGGTATGTATCTTTATTTACCTTTTCATTACCCCGAATTTTATTGTTCAATAATCATGAATGGTTTTAGGGAGGAATTAAAAATGCCAAAAATAATAGCTCATAGTTCCATGAACGTTATAGATGACCCCATCCTAAAATCATTAAATTGGATTTGATCAATCCATACCACCCTATTACACCAAGTCATACATTGGAAGTCATCCAATTATTTGAACTATGTTAATTATATAGAAAACATCTCATTTGAATATCCTAATATAACAATTTAACCCATGATTGGCTTGATATGAAATTTGATATATGGTTCAATTTTATCCGAAATGGTGGAAGTCTATACTATCAGAATATAAATAATTGAGGGATTTGATCTTCTAATAATGAATTTAAAATATTTATCTTTATAAGATTCTTTTTAATATTATGTTGATATAATTATGTGATTAACCAAACCATATATAATATTTATTCATATGAAAATTGGGTTTTCTTCTATATTTCATTCTTGTTAGTTCATGATATCCTGAAGAACATCCATAATCAAATAAACATGTAACATGAAATAAATAAAATAATAATGAGGTAATTTCATGATATTTTAATATTTTTTAGTTTTATTAGTTGATAATAATATAACTATTGACCGTGGGGGAAAATAACTTGAACCAATTAAGGTTCATGTTATAGTTTTCCCCCATGTCCACCAATGTGTCACTCAGGGATTAGTTTCCCCTTAGATCCAAACATGAATCACCTCCACTATCTATGGAGATACTCTATTACATATTATTTTACTAACAAACATTTTTTAGGAATCATTATACATAAAATAAACCTTGGGAATATTGTCTCTTACATAATAAGAAGATAGATGGAAAAACGGATAATAATTTAATTTAATAATAAATCGAATTAGACAAATAAATAAAAAAGGACATACCTTTTGAACATGAAATCCATTAGCATGAAATGAAATACACATTTAATCAAAAAATATTTAAAATTATAAGAGTTCTTATTTAAGATTATTCATGCTAAAATAAACTAATTCTCTTCTTTAATTAATAAATAATTTTTTCATAATTCTCATCTGAATTTTCATGATATTCTCATCCATTAATATTTGAAAATAATGAAATAAATCTATTTAAAATTAATTTTCTACATAATTTTCCATGAAGGAAACATGGTGAATACCCATCCAATTCTACCACTCACATATTATACCCGTATACTATTAAATCATTTGATATATGTAATATATGACTTATCACATAAATTCAATACATGTACTATGAACATAATGATTACATTAATCACAAGATTTTTCAATCACATGTCGTCCTTCAATGCACGTAGAGTAATAACTATAACACAATCAATACATGATATAAATATCTGAATGTTACATAGAATCTAATTAAACATCTATATAAATACATATTAAAATCAATCACATGGAGTGTGTTATCAATTTAATGACCACACACATGCACATGTAGATATGGTTTTGCATTGTATAATTATTAAATTATAATTATATGTAATTTTTTATAAGTAAACTGTGTTTACAAGAGTGTTACATGGTGTGTATGTCTCTCACCATCTATCTAAGGCACACGCATAGGGACTTGACATGTAAACCCTTCATCAGAAAAATTATAGTGCATGATTTATACAAAGGGATACATGGTGTGTGGTCTCTGAGTTACATGGTCACTAATTAGGTATTCCTTGAATAGAAATACATGGCTCTCCTGTGTCTTAATATACTCAATGTTGTGTACATATGGTACACGTTATGTAATCTGGTTGACCATGCACTATGATAACCTAGTGAAAATGACATGTATGAAATTAAATGTGTGATGTGTATTCAATGAACACTGTAAGAATTAACTATGAATTAAATATAGGTTAATTTAATAGTAGTACACAGTCCACATCTCTGGTTATATGTTGTGTAGTCTTCTATTATCCAGAATAAATCTATGGATCATCTAGATGGGATATTTTACATTATTTCATTCATAAAATTAATAATTTTCATTAGATTTATGAGAAAAGAAAGTGGAAGAATCATATTTCATGATTCAGAATTTATGATTAATATTAATGACTATTATAACTAACATACTTTGTTTAATTAATGAAAATTTTGTTGAGTATATATTGGGATCCCATAAATATTTTTTAAGAGTGTTTCATGAATAATATTATGGATTAGAATAATCATGTGACATATATGAACTATTCCCCCACTTTATTTTCATTGTGTAATTGAAATTGTATAGTGAATGTTACAAATAAACAAAAATACAAATTTTATTGAAAGATGATACTTCTGAAAAATCTACTCATTATGGTAAAGGTAAACCTTAAAATGGGTCTAATATAGAGATAAAAATGTTTATTTAGGATAATCATATGATTACACTTAAGGGATAGTATATGAAGAATTTAGATTTGTAAGTGATTTTATGAAAATGTAATTTGATTCATCTTTGATAATTTTTATATCATTTTGGATTTGAGGAATATATTAAATAGTACGTGTTTAAATTTTATGGGAAAGAATAATATAGTTTTTTGAAGAACTCATGTCCTCATTAAGGTGTAATGGTTATTTGCGTTATTATCATGTCCATAGAGAATATTTTACCGAGGTGGTCACATATTAGCTATGCAGCATTAAATGGAACATTGGTTGATTATTGTTGAATTGATTTTGGAGTCGTCGTGAGATTATTTTGAAATTTGTGTGTTTTGACCTTGGTCAAACATATCATGGAGTAGTTTTATTATCAACTACAAATGTATTGGATTAAGTAAATCCTTGGGATTAATTATTTTTATTATTATAAATTTATGTAATTATCAATATTTTATTACATTTGCAAAAAAAATTGGTTTTGGAGAATATATAATGAAATGAGGTGTATATTATTATTATTTTTTGGATTATTTGATCTATTTGATGTTGATCATAATTTAAGAGGCCTGAAAAATTCACTACATTCGTCATTTTGAAAAAAATATGATATTTTGATGGAAATTAATTAAAGGATGAAATTATAATTTCCATGTAAATATTATTATGATCATATTGTAGACGGTAAACTAATGCCTTAGCTCTCAGAAATATATCTTAAGAAAAAAACTGACTATAACATTTAGTTATGATAATTTATGCCCTTTTCATCATTTGTGGTTGACATATTATTGATTGTTTACATTAACATGATAATTTACATTCCTGTGATATATGATCTCTAGAAAATATATTTATTCCAGTTCCATATCATCACTTCCCACTAATGTTCATTTATTTGGAATTCTAGTATGTGTAATCTCAAAGGGCCATTTTACATCTCATACTCATTTTAATAAAATGTTTTATTAACCCTTTTTACGATGTGACATTACAATATGGAATTATCATATGTAAAAAAATTGATTTCAATGAAGAAGAATAAATTTTCTATATTAATGTTTTTAGGGGTGGTATTTGACAAATCAATAATAGAAAAAGTACTTCACTTATAATTAATTTTATTTCATAGTTGACTTTAAATAAATAATACATTGATTTTAATTGATCCATGGTACACTATTAAAATATTATTATATAATTTAATAATTATATAATTTGATAATTATAAAATATTTTTTCATTTGGAATGTATGAATATTAATATGAAAATAATGTAATATAGACTAAATTCATACTCAATATAAATTTATTTATAAAATCATGGTTAATAATCCATATATTTTTAGTAAACTTGTTTATTATTACAAAATATAATTTCTCAAAAAAGGTGTATTCTTGTGAGTTAATACTATAATTAATATATGTATGTTTTATAAGTGATATTCCAAAATAATTATTTCGTTTTTTAGTTAACATGTGTAAATTTTCCTAAGGTGAATTCAAGACAATTTTCAGAAATGATTATTTTTACAATGAATTATTAAAAAAGAGATTTTAATATAATTTACATTTTCATCATATTTAAAATTAACCTAATGAATTTAATATCTTATGAAAGTAAAATTATTAATATTTAGATAGATATATACAAATTAATTATATATTACTCAACCTTGAAACTTTTTATTATATAAGTACCTTTTTGTGAAAAAGTACACATTTTTCAAGAAAACAACTATCCTTACATTTTTGGGATTAATTTTAAAATAAATTATGACACTTATATGTGTTAAATATTTTAAAATAGATTTTATATTTTTAATAAATGATTCCATATTTAGTAAATATGTAACCATCATTTTTTTTCAATAAAAACTGTAAATATAGGAATTTTATTACTAAACTCAAAGTAAATTGGGTAATTTATTTTAAAAATAAAATTATTAGTACTATTAAATTTCCAGAAAAAATTACTATATTTTATTTTATAAATTAATTTGGTCCATATTAATCCAGGTAAATTTTATAAGATGTTTTTTTGGGTAATTATATGGAAATAAGACATTTATAATATTTTATTTTCATAAAATCCAAACATGTCACACCATTATTTTTAATAACTATGATATTTCAATATCGGGTATACCATAATATGTATTCTATATTAAATGTTTATCAAATTATAAAATAATTAGATTCATCATAGTAATTAATTTTTTATTTTTATGCAAGAAATAAATATAATAAATTCTTACCCAACACAGATGTAGTAATTATTCATCTAGAGGAATAATTCAATTAAATTATAGTAAAATATAATTTCAGATGAATTTTTTTATTCTCTTAAAGAGTTTCCTTATTTTCTCAAAACATTTCAACACGTTGGAACATGTATTAAGCAAGGAAATGATAAAAATAATTTCACATTTCTCTTTTGTTTAGATATATTTTTATTCATATCTTTATTTAATATCTTATTTTTTACAATTATACCAAAAAGTTATTAATTGATTTTTTTACACATTTATTAATTTTTTCATTATGGTTTGAAAAGGTTTTTTTATTTTACAACTATGTACATGGTGAATAATCTAACAAAAATGTGAATGTTATGTTTTCTTAACGTATACAAATTTAGTAGATTTTACTGAAATCTTAAACCCTTATTTACTTAATGCTTCCATTGTAATTTTACATTGTTATTTTTAAAAAATTACCTTAAAATTTAATAACTTTTTAAAAAGAAGAAATGATTTCAAAATGGAAAGGTTATATTCCTGATGAAAATTTTCACGTGATCCATGAAAATCATTTTAAATATAAGATTACATTAACGGATGTTCTTTATGATTTATGGTGATTTGAACCCAAGATAAAATCTATAATCTTTCTCTGGATGGTTTAAATTTATGATGAAATTTTGTTTATGAATCCCATATACATTCAATGCGATATATTTTTCTGAAATTTTTATAAAACCACTTTATTTTATGGTATATAATATGAATAAATATTTATGATCTTGTGGAACACATATATATGATTTTCATTATGTGACATTGTGAAATATATATCACTCTAATGAACTGGGTAATAATTTATTTCTCATTATTTAATATGACTATAATGGGGAGTGAGAACAGTTATGTATGGGACTCTATCAACAATGACTTTCTTGGGAGTGAAGTTAGACTACTAATATGTTTTAAAGGGTGATCTTATTCAACTATGATAGCCATGGAAAACTAAATTGTCAATAATGTAAATTATTTTCAATACTTATGATTATTACACATACATTTAATTCATGAAAATGGGGTTCATTATTTAGTTGTAATGATTTCTCATTCATATAATTCTTGTTTTTGGAAATGATAATGTTTTTTCTAGAACATAGGTATTATGATATTTTTCATATTGGGTATGAACATTCTATGCGATTTTCATAATCTTATACAGTTATGAATATCTTAAGCATTCATATGATTATCAATTGTTATCTCCCATTCTTCCCATCTTTATGGACTGAAGCTCATTATTTCATATGTTTCCTTTACCTAGGTATTAATGAATATTTTTGTGGGGTATTTATATGAAGAGTACCACAGGGGATGATCTTAATTAAAGACATTAATGATCATTCCTAAAATAAGAATATTAATATATAATATCCTTAAAACCTAAAATTATATGGTCCCATGACATATTTTTTTTGTAGAATATATTTAATATTCATCTATGATGTTGTAATATTTATGTGTGAAAATCCTATTTAATTATAGGTTGGTTCTACTATTAGGTTTTCAAAGACACATATCGGCTATGAAGGAAGTCTTGTAATATGTTTTCTAGGGATTAGATCTAGGGTTTATATACATATAATATGGTTTTGGTTTCAATGTATATTATAATTAGTATTCAAGGATTTAAGACCGGGTTTAAGGGTTAGGTATTAGGTTGTGACTAGGTATTGCTTTTGGATGGAGGGTTATGTCATAGGGATTATGATTCATATTAGAGGTGTTTATTTCGAGGTTAGTCTTAAGATAGGGGTTTAGGTTTGATCATGGGGAATTCCTGGGGTATGTTACTTCCTTTGGGGGTTGGTTTATGGAAATGTTGTAAGATTACCGATTTAGGTTATGATTGTGGGTTAGTTTTTAGGGAATATTTTCTTATTATTTTTGGAGTAGGTATCAAATTATATTGGGATTATGTAAGGGGTTAGAAGAAATGATTAGGTGGAGTTTCTAGGGTTTTTTGTATATTAGCTATATATTAGTTTTAGTGTGCATGTGTCGATTTTGATGATAGAGTTCAGGGTTCTTGTTTGGGTTATAGTTAGGATTCGTTTTGGGTAGGTTTATTTTGGTGGTTAGGATTATGTTGAGGGGGTTTGGAGTTAAGATTAAATTATTAGAATTAGGCTAGGGGTTTGGTTTATGGGTTAGCCTAGGGTTAAGGGTTTGAGGTAAAGTGTACGGATTATACTGGGGGATTAGAAATAGTTGTTAGTCTTAAGATAGATGTATATTCAATGTGTAGCTATAAATTTAGGTTATGATTATGTTACAGTTAGAGGTTATTTTTTATGATTAGGTTTTAGGGTTATGATTAGGCTAGGGGACTATTCTTATAGTGGGGGGGGGGGGGGGTAGGTTAAAGAGCTCAGTATAGGATGAAGAGTTGTGTTTATATTAGGGGTTAGGATTTTGGGATTAGGTTTTACGGATCGGAGTTAAGTAATATGTTTTTGGGATACGGTTATGGAAGGGTTACATTAAGGCTTCCATTTTTTTAAAGGGTGTTGTTTCAATTTATATTTGGATTATATGACGGGGTTAGGATTTTTATTACGGTGCCACTAGAAAATTAGGTTATAGCCATGGCATGGAATAGTGGCTATAAGCCCCAAAACTGTGGCTATAGGGTTTTAGCCATGGTTTGAATCCATGGGAAAAACCATTTTCATTTCATAAAACAAACAACCCCCCTGCTGGACCCCCCTTCATAGTAGAAAACCCCCCCAGATAGAACCCCCTGTTGGCCCCACCTGGACAGAAGCCCCCCTGCTAGACCCCATGGACAGCTGCCCCCCTGATGGACCACCCTAGACAGAAACCCCCCCTACTGGACCCCCCTGCTGGGCCCCCTAGAAAATAGCCCCAGCCCCCTACACATCCCTTGAACACCCCATGCCACCCCTGCACCCCATGAACAACAGCCACCCCCCCCCCCCACATCTCTTACACCCCTTGCAGACACACCCTTGCACCCCCTTACACACCCCATTGCACACCCATTTCCCCCATGCTGGACAGCAGCCCCAACCCCCCTGGACAACACCCCCCCCCCTCTGGACCCCCCTGGACCCCCTAGACAGCAGCACCCCCTAATGGACCCCCCTATTGGACCCCCTGGATAGAATCCCCCCTGATGGACCCCCTAGACAGCCCCCCATCCATATTGGACCCCCAAGACAGCATCCCCCCCTCTTGCACACCCATTCCCCCTCTGCTAGACCTCCCTTGCACCACCCTTGTTGGACCCCCCCCCCCCCATGCACCACCCCTAATACACCCCCCTTCTGGACCCCATTGCACCCCCTTGCACCCCTCCCCCCTTAATACCCCCCTGCACACCCCTGCTATAGACCCCCTCCCTTCTGGACAGACCCCCCTCCTTCCTGAATAGACACCCCCCCCACATACACACACTTCACAGACCCCCCTCCCTTCATCCTGCAGACCCCCCTTGCACCCCCTCCCCCCCCACCTGCAGACCCTCCTTGCAACCCCCCCCCCCCTCATGGAAACCCCCTTGGATAGCCCCCACTCCACCCTCCTTAACAGCCCCCCCCCACCCCCACACATCTGGAAAGTCCCCTCCCCACACACATACTCACCCCCTCCTGGATAGACCCCCCCTTCCTGGACATACCCCCAACCCCCCTGGATAGACCCCCCTCTTTCCTGGAAAAAATGTCAATGTTATGAGGGGGATTGGTTTTAGGGAATATTCTTTTCAATTTTCAGTTGTATAGTAATATATGGGATTATAATATTTTCATTATCGATAAGGTTTCTGGTGGGATAGAGAGTTGAGAGATTCATGAATGAATGATCCAACTGTTATCCTTTCCTAGTACAAAAATAATTGGTTTCTATACCAACAACCATATAGTAAAAAAGAAACATAAATCATGAAATAAATTAAAGTTATTGTATAACAAAAGAAATTAGGAACATTGAATTTTGTAAGATACCATAATATGTGACATTATTTTCATGGTCAATATGATCTCTTATAAGTTGATCCTACATTCAAAACATGACATCAAATTATTTTTAGTAAAATAAGAATCACAAAAGTATTTGATTATTGTTCAGAGTTTACCTAAATGTAGAAGAAATCTATATTTTATTTACAGAGTCTTGATGAAATTTACTATATTTGGATATATCTAATGTAATTTAAAATATCATATTAAATCTATCTATGTAATGGCTATTCAATCTTCGCTAAGATTAAAGAAACCTATAGAGACTAACATCACCCCTGCCCCACCCCCTTGCCCCACTACCCTGCTACCCCACCCCCTTGCACCCCTCCCCCTCCCCCACCCTGCAGACCTCCCCCCTGCACCCCTGCTATGCAGCCCTACCCCCTGCCCTGCATACATACACCCTACCCCCTTCCCCATGCCCCCCTCCACCCTCCCCCCTACCCCTGCCCCCTACCCCCTGCCCCAACCACCCTCCACCCTGCCCCCTCCACCTCCACCCTTCCCACATGCCCCTTGCCCCCACCCCCCCACCCTCCCCTGTACCTTTCCCCCTCCACCCTCCCCATGCCCCCTGCCCTCTTCCCCCCTCCCCTACCCCCTGTCCCTACCCCCAGCCCCCTCCACCCGCCCCCTACCCCCACCCACTTGCCCCCCCCCCCCCACCCTGCCCCATGACCCTGCCCTTTCCCCTTACCCCTGCCCCCTGCCCCCTACCCCCTACCGCCCTCCACCATACCCCCTATCCCCTACCCCCCACAACCCTACCCCCTGCCCCCTGCCCCCTGCCCTCCTACACCCACCCCTTTCCCCATTCCCCATGAACCCTACCCTACAAACATCCCCTACCCCCTGCCCCATGCACCCCTCCACATTCCCCCTGCCCCTGCTCTACAGACCTCCCAACATACCCCCTTCCCCCTACCCGCTGCCCTTCAGACCTCCCCCCTGCCCCCTACCCCCACCCTTGCCCCCCTTCCCCCCAAACCCAACCCCCCCGCCCATGCCCCTCTTCCCCCTCCACCCGCCCCTACCCCCCCTTCCCCCTCCACCATACCACATGCCCCTGCCCCTTCCCCTTACCCTCCGTCCCCTGACCCCCTCCACCATGCCTCGTGCCCCCGGACCCGGTCCCCCGACCCCCCGGCCCCCTGCCCCCCTCCACCCACCCCTCCCCCTACCCCTTCCCCATTCCCCATGCTCCCCTTCCCCCCCCCCCCGACCCCCTGCCCCCTGCACCATACCCCCTTCCACCCTCCACCATGCCTCCGTGCCCCTACCCCCACCCCAACCCATACACCCCTCCACCCTCCCACGTACCCCATGCCCCTTCCCCCTTCCCCCTTCCCCCTTCCCACACCCCCTCCCCCACCCCCACTCGTGCTGTATCCCACCACCCCACCATCTTCCGCCCCCACCCTGGACAGACCCCCTACACACCACCACCCACAGTGCACACTCCCCTGCCACCCTACACACCCCCCCTGCGAGTCAAAAAAATAGTTGATGATTCCTTTAGTGTCTCAAATGATAAGATTAAAGATTAAAATTGAAAACATAAATTCAATAATCTCAAACAAGATATATAAGCATAAACTACCACTGTGAGTTTTCACAGACATCGCACCTCCGCTGGAGGGGTATTATTACAAAACCATGACTTATTTATAAAACGAAACAATTATTTTAACTAAAAATTGATGTAGAATTGAAATTTAATAAAAAAATATAAATTAAGAAGGAAGTTAAATTCAATTTAAAAAATTTGTTAATTAAAGATGAAGGGTGTAAGAACTCAAATCTTATTTTCAAGTATGTTTTTTCTGTTCAGGTCGTTTTTAAGAAAAAGAGGAATTTCTGGAAAAATTTGAAGTACATGCCATGTACATTATTAGTACAGGTCGTGTACTGCGATGCAGCTTGAGTCTGTGTGCTGGCTGTGTCATGGCCACACACACGGTCGTGTGAGGGTCACATGGAGGCCCCATAATGCAGAGTATAGAAATGGCGAGTACACACCGTGTACTCCAAAAGTAAATGTTGTGTAGTTTTTTTCATTAAACGCACTGGGGTCACATCTGAAGGATATAACACACTTCTTCTATGTCATCTTCATCTGAGAGGACCCGTATGCCCACAAATATTTTATGGGCCCCCGAGCCTCTGTCCGTCCTTTTATTCGAACACCGTTGATTGTGTTGGAATCGCATCGGTGAGTAGTCTCTTCTTCTAGAGCATCAACTTCTGATTCCTCTTATTTTCCTTCTTATCATGGGTAGAACATTTATACATTTTCGTAGATTTATGACATTTTAAGGATACTCATGCATCGATGATCATGTATACAGATCTCCTAATGCCAATGTAGGTGTTTTATGCCTTTCTTTTGAAATTCATTGAATTTTATATGCAAATTTTACCCATACCCATGAATGGGGTATTTCATGTTTACTTTTTTAGCCATATTTTTTTCTTTCTATGCTTACATGCCTAAGTAGATGATTTTTTATTGTGAATAGGGATAATTAATGTGCTTTGGATGTGTTTCCATGCTTTTTTTTCTTGTTTTGACCTTTGTCTCTAGTTAGCCTGTTAGGATGCCTGGTTTTTCTCCCATGCCTAGTATTGTAGAATGGTGTGAATATTGTTCAAATATGCTGATATGCCTTAGAATGCTAGAGAAGTAATTTGGGAGGTTTAAATTTAATGATACCTATGTTATACTTGTTGACTTACATAGGGCCATGAGAACCTAGTGTAGTAGACCATAGAGATAATGGACATAAGTGCTTCTACATAGTGTCTTATAGATTTTATGATGTGAGACCACTTGGGGAATTGATGTTGGGTGCTTCCTTGGAGTGTCTGTTGTTACTAGGCATGGGCCACATAGGGAATATGACATTGAGTACTTCCCCAGAGCACCTTTAGTACTGATACAACACTATAGGGGGAATTGAGGGTGAGTGCTTCCTTAGATAGTCAATACTTTAGCTGAACCAGAGGGGTGGGACTTTATGTGCCTCCCAGAGGGTTTCTCGTACTTATTGGTTGAACCAGAGTGGTTAGGATGTGTGTACTACCCAGAGGGTTACTTGTTTGTGTTTAACTGCTTTAATTAGTGCCATACTTGTTTGTGGATTGAATGCTTGAACTGTGGTAATGTTTATTGCTGAATTATCCCTTATTTATTGCCTTTCTTTTTTCTTATTGCCTGTCATATACTCACTGACTGTTAGGCACATATCTTTTGGTGGTTTCCTACTAGGAATTAGTCTCACACGCTATTTGGGTCATGCTTTTGGGCCCAAAATGATTTTATTGATACAGGTACAGATAAGGTAAATCACCCTTCTACACCAGGTACTTGATTTGATGTGGAGCGGGAGAGCATGGAACCAAGATGAGGCTTGTGATGCTGAGGAGCTGTTCATTTGTTAGATTGTTATTTTTTTAGTATTATGTGTATTCCAGCATTGTGAACTGTTTGGTTGTTTTCCTAGAAATATATATCTCATGCATCATTTATATATGTGCTCCATTTATTTTTATTTTTAGTCTTCAACTGTTTATTCATGTGTGGATTGTTACTGCTTCTGCTATTTCATATTGTTTTCTTCCGCTGTGTACTTTTCCAATGAGGGAATAGTTTCCCCACAGCCACACCCATGGCCCTCGCTGCTAGTCGGCAGCCTCTAGCATTCAAGTAAATGCACATGAGGACATGTGACCAACCGGGTACGGATTACCTCTGGGTGGATTCTAGAACTGTGACATTACAAAGTGGTATCATAGGGATTCTTTTATACTGATTTTTTATTTGGGACCTATATCCCGGGATAGGAGGGAATAGGTACAGGGTAATAAGTTGTGTCCTATAGCAACTAACTTGTGTATAGGGAAAAGCCAATCTTGCTCATTCATTGCATTTTTTCTGATTTTGAAATTTTATAGTTGACTTGCTTTTCATCGTTGGGTGACTAACATTTTTTGTGCAGTTACTGTTGATTTTATTGACGTTCTATTTCTATCACAACCCGATGTGATGGGGGTATGTCATTCCTTGCATCATATAGGCACTTTCTAGAAATCACATGTCATGCATTGTTTCCACGCCATCTAGGATTCATTAGGAATTGCATGTTGTTGTGATAGATGTTCTGTAGATTTTTCATGCTGTTGTGATATATGGCTTGATTAAATACACACTTGTTTGATAAGGTATTGGTTGTGTAAGGATTTGTTTGTTTGAACACCAAACTTTGGTTCTTGAGATGTTATGGGTCCTCAAAGACCAGAATTTGGTGGACTATTACCTTGTTTTCCCTGTTATAAATTTTGTAATATGCCAAGATTTTATTCTTCGGGAATATGGGCCCTCACAGATAATAATTTGGCACTTATAATGTTCGTTTTAGTGTTTTTCTGGGCTCTGGGGTGGTTTATGAGGCTTACTGTCTAAAAAACGTAGAATAAATGTCGTATAGTTTTGACTACATGCCATGTGTTCTTCTATTCGGGAAGAAACAAGTTTTCTTAAGTACACACCATGTTCTGTATCTACATGTTGTGTAATCTCTAACCATGTCATAGGCCGTGTGGAATAGACACGGGATGGAGTATTCTTTGTGGGAATACGCCGTGTACCTTTTTAGCCCACTGTGTAGTCTGACCCAGGTACCTGGCCGTGTTATGTACAACACAGGTCAGTGTTATCTTTTCACATACACGTCGTGTTAGGATTGTACATGCCGTGTTGTCTGACCTAGGAACACGGTTGTGTCACGAATAACAAGGGTTAGTTTTATCCTTTCACATAAATGTGGTGTTAGTCTTGAACACATCATGTAGTGTCAACTATGTGTCTGGCGGTGTCACTAACAACACGGTCCAGGTGACGTATGTTTAGTACACACCGTGCCTTCCTTGAAAATGATGTGTAGTCTTGTCATATGAGAGTCGTGTGGCTTAACCGTGCGGAAGGAATCATGTAGGGGAAGAGGATTCAAGTTCACACTCTGTGTTTGGAGGACACACCGCATTTTTGGGGTTTTACATGACCTTTTTTGGCAGGAACACTAGCGCATGTAAATGACATAAGGGAACACGCCATGTAGGGGAAAATACATATCGTGTAGTAATGTTTTGTAAAACATTAATTCTTTCATTCTCATGTTTTCATCTTGTACCATCAGCCTTCAGTCCTTGATAATCTTGAGTCTATGTGTGTGTTTGACCTTACAGAGTAATTCCACATAGACGTCCTTCGGTTGACCACCAGTTGCATGGACAGTGATCACCTGAGGGATGAGACGTGATCTCACAGGCGGGCCATTAGTAGGTTATGTCATGGGAGGAGTTCCATCACATCTTATATGACTACATCTATCCGGAGACCTTGAGGAATGATCGAGCATAGTAGTTCATGAGCATGGAGAAGGGTGGCCTTTCGGTAATGGAGTATTCCTATCGTTTCACCAAGCTTCAGCATTTCACACCCCTCGTAGGTGGAGATGGGTTGATCGGGTCGAGGATTCTTGAGCAAGGTCTCAG
The DNA here is from genome assembly GCA_963277665.1 of Viscum album. Classification (NCBI taxonomy): domain Eukaryota; kingdom Viridiplantae; phylum Streptophyta; class Magnoliopsida; order Santalales; family Viscaceae; genus Viscum; species Viscum album. The sequence goes on from OY728164.1 coordinate 1,802,659,120, forward strand.
GAGGTACATCCACTCATAAGTTATTATCTTTATATTGACTTTCATCTCTTCCATTGTCAACTAGGCACTAATCACAGAGTGCAATCTGAGAGATTCCGGAGCTGAGAGCCAGGCCGATTCTGCATCCAGGGTGTGTAATTCTCTAATTGGTAGCAAGAAGCGTAGTAAATAGTCTACATGTGAGTATCCGAGGATGCGATAGACACCTTCAGGTAGCCAGGTGGTGTGCGACCAATGTGGAAGAGTTGTACATATGAGTCCATAGTGCCAGAGAGACGTTGTAGAGTGCCGATCTTGAAACAAGATGGGACACCTTATGCGTTTCTGTCTGGTCTTCTCACCAGAAGCTGGTGATATGTATTTATCTATGACTCCTCATACAAGTGCATCTCCACCAGTTCCTAACCAGTTTGGGAACTGGAGTTCTTCCTGTCCTTCAGGCCGTGGTGGAGGTCGCGGCCATGGGGGTCAATCACGAAGCCTCTAGTGACAACAGAGTGGATCAACTCAGAGTGTTCAGTTAGGGTCTCAACACTATGGGAAAGTCGAGTCATTTTTTGTGGATCAGACCCATCAGAAGCAGGATCCTGGACCCTCTATTGTTCGAGGTATGATCCTAGTCACGTTAGTTTTATATTCTGCTCTTTTCGACAAAGGGGCTTCCCATTACTTTATCTCTGTTGCTATTGTGGAGAGCCTTGGGCTATGTATCTTTTCTTCTGGTGACATGTTGACACTTGAAACACCGTTGGGAATGAGGACATCTAGCATAAGTCAATTCAAGGAGTACCCTCTTGAGGTCAGCGGGTGTCACTTCCTTTGGGATATTTATGGCCTAGGGATGACAAAATATGATATCATTCTCGGGATGGACTGGTCAGTCCCTTTCCAGGAATTCGTCGACTATTATCATAATAGGGTGAGTTTCATATCACCAAAGGGTGGATTGTTTCTCTTATGGGTGAGTGGGATGTTCAGGCTAGTAGAGCAGGACCAAAGCATCATGGGTTAAGAGGGGTTACTGCCCAGATTGGTAGCCTATATCTGGATGATCCGGGGACTTCATAGTTATACTTTCCTCCAGTGGTGGATCGTTTTGGGGATGTCTTTCCAGTGGAATTTTTAGGTTTTCCTCTGGAGCATGAGGTATAATTTTTCGTTGATCTCATGTCAGGGGTGGCACTAGTGTCTATTCCTCCTTATAGGATGGAAACTCCAGAGTTGAAGGAGATCATGAAGCAGTTGGAGGAGATGCAGGAAAAAGGTTCCAACTGACCCAGTAGTTCTCCTTGGGGTTCGTCTGTCATTTTTGCGAAGAAGGTAGACGGTACCCTTAGGCTTTGTGTGGATTTTTAGAAGCCGAACCAATTGATGGTTAAGAACTGATATCCCTTGCCCAGGAATGATGATCTATTTGATCATCATTAAGGAGCCTGAGTTTTCTCAAATATTTACATGAGGTCCGGTTATCATCATTTTCATGTTAAAAAATCTGATATACCTCTTACAGCCTTCTGGAGCAGGAATAGTCTTTACGAGTATATGGTTTTTCCGTTCGGTCTCACGAACGCGCCTGCAGTTTTTATGGCACTGATGAACCGAGTGTTCCATCCATACTTAGATTATTTCGTGGTTTTCCTCGTGGATCATATCCTGGTGTACTGCCAAACTCGACACGGCCATTCCATACATCTTGAGATCATTTTGAGTACACATAGGGTGCATCAGTTATATGCTAAGCTCTCAAAGTGCCACTTTTGGATGGATCAGAATAACTTCTTAGGTCAGGTTATCTCAGAGATGGGAGTATCTGTAGACCTAGAGAATGTGAGGGAAGAATTTTTTTGGGAGCATCCAAAGAACGTCTTTGAGATGCAGAGTTTTCTAGGGCTGGCTGGATACTACAGACGCTTCGTACAAGACTTTTCATGCTTAGCAGTGCCACTAACGACCCTGACGAAAAATGGTGCAATGTTCTTGTGTTAAGATTCTTGTGAGTCTTCCTTTTAGGAGGTGTAGGGGAGGTTTAATTCACCACCAATACTAGTACTACCAGTGATGGGAAACAAATACACTATTTACTATGATGCATCATGTATCGGGTTGGGAGATGTGTTATACAGGGAGATGAAGTTGTTGCGTACAGGTCTCAGTAGTTGAGGCAACATGAGATGAATTACCAGACACATGATCTAGAGCTGGAAGCCATTGTTCTTGACTTACGTTTTTGTAGACATTACCACCTGTGAGAGTATTTTTGGGTTTTCACTGACCACAAAAGTCTCAAGTACATCTTCACTCTGTGTGATTTGAATTTGAGACAGCGGAGGTGGGTCAAGTACCTACAATCCTTTAATTTGATCTTGCCAAAATGCCTGGGAATGGAAACATAGTGGATAATGCGTTGAGTAGGAGGACTCAGATACAGGCAGTTTAGAAGGCCAGTAGTGAGTGGTAGCTTATGGATCTGTTCTCTAAGATGATTTTGGAGGTGCACAACGGACAGGGGTAGACATTTCTTTCTTCGGTAGCTATTACCTCTACCCTTCTTGATCGAGTACGAATGAGGAACCTAATAGATTCTGAAGGCCTTGTCCTATGGGAGAGCGTGTCAAGAGAGGACCCTATTCCTGGATGGACCATCAACAAGGATGAGATATTGCATTTCCAAGGTCACATATGGGTGCTAGCAGACATATGTGAGGTGATGATGTTGGACTTTCATTCCTCAGTTTGGGCAGTTCATCCTGGTGTCACCAAGATGTATTATTATCTACACCGTCAGTATAGGTGGCCAGGTATGAAGAGGGACATTACTGGTTTTTTCATGAGGTTCTCCACTTGTCAGGAGGTGAAGGTTGAGCATCAGTAACTAGTAGGGGTTTTTTCAGAAGTTACCCATTCCCATGTGGAAGTGGAATGACATCGTGGTGGACTTCATGACCGGTTTGATGAGATCTCCTCAAGGGAATGATGTAGTTTGGGTTGTCATTAACAGGCTTGTGTAGGATTCTCACTTCTTGCCGATCAAGGAGTCCTTTAGTGTTGATGAGATGGGATGGTTGTACATCTGATAGATTGTACATTTTCAGGGAGTTCCACACTCCGTCATTTCAGATAGGGATGAATTTTTTAGTTCCTAGGTCTGGAAAGGGATTCAAAAGGCTTTGGGTACACATGTAATTTTAAGTACAACATGCAATCCCCAAATAGATGGCCAGTCCGAGCGTACGATTTAGGTGTTTGATGACAAGATCCGAGCATCCATTCTGGATTATTGAGGTTCTTGGTAGAAGAATATACCTCTTGTGGAGTTTTCCTACAATAATAGTTTTCACGATGCTATTCAGATTTCCCTTATGAGGCTATTTACGGTAGGCCATGCCGATCACCATTGAGTTGGATGGAGGTAGGATAGGAAGAATTGTTGGGACCTCATCTGGTTCATGAATGCACAGAGTAGATATAGCTAGTTCCGAAGAGGATGGTTACAACAGAGTCTCATCAGAATTCTTATGCTGATCAGTAGAAACCACCTCTGGTGTTTGAGGCCGGAGATCATGTTTTCCTGCATGTCACACCATGGTTGGGACATATAAGGATCAGGAGATAGGATAAGATTTTTCCGAGGTACATTGGGTCATTTGAGGTGTTGGAGAGTGTCAGGCCAGTTGCCTATCAGTTTTAGTTACCTCAGAGTTATCGATCTATGCATGACGTCTTTCACACTTCTCAGCTCTGACGTTACATTTCAGACCTGTCTCATGTCTTTCAACCGGAGAAGGTTGAGCTCAAGGTGGACGCATTGATTGAGGAGCATCCTATCCGAATTGTCGATCACAGAACAAAGGTTCTCCATGGTCGTTCTATTTCTCTGGTACGAGTGTTATGGCAGCATGGACAGGAACATGATGAGACTTGGGAGAGAGAGGCTGATGTACATACTTAGGGGCATGAGTTATTCAGGGTGTCTTCTTCTACGTCGAGCTAGGGAAATTTGGGGACAAATTTATTTAAGGGGGGATGTTTGTAAGAACCAAGATGTTCTTTTCAGGTATGTTTTTACTTTCTAGTCATATTTAAGAAAAAGAGTAATTTCTAGAAAAATTAGAAATACACGCCGTGTATTTTATGAGTACACACTGTGTACGATAATACAACCAGAGTTCGTGGGCTGGCAGTGTCATGGACACACACACGGACGTGTGAGGGTGACAAGGAGGCCCCCTAATGTGGAGTATGGAAAAGGAGAGTACACACCGAGTACTCCATAAGTACACACCGGGTACATTTTTTTTCATTAAATGCACTGGGGTCACGTATGATAGACAGAACTCACTTTTCCTTGGTCATCTTCATACGAGAGAACTCGTACAGCTGCAGAACTTAGACAAGCCCCCAAGACTCCATATGTTCTCTGATTCGAACAACGTTGATTGTGTTGCAATCACATTTATGAGTTCTCTCTTCTTCTAGTGCATCATCTTCTGATTCTTCTTCTTTTCCTAGTTATCGTTCGTTGATCATTTTATAAGATTCATTAGATATATGAAATTCCAAAGAGATTCAAGCTTCGAGGATCGTGTATTGCAATCTTCTAATGTCAAGGTAGTTGGTTTGTGCCTTTCTGTTGAAATTCATTGAGTATAATGTGAAAATTTTCCCAATACCCATGAACGGGGTATTGTGTGTTTACCATTTTATCCCTATTGTTTGTCTTCTATTCTTGTATGCCAGAGTAGATGATTTTTTATTGTGAATAGAGTGAATTGTTGTTATATGGATGTGCGTCCATGCTTGTTTTGCCTCTTTTGACCTTTCGGTCTAGTCAACCTGTTAGGATGCTTTGTTTTTCCCCGATGCCTAGTATTGTAGGATTGTGTGACTATTGATCGAATATTCTGATATGACTTAGAATACTAGCCTAGTAGTTCATGAGTTTTATTTTTGCTGATACTCAAGTTATTCTTGTTGACTTACACAGGGCCGTGAGAACCTAGTGTAGCATACCACTGGGAGAATGGACGTAAGGGCTTCTCCAGGGTGTCTTATAGATTTTACGATGAGAGATCACAGGGGGAATTGATGTTGAGTGCTTTCTCAGAGTGTCTGTAGTTCCTTAATGCATGCCACAAGGGGAATGAAACATTTTGTGCTTCCCTAGAGCACCTTTAGTACTGATACGAGACTATAGTGGGAATTGATGGTGATTTCTTCCTCAGAGAGTCTATACTTGTGCAGAACCAGTGGGGTGAGACTATGTGTGCCTCCTAGAGGGTTTGTAGTATTTGTTGGTTAAACCATATGGGTTAGGCTATGAGTACTACTCAGAGGGTTACTTGTTTGTGTTTACCTGCTTTCATTAGCTACTAACTTGTTTTTGGATTTAATGCTTGAACTATGGAAATGTTTATTGCTGAATGTTTCCTTGTTTATTGCGTTCCTTTTTCTTATTTTCCTTCCATATACTCACATACCGTTAAGCACAGCTCTTTTGGTGGTTGACTAATAGGAATTAATCTCTCACCCTGTTTGGGTTGTTCTTTTGGGCCCAAACAGACTATATTGATGTAGGTATAGATAAGGGAAAGTGCCCTTCTACTTCAAGTACTTGATTTTATGTGGAGATGGAGAGCATGGGATGATGATGAGGCTTGCGATGCTGAGTAGCTATATATTTGTTTCTTTGTACTTTGGTTTAGTACTGTTTGTATTCCAGCATTGTGATCTATTTGTATATTTTCATAGACATATATATCTCCTGAATCATTTATATACGTTCTCTAGTTATTTCCTATTTTTAGTCTTCTGGTATTTATTCATGTATGGATTATTACTACTACTGCGATTCCATATTGTTTTCATCCATTGTGTAATTTTCCAATGAGGGCATAGTTTCCCCAAAATCACACCCATTGCCCTCACTGCTAGTCCACAGCCTCTGGCATTCAGGGAAATACGCTTGAGGCTATGTGACCAACCAGGTATGGGGTGCCTCTAGGTGGCTTCTAAAACCAGGACATTACAACGGGAGATGGACTCTACCTCAAAGGTTTCAAGCCATGCACAAGAGGATACTTACAAGTATGGTCACATGAATAAGCATGAACTATGTTTTGTTGCTGGTTCTTTACATAACATGCATCCCTATCCACAGACACAGTCTATCAAGAAAAAGCATAGACATAAGAAATCAAGTTCCTGTGAAGTCATTGAGACAAATAGAACCTCATAAAGATATATTCGGAATGAGTTATAATATTAAAATGGATGAGAAGAATGCCTGGGGAGGAATCCATTTTAAAAGGACCATCATCGTTTGAGAAAAAAATATTGGAAATGCAATGTCCAATGGGAATGTATTCCAAACGACTGTACTAAAAAGAAAAGCATAGTGGTTATCGAACAAAAGGACCCAAATTATTATAGTGTTGAAATTGGTTGTAATTACCTCTCAATGTCATCATGTATTATGATTATTAATTGTGGCCTATAGGCATCCTCAAATATCTGAAAAGAACAGGTGCAAAAATGACTAAAAGTATTCATTATACAAGTTTCATATTCAATAAGAATAAACAAATGGAAACCTAGTAGATTTTAAACCATCACAATTTGTGCATATTTACTAGACCAGCTCACTCCAATCATTGATTCAGCTGAAACCGGGCCATATAGAACCCATAAATAGTTGAAAAAATAGATTCATGTGAATGCATGTGATAATTAAGGTAAAAAATAAGAATTATTAAAATGCACATAAAATCATAACATATGTGAAATAACATTCAATACCAATGCTGCCTTCACAACCCCTTCCTCCTTGAACACCCCCCCCCCATCACCCACATCCCCCTTGCATACCCTCTGCCCCCTGCCCCCTTCCCCCCTCCATGCTGCCCCCTGCCCCCTGCCCATCACCCCCTGCCCCCTTCCCCCTGCCCCCCTCCACCCTGCCCCCTGCCCCTGGCCCCTTACCCATGGCCCCTGCCCCTTCCCCCTTTCCCCACCACCCCCACTCATGTAGTATCCCACCACCCCCTCCCTACAGCCCCCTCCCTGGACAGACCTCCAGAACACCCCCACACACCTTGCACACCCCCTACCCCCTGAGCACCCCCTGTGAGTCAAAAAAATCTTTTGAGATTTGCGTGGTGTCTCAAATGATAGGAGTAGGGATTAAAATGGAAAAATTAATTCAATAATTTCAAACATAAATATAATCATAAACTACCACTATGAGTTTTCGCAGACAGCACACCTCATTTGGAGGGGTTTTATTACCATACCATGACTTATTTATAAAACGAAACAATTATTTTAACTAAAACATGATCAGGATTAGAAATTTAATATAAAAAATAATAATCAAGAAGGATTCTAAATTCAATTTAAAAAAATCTTGAATTAAAGGGGTTGTGAGAGGGACACTACCACAAAGATTTCAAGCCATGCATAAGAGGATACTTATATATATGATCACATGAAGAAGCATGGGATATGTTTTGTTGCTGGTTCATTGCATAGCATGCATCCCGATCCACAGGAACTGCCTATCATGTGAAATCATACACATAATAAATCATGTTCTTGTGAGGTCATTGAGAAAATCAAAACCTCATAACGATATATTCGCAATGAGTTATACTAATAAATGTGATGAGAAGAATGATTGGGGAGCTTGCTGTTTGAAGAGGTCCTTTAGTGTTTGAGAAATAATATTTGAAAAATGAGGTCCAATGGAAATGTACTCCAAAATCCTGTTTTAAAAAGAACAACACATTGGTTATCAAACAAAAGGACCAAAACTAGTATTGCGTTGAAATTGATTGTAATTGACACTGTGAGTTTTCACAAACACCACACCTCAATTGGTGGGGTTTTATAACAAAACCATGGCTTTTTTATCAAATGAAACAAATATTTTTTCTAAAAATTGATCAATAATTACAATTTAATATAAACTGGTAGAATCAAGAAGGCATCTAAATGCAATTTAAAAAATTCATGAATTAAATAGGCTTGAAGAGGGCCCACTGCCAGCGATGTTGGAGGGTCCACCTCGGCTGCTGCCCTCTTCGAACGCCAAGAATAAACCTTCCATCAACATGGAACAGCACGTATGCTATCATCATGTTAAAAAGAAAATCTCACATGAGGAGGGAAGAAAGAAATCCATGCAGCCAAAGGTTGCTTGAAAATCCAGAAGTGCATGAATTAAGAGTCCATCCAGACATGGAGCTAAATAGAAAAGGAAAAACTGGTTGAGAAAATTCACTCAAACCAAAAGCTCACTTTGATTAGAAAGGACATACAAATTATTCCTTAATTAATTTTTTTATTAGTGTGCCATAAAATGCAAGGAATTGATGGTGAAACTAGTTCTCTAGAGGAGAGCATTTGAAGGGAAGTAAGCTGAAATAAATACTCTAGATCTGAAAAAGACACCATCATGGTATGATTTATCAAATGGTATACCTAAGAACATCAAAAGGAAGTATCTTACACGATAGAGTAATGATAGTGTGTCTCCTCGACGGGGAGATGAGTGGATATTACCCTTGAGAAGCTACCATACTTATTTATTCCATGAAAATCTGGAATTTCTAGAATGTGCTTGAAAAAGTCATTGATGATGTATGCATTTCTCTCATCCCATTTAAAGACCTAATAAAATATGATATTATGGGGGAGAAAATGAATTAATCAATGTCAAGAATTTGAGGAAATTTGAGATCTCAATGCTGATATCTAAAACCTGTTACATGTACTTGAATGTTTTCAACATGTGTATTGAGATTAGTGCAATATATTCAGTTGTAATTCCAAATATAATGATGAAATCTATTGGAATCATTTGGTTTCAACATGAGTAAATCTGAACATCCCCTTAATGAGTCATGGGAATTAGAATCAGTTTGTATCTTGTTCATTTTGTTAATGGGACAACTTTTTTTTCTAAATTAAACACTCATATTTTCTACTCTAAACACGGATCACATAGACTGTAAATATAATGAATGATGGAAAATTGTTTAAGAATGAAGTGATTACATCCTCTTTCAAAAAAAAATTATTTATTGTCAATTAGGGGAGAAAATAAAATGATAAAATTCAATGTGAAAATGAGGAGAGTAGAAAATTAAATAACATCTTGACATACCAATTTCTAGATTAGTATTGACAATAATCACATAGTAAAATATTGTTAAATCCACATTGTGTTTGTGTCATATTTCGTGCAATGCGGAAGACAAGATGTTTCATGCCAATATTCAGATGATAAATGCCTTTTAAGTTAGTTAGAGTACCCATGCATATTGATGAGACAATTTGGAGCTGGAAAACATAGAAGGGAGTTGGAAATTCCAATGCTTGTTGAGAAGGAATATAAAGTTACCAAGAAAATTTGTTACTATAAGAATACTATATGAGGCTTCAAGAATTATCCTGAAGCATGTATTTGATGTAAACTTCCACCACTGATTTTTTCACAATTAAATGAACAAAAGAATAAAGTATTTTTAGTCCCCCTTCCAGCCCCCTAAAGACCCTCCTAGAAACCCCCTGCCAGTCCCCCTACCAATCCACATTTCTCTTATGTTATTAACACATGCCCACGAATGTTGTTCTTGATTCCATCTCCATGTAGACATCTGTTAATAATGTTACTTTCTTCCTAAACTAGGTGAGAACCTAATGATTAATGTTGACAAGAATTTCAATTACATTGTATATTTAGACAATCCCATAAATCTCATTATCATTTCTGGAAGTCGGGGAATATTTTGATTACCACATATAAGTAAAGGATGGATCTTCAGTTATGATCTGGGCAGGAAGGCTGTTATATCTCCTTCTATCAATCCATATAGACATCATAGGCTCATAATCTATGAAATACTATTCTGATCACCTATATAATCCTAGATTCATCACCAATGTCATCATAGGCTAGTCACATATGGAATTTTTGTCTCATCACCTAATGAACTCTAGGCTCATCACCTAATGAATTCCACGATCATCACCCAAGGAATTCCATGCTCATCGCATGAGGATGGATGAGATTAAGATTAATTAGGAAAGGTGAATTATCCTATTCTTATGAGATAATAAATCGTATACTTTTCATATATAGAAAGGTAGGGTCCTCTTATGCTCATCACAAAATCCTAGTCATGATTTTAGTTATAGTTGGGACTAGTCCCCTTATGCTCATTGCATAAGTTTGCAGACAATATGAATTTCTGATGGGACTAATCCTCTTATACTCCTCACATATGACAAATATTGGAAGAATGGTATATAATATCATCATATAACCAATTCAAAATATTATGGTGACCATCCACTCATGGAAGGTCCATATCATATTCTAATACATTCTGAATGTTAAACCATTATAAAAAACATTGATTCACATAATTTTAAAATATAATTTATTAAAAAAATATAAAAAATAGAATACAATGATGATACTCAATGAAAATAAATGGAAATACAATATTTTATCATCATTATACTCTAAATAGTGATTAAAAAAAATGATATTGGATGATTTCAACCATAATCTAGTGGATATCGTCTCCAACATTAATCTCATTTTCACTAATTTGGTTAGAATAGAATGGGAAACTACAATGAAAGGAATACGAAATGACACATTGAATCACTAGGGAGGTCCAAAAAACCACCAAATTTATTGGTGAAATTTAAGGTGAATGGGGATGAATCTCCCTAAACCTTTAATGATGCGCTCAAATATGTGGGTGGAAGAGAAGAGGGGTGAGTTGTTTAAAAACTCATAGTGGATAAATGATTATTTACATTTCTTTTAGTGAACCTCTATCCTCATCATTTCAAAATGCATTAAAATAATCACTTTTCTATGGTGGTGCTCTCCATTTTCGGGGGGGGGGGGGAATTCTCAGAAGTGCCAAACAAACATATCATTGGTCCATTCCTCTGTGATTTCATGGAACTATCTAATGAATCCCACATGCCCTATACACACATAGGACCATAAAAATACCCCACCCCTTTCTAATCATTTTTCAAATGATAACTAATGAAACCCCTCATCTATAACTCTTTAAAAAATTCCCAACTATAAGGTGCTATTTCCCATGAAGCACCACTATCACATCATTTCCCATCTACTGAATTTTGACTAGATGTATCGATAGGTGTGAATATAGTTCACTATACTTAGCCAATAATAGTATAAATGGGACCCAAAACCAGACATCTCAACCATCACAATTTTCCATCGTGACAAACTAATAAAAAATGGTATTTTTCTTTCTTTTCTCAATAGGGATAATCCCATGGGACAGTCCCTCCAAAACACATGACCAACTCACCCAAGAACAGACGAAACAACCAAAACCATGTCCATGGAAAAATGATGTTTTACTATAGGGAGACATGTAAAACCAAATTTCCGAACAATAGGGAAATGGTCACTCCACCATGGTATTTTCCCTAGAACACATGGAGCTCTACTCCATGGAGGCTCCTTGGTGAAAAATCTAATTCTTAAAATGGTTACAGGTCAACTCATCTATGCTCAGACACACAACCAAGAGCATATATCACCCTCAGGCCTCAATTAACATAAATGAAAATCTTATTGAGAATTTCCAAATATATATTCTCTAACCAAATAATGGGTTTTAAAATTACCACATGCATGGAAAACCAATATTCATACATGCTAAGAATTTATCAACCAGTATTGGCATGAATCATTAAATTTATCTCAAACATGAGTCATGGATCATGGGGAAAGTTCCAAAGTAATAAGGAACACTGCGTTTACTCATTATACTACGATCAAAACTACAAACAACAACCACATAACTAAATTATGTTAGATAGTTTGGCCAACACACTATATGGAGGAGGAAGGCCCGTAGAAGGGTATGGAGGAACCCTTATGCCAACACACTGAATCGAGGAGGAATGCCCAAAGAATGGTATATAGGAAGTCAGTACCGCTCGAGGGATGGAGCAACCCCGAATGAAGATGTCGAGCCACGATTGGAGAATTCGTGCTGTGAATAAAAGATCCTCGATGAGGGATGGAGGAATCGAAGATAGTGAGGGAGAGCGATAGAGGACAACAGTGAGGGTGAGAGAGGAATTTCACGAGGGAAGAGAGGAGGGAACTGTGAGTATAAGGCCCCATCCTTAAACATCACTTATTCTTGAGTTACATCAATAATACATGTTGAGGATCTTTTCAGGTTTAGTGTTTCAGAGAATTAGATCATAAAACATGCATTACATTCCACATTTAAAAAAAGTGGTTACATAAAAGATAGTACTCATTCTTCCCATCAACGTAATCATATTTAAAATAAAACATGGATTCTTTCTTGAAAATTCCTTGACACTATCATCACATCATGTTCATTTCCCTTGACCTATGAAAAACATTTTAAAAACATGGGAGGAGCATAAAAAGCTCAGTAAGAGATATAAAAGTACGAAATGAAAACATTAGTCCATGTATGAAATCATACTTTACTCATAAAACATAATCACTTTAACAGACCTCATCAAATAATGAATAAATCATAGATATCATAAGACATAAAGGTAACTTGAGGCATTCATAATATTCATACGTAGGGAGTAACCCTCTTGGTTATGTTTGGAATACCCATCACAGTATATTCCCTAAATATCTTCAGAGAAACCATAACCTTTAAGTCCTTCGCGTTACCCAATGCATTGGAGAGATATATCGGGCTCACCCACCCTTAGTTTATCTCGGAACCACCCGTCTTCATAACAATGCCCAATAACCAGAACATAATTGTATCACATAAAACATGCATAAAGGAAACATAACATTTCCACATTTCAATCACAAGATATCAATACAACACATTGATATAATAAAAACATTATGAAAACAATTTTCAATACCAAAATAAAAGAAAAGTAAAACATGGTATTTATTTTTCATTTTAAAAAAAAGTATGGCTTGTAGAGGAAGCCGAAACTCAAATAATGGTCACGGCGGCGAAGAAGTCGTTGTCGCCGCATACGTACGAAAAAAACATTCCCCTTTATTGTTTAGTAAAACGATTCTTATAAAAAAGATTCCTTTTGGATAAACATAAAAGTCAAAGGGGGTTTATACACCATATAAAATAAGGTTGTGTATAAAACAAAATATGCCTCAATGAAAGGAGATTGAGATGAAGTCCCATACCTCGGGTCTGACTTGACTCGATTGTTATTTAATGTCCTGAATAAAAAACATGAGTTAATTTATACTTTCTTAATAACCTTTTTCAAGTTCATTATTCCTTTTATATCAATTATTACCAAGTTATGAACACTATGTAATTATTTAAGATAATAATGGTCGTTTTGTCGATCATTGGTACTTGAGTCAAAACTAAACTCTTTATAATTACAAGTTGTTCATGTGGTAAAATATACATTATATCAAGATTTATTTTCATGATGTAGATATCATATATATCATATATATACAGTATATACATGCATTTATAATATTACATAATCATTTAGAGGTAAGAAATGAAATGCACCGTTCATGGAGACAGTAATCCGTACGTACGCATGAACACTACTTTCATTTCTATTTCTTACTTAATGGAGTGAAATAATAATGATATAAATGTATATCATAATTCCAGTATAATATCATATATAATATCATTAAATTTATCCTTTATATGTACAACATATGGTGTTAACGAATCAAATCACTTTGAGGGGGCGGTAGTCCGCACTTCCTAAAATGAAGATATCGTGTTTACCCATAATGGAAACCACAAAGTTATTCCATAAATAAAAAATAAATAAGCTTAAGTAAAACATAAACTTATTATATATCATATATAAATATGGTTTCATCTTAATGGGCACCATTGACGGTGTTGGAAGAATATTGAACAATCATCGTTTCGTGAGGCAGAAATTTTCCATCCAGGGAAACAGTATGCTCTTTAACCATTAGATGAAGGTGTGTGTAAGTGTCGCTCGAATCCTTCTTATAAAAAAATTATAGTATATTTAAGATACTGATGTTATTACAAATGTAAATAATAAAAATAGTTTATGGGGTTGGAGAAGCAAAATAAAACATAATAACACAAGAGAAAACAGTATCTTTAAAATGGGTAACTCTTTTTGATTTCAGCACAAATGCTTCCTTGGGAAGAATTCTGCCCAATGTGAGGCTTCTAAGAGTAAGATAGTGACGTGGAGAGACAAAATTGGAAGGGTTTGGCTGAGCCAAATGCTTGAGAGGTGTCGGTAAGGTGGTAGATGTGGTGTCCTTTTATAAGAGGAGAGGTGGGGCACTCTTGGAAAGTTATAAGAGGTAACTTTATTATAAAATGATTTTCGGATTTAAAAGGTCCCAAAATTATATATTTAGAGGATAAGGTGATATTAGTTTTAAATCCACCCATCCAATGGGTTTTTGACAAGTTTAGGTCTTATATGTTACATTATAATTTCATTTTTTTTAAATCGTTAAATAATGAGGTAATCGCTGCATCATCATGGTGTCATAAATAATTTAATTTATTTAATGTCTAAAAATTTAAAAAAATATCATGATGTAGGAAATATTAGTATCTTTCTAATGAATATTTATAGTAAAAAATATGACTTGTATAACCCCATTTAAAAATTGTATTAGTAAAACAACTCATGTTTGTGACATTTTCATTTTAACGTTAAATAAAAAGTTATCAATGTCATTTTCCTACCAAAGTGGCTCCATGGGGTCCCCAAGTCGACCCATGGATTTTCATGGTCGGCCATGACACACCCAATAAGGTTAGGACATTTGTATAGTTCATTTCATATTATTAAAAAATTATTTTTACCTTAAACTACAGTAATTACCTCTAATTGCGATTAAAACTTAAAAGTTACTATTCAGCAAAAAATTATTTTAATCCCATTGAACCACATTTTACTTATTAATGACAACCATGTATGTCGGATTTTTGAAATTAAAAACACAGAGGTGGTAAAATTTCATTTAAACGAAAAATCAGTTTTTTAAGTACCACTTAGTTGTTTCATTATTCATCAAAAATTGAAGCTTTTCAGAAAAATACCAAAACTTCACCCTAAGATATATTTGATATTACGAATTCAAAAATGATGTCTACTTTACAAAATTCAAAAAATATAAGTTACATTAATTAATTTAATAATTAATTCCCAATGTCAAAACAAATAGCGTGTTTTTATGAAACAATATGTATCAAAAGATTGACACTAGTTTAAGTCCAATTTCAAGGTGAAATTAATACAATGACCACTATTGGATTAAATGGTAAAAATATATTCTAATTTTCCTTTAAAATAAATTCAAAAGATAATCTAATCATATAAATAAATTATATTAAAAAGAGGTTTTGAATTAAAATACAACATTTTTCACTATTCATTAAAAAATGAACTATATCGGAAAAATACCAAAAATTTACACAAAGTAAATTTTGATGTCCCGATTGTCATAAAGAATATTATTTGGTCCAATAGAATGTATAAGAGTGAACAAAACTATATTTAAAGAGGGTTCTCTATCAAAAGGAGATAGTTCGACCTTTTAGTGAATATTAGAGTATCTATGCCCAAAATTGAATTCTTATCGTATTTTAAACCTTTATCCTTTATTGGATAAACGCATAAACAGTTAACAAACATATATAATCATATTTTTGTTATTTCTATTCATTCCCGCCAATACAACGTCTACGTGTTAACTACCGTTTAAAATAATATTATTTTATTACTAGTGTGCAACGTAAGATTTAAAAGAAACTCGTTGTTGCATATCAGGCATGCTATCGAACATAGCAACCCTTTTAAAGTAAAATTAATATTTAATTCACAAATATTAATAAATATGAAAATGATTTATTCTTTATTTACCTGGGATGTTACTTCCTTCCCCACTTTTGGGAATTGCGTCCTCACAATTTTATTCACTTTCAAAATAAGTGGGGGTATTTATCCCTCATAGCATTTTCAGATTCCCAGGTTTCCTCTTCAACCATATGGTTTTTTCATAAAACCGTTACCTAGTGAATTACCTTATTCATCAACACTTTCTCTCTATGGTCAAGAATCTGGACTGCTTGTTCTTTATAAGAGAGATTCTCTTCCAACTGAACTACCTCTGGGCTCAAAAACTGAGATGGATATGGCATATACTTTCTCAACATCGAAACATGAAAAACATTGTTTACCTGAGATAAACTCGGAGGTAAACCCACTCGGTAAGAAACCGATCCAACTCTCTCCAGAATTCTAAATGTTCCAATGAACCTTGGACTCAACTTTCCTTTCTTACAAAATCTCATCACACTTTTCCACGGTGAAACTTTGAGAAAAACATGATCACCTACCTCGAACGATAGATCCTTCCTCCGGTTATTCGCATAAATCTTCTGTCTGCTCTGTGCTGTTCTCATGTGTTTCAGAATCAACTGAACTTTTTCTGCCATCTCTTACACCAATTCTGGTCCCATCGGCTTCCTTTCACCCAATTCATCCCAAAAAGCTGAAATTCAACCCTGTTTACCATATAATTCCTCAAATGGAGCCATCTGTATACTAGAATGAAAACTGTTATTTTAAGTAAACTCAACCAAAGAAAGATGTTGGTCCCAACTTCCCTGATAATCCATCGAACAAGCACGTAGCATATCCTCCAAAGTCTGAATCATTCGTTCTGACTGCCCATCTTATTGAGGATGAAAAGCTGTACTAAAATTTAATTCAGTACCCAACGACTTCTAAAGGCCCTTCCAAAAGTTAGAAGTAAACCTGGGATCACGATCAAATACAATAGAGAGAGGAACTCCATGTAACCTGACTATCTCTTCAAGATACAAACGAGAAAGTTGATCTAAGGAAAAATTATCTCCTATAGCAAGGAAATTAGAAGATTTAGTCAAGCGATCAACAATAACCCAGATTGCATTATTACCTCGAGGTGTCTTTGGAAATCCCACAACAACGTACATGGATATATTCTCCCATTTCCATTCTGGTACTGGTAAAAGATTAAGCATCCCTTTTGGTAACTACCACTCTTCTTTAACCTGTTGACATGTCAAACACATCACAGTAAAATCAGTAATATCCCTTTTCATTCCGTCCCACCAGTAATACTCTCAAAGATATCTATACATCTTAGTACTGCCTGGATGAACTAAAAACGGAGAACTATGAGCTTCACATAACAACTCTCTCTTCAACTATGAATCCCAAGCCAGACACAATCTCTTCCAAAATCTCAAAACAAAATCATTATCAATGTTGAATTTAGGCAACTTACCCTTCTGAACCAGTTCTACCTTTTTCTGGAACTCACTGTCTTGCCTCTGTGCTTGCTTAATTCTGTCTGATAGAGAATATTTCACTGATAGCTGAAACAAAATAAAAGGACATCCTACACCATCAACTTCTATGCCAAAGTTCATTAAATACTTTACAAAAGGATCACGTTTCAAATGCAACATTGTTAATGAAGCATTACTTTTTTGACTCAAATCATCATCCACTTTATTTGATTTTCCCAGATTGTAATAGATTGTTCAATCATAATCCTTGTTAATTATAGTCATCTCCTCTGTCTCATGTTGAATTCTTTCTGAGTGAATATATACTTTAAAATATTGTGATTGGTATATATTTCACACTTTACTCCATAAAAATGAAGTCTCCAAATTTTTAAAGTGAAAACAACAGTAGCTAATTCCAAATCATGTGTAGGGTTATTTACCTCATGAGTTTTCAACTGTCGTGAAGCATAAGCAATTAGGTGATCATTATGCATTAAGATGCAACCAAGTCCTTTCAATGAAGCATCATTGTAGATAACAAACTCCCCATTCCTGGAAGGTAGTGCCAAAATAGGAGCATTCACCAATCCTCTTTTTAGTTTGTGAAAACAATCATCACATTCTTTTCTCCAGATAAACTTAAAAACCTTTCGAGTTAGCTTAGTAATTGGACTAGATAACCGTGAATAATTTCTAACATACCTTCGGTAATAGCCTGCCAAACCATGGAAGCTACGAATCTCAGTTACATTTGTGGGTCTTGGCCATTCTTCCACGGCCTTTTTTTTTACATGATCAACAATTATCCCATCTTTAGAAACAATATGACCAAGGAATGAAATTTGTTGAAACCAAAACTCACACTGGCTGAATTTCCATTACAATTTCATTTCTTTTATGGTTTGAAAAATAACACTTAAATGTCTTCCATGCACTTCTTTACTTTTAGAAAACACTAAAACATCATCAACGAAAACAACCACAAAATTATCCAAGAACTAATGGAATATTCTATTCATAAGGTCCATGAATACAGCAGGTGCATTGGTTATCCCAAAAGGAATTATGGAATATTCATAATGGCCATATCTTGTTCGAAACACGGTCTTCAGAATATCTACTTCCTTTACCTTCAACTGATGATACCCCGATCTCAGGTCAATCTTTGAAAAAAACCGAGCTCCCTGGAGCTGATCAAACAAATCATCGATATGAGGAAAATGATATGTGTTCTTAACAGGGATATATTTCAAGGCTCTATAATCAATGAAAAGTCTCATAGAACCATCTTTCTTTTTAGCAAATAAAACAGGAGCACCCCATGGTGATGTGCTAGGTCGAATGAAACCTTTCTCTAATAATTCTAGAAATTGCTCCTTCAACTATAAAAGTTCAATTTGAGCCATTCGATAAGGGGGTTTTGAAATAGTCTTAGCATCAGGAACTAAGTCAACAGTAAATTCAACTTCCCGATCAGGTATTATGCCAGGAAACTCATCAGGAAAAACATCAGGATACTCATTTACCACTACCACATTATTAATCTGAATAGTTCCCTTGTTTTCAACAATATGTGCAAGGTAACATTCATTTCCATCTTTTACATGTTTCTCAGCCTCTTGATATATTATCAACAGTAAGGGTTCATTCGTGTACAAAAACTGAAATTCTTTCTGAAAACAAACTTCTTTAGCTCTACAGTCAAACTTAGCATGGTATATAGAGAGCCAATCCATACCCAGGATAACATCAAACTCTACTAGAGGTAAAACAATAAGGTTTTCAAGTAGGTTCTGTCCGTGGATAAGGATAGGAATATTCATATAAATACTTTTTGCCTCAACATTTCCCAAGGTGTTTTTACCAAAAGTTCAGGAGTCATTTTTGATATGGTATTCCCATTTTACTAGAAAAGTTGTTAGAGATGAAAGAATGTGTAGACCCCGAATCAAACAACACACTGGCATAATCTGAATAAACAAACAAAGTACATGATAAAACTTCATTTGATGGACCGACATCTGCTGAAGTAGTTGCGAATGATTTCACCACCCCTTTCTACTTATAGTATAACGGTTTACCATCACTTGAGCTCTTTTTCAGACACTCATTTTCATAATGACCCATCTCATTTCACTTAAAAAATTTCACTAACTGTAAATAAAATTTGGTCTTACCATAACCCAGATCTTTTTCAATGCAATCACGAGCCTTATGTCCCATCTTACCACATCGGTAGCACTTTCCAGAATTCAGAAGACATTCCCCAGCATGCCTTTTCCCACATTTATCACAAACTGGAAACTTAGTTTTCTTACCATCAGACCTTTTTGAATAATTCTTCCCTTTCACATGCCACCTCAGTCTCTTCTTCTGTTGGTTTTTATAGAACACTTGACCAACGAAAAACTCCATTTCCACCTTCTCAGCACATCGAACAAGCATTTCATAACTCTTGAACTCGCGAGAAGATAAAGCCCTTCAATATTTTGGCTTTAATCCTGAGTAAAAACGAATGATTTTACTATCATGGTCTAGGATAAAATTTGGAGCATACCTTTCCAATCGAGTGAACCTTTCTTCATAAGCAGCCACTGAGTCTTCCTCGTGCCTCAATTCCAAGAATTGCTTTTCCATCTTAAGTCAAACAGCCTTAAGAAAATACTTCTGAAGAAACACACCTTTGAATTCATCCCAATTGAGAGCATCAATGTTATCAGCAGCCCTAATATTTTTAACCAACAACCACCACTGATCTGCTTCACCCTCCAATGGTAAATAGAAAGACTAACCTTTTGACTGTCTGAACACCCCATGACATCGAAAATCTTCTCCAGTGCTTTAATCCACCCTTTAGATAGCATAGGTTCAGATGATCCTCTGGATGATGGGGGATGTTGCCTCATAAAATGTTCCACCACTGACATGTTCCTCTGTGGTTGATCTGGTTGATCTCGTGCATGGATACCGCCACCATTTATCCCTTGAGTCAACTGCGCCATTACTACAACAAACTGTTCAGTTCCAATTCCGACCATCTCAGGTTGCTGATTTGGAAGGTTGTCTCCTTCTTTATGCTTCCTAGCACTGCTTCCCTGTTTCCTCTGTGGAAAACCATTCTGAACAAACATGTCTTAGATGACGCAACATGGTAATCTTAAAATTCTATATCATTTTAATTTGACAATAAAAAAAATAATTTTGGATAATCATTTAATAGAATTATAACTCCTAAAGTTATCTAAACCGACCTCTGATACCAACTATAAGGCACCATCATTAAACATCACTTAATATTGAGTTAGTTAACGAATACATGTTGAGGATCTTTTTCAGGTTTAGAGTTTTATAGAATTATATCATAAAACATAAATTACATTCCACATTTAAAAAAAGTGGTTACATAAAAGATAGTACTAATTTTTCCCATCAACAAAATCATATTTAAAATAAAACATGGATTCTTTCTTGACACTTCCTTGACACTATCATCACATCATATACCTTTCCCTTGACCAGTGAAAAACATTTCAAAAACCTTGGATGAGCATAAAAAGCATATTAAGGGATATAAATGTATGAAATGAAAACATTAGTCCATGTATAAAATCATACTTTACTCATAAATCATAATCACTTTAACATACCTCATAAAATCATGAAAAAATCATACAAATCATAAGACATAAAGGTAACATGAGGCATTCATAACTTTCTTACGTAGGGAGTAACCCTCTTGGTTATGTTTGGAATAACCATCACAGTATATTCCCTAAATCTCATCAGAGAAAACTTAACGTTTAACTCCTTCGCATTACCCAATGCATTAGAGAGCTATATCGGGTTCACCCGCCCTTAGTTTATCATGGAACCACCCGTCTTCATAACAATTTCCAAGAACCATAACATAATAGTATCACATAAAACATGCATAAGGGAAACATATCATTTCGACAATTCAGTCACAAGATATCAATACAACACATTGATATAATAAAAACATTATGAAAATCATTTTCAATACCGAAATAAAATAAAAGTAAAACATGGTGTTTATTTTTCATTTTAAAAAAGGTATGGCTTGTAGAGGAAGCCAGAACTCAAATAACGGTCACAGAGGTGGAGAAGTCATTGTCGCCACATACGAACGACAAAAACATTCCCTTTTGTCATTTAGTAAAAAGATTCGTATAAAAAAGATTCCTTTGGATAAATGTAAAAGTCAAAGGGGTTTATACACCGTATAAAAGAAAGTTGTGTATAAAAAAAATATGCCTCAATAAAAGGATATTGAGACGAAGTCCCATACCTCGGGTTCGACTTGATTCGATCGTTCTTTAACGTCCTGAATAATAAACTTTATTTAATTTCTACTTTCTTAAGAACCTTTTTCAAGTTCATTATTCCTTTTATATCACTTATTACCATGTTATGAACACTATGTAATTATTTAAGTTAATAATGGTCGTTTTGTCGATCATTGGTACTTGAGTCAAAAATAAACTCTTTATAATTACAAGTTGTTCATGTGGTAAAATATCCATTATATCAAGAATTATATTCATGATGTATATATCATATATATCATATATATCATATATATCCAGTATATACAAGCATTTATAATATTACATAATCATTTATAGGTAAGAAATGAAATGCAACGTTCATGAGGACGGTAAGCCGTACGTATGCATGAACGCTACTTTCATTTCTATTTCATACATAATGGAGTGAAATAATAATGATAATAAGTTATATCATAATTCCAGTATAATATCATATATAATATCATTATATTTATCCTTTATATGTACCACATATGCTGTTAATGAATCAAATCAGTTTGAGGGGGTGGTAGTCCGCACTTCCTAAAATAAGGATATCGCGTTTACCCATAATGGAAACTATAAAGGTATGCCATAAATAAAAAATACAGAAGCCTAAGTAAAACGTAAAAATATTATATATCATATATAAATATAGTGTCATCTTAATGGCCACCTTTGAAGGTGTTAGATGAATATTGAACAATCATCGTTTCGTGAGGCAGAAATTCACCATCCACGGAAACAGTATGATCTTTAACAATTAGATGAAGGTGTTTGTATGTGTAGATCGAATCCTTCTTATAAAAACATCCTAGTATACTGAAGATACTGGTGTTGTTATAAAATAAAATATTAAAAAGTTTTTAGGGGGTTGGAGAAGCAAAATAAAACATAAGAACACAAGAGAAAACACTACCTTTAAAACAGGTAACTCTTTTTGATTTGAGCTCAAAGGCTTCCTTGGGAAGACTTATGCCCAATGTGAGGCTTCTAGGAGTAATATTGGGATGTGGAGAGTCAAAATGGTTAGGGGTTGGCCGAGCCAAAGGCTTGAGAGGTGTGGGTAAGGTGGTAGAGTTGGGGGCCTTTTATAAGAGGAGAGGAGGGACACTTTTGGAAATTTATAAAATGTTACTTTATTATAAAATGCTTTTCGGATTTAAAAGGTCCCAAAAATATAAATTTCAAGGATAAGGTGATAAGAGTTCTAAATCCACCCATCCAATAGGTTTTTTAAATGTTTAGGTCTTAGATTTTACATTATCGTTTCATTTTATTTAAATCGTTAAATAACGAGGTAATCGCTGCATCATCATGGTGTCATAAATAATTTAATTTTTTTAATTTCTAAGAATTATAAAACAAATATCATGATGTAGGACATATTTTTATCTTTCTAATAAATTTTTATAGTAAAAAAATGACTTTATAACCCCATTTAAAAATTGTCTTAGTAAATCAACTCATGTTTGTGACATTTTCATTTTAACTTTAAATAAAAAGTTATTAATATCTTTTTCCTAACAAAGTGGCTCCATGGGGTCCCCAAGTAGACCAATGGATTGTCTTGGTCGGTCATGACACATCCAATAAGGGTAGGACATTTGTCTAGGTCATTTCATATTATTGAAACATTATTTTTACCTTAAACTACACTAAATACCTCTAATTGCGATTAAAACTTAAAAGTTACTATTCACCAAAAAATTATTTTAATCCCATTGAACAAAATTTTACTTCTTAATGACAACCATGTATGTCAAATTTTTGAAATTCAAAACACAGATCTGGTAAAATTTCATTTAAACGAAAAATCAGTTTTTTTAAGTACCACTTAGTGGTTTCACTATTCATAAAAAATTCAAGCTTTACAGAAAAATACCAAAACATCACTTTAAGCTATATTTGATATTCCGAATTAAAAAATTATGTCTATTTTACAAAATTCAAAACATATAAGTTATATTAATTAATTTAATAATTAATTCCCACTATCAAAATAAATAGCGTGTTTTTATTAAACAATATGTATTAAAAGATTGACACTAGTTTAAGTCCAATTTCAAGGTGAAATTAATTCCAACGACCACTATTGGATTAAATGGTAAAAATGTAATCTAATTTGACTTTAAACCCAATTAAAAATATAATCTAATTATATAAATAAATTATATTAAAAAGAGGTTTTGAATTAAAATACAACATTTTCACTATTCATTAAAAAATGAACTTTATTGGAAAAATACCAAAAATTTACAAAAAGTAAATTTTGATGTCCCGATTCTAAAGAATAATTTTATTTATTCTAATAGAATGTATAAGTGTGACCAAAACTATATTTAAAGAGTGTTCGCCATCAAAAGGCGATAGTTCAACCTTTTAATGAATATTAGAGTGTATATGCCTAAAATTGAATTATTTTTGTATTTTAAGCCTTTATCTATTATTGGATAAACATAAAAACAGTTAACAAACATATATAATAATATTTTAGTTATTTTTATTCATTCCTGCCAATACAACAGCTACGTGTTAACTACCATTTAAAATAATATAATTTTATTACTAGTGTGCAACGTAAGATTTGAAAGAAACTCGTTGTTGCGTATCGGGCACGCTATCGAACATAGAAACACCTTTAAAGTAAAATTAATATTTAATTCGTAAATATAAATAAATATGAAAATGCTTCATTCTTTATTTACCTGGGATGTTACAGTGAGAGAGGTCGTTGGGGGGGGGGAGAGGCCATCGGGGGAGGAGGGCGTCGCGGTGAGAGGGTCGTGTAACTGGGATGGAGGAGGAGCCCAATTGGAATAAAAAAATGGGACAAACATATCGGGGATAGAGGCGGAGCCCGAAGGGAATCGAAAAATGATGGAGGGAAGAATTGTGTAGAAGTGGATCAAAAATTAAATTGTCGCTATAAACAAGTTAAAGTCACAGACGTATAAAACTATTGCTATAGGTCTGTGGCTATAGCATGAAATTTTCGTAGTGGGGGAAATGAATAACGTATAGTTAATGAAATGGTTAGTTTTAGGACAATTTTAGATTTTATTTTAATGGTATAAGTGTATATTTGTGTTAGTTTTATCATGGGTGTTAGGGGTTATGATTAGGTTAGGTGTTAGGTTATGTCTATGGGAAACATTTTATAGATTATGTACTAGCTAAAGAGTCGTTTTGTTTAGGGGATAGGTTTTAGGAGTGAGGTGTAGTAATTGGTTATTATTTAGGATGTTTAGTGGGTTTCTAGCCATTGTCTGTATAATCAAAGTGGGTGATAGGTTTTGGATTTGGAATGGATTTTAGGGATTTTGTTTGGAGTTTATGTTTTAGTTTTTTGATTTAGGTGTAGGTTTTGGTTAAGATAATGTTGGAGAATATATGTTATGACTATGGGTCTGGGGTTAGGATTGAGCTAGGTGGTTAGGTTATAGAGATTAGGTTTTGGATAAGGGGGGTCTATGTTAACTATCAGATGTTAGTTTTAGGACAAGTGTTTAAATTTTAGGGAAATGTTTTGGATGGTGGGTTTCTAAGGATTATGTATATGTTAGAGGGGATGTTTTTGGTTTTTTATATTTTAAGGGATGTATTTTAGTTATAAGCTGTAGTCTATTATTTAGATATGGATTTTGTTATGGGTGTTTGGGGTCAGGTTTATGGAAGGGGTTAGGTATTAAGGGAAATATTATAGTTTTAGTTTATATGTGTCTATTTATTTTAGGACTTGGTTAGGTGTTGTGGATTAGGTTAAGTATAGGGGTTATGTAGAAAATGTAGGATTAAATGGGGTGGGTGTTGTGAGGTTTTCCTAATTGGAATGGGGTAGGTTTTAGAAAGGGGATCAAATAATGTTGGTGGTTATGATTAAGGGATAGGTTTTAGGGGATATATATTTTTTTAGGGGGTTGGTGACAATTATGGTTATGAAATGAGTGGGGTTAAGTGGTAAGATATGGTGTTTTTTTATAGGCATGTGGTATAAGGATTTAATTTGTTTGGGGATTACTCATTGATTATGGGGGATCCGTTTATTTGTAAGATTTTACTAGATTCATTTTACTTCTAACGTGTAGGTTTTGATTTATGTTAAGATTAGGTATAGGTGGTTAAGGTTTTTATATTGGATAGGTAAAATGTTTATGGGACATATTTTAGGATCACATTTTAGGATAGTAGGTTATTATTAATGTGGGTATTATGCAATGGGTTATGTTTAGCCATGGGTGATGGATTATTCTAAGGGATAGGTTTGGAGAAGGTGTTATGCTACGAGTTTATACATTCGATGGGATTTAGGATTAGAATTTTGATTTGGTTTATTATTTACAGTAGGTTTAGACTTTAGGGGGTTGGATTATTCTGGGGGTTAGGCTTACACATTTTTGGATAGGTTGAGAGGTTAGGATTTAAGAGAAATGTTATAGTTTTATGGTTTCGGTGGAGATTTAGGTTAGGATTGGGTTTCATGGTTAGTGGTTAACTTTTAGGGGTTGTTTTTAGGTGGTGGGTGGGGGTTATTTTTAGGATGTGGAATTATATTTAAGGTATATGTTTAAGATATAGAAATAAAGTATAATTAGGCAAGGGGAGGGGGAAGGATTAAGTATTGGGTCTTAGGAGAAAGAATTGAGTTATAATATATAGATCTTGATTTAGGTATGGATCTGGTTTGTGGGGATATAGGTTAGGTTTCTAAGATGGATTTAGGATTTTGGTAATATTTTTTTGGGATAGGTATACTCTAGCAGTAATGATTAGGATTGGTGTGTTACTTTAGGGTAGGGATTAGATATAGGGTTTATGAGATATTTTTAGGATTTATGTGTCATATAAGGATATAATTATTCTCTGGGTTGGTTGGGAATGTTATTTGGTTTTCAAGAAGGGATGGTTTTATATTGAAATAGTTTTAGGGGTTAATTCAAGCCTATGGGGAGTAAGTTTTGGGTTTAGGGTTTATGGGTTATGTTTTGAAATGGGGTAATTATTATTCTAGGTGTTAGGTTTTAGTTGTAGAGAGTAGTTGATGACATAGGTTAGGATTTAATTGGGGGGTTAGGTGTTATGATTAAGGGATTAGTTTTTGGGAAAGTATTAGGCTTGAGGATTATATTTTGGTGTTTTGTATTAGGATGACGGGGTAAGGATTTGTGGTAAAATATAAGTTTAGTGCTAGTTATAGGTTTCGAGTGTCAACATATGACAAGGTTTAAGGGCTAGGTTTTAGTGATATGGTTTTGGGGATAGATTTAAGATAGGGATATTGTTTAATATTGCTAATAATTTTTATAGGAATTGTTAAGATAGGGGTTAGTTTTATAATATGGATTAGGATTTAGGGATTATATGTATGGGCTAAAATTTGGGAAGTGATTAGTTTTACGGGTTACATTTTAGTTTGAGGGTGTAGTAGTCAATTTAGGTTGGGATTTAGTTAGGGGAGTATGTGTATAGTATTATGGGTTCGATTTTTCTCAAGGAATATATATTGGTCAAGGATACGACTAGGATTAGTGGGGGGTAGTTCTAGGGAATATGTGTTATGGGTTATGTTGTAGGTATAAAAATTAGGAAGGGGTTAGGATTTGGATAAGGGTTATGATTTAGTTGTATGTTGTATTTGTAAATGTAGGATAGAATTATTTTTGGTTGTAGGTGATCATTTTTTGGGACTAATTTTACGAGTTTGGTTTAGGCTAATGGTCAATTTTATGGGTTACGATTTGGCTGGTGTGAGCATTAAGGGTTATCATGTTTGGGAAAGGTATTGGATGGGGGTTCTGTTTTTGTTAGGGGTCTGGCTTTGGGGATTTACATTATTTTATTAGTTTATTCTTGGGGATATGATTACATTTTAGGTTGGTTTTTATGTTATAGGTTCAGGCTTGAGGTTATTTTTTGGGATTATGTTTTATCTTTTAATTTAGTTTAAGGGATTTTCAGGTTATCATTATTATTGGGTGTTAGGGGGTTTGGTTATAGGAATTTGTTTTATGATTTGGGGTTAGTACTAGGGAATAGATTTTTTTATTAGAATTAGGTTTTAGGTGAATGGTTTAAGAGGGGGTTGGTTTTTATGATTGGTATTATTTTTAGTTTCATGGTTCAGATGTCAATATTAGTTTAGAGGGATAATGGTTATGTTTTAAGGACTAGTTTTAGTGGATATGCTTATGATAGGACATAGGTTTTGGAATGGGGTAATATATTTAGGGTTAAGATGTGTTTTTGAACTTGAGATGTTAGGATTATGATAGGGGTTTGGATTTATATGAAATTATTATACTAGTGTTTAGGTTTCAGGGTTGTATTTGGACTAGGGTTAGTTTTATGTTAGGGGTTTGGTTTAGACATTAGAGTAGGATTTGGCTAGTGTTTTGGTTTTATTTGTGGGGGTTTAGATGAGGGGTTATGTTGGGGTTTATTTTAGTTATGGTTTTTGTTTTAATGGTTAGGTTTTTGTTAGGTTATGGTTAAGAATTTTTAATGCATTATGATTAGATTGGTGTGTAGGTTTATCTTTGGAAATATGATTACTTCTTCAATTTTAGGGGTTATGTTTTAGATATTTGGAAAACTATACATTTTTATGAATATTTTTTCATAAAAAATAAATTTCTACAATAGATTTGGTTACACACAATAATGAATGTAGAGTGCGTTTTATAAAAAAAAGATTTAAAAAAAACAATAATATAATATTAATATAGTTATTTAAACGCGATAATTATATCCTAATCATTCAATGTTTTTTATAAATATTAATAACTACTTTTTAAATATAATTTATAGTGTTTACTTGTAAATAATAAATAATGATAAAAAATTACATTATTTTTTATTAACTGTTTATAGATTTTTAAAATATTATTTTATCATAAAATTGTTTTTATCTCATTTTATGAATAATAATAACATTAATTTTTGACACATTTTTAGAAATTATATTGATATATAAAATTAATTTTTATATAAATATTTTATAATTATCTGAGTTTCTTTTAGAATTTTTTAGAAATATTAAATTTTTTATTAATAGTGAAAATAGTGCATTTACTTAAGAAATGATAATTTTTTATAGATTTAGAAAACATAAAATTTAATTAATTATGTTTTAAAGAAAAT
This sequence comes from Viscum album, assembly GCA_963277665.1. Classification (NCBI taxonomy): domain Eukaryota; kingdom Viridiplantae; phylum Streptophyta; class Magnoliopsida; order Santalales; family Viscaceae; genus Viscum; species Viscum album. The sequence goes on from OY728164.1 coordinate 1,802,687,951, forward strand.
AATTACTTCAATAATATTTATCTTTAGTCATAGTATGTTAATTTAATAAATTTGAATTTAAATTTTGAAATAAAATTTTTTCTAATAGTTTTACATTTTTTTCTTAAAAACACCACTTTATCATCATTTATATGGGATTAATTTTGACTTTAATAATACTAATAATGTGAGTAAAATTTGTAAAAATTGATTCCATGTTTTAAATCACATGTATTTATATTATATAAAAATGTGAAGTGGATTTTTGACCATGATAAAATATAAACATATTAAATATTATTCATTGTGGTTATGGTAAAATTAGGTTTACTAGGGGTTAAAGTAAAAATATAAGGAATACAAATTACCAAAAACATTTACAAAACCCATATTATGGACATACTATGACCTTATAAGTTATTATTTTCAATAATTCTTCATTTTGGGGACTTTTGGAACCTAAAAACTTGGGTCCACATTTTCTATTAAAAATATTAAAAATGTGCCACTCAAAATAATTATAAAAGGGAACCAATTATCATCTACTCTTCACACGTACAAAACAATTAATTTCTACAAATAAATAACCTTGTATAATATTTAAATCCCTCCTCCCATGAAATCCAAATTCTAGATAGAAATCCATATATGGAATGAATTTTGGTTGAATCCTAAGGATGATAACCAATGACGATGTAACATTCATCACCCCACATTTTTTTTGTTTCTATACATCCATTAATTAATACTAAAAATGATTATATAAAAAAAATAAATATATTCCATATATTGAGTTTTTATCATGTTATGTTGATGACCTACAAAAATATACACCTCAATCAAATAGATTATGAAATCATTATTCCTGTGTATGGATGACTATTGCCTCAGGAACTGATGTCATTTTTTCCATTACCAACTCTCAAGGATTGAAATAATAATTGATTTTTTATTTATATATTTTATTTATGATATTTTTAATATTTTATATTTATTATATCACTCATATCTTCTTACCTTACATTATATGGGATGAAGATAAAATGGTTTGTGTGTATGGCTGACTATCGCCTCGTGAATCGATGTCATTCATTCACAATTTATATGGAAGTTAATAAAGATGTGTTCAACAAAAACTTTAAATGTATATGAACTGACTGTGATTCTATAATTATAATATATAATTTATATTTCTTTCTTTAAATCAATAGAGAAAATATAAATACTATTCTTGTGTAATTAAAACCTACCATAACCATGAATGTTGTATTATAATTTCAATCAATAAATATCATGGATTACAATAAAAACATATATAATGTTTATATGTGATAATTATATCATGGATAAAATTATATAGATGATGAAATAATGATCTAAATAATTGAAAGAAAAAAATATACATGAATAAAAAAATCTGTTTTAATTAGAAAACAACTTATACAAGGAATTTTCCATTAATAGCGAATAGTTGGTCATTAGAAAATAATATATGGAATGAAATATATCATTATGGTTTTGTAATAGATTTACAATAAACTTATTTTTAGTATATATGAGCTTTTAACATGTACTATGGATGTCGAGACTAAAGCTAAAAGAATTTTCTCTCAATTTTCATTCTTTCAGTCATACGTTTTGTTGTGAACCAATATTCATTCAAAAGGTATATATAAAGCCCCTTTGACATTTAATGTCATAAATGTATATATGATAATGATTTTTTAGGTTTAATTTTTTTTATTCCAATATGTGGATTACAATTCATTGTTATTAAATTTATAATCAATTTATGACATAATCTCATCATTTTTCATGGTTGTTAATGATCACATTATTGATGATAAAATATTATGATACATCTCTCACTAAACTAATGAATATCACTATCCAAATGTTATTCTTTATATATTAATTTAATATTTACATTTTTTAACTCATTGTTACGTAAAATAATTGAAAAAATATATTTAATAAAAAAACATTATTTATCAATACTGTGAGAATTAAATTTACATATATAACCATTTTTTAAACAAAATTTTAAATTTTTTACAATTATCTTTTTATATATAAAAAGGTACCCATTATTTATTTTTTAAGTTTTTTTCCCGAAATATATTCTAATGTCTTTTACCAAACAGTGCTTGTTTTTTTCTACCGAAAATGTGAATGGAATCACAGTCTTATATTATATGGGATGAATATAATATCCACCATCATGACCAATATTTTATTTCAACAATTATTTATAATATATATAGTTTATTTTTAATTAAAATTATTTTTGAAATGTATTAATTATTAGTGAAAATTGGTTTTCAATGGGGAAATTATATTTTCCACATAAAATATTATCATTAATCATTAAACCCCATTTTCAACTATGATTTCATCCAACGATGGTACCAAATCCATACAGGTGATATGATACAAGGATAATATTTTCAGTCTGAAGATTAATTTTTTATTAAAGACAACATTTTATGGGATGGGGGAACCCAACATGAAATTATGACCTTAACAACAACCACACCTGCAAATTTAGTTCAAAGAAAAAAACAATTGATTGAAAACTAAAAATCCAGGATCATGTCGTTCCTAATAACCATGAATAACAGCTTCCACCTACTCATCGTTGCTCCTCATGTTCTCGCGTGCATGATTCTAAGTGCCTGAAATAGATGGAATTTCCATTCCATCTAAAATGTATTAATTTGAATAGAATTTCAAGGTGAAAACCAATGTTATGAACCTCCACTAGAGCACCACTTATTGTTGATCTATTTTCAAATTCATTTATATGGTTTAAACACTCCCACAATCTGCAATCTATGAAGCAAAAAACATCAAATCAGAACCATCAAAAAACTAGTTCTCAGATTGCAGTTCCTGAGTCTTCACCTCTCAAATGAAACAACAATACACAATAAAACCCATCATATAAATATTTCAAACAATAAATACATAATTAATGATTCCCACCACCTGAATAATCACAAACCCCACCCCCCAAATAGATTTCACCACTACTGCTGGAAAGAACTGTCCCCGCAAAGCTAGATAGATGAACCACAAAACACAAAACCAAATCCTAAACCCGAACCAAAACACATCCAAGACACACTCAAAAAATGAATCAAACATAAAAAAAAATTATTAAAAATGGAACCAAAATTCCAGACCAATTCAGAAGAAGATCATAAATCTCATCACTGCCTTTAAGTATGCTGATCAGATCCACCCAATGCACCCACATCCTACACAGAAATGTGATGAAATCCATCATCAAAGTAGGTGGAAACACGAAAATTGGACCCTCACCATTCCTCCATGTGATGAATTCTCCAAAAAAAGGGAGGTCATAAAAAATACTAGAAATTGGAATGCCTCATTGCGATGTTTGAGCACATAGAATCATATGATACCTCCATGAGAAAATGATTATGAAACCCTCTTCTTTTAACGGGTTATGCTATTATGAAATGATGAACTGAAAATGAAACATATCTATCTTACACAGTTCATTATAATAATAACTATTTATGAAACCCATTTTATTTTATGGGTTATGATAGGATGGTATTTTTTTATCTTGTGGCACGCATTTGTAATATTTTCATTAAGTTAGTTGTGGTACTTATGTCTCCCTCTAATGCAATGGGAAAGGATTTATATCTTATTGTATAGGGAGGACATCAATTGTGAGTGAACCCCATTTAGTACGAGACATTATCTTCCATGATGTCTTGGGAGTGAACCTTGACAACTATGATGGATTGGGGATTGAACCAGATATACAATGATATCATCAAATGTGAGACTTGAATATAATAGAAATAATTTTTTATGTAATTTTATATGTCAAATATACATGTCTTATGACAATTATACACTCTCATGGACAATTATTATTGATTAATCTATGATTAATATCATATTAGCGACGAATATTTATATTGAGAAGAAAATATTATGATTTTGACATACATGGTATGTATTTCAAATGATATTAACATGTTCAATTAACATTATGTTCACTATTTTCTTATGTATCTCTAATGTTTATCCATAATATGAATATGAGATCACCCTTTCTTTTGATTATTGTTACTACATTATAATGAAATATGTTATGTATGATCTATCAATGAAGGATTATAGTTATGAATAACTTTGTCATTGATGATTTAGTTCACATATGAACAAGTTGTCTATGTTTCCATGCATCCAAAGGAACTACACCATTATGATCCTTAGTCATGGTTTTTTGTTATTTAATTAATACTTATCTTATCTAAAAATGAGATATATACATATATAAAGTTTGGTTTTCTACAATTGGTATCATACGATATGTTTTGATAACCTCTGGAAACATTGTTGTCAATACATTAGAGATATACGAAAGTACATGCCAATGGATAAGTCTATGCTTGATCCAATGTAGGTAAAAATGTCTTGGAATTTTGGTAAATGATAAAATGAGTGGTTTCCATGAAATTAAATCTTTGTCCTAATACTAAATGTTCATGTTTCCCTAAAATAGAGGTTATTAGGGGTAATAACTCTAATAATGATGCATTAAGCTGGACTTGATCATCACATGGTGCAGGCCAATGGGACTTACTACCCACCGAGTATAGAAACCCTGGGGGATATGCATTGGAAAATAAAATTCCATATAAAAACCATCATAATGGTTTTAAATAGATGATAAATATGAATTAAAAATTATAATTGTTATATTTCACAGATTGAAAAGAATATGTAAATATTTATACATCCTATAAGTTATTTTTCAACAATTTTATGGTTCTCCGATATGGTATTTTTTTCTAACAGCATAATTATATTCTATGGATAATTGCTAGAACCTGAAGGTCCTTGTTAAGTGTAATTGTAATGGAAAATGAAATGATTTCAGTATTAAGAATTTATATATTATGGGATTCGGAATGAAGAAAATTGGTTATAGAATTAAGAAACATTAATATGATATGAATCATACTGAACATCCAAATGAACAAAGGGAGAAAAAATATTTTGTTGAGTCCTTAATTAGGAAATATCTAACACTCTTCAATGGACCCATTGATCCAATAGATGTTGAGGAAAGGATAGATACCACTAAAATGATTTTTTATATACACTAGTGTATGGAATATGGAAACGTCCTTTTGGCTATCTACTATTTTGATGGTATAGTGGGTCAATTGATGAATTTTATCAAAAATACGAGGAAACTGGATGAAGTATACTCCATGGATTGGACAAGATTAAGAACATATTTTTCAATAACTAACATCCTCATATTCTACCAATGAAGACAGAGAAGTATTTACTTTAGGTAATATAAAAATATGATGATATCAATGGTACCAAGGAGGAAAATTTCATAGGACATGTGAGGTGTGCTTCTTTAGTTATTATCCAAACTAAACATAATGTTGACTAATTGTTTAATGTCTAAAAAAGTCTCCAAAGGATTTTCCATATATCATAATTTATTTTTTACGTATAGAATCTTTGAGTTAATATCAATATTGTAATGATTTATGGAGTTACATAAAAATCTCATAGATTTAATAAGAATAGAAAAATGGAATTCAAAGAATAATCTATGAATCATTGATAGAATAAGATGATAATTATAATATTCTCAATGAGTGGAATGATTTATGGGGGAAATTTTCTTCATGTACTAGTATATATTTTATGTGTTGAAGTGTTTGTTCATATATAAATTGATTTAAAAAGTGAGCGAATAAGTCTTCTAATGATGTGGAAAATGAGAGAGCTATACAACACACAACATGAACACACTAGTGCTTCAAATTCAAGGATCCAGGGATTTTAATATCTAGTTCCCAAATCCAATGGTTAATGATGATGATCAACATCATTAAAACTTATGTTGAGGGTCAATTTTAAATCTCAGTGACTAACTATTAATGAAGGGGGGTTCACTAACATCGGGGTTATTAGTATACTTATCATCTACAATAGATCTGATAATGTATTAATTGACTTTAGATATACACCCTCATTCATATATAGAGAATTTTTTATGGGTATCATGACTCCACCCAAACCATTTCATATAGAATTATAAGGGAAAACCCCAAATGGTATGGTGATCACATATCATGTGTATTATTCATTTGTGTTGGATTTTTCTGGAATCATTCTCTTATAAATTTTTTTATTTATCATGTTGGATAAATTTGATGTTATCTATGGAACATATTGGTTTTCTATTCATAAATAACATGCTAATTATTAAGTATTGTAATCCATGTTTGATATTATAAAACAATCTATTGTTTCCAATGAATGTGAAGATATGTATGCACTTCTGTTTGACGTTACATTCCTTGTATGGGTCTAGATTACCGTTAATAAAGGATTTTAATCTCATATTGTTGTATAGAAACATAACATCAATGATATTATTATTTTTCATGAATTTTCTGATATATTATTAATTAAGATACCTACTCTAACTCTACATTTTTTAGTTCAGTTTTGAATACTACAGAAACATTATGCCAAACCAATTTCATATAGTCCCTTAAGAGGGAACCAAATTGTGTTGTAGGATTTGTCGAATAAACTCCATGGATGCATGAAATGAGATTCATCTGGAGAATTGCATTACCATGGGGTTCACCTGTACATTTTTGTTAAAAATAAATATGGATTGATGTGACTCTGTATTGATAATCAGTAGTTAAATAAGAAACAAAATTAGGAAAAATTATCCTCTTACCCATATTTATGACTTGTTTGATCAATAGTGTGATGATCAATACTTATCCAAGACTAAATATTGTTATAGAAATAATTAATAGAGTTTTGAAAAATAGGTTATAAAATTGATAGCATTCTATAAAATGTATGGACACTATGAATATATATACACACTATTCGGTCTTACTAATACCATCAATGTATTTATGGATTTAATGAATATAGAATTTATAGATTTTCCTGGAAAATTTGTGGTAGTATTTATATATAAATTTATTTTCTATACAAATAGTATGTAAGGACATGAAGATCACATGATAATTGTATTAATGGGCATAGGGAGGGAGAAACAATAGGAAAAATTTATGAAATGTGATTTCTGACATCAAAATGGTTTATTCATGGTATATTTAATCTCAAGATAGGGTATTTAAATAGGTTAATTAATGATATGGACTATTTAATTATCTCCCATACCTACAATGATGAGTAAAGTCTATAGTTTTCATGGATAAAATGGATAGTATCGATGGTTTTTAGAGAATTTACAATGAATGTATTAAACACTCAAAAAATTTACAAAAAATGTGATATAAGTTCCTATAGAAAAATCAATGTGTTAATGATTATAAGGAAGTAAAGAGAACATTATTCATAAATGAAATTCATACATTACCCATGTGTTGAATATCTATTTGTAATCTAATTTTTTGTATCGAAGATGGGAATTGGATGTTTTATTATAAAAATTGTCATCATTATATCATATTAATTAAAAAATTGAATATTCATTAGAATAATTACCCAACACATGCTATTGTTTTACTTATAGAAATTTATACCCTAATGAAATGGATGAATTTTCATTATGGGGAAATTCTTTATATATATACTAGTCACAAAATTATAATCTATATATTCCCAATGAAATATTTGAATATGTGACAGAGAAGATGGTTTGAGATGATTAGTGATTATGAATTCATAGTACAATACCACACACGAAAAGCGAAAACAGTGGAAGATCCATTAAATTGAGAAGATCATGATAGCATATCCATGATGAGGATCAGAAAATATCAAATATTTATGGATTTGAAATGGATTGATATTGAAATCATAAATGATGGTTAAAAATATATTCTTTCACAATTGAATGTTGAACCATATATATATGGGAATATTAAAAAGGCGTAAAAGGGTTATGTATATCTTCAAACTAAGTTAGAAAAGGTCCAGATATTAACATTGATCATGATTGAATTATATGTTTTAGTATACATGTGTGGGTTTCATTCATAATAGTTTTTAGGATTATGTTATTATAGGAACGTCATGATTCATCATTCTCTATTTATGAAGGTTGTACAAATATGTATAGAGATTGGAAAGAGTATTTTTTGTGGAATCGAATGAGGAGATATATCATAGAGTTTGGGTCTTTTTTGTCTATATGTCATAAATTTTAATATAATAAATAGAACTATAATAGGATTTTAAATCCATTTCCCATAAAATATTGGAAAATGGAATACATCATTATGGATTTTGTCAATGGAATCCCTAAAGAATATAATGTGAAAAATGATATATGTGTTTTAGTTGATCTATATAAAAAATATTTACACATCATCCCTATCAAACAATACTTCCAAGATAATTATTTTTTGTGAATATACATTAATGATGTGATAAGGTAACATGGTGTACCACATTCCATTGGGTCTTATTAGCATCTGTGGTTTAGATCAGTGTTCTTGTGAAGTCTTTAGAAAGATATTGATAAAGAGTAGAATTTTAGTATTGTGTATCATACCCAAGATTATTTCAACTTTAAAAGATAAATTCAAACCCCATACACTTTTTTGAGATCATGTTCCTTGGATTTCTAAATTGCTTGTGATCAAAGAAATTCTCTATTTAATATTTCTTATAACAATAGCATTCACTAAATCATTTAGATGGATCCTTATGATTCCTGCTATGAAATGATGTGTATATCTAAAAAATATTTGAATGGTGTAGGAGAGTGAAATCTATTGGGACCTAGTATTGATGATAAATGAGTTGAGAAGTTTCGATTCATTCACAACACATTATGAAAGATTATACATGGAAGAAATTTTATGTTGATAATCACTAGAGTTATCTATAAATTATCCATAGAATAATGTTATGATAATAGGGAAGAATGGAAAACTGATAACTAGTCATATCATACCATATTAAATTCTTAATCACATTAGTGAAATATCTGACTGCATGGAGCTTTCACATAACCTATCTCAATTTCATAATGTGTTCCTTACATCTATCCTGATTGAGTACATACACGACCCATAACATGTACCAAACAAAAAAGTAAAACCACTAGAGAGTTTTTTATAATAGTAAACTGGTGGATATTTTGTATCATACATTGAATGTTTTAGGAAACATGACCACATACCTTGTCATAGTTTTTGTGATGAAAACACCCGTTTGAGGTAGCTTAGTGGGAACATGAGGATACAACGAGATTAAAGTATACTTATGTTTTCCATAAATATCATATGATTTACATGGTTTATAATGTAAAATAAAACTTTTTTATGAAATATTTTTTTCAGATAAATTATATTTCTTTATTATATTACTTTACATAAGATACTGAGTTTATCATGTGTTACGAACAACCCTATGTTTAAACAAAATGTGACATATAATTAATATAATTATTTAAATGAAACTACTATAAAATATCCTTAAAAACTGGTGATATAAATATAAAATAATAATTTTAAAATAATATATATAATTTTTTATAATTCAATCATATTGATAAAAAAGTATAGAATTTTTCTATAATGTATTTGAATGTTTTAGAATTACTAATTTTGAAAAAAAAACAGAATTTTGATATCCATTTGTGAACAATAATAATATTTATTTTTGATTATTTTTGAACATTAATTTTATAAAAACCTACTTTTTTTAAATCATCATGTAAAAATTATCTTAGGTCAAATGTTTTCCATTTCTCAAAAAATTAATAGTTTCGATGAATACTAAAAATATGTTTTGTATTAATTTTCTATATTCATTTAATGATTTCAGAAACCTAATTTTTTTAATATGGTTTTAAATTTTATATTAGTTCAAATTATATTAATTAATTTGGTTTTGATAATTATAATCAAATTGATATTTAATTTTGATATTAAATTTTCCATTCTTTTGACATTTTCTCTTTAAAATCAGATTTCTAATCACATATGTGCAATTAATAATAAATTAATATTTCTCACTTATATGAATGAAATTTTAAAAACTGTATTACATATTTTCAATAATAATAATATATCTTATATTATATGTTCAACATACTTTTTAATTATATCTAATAGTAAAAAGAGTAAGAATTATTAATCGAGGATAAGGTAAAAATGGGTTTACCATGGGCTAAAATAAAATGTGTGGCATAAAATTTAATAAAATATAAGGAAATAACATTTAATGACCATATATAGACATTAAAATTTATTTTTCTCAATAATAACAAATATTGAATCCTTGTTGAATGTGAATAATATGGGTAATTATTTTTATTTATAAAAAATTACCAGCATTCCACTTGCCACACATATGAAAGGATACCACATCTCATCACACATAAAACATACAAAAACATTTGTATCAGAAAATAATTCAAATAATATAATCCATTATTCTATCATATCATCATCGATTCATTATTTTTTAGATAAATCTATCATATAATAGGTTTTGAGTGAATCATAAGGAGGATTCAAGAAGAAAATGTAACATTTAAAAATTATAGTTTATATTTTATATAATTCACTACATCCTTAAATTATTATTAAAAGTTATATTTTAATAAAATATATATATTCCACATCACTAAATGTTTTTATGTTAGGGGAATTACCTAACACCATCTCTACTTTTATTAAATTGTTTACAGAATTGTCATTGAGGTGTTTGGTGGACTACTACCTATTGAACTAATTTTATTCATTTTTTTATTACCACCTATAAAAAATGAACATAATGAATAATTTAGTATTTATATACATTTTTTATATATAATTTTATAGTTTTTAGTTATTATATCACACATTCGTTCTTACCTTCTATTCTGTGGGAATACATTGACAACATTCTTGTCTACAACTGACTACCTCCTCATGTAGCGATGTGTTTCTTTCACTAATTACATAGATAGTAATATGTTTTGGTATCATAAAAATATGTGATATATATAACATAAAAATTATTATTTATTGATAATATATCATTTACCTTTCATTATTTCATTCATTTAAGATAAGGAAAATACCATTCATGCGTACGTATGAGCCGCTGTCTCCATGAACGATGTATTTCATTTTATATCACTAAATTTTATTTATTAATATATTTATAATGAATATATAATATATTTATATCATTCCTAACATTCTGAAAATGATGATTCAATGATCTCAGAAAAATGACTATAAAAATTATATTTGAAAAATAATGTAATTATTGGACAAAATGTGATTTTTACAAGGAATTATTTATAAACATGAAATAAAAGGTCATAAGAGAGAAATATATTACATGATATATATAATTATGGATATTTAATATATTTATAGAAAACATATATTTATTATATGGGGTTTTTTAATGTGAATGAAGGATGTTGAGATTTGGTTAAGTAATTTTTGAATCAATTTTCCTTCTCTAAGACATATGTTATGTAATTCACCTATATTGATTCATTAGGTGTATATAAAGAACCATTTACATGTGATATATTGAATTATATTATCCTCATGATATTTGTTTTGTTTTTTTATTCTATCAGCAAGCATAAGATTCAATTTTATTAATGTAGTAATGGTTTTATGTTACAATCTCATCATTTATTGTGTTTTTTTGTTATAATGTTTTTGATGATAAAAGCATATGATACATCTCTCAAGAAACTCATAAATTTTATTATAATCCGGTTATTGATGGTATTTTCATGAAATGATGATATTTTTTCAATCATTAGTAATTAATATAAATCAGAATCATATTTCTTTTGAAAATATGAATTTTTTTATTAGATCAATAATATGTTTTCATCCAGAAATATGTTTTCTAAATGTTTATTCTGTTTTTTTCTATTCTTCTATAAAATTTAAAAACATTTCAACCATTGTTTGAATATTTTTACCAAATAATTTTGAATGAAAATTTATTTAAATTTCCAAATAAAATCCACATGGATTATATAGAAAATGATAAATGAATATTCTTTTTAACGTATAAGACATAAATAAAATTTACAATTTGATGAACATTATATTATATAAACATTTTTATCTAATTTATAAACATTATTTTCAAAGGAAATTATTTTTGAAATGATTTCTATTTCAATGAATAATGTGAATGATATCTGAATGTATATTCTTCTTCCGAAATGCATTAAAGGAACATTCAAAGTTATTTTTCATCTAAGAAGACATCTATGGATGATACATATTCTTTACTGGGTATACGATCCATAGATACCACTCATATTGATTCTTTGACTGATGAATGATTATAATAGAATAATGTTTATGAAACCCATTTCTCTTCAGTGAGTTATGCTACGATAAAAAACATATTAAATCTGCTCATTTTCATGTGTAATGATATGATGGAATGATGAAATTATTATTAAGCTTCTCTCTTTTTCATAGGTAGTGATTTTATTAAATTTTTGTGAAAACCATTTTATTTTATGGGTTATGATATGTTAAATGTTTTATAATCTTTTATCTCTCTCTCACACACACACATGCATATATATATACATATATGATTTTCATTATGTGATTTGTGTGACCTATATCTCCCACCAACCCATTGGGCAGTGAATTATCTCTCATGACATAAACAATATTGGAATAATGATTGATCTTAAAATGGTTAAGGATTTTTTCTGATAAGATTGTATTTGGAGTGAACCATGACTACTATGATGGTTTGGGAAGTTAACCACATCCACCATGATATCCTTGGCAGTGATCCTTGATTACTATGGAAATTATTTCCTATACTTATGTGTATGCCAAAAATCTATTTTTTATTCCATTTTTACACACTCATTTATAATTTTCATTGATTTCCTTATCATTAATGTCAAATGAACGTCCAATCTTTTTAACATGACATGAGATTATGATCTACAATATTTAAGGATTGCTTTTCAAATTTTATACACATGTTCTCATACTATTATCTACATATTATTCTTAAATATATCTCATGTTCACCATTATATATCATATGATATTACCCTCATAAATGTTTATTTTCCCCAGGTTAGGATTAAATGTATTATGTATGAGTTTTCTATGAATTAAATTTTTTTAATGTACCTAGTGGGATAATATGTAGTTCACATATAAACAAGTTGTTTATGCTTAAATGCTTCAAAAAGCACTAAACAATTCTGGTTTATAGACATGTGGATGTTTAATCTAATGAATATTCATCTTGATGATATAATATATTTTTATGTATATCCTAAGTCTCTATTAGATTTTATTTTTGGGATATTATTCTACATATGGGTTAGGTTTAAAGGGTTCAAATTAGGGTTTTGGTGTAAATGAATTTGTATAGTGACAGAATTCAGTTGTGGGGTAGGTTCATTGGTTTTCCTTTAGGGATCTAGATTATGAGTTAATTTATATTATTAGTATGTTTGTGTCATATATATGATAGTATTCATTTTGTGGTAACGGTGAGAATATAGTGGGTTCATGGTTATCCATCATTATCAAACCTTAAATTTTCAATAGGGAAGTCCAAGAAGTTGAATGCATTCCATAGATCTCACTTTCTATCAACAATGATAAATATAATGTTAATGTGTGGTATTGAGAGTTATATGATGATGACTACATCACAAATTATTATGATGTGTACTATGTAAAACCAACCTACTACAATGGTTTGTGAATAAATGAGAAATAAATGATACTGACTAGGTGACTGCCCCAAAAGACATGATAGAATTCATGGATTAAATTCAGTGGGACAATTTAGATAATGGGAAACATGTTGTTTTCAATAATAATACTAATCATATTGAGAGGATTTGGTTTCACTACATAATGGGTAGTGACATAGTAAATATCATTTATTTCTATTAGAATCTTTAACCATTTGTGGTAGGATATATTTATATACTAGGATTCACAATTATCAAATGTAGATCCATCACTGTATACCGCTACATACTTCCTAATAATTTTATATTTCGAAAATAGATGATATGTTGAGGGAACCAATAAATCAATGTAATGTAAAGGTCATATCAATTGTACATTGAATTTTTTATCCTGATAGGAAACCTACATTGAGTTTTCATGATTTATGTTTCTCAGCTAGACCACCAAATTAAAATATGAGCGACAAACGTCCATATAAATATTAACTTGTACTCTTATTAAGGTAATTAATTTCAATTTTATTTCACATGATGTATCTACACATAAAGTATTTCATTTAAAAAAATTATTCTATTTGAAATTAATTCATTTTTGATGTGGATTATAAGAAAATTTATAACCACCAACATAGGGATATGTGGAACATCTAAAACATAAAATACCTATGTTGTCCAGTAAAGAATATGGATAGTATTTGTAAATGATGATTGTTTCATTTAAAATTCATGTTTCCACAAGGGAACCACCACAAAACTTTTGTATGAAACTAAGGATTATCATGAACACTACATTGTTGCTCCTATACAACCAACTCATTACCATTAAAAAACTCCAATTAGAATAAAATTTTGATGGCCACTAATGTAATATTCATTATCTGAAAAAGTGATGATACAAATAAAATAATTTTATATATATCACCTTATTTATTAATTAGGTTATAACTAAATGAGAGATTAAAATTATTTACCAAATATTTGGAATCAAAAGTTACATCATAGTGTGATAATTGGATCTATATTTAGCATGGTCAAAGATTATCCTGTTATAGTCATCGCCATCATCCAAGGTTGCATTTCATTTTGAAAGTATTTATACATTATTATTTGATTTATCCAATTAACTATACTAATTATATTTCATTATATCATCCATTCATGATTCTCATCTACATTCATTTCACAAATTTAGTGTACATTCAATTAAAAAAATAGATGTGGCTAGTTTTCCAATTATATTAATAAAAAAATATAAATTTTTTATTTTAATAAAAACTAATTCATTGATATTTTACTATAAATTGAATTACAAGAATTCATTTTTGTTATCCTGTGGGGAATTATATCACACAATACATTAACATTCATTCCTGTATAAGAAATTTCTTATGTCTAGTTTATGTAGATGAAGTAGATAATCCTCATATTATATTGCTCTGTGGACACTATATTCTTATTTTGATGAAACAATGATCAGGTGGTAAAATTATGACATGAGGATAGTTTTTATACAAAATTTTGGTGAATCGTCAATCATTATGTGGTTCATTATAGTTTTTTTATGTTGGTGGATTAGGCTAGGGGTAGCATTTGGGGAAGGTTGCAGGTTTAACATTAGGTTCATGATTGAGGGTCATGTTTTTTGTTTAAGGATTAAGGTAGGGGGTTAGTTTTATTTGTAATGTGATGGGTTTTGGGTTTATGGAATAGGTTTTTTTTGTTTAGATTTATATTTGTGTAGTATTAATCTAGTAGTAGGTTTGAGTTTGGGTTGTGGTTTTTTCCATTAGACATTAGTTATTATGATCGGGGGTTTGAATTTACTATTAGGTTGTATATGTTGATTTACATTAGTATTTGCTTAGGGGATGGTGGAATTGGGTTAGTTCTCATGATAGAGTTTTCATGTGATAGTCTACAAAATTATTTTGTATTGAAATTATTTAAGCATAAATATTATAGGGGAGAATAATCTCCTATATTAAATTTTATGGAATGTCTCTTGGATATATAGAATAGGATCCCCTCCCTTTTATTTCAAAAGAACCACATAAATGATCACAAGGCCATTGAATATTTTTTTCCCTTCACTATTAATGATAAGAAATAATGGATATATAATGATGTTATTTACTTAACATTTTATTAAATTGTATTCAGTAATTACCTATTTTATTAATTAACATTATATGATGTGATTTTATTCTAATTTATTGCTAAAAAATTTGAAAATTATATGTATTTATCATACCAAAAATTTATCTTTCACAATTAGATAAACTTTTTAGTGACCTAGTAAACGTGTATATAATAATTAGAGACATGTCTATCTCAGTTTTACATATTTTTCCTTACCGTACAAACCCAATGAGGAACCCCCGTGCATGACCAACCATTAATTGAGCCTCCTCATTTTGTGATTTATTGGTGAATCCATACATGTTTGGGATTCACCTAACATAATTTATCCTCAACATTATCTTTATTTATCCATTACTCCCCTTACAACAATTGTTGCATTGATGAACTCTTGGGTTCCCTACTCAGCTTGTACATAGATGTTTCTTGATCTATGGGTCTGTGATATCTCTTGTCGGTCCCCATCCTCCAATATTTGAAGAATAGAAATTTTTTTCCTTTGATTCTATATATTTATTCCCATGAATCATTATTTATTAAACCCTATGGTCATATTATATGTTTTTATTTCATATATAAATAGAGAAAAAATATTTCTTTTTGGAATCTGTTTATGGTAGAGAGTTTTTATAATTTAAACATTTGTTCAAATATAATACTTCCACAATCTTTCACACAATTAGTTTTTAAAATATATTGAACTATTATTCATGAGGTTTATTAGAATTATGAAAATTATCCTTGTGGTTTAATGTGATTTATAAATAATTCTATAGTTTTAAAATTGGAATTAAAACCCTTAATAATTTTAACATATTATTTAAGGATATATGTTGTTCAAATATAACCATTATACAAATAATTTATTATATATTTAACACATATTCACAAATTCATAAACAAAATCATTGATAAAAATATGTAAATATTCATAGAAGGATGTATGAATAAGCGAATGGTGATGAGATGTATAAATATATATCTAAATGAATGTGTCTATAAAGATAATGAATTATTTTGAAAGTTATGTTTTATATCATGAAAATAGTTATTAAAATTATATTCTCATGAGGATCTATAATTGTTACTTTGATAAAAAATTACATTATTACAAACTAAATGATTGATTTATACATTGAGGAAGAAACTATTAATTATACCTTCTAATTTATTATTTTCAACATGATTTGAGTATATTTAAAATGGTAATTTCATTGGGTATGTTATAATATGGGTATTAAAAATGATTTTTTAATTTTTGTTTCTAGATATATATTATACACACAACTATCTCATTATTGATTCCGAGAACCCAAGAACAAGGATAAAGGAAGTAAGAAAAATAATCATTAAGAAAAGGTTTTCCCTCCTTATATTTTTAACAATGATAGAAAAGTAATTGTAAAATTTTATTATATGGTTGTGGTTAACTATACAACATTGTACATGGTCCTCCCATTCCTCTCCTTTATAAGATTGATTTTTTATTGTTCAATCAGAAAGGGGATGAGGATCTTAGGATTCATTCATATTAGTTTCCAAAGGTTAATCTAATGATAATAGAATTATTTAATTTTATTCTCATTTATTATTTGTGATATTATTTTAATTATGGATGGATTTCCATACTTATTATCTTCTGATGTCTATTATTATTAATTTTACTTATACAATGTCTTTTTATTTCCATTAGTTTAAGCATGTGAAATTCAAATTAATGTTTTTTTATTCTTTTTTAGAATAAAAAGTCATGCAATAAAATGCATTTGATCTTCAACTCATTTCCTCCCCTTAGTGAATCCTCATACCAATATTTTTTAATTATTATTTTTGAGTTTAAACATTACAATATTTTTTAAATGAAATGGATTTATATGTTTTTTTATATTTTTTTGAAATTAAATATATTAATCTTACATATAAATAAAATATTCAAACTAGCTTCAAAATGGATTTTTTATTAAATTCATGTACATTTTAAGGGATAGTGTTAACGTATAATGATATTTCATTCCTATTCCAGTAATATAACTGTGATATAGGATCTATTTCATTTAATGATCTATATTAATATTTTTATTTTGTTTTGTCTATATGGTAACTCATGGAGTCCCATGGAGTCCCTTTAGTCATTTTATTTTCCAATGAGCCAGTACTTGAGTTGTAGATGTGATTTCATGAAATCCAAAAGACCCAATATGAAATCATGGTGAAGGTAAAATTCAAGGTTACTATAAAATTATAATAGCAGGTATTCTGTAGTACTATTTTAGACTAACTATTCAACTAATTTTGGCCTTTGGGCTACCAGTTTTGGCCTACATTTATTAGGTACGTTGGGCCACCAATGGCCTTCGAGACATTATGGAACTTCAGGCTACAGGGATTTTAGTCCCCCAATGGCCATCGATCTATAGGTATTTTTTAACATCACAATTAAATAATGAATAATAAATATTCTTCTATATTAATATTTTTGATTTTAATATTAGTTTTTTTATTGTGATTTTATGTCCTATAGAGTACCCGATACGCAACAATAGATTTCCTTGCAATCTTACATTACACACAAATAATATAATATTATTATTTTAGATGGTAGTAACACCTAGCCATTTTATTTGTAGAATGAATATGACTAACTATAATATGATTATATATGTTTTAAAAATGTTTTTAATTTCATCCAATAAAAGTAGTGGCTTAAAATGTGAATGAATCAAATTTTAAGCACAAATAATCTAATTTTCTTAAAAAGACTAATTTATCGCCTTCTAATGGGGAACCCTATTTAAATATAGTTTTTGGAAACGTTTTTATGTTATATTTGACAAAATAAAATTATTATTTAAATCGGGATATCACAATTTACTTTGGGTAAATTTTTGGTATTTTTCTTACGATGTTCATTTTTTAATGAATAGTGAAAAATAATATATTTTAATTCAACACTACATTTTAATATAATTTATTTATTTGGTTAGATTATATTATTAATAGGTTTTAAAGTGTAATTAGATTATGTTTTTACCATTTAATCCAATTGTGTTCATTAGAAGTAATTTTACTTTGAAATTGGTAATAAACAAGTGTCAATATTTTGATAGTTATTATTTCTTAAAAACGCCCTTTTTGTTTTTACAGTGGGAATTAATTTTAAATTATTTTCTGCCACTTATGTGCTTGTAATTCAAGAAAATTGATTCCATATTTTGAATCAGAAGGTCCAAATTATGTAAATAGGTAAAATTTATTTTTAGACATTATGAATATTAATTTCAGTAAAAATTTTATTTACCATGGTTAAAAGGTAAATCTGGAAATAAGGGTAAAAAATATGTTTAAATTACCCAAACACGTATTATATACCTATTGGAGGATAAATATATGACCAAGGGAATACATGTGTTTATTTTGGGACCACATGTTCCAACTCGAGAGTGATAATAACACTTTATTTTAATTAACATAAAGAAAAGGAAATAATGACAAAAATAAAAATCTTTTAGTAAATTAGTTTTTACATCATGTTATATAAGTTATCTCTTAGACCATATTTATTAATTAGAAATAAAAAAATATTTCCTATATCAGGGTAATTTTTTTATAATTTTTAGACATCAAATAAATTAAATTATTTATGACACAATAAGGATGATGTGTTTACCTTATTAATAAATGATTTAAATAAATAAGATTATAATGACTAAAATAATAAAACAATCTATCCAATTCTTACTAGATGATTTTATTTCGACAATGAGTCGTCTTATCTTTGACTTTAATATGTTTTGGACATTTACAAACCGAAAATAATTATATATTAATGTAATATTTTCACACATTCCTAAAGAGACCCTCCTTCCCCTTATAACAATCCCTATCCTCTAACCCTTTACTCACACCTCTCAAAGCCCCATGGATCATCCAAACTCTTCCAAAATAAACTCTCAGTATCCCTTTATTTTTCCTAGAATCCTGACCGTAGGCAGAAGGAACTTCATGAAAACATTTGGGTTAAAACCAAATAAAATTTCCCAATTTAAAGGTAACAACTTCTCTTAATTTGTTTTGTTTTATTTTACATCTGCAACCCAATAAATGCTTTTTATTCTTGTATTTTATAAAAATACAAGTAAACTAAATATACTAGGTTGTTTTATGAGATGTATTCTAGCTACCCTTACTCACAGCTCCATCTAATGGGTAAAGAACATACTTTTTCTGTGAATTACAAACTAAAGCCTCACGAAACAATGGTTGTTCAATTATCTCCTACCACTTCTCATGGTTTCAATTAATATGAAGATGTATTTATATATGATATTTATAATGATTATGGTTTATTTATTCTTTTGTATTTCTGTTTTTATATCATACCTTTATGGTTTCCATAAATGGGTAAACGCGATAATTTTATTTGAGGAAGTGTGTACTACCGCCCTCTCAATGTGATATGACTAGTTCATGCCATATGTGAAACATAAAAAGTATGGTGTTAATGAGATAATAAATATGATATTATAATATAATTATAATATAGCTATGTATCATTATGTTTTTATTACAAAAAATATGAAATAGAAATGAAAGCAGCATTTATGCGTACGTACGACATAACGTCTAAATGAACAGTGCATTTCATTTCTTACCTAAAAATGTTGTGTAATATTATAAAAAATTATATATACTAGATATATTTTATTTATATGATATCTAAATCATGATTATCATTCTTTATATAATGAACGTTATACCACATGAACAAATAGTAATTATAATAACTTCATTTTTTACTCAAGTACCAAATATTGACAAAATGGCCATTATTAAATTAAATGATTACATAATTTTTATAACATTGTAATAAGTAATATAAAATGAATAATAAACTTTAAAAATGATCTTAAGCAAGTAGATATTAAATGTAGTTTATTATTTAGGATATTAATGAACTAACGGTTCAAGCCAGACACGAGGTAAGGGACTTCGTCTCAATCCCCATTCATTGAGGCATATCAAGTTCTATCCATGACATTCTCATATACGTTGTATAAAACACTTTTGAATTTTCATTTAATTTGAAGAGAATATTGTTCTATGTTTGGTTTTACTTATTGAAAAAAGGAATGTTTCTTTATAACGTGAGCATTAACAATTACATTTTCATTCGCCGCAAGTATTATTTGATCTTTGGCTTCGGTAATAAGACATATTTTTTTTAAAGGGAAAATAAATACCATATACTCTATTATGTATTTTGGTATTGAAAATATTTTTTCTATTGGTTTTGTTATGTCAATATATTTAAAATATTTATTGTGATTGAAATGTGGAAATTTTATCTTACCATTATATTGGTTTTATGTTTTTTGAATATGTTATGATTCTTGGGAATTTTTTACATATACAGGTTGTTCTGTGATAATCCTAGAGTGGGTGAGCTCATGATAGCTCTTTAATGCATTGGGTAACATGGAAGAGGTAAATGTGAATTTTTCTCTTAACATATTTAAGGAATAAACTATGATGGGTATTCAAACGTAACTCCCTATGTAACTATGGTAGCTACAATGTATCTATGTTATGTATACCACAAGGTATATTTATGATTTTTTGTTTTCTAAATGTTTTTCATAAATATTATGATTTCATGAGGTATGTTAAAAATCTTATGTTTTTATTGACTAATGTTTCATTCATTGTTTTATAACCCTTACTGATCTTTTTATGCTCATCCCTAGTTTTGAAACGTTTTTCACATTACATAAAGATGAATAGGGTTAAGGATGGGATCAAGGGAACGTCTTGATGTCTAAAACATTGAATTGGACATGATTCTTTTTTTCAAGAGTTTTTATTTTATTAAAAAATTGAAATTGTGTAGAAGTTTATACTTTGTAATTTTTGAGTTTTAATTTAATAGTTATGGCCTATCTCTCTAAAACACTAAACCTGAAATGTTATTCAATGTGAATTATCATTTAATTCAAGATTATGTAATTTTCTAAGGTCGGGTCCTTATAGTTGGCACTAGAGTTTAGTTTAGATAATATTAAGAGATAGAATATTGTTAAATTTATGTGCATAAATTAATTAATGTTAGATTGAAATGATATAGAATTTACAGATTGCAATTTTTCTACACCTAATATTTTTTTGTGTTTAGAATGCTTTTCGGCATAGGAAACTGGGCAACTATGATGGGAAGACCTCAGGAGGAATACAACCATACAAATCAGCAACTTGAGAAGGTCATAATCAAAACTAAACAGTTTATTTAAGTGATGTCAGAGTTGAATCAGGATATAAAAGTTGGTGGTATTCATGCATGAGATCAACAAGATCAACCGTAGAGGAACATGTCAGTAGTGGAGAATTTCATGACTCAACACCGCCCTTCAAATAGAGGATCATCTGACCCTATGCTAGATGATGTGTGGATTAAAGCACAAGAAAAGATTTTTGATGTCATGGGATGTTAAAAACATAAAATGGTTAGTCATGTTGTTTACCATTTTGAAGGTGAAGCAGATCAGTGGTGGTCGATGGTTGAAAATATCAGGGATAATGAGGAGATTGATGCTCTTGATTGGGATGAATTAAAAGGTATGTTTCTTGAGAAATATTTTCCCAATGTGGTTCGTATTAGGATGGAAAAATCTATTCCTGGAATTGAGGTAGGATGATGACTATGTGGATACTTATGAAAAAAATTAACTCGACTGGAAATGTATTCTACAAATTTCATTTGATATCATGATTTTAAAAACTACTATTTTTAATCAGGATTAAATCAAAAGTATCGAATGGAGATTGAATCTTGTGAGTTCAAAAGTTATGAAAAACTTGTTCGATGTGTGGAGAAGATGGAAATTGAGTTTGATAATGATCATATTTTCGTTGAAAAACTACAGAATAAGAGGTCATGATGTAAGACACAATGGATGAACTATTAAAAAAATTCTGATGGTAGGAAACTTAAGTTTACAGTTTGTGAGAATTGTGGTAAACCGCATGCTGGAGAATCTCTATTGAATTCCGGTAAGTGCTACCGATGTTGTAAAATGGGACACAAGGCTCGTAATTTCACTGAAAAAGATCAGTGTAATGGTAGGACAAAATCTGATTTACATACTATAAGATGTTTTAGTGAAATGAAATGAGTCATTGTGTAAATTTGTTTCCAACAAAGAACTCAACTAAGGGAAATTAGTCATACTACAAGCAGAAAGGGGTGGTGAAATCCTTTTCAACTACTTCATCATATGTTTGGCCATCAAATTTAGTAGTATCGGGTACACTTTTTTTTGTTCTAATGATTCCCAAGTGTTGTTTAATATAGGTTCTACACATTCGGACATTTCTAATAAGTTTTCTAGTAAATTTTGAATTCCATCTCAAGATATGAATCATGAACTTATTATAAAAACACCAGGGGGAAACTTTGAGACAAAAAGAAATTATAAGAACCTTCCTATCCTTGTGTGCAGAAAGAATCTAACTGAAAACCGTATTATTTTTTCACTTGTAGTGTTTTATGTTATTTTGGGTTTGGATTGGATTTCTATTTATCATGAAAAGATTGACTCGAGAGAAAAAAAATATTCTTTTCCGAAAGATTTTCATTATTTGTATAAGAATGAACCCTTACTTTTGATAACATATTGAGAAGATGAGAAACTAGTAAAAGATGTAAATGAATGTTACCGTGCACATATTGTTGAAAAAAAAGAACTACTTAGATTAATGATGGGATAGTGGTAAATGAGTACTTTGATGTTCTTCTAGATGAGTTTCCTGGTATTATATCTGATCGAGAAGTTGAATTTATTTTTGACTAAGTTCCTAATGCTAAGACAATTTCAAAACCCCCTTATCAAATGGCTCAAATTGAACTTTTAGAGTTAAAGAAGAAATTGCAGGAGATATTCAATAAAGGATTCATTTGACCTAGTACATCACTAGGGGTGCCCATGTCCAGTTTTTTAAATTGATAGATGGTTCAATGTAACTTTTCATTGATTTTATAGCATTGAATAACATTAATGTTAAGAACAAGTATCCTTTGCATCATATCAATGATCTGTTTGAACAGCTCTAGGGAGATCAGTATTTTTCGAAGATTGATTTGAGGTTGGGGCACCATCAGTTGAATGTAAAGGAAACATACATATCGAAGACCGCATTTCATACTAGATATGGGCATTATGAATTTGTAGTTATGCCTTTTGGGTTCACAAATGCACCTACTATATTTATGGATCTTATGAATAGAATATATCGTGAGTCCTTGGATAATATTGTGGTTGTGTTCATTGTTGATATTTTTTTTTATTCTAAAAGTATAGAGGAGAATGAAAATCATTTAAGGGTTGTCTTGATAACCTTAAATGAAAATAAACTTAATGTAAAATTCAAGTAGTGTGTGTTTTGGTTGCAACAAATTTTTCCTTGGTCACATTGTTTCAAAAAATTCCATAACTGTTGAACATAAAAAAACAAAAGTTGATAAATAATGGCGAAGACAATAAAACATAACTTGGAACTTTAGTTTTATTAGTTTTGGAGGTTATTATCATAGGTTTGTTGAGAATTTTGCACGGTTATCTCGTCTAACTAGTAATTCAACTCAAATAGAGTTATGTTCATCTGTATAAGGGAAAGTGATGATTGTTTTCAGGAATTGAAAAGAATACTATAGAATGTTCTAGTTTTGACACTGCCTTCCAGAAACGGTGAGTTTGTTATCTATATTGATGCTTTGCTGAAAGGACATGGATGTGTCCTTATGAATAATGATCAGGTAATTTATTATGACTCACTTTAGTTGAAACCTCATGAGTTATATTACCCTACACAAGATTTGGAATTTGCTGATGTTGTTTTTGATTTAAATATTTGGAGGCATCAGTTGTAAGGTGTAAAATGTGAAATTTATACTGACTACAAGTTTTTATAGTATATATTCTTTCAAAAATAATTTAACATGAGATAGAGGAGATGACTAGAATTATTATAGGATTATGATTGTACGATCATTTACCATCTGGGAAAAGCAAATAAAGTGGCTGATGCTTTGAGTTGAAAAACTAATGCTCCATTAACCATTACATTTGGAAGGGGATCCTTTGGTTTTTGATTTGATGAACATTGGAATATATGTTGTTGGTGAAAGAAATTCCTCTGTTTTGTTTCAGTTGCTATTGAGATCATCTCTATCAGACAGAATTAATCAAGCACAGAAGGAAGAATGTGAGTTGTAGAACAAGGTATAGTTGGTTCAGAAGGGTACGTTTGATAATTTTGACATTGATAATGATTCTTTATTGAGGCTTGGGAATATATTATCTATGTTTTTTGGTTCACAGTTGAAGATTGAGTTGTTATATGAAGCTCATAGTTCTCATTTTTTCATTCATTATGGAAATACTATGATGTATAGAGATATTTGGGAGTATTACTAGTGGGATGGGATGAAAAGATATATAGCTGATTTTACTGTGAAGTGTTTGAAATTTCAACAAGATTGAGAAGAGAAAAATTTACCGAATGGTATGATTCATATTTTATAAGTTCCAATGTGGAAATGGGAAAAATATATATGGACTTCGTTATGGGATTAACAATGACATCTCGAGGTAACAATACAATCTGTGTTATTTTTGATCGATAGACTAAATCATTTCATTTCAATCCTATTTGATATACTTTGTAGCTAGATAATCTTTCGTGATTGTATGTTAAAGAGATATTCAGGTTGTATGGCGTTCCCCTCTCCATTGTAACTGATAAAGATCTCAGATTTACTTATAACTTTTGGAATGACCTTTATATGTTTTTGGGAACTGAATTAAATTTCAGTAAAGTTTATTATCATCAATCCGATTCGTAGTCAGAACAAAAAATTCAGACCTAGGAGGATATGTTATGTGCTTTCTTGATAGATTATCAGGGAAGATGGGACCAACATCTTACTTTTGTTGAATTTTTGTATAATAACAGTTTTCACTCTAGTATACAGATTGCTCTATTTGAGGAATTATATGGAATGAATTTTCAAACTCCATCTTTTTAGGATGAAGTAGGTGAAAGTAAGGTTATTGGACCATAATTGGTAGAAGATATCGCAAAAAATATTCAGTTGATTCAGAAGCACATGAGAACAGCTCAGAGCAGGCAGAAAACTTATGCGGATAATCGGAGGAATGATCTATATTTCGAGGTAGGTGATAATGTTTTTTTTCAGTTTTTCTCTATGGGAATGTGTGATTCATTTTGGTAAGAAGGGAATAATGAGTCTGAGGTTCATTATACCCTATGTAATGCTATATAAAGTTAGATCAGTTGCGTAAAGAGTGGATTTACCTCCATGTTTATCAGAGATATTTTTTTTTTCATGTTTCAATGTTGGCAAATTATATGCCAGATCCATCTCATGTTTTGAGCCCAGAGGTAGTTTAGTTTGAAGATAATCTATCTTATTAGGAAAAACCAATCTAGATTCTTGACCGTATAGAGGAAGTGTTTCCGAATACGGTAATTCATCGGGTATAGGTTTTGTGGAAAAACCAAATGGTTTAAGAGGCATCGTGAGAATCTGAAATTGCTATGAGTGACAAATACACCCACTTATTTTATAAGAGAATAAAAATTGAGGGGTCGCAATTTCCCAAAGGTTTGAAGGATGTAACATCCCATGTAAATAATGATTAATACATTTTCATATATGTTAATATTTTTGATTTATAAATCATTTTTTTAAAAGGGATGCTATGTTTGATGGATTACATGACACACAACAATGGGTTTACTTGAAATATGATTATATATGATTTTCTGGTGTTATTATATTCATCAAATAATGGTTAGTGGCCTAAAATGTGAATGAATCTGATTTTATGCACAAATAATCTAATATTCATAAAAAGGTCGATTAACCGCCTTTTGATGACGAACCCTATTTAAATCTAGTTTTGGTGACTTTTAAATGTTCTATTTGTCAAAATAAAATTATTATTTAGAATATGGACATCAAAATTTACATTGGATAAAAAAAATTTATTCATCAAATAATGTTCATTTTTTAATAAATAGTGAAAAATACAGTATTTTATTTCAAAACAATCTTTTAATATAATTTATTTATATGGTTATATAATCTTATTAATTGGTTGTAATGTGTAATGATATTATGTTTTTATCATATTATCCAATTTTTGACATTGGAAATAATTTCACTTTGAAATTGGACATAAGAAAATGTCAATCTTTTGATAGTTATTATTTTTAAAAACACACTTTTTATTTTGGTGGAAAGAATTAATTTTAAATTAATTTATTCCACTTCTGTGTTTTGAATTTGGTTAAATGGATTCCATATTTGTAATCAGTAGGTCCAAATTATGTAAATAGGTAACTTTGATTTTTTTTCATTAGGAATATTTATTTCAGAACGAATTTTCTTTACCATGGTTAAAAAGTAATTCTGTTAAATAAGGGTAAAAATAATATTAAATTACCGTAACATGTGTCTTAATCCCATTGTTTGATAATTATCCGACCATGTACATATTTGGGGCGATTTTGTGACCTCATGGAGCCACTTGGGAGTGATAATGACACTTCATTTTAATTAACTTAAAGTAAAGGAAAAAATGACATAAACAAATATCTTTTAGTAAATTAGTTTTACGCAGGGTTATATAATTTATCTCTTTGACTATAAAGATTACTTATAAATAAAAAAATATTTCCTACATCATGGTATTTTTTTAACAATTTTTAGACATCAAATAAATTAAATTCTTTATAACACAATAATGATGTGGTGTTTACCTCATTAATAAATTATGTAAATAATTACGATTATAAAGACTAAAATAATTTCTAAAACCTATCCAATTCTTATTAGATGATTTTATTTATTCCAAGAGTCATCTTAACTTCTACTTTAATATGTTTTGGACATTTAGAAACGGAAAATCATTATATAATAAAATTATATTTTCACACTTTCCTAAAGAGCCCCTCCTCCCCCTTATAAAAATCCCTCACCTCTAACCCATCACTAACACCTCTCAAGCCCCTTGGCTCGTCCATAATCTTCCCACATCATCTCTAAAAATCTATATCTTTCTTTTAGAAGCCTTACCATAGGCTGGATCTATAAGGCCCCAACCTTAAACATTACATAATGTTGAGTTATTTCAAGAATACACATTGAGGATCTTATTAGGTTTAGAGTTTTAGATAATTAGATCCTAAATCATGCATTACATTAAACATATAAACAAAGTGGTTACATAAAAGATAGTACTAATTTTTCCCATCAATGAAAACATATTTAAAATAAAACATGGATTCTTTCTTGACACTTCCTTGACACTATCATCACATCATGTACCTTTCCCTTGACCCGTGAAAAGCATTTCAAAAACTTGCAATGAGCATTAGAAGCTCCGTATGGGATATAAAAGTACGAAATGAAAACATTAGCCCATGTATACATAAAAATTAATAAAATAATACTTTACACATAAAACATAATCTCTTTAACATACCTCTTCAAATCATGAATAAATCATAGAATTCATAAGACATAAAGCTAACTTGATGCATTCATAACATTCATACGTAGGGAGTAACCCTCATGGTTACGTTTGGAATACCCATTACAGTATATTCCCTAAATCTTTTCGGAGAAACCTTATCGTTTAACTCCTTCATGTTACCCAATGCATTGGAGATCTATATCGGGCTCACCCGCCCTTATTTTATCACGGATCCACCCATCTTCATAAACAATTCCCAAGAACCATAACATAATTGTATCACATAAAACATGCATAAAGGAAACATAACATTTCAACATTTCAATCACAAGATATCAATGAAAGAATTATATAATAAAGACATTATCAAAACCATTTTCAA
Source organism: Viscum album (assembly GCA_963277665.1). Classification (NCBI taxonomy): domain Eukaryota; kingdom Viridiplantae; phylum Streptophyta; class Magnoliopsida; order Santalales; family Viscaceae; genus Viscum; species Viscum album. Next base: position 1,802,716,743 of record OY728164.1, read on the forward strand.
TACCAAAATAAATGATATGTAAAACATGTAATTTATTTTTCATTTAAAAAAGGACAATGTTATGGCTTGTAGAGGATGTCGAAACTCAAATAATGGTCACAGCGGTGGAGAAGTCGTTGTCTCCGCATACGTATGAAAAAAACATTCCCTTTTGTCGTTTAGTAAAACACTTAATATAATTAATATTCTTTTTGAATAAACATAAAAGTCAAAGGGGCTTATACACCATATAAAAGAAAGTTGTGTATAAAACAAACTATGCCTCAATGAAATGTGATTGAGACGAAGTCCCTTGCCTTGGGTCCGACATGACCTGATCGTTCTTTAACCTCCTGAATAATAAACTTGAGTTAATTAATACTTTCATAAGAACCTTTTTCAAGTCCATTATTCCTTTTATATCACTTATTACCATGTTATGAATACTATGTAATTATTTAAGGTAATAATGGTCGTTTTGTCGATCATTGGTACTTGAGTCAAAAATAAACTCTTTATAATTACAAGTTGTTCATGTGGTAAAATATCTATTATATCCAGAATTATATTCATTATGTAGATATAATATATGTCATATATATCCAATATATACATGAATTTATAATATTACATAACATTTAGATGTAAGAAATGAAATGCACCGTTCATGGAGTCGGTAAGCTGTACGTACGCATGGATGCTACTTTCATTTCTATTTCATATTTTATGGAATGGAATAATAATGATATAAAGGTATATCAAAAATACATTATAATATCATATATAATATCATTAAATCCATCCTTTATACATCCCACATATGGAATTAACTAATCAAATCATTTTTAGGGGGCGGTAGTCCGCACTTCCTAAAATGAAGATATCGCGTTTATCCATAATGAAAACGATAAAGGTATTCCATAAATGTGAAAATACATAATCTAAAGGAAAAAATAAAAATATTATATATCATATATAATTATAGTGACATATTAATTTCCACCTTTGAAGGTGTTAGAAAAATATTGAACAATCATCGTTTTGTGAGCCAGAACTTCGCCATCCACGGAAAGAGTATGCTCTTTAACAATTAGATGTAGTTGTGTGTAAGTGTAGCTAGAATAATTCTTATAAAAAAATCCTAGTATATTTAAGATACTTGTGATGTTTCAATAGAAAGGAATAAAATGAGTTTAGGGGGATGGAGAAGAAAAATAAAACAAAAGAACATTAGAGAAGACATTACCTTTAAAATCGAGTAACTCTTTTTTATTTGAGCCAAAGGCTTCCTTGGGAAGACTTCTTCCCAAATTGAGGCTTATAGGAGTAATATAGGGATGTGGAGAGATAATATGATCATATCTTGGACGATCTAATGGCTTGAGATGTGTGGTTATGGTGGTAGAGGTGGGGGTCTTTTATAAGAGGGAGGAGGGGCACTCTTGTAACGCCAAGAAATGTTACTTTATTTTAAAATGAGATTTAGATTTAAAAGGACCCAAATTGATATATTTCTAGTATAAGGTGATAAGGTTTTGAAATATACTTATATAATAGGTTTTTGAAAAGTCTATGTCTTATATTTTACATTATCTTATCATTTTATTTAAATAGTTCATTAATGAGATAATCATTGCATCATCATGGTGTCATAAAAAATTTAATTTATTTAATGTATAAAAATTATAAAAAAAATACTATGATGTAGGAAATATTTTTATATTTACAATGAATATTTATAGTCTAAGAGAGAATTTACACAGATAAAACTAAAAATTTCTTACTCGGGTGATAAATTCTTTAGTGATATTATCCTTTCTTTAAAAATAAAATGATAAAGTGTCACTTTCACCCAAAAGTGATTCCATGGGGTCCCTTTGATTGTCAGAATGCATCCCATGATCGTCCATGACACAACCAGTAGCATTAGTATAAATATTGGGGTCATTTTGTATTATTATGATATTATTTTATTATCCTAAACTACCAGATTAATATTTAACCACGATAATTAATGATAATTACCGTCATTACTATTCATAATTTCCAAAATCAAAGGAGTCTTAATTAAATAATTTGGACCTTTTGATTCCAAATATGGAATCCATTTTACCTAATTCCAAACATAGAAATTTAAATAATTAATTCAAAAATAATTCATGTTGTCAGAACAAATAGCGTATTTTTTTGAAACAATATCTATGAAATGTTTGGCACTTGTTTATGCCCAATTCCAAAATGAAATTAATTATAATGACCACCATTGGATTAAATGGTAAAAATATATTCTAATTTATCATTATATCAAATTAAAAAGATAATATAACCATATAATTAAATTAGATGAAAAAGCAGTTTTGATGCAAAATGCAGTATTTTTCACTCTTCAATAAAAAATGATCTTTGTCAGAAAAATACCAAAAATTTATCCAAAGTAAATATCAATGTCCAAATCATAAATAAAAGGTTTATTTTGACTAATAGAGATTATAAAATTTTCAAATGATATATTTAAAAATGGTTTTCCATCAAAAGGCAGTAAAATAATCTTTTAAAAATATTAGAGAATTCTATGCTTAAGATTGGATTTATTCTCATTTTAAACATATAAAACACTATCTAATTCATAAATAGACATAAATAAGAATATATATTATTCATTACTTACTTGGGATGTTACATACTTCCCCCCTTTAGAAAATTGTGTCCCTATAATTTATTTACCTATCGAATAAGTGGGGGTATTTATCCCTCATTGCATTTTCAGATTACCATGTTGCCTCTTCACTCATTTGGTTTTTCCAAAAAAACTTTACTTGATGTATCACCTTATTCCGAAACACATTCTCCATGTGGTCAAGAATCTAGATCGGTTATTCCTCATAAGATAGATTCTCTTCCAGCTAAACTACCTCTTGACTCAAAACATAAGATGGATCTGGAATGTACTTACATAACATTGAAAGGTGAAAAACATTGTGTACCTGAGATAAAATCGGGGGTAAAGCCACTCAGTTTGCAACTGATCCAACTCTCTCCACAATTTTGTATAGTCCAATGAAACTTGGACTCAGCTTTCCTTTATTACCAAATCGCATCACACTTTTCCATGGTGATGCTTTGAGAAAAACATGATCGCCTACCTCAATAGAGAGATCCATCCTCCTATTGTCCGCATAAATTTTCTGCCTACTCTGAGCTGTTATCATGTGTTTCTGTATCATCTGAACTTTTTCTGCCAATTATTCTACCAATTCTGGTCCCATCAACATCCTTTCACCTAATTCATCCCATAAATCTGGAGTTTGACAACACTTCCCATATAATGCCTCAAATGGTGCCATCTGTGTAATGGAATGAAAACTGTTATTTTAAGAAAACTCATTCAAAGAAAGATGTTGGTCCCAACATCCCTGATAATCAATCGAAGAAGCATGTAGCATATCCTCCAAAGTCTGAATTGTTCCTTCTGACTGCCCATCTGATTGAGGATGAAAAGGTGTACTAAAGTTTAATTCAGAACCATACGACTTCGGAAGCCCTTTCCAAAAGTTAGAAGTAAACCTGGGATAACGATCAGATACAATGGAGAGAGGAACTCCATGTAACCTAACTATCTCTTTAAGATACAAATGGGAATGTTGATATCAGGAAAAAGTATCTAATATAGAAAGGAAATGAGTAGATTTAGTCAAGCAATCAATAATAACCTAGATTGAATTATTACCTCGATGTGTCTCCGGCAATCCCACAATGAAGTCCATGGATATGTTCTCCCATTTCCACTATGGGACTGGTAAAGGCTGAAGCATCCCCTTCGGTAGCTGCCACCAGCTATACTCTCGAAGATCACTATACATCTTAGTACTCCCTGGATGAACTGAAAAAAGAGAACTATGGGCTTCACATAACAACTCTCTCTTCAACTTTGAATCACAAGGCACACACAATCTTTTCCCAAATCTAAAAACACAATCATTATCAATGTTGAATTCAGGAAACTTACCATTCTGAACCAGCTCTACCTTTTTCTGCAACTCAATGTCTTGCTTCTATGCTTGCTTAATTCTGTCTGATAGAGAAGATTTTGTTGATACCTGAAACAAAATAGAAGAAAATTCTGTACCAAAAACATCTATGATAATGTTCATCAAATCCTTAACCAAAGGATCACATTCCAAATGAAACATTGTTAATGAAGCATTACATTTTCGACTCAAAGCATCCACCACTTTATTTTCATTTACTGGATAGTAATGAATTGTACAATAATAATACTTGATTAATTCTATCCATCTACTCTGTATCATGTTAAATTCTTTCTGAGTGAATATATACTTTAAACTTTTGTGATCGGAATATATTTCACACTTTACTCCATACAAATGATGCCTCCAAATTTTTAAAGCGAAAACAACAACAGCTAATTCAAAATCATGTGTAGGGTAATTTACCTCATGAGTTTTCAACTTACTTTAAGCATAATCAATTACTTGATCATTCTGCATTAGGAACCAACCAAGTTCATTCAATAAAGCATCATTGTAGATAACAAACTCCACATTCCTGGAAGGTAGTGCCAAAACTGGAGCATTCACCAATATTCTTTTCAATTATAGAAAACAGTCATCACATTCTTTTGTCCAGATAAACTTAACACCCTTCCGAGTTAGCTTTTTCATTGGACACTGCTGCAAAAGTGGGCTATACCAACGGTTTATAACCGTTTCTATAGGCTGGAAAACCGTTGGTATAGGGTATACCAACGGTTTTCCAAACTGTTGGCCAGTAAGGCGTGGGGAAAGCCCTTTACCAACGGTTTCATTTAAACCGTTGGTATAGGTTCTCGAGAAATATGGAAAACAATTTACCAACGGTTCAGAACAGTTGGTATAAGTTTTTATAGATTTCTGGAAAAATCTTTACCAATGGTTCAAAAACGTTGGTAAAGAGTTTCCCAAAACTTCTGCACAGCAGTACCCAGAAGCCCCCCCCCCCCAGAAGCTACACCTGCATAAAAAAACAGTGCACAACAGCCCTCAGTATACCCTCCACTATACACTTGCATAAAAAATATCACAAAATCCACATACAGACTTCAAACAGTATAAAAAACACCTAAAATATCTCAAAAAAACACATGACAACAATCATCCGGTGGTAATTCACCTCACCCATCAAATTCTAATAGGCAGAATAGTTTGATAAATATCTATTAGAGTTGAATAAGACATTCAAATTGACTCAAACCCCATTTTTTTGTGATACTAGGTTTGGGTATGTAATGATTTGTGATGAATTTTTCATTGAACTTGTATTGTTTATAATATATGGTGAAAAGATATTTTCTAAGGAGTCTCGTCACTTATGACCCCATGAGTGAAACTACCAAACTCATGAAAAAGAGTCGTTGATGAGTGAAACTTTCAGTTGTATTCACTTAAAATGATTTCCTTTTGAAATAAAAGAGAGACATTGAGTGGTGTCGTCCACACCACACCTCGGATTGAGGCGGAGTTGACTCATACACATCACAAATGACCCATGGATACATGTCCTAATGTATCAATAGTATCCGAATGACTTTGGTCTATTTTCCGTATGTCAGTTGTTGTTTTAACCTAAACTGTTTTCCATTTCAAAGAAAAGTGAAACACTTTGAGTGGTGCTGGCCACACCACGCCTCAGATTGAGGCGGGGTTGACTTGTACACGTCACAAATGACCCATGGATCATTGTCCTAATGTTTTAATAGAATCCGAAAGCGTTTGGTCGGTTTTCTGTATGTCATTTTTTTACTTAAAAGCGCATCCATTTTAAACAAAAGAAAGACACTTTGAGTGGTGTCGGCCACACCGCACCTCAGATTGTGGCGAGGTTGACTCCTACACGTCACAAATGACCAATGGATACATGTACTAAAGTATCAACATTATCCGAATGTGTTTGGTCTGTTTTCCGTATGTGGTTTTTTTACTTAAAAGTGCATCCATTTTAAATAAAAGAAAGACACTTTGAGTGGTCCCGGCCACACCGACCCTCAGATTGAGGCGGGGTTAACTCGTACACGTCACCTATGACCCATGGATACATGTACTAAAGTATCAATAGTATCCTAATGCCTTTGGTCCATTTTCCGTATGTCAGTTGTTGTTTTAACTTAAACTGTTGTCCATTTCAATGAAAAGTGACAAACTTTGAGTGGTCCCGGCCACACCGGCCCTCAGATTGAGGCGGGGTTATCTCGTACACGTCACATATGACCCATGGATCTTTTTCCTAATGTTTAAACAGAATCCGAATGCGTTTGGTCGGTTTTCTGTATGCAAGTTGTTGTTTTCACTTAAAATCCTGTCCATTTCAAATAAATGTTAGACACTTTGAGTGGTGTCGGCCACACCGTGCCTCAGATTGAGGTGGGGTTGACTCTTACACGTCACAAATGACCCATAAATCATTTTCTTAAAGTTTCATAGAATCTGAAAGTGTTTGTTCGGTTTTCCGTATGTCGTTTATTTTACTTAAAAGCGCATCCATTTTAAACAAAAGAAAGACACTTTGAGTGGTACCGTCCACACCGACCCTCAGATTGAGTCGGGGTTGACTCGTACACGTCACATATGACCCATGAATCGTTTTCCTATAGTTTCAACAGAATCTGAATGCATTTGGTTGGTTTTCGGTATGTCAGTTGTTGTTTTAACTTAAACTGGTGTTCATTTCAATGAAAAGTTATGCACTTTGAGTGGTACCCGGTCACACTGTGCCTCATATTGAGGCGGGGTTGACTCGTACACGTCAAATATGACCCATGGATTGTTGTCCTAAAGTTTCAACAGAATCCGAATGCGTTTGGTCGGTTTTCTGTATGTCAGTTGTTATTTTAACTTAAATTGTTGTCCATTTCAAAGAAAAGTTAGACACTTTGAGTGGTGCCGGCCACACCGCACCTCAGATTGAGGCGGGGTTAACTCATACACATCAAAAATGACCCATGGATCGTTTTCCTAAAGTTTCAACAGAATCCGAATGCGTTTGGTCGGTTTTCCATATGTGGCTTTTTTACTTAAAAGCGCATCCATTTTAAACAAAAGAAAGACACTTTGAGTGGTACCGGCCACACTGGCCCTCGGATTGAGGAGGGGTTGACTCCTACATGTCACAAATGACCCATGGATACATTTCCTAAATTATCAACAGTATCTGAATGCCTTTGGTCTGTATTTCGTATGCCAGTTGTTGTTTTCACTTAAAATCCTATCTATTTCAAATAAATGTTAGTGGTGTCAGCCACTACTTCAAAGCACATTTTCCATATCATCTTCAACATGCATAAACATGAAATAAATGGCTAACTAAGAAATATAAGTAAAAAAATAGAAAAATGAGCTTCAAATTACCAAGGAATACTAAAGGTCTATGTAGTATACTAATCATACAATAAGAATCAAGTGCAAAAAACAGAATCTGAATGCAACGTCCCTATGAAGCAGAGGAAAGCCCCAAAGTGGAAAACCATGTCCAAAAATAAAGAGTTATACAGAATTCAAAAATGTAATGGATCAATCTGCCTCTGATCACCATCACCATCACTACTATCATCATCAGCCCCATCCTCGCCGCCATCTCTGTCCTCGTCATCGTCCTCATCCTCGGCATCATCCTCGCCCTCGGCCCCATCCTCGCCCTCGGCCCCATCCTCGCCCTCGTCCACATCCTCATCCTCGCCCTCTTCCACTTAGGCATCCTCGTCATCACCAAGAATGTCATCATCTCGATCTCCACTAGAGCTTCCGCCTGGTGCATTGGATGATGCACCCATCGACGACATAAATGTCTGACAAGCCGCACTAGCCTCTGGTGGAAGTGATGAAGATAAAGCTCTCATCAGTTTCATAAATTCTCTGTCTCTTGTTTGAACTGGTACTTCCAACTCTGTGACCCTTTTATCAGACTGTCTTGCATGCTCCTTGACCTGTTCCAACTCAGTGGTACTAGAATGGATACCTGGAGACCACCAATACCTCGTCAGGACTATATTCTTACCAGGTCGGCAGCATACTCGACCAGAGTGCTCATCTCCCAAAACCTGATATAAATGATCGTGTGCCCCAAAATTGTCAAGCTCCTGGGCATCAAGAGCCTCTAAAGCAGCCTGTAAAAAATATTAATAGATTATTAAATTTCAAATTAGATATTAAACTTTGAAATAAACAAATTAAAACTTACAATCTTCTCTTGGGTCGGTTCATTTACCGCAGTTCCATCTTTTTTTCTTCTACTCGAGCAAAACAATTTTGCTCCAGGGATATGTCCTTCAATATTCATTTTGTGCTTCTATAATGACATTGAAAAAATATAAAGTGAATGTATAATCATATATTCATTATTCAATAAATCACATAATTTAAGTAGGATCCAATAAAAAGGGAAAGTCCTAAAGAAAAATTATAAACAACTATATCGTACCTGCTGCCTCTCATGATCTGACATTGTTGTGCACCCCAAAGTGTGGAGGTATTTCTTTGAATCAATGTTTTTTTTTGTTTTTTTTTCATAAGATTCCTAAATAATGATTAATAATTAATAATATTATATTAATGAAAAATATGAAAACACTCATTTAAATAACTCAAATGAGATTAATACCTTAAATTTGGCAGTCGCCCAATGGGTAATCATTTGGCGATATTGCTCTATTGGGAAGTCATCCATGATAGGTAATGTCACTAACTCCGTGCCCACTCTATCACACCAGCCAACATACAGCTCATGCTTATAAGCTCTCTAAAGCTCTCCTAGCTCTTTTAAACGCGCTGGTCGTGCACCTTCTCCATCAGGGAAGTTAAACCGAAGTTGAAACCAAATTGATTAGTTTATTTAAATACAAAAATATCCTACATTAAATCCAATAGATTTTTTACCCATATTTGTGCCCACACGTTATCCTTGACTTTGGGTGGCAGATGTCTCCAAGAGAGAGGGCTGACCGGAATGATATCGGAGTATTTGGCTAGCGTTGCAAAAAAAACCCCGGCATTGCTGCCCAGATTTCTCAATCATTTTTCCATCTACATTGTATTCTACCATCAACTGTGTCGAGTGGTTCCATACCGCACGCAAGCGAGTACGCCCCCTCCCCCGCCTCCTATCTGTAGATGAATCTGTTATTAAAGAAAAATAATATCAATACAAGTTATAATAAAAATAAATTTTGGTATAAAAATTTGATAGAGTTATATAAATATACCTGTGGTAGTCGGACCAATGGGTGTAGAAGCTGAAGGAATATCCTCTACAGGTGGAGTGTCCCTCAGTGTATGCTCCTCAGCCACATACTGTGTCGCAGCAGGAGTCGAAGAAGGTGGAATATAATAACCTAGAGATAATGAACCAGAAGCAAAAGATGATGGCATAGACGTCTAGCCAGTTGGTAGTGTAAACATCGGAGGTCTAAATATCTCATATGTCCCTGATGGCACGCCAGGATCAAAATAGGGCGTAGAAGATACGTCTGTGGTAGTGGATCGTCTAACTCTCGCCCCATGAGCCCTCGTACCACCAACCTCTCTACTGGGAGCAATATCAGGCTCCTCATCAGATATCTGTCGTCAAGGGCATGGATCCTGAAAAAAAGATTGACAGAAACGTAAACACATGATATTATAAGTTATTGAAATATTTATATTTGAAATAAAATACTCACAATAGGGATGAGTGGAGGAACACCCATCTGTACCATGCGACGATTATTATCTGTCATCTTTTTCCGTCGCCTCTCTTCAATGGGTGTCATTTCCTGTAATGAAAACAAATATGGATGTAATTAGAAACAGATAACTAATGTGTAACCCAAAAAACAAAATATAGAAAAACAATTATGATAAAAAGAACATAATGAAACAGAAGATTTATGGTGTTATGAAGGTAAGTACTAGGATACACACTCTGAATGATGTAGGTGAAACATGTAGGTGAGAACACAACTGTATGATTCTATATATTTCCCACCACAACTTCGGGTTCACAATCAACTCTGACAATTGAGCTGCTGGGGTCATCATAAGTAATAAACGGATTGCTTCCAATTGCAGTAGGGATAGTGTCAACTTCATCATCACCATCATCAAAAACATGTCTGGGATTTACTTCAATAATTACACCGAATTTAGGATGACGATGATCTTTGATATAAAAAACTTGTTTCACCATTGATGCCAATACATATGGTTCATCGGTGGCAAGAGTGCGAGTCATGTCAGTAACTCGAAATCCAAAATCATCAATAAAGGTGCCTTTCCTCGTCATTGAATCAAACTATTGAAATTTCATCATCGTGACTCGACCATGCGAGTAATAATTCAAAATTATTATTTTCTCCACGACACCATAATAAGCAAAATTTTCAGAACGAGGTCTAGTGTCCGATGAACTGGCATAACAGTCTGTTGTGGCAGTTAGCATAACACCATTATGATGTGTTCTCATGTTTCTTACTCGTTCAGTGATAACAAATTTGTATCCATTGATCACAAGTGATTTACGAGCACGAACCATGGTATTAGGACCAAAAGCCAAAGTTCTTATTTCCTCAGAAACAGAGTCTGTAGGAAAACTCGATACCTGAAATATAAACAAATAGTAGACTTAATTAAATATTATTTTTATTTAGTTATTACAGAAATATTTTTACCTTCAATTTCAACCAAGCAAAAAACCCTTTTCTATGTAAAGTCTCCTTCTTTCTCAAAGATAAAGAACAATGATTTCTATATATCAATTCTTTATGGTCCCTGTAGATAAAAATAATAATAGTTTAACAAATATTTAAAATTACAAGAGATAAGATAAGAGATACATGTACAATTAACATACTTTATATACTTATCGAACAAATCACAATTGAACAACACTGTGAGATGTGCCATTACTCACTCTTCAAGGATTAATGTTGTCAATGTATATGATCCCGGAATTCCTCCTGTCTGAGGAAATGATGGAAAACTGGGTTCAATTTTCCCATATTATTCTTCTTCATTTCTCATTGGTCTGTTTATTCTCGTAGTATGATCAGACAGATACATTGAGCATAAATCCATACATTCTTGAGCCAAGTAACCGTTCACAATAGAACCTTCGGGATAATTCCTGTTCCAAACATATGATTTCAATGTGAACATGTTTCTTTCAGTTGGATACATCCAACAGAAGGCAACGGGTCCTCCAAGAAGTATTTCGGTCGGAAGATGGACAGTCAGATGCAACATGCATGTAAAAAATGATGGAGGGAATATTTTCTCTAACTCACACAAAATTAATGGTGTCTCTGCCAACAGTTTTTGCACGAGGGATTTGGACAACCTCTTAGCACAAAGATCTCTAAACAAATAGCACAACCGAATAACTGAGACTCTAACATTATTGGAAAATAGATGACAGATTTCTATTGGAATCAACTCATGCAAAAGGATGTGATAATCATGAGTCTTCAAAGATTTCAACTTCAACTCTTTTCTGTTGACCCGTTTTGATATATTGCTTAAATAGCCATCAGGAACTTTAATAGTCTCTAGCAATTCCAGAAATTGATTTTTTCAGCAGGAGTCATCACATAAGAAGCACATGGAACATGCCATTTATTTTCATTGATACAGACAAGATGCAATTCTGGTCTGATCCCCCAATCTACCAAGTTGCGCCGAGATCGTAAATCATCTTTTGTCTTCCCCTTGACATTTAGAAGAATCGAAAGCAACATTTCACATATATTTTTTTCAATGTGCATTACGTCTAAGCAATGACGTAACAAGTTGGTTGACCAATAGGACAACTCAAAGAATATACTCTGCATCTTCCAATTGTAACAGGTATCATTGGAAACATTTTTCCTCTTTCTAGATTTCGTTACACTCTTCCCAAATGAATAACTGAAATCTTTCAATTCATTAAGAACATCAGTTCCAGACATACGCTGAGGTGGAACGTCACTCTCCATGGTATTGTCAAATCTTCGACGATTGTTTCTATATGGATGGTTCATTGGCAAGAATCGGCGATGTCCCATAAAACTAAAACTACGACGATATTTCAGTCTTCTCAATCGAGTATTCTTCATAAAAACATGACATGCCAATTTTCCTTTTGTGCTCCATCCAGACATCATTGCATAAGCAGGAAAATCATTGATAGTCCACATAAGTGCAACACGCATCTGAAATATGTCTTTCGAACATGCATCGTATGTGGGAACACCCACATCCCAAAGAAGTTTCAACTCCTTTATTAAAGGTTTCATGTATACATTTATATCATTGTCGGGATTAGAAGGGCCATATATCAGTATAATAAAAAAGTGTAAGGCTTTTTCATACACAACCAAGGGGGAAGGTTGTAAATGTGTATGAAAACCGGCCATGTGCTGTGAGAAGTAAGCATCTGCCCAAATGGATTAAAACCGTCACATGAAAGACCCAGTCTCACATTACGCACGTCGGCTGCAAATTCAGGATATCGAGCATCAAATCTCTACCATGCAAATCCATCTGTAGGGTGAACCAACTCTTCATTATTCTTTTTTCTCTCGGTGTCATTCCATCGCATTTTTATGGATATTTCATTAGACATGAAAAGGTTCTGTAATCTAGGGATCAATGGAAAGTGACACATTACTTTTTGTGGCACATGAGATGGTGTTCCATCATCTTTTGGCTTCCATCAGGAGGTTCCGCATTTTATACAATCATTTCTTTCAGCAGTTTCCTCCCAAAATAAGCTGCAATCATTCGGGCAAGCATGATTTTTTTTTGAGAATCCAAGTTCATCAACCAAATTCCATGCCATATAGTGGTTTGAGGGAATATCTGCATCATCTGGAAGTAAGTCCTTCAAGAAGGTAAGAATATAATCAATTGAAGTATTTGAAATCCCATACATAGTTTTCCCATTAAACAATCGGATTAAAAATTCCAACTTTTTCATTTTATCACATTGCCGATATACTGGAGTCGTCGCAACATCATTCAATTTTTTCACCCTATCAACATCATCATTTTCATTGGACGCATCATGTGTGCTTGTATTGAAATCTTGTTGGCTGGACATCCTTTCCTTCTAATGATGTCGAATAAATGGAAACCGATCATATATCAAACTCTCCAATTCAGTCCTATCATTTGGATCATCAACATTTTGAGATTCCATTTTCTCTCCATTGTGATACCACACATAATAGTTTGTTTGGAAACCATATTTGGTTATATGATAACTAACTGCTTCATGGCTCAACCAAGGTCTTCCAACACAATTAAATCATGGGAAGTATATGTGACCACTATCTAAAGCCTTGTCAAATGCAAAATCTAGAAAGCTGTTCAAATTATTTTGAAAATCGGTTGAAATCTGATCAGTTTCGTACATCCAACTTCTATCCATTCTGTAAAAAAATCACAATAAGTCATTTCAAAGAAATTCAATAATATTAAAGTTTAATCAAAAAAATATTTACGTAAATGAAAATTGTTTACTCTATATAAAAGCATAACTGACACATTACTCTATATGAGAATCATATTAAGAAATACAACAAAATACAGTGTATATAAGAAAATAAGATACAAAATTTCTAATGCCTATATTCATAGATTGACCAGTAAGATATTGGAAGTGGATCAAGGAATACATAATCCTTAAGGGTCCTGTTGGGAGTATATGAGTTTTATACTTTAACTTCTCCAAGTAGATCAGGATGAGGAGTAGGATGAGGATCATGGGAGTGGTGGGACTGTCCAAGGGGGGTGTGGCATGTCCAGGGGGGTGCGGGGTGTCTAGGGGGTGGTGGGGCCGTCCGGGGGGTCGGAGGTGTACAGGGGGTGGGGGGCTGTCTAGGGGGGTCGGGGTGTCCAGGTGGGAGGGCTATCCGTGGGGGTGGTCAGGTTGTCCAAGGGGGTCAGGGTGTATAGGTATATTTATATGAAAAGAATACCCCCACAATAATCATGCAGCCCTATCATTAGTCTAAACCCCTAGAACACATAAAAGAAGCTAGTATGAACATTTACTAAAATATTTAACACCATACGATTGAAAATACAATCTAAATATAGTTTGAGAGGATATAATGGTGTGTGTGAAAAAATGATGTTAAATCAATTTAAATGAATATGGAACAAATGAGGGTTTATAATACACTAAGAGTACCTCAAACAATCCAAAACCACTATAGCACCACCCCCTTGGATAGCCCGCCCACCCCCCTCGACACCCCTTCTCCCTATGGACAGCCCCCACCCCCTTGGATAGCCCGCCCACCCCAATGGACACCCCTACCCCCCATGGCCAGCCCACCCACCCCCCCTGGACAACCCGCCCACCCCTCCTTGACAGCCCGACCACCCCCGTGGACAGCCCGTCCACCCTTGTGGACAGCCCGCCCACCCTCGTACCCCCCTGGACACCCCGTACCCCCCCTGGGATAGCCCCACCCACCCTCCCAAACAGCCCACACCCCCCTCCCCTGCAACCCCACCACCACCACCTAGACATACCAACCCCCCTGGACACCCCACACACCCCTCCCCCACCAGGACATCCCACCCAGACCCCCAGGACAGCCCACACCCCCTGGACAGCCCCGCCCACCCCCGTGGATAGCCTTTCCCACCCTCGTGGACAGCCCCGCCCACCCCCGTGGACAACCCACCCACCCCTGTGGACACCCCCTACCCCTAGACAGCCCAACCACCCCCTTGGACAGCCCACCCACCCCCCTCGACACCCCTTCTCCCTATGGACATCCCCCCACCCCCTTGGATAGCCCGCCCACCCCCCTGGACACCCCTACCCCCTGTGGCCAACCCACCCACCCCCCCCCCCCCCCCTGGACAGCCCGCCGACCCCTCCTTGACATCCCGGCCACCCCCGTGGACATCCCGTCCACCCTTGTGGACAGCCCGCCCACCCCCGTACCCCCTGGACACCCCGTACCCCCCCCCCCCCGGGATAGCCCCGACCACCCTCCCAAACAGCCCACACCCCCCTCCCCTGCAACCCCACCACCACCACCTTGACATACCAACCCCCTGGACACCCCACACACCCCTCCCCCACCAGGACACCCCACCTAGACCCCCAGGACAGCCCACACCCCCTGGACAGCCCCGCCCACCCCCGTGGATAGCCTTTCCCACCCCTGTGGACAGCCCCGCCCACCTCCGTGGACAACCCGCCCACCCCCGTGGATGCCCCCTACCCCCTAGACAGCCCAACCACCCCCGTGGATAGCCCACCCACCCCCCTCGACACCCCTTCTCCCTTTGGACATCCCCCCACCCCCTTGGATAGCCCGCCCACCCCCTGGACACCCCTACCCCCTGTGGCCAGCCCAACCACCCCCCCTGGATAGCCCGCCCACCCCTCCTTGACAGCCCGACCACCCCCGTGGACAGCCCGTCAACCCTTGTGGACAGCCCGCCCACCCCCGTACCCCCCTGGACACCCCGTACCCCCCCTGGGATAGCCCCGACCACCCTCCCAAACAGCCCACACCCCCTCCCCTGCAACCCCACCACCACCACCTTGACATACCAACCCCCCTGGACACCCCACACACCCCTTCCCCACCAGGACACCCCACCCAGACCCCCAGGACAGCCCACACCCCCTGGACAGCCCCGCCCACCCCCGTGGATAGCCTTTTCCACCCCTGTGGACAGCCCCCGCACCCCCATGGACAACCCACCCACCCCCGTGGATGCCCCCTACCCCCTAGAAAGGCCAACCACCCCCGTGGAAAGCCCACCCACCCCCTTGACACTCGTTCTCCCTATGGACAGCACCCCACCCCCTTGGATAGCCCACCCACCCCAATGGACACCCCTACCCCATGTGGCCAGCCCACCCACCCCCCCTGGACAGCCCGCCCACCCCTCCTTGACAGCCCGACCACCCCCGTGGACAGCCCGTCCACCCTTGTAGACAGACCACCCACCCCCGTACCCCCCTGGACACCCCGTACCCCCCTGGATAGCCCCGCCCACCCTCCCAAATAGCCCACACCCCCTTCCCTGCAACCCCACCATGACCACCTAGACATACCACCCCACCTGGACACCCCACACACCCCTCCCCCACCAGGACACCCCACCCAGACCCCCAGGACAGCCCACACCCCCTGGACAGCCCCGCCCACCCCCGTGGACACCCCCCTACCCCCTAGACAGCCCAACCACCCCCGTGGACAGCCCACCCACCCCCCTCGACACCCCTTCTCCCTATGGACAGCCCCCACCCCCTTTGATAGCCCGCCCACCCCCCCTGGACACCCCTACCCCCCGTGGCCAGCCCACCCACCCCCCTGGACAGCCCGCCCACCCCTCCTTGACAGCCCGGCCACCCCCGTGGCAGCCCGTCCACCCTTGTGGACAGCCCGCCCACCCCCGTACCCCCCTGACACCACGTACCCCCCTGGATTGCCCCGCCCACCCTCCCAAACAGCCCACACCCCCTCCCCTGCAACCCCACCACCACCACCTAGACATACCACCCCCCTAGACACCCCACACACCCCTCCCCCACCAAGACACCCCTCCCAGACCCCCAGGACAACCCACACCCCCTAGACAGCCCCTCCCACCCCTGTGGACAGCCTTTCCCACCCCCGTGGACATCCCCGCCCACCCCCGTGGACAACCCACCCACCCCCGTGGACACCCCCTACCCCCACAATCCATTATCCAAAACATATCAAATTGGTTTGAACACAATCCATAATTCCCACAATCCATTATCCAAAACATGTAAATGTTCACGATAGCCTCCCCCAACTCTGATTTACATGTTTTGAACAATATCCTTCCAAACATAGAATATAAAAACATTAAATAAGTCTTCACAAACACAAACAATATCCTATTTAGATATTAATTTCAATAATCAAGTAAACCACCAACACCTGGAAAAAATCTATTCTTTAAAACAAGTACAACAATATGGTTGAGATCAAATTTTACCTATTCATATGGGGGTGTACCTGTTGGGATGGGGGTGCTGGTGTTCGGATTCACAAGAGCAGTGGAGTCGGATGGGGTTCGCGAGAGCAGCGGAGCGAATAGATTAGGGCTATGTCCGAATTGGGAGAAGAGATCGCGATCTGGAATTTGGGGAAAACATTTTCCAACGGTTTATAAAAACAGTTGGCAAAGGCACACCTTTCCCAATGGTTCTAGTGAACCGTTGGGAAATGTGTGAGTTTAGCACCCATTTCCCTACGGTTCCAGTAAACCGTTGGGAAAGGCTCACTATACCAACGGTTTAAGTAAATCGTTGGTATACTATAGTTGGGAAAAGACCAAATTCTAGTAGTGGGACTAGATAACCATGAATTTGTTTAAAAAAATATTCGGTAATAGCCTTCCAATCTAAGAAAAATACAAATCTCGGTTACATTTGTGGGTCTTGTCCATTCTCCCACAACATTTGTTTTTGTAGGATTAACAGTTATCCCATTTTTATAATCAATGTGACCAAGGAATGATATTTGTTGCAACCTAAACTCACACTTGTTGAATTTCCCATACAATTTTTTTCTTTTAATGTTTGCAAAATAACCCTTAAATTTCTTTCAGGCTCCACTTTACTTTTAGAAATCACCAAAATATCCTCAATGAAAACAACCACAAACATATCCATGAAATCATGGAAAATTCTCTTAATAAGGTCCATGAATAGAGTAGGTGCATTGGTTAGCCCAAAAGGCATAACTAAAAATTCATAATGGCCATATCTTGTATAGAATGCAGTTTTCCGAATATCTACTTCCTTTACCATCAACTGATGGAATCCCAATATTTGGTCAATCATTGAAAAATACTGTGCTCCCTGGAGATGATCAAAGAAATCATCGATATGAGGCAAAGGATATTTTTTCTTAACAGTGATGTTATTCAAGGCTCTATAATCAATGCAAAGTCCCATTGAACCATCTTTATTTTAAAAAAATAAAACATGATCACCCCATGGTGATGTGCTAGGTCGAATGAAACCTTTCTCTAATAAATCATGCAATTTCTCCTTCAACTCTAAACGTTCAATTTGAGCCATTCGATAAGGGGTTTTTGAAATTGGCTTAGCATCAGGAACTATGTAAACAGTACATTCAACTTCCCGATCTGGTATTATTCCAGGAAACTCATCTGGAAAAACATCAGGATACTCATTCACCGCTGGAACATCATTAATCTGAACGGTTCCTTTGTTTTCAACAATTTGTGCAAGGTAACATTCATTTCCATCTTTTACAAGTTTTTCAGCCAGTAAGGGTTCATTCATGCACACAAACTGAAAGTTTTTCTAAAAAGAAGCTTCTTTATCTCTACAGTCAATCTTAGCATAGTAAATAGAGATCCAATCCATACCCAAGATAACATCAAACTCTACTAGAGGTAAAACAATAAGGTTTTCAAGTAGGTTCCTTCCACAGATAAGGATAGGATGACTCTTGTAAATTCTTTTTCCTCAACATTTCCCCTAGGTGTTTTTACCACAAATTTAGGAGTCATTTCTTGAGATGGAATTCCCTATTTAGTAGAAATGTTTTCAGAGATGAAAGAATGTGTAGACCCTGAATCAAACAACACATCTTCATAATCTGAGAAAACAAAAAAAGTACCTGATACCACTTCATTTGCTGGCCCAACATCTACTGAATTAGTTTAAAAGGATTTTACCACTGCTTTTTGCTTGTAGTCTGACCGCTTCCCATCATTCGAGCTCTTTGTCGGACAGTCATTTGCATAATCACCCATCTTATTGCAGTTGAAACATTTCAGTAACTGTAAATCAAATTTGGTCTTAACATCACCCTGATCTTTTTCAGTGCAATCAAGAGCCTTATGTTGCATATTACCACATCGGTAGCACTTTCTAGAATTCAGAATACATTCCCCAGCACGCCTTTTACAACATTTATCACAAACTAGAAACTTAGTTTTCTTACCATCAGACCTTTTTGAAAATTTCTTCCCTTTCTCATACCATCTCGGTATCTTCTTCTATTGGTTGTTATAGAAAACTTGATCATCGAAAAAATCCATTTCCACCTTCTCATCACATCGAACAAAATTTTCATAACACTTGAACTCGTGAGAATCTGAAGCCCATCGATATTTTGGATTTAATCCTATGTAGAAACGATTGATTTTACTATCAAGGACTTGGATAAAATTTCGAGCATACCTAGACAATCGAGTGAACCTTTCTTCATATGAAGCCACTGTGTCGTCATCATTCTTCAATTAAAAGAATTGTTTTTCCATCCTAAGTCGAACAGCCTTAGGAAAATACATCTAAAGAAACATAACTTTGAATTCATCCAAATCGAGAGCATCAATCTCATCAGTGTCCCTGATATTTTTAACCATCGACCACCACTGGTCTGCTTCACCCTCCAAATGGTAAATTCCACGACTAACATTTCGATTTTCTAAACACCCCATGACATCAAAATTTTTCTCCTATGATTTAATCCACCCTTTAACTAGCATAGGGTCAGATGATCCTCTGAATGATGGGGGATGTTGCCTCATGAAATGTTCCACTACTGACATGTTCCTCTGCAGTTGATCTGGCTGATCTCATGCATGGATGCCACCACCATTTATCGCTTGAGTCAACTGTGCCATTTCTGCTACAAACCGTTCAGTCCCAATTCCAACCATCTCAAGAAGATGATTCGGAAGGTCATTTTCTTCTGTATGCCTTCCTAGCTCTGTTTCCCTATTTCCTCTACGGAAAACCATTCTGAACAAATATGTCATAGATGAATCAACATGGTAATCTTAAAATTCTATATCATTTCAATTTGATCATAAAAAATATTTTTGGATAATCATTTAATAAAATTATAACTCCTAAAGATTTATAAACCATCCTTTGATACCAACTATAAGGCCCCAGCCATAAACATTACATAATCTTTAGTTATTTCAATAATACACGTTGAGGATCTTTTCAGGTTTAGAGTTTTAGAGAATTAGATCATAAATCATGCATTACATTCCACATTTAAACAATGTGGTTACACAAAATATACTACTCATTTTACCCATCAACGGGAACATATTTAAAATAAAACATGGATAATTTCTTCACACTTCCTTGACACTATTATCACATCATGTACCTTTCCCATGACCTGTGAAAAACATTTCAAAAACTTGGGATGAGCATAAAATGCTCAGTAAGGGATATAAAAGTACGAAATGAAAACATTAGTCCTTGTATACATAAGAATTAATGAAATCATAATTTACTCATAAAACATAAGCACATTAACATACCACATCAAATCATGAATATATCATAGAAATAATAAGACATAAAGTTAACTTGAAGAATTCATAACATTCTTACGTAGGGAGTAACCCTCATGGTTACGTTTGGAATACACATCATAGTATATTCTCTAGATCTCTCCAGAGAAACCATAATGGTTAACTCCTTCACGTTACCCAATGCATTAAAGAGCTATATCAGGCTCACCCTCCCTTAGTTTATCACAGAACCACCCGTCTTCATAAACAATTCCCAAGAAACATAACATAATCGTATCACAAAAAACATGCATAAAGGAAACATAACATTTCCACATTTCAATCACAAGATATCAATAAAACATTGATATAATAAAAAAATTATCAAAACCATTTTCAATACCAAAATAATTGAAACCTAAAACATGGTATTTATATTTCATTTTAAAAAACGTAAAAAGTTATGGCTTGTAGAGGAAGCTGAAACTCAAATAATGGTCACGGCGGTGGATAAGTCGTTGTCGACACATACGTACGACAAAAAAATTCCCTTTTGTCATTTAGTAAAATGATTCATATAAAAAAGATTCCTTTTGAAGAAAATTAAAAGTCAAAGGGGTCTATACACCATATAAATGAATGTTGTGTATAAAACAAAATATGCTTCAATGAAAGGATATTGAGGCGATGTCCCTTACCTCGGGTCCGACTTGACTCGATCGTTCTTTAACCTCCTGAATAATAAACATGAGTTAATTTCAACATGCTTAAGAACCTTTTTAATGTTCATTATTCCTTTTATATCACTTATTATCATGTTATTAACACTATTTAATTATTTATGTTAATAATGGACATTTTTTCGATCATTGGTACTTGAGTCAAAAATAAACACTTTATAATTACAAGTTGTTCATGTTGTAAAATATTAATTATATCCATAATTATATTCATTATTTAGAAATCATATATTTCATATATATGCAGTATATACATGCATTTATAATATTACATAACATTTAGATGTAAGAAATGAAATGCACCGTTCATGGAAACAGTAAGCCCTACGTATGCATGAACGCTACTTTCATTTCTATTTCATATTTTATGGAATGGAATCATAATGATATAAAGGTATATTATAATTCCAGTATAATATAATATATAATATCATTATAATATAATTTACTCTATCCTTGTCCCATATATGGCATTAACAAATCAAATCATTTTGATGGGGCGGTAGTCCGCACTTCCTAAAATGAAGATATCGCGTTTACCAATAATGGAAACCATAATGGTATGCAGTAAATGTAAAAATAAAGAAGCTTAAAGAAAACATAAACATATTATATATCATATATAAATATATTGACATATTAATGGCCACCTTTGAAGGTGTTAGAAGAATATTGAACAATCATCGTTTCGTGAGGCCGAAATTAGCCATCCACGGAAACAATATGCACTTTAACCATTAGATGTAGGTGTGTGCAAGTGTAGCTCGAATAAATCTTATAAAAAAATCCTAGAATATTTAATATACTGGTTTTGTTACAAAAGAAAGGAATAAAAATAGTTTAGGGTGTTGGATAAGCAAAATAAAACAAAAGAATAATAGAGAAGACATTACCTTTAAAATCGGGTAACTCTTTTTGATTAGAGCCAAAGGCTTCCTTGGGAAGACTTCTGCCCAAATTAAGGCTTCTAGGTGTAAGAGAAAGATGTGAAGAGATAAAATGAGAAGATATTGGCCGAGCCAATTGCTTGAGATGTTTGGGTAAGGAGGTAGAGGTGGGAGCCTTTTATAAGAGGGAGGAGGGGCACTCTTGGAAAGCCAAGAAATGTTACTTTATTTTAAAATGTGTTTCAGATTTAAAAGGTCCCACATTGATATATTTCGAGGATACGGTGATACGGGTTCAAAATATACTCATCCAATTGGTTTTTTGACAAGTTTATATCTTATATTGTACATTATATTTTCATTTTATTTAAATCGTTCATTAATGAGATAATCGCTGCATCATCATGGTGTCATAAATAAATTAATCTATTTAATGTCTAAAAATTATAAAAAAATACTATGATGTAGGAAATATTTCCATCTTTACAATGAATATTTATAGTATAAGATATCATTTACACAAACAAAAATAAATATGTTTTACTTGGGTGATACATTCTTTAGTGTTATTCTCCTTTCTTTAAAAATAAAATGATAAATTGTCACCTTCACCCAAAAGTGATTCGATGGGGTCCTTAAGTTTGTCACAAGGCATCCCATGGTCGGCCATGACACATCCAGTAGCATTAGGACACATTTTGGGGTAATTTTTTATTATTATGATATTATTTTATTATCCTTAACTACACGATTAATAATTAATCACGATAATTAAAGATAATTATCATCGTTACTATTCATAATGTCCAAAATCAAAAGATTCTTAACTACATAATTTGGACATTCTGATTCCAAATATGGAATAAATTTAACAAAATTTCAAACATAGAAATTGCAATAATTAATTCAAAAATAATTCCCGTTGTCAAAACAAATAGCGGGGTTTTTAAACAATAGCTATGAAAAGTTTGGCAGTTGTTTATTCCCAATTACAAATTGAAATTAATTCTAATGACCACCATTTGATGAAATGGTAAAAATATATTCTAATTAAAATTTAAACCTAATTAGAAATATAATATAACCATATAATTAAATTAGATGAAAAAGTTGTTTTGATGTAAAATGCAGTATTTTTCACTATTCATTAAAAAATGAACATTGTCAGAAAAATACCAAAAATTTATCCAAAGTAAATTTAAATTTTCCAATAATAAATAATAAGTTTATTTTGACAAATATAGATTATAAAATTTTCAAAAAATATATTTAGAAAATGTTTTCCATCCAAAGGCAGTAAAATAATCTAATAAAAATATTATTGAATTATATGCTTATGATTGGATTTATTCTCATTTTAAACCTCTAAAAAACTATCTAATTCATAAATAGACATATATACGAATATATATTATTCATTACGTACTTGTTATGTTACATAAGCCACTTCAAGAAACCCTTTTGGTTCAAACAAAAGGGAGTTACCTGATTTAAAAGTAACGTATTCTATTAAGTTGCTTGGATTTATTTTACTTCTCCAACCCCCTAAACACTTTCTCATCCATTTTATTATAACAAAACCAGTATCATAAATATTAAATGGTGTTTTTATGAGAAGGATTCAAGATAAAATTACACACACCTCCATCTAATGGGTAAAGAACATACTATTTCTGTGGATGACAAACTAATGGCTTATGAAATGATGATTGTTCAATTATCTCCCACCTCTTCTCATGGTGGCCATTAATATGAGACTGTATTTATATATTATATATATTATGTTTGTGTTCCCTTTTTATAGAATAACATTATGGTTTCCATAAATGGGTAAACATGATAATTTCATTTGAGGAAGTGCAGACTACCACCCCCTCAAAATGATATGACTCGTTCATTCCATACACGAAACATATAAATGATGAAGTTAATGAGTCTATATATATGATAATATACTGGAATTGTAATATAAATATGTATCATTATGTTTTTATTCAATTAAATATGAAATAGAAATGGATGTATCATTCATTCATGCGTATGGCTTACCATTTCCATGAACAGTGCAATTCATTTCTTAACTACAAATATTATGTACTATTATAAACAAATGTATATACTGGATATATATGATATATAAGATATTTAAATCATGAATATAATTCTGGATATAATGAACTTTTGACCACATGAACAACTTGTAAATATAAGATGTTCATTTTTGACTCAAGTACCTAATATCGACAAAATGACCATTATTTAATTAAATGATTACATAGTTTTTATTAGATGGTAATAATTAATATAAAAGGCATTATAAACATTTAAAAGGTTCTTAAGATAGTGGAAATTAAATTTAGTTTATTATTCAGGAGATTATTCAATGAACAGGTCAAGTCAGACATGAGGTAAGGGACATCGTCTCAATCCCCTTTCATTGAATCATATTTTGTTTTATACATGACTTTATTATATACGCTATATAAAAACATTTTTAATTTTTATTTCATTCAATTAGAATCTTTTTTTATGAGGAATTTTACTAAACGACAAAAATAAATGTTTCTTTTTAACGTAATAAGGGAAAATCACCTTTTCTACCGCCGTGAGTGTTATTTTATCTTTTGGTTCATTAACAATGCATAATGTTTTTCAATGGAAAATAAATACCATATACTCTTTTATGTATTTTGGTACATAAAATGGGTTTGATAATGGATTTGTTATGTCAATATATTTAAATGATATATTTTGATTGAAATGTGGAAATTTTATCCTACCGTTATGTTTGTTTTATGTGTTACGAATATGTTATGGTTCTTGGGAATTGTTTACATATACTGGTGGCTCCGTGATAAACCTTGGGCGGGTTATCCCTAGGTAGCTCTCCAATGCATTGGGTAACCTGATGGAGGTAAATGTGATTTTTTCGCCTAAAAGATTTTGGGAATATACTATGATGGGTATTCTAATGTAACTCCCTATGTAGTTGTGATAGCTACAATGAAGGTATGTTATTTATGCCACAAGTTACCTTTTTTATATATCTTTTCTATGTGTTATTCATAAATCATATGATTTCATGAGGTAAGTTTAAAAACTAATGATTTGATGGACTATTCTTTTCTTTCATTGTTTTATAACACTTACTAGGATTTTTATGCTCATCCCACATTTTGAAATGTTTTTCAATGGACATAAATATTAATATGGTCAAGGATGTGATCAAGGGAAAGTCTTGCTGTCTATAACATGGAACTAGACATGAATCTTTTCTTCCAAAGTTTTTATTTGTATGAAAAAATGGAAATTGGGTAGAAGTGTATACTTTTTAATTTTTGAGATGAAATGTAATAGTTATGTCAAACTCTATAAAACTCTAAACGTGCAAAGATCTTCAATGTTAATTATTCATTAAATTATATAATATGTAATGTTTTGAGGCCGAGTCCTTATATATTTTTGTCCATAGAGAAAATGATGATGCACGTGTATGCCAAACAGGATCTGTCCCAAAATTGAAATTTTGGAAAAGTAGAAACCGCCATATCAAATCTAACCTGATTGAGAAAATGTGATGGTACGGAAACTACCATCATTTCCATGCACTATGTGGCTTTGTACAAGAAAATTCATGCCTATAAACCATGCGAGGTTGGGAGTTAGGTTCCATTCAGATGTAGATGGTAGAGAGGGGCTATTTCAAATGTGCCAGGTCCTTGGCCTTCAAGGTCTTGTAATGGGTGCTCTAAGCCTTCAAGACTTGTATGGGTCTTGTGCCTCCGGCCAACGGTTAATGTAAGGTTTCCCACTCAACCCTTAAAAGGGTTAAATGGGCTTATAGTTAAAGTAAGGATTACCAATAAACCATTAAGAAGGTGACTATCCAAAAGAAAATAAAAACAAAAGGCCTCCATGAATTGGTATTAGTATTTTTATTTTTTTCAATATTTTACAATCAAAATTGGAATACATGTTTATTTTCTATTCTTTAAGATTAGGTGGTTTATATATAAGGATTTTTGATTGTTGAATTAATTTTTTTAGTAGGATTGTGAGTTAGTGTTTATGTGAGGGAATTTATTGGGTTTATATATAATTAAACAAAAAAAATATATTTATATATTATATATTATTATATATTTTGATTTTTAATCGGAATATAACATATGGATTCATGACCAAATTTTCAATAAATTTATATAATCATTTTAATTCAATTAATTTTTTGGAATTTCTCCAATGATCTATCATTTTATTCCAATTTTGAATTTATATTTTAATTAGTGACATAGATCACACCTTGGTTTAATCATAGGCTATATTAGGTTCCCAAATCTGTGGCAACCATAGGAGATTCTAGAAAAAATAATTATAACATTATTTTTAAATAATATGTACTAGATTTATGATGTTTCATTTTATTTTATGACCTATATTTATTTGGATATATAATAATAATGTATAAGGATGTGGGATTGGGTTTCTGATGGATAACTCACATTTTTTTGATTCATGTGATCAATGGGATGTAAGGATTTACATTTAATGTTATTATACCATGGTTTTCTTCTCCTTTTGGGTGGTATTTATTTCTTGTGGATTTTTGTGATTTTGGGGAGTTATAATATGAGTTAAAACAACAATACATTATGATGATTAATGGTCTAAAAATCTATTTAGATATCCAGTTTCTAGGTCTAAATGACTTCGATTCATGCTTTAATGATTTGATCATGGTATAAAATATGATGTGTAATTATATTCATAAGCACAAGTAATCATTAAATTTGGTTTTTTGTGTGTATTTTTTGTCATTTTATTTGGCTTTTAATTATTAATAAGTTGTATTTTTCTGAATGAAAATTGATCTAGGAGCCAAAAAATAATAAAAGGACCCTATGATGAATGTTTCGTTATTAAAAATAAACATGGAGTAATGGACATTTGAAAAAGGGATTTATAATGATAAACTTATTCTAGTAAAAATGTTGAAATTTTGGAAGTGATATTTTATCGAAAATTAAAAATGACCTGATGAATAATATATAAATAATTCATTTTGTTAAATTAAAATATTAAATTTTACAATGACTTCATTGTGAGGTAATAGGAATAAAAAATAATAATTCACAATTTCAAATACTACTAAATAGTGAAAGACATTTATAAATTATTTTGTGGGATTTGTAAATAGTCATATCTTTTTTAAAATGATATTTATTGGAATGTTATTTTAAAGGAAATAGTTTTATTTATTGGACATTGTATTTGAAAAAAATTAAATATAAATTATTGAGGAGTTAAAATATTATTTCTGTCTATAAAATAATAAATGTCTTTTATGAAGAAAATGAATGGTTTTTAAGTGTCTCCTAATATGTGTTTTTAGATTTTTTTTGTGATTTTTACTATTTTTGTACTAATTTGAGTTAGGGATGTTAATATTTTTACTGCTACCTTTACTATGGAAAATATACTTTCGTAAAATTTCCGGTTCATTGTTGAGTCAAGGAGGCCATCTATTTTGAGTTTATAGTCGACTAGTTTTGAGTGTGATATTTTCCAAGTATTCATTCATAAATATACAACAAGTTCCTTCATCTTGAGATGCGTATTTTTATTGTCTTGAGTGGACAAAATTTATATGGAATTAGTTTAATTTAATTGGAATGTTATAATCCATGGTTGTTTTTCATGGGTTATTGTGATGGAAGTCGAAATTAATGACTTAGACACTAACTAGAGCTATTCCATTTATACTTTACTCATCATAATCATTGTCATATGATTTAGGTCCATGGTCACTCTCCCCAAATAATTCAATTGTGTTTGCATCTAATTTTTTGATTATGGGACATATATGACTTTTATTCGAATTACCTTCACATACATGGTCAAAAGAACATCGTTGAGTGGATGTATATTCCTTCTATAGAGATTTTATATTTATAGTTCATTTAATGGTGTGATTTATTTTCGGGTTCATTATAATTCATATTAATTTTGAGATTAAATAAAATTTTGGAAAAATATGAATTGAATTTTTTTTGATTGTTTTGCTTTAGAGTACCTTTGTATGAGATTTTGGGTCTTAGTTTATTATTACTTTAGAGGTCTTTTAACTGGTTCATCCCCCCATGCTGTTGGAATTTTTAAATGGTGGGGTTACACCCATCATTGTTCTCTATCCCTGACTATTTTCAATATATATATTTAGGTGTTAATGTGATTTGTAGAGGTATTTGTGTATAAAAAACAAAATTTTGATATTAGTTGACTTAATAGATCGTGTTATAGTTGGTTCATTTTTCTAGACATGATCTGTTATGTTGTCTTGTTATAATATAGTGGATTTCAATAGGATACAAATAGTTGTGGTCTAGAGAATTGACATGTCCCATCTATTTCATTCATAATTATTATTATCAATTATTTATTTTTATTATTTTTCATTACACTAGGGTCTCTTATTTTGGATTTTGTTTTCATAATTTAGAAAAATATATGTATATAGCTTAAGGCGCAAGTAACACACATGAATGGTTAAATTGTTTATTAACTATGTTGAGGTGTATACCAATTTAATTGACAATTTTTTGGTATTTGGAACATGGTTTTCATAAATGTAAATAAAAAATGTATTGGTTCCTTGAGTGTCTAGAGTGGGAAAAATATTTGGATAACTGTGAGGCCAAACCATGAAAAGTTGTGATAAAATTATAATCATTTTTTTACTAAACTACCCTCCTCTTTTTACTCTAATGTGATATCTCCACTACTGATTCTTTACATGATGCACTATGAACCTAAACATAACCCCCACATGTGACCCCTTTCATTTGAGAACACCCTCCTTCATTGCATTCATTATATATTTTATAGGGATCCTTCCTCGATTTTTAAAATCCTTTGATCATACTCTGTTGATTCATGGTCGGGTCTCCCATTACATGACACTTTAACTTTAGAACTATATATTTTTTGATTCAAAATTTAAAAAATTTATTATCAATGATATTATTTTTTGTTTTATTGAATTTATAAAGGAATATATATATTTTATTTTTTTCCAAAGGATTATTAAGAGTTTCATTATTTTAAATTTTGTAAAAAATATACTTTTACTTAATCATACACTCTAATGGATAATGAAATTTCCCAAATGTATCTTGAAGAGGTATTTTTAAATTAATAAACATATCATTGGTTTCCATATTTATTTATAAATGGATTATTTGGAAACTAATTATATGTTCGATTTTTAAAAATGGGATTTTCAAAAACAAAAGGATTTAACACATTTTTTAATGATAGATTTCATTCACTTGGAACCCATGTTTTAAATAATCTATGTAATCATTAATAAAAATTCCTATATACTGAAACATAATTAGTGTTTTACTTAAGAACATATTCATAGTATAATTATTGAGTATTTTTATTAAGATATGATTTATATATATATAAGAATAATAATGTAACGATAAAAGTATATTTGCGACATTAAATTTTTTACATGAGGTTTTTTGATATAAAATGGGTATTTCCTAGTGAAATATTTTATAATGGGTGAGTGTGTTTAATATATTGTCATTTGTATATCTGTTTGACTGTAGATTATAAACTCAACTAAATGTTTATTGATCATGTGAACCATTTTAATAATAGAAAATGAATACTAGGAAAACTACTTTTAGGAAATGTTCCACCCCATAGAAATAGAAATCTATGAAACACTACCTTAACAACATGATTGTATGGTTTTTGTTTCCTATAGGACATTGGATGGGGTCGTCCCTTTTGGATCGTGCCTGGAAATGGTTTTCTAGGATTTTATATCCAATTGAACAAGGATCCCAAGTCTTATTTATATTAGTTTTCTATGGTCACTCTAATGATTTCAATTTACATTTATTTTCTCATCTTTTACTATATTTGATATTGTATACCTACATGTTTCACTTTTTTTCCTGATCCCTATACATATTATCTACTATAACTTTATAATATTATATATTTTTTCTATCACAATTTTTATTCCATTCATTGTGAATGTGACATTGTTTTTCTTCTATTCATTAAAACTTGGAATGTTGAGTAATGGATTTTGGTATTGAATTGGGTTAATTAATTTTTTATCTCTTACCAATTATTTTTGGATTAAATTGGGTAGTAGTGGTTTTAAAATTAAATAGTCATCTAATATGGATATATTTTGCATTTCCAAAAAAAATATAGAAATATTACATCTCAATTATGTATTCAAAAAAATGGAAAATGGATATTTTGATTAATTTCTTAGAATATTTGATGGTGGGTGGTTAACCACTTGGAATTTTCATCCCCATGCATATAGTATATTTCAGTTTTATGTTATGTATTATCTTATGAACACTATTGGATAGTTTAATTTTGTAGGTTTGGATGGTTCCTCATCGACACGCTTGGATGTTAGTTGGTTATTTTATTTTGAATCGATTTCTTTATCACGTTGATCAAATTTGACACTCCTATTCCTTTTACATTAATTAATTTGTATTTCATTATATATATGGAGTTATGTATGTGTTAATAAATTTGGTTTTTCTATTTAAAAATGATTTAATAGTTACCTATGGGATTAAAGTTTGTACTATATCATGTTTTTGCTACTTCTATAATTTATTCTTTATTTTTCATACTAATTTAATATTGATCAATTTTTAGAAACATGGATATGATATGATAGAATTTAAGTAAATTAAAATAATTGTCTAATTTAATTTATTTGGATCAAATTGTTCCCATGGGTTCTTATTTGATGTATTTTGTTCTTGTTACTAAGTTTGGGTGATTGAGAATGCACCTTGGGTATGTCACTAGTTGGATCAGGATCCTAGATTAGGGATAGATGGACCTAGTTCCTAGAAAAGATAATCTAAAAGAGTATATAATTCCTTATGTTATATCTATTTTACATTAACATCCTTTATCATTATGTGTGATTCCTCTTGATAATGAATTTCACCACATGTTGAGTACTAGCTTGTCTGGTCATTTTGGATGGCATTTTTCATAAGAGTATAGCTATGTAAAATATAGAAAAGTTAAATTCTTTGAATTTTAATCTATCATATAATTAATCAAATAAATATTTTTAGATATTTAAATTATTTTATATAAAATGGTAATAAATTAAAAATTATATGTTTTTAATATGGAATTTTTATGTATTAATTAGAGATGTAGAATTTGGTATTTATTTTAAATGAATGAATAAATAAA
The DNA here is from genome assembly GCA_963277665.1 of Viscum album. NCBI lineage: Eukaryota > Viridiplantae > Streptophyta > Magnoliopsida > Santalales > Viscaceae > Viscum > Viscum album. The sequence continues at coordinate 1,802,747,922 of OY728164.1, forward strand.
TGAAGATTCTATTTAATAAGAAAATTAAAATATGAATATTATTATACTATTTAATTTATTTATAAATAATATAAAATATATTTACAAATATTTATTAACTTCATTATATGAAATAATTTTTTATTGTAATCATAATTATAAAATGTTTATAATAATAATTATTTATGAAAAGTTTCATCAATTATTTTCATGTATAAATATTAAAAATGTATTTTTATTTAGATGTTATTTGTTTCTTTATTAAAATATATATATATATATATGGTTTCTAAAATAATTTTTGTGCGTTTTTACATGTTAGATTTCATCTAGAAGATAGAATAACTGATTTTGTGCTATGTAAAATTTTATAAAATGAAATGTTTAATTTTCCATGATCTCTGGTTTTAATTGAATTTATTGTCATAAAATTAGTTTCTGGTATGATTTCGTGCATAATAGGTTTTGGAGATATCCTTAATGAATTATATATAGAGCAATGCATCTCTGAGGAGAGGGATATGGGGTGAAACTACTTATCATCCTAGAGACTTATGCATTTTTATGAAAGCAGAATGTGGTTAGAAAAATATCACCTTGGTATTAGTAATTTAGATATTATCACTCCCATATAACAATATGTCATTATTTTAAAATTTGATATAACTTATGAATATTATATATTCATATTTGTATGGATATGTTTTGGATTATATTTTTTGAGTGGGTAAAACATATTGTTCTTTGTGTAAAGAGTTACCCATCAATTTGGTTTGGAAAAAATTAATTTGATTGTTGGAAGATGTATTGTAAAAATAAACTAATAGAACAATGAAAAAAAGGATTAAAACCTATAATTATAAATATTATAGAGTATCAAATAAATATGAATTTAATATACATATAATATATATTAAATTGGAGTGTTTGTTAATGGAAATCCCCCCAAAAATACAATGTGTGGTATTATTTTCAATGTAGTACTTATTAAGACCTCAACCATCCAATTGAGTTGGATCATACCTTGAACGGTTAACCTTGATTATCTATTATAAATTTAGAATGTAATGGTTAATTATGGATAATCCAAGGGTTTATTTTTTCATAGAATTCATATTATTATGCATATTTTTAGTAAACTTATTAATGTTTTATTTGGGTGAAACTTCTATAAGAAACCCATATGAATGATATGAGAGGAATGGTATTGAGTTTTTCTATATGATGGATTAAGTTAAAATATTACCATATTATCTATCCAAGAATCAATTTTTTTTTGAATGTTATGATTTCTATCTTAAATAACTATTAGATGATAGGAACTCCTTATAGAACTCATTACTTTGTAAAATATGGATCATGTCACACTAATAGAATATGATGGAACACTAAAAGAGAATGAAGAATTATTTTTCAATTATAGTGGAATTAAATTTATAAAATATTCTTTTTGAAGGGATCTACAACTAAATACTCACCTAATATTATTTCTTTGTTTTTGATTATAAAATTAGTTATTGATATAATATTGATTCAATTAATAGGCATGAATTTTAAATTACTCAAAAACTAGTAACTAGGGATCATAATTGTTCTCAATAAGAATCATTCATATCCCATATATATACATTTTTTTGAATTAAATATCAGAAATTTTCAATTGGGGGAATTAGATACTGAGATTTATTAACTAATTTATGCAAAAAAACATAGACACTGAGAATTGATTCAATTGATGAAGGGTGAATATGAACTTTAATATAGAAATAATAAACGTTTTTTTGCATAAGATATCAAAAATTATGATATGGTTTTCCATGTGGATGAATATTAAAATTAGAAACCTATTATTATGATCATAAGGGATAATTTTCATATAATCCTATCGAGATTAATGTGCGCTTTGAATAAAATTATACATTCCATGATTATGAATTTCTTTCTCATAATGTTAGTTTGAGGAATATTGAATTAATTTGTGTTCTTGACCAAAATAATAGGTGGTTTTTTGGAGATGTATGTTGAGAAAATAAAACAAATATTTTTGGATAAAAAACTGAGTCACGTTAAACAAGAATGTCAAAGGTCATATAAGATTTTTTTGAAACCCAACATTTATATATTTATCATGTATAATAATAATGAATTTATGATCATAAGTGATGAACCCACATCATATTTTGAATTCATTGAGTGTTTTTATTTTGGAAAATAGTTAAAATCCATAGAATATATGATGTAATGTATTTACACTAATCCTATATAGAAAGTTTTGCATTCACCTGATGGAAGAAGACCCATATGTTACATGTGGTATTTTGAAAATAACCCTAATATGTATGGATGATCCACTATAGTTTATGGTCATATGTTGGTGAATGGGTGTAAATAAATTCATTATATTGACAATGGAAGAACCTTTTATCTAGTATTTTGACTAATCCCAAATAAATTATACTGAAAATAACATATCATTATGATTATGTGATATATAAGATGGATGTAAATACATATTTTCATATCAATGATTTACTCTAGGATGTTTGTATGATCAAACTGAAATTATGTTGAAATCCCAAATGATATTAATAATTTATTTAAGATGAATTTATCTATTTGTTGATTAAATTAGGAATCATAAAAATGTAATAAACATTTTTATAATGTAATAATAAGACTATATTCATTAATATCATGGAAATTATTATTTAGTTATGTGAATTAGTGGGAGGGAAATGGGGTTTTAATATTTCATTTAAATGTAATACTTATTAACATAATGAAAATCCCAACTCTTCATTCGTTGATGACTTGGAAACAAAAGTGCTTCATGATAAAAGAAATGGTTCATGTTTCTAACATACTAAATATTATGATCTGTTGAGATAGATCTAAGAGGATTATTGGAAATTATCATGGCATAATAATAGTAAAGTTTAATATGTTTTTTTGAAAGGAGAATTCCAAAAGGGGTATTTTTTAGTGGTTCAAGTAGCATATATTAAAAATATCCAGGATCCATTTATAGAGTTAACTTTGATTTATGTAATTCCTTATTCATCCTCTATAGGATAAATCATGTATTACATGTTGTGTGATCAACCAAAAATCACCTATTCTATTAGTCTAACATCATGATTCAAATACAATCCACATAAATGTCACCAGATTATGGATAAGAAAATACTTATGTAATAAAAAAGTATTAAGTATATGTTCATAATATTTGGAGGAGATGATGATCTCTTTAAAAGAGTTTACACAATTTATAGTTATAAAACCAACATTTATTATATAGACATTGAGTTTGGTTATGTGTTTTAAATAAAATGTGGATCTATTATTTACAATTGTTTCAAGGAACTCGCCATTCTGGACTCACCAATAGAGTTAGAGTACATCACTATTTTATATCTTTTGGAGGATGTTTTTTGGATACATAATTTCATCACTAGACATGGGTTAGTTCCTATAATAGAGGTAGTGATTATGATTTACTATGGGAACCATATATCCAATGTTTAGAAAAGGGAAACCCAATACCGCCAAAGGACAAAAAACATCATTTTAAAATACCATCCAACAAGATAGATTATTGAGATGGGAAATGTAATGTCCAATAATGTGTCTACTGAGAGGAGTTCAACATATAAATTATAAAATAAATAACAATAAAAGTTATGAGGGCCATGATATGTCTTAAGGTATATCATACATGGGAGATTGATTCCATGGTTGTAAAAGGCATCATAAAATTATAAAAAAAGAAATATTGTTTTGTTATTCATTCATTTGCATTGTGAATTTTCTTAACATGAATGGTAAAATGATAATATACCATAAATGTATATATGTTATAGTTTCCACCCACTCCTACATTTACAAAACACCAAAAAACACCGAATTCCTTGTATTTTAATACTCATCATATTTTAATGGCCTACATTACACTATGTCCTCATGATTTTTTTGTATAAAACATATAATTATTCCTATTACTTATTATTAAGTATTATGTTTTTGATTATATGTTAATACTATCTTGAATAGACTCATATACTCATTATAAAGGGTTATCTATGAGATATGAATATTGCATTCATGGTTTAATAATTAATTTTTTTTGTAGAGACAGACTCTCTAATTTATATCTCACCGAGTTTCATATGATCAATGATACAATTAGGGGTGAATAAATATTATAAATCCTTCATACAAAAGGATGGAGATATATATATCATGGTAACCTTCATATTTTGACAACCTACTTATGTAATATAACATATTTTATTATCTCATCAATTAGAAAGAGGAAATACATAAACATCCGTATTTTAGTGACATATGATGTATTAAACAACTTTATTATGGATAATGTGGTTAAATCATCTATAATATGATTGGCATGTGATGTATTCTTCAAATGGGTCAGTCTTTTTAAATAATTAAGAAAAGTTGTGATGAAATAGACTAGATAAATGTGTTCCATTTGTCATAGAAATTATATTTTATAGATAAATTTATTATATTGGAATAATTTTGATGTATCTGATGCATAATTTTGTGTGCATGTTCATATAGAGACATGAGTATGTTTTATATAGATAACACCAGACCACATAGTTATCTTGAATAACCATTATTTTTTTCTAGTGTTATATATTTACATACATCTTTGAAATAATGATTTTAAATTTTATTTCAATGATACTAAGGCCTATGAGTTCACATAATTAGGACATTGGATATGAATAAATTTTTTATCAAATCCATTTGTTCCCAATTGAGGAGGTCTCGAAGAAAATATATTCAAAAGGGATTTTTAATAAATTCATAATGATTTGGGAAATTTTTCATTACATATTTTTATGATTTTATTGATGTGGGGGATTATTTAATGTTCAATAAAATGGGAAAAACCACCTTGGTGGTGTACATTATGTCATTTTCTAACACTAGAATCAGTGTTATCATGCATACGACACATGTGGTTTCTATATAAATTTATATTTATTATTATTCATCTCCAGCGCATTTATAAATACACTAAATTAAAATAAATTATATTATAATTTAAATTAAATAAGATTTTCCTAATTGAAATATTAAATAAAAAATTATTTAGTTTTGAGGATTAACAATTTCATCAAAAATGACATTCATAATTGAAATTTCATATTGTAGCAAAAAAAATTCTGTTTTATCGTATCAAAACCTATATTTTAAAAAATATATATTATAATGTAACAAAAATAATTAGTAAATATATTTTTTATTTTATTTAAAATGAATAAAAATTTTCAAATTATTATATTAATGATACATATCACATTATTAAAACAACAAACACCTTACGTGTATGTTGTGGTGTGGTGAGATTTCCATGGGGTGGTTCAACATTCACGGTTTGGGAAAAGATCTTGATGAGCATGAACTCATCATATAAATTTTTTTGATCAGGATTTAATTGTTGTATCATAGCTTTGTATTGGCCAATGTAACCTCTTGGGGATGTAATCTCCCTTAAATTCCCTGATAAATGGGCTTCATTGTTTATTATCCAACTAGTCAAGGCCATCATTTCCATTGTCTCTATCCATTAGAATTATCCTAACCCTATATTTATACTAATAATATGGTCATTGTTAAACAGCTTTATTGTCAATGGTTATGATGGTTATTGTATTTTAAAATTCAATAGGATATAATATTTTCCAAAAAAACATAGATTTTCATGTATTTTTATAACAATGACAAGGTAATTAATTCAATTTAAAATGAAATATTTTATGTAAATGTCTAGGTCTATACAATATTACCCTATAATATATTTTTACCCTCATGATTTTCAATTCATATAATAATGTATGTTAAGGTAATTCTACTTCATCACCTCCCTATGTTTCCACGTTGATTATTCATACATATTGTATTTCCATAAGACATTGACATGTTGAATTATATCATATTATGTTGAACATTTTATCATTGATCTAAGATCATAAATGATTAATCCTCATATGAAATACCATTCTCCAATTGTTCCACCTTTGGATTTAAGACATGGGTGTATTTTGGTTTGTATGTCCTCTTGAGGGATACATGGAACACATGAATCACATTAGATAAGTGATGTGGGAGTGTAAGCCAACAGGGAACCTCTCTTATGTGGTCATGAATCTCACATGGACAAATAATCATGGACTATGAAATTACTTATTCACATATATCAATAATTTTTCCATAGATATATGTCTCGAAAACCATATCTCTATTATCAAACTCCTTGTCTGATCCAGAATTTCCAACCGAGCACTTCTATAGACTCTAATCTTCAATAATGTGATTCATAATTGTCAGGACATTTTCCACCGTTTACTTAACCATTTCAGGACCTATTTTTTATGTGCACTAAACACATCCTAGAATGAAGCCATTCTATGTGACCTACAATAATGGGATTTATAGGGACCCATTTTGAAGAGTGGTGGAAGATATTATTGAATGATAACTTAAATAAAGGGAGATATTGATCCCAACATACTTTAATGTGAATCAATAAATCACTCAACATTTCCTAGATTGTATGGGCAATACTCCCTGATTTTTTATTAGTCTGAGCATGATAAGGCGGGAGGAAGTTGAACTTAGTATTTATAAAATGCTGGAGGCTCTTCTAAAACGTGGAGGTAAATCTTGAATATTGATTAGATATAGTTGATATTGTTATTCTATGAAGCCCCAGAACTTCTATAACATATATCCTTGAATGGTGACTGAGTGATAACCCATCTCAAATTGAAATTAAGTGAGAAGTATTTGTATTTCTCTCTAACATAACCCATATTTCATTATTTACCCACGATGTCTTTTGAATAATGATGAAAAATCCTATGGTTATGGTTTCTCATTTCCATAAATTTATGTGTAAATGATTCATCAACACCTTTGAATTTTTATTTTTACCCATAAATATCTAACATATATGACTCCTTGATTTGTATTCTATGATATTCTTCTTGATATTGGCCTAACAATAGTGATCCATGTGACCTCAATACATCTTTATGGTCCATTTATGGATTGAAAAGGATGAGCTATGAGAATCATTCAAATTATCCTTTTTTAACTCAAAATTTAAAGGCACACATAGTCGTGGATGAAATATTAAAACTCATTGTTCATTAATTTTGATCATATAGGATTTATCTCATTGTGAACCTTCCATATTTTTATGAATTTCCTCACAACTTTTTTACAATAATATAATTCATTTTGAAGGGATGGTTGAGTAATAATTTGTGAAATGATTGATAATTTTCATTCCTTTAGGTTTCTCATGTCTGTCCTTTTCATGTCTAATATGACCTGGTCTCTCTCCATTCTCATAAATATAAATAATTCAATATCATTTATTTTTAATAGGGTTTACCAAATTATTTTCATTCTGAGAATTTTAGTGGATCGATTATTCATAATCCATTTTTATATCTAATCACATTCACTATAGCATATTCATCTCATTCTGTATGAATATATACTCACGACTATATAATTTTAATATATTTCACACATCATCCAAAAGAGATAATGACTCTAGATTATCAATCATAATATTAATTCAGCCATCTTGAAATCATGTGTTGGTTATTTTGGTATAGGAACATTATATTTCTATCATGGTTCATGATATCATGTATTCATTCTAAATCAATTCACATCAAATGACCTTCATTGAAGAATCACTGTATACCACTAACTGTTCCCTGCAAGTTGGTAGTTTAATTACACGTGTAGTAATAAACCCACATTTCATCTTCTTGATGATATATTCGTATCCATTAATCCACCTAAAATTTCTGAAGGCCTTCTTTTATTTATTTATATTTAGATAATATCTCTTTCAGGGAATGAGGGGGAACACTTACATTGCCCATATGATAAGATAATACATGTCCTATAGGTCATAGAAAAAATAAACTGACTATAACTACATGGAACTCCTCCTCCCTACCATCAACATCATGATGTCATTTCTCCACCTACACATGGATGTATGGGTATTCTTCCCGTTCAAGCATAATATGGTATTTATTTAAATTCCATACACTCTCTTCCTTCAAAATCCATTATCATCTTCTCTAGAGAATATGCCTCATATGAATCCTCATCTACAGTCTACTCATTATAGCGTCTGCCTGGTCCATTAATCACAAATTCAGGTGTCCCAAAATCATAGAGCTGGTCCGAAGGCCTTGATGTTTATTGAATTCCTTTATGTGACCCAAATTCCTTACTGGAATGAGTTATCAATTTTTATGGTTTGAAATTAATTAGAAATTTTTTTAAAAAAATATCATTAATGCCCAGATAATCCATGGAAACTATATAAGATTATCACTAATATCGGGATCAATCATATTCTAATATCTTAATTAACAAAAGGCAATAAAATATTTTTTTTACTTGTTCTACTAATGTTATTTATCCATGGGATATATTATAATTTATAATCAATCGATTAGTTTTCCAAGGAACTAAGGAAATATTCAGTAAACGTGTCTTTTTATTCCCTCCCAATGTCCATGTATTCTGGGATGATATTTTCCATGGCCTTAATCATTTTACATAGATAATATTACTTATAGAGAAATAATATAATTTCTTGTGAGGATAATAAAAATTAAGATTCATCATAATCATGTTAATTGAATAGAATTGAAGTTTGATTCACTATATAGAGGGTAAAATCCTTCACCCACCAATTTATATTGGATTTATTAATTGAAGGCATTTTTATAAACAGTATATCAATAAATTTGACTAAATTTTGAGTGAAAAGAATTATAAAATTGGCATTATGAAAAACATCAACATGTGAAAATTAATCATAGATGTTTTTTTCTAGTGTTATCAAATTGTTTTTTTGTTGGATCAATGTTTTTTAAAATCACACAATATATTATGATGTAAAATTAATATAATTACTAAATGATATAAAAAATCATTTATTAAAGGTTGTGTCTAATTTAGTAATCATGATCTTTACTTTCTTTATTCCCGTAGTTTGGATATTGTTGGTTCTTATAATTATTGTCAGACAATGGAATAGAGAATTGGCATAGATAATACCCAAAGTTTCTACATTTGTCACATTTAACTTTATATGGTACCATATATTGAAATTTTATTATGTTAGTTAGGTTATTCAATTTACCATTTTAATTTCTTACTTTATTCCCTACCTATGCAGTCATAAAAGATCTCCAAGTTCATTTGTGAAATTTCCCATGGCATTTCCCATGGTTATGTTTTCCACAATTTTTTTCGTGGATGAAATTTTTTCGTATTTACAGAATATGAAATATTATATTCACTACCATCAGACTTCGTGCTCTACTTCATTAAAATGTTGGGAAATTCAACTATGTGCCAGTTGTAAATTGTGATTTTTGATATCTAGTTTAGAATTATGAAATTTTTCGTACAAGAGCTCCCATCATGTTAGGAATATCATTTTGGTATTAGTGGAATTTCTCATCACATTGGTTGTTGAATAGTTTAACCAATTTCTATCCACTTTATTGAATAAATTCAATATTATTGAAGAGTAATTTTAACCATGTAAACACACAAACAGTTTTTACTGACATTACAGGGATAACATTATATAGGAAATGTATTCCTTCACTTGTGAATTTATAAGATTCAATCATTGTTATACATGGTGTATATCATAACATAAAATCATGTGGAACCTTTATTACCTTAATATTTTTTAATAATGTTATTGAAAATTTACGAAAGGATACACCCATGGAGTTTCAAACAAGGTGTGAAGAAGGGATTATTTTTGTGTACCCGGTGAAGATCAAGTCAAGATAAATTCACAAATTTTAATATTATTACCCCTATGTGCCTCTAGGAAAGTTCCACATCAACTTGTATTATCAAGTTGTGGATATATTTTCTTTCATATAACTTTCACTATATCTTAAAAAATTAATGGATGATTTCATACGATTAGTATTGTCACTAAGGAATTATCTTGAATATTTTAATCCTAATCCATGAAATAAATAGACTTTTGGTCAGTACAAAATATGGCATACCTTATTTTTATAACACATTAATTCGTGATTTATTACATAGAAATACACATAATACAACTGAATAGATCAATAATCAAACTTTATTTGGGTAATTAGGTAAATTAACTGACTTTTTAAAATAGTGGGGGTACGTCAACATTATTGGAAACCTCCTTAGAATTCCTATAATATTCCATCATTGTTAAAACTTCAAAGTATGTCATACAGACATGTATAAGTAAGGGGTGAGACATAAATAGCATTAAGGGAATAAATGAAGAATAAATTGAAAAATGTGTTACATGATACACAATAAAAAATTAAATGGGACATAAAACTTTTGAAAATCATAAACATGAATATTGAGTCATGATATAGAATGTTATCATAAAGGAAACATGGTAATGTAGAAATATTAATCATTAAATGAAAAACAAAGTTCAAGGTTCAATATAAAGGCAACATAAAATGGTTGAGAAGTTTTAAATTAGATTTGGTTCAAACTCTAATAGAATATATGATTTATTTTAAGACTAATACATTACCAAATGTATTAATGAACTATATAATTACGAGTTCACTCATCTCTTATGAATCATGTACATGGATAAGTGTTAAATATATATCATTCAATATATAATAATATTTCATCGTATATAATCCCATGATTATGGAATGTTAGTAAAAGACATGGATTCAACAAATAAAATATGTCAATGTAAAACGCATAGAATTTCATTGATTGTAAATTGTTATAGGTATACACATCATAGTCATTGGCATGGAAAATCATAGTGAAATTTCTAGATTATAACTATGGTACTAAAAATTTAATAAAATTCATTAATAATAGATAATGGGGTATCTAATAACAAGGATGTAAAAAAGTATGGTAATAGGGATATTTAATAACATAGTCCTACAATTAAATTTTGGATTCGAAAAAATTATTACAAGGAAGTTTTACTAATAAAAAAATGGCATAGAAAAATCACCGGATAATTTTTACAGCATAATGGGGGTACATAATGAATTATGCGGGGGATATATTATAGTCGAAGAGATATATAGTAAATTCTAAGTCACAATTAAATTAATTTAGATTTATGAGAACATAATCTAAAGTGAAAAATTGAAAAATTATGTCATTACACAGTGGAGGTTCTTGAATAATGAGGAGAAAGAGAGGATCCCTTGTGCAATTTTGGCATAGTAATGAAATATATAAATGAAATAATAAGAGGTGGAAATGATATATAATTTTAATGGAATAAATTTTAATTTAATGTAATATGTATAAATTTATTAAAACAAAACAAATTGTGATTCAATCATATAATTACATTGAAGGTGATTGAGAGGAAAATAAGAGAGAGAAATCCCATACCTTGAAATCGTGATACAAAATTATTGGGAGGTGATTCATAAGATATTGGAAAAACCATGGGGTAATATACATTTTTATTGGAATATTAAGGACATTACCCATGTTTTTTGAGTGGAGATTAATGGGATCTTGGTTGGTCTTATACATGAAGATTGATGGGGGTTCTTTATTATTTTTCACACTTAGGATTTGAAAACTATATAATAAAGAAATAAAAAAACAGACAAACCTTACCATTAGGTTTCCATTGGTTTATTCAAAAATGGATTTGTTTTATTTATTTTATAATTCCATGGGCCTAACCCATAAAAATAGTGACCTTGGAGACGTGTAAGTGAGTCATGATTACAAAATATTAATTATAAAATATTTAAATATGATAATGGTTTTGGTCGATTAAGAAAGGATTTATAAAATTAATGAAAATAACATTAATAAATAAATATATTTAAATGGAAAAATTATATTAGAGCATGAAAACCCTTTTATAATTTATAAAATCCCTTTTTGGATTTTATAATGTCATAGTACATTCTATATTTATTACCATTTTTAATTTTTTCCATAAAAATAGACAATATTAAAAAATTATGAAAAAATTTCCAAAGTGGATATTTTTTAAATTATGATTAGAAATTTATTTTTCATTTAAAAAAATCATAAAAATATGATATTTTTCATATTAAAAAATTAGAGTTATTGAGAAATGTGGTTTTTTTAGAACAAAATCATTTGAACATTTATAAAAATTTCATTGTACTTTATAAAAATTATAATATAATTTTTATTTGATAAGAACTAAAATATATTATTAAATTAGTAAAATATAATTGAATTTAAAAATTAGTTAATTTCCTAGAATGGAATTTATTAATTTATGTTGCATATCAGACACAAAAAATTCATTATTATCATAACAAAATCAAATTTTTATAAAAACAATTATAAAAAAAGTAAATATAATTATTATTTAATATAATATACAGTATAAATATTCTTATTATTATGGTTTTGATATATTAATTTTTTTAAACCATAAAACACTTTACATGGAATGTGTGCATATTTGATATTTTTATGGTGTGGTTCTGCGTATATGGTTTCGGAGTAGATCTCGATGAAAATGAACTTCTCCCATACACGATATTTCTTATCCTTGATTTTTTGGATCTCAGATAGTTCTTAGCCAATGAAAAATCAATGTACTTCTATAGCCAATAGAAGATCTAATAAAATGGATTCATATGGTGTTCCCCAACTAGTCTAGGCCATCAATTCCTTTTTCTGTTTTAATTGTATTTATCATAACCCTATATTTATACTAATCATATGATCAATATTTTATGACATTTCTATCAATGGATGTGATTATTAGTTGTATTTTATATTAAATACTATATAATATCCCCATGTAATAAACTTTTCTATGAGTTTTAAAACGTATTAGGAATCATAATTCAATTTAAATGGAAATTTAATCTATAAAATGTTTGGTTCTTACTCATACATTTTCAATGATCATATGATTAAAAACAAAACCCCATCAGCTATCACACTATATGTCCTCTAAATATTCTTGTAACATCTTGGTACATCATTATTAGATGGATAAATAGGATTAATATTTATCATCTAACAGATCCTTCTATATATTCATCATTTATCTCACACAGTACCGGTTCCAAACAGAAGGTGTCCTTTATTATCGTTGTTAAATTCACAATTAATATGACTTTTAGTTTTTTTTACGTTAATTTGATTCTCTATATTTTCCCTTTAAACACATTTATTATTATTCATTCTACAGAATCATGGAAAATGTTAATTATTGGGTGAATTCATTTGAATAAAAAAAATAAAAGGAATAAAGAGAAATGATATGTTTTTTAAACTTATTCATACAATTATCCAAATCCCCTATTCGAAATCCATATCCTACAAATTATTTATATATTATTTTATGTTTAATTATTTCATGTATTTATAAAATAATTAATAAATTAATATTAAAGAATATGAAAAACCAATATAGATATTGATTTTGTTTTTATATAATATTAAAATAAAAATATATTTGCTTTATAGAGGTTTGATGAATAAAAAAAAATACATTTTGGAAGATTATAAAATACTGAAAATTTTACATCAATGGAAAATTATATTAATAAAAACATTTAAATAAGAAATATCTTTTATAATGTATAACATAGTTTATTTTAGTAGACTAGTCATATTAGAAAATAGTTTCAATAATGTGTAGATATTCTTTAAGCTCATGTTATTATTTGTACGAGATCAATATTAGTATACATATTCACTAGTTTTATATGTCTCATTCCTTAACATATTTATAAAACCCTAATAACATTTTCCATGTCAAGATGCATGATGGTTACATATGTTTATCAACAATTTACATCCTAATTTTCCAAAAAATACTGGTTTTTTGTTCCAAATAAAAGTTCACTCTCTATTTTCCATATATTGTAAAGTGGAAGAGATCTAATACCAAAACTCAGAAATATCAATATATGGGGCTAATTATTTACATTAAAAATGTTATTTCTTAATTTTTTTTCACTTGGTCACTCTAACCCTGCTGATATTATCTAATGATCTCTACTAATAACACATTTCATTGATAATTTATGATGAAAAATTATGTCTCTAACAAAAAACACATTGATTATATTTACATGGTTTTCCGTCATCTTTTCCATCATATATATATTATCTTTTAGTTTTTTAGTGTGGTAATATTGTCCCCCTATGATTCGTATTTGACAGTTGATACTTTGATATAGTGTCTATCCACTTGTTAGATTTGTGTTATCATATTTGGAAAATTCAGTGAATTTAAAAACTATATTGAACAATTGATGCATCATCCATCCAAAAAAATAGAATTTAATTATATATAAATTTTATTGCTGTTATATTTTTTGATAAAATGATAAATAATTTCATTCCATTTTTAACCATTTAATAAAAACCAAATTAATGATTTAATTACATTTTAATAATTATAATTACAAAAAATCATGACGTGATATCCATACCAATGAAAATCTAAAACAATAGATTACAATACTCGATATGATATTCCATGGTCATTATCATATATTTATACATGTTTAGTTTTTTCATTGACTCCATCTATTTTTCTAATAACATAATATCTAATCTAAATAGAAAATACTCATAAATTATCATAAAACATCCACAGGCATGGAAAACCATATGTATATCTATTTAATTCATGAATATTGTCCCACTATTTATTTATCCATATACAATAAAAGAATTTAGTTATTAAAAAAATTACGATTTTTGTATTTTATGAAGGATAATAATGCATTAATAATAAAATTATACTATTGAAACATAATGAAAAAATGATATATTATGTTATCATCATTCTACTGAGACTCATCTTTTTACTAAAAATTATCATTATGAGGATCATTTCATTTTGTAACAACATCATAAACATAATATTATTATAAATTAACCAATATATTTTTATCAATATTTTTTACATACAGTTATTTGGATCATAAAAATACCTGAATCATATTAGTGGTTAATGAAATATATGAAACTAGAATTTCAAAAAGTTCATCATTCTATTCTAAATTGGTTAGTTTATAAACCTGAAAAATCACAAGATGAATTTATATAAAATATATTTTTGCATAACTTATGAGATAATTTCTTATTAAAAGATAATTCATGAGGTAGTAATATAAGAATGTATATTCCAAGAAGAAAATATAATTTAGAATCTTGTGTTATTAATTAATAACATAAATATTAAACAATACTTATATAAATAAAAAAATTCATTCACATTAAATATTAAGGACACTCTTTCCCTCTTAACCAAATATAGATACGTCACACATATTCCTCATATTTTAATATTTATTCCCTTTTAATTCATTGATCCATCTTCTATAACATTTTTTCATTATTACATGTTTATGTTCCTTCTTCTTATTTTTTGTTTTCACCTTCAGAGTCTCTCAACATTTATTAATATTTGTACTGGTATCCTTATAAATTGATGGTTTATATTCTAACTATTTAGTACTATTACCTTTCTTCACTTATCATTCATTTTGATATTGAACAAAATTATTTTCATTTGATCTACCCAACCACTCAAAATCTTCATTTTGTTCATTTATTAATTTAAATCTAATAAAATTTTGTAAATATAGAAAAATTAAGAATCCATTATTCCACAATGATTTCACATGTGGACTATTATTCATTCATGTTGCACGATATAAAATAATAAAATTAGTAATATATGAAAATTTATTTCATTAAATGATATAATATTCTAATGGTTTATTCCAACTTAAAAGAAATTTTATTCTGGGTGTTTTCTATGTTTGTCTCGTTATGGTGTCTAATTTAACTCAAAATATCGCGAGATTAATGATTCATGGACATGAAATTATATGGTTTTTTCATAGCTTCATTATTTTCTATTTTAAAATAATTCCTAGTAATGATGGTATTTAGAACATATATATTCTCATTTTATAATATCGTTATCATGATCCATTGATTTTCTTCATGATTTTTTTACATTGATGAATATGATAATATAATCAATAAAGAACCCCAAAAATTTATCAAGGCTTTCTCTAAAGATTGTAATCATCACCTCAATTAAAATAAAGGGGTATTTATGAATAATAAAATTATTATTCTTTCAAGGAGTAAAAATATTATATAGAATGGTTTATTTTGATTGTCTTCCCTAGAAGAATTTAATTGATGATATACATGATTAAAATACTCTTCTATGAATTATTGATATCCATGAAGCAGATTGATCGTGTCATTATTTCAGGGTTATGGATACTTTTACTCTATAGTGGACCTATTTATATATTTTATTCTATAAAAATACACAGTTACCTTTAATTATTCCAGAATATGAGAAATGGTGCCCTAATGGTGATCTACTGGGAAATATAAACATATTGTGAAAATTATTTTGACATTTTTTGTAAATTAATGTATTTATTATATAGTTTTTTCAATTAGAGATCTTATATGTTGGTGTTGTATCGAGTATATCTTATATAGTGAACATTACATCATGAATTTTGGGAATATTATAAAACTATGTTATAAAAATATGATGATATTCCCTAAAAATAACCAAGTATTCCTCGTTAAAGCATTCTTATGCCTATGAAATTTGATCAATACGTTATTAGTTATTTCATATGAACCCCTAAACATATGAATGGGTTGTTAAATAAGATTAATAAACCTCATTGGTTTTATTTATGTTTATTTTCTTTTATTTTGTGTTGACACAATATTTCCTTATATTTATATTGGATATGTAATCTTTGCATGTAAACCGAAACGATGATTAGTATTTCATTAAATTTCATAAAAAATGAATTTTTACATTTAATCAATAATTAATTCCACATGTTTAAATCTAGGAAGATTTAAACAGTTGAAATGCACTAATATAACCATTAGGTGTTTTTACAGATGTCTCAAATTAATATATTCTAGGATGATATGTAATATTTCTAAAAAAATCATGACATAAAGAGATTTATTGAAAGAGTATAAAATATGTATTTTTACCAATATTTATTTAATAGTAAGTATACCCCTTACCAGTTCATTTTTTACCACCTAAATTATTGTAATGGTATCATACCATTGATTATAGATGAAAATTTGTAGTTATTGGAATCAATTATCCTTGATGACAATTATTTTGGTGCACTAGCTTGCACAGTTCCCATGTTCATTGAGGTTGATGCAATGGACAATGGTTAGTGCACTGAGTGGAGCTATCACTCCATTATATTTATTGGAATTTTCACGTCCATTATATTATTTTTTCTTTGTTTCCCACATATTATAAACAAATATTTCTCATTAAGTCCCTTAATCATATTCCTTAGGTGATTTATTCCATAGTTTTATCATATAGGTTATTTTATTTTATTATTTCAACATACATTGTCAATAGATAATTGAATATGAAATTACATGTATATTTTTTATATATTTACATGAGACTATTCTATTTACTATCTATAATATTTTATATTATATAGAACTATTTTTTCATATATCTTAAAAGTTTGAAAAGATATAGAATTATAGTCATCTGATTTTTTTTTTAAAAATGAATTCATAATTTTTTCATTGATAATAATAAAACTTGAGACATACTCAATAAGACTTGTGAGATTCACCTAATATATAGTAATATATTTATTCAAATTTTTTTATCTCATTAAATTCAATATCTATATTGGTATGAATAGATTCAATAAAGTACTCGTTTTTAGATATTTTGATAATAAATTACCACTCAATTGATTCATCATAAAATATAAAATTTATATTCAAGTCAACTTATAACATTTAACATATTATCAATATAAATAGTTATTGGATATTGTATAATTCTATTTATCCAAAAAGTTGATCAAAATCAATATATTTTCTATTTATTTTAACCATTGATCCTTAATTTGTAGATTATGAGATCTAATAAATTATGGTGTTCATTGTTTCATGATGAAATATGTGTATAATTTATTATTCATTGGTTATTGTGTAAATTATAAATTCATCATGTTAATTTCCAATACCTAAGAAATGAAGTTAATATCTACCATTAGATTGTTCACTCTATCTCCAAGAAGATTAGGATTGTTATTTGGGAAATAATTACATTCAAGATTACATGGGTTCTCTGAATAGTTTCTCGTTATTCCCTTGTTTTTCTAAAATAGAAATGATAATACATAAAAAGTTACTAATACACGGATAAATAAATATAAATATTATTATTACAAATTTTAAGTCGTATCTTATGAAATCCATTATGAATTACAATTTTTTCTATTCCAATATATCCTGATTATCATATTTATTATTACATATATAGATACTAGTTATGAAAAATCCAAATATCATTTAAATAATTACAAATTTGATTTTAGGGTAATTTAACATTATATTACAAGGAAATAATTGATTGGTTCAGCGCCTTTTAATATTATGTATGTATCCTTTGAATAAACATATAAAATTATACATTATTAAAATCCTATAGCACAATTTTCTAATTGGATGTCATTATATCCTTCATACTCTGATTATCTAGAGTGATAAATCAATGAAATGTTGAGTAAAAATCCATGAAATAGGTGGGATAGAAAATAAAATATGATATAGATCATCAGGAGTATTTTATGGAGAATAAGATTATCATGTATATATAGAATGATATCATATGAGAATAACATTTCATACATTATTATGCACACTAGAAAATCCATGTCCCTTATATTATTTTTTTTTCATTTTCCCTTATATTCTGTTTTTCATTGTTTTCCATCTATATTTCATTATGTTTGTCTATAATATTGTTGAGGAAGATAACTATATTATATAAACATATTAGTATTTCACGAGGTTCAAATAATTAATAAATCATTGGAATGATGTATAACAACCATCCTTGCAATCATGTCATTATATTAATTAAGTAATACATTTTATCAATAAATTAATTAATACAATATACAAACAGAAAAATAATTATTATAATGAAATAAAATTATTACATAAAAATGGGTTTCATACATCTTAAAAATTCATCAATTTTGATGTAATCACTCGTAAAAGAGGTAAGTAATCCCAATGGTGACATTAAATGGATTTAAATATCTATAAATATAGAAATTTTTATTTACCATCACATTTCAGTTATATTTCATTGATATTGTAAAAATTCCTAATGGTATTATACTATAGAGAATTCAAGAGAATATTTCAATTGAATTTATCTCATTAATTTCATCCCATAATACATGATAATACATTGATAGAATAAATAATGGGGGAATATATAAATCCAAGAATAAATTTCAATGAAAACTGAGATGTGGAATAGAAATATTAACAATGCTTCTAAATGAAGATAATGAAAAATAGTTATTTTTAATGACAATGGGTTGAAGATTAGTATATTTTCATAATAAAAATATGAAACACATTAAGTAGATATAAATTTAAAAGGATAGGTGAAATAAAGTAATTGACATAGAAATAGATAAATTAAAATTAATATCTATTGAGTATTTGAGTGATTAAGGGGTATACAGATTTAAGAATTCCTTTGAAAGGTAAATTGATATTTTCATAGTATCGGGTTAATCTCAATAGATATGTGGTCATTATAATATTGATCTATAAACAAATTGTTAATAAAAATATAAAGAAAACAATTCTATAATATAGTTTTTTGTTTATATAACCATCATATTGGAGTAAAAATATAATGTCTTTCAAGATATAATTCTTCCATCAGTAAGATGGTTTTATTATCTTCTATTAATTAATAAAATTATATTTTATATTTTCTAGTCTTAGTGTATGTGAGATTAAATGTATACGAATAATGTTTTTATGAGATAAAGTATATCACAATCTATAGGTATCAATTTCATAATTATTTGGAAGATTTAGTGGAGAATAGACAATCCTAAATGGAAGCCATGTCAAAGTAAAATAAGATTATATTGTGATGAGGTTAATCAGAGGAGAATGATACTAAAACATAATGTTTATACAATAATATATAACTATTAAGCTATAACATGTTTTCATGTATTGTTGATGGGAATATACTACATTATAATTGATGGAACTGTGATTATCCAACCCTTGTTGAACTAATTTGTCACCCAATAAAGATAACCAGAAGGCCTCAAGCATGTCGTAAAACACACCAGGGGTTGATAAATAGATGTGAGGATCTCAAAGATGATGTAGGGAGACTATAACCTCATATATGAGTGAAATAATGGTGGAATTAAAAGAAAAAATAGCATTAATTACCTTTACATTATGCACTATAAATAAATGAAACATTTGAATATTGTATTAACTGAAAGGCAGTATACAATCACACAGTCATACATTATACAAAATTTTATCTCCCACCTAGATGAGTAAATAAAATTAGAATATATAAACTAAAATAAAATAAAAAAGGATCTACTTTCATCTGAAATATATTCCTCAATGATGGAACCCAACAATTATTAGACTTCCTCATCTAGTTTCTCCAACTCCATGTCAACAGTCCTGCTCAAAAAAAGACATGATAGGAATCATCCCTTTACACTATAGATAATTTAATCAACATACAAGAATATAAGTAATCCTACATTAACACAAATGATTCCTTATATGTGGTGATAAATAAATCTATGTTAGTCACCCATAATGGTTTAATTATAATTTATTATCATATAAACATGTGTAAACAAGTAATATACCTGACCAATTTTAATAACAACAGACACGAAATTAGGAAACAAAAAAATAACATAAATGAATCTAAATTTATAATGATCAATCAAATATAAAAAAACCATGATATTTTAATGCTATAATTATAAGAAAAAAGGGAATAATAGACCACATCACATAGTGAATTTTTTCCATATCGTAAATAAGATCTTAGATTTCCAAAACTAATAGGAACGGATTAAGAACCATAGATTTTCACGAATGGATATCAATGATAATTATACACACAAATAATAATCTCTATGTAATCAATGGCTTGATCTAAACTATTGATAAGAAATATATTCATCCCAAATAGAAAAAATCCCTAGCCTAGTTGTCTAATAGAAAAAACAGGGCTACATAACCGTCATGTGGATCATAATCAATCCCATCCATTTCTAAAACATAAAAGACCACAGAAAATAAACCCATATTTAGAGAATACTTCTTACTATATGGGGTTCAATCATCTTGATCATCCATTTATTCCTCAGAAAATCCTGGAACAGTAAAATAGGGGAGTGTATCAGATATATCGCATAAAAATACAAAACCAAAATACAGACTTAAGGTATCCATTCACATCTGGTATATGAGAATGAATAAAATCTAACATTCCAATAATAATATATAGTAACATGGTTCAATCAAGCACCCAATCCTGACACATCAAACACAACCACTATGTCCTTACCACTGATCTCTATATTCTAATGTAATAACTGAATCGACCAAACATGCAACCAAACACAAAACTTGTATGTGATAAATATGAAACGGAATACCCATAAGGTCTACCATGATCATGTACATCTCAAACCACAATAAATTCCAATAGCATGAACCTCATTCATAAACTCGGGTACCCAACACATCAAAACCCATCACATTTCCCAATAGAGAATCCTCCTGAATAATTAGTTTTACCAGAGATTTAGAAAAAGTGCTAAATATAGGGGTTATAAAAATGTTACAACTAGGTAGGGCATGAACACATCATTAACAAAAATGATAAATGTATGATTACAACAAAAGTATCTCATCTGGAATAAATTAAGCATTAAAATAACATTGGGTCATTATCGATTTCTATTTTTTAATGCAATCATGTATTTCACATGGCTATTGATTATTTTTTAAAGAAACGGATTTGAAATCCATCTAGATCAACAACATTCCCATCATGTTTGTGTATGTAAATATATTTTTGTTTTATAACTTCTATAATGGAAAATTGGAGAGGCTATAGGCATATTTCAGACATCATTTTCACCTTTCCATCGATCCAAGATGAAGAACATGTATTATTGTTCTTAGATTTCTTTTTTTTTCAATATGGAATTGTGATCAAAGTGATTGGGTCTCTCAAATTTGAGTTAATTAATAATTAATTGACATTGTTTTCAATTTTCTAATATTGGATGGATTAATGTCCAAGAAATTTCCCTTTGGAATCTGTGTAACTTAAACCCTATAAATAATCTCTTAATTGAATAAATTTCATTGTAACAATATCATATATGTAAAATATAGTTAACTACATACTTATAATATCATATATATATATATATATAATGTGATAAATATGAGTCATTTACTTATCTCGCTGCTCCAATTAAATACATAACGAACAATGAATAATAATCTTCATTCAAAAAATAAATATATTTTATTAAATTAATCACATGTGAATATAGTCAGTAAATAAATTAAATATCCATTATTATACACTTAAAAATTATTGAGTCCACTAAAATATTGAATTTATTTAAATCTCTATCATATCATGAATCCCTTGGTGTGTCCCAGCATGTCATAAACTCAAATATACGTAGAATAGTCAATACTATTGAATATGTTATTTGTGTGAGCCTATAGGTCCCTTTTTAATAGAAACGATTACTACCCACATACCAGGAGGGGATTCAAGTCCCCCATCAAGGCACTTATGTAAAAATGTATATTCAAATAAATACGAATATATCATATAAGCATACAAAATTTAATATAATATATTTATCATATAATATCTCATTATGCATGATGGAAAACTTGTGTCACAATTATAAACTAATTTATTTGTTATTAATCATTCTTGATATAAATACAATCTATTACCATTGTTATATATTTATTAATGGAATTAAAATCCATGCCAAATGGTTTAGGATATCAGTTCCATTATGAAATGATGAATCCAGTCTTGATCATTCAACCAATGTCATTCCACAAATGACGAAACCAATGCATCTTATTTTACCATAACATAAATTTCATGGTTTTAATATAGTATCAATGCTTTAAATGAAATGTATTATAAATATAATGATATAAATTTATTAAATCCATAAAAATACTCATATATATGAACAATGAAATAAACTTATAACGTGTGGGGTTATTATTAGAGGTCCATCCCATAGGATCTAAAAAACACGAGATCACCAACTGTGAACATAATGAGATGATATATTCATGCCTCTAAAACCCAACACACATGTCTAGTCATAATATTTTTTTAAGAATATATGAAATATATTTAATAAAATTACCGTGATAACTGAAGGTAATAATTATAGTTGGGTACTGTTATTTCCTTTTTACATGACATGTAATCTACAGAAAACATTATTGATAGATTAAATAAATTTTTAGTGTTATTATCTTGATAATAGATATCAATCATATATATATATATGTATATGTTTTATTATAATTAATGTTCATATATCGTTTAGGTCTAGGACATTCTCTCAAGGAAATACAACTCAAAATAGTTTCAATTACTGAAAACTCTCTACCCACTAGATCTTACATGAGATTCATGATTATAATGATTTATAGACTTATTTAGTTTTTATAATGTGCCATCCTATAAGAAAACTCCCCTATAATTTATTTCACCAATATATATAAAATACATCAATATATAAAACATCCAAAGAATTTTTTTTCTATGGGGTGACATGGGATCGTTATCAAGTTCAATTGTAGTAGTAAAAAAACATTAAATTATAATAGAGTTCATATTATTTGAAAAAATAACAACATCCAAGAAATATTTTTAATTAAAATTATAACTTTTTATATATTAGAAGTTAATATATATTCATATTATGTTGTAGAATCAGTTACCATGTTTTCTATGACTATCACCAACTCGTTGAACCACCATTAATGAAAAAACATTGTTTGACTATGATTTCGAATCATCAGTTCCAGTCTAAAAACTGTATTCATTGTATCCCCTCGCTATTATTTCATCATCTCCCCCATTAAATAAGAACACATTATATTTATATCTAAATTACATCTTTATAGAATTTACTGCTACATAATGAATATCTCTATGATTATCTTGACATAATCCTACAACACAAAGATCAATGGATACATCACATATAGTATATATAATAACATACATGATAAATCCATCAATGAAATTACATGGGATTATACTCATCCTATAGATATATTTATATGTGCATAGACACATTTTATTTGAGGGATTGGTAATGTTTTTCATTAGAAACAATCTTCTCATTCATTGACCCATATTATACAATTTGAGTACCTCATCAATATATGTAAAATGTAATATCCCAAGAGTAATTTGAAATCTATCTCAATATATATATATATATATCTCTATAATATAGGCTACTTCTCCAAATTCATTTATGGAGTAGAATTCATGTAATAATGTATTAATTGACCGTAATACGTGAACATAATTTCTCATAATGAATATGTTATCAACATATATTACTGATAAAAATATGGAATTACAACTAACATTATTTTAGAAACATGACTCAATTTCATTATTGATGAATCAAAATTCACTAAATTCATTATCAAATTAAACATTAATTTATTGTGAATCCTTCATCAATCAATAAATGAATATCTTCATTATTTACCTTTTCATAGAACTCTTTGACTTCATAAAACCATTGGTTTGATTCGTATGCATATATTCAACCAACTTCCCTTTTTGAAAGATATTTTATACATTAATGTAAATAATTTAATATTATTGGATGTTTTATATTTATTTTAATATTATGGTGGATTTTAGCACAATAAATAGTGTAAAATTATCTTCATCATCCATGTCAAGATGTTTCATGAAACCCTTCAGACTGATAAATTATTTTAATGAATTTATATTAGCATTCATGTGTAGTTTTCTATGGAATACCAACTTACGTCATATAGTTTATACATCAATAATATTGTAAACTAATATCCACAATTGATTATGATACATGGAATCCATTACAAATGTATGGATTCATGCATTTGACCATATCCTTTCTGTTTATAACCTCATTGTGTGTAATAGTTTCAAAATTTTCCTTCTATAATATGTAACATAAATCCAAGAGAGAAAATATATATCTCTTATATTATTGAACCTATATTGTATAATTACATAATAATAAAATCTAGAGAATATATACATCAATCATTGTCTCGTATGGTTATTACTAATATACCAACTCTTGTGCATCTGGATAATCAACTTCATTGAGTTTTTATTTTCCCCACTCTTTCAAATAGATATTTATCCCATTCTAGAAATTTTGTATTAAATTAATAAATTTCTTTCTTTATGAAGTAATATATATGTAATATCTTTTTATATTATAATTTTATGTAAAGAATCACTTAGTGATTATGGATTCTAGATTTTCATTTGGTATTGTTTGAAAAAATCCTCACATCATCACACACATATATGAGAAAAAGTGTGTTTATTACAATACCATATATCATATGAAGCCATATCTTCCACATCAGTCTATATTCAATATAGTGTATATGGCATAGATTTATTTTGATATCCTAAAATTTATAATGGTATAGATTCCTGAATCTTCATTGATCTAATAATATCTGTAAAGGTATTATTCCTACATTCACTATCACAATTATTCAGATCATTATAATGAGGAGTGACTTCTTAGATTATCCCGCACTATTTGAAGATATTAGTGATTGTCTGGTTAATATATTTCTAGACATATTCTGAGATGATGTTTGAAATAATTTTATCAAGATAATTCAACAATTCATTTTTTTATTCTAAATACCTCTAATAGGAATATTATTTATGCAACATTAATTAGATTTTATTATACCTAATAAATCCCATGGTAAATGTAATGAAGTAAGAAAACAAAACACATGACTATATGAAAAATCCACCATATATATTGGTGTATATAAAATAAAATAGGTCTATGCATCTTAAACACATCCCAATAAATGGTTATTTAGTCTGTTTACCTTCTAATCAACCATGACATACATCCTTGTGTTTTAACTCAATAGATTCTAGACACTATTTTAATATAAAATTCTCAAATAATTATTTTTTATATGAATAATAGTAAAGGACTGTTAGATTTTAGGATATGTTTCATTGAGACTATATTTTTCCGTGATTCCCCAAAAAAGGATTTTCTTGATGATGTATATACAATCCAATAATATGATGTTTTATACCGTAACAAATCTTATACATACTAATGTGAAAAATTTTATTTCCAATCATGATATATTAATATATTATGTCTATTAATGTCATTGATATTATGTTTCTACTAATTGAAGGTAAATAAAAAAATCATTTAAAACATGAATCAAATCATGTATAATGGTGAGATAGAAATCGCATACTACTAATGATTCAAGTCATGCTCTTTTTGTTTCTCAATGGACTATGACATCATTATATTTTTTTTAAATCTATATGGTTCCAATATTAGAAAAAAAAATTTCCCACATTCTATATATAATACAACCATTTAGAAAAAATATATTTCATGTAATGATATATATACATAATGTAGAAACATTTATATTTTTTCCCAGCGTTTTCATTCCATTTCCATGGGTAATTATTTCAGTATTGAAAAAATATATCCCAATGATGATTTCTCCACCTATAAATCATGGTATTCATGGAAGGGTTATCGTTACTTCCTTTGTCTTACATGCTCCATTAGACAAATTTTCTAATCCCTTAATCCTTTTTCTCACAAAATATAGGAATGTATTTTTGTATTCTTTATATCCATACAAACATGTCAAGAAAATAAATTAGATCTATGAGAACCAATTTCATATTATAATTGAAAAAAATAGAATATTGTTATTAATGAGTAAAAAATATATCATTCATAATATATTGGTTCAAATTTAACCCATGGGAGTCTAGTTTGTAATTTACTATATAATTATGTACAAATAGGGGTCCTCCTTACTCCCTCAAGTGATATTTAATATATATAGTTCACTGAATATCGTATCAAATTCATAATGGAATATTCTCTTTCTAATTCTATTATATTTGAGAAATCATTTTATATCCATCTTAATCCACATGAAATTTCTAAGCTAAGTAGATAAAGTTGAAAAAACTATTTATGTTTCAACTAGAGAATATAATAAATTCCTTTTGTAATTATATTTTATAAAATTCCATAACCCCTAAGGAGGATTAGTATGTTGTTTGGTTTCCATCACAAATAACATCCACTATTTGTATAGTACTATAAATACAAAACTATTTGACTCATAGATATTAGGGAATGTTAGGATATTAACACTTCCCAATTTTAATCAAAATGAAACAGAATTAATGATGGTTTCCATTTTATCATAAATTAATTAATTTAGAACACTAGTAATTTAAATTGTTTAATGATAGAAATTAGTATTTATGTAATAATTAAATGTCCCCCATAATTTATTAAAATCCCAGTATCCCTCAACTATTATATTCAAAATAAATCGTCAATTGAGTATTCTGGTAGATAGGATCATTCAAACCTTGCATAATAATATAAAAAATTGTAATTCCACTACTCAAAGAGTATAAACATAATTAGAACACGTTGCTTCATGGATCCTTGAACTGCTAAGTAATTTCCCATCTTCTTGAAATTATAACATTAATTTAGTAAAAAAAATGACTCTAATGTTTTAATAAGATATATATGGAATCATATTTTCTTCTATAATTAGTTATATAAATCCACATTCTTATAAGTACACTGTAGTTGTAGAAGAAAATATCAGAAATGGATGGTGAGAAATTATTTCAAACAGTTTATTCCATATTTTATTGATGGAAGGTATTACAACCAAATAAATATTTCATGGATTTTAATTATTCGGAGTGAATGTAATCATTTTATATTTGACAAAATTCTATTATGTGTCATTATCAAAACAATGGATTAATTATACTAAATCATTCATCATGTATAAGTAAATTTTTTCTATAAATTCTTTTTTATTATTCTATGTGACATGTAAATATAGAACATGGACAATATAATAATAAACCATTCATAAATATTAAATAATAAAATTATTAATGTGTTTTTACTATTGATTGATCAATATAGCGAGTAATGGATCAACCAAAACCCTCGGGGTATTTACTTGAGTTGTGTCTACGTTGTATCACAACGTTTACCCCTTTCATAGTATTTATGTCTCATCTCGATCATATCCAAATCTTCGTGTAGTTTATTTATTAATTAAACCTTTTAATCTAAAATAAATACCCCCATTATTTTATGACTATTTGAAGAATGTTAAATATAAAAAAATTACATTGATTGTAGACATGGAGGAACCCTAATTTATAAAGAGTGAGAGATGATGTAAAAACCTTTTTAAAAATTAATTAAAAAATATAAAAAAACATGACATTGATATAATTAAATAAAATTATTAATTATTAATCAGACATTGACCACTCTATGATCATGATCAGTCGACTGATGAAATGTAATAGTTATAAAATTAATTTTTTGTCCAAAAATTGAGTATATAAATTTGAGTATATTAAATTAAAAATAAAATTTGAGTACATTAATTCTAAATTAAAAAAAGAGAATAATTTATTTCAAAATTAATTGTCCATGTGGTCAATGGATAATTCATTAAAAACTTTCAGAATATTTTATATTTCATTTTAAATTTCTCAGTAATTTATAGTTAATTAATGTTATTAATCATTCAACATTTCAAAAGGCTATATCTTTGAAATTTTGCTTTTTCTATATGTTATTACTTTATCATTTTTCTTTTTTAAAAGGATATAACATTATATTTTTTGTTATTTTCAAGAAATTCGAATATGTGGTGGTCAATCATAAACATTTTGTGTTTGAAACAAATGATAATAAAATTTCATACATCTAGCAGTCATTAGTTGTGGTTCATCTTCTACCACTGGTGAAAATATTTGAAATATATATTTTAATTAATTCTTAACCATGAAACATGTTAATTAATTATTTTGATGGAAATAAATCAATATTAAAAACATAGATCGATGTGATTTTTTTGGAATTTGGACCATTACACCACCTTATACATGATATCATGAAAATATAATTTAATCTTTAACTAATTTGGAATATAGTACCATTGATATGAATTGATGGTACTGGGATCAAAGTGGAAGAGATAAAAATAGGATTATAATTTTTTTTCAAAACATCAGATATAAAAACATCATTACTGTTAATCCACAATGATTAATTTCAACTGGATATCTCTTGTGGGAAAACATTTAAATTTAAATTAAATCTATTTGTTACATTATTCTATTTTTTAATGAAATATTGATTCACTCGTGGAAATAATTTTTTTTCAAATGAACTAGAGTGGATCCACCTATATTTTCCTCAAATTATTCATGACTCTATTAGTACATTTATCTTTTTTAAGGTTCTAGTTTGAATATCTAAAGATACATTCGACATTTTTATGTTCATCTTAGCACAATTTCGTTGATCAATGAAGATAAAATTTTATTGGGGTTATTGGATATATTTTTCTCCCACTTAAAATTTGTGTAGAATTGATAGAGGATCAAAATATATAGGGAATGAATTATTTCTTGAATATAGGTTTCTTATGAATTATATTTGTACATTTAATGTCATTGAAATAATAGTTTACCCCTATGTGACATAAACCATTTAAATAATCCTTTAATGCCACTAAATGTATTAATATCTATGTCATAAATGTTAGTAATATTATATTACATGTTTATATCATTTAATATATGTTACATGATAAAATTAAAATCAATTATCTTACTCACTTCTCCAAATAAATACTTAATGAACCCTGAAGAATAAATTTATATTAAAAAAGAAGTATTTTTATTCACTTAATTACTTATGAATATATTAGTTAAATAAATTCATGAAACATTATTCTAAACATGAGAAAAATTGAATCTATTTATTTCATTGTGGTCAGATAATCTTAGAAATCACCCAAACCCCATGGTGGGGTCCAAATGTATAAACCTCATATTCACTTAAAATAATTTTCCCTCTTGAGTATATTTATTTTTTCACAATATAGGTACATATCTCAATATTATTGGGTACTAATCCGAGAGCAGGGGAAGAGTCTAGAAACCGAAAACCCCCATATGGAGATAACCAATAGTCATATAATATAACATAATTCTTACGATTATACACTATGTAATATAATATCATTATCATATGATGTCTCAAAAAGTTGGTTACACAGCTTCTTTCTCCACCATCACATACTTTTTTTATTCTTCACTATACTAGGTAGACATACATTCTTCTATAATATCCAAGGATTTAGTGATGTCACTACTATTAGGGGATATAATACAAATATAAATCTTTCTTTTGAAGATATAAATCCTCTCATGATCATTTGACCAATTTCATTCCATGGAGGATGCACCCAACACTTGATACATTTACAAAACATAAATTTCGTGTTTTTAATTTAGAAGCACCATTATCAATTAAATTGTTCACATTGATATTTATCTCATGTAAAGATATAAATTACCATGCTCCCATATAGAAACAACCAATAACACCTATAACATATTTTGTTCCTATTGGTTGATCTTTCCTCAATATCTCATAAACTCGAAATATCATGGTAAAAATCATGAGACCATGCCTCAATGATTATGATTCCCTTGAAAATAATGGGAAAATATCATTTCATTCATATTATCATGTGGTTTTTAGACCATGAATGTAACATGTTTTCAAGACTACTTCTGTGGTATATTGAGGATATTAATATTGAATTGAACTGTAATAATATTTTTCAAAAATATATAATATTAGGAACACTATAATGAAATAGTAAATAGAAAATTAATTTTATTATTATTGTAATAGAATATTAACACATAAAAACCTCTTGTCCATAAAAATATTCTTATTTGGATGATTTCAAAAACTATGGAACATAAATCCCAAGAATAATTGTAACTCAATAAATGAATTTTTAATCAATCATCAAAATCATATGTGAGTTAAAAATGTATTAAAATATTTAATAATTGAAAATTAACATCACATTTTCCATAATTGGTGACTATATAAAATTTTCAATCTTATGTTAAAACATATTTATTCTCCTAATCATTATAAAATATCATTATCAATAACATAAACGAGTAAAAAATAGAATCCTATGTTGACTTCAACAAATTTGTAAAATAGTTACCAATTATTGAAATCATTGATTTCCCTTTCTAGAAACTCCATCAAAATATACACTCTTCCTTAAAAGTTAATATATTTTACAATAGACATATTTATAATCATAATTTTCGAAAAAATTGAAAACATTATCCAAATATATGAAGATAGAGGTGATGGAAATAAAATACCATAACCTTAAAGAGAATGATATTATGTAACTATGATCACCCTAAACTTATAAATGTTTCCATAAATAATGGTTTAATGAATATATAAAAAAATTATCCTTTTAAGTGAAAACATTTATTTTAGATCATTTTATTCCAATTTCGCTTTGAGGAGGTTATATTTTATAATAATATTTTATATTGAGAATTCATATCTAGATTTGTAGTGATATTTATATAAAATTGGTTATTAGAATCCAAAAGAGTAGGAATCTTCACATTATCCAAAAAACTATTCTAATTGTGACTTCATTCAAATTAATTTTGTAGATGCTTGAGTGGATTCTATATATATGTCTATAGTGAAATTGATAGTTACAAAATTTCTCTTCTTTTTATTCCACAATCAATCATCTTTATCCAATGATGAAAAATAAAACATAATTGATTATTTTTTCATTAACACAACTGGATCATTCAACATTAGTGTAACTCAACATATCAATCCTTCTTATATTATCAAATTTATTCTGAAATCAATTAATCCAATAATATATCTTATGATTATTTTTTATGACATAATATGATATTAATTTCAAAAAAATTGTTAACTTCCACACAATTTCACAGCATATAATATATGTGTCCTTTAATATATTAAATATATTATGAATCTAACCAAATTTTGAAATTCTATGGGAGTGACCTCTGTTCCTTTCCCAAATTATGAAATAAAAATCCATGAAAATAAGTGGGGAAACCAGACTAATTGTGCTAGTCCAAACATCATTTAGATTTATATAACCTATATCACTTGAGATAGTAAATCATATTTATTCCTTTTAAATATGTTATTCCAAACAACAAATTCATTTCTCCTATAATGTATATTTAAAAAAACATCTTCATCACCATAAATGACTTCTCATAAAATTCAACTTCTTTAAGTATCAGATAATTAATAAAATTATCTCATATCATTATTCATCCCATAAAAAATATTTTTCACCTTATACACATATCCTTCATATTTACCTCGAACAATTCCACATCTTTATTACAACATAACCATCTTCATCGAGCACCCCATTATGAAAATCCAACATGAAATAAATATGAAATATTTGATATCTACATTTTGTATATATATAATGAAATGTTTGGATATTTTCATACTTTCCTACATCAGAAAATTACTCAGCAATATCAATGTTCTTATTATATGAGTATGTTATTCAATCTATTCATGCCTTATTTCTTATCAATTCCAATTGTTCAAATAATATTTTTTTTCAAATAACTGATTTTATGAAACTAACATTCTTATTTCATTATTTAGTGTTAAATTAACAATTTATAATTATTCATATTTACATTAAACTCTTCATTAATAGAATCCATTCACTCTAAAGTTGAAAAATATTTTTAAACCACTATTGGTTCAAAATATGGATACAAAGGATTATGTGTAGATAACCTCTGTGTTTATCAGGTTTGATCATCATTCCATTATTCCAAAATTATATCATCTACCTCCCCTCCTTCCTCATACAAGGATGACATTAATGATATTTTCCTTCATAAATTTTTGTTAATGATTCATAATATTCATCTTGTATGAGATCCATTTTTTTATTTTATTCGATAACACTATCATGTTGTTCATTTGTAACCAGTTTATCATCATTCAATACAATATATGAAATTGGTTGTGAAAAGATTATTATAAATTTTTTTATCATATTGAAATATACAGAGTAATAAAATTTACTTCTTATTTACTATAACAATATAGTTAAAAACAATCTCACATTAATTCAAATTCATTAAATTCATCAAAAAGTTTTGAAGCACAGAAAAATGTGTTTTAAGCAGTCAAAAAAAGGGCTTATGGTTTTAAATTTTTTACATTCCATTGAAAATTGATCTAATGCCTAACAATATTAGTGACTAATAATTTCCAAATTCCAATACAAAATATTTTTTATATTTTCAATTTTTAATTGATTTCAAATACCCATACATATAAAAAAATAACTACTATCCAATATCAAATGTAATTAATTTTTTTTAAGAGTATTTTCAATAACTAAAATGATTTACATTCTATGACCTTCTTTAAATGATTTTTATTAATTTTATTAAATAATATTTGATGATATAGTAACATTAGGATGTTCACTTGGTTTCTAGTATGACATTATCTTTCAGAACTATATTCTATTTGATGACATCTATTTTCAATATACAAACATGATTTTTGAGGTACTGTTCTTTGAGTGGGTTTGATCCCACTAAAGTCATACATATAGTTCATCATGGAATATTAATATAATTTTATATTGAACCAGTAATATTTTACCATATTCCCAGTGCCTCAATTATACCCGAAATAAAAATTGAAGGAATAATTTCCTTTTGTAACATACAGGTTTTCAAAAACTCTATACATTATTTCCAAAATCATTATTACCATCAAAATTGTCCCATGGATATGAAAATATTAATTAATATCCATCTAAAGTATTATTTTATTCAAATATTTCTTATAAAAAATTAAAGTATTTCTAGTAATAGCCATTTTTTCATTATAAATTGAAGGCGTAAAAGATTCATAATTTTTTTCTTTTATTGGTTGAGATATATACATGGTTTTGTAAACATTATTCTTCTTATAATATTAATCACTGATTTTAATAACCTATTATGACGATTATTTAGATCCTTTTATTGTTTAAATTTAACTAAATATTCATGAATTCTAAAATTTAATTTTGAATGTTTTTTATTCTTTTCTCCACATCAATAAGTCTTTATTAAAAAAAGTCAAATTCATTCTACTTCACAATGATCATTACTTTGGGCTTGATGTTGGGATTTTTATATTTTTAATGCAACATATTTAGATCATTGTTCTCCATTAGTAACATACATCATTATTAAATAACATATTGTTTATTATTTTACAAATTAATTTATTTTATTAACATATTGGTATCCCATTAAAGATAAAAAGTCATTGAGATATGTTATATCTATTATATTGTAAGCATAATACCATTTTGAATATTTTTATTCTTCTTTAGGGCGGTATCATTCATCAATAGTAACATTCTAATATATACTATTGAAATAATAATTTTTTCATTAGCATTAACATTAAAATATTCTTCATTCCACTTAACTATAATAAACATTATCACAGTTTATAATAGATTATAATTTTATGGTTAGTGATAATTTTATCCATTAATTATCAATTAAAATTTTATTTACCTTCTTCTTATTTGTATATATTTTTTATTTTCTATCATCTTAATTATTATCTTTATATTATTTTAGTCTCACACAATTTTTAGTAAAATTTAAAATATATCTTCATCCAAAACACTTCAGTAGTAATATTACATTATACTTCCATGTGTCTCTTTTCAATTTTCTAGAAAATAAATACATGCATTCATCAAATTTAATACTAACACGATATTTTTTTAGATTCCCCAAAATGTTAATTTGTAAATATATTACACATTCCTATAGATTTTTTATTGAATTAAATTTTTTAATCAATATTTTATTTATTTTTGAAATAGATATCTATTCTCATTTCTTATGTGATAACAATACAATAAAATTAATCATTCAAAACAGTTTTAAATTATATATCCTCCAATGATGATACATTAGATAAAAAAATTATTAAAAATAATATTTATAATCATTTAAACAATGTCATAATCTTATAACATCTCAAAAAAACATCCATTGTTTTTTAAAATTCTATTTACTCTTTTAAATATTTCACAAATATATTCCTTATCGAAAAATTTGAGTACATCATATCTCAATCTCCATGAATAGAAACTCTTCTTTATTCACATTAATACATCCTTCATAAAAGTTATTAATTTTTTTTATAAACCATTAGTTATTATAATACCTATTTCCTTATGTAATTAACATTTATAGATGTAGTATTGTATAAAATTTCTAGATCATCCATCATTATTCTAATTCTTATTATCAGTTGTTGTTAAAGAATATCCCTTGGAAAGGGGAGATAAACCATGTATAGAAACTTCAAGAAAAATATTTAAAATATATAAAAAAATGAAAAAATATATCATTTTATACCTGAATTTTCTTCCCATCAAATATCAGAATCTCTTTAATAATATTTAAGTTATGAATTTCCATTTTAACCATCATTTTTTTAAATATTTAGCATTGAAAAAATTAAATAACATGTGCCTTTAAAATAAATTGAAAGGAACAGTCATGATAAGTTTTATCATTGAGGGGGGGGGATGGTGGATCATTGATATTATATTTCTATGATTTCATGCATTATAAATTTATATAGCCTATAGTTTTTGTTAAATTATTCTACTACAAAACAAAATTAGCACACCCATTGGAACACAAGTATTTAAAATATTCATTACTCAATAACAGTATCAAGTCTTTGTACTGGTTAGATGTATCATAGGACCACACAAACATTATAAAATAATAATTTTAATGGAAATAACATCCGTGGAATATCCTTTCTATTATGAAACACTATAGCCATTCGATATTTAATCTGCTCCTCACACATATGAAAGATACAAAAATGTTTTCTAACTATAATAATAACTTTAACAAAAAGGTTTCAATTCTTTAATTGTTCTAAATGAATTCAGGAATCATTCTTTCTTATAATTACATCACCCATTTCACTTATTGTACAAAAGTTACAAAAATGTCTTCTTCTACTTTTATATGGAATATTATGTGTAATACATTCATTATCTAGTATACTCAACCTGATGAAATCATTACGATTACATATTTTTGAGTGAAAAATATCTCTATGTTTTTATAATCTCTTCACCACTCTGTTTTTCAAAATCCACTTTACACTATTCATCTGATACTAAAAGATATTAATGCTCTATAATATCAACTTATCCATTGTCACTATTTTGTATGATTTATATAGATATGATTATAACCACCTCTACTGTAACTTCAATTCTTAATCATATCACTCAAAATAATGTTCATGAACATTAACACTACATACATGTGATTCATCAGTATACCATTATATAGGAAAAATATCCCTTATATTACAATTTGAAACACCTGATCATAAATTTAAATTTACCATTAATATTATGAGTAGATAATTAAAAAAACACTTCACTTAATTAAAACATCCTAAAATTTATGAAAATTCCTTAATAATAGTATTATATAATATATTCATCCATTCCATAAAACCTCGATATAATCATGATATTCCCATTTTATTATTCGACCGTTGAATAACCAGATCAATTTATATACATTTTATATCCTCCAAAAAAATTTAAATATTAATAAATATTTAATTAATTATACATCATAAGAACACCTCCGACCATTTTCCTATGTTAGAACATCTTCATATAGTGGCCTCTTTCTAGTAGGATTCAAAAACATTATTTGATGAGAATTCATAAAAAAACATTTATCCAATGAAACTCTATAATTTTTTCTTTACATATTTTTTATGAATATATAATATATCTTTATAAGATTGGTCATCTCCTTGATGAATTTATTTTTAAACCTTAATCTATTTCATTTTTTTGGAAACATTTGTTTAATGATATTAGTTTTGAGATTTATTTCTAATGAATTCTATACAAAATGTATGTTCATTTTCGATCTATATTACATCACATCACAATATTTATAAAATTTTGTTTGATAGATTTCATACATCATCAAACGTTTTTATACCTGATTAACATAAAAAAATTCATTTTTTGGACTCTAACAATATTCAGTAACTATTGAACTGATAAATTTTGATATATAATGTGGATTATGTAAGGTGAATTTGTAAAATTCATTTTTTTTAAATTTTCCTAGAGGTGTATGTGTGATGCATCTTCAAGAATCCTATGATTTTATAATCCTGCGAAATGTCTAAAAAATAACTATTTTTACTATTAAAATACCATATCATCATAAACATCAAACATTGAATCATGTAAATTCATTAAATCATGTCACCATTTCACAAC
The DNA here is from genome assembly GCA_963277665.1 of Viscum album. Taxonomy (NCBI): domain Eukaryota; kingdom Viridiplantae; phylum Streptophyta; class Magnoliopsida; order Santalales; family Viscaceae; genus Viscum; species Viscum album. Next base: position 1,802,785,512 of record OY728164.1, read on the forward strand.
CAAAATTTTTCCAATAACATTAGTCTAGTAATAATTACAATACATAATAGCATGAAATCATTATAGTGAAACCCAAATCATTCCCAATATATTCAATATCATATCATGAAAAAATTCATTAATAATGTTGTTTTTATACATATAAGATCAAAAAAATATTGGCTGAATTAAATTTATCAAAATAACCCTATCTAACATAACATAAAGGTATAATTGGATAAAAATGTAGGGCCACACCCTTCCTAAATACTTTAGACTAGTAGTCATTAACTATTATACTTAGTAAATTAGCCTCGCGAAGTTGTACTTCATTTTCACTCTATTATATGGATAGTTTATCATTGTTAAATTATTTTTTACATCAGTAATAGATAATACTAAATAATACCTTCCTTATTCCTTCAATGTATTCTTCCTAAAAACACCAAAAATCCTCTTTCCCTCATCAAAGACCCCATATCCAAAAAGATACCACATAGGGCTCCATAGTTGGCCTTTTCAATATCTATAAGGGTTATTTATATCCATCCCAACCACTACTCAATAGATGAATGTCATTCCTGAAACCCCACAACATCAACCCAATACAAAGGATACAACCGACCAAATCTTAAATATACCAAGTCTATAAAATTATCCAGGATACCACTCAATCATTCCATTTGGGAACCGTTAATGTGGAAGGTAATAATCCATATATCATTATATTTATAATATATAATAATATATATGTTTGTGATATACATATATACTGTATTGTTATGGGTATTGGACCCTCAATCCATTTTCCTCCTTTAATGTCATTTAGTTGTTCATATTATAAAATTAACATCCCAGGGGAGTTACTGTCGTATGATGAATTGTTATATTTTTCAAATAAATAAATCATGCACTAAGATCCTTGAGTTAATGAATTCACTATCGAAGATATTCCTTAATGAATGTATAATATTATATTACTATTTGATGGGAATTGGAATGTTTTTCATGTTGATTCTTGGATGAACCAACTCTAAACAAGATGCTTTTATAATTTCTTCCTTCTAACCATATCTCAAGAAGGTTGTAGAAGACTCTTGTGTCATTCTCGAATGTCTAATGATTCATATTATATCATGGATGAACTATAGTGGTCTGAAGATTATTTTTACCACTATTGTCATCTATATAAGACATATAAATCAACAATTAATGTTATAGGTGGCATATTCAACAAATGATATATATTTAAATAAAATCAATTTATTTCCCTATTTTTTGTATTTCTATTCATTGGTCATCCTCATAGATGGTTTTAATTATTGTTGTAATATGATTAGTCTTATTAGTATCATTCAAAAAATTTCATTGTTATTAGATTGTAAACTATTTTTGGTTTATAAAATCATGTCTGAGAAGAATAAAGCCTAATTAATATAATATTAAATTTCATAATTCATTAAATTCAATTTCAAAAAAATTACCTATATATAACCGTGTTATGTAAATTTAACAAAGGAATTAAAATTATTTAGTGTGTTATGAGTGATAGTAATATCACCTTACCCAAATATAGATTATTCTAACAAAGATAGATTAAAACATACATTTTTTCAAATTATATGATGTGTAAATGAAGTTTTTTATGGGTGATATAAATGTTATATATACATTTCTCTTACATTAGATAATGGTATATAGGGGTTACCAAATAATTTACTAGGATGAATGAATTTTTTGTATAGGTAATTATATTTTTTTGTATCTTTCTTAAAGGTATCTATGAGATAACTTATTACACCAAATGATATTCATATTCAAATAAATGTAGTTCATTATTTTAATTGTTCATGTAAATAATTGTTTTACTCACACTTTTGTGAAGTGTTCATTTGAAGGTTATAATAAGTGCACACATATGAAAAGTCTATTACTAATGGTTCAAGGATATCAAACTGTTTATATATCATCTATATAATGTTTTTAGGAGTATAACCATACATAGAATCCAGATTCTTTCTATGTGTAAAAATAATTGTTTTACAAAATTATATTTAAAATATTAAATGGTTTATAATTTTTTCATAAATCGTATTAAAAGTTATTTTTATAATATTTATCTTATATTTAATTTATAAGATATATTATAAATATTAAACAATTTATAATTATATAATTGTTAATAAAACATAATTACTAAATAATTAATGTCTAATATTCAAATACCTTTTAATGAAATAATTTTGAATGATTTTTGAACTATAAATAAAATATATTATATGTATATCATAATTAATACTTTAATAATTGTTAAAAAATTTGAAATAAATTCAAATTAAAATGTGGTTTATATTTTGATTAAGATTCGATTATAAATAATTGTTTTGAAAGGGTCAAATTAAATGGGGGACTTTTAGAAATTATTTAAGTAACATTAAATGTTTTTTGATGAATGATATGATCAATGTTTAAATAATAATTATGTATATTATATTTATATTATGTAAAATATTTATATAATAGATTATTCGATTTTAAATAGTTTTTAAATCAAAAACATATCATATAATTACAATAAAATTCCATATAATGTTATATATGAATGTTTGATATTGCAATGACTAAAAACAGTTTATACTCAAAATTATGGAATTCCCATTATATAACAAAATATAATTATATAAAATTTTATTTATCTATATTTCTATATTTTTCATTATTATATTTCTTATGTTTAAATATTTAATTTTTAAAAAAAATATTACTTATTTTTTAATATTTACAAACTGTTTAAATTTTGAATATTTTTTATTCAAAATTTTATATTATAAATGACTTCTATGAGAGATTTTAGCATTACATGTTATTTTTTGTTAATGAATTTGGTTTTTCATTTACCTTGACCTTGTTTTGTGTTTGGTGTTATTAGCATGACTGTAGTATTGGGTCACGACTTGTTTATATTTTGTGTTATAATTATTATGAATTTAATTTTCGCTTGAGTAGTGTCTCATCGGGTACAATGAATTGGGGTCATACTATATTCATTCATGCAAGACTCTTCCATTTATTGGAATTTGGATGGGTTTAGCTATATTCTACATTTATCATACTCATTTAAAGATTTTAAATCTCATATGATTTGAAACCATTACATTAATTTTTCATTTACCATATTCATAATATTAATTTGGATATGTATTATTGTACATGACTAGTAATTTTTGGGGGGACATAAGTTCTTTTTGGTTTTCATAAGTGTAACAGAAAAATATGGATGGAATATATTGGTTTAGTGGAGGGAATATGATTCCAATATACATTATTAATATAATTAATACATAGAAGGGAATAAAATTAGAAAATTTGGTGAGATTAAAATATTCATAAAATACTATGTGGGTGATTCTTTATAAGGTAGTATTCATCAAAGATCGAATAATTCAACCTAGTGTTATCAATCTCAATCGAGGTACCCATGGGAAATATTTAGTAAGGAATGAATGTTATAAGATAGTCTGAGTTATCTTGATTATAATATTAATCATAGAACTAATATTCCTTGATTTTCCTTTATTTTATTATTATTATCATTTTATTTCGGTTATTGTTGCTGGTAATCCCTAAAAACATGGATAGTTGAGGAATAAATTTGTTTATATTCCTGTGATTTACTGGACAAATAGTTAATTTATCAAATAGCCATGAGTAATATAGAATATAATGGGAAATATTTGTTAACCAAATATAATCATGGCTTATTTAGGAAAAAACTAGTGTTCTTATTCTAGAAATATGGATCATGTTCCTTTAATGTATATGATATGTTTTTAAAAGGGATAATAATTTTAGTGGTATCCCATTTAATGAAAACAATTAATGAATTATTATAATACCATATTCTAATATGGTAAAAGAATCTATTATAGATAAATGGAATCACCAACAACCCTAACCTAATGATTAGTCCTTACAAAGAAAAAAACAATTGATGAAACATACTCTATATGTATAGGAATTTTGGAATCAATGTAAAAAATGGAGAAAAAAAATTTATATGTGTTGTAACATCCATATCCTGATATAAATTCTCATGAAGTGGTGACAAAAAATATATTTTCATAACTCCAATAAATCTCAAATGGATTCTTTTGAGGTATCTATACTCATGATGGTTACTATGAATTCAATATTTAAATAAATTGTGAGACCCATAATTACATTAACAAGACAATTTACCTAAATATTTTCTATTAATATAAATGAAACAAATGAATGGTAAGAAGTTTCTAAAAATATTTTTCATTGTATTGTGATAGAATGAGCCTCATTATTTACTCGCATACTAAATTCAATTATATAATTAAATGACATTGGGAAGATAAGACCACCTATAATTTTTTTAATTAAAATGTATTTCATTCTGCATTCACCAATTAAAGGCTTTCGAAATTTTTTTTATGTAAAATATGAACAACACTACCAAATATTTCCCAATATCCTATATATATTAGGATTTATAAACCAGACATGGGAGGTCTAGGCCTAGGAACCTTATTGATGGAATAAAAATAAAATGTTAAAATTATAGAAAAAAATGGTAAGAAAAGAGGTATAAGGTTACACACCTTCTAACAAAATGTGAATTAAGATGGAAATAAAATTTTTCCATTATTGATATGTTATACATTGGAGATGAAATTATTCAGATTACCAACAGTGCTACGAAAATTCATATGGATAATAAAATTCAAAAATGTATGTTAAGGAATTCTATTATATTTTATGAATTGTGTGTGAGACCAATTGTATATTTTAAAGTGTATTAAATATATAGTACAACTGGATTAGATGCCAATGAATGGAATGAATGATTAATCATGAAGATGAATTCCAACCGATAGAGAAATGGTGTTGCAATAAATGAAACATGGATACGTCAGTCTCATATAAATATTTTATAGTATGGGTACACTTATCATTTTTATATTGAAAAGATATTCTATAAAATGACCATTTAAATAAAATGATATGGATTCCAATACAAACAGTTAATGATATTATTAATTCTATATGAAATCATAGAGAGAGACTAATGGAGGCTTGCTTTTTTTGGAAAATTGGAATATTGTAGTCTATTTAAAATTTTGACTTGTTTACTGAATCCAAAAGAATATTATATATATATGTATGTATGTATGTATGAACTAGGAATATAATTCATAGTTTGTAAGGAACAATATTCATAGATCATATATGATAAAGTAAAAACTAGAAGATGATTTTTTTGGAAAATTTCAACATTACTTATTCAAGAATTCCATCAAGTATATGGACTCATATGGTTGTTTGGAAAGAGTATAAATAATTTAAAATGATGGAATTTCTATGAATAATTGCTGGATTTGAGATAAATCTATATAAATTTGAGGATAGGTACAGGTGACAAAGATATAAATTCATTAATTTTTTAGGGTATGTAATACCGATTCTATATATTACATGTGTTGTAAATATATTGTATTTTAATGTAAAAGGAATAATGTTTTTAGTCTTTTAGTTTACACTAATTAAGAAAATGGTTGATAATTCAACATTTTTATTGTTAAATAATGTGTCACTATTAGATTAATCTTCATAAAATAATGTGTATTTTTATTTTATATCTCATATGTGATAACATTATTTTTCAAAAACAATGAGTTATTTTGAACAAGAGTGATATTATTAAATGTATTCACATTGTTTATCTTTCATAAATGTTTGTAAATTGACCTGAATAAAATATTCGTAAAAAATATTTTATCAAAGGATTAATGTTTATTAAAATAATTTTTAAAATATAAGGGAATGTTTTCCTAAAAACCATCAGTGGTATATTTTAGTAAAGTTATTCATCCAAATGTAAATGATTAAACACATTGAATACAACAAATGATATGGGAAAAATTATTATTAGTTATGTATTTTTATAATTTGTAAATAAGATAGATTTATAAAACACAAAAGAGTTTATGTATCATAGAAATATTTTCAGGAAGGAATATATTGTCTAAGAGTAATGATAGAGTGTGTTTAGTCTTAAAAACTAAAATTTTAGTGATTACACCAAACAAATCTTAAATACAATATTACAAAATATCCTAAAAATTAATGATATATTAGTGACCAATAATGTAAGTCATTACATTAGTTCATGGGAAACGTTTTATAGAATATTGATTCGTTATGATGATGATAAAAATTAAATTTTCTATGTAGATAATATGTGATGACATCATAACAGTTTATGTAGTAATTATAAGAGGAATGAATATGTTCAAGTAGTTGAGAAATTGTGAGTATGATTCTTAATTGTCACTATTATTCGAACTATCTTACATCATAGATGTTTCTAACAAAATATATTAGTGGAAATGTTTTATTTGATGGATGTATAAATATGTGATAGATATTACATGAGATATAATACATAAATAATCTATTAAATTATATAAAAAATCAGGTTCACCTGATATCACTGAAGATATTTTAAATTAGGGGTTATGTCAATAGTTTTATATATTCTTAATGAGTTTAGGAGAAATTAAATGTACTATGAAAGATGAAATATACACTTAATAATTATTTCACATTTGATTAATAAATATTTATATAGATATATATTTCATGAAGGGTAATAATAATATAACTCTTAAAGCAATACATTGAGTTTATCCCTAATTAATAATCATTATATAGAATCATAGGTCATGTAAAAATGAAAATTATATCACAGACACCATTATTATACAGAGAGATGGTGTTTCCTCAATGGAAAATAATAAATCATATGGGTTTTTTACAAAACAAACACTAATAAGTTCACCACATGAATATTCATATAGATATCATTGGTATACAAGGGATCCATTAGTAATATTTGAGTCCTAACTACCTAAGGTTGGAATGATACCTATTATGAGAACCTTCAATCTTAAGTACCTTACTTATGAAGGCCTACATATAAAATTATGTAACAATATGTTTGTTGGGTATGGTGTAGATCATGTCGTTAGTTAGATATTAACAATAATGATATTTTCCTCTCTTTTGATAAGTATGTCATATGAGTCCAGATTGAGATACGATGTAGGACTGTGAGATTAAACATAGATTTTGTATATCTATTCGGATACGGTATATGACATGTTCATATCCATAAGTATGAATGAAATGTTATATATTCATTAGGAAGATCAATCTATACTCATAAAATTGAGAAAATATGGGTTTGATATATTGGATTGACATGGGAATTCTCCCATAGTCACATGATGAATTGGAAAAAGATAAAATATGATAATTTACTCTTTAATGTGATAAATATTGGTGTAAATATTTATAGGGATGTTTTTGTATGATAAAGATCAATCCAAATCCCTATATTTAATTTATAGAATTAGTGATTTTTTAGTTTTTTCAAATTTAAAACCTGTATGAATCTTGATATTCATATTTTGAGTAAATGTCATAATGAAATGTTTGGTAATATGTTATGGATTACAAAATGGGCCATCAATCTAACATATAATCTTATGTAAAATTATATTAGATATTAGTTAAATATTTTTTTAGGGTTCTTTATATTGAATCAAATATAATGTGATACAATGTGATGTCAATGAGTGATTTCCAAAATGGATTATGAAAATATCATAGAATGTTTTCGATATGGTTTCACAAAATATTATATAAGATAAAATATAATAGAAAACGACACAAATTATTATAGGATATATTTAATGTGGGAGAGTGAAGGGAATATTATTTTAATATATATATATATATATATATATATTATATTTTTTTCATTGGCTTTGAAAACATGAGACATTTTAGTCTTGTCTATCATAGTGTGGGGTTTCTCGTAAGTTTATGTGATTGAGTGGAATTAGATTCATATGATATTTTTTTATTATGGATAGATAATTAACTCATGTTTGGTAATACACAAGTTATCTAAATGCACTATTGGGGATCTTCCTTAGTGAATTTTTAAATCTAGCTGTGATACGATGGTAATTATAGATATGTCCATGTTAGTGCATTGTCAATCCACTACTAAACTCAAATAATTTTCATATTACACCATTCTACCTGCGTTAATTGTGGGTTATGGAGTAATATAGGTTCCCTATTGAATTTTTACATATTCATATAATTCTATGGATTAACTATAGTGGTTGGAAGATTTTTTTCCACTTTACAAATCTAGATGAAACATATCAATCAAACATATGAATTTCCAAATATATCACTGGTGAATGGAATGAATTTATATCAATTATTAATTACTATTTATATGTAATTTTTTATGTTTTCTCGAATGGGTTCTCCTCAAAAATGGGTTTAGAAACATATTGATTTAAAATGTGTAATCGGAATCATTTGAAAGCATTCATGAAACACTTGTTTTTAATACCCTTGGTATTCAGAATCCTAGATAATTTTGGATCCTATATTCTGGAAACTAGATGAAAAAAACCTAGATAAACCACTTGCAATACCCAATCCTTATCTTCTATCATTGTCAGAACCCTCACTCAATTCCCACATAAGTCTTCCCTTGGTTTGATTCTAAACAAATAACATTGACGAGATCATCCCAACAAACCTAAAATCAAAAATAATTGAACCTAAAACACCCATAAAATAATCAATAAACCTCATAAGTTCCCCACCACAGTGTTGAACATAGAAAAAATTCAAATTGGATGGTTTACATGTATTTTCATACCCCCAGTGGTAGATAACAGGTGAAACACCTCAATAGGGGAAATACATGGAGTACAAGAGATGTACCCCCTACATTCATTCCAAGGAATGTTTCCAAATTATATATGGAATGAAAACATTATGTACATGTAATATAAGAAACCAATATTCAATATCACTTGTATAGGGAATTACAAGTGAATCCCACATGATGTTTGTACAAATATGTCACACAGCCTCTCAACATGTATAGTACATCAAAACGTGTCTTTTACCCTACATGACCATGTACCCAACGATGAGGTTTATAGTTGGAAAAATTGAAACACAATAAATATGTATTTCCAATATTTTATGAACAATCATTTCATATCAACTTAATAATCATCCCTTTACACACAATAACAAAACTCAACATGTGTTCTCTTAACAAAATGTTTTGTATATAGGTTTCTTAAATGAAAATATCTTATGATCTCCTATAACCACTGCCATTCTCCCCATTTATAAACATAAAGAAAATAACTAATCTAATAGTTACACATTTCATGTTTTAATACATAAAATATCTAATATATATAGATATATAATAAAAGGAATCATACCTTTGAGAATAAAAACCCAATATTTCGACCCAAAATCATCTTTAAGCACATATTTCTCCCTAACATACCTATGATCAATAAATATATTGTCATCCCCCAACCCGATAACCCACATTACTCTTTTCCCCAAGTTACCCATTGGATGATCACTTTTAGTATAAATAATAAGTCATGGTGGTAGAGAATGTATAAAAAGAATGACAATATAAAATGAAAAGAAAGAGAAAATAAAATGCCCCCAAAAGATACTAGACCTGGGTCCAAGAACCCAAATATTATTTACATCTTTCCTAAGAAAATTCCATAATACCTGACTCTATCCTAACATCAAAACCTAATTCAAAAATTCAATTCAATAGATATTAACCTTCAAAGGAACTATAATAATTTACATTTAATTAATTGAATATTAATAATCCTCTACTAATATGAAAGTCTACAAATTCCTGAAATCACATATAATAATGTAAACAAATTATTACAACAAAAAACAGTGTGAATATTACATTTTTATGATTTCATATTCTAAGGTAATTTACCATTTTCCCCATTATATACTTCCACGATAAAAAATAAAATAGCGCAGGATTCTATCAACCCTTTATTACAAGGGTCATTATATTCTTGTGATGACAATTCTTATCATTATCAAGAAGTCTTGGTTATTAACATGTCACCATGAATCCACTATGGGAAACTCCACATTTCCAATGTGACTCACCCTTAAATCATGATATATTCAATATATGTTTCATAAAATAACTCATACTCCACAATAACCAAAAATAAAAACTCTAGATTTGATACTTTCCATGGAATAAGTTAAGTCAATATTTTACCAATTCACTAGTATAAACTAGCACCTTTATGTTAAAATGTAAATTCTCCTAGTGCACAAAAATTTCCTAATATGAGGGTAATCCATCAATAATTGATGAGAAGATACTCCATTAAGATTATCCATATCATCAATCCTGAAGAAAAACATGAAACTCTACACCACATACACTATCCACTACTAGATGCAATGAATGGACGTGGATGACATGATCATGAGAGAGAACCAACATAATACACCATCAAAAACCATCCCCAAATCACTGTGAATAGTGTCATATATTATTAAAAATAATAATATAATGAGGATCAAAATACCCAATTTCAAATGATGAACATGAATCATATATATTCCACCCAACCATTTCATGATATCCATTATAAAAAGGTCTATACAATAACCAAAACACAATATACCCACAAACAATCCACTCTATTCATTAATTAATCCGAAAAATGCAACACATATCCAACATGAACATCACTTGAAAAAAAATTATCCAAAATGAATGACTAAAACTACTCCCCTCCTCAATGTATAGTGACTACCAAAGCTACTTTCAATGGATCTCATGCAAAAACCTACATGGAATCGCCTTATAGGAAATATCTCCCCCATACCTTGATCAAAAACCAAACTCCCTCACTCATGATACATGTCCTAATGATACTAGGATAAATAATCTGTGATACTAACCATTCTCTTATCAGATTTCATTTCAATCAAATACGAGAATCCCTTATTTTTATCTATAAAATGAGGAACGTAAAATTAAAGACACATCTAAAAAAACGACACATAGGTTTCAATCCAAGACTATAATTAACGTTATAAATAAAACTATGGTCATCCCATTCTATCACCATGCCACAAGATTAATATACATAAAAAAACAAGCCCACAAAATCATCGAGACATACTATTTTGAGAACACAAAACCTAATATCTCTCCCAAATTTCTACAACTCAAGATCAAGGAATAATAATGCCTAAATACAAATCATATTATGAAATAATCATTATGGGACCCGAAGTCTAATCAATATTTCTATCATGAATCCATTCCCTCCTTGAGATTCCACCATCTCACCAAAATCCCGACCCACTTGTGTCTCCACATTTCCCATGAACAAGGGACTAAATTTCCATAATTAAGTAGGATATCAACATATGATATACATTGAAAAGCATCAAAATAAATATTATATGGTTCAGTTAAGTTGAGTTCCACCTAAAAAAAATCAGCTACAATGCCATATATGATGTTCTGAATAAATTATTCCAGTAAAACTACATCATTTGTGAAATCACACATAAAAAAAATTCATTCGAATCCAAAAGGATTTATATTTTTCATGTAAATTAGCCTCTTGTAATCTTGAATGATCTAAAAATCATAAATTATAAATAAAAAACTCATGTGAATCAAAAAATGAGTAATCGTATAACTATAAATAAATAAAAAATCCAATACAATAATTTTATTTACTATGTAACCTAGATTTCCCATTATAAATTGTGTTCACAACAGAACAACATGAGGTCCATCAAAATCTCTAACACATTCATACTAAACCTATCTATAGTAACCCAAATAAAAAGAAGGGGGAATGGGATATCTATAGTAACAATTTGTAAATAACTAACCCTAGTAGTCCTAAGACGTCACCTGATCTAACTCTACCTATTCCATAGAGAATTCCTCCTCATATTCTAGAGGCTTCATAATTCTTGTGACGGTATAAATAATGATGTGGGGAGACAATACACTAAAATTATATTGAAATAATAGTAGAAATAAATCAAAAACAACATATACATTTACATGAAACCACTCTATATAAATATAATAAATTATGGAACTATATAATAAATAGAATGTGGAATGTAGACTAATGATCTTGTTATAACATAAAATTAATTAATTCATAGTCCAATAGAAGAACACATATAGAATATATGAGAAAAATAAGATGTGGAAGACTCTAATTCCATCCTTTATGGAACCTCACACCAAGTATCCAACATTGGTTTAGTTGATTCAGACTGATTCCAAGACACCATTCATTTGATCCTAGAAGAACGTAGAATATTAGGATTCCACACCATTCACAATGCATCTTGATCCAAACATGAATGAAAAAAGGTCTTCATTTGAAAAAAAGGTACTTATCTAACATATGATAAATAAAAACTAGTATTACCTTGCTAATGGTTTACCTATAAACTTATTCAATGTACTAGAATGTGCACATGTGACCTGACTAGAATAAATTTCAAAACACTAGAATAAATTTTAAAAACTAAAATATTAGAGATAATTAATCTATGGGGTCTAACGTGCTACCATAGATTCTTTAAAATTGCATTGACAAGTGTAATAAATCTATGAATAAGTGGAACACCATGGCACAAGAAATCAAGTGCATCATCCATATATTAAGAAATATCCTAGACTTATAAAACTAACATGAGAAAATATAAAAAATTTGTTTCACACCCTAGGAAGTCAATACTACAACATGCACAACTACCATGGTCCTGGACTACGATAGCTTTTTCAGAACTGGTGAAAGGAAATATAACAGAAAACAAGAGAACCTATCAATATCTAGGTAGTTCTATACAACTAACTATTAACTATTAAAATCATTAGGAATTATAGTAACAATGTTCCATTCTAGAGGAGTCCAATCATTGAATACTAATACCATATTAAATAAATACACCTTTTTACAGTGGAAAAATTGATCTTGTTTTTTCATTAGCTTCCTAGAATGAAATGTCACTAAAAATTTAAATAGAAAATCTGATAAAAAATAATGACAACACCTAACCTAATAATATCCCAAAAGAATCCTATAATATTTGATACATGATAATGAATATTATTAAGAATAACTGGAATGAAATATAAAGAAAATTGGTCTGTCAAACACCCAAACCCAAAACCTTGAACACATCCATAATAGGTATAATATATGTCCCTTTATTCTAAGGTTTCACCTGAAGTCACCAATGATTGATCGATGCACCGATCCACTAGTGGTACAACATAACACGGAGCACCCAAAAATGACGCCTATATCCCATACCTATCATACGATAGGCTAGGATGAACGCATGTGAAATATACAATGACTTCACCAGCCAACCAGCCAACAACTATCACCTCTCCCTTGAGGGAATCCTCAAGTATAACCACAACTACAAGGGCCACATCAATGGTCTTTAGTACCTTATCATCAATAGTAAATCCCACATGTTTCCATATAGAGAAACTCCAATGTATATAGGGGTCTCCTAGTCTCATCATAACCTGAAATCAATGGTACCCATCTATATCCAAACACCATGATGTGAACCTAACCAGCAAACTCCAACCGATATGACCCGAAAAGGGGTATAAAACCTCAAGAATCCAATCCTCAATCGATAATGTTTATAAACCCATCCAAAATAAAAATATATAACTTTTTTCATGATCCTTATGAAACACATGATGATAAACCCCTTTTCATTACAAATCCAATTCTATACTTAGTCCAACCTATTAAGAACCGTTAAGCAAACCTAAAATAATAAATTTTGGCATCCACATGTTAATTCATATATTATGTTAAAAACCCTTAATGGGGTCAATTATCTCACTTATTTAGGGGGTATTGTTAACTATCTATGTCGAAGAGATCCACAAAGAAATCCATGAATAAAACATCTCCCAACACAAAGCACCACACCAATGGTCTATAAAAGAAATTAGGTCCTTATAATTACATCATATGTGGATAAATTTAGTACATAATAATTCAATGCCCAATTCTAAATATAGGATTAGAAATAAATTTACAATCCTGTAAAAGGTGTAGTAGATGGTTTTGACCTCTTTCACATGTCATGTATCCCAATATTCATAACCTACAATGAACCTCAGGTGGACATTTTTGTAAAATCCAAGTACATGTTGTTGTAAAAACTACATATTATGCAACAATCATAGGGTTCTTGGACATGTACCCTACCCTAGAGTAATCCAAATACACCCCCTGTTTTATGGTAGTATACATTAAATGGGTTTTGGTATTATACATTACAAGGCCATGTGTCCCTATCTGGGGTGTCCAGTTGAGGACATCGAAAAACTATTTGTCTATCTAGATGACATGTACCAGGAACACATGTTGTGTATTATTAATCGCCACACCCTCCCCCTAACTCATAGATCTAAAAACACAGTTGCTATTATCCAAAATACATGTTGTGAAATGGATTTCCTAAATCCAAATAAAATGTGATCACATAAATAACAAGTTACTAAACAAATTAGATCATAACAATACTCAAGGGGTCCCCATAAAAATATAAAATACTTTAAAATGTAAATATATAACATTTATTAGGAAATAAGTGAAACAATTGACTACCATGTCCTATAAAATTCTTATGCACTAATCCTAGGACAAAACCATGCACAAGTCAAATGACGATCTACATCTAATTTATGATGCCATTATGGTCCACCTCTCTTTCCACCCACAAATATCATATATACATGGAACCATTCAGTGGATCCCTTATGGGAATATGTGTTAAAATAAATTTTGTGGAGAAATATATTGAGAAGGGAAAAATAAAATAGAATAAAATAAAACACTAACATAATAGGGTCGACCAGACTCCTAAAAAAACAAATATAAGTCTTCTTTAGGAAAATAATTAATTCCAAAATCATCCATGATGTTGTATCACCAATATTAGGATCCATTAAATATACATCACTGATGGAATACATTATAATAATTTTATATTTAATTAATTAAATACTTAATATTAAATTAAAATATGATTTTCTCGTAATTCCATTAAAATCGTATCCCTGGGTAAAAACACTATTCTTGAACCAAATTGAGGGGTTATAAAATTATCTAATGATTATATTATATTGTGAATATCTATTTTACCCAATGTAACAATCCTAGAAAAAAATTCACACTTCCCTTAATTTTCTCAACTAATTATAAGACTTGTACTCACTATATATAAATGTTCAGTGTAGTTTTTGAAATGGAATATAACAAATAGCATAGAATTAGAAAGGATATTGTGCCATATTGACATGGTTCACACAAAAATCTATTCATTATGATAACGTATAATTTTTTTTACACTAGATGAAATATAGTCATTTCATAGTTGTAATTATAAACCCATTGTGAGTGTGGAAAAATTGGTCATATAATCTATTATTTTGAGATATATACATTCAGTGCCATGTATATTTAATGCTTACATATTAATAAATATGGAAATTTTAAAATGTTTAATTTTTTTAAGAATTCCATATAGTAATTCTATGTTTAAAATATTAATATGATAGATGTGATATTCAGAGATACTATAATACTTCTAATAGAGTATTTTAAGGATGATTTTTAAGATATAGGAGAAGATTTATAGTTCTCTCATGTTAAAAATTCCAAATCCCCCTAAGCCTGGGATGTAAAGACAAATGAACTTTCTCACAGAAATAATTCATTTTTATGATATGTTTTTAGAATTATATTCCTACTCCAATAAAATGTTATTATTGATAATAATATTACAATATGAAATTTTTGGTTACAAATATTGTACAAAGATTATTATCTACACTATTAAAACTTCTAGTGACCCTTATTAGAATACATATGTTTCTAGTATTCATTATATATCATTACTTAATTTCATATCTAATAATTTATGGATCCTATGATTTAAATAGTATTATAAATATTGTTTTAGAGTTTTTGTTTTGCTAACAACTAATTCACCACAATATGGTTGATATCATATCTCATGGGCGTATTTTTTATATTAAGGAATGATTTTTAATGTGACATATTTATTTCTACTATACTACATATAATGAATTCATATCATTATAGTCAATAGTTCTATATATTTGGAATATATACATTAATTTCCTTTAAAAAAATTCTTAGTGGTCTAGTTATTTTCCTAGGAGATCTTGGATTGATTATTTTTTATTATATTTTGTATAGAATAGATTGATGGAAGGACCAGAAATAATTAAAAATAGTGGATATCCCATGTATGATCGGATGGTATTCTATATATAGAAGGAGAGCATGGTTATGCATCTTTTATAACAGGGCATGGAAATTTTTAATATTTAAAATAATGGTGTATTATTCATTATATTTGGAAATCAAACACTTTGACTAATTAACTGAATATTAAATCTAACGGTAGAGTGCATGATTTATTAAATTCATACATCTCCCAAAAGGAGTTGAAGTGATAGATTGGTACAAAAATTTTAATTAAATATGTAATAAAATCTATGATATCTAGGAGGGGATTAATATTATTAATGGTTAATTTTAAGAAAACATATGAGGATAAATTTATGATTTTCAGAATATATAGGATGAGTGGATGGGTATATATTTATTTTGTGTGAACAAAATCCTGTGATCGATTAAATGTTATTGTTAAATTACAAAATTTTCCATTGTAGTATTGAAATTGATTGTAATTATATTGCATAATTTGATGAAATTATTTTCATCCTTTTGGATCATGATATGCATAATTTTTTATCTAGTAAGCTTATCAAAATCTTGATACAATAAAGGATGAGGAGATACAACAAAATTGACAATTATAAATGTTTTATAGTTCAATTTTCATTAAAAATAATTAATTTTCTAATATAACTACCTTTTATTAAAATACGTAAATTTTCTAAAATTTTCCATTATATTTTATTTTGTTTCAGAAATATATATAATGTTTTAATATTCCATCAATTTTATGGAATCGAACTAAAATATTCATTTTTCTATATTTATAGTCATGTGTAAATTATATATATATAAACATACATATATCTATTAAGAAAAATAATATATATATATATATGTACATATTCATATATGAATATCCATGATGAAAATTCATATTTGTATATACCACCCACCTCCAACATAAACAAATAATGTATATTTATTTTCCCAAATAAATATGTAAATATTTATATATATCAGTATTTGTACATATATATTCATTTATGATTTTAAATATAAATATATATTAATATATGTGTGTGTATTTATATATTTATAAAAGATTAATATTATTGAATATATATATATATATATTCATAAAACTTTACACATAGAAATATAATTATTTTTCAGACTAGGTTAAACAAAATCACCCGTTGAGTGGGTGTGTGATTCAGGGGTCACACCGATTACAAATTTATACTTCTCTAATACACATTGTCTTATTAATAATTGTATATAAATATAATGTGAAAATTAAATCTCTCTCTCTCCATCTATCATATAGGATGTGAAACAAGAATTATGAAATTAGAGCACATAAAAATGAATTTTACATGGTTTTCCACTAATATAAGATAATTCACTATTGTCACTTTATGACAATATGTTTTTGGTATGTGGGCGCACTATTCTAAGGGACACTACCATTATTTGGTTCTGGAAGGACATTATTGTTCCAATGGATACTCCCTCGTCTTCACCTTTGTCCATTGTTTTGAGGAATGAAACAGTCATTTTATAGTTGTGACAGTATCTGGAATGGTATATATACATAAAGGCATCATTCTGATCACTATAGGTTACATAGAATCCTTATAAGTCATCCCTAAAATATATTCTTTTTTAACATACAGATCACTATAACACCCTTATTCTGAACCAGATGAGATCAACCTATCTATGTCAGGGTTGCATGTATTTGTTCCATAAAATCAGCACAAAACAATTTCTTCTAATTTTGAACATAATTCCAATATAGCATTAAAATTTTATTATCATTCATTAATTTTATAATGTAACGGTATAATATTGACTTTTTATTTAGTCCTTCTCAGTCAAACTGAACACGATAAAGAAATTGAAATCTTCTTTTTGGATCAACACTTCTCTTCAGATCTTATAATAATATCTATCAATAATCATAGACGCTATAATTTTTTTCACATGAACAACTAAATATTAAATTTTAATAGAGTTATATTTCACAATATCTATAAGTATTAATATAATTGTACAGAACCATATCTATATTGATTGATGTATTGAGAAAAATTTAATCCTCCATGATGCTCCAAAATCATTCCATGTGTACCACATGATTTAATGTGGTCATTAATTTCAAATAAAATTCAGTGAATCCATGAAAAATCCTTACTCAACACCAATTATAAACTCAAATAGATTCATTTTTATTTTCATGAATTACTCTATAAATTACATAGATCCATTCATAAAAAGTTTGTGTCTTATTTCGTGAACAGGAAATTACTTGATAGCATTCTCCATATAATTTTTCTTAGATAAAAAGAAGATCCGAAAAATTTTAAAAATTATTTTTTATTTATCACATCAAATATCAGCTTGGGATTCTATAGGTATAGTCATGTCCAAAAAATGCTAGTGAATGATCCTTGAATGATAAAAAATTTTGCTACACATTATTGTAATGGAAAATATCCATTGTGTGTTCCACCTCTTTCTCTCGATAAGTTTGAGCATGAAACTTTTACACTTCATGGGAATCGTCAAATTGGAAGAACCACTATAATGAATTGTCTTCAACTTTGGGAACAACATATTATACTAAAAGTATTAGAAATATTGATCATATTTTATTATTTTTAATGTATACCAACAACTACTATTTTTTGATGACTTCTCCAAAAAATTACCCAAATGTATTGGTATGGTTCCCTTTATGTTTTAGATATTACCATTTTTTTCAATGAGTAATGATGTAACCCCTATTAACATGGTTTGATATTTATCCATTATAAATTCCAATATGTTTTGATGTTAATGATAAAAATTATTTACATAAACTATAGTTTCCTAATTTGTATGGAAACAACTTTTATTCCATTTTACCACCCCCATGGTTTCACTTATTATTTTATCCCAAGGTAAAAATAAAAAACAATAAATTTTTTGGATAATAATTATGCATCATCTTATCCTGTGAGTTATTTTGAATTATTAAATGCCTCTACTATTTTTAGTCTAACCAAATATTTCATGCATCGTCTCAAATACTCATATTAATTTATCACCCTTAAAATTTTAAATATTTGGATATTTAAAATTTGTTATTTGTCTCCATGAAAGATAATACGAATAAAGTAACGGTTTTACCTTTACGATTTTTTTCTTTATAAAACATTATGAATACATAGTTATTATTTTCCATTTTCTATATTTGTACATTGTATCAAGAATAATCTAATATATCAAACTAGGATACCCTTACAAATACAATTTGTTTTTATTTTCTGAATCTTATGTCAACAAAAATATGGATGTGTTCTCATGCCACATGGCATAATGTGATTCTAGTCTACATACCCACTACCGTCATTTTCATCATCTCTATGATTCTTCTTCAATACCTATACATGTTAAATACGTCTCTTGAACCATTCTTTATCTAGGAAGTCATGTCACAACATATGTTATCTGTGAAACTTCTTGAATACATATTCAAAAGTATCTTTTTCTCCAAATTAATGAAAACATTAGAATATCTATGCACAAATCATCATCCATTAATATGAATTTACTATTTCTCTACTAATATAATTTAAAATTTTCATTCCATACAACCATCCAAAACACATCACATCTACTCCAAGAATAACTTTCGGATCAATTTTGAATCTTCCAATTCATACTCATATTCCAAAAACACTCTTCTACTATAATAACCAAAATAACATCCAACCTACTTAATTTCATGTATTTCACTAACATTATTCCACAATAACTTAAAAATATATTTCCATAAAATACAACCCAAAACCAACTCATTGAATCATTTTCCCAAAATGTATTTCATCGACCATATGAACCAAAATCATCAATCACATCTGAAAAACATCATTATATATATATATAAATTATGATTTCTGGAGTATTCAAATAAATTAATATTTCATAGTAAATTTAAAAGGATTCACCATTCCAAAATAACAAAATTTTATGACAAATCCCACATTAGCTTATCCAAAATTTTCATTATGTCCTATTGAGTTATATATATGAACTCCATAGGTGTAACACTGGATGATTTCATAGTATGTTATCCCTTCAATGTAATTCCATAACTTACTCTACACACAACACTGAGTTCGAGCGCACCACAACTTACCAATCTAGCTGTTAAAAAAGTAATTTTGAATATTATTAACTGAATTAGGAATTTTATATAACACATATAATTTTAGAATCCACATTATGAATTTCTTAGATATAATATAAGAACAAATTCATTTTTTCAGATGAAAGAAGTAATTTAAAAATAAAATTCAATTTTACCGCCTTTTAATGGAAAACCTTTTTTAAAACCAATATTTGACATTTTTATATATTAAATTTAAGGAAATGAATTTATAATTTATAATACGGACATAAAAATTTTGTTTGGATAATTATTTTTGTACTTTTCTAAAAACATTAATATTTTGATGAATAGTGAAAAATACTAAATTTTCATTGAAAACAACTTTTTTAATAAAAATAATTTATAGAGTTAAATAGTACATTTGAATGGTTTTGATGTTTAGTTAGATTTTATTTTAATCATTTAATACAATGTAGGTCATTTTATGTAATTTCACAATTAAATTTTGTTGAGTCAATAAGGTTTTCCTTATTAATTTTCCATTCCTTCATATTTGGAGGAGATTGGAGAGTCATTAAGGTTTTCCTTATGACATTACCATTCTTTCTTATTTTGAAAATCACAAACACCTTATATAAAGGAAAACTATTTTTACCCACTGTTTTACTTCTATAAGGAAAAATTTCCTTCCCCAACGAAATTTATCCTTACCATGTTTATTTTTTATATCATAATTTTTCTAAGTGTAAAATTCGGTTTGAATCAAAAACCTCAGAATCCTATAATTAACTAGATATGAAGCATTCTGTTTTAAGATATGATTTCTCAGAATTCTGGTTACAAAATCTTATGTGTTCTGACTCCAAAATTTGAATATGAATTCTGGATAAGAACTCTTTAGAGTTCTGGCTCCAAATTCTGAATACAAATTCTAGATACGAACTCTTTAGTGTTCTAACTCTGAATTCTGAATACGAATTCTGAATACGAATTTTGCATATGAACATCTCTAAGTTCTGACTCCAAATTCAGATTATGAATTCTTGTTATGTACTACTCTGAGTTCTGACTCCCAGTTCTCTCAATACATACTTTGTACTCTTATGAGTTCTGACTCTAAATTCTCATGAACTATGACTCTGAACATTGTATGTTCAGATTCTGAATTTCCTTGAAATTTAGACTCTGGAATTCTATAGAATTTAGGTTCCTAATTCCTAAAAAATAGAATCTGAATATCCTTATATTATAGACTCCAAATTCTATTTTTGGATAGACTTTGAACTTTCATATTTAATCACATTCTGAATATCAGATTTTAGTTATGCTCACACTAGTTTTGTTATAAAACGATGTGAATATTTCAATTACCAACTAACCGTTGATTGAGTGAAACGTGTACAAGTCCCTCCAAAAATCCGGACAAATATAACCGTTGGAGTAGGGAGCCGACCATTGGATTTGTGCCTATAAATAGGATCTCATTCGAAAGAGCACAAGACTATTTGGATTTTTGAAGCTCAGAACATTCAGAAGTGATTTCTAGAGAGAGAGGCTCTTATAAACTCTCAGGCTTCGTGTAGAAAGTTTGAATGGCTTGTTAAACAATTTCTTCGGGAAATTTTCTTTGTGTGACTCCGATTTTTTCTGTATACAATCAAGGGCTTCCGTGGATTGTAAGACAGAGGTGACAACTACCTTAAAGTTGACAAATTGTGGGGATATCAAGACAGACTCCGATCTTCATATTGAGGTCTTACCCTACTATGGGTATGATATACTTTCTTGAAACTATAAATCAAGGGACCTTTATCCTAGGTTTTGGGATACCCTTCTCTTTGGGTTAAAAGATTTACTACTTGTTACTTGTAGTTTTTTATTTTTCCGTTGTCTGTTTAGTTGTCGTGGAAAGTATAATCTTCTTATACTTCCTTATACTTGTACTATGATTATATAATATTCTATATGCTTTAAGGTAGAATCATAGTTGTGGTAATCTTTTGTTATGTTTCATTTCCGGAATCACTTTTCTGGAATCAAGAAAGTTTTTAGATCATATAGTTGTAGTGAATTTTGGTTATGAAAAAATTTCCTTAGGGATTTTTAAAGTGAACAATTCAGCCACTGCATGTATTTGAGCATCTCATGATTACATATTCGATCCTATATTTGGTATTATATATTATATCATACTCACATACCATCTCAACAATTGGTATTAGAGGGAGTGAGCTTTGAATTAATCACATGATTAGGATCAGATAAAAATTCTTGGAATTGAACATCCGGATTCAGACTTTTTCAGAATCAATTTTTCGGACTTGCATAGTTCGGATTCATTTTTTCTTAGAGATACTCTTGTTTTATATTTTCCATGATTAGGAATAATTTCCTTGTTTAGATACTTTTTCTATTAACATATTTTTGTGGAATGAATCTTCTTTATGATGGTAGGAATCAATGTTGGTTCCATAGATAATATCAATCCAACTAGACAACCTATATTTGATGGAAATGATTACGAATATTGGAGAGATCGCGTGAAGGCTTTCATTATCAATACTGGAGTTGATAATTTTGTAATGATTACTGGATGATATAAATTTTTTGACAAAGATGTTAGTACCTTTACCAATCAAGAAAAAAAATATAAACTAAATTATAAGGTATGCAATACTTTGCTTCGTTCCATGACTAGAAACATATATAGCCAAATTTCATCATATAAAGAAGAAAATTATATATATAAGAACCTGGTAGTTACTAACTTTGGAACTTACAAAGTAATTTAAACTAGAAGATCCATACTCCGAGCTGAATATCATGGTTTCTACTTTCCTTATGGATAACCCATATGTATGGTGCAACAAAGATCCAAGACTATTGTGAATAGTTGAAAATCCATGGGTGAAAAAAGATTAGATGATGAAGCTCTTGTTTATAAGATCATATATATCAAGCTGAATGAGTGGGAATCCAAAAGGATTGTTATTGATGAGAACAGAAAGGTTACTCAGATCTCCATAGATGAATTTGTTTGAACTCTTCTTCAGTATGAGACTAGAATGAAGAGAGATGCTGATAACGTAATGAAGAAGAATGGAAATGGAATTGTTGGTTTTACAAAAAATTATAATCATTGGAAATCCAAGACTCTTGAGAGAGTTACTAGATCCAAATCTATGAATGTTGTTATCCAATCTGAATCTGGTGGATGTGAATCCTTAGAAAATGAATTAGAAAATATTTCTTGAAGGATGAAAAAGATAGCTGGATAGAGGAACATTCAAACCAGATATAAGAAAAGGGAATAGAAAGATAAAAATATTGAGAAGTCACTTGTTATGAATGCAATAGAGCTGGACACATAAGACCAGATTGTCATATTCTTAAGAGTAAAGAAATAAAGGAACAAAATTCTGAGATAAATAGATAGAATTATTACAAGGCTAAATCTAAAAAAGTCTTGAATAAAAATGAATGAATCATTATATTATGAATCTTCCGGACAAAAGAATCTCAATCTAATAGCTAGACTACAGATTGAAAATCATTGCTTAATGTCTAAGGTACATAATATTGAATCATTGGCCGATGTTTCTTTGAATGCTAATGAAACTAAATATTATAACTCTTTGGATGAAGAATCTTATTATGATGAATATAATACTTTACCTTCCTATGAAGAAGTTCATAGGTTTTCCAAACTTCTTATGATTGGGAATTCAAAAATCATGAAAAACATGACAAGGAAAATTCTAAGAAAACTATTATTACTATGGAAACCAGTAGATCAACCAACTTTTAGAGTTATTATAAGAAGTTTAATGTACCTGACAGCTAGTCATGAAGACATAAAGTTTTTAGTATGCTTATATGAAAGATATCAATCAAATCCTAAGGAATATCACTTAAAGGCAGTGAAACAAATTTTTCGCTACGTAAAGGGAAGCATGGATTTAGGACACTTTTATATATCTGGAAATGATTTTGTTTTCAAAAAAAATTTGGATGCCAACTTTGGTGGATGTAGAATGGATAGAAAGAGTACATCTGGAATAAGTCATTTATTAGGAGATTCATTAATTTCTTGGTCTTGCAAGAAGCAGCACTCAGTATAACTTTCCACTGCTAAAGCTGAATATATAGCAGATGGATATTGTTGTGCTCAAGTGTTGTGGATACAAGACACCCTCACAGACTATGGTATGTGTTTTACCAAACCCAAATTTTGTGTGATAATACAAGTTCCATTGTTCTTAGTAAAAACCCTACACATCACTCTCATGTGAAACACATATATATTAGGCATCACTTTCTTAGGGATCACACACAAAAAGAAGATATCATTCTTCAATTTATCGAATCACAAGATCAACTTGTTGATATTTTCAGAAAATCATTACCCTCTGATAGATTTGAATACATTAAACAGAAGTTAGGAATGATAACCGTTAGGTAATCCTCTTTAATAACTTCCTATTGAAACCAATCTATTAACAGTAATAAACTCCTTTTCATATGACGAGTACATTTTTTTATGATGTTTTTCATATTTTTCGTAATGTATTTTTTCATATTTTTTGTAATGACAGCTTTTCATATTTATCGTAATGAAGTTTTTCTTATTTTTTGTAATGTATTTTTTCTTATTTTTCATAATGTTATTTTTTTCATATTTTTTTAATGATATTTTTTCATATTTTTTGTTATCATAGTTTTTAATATTTTATGTAATGTTAGTGTTTCATATTTTTCGTGACGAATCTTTTTGTAATTAAGATTTTCGTAATGATGATTTTCGTAATGATGATTTTCGTAATGAAGATCTGCGTACTCAATTTTTTGGTACTCAATTTTTTTTTTCAGAATCTAAAGACCTTCAAAAAAATTTCCTCAACACGAATAATTCTCCTGAAAATCTGAAAGTTATGATTCTTTCTTGAGTGTTTGTAATTATCTTTTTCTTGCTGATAGTTTCTTTTGTTTTAAAAATTTCTCAAATTCTAGTTTCCTTAAATCTGAATGTTTTCGTTTAAAAACATCAAAAGATCGGATCCTACAAAATTTTCCTTGCAGTTTTTATTTCAACCATCAGATCAGATCAGAAGAAATCTCAGCCATTTGATTCATATGGGAACATCAACCGTTGCTTCTACACATACTAAAAGAGGTCCCCCGATGGTTATCCCACATCAGTTTTCAAAGCATTTGCGTGTCGAAGCTCTGCCCAACTTCAAAACCCCATTCTAGATTTTCATATTTTTCACAAGTCTGAATGTCTGCTGAAATTTCTTCTCAAGAAATGTCTTCTGTCAAGCCGATTACGGAGTAGAAAATTTATAGGGAGAGGTTGGTAAATCCGAACTTCTTCAATAAGTATGACTCTATTATCTCAAATAATATCATGCTTAATGGGTGGGAGAGTATATCCATTTCAAAAAAATAGCTCAGGATGTTGTGTATCCGGGTCTACTTATAGAATTCTATGAATTAGTTTTCTTTTTCAAAGAATATAGAAGATAAAAATTATACTTCATGAGTTATGGAAAAACATATGCACTCTCTTACACCAAGGCTGCTAGCTTGGTGGGGCTATCATATAAAGGTGAGGCAGAGTTTTTCTCTCACAAGCTATTGGTTGTTCAAGGAGTTTCGTAAAGGTGAAGGCTATGGAATTCCTTGGACTTACTGATGTCAAGACAATAAAAATTTCCCACTTTTCTACCAACAATAAGATCCTACAGTTATGGGTTCATGGTCTAATCGTACTGAGAATGGTTGACAAGGACACTCTTAAGAAAAGTGATATGTATATCTTAGACTTTTTGGTAAATCTAAGTAAAATCAATATGAAGAAGAATATTCTCATTATGAAATAGAATATCAAGAATGGGAATATGAGAGCAAGGATAATCATGTATCCTGCTATACTCTCAAAATTGATAGTTTGGTGCCTTTAATCTTTTAAGATCCCCTGCATTTACAAGCTGAGAAATTACAAAGTAATGCTAATAAGTGATGATACCATCAAGGGGATGAAAGTTGGTTTTTCTAAGGAGTACGATATGTTTTATGATCTACCTTAGGATGAGGCAGATGTTGTTATGACAAATGTTGAAGAAGATGAACCATCGAAGATGGTTGGGAAGAAGAGGAAACAAAAGGAAGTGGAAGTAATAGAGAAAACCCCTAAGGCCAATGAATCTCAATTCGCACCTCCAAATCCCAAAAATCATAATGTCTATCTGGATGATGTGGTTTCCAAATGGAGGGAGGATAAAAAGCCTCGGAAGTAAGGGGAACCAAAATTTGGCCTAGACAATGCAGAGGCCAAAGTACTGAAAGAAAAAACTATTGAAGAGCATGAGAAGAAAGCCATATAGAAGAAGAAAAATAAGAAGATATCATAGGAATAGATTGTGCAATCTCTTTTAAAGGATACTGAAGTTGCATCTGAGAACATTCCCGTATAGAATAAGTTCTTAGTTGAACCATTACCTGAGACACAGGGAAAAATTTTCATGACTCTGGAAAAAGCACAAGAAATTGATGGTGAAAAGATAGAAGCTCTGGATTATGTGCAAGAAAATGAGGAAAGTAGTAATCGCACTGATGATATGATTAATCAAGTTAAATATTATCATATAATGAAATTTCTTCTGAAAAATTGTCAATCCGAACTTCTCAAGCCGGATCATCAAAACATGATAATCCCGGAATAGATGAGAAGGGTGAAGATGAAGTAATACATTAAGGTGATGAAGAGAGTCATATTCATGACTTCATTATTCTTGAAGACATTGAGGAAGGAGCTGAAAAAGAAAAAATTCATGAAGATAAGATTGTACAGTTATCTAGGAGTGAGCATTAATGTCCCGATGAAGGAGCTATTCCGAGAACCAATAAGAGGAAATAAGTTTTTGTTGATACCTAAACCAAAGATATATTGAAGAAGGAGGAAGCTAGAGGATCCTCTAAAAGGAAGATGTTAGAGATAGAGGAAGAACCATCTCCATGAAAAATGTCAGATTCAGAGTCCTCAGCTTTAGGACGTGATTTTGTCGTTCATTCCTGAAAGAAGCTAGTGGAAACCATTCCAATCTTTCCAGCAATTGAATCTAGATGCCAGATGCTACAGTATAATATGAATCAAAAATCATACGCTCTATCCATGGTCATGGATAGGTGTGTAAATATTGAGGCTGAACACAATAATTTCCTTATCAACTATGATGCTCATAGAAAATATTGTAAGAAAATTACCAGCTGGTCAAATAAGATCGTTGAAGACTTGAGAGATCTTGATCAATTTCAAGAAGATGTCAAGGAATCATTTGATACCGAAGACACCAAAATCAAGGATCTTACAAACAACATTATGGAAAATCTAAATCTTGAAAAAATTCTATAATTAAGGATGTCAAATATCTAAATGGGAAGTTGATTATTGTTGTCCAAAGTTGGAAAACAAAAAGGGATCTCCGGATCAAGATGGAAGAAAAGCTAGTTAAGTTTGATGAATTACTGAAAGCTCAGGCAGAGGCCATGAAGGCACAAGATGATGGGATCATAGTCTTAGAAAATCAAGTAGAAGAAGATCACAAAGAGCTAAATAAACTGAAAACCATCATGAAGAAGCCGATACTAAAGAAAAAATAAGAAAAATATACCCAAATCTGATCTTTTGTTATATCTGTTTTTCCTTGTATAAATACTTCCAATCTCAATGAAATTGTGGGTGCTTATTTGGTTTGGATTTTTTTACTAATATTTCAGGTACCATATTTTTTTTCCATTCCCTCAAACCCTTTTTTAAAATAACAATGTGGGAGAAGGAAAAATAATTCTATGTAAAAGAATATATATCCTTATGTAGGGTGACTTTATCAAAGGGGGAGTTCTCATTACGAGGATTTCCTTATTCAAGGTAAATGAAAACTCTTATTCTGGAAATATAGAATACGATCCTTAGAGTTTCATAGTCTAAGGAAAAGTTAGTCATATTCATCATTACCAAAGAGTAAAGAGAGATAAGATTTATTTTAATGTTTAAATTTTTTTCTAAGTCCATATTTTCCTTTTCGTAATGATGTTTGTGCTTTCCAAAAAGGGGGAGATTATTGAGTCAATAAGGTTTTACTTATGACTATTCCATTCCATAAAACATAGGGGTGATTGGTGAGTCATTAAGGTTTTCTTTATGAATTTACCATTCCTTCTTATTTTGAAAATCCCAAATACCTTATCTCAAGGGAAAACTCTTTTTACACTATGTTTTACTTCTATAAGGAAACATTTTCTTCCCCAAGGTAATTTATCATTACCATGTTTATTGTTCATATCATAATTTTTCTAAGTGTAAAATTTTGTTTGAAACCTAAACCTTAGAATCCTACAATTACCTAGATATGAAGCATTCTGTTTTAGGATCCGAATTCTCAGAATTTTGGTTACAAAATCGTCTGAGTTCTAACTCTGAATTCTGAATATGAATTCTTGATACGAACTCTTTAGAGATATGACTCAAAATTCTGAATACAAATTCTGGATATGAACTCTACAGATTTCTGACTCTGAATTCTGAATATGAATTCTGAATACGAATTATATATAAGAACTTATCTATGTTCTGAATCCGAATTTTGATTATGAAATCTGGTTGTAAACTACTCTAAGTTCTAACTCCAAGTTCTCTTAATACAGACTCCGATATCTTATGAGTTCTAACTCTGAATTCTCATGAACTCCGACTCTGAACTTTTTAGTTTTAGATTCCGAATTTCCTTGCAATTAAGACTCCAAAATTCTATAGAATTCATATTCCAAATTCTTAGAAAACAGAATCCGAATATCTTTTTATTATAGACTCCCAATACAATTTTTGGATAGGGTCCAAACATTCATATTTACTCAAATTCTGAATATCAGATTTTAGTTATGCTCACACTTTTTTTGTTATAAAACGATGTCGTGATTTCAGTTACCAACTAACAATTGATTGGGTGACATGTGTAAAGGTCCCTCCAAAATTCAAGGATAATATCACCGTTGGAGTTGTGCCTATAAATATGATCTCATTTGAAATAGCTCAAGACTTTTGGAATATTTGAATCTCGGAACTTTTAGAAGTGATTTCTTGAGAGAGAGGCTCTTATAAACTCTCAGGCTTTGTGCAGAAAGTTTGAATGGATTGTTCAGCCTTTTATTCATGGATATTTTCTTTGTGAGAATCTGATTGTGGCTATGTACAATCGAGGGCTTCTATGGATATAAAGACAATGGTTCCAACAACCATATAGTTGAGGGCTTGCGAGGATAACAAGACAGACTCCGATCTTTGTATTGAGGTATTACCTTGGTGTGGGTATGATAGACTTTCATGAAAGTATAAATCAAGGGACCTTTACGTAAGGTTGTTGTATACCCTTCTATTTGTGTTAAAAGATTTACTACTTTTTACTTGTAGTTTTATATTTTTCCATTGTACTTTTAGTTTATGAGGAAAGTATAATCTTCTTATACTTCTTTATACTTGTACTCTAATTATATAGGATTCTATATTCTTTAAGGTAGAATAATTGTTGTTGTAAATGTTGGTTAAGTTTCATTTCTGGAATCATTTTTCTAGAATCAAGAATGTTTTTAGAGCTTAGAGGTGTTGTGAATTTTGGTTATGAAAAAATTTCATTAGGGATTTTTAAAGTGTACAATTCACCCCATCTTTTATTTGAGCATTTCATGTTTACATATTAGATCCTATATTTGGTATTATAGAGTATATCGTACCCACATGCGATCT
The DNA here is from genome assembly GCA_963277665.1 of Viscum album. Taxonomy (NCBI): domain Eukaryota; kingdom Viridiplantae; phylum Streptophyta; class Magnoliopsida; order Santalales; family Viscaceae; genus Viscum; species Viscum album. The sequence continues at coordinate 1,802,815,681 of OY728164.1, forward strand.
TAACAAATTTGAAATAACCACATGTCAATCTTTTGATAGTTTTTACTTTGGAAATAACCCATTTTTTGGTCTTAACGAAAATTAATTTTAAATTAATTAATTTCACTTATATGATTTGAATTTTTCAAAATAAATTTATTTTTTGAATTCAGAATATCAAAATTAGATAACGTTGAATTTTTGGTATTTTTCTGAAAACTTTCTATTTTTGATAAATAGTGAAAAACACTATGTTCTTGTTTAAAATCGATTTTTTATTTAAATAATTAGTTTTACTATTTATATTTATTTTAAATCAAAATATATATATAATACCTATATAATACAAATATAATTCATTGGATTAATTCAATAATAAGATTATATGTATAAGATTTTATTGAACTTTATACCGTCTTTTACCCACCTTCTAGGAGCATTTGAAAATTTTCATAAAATATAATTTTACTTCTTTTGTGAGTTATATTTCTAAAATCCGAGAGACACAGTTGACATCAGTAAGTAAAATTTGTTTTAATAAGATGAAAATAATTTTTTGTCAAAAGTAGTTTTTGACTTTCATTTACCGTAGTTAAAAGTAAATATGGTAATTAAAGATAAAAATGATATTTTTATTACCGTAACACATGTACTAATTCTATTGGATAAGTTTATTTCGACCAAAAACATCCATATAAATAATACATATTCCTTTAGGTCCACCTAGATTAGATTATAAATTAATTATTATTTAATTTAAATAAGAGTTAATAGTGTTAAATTCAAGTTTTCATAAATAAAATAATTTTTAAAATAAAGATATACATAATATAAATTTGAATATAAATATTCATTAGAAAGATAGAAATATTTACTACATAATGGTATTTTATTTATAATGTTTAGACATTAAATAATTAAATTTATTTATGATATAATGAAGATGCAGTAATTACATTCTTAATGAATGTTCAAAATAATTGATGTTATAAATATACAAATAAATGTAATTTGAGACTTTTCATGAATTAAAATAATTCTCTAGGATAATATTTCATTTAAAGGTCGATTATATAAATTTTTTACAAAGTGATAAGGTTTTTATGACTTTCAAAAATACAAAATACCAAATAGTGTCAAAAGTGACATAAATTAATTTTTAAAACAAAAACTATATTATTGGTTGATATAATATTCATAAAAATATAAGTTTTGACCAAAGGACATTAATAATGTTATATATATTATTATTGAACAACTTTAGGTTCTCTTGGATGTTTATATTTAGTTTATTAACAATATATTGTATGAATACTAGAAGACATAGTAAAAGTTAAATTATTTATCAAAGAGTTAAATCTAAATGATAAGGTTAAAATGGTCACCAAAACATTTCTAAAACATATTGGATGAGTGGGTTTCTAAACATTATCACATTATCTTCAAAATAAATCCATTTTTAGCCATTATAAACAGATAATAATTTTATTATAATGTAATAGTTCATTCTTTTCCGAAGGTGCCTCTCACTTCTCTTATAAAAGGGAACTTCCCCTTCTCTTCTTTTCACACCTTCAATGCCATTTTTCTCGAACAAACCCTTCCCAAATGTCATCCAAAATTCCTTCACATAATAAAAGGGCCATTAATTTTTTCATAAATACAACCTATGGTTCCCTTTTGACCAACTCAAAAGGAAACACCCGAAGAAGAGGTAATAATTTCTCCTCCCTCTTTCAAGTTCTTTTCCTCTTCCACTTTCTCTTTCATTGTTACTTCTATACCAAAATAATAACTCGAGTAACTTCTATATACTGTGATGTTATTATAAATACTATACAACCATATTCATTATTATATCTATCCTATGAATTATAATTTCACCATGTGTGCGTACGTACGGCTTACCATCTCCACGCCGTGGTGTAATTTGTTATTCAACACTATGTTATTTGGGTGGATATAATGAAGAGAAATATTATTATAAATAATGAAAATAACATTATAATATCTAATTGAAATTAATATTCTATAAAATTACACTCCTTTTAATCATTTATAAAATGATATTTTCACTCGTGCGTACATACGTATTACAGTCACCACGACACGATAAGATTCATTTTCACATTCACCATTCATCGATCATTATTAAAACATATATTATCAACAAGTATGTAATATATGACATTATAATGACACTAGAGATATATATATATATATGTCTTTATGTACTTACATATATCATATTCACTTACATCTGTTCAATACAATATGAAAATAGAAACAACATTTATCTGTACGTACGACCTACCGTCTCCATAAACGGCATTTTCCATTTCATATATCTATCTATTATACATATTTATATTATAAATATTATATATATATATATCATGTTTTATATTATTGAATTATTTAAATCATGGTCCAAATGATACGATCAAGAATAACAAGTTAAAACATGTACTATAAAGAAAGCATTTATTACCTGAAATGTTAATTTAACAAGAAAATAATTATTAAATGGGTAGTATAATATCATAAATGAATCATGTATGATATAATAAATATTAATATGATTTATTTATAATATAATAACATACTATGGTATTTATACAAGAGACTAAATGTACTATTCACCAATGGAAAATGCAAGGTAATGGTTAATTCCTCAATCTCATTATTATCCAAGATTTTTAGCTGTAAGTATTTTTTGAGACATATTTATAATCCATTTCCATTAATCAAAAAAGAAATTTCATAATTATTCTTATAAGGTACACCTTAAATAAAACATCATATTAAATGTTTTAAATATTTATTCATCTATATCTTTCTCATTAATGTACATTTTTTTAAAATGGTTTAAAGGATTTATTTATATGGGCATGATTGTTTTAAAATACTAATAAATTTCACAAGTATCAATGTTGTGTGGGAGAAATTGATAAAAAATCTCTTTTAAATTACTTATTTTATAAATGAGCAACTTTTAATTGATTTCACAAAAAGGGATATTTCACTCAAAAAAATTTACTGACCATTTTCAATTACGTCAACATCCTTTAATGGAAATTATTCTTTATTGAGGTTGGTTTATTATAATGCAATAATATACATTAAATTGAATGAGTTATTCTATGTTTGACTGTGTATGTTCTATTTTTATACCATTCATGGTTTATTGTTAAATTATTGACATTTTGTATTCTAGTTTTAATAAGAATGTTTATGATATTTTTCTATATTTTAATATGATGAATGCATAGGACTTAGTTAGTGGTTGGTGGGGACCGCTATAGCTCTTCGATCCATCGGTAGGTATAATGAGACAAACTAGTGTCTTGGAACAAGTCCTTGGCAAAAAAATTATTTCTAGTCTTGGAACGAGGCCTTGACTAGGTGGTTATGATGTTTGGTTTTATGCATTCCCTCATTATAAAATTCATTTTTACATGTTATTATTCGACTAGTAGAATATCCATGTGCATTTTTATATGTTAATGTTTGATATAGTTTTTACATATTATTTTCATGATTATTTATAAAAGGATGTTGTTTTTATTACACATCGGGCCTTAAAAGTTTTTTGATTCTGCTAAATTATTTTCCCTTACTAAGAATCTGAGCTCTCCCCTATTTTATGTTTTATTTTCAAAGGATCCCAAGATGTGTTTTATGATTGAGATTCAATGTTATGATAAGGGAACAATGGTTTTCTCGAACTATTATTTATGTTGTGTCGTATGTTAGAAAGTATAATGTAACGTTAATGTTTGTAATCTATTTTCCAATACTGCTAAACTGATCTGTCTATCTGAACTTGATTCCTTGTAATCATGCCAATGAATTAAACTAATGCACCGACTCTAGGTACCTGGGGTTAGGTCATTACAATGGGGGTACCTTTTTTGAACTACTCACCCCTTATCAATACATGACTTGCACCTTATTTTTAATGATCTCCACAAATGACTTGTTATCATAAAAAGAATCTCCTCAAATTATGATGTCTATATTTGGGGGGTTTTCCACCCTGACTATCATTCTGTACATTTATATCGCATTTTTATTTGGTTCATCCAAAATCTAATACCCCTTCACCGCCCACTTTGTAAAACTTGTTGACATTGAAAACTTTTGACTTTGTCAATCATATGAATTTTAACATAAAAGTGACGGTCATTTTAACCCTTGCATAATCAACTTTATATCTTAATATTTATTCTTTATATAACATATTATCATCATTAAAATATTTTAATAACATTTTAATGGATTCTTGGTAATTATTTATCACTAGAGGATCTCAATATATATATTTTTAGACCCGATTCAACTTCATGGATAAAAAAATTGTAGATTTAGTTTCATGTATTTAATATTAATACAACATTGAATCCATATTAGAATATATTCATCCAATATAATAAAAATTGAAAAAATATCTATTTCCAAATTAAATAAAAAGATTAAATTCCAAAATAGACACATGTTGGATAGACTTATAGATAGGGGATCACTAGTGTATGCCCAATTATGAATTCCACAGTATAGGAATAATCTTGTTTCAATAAGTCCAATAACTCAACATCCATGAATCCCAGCATGATCACCACCTCATCACCTCACCCAAATCATTTTTCATCATCATGGATTTATATTCCACCAGCAGAACTCAACATCCACAGTACATGGAATGAACGAAAACACTCCATCTCTAATTCTTTTTGAATGTGTACAGAGTTTGATCATTATAAAATATGGATTATTTCATTTTTTGGGGGAGGTTTTGTGGGGATATATTTATGATATAGATTTGAAATATTGAAATCTATATTTTCACTCTTGAGGATAGGTGTTCCATCTTTTCTTACACTTTGTAATTTGAAATTGAATATATTATATTTTGTTCAAATTGGTTTATTAAATTTTTTACTAATTTATTTGTGATATATTTACCTCTGTTGTGTTGCTTTCTCTCACTTCCATGATTGTGGAGTACAATCCTACAAAATGGTAATGGTGATGGATTCTTGATGATCTCATTTTATTCTGATTTTATTAATTACAATTTTGAATATATTATGATGAATTAGTACAATTACCCAGTAAATTTTATCTTTATTCTCAATTTATTAGAGTAATTATCATACCCCCATTCCATTCTCGTCCAAAAAAATTTACCTCACTTATATTGGTAAAAAATAAGAAAAAATAGACTAATGTGGATTTATAGATGAATATAGTTTTGTTGTATCATGTATTTAAGATGGTGGATACAATGGTGTATTGTGTTCACACGATTGATACATAGAGGGGGGGTGAAACATGGTGTTCCTAGGAGAATTTCGAATGTTCGATCTGAACTAAAAAATATGTCCATAATTTTGATTCGTGGATTTAGTTTACTGAATTGTTAATATGCATTAATATATTAATTTTTAAATAGATGGAATTTCATGTTCATAACCACATATCGTCCCCTTTCTTGTCAAACAAATGTCATTATTTATACTAATTTTATTATTTTTATTAATGCTCTTGAAAAAAATATTCCTCACCTAATATATTTTTATTAAATAAAAAATAAAAAACCAACAAAATAAGATATTGAGAATAATTAACAAATTGATCCATGACTCATAGAGAATATCCCATTGTAGTCCAATTAAACAGTGTTCTAGGTTTTGCAAAAAAAATATTCCATTTTGATGGATGTTTTTTCATCAGATATATATGTTCAAAAAATATTATTTTATACATAAAAATTATTGCAACACATTGTGTGTCTTAATATATTATAATTATGTAATTTTATACAAGATCCATCTATAAAATCACATATCAATGGATATTAGTGTATTTTGATTTGGATTAAGTAAAATATATATAAATAGATGAAAATAATTATGTTAGTGATCTAGCCACATAACATTGTTATTATATAGTTAACTTACATAAAAATAATTTTCAAATGAGGTTCACATTTAGATTTATTTATAATAGATATATGTTGGTTTTTTACACATTTTTTTTAAAATATTTAAAAAAACAAAAATTATAAATTATTAATAAAATTGATTGATACACATATTGTCAAGTAAATTATTTCCTATTGAGAAGTCACTATGGTGTAATATAAAATCGTTCTTGTTCTAGATTTCAAATTGTATTTCTATGAGAGATCATCCCTGATACTGAAGGGGTTTTCTCTTGTGATAGATGTAATGATGTTTGCGTTTTTGAATAACACTAGAATGATTTTGTAGAGAAGTGAAAATTTATAGAATATATTTTTTTTCACTCAAATTTTTAATTTTGTAAATTGGTTATGGGTAAAATCATCATGAAGGAGTCAATAACTATGGTTACAAAAAAAATTAATGAGAATGAGTTTCCTTCTGCATATGTAAGATTTCATTCATTTTTCACAATGTGTAACCAATGTTTTTATATATTAGTGGTAAGATGAAACTATAAATTATATCACCAGTTAATATAGATTCTCTAAATCGATGTGAATTTATATTACTTCCATAATTTAATTTTTTTCCCATGGTGTAATTGAATATCAAAGAATGATGTTTCTTGCATACTACATTGAAACCAAGATCTATTAATATTTATGAATCATATTTTGAATTAAAATATACATTTCAAAAATTTATTTTGATCATGTATGGATCAATAAAAATATTCTAAATTTTGATATTTGGTATCCAAATATTCTCTATGAAATATAATTTTTCATTGGGGTCCGGTTTAGGATGAATAGGGAAAATGATCCATTTAGATTTGGCCATTTTTTTGGATTTAGTTTATGTTGATATGTGTAAAACATTTTTTGATAATATTTTTTAAATAAAAAAAATGATGATATCAATATATGAATTTCATATGATAAAATATCTGTGTATTATTTGAAATTTATTTTCATTTAACCATTTATGGGTAGTTGTTGAAGTAAAATTGTTTGTGGAGTTTTATTTTTTATGGGGGAAGTGTATAAACAATGATAGGAGAATAATTATATCACTAAGACCAATGATTCTTATTTTGATGATAGTGTCACATAGGTTAAAGGAACTAGTAACATGAATGATTTACTAAAAATTCACAATTGTATTGATATTTCTATCAAGTCACAGAAATATGTTCAGGATGATGAAACATGAGTTGTAATGTCAAATTATGTGATGGATGTTTTTATAAACATGAATGGATTTAGGCATAATGTTTTTTCAATGAACTTACTCTAACTCAATGTAAATAATAATTTTTTTCATGATTGACTACATGAAAAAAAATATTTCTTGATTGTGAATGATTAATCTCCTTGAATTTGTTTCTAGGATCAGCAGTATAAAGGTCCATTAAATTCATTAAATTCGTTTCTATTGAACACTTTCTCAGGGATAGAAAATTTTAGAACAGTCATCATTACAACCATGTTTCTAATGGATGGTCTAACAAGACTCTCTATATATATTTTTTATGGTGGTTGGTTATTATAAAGTCAAGATGTACGTTGATGTTTCATTTCAAACTCTATTGAGATTTCTGTTAAGACTAATATTTAATCCTATGAGGATGGAAGTTATGGTGTATAACATTTTCAAGGTATACGAATGAAAATATTACTAGTTGAAATTAAAAAAAATAGGTGCAAGGGATTGATTGTTCAAGGCTAGTCTTTCATGAATCATTTTTAAGACAAAATTCCAGTTTGGGTTGCACCCGTTTCATAACAAAGAACCCGGTTTAGTTTCAACCTCTAGATTAGATGGGTGATGTTATTCCTAACATGAATTCTCATATTAAGAATACTCAACATGTTCGGGTGGAATTCAGTGAAACACAAGTGAAACAAGATTCGATGTTCCATCGATCTCCATGGTGGATAAGAGATCATTTGGAGTTTTTGAATGTGTGTGGATATATCTGAAGATTATGAGGATTAAAATATAAAAAGAAAAAAATATTCTTATAGGGATACAAAATCTACTAGAATGAAACTTAATATTTATGGATTCTCATATTCTCATAAGATAAATCACATATATAGGAAAAACTATTCTGCTATAATGTTCACTAGAAGTACTCAATCAACTTATCGGGTTGACAGTATTACTTTTAAATCATACATGCATATCTCATTTACCTATGATATATATTTTTATGATGACTATGAGACATGTAATTTGATTTCAATATGATGTTATATTTTTTGTTTATTCTCTCTTTTAATTTATCTTTTTTCCTTTGAGTGAGCGTATAAATGTGATATTTTTTTTCAATCCTCACATTCCATTTTTTGGATTTCATTTAATAATATGTAATATTATACCCTAGTTTTGGTAAGAAATCACATTCTAGGTTTTTAGTTTACCATTTGTTTATGTAACTATGTTTCTAAGTGATTCACATTCCCTTAAACATCCCCAATATGATGTTTTAAGATAATTGTACCAATGGTTGAATCATTATTCATTTCAAACATTAATAACAATTTCATTCAGTAGACATATAATATAAATTCAATTTTATGGTATAATAAAGAGTAAATCAATAAATCATTATTTTAGCTTTCTAGTAAACTAATTTAATTAAATCATAATGTTACAATAATCTCTACCCAAATTTTATATTTCATTGAGGGAATGAAATTATTTAATTTATATATATTAATAATCATATTAATTTGAGTGTTAATCCCAATTTAACTAATGTAAATGATATTGTTTGGGGTAAACTTATGGATACATAAATTCAATGTAACCATTTATTCTATACCTTTCCTTCTCACTATAATATTTAATGTTAATAATGTAACACTGCAATAATATTATTTGTTATCAAGCATTAGGCCTTCACCTTTTTGTGTTTCTTTCATATCAACAGTTTCAATTTATTGTTCCATGGGATTTATAGTATTAGTATTTTGAGAAACATAATGTTTTTTATGATTGAAAACATCAATATTTATCGAATCAATTTTTTGTATAGGTATTTAGAATTTTAATAAAGATTTTTTAAATATATTAGTATAAAAATAATATTATGTGGTAAAAGATATTATATTAAAAATCAGTAACATGATTATTGAAATTTCTTTCTTCATTTATAATTGTATAGATTTGAACCCTTTATTGAGTATCTGAATCCACTCATTATGGGCCACTATAGCATACAATACCAATATCTATTGGAAAAAACATCAAAATATTGTGAATTCTGAATAAAAGGGATTCCACAGTTGAATTCACATTTGACATAGTTGTGGCTTTAAAATATAAAAATTTAATTGATCAGTTTTGATTTAAAAAATATGGGAAATAATATACATTCACTTCCTGTTATTACATTATAAAAATTTCTTCCTTGTACCCTTCCTTTCTAAAATAAACTTTCACAAATCAAAATTCATCAATCTTAAATATACTCCAATTATGAAAACAATTTAATTGAAAAAATCTATCTCTTAATATTATATAATCCAAAAATCATATTTTTTTTAATTATTATGATGTTTTAAAAATTCTTGTGAATCCTATTTCTATATATTATAACATATACATTCACAACATCCATCAAAACAGTAAATATACTATTTTTCAGGGGTCATTATTCTTAAAAATACATTTATAGAACATATGAACATTATTAACAAACCCAGTACAAGAAAATACATAATCATTTTCCTTCCTTTCGATTTATAAAAGTCATTCCGTAATTTAATTGTTATATCTAGATGAATCCATAAAAATATGTTCTCAAAACCATCCTATAAAAAATCAAATATGTGTATTTTATATCCCACTTTTCCCCATGATGAATTAAAATTCCTAAAAATAACGTTTTTGGTAGAAAAATTAAGGGAAACCACTAATGAATAATGTATAACATAAATGTATGATTACTCCCAATATTAATAGTAAGTGTGAGAACATATAATCTATAAATTCTTGTACCTAAAAGTATCCAATTGTGGAAGGATTTTGGGAGACAAATTCTATCCATATCAAATATGTATTGATACCAAATTCAGCCTCCAACACAATAATATAATTTTCCATAATAAAACCTTTTTGGTTATTGTGTCTTGAAATAACCAATAAAATTATTCATTTTTTTAATCGGGTAAATCATTTTATAGTTTACAAAACCATATAATACCATCCCTCTATCCAGGTGAACTATCATATAAAAGTTTGAGTGTATGATTAATATCACAAATACCATTAATATTATATAAATTTTCTTTTATATATAAGAATGGTTCATCGACTCAGAAAATTTACCACATATAGATTTCGAAGCTGATAAATCATTGTTATTATGAGTAAAAATTTTCAATCCAAATTTCTAATAAAGCTATAAATGTAACATTTTTTGTCAAAGAATAATTTTTTAAAATTTTACTCTCTTTATTATTAAATCTGTTTCTGATGTGTTATTTTCAATATTTTATGTGTAACCCTATAGAACCATTAAATCATTATTTATGTTGAAAATTTGATATCCCTCTTTCCGGGAATTTGTGTATGTTTTAGATGGAAGAAATGCCTACTTTTCAATCATTAATGACTCTTACACATCCCTTATTCCCATTTAAATCTTGTATAATCTAGCCATAGTATCGTTATTTTTTTGGTTCATTTAGTAACATGATAATGACATAGTTACATACATTTTTTCTATGATAATGACATGAAGAAATTTTTTTATGTTCTCAAAATTACAATATGTCAACCTGAAAAATTTGAATCCTTTTTTCACCCATTGTTCATATGGTTTTCCAAATTTGGATTACATAAACATGTTCTTATATCCATTACTTTAACAAACTTTTAATCACTGAGTACTGGTGATGGTGCTATTCTATAATATCCTTCACAACCCATTGAATTGGTTAGAGGATCCACTGACCTTATGTATTGTCTCAAGGACACTGGAGGGTATTAGAAAATTCAATGGTTGAAATAGAACATTGTGGGAATATTTAACATATTTTCAAAAATAAAATCATAAGGACAAAAAAATAATATAACCAAACCAATATATATGAATCATTTTCATATCCAACAATAATCAGAAGAAAACCAATAAAAACATAATAAAATTAGAATTGATAATATATATTAATGTGACAAAAGGAAACCAACGTAGTTCTCAATACAGCAACACTGATGTGGAATCACTCTATTGAAAAAAAGAATGAATCTCTATGAACAAAAAAACAAGGATGTAGTATTATGATACACCACTTGTAATATAAGAGGCCATTAATTTACCACTATCATTCTGAATAACTTTTAAATAAACAGTAATATTAATAAGTTTCTGTGAATAATCTACCAAATAGGAAATCCACCAAAATTGTCCCACACACACCACTAGAACAATAATAAGTTAACACACAATTTAAGAACGTATTCTTTAAATAAATTAAAGGGAAATAAAATAAATTTCAAAAATTTAAAAACAATGAATTTTGAATGATTTTTTAATTATTGCGATTTATAAAATGTAACCACACACATCCACATACACCCACGCCCATGCTTGTCGAGGAACATTTTATCTCAATTCTACCATTGTGTGAAAAATCCATACATAAAATGCTTTATACAGTGAAAATATGAACTCATGCTACCCTTTTACAGTAAGACAATATTTCATAGTTCCATTTGATCGATAAATTAATACCTAAAAATTTCATAAAACATGATTATCAATAATTTTATTCTCAAAACATAATAAATTATGCACCCACATGGTAAAAAATAATTTCCATTACATCATGATCAATATATGAATGAATTCAAAAAAATTAAGTAAATCCCAGGAAACTAATATTTTTAGGAGAGCACACATTATCAATTTTCTATTGAAATATCAAGAGAATTAAATTTGGAAATCATGTACATATAATCTAAAAATAATTGAGTGACGGGGAGTCGACCTCAGTCGATTCAATCACACTAAAAATGATAAAGAATAAGAAACTATAGATAAAAAATCAATCCACCCCAAAACCACCAAAAATGTAGAAAAGATGTTATAAATTGTATTTTATGAAAATGATAGATCTAAAACACATATCCATATTAGGGAAACAAGGTTTATAAGAGAGTAATATCTCTTAAAATTTGAATTAAAACCCTTATATAAAGATCTCTCGTGGATACCATAAATTCACATGAATAATAAATATAAAAATACTATTTCAAAAATGGATTGACTAAAAACATGTCCTAGTGGAGTTAAAATAGAGAATAGTCCCGTTAATTAGGAGAATTTTTGGATACACATCATTGATAGTCTTCATGCCCTGGTAAAAGTGTCTTAGCTAATTTAGGATCACTATGCTGAGGGACATGGAATGGTGAGGCCACATAGGATATAGTCTACTGTGAGCTAACCAGGTTACCAGTCTCTTGACCATGCATAGAAGTTAGGTTCTTCTGCCTACTCATGTTTCAGAAAGACACACCCATCACACCACACCAACCAGTCTATCTTTTTTTCTACTTTTTGTGGATCTAAAAAAATTAAACTCCACCCAGACTATCAAAAAAACACAAAAAATATACTAGAATCCATGAAAATCCATGTAAAATGACTTTATATAGTAGTATAATAAGGAAATACCTCAAATTTAGGGGTTTTCAATATCCACAACATTTGTATTTCCATCCATTGATAGATGGAAATATTTTACTTCATAATATTTCATGTTATTTTAGCTACATTTCATTCTCATGTTCCAATGTATCCACATGAATTTGGACATGATTTCATAAAACTCGCATCAAATTGATAGTCAGTTCCATATCAAATTTTTTCTATCCAAAATATATTTCTATATGTTTAGAAAAGTATCACGTAATACAAGGTCTATATTGTCACATAAAATATCACTTTATGGATTTGGATAGTACTTGATATAACTGAAATACATTTTTTATGTAGCTAAATCATATGGTAAATACATCTTATCATCCATACCGCAAATCAAGTCAACTTTTTAAAAAGGGACAATGCACCATGGTGAAATTTAAACTTACATACCTAAACATTGAGGCTTTATCCTTAGATAGGCTTAAAAAACCATTATCACTCATTTAAAATGATAATATATTATGATGATGACCAGTATAATATAGATAATTTCTCTTATTCATCTTTAATTTTTCTTCTGATCAACAAAATTTTTTCAACCATCTTTAAAACCTGATATGGTCCCAAAAGTGATTTTTCCATAGATTTTACCTCAAAAAGTTGATACTAACATGGAAGGTGGTAAAATACTACAAGATAAGTCATATGTGTCAAGGAATTATAATTTTAATTATATGATAACTCAACTGATGGTATATGATTCTTTCATTGGCCTCTAAATACATAACAAATTCTCAAGGCATGTATTCTAGTATTTAGGTCACTATTATAATTTTTTATCTATGTATGGATGATTATTCATGACCATGGTCAACATGGATGCAATTTTTTAAAAAAAAATATATTTATAATGGTAATATAGTGATTTTAGTTATAAATGTCTTAAACCAGTATTCTATGTATTGGTTGGGGTGGATAAAATAAAATATGATTAATTTAGTTTCAAATTAATGGATTGTGTTTAATGAAAATTGATAATATTATAAAAATATCACATTTAACTAAAAAAATGGAAATTTATAATTGAATGTTTTTGAATTATTTCACATATTCTTGATCATAGCATTGTTAATAAAATTCCAAAATCTCTTTAACTTCTAAAACAAAACTGATTTATTTAAACACAATATATAAAATAGTAATTATAGAAAAAAATCAGACTTTTATTTTTTTTATAGATATTTGATGAATTAAAAATTGATACATGGTAGAAAATATAGGAAAACTCATAGAAGATTATAAACCATAGGATGATTCTCTAAAAGACACCTATTCCTCCCCCACATAGAAATCACCCACTCTGGAGATTGTTATTGACAAATAAACAACATCCACTACATGGATCAGATTTTTATAACAAAATTATAGACAAGTTAGTGTAGGAAATATACAGCCTCTTCCATAGTTATATATCCAGAATAGGTAAAAATTAGTAGAGGAAATAGTATAAAATACTCTAGCATATCGTACAAAATCTTTTGTTAATCAATACAAAAACTAAAGAAAACATGATAATAAAAAATTAAGAAAGTAATAAAGAGAAAAATAGATGACATTATAGTATGCATAAATCATGTAAATCTCATATTCATTGGTTGATATAGTATCACTAAACTGGTACTTGAAATATATTTAATTGCATATTTCACTAAGAAGACTAAATATAGAGTATTGTGGATGTGTATAGTGAATTTATATATCAAGGTGAGTTCACATAATCTCTATGTCACTAACATCTTATCTCCCACATATCATTGTATATGAGTGTCACTTATTTTTTAAGATATAACCAGCAAAAATTAATCATTAGATTATATTCATACATTAATCATCATGCTCAAAATTTTGATATATTAAACATAAATAATCCCAATCTACCGCAAATCCTCCAAAATATAGTTAATAGGGATTGAATATTAATTTCAACTTAAGTTATTCATGGCCAATTATTTGTCATTTATGAATATCCACATTGATTTGTGGTCACCTATAAAGGTCACATGCCATTTTCACGTCACATGGTTATTTGACATTATCAACTAGAATTATCATAAGGCTTGGTCACTACATTTCATCATCTGATAGGTTGAATCTTTAACGGGTCACTTGAATTATTCATTTGTTTAGTTTAATAATTATAGTAATGCTTCTACTCCGACCCATACTAAATTTGGTTTTAACTCATTCACTTGAGATTCTTGGTATTTTTAAATGTTCACTTCAATATGTAGGCATCTTATCATAAATTTTGTAATAATTTTTTTTATTAAACCTAATGGTAATTAATAATTAATGAAAAAATTATTTGGGATTATTGAAAATAAGACGTTTTTGGATTATGAAAACACCTTAAATCTATGAAAATTAAAAAATATTGGTTTTTACATGTATTGGACCATATTGGATTCTATAATAGGGATGAAGTGGGATTTTTTTTTTAATCCAGAGTCACCCGTATATTGTCATATTTCCCAACCATTCTTGGAAAACATGTGATAAAATGAATATATATGTGATCTATTTCTAGATTGGAATAAGTAAATATTAAAACTTACCAATTGATTATTAGTGAATATACATAACTTATTAAAATATGTGGCATATGAATATATATTCCATAACATTTTATTTCATACCAACACATCAAATATGTCATTTAACATATATATATATATCATTCAATTCCATGATGGATAGACAATATAAAGTGGTTGAATAAAGAAAGAAATTATTATTGACAATATATTAGAATAACAATATAATCTTGAAAAAATAGTATTCTCACTTCTTTTCCAACCATCAATGGTATCCCCATAATTAATGGTAAACATAAGGGTTAGGTGGTCATGATACCTTCCTTGAGCCAACTTTACCTCTTAAACCAACTATGAAATATTAATAATAGAAAATAATATTTTAACTTATTTTTTCTCATTTTAATATAAACTCATATCAGCATCCCTAACATTAAATTTCAACTGATCATGACCTTCTCTAGAAAATTTAATAAAAAACATTCATTTCAGATCATCGCCCATAAAATTCAAACACCATGGTGTGTAATATAAGTGAAATTCAAACATCTTGATATATTCTGAAATTAATATTTTCCATATTATTACATCCCATTCTAAAAATAGCAATTTCAAACATTTTAGGTTTTTGATCATATTTAATTTCTCACCAAACCATTAATTTCACCACATTTTCAATGGATGAACTACATGACCTAATTCCAAATCACGATTCAGATTTTTCTTTTCATAAATTTTAAAAAGTTGTGATCCATAATCTTCTTCATGTGGTCTATGTATTTGAACATAATAGAGTCCAGATCTAGAAGAATCCTAAAAAATAATATAATCATTCCCAGGATCTGGAAAAATAGGATTTGGTAGTGAAATGATCCCTGCATTATGATACAAATTTATTATCGATAATCTACCTTCCAAGTAATGAACTGATTTTTCTTATAATCATTGACATAGGATATTTCAGTCTCTATAATTTCCTACTAATGTTATTATAGAAACACCATAAACTCAAATATAATTTTAGGTCAAATTATTTATTTTATTTATTCTAAGAGACATTTATTCTTTCTGTTTAGGGTCTACTAATATTTTTTTATTTCTAACATATATAATGAATAAAAATTCTTAGATCCATACATCAAATTTATGGAATATTATATATAAGTGATTCTACAAAAATTTCCTAAACATAATATAAATATGTTATCCATGATCATTTATCATTCTTGAATAAACCATAATGTTATCCAAAAAACCACAATGGAAGATTCTAGTTACCGCTAAAAATAGGATTTATAAATCTAATGAAATATAAAAATTAAATTTTAATGAAAAAGGTAATAACCACAAATTCATAATGACTCTACCAAATCTCGATGGAATTAATGGGAATATCCTCATTCCTAACATATGGTTATTGATTATCTGATCAAAGATCAATATTTGAAAACCATTTTAATTCCATAATTTGATAATAAAACGCTTTCGTAAAATGACATGTATATATATTCAGTATCATAACATAGTTCAGAAAGTGTTAATCAGCAGAGATTTGTAACAGACCATCTACCATACTGAAAAAAGAATATGCGAAGACTAGGGAATAATGTGTAATCTTTCGAATCATTTATATGATAATTCATTCAATTCAATATTCAACTACTTCAATTCCACTAGTTCAATTCTATTTAATTTGTGTGAAACAATACATTTACCAAAAATGTGCTCAATTAAATATTTAAAATTCCCTTTTAGGTGGTAACTAAATTAAATATTTTAGAAACATGTCTGGATAGTGATCCACAATGATAAAGATAAATTATTAGTATGATTTATGTAATTATTATCCAATGTGTCTACTACTAATTGATAATAATTATTTCAACCCATTGTTGTTAAATATTCTTATTTTCAATACATTTCAACCTATTAATCATTAAAGTGACATGTTGTGTCTTGTAAATATTATAACATTAATCATCATAGATAATATAAATAGACATAGAAATAATGTAACCATTCAATTCCTATGGTTAGGTAAAATACTTCATTATCCAAAATAGAAAATTCCCTATAGAACAATAATCCTTCAATTTTTATATAACTGTATTCAAATTTATATCCCATGCACTCTGAATTTTTGTTTGGATACTCCTATGGGATTTTTCATATTGATATGGATATCCATTTGAAAAATGGAACATGAGGAAATAAAAGAGTGTTATGTACCAATGTGAAACAAAACACACATAATGATAGATTTTAGAATAATTGTATTTTTAAAATTTAAATGAAATGATTGGTCTTCCTTGATCATATACTATACATCATAGAAAATAATACTCACTCCCACTACTTTATAAATTCAATGTTCTAGATGAATCATCTATGGAAATAGGGTGATCCTAGAATCACTTGTGATAAATGATTTCAATCATGGAAATTATTATGAAAGGATCATTCAATTTAAGAATAATATATCTTAGAGTTGTGGGATTTATTTCTAGAAAATAATTATTGGGATTGAAAATAATAATGCTAGATATGTCCCATATTAATAATGTTTTGACATGTCCTAGATGGTGTCATAAATCTCACATTATCTGGTCAATTAAGCCACATTGTAAATATATTGGATTTGATCAATTTGGATAAGGAATGTATACTACTTCATTGAGATGATTCTAATATGATCCACCACCTTGATATATGATTCCCTTTTTCACGTATTCACAACATTATAGTTCCCAACTATTCCCATAAAGAGATACATACTTCCTCTATAAATATTTCCATATATAAAACCCTCTTCTAGTGTATACCAATTATCCACCTCTGTAAAATTAGTAGGATTTCATAAAACAATATTATAATGATATTTGTGTCTGAATTCATACTTAGTGATATGTTCCAAAAACAATTCTCTAGTAGCTACATCTATTTGAAAACAAAAAATGTTTATAATAGTAGCTTCATGGACATTTAGTGATATGTATGTTTACATACTACTAAATAAAACATTCATTCTTATTGTGTTAATGGTACAATAATAGAATTTTTTGTTGTAAAAATGTTTAAATACTTCCCATGTATGGACTTGGATGAATTTGGCATTGACATCCATATCCCACCATTGGAGTGCATGATTATCTAGTATGTAAACTACATGAATTATCATTAGATCATTTGGTGCCTTAAGGAAATAAGATATATAATTAATTGTGATAAGAAACACATCATCTATTTTTAGTTCTCCCACCTAATCATGGGTTGAATGTATTTCTGAAACAAAAAAAATTAGTTTCATGTTGAGTTCCTAATTCCAGTTTCCCTTGTCAATAGGATGAAAATATTGAAGAATTCATTGATAAATATGGTGATTCACAAGTTAATCACGTGAAACAATATAATATATGACATATTATTTTGGGTTTCTATATCCTTTTCCTAGTTCCATTTTTCATTATATAGTGAATAACACCACTTTATCATCCCTGACATGAAACAGATGTCTTAAAATATTCCGAAACACTAAAAGAAACAATAATTGTCATTAATTTCCAAAAAAACATTCATTATAGGAATAATGTAGAGTTAGTGGGAAGTCTTAGTACTAATACATTATATTATACATTCATATACTAAATCCATGATGATGATATTAAAACAAAAATATAGGCTTCTAGAAATGATTTTGTACATAGACCACCCTGGTAACATGAGGTTCATTCTAAAGAGGTTACCTAAATCATTTATAGAATACATTTCATGTTGTGACATTCTAAATCACTTTGATACAGTCAAAAGAAAATTAACCTACCAAGACAAGTAAAATTTGTAACATCCCAACTTAAACTACTAGATTTGAATATATATAAAACATATCAATAAAACCAAAATATATCCATATATATAATAATTATCAAGAATCATTCTGGTGTCTCAAATAATGAAAATAGGAGGTCAAAAACATCCCAAGGATGTAGAATCTTGATGTTTCAATAGTTAAATATGTTATATAATATTTTTCTATGAAATTATAAATAAAAATTCATGACTCACCAATATGGATATGTTGGGGGTTAGTAATAACACTTAGTGGGTAATCAACTAAATGATTCCCTCACACACCAGTGATATGAGATTAAATTATCTCACTATTTAATAAAAATTATTTAAAGAAAATAGTGTAACATTAAATTAGTTTCTAAATATTATATAGTTTAAATTGAATTAAGAAGGATTATCCACTATTAGAACATGGTAAACCAAACGAAATCCATCCACTCATTGTCACATTCATACAATTATAAAATTTTAGTACTCACTTGTGGTGATCCATATTTCTCTAATACATCAAATTGTGATATTAAATTATGCAAAAAAAAATCTTTTACTTCCATTTCCACGCCAAGAAGAAATCATACAATGAAAATATGAAAACACAAAACCCATGTATCCTAGGACCATATTAGAATTTTTTTATCAAAAAAATTACATTAATTTATATTTTATGAAAACAATTTAATGGTTATTCATTCTCATCCCATTGAAAACAAGTCTTCTATATTTTCCAAAAAATATTTTTTAGCACGTGAAATTTAAAAATCAATCAATATTATTTACATAATCCTTTGGAAATCAATATTTTTTAAAAAAACATAAAACATGTTTTTTCTATTAAAAAATGCCATCATGTTATTTCTAAATACATTTAATCCAATTCTAAAAATAATGAAGGGATAGAGAGACAACATTACTAAATTAAACATCACCAATAATATGGTAGATGAAGAATCAATAGGACTAATAATCAGCCTCCCAAAAAGATCAATAAATGAATCGTAAAAATTCTTCTAATGGATTTCTCTATAATACTAGAAGGAAAAAACCTAGAGAATAAGGAATTTCAATAGTTATAAAAGGAAACTTCTACATAAAACCCACACAAAAACCCTATATGTATTTTTCATTAAAATACCATAACCCTCCCCCCCAATAAATAACTGTGAGAAAAAAACATCTCAAAACTTGGTTTTCTGACACTATGGTCTTGTTGAGATAAAATTATAATGTTCCCTTAATAGAGGTGACCTGAATGAAATGTAAAATGAAGACTAACCACACCCAGGTTTGTTGGAAATGGTTTTTTAGGATCAACATGACCTATACCATGGTTTTTTCATTCCTCATTGTTCAACGTAAAAACTGCTCCATCTTGGGAACCATGACCTTGAAAACACCAACTAGAATGGTGTTTTAGCCTGCATGTGTTTTATAGGGATGCACCCAATATAACACACCCATAACCATAGTTGTTTTACTACTTTCACTTGACCTATAATTATCCAATGATTACAAAACCATCATTAAGCCTCACCAATTTCCATGAACCCAACTAAAATCATTAAAACACATCAAAATGGTTGAATAATAAGAATATACATCATTCTAGGGGAGTTACATGTAACTTATTCCAAATTACCACAAAATGATGTCATACATGAATGATATTTATATATCATTTGGGTAAAAATATTACTTTTCCTAGAATCAATTCTTATTTATAACTAACTGACTATATACCATTTTTAAAAATTGGACACCCTAGCATTCCTCTAACTATATATTTTAATAAATTTCTATAAGTTGGATATGCATTTATCATTGCATACAATATAGATCTCGTTGTGAAATATTCATATCTATAATAATTATATAGTTTCTCATCTAGATCCCCATAGTAATTTCATATATTAAATGAATCAATCCGAATAAACATCGATATCATTAGAATGTTTTTTCGTTTTTGATATTTGTAGAGACAGTACAATTAACTTTTACTTCATCAATAACCATGTTGTTGAGTCATAATTTACAAACATAATATGGAATATACTATGAGTACTACCTTGTATACCAAAAGGATTAATTCCATCTATAGATAGTACAATATTTAGGATTCTTGACATGATTACAAATTAAGAATAGTCATGATATATTTTTTTCACAATTGAGAATCATTATAGAGAAGAAATTTTACATATTTATTTCTTTAATTTATATGAAATTCCAATTTATTTCTAGTCTCCTTATATATATATAGACCAATCAACAATAAATAATTTGAATTTAGCATATAATAGTCTAAGGAAAACATTCATATTTCATGTATCTTGAAGCACCTTACACGGTGTAATTTTTCAAAGATTCATGATTCCAAAAATCAATACACAATTGTTATTATATATATCAATTCATTCAGATATCATCCCCCAGGAAAATAGATTTCATTTGGTGTTATTTTTTTTCAAGGTATCTCATTATCTTTTAGAACAATATCATTCATGAGAAGAAGTGGTTTAATAACAATGGTGTCACTCAATCCATTTTTATATTTCAATGTATATAACTTCTTTATGGATGAAAATGTGGTATATTTACTAAAAACTACTTACAATAGTATCCCATCAAACCTAGTTAACTACTCCAATTCTTCTTACAATCACAAATATCACCTTAAAATATCATTTTTAATTTCCTAAATATTATTATCATCATCATTTAAACTTTTAATAATATCCTTGATATAATCATTATCATCGGTCACACCTATAAAAATACCATATGGTCAAAAAAATATTTTAACCCATTCACTAGTAATATTAATTTTTTCAAATTTTTTAATCCTAATTAATATCTTCAATCTATTTCCTGAAATATCATGTTCTTTCATTTATTCATGTCTTATTTTTCTTGAATAAAAACTACATAAACACAGAAACGTGGTTTTAGAAGGGTCGGATACATGATATTTTTCAAAAATGATGAAACATTTAACCCAATTCTCATACTATTTTTAATAGGATTGTAATCCATCAATTTTATATACATATCAATCATATTT
Source organism: Viscum album (assembly GCA_963277665.1). Classification (NCBI taxonomy): domain Eukaryota; kingdom Viridiplantae; phylum Streptophyta; class Magnoliopsida; order Santalales; family Viscaceae; genus Viscum; species Viscum album. The sequence continues at coordinate 1,802,837,791 of OY728164.1, forward strand.
TATTAAATAATATTCATATCTAAAAATAGATAAATAAATAAACAACAGGTATGAGGTTATGTTCCAAAAAGGTTATTATTTATACACACAGTCTTATAGTCATCATATTTGATAAAAAATTTATTTTATCAATTAATTTTTTTATAATTTTATGTTCAATTTATATTGGAAAAAAAATTATAATGAAACTTATTTTTTATTCCAATAAATCAAAAATCATAATTCATTTGATTTTTTGAATGGATTTATCATTGGGTAAAATTATCTCTAATTCACATTCAAATTGTGCAATAAACCTAAGTATTTTTTCAATTGAAACGGTAATGGGGTATATAAAATTATATTTTCTCTATCGAATCATATATTTAAACATATTATATATTTTTCTCAACGTTTTCATAGTGTTCAAAGGCATAATGTGTGTAAATATGTTTTAATGAATACATTTAAATTAAAAAAACAATATATAAAGAATATATATGGTGTGGGAACCAATTTCAATTTCACTAAATAAGAATTTTTCAAACATTTCAAAATTACAAGACAATATTTTCAATGAAATAGTAATTGATGTATCAAAATCACAAGAGGAAGAATTCAAAAAAAATTCATTACATATATCATAATTTTCAAAAATCAACACATTCTTACAACTTAAACCCCCACAATACATAGAAATTAATTTATATATATTTTTACAAAATAAAACCTCCTTAATTAAGTACCATAGTTTATAAAACAAATCAATAACATTCTAACTCAATATTTTTTTAATCACATCCAATATTTCTTGATTAAATCAGTTAAAAACCACATATGATCAAATAATAACCATATCATGAATTTTAATTAAATAAACATATATTTTCAAACCAATGTTTGAGTGGGAACTAGAATTGATTTTCAAAATTGGTAATATGACCCAAATGTAATTTATATTATTTGAACATTTGAATATTTATTTATATGTCTTTGGATTTTCATCAGAATTGGAACTATTTTTTGTGTTTCATATGATCTTTTAATTAGTGTATTAAAATTTTATAAATATATTAAATCCCACAGACATAATTTTTGGCACTCCATTGACTAGGACATCAGAATCAAAATCACAGACCATAGTTGTTTTAGGGCTGTAAGATTTTCTCTACGTGTGACAAAAGGTTGGTTTCTATCAAATATTTCATGGAGGATAGACATTGGTGGATGAATGATAATATTAAATGTAAAATTAATTAATTTTATAAAAAATTTAACCATTACCTTTCCTTAATATATATTTCATTTTTTCAAATCCTCATTTTTATTCTTATTACCATGATAAATTAATAGTGAACAAATCAGATCTTTATTTGGCCTTAGCAAACATAAGAATTTAGATAAATAAGATATAGTTTTTGGAAATTTTGAAATGAATTAGGAGTTATAAAATATATTCATCGACATCATAGGATAAAATTTTCGTCACCAATAATAGATTAATTCTTTAGATAGTTGTTGGTATTTGAAATATTTATGACCCTTTTATTTAACATCAGTCCATGAGTTATTTATCTTCTTAATTTTTATCAACCTAATATTTCGATGATACATTTTTATCTAATATTGGAGTTTCATATTATTTTTTTATTTTTCCCATATGATTCACCCCTTAGATCTCTGACATATGGAATCATACATCAATATCACATCATCCAACTACGATCTGACATTATTATTATGCCTTTTCCTACTACATTTCTGTATGTTTTTCTTTATTTTCCATGGGATCGTAAATTCAATATTAAAAAATAGGTTTGACAATGATCATATTAATTAATTCATGATGATTTTGTGAAATATGATAGATTAATTGAATAAAAATTCATTAAGTTGGAATAATGGATTTGATATTATTTTTTCTAGGGATTAGGACCCTTTTCTAATTCTAGGAGGAAGGTAAGCTCATGCAATGGTGATCAAGAACCCTTTTTATGTAAACCATATTCCATGATATTATTATTTGGTATTACATTTTTCATTTTTCTAGATTTATGAGATACAATGGGTGTTAAACATGTAGAAATTAGTGGGTGCATAGAAACATGTGAAGGCTTATGGGAAACGTTACTACACATCATGTGTTCTAGTGAAACACATAGTCTTTTATTAGGAATCTCAAAGCTGATTGGGTTTCATCTCACTATTAGAATTACACACCATGTGGAATACCAACACACCAATAATCCTATTTAATTTCTCCAATTAGATATTGATATTACATGTATAGGCTAAACATTTTACATATAATTCATGTACATTCGAGTGCATCTTGTGTACAACTATTCAGTAAGAGAATTCATATCCAATGACAAATTTTGTTTAAAACCCTTATTTACCAATAGAAAATGTTTTCTAGATAAAAAATATTATAATTTTTATGTTACACATTGAGTATAGGCGTAGGACCCTACTAGGCTCCAACATCAGGATACATGCCATGTTTTTAAATAATACATTTCATGTACTCCCCTAGAATATATATATCTTGCATATATCATTGAAAAAGACTCATATTAAGAACTATTGGTTCACTATCCTATGTAGTTTTCCATGTAGGACATAGTGGTAAGATTTACATTATGAAAAGAGGCATTATGCATGGTTTTATAAGGAATATATTCCCACCAATGATGATTGAAAACTAATAGAGTTTCGGTTTAATCATCATAGAGATTGTGGGGTCAGTACTATCTTCTCTCAAATTTTGTGGGTATCCCATAATCTTTAAATAATTGATACATTACTTCCCAAAACATTAGTGCGTGTTGGTACTCTATCTACAGAGTGGTACTCCTCAATGGTCAAGATCATTTGGGAGGGAAATTTCATCACTAGACTTAGTGTTCCCTAAGTTGAGGTCCGTTTTATAGGGAATCAAGGCATCCACCATAATTCGGGTGAGTGTTTACATTATGATGGGTATTATAGGAGACAAATTTTGTGTTATATGTAGACTCAATATTATCCTTATCTGGATTTGTATATTATTGGTTCTCCAGTTTTTCAATAGGGGTTTTAGTATAATAATGTCATGTGGTTTATCTTTTCCCATTATGGGGTGGGTCGGCTATTTTATTTTATTAATGATTATTTGGTTATCATGGTGTCCTATAAATTATGTTTTTTACAAACATAATATTGGGAATTTCATATGAATTTACTCTCTTATACTGAAAATATGTTGATAAACAATGTATTTGGTGTAAGTGTTATTTGTGGAGAATAGTGGTACTCAGAGGTATTTTTTGTGATTAGTGTTCTATCTTGGAGGTAGGTTTGGGATCCCCTCAAGGATTAATGTTGTCTTATATGGGGACCCAATGGGTTTGTTCATGATATGGTGGTAAAAAAATTGGTTTATCATTGGTCCATTGTTTATATTTGAACATATTTTTATGATTGGTTTAAAAACCATGGGAAATGATGTCAGAGTTTCTCTAGTTCATGAATCGGTCTAAGGATCCTACTAATGTTGTGGCGGAGGATATACCCATACACTAGGAATATATGTATCTATTTTTATACCATGAATAGTAAGGCATTGGTTTTTTTATATCAGTTGTTATTTCATATTATAAGGATATGTTTTTGGTTTTGAATCCCATCTTGAGTCATCTCCCATGATATAAAAATCTTATTGTGTGACATCTTTTAAAAGCTTATAAATCCTCTATAATTATTTTTAGATCAGATTATTTTCCAAGGATGTGATGAGGGCTAGTTGGGTCCTTTTCTCTTAATCCATAGACCAATTCTAGAATTGATTCCCTAAGGAATGTATAGTGTAGTGCTTCCACATATTGGGCACAATGTGGATCCACCCCGAGTGGTACTGAAAGATGGTCGACTATATGTCGGTATATGAAATTCCATATAGGATAAGAAGATAATGTGTGATGTATTTGTTTTCTAGGATACTTTTAGTAGTAGAGACAACTCATGTTTCTTGGTGTTCCAAATCCTTGTGTAGTAGAGGGTTGGATTTAGTTAGTTTTTCATGTTTTATAACTTGTTTGGACCATGGGAAATATTATTGTTGTGATTATACCCACACTCCTTCATGGATTAGTACAACACTTTTGGGTTCTAATCACTTATCTATTTATGTGGAAACACTATCCTGGACATGCATTTTTCATTTTTTCTATTAATTTATTATACTTCAAACATGATCTCTATTTAGATCATGGTGTTTTTTAACTCCACTAGGTTGATATTTCATTTTTCAATATTACATTATGTTTTCCAATCAAATAAACTAATCAATCAATATAGTGAGGGATGGATTCATTCAGTAATTTATTTTTTTGCATGACCTTTATAGGGACATTTTAGATTTGATGAACCCCTTTTTCATTCCCATTTTTGGTGGAGTGTTGGAGCATGGATTGGTTATAGAGAACATTCTAACTCAAGTATTACATGTAGAGTGATCTAGTAATGGAAATCATGGGGTTGATCCATCCTTAATGGATATGAGCCATCGGTCATCATAATCCGAGTATAGGATAAAACACATGCTTAGACATATATACATGGATTTATAGTTTAGAATTTTCGTAGAGAGTCCAATATTATTAGAGGGTGATGATATTATGATTGTAATTGGATAGGACACATAACTCATAATTTTCCAATGAAACATTATATATATGTTCAATACACTATTTATAGGCCCCCACAGTAGATACATCATTATGATCAATGATGTCCCAAGAAAGGATTAGGAGCACCCCATGGATGTGATTCTGATAGAGGAGCATTTGAAGCTCTATACGGAGGATCTATTGGTTGTGGATTATTATATTACCTACCCCAACTAACAACACTAGGTGGAACATGCTTGGAACATAGGTATGTCAGTCGAGGGCACAAAAAGATTCTGGAATTTGAAGAATATGATCATTCAACTCATTAAATAATTTGTGGTATTAAATATTTATACTCTACATTAGTTCCATTATATGTAGACACATGTGAAAGGAATTCATAATTATCTATATCCCTTATGTGAGAGATAGAGATTATATTAAAGTATTTATCCTTTCTTCTATGGATAAAGGTTCTTGATAGGGAGTGATACTTCTCTATCACACTTCTAACATCAGTGTGAGTTAGAACTTTGTATATATAGTTTCGCAGGGGACTCTTGTACTACTGTGATTAAAACATATAATTTCAATTTGGGTATGGGATGGTTGTATATATTGAATAACAAGAAGGGATATAATCAGGTGATAGTAAAATTATTATGTGTTGATAGGATGAAATTCTCCTTATTGGGATAGTGGGTTCTTATGGATAAGAAAAAAGGGCCCGTGAGTTAGATGTTTCAGACTATCTCTCATCATTTTGAAATTTCTCCTATTGAGGAAGTGGGATCCTCTAGAATTTTTATTCCAATGATAGAGTCTGATATTTTTTATCCTCATTACAAAAGATATTAAAAGAAAACCTTTGAGTTGGTATATTGGATTCAATATCTAGTTTTACCATGGCACCTCATCAATATCATCTATGGTATATTGTATGGTCCTTATTAGGCTACGGGATCTGAGGTTGTAGTTGGATGGCCTTTAAGAGAAAATTTTTATTAGGCCAAGTGTTTCTACCTAGGGGTATGTACAATTATTATTGATAATGATATATGGGTGGTTGTGGGTTTTGATTGATTATCATCACATGATCCAGGTGAGGATAAAGAAGAAGTTCCCCTTTCTAATGGTTGATTTCATATTTAACTAGTTGAAATAAGATATTTGGATTTGAAATATCAATATAAGGCCCAAATACCATCAATTGAGTGTTCACAATGATGGTATTTCACAGAAGAAATTATAATGCCATTATAAACATTCGGAGATCATGGTGATTCATTTTAGTGTGACTAACAACAATAAATTATTCATAGAATGTATAAACCATATCTTCCTATAACAATTTCAAGGATTTTCTTGTTGTATTTATTGATCAAATATCTATAAACTCTGTATCTAAGGATGATAATATGGAGAAATCAAGGATGGTCCTATACATACACAAGTAAAACCATTAACACTATATTCTCTTGATGTCATAGTTTTTTATATGAGAGATTCATTTTTTCATCAGGTGACATCTAATCATTATGTATTGTTGATATGGTGAATATTGAGTTCCTTCTTTAGGAACCACAGAATATCATGTTATTGGCCCAGAGTTTTCATGTTTTAGATGGGTACTACCAGAGGTTCGTGGAAACATTTTCCAGGAATTTAGTTCCAATGATTTCTATAGCATTGGTAGGGAATTAATTTACCTAGAAAAATAAGGTCCATATATCCATCAATGATCTAAATAATAGGATAATGGGAAATTAAATTTCGGGACTACGGGACGAGGTAATTGAGTATGTGGTGTTTTTTGATGCCTATCTAAAAAGTCTCAAATTCATGATGATATTGAGGAAAACATTTGTAATATATAGGTTGGGTAAGTTAAGACCCCATGTGAATAATTATGTGACCAATAAAATATAGATAGAGGTTTTATTCTTCCCCTTAAATACGTATAGGCTTATCCTTCTAGAGGAGAATTTAATTTCCGACTCATACATCCTAAGTAACCAAAACACATTCACATAGAGAGACCAATTATGAGAGATAAGTATTGGATGGAATTCATATTGGACTATGAAATAGAGATAATAATCACTCTAGGGTAGAGAAATTTGGTTGTGTATTTCACTATTTAGAAATATCATTCTCATTTATGGGAGGAGTTGATATGATTGTTTGCTTCATTGCAGCTAACCCTTGTATATGATTAGTGTGTGGATTACCATTACTCTATTGTGGTGACCTTAATTCATCATTATCATGTTATATAGGTTTAGTTTGATGATATATACTTTGAGGTATTATATTAATAGGTATCCTTAGGAGGTTCATGGGACGGATTATAAGAATATGGGTAGTATATAATCCTTTTCTATGTTAAAAAACCAGTTTTTGTCACATTGAATAGAAAGGTGTTGAGGTAGTTTCGTACCCCCCCCCCCCCCTCCTCAATTGTACATATATTTGAGGAAAAGATATACAATCATCTTCAATAGTAGTTAGTTGGGATATAATGAGGTGGATAAATGGATATTTCTCTTTAGGATGCCTGATATGGTAGTATGTAAAGGCTAAATATCGTGTTCTATTAGGATTGACCCACAACCTTGGAAAACTAGAATTTATGTAGGATAAAATATTGATTGATTTTTTGATGAGTGTAGAGACCCAAATCATGATGTACATGGACATTACATTACTTTTGTGGAATACCTAATACATAATAAGAACCAACACTCAAGGACTGTAATAGTTTAGTGTCTTTGGGAACTCAGAACATAATTTTCTAATCATGGTGAATGATCTTGAATATTTCACATAAAGATATTCCCCTTTTGTTTTCTTAACAAAAAAATTTCATTAAATCCCGGGGAAAAGAAAAAATATAAATTGTGAGCTCAAATGCTCAGTAAGGGTAAGCATGGATAAAATAAATCAAATCATGTACATTTGAACTTAAAAACATGAACATAATGTTTAAACATCAAAATATTGAGCAATAACATAAAACATGGCAGTACATAAGGCATAGATCATAATGAAACATTAATCAGGATAAAATATCATGGGAATAAAACATGTAATTGTGGAAACCATTATGCACATGTTATGATTTCCATAGTATTCAAGGCATTTCTGCCCAGAACATCTTAGTGGACAAAGTCCCTTTCTGAATCGAGTTTACTCCTCATTCCAGTCCTGTAACACTGAACCAGATTAACTTACCATTCCAGCCATGTCTATCTCATGAGATATAAATATTTACCCAATGAATTGGAGGGAGATATAGCTCCCACCCATCTCATAATGATATCATTATTATGTGTTCCACAAGATCATAAATCATACATCATAGCATAACCCGTGTAATAAAAAATGGGATTCTTAAACATCGTGTAACCATAAAACAATTCATATAAGATGAAGGTATTCATAAAAATAATTCCATAACAACATAATCAAATCAATGTAATAATAGGGATATAAACAGAAGACTATATTATCTAATATGGAAAATAATTTTGATAAAACACTTGAACTCCATTCTTGAGGAACATTTCTTTTCTACTTCAAAAAAAATATCTTTCTTATCATGTCATACAATTTTAATATAAAATAAGTTGATTAAAAATAAAAATTAAAACTTGTAAAGGATTATTAATGGAAATAATGTTCTAGGAAATCATAAAAATCCATTCATGTCGTATAAGTTAAAAAAAGACATTCTTACATTAATTTATCGAAAAGGTTAAAAAGGTCCTTGTTTGGAAAAGGACATAAAGATTCCATTATAAACTTTTATAAAAAGTAAAACAAGGGTATAAATGAAATTAAACCATATTCATTAAAATATTAAGAATTTTTTGAAATAAATTTTTAAGAAACATGGATGTGGTTGATAAATAAGTCTCACTAGATAATTACGTATAAACATCCTCAGATAATGAAGAGATTGTGATATAAAACCTTACAAAGATCTTTTGTAAATAAAATAGATCACTTATGTGTATTCACTATATGGTCACATAAATAAAGCATAAATACATTATATGATATAAAAATTCATTTCTCACATAATCAAATAATGACATAAACAAGAAAGAGGAGATCAACCCAAAGAACAGAAATTGGGTTAAGAAGTTCCCTTATCTCGTGTCCGATTTGACTCGATTGTTCTTTAATCTCCTGAATAATATACCAAAGTTAATTTATACTTTCTTAAGAACCTTTTTCATGTTTATTATTACTTTTATATCACTTATTTCCATGTTATAAATATTATGTAACCATTAAAGTTAATAATGTTTGTTTTGTCGATATTTGGTACTTGAGTCAAAAATGGACTTCTTATAATTACATGTTGTTCATGTGGTCAAAGTTTCATTATATACAGAATGATATTCATGATTTATACATAATATATATCATATATATCCATCATATACATATATTTATAATAGTACATAACATATGAAGTTAAGAAATGAAATGCACCGTTCATGGAGACAGTAAGTCGTACGTACACATGAACGCTACATTAATTTCCATTTATTATATTAATGAAAGTAAAATAGAATGATAAATAGGTATATTACAATTCCATTATAATATAATATATAATATCATTAACTTTATCCTATATACATCCCACATAAGTCATTAATGACTCACATCACTTTAAGGGGGCGGTAGTCCGCACTTCCTCAAATGAGATTATCGTATTTACCCACTATGGAAACAATAAAGGCTTGATATAATTGGGAAGTACAGAAGCATGGAGAATTAATAAACATAATATATATCATATATAAATCCAGTGCCATCATAATGTCGACCATCAGAGGCGGTAGGATATAATCGAACAATCATCGTTTCGTGAGGCATTAGTTTTCCATCCACAGAAACATTATGTTTTTTCATCCATTAGATGGAGGTGTGTGTAAGTGTAGTTCGAATCATTATCATAACACCATACTAGTATATTGAGGATACTGGTGTTTTTACAAAATAAATTATTAAAAAGATTTTAGGGGTTGTAGAGTGGAATAAAAGAAAACAATTTAAGAGAAATCGTTACCTTTAATTTGGGTAACTTCCTTTGGTTTGAACCAAAAGGACTTCTTGGAGTGACTTCTGCCTAAGGAAAGGCTTCTAGGGGGAGGATAGGGATGTAAGGAGATTAATTGGTCAGAGGTTGGATGAGCCAAATTGCTTGAGAGGTGTGTGGAAATGGATAGAAATGGTCTCCTTTTATAAGGGGGAGGAGGGGCTCTTTTGGAAAGTGTGAAAATATTATTTTATTATAAACTTATCTTCAGTTTCAAAAGGTCCAAAAATCATTAAATATGAATATTGGATATCTCATGGTCGAAATAAAATCATCCAATCAGAATTTGACTTGTTTTGGAAAATATTTTAATCATTATAATCTTATTTATTTAAATCATTTTTTAATGAGGTAAATACTGCATCATTATTGTGTCCTAAATAATTTAAATTATTTCATGTCTAAAAATTATAAAAAATAACCACCATGTAGAATATAAGTTCATATTTCCAATGATTACTTATAGTCTAAATTATAATTTATATAAACCCTTATAAAAATTTATTACTAAAAGAGTTTTGTTAATGTCAATGTTGTCTTTACATTAATTTAATTAATCCAAAATATCATTATCACTACCAAGTGGCTCAATGGGGTCCCAAAATCGACCCAAGGATTTACATGGTCATCCAATACTCATCCAATAAGTTTAGGACAAGTGTTAAGGTAATTTTTAATTATTATAGTATTCTTTTAACCTTGAATTACCCTATTTACCTTTAACCGCAGTATATAAAAGTCAAAAATTACTATTCACCAAAAATTATTTTCATCTTATTGAACCAAATTTTACTTCATGATAACAACCATGTATGTCGGATTTTCAAAATTCAATTTACAGAAGTGGTAAAATTTCATTTAAATGAAAGAGTAATTTTTTTAACTACCACTAAGTGGTTTCACTATTCATCAAAAATTGATGTTTTTCATAAAATTACCAAAAATTAAGCCTATGATATATTTGATATTTCGAATTAAAAAATGATGTCTATTTATCCAAATTCAAAACATAGAAGTGGCATTAATTAATTTAAAAATTAATTCCCGTTATCAAAACAAATGGCGTGTTTTTAAGAAATAATAAAAATCAAAAGATCGACACTTGTTTATGTCCAAATTCAAAGTGATATTAATTCCAATGACCAACATTGAATTAAATGGTAAAAATATATTTCAATTAAACTTTAAAACCAATAGAAAATATATTCTAACCATATAAATTGTTGCGATGATAAAAGCTGTTTTTAATTAAAATATAGCGTGTTTTTACTATTCATTAAAATATGAAAGTTATCAGAATAATATGAAAAATCTATCCAAAGTAAATTTTTATATCAAGATTCCAAAGAAGAATTTTATTTTTTCAAATTGAACTTATAGACATGTCAAAAACAATATTTAAAGTGGGTGCGCCATCAAAAGGCGAGAAAATTGCAATTTTTAAAAAATACACATTTTAGACAAAAAAAATATTTTGTTCTCATACCATATTCTAGAAAATGTGTAAGTTGAATAATAATGTTATAAGATTAAGAATGTAGTTAATACTATTCATAATGGCTATTCCATAATAATATCATAACAATATATCGTTGTTTAGTGAAACCCAGTATTGCGTACTACACACGCTATCGAGAAAGGTCTTGATTGTGTGTAATGCAAGCCAAGTCAAGGTTGCGTGTAGTGAAAGCTACATTTTTTGTTTCTTATTACATAATAAAAACTTATTTAATTTAAACATTAAACAAAATCTATACAAAATGTTGTGTGGAATAATTTCCACAACACAATTTGAAATTGTGTCTAACACGAGCCAAGAATAGTGTTTCGTATACTGCAAGCTAATACATAGTTATGTATAGTAAAAGCTAATCATGGTGTAGTTTATAATATAAAACATAAATGAAATTAAAAATAATATATCTCATATAATCTTGGGTTGTTATATTCTACCCCCATTAAAATGAATTTCGCCATCGAAATTTATCGGGGTTATAAATGGTTTACTACTTGAAAGATTCTTTCATAGAAACCCACATCATAAATAGGAATAGTAAACCTTAATTTAACAAACTAAAGTATGAAACGTAACTATTACCCAATGTAACTCATCACTTAGTTTCCATATAGGGGAACATAGGTGAAAATATGGATATGGAAGAAAAATCGAACCATCAAGTTCTGATGGATAGTGGTAGAGAACATGGATATGAAAAAGCCATCAATCACAAAGCCATAAATTTCTGATGATCTAAGGTACCATCTGATTCATCACATATAAGATCACTAGGACACCATTTTTGGTTTTAAATATCATTTTCCTAATGTTGGAAATTTTTAATTAGAATAAATACTTACTTGATTTTGGTAAAATCTCACTGTTGTTTGTTCCCTGAACAATTTCCACTTTATCTCTTAAAGAAATGATGTTGAATTTGTTATTCATGAAGTGTTAGTCGATCATGTGATAGAATGTTGGTCCATTCCATCTTTTTCAAAAAAAAAATGTTATCAATAGTTATCAAATATACATACGTCCATCTATGGTGAGGTTAATCATATACGATTCCAAAAATGAACTTATACTTCATCTATCATACCGCTTAATAAAATAAAACTAGTTTATACTAACCAGGGACTTCCTGTAGGCTAGTGGTAGGTGATAAAGTCATGTCTCACTTAGTTTGTGTGTTTGATTCTTGCAACCTTGTCCGACACGACGGGTTGTCGCATGTCCTACGAGTTATCCTTTTTCTAAAACTATACTATTATAACATTCTATTGATAATATAGAAAAACATTTCTAGACTTAAATAAGAATAACTTATGTCCAAAAAAATCCATTCGAATCTTTAGGCTTATCCAAAATACTTCTTTCCAAACTCATAGTATAAAGAGAACAATTACTAAAAAGTTCATATATCAAACATGTGAATACCATCATTTATCCCCCATATATCATATGATATATCTTTTCAGTCACATTCCAAACATGTTAATACCTTAATCATGTATTATCATGAAAAATGAATACCCATTGAACCTTAGTGAAAACATGAATGTTGTCAAATGTTAATTCTTTCCACATAACAAAATCCAAAAATTCTATATACTCAAACCATGATATAACTTTGTCCTTATATCAGTCATGAGCTCATGAATACTGTCAAGAATTTCATTTCCTCTTTATCCCTTCATTATGCATATATCATCTTCTTTCCAAAAATATTTCTATCACATTTTCATGGTTACTAGTATCATATAATTATTTAAAACCAATATATACATATTGAAAAATTCCACAATACAATAAATGAGATTCCATTATACTATTTTTAAATCCCATTACATAAACACTTAATCATTACACAACATCATTGTCATACTCAACATCACAAATAGTGATCACATGATACTTCCCTTTATCCTTTGACTTAATAGGTTTCTCACGTTGATCATCATTAACCCGTGGATTAGGGCATTTATTAGCATAATGCCCCATTTCCTTGCACTTGAAGAATTGAAGTGTTAGTCGAGCATTCTCGGTAGTCTTTTCTCTATTCATATCATTAGCAACATTTTTCCCATTACATTGACAATCAACTACTCGATGATCTTCTTTTCCATACTTAAAACATTTTCTAGTACCTTTTAGGAAATATCCACAATGATTCTTTCCACACATTGAACATAAAGAAACAATCATCTTATTTTCACCACTGTTCTGAGATTTATCCTTGAACTCCATCTTTTGTTTCTTGTCAAAACCCTGAGATGGATATGTAACACCAACTTCCAGTTCTACCTTGATATCTCAACGCACAATTTTTTCATACCTACCGAAGTCTCTTATAGCTAATTCCCTTAGAAGACTTGGTTTTAAGCAACTGAAGAATCGATCAACTTTACATTCAGGTTAGATGATAAATCCAGATGCATACGTTGCAAGTCTTGTAAAATTTGCTTCATATATACCAACAGATTCATCATCCTTTTTCTTAAGCTCAAGGAACTCAATTTTCTTTATTTGTTCAAAGAATACGAGGGAAGTACTTGTTGAAAAATAATTTCATGAACTCATCCCATTCCATGGATTCAATTTCACCTTGGGGACTTTTGTTATTAATTAGAGTCCACCACTGGTCTACTTCACCTTCTAAACGGTAAACAGCTAGAATGAATTTATCATGTTCCGAACAGCGAAGTATGGAAAATATCTTCTCAATGGTACTGATCCATTTTTCAGCAACAAGTGGATCAGAAGACCCATTGAATGAAGGTGGACGTTGCCTCATGAAGGACACAATAGAATATTGTTCCCTTCTCTGCTCATTTGGATGTCCAGAATGATTCATAGCTTGCGTAAGTATGGAAATAATATTTTTCACTCCATCTCCCATAACAATGGTTTGTTCATGAGTATAATCATTTCATTGTCCATTACATTAATCAACACGGTTCCTTCGAGTTCCATCCATCACCTAAAACCCAAAAAGAATAGTGTAAGAGGCAAAAATCATACTATGGAAAACAACATAATAATGGGGGAGTACCTTTGATATCTAACATATTAGGTTTAATTATAATATCATTACCTTAATTCTAGAACTATAAACTATACTTATATTTAACCTTAGGGACATCCCTTGACATACCTTAGAAATATCTCTAGGGATCTCACTAAAGATTTCGCATCCTTGTTTCCAAAGGTTAACTAAACCTTTCCCCTGATACCAATTGTAGAGACCCAAATCTTTATGTACATGGACATTACATTATTTTTGGGGCATACATAATACATAATAAGAACCAACACTCAAGGAACGTAATATATTAGTGTCATTGGGAACTCAAAAGATAATCTTCTTATCGTGGTGAACGATCTTCATCATTTCCCATAAAGATCGTCTCCTTTTGTTTTCTTACCTAAAACCTTTCTTTAAATCCTGGGGAAAAGAAAACATATAAATGGTGAGCTCAAATTCTCATTAAGTGTAAGCATGGATAAAATAAAACAAATCATATTAATTTGAACTTAAAAACATGAACATAATGTTTAAACATAAAAATATTGAGCAATGACATAAAACATGGCAGTACATAAGGCATAGATCATAAAGAAACATTAATCATTATAAAATAGAATGGGAATAAAACATGTAATTGTGGCAACCAAAAAGCACATGTTATGATTTCCATAGTATCCAAGGCTTTGCTGCCAAGACCATCTTTGTGGACAAAGTCCTTTTCCGATAGAGTTCACTCCTCATTCCAGTGCTGTAACACTGAACTGGATTAACTTACCATTCCAGACATGACTATCTCATGAGATATAAATATTTACCCAATGCATTGGAGGGAGATATAGGTCCCACCCATATCATAATGATACCTTTCTTATGTTTTCCACATGATCATAAATCATACATCATATCATAACCCATGTAATAAAAAATGGGATTCTTAAACATCATGACATCAGAAAACAATTCATATAATATAAAGGAATTCATAAAAATAATTCCATCACAACATAATAAAATCAATGTAACAATAGGGATAGAAATAGAACCTTATATTATCTTATATGGAAAATAATTTTGATAAAACACTTGAACTCCATTCTTGAGGAAAATATCATTTCTACTTCAAAAACATTTTATCTTTCTTATCATGTCCTACAATTTTAAACTATAAGAAGTTGATTAAAAATTAACATAAAAACATGTGAAGTAATCTTCATGGAATAATGTTCTATGAAATCATAAAAATACATTCATGTCGTATATGTTAAAAAAAAGACATTCTTACCTTATTTTATCGAAAAGTTTAAAAAGGTCCTTGTTTGGAAAAGAACGTAAAGATTCCTTCTTATAAAATGTCAAACAAGGGTATAAATGAATTTAACCCATATTATGTAAAATAGTAAGAATTTTTTGAAATTCAATTTTAAGAAACATGGATGTGGAAGATAAAGAGGTCCCAATAGATAATTATGTATAAACAACCTCCGATAATGAGGAGATTGTGATATAAACAATTACAAAGATATTTTGTAAATAAAATAGATCACTTATGTGTATTCAAAATAAGGTCTCATAAATAAAGCATAAATACATGATATGATATAAAAATTCATTTTTCACATAATCAAAGAATGACATAAACAAGAAAGAGAAGATCAACCCAAAGAACGGAAATTGGGTTAGGAAGTTCTCTTACCTCATGTCCGACTTGACTCGATTGTTCATTAATATCCTGAATAATAAAAAAAAATTAATTTCTAATTTCTTAAGAAACTTTTTCATGTTTATTATTCCTTTAATATCACTTATTACCATGATATAAATTTTATGTAACCGCTTATGTTAATAACGTTTGTTTTGTCGATATTTGGTTCTTAAGTCAAAATGGACTTCTTATAATTACATTTTGTTCATGTGGTCAACGGTTAATTATATCCAAAATGATATTCATGATTTATACATCATATATACCATATATATCCAGCATATACATGTATTTATAATATTACATAACTTATGAAGGACAGAAATGAAATGCACTGTTCACGGAGACGGTAAGCTGTACGTACGGATGAACGCTACTTTCATTTCTATTTATTATTTTAATGGAAGTAAAATAGAATGATAAATAGGTATATTATAATGAAATTATAATATCATATACAATATCATTAACTCTATCCTTTATACATCCCAAATAAGGCATTAACGAGTCACATCACTTTAAGGGGGTGGTAGTCCACACTTCCCCAAATGAGATTATCGTATTTACCCACTATGGAAACCATAAATCCTTGATATAATTGGGATGTACAGAAGCATAAAGAAATCATAAAAATAATATATATCATTTATAAATACAGATCCATCATAATGGCCACCATGAGAGGCTGTATGAGATAATCGAACAATCCTCGTTTCATGAGGTTTTAGTTTTCCATCCATAGAAACATTATGTTCTTCATCCATTAGATGAAGGTGTGTGTAAGTGTAGTTAGAATCAATATCATAAAAACATCTTAGTATATTTTGGATATTGTTGTTGTTACAAATTAATGGATTAAAAAGATTTTATGGGTTGGAGAAGTAGAATAAAAGAAAACAATTAATGAGAAACTGTTACCTTTAATTTGGGTAACTTCTTTTGGTTTGAACCGAAATTACTTCTTGGAGTGCCTTCAGCCTAAGGTAAGGCTTCTATGGGGAGTATGGGGATTTAGGGAGATTAATTGATCATAGTTTGGACGAGCCAAATGGCTTGAGAGGTGTGTGTAATTGTATTGAAATGGTCTTATTTTATAAGGGGGTGGAGGGGCTCTTTTGGAAAGTGTGAAAATATTATTTAATTATAAACATATCTTCGGTTTCAAAAGGTCCAAATACCATTAAAGATGAAGATAATATGACTCATGGTCGAAATAAAATCATCCAATCATAATTGGACAAGTTTTGGATAATATTTTAATCGTTGTAAACTTATTTATTTAAATTATTTATTAATGAGGTAAATACTGCATCATTATTGTGTCAAAAAAAATTTAAATTATTTCATGTCTAAAAATTATATAAAATAACCAAAATGTAAGAAATATTTTTACATATCCAATGAATATTTGTAGTTGCAAATATAATTTATATAACCCCTTATAAAAATTAATTACAAAAAAGAGTTTTGTTAATGTCAATTTTGTCTTTACATTAAATTAATTAATCCAAACAAACATTATCACTGTCAAGTGGCTCAATGGGATCCCAAAATCGAGCCAAGGATGCCCATGGTCGGCCACTACTCATCCAATAAAGTTAATACAAGTGTTAAGGTAAATTTTAATTATTATAATATTCTTTTAACCTTGAATTTCCCTATTTACCTTTAATCGTAGTAAATAAAAGTCAAAAGTTACTATTCACCAAAAATTATTTTCATCTTATTGAACCATATATTAATTCTTGATAACAACCATGTATGATGAATTTTTTAAATTCAATTCACATAAGTGGTAAAATTTCATTTAAATGAAAGAGTCAGTTTTTTTAACTACCACTAAGTGGTTTCACTATTAATCAAAAATTGATGTTTTTCAGAAAAACACCAAAAATTCAGCCTAATCTATATTTGATATTCCAAACTCAAAAATGATATCTATTTTTCCATATTAAAAACATAAATGTGGCATTAATTAATTTTAAATATAATTTCTGTTATCAAAACAAATATCGTGTTTTAAGAAACAATTACTATCAAAAGATCAACAATTGTTTATGTCAAAATTCTAAGTGAAATTAATTATAATTAGAAACATAGGATTTAATGGTAAAAATATATTCTAATTATACTTTAAAACCAATTAAAAAGATAATCTAACAATATAAATTATTTCATGAAAAAAATTTGTTTTTAATTAAACTATAGCGTGCTTTTACTATTCATTAAAATATGAAAGTTATCTGAATAATATGAAAAATTTACCCAAAGTAAATTTTTAGATATTTATTCAAAAGAATAATTTTATTTTTTCCAATAGAACTTATATACATGTCAAAAACAATATTTAATGATGGTGCACAATCAAAATGTGACAAAACATTAATATTTGAAAAGTACATATTTTACACGAAAAATTTATTTTGTTCTCACACCATATTCTAGAAAAAGTGTAAGATGAATAATAATGTTATAAAATTAAAAATGTAGTTAATAATATTCATAACGGCGAGTCCATAATAATATTATAATAATATATTGTTGTTTAGAAAACCGGGTATTGGGTACTACACACGCTATCGAGGAAGGTTTTGATTGACTACAATGCAAGACAAGTCAAGGTTTCATGTAGTGAAAGCTATGTTTTGTGTTTATTATTACATAATCCAAACATATTTCATTTAAACATTAAACAAAATATATACCTACTGTTGTATAGAATAATTTCAACAACACAATTTTAAATTGTGTGTAACACGAGCCAAGAATAGTGTTGCGTATACTGCAAGCTAATACATAGTTGTGTATAGTAAAAAGATAATCTTTGTGTAGTGTATAATAGAAGACATCAAAAAAATTAAAAATAATATATCTCATAAAATCTCGGGTTGTTACAATGAGTCTTCCATAGACATGAAGAGTCCATGATGCACTCTGGGTGATTATTTTCTAAAATAGGAAGTCAAAAAATATTATTATCTTCTATAATCAGAATTTAATGGATTGTTAGTGGAGTTTCTCTATTTAGGAGGCCATCCCTCTTTATGGGATACACATGAATATAATCTATAACCATGAAACTAAATTTATTTCATAGGTATGTAGAGGGTTTCCAGAGGGTTTCAAGACCTAGTAAAAAAATGAATGGAATTTTACCCGTATAACTATGGAGGAACCAATTAAACCACATAGGTTTTTGGGATATGATTAGACAATGTGTGTTCGACATCAGATGAATCTAGGAGTATCAAATTTCATTATAGGAGTTCTCTTATATTAATTGATACCAATCCACAATCAGTACAATACATTTTTACAAATTGTATATGATATTGTATAATCCACCAATATGTTGGACTGGGATTTTTGAGATATATATTGTTGAAAATGAATTGATATAAGAAATTATATATATGTTTTGGGTGATCTATTATCATATATGGATATACTAGAGTAAATCACAATATTATGTGGGCCAACAGTATTACATTTTTATTTCATATGGGGAGACCATATCTTCTAAGGGGTCTTCCCATGAGGAGGATTGTGGAGTTCTGTCTGGGGATTCAGTCTATCCCTTGGGAAAATTATGTTCTTCAAAATCTGATTGATGGTTATTGGGGTGTCTTACCACATGGACATACCACCATAGTTTGATAGATTTCATATCTCTGTCATGTTTCAATGATGATTTGATACATTCTTGAACCATCGAACATTGTTGATTGGGTGAGGTGGACAACAAGGGATGATCCAACTTCTTCATTTACCTTGAAGTAATCATTTATTGATAGGAGAATATCCTATATGGACGAATCATTCCTCTTGTTCAAGTACATTGGTAGCATGATAGCATACTAGAGAGAATTGAGGAGTGTGATAGATAGATGCAGGCTTAGTACCTAGATCATTTTTTGTAGCTCGTGTTTTTTAGTTAAGATCCATGTAGTAGAATAAAATAAAGAAAATAATATAAATTTCAAATCATAATTTGAATATTTTTTATATATCTATGTACATTCTTCATATTTTCACCTCATTTTGGGTGTTATAGGACCCCAAAATTAATAAATTAAAACAATTAATATATAATAAATCACACACATGTAATGTTTTAAAATATTTAGTTTCTTATCGATCAAAAAATAAGATGTAAAATCCATGAATTCATTTTTTTAGAGTGGGGTTTACCCATATTCCTGACATAATGTTTATCAGCGCCTCATGTTACAATATTTGTAATCAATTAAGGGTTTGTAAAATATGCTAAATGCTAATTTAATTTAATTTATTAAGTTATCATACTATATCCCTAATTTATTTATATTTCATTATGAACAATAAATAGGATTATCCACATAACCCTTGGGGTTAATGGGGAGGAAGTGAAATCTATGTTGGTGTTGATGAACTCCAAAATGTTGATCGAAAATGAATGGTCATGGGGACTCAATAGATGAATGAATAATTTTAGAGCATCATTATCAGTATTTTTGTTGAATATGTTATTACCTAATGATTGATCTATTCTTGATAATGGGATGGTTATTTTATGGATTGTATTCCATTTTAATTAACAACAGATAATATGTTATTTATTAGTTTAATTTCCAAAATCCTTAATATTTACATGATTTTGTTATTAAAATTAAAATTGAGATTAAAATTATTTTTTTATGATTCATATATATTTCAGACAATATATTTCTGAAACATAAAAATGTTGAATGAAAACGCCTCATCAAATAGTGATGCAATCAATCCTCAATTAATATGGATCATTTTGATTTACTATATGGGAGACCTTGTAGGCCACCCATATGTTGGTTTGAGATTGGTGAAATATGTATTGGTGGGAAATATTTTTTATAAGAAATTGTTGGTATGGTTTGGGTGGTCTATGAGCATATAAGTACATCCTAAGAAAATAAAAATCTTATGTGGTCCATCGTCTGGACCTTTGGATTTCAAATGGAGAGACCATATCTTCTTGAGGGTCTCCCCATAAGGATCATTAAAGAGAATTTTCTATGGAATCATGTTGTCCATATGGACAATTGGGTAGTTCAAAATTTCTTTGTGCGTAAGTGAGGTTTCTAACCACAAGCACATACCCCCAGAGTTTGATTGTTTTCATGAATCTATCATCTGTTATATATGATATGACACATACAGGAACTGTTAAACATTGTTGATAAGGTATGGATGTCATCATGGACTAATCCAACTTTTTCAGGTACATAGTGGTGATCTAGTATTGAAATTACAATATCTTAAATGGATGAATTATTACACTCATTCAAGTACATTGGTATCATGGAAACATACAAGAGAGATCCTTGGAGTGTGAGATAATGATGCGGGCTCAGTTCCCCATCAATTTTTCTAGCATGTGATTTTTTTAGGTAAAATCCATGAAGTATAAGATAATATATCTACTCATGTTTCATTAATGTCATACTTATAATATTTTATATATTTCTATGTATTTTCATCATATTTGGTACTGCATTTAGTTTTCCATATGACCCCAATGTTAATATATTAAAAAAATAATATACATTAAATCAAAAAAATGAGTAATTATTAGACTATTGAGATTCCTATTGATCCAAAAATAATAAGGAAAATCCAATAATTCATTTTTTTTGGGTGTGGTTTTTACACTAGGCATGACATAACATTGATCAGTGCCCGATGTTAATTTAATGGTAATCACATGTTGGTTCTGAAAAAAATATAAATTTTAATTTAATTTAATTTTATACACTATTATCCTATATAACTCTTTTTGTTATATTTCATTATGAAAAAATCACAAGATTATAAACATAACCCATGGGGATTAACAGGGATGAAGAGAGAGTTATTATGGTGTTAATGAACTTTGGAACATGGATCAACAACGAATGCTCAAGGGCATTCCTGAGATGTATAAAGAATGCTAGAGGATCATTATCAATATATATATTGTTTTATTCCAAAATATTTGATATGTTCTTGAGTTTTGTATTGTTATTTTATTTGTGTATCCCTTTTTATTTAACTATATTGAACATGATAATTATCTTCTTAATTTCATTGAACCCTAATATTGACCTGAAATTTTTTATAGAATAATTTAGATGAACATTATTTGTTTCTTGATCACCGATAATTCACAATATGAATATGTGAAACATATAAATGTTGGATGAAATCACTTCATCCCATAGTGATCACAATTTATGTTAGTTCCTTCTTCTACCATTTTTCTCTTAGTTATTTGTTATTGTCTGTGGAATTAGTGATTAATCATTTCTAAAACATTTTTATCATAATAGAACCTCTAGATTCACAATGATTGTTTTAATTGAAAATTAATTATGTCATTAAAATGTATCGAGGTGGAAAATGTATTTAAGAATTAATTTTCATATGATTGATACACTAATTTAATATCATTTGGAATGGGGGATCATGTTCAGTTGATGAAAATCCAGTCTTCCTACCACAGAAGTCTTGAAAAAATGATTAGTGATACATTCCATCATTTCCAAAAAATTGGGTTGTTTGAAATATATTATTGGGATGATGGATTATAATATTTCACAAAATTTATAAATATTTATTTGAAATAGAACTATAATTCATGAATTATATAGGATCATGTGTCGTTTTCCTTTGAATTTTTCATTATCTATGGTCATGGCCAACTATAAGTGTAAGAGGCCAGATCTTAGTATCCCTTTCTTTTTTTAGTTTTTAATGTTAGATTCACATGGATATGTTTCTATGGAATTTTTTGTGTAAATTATGTAAAATTTGTGTTCCAGTGTAATTTTATGAATGTATATGACATAAAATCTTGGGCCACACTAAAATTTTAGTCGTTGTGGTGTAGTGGTTACAACTATAGCATAGAGTGATTGAGGAATGTATTTTGAAGAAGCTACCTTTTTTGGTACAGTTGTGTCATGGATTCATGTTTTGGCATCGTATATTTCATTTATTTCATGTTCTAAAATGTAGAGCAGTCAACTCCATTATAGGGTTTTGAGTGGTGTACTATCAATTTTATAGAAGCTACTACATATGGGTTTGGTTGTGTTGGATAATTATTTTGGGCCATGGGTTCATACCACTTGGTGGGTTTTTTATGATTTACTATATCCATGGAATTATATCATTTTTTCTATTGGAGTCCCCATCATTCCATGGATATGGGTATAACATCATCTACTATGGTGTGGCTCATTACACTGTGTTATAGTATCACTTAGCTTATCTGGTATTGTAACATGATCCATCAAGTATCATAGTGGTCTTCTACTTTTTATATTTCCTATAAATAATAAAATCCAAATTTTAACCCACTATTGTCCCACTCACTTCCCTCGAACTGAAGACTCTATGGGGTGCTACAAAAATCCATATAATCCACATTCAATTGGAATCATATCATTTTTTTGGGAATCAATTTATGGTTATTTGAGGTGTTTCCTTATTTTAATCACTATATTTTTCTTCTATTCATTCTCATTCCACTTAACTACTTATGTATTGTTTGGAAATTTTATCTTAATAATTTTAATAGTGAATCATTTTATGTTTTCAATGTTTCTATTAGGTGGTGTTCTTATGAGAATTTTGTTTTCCTAATGAAGGGTCTTTTCATAGAATTGTGCTATCGATACATTTTGATGAAAATAATTTTGAAAAATTTGAAAAATAAGATCAATTTTTTCCATTATTATTTATATGAGACAACTATTTGACCATGTTTTATCAATTTGGAATTAATTGGAATCAACATTATAAATATTGAATTGTATTCCTAAAGAATTGGTTCCACAAATGCATGTGTTTTCCACCATGTTAACAAATTTATTCATGTATTAATTTTTTTCTATCTTTTTAAGGTTTTTGTTTATGTTTTTTATTCCTGGATTATCAATTTTTTATTGATGTTATCTTTAATAAAAAAATTGATGATAATCAGTTGTTTTGGTATAAAATTAATTATGATTTTTTAAAAGAAATTATTGGTTCTTTTAATTTGACATAAATCAAATTGAATATTAGTTTATGACTAATTAAGGAAATTATTTCCTTGTGTAAATGGAATTTATTAAAATTATACATCATTTAATTCATCATTATATACAATAAAGTGAAATTCATTTTAATGAAATGTTCTTCATTATGTTTGTCAAAATTGAATACTTAGGATTGGGAGGATGTTTAGGTAAATTGACAGAATGTGATATTTTATGTGGTAGTATAACAATAGTAGTACCATATGCGTCATTTAATGCATTATGGAATGAGAATATTTTTTCTGAAAAAAATAAATATTTGGGATTGAGATTTCTCATTATTTAAAATGATTGTATTCTTTGTATAGGGGGTCATGCAAGCCCTATTTCATTAGAAGGCTGAGTGAATTATTGTTAGATCCATGCATCTTTAATGAATAGTTTTGGTACTTTTTCCTTATTTTTCTCTAGATATTACCCTTTATATGCGATATAATGTGATCCTAGGATAGTTGATGTGATATGGGTGGGGTCTCTCATTTTTTTTATATCACTTGATGCCTATAATGTTGAGATGCCTGGGGGTGTTCATGGTGGTGTCAGATATAGAACTAATGTTGATGGAATGGGGTGAATATAGGATTTCCCATTAATTTGGTGAAAATTGGATTCTTTTCCATGAATCTGTTTAAAGTCTATACGTCCCAATTACTTGTTTATTTGTGTCCCTTTCCCCACTCTTTTGAGGCATCTGGTTGTTATTGTTTATGAAATTATTGACTGCATCATTGAATGTTTCATATATTATCTAGTATAATGGAATGATATTTATATTTATAATAATTTTCATATCCTACGTTATTGTATCATTCATGAATTTAAAAATTTGTAATTTTCAGAAACTATATACACTATTAGATTATTGAATGAGGTTATGGACATGGTTGTGGTGTTTAATGTAATGTAATGGGAATTTTGATAATAATATTGAAATGAATAATATAAATAAATGATAAATACTTAAATTGAAATAACTATTTTAATAATTATCTTCGAAAATGATTTTTACCGAATATCTAATCCCTATAAATTCATGTTGTGTATTTGAGAGACAATAGAATCAGTAGAGCTCTCAACTGGTTTATTCTCAAAGTTTGGTTGTGAGATATATTATATATTTAATATGTCTTATTTCATATTCTACAACATCCATTTCATTTTGGATAATGGTTTCCATAGGCATATGGGTGGGTATAATATATAACATCTAAGTTGGAAATTAAAATACAGAAGACAACACCCTCAAGCCTTACTCTATTATCTTGTTAGTTATATGTGTCGGTATGCAAGGTGGTAAGTTTCAAATTTTCGTTTTTAGAGGCATATAATGGATTTTTTAACTGACATATATCTTTGGAAATATTATCCCATGGATATTTATATATATTAAATTCAAATATTGTTGTGGCAGAAGTTACATTACATGGAGTATGGTATGTGATGGATTGAGGTATAATAAATGTTGAATGGTATCTGTTATAAGATAAAATGTTGGTACTAAAAAATAATCAGTTATAATATGATGTTCTAGAATGAGATTAGAAGATGATATGATGCATGAGATACATGTCATGGAACCATAGACAAAGAGTCTTCAGGGTTGGAATTTAAAGAGTCATGTCTTAGGATGTGCCCCATTTGGGAAAAGTGAAAACCTAGTAGAGGATCAGTAGTAGGTAACCCTTGATCTTTTTTATTATAAGATTATATTAACATGTTACATGGTGATTGATAGCTGTTGTGAGGCCAAAAAATTTGGATACATATTTTAGTGACGAGTTACCACAGTTGTTGTTCACTAAAATTGGTTATTCATTCCTTATCTTTTGAATGAGAGGATTTAAGGAGATTTTAATGAGTATACTATTTTTATCACCCTTATTAAATGTGTATATATATATATATATATTATTTCCATCAGATGGTGGTTGGATATCATGATGGATATAATGATACCATGGGGTTATTGGTGCTATTTATGATTTTTGACCACTGTCATGTTTACACAATTAGTACATAATGTCTCAATCGATGATTTATTTTTCACTTTATCATATTTAATATATGTACATCAGATACATTTTACCTAATGATTAGGATTTTATTTTCATACATACCTTATATCTCTCTTCTACTTGTTTATATTTAAGGGTAATGCCTACCATATGTTTGTATGATACACCCTCGATGATTGTCCCTAACCTGTGACCCATTAATTGTAGGATTTGGTTGGATACTATCCCCATTCTCTCAATTTCAGCCCTGGATAAGTACATTTGGAGAGAAGGGATTATTATCGAGGGTTATGAATGGTTCAGGTTGACAGTTATGTTGGAGTTTGGAGTTTAGAATAAGTGAGGTTGGATGGCTTTGTGGGGATGAAATTTCATCTATGATTATTAAGTTATTTAAATAATACATATCAACTGAGACAAAAATAATTAGGTTCACCTATGATCTTATGCATTGACCATTATGTTTACCAGTCCAACTAGATGATGTGATACAGGTTATAGGATGTAGTCCTTGGAATGTTTATTGCATTATTATTATCTTACCCTTTGTTTGAATGGGTACTCCTTGGGATTAGTTCATCCTTAATAAAATAAATAAATAAATAAATAATCTTAAATATTCAACATTCTAGTTTTATGAGATATATGAGTTTTTTCCACTAAATAGTAGGTTCTAGTTGGACGTCCACATCTATATAACACCAAATATGTTCTGAAGAATGTTCCATCATATCAATATAGTGAAAAAGGTTGACATTGTTGAATCATGGAGGAGGAAACTCCGATATTTTTAACACCTAATTCTTAATAGGTTTTAGGGATCAATTTTATAATAATTTAAATCATAGTGGTTAGAGGATATTGAGATTGCTTCTGGTTTGATATAATCTCATAAGGATCATTGGGTTTTGTTAGTTATCAAGATGCAACATTGGGAAATTATGGAGTGGAAGGTCTTATTCTTCCTATAAAATGAGGTTTAAACATTCTAATGGGATATGTTTTGAGACTATTTATGATCATATATTATTTATTTTATAAATATTGTGACTAGTTTTTAGAAAAAAATTTCCACTAAGGTGGTGGAGATCTATTGAAACATAGTGTTTAATCTCTTTCTGAACCTTTATTCGTTATTCTTCAGATAATATACCATATATGGATTCCATGGTGAGTCATTTTGATGGGTACACCTTCATCCATATAACTGATGAAGAGTCGACCAATATTTGTTGATGACTAATCTAATGTTTCTAGTAATAGTGAAGGACATTGAAAGGATTCTTTCAATAAAAAGATCATCATGAGAATGGAGTTATTACAATTCCCCATGAAATAATGCTATTATCTGGGGATCCTAATAGACAAGAAAACATTCAATTTTTGAAGGCCGAGTGTAGGTCTCATCTTTCATCAAATAATTTCACAAGGGTTTGAATCGATAATTCCCTTTCATGGGGATCAAATGCATGTTTTTCTTATAGAGGTTTAATTTATCAGTAGTGTGCATGACTAACCTTTATAAGTCATTATTGTGAATTTGGTGGCGAACTTTATGGTCCTCTATTGTGTATGTCTCGTTTTAGGTTGATACAATTTGGTTTTCCATATTTGGGCTTGAAGATATAAGATGAAGTATGAAGATGATGGCCCTGAGATACTACTCTTCCTAAAAATACATATCGCAGATATGGAGGTGGAATTGATTAGGGTAAGAGGGGAATTGTTGTAATTTGTGGCCTATAGTATGCTCTACTATTATTAGTTCCATGTGAGATAAGTTTCCTTCATTGATACCTTTACATATTTTCTACACTGGTAAATGGTTTTATTGATTTCATATTTTCACACTCCATCACATCACATTATCATGCCCATGTATTGGGACTTGATGTGCAGATGATTCAAATTCCCTTGGTGTTGACTATTCCAGTTAATGGATGACATTATTTAAATGAATTATGTGGAGTGCATGTGCAAGTGATGGTGTAGAACTACTCTTGGGGTCACTTAAAATTATTATTGATATATATTTATGACATCTTCCAGGGTATGGATTTGTTTTATTTGATGCATTATGTTGTGGACTAATTTTGGAGTTAGGATGTGTTCTATTAAATAGATAGGATTCCAATATACATGGGGGGAAAGGGTGAGCGTTAACTGGTTTGGAGGTGTGTTTTTTTCCTTATCTTATTTGAAGCTCAAGATGATGTTGAGTTCTTCAATGGTTTATCTCATGGTGTTTTACATTGCTATGGAAGAGTTCCTTATTTTCATTCTTAATTATGTTGTGGGGCTATAGCCTCAACGAGAGATCATATGTGGGATAAATCTACAAATAATTGTTTCTCTTATCATGATGTCTCTATGTATGATGGTTCCTTTTTGTTGTGATTTATATTATAACATATTGATGATTTTTTCAATGAGGTTTATTTAGTTGAGTATGTCACCATGGGGAGCACAAGTTTATTTGAGAAAAAGGTCAATGGATTTATCAAATTTATATTGATTAATGTCGATTGTACTAGGTGATAGTGATGAATTGT
This sequence comes from Viscum album, assembly GCA_963277665.1. Taxonomy (NCBI): domain Eukaryota; kingdom Viridiplantae; phylum Streptophyta; class Magnoliopsida; order Santalales; family Viscaceae; genus Viscum; species Viscum album. The sequence goes on from OY728164.1 coordinate 1,802,866,414, forward strand.
AGCAATTTTCCATGGATTGATGATTTATTTGGTCGGTTGAATGTATAAATTTTTTCACCAAGATCAATCATTAGTCAGGATATCTTTAGGTGTGGGTGAATGATGAGGATATTTTCAAGTCTTATTTCCAATGATTTTATGATATTAAAAGTTTTTTTGGATTTCATTTGATGTTATTAAATATTAATTAATGTGTATGGGTCTGATTAATTCACTGTTTTGGGAGTTCCTAGATATGTTCCTAGTGGTTTTCATTTCCAATATCCATTGTACTCTAAATCTAAGAAGGATTATTATGATTAACTGCATCCCATTTATTGAGTTCCTCTTTATCAATAGCTATTATTTGTGTGATTAATGGGTTTATGAAGTTTATTTCATGAGTAATGTTGTGTCCCAAAAGATAAATAGCTATAGATCATTGAAAGATAAAAGAAATGGTTACTTAGGAATCCCATAAGTCAGTAGTTGTGGTTCAATGATTCATTTTTCCCTCTTGTTGTGACTCCTATATCATATTTGACCAAAAGGAGAAGATTTTATTGTATAATAATTAGTTACATGCAATATTCAATGACATTAAATAATAGTTGGCTAGTGCTCCAATTCACCATCTTCTTAACATGGGACTTCATTTTGTGGTTTTATATTTTTCTTCTTGTATCAATTTGTGATATATTAAGATGTTGTAGATTTCCATTATTTTCATAGTCATTGAAATTTATTTCCCCATGAGTGTAAGTATTCAACCAATAATCTTGAGCTCGTAGAAGGTGCATTTTCCAAAAATATATGGTGACATTTCATCATTAGTGAGCATTTTTTTGTTTTTACCAATCATAAGAGACACTGGTATGTCCTCTCCTTCTGTAACATTAACATTCTTCAATGAAAGTGGATGGAATAATTTCAAGAATAATACCATTTGTTTTTTTATACACCTAGAAAAGTAAATTATATATAATATGTGATAAGGAAAAATTCACATATAGCCATAGTTCATAAATTTTGAAATTTCATGAGATTTATAGAATATCACTCATTGATGTATCTAAATATGTAAACGGTTAGTGGTAGATTTTTTATTTTACACATGAAAATGCAGTCATTGTTGGTGCATAAATTGTAGGATACCATCACTAGAGATTATAATGTAGATATCTCGAGGGAAGGGTTTTTCTTTATTGATACCCACTATGGTAGGTCAAAGGTTGAAAAATAGTAAAAAAATTTCCAAGTGATTATTTCCATGTATTTTGTGATGAGTGATATTATATTCCTTGGCATACATACCTCTGACAAGGGAGTATATCATGGGATGATAAATATTTATTAATATGTGGGAGGATAGTTATTATTTTTTATGTTGATGTGTGATGTTATTGAGATTTTGTATCGATGTTTGATATTCAATACGGTAAAGGTTGAGCCTCTTTTTCCTAGTAGATTTCCCCTGTAATTAGTTGTTCCTTAATGTACGTGGGAGGGGATCTAAATGGACTACATTACTATATTACCATTAAATCATGGATTATTAAACACTATATGGGTGATAGAGACCATGTGACTAAATTTCCCCACTTCAAAATGCTCATGGAGTCGAGGAGGATTGATTTTTTTTTCAAAGAAGTATCCAGATGAGGCGGTGTGACTCCATGTAGTATGTAGGATGATAATCTTGGATCAAGACCCCCATTTTAACTCCATTTAAAAAATTCTTATTTAATATGAATTTGGATCAAATTTATTACATATCAAATTTTTTTATCAAAATATGGACGGTTAGATAGGGGAAGCCATCCAAACACATAAAGTAATATTACATTGATGTTCTTTGGTTTTTTTAGGGTCATGTGAGATACACCTACCTTTTTTCAAGGGTTCAGATAACAATACTTTTCACTCAACCATTATCATGTATCCATTTTTAGATTTGTATGGATGCCCATGTTTTTATTCATTGGGTTAGACTCGAGTTAGAGACTCTAAATTTCTCATGCAAGAGATAGTGCATTAGAATATAGAAAACACTCAGGAAATTCATAAAAGGATAAAAGAATTATAGGATCATCAGTGGTCCTATACTAATCATTTTAGTATACATCTGTTCTTTGACATTAGAGAATATGTGTTCCTGAAGGCAACTCTTAATGATGAATATTAATGTTTTGGTTGTAGTAGGATTCAGAATTCATTTATTTTTAGGAATTTTGATGTATTGTCCTGAGTTATATTCATGATGTTTTACATGAAACTCTACCAATAGATATATGGGATACATAATGTTTTTAATAGTTCAAATATCAAATTTTTACTTTATCATTACTATCACTTAATTTAATTTGGATATATTTATATTTATGATGATGAATCATTCATTGAGTGGCCTATAAATATCATGGGTGATATTGATATGGTGTTGGTTGAGCCTGAAATTAAATTGGATCATGTCTGTTAGTAACATGGTGGAGTGGAATGGAGTTCCATGAAATGTGAGTCTTAAATATGGACTCATTACCCAAAGATATTTGTTTTATAGCCCTACACATGTAACAATTCTCTTTTGGGGGGGTGTTGACCTTTTCTAGATGATGAGATGTCCTACTTTTGATTCCTTCATTGTTGGTAACCATGATCTTGTTAGAGAGGTATCTCCCCAATGAGAGTCTGTTGGTGTCAGTTTTTGTGGTTTTGTAATTTTTTTCATTATACTTCTAAGAAAGTTCATTGAGATCTTGTGATGGAAATATCCATGAGAGTTATCTCATGAGGTGGCTCTTTAAACCACCCAAATTTCATTAATTCTTTATATGTTGGGTATTGAATTAACATATATGAGAATTGATTGAGAGATTTCTTGTAGAAGATCCCATGTCCTAAAATCCATTTCTATTATGGTTTTTTAGATGCACTCAAGGGAGGATTCAATGAGTGTGGTGGGTAAATAGAGAAAATGGGTTTTAGACTTCCATTTTTGGAATTGTTATTGTTTGAATTCATAGGATATCAATAATAACCACGAATGTTTACTGGTTATGGTTGGGACAAAGAGGGATAAATGGAAGGATTTTTTATCTACATTCATTCATAGAATACCTACAACATCGAGGCCTGATGTGTTGTAAGTAATTTTTTTATTATCATTTGGTTGTAGTTTGTATTGTGCGGTACGGTTTCAAGGGGTGTTAAGATGATTATAGGTTAAAAGAACTGTAGGATTTGGTTAGATTCATAGCCTTTATTAATGTGACAGAATTCTTTAGTGTGGTGGATTTTTTAACTCCATAGTATTTCCCTTGATTTATAGGATATACACAATAGTAGGCACAATGTTGTTTAAATGAGGGCGTGATTGGTTGGGTTGTGTCATGGTCCCTTATGGTGGAACATAGTATTCCTTGTTTCATTGGTTTCTATGGAATTTTTCATGGGGCAACATAATTTTCTCCTAATTATTATTTTTTCTAAAAATACATAATCGCTCATCTGAACCACATTTCTATCCACTCCTTTATATTGATCATTAGTTGAATAAGAGTGATCTTCAAACACATAAAAACCTCTTCCCATAAAAATCTCCCGCATCTTCTAGAGATCAATCTATAGTGATTTAAGGTGCATTTCACTTAAATTATTAAAAAATTTCAAATATACAGACTCTTTTCCTCCTATTTATTCCTACCATGTGATGTTGGTTTATCTCAATCATTGAAATAGAATTCCTTTTGATGTAATCAATATGATATTGGTGTAGTGTACCTAGAAAGATACAGTTTTCTCATGGGAGGGGATATCTACTAACCATGTTTTTTTATCTATTCTCATATGAAAAAAATAACTTTTTTGAGATAGGGGATTATATTATTCCATTTTTATTTAGATTATTTATTAAATTTGCTATGGTATATCCCTGTTGAAGTAAGTTCAATTAAACTAATACATATTTAGTCAAATAAATAATGAAGTGTTTCAGGGATCTCATATTCTTTCCATCATTATAATCAGTCGCCTAATGCTTTAAAAAAATATTTACTATTAATGTAAATTTATTTCAATTTTTTTATTATTGTACAATTATATTGTTATTGATGGAATTTGTAATTATTCTAATGATTATGAATGGTTTTTTGGTTAAATAAGTAAAGAGGAATGTTTAAATGAAATCATTGGTTCTTATAATTTTATATAGATCAATTTTATTCTTACTAAATGATAATTTTTATGTTGTTATTTACACGCATTAATGGAATTGGATAAATGTCTTCATGTTTTAATTTTTGTTTTTCTAATAATATTTATTTTCAATTTATAGATATTTTCATTGTTATGTTTTTTAAAATGTATTCTTTTTCTAGGGAGTATTTTTACATAAATTGATAGTTTGTGATACCTAATGATTTAGTATACCCTAAGTAATACACTATGATAAATGACCCAATTAAATCCATTTCAAAAAATAATCATTTGGTTGAAATAACAATTTCTTTTGGTTGATTGTTCAGGTTGTTTATAAAGGCTGGATACCTTTTGTTCAGGGTCTGGAGGGAAGATTTTAATGAGAAACATGAATTCATTATTTTTAGTGTTGGGTTTCATTATTTTATATTTTTATTACAATATTAATTATGTGTGCTCTTAATATGATCCTTTCTATGAAATGTGATGTGATCCTAGGATTGATAATTAGATATATATGGGGAACCTTAGATATGTGGGATTTGAAGATGCCTATGATAGAAATATGTGTGGGGATGTGCATGTTGGTGTTTTGTATGGAACTGAAGATGATTAAATAGGTTGATTGTGGGTTATACCATTATTGGAATGAAAATTTTATTATTAATAATGATTCTTTTTAAATTTCCCACAGTCAGGTTTCTATTTAATTTTCATTCTTTCCATCACTACTTGAGGCATCAAGATATACATGGTTATGAATATCTTGATGGAAATGTAAGATGTTTCCTATTGTAACTAGAATGATGGAATTACCATTATAATTTTAATAAATTATTTAACCCATTTTGATTGTATATTAAATAATGGAAATAATAAAAATCTTGAGAAATCATGGATTTAGTTGAATTATGCCCTGATGGCATAGTCTTGTGTTTTAAATTAAAGAAATTTAATTGGAATTGTGTTAATTAATGGATAAGTAATTAAATAATGTATGTTTAAATTCAGGAAAATATATAATGTGATTTAACATTATAATTATAAAAATATTGTTTCCTTAGAAGATACTAATTCCCTTACCGTAGCAGCATGGTGTTCAGTATATTATAGAAGTAGTTTAGGTTTGGAATTGGTTATGGTTAGTATCATATGGATTATTATAGGTATGGCATGAATAGGATTTGATTACATGAGTTATCTTTAATAGTGTATAGGCTATGATTTCATGTGGTGTAACATCCAATGTATGATACACATCATTTTGGGTACTATGGATCCAGAAAACTACTTGGTTAATATATCAATATATGGAATTTGATGATGATATGATGTTATGGATGAGGTGCAAGTTGTGGTGCATAATTTTAGTGGTAAATCATTTGTTGAGAGCTGGTTTGGTATGTGAAATGGTCCAGTAAATTTAGAAACTAGTTAAAAATATGTAGTTTATATCCATGGATTATTTACATTATTATAATTTCACATGTACTAGGTATATATTTAGATATCGTCTTGGAGAGGATGATAACATAGTAAACCTATTTAGTTAATGAATTAGATTTACCTATTGTTCATTGGGATTTAGTATTCTTTATTTATCCATTTTATGATAGGATTTGAGGAAGATCTTATTGATTCTCTTGTTATCCCCAAAAAATGTATATACAAAATCAATTTCTTGTTTCAAATATAAGTTTAGTGTTCGGGTTTTATTTTACTATCTCATGGGTTTATAGGAGGTGTTTGGACTTCCTTGTCACATTTGAGTTTACCATTATAGTACTTGTATTTTCAATTCCATTTTTTATATGTATTATATTCTTATATGTACCTAGGATTTATATTAAATTATATGAAAGATATCATTAGTGTATCATTATTATATCTCACTTCCAAATATTTCTCATAGATAATAAGGCTTGTTATTTGCCTAAGACACACCATAAATGATTATCAACAATTTATGGCCAATTAAAGACTGGAATTAGGTGTTCATTATCTCCCTTCATTCATTAGTCGATCAGGAGGGGAACCATTGGAGATAAGAGTCATGAAATTTTATATCCCACACTTTTTGGAATACACAAATTTTGTTGGACATATCCGAGTTCTCCTTTGATGAACTCACTGGACACGCATTGGATAACTATTTTCCCAACATGCCTTGTACGTCAAAGAACACCTGATGTACCCTAAAACAACCAAATAACTCATGTTCAGTGAGGAACATAACTTTAACCCAGGTGGTACCACATTCCCTATCACCAAGAATACACAAAGTGTACATTGTATTTTACACGATGAATGTTGTGATGAGAGATAATTAGACTTTTCATTCTTGAGAAAATCTTTGATTACTATTTAGAAGATCAGTATTATCCCACCAGAACCATATACCTTCTGTATTATTCTAAATGTATTGTTTTGGTTCTCATAGTAGCCTATCATTATTTTTTCCCATGTAGGAAGTGTTGTGTCCATGATATTTGAATCAAAGACATAATGTGAGGTTTTTTAAGAATGATTCTTCTTCTAGGGATGTTTATACAATGATAGTAATACAATTCAATAATCAGTGAGATATTGGGGTTGGCAATACCATGACACATAGGGTGAAAGTCCCCCACACTCTATAGGTAGAGTAATTAATCCACCACACATCATCGGGTGAATTTCCTCTATTTAAAGAGTGTTTCTCATCCGTAATGGATCTCTAGATGGTAGTTGACCGGCCACTAGATCTTGTTATCCCATATATGGGAACTGAAATAGCAAGGAGAAGGCCATCCGCCCTAATACCTATAAGGTTTTTCATGGTGTGGTTAATCAAATCAAGGATCCTTGGAGAAGAAGGTAGATTCATTATCATCCTTAGAAGGAAGTGGGGATTTAGACTTCTCTTCATTTTTTGAGTGGGGTTTTTGTATGATTATTTTTATGCAGTTCCTTCCATATATATGGGTTGAGTGGATTTTTGTGTTTCTTTCTTCCCCCTTAGTTTTTGGGGACACCTATTAAGTATGATTGTAATTACCCTTGCATTTCCCTATCAAATATATGTAATGTCTTATGAATGATAAAATGAATATTAGTTATGATATTTTGGGGGCTTGAATTGGGGAATCATAGTAGTAAGTATAGGTCCTAGTCATGTTTGGAAGTCATCTATGGATATTTTGAGCCAATATCCCAGTATGTTTTACCCTTCCTCAGTAGTTATCTGTTGGGGACTTACATTCTGGTTGGGAATTTATTTTTTCCCTTTATATCATTTTATTACCTATTGTCACATTGATGGTTTTCCATGTGGTTTATGTATACATTGATACTCTCAAGATGTTTCATTTATTCTAATCATCTACGTTGTTGCATGCATTTTTGTGTGTTTGTGTTTTTTTGCATGTATATAGGTACAATATTCCATTACCTCCTATTATAGTGACATTAAATCTTTGTTCTTGCCTTTAAACTATATCCTTTTGAAGTTGGAATTTAGTTTTTACCATAGGATTATTGCATGTCCATGTGGGGCCCTTATATGTCAATTCATGACATTGGACATAGAAGACATGGGAAAGAAAAAAAATACAAGAATATCTATTAGAGAAACATGAAAAGAAGAATCTCATGTGGTGGAAAATGATTATGGTAGATAAGAAGTTTACTGGGGGTAATTTTCACCACTCATTAGGAGAGAAAATGTGATTCATATGAAATATATTATATAAGAAATACAAAAAAATATGATTCGAATATCATATGTTCTGTTTGTGGTTTTGGATTCATCAAAAATGTAAAATGTGATCATATTAGTGAATGGATTTATGGATGCCATGAAGGAAATTTTGATCATATATCTCTGTTATGGTTATTTTAAAAGAACCAAATATGGTTTATTAATGGAAATAAAATGGTTTGATAATGTAAACATGTATCGGTACTAAAATGAAAATTTCTTATTATCAGTGATAAACATTGTCTGATAATGTTGGGAATTATCAAAACCAAATTTAGCACCAACCAATTTTATATTATGAGTAGTGAAATAATAATTTATAAAAGTTAAAAAATGAATTTTTTTTATATGATAATAAATTAGCAATTATTTAAATATCAATAATATAAATAAGAAAATTACATTATAATAAGAAAATTTATAAATATATTACAATATATTAATAATTATAAAAATTTCTAAATATTAAAAATACATATGTAATATTAAATGAATAAATAATAATAATAATAATAATAACTTAATATTATAAATTACTAAATATTCATAATTATGTAAATTTAAAAAACCTTATAAATGAATAAATACTAGAATGAAATTGAACAAATAGTAAAAAATACATTTACATTATAAATATTTAAAATAAATTACAATTAAAAAATAAACAAATAAAAAATATATAAATATATAAAAGAAAAATTATTAAAATTAAAATCAATAAAAGTTAATTACATAAATTATATGGATGTTCAATGTATTAAATATTAAGGAATAAAAATTCATAAATTGGTATTTAAAAATAATAAATTATATAATTATTATAAAAATAACATTTTAAAAAAAATTATATGTATCAATATATTTTTTCATTATATAATTACTTATATAATTAATTATAATGAATTACTAATTGTATAATTTTATTAATTACAAAATTGAAAATAATATTGAATAAATATTCCTTATAGAAATTAAATACATATTAATGTATTAAATTTTTATATTTGAAAATGCATAAATATGTATTAGATATTATTTCATTAGAAAAATATTTGATTATTAATCATTTAAAATGGTTTAATATTAGAAATGAATAAATTATGTTATTATTAAAAATTGATAAATATTAAGAATAATTAAATACTATTAAATGTCAAAATATTTCATTCATACACATAAAAAATGTACACAAGCATACATTCAAAAACATAAACACTCACATATGGATGTATATATTCATCTACGAAAATACATATGCATAGACATACGTACTAATAAATGTGTATTTTTACAGGACATAATCACTCTGGGCATGATCATGGTTATCTAAACCCATAGATCACACTTATTACCATGGTTGGCTTCCCATAACACCATATGTTATTACCCACTTGGGTCACTTATCAGACTAATGACTATCTATATAGGCCAGCCCAAGTTTTTTATCATTATTTTTCCTTAATCACATAGACCTAGAGAAATATCCCATGAGATCACCCATCATAACATTACTCTTATACTATCATGATTACCAATTGATTTATTTTCATATAATCTTCCAAAAAATAATGATACAGCTTGTTGACATGGGTAATAACATTTATTCTTTTATGAATGACATTTTTCAAACAGTTTTACACTCCCCATCCCATTAAAATAAAATATCCCCATTGTGAAACCCAAACCAAAAAACATGGAATTCCATATATTCATTAAAATTGATATTGAATTTGATAGCATTTTTCAGTATCCAAAATCTTGTGTCTATAAACCAAGTCAAATAACCCCATTGGATTCATATATTGATATTTTTGGCTTCCTAACATAACATAAGTTATTAAACATTATGGTTACTCATCATTCAATTCATTTTCTCTATAGGCCAACCCATGTACAATCATTTTGTTTTATCCTCACTCACACCCACCCTGGGGAACTTCCCATGTGGTAATCTATCCTGGTACTACTCCATTCCATGAATTTTTATCCATGTATTAGTTACTATTGATGATCATGAAAAAATGGTTCACCTTGTTGACATGAGTAGTAACATTTGGTATTATATATTTCACTTCATTCAATGTTGATAATGTATTATATATTTTCAAAAAAATTACTAATTTATAAATTTATTTATATAATATATTGTGTTTCTGGTTTTTATGAAAAAATGAACAAAACAAACACCCCAAAACGAGCAAGGACAGGACAAATCCTGTCCATGTAATAACCCACTACATATTTGACTCATTATAATAGTATGATAAAAAGACATGAATCGTGAAAGCCATTACATTTCCTGATTTAAACATTATCCTGCACCAATTCCCCCTACATATGTATTGTGCTACAATAATGTCAACCTACGTATATACCGATGATTACGTCATAACCTTTGTTATTGACTATGTTGGAAGATACATGATTATAATTAATAAACCAAAATTTTTTGTAATTTATATAAATAAATTAAATAAGGTTCTTTTTTATAATTCTTATTTATATGACAATAAGTACTTATTATTTTTTAAATAAAAAATTAATATGTATTTATATATATACATGCTAGGGGTTGACATAACTGGGGATTGAATCCTAGAGAGAGTTCTTCGATATTGTACATTCTATTAGGCATGATGTATGAAATATTACATTATATATTATATATATTAATAAATAAATATATACACATATTGTTATAATAATCATATTTAAAAATATATAAATTTTATTTAAAAATTAAATTATACATTTTTCCAATTTTCATAACTGACGAATTCACTGATAACGGAACACATTATCAATAATAAATGAAGTTATTTTAAAGGTATAATTTTATCATTTATATTTTATTTCTGATAATGGGTCCATTCATAATCCTTTTTTTGTTAACATTGATAATGTTTTTCGCTATGGTAGCATCGTTTTGTGCTGACAATGGGTAGTGTTTAATATTGTTGATTCAGTAGTAGTGATATATAAGAGATTGTGTTTAGGTCTTATTTCTCCTAAATCATGTCTAATTTAGTAATAATATTAACAATAATTGATAGTAATGATTAGGAAAGTGGAATGTTACAAAGAAAACACACAAGCAAACACACTAAGGGAGATGAATTGAGGGTGAAAAGAACTCGATACCTCCCCATGATACCACGGGGATGCATCCAATAATATTATGCATTTGGGGAAAATACTAATACTTTTTACACTAATAAAAATAACCGTAACTAATACAAAAAAAACATTGATTATTATTATTATGATTAGGAATGTTTTTCAGTTTTTTCTCTATTAAAAAAACTCATATTCCAATACCTTTAAATTTTAATATTATATAATTAAATGAATCATCAATATACCCCATTTATTAAACACATTTATGGCATGGGAATTTCGTAGGAAAAATTAAAAAATATTAAAATAATTAGATAATACATATCTAATATCAAAATTTAATATCTTGGAGTATGTTCTTCTTGTTAATACTAGTTAATCATGTATTACTAGATTTAATAATCATTGAACATAATCACGGTTTTGTTAATATTTTTGTTGAAAAGTAAATTTACCTACTTTTTGTTTTAAAATTTTATTTTAAAATTTTATTTTTCATTTTATCATATATACGGGTGACACAATCTCAATTAATGATGGATATTAAAAATGATTTACATTGATTTTTAAATATTCTTGTATTGACAATCAATCATCAAAACACTTAAAATAATTGTTATTATTTTGATCTAAGATCTATAGATGTAGAGATTTGTAGCGAATGATGGCTCATCCTATCATGTACTGGGTTTATACAAAACACCAGATATATAATTTATATGAATTAGTGTGTGTTTGTATGAGTGTGTTTGACAATGTAGGTGTCTATGGAAATATATATATATATACACACACATATATATTAATTTTACAATATAGTTTTGTTATTTTAAATAGTTTTTTAGACTACAAATAAATTAATCTAAATTATAATAATTCAATAATTATAATATATTCTAAAGGTTAATAATTAATTTAATTTTTTATATAAAATCAATAGAACACATAATATCGTAATTATCATTATTTTCTCATTTATTTTTATAATATTTTTTTCATTTTTTATATATTCTTAATTCACGTCAATAATGTTTTCATTTCCCCTTTTTTAAAATATCTCTACCGTTTATTTAATTTTATTCATTCATTTTTAAATACCATAAAATTTATTATTATTTTTCCATTATATATATTTAGTTATATTTAATATTTTTAAAATTTGTGACTATTTTAATATTTATTAATATTCATTTAGTCAAATTTAATCTTTTTATATATTTGTAATTTAAAAATTGATATTTATTCTTTTTGTTATTAATTATTTATATTTTCCACATATATAAAATTAATAAAAATTATTTATTTACAAAAATTTTTAATATCTTTTTAATATAAATAGTTAATATAATACATTTTTAGTTATTTTTTATTTATATAATTAGTATTATTTATTTATTCACTTTTATTTTTCTATTTATATTTTTATAATTCATGAAATTAATTTCATGAATTCACTTTTGTATAAATATTTAAATTATTTAATTTTATTTCTTCTTCTTTAATATACATTATTTTAATATTAATTATTGTTTTTTAATTTATTAAATTTTAATATTATAGTCTATTATTAATTTTTTATTATGTATTTATACATTATTATTTTTCACATTTCAAATATGTTCAATATGAATATAATTTATATGATTAATATTTATTATTTATTATTTACTATGTTTTTATATCATTTAGTTGATTGAAATTTATATAATTACTTTATATGAAAACATTTTTTGATATGAATATAATTTATATAGATAAAAAATTAAAATATATTAATAAAGTTATTTATATCATTAACATTATCTTTTTTGTATTATGCATTTTTATCTGTTTTTAATTCGTGTAATAATTTTTAATAATTTAATTTTTTAAATATTTTAAAGAAATTTATTCAGTTTAATTTACTCATTTTTTATTATCTTACATAATATTATTTATTCATTTATAATATTTATACAATGTATTTTTTTTATTTTTAATATTTATTTATATTTATTTATTTTCTATTTTTAATATATTAAATTTGTTTTATATTTACATTGCATAGATTTCATTATTTTTATTTATAATGGTTTAATATTATAAGATTTTATGAAATTTAATATATTTATTATTATTATTATTATTTTCTTTTTTAAAAATTATTTAATATCATTTGTTATATTAATTTTTAAATTAATATATGTAATATTACTTTCTTATAGATAACAATTAATTTTTAAGCGATTTTAATTTATGAAATTTATGTTATGAATTGAATTTTTATACTATTTTTATAATTTATTCCAATTTATTTATTCAGTTTTATTATTTATGAATAAAATATTAATTATAATTTTTTTAAATTTATAGTCATTTTTTTATTTGTGAAATTTGGTAATTTTTTTAATTTATTAATCATATTTATTTATTATGTGATAAATATGTTCATTATTTTTGTGATTTATATAATTGATATTTTTTATTATTTTTTATTATGTTTAAATATGATTATTTATTTTAAAATTTATATTAAGAGTTCATAAATTAATATATTATTACTACTTTATTAATAATGATAAATATATAAAGTTTTCAAGAATAAAAAAGTGCTATGAAAAATTTTATTTAATCAGTGCTTATAATTTTGTTGTTGTTAAAATGATATTTTTGTAAACAATTATTAGTATGAATTGATAAAACCCTTATCCCTTTTTTTAAAAAAAACCCTATTATTTTTCATCCCATGCAGCTACATTCGTACTCTCATAGAACTAAACATCTACAGTAGCCAAAGTCTTTTTTGGGAATAATTTATCGTCAAACCATATTTATGAAATAATGAACATGTGTTTTATATTTATAAATCTACCATTCATGTCGTTTTCTTAATTTTGTTGTGTTCCTTCTATTGTACATATGTTGTATACAACCTATTATATTTTTTACAAATCAGTCCTCATAACTGAAGGTATGAAAGTATAAATTTATTTAGTGATTTTCATTTAGTATTTTCTGTATTTTTAAATATTTTATAATTTTTTCATCATATGTTTGTTTATAACAATTCTCCCCTATGTGTTTATCTCCAATATTTTTTATGTATAGTTATTCACTATAACCCTTTTATAGTTCTGCAAACATTGGTTGAAAAATATTTCTTTCTTTTCCTATGTCTTGGTTTTTATTAATATATAAATATAAAAATTTTCAAAAAATAAGTCTCTTCATCCTAATCATTTTCCAATACTTTTTTGGAACCATAATCTATATTTTTCATATATTTTATGTCCTTTTGTGTATTATTTATCCCATTAAAGATTAGGTTTTTTCGTAATTCCTTTTGAATTTATTTCTATGGTGTCGCTGGGTAGTTCTTTTTTGAATTGTAAATTTTTCTTTCCTCTGGGACATCAATGAAGTTTTATCATATTTTTTTTCAAAAATGCCACTGTTAGTTCTTCTTTCAAATATAATTTGGCTTCCACTAAGTGATTCAACATGGATATTATTTGATCTATGATTTCACTTTTTTTATTTGAATTTTTTGTTTTAGTGGTCTGGAGTGTTAGTTATGTATCCATCTCTCTCAACGTGGCTTCATAATGTCTAATTCACCGAGAATTTTATTTTTTCCTTCTTTTGATGCATTACATGACTTATTCATTTAAAATGATTTTAGGCATCATTAGGTCCTATATTTTATTGGATTTTTGAAATTATCCTATCAGTTCTATATCAACTAGTTTAATCTATGTATTTCAACTAGTTATTTAAGTATATTTAATAATTTCATCAAGTTCATCATATCTATTTGAACTACATTCATAATAATAGTGAATATTTAACCCTGTTGTTTCAACAAATATCCTATACTGGAAATATCTTGGCCCTGGTAACCCACATAAAATTTGTACACTTCATTTTCAAGCTCAAAACACTATCTTGATGTGTTTTTTCTATCTAAAACCATTTTAGAAAAAATGAATCATTGGTTTTGTCTCTAAAATGGGTTTCAAATGTAATGTTATAGCTAGGAGACTTAGACATTCTAGTTAAGAAATTCTTATTTATAGTGGTGGACTAATTTTAAATATTAATCATTACTCTCTAAATCATATTGTGGATTTAATTTAGTATACAAGACCATAGAATGGTTATTTGTGGGATTTTATGGATATCCCACCAAATGAAGATTAGTAGAAATAGTGAGAGTTACTGATGTATATGTACAATGAAATATTTTCCCTTTTTTAGTTTATGGAAATTAAGTGATACTATTCTCCAAAAAAGATGATGTATTTTCAGACATCCTTCCTTAATAGAAAAGTTACATGATAGTTTTAGTTATACGGGTATTTCAGACTTAGGATACAAAGGGAACCAATATGATTCATCGTAGAAAAATATTTCATTTAAATTTACAGTTTTTTTATTATTAATATTAATGATATATAAATTCATATACATACGAGAATAAAACAAACCATTTATATGATAATATATATATAATATGTATTATGTAATTTTAAAAGTGTGTAGAATATTTAATATGTCATAAAAACTATTAATTTTCAATAAATTACTAATTTAAATTGTAATTCTATATTATCATATTTAGATAATTAATTTTATAGATTAAATATAACTTTTCTACTCAACACAACAGTGTTGTCATATGATGAATTTTATAAAATATTATGAAAATGTTTAATTTCTGGGGCTAAAAGTGAAGGATCTATTTTTTAAACCATTACTCTTATGATATAATCATTTTTTATTAATGTATTAAAATTTATTTCTTGTTACTCTTGATCAAAAAAATATATTATAAATAACATAAAATATAATGCGTTAAATTTAGAATCACATTCTTAGTATTTTAAAAACCCATGATTTCAACAATTCTATGAAACAACTTTTACATGCAGTATAGATGTCATATTAGAAATTACATTCATTGATTTAAATTTGATCATGGAAAATGGATTGAATATTTTTGAATTATAAGTTTCAAATTATTTTATATTGTTAATTTCATTCTAAGATGTAGCAGAAGTTGTCGTTGTAAAAAAGGTATTGCAGTATAGGTAAAATTATGTATTAGGATATAGTTAAATCGTAAAATCCATAATTAACTAAAAATTAAAACATTAAATGTGTTTAAATTCATTACAAGGATATAAATATATTTATTTAATAATACTCAACCAAAAATATTTAAATTATTTCCACAAAAAAATTTCATTTTCATTATGTGAAAATGAACATTATTTAAACACTTTACACCACCCCTCTTCAAGTAAAAATACCCAACCGCATTACCCATTTTTCAACAAAAAATTTAAAGTTCATTCATAATATACTACCCAATCAGTATCTTCCATTTCACTCTCTTCAATATTAAAATATATATTTGGTCTTAATGTTCATCTTTAAGATCAGAAGCCTAATAAAGGAAATGGTCTTCCTAATCCTCTTCAATAGTTCTCAAATAAAACTCATCTGTGATATGTTATTTTAAGATTCATTTTCATATGTAAAAATTAAATTATTTATTGTTTAATAAATCCATTTTAATTATTCGTAATGGTATATTACCTTCACCCTATCATTATTTCTTTTCTAAGAGTTATTATTTATCAAACTATATATTAATAATAAGACCATTATAAATTTTTGGTGATGTTATGTGACTTTTTTTTCCCATGAAAATAAATCCGTGTATGGATTCTAATATCATGTGTGTGTCTATAAATTTTTACCTATTTGTAATAATAATGAAAATATCACAATGGGATTTGACATGATGATCACCGGGTGTAAAATAATAGGCCTTGTTGCATACCTAGTTTTACACTCATGGGGACATGTTTAGATGATATACACGATATCTAAAACCCATTATGAAAGATTTATATATTATTAAAAAAGTCTAAATAATTCATATATATCATTATTTATTAATCGATTATGGTAAAATAAATTCCATACAACAAATTTCATTCTTTAATATGAGATTGTCTTGTTCAATGTTAAATACTCAGTTATTTTTCTAGGTATTTATTCCACTCTATAGGAGAAAATTAATCAATATAATATTTTTATTTGTTAAATAATTTATTGTTATATTATTTCCTAGGTTGGTCCATGAATTATATAGCCCCTTTGCGCAATTTTAGGTCTCATGAGACAATTAAGATAAGGTATTTGGAGTTTCAATCCCATTATGTGGGATGTTTATCATAATGCATTGAATACATGTATAAGATGTCCGAAAAAAAATTAATAAACTCCCTATATTATCACTAACTATTTTGAAAACATTTTATTTTAATGTTTTTAGGGATTTATATATTAATTATGTTCCATTTGAAATTTCATATCTATATTTACATATTCATTCCATATTGTCTTATTTATAATTTCTTCTATTGTATACTACAAACTTTTTGATTGTATAATCCATCACCATTATATTTATTTACTCTTCTCCAAAAAACCATGAAGAGTATTACATATGATAAAAATGTCTCAAGGAGAATAATAATGTTTTCATGTTTTTTGATGATGTTTTATTTTTTCATTATAATGTAAAACTATGTTATCTATCTGGATTTCCTAAGGATATTAATCTATTGGATCCAAGGTATTTATATACTAGTAATAAAATAGAAACAAAACATAGGGAACTGGAGTTGGGGTTGTAAATATTTGTTTGAAAACATTGTTTAATACAACTCATAAGGAAAATATTTTGAATGACATATTTAGAAAACATGAACCATTGTATTATTCATTCGGATATTAAAAACCCATTTCTAGAAATACAAATTTTAATTTTTTTATGAACTAATTGATTATATTAAATTGTTTATAAGTAGAACCTAATGGAAGGAATTACTACAAAAACATAAAATCAATGATGGGATTTCCTTGATATCACGTAAATGAGGATGGTATTTTATGGTGTAGATTATAAAATTATTAATTTATTTAATCCACGTTATGACTAATATTGTTTATTACATGAAAGACTTATTTATACATACCATGAAGTTTAATATTAGGACAACATCATGCAAAATCAACCTCCATCAATAAATATGACCATGATTCCATTATTCGATGAACAATAGTTCAATACCGAAGAGAATGTACTCATTTCCTTTGAATATGATGGGAATAAAAATAATTTTATAATGGTTATCATCTAATAGGACATACAAATATATGGTTGTCAGTGATTTGAAACAAAAATAATTAATAATAAATAGTAAACATTAATTGGATTAATTTCAAATATAAATTCATTGAAATGTAATTCCATAATGAGCGTTAAGTGACCATGGAATGAAATTTCCCAAAATCAAAATCGAATGATGTGGAATTTATCGATGATTCTACATGTAACATAACAATATTAGCAAATAATTTTACTAATTATTTTCAAAACCTATAGAGAAATATTTAATTATTAATGGATGGGTTAAATCCAAACCTTTTTCATGTTCTCATCTCCCAAACATTATCCTCATATGTATATATTGTGACTACTTCCATCAATACTAACATGAAATTCTCAAATTTTCTAATTTTTAATGGGATGTATGATAATAAGTGCGTGTTTGAGCACCATTCTATCCTAAATTACTAAAAATACATGAAAAAAGGATTAAATTTATAAAATACAATAATTGTGGGAATAATAAACCGATAACATGTTTGAAGGGGATGGGATTATACTATAATTTTGTAGAAAATGTCCATCAAACACATTAATATATGTGTATGAGGGAGTCCACTAGTAAAGAATTCTTTAATATCATGTAGATGGTACATTAGTCAAATTAATTCAACAAGTGGAATAGTAAACTATTTAAATAGTGGCCTAGGGAGTATGGTTATGCTTACGTGATTACATCTATAGATGATTAAGTTCATAACAATGTGGTAGAAGATAAAATAATCATAACTAGATATTTTTATATTGATCCATATGATTCAATATCATTTCATTATTTTATAGCTCCCATGTTTGATAATAACGATAGATATTTCTCATGAAATGTAAGAAGAGAGTAATCGATCAGAAAATCCCATCGAAATCTGATTGGAATGTTAATATGTCATGAAATATCTATTTTGATGCATGGATGTACATTATTTTTGGATTTAATTTTCAAACATATGTCAACTATTGAAATAATACTTGGTATTTATTACTATTAAAGTATAATGAAAAAATTTATTATAAAGAAAAGTATATTAAAACCTTTAATGTTGGAATAGAATCCCGTTAGTTTATAGGTTTGTCATCAATGATTGTGTCTTATATAGAACCTCTTCGGATGGGAAATCATAATGAAATCCATAATTATGAATCAATGATTGAGAAAGTTGTCAAAATAGTAGGATATGTATCAATTAAAATGTAATATATTTATCTATTCACAATGTATCTAGTTGGTTACATAGTAATCAATGAAGATTAATTCACTATTAGACCTATACATAATGAAAATGCCATATCCAATCCTCCATTCAGGATGGTTCTGGTAGAGTCAGTTGATCTTAGTAAAAAACTATAAAAATAATGTAGAATGGTGTATATATACTCTAGTGTTTCCCCTTCCCGATAACCTATCTTATTTGTAATGAATAAGGATAATTATATTATATTATGCATTTACAATAGAGGAATAAATACTATCACAATTATGAACAATTATCATTTACATCAAATTGATGATATATTTCATCAACAACAAGGGGACCAATAGTTCACAATGATTGATATATATTCTAGTAATCATAAAAGGAGATTCAATAAGGTTCATATACCAATAATTAATTCTCAAAAAAGGAATAGGAATTATGTGTTCCTGGTAATTCCCTTTACAGAAAAATATAAACCAATTGTTTATATAAATCTAATGAATATAATTTTGAAGGATTATAATTAAAATTTTCTATGTTATTCGTCAATGAAATATTGATATAGTCAATTTCCCTTGATGATAATGAGGTTATTTTAAGAATCCCCTTTAAGACCCTATGGGATAAGAAATTATTTTTTAGGAAATTAATTATGTGTGATTTTTATCTATACAATGTCACTTTTTAGGCTATATTGTCTCCAAATATGTAATATATGTTGACTACACAAGGGACAATAATTTAGAGAGTGGAAAAAACCATAAAATATTACAAATATAGGTATCCTCCATTGATTATCAAGCCATTATCCCTGATTTGATTAAATATTCTCTATATTTTCTAATCTTTTAACTAAATTGATTAATAATGGGTAAATATAACATGGTTAGGATATTTGATGAATTATATGGGGAACTAAATTTTTTTTATCATTTAACGATTCATGACTTTACTATCTAGAAAAGAACTCTTTTTATATACAATGTTACGTCAATGAATTGGTAATGGTGTGTCCTCAGGTAGAATGATAAATTTTTCACCTATTCATGGAGACAATTGAAACCCCAAGATATGAAATGTCCATATCATGATCATGATGTCTATTATATTATATTTACTTTGAAAAAATGGAGACACTTTCACTATGTTGAAGGATTTGAAATATATACCGAACAAAAAAATATTAAGTATTTCTTCACATAGAAATCGATTAACATCAAGTAGTGGAGATGGATACAATTAATTAAATACTACATTTATGAAATACACTACCAGCATCGGAAGGAAATCAATGTGGTATATTAGTTTATTAAAAAAGATTATTGGGTCCAATACAGGATGAGGCTAAACAATGATCCTATAATCAAGGTGTTGGAAAGAATTTACAAGGATATTTTTATTGATTTTTAAAAAAAAATGCATTTTCAATGTAATTTCCTAAGAATATTTACTAGATGAGATAATGATGTCTCAGAAATACTATGAGGGTATTCAGAAGTGAATCAAAACCATTGACCATGGGAACTTTTTCAGGTTCTCCAATGAAGATGGTGTGTTAATCTTTGTTTGATGATTCTATGTGTCATAATTACCTAAGATAAAAAGGGACATAATAGATTATTATCATAGATAAAACATAACTATTCACACTAGTAGTACTAATATGTTTAGGGATATAAAATAACAATTCTAGTTTGATAAAATGAATTGTAAAATGATTATTGTGTGTCCAGATGGATGGTATGGAAGTAGGATATGGCTGAGAGACAATTTCCAAGGATTTTTATGGAACCAAACCGTATACTTATATGGATGTGGGAAAATATAACAATTGAATTTATCACTAGCGTACCAAAAAATTGATGTTAAATGGTGTTTTGTAGGACACTTTTGACCTCCTTTCAAAATAAGATCATTTTCCAACAATAATGGATTATCCACCCCATGAAAATCATGCTAGAATTTATATCAATGAATTTGTGAGAAATCAAGGTAAAAATTTATCAATTGTTTTTAATCATGGTCATCACATTACATAAATATTTTCGATGATGATTGAAAACAAATTTAACACCATGATATATATTTTCATCACATATCATTCTCAAATTTTTGGGTAGTATGAAAGGAAGACACATAAGATAGAAGATATTTTGAGTCCATTTTCACATGACTTAGAGAAATGCGGGAAAAAATATTATCATTGGGGGAATTTGAATCTAATAAAATATTCCATTCAATCATAAAAATTTGACCATATGAGACCTTATTTGTGAAATGATTTTTAATTGTATCCTAAAAGGATGAGGTTGGAGATAGGAAGCTTGTTATTACAGAAAATGTTAAAGAGACAACTAAGAATATGAGATAAATACTAAATAGTATCAAAAAATATTATAGTAGATATAAATCCTAAGATGATAATCTATGGAATGCCATAAAATTCCATGTTGGTGATGATGTCTTCTTGAATTTAATATGGTCAAAATAGGTTGTATGGTTTCTAACTAGGGGTGGCTAGGTCTCAGGTACATCAGGCCATTTGATATCCCATAGAGAATATGAGTTCTAAATTATCATTTTAAATTTCCACCCATCCTATACACATTTCATGGTGTCTCATATATATCTATGTTTTGTAAAAACATTCAAAAACCAACTCATGTACTCACCACGAAAGGGATAGTACTTAGAACCATATTTCTCTTATATTGTGGAGTTTTTCTAGATTCATTCAACCAGAGATAATGTATTGGGGAACAATATAACTCTTCTCATGATATTTTGAGGTATGTAACATCTTAGAAAAGAATTAATGGGAACCTAAATATGTAATGATGAATATTTACCCTCATTTGTTTTTACTCCCAGGGTATGAAACTTTATTTTTAGTGAGAAATTTAATAAGGTGGAAGACTGTAAAGAAAAAAGATTTTATGGATTTTTTATTAATACTTTTTTATTTTGTTAGTAATTTTAAAAAATATAAGATACCTATTAGAATAAAAAATTCATTGCAATGAATATATAATTTAATTATTTCATAATAATTTTAATAGTTGTCATAAAATTAGATATGTCTTAAAAATTATTATATTTAAATTAATACTGTTTTTTATTTATAATATTTAATTCTCATAAATTGTTAATAAATATTATAAAATAAGTATTACTTTTTTCTGCAGACATCATAATTAACATATATTGAATTATTTAGAATTTTATAAAAAATAATTTTTTGGGATAAAAAGTGAAAATATTATACATTCAAAATACCAAAAATCTAATGATATAATAATGATATAGTCATAATTTAAAATTTATTAATAATTATTAAATATACATGTTTATATAATATGTAACATAAAATATAATGTGTTATATTTTGAAACAAATGTTCAGTTTTATGAAAAAAAATTATTTTACTTCACCTAAAAAACAACTATTTTGAGTTATATGTGTATCATGTTAGAATTAATTCATTTAAAATTTAATCTAATTATGTAATATGAAATAAATAATTGGATTTATAAGTCTCATATTAGTTAATAATGATATTTTTTTTATAAAAATTAAATTTATTATGGAAACAATATTTATCCCAAAATAATAAATTAATGTAGTAGTTTAAAGATAAATTGTAAAAGCATAAAATACCTAAAAATTAAATGGGTGGTTAATGTATTGGTTGAAAATCACCCTCCATGAAAAAAATATTATTCTACAAAAAAAATCATAATTAATCGAACCCAAATTTTCCATAATGGAAAAAAATATTATATAAAATTTTTAAACTAGACCTCTTAAACAATAAATATACATCCTCATTTCCCATTATCCCACTCCCAATTCATACATATATCATCAGAAAACCCCCATAAGGTCTCTTAAATTTCACCCTCTTCAATATTGAATATTATTGTTGGTTTGATGCTTCTTCTTGGACGTAAAAAGTTTAGGAGAGGAAGGGGATTACCTAATAATCCCATTTATTTTTCAGTTGAATTTAATTTATTTTAGTGGATTTTATGATTCCTTTTCAGATATATAATTTTTTTAAATTCAAAGTCATTACCATAAATTTAAATTTTTCTTAATGACATATTACATAGTCTATATCATTAAAGTCTTTCTCAAATCCCTTATAATGATTCAACTATGTCACAACCATAATACCATCCAAATAGGTCTCTTTAATATTAAAATACTTGTGTCATGGATATACTTAATTCCTAAACAATATACATTTTTTACATAAGGAATCATGTGTTTAGTCCCATACATAATGGACGTATGCCCTTGTTTGAGTGCAGGTTTTAATCTTTTTTTGGGAAATGAATGGATTCTGTGTTGTTTGAGGGACCTCAAGGGTAATATAAGGGATAGGGGCATGAAGGGAAAAACTAGTCAAAAATAATCATGATGCATTTTTTTGCATGGTTATGTAAACCATACGACCCTCTAAGGAAAATCATGGTTCTCTGGATAGTGTCTTTTTTCATGGTTGGTGTATGGTTGTCAGACTATGATGAACTCTGCAAATAATCATGAGACCCAACTAACTCTGGTCAGTGGATTGGGCACAATTTGTGTACAGTTTGGAATACAGTGCTGGTAAACCATGAGGCCCAGTAATGTTGAAAAATTTTCAAAATTTCTATTTGGGTATTTTAAGAACATCACATGAGATTCCCCAAAATATACTCCCTTTCTCTAACCCTCTCATTTCAGCTCCTTTTTGAATTAGAGCTTGTATTTTGGGTGATCTTTTTCAGAATAAATTAAAACCTCTATTTTATAGTGTAATATCAGTTAACGCTTACAATAGAGTTTGGATTAGAATCATAAGATACTATTAAGAGGGATTCATCATCAAATTTGAGGTAGGTGGACTAATGTTAAATCCCATTGTTTTTATATAGTTTTTTTAATGTGAGGTTGTACCCTTGTTTTCCCCTTGTTGTTATTTTGATGTAATTAGTTAGAATTAGTAAAATGTAAAACCAAATAATAAATTGAACAACTCATGATCCATGTGGGCTGCATTTTCGATGGTTTGACCAATTTAGGTCCACCAATGGAGTGCATCGAACTTCTGGAAACATGGATAACAGAAATTTCATTTATGAAATTAAATTGTTCTTAGGTAGAGGATATGATGAACATGATGGTTGGGTGATTTTTTGATTAATATGGGACATGGATAGTAGGGTCTAGGATTGATAAATACAAAATGTGTTTTTTGGGACGACATGATAATGGGAATAAGTGGTTAAATAAGACTACGTTGAATGGTTGATTAATTTAATTACAAATGCTTAATTGGATTACTCATATGAAATAGTGAACATTTAAAGGTGTAATAACTTGAGAAAATGGGGATTATGTTAAAGAGATGAATAAGGGAATTTATAAATATGTTGAATAGATTAATACATGGGAATTTAGTAATATACCTACTACGTTGAATGAAATAATGTGGTTTTTCTATGCGAAATTAGTATTGTACTTGAAATGCATAAGTGTAAAATTTCATGTGAAATGATAAATGGGATAAATGGGATAAATGGGATAATGTATGGTAAGTGTATCATATTATATAATGTATGATATTTTTTAATTTACATAACGGGTTAAGGAATTAGAATGAGAATTCGGATAAACAAATTTTTAATGAAATTAGAAAATGTGATAATGGGTTGTGGTATAGTGTTAATTTTCATGTCAGTTATGATGCGATATGACTTCTTTTTGTATTTGCTTTTTTTGGATTTGATATGGTCTATTTGTGGTGGGATTAAGGAAAGATTCTCCCCTCATGGGTTGGGTATGGATAGATGCTTTTACCCCACCCTGATATGTTTGGTAAATGGATATATATTCATGTAAACATGTCATGGGTTATGGGATAATGTACTAAGGTTCCTCGCATGGATCGTGTTATAAAGATGCCCCAAACTCCACCAACAATAAACCCTTTTTGGAAGGTAAGGGGACTTTATTACCCTAATTAATTTATTCTACATAGAATGAGGTTTTAAGGTGAGGATAATATATTTTTTGTGTTTTGTTACCCATGGTTAGATAGGGACTTGACTTATTCTCTTATTCATTGTGATTGATTTCCTTAGACCCACGTTTAGTAGATGTATATGCATATACCATAAAACACATGAAGATGATGTATTAAATTATGAATATAGATAAATAGTGAATATAGTTATAATTTTCTAAATGGTTAGAATAACATTATTATATAATTTCTACCAAGTTGTTATTTGGTTTACCTTATCATTTAATTCCAAAATTCATGCACAAACTATTAGAATGGATATTTTTTTGACACTATTGGTTGTGGCCTACTATGTTTCGTACTGACTCCCTACTGGGGTTGTCATTGGATATTTGATCAAACTTCATTGTTTTAGAATTAGATGTGGGTAAGATATCAGTGCTAGGTAGTTTAGTTGGTCATGGGATATAAATGGATGAGGATATGGACATGGATTCTATACCATTTGGTGATTCAGTGGGTTTTCTTTATTTTTGGGTTCCTTCATTTCGATAATATTAGGATGACATGACATGTTGAATGTTAATTTTTGTTTTGTAATGGGTTTTAGGAGATGCTTGACTCATTATGATCATTAGGTATTACATATTGTTTCAATGATTTATATTGTCAACTATAGTGGCCTACATTGGTTAAGAGTTTATAGTCTCCCTATGTGTATCATTAGACCTTTAATGTTAGTCAGCAACCTAGGTCATATGTGGCGGTGGTCTTGAGGTCATGTGATGACCCGACTCGGGGCACCAGTTTGGTGGATCATGTGTTGAAGAAATTTAAATGTGGTATCATAGGTGTTATTTTCTAGGGTATTGTTAAATGGGATGGTAAACAACATGTTAGGTTGTGTCAGGCCTTTGCGACAAGATTATTCTTGGGAGTAGCTAACCCATGTATGAGGGAAATCCAATTTCACTTAGGGTGGGAATTGTTTATCATGATGTGTGTTGTTATAGTTGACTGACGTTAAACCATTGTGTGATTCACATGTTGTGTTATGTGGCTGATTTATGATATTAGAATCATATTTGAAATGGTATGGGTTTGTGCATCCAAGAATCATTTTAGGATCCTAGTGATATATGTTTCATGCATCATGATATGCACACACATGATTGGTTTGTGGGGCATAGAGAGTGGAATTCATTTTACTTTCTTGAATATTTTGAATAAATATGATTGTAATATTGTTTAATCCATTGGGTGAATTGAAAAAAAAATACAACCTAATAGTTTTGGAATAGTGTGTATAAGGAAAAGTAATGAATTTCATAAAATTTTGGGTTGTGATAAATTTGAAATGTCGAATGCTTTATAAATGATAATGATTTCATAGTAATGAAAAATTGGTTAAGTGATTTTTCCTAATGAGTGGTTTAAATGAGTCAAAATGTATATTGTAACATGTTGTGAAATGTGCCTATGTGAAAATATCTATATTGTGAATATGGAAATGATTTAAAATGGTGTTTGACCATAGACTTTTGATTGAGTAATTTGGATTACACCATGTTGACTAGAATCCACAATATCTATATAAGAGGGTGGTGTTCTATGTGTGGTAATGGACGTGTAATAGTTCATGTGGAGTGGGTTGTTTATGGGTAATTTTATAAAATTTGTTTCATATGTGGTTTAAATCCTCTCAATTAGTCATCGGAGTGTGGTTGAGGAACATAGTTTTCATTCAGGTCATTAATAATGTAGGGACTTTCAAAAGTTGGGTGAATAAGGAGTTTAAGATGTGTATGGTTGTTTTAAAAAAATGGTGTAGTTATGTATGAAATGATGTGTAGTGATTGAAATTTTGGGTCAACCGGGTAGTGGGTATTTCATATGTTGTTGATTTAAACCTTATATGAGTGGATTGGGGTTGTGGGAGTGACCATGTTTCAGACATAGGGTTTTCGATGTGATACCATGCTATTTATGATATGGAATAAGATATGTGATTAGAGAACCCCAGATAAGGTTATGGCCTTTTGGTCACGATGAATCGTTCAGTAATGTGAGTGTGGATACTCTCATGGGTGACGATCATATGCAGTGTATGATGGGCATTAAGGACGGTGCCTGGGTTTACATTACATTGTGACTAGGGTCCCTAGTGAGTTTTGTTTTGGATCCCAGTGAATTTTTTACCATGTATTTTTTATGTGTGTGTACAGTTACCATTTATGTACAACCTATATTGAATGGTCACTTGCTGCACTAGGCACAATGTGTATTGGAATGGTGGTGAGGTTGCCAATTGTGAACATTTATTTGTTTGTTTAGTAATTTTTTTGGATTGGTAAGAGTACCAATGGATTTTCAATTTTGGTTCTCTATTTTATGGATTTGGAGTCATTCATCCTTCAAGGTCACCTATGATAGAGGTCCAAATAGGTTTATAGTGATTTAAGGTGTTTGTAACATAGTGGTTGACTTGGTCTTTTCTAGTGGGACACGAAGAGTGATACCTGGTGTGATTTTTTCCTAGAGCACTAAGTAGTGGAATCATGGTCAGTGATGTGACTCAAGTTGTGATTACATGTTAATAGTTTCAGGAAAATCAAGGGTGATCTCATGAGAGTATAGCCCTGGGATGTGGGTGCCTTAGAATAAGAATAATGGGAAGTGGTTTATAGGTTGAACTGATGTAAAATGTGTACCATCAGGTTTCTGTATGAGGTATGGTTGGGACCTTGTTTTCTCTCAAGGGAACATGAGTATTTGTAGTAGGTTGTAAAGTTCATTTTGAAGGGTTGAATTGTATGGATGTCTTACCTACCTATCTAAATGATGAATAATAGAGGTCTCGATGTTGTTTTCAATTGGATGTTACAAGGAGGTCTAAATTGTTGTTAGATGACTTCTCATTGAATCTGACACCTCATGTGAGGATGGTCATGTTTCTAATCATGCTTTTATGAATGGTATGGTAAGTAATTTGGAGATAGGATATGCTCTGTTGATTGATGGACCACGGGAACTAAATTCGATTTACGTTTGGTCTTAAGAAAGTGTAAATCTTAATGGATATAATGAGCTCAAGACCAGGGTATGATCTGGAGAGGAATGATTTCATACAGGATTAGCATATGTCTTTAAATAAGAATCCAATGTCATATTCATGGATATATGAATTAGTATTTGTTTTTATTATTGTGGTACATCATTATGTTTGGTTGATACCATTCAGGTTCATGCTGGAAGAGATTGAGTGAGGTGGTGGTGGTAGTTTCAAAGGAATTTTCTTCGATGGTATCTTGGTGGATGGTTATGGGGTGGTGGTTTTTCGTGATTTTAAATCACATTGAAGGAGGGGTGGTTATGTTTTGATTATATTTTCATTGTAGGAAATACCTTATCCTTTGAAGAGCATGGATTCACTTAGTGGGAGGTGACATGAACTATGGATACGTTAATGATGGTTTTTATTAACAATATCCTAGCATACCACAACTGGTGATGATAATGGTCAACATATTTACAGCATCCCATGTTCATTAAGATGCTCCAGATTTACTATTAGAAACATGAATGTATTTTGGTTCGAGGAGTTAATAATGGAGTTTATGCCCAATGGTTAGTAAATATTGATCCAGATAGTGGGATGTGAATCATCAATGGTTTTAGGGTAAGGTCTTCAAGATGGATCAGGCGTCGACGAACGCCATGGGTTCCGTTCATGGATTCATGGAATTTGAAGTAGGAGACATTTTTTTCATATTCTAGGCAGTGCTCAATAGCCACATCTACATTTTTTGGGATCATATTTTGATTTATTGTGAGATACGGTGGTTAGAATTTCTCATTAAAAGTGTTGGGAACAACACTCCTATAGTGGTGAGTGATAATTCAGTCTTGGATGCAAGGAGGAGAATATTGAGTTGATGAGGTGGCACTGGGATTCTATTAAGAAACCTGTGAGGTTCACATCGAGTTCTTCTAAATAGGGAATCCAGGCATATATTATGATGGTGGATTGATCCATGTGGTGGCATCGGGTTCAATGTAGTTCCAAATGAATTTGAGATGCCCGTGTTAAGCTATTGAAGGGGGTGAAAAGACAGAAATACAGAATTTGGAAAAAGGATATGGGTTCCATTCCTCCAATTAAGATCACGAGTAGACTCAGGTATGTGTCATTAAGTATTCAAGGACAATATAGTTGAGGGTGGTCAAATACTATATGGTTAATGGAAATTTGTGTGGTGAGAATGATCCAACTTTGGTTTGATGTTGTAAGGGAAAGTGATTTTTGGAAATGTAGTCATACATGAGTAAGGTTTGGTTGATATTATACCTCAAAAGGATAGTGTATTAATTTCCTATAAGATGGATTTAATACAAAGTATGGATTCAAATATTGGGAGATGTTTATATTAACTTTTGATCACGGTGAGTAAAGAAAATGTCAGGTATGTTGTGAAAGTTGAGTTGATAGAATGATGGTATTTATTTGAAAATTATGATTCCAAACAATTAGGAATTGGTTGGTTAATTATAAAATTATATTTTAAGATTTGATTAACATGAGTGTTCAACATTCAGGTGAGTTGGACCTGATGGCGAACATTGGCATGGGATTAAATCAGATGAGTTTATTATGATTTTTGGTTGGTTTTGAATGTATATTTATAAAATGTTTTCATCAGAAAAAATTTGGTGATCATCTAATTTTTTTAATTTTTATTGGAGAGGCCATGTGTTTTTAATTCGGTGATATCATTTATTGGTCATCATTGGAGTTTTTAAAATTGAGTAAAATGACACATTGTAATTCAGATAATGACTTATGAAGAGGATCAGACAAATGGGGTATTGGATGGTTCTTCATTGATTGTATGATTCGATGTTAGACATTTATCCAAGTTATATAATTTAGGCACTATTCCCCATTTCTTCCTTATGAAATTATACTAGTTGATGTATGGATAAAGATGACTCATCCCATGAGTAGTATCTTATTCATATTGTAGGTTCTAGAGAGTATGTATTACTAGACAAGACCATATATTTGGTTAAAAGTTTTTGATATCATCACAATGTATAATGAGAATAGTGGGAGAGGGAGTCAAATGAGTTTTTCAAGTAGATGATCTATTACCACGGATGCTCAGTGATGCTTGGGAAGAGCCAATCAAGGACAATCCATTATAAGGTGGGGAGGTTGTATGACCCCCAAAATTTTGGATATATATTATAATGCCCCAGCCTTAAACATTACTTAATATTGATTTATTACAAGATTACACATTGAGGATCTTTTCAGGTTTAGAGGTTTAGAGAATTAGATCATGAAACTTGCATTACATTCCACATTTAAACAAAGTGGTTACATAAAAGACAGTATTCATTCTTCCTATCAACGGAAACATATTTAAAATAAAACATGGATTCTTTCTTGACACATCCTTGACACTATCATCACATCATGTACCTTTCCCTTGACCTGTGAAAAACATTTCAAAAACATGGGATGAGCATAAAAAGCTCAGTAAGGGTTATAAAAATATGGAAAGGAAACATGAGTACATGTATACATAAGAATGAAATCATACTTTACCCATAAAACATAGGCATATCAAATCATGAATAAATCATAGAAAACATAAGACATAATGGTAACTTGAGGCATTCATAACATTCTTACATAGGGAGTAACCCTCTTGGTTACGTTTGGAATACCCATCACAGTATATTCCCTAAATCTCTTCGGATAAACCTTAACGTTTCACTCCTTCGCGTTACCCAATGCATTGGAGAGCTATATCGGGCTCACCCGCCCTTAGTTTATCACGGAACCACCCGTTTTCATAACAATGCCCAAGAAACATAACATAAACGTATCACATAAAACATGAATAAAGGAAACATAACATTTCCACATTTCAATCACAATATAACATTATATTGAAATAATGAATCCATTCAAAAAGAAACCATTTACAAAACCATTTAAAATAATTAATAAAGAGATTTTTGAATCAAAGTGTCCCATACCACCTTGAAGCTTAAAATTTTAAACCATTAATATCCATATAAATAAATCCTTAAAACCATTTTGAAAACATGGATATTAATAAGAACAAATAATTAAAACATTTAAAATGATATTTTGGTTAAAGGGGTTTTACCAAAATCAGAGACACTTGAATACAATAATTGTGGAATTACATTTAGTCAGAACTTTATAATATCATGAGAATAAATGGATTCATGATATAATACTCCAAAGGACATTATATACACCATATAAGAGTGAATTGGTGCATAACAACAATGAACCCTCAATAGAAATGTCAAATGTAATGAAATCCCTTATAAAGAAGGTATCCTTAAATTAAGGACAAATCAATCTCAAAAATATGTGTGAAAAATATAAATACACCCAATATCAGTGGATACTAAGTGTAAAACAATAAAAGGTCATTCACACATATTCAATGGATGACATATTCAATGACTACATGTTGAACCCAAAGAAAACGATATTGGGTTAAGAAGTTCCCTTGACAGCCTAACGGCGTCACGTCAAAATGAGTTGATGAGAGATAAAAAGCGTATCTCATCACTTGGACCTAAAATTTACATCAATAAGGATATATGAGAAAATATCCCAACATAACAATATGTAAATTAAAAGACCCAACAAAAGAAGTCTTTTAAAAAGAGGAGGGTGAAAGGTTCCCTTACCGACTTGGGTATATTTCAAAACATACACCCCATGAAAGGAGGACAATAGAGCATTGATGTAAATACTCATAAACGAAAGTATATTACACAAAGAGTAGAATAATGGGCAGTACATACACCACTCAATGGAATTTGTGGCAAATGTAGCATAAATCTCACAGGAATAAAAGTGAGATGAAAAATCCTTTACGAAAACTCGGCAGCCTAACGGCGCCACATAAAACTTCCGAATATGGATTGATGAGATTAAATAGGGTATCTCATCACATTAAAATAAAATTTACAGCAAGAGGAATATAAAAGAACATCCCCCAACATTACAAAGAGGATCTTAAAAGAAGTGACATAAAGGAGAGTACTTAAAAAAAGAAAGAGAGAGGTTAGATCTCTTACGAAAGTTCGGCAGCCTAACGGCACCACTCAAAACTTCCAAAATGGATTTATGAGAGAGAATAGGGTCTCTCATAACATGAACATTAAAATTACAGTAAATTTAATATAAAAGATCATCCCAATAACAAGAAAGGTGAGCTTTAAAAGGAATGACATAAAAGAGTGTACTTAAAAAGAAAGAGAGGTGTAGGATCCCTTACCTCGGGTCCGACTTGACCCGATCGTTCTTTAATCTCCTGAATAATAAACTTGAGTTAATTTATACTTGATTAAGAACCTTTTTCAATCTTATTATTCCTTTTATATCACTTATTTCCTTGTTATAAACACTATGTAATCATTAAGTTAATAATGATTGTTTTGTCGATATTTGGTTCTTAAGTCGAAAGTGGACTTCTTACAATTACATGTTGTTCGTGTGGCCAAATGTTTATTATATCCAGAGTTGTATTAATGATGTAGATATAATATATGTCATATATATCCAGTACATGTATGCATTTATAACATTACATAATCATTTAGAGGTAAGAAATGAAATGCACCGTTCATGGAGACGGTAAGCCGTACGTACGCATGAACGCTACTTTCATTTCTATTTCGTATTATATATAATGGAATAATAATGATATAAAGGTATATTATAATTCCAGTATAATATAATATATAATATCATTAAATCCATACTTTATACGTCCCACGTATGGCATTAACGAATCACATCACTTTGAGGGGGCGGTAGTCCGCACTTCCTAAAATGAAGATATCGCGTATACCCATAATGGATGCCATAACGGTAAGACACAAATGAAAAATACAGAAGCATAAGTAAAACATAAACATACTGTATATCATATATAAAAATAGTGACATCATAATGGCCACCTTTGAAGGTGTTAAATGAGTATTGAACAATCATCGTTTCGGGAGGCAGAATTTCGCCATCCACGGAAACCGTATGTTCTTTAACCATTTGATGTAGTTGTGTGAGATTTTAGCTCGAATAAATCTTATAACAACATCCTAGTATATTGAAGATACTGGTGTTGTTACAAAATAAGTAAATAAAAAGATTTTAGGGGGTTGGAGAAGCAATATAAAACAAATGAACATAAGAGAAAGAATTACCTTTAAAAGTGTAACTCCTTTTGATTTGAGCCTAAAGGATTCCTTTGAAAGGATTATGCCCAAAGGGAATCCTCTAGGATGAGGAGAGGGATATGGAGAGAGTAAATGGTCAGGGGTTGGCTGAGCCAAAGGCTTGAGGAGTGTGTGAAATGAGGTAGAGGTGGGGGCCTTTTATAAGAGGAGAGGAGGGGCACTTTTGGAAAGTAAAGAAATATTACTCTATTTGAAAATGTGTTTCGGTTTGAAAAGGTCCCACATTGATATAATTCGTGGATAAGGTGATAAGTCTTCGAAATACACTCATACAATACGTTTTGGACATGTGTAGTTCATAGATTTTACATTATCTTTCCATTTTATTTAAATCGTCAAATAATGATGTCATCGCTGCATCATTATTATGTCATAAATAATTTAATTTATTTAATGTCTAAAAATTATAAAAAAAATACTATGATGTAGGAAATCTTTTTAGATTTCCAATGAATATTTATAATCAATAATATGACTTGTATAACCCCACTTAAAAATTGTTTTAGTAAAACATATCATGTTTGTGTCAATTTTACTTTTACATTAAATAAAATGTTATTTATGTCATTTCCCAACCAAAGTGGATCCATGGGGTCCCCAAGTTGGCCCATGGATTTTCCTGGTCGGCCATGACTCACCCAATAGGTGTAGGACAAGTGTCATGGTTTTTTCACATTCTTATAATATCATTTTTACCTTAAACTACACTAATTACCACTAATCGCGATTAAAAACTTAATAAGTTACTATTCACCAAAAAATTATTTTAATCTCATTGAACCACATTTTACTTCTTAATGACAACCATGTATGTCGGATTTTTGAAAATCTAAACACAATGATGGCAAAATTTCATTTAAACGGAAAATCAGTTTTTATAAGTACCAATTAGTGGTTTCACTATTCATCAAAAATTGAAGTTTTTCAGAAAAATCCCAAAAATTTACCCTAAGCTATATTTGATATTCTGAATTCAAAAATGAAGTCCGTTTTACAAAATTCAAAACATATTAGTCACATTAATTAATTTAATAATTAATTCCCGCTGTCAGAGCAAAAAGCGTGTTTTTATAAAACAATAAGTATCAAATGATTGACACTAGTTTAAGTCTGATTTCAAGGTGAAATTAATTCCAACGACCACTATTGGATTTAATGGTAAAAATATTTTCTAATTTCACTTTAAAACCAATTCAAAATATTATCTAATCATATAAATAAATTATATTAAAAAGAGGTTTTGAATTAAAACACAACATTTTACACTATTCATTAAAAAATGAACTTTATCGGAAAAATGCCAAAAATTTACACAAAGTAAATTTTGATGTCCCGATTCTTAATAAGAGTTTTATTTGGTCAAAAAGAATGTTTATGAGTGAAAAAAACTATATTTAATGATGGTTCAACATCAAAAGATGATAAGTGAACCTTTAGTGAAAACTAGGGCATATACGCCTAAAATTGAATTCTTTCCATATTTTAAGCCTCTATCCTTTATTGGATAAATGTAAAAACATTTAAAAACATATATAATCATATTTTAGTTATTTCTATCCATTCCCGCCATTACAACAGCTACATGTTAACTACCATTTAAAATAATATTATTTTATTATTAGAGTGCAACGTAAGATTCCCAAGAAACTCGTTGTTGCGTGTTGGGTACGCCATCGAGCATAGCGTCCCCTTTAAAGTCATATTAATATTTTATTCAAAAATATGGATAAATATGAAAATTTCATATTCCTTATTTACCTGGGGTGTTACATCCTCCCCCCCTTTTGGGAATTGTGTCCTCGCAATTTTAAAATTGCGCTTGGAAACATCCTTGAACGTCCCACATCGGAACAAGAGTCGGTAAAACAATCACTTTATAATAAAGAAAGATAAGCATAGAGGTCACCCAATTTAACCCATACTAGGATTCCAAGTACGAAAATATGGACATGGAGGAAAAAACAAAGGGTCATGTTCTGATGGAGAGTGATAGAAAACATGTTTTAGGAGAAAGTTAACCACGAGAAAATCACAAACTTGTGATGGGTTAAACGGTCTTCGATTCCCCAGTAGGAAAAGTTAATAGACAACATTTTTGTTTTAAGTTACTTTTTATTGAGGAATTTATTCATAAGGAAACATAATCACTTATCATATTGACTTTCAACTTTTATTAGATTCCTTACACAAACTCATATTTTCTCCAAAAGACGAGTATTTAGGAAGACTTGTTCACATTAAGAGTACTATAATCAACTTCTAGAGATTCACCTAATCCACAAAATAGAACTATATACTTCCCATATCTTTAGAATTTAACCAAAACCAAACCCAAGAAGGCTAGTACAAGATCAGATAATCCAGAAAAGGATAACCCTTTATAAAAAGAAAATCTATCCTTAATCTCCAAAATTTGTCCAACAAAACCCAAAGTTCAACGAGGACCATTCTATAATCAATTTGTCCATAAAATTCTTCAAAGTAAACCAATATAAGATTGAAACCCAAATATTTAAAGGATTTAGTCGCATAGTCTTCCAAGATAAATCGTAACATTTATCTCCAAACAATATCAGTTGCTCCTAAAGTCTCGTTTTAAAAAGTAATTAACCTAATCACATATCCTCCATGATAGGTTAATCATTTTCATAAATAACCCAAAATCAACTTACTCTTAATTCATAAAATCATATAACTATAATTAATCAGCCAAACTAACCAGGGACTTCACATAGTCCAGTGGTAGGCGATAAATACCAGTCGCACATTGGTTGTGGGTTCGATTCCTGCAGCTTTGTCCGACGCGACGGGATGTCACACGGTCTACGTGTTGTCCTTTTTCCAAAACTATATAATTCTTAAAACATTCCCCAAAATGAGATAAAATCTTCAAGAATAATCATAACATATTTTAACCTCAAGTTTATCTCATTCCTTTCATTTTCCATCATATCATAGAGTAACCCATAATTACCTAAAAATTAAGTATCATATAAACCCTAATGGTTACCTTAATAATTATTACCTGAATTTCCACATCGAGTTGGCCATCTCGTACATGATGCATTAGAGAACTCACCAAGGTTGAAGTGGTTGATCATGACTCCTTGATATTTGGTTTAGAACAACCACGAGTTTCCTCATTGAATCCTCCATTTTATATAGTATCTTAAACAGAGAACCACCACAGTTTCCTTCAAACCTGTTGTCTCTTTGGTGCCTGCTAGATCCATCCATTCACTAAAAATAGAAATGTCAGTGTGAGTATATCAACAAAACCATCATGTACTAATGAGGAAGGTAAACACTAAGATACACTTACTCATTCACTTTATCTAAAACTTGGACTCTTTCTGAAATCCTAACCATTATGTTAATGTCACTTATGCTTAAACAATACCCTAACCTCTAAAGTTATCTAAACCGACCTTTGATACCAACTATAAGGCCCCAGCCTTAAACCTTACTTAATCTTGATTTATTACAAGATTACACATTGAGGATCTTTTCAGGTTTAGAGTTTTAGAGAATTAGATCATGAAACTTGCATTACATTCCACATTTAAACAAAGTGGTTACATAAAAGATAGTATTCATTCTTCCTATCAACAGAAACATATTTAAAATAAAACATGGATTCTTTATTGACACATCCTTGACACTATCATCACATCATGTACCTTTCCCTTGACCTGTGAAAAACATTTCAAAAACTTGGGATGAGCATAAAAAGCTCAGTAAGGGTTATAAAAATATGGAAAGGAATCATGAGTACATGTATACATAAGAATGAAATCATACTTTACCCATAAAACATAGGCATATCAAATCATGAATAAATCATAGAAAACATAAGACATAAAGGTAACTTGAGGCATTCATAACATTCTTACGTAGGGAGTAACCCTCTTGGTTACGTTTGGAATACCCATCACAGTATATTCCCTAAATCTCTTCGAAGAAACCTTAACGTTTCACTCCTTCGCGTTACCCAATGCATTGGAGAGCTATATCGGGCTCACCCGCCCTTAGTTTATCACGGAACCACCCGTTTTCATAACAATGCCCAAGAAACATAACATAAACGTATCACATAAAAGATGAATAAAGGAAACATAACATTTCCACATTTCAATCACAATATAACATTATATTGAAATAATGAATCCATTCAAAAAGAAACCATTTACAAAACCATTTAAAACAATTAATAAAGAGATTTTTGAATCAAAGTGTCCCATACCACCTTGAAGCTTAAAATTTTAAACCATTAATATCCATATAAATAAATCCTTAAAACCATTTTGAAAACATGGATATTAATATGAACAAATAATTAAAACATTTAAAACGATATTTTGGTTAAAGGGGTTTTACCAAAATCAGAGACACTTGAATACAATAATTGAGGAATAACATTTAGTCAGAACTTTATAATATCATGAGAATAAATGGATTCATGATATAATACTCAAAATAACAGTATATACACCATATAAGAGTGAATTGGTGCATAACAACAATGAACCCACAATAGAAATGTCAAATGTTATGAAATCCCTTATAAAGATGGTATCCTTAAATTAAGGACAAATCAATCTCAAAAATATGTGTGAAAAATATAAATACACCCAATATCAGTGGATACTAAGTGTAAAACAATAAAAGGTCATTCACACATATTCAATGGATGACATATTCAATGACTACATGTTGAACCCAAAGAAAACGATATTGGGTTAAGAAGTTCCCTTGACAGCCTAACGGCGTCACATCAAAATGAGTTGATGAGAGATAAAAAGCGTATCTCATCACTTGGACATAAAATTTACATCAATAAGGATATATGAGAAAATATCCTAACATAACAATATGTAAATTAAAAGACCCAACAAAAGAAGTCTTTTAAAAAGAGGAGGGTGAAAGGTTCCCTTACCGACTTGGGTATATTTCAAAACATACACCCCATGAAAGGAGGACAATAGATCATTGATGTAAATTCTCATAAACGAAAGTATATTACACAAAGAGTAGAATAATGGGCAGTACATACACCACTCAATGGAATTAGTGGCAAATGTAGCATAAATCTCACAGGAATAAAAGTGACATGAAAAATTCTTTACGAAAACTCGGCAGCCTAACGGCGCCACATAAAACTTCCGAATATGGATTGATGAGATCAAATAGGGTATATCATCACATTAAAATAAAATGTACAGAAAGAGGAATATAAAAGAACATCCCCCAACATTACAAAGAGGAGCTTAAAAGAAGTGACA
Source organism: Viscum album (assembly GCA_963277665.1). Lineage (NCBI taxonomy): Eukaryota > Viridiplantae > Streptophyta > Magnoliopsida > Santalales > Viscaceae > Viscum > Viscum album. The sequence goes on from OY728164.1 coordinate 1,802,905,454, forward strand.
TAAAGGAGAGTACTTAAAAAAAGAAAGAGAGAGGTTAGATCTCTTACGAAAGTTCAGCAGCCTAACGGCACCACTCAAAACTTCCAAAATGGATTGATGAGAGAGACTAGGGTCTCTCATCACATGAACATAAAAATTACAGTAAATTTAATATAAAATATCGTCCCAATAACAAGAAAGGTGAGCTTTAAAAGGAATGACATAAAAGAGTGTACTTAAAAAGAAAGAGAGGTGTAGGATCCCTTACCTCGGGTCCGACTTGACCCGATCGTTCTTTAATCTCCTGAATAATAAACTTGAGTTAATTTATACTTGATTAAGAACCTTTTTCAAGCTTATTATTCCTTTTATATCACTTATTTCCTTGTTATAAACACTATGTAATCATTAAGTTAATAATGATTGTTTTGTCGATATTTGGTTCTTAAGTCGAAAGTGGACTTCTTACAATTACATGTTGTTCGTGTGGCCAAATGTTTATTATATACAGAATTGTATTCATGATGTAGATATAATATATTTCATATATATCCAGTACATGTATGCATTTATAACATTACATAATCATTTAGAGGTAAGAAATGAAATGCACCGTTCATGGAGACGGTAAGCCGTACGTACGCATGAACGCTACTTTCATTTATATTTCGTATTTTATATAATGGAATAATAATGATATAAAGGTATATTATAATTCCAGTATAATATAATATATAATATCATTAAATCCATCCTTTATACGTCCCATGTATGGCATTAACGAATCACATCACTTTGAGGGGGCGGTAGTCCGCACTTCCTAAAATGAAGATATCGCGTATACCCATAATGGATGCCATAAAGGTAAGACACAAATGAAAAATACAGAAGCATAAGTAAAACATAAAGATAATGTATATCATATATAAAAATAGTGACATCATAATGGCCACCTTTGAAGGTGTTAAATGAGTATTGAACAATCATCGTTTCGGGAGGCAGAATTTCGCCATCCACGGAAACCGTATGTTCTTTAACCATTTGATGTAGTTGTGTGAGAGTGTAGCTCGAATAAATCTTATAACAACATCCTAGTATATTGAAGATACTGGTTTTGTTACAAAATAAGTAAATAAAAAGATTTTAGGGGGTTGTAGAAGCAATATAAAACAAATGAACATAAGAGAAAGAATTACCTTTAAAAGTGTAACTCCTTTTGATTTGAGCCTAAAGGCTTACTTTGAAAGGATTCTACCCAAAGGGAATACTCTAGGATGAGTAGAGGGATATGGAGGGGTTGGCCGAGCCAAAGGCTTGAGGAGTGTGTGAAATGAGGTAGAGGTGGGGGCCTTTTATAAGAGGAGAGGAGGGGCACTTTTGGAAAGTAAAGAAATATTACTTTATTTGAAAATGTTTTTCGATTTAAAAAAGTCCAACATTGATATAATTCGTGGATAAGGTGATAAGGCTTCGAAATACACTCATACAATACGTTTTGTACATGTTTAGTTCATAGATTTTACATTATCTTTCCATTTTATTTAAATCGTCAAATAATGATGTCATCGCTGCATCATTATTATGTCATAAATAATTTAATTTATTTAATGTCTAAAAATTATAAAAAAAATACTATGATATAGGAAATCTTTTTAGCTTTCCAATTAATATTTATAATCAAAAATATGACTTGTATAACCCCACTTAAAAATTGTTTTAGTAAAACATATCATGTTTGTGTCAATTTTACTTTTACATTAAATAAAATGTTATTTATGTCATTTCCCAACCAAAGTGGATACATGGGGTCCCCAAGTTGGCCCATGGCTTTTCTTGGTCGGCCATGACTCACCCAATAGGTGTAGGACAAGTGTCATGGTGTTTTCACATTCTTATAATATCATTTTTACCTTAAACTACACTAATTACCACTAATCGCGATTAAAAACTTAATAAGTTACTATTCACCAAAAAATTATTTTAATCTCATTGAACCACATTTTACTTCTTAATGACAACCATGTATGTCGGATTTTTGAAAATCAAAACACAATGATGGCAAAATTTCATTTAAACGGAAAATCAGTTTTTATAAGTACCACTTAGTGGTTTCACTATTCATCAAAAATTGAAGTTTTTCAGAAAAATCCCAAAAATTCACCCTAAGATATATTTGATATTATGAATTCAAAAATGAAGTCCGTTTTACAAAATTCAAAACATATTAGTAACATTAATTAATTTAATAATTAATTCCCGCTGTCAGAGCAAAAAGCGTGTTTTTATAAAACAATAAGTATCAAAAGATTGACACTAGTTTAAGTCTGATTTCAAAGTGAAATTAATTTCAACGACCACTATTGGATTTAATGGTAAAAATATTTTCTAATTTCACTTTAAAACCAATTCAAAATATTATCTAATCATATAAATAAATTATATTAAAAAGAGGTTTTGAATTAAAACACAACATTTTACACTATTCATTAAAAAATGAACTTTATCAGAAAAATACCAAAAAATTACACAAAGTAAATTTTGATGTCCCGATTCTTAATAAGAGTTTTATTTGGTCAAAAAGAATTTTTAAGAGTGAACAAAACTATATTTAATGATGGTTCAACATCAAAAGATGATAAGTGAACCTTTAGTGAAAACTAGGGCATATACGCCTAAAATTGAATTCTTTCCGTATTTTAAGCCTATATCCTTTATTGGATAAATGTAAAAACATTTAAAAACATATACAATCATATTTTAGTTATTTCTATCCATTCCCTCCATTACATCGGCTACATGTTAACTACCATTTAAAAAAATATTATTTTCTTATTAGAGTGCAACGTAAGATTCTCAAGAAACTCGTTGTTGCGTGTTGGGTACGCCATCGAGCATAGCGTCCCCTTTAAAGTCATATTAATATTTTATTCACAAATATGGATAAATATGAAAATTTCATATTCCTTATTTACCTTGGGTGTTACATATATCCTTGTTAACATTTTGGTTTAATTCTTTTTTTTAATAATTAATAGTTTCTCAGTTTTATGAGGGTCCTCAAAGGTGATCTTGGTGTATTGGGAATGAATGAAAAGAAAATCAGGCCAAACTATAGATTATTCATGGTTGATGAATAATTATGAAAATCATGCATCTTTCCTAGGGAAACCATGATACTTTGAAAGGTGTCATGACCCATGGTTAGTAAATGGTTTTCAATATGTGTAAAAATTCAAAGGTAACTATGTTTTTGACCAATTTTTTATTTCAACAAAACTCCATTTTCTTATTAGGGAGATTGTTTATAACAATAAACAATCTCTTTATGATGATTTTGATGTTGAAAAAATACACTTATTTGTTATTCTAATGATTCTACCATGAGTATTTTTCAGGAAAATAATATTATTTATTTCTCTATTTTCGAGTAATATTTAACCATTTTAATCATTGTGGAATTTTGACAAAGTGTTCTAAAATCACTTAAGCGTGTTCATGAACAACTGTTCTTGCTCTACGTATTCTGAAATCACATTAACGTGTTCTAGAAAAACTTTTCATACCCTATATTGGGGAGCATAGCGATGGAATATGTTTTTTTACTTTACGAGTTATCATAAAAGTATGGTTAACAAACTATGTGTTATTAGAAAATTATAGAAGGAACCTTATATTTAAAATATCAGAAAATTATTGAATAAATCTACATTAGTAAGGAATGTTATGTATGTTTCTCAAAATTATGGTTCATCAACCTTACTTTGGTAAACAGTATTACGTTGTATCAAAAATTATGGATCATGTACCATATGTTTAGAAGAAATTAAATGTATGGATCATATACAAAACATTTGAAAGTTGAAGAGAAAAGAATGAATGATCATCCTTATGTTTGAAATCAACATTAAGTATGAAGAAGGGATCATCAAATATTACTTTCCCGATCAACCGTACGTTGTGAACCATATGTTCAGAGAAAGAATGCTCTGATGTTCAGCCCTACATTTGGCATCAGAAATTCAAATATGACTTTATCAAGTAACGGTCTTTATGAAGATTATTAAGCTGATTTCATGAAAAATTAAAATCCTGAATTTAAATTGCTTCATTGACTAATTCAAAGCTATTTATTTTTTATTCAAAGGAACCATTTAAGAGTAGCTTTTAATGATGAATTTTCATGGGAGTTATGAATGCTTTGTTTTTCAAATATTTTAATATCGTGATTCTAAAGGTGACTTTTTTGGATCTAAATGTAGAAGGAAAATTGTCATCATTATTCTATATATATATATATGTATTATTTTATATTATAGAGGGAGAGGTGAATCTACTAAAATAAGAAAAATATATATCATGATCTTGAGTTTTTTAGTACTACAGTTTTATAGAGATATTTGATATTTAAATATATGTTGTTACAAGGAACTGAAAACATGGATTTTCTTAAGAAAAAGAAAAACGTTTAAGATTCAGTACTTCTACATCGATTACCAAATGTGAATCTATTATTGTCGAAGTTGCAGAATTTATTTCTATATCTATTGAAATCGGAACAACTCAAAACTATTTCTACCAAAAGATCATTCTTTCTGAAGATGACGATCCATCGACAGTCAGTTCAATGTTGTTTCAACCATAAAGAACAACTGGAAGGTATTTCAAAGACAAATAATCTTTTTTTTTTGAGTAACCGACTTCTCAGACTAAGATTTGTATTTGGTTTTGTGTATGAACTAGGAGGCTCTGTTTTTAGTCTTAACTTGTAATGGTGTCAACTGCCTGCACTGAATTGTGGATGAACTTTTGATAAGAGGACCACATAGTGAAAAAACACCAACCTCATGGAGTAGAGAGTTGGTGGAGGGGAATAGGGGAATTCTGTTCCATGAACCGCTATACATCATTGTGTTATTTATCTATTTATTTTCAATTTCATAAACTTCCTGATAAAGACAAGAGGACATACGCGGTCATCATCACTGTTTGTGATGATTTCGTAAAAGACACAATTCACCCCACCCCCATCCCCCTCTTGTGCATATTTGGTTTAACCAGATCCAACATATGTATCCCAACTCCCATTGGATATTAGTTTGCACACAGTTTGTGCACTGTTTAAAATAATTCTCAAGGTAAACCGTTCATCCCATTATAGTTGGAAAAATTAAAATATTTTCATTATAGGATTTTAAGAACCTCACCCGAGATTCACTTCCATTTCTTCTCTTGAAACACTGTGGAAAAACCAAGCATCCCAAATATTAAAATATATATATATCCCTCATTTCTATTCCATTTTGAACATCATTGTTTGTGGATCAAAAATCCAGGTAAGTCTAATCCTCTAAATTATTCTATATTCTATTTTAGTTCTTGTATTTTGGGAGATATTCATACAAATCCCTAAGAACTCTTTTTTTATATTGGAATCATAGTAAATAATTTTATGGAGGTTTGGATCGGGATCTATGTCTAGGATTATTAGTCTGTGCATCAGTAGATTCATATTAGGTAGTATACATGTTATATACCATTGTTTTATGTAGATTTGTGCATGTGAGGTTGTATTCTTGTTTTCCCATTATTTTTATTTCATTTTTGTTAGTGAGATTTGGTAAAATGGTCATATAAATAAAAAAATTGACCACCTCATGATCTCCCTGGGATTGATTGAAGATTATTTGACCAATATAGGGCCACCCATGTATTGTGCCATCCTCCCCAAACTCAGAAAACAAAAAACATATTTATGAAATTTTATTCTGCTTAGGTATATCCTAAAATGATCATGACTGTTGTGTAATTTGATTATTAATATAGTACATGGATAGATGGGCTTATGATTAATAATTACATAATGGGTTGTTTTCTCATGAATCAAAATTGGGAAAAATGGGTTACATGAGATTATGTCGAATGCATAATGTATTATATTAGAAACTCCTAAGGGGATTAGTGCATATGACATGGTAAACTTTTAAATGGAAAATGATATGAGAAAACTGATAATATTTAAAATAAGACGAATAAGGGAATGGGTGAATATGTTTAATGGATTTAAATAAGAAATTTTGATATATGCCTAATGGGTTGAATGTAATAATTTCCTTCTAATATGTGATATAAGAATTGTACATGAAATGAAAAAGTGGGAAAATGCATGAGAAATGTTAAATGTGATAAATGGGCTAATTTATGGTAATTGGTATGTATTGGATAATGTTTGGGAATTCTTCAATATAATTAATGGGATGAGGTATGAGAAAGAAAATTAGGCTAAATGACTATGCAATGAAATTGGAAAATGAGTTAAGGGTGGTGACATAGTGTAAATTCCCATGTTGATTATAATGGGGTATGATTTCTATTTTTATTAGTTGTGATTGGATGTGATATGGTATGTTTTTTTGGCATTAAGGACTAATTAACCAATGATGTGTTGCGATGTGACTGATGGTCTAACCCCCCCCCCCCACTAATATGTGTGGTGAATGAATATTTAAATATTGGTATGTGGCTTGGGGTCAAGGATAAATGACTTATGCTCCTCCTATAAGATGAGTTTTAACGATGCACTAAACACCACCCAAAATATAGAGGTTAGTGATGAGGATGAATCTCTATTCCCATAACGGATGAATTCCACATTGACTAAGGAATCAATGTGAGGATATTGTGTTTGTTGTGTTTTGTTACACCTAGTGAGATGGGGAAATTATATATTCCCTCATTAATAGTTATTTAGTTCCATATAACCATGTGTAGTTGATGTATATTCATAACTCATGGAAAACATTATGATAATGGGTTAAGTGAAGATGATGGATACTTAGTGAATATAATAATAACGATAGAAATGGTTAGAATTAACATTGTCAACTAATAGATAACAAGTTGTTCCTTGGTTTACCTTGACATTTATTTCTTTCATTCTTGCAGTATATATTATATTAGATATTATTTAAACACTATTGGTTGTAGATTATAGAGTTTCGTACTCACACTGTGCTCGTGCTTCCATTGGGTTATCGAGTAGACTTCATTGTTGCGGGTTCCGATAAGGGCACGTCCCCTATGCTAGGGATTTGGGTCAGGCATGGGATATTCAGAGATGATGATCCACATATGGAGTTAATAGCATTTGGGTATTTATATGGTTTTATTTATTTTATTATTCCTTTATTTTGTCACAACTAGCATGACATGTAATGGTTAGTGTTGATTTTTTTGTACTCAATTTTAGGAGATGTTTGGCTATAAATGTTTATAGATTATTAAATATAGTTTCTGATATTTGTAGTGTCCACTGATGTTTCCCACAATGGTAACAAGGGTATAGTCACAAAAAATGTCTTATTAGAACCTCACCCCTAGTCGGTAGCCTATGTTATATGGGGTTGTGTGCTTACTGTCTTTTGATCAACCAACTCGTGGATCTAGTTTAGGGGCTCCCGAGTGGGGGATGTCACATCTTACAATGAATGTTAATTCATTGATTGATGAAATTTTTTATATTATATTTTCTTTAATAAATATGGATATATTTCGACATGGGATTTTGATTGTGAATTAATTGATCATTCAATATACAGTGAATTCATTGGACATGAAATGATGGGTAGGTCCCGGTTATAGATGAACCCTTTATTCATAGGTATGTCTAACGAGACAAATCTATTGTCTAGCTATATTAAATGTTTTTTTGGGGTATCCCTACAGATAGATTAAACATTCATTGAATAATGACTTGAATTTAAATACAGCATGTTGTCTATGATCATGAAATCCAATATTAGTCATTTTCTTTATAGTGAATCCAGTTATTATTATCCATGATTTGACTATATTGTTATTATAACTGGATAAATTTGGTTCTCATGTTATAGATCAAATGGAATGTTTTTTCAGCTTGTTATATTTTCATATTGATCATTCCATATTTATTCATGATATATTCCAATTTACATAATCCTTAATGAGAATATGATCTCACACTTTATTTATTTTCCATTATTTAGTTTATGATGGAGGATATTATGAATAAAATCATGTACTTGATAATATATATTATGTGATGTGTTTTATATTTAAAATTTAATATTAGAATCATATTTATGTATGGTTTCTTAGGACTACTAAATGGATCCAATTATTTCACTGGGATCCCTATATGTTGTACCAATCGAGTAAAGAGGTCACCGAATCAATGTTACCAGAGATGGGGACTCTAAATTTGGAATTAATGAAGGTTTAATGAAATCATTTGGAACTAGATTTTAAATTCTCTTAAAAAATGTTAAAATATTGATATTACCTTAAATAATTTGATAAATTTTACCATTATGTTTATATTTATTTAATGGATCAAATTCATGATGATTATGATATAGTTATGTGTGTCCCAGTATTTAGTGATTTCACCTCATGGAATAAAGGGAATCAACACCCGTAGATAATATAGATATTAGTGTGATTGAAAGAAAATATAGTTTGTGTCTAAAATGAGTACGTCGTAGACATTTTAGGGTAGTTGATTCAGGATATTATGAATAATCCCACCTATTTATAGCAAAGTTTTTTTTCAATATTGTTATTCACTTATATTTGACTACGTCACACAATAAAATCAATAATTTATTAATCCAATTACTAATCCATTGGATGATGGAAATGGATTTTATATCGAAAACATATATTTCAAGATTTCGAATGTAATGAATGAAAATGTTTACTCTAGAATTGTAATATTTTAAAGGTTATACCAATCTATATTTGTTCAATATTCACCAAAACTAAGATGATAAATAAATAGAAATCGTGGTATATATAACTTTTAATGTGAAATTCGAAAAAAAATACATCATCTATGTGTGGTATGATAAAATTGATAGGATGTTCCTCACATTAATGATCCAAAAAGAAGAAAGAGTATAATAGTAGGAGGCTAAAATTACAATGTTAGCTAATAATTCATTAAAATACATAAATTATACATAATCTAAGATTAGATAATTTTTTATGGGATGATGATGAGTGTATAAAGGGAATTATAATCGAAAATATTTTCATCATATGATTATATAGTATCATGTATCATTATAATATAGAAGTTATTTTATAGATCATATTTCATTTTTGGGAATCATGTGAATATGTGATCACCTAAGATCTATGAAAAATGGGACACATCAATGAATAATAAGGGGAAATTGAAACTTATATCATATAAAAACTGTGGAATGAATCATCATGTAAAATGTTTAAAGGGCATGAGAGTTGGTTACATGTGTTGGGATAATAGTCATATAGATAATTATTTTATGGAATGGAATGAAACCACTATTATATAGTTCCTTAATTGTTAAGTGTATTTTCATTATCAAAGATGGTTCCCCATGGATGAATGGAAGTTATCATAGGGTAATCCAAGGGGAGAAGTCCAAAAAAATGGAATTACATGAACTGTAGGGGAATCAAAATGAATTGTGGTGAATGGTGAACATATAATCCATTATATAAGTGAATTTTATAATGTTATTTAGGTTATACACACTCTATTATTTCTTTTAAATTTTTAAGGGTATCACATAACCACATCAACGATTAGTAGTTGAGTTGGTATTGATAACTCATAATGTTAGGGTTACCATATATCAAGTCTATAGTTGATATTTGAATTAAATTTGAGGGAATTTTATTTTTAGAAAAAAATTTATTCTTTATTAGTTTAATTATACATAATTTTTATAATACATTTGCTCTCGCAGTATAGATACCATATCAACTATCTCATTATGTAAGTTAAAATAAATATTATGAGTAAACCTATGATATTATTTTTGTGTGGGGATGAGCCTAAACTCTAAATGGAAAATATTATCATCATAACGGGTTTACTACTTATTTTTGTGGGATATTTGAATCATATAGTTAGGTAAAAACGAGTCATTGAAGATTTGAATGTTGTATGGAATATTTTTTATGTATTTCTAGAAGAGTTTCCTAGTCTTCCAAAGATCCATGAAGATGTTTTTTTAATTGAACTCATACTAGTGTTTCACATATTTCAAAGAATCCATATAGAATGTACATAATTGAGTTATAGGTATTGAGGGAGAAACTCTAGGAATATGTAGATAAGGGATTAATTCGTCATAGTGATTATCTTTGAGGTACAATAGATATTTTTGTAAATAATTATAATGGGATAATTCTTTTTCCTCTATTATCATTAAATTAATGATTTTAGACTTATGAAAAAGTATCATATACCCCATAATATTTATAAATTTGATCAATTATTGGAAGTCTATATTTTAACATGTTTGTCTTTGATTTATATTTAATAATCTAATGGTTAGGATTTATTATATACCAATGAAAACATTTAATTTTAGGTATGATCATTATAATGTTATTTCAATTCTATTTCAACATAACGAAACCACCTACTATCGTCATGGATATAATTAATAGAGTCACTTGATATTTTCTTGAATAGTGTGTGTAAGTCATTATTTATGATATTATTATATGTTCACAGGGATAATAAAAGTTAGAAGAATATATGATAATTTTCCTAAGGAACTTAAGGAACTCAAATATATATGTTAAATTTCCCAAGTATGAATTATTGATTCAAAAAGTTTCTCACATTGGTCATATCATCTCATGTTATGGTATATCAGTGTATCCTTCAAAAATAAATGTTGTTGGGCAGTGGCCTAGACCAATTCTTGAAATGAATATCCAAAGTTTTGATGGGTTTAATGGATACTAACATTACATTTTGAAATATTTATCAAGACACTCTAATACAATAACCATGTTGATTTATAAGGGGATTAATTTCATATGGATAGATTGATGTAAAGAGAATTAGAATGAACCTATGTAATTGTGGGTACATCACAACAGTTATTATTCTACCCTACAGTTCATAAGGGTCTTTGATATGTGGTAATACATCAATGATTGGAATGACAATCATACACATGGAAAATTATGTGGTTATATATTATTCTTTTCAGTAATTGATAATTAATGAGAGAAATTACTCGAGTCAATGTTTTGTGTCAGAGTATTATTTTTTTCAATGAATAAATGGATGAGTTATATTTATGGTTAAATGTGTGATATATATATATATATATTGAAAATAAAAAAACGAGGTATATATTTACATAGAAATAGTGTAATTTTATCTAATGAATATAGTTATATTTTAAGAAAAATTATGAATACACAATATATTACCACCCTAGGAATGAAAAAAATGTAGATGATGGTTTGTCTTAGAAAGACCATGCTAGATTTTCAATAATCATGATTGAGAGAGATCCCATGTTTATGAACTTTCAGAATTAGGATCTCGAGTTGTTAAAAAATGAGGGATCTTATCTTAATCAAAAGAACATAAATCTGTCCATTCTAGAGAGTACTGAAAAGGTGTATAGGGAATATGTTTATTTATGAAAAAGGTGAGGAATGTTCATAATTTCATCTATGATCATTGTGGAATGATAAAATTCATGAACCCTTTATTATTTCCATCAAATCCAAATATGATGGAGTTGTTGGGTGATGCTCATAGTTCATCATTATATATTCATTCGAGATGTTCAAAGATATATATGGATTTTAATGTGTATTTCTGGTTGGATTACATAAAAGGGGTATTATATATTATGTATCTCACATTCTATAGATTAATCATTTTTAGGATGAGAGATATAATTATAAATGGATTGTTCAATCATTAGTCATACCAAAATTAAATGGTAAAATAATACCATATTTTTTTCATGGGACACCCCAAAATATCTAATGTACATAATTCTATTTTGGATGTAGTCAACCTGCTAATTATATATGTGTATTTTATCGATATTAGATAATATTTCAATTCTGATCAGTTTAATAACTTATACATTAAGTATTTTTTGAGATTACATGGAGTACCACTCATTATTATAGTTGTTCAAGATCCTATGTTTACATTGATGTTCTGGAGATACCATCATCATGGTCTGGAAATACAGTTATGTTTTAGTAATATTTTTTTGTCCTCAAACATATGGTTAGTTTGAGAGATACATTAAAAATCTAGATTACGTGCTGACAGTTTTATATATGTATTTAAAATGTAGTTAGCATCAAAACTATTCTTGAATATAATTTTCATGTAATAATAGTTTTCAACCAAAAATTTATGTGTATCCTTATCCTTTGTAAAAGGACGTACAAAACTCAAACATTTTGGGATGAATTTTAGAGAAAAATATATTGGGACCTAAATTTACTAAAAAATTATATATAAGATTAGATCTACTAAATATCATAGAAGGGAAGTTCAAAGTTGACAACAAAACTATGTTAACAATCACCGGTTTATGATGAATATCAAATTGGATGAAGCTTATGATATTTCAAAAGAAATAATACATTTTCACAAATTATATTGGTCCCTTAAAATTTATTGACAATATTAGAATGTTAGAATGTTTCATGGAGCTTCCACTGAATCTCTCTCATGTTCACAATGTGCCCTATGTATCTCTCTAGAGTATGTACAAACTTGTAGAATTTGGAGTTCATTCCACTAGATAAAGAAATTTTATATGAGGATAAACCATTAGAGACTCTGTATAATAGATAGTATTTTATATTAAACAAGACAACTCATAGTGATAATGTTCTGTGGAAGGAAATATAAAACCGAGGAAGCTACGTGGGAACGTGGGGAAGTGATGAGTTATAAGTATCCTCGGTTGTTTGTATGGATGTGATGGAATTTCACGAGTGATGTTATCACAAGGGGGTATAATGTAACAACATAATATTTTATGATACATTTCTCTTCCTATAAATTTAAAGTATTTAATAGCTTTTGATACAAACCACGTTGAGTTTAAATGAACAAATAATAACCTATAATATATTATTATATGATAATGATTTTAATATAGTTGGATTGGTAGGTATCAATAATATCAACCAAATTATTAAAAAATTTAATATAATTATTTTTTTAAATAGAATGTATAAATTAATTATTAAGAAATTATGTACACAATTTAGATAAAATCCAATATGTACTAACATAATATTTTTTTCGTAAAAATGATTTCTATTGAATTGGGAATTATGATATTATAATTAATTTCATATACTTTTAAAGACAGATTTTAATTGATATAATTATTTAAATAATAAATATAGAATTATATTGGGTAGAAAATTATTTTTCTTTCTAAAAATAAATATTTTTTTTGTGAATGATGAGAAATATCAATTTCTATAAAACTATATTACCATTAAATAAAATAATGTAATATAAAAAACCCAACTTATTTTGAAATTTTATTGGAGAAATATGAGGTCAATTTTATTTAAAATAATTTTATATTCGATTAGGATAAACATTTTATATGATTTTTTTATATGTTATTTTTTGGTCATAGAATGAATTTTTCTAGAAAATAATTTTTCCTTGATTTTTGAGTGATCAATTTTAAATTAAATTTTAATAATTATGTGAATGTAATTTCGAATCACTAATTCCAATTTTTTTATCGGGAGGATAAATTTTGTAAATATGCCCTAATTATTTTTAGCCATTATAATGAATGAAAATATAAAAATATATCATCATGTTAATAGGTTAATCAAACAATTAAGGTTAGAGGTTATGAGATATGGTACTAAAAATAAATCACAAACATTACATTATTTAATTTTATGAATATATTTTACAAATAATATTTCAAAATTCTGAAATATGAATTATTCATTTAGATTTCATTTTCACCATTAAAATATTTATGTATGAGATAAAGTTGAATATTTCACTCTCTTGCTTCTCATATCAATAATATTATTAAATATGGGTAAAAACATATTTTTTGTTCTAAATGAATTTTTAAAATATCAATTAGTTTATTTTATCATGGTAATATTTAAAAATTAATATTTAAAAATTAATTATCCTTTTTTTTTGGAAATGTTGATACAGTTCATGTGTAGGCACTATAAAAATCAAGTTAACGATATAAAAACTGTACATGTAGTACTTTTCTATGATATATTTTCATTGTGTGATTTTATATAAAAAATAACATATAATTTATTTTTAAATTTTTCATATTAGATATTAAATTTTATATTGATGACTTTAAAATCAATTTAAATTAATTTTTCTAAAAATTAAATTACTCGTATTTGATAATATAAATTATTCCTTATAAAATGATTAAATTTTTATTTAAAATGTATATTTGAAAAGGTAAAAGTAATATGATTTAAAATATAAATCATTGTCATTTTATTGGCCTCATTTATTTTTACAATTACATTCTTCACCCACAAATTGAAAAAATATTTTGTATCTCTGTATTTGTCAATAGTGTTAATAAGGTATAATAATATGAGATTTGTATAAAAATAATTAAAACATGTCCAAATTTTATTGGACTAGATGATTTAGACTCATAATAATGATATGTATGAATCATAACAATTTGGATCCATTTTTAAATTAAAAATCATTTATATTAATTTAATACCTTATGTAATTATAATAGTGCACATCCCCACACAGATAATATAACACACCTTCCATCATTTATTTACATATTATTGACAATATATCTCTTAATAAACCTAATTAATTATATTATAAACATATTTATAATTAAATTATAGGTTATGGGACTTGTAAAATTCCTTTACAACTATCCTGAAAATGATATATATAAAAAGCCTTATGAAGAAGAGGTAATTGTCTTTAATGATTCATTCATGCTTATTTATTCTTCTACTTCCTATAAATATATTGTAACTGTAAAAAATAAAAAAGATAGTAATAAATATTTTTATATGTTTTTCTTATTAATTTAATACCATTTTACATCAATTTTATATCCTATAAAAATTCAAAATGTTGCTCCTTATGTACAACATATTTTCTCCACATATCTGTGTAGTTAATTTATAGTACCACCTTACATGTATGGTTATAGATATATTACTAATGAATATATATTCTATTTATGAAATTATTATTATTATAAAATTATAATATCATATGTATATTATTATCTTCTAATCTATTGGAAAAAGATATTTTTGCGTGTTTGTATGGGTGGACTACCACCTCGATGAAGCGATGTTATAAATTTTAAATTTCCACTAAACATGGATGGTAATAATGATATATTTTTTGAATATATTAATGTTATATAAATATAAATATATATATATATATTGTAAAATTATTTTTTTAATGTTTAAATAATTGTTTATTTTCTTTCATTCCATCTTTTGAGAAGCGAAAAACAACATTTGTGCCTACGTACGACCTAATGTCTCCATGAACAGTGTAGTTTAATTTTATATCACTATCTTTTGTGGATGAATATATATAAAATAAGTATATATTTTATTATTATCAATGTTAAAAAAAATTAGAATATATAACCATAATCAATATACAATGATTATATCAACTGAATTGAAATGGTCAGAAAAATTGAAATTTGTAACACGTAGAAAGGATGATTTTAATAAGACATTATAAATAAATAGTTGTTGAAATATTATATATGGATTATATAGGATACAATAAATATATATGTTAATATTTTATTTAATTATAATAAATTGAATTTTTATATAAATGACATTAATTCCACAAACATGGAATGTTTAACTTAAGAAGGGGTCTTTACTCAATTTTCTCTATGTTGAGAAATATTTTATATTATACACCAATTTTTTTGATATTTTGAATATAATTCACCATTAATAAATTTAAAATTATTATTAATTAATTCATGATGATTAAATTTTCATTTAACTTATTTTCTCTCATTATTTTATAAAATAATCATTACTGAATTGGTAAGAGCTTATTTTACAATCTCATTTTCATATATTACTCTGATTTTAATGGAACGATTCATAAAAAATATCATAAAATTCCATAAATTTATTCTAATATGTATATTATATGATTTTAAGAGTTTTATTACAACATTATCCCTTTTTTATGAATAATGAAATGAATATTTAAAAGAAAAATTGACCTTTTTTCTTTTTCGATCAAGTATAATCTTTTTTTATATGCATATTTTTCAAAAAAAAAATAAAAATAGTATTTTTTTATTGAATAAAATGTTTGATTATGAAATTAATTTCATTGATATTTATATATTATATGAATATAATCATTATAATTCTTTTTTAAAGGTGTATTTTTATTATTCAACATAATAAAACGATAATGTATATTTTTAACTTATATGATGTGAATGATTTTTACCATAGGCATAACCATTTTAAATTATTTTTATTGTTCTATATGTTGTCAATGGTTTTGGAGTATATATATATATATAATGTTTTCTTGTTTAAATTTTTCTCTTTAATTTTACATATTTCTCCAAAATATATAATTTTATTACAAAACCTATATGTCATATGAATTTTTTTCCATATTTTACCACTTATTAATTTTGTTGTCGATAAAGTACTCTAGAGACATTCACTTTCAGGTTATTATGGTTCATTGGACATTTAATTTCAATTGAATATCCATATTAATTGTATTAGGAATATTCATATTTCCAAAAATCTAAACCATTTCTACACATATTATTTTACAAATAATGATAGTTGATTTATTAGGGAAGTCATTATATTTCATAACCATTACTCAAAAAAATTAATGATAAGTCATATTTATTATAAATGAAATTCATCATTCATTATATGAGGAATGTGTTGGACATGAAATAATGTGTGAGGCATGGTTATAAATATCCCTTTGATGCATCAAAAATTATCATGACATAAATTAGTTGTATGAAAATATTAAATGGAATTCTAGTGTATTTTTATCGATCGAATAAAGTATCTTAGGAAACTTCCTTATGGTTAAGGATATAATGATGTTTGAAATCATGACTTACAATGTTATGAATTTCCATTATTGATAATTGAATTTTTATTATCCATGATCTTATAACATAATTATTATACATGGATTCATTTCAAAATAATTTTATTTATTATGTTTAAAGTGTTCCAATTTATTTATATTTTCATTTTTTGGTATATTATTTATTCCTGATAGCCTTTTATATACACAACCATTACTGATCATCTAGTATCACCTTTATTTTTTATGCCCTCCCTTCGATATGGAGAATGATATTATGAATAATATCACATGTACAATAACTTTTACAATACTATATACTTTATTATTTTAATGAAATAGGGGAATCATGTATGTATAAGGTTCATCAAGACTACTAAAATGATAAATCTTACATTGTGAGATACATTGTTTATTTTACCAATTTAATTAGTAAGTCATCCACTCTAGGATACTGGGGTTGGAAAATTTCCATGATTTTAAGGAATTTTCCCTTGAATTTGGTTATCATTTAATTATTCATTATTTTTCACAGTAGGATAAATGTATGCAACCATTTGGAAGAGTTTATATGAAGAATCATGTTTTAAAGGATCAATTTTTCATCTATATATTTTTTAGCTCTATATGGGAATGGTACCATGATTCGAATCACATTGAAATACAATTTGGAGATGGTGACACATAGATATGGTTTTTTTTGTTGGAATTTTTCACTTATAATGAATTGTTTTCTATATATAGATATTTTTCTTTTAAAAATACAAACTAATAATAGGGATTTGGAAAAGAATAAATAAATAAACATATATTATTGTATAATAAGTGAAAAATCTAATGGTGTACATTGGAAGGAATTTTTTTATCATTATATGTAAAATTAATAGATTCGTAATTTTTTAGATAAGAAAACAATATTAATATTGTAATAAATTAGTACAAGCCTTATAAATATTAATGGATTAATGATTTTTCATTGGGTTATTTTTTGAGTCCATATAGTGAATATATTTCATATTAGAAAGATCTAGATGTAAAATTATTGGTTTTTATAGAGAGATGACATGGTATATGATTTTTTATTATATAGATATATTTACATGAAAACATATGTTTCATTTGTTTTTATATGTATACATATAATTGTATATAAATTTTATTGTGTTTTTGATTATTTATAAATCATTTTACGTAAATGTGCATATATATATATTCATATATTAAAATTATTTTATATTATTTTTAATTATGTTTTATTCCATGATAATAGTCATCACATTATATTATCACATTTTTTATGAATCTAATGAGTCCACGCTAGGAAATATATCACCCCGTGAGATAATATTCAATTCCTTCCAAATATTGGGAATTGTTTTGTTTATTTTTTGATTTTTATTAAAATTGATATATATTATATATCTATTATTTAATATATTTTATAAATATATGTATTATAATTTATAATTATATACTTTCTAAGATAAAATTTATTAAATTTTTATATATATAAATGATATATGATTTCTATACCTTGTTTATATATATTTTTATTTTAATATATGAATATTTTGAAACCAAATAGGATGGATATGAATCAAAAGCGGTTGTATCATAATAATATGAAAAATGTGTTTGAGGATGTGGTTAAATAGTTCATCATGTTTGGAATAGAGCATGCATACGGTCCATATCAAATATTTTGTTCATGTTTACATTGTTGTTATTCAAAAAGATTCAGTCTAGATGAGTTAGAAGATTAATATATTTTCTCCTGGAATATGTAAAATATATAAAATTTTAACTTATCCTATGGAATACTTGAATTTTAATACTAAATTGATTGATAAAATTATTTTTGATCATTTTATATGGTTACAAGTTTAAATGGAAATGGAGATCATATTGAATAAAAAAATTGAAACATTATGTAAATTTTATGATTATAAATGATTTTTATATGATAACGAGTTCTTAAAAGATTTCCATATATAGTTATTAGAATAAATATATAAAATTTATAGTTAACCTAAAGTTATATTATTTTAAAGATGGCAATAAATAGGGGTACCTCAGCATTACAAAACAACATGGTCCCTTGAATGACATGCTACTAGATTAAATAGAGATTATTTTCCGAATATAAGACTCAAAATGGAGGATACGTTCAATGGGTAGGAACTAAAAAATATTAAATTATTTTAAATTTAATTAAAATCATTTCATAATGACTTTATTATTCCCCATGTGTTGTGTGACTAGATACCAGAAAGATGAATTAAATACATCAAAAGTTGAATGGTACATTCCAATACTTCCAATTATTAGACAAAAATAAGGATGTGAGGATACTGATAGAAAAATGATGTTTCATGTAAATAATATAAAAATAAGGGAAACTATTCCACCTATTGTACTATCTTTATTGGAAGAATATTGGTCATGGGAAACCATAATTTTGAAAGGAAATGAAAATTTTTTCCTTCACCTATCTACAAATGGAGTGGATATTTTTTGGTTTAAAATGTAGTTCCCATAGTATATGTATGGTTATATTTCTAAATTATAACATGACACCATGGTTATTAATGAACCAAAAATACATTATGTTTCCTCTACATATAACCTAATTAAAATAAATTGGTTATTAATTTGGTATTTATTCACCTCCATTGATTGAATATTTTTAATTGATTTTGATTATGGTTGTTACAGTGTATATATATTATTGAAATATAGTGTTAACATTGAGAAACATGTTGTATGATATGAATAATAAAATTAATTATTATAAAAATTTATATGGATATAAATTTAATGGAATGTTGGGCTATCCTATCTTTAAAAAATTTGTACACTTAGTTAGGATGAAAAATAAATTAATACTATTTATTTAGAACATTCAAAATATTGACCATGTTGATATAAATTCAAATCATAGAATACATTTTTTGATGGGAATATAAAACATGGTACGTCACTATTTACATTAATAGTTGATGGAATGTTTGGGAAATTAAAGTATAGTTTCAGTTTTCTCTATAAACCATATTCAAAAGAGATAATTAAATGTGGAATTAAATGATATAATTTAATTTTAATTTCAATAATATAATACATTGTATGTAATAAAATAAATTATGTTCTTCATATATATTAAAATTTATATGATGGTTTTTTAGTGCCTCACTAAATGCACATGAAAAAAATAAAGGATGTAATTAAGGGTATTTTGAACACGATTGACATAAGGATAAAGGAATATATATTGATAGTGATGAGAGTTAGATGAACTATCATTCCTACAGCATAAGAAACTCGTTACAACTTTGAAAATTATCAGTTCCGTTACATTAGGAATGATATAATATATCTATAGTTTCATTTATCAAATACCAAGAATATTGATTCAATGAATGATTTAATGTTAAGGGACCTAAAATAAAATGGATTTCATGTTTCGATACAATATTTCATGCATATTGAATCATATTACATTCTTTATAAATGTTATTTACAAAAAATATTCCATGATTTCATTCATTTTCATTAAAATATATTTTAATGTTATAGGCAGAAACAAAATTTGACAATGGAATGGTATATTGATTTCATACTATCTTATTTGGAAATTTAATTCATTAAATCATTATTTTATATGATTATTCACATATTTTGAGAGAAATGGATATGTTTCCTTGTATAATATAGGTTGATATTCCAAATTAATTGGTTTGCGAAAATTTTGAAAGGGAACTCCATGAATAGAATTCCGTCAAAAGGTTGTATTACATAGTTATATTTTATTGTATAAGTAATAAATTCTTTTCAGAGTACCTATAAAATGATGATAGAATTTTTTTACTAAAATATCACCACATTATACTCATATTGGGAGAATGGATTTTGAAAAATGGTTTTTTACAATTATCACATTGGATTTGGAGAAAGAACACTTTTAAATTTTATGTACCAGTATAAAGGACTCTATCTACATTAAAACCCAGAATTCAATTATTCAAAATTTGAATCAATCAAGGGTAAATATTCAGAATTCAATTTAAAATAAACTGCAAATTTTATAATATGGGATTGAATGTATATTTTTTAGCATATATCTACTAATATGAATTAATTTAATAAATGACATTGATGGTTAGTCATATGAACATGTATATAAGTAATGTCATATAATGGTTATGTAATTAACAATTTTTTGTTATATGAAAAGGAACATGGTTAATATAGCTTGATGAAAAATAGTTGAGTTACACATGTAATAGAGTAGAATCATGTATTTGATTAAAATAATGAAAATACAACTTGTGTGAACAAACCATACATTATCATCATTGAAAAAATATACATGTTCGATTATACAACTTATCATCACAAACTTTTCTATTGAAAATGCATTTAAAATGTTAGGGAAGTTAATGATAGAGAATAATGCACTGTGATGGTTAATTTACTTTATAACGGTGTAACAATGATCCATGAAAATTGGAATCACATATAGTTCATGTATTTTAGGTCTCAGATCATGAATCTTAAAATTCGATATTTTTTTTGTTGAATAAAACAACTGCAGGTTTGGACCGTCAATAGTGGTGCTATATAGAGTGGATTTGGACCGTCAATAGTGGAGCTAAATCCCTTCATCATTTTTAGAGAAAAGTGTATTTTAATGTAAATGTTATAGTTTTTAATACACTATGTTTTCTATTATAATATAATGTTTTTAAAATATAATTTATAATATCTAATTAAATTTTATAACAAATTATATTGTAAATGTCTTCCCTACATGTGATGCTACCAATCCTAAAGAACAATACAAAGTCTATACATAATCTGAGGAATTGTTAAGAGGTTAACATCATATTTATAATGAAAAGATGAATAGTGAAACACAACTGTGATAATAAACACTATCTAACTATGAAGCAATGTTATAAGATTTTAGGTTGGTGGAATCATTATGGCCAATATATTGTCCCCAACAAGTCAATTTTTACTAGTAATAATAGAATTACTACTCTAAATAATTTGGTGATTGTTGTATATATATTGAAAAAAGTTCTAACATTAATAAAACAAATCATTTTTTAATATAAAATATTGTTATGATATACTTTATATATTCTAATTAAAAATCATGTAACGAAAAAATAAATTACATTTGTTTATCCCTTGAAAACATTGTTTTTTTGATTAATTCTAAAAAAATTATATTGATGAACATTTTGAAGGCTCATAAATCATTCTACAGAAATATAAAAAGTTATATCGATTAAATGTTGATTAGAATGTGAAACCCCAAACACTATTAATATTTTATCACAATAGAAAATAATAAACATGAAATTATTTAATTAGTTTCAACAATGGTGAATCATTTCATGTTCATTATATATAGTAATATTTTATTGATATTATTTAATTCATATAATTTTATTTGAAATTGTTTATTTT
The DNA here is from genome assembly GCA_963277665.1 of Viscum album. Classification (NCBI taxonomy): domain Eukaryota; kingdom Viridiplantae; phylum Streptophyta; class Magnoliopsida; order Santalales; family Viscaceae; genus Viscum; species Viscum album. The sequence continues at coordinate 1,802,927,850 of OY728164.1, forward strand.
TTTTAAAAAAAATGTATTGTTAAAATATTAATGTGTATCTAAAACAACATACCCTTAAAATAAAGTACCGAGGGGTTTTCTTCAAATGTAATCAATGATATAAATTTTAAATCTATGGTAATACATTTATGTGGCATGAAAACAAAAAAAAAGATTTACTTTTCATTGTTTATATCCATATTAATGAATCATAATAGAAATCCATCAATAACATGTCATATGACATGAAAAAGTATCATGTAATTAATGATGGGAAATAGTAGATGACAAACATTACTTGTATTATAAAAATTATAAATTATGACATAAAAAATGTTTATAGGATTTATAACCACAATTAATAAGAAATATATAATTATATGTGTTTATTTATTATGTTTTATAGATGTAAGGAACACCATAATCTATAATAGATGAATGAGTAGTTAAAATACCATTGATGTAGAAAACAAAATATATCTATATTAGATGTTCAATTTTGATAGTTCCAGCTCAAGAATAGTTTGAGAAATAAAAGTCACATGTGAATGTAAATGAGATAATAAATTACATATACTCATAATTATATTAGCTCTAAAAATATTATTATATTTACTGATTTGATAGACTATTATTCGAAAATAGGTCACTGAGAACCAATAATAGAACAACTACAACTATATCAGAACCCATACCCACTAGCTTTTAGTATTTAAATTCTCTTCAAACTCCTTCTGTACCTATGTAATCAAATTTTTCATAACAGTTTTTTCTTAATATCAATAAAAATTAATAACAACAACATTATTTTAAGACGTTGGAATATTTTCCCTTTGAGCTTCATGATTGTATATGGTTAGTGGCATGTCGTCTTTCACTTCCACCAAATATGGCTCATGTTCGTGATTAGTTCCACATATATCTCTTAAGGAAGCACATACCTAAATCCTCTCATGTATTGAATCCATAGGTAGAGCGACTAGACAATGACCTCCTATATGAGGAGCAACCTTTGAATATGATTGAACATAGATAACATGTTTTATGAAACAAGAAAACACACATTTTTATTTAGATATGGAAGAAACTTATATTTTATGTGGTGATATGGTATCCATAAGAAATAATAAAATAGAAGAACTATCACATATTGTTAACTAGTAATGAGATATTAAATTTAAGAGATAAAATCTAAAACTACAAGATAATGTAACAACCCATTTTTTATGAATCATATTTTTATCATGAAATAAAAGTGTATTCTATTATATTATATATCATTATACACATAAAACACATGGGGAAATAGTCCAGAATTTATTCCATTAATCAAAATCAATACATTAGTAAATTTCTAAATACGTCAAAATTATAAAAAAACATTGGAAAAAATATAAAATTGAAACACTATTATGGGATAACATGGATCACGTGATTTCTATAATCATCCATCCCATAAATAACACTATAGAAAAATAAACATAATATTAGTATCCAAACAACATTATTGAAATTGGAAATGTAGATATTTGAGAGTAATTGATGTGAATAATTTATATGTGGTAATGTGACCATTTGAATTGAAATGTTACCATTGGAATATTAATTAGACCATTAGAATATTAACATAACTATTGAGAAAAATATCATGGCTGTTGGGAATAGTTAGTCAATCGTAGGAAAACATATTTGACCTCAAATGAACTAAATATAATATAAATAACATATTATAGGATTAAATTAAGTAAATATAAATATTATAATACCAAAAGTATTATTTTCATGATTAACAAATCAATAAAAATATTAGCATATTATTTATGAAACTATATCATAATCAATTTCCTAAAAATCATATTTATTATATTAAAATTTTAAATTACATAGGATTGAAATTAATTTTGATTAAATGAATATATTTTATGAAATTATCATGTTGAAATTTCTAAGAGTGATTTATTTGTAATTTTTTTGGAATACAACAATTTCCATGTGAATAGTAAAAATATGGCTGTTTTATAACTGATGTAACAAATATTACATCATTCATGATGCAATAATAAACTAAGAATATCTAGAAAATTAGAATCATACGATGTATATTTAATTTCATAAATTATTATTTATTATACAGAAAACATAATTTTAAACCTAATATTCCAGTTTCAAAACCTAATGACAAATTTTATTCCATATAAAACAATTTTTACTTATTTTCCACTTTACTTTTTATCAAAACAATTAATTCGAAATATAAAATGATTTAAATCCATAAAATCAATCTCTTATATTTATATATAGTTTAGAATATAAAATATTTACAATTACAAATTTAAATTTGGTGTAATTTTTCATTAAATATTTTATTCTAAAAATACCCCCTCGTCAATTATAAATAACCACTCTCTCTCCCATTAGAAAAGCACTCCTCCCTTTCCATTAAATGTTAATGCTCTTTCAAAATCATCTCTATTGATAGCTTACGAACCATAGGGTTTTCTCCAGTAGATTAACTCCATTCAACAAGGATTTCTAGTGTTATACAAGAGAAGCCACATGATGGAAATAAAGGCATAAATGAGACATAATAATGTGGAATTTAAGGTTATGGGAATCTCAAACTGAACTCCATTTATTTAGGTTACCCCTCTTTTAAATCATCTACAGGATGTATATCCCCTTAATTTTTAATTAATAACCTCTCAATATTAATCCATTTTCTTTTTGGGATTCAAATATTACAAAGAATTTTGATAAAAGTACTTTACATTCAAAACAACATCTTTACTTGTCCTAGAGTTATTTCTTCTTTACTGAAAAATGATGTTGTTTAACAAAAATATGATTTATCTTATAAATTTTGGAACCCCATAATTATTCATGAAAATATTATTAGTGAAATACTTATGAAATCCATTCTTCACCATGGGATGTCTCATGACTATGGTTTTTATACATTATATGTGGTATGCATGATTATGTAAATATTATGATGTGATGAATATGTATGAATTATATAGACCTCTAATGCATCAGTAAACATGATTTGCCTCATGATATTATTTTTATTACACATGAAAATAATTTTAAATTTTTTCAAAATGATGATTTTATGATTTTTCAAATATGTTTTGTGTTGGAATAATGCTATATTTCTTCAGAAATTTGTGTTGTTTTTGATCATTGTTACAAGATGTCTCATTTTTATGAATTTCCACAACCCATTACATTATCAAAATCTTCCATCATGAAGTTTTTTATGATCTTATAAATATTATATGATTATATTGATTATTATCACCCATATATTATTAATTCAAATCCCTAATTTATCCCTTTATTGGGAAGGTTTCTCACCCATTTATTTGATTTATGTCCTAATGTGATAACATGTAATTAAGAAAATGAAATTTTTTAGAAGTATAAGGAATATATATTCAAATAATTGTTTTTGTTTTATTATTTTCAATTGATGAATGAGAATAATCTTCTCAATACACAAATTAATTGGATTATAGATTTAAATTATATGATATTTTATATTAAATAACATTGTAATATTAACGTAAGAAAAAAAAGGGTCAGAATAATTTCACCTTTGTATTTTTACTAAACTGGTATATCGCCCATTAAGGGGTCCAAATGAAGAAAAAACTCATCATTGACATATATACATAGAACATTGATCCTCATGTCATATATGATCTATATGAATCAATTGAGTATCAATTCGATGCATGAATTAGTCATAATAATGGAAAATATGATTTCAAATTATTAATCTTTATGAATATATTAAAAATCACTAGTGTGGAAGTTAAAGTAATGAAAACTCGTTTAGAATAGTGTATGAAATTAGGCAAGAAATAATATTCTCATGTTGGTTAGTAGGAATCAAATTTACCTCAATCTAACACCTGAATTGATATATATGATCAAATGTGTTTTTTATGTTCATATTGTCATTATTGTATTAAGTCACCTAATATACCTCATAATGGTAAAAATATGTTTTATTATCGTAAAAAATAACATAAAAATCCTCAATTCATTATTGATCTAAAAAATTATATCCTCATAAATATGATTATTAAATTGATTGATATAATCTAATGTACCGTTACACCATTCTATTTTTATTAAAATGTTATATCACCCATCTATATGTCAAAACTATATAGATGAGTTCTTATTTATGTGATCATATATTAAAGTGAACCCTGAATTATTCATAAATTTTAGGAATTAATTATACATAAATTATATGCCCAGATTTTATGAAATGATGGAATTTATGATTATATATTGTTAACCCTTAATAATTATTGATAAACAACATATGTAGTGTTTATAATAGAGAAAAAAATATTAGAAAGACATAAAAACATATAAAATTGTTCAACTAGTCAATTTTTATCTTTTACAATCAATCACCTGTCAATATGATAACATAATTAATTAAAATATTAAAATTTGTGATTTCACCTTAACATTTTTAGAAAAATTGAAAAACATATAAAAATGTTGTTAAAAATGATATTGGGTTCCTATTTGTGTGTAAACAAAGGATAAGGATCCTTGGGAAATTTTTTATTTGAATTAATCAACTTCACATATATACAATTGTTTTATTCATTAGAATAATCCAATAAACAATCCTCAAATTTATTACTATTTAAATTACATATCACCCATCAGTGGGTCAAATTTGAGAAAATAACCATGAGTTATCATGAAAACATTGGAAAATGATATTCATGTGATCTTTGGTCTATAAGAATCAATAAAGAATCAATATGATACTTATAATTTTTGGTATGAACTATATTACCATTTTAAATTATTATTTTTATTATAATTACATATCAATCATATTTGGTTCAATAATGTGAAAATAAATTTAGATTGTCTTGAAAATTTAGTAAAATACTAAATGGTCCCTTTTTGATCTATAATAATCTGTCAAGTATTAATTAGATGCCCAAATTTCATGGTATGATCAAATATATAATTTAAATTTTTTATTTTTAATAAAATAAAATAGAACTCATCATGGGGTTATAAAAGAGAAGACAACATTGGATTGACATTGATAAATAGTATAATTATTCACAAACCATTTGTCATATTAATGAATTTACCATGCAAATATAATTACCAAGTTTCCTTATATGATCAAATTTTTTACTTCATACATTAAAAATATGTTAATAAATTACTAATTTACTCTATAGTAGACATAACTCCGAAAAAAGTTAGAATTGTTGTTTAAAAATGCAAGGAAATGATATTTGAGTCATTTTTTTAGTCTTTCACATGTCAATATAATATTTGAATTTCTCAGTATGAATGAAATTATTATTTAGTCCAATTCTTAATTTGAAATTTAGCAGGGAGTATATAACATTATATTTATAATTTGGACTTGTTTTTTTTTTGTAATGTTTCTAATAACATTATTTTCATAATAGTGAAAATAATTTTTATGATATTCAGTTGATCATTAAAGAAATGATATTTTCGGAGTCTCTTTTTTATGGGTAGTAATTATTTTCAATTGTAATTATATTTAACATTAATTCAATTCTGCTGAACAGTAATGTAATATTAGAATCAAAATTATGGTACTATGTAAATTTTATGATGGTGAAATGTATTTGTTTATCATTTTTGATATGAATAATGTAATATTATTTTAATTAATTGGGTTTATTTATATTATTTCAATTTCGTTTTTATTAATATTTATTATTGGATTATTTTAATATTATTACCATAATGTTTCTCTATAAAATATTTTTTTTAAATAATTTTTATTATAAATGTTTTTGTAGAGATTGTGATAAAAGTACCGCTTTATAAATTCTTTTTTATTGTTGACTAATGATGTAATTATAAAATATTTTTACCATTATTAAAATCTTAATTCTAGTAAATTGGTTACCATGTCACATAAATTGTAGCATTAACAGTGATTATTTCTTATTTTAACTGTTCTATGGTATATAGTAGTGAATAAAAAAACATAGGTATGATACCTTATTATTAAAATCAAAAAATTTAATTTTATATCACATATTTTCTTTTAGTAGTTATAGCATATAGTATGAATTTCAATGGACACTGTAATATAACATTCTATGAAATCCACTACAAATGATAATATTTTAGGGAATAACTCCATAATATAGGTTCTATGTGTTAACTAATCATGAATATGTTATGTGTAAAACATATTTTTTTCTATTTAATATTTAATGTAAATAAATAAATTACATCCATTGTCTTTTATAATGAAGGGTTTATCTCTCAAAAATATCATATGATAGTAAAAAAATCCATTACACCTTTTTCCAAGGCATAAAAATTTTATGTCAAAATATATTTATGCTTCAAATAAAATACATAAAAATTTTCATATACATAAAATATAAAATGAAAAATTATTGTTGAAAAAATTTTCTATTCATTTTATCATATATAAATTTGATTAATATTTTTGAATATTGTAGCTTATTTATTCAAGTTTGAAAATAATCAACACTTAATATATAACCTTTATTGTTGTAGATAAATCTTGCATAATAAGAACCCTCTTATGAGACTAATGTTTTGGAATCAAAATTAGTAATTCATAAATTTATTGTTTTAAAAAAATATTTTGATGTAATACCAAATTTTTCATACATTTTATGGCTTATTTATTTGAGGTTGTCTTTTAAAATGAATAAACATTAATGTTATATTGATCTCAGTCTTGATGAAGAAAATTAAATGTCTAAAAAGGAATATAAAAAATGAAATGTAAGATTTAATTTTAGTACATGACATTCATGATAATGAAAATTATTTATGTATAATTTAACATAAAAAGGAAAATATAATGTGAAATTGAATATTAATATAAACAAATGAATTTTTTTCTTTCATTTTGTGACTAATAAAAAATAATTATATATGTGTTTAAAATGAGATATGGTTCTCGGTTAAAAGGTTTAAAATTTCATGGACTAGTTATTATAATGTAGGTACTCAATATTCCATATATATATATATAATATATGCAACATAGATATACTTATTAAACGTATTGTGAATAAAAAAATTAATATGTATTAAATATATGTATATAATGGATTTATGAGATAAAATATGTCATACTAGTATATGGGATATGGAGAAAGGAATGAAATTGTAGATTTCAGATTAAAATATAGTTGAAATTAATTATAAAAAGATGGAGTTAATAAAAAGGTTCCTTGCCTAGAATACCTACAGTCATATAAGATAAAAAATATATAATAATATAGCCATAGAACTAATGTCTTTCTGGAAGATAAATGATTTTCAGAATTGATATTTAGGGATAAAAGTGCAATGAAAAAAGAAATATATTACCAATAATGAATTCTTGAGTGTTTCCTCTAGAAATATCATACGATTTTATGAAATTCGATCGTGATATTAACACCATGAGATAAGAAATATAAGGTCTTGAATGTATATATAGGTTTTATATAAATTAGAATGATTGTATGGGAGAAGAAAATTATATTTTTTTGGGAGTAAAAAAAAGGAATCATGAGACGGGATATTGGGAAGTGGTGAGGTATTAATGATTATGTGATGGGGAGACAAATGAGGATTTAGTATTATGTGAGGGGAGGTGGGGTAAAAATTAGGATCCCAAATCAAGAAATGGGAAGTGATAAATGAAAATTGGATGTGAGGAAAATTGTAGAGGTAACACATTTAAATGAAAACAATTATTGTAATTATAGATATGATAAGTATAATTAGTGAAGTATAACATAAATCTAGACCACTGCTGATTTTTTATACAAGTTTAATTAAATAAAATGTGAGACATTATATTAATAATAAACATTTTAACAAGTATAACTCTCAACATGTTTAATCAATTACTAATAAAAATATTAGACGATGAAATCTATAAAATAAATATTAAAATGATTGATAATATAAATAATATTTAATTAAAAAATATAAATAAAATTTCTACTTAACAAATAATGATTATTTTTTTAAAATAATATATCATCTTTCATAATATAAATCACTGAATATAATTTTTTGAATTCAATTTATTTTAAATTAATGGGAATTAATGATATTTTTTATTGAAATTATAATCTAAAAATACATCAACATTATCAGTGTTCATATTAATTTTCAAAAATAATAGTTCATTTATATCCTAGATCTATATTTTATTTACTTCTCTTGAATAGAATTAATTATGATCATACCAAAAATAAATTAATAGGATGAAGAAATAGTGTCAATGTTTTGGGGGATTAAATATGGGTCCATGATTATTTTATATTATTAAAATTTATTTGATTTTTTGTATTTATTATTTTGAAATTGTTGGATTATTTAGGGACATTTTACTATAAAGAACTAATATTTTCCTATATTTTTTTATCATTAAATATTTTTGGGAAACATTCTTTGTGGAAGTATATTATTTCATTACTTATTTTCTAACAATTGTATTGATGTTAGGTATAGATGATTGTGGGATTGTCACAATTTTTTATTAACATGTATTGATTTTAAATTTATTTTATATTCATCTCAACTATTTTATAGATGTATTTTATTCTCCATTGAAAAATGACTCAGCAATTTATTTATTTTTATCTAGTGTAAAATAAAAATTTACCACTTTAATTGAACTATTCCATTTGTATAATAAACACATAACATGTTTTACCAACAAAAATGTTTTTTGGGATTCATAGGTTCTTCTTCAATACATAGGTCTTCACAAATTATTGAATGTACTAAAAATTAATTTTGTTTGAAGTTCTCAAATTTATATTGTGAATTAGGGTTGAAAACACAAGTAGATAAAATATGTAAACTACCAAATTTATTTTATAAATTTTATGTTAGACACATCCTTGTGACACCATTTGGTAATCATTATCTAAGTAGTCATAGATCATTGTTTCGGCCTTACCCAATCTATTAGGAAAGTGTCAGATTTTTCACACTAATTTTTTATTGAAATATGATTGAGGTCAACAAAGAATTCACTTGATTTGAAATTCTTTTATTAATTTATATAAATTTATCATAAGTAATATAGATTCTCTAAAGATTTGGATGAATCATTATATATAAAAATTCATTTTATTAGATTAAATAAATCATGTGACCTAGAGAAAAACAAGGTGATTAATTTAAGTGTGTTGCTTCTAATTTTTTACATCATCACAACATGAGATCTACACATAGTGTAAGGTGAAATTATTTTTTTGAAGCAAGAAGATTCAAAATGTAGAAACATATTATAATTATATTTTATTGTTAATTTAGGGGTACATAGTTGTGGGAACCATGATTATTTAAATTCTCAAATAATGTGGGATATACTACCACTTTATAGTATGCTAAAATACTATTATCATAAATTCAATGAGACATCTCGAATTCTTCATTCTATAATATCTAATAAAAAAATTATTACAATAGAAAATAAACATGAATATTTCATTCTTGATTGGTTTATGGTTAACAAACCGTATATACTATTGGAATATGGGTAACATTATTTTGGAATCAATGTTGTGATTATTTAGTCTTTATCTATTATAGAATAATATTCAATTTTTTAAAAATGAGGGGTAGTTTCTTAATTTTCATCATCACTTGTGTACTTAAATGTTCTCATTTAAAATACATTAAAATTTTACCAATATCATATTGTAGATTAATTTTGAAATCAACTAACGAAACCCACTAAATTCATTTTTATTTCATTTTTACCATTTATTTTAACATTTAATATTTTTAAATGAAGAATAATATTTCAAATTTTTATATCATTAGGTTTCATCAATAATGAAATTTGTTTTGATAGTATATTAAGTTATGTGGAGTCAAGTAACATTGTTATGTCTTTATATGGAGTATTAGTCATTATTTTATTTTTAAAATTTTGATTTATTTAATTTATCCTTTTATGAAATACAATGTGACAGCTAATATATTGAAAACATTTATACAGGACACTCACGACAAAGTGTATTACATTTTAATGACTTATCATAAATCATTAGAAATTATTATTTATTTATTTATTCAAAAAAATTATAAAAAATAATTTCATGTAATAATAATTTATTGGATATTACCATTCTATAATGAATTGAATGATAGATTCCTCAATATATTAGTTATTTTTTCTATAATTTTTTTAACTTTTTTATTACAATGTTGAGATGATTCTATACTCTCTTTGAAACACCAATGTATCTTGATATATTTTATTTTATTTTAATGTGGAAATTTACTAATGAAATACTATAAATTATTTTGGATATCTTTTATTCAATTTTTTTATCATACTTAAATTTTTTTATGAAAAATAAAATAATCAAATTTTATTTCATTATGCAACAATATTGATTTTTTTGTTGTGCGACTAGCTTAACATTGGGTGTTTCATGTCACATTGTTATGTCTTTTCTTGTTTCATTACATTGATTCTTTTATTGAATATTTTAAATTATCCATGTACGAAATTAATTTAATGAACTAATTTTAGGATAAAAACAACATAGGTCACTCTTTACCAAGAATTTTATCTTTTAATTCCTTCTCATGAATTTGTATATTTTATTTTTCTTCTATTTGATAAAAAAATATGAAAAATAACTTCTTATAACAGATATTTTTTACGTTTATGGGTTTGGAAATAATGGATCATTCCTCATGATATTACATATGTTTTGTTTCATTTCATTGTATAATTATTTTTTATATAGGTAATAGGGTTTTATCCATTATAATGGAAACATTAGGATATGTGTTTCGGTTCATGGTGTAGATCAGTTAGAGGGGATATGTTTAGGGGTAAATTTTATACAAGGGTATGGGTTTTAAGGGTTTAGTCTTATGTTTTAATAATATGATGGGAGATATTCCATTTAAAGTAATTAAATATATTTTTTGGTGAGTATTAAGAAAAAATAAATAACTAACTAGAGATTTAATTTTTTTGATGTAGTTTATTGGCATATTTGGCATGTCTTGAATATTTCTTCACATAATTATGATAATTTTATTCATTCAGTCAAGGCTGGATCAAAATCTGTTATTCATGAAAAATGATAATTGTAATATTTTGTTATTTGGAATACCCATATGTGGATTGATGTTAAAACTATTTATAAAAATGTTCATATAAGAAGATATTTTTCATTCTCAATTTACATTAGGACAACACACATATTTTTTGTAATTTCTAATCCCCCATGGGTTGGAATAAAGATAAAAATTAATGGTTCATTATCCAACAAGTGCATATATGTTCATTTTTTCATGGATATCCCACTGTGTTATTCTTCCATATAAAGGATGTTAAGAACATGGTTGATATGTATTAATATAAAAGTACTAAAATTAGAAAAAGGGTTTTTTTTGTGTGTTTTGATTTATGGTATGAAATAATTATTTTATTTAACAATGAATATTTTTCTCTTGATTCACGTATGTAAATATCTACTACATTTCTCAGGAAATTATTTATCTTCTTTTAGAATCATTCTAGAAAAGTGAGTTTGGGTGTGGTAGAGTCCCCATCATGTTTGATTGATGTTAAATATATATGGTAAATAATTCAATTGATTAAAATATTTGAATTGTTTCGTGGATATCAAGTTGTTATATGTTTTAACTGAATACTTTTAAATGTGTTTTTTGAAAGAAAAAATAAAAAAAAATTCCATAGGTTATTATCTTCTTTTACTATTTCAAGAATCCCCAAAAATTTGTATTTAAATTAAACATATATTATCATACATGAACCGATCCATATATGTGCATTATGTCATGGATATCCATCTTCTATTATATCCATCCAGTTAATAGTTTTTAACATATTATTTGTTGAGTATTAAGAAAAAACTCATAAAATTTCATTGAAGAGTTTTATTATATTATAGTTTGTGGGGTTATTTCTTATACATGAAGTGAGTTGTTATTAAATTTTGATAATTTTTATGCAACTATCTTGGTATTCAATTAAAGAAATTATATTTTAATGTAGAGTTGGAATTTTTACATGATTATTCATCTATTTTTTGGATTCTTTTATTTTGTTTTCCATTAGTAGTATGTCATCAAAATGTGTTTTTTGCAGTGTAATTCCCCATGTGTTTAATTGATGTTCTACACAAATGGTTCATACATGAATGGAATAATATATATATGAATTATGGGTTCCAAAAATCTACTTTTAATGAAATGAAAATATCTTCTTAATGGTATAAATTTTGGATGAAATAGATTTTTTCTTCTTTTTAGTAACATAAATGGGAAGTGTGTTTCAATCATTTGTCCATACATTAACAATATCATATAAAATTGTTGGTGTATCACTTAAAACCTGAATCAATTCATAGGTAGGGGTATATAATAGGATTAGTTGAATGGGGTTTTAGTGATTAGGTAAGAGTTTTAGTTTTTGAAGGGTTTCGTGTTTATTGGGGGTATTAGGGACTAGTTTGGGGGTTAGGAATGTGGATTTTGAGGGTTAACGATTAGGTAAATGGATAGTTTGTAGGGATTAGGTGTAATGAAAATTTGAAGGTGGTAGTATTATCCAATGGTGTGGGTTGGTTCTTGGGTATAGGTATTAGCTAAGTGGATTATGTAATGGGGTGTGTGGGTAATAATTTGGTCGGGGGTCAGGTTACGGTAGGGGGTTATGTTTAATAGTGGGTTTTAGGGATTAGTTTGTGGTGTTAAGCTTATGGGGTAGACATGCATGGTTTTCTTAGTTGTGAGATTTAATGGGGTTATAAATGGGGAAAAACTATAATCTAGGAGTACATGTAATGTTTTATTGGATTTTGGGTAGGTATGGTTGTTTTATGTATTATTTGGTTACACAATTTCACGGATCTCTAGGAAGAAATGGAATGATAAGGGTATGTTTCATGGGTTGTGGGTAGGTAATTCTTTACTGGGGATAAGTTTTGGTTGGGGGGTAGGATTTCGGAGTTATGGGTTACATTAAAAGTTTATTGAGGTTATCTATCAGTACATGAGGGTTAATTTAGGTTTGAGATTAGGTTTAGTGTTGGGGTTTAAGGATTAGGCAGGGTTTCAAGATTTTGGGTAAACTAGGTGGTTAAGTTTCATGGGGGGTAATCTTGGGGTTTATGATTTGTGGGTGGTTTTATAGGGGTTAGTTTTATGGACCAAACTATATTCTAGGGGATGATGGAATGTTTTAGAGGATGGTGGGTGGATATGGCGGTTGATTGAAGTAGATGGGGGTATAATTTAATAAATTACTTGACACAAATTGATTGTTTTCCTCTATAGCTTAAATGCATTAGGATGGGATTAATTTAATGTACATCATGGATGGTTTTAGAAGTCCAATCACTACCTAATACTACAATGGGTAAATTGGATTATATGGAATCATCATTTTTGGGAGGTATATGGAACAAATGATACCTCAACTCACCAAGGTGTTCAAAAAATCAATGAGCATCATTTCAAAGACAATAGTCTAATAAAAGTGAGATGGAAGGATTTTCAAGACTACTAAGGATCATAACATAAAAAGTGTAGGATTTATAATTGTACCTGTACATTATATAGTTCATGATCATTAATACTATACTCAATACCATGGTTTATGGAGTTCATATTAGTTGTGTGTTTATGGGTGTCAAGTTGGGGGGTTTTATGTTAAGCTAGTGGAAGGAGGGTTAGTTATTAGTCCTAGTGGGTTATATATAGTGGGAGTTTATATGGGTTAGACATGGTTTGAATATTAATACTATGTTATAGGTTTAGTTTGGTGGGTTAGGTGGTTTGTTTATGGAGTAATATTTTGGTTAGGTTTGTGATGGGGTTGAGAGGATAGGATGGTGCGGTGGGTAATGGATTAGTCTTATGGGTTAGGTTTAGTGGGGGGGGGGGGGGTTGGGGTTTCTAGGATTGTAAGGTATTATATATAGATATTAGGATTAGTGGTTTTTTTTGGTGTAGGTTATGGTTTTATGATTATTGGGGGCTATGGAGTTAGTTTTTGGGGCTGAGGGGTGATGACGATGGGTTAGGTTTAGCCGAAGGAGGGGTATTTGAATTAGATAGGGGGTTAGGAATGGGGTAGGACATGGGTTAGGAATAATGGTGGGATATTATGTGTATTAGTGTAGGGGTTTGAGGGGTTATGTTGGTGGGTGGGTGGTTTGGTATTATGCTAGGGTGTTAGCTTTAAGTATATTTTTATGGGGGATATGTTGGGTTACTAATTATGTCTAGGTTGTTAGGTAAAATTCGAGGGGTTTTAGGGGGTATGATAGGGGTTAAGAAGGGGTCGTATTGGGGGATTGGGGTGGGGTTATGATTTGGTGTTTAGGGCTTATGATATTTAATGTCTTTTGGATCCGTTTTATGGGGTATGATCGAGGAAAGTCTTGTGGAGGTGGTGAGAAGGGTTTGGTTTAGTGGGGGTTTAGTGGGGTTAGGTTTGGGTTTTTAAGGGTTATATTTGGGGGTGACGGTTAGGGATTATATTATGAGGTTATGTTTACTAGGTGGTTAATGGGGTAATGATTGTTGTTTAAGGTTTAGGCTGGAAGGACTTTGTTTGGATTTGGTGTTTTATAGATTTGGATTAATTTTTTTAATGGTGGTATTCTGGGTTGGTATATGGGGTGTTAAAATTTTTGTTTCAGGATTTGGGGTAATGTTTACTTGAGGTTTTTGGGGGGGTTAGTCATGTGGGGGTTGGGTTGATTAGGATGGGGGTATTGGGTCGGGGGTCATGTTTAGTAGGGTTTTTACAGGGTATGCGATTCTGGGTTTGGGGGGGGGGGTTAGACTGGTGGATGGTGAGTAGATTACGAATGAGAGTTTTTGGTTTTGTGGGGACTTGAGCCTATGGGTTTAGGATTTTTATTTAGGGGAGTAGGATTTCAGGTGAATGGTTTGGGTATTTTATGTTTAGTTTTTGGTTTTATGGGATTAGTTTTTGGGTTCAAGTCGTTAGTATTGTGCATGGACTGGTTAGTGATTGTGATAGGGTTTTTAGTGGGTTATGTTGGTGTATATTTAGGGATTAGTCCTAGGGTATTGGCTAATGGGAGTGGGTTATGATTTGGGTTTTTAGGTGTTATTCTAGTGTTTAGAGTTGTATTAGGTGGGATATGAAGTTAGAATGTTTGGGGGTGAATTAGAATTGGGTTTAGGTTGTGTGGGGGGAGGGTTAGGGGTGTTGGGTTTCTAGGTTTTGGGTTTAGAATTGGGGGTTGGGATTGGGATAGTAGATTTGGATTAACGATTTACAAATTATTTTGGGTGTTTATGGATTATTAATTTGTGTTAGGATTGGTAATGGGTTTTAGAGGGCTACAATGGTGGTTGTAGAAGGATAGCTATTGGGTTTTTGGGAAGGGGGTATTCTATGTGGTTTTAGGGGTTTAGGTGGGTTGGTTTATGGGGTTGGTATGCTGGGTGGTGTTGGTTATTCATTCAAAAATTTTATTTTGTTTGGGGTTTTATAGGTTAAGGTACTTTGAGTATAGGTAGGTCGGGATGGTGTGGTTTTAGGGGTGTCTTTGTTTAGAATTAAACAATTGGGTATTGTAGGGGGTGTATGGGGATAGTCTAGAAGGTGTGTTTTTGGGATTAGGATTCAGGGTTTTGTTTTGTAGGGGGTAATACTAATATTATGTAGGGTTGTTGGGGAATTAGAATGTGTGTGGTGGTAGGATTTGGGGTTTGGATTGATGGGTGGTGGGAGGGAGGATTATGGATTTGACATAGGGGTTAGGTTTTTGTTTTTAGGACATTTGGTTAATGGGAGTGTATGGGTTTGGGATTAGGTTTTATTATTTTGTTAATTTGGTGATTTAAATGGGTTAGGATGATGTGGAGGATGGTGGTGTGGTAGGGATTAGGAATCATGTTAGTTTTAGTGTGGGTTTAGTGGGGTTATGATTAGGGTTTTAGGGGCCCAGGATGGTGGTGGTTATGGATTAGTGTACTGGTATGATTTGGGGTTTATGGGGTTAGTTTGTTGGGGGGTTTCCTATTAGTCATGGGGTTATGTATAGTGGGGGTATTGGGCAATTATTTTTTGGGATTTAGGATAGTAGGGGTTGGTGGTTATGAGGTTATGGTGGTTGGGGGTTAGATATTGGTCATGGGGGTTATGTTTAGTTGGGGGTTTTCTAGGTGGTATGTTTTTTGGGTTTGTGGGGTTAGGATGGTGGGAGATAGGTATTTGGATAGGGGTTATGTTTGGGGGGTTTATGATATAGGGAATTGTTTTTGTGGGGGTGTTAAGGGATTATCATTAGGGGTAATTTTTAGTATGGAAATTAATGAGGGTTAGGTTTTTGGGTTTTATGGGGTGTTTAATGCGAAAAAGGTGACAGATTTCCTCACTTAACGGTTTGATTGTTGGATGATTATGTTCGTGTAATCATTCACATTGTGTTCAACATTTTCATTACTAACAAAATATTGAAATGGTTGTCACATATATAACTAAATTGGGGACAACATTCCAATGGCAATTCTCAAATTTTGGTTTCGGACCATACAACACATAATTGTACACACTGGTCAAGAGGATAGATGTTTAGGGATATCACAACCTTTTGGTGGAAAATTTTTACAACTCTAGGAATCTCTTAAAAAGTTAATTTATGTTCAATAATCACTTTTTAATCCCAATATTAGGATGATTTCACTAAAAAATTGATCATGAGTTGAATTCCTCCATGTCTATACAAAGTATATTAATGAGTCTATCTGTATGATTCTGAGGTTATTCATCCATTTTCTTATTAACGGGTAGTATCTTGTATATTGAAACAATATACCTAGGTAATCCAGAATTTACTATCATCATGGGAGGAAATTAATTTCCTAATAACGGGACTGAACCTTTATAAGTAATCCTAGGTATCATACTTATATCGGGACTCAAAGATCATTTTGTTCAATAAACAAGTACAGTTTAATAGCATGCAGAAACAACATATATGGGGGATCCTCGGAATAATGTAATTTAAATTAATCCATGGGGAGGCTTCTAAATATCCTAGTCATTATAGTTTGATCATGCCATTGGCACTTACCACTATTGGATTTGGTGGATGAGAACAAAATACTTTCTACATTATGATAAACGTGTATTCGAGGATTTGAATATTAATAATTACTATATCACATATTTATTTTTCATCGGTGTGACAATGAATCTGATAATTTTCTAAGGATAGCTGTTGCACTAAAGGGTCATAGAGGATCCCTACTATGATTATAACCTGGAACATCCATAACACTATTCATGAATATGTGTTTTGTGGCTGGATGATGTTATTTTAAGGACAAAAAATATATAAGAAATTAGGTGTGAGAAGTCATAAAACATTGATTCATCTTCTCATAGTTTCATTGGATGTTTCTATCTATGGACGTGTGTATTGGTCCATATAAATTAATAATGTCATTATTGGTAATTAAACCTCATGCCCGTAGATGTATTGATGAAAATAGTGGCGACACACAGTTCATAGAGGGTTAGGATATGTTGGGTGTGTCACGAGTATCACTACATTAATAGATAATGTGAGAATGTATTTTTCCCATCTGTTCTATAACGGATGATGATATCATAAAATCTTTTATGAAATTGAAATAGACTAAATAAATCCTTGGCCATGGCGTGGAATGTGAATGTTCTATTATGGGAAGTCAAAGAATGATTAATAAATCACATTGTTTGATGGCACTAGCATGCAGCCTGCATGATTGGAGATGACATGATAAAGGGATTACATTACATGGTAAGCATTTGTAGGAGGTGAGAAATCATTGCGGCATTAACCTCTTTCTATATGGGTTCTTTTTCATGTTTCTAGGTGATAACCTCATACTTTAGGCAGTCTCCTCCTAATTCCATTGAGAAAAATTCCTAGTGGGGCACACACTATATCAATGAAACTATCTCAGGTAAATATTTATTTAACATGTTGAATAAATATCATTCATTATTGTGGTTTAATAATTATTCAAGTATTTCTAATCACAATTATTTTGACACTAGTAATTCAATAAAATATATTGTGTTTGAATTAATATATTTAACAGGGCATAATGTAGAGATATTTATTTAAAAACTAAATACATATAATTCAATATCTAGTAATTGTGGTGGAGGAAATAAAATAACAGAAATACAACAATACACATCATGTATATCGAGATACACACTGTGTAGTTGTTCTGGAAATTTGTGAGAAATATTAATATTTATTTAATTAATTAATATTAGGTGTAATTCACTAGGTTCATGTCAAGTAATAATAATAGTCAAATGTTATTATTAGACATGGGGAATTAATAATAATTAAATGAAATAAATAAATATATGTGGGTAATTATTAAATTTCATTATTATGTGTATCATAATTGAAAAACATATTATTCAAATTAAGGAGATCCATTCTTTCTGGTTGTTCACAACGAATCTGGATAAAGCTCTCAATCCAAGAAAGATTTCCTTTCCTCCAAGAACACATGCACATTAGGAGAGAGATCCTCTTCCACCGAATCAAGGAGAACTCTTTGGATGATTCTCTCAAGAAAATTGAAGGTGGAGAATGCAAGCGAAGGCTCTTCCATGGTAGTACTTGGAGATTCCTTTGGCGACATCGAGTGAAACATGGGGCACGTGTGGATCACTGCAAGAGGAAGCCTACATGTGGATTCTTTGATGCAATGATGGATCAAATATGATCGTGACCGGAAAAATAAATGGAGATTGAATTTAAACAAGGCAATTCTTGTATATTAATTATATTAATAAAAACCGACATATGATGATCCTCTCTATTTTTTCTAGGAAATCCCTTTTTTTCCTTTCTTTATTCATTCTATTATGAAGATCCTGCATTTTATCATCATGACGGATCACAGATTGATCATTGTTAATGGTAAAATTATAGTTTGGTACACCAATCCACATTTTCAATAGGCTCGGAACCTACAATTGGCATTATAGCGGTCATAACATTGATTATAATTATATAGTTTTTCATTGATTGTTTATGAATTTAATAATTTAGTTGTTTCCATTCATGTTAATCATTATGTAAATATGAATTTCAAGATCTGTTCCTCCTCTTTCTTTTCTCTTTTACCTTACAGAAACAATATTGTATTTTAATTTTTTGTATAAAATTACAACACATCACTTTCAGATGTACCAAAGGATCCTGGACGTAGACACCAAAATGCACAATGTGTAATAGCATATACACACCATTAATCCACATATCAATGCATCATGATTGGCCCACCAAACCATGTCGTGTGATTGGTGTTTTTATAAGTATTAATCACTCCATGTGTTGACCAGAGAAATTTGGCACACGGTTTTTAGATCACCCATAGTTTGGCCCACCAAACCTGTCTTGTAGTACCATTGGGTTACGGTTGGTCTATTTTCCGCATACACAGCTTTCCGAGCAAGAGATCGTGTATCGCGGATACTACATGGCGTGTTTCCCACTAGACAATCCATGTACTCTGAAGATTTCAGACGCACATTGACTCGACATATCTCTAGGTGTGTACTTCAGATGGATGACGAATGATAGTACACACCATGTAGTAGGAACTACACACCATGTACACATTGAAATTACATAGTTTTATTAATATTTATTATTAAATTATACAAACACTTGAGATGTGCACCATGGTGTGGGTGTAACGTTGGGGAACAAAAAGTGATAGATGTTTTTTCTATATATGATTAATTTAAAATCTATGTAGGGTTCATTTCTACTCATTGGGTGGTTAGGAATAGGAATTCATTGGGTTACCTACATGTTACAAGTTTTGTTAAAAGATAATTTTAAATGAATTTATTTGATTAAAACTAAGATGGATGAGAATCTTAACGAAACTCATTAAACAGTTTTAGATAAAAGGAATTGTTAATTAAATATAATAATTAATTGATTCTAGCGTGATTTATCATAAAAGAGGATGAATAAGGAATTGAATTCTAGTTTTATTTATGCATAAATAATATTGCATGTATGGATGATCAGGATCTAGAACATGACCTTTTTATGTATATGGTATCATTTAATTTGTTTATTTAAATTAAATTTGTGGGTCTGTGAGCCTTCTCCTCATTAATATGTAGGCTCTGCATGCACAAGGATTCTTTTATGAAAAGACAAATTTTACCCCTCAACTTCGTGTGGGACAAAAACATATGTAATGAATATATCACCTAATCTAGTGGAGGTGCTTCAAGTTAGAAGACAAGGTGAAACCAACCCAAGGAGATACAGATGTGGATTGGAGGAAAGCTGTAAACACAAAAAAAAGGTTGAAGATGTTTTCTCCGATGGGAATTGGGTTAGTTTATCATATGCTAGACATACATACCAATAGAAAAAGCTCTTGATCATGCCATTCATTTTATTTTAGACAGTTTCATGGTTTTTTTTGGGTGTATTGTCACGATCACACAATTAATGAATTCAAATAGCATGAAAGATCAAACAAAGATATGACCGGATTATGTGTAAGTATTATCTTAGACAGGGTAAATCACTAAAGAGCATGCCACTTAATATTGAAAATCATGTAAAGAAGTTATTAAAATGGAAATATATATATAAGGATAAAATCACTCTAGGAAATATTAAGCCAGTAGAGACTTCAATAATATTTGTTAAAATCGAAACATAGTTCAATGTGTTGGACCAACCCTAGTTGGGTGAATTTAATTTTTGGGGAATTATAAATCAAGGTTTTGGGTTGACATGACTTGCTTCACATCAAGGGTTTATTAACAATGTAGGACTTGGTGAACCACAATTCAGTGGTTGTGGAATCCATAATAAAAGGATTTTAGGATTGGGGAGTCCATTCAGTGGATCAAGGAACTGCGAGTTCATTCGGTTTCAATTTTGAATGAATACCTAAAACCCTTCAAGATTCTTGACCAACCCTAGTTGGTGTATTGAAAAGGGGAATATGGATCCTTGGCTCTAGAATATTCAGGAAAAAGAATATTCTGAATTCAATTGTGAGTGATTTTCTATTTTTGATAAAATAGTGGGAGTCATATAAGTATTAATTAATTTATTTGTCTTGGTTTTATCATGATAATGTACCGAATTACTTCTCATATTAATTTTTTGAAACAGAATTAAAAATTTCATCAAACATGTCATAAAAATCTATACTATAGAAGGAAAAACTTCTCACCAGCACTAATTTCCATGAAAGGATGAGGCGTTTGCACATTATCCTTTTCCATGAGACAAAATTATATATACTAAAGGATCATGTTCCAGTTGCACCTGGAAATGTGGATAGTGATGAGGAATTATCACTCTATATGAAATATTTGAATGATTCCACAAATGTCCAATGTTTTATGATATCGTTCATGTCTAATGATATCTTGAAGAAACATGAAAACATGGACGTGTATATCATGATGTCTCAACTTAAGGATAACTATCGTGTGAAGGCGAGAACTGAGATATATGAGATCACCAATGATTTGTTCCAAACATTTCTTGGAGATACATCACCAGTTGGGCCTCATGTAGTCAATAAAATTGGATACATTTAATTCCTTGATATCTAATGGATTATGTTTCTGGACGAGTTGCGTAAGAATCTCATCCTATCATCACTGCCCAAGACATTCTCTACATCTATTTTATACTACATAATGATAAAAAATGAGAATAGTATATCCTAACATCTGACCATGATTTGGTATGTAGATAAGGACATGGGTCATGAGAAACCTAAAATCATTACGGTGAATCAGAAGTGGACGAAAAAGGAAAATGGTACAAGGAGTTATAAACAGTTTGAAGCCCTTGAGCATCGTCCCACAAAGAAGGGGAAGATCCAAAGGCAGGGAAATGAATTAGAGGTAGTTTGTTGTTCACGTGGAAAGACATTACACTAGAATATAAACATCACCTAGATGTGATTGGACACTAAATGTGTGTTTTTGATGAAGTTTAATCAATCTATTTCTACACATTGGGTATTAGATATAGCTTTTGGCCACACATATGTTGTCAAACTCAAGAACAAAGTAGATTTGGAAAGATTTCTAAAGGAGAGAGAGATATGATCGAGCTTCCAATGAAACGAAGATGGTTTTTTAAGCCATTGGTAATTATCATATCTCATTTCTAATTGGAATGCTTTTGGTTTTACATAACTGTTAATATGTTCCATGTTTTACCAAGAACATAATTTATGTATCAGGATTGGATATGGATTGATTTATTTTCATGATTGGAAATAATGGTTTTTTATATTATAATAATAGCATATGTCATGGTATGAAACATTTAAATAATGGTTTGTATGTATTAAATTACAAAAACCAAGTGTTGGATATCAGTAATGAAACAAACTCTCATGAATCATACAATACATAGTTGCGACATTATCATCATAATCATCTAAACCAGAACTGCTTGACAATGACCTCTCAATATTGTTCTTTAGACTCTACTATGCTAAAACCACTTGATATATGTCACTCTTATTTACAAGGGTAAATGAACAAGACACCTTTCGGTTGATAGGGTGAAAGGTCCACAGAGCTTCTAGGATTGGTATACACAGATGTATGTGGACCTTTTACAGTATATGATAGTTGTGGAAATTATTAATTCATTAATTTTATTGATGATTTGAGTAGATATTGGTATATCTAATTAATGAGGTATAAGTCATATTCCTTAGAGAAATTTCTAGATTTCGAGAATGATGTAAAGAATCATCTTAGTAAGAAGATAACGAAGCTTCGATCAGATCTAGGTAGAGAATATCTGAACCAAGTGTTCATCAACATTTTACAAGAGTATGGGATGTTATATCAACTCAAATCACAATATACGCCATAGTGGAATGGTGTTAGTGAAAGGAAGAACTGCACCTTATTGAAAATAGTGAGTTAGATGATGAGTCATATAGATCTTCCATTTTCCTTTTTAGGATATTCATTACAAACTACAACATACACAGTAAATGGAGTACCAACTATAACGGAATATGGAATTCCCTATGAGTTATGGAATGGAAGGAAACTCATTTTGTGGCACAAAAATGTATGGGGATGCAAGGAATTTGTTATGGTATTCTCAGGATACATACTATTACCCCAGGGCACGAGGTGTATCATTATAAGATATCCTGTGGAAATGAATAGATATTACTTATATAAACTACCAGAAAAGAATGTGACTGTCACCAGACACGATTTCATTCACGAGAGGAATCACATCCACAGAAAGTATAGTGGTAGTAAAATTGACTTCAATGATGTTGATGCTCAAGATACACGTGATTTGGTATAGGAAAAACCTACATAGGTCCTCGTGGAAGAGGTTCCATAAATACAAGTACTGCGTATAAGATCAAGAGATGTAAGAATACCAGATAGGATTGGTTTCCTAGTCACTGAGGATGGTAAATCATTGTTTTTGGACAATGATGAACCTCTCTTCTATAAGGAAGTAGTAGAGATATCATAAAAAAAATGGCTATAATTTATGAGTTTTGAGATGGATTCCATGTATATGAACCATGTATTGGTTATAGAAGATGAGCTAGATGATGTAAAGCATGTTGGATGAAAATGGGTAGTCAAGATTAATCTGGATATGGAAGGTCAAGTTAGAACATATAAAGAAAGGATTGTGGCTAAAGGATTCATTCAACGTTAAGGAATTTACTACAATGAATCCTTCTCACAAGTTTTCTTGTTTAAATCCATAAAAATCATACTTTCCATAACAGCATACCAGGAGTATGAGATTTGGAAGATGCATGTCAAAATATATTTCATTAATGGAACCTAAAATAAGATGTCTATATGACACAACAAGAAGGGTTAATGAGACCAGGTGGAGCCAAGTGCATTCTCAAGTTGCAGAAATCCATTTATGGATTAAATTAGGAATCCAGGTCTGAGAACATTTAATTTGATGAAGTAATAAATGAATTTGGATTCATTATGAATGAATGTGATCCATGTGTTTATTATAGGTTTAGTATAAATGTGTTCATTTTCCTAGTAGTATATGTTGATTACACATTACTTATTGGAAACAACATACCAGTACTATAGTTAGTTAAGGAATGGTTGACCAATTGTTTCTCTATGAAAAACATAGTTGAAGAAGCTTACATTATGGGGACCAAGATCATTCGTGATAAATCCAAGAGGCTTCATAGAATTTCAGGATACATACATTGACCAGATACTAAATAGTTTTATTATATAACAATTCGAGAGGGTATTTGTTCCAGTATCAAATGGACTGCATATTTCTAAGAGAATGTCATCCCAATTACAAGAGGAGAAACGTAGGATGAGTAGGATCAAATACTCTATGGGTATAGGATTCATCATGTATGACATTTAATGTACCAGGAATGATGTTTCCTATACACTAATCATGGTAGCCAGATATCCATCATATCTCGAAGAACATCATTGGACTGTTATTTTGAATATCCTTAAAAATCTCTGAAGAACATGGGATATGTTCCTGGTCTATGGAGGGGATTTAGAGCATTTCCTCCAAGTGTATGCTGATGATGGTTTTTAGATAGATCGGTATGATAGGAAGTTACAATCAGGATATGTTTTCTATCTCATCGGAGGAGGTATGAGATGGAAGTGTTCAAAGATGCCAGTTGTCAATGATTCTACAGCAGATTCTGAATATATAGCCACTTTTGATATAGCTAAGGAAGATGGATAGAATCATAACATTTTCAAGGATCTTGAGTGCCTAAAATTAAAGATCATATCACATTTTATTGTGATAATACTGCTACGGTGGATATTTCAAAAGATACAAGATCACATCAATGGAAAAAGCACATTCTCTATAAGTATCACATATTGACGGATTTCTATCAAAGTGTGGAAGTAGCAGTGAGCTTAGTGTCCATGGAAGAGAACATGTTGGACCACATGAATAATGTCACATCTCAACAGAATAATGAATATAACGTGATATATAGCTCATTAAATATTATGATCATTTGTCTCAAGTCCATGTGGGAATCTGTTTGAGTTAGTGGCATCGAACACACTACATTATAATTTATGATAAACTATTATTCAATGATTTTAATATTAACAATTACCTTATCACATATTTACTGTTCTTTTATGTTAAAATACATGTGATAATGTCCTAAGGATATATGTTTCACTAAAGGGTCATAGAGGATCTCTACTATGATGAGAACACGGGAATGTAATAACTCTATTAATGAATATACGTTCTATAGTTGGATGATGTTATTTGAGGGACAAAAAAAATGTAGGACATATGGGTTGAGGACTTTGAAAACATTGAGTCACCTTCTCATGGTGTGCACCCTTGTTAATATCAACGAGGATATTATGAGAACAAGACCTACTAGTAGAAAATACGCTTTTAATATTGTCATTAGATGTTCCTATCTGCAGATGTGTGTATTGGTCCATAAACTTTTAGTTTATCATTAATTGGTATTATATTTTTCACACATACATGTATTGCTGGGAACTGTGATGAAAACCAATTTTCAATGAGGTAGGATATGTGGGGTGAGTCACGAGTATTACTGTATTAAGAGATAATGTGAGAAAGGATTTTTCTCTTCAGTTCCATAACGGATGATGATATCTCAGGTGCTTTGATGGAATTTATATATCCTAAATAAATCCATACCCATGTTGTGGAATATTAATGTTAAATTCTGGTAAATCATAGAAAGAGTAATTGAGCACATAAGTTGATTGAACTAGCACGTAACCAGCTTGATTGGATAAATCATGAAAAAGGTATTACATTACATGGTAAGTGTTTGTAGGAGTTGACAAATCAATTTGGCGTTAACTTCTTTCTCTATTGGTGCCTTGGCATGTTTCTAGATGCTTACCTTTGAATGTAGGCAGGCTCCACCTAATGAAATTGAGAAATAGGCCTAGAGGGTCAGACACTATGTGTATCCATGTATCCCAGTTAAATATTCATTTAAAAAGACGAATATAAAGATTATTTCAGATTGAGGTTTAATAATTATTCAATTTGTCCTGATCACATTTATTTTGACACTAGTAATTTGAGAGAATATATTGTGGGAAATGAAATATATTTATTAGAGAATAATGCAGTGAAATTTATTTAAGAAATATATATTCCTTATTCAATGTCTAATAATGGTGGATGAAATACAAAAAATGGAAAAACAAAAATACACACTGTGTATATTAATATACACACTACGTAGTTTTCATAAAAATTTGTGAGAAATAATATTATGTTATTAATTAAATAATATTAGTTTCAATTCACTTGTAATATGTAATGTAATAATAATACTCAAATGTTATTATCAAACATGAGGTTTTACTAAAAAATAAATTAAATAAATAAATACATATGGGTAATTATTTTATTTCATTATTCGATGTATTATAAATCTAAATTACATTATTCTCAATAAGAAGAGACATTCATTGTGGTTGTGAGAATTGGATCTGGAGAAATTCCTCAAGCCAAATGTGAATTCCATTCCTCCATAAATGCTATCAAGCTACGAGAGAGATCCTCCTCCACTAGATATATGAGTGTTCTATGGGAGAGGCTCTCAAGGCGATTGAAGGTGGACATAGCAAGAAAAGGATATTATATGATTGATCCAAGAGATTCCTTTGGAGAAGTCTATAGATACGTGGTACATGTGTCGATCACCACTAGAGGAAGCCTACACATGGTTTCTATGATGCAATGAAAGATCACATTTGATTGTAAAGGGAAACATCCATAGAGATAGAATTCTGTCAAGGTAAATCTTGACTATTAATTAATTTAATTATAACCAATATTTGATGATCCTATATATGGTTCTAGTACATCCCTCATTCCTTTTTTGTTCTTTGTTCTATTTTCATGATATGGTGTTTTATCATCGTAATGGATCTTGGATTGATCATTGTTCAAAGTAAAATTAATGTTGGGTACACCCATCCACGCAAATCAGTTGTTCCAAGAACCTACATACCCAATGTGGTTTCTTTGTATGGGGTAGTCATATCTGGCCACTAATCACGAATTTCACCCTAAGGTGTCCCCGAATGGTGGATATTGATGATGTGAATGTTATGAAAATTTAAAATCATGAATCACACATGATCCATTAATATTGTCAGAAATAATGGATATCATGTAATATGTCTCACTACAAATGGAAGTGGGACATGAGTACTAGGTCAACCCTTTGGTTGTTTGATATAGAGATCGGTCCATTGGAAGGCGTCCATGTATCTGAGTTACAGAAGGGGTCAAAGTCATCATAAGTTAGTTTCCTTTTCAACCTGCTAGTGCAAGAAGAATAATTCTATGTCGATGGGGGAGATTCTGTCCCAATGGTTGGAATGCCAAAGAGTTCGGCGACTTACTCCGAGGTGTATTCCCATTTGATCTTGGAACCTAGGAAGTCATCTTATTTATCTTGGTTATTGCTGGAATCAAATTTCCCATCGTTCATTTCATGTTATGCCCAAATTTATCCATTTTACAACATTGGATTGTCTCTGATTGTCTTCATGACATATCCTAACATTCTTCCTGGCATGTTTGACTATATAAGGACATGTCATGATTTCCAAGATTAAATTTCCAAATAAAATCTTATGATCCATTTTACTTTTTGAAGGACATTTCATAATCTAAATGGAACATATGAAGACAATCACATGATCAAGGATGACATATCGAAAGTGTGTCTCACAATATAGATGAAATTTCAAGAGGGAAATGTTGGAACGAGGATTAAATTTCTATAAGATGACACATGATCAAGTAAAATTGTCAAGAGGACACCACATGATAATTTTTTTCATGAATGGATGGCAGTGCAAGACCTCGAAATATTTTTTGTAGGATATCACATGATCTAGATTGATATGTCTAGATGGTGTCAAATGACCTAGGTGACATGTATGGAGGACATCAATTGACCATGGATGATATGTCTAAAGGGTGTCACATTACCTTGATAATTTTTTATGGTGATATCACATGATCAAGGATTACATTTATCAATGACATCCTGAGACCTTGAAAACATGTCTTGGTGATATTGTAAGACTAATTAGACTTGTCTTGGTGCCACATCATAGTATCAGAAACATTCTTATAGGTAATCTCTTGATTTTGATATAAATCTGAGATGACCTCACATTACATGGGGGTCATGGTCGGAGTGAATCATGTGGATTAAAAAAACATTTCCAATGGTCATCGCAAGATCTAAATTGATTATTAATGGCATCATCGCCTGATTTTGGATACATGTCCTAGTGTTAGTGAATTATATCTATTAGTCCTGTGAACACATGAGGTTCGTCATACCCATCATCGAATATGACTCCTTTATTATCATTATTTATTATAGACATTATTTATTATGTGCATCTAGTTTCATCTCGTTTATTATAATTTTTTATTTTTTTGTGACTCGGTCGACATGTAGTACCTCCTTTGTAAAATCTAGTTGACATTAAATATTTCTTTCTCTTGATATATAGAATGATCATGTGAAGTTCCTATTAATACCTCATTATCACTTAGTTCATTCCCTAGATACTAGCTGGTGGAAAACCATTTTGATCATGTAAATAATTTATCTAATAAGCCTTCTCCCGCACTTCTAGGTATAAATTTCCCATCATCCATAACTGACTCTTTGAATTTTTCATTAAGTGGGAGGGACTTATACTCTTCTTCATCCCATTAACACAATAACATGTCTTTAACATACCCCATGGATATGATCTAGATTATTTGAAGGTAGTTTGGAACCATTCACCTCACAATTTTCCAATGTGGGTTATCCATAACACTCATAATGATAGTGATCATGAGAATTTTCCATCATTTCCAATTTTATTGGTCCACAAATTATCATATAGATTTCTATAAAAAATATTATATGTCAAGGGGAATTCATAAGTTATATCAACTATTTCAAGGGGTCTTCGTGAGATTAGGGTGCCTATGTGAAGTTCTTCATGTGATCAAAGGAGATTTGTCTTGAGTCATTCAAGAAACTATGGTGGCTTGTCGAGGGATTGTATTCATGATCATGCAAATTTTATAATGGTACTCAAGTGATCATGTTTTCATTTTTATGGGGGATCCATCTGATCAATGGTGATTGCTTGGGACATATGATATTTTTTGTGTGAAGGCTAGTGTATCCTAACTTCTCAAGAATCTTTTGTATTTCCCCCTTTTGTTTCTAAATTTATTCTTCAAGGATAGGATATATAACAATTTTTGTGTGAGTGTTTTCAATGATATTTATTATCCTTTTTTGTGATGAATTATTTGATAAATTATGGATCTCATGGCGATGTGTTATAATATACATTGAAAAACCATCATCCAGTCTCTGGATTTGGATTGGCAGCTCATAAAAACTTCTGGAACTCACAACATTGTGTGAGAATAATCTCCTATATTCACTCTTGTAATATGTTTCATGTAGCATGATCAGTGATGGATATTGCGAGGTAATGTGATAATTATCATGGATTGCAACTCTTCTTTTCTATTGATCTTAAGGGGAATTGTAATTTCATTGATCGATATTGTGACAACATATATGCATTTTCAGTGACATTCTTTTCTATTTACACTTACTTATGTATCATGTTCCCAATTTATGATCATTCAATTAAAGGAGGACAATGTTAGGGACAATCGTTATACATGGATTTGATTCTATTCATTATCATAATTGTACCATGACATAGAGAGACTGAGGGTTTTTTCTTGTAAAGGAATCATGTAAAAGGGTTCATGGCTATAGTTGCAAGAATCATCATCAATGTCACATTACTGAAGCCAAATATTAGTGTTACACGGTTGAAATATTTCAGTAAGGCATCACATGATGACTAAAAACTCATTTGATTGATTAAGGGATGTAAAGAAATAGTCTTGTAATGACATCACTCATCATTCCCAAAACACATGTAAATGGAATATTTATTTTCTATCCCAGGGATATATCATGTGAAACATGGATCTTCTCATGGAAACATGAATATTTCATGTGTGTGGTGATCTCTTAAATCGAATTTTTATGATGTAGTGATACTTTATTTTTATAAAATAATGAATTTCCTAGTGAATTAAATAAATTATTTAGGGCTTTATCAACAAAAGTAATTGATTTGAAGTTCATGATTCCCCTTGTAACATGTTATACAAGAATTCAGTCTTCATATATGTGAAGGTAGTGATGTCCTATGAACAGGTTTCAATTTTTTTTATTATGGTTCTTATATGTGATATATAATTAATATTAATGCATCATCTATTAGCCCTTATGGTATCACATTCCTTCACATGATGGGTTATGAAGCACCACAGCCTTTCCCATGATGGACTACAAGGTTCCTCATCTCTTTAAATGAGTGAAAACTTGAAAATTCACATAACCTTATTATTATAATCCTGTAGGGGTCATGGGATGAAATTTTTGAATAAAAACTAGATAAATACCTCTAAAATAAAATCCCATTAACATGATATCTATCATGACCTCTCATCACCACATTTAATATATTAGGCAGTTCCTTATATTCATTTTGTGAGTGTAATATTACTGTATCATGTGAGAATCTCAATATAATCCCTATATGGGTTCGTGATAATCTTGATTAAATATAAATAGAGAGCTCCATTTTCTTAAATAGATGTATTCTTACTATATCACTCTTTCATTATTATTTATTTTCAACTTATCAAACTAACAATGCACCGGTGAGAATAGCGGTATGTATGGTAAATAAATTCAACCATCAATCACACTGACTTACAAATTATCTTATCCAAGAATTACATTGGGTCATCATATTTAATTAAATAACCTAAACTCTCATAATTTATCATGTTTTACCATGTAACCTCATGGGGACTTCACTTCATCATGAAATCCACCCATAGAACTTTACATGTTCACTAAAGAGTTCCTTAATGAATATTTTTTTTAAAACTCCATATATTCATAGTGGTGACCTTGTGTATCTTCATTAATGCAAGATATATTTATTGATCCAACTACACATTTCATTAATTGGTTCAACTGTAGGTTCTCATTAACTTGGATATTTTACCAAATACTTGTTCAAATTCTTATCTATGTGGGAATGGTTTTTCTCTACATAAGGATGATGAAAACACATTCATGAATATAACATGAAATATGATAATTTTTTGATACATGTTTCATAATATAATAATATATAAAATCTATCATTGCAGAATCATGTTTATACATGGAGGATTCACATAATACCAAAAGATGTAAATTATCACACTAACATGATTGAAATTGTGGGCTCCATGTAGGCTATTTTTATGTATCC
The DNA here is from genome assembly GCA_963277665.1 of Viscum album. Lineage (NCBI taxonomy): Eukaryota > Viridiplantae > Streptophyta > Magnoliopsida > Santalales > Viscaceae > Viscum > Viscum album. The sequence goes on from OY728164.1 coordinate 1,802,959,354, forward strand.
TAGTACCCGATAAGTTATTCACACTAACCATGGAGTTTAAGTTAGATTATTCTCATGGACTGTTGTTCTATAAGTTGATGAAAGTGATGTATAAGTGGATCCTAGAAGAAGAGGGATCACAAAGTTCCCTTAATCTTCATAATGGATAAAGTGGCATGCATGTGATATTCAAATCCTTGTAGACACCGTAAAAGGATGTACATGGAGTAACATTATCTTTGGAAGTACGTGAGATGGATGGAAGTAAATATTAAAAAATCATTGATCATCCATTAATTTATTTGATTTTATAACCTCACACAATCTTCTTCTTAATTATTTTTCTTCCCTGTATACTTTTATTTTAGGCAGTTACTATACAAGATGGTGTGTGCTTCCACTACTTTATGTGCTACATACTATTATAAAATCATGATCCCTAAGATGATCATCATGGACAACATGGGTCACACTCGGAACCCACTGCGAACCATCCATATATCATCTAATGTCGTAATATCTTAATAGAGGATTTTCTAGATACTAGAGTAGACATGAAATTTCATGATCACATCATAGTGGGCTCTGACGGATTCACATTATCATTCATTTTAGGCAATAGAGATACCCTGTATACATGACTCAAAATGATTCAAAAAATAGATTCATATGAAGTCATGGTTATACTATATAATAATACCAATACATGAAAAATTTCTTCCATCTATTATTACAGCATAGTGCTCTTTGGTTTCCTAACTTGATCATTCGAGATGGTTTTTATGGAGGATGTTGAGTGAAAAATCTGTATTCAGGTGTCATAGGATTGAACAATTTTTGTTGAAATGTATGGTAGATGAGAGGATTTTGAATATGATATGGGGGAATTATTAGGTTGACGTGGTTGATATAATTTTGTCCCTATGATTATGTATGTTACTTTTGGGAAGAACACTATGAGTTTCATAATCAGTCCCACATCAGTTTCTTAATATTATATAGAATGATTAAAACATATCGCAGATCCATCTATCATTTGAAGAGAGTTCCAGCGCCCGCTCATAGAAATCATCGGAACTGACCCGTGCGAACCCACTCTCCCATTTCACTATCTCTCTATGTTGTAGCGCTATTCTTCTCATGTGTGGGTTTGGGGAAATAACATATACTGCCTATACTAGCAAGTCATGTTTTTCCATGGACTTGGTCAAGGAACCCCCGCCCCCTCCCAATGTGCTTAGAATGAGCTTGATTTCTAATTTTTTATCTAATATCAATATAATAATTAGATCCAAAAGAAAAATCCTTGAAAAATATGAATATTATTTTCACAAGATTCAAAATATTATAATTCATGGAGGAAACGTTCCTACATCAAAACTAAGGGTTCCCATAAAATTCCCCTCTTCCAATAAATATATTCATTTTCAACAAAAAAGAATCCCATTATAATGTATGTGAAGATCAAATTGTTTTGTTCATTAACATATGATAGGTCTTTAAGAACTATAAATGGTATATTCACGAATCTAAGTGTCTGATTTATTGGAAGAGATATCATTTGGATTGAATTGATGGGTGATTTATTAATTGCATTGCGGTTTCCCACATGAATTAAACAGATTGATGCATGGCTACCCAAGATTGTATAGTTGGAACACATTCCAAGATAGAAAAGGAAATGGTATGAAAAGTGATATATGGATAGATCCAACAGAAGATTCATGTTCTTTGTTACACATCCCATGGAAAAGGGAATCTATGTCATATGTAGTTCTTAGATAAAGAACTCCTATATAGATCGTGCTCATGCATATGGAATATAGGTTCATAGATGAAGAAATATATGGTGAGTATCTGTACATAGATCTGGATCATACATAAGAATGCGAATGTAATCATTTTATGATGAAATCCATGGAGAGGAACAACAATACAAAGATTCCTCCTTTTGATGAAAATAAATAAACAAGTATTTTGAACCATATATGTCACTTCCATGTTCCCTTCTTTAAATATGTGCATTGAATTTCATTGATCTAATGTCTTGTGATTAATTCATGATAACCATACTTTTTGCAATATCATGTAAGACAAAACTTGTGGATTTGGACATTAAAATTATAATAGGTTTTTCTTGAGAAAATCAAATTAATTCATACTACCATGATATTCCTCAATGATGTACCTACTCAAGTTTCCTTGAGATTACCTAATTCAAACAGATAATTTGGTTAAAATATATGACATGGATGTAGAATGGCCTATATTGTTATAATTTTAGTGGGCTTAGATAGCATATATTGATTTTTTTCATATGATATATGGTAGTGCCCATATGATTTATAACTTTTTATTCACGTTTCCCTTAATTTTTAAGGATATTTTTATCGGGTAAGGATTGGAAGGAATATAATTAGATTTCTCATAGGCCACCACTTTATGGGTTTTTAAGCTATGAGATTTTTTTATTCTCATTGGTCATAAAAAATAGACCATTTCATCATCATATATTAGGTTAATCTAAATGTCACCTTGCATTGTTGTATTTCATGCTATTTTATCTTGAACCTTCCCTTGTTGGTATTATAATAATTAAAATATAATGTTCTCAATGATTTCTTATATCATATGATAAGGACATATTTAGTGTAGTTTAACGTCAAGTAGTAAGGACATCTTCCATGTAGTTCAATATCACATGGTAATTATGTAAATATGCTATGGAGTTTAAATTTTTCTTAATACGACATCAAATACTATGTAGTTTATGTTCCTTATAGAAGGACATCAAATACCACATTATGTAAAGTCATTCATTCAGGAAATCAAATAAAATGTAGTTTAAAGTCCATCTTCGAGGGAATTATGTACAATATAGTTTTTAGTTATTATTCCAATATTTAGTCATGAATATTGAATATGGGGTAGTCATTCCATGTATGAAACCAAAAACCTAGAATTTCTACGTTCTAGCAATGACTCATAACTCCTTGATAATATAGGTTCTTCCACGATGTTACCCATGCTCACAAGGATCACAGTTCATTTCCGGCAAGAATATATTACTCTGGTTGGTAGGTTAAAGCTCTCATGCATCTATAGAATGGTGAATCATAGGTTTCCCCACTATTTTTTGTGGGAAATAAATAATTATCAATGATTCAATCTTATGGTATATGAAGTTTCATAGGGATAGAAATATTTCCAAGGTGGGTTCTAGAACCCGGGCAGGTCAACTATTAGTTTGGAACCTCATTCCTTATGCCCTATGGTGTCGACTCACATGATAAAGGTGATCAAAAGATTTTGGAATGATTTTTTACATTCCTTCATTGATAAAGGGTATTAAACATGGTGATTTAATATTTTGGATGTCTAATCTGCTCAAATAAGTAGGTAATGGGAGTTGTAAATAGTTTTCCAAAGTTCTTAGGTCATGAGGGTGATATGGGACAATTATGCAGTGATGTCCCAAAACAACCTATGGTTTTTTGTTCCCCCACAGTTATGTATGGACACACAAGAATTTGAAATACCCTTTTTCAAGGTTGTAATACATTTTTTCAATGGTCAAATACTAATATACAAGATCCATAGGCATACATACATAGTAAAAAAAATGGTCTCTTGAAGAAGGGTATCCTTTTACAATGGCCATGGAATGTTTTTAGTGACTCATGGTACCCAAAATGAAAGATTTATTTATGGATAATGTAATATTATTGAAGGGTTCTAGCACCCAATATGTTGTTTTCCACATAGTGATCATGATTTCACAAGGATGGAATGAGCAAAATCATTACTCTAACTATTTTAATGACCAGGGGATCTATTGACTGTTGATTCACTTTTACTAAGGAAAAATATGGGCCCTTTTAGTTTTATTCCATATTAATTTACACACTAATTATTTTTTATAAACCCTAAAGATTGAGAGTTTAGAGTGAAGATAATTTAATTTTTATGCCATCCTTTGTGGGTTTTCAACCTGGCATGTTTTATGTATCTTTTAATAGCTGTTTATGGTATTGAAATTTAGACCACCAAAGGAAAACATTTAATCTCGTACAACATTGAACATAGTGAATGTAGTTTAAGGTTATGATTAACCTAGACCTAGTGAGGGGGGAATGTTTCAAAATAGACTAATTAGGATAACCCATCATTATAGTACTCTAACATCCTTCTTAGTGGGAGATGAAAATGTTATAAATCAGGGTTTGAGTTTCTCAGATAATGATTAATGATATGGAACAATCATACCCTAGATGGACCAAAAAATTGTAAGGTGGGGACTTCATACATGGTGATGTTAGGGATCACAAGAATTAGAGAACCATTTCTGAAATGTAATGACACATTTGGTTAGTTTTCAGGAGATCATATGTCGAAGCCATAGAAATGCTTGCATATTCCAAAAAAAATGATCTCTTCAAACTGAATATTCTTTTCTATAGGGCATTGAAGGACTATAGTAACTCATGTTTCTCAATAATTGATGTGTTATTTTGGGATGTGGTGATGAAAGGATGACAAAATCACCCCATACCCTGGTTGACCAAAGTAAAGATCTTATTAGTCTTTTGTAATGAATTGTGGTGGGTTATATATAGCCCAATTTAATATCATGTGGAGTAGATGTATTGTTTGTATAGTTTTTATGTCAGATGACTACGATGTTTTATTTTAGTCTATCATCATGAAATAAGGATGTTCAATCCATATATCCTTACTATATGAAATTATGGATTAATTATTAACTTTTATATATTGTGGATGAACAACAATTTTTTATTAGGTCATCTCTATGTATCCATTGATGATCAGAATGAAGCCATACCTAGTTATTGTACATAAGTTCCATGCATAGGTCTGACTCATACAAAGGGAAGGGTTTTCTTTTCATAGATGGACCCAATATTTGATATTTGAGCATCAATATATATCTTAATATTTTTGGAATTGAATCACATGTAATTTTTTAATGGGATACACTTTATGTAGGTCTGACACATAAGAAGACGCGGAATTTCTTTCAATGGTCTTTGTAGATGGACCCATGATTACAGATCTAGGTGTTTGTACATATATTGTGATGAAAAGAACCAATACACAAAATTATGGATTGCGAAATTCTTTGTGTAGGTTTAAACCATATATAATGTGGGTGAATTTTTCCCATTTGTTATTATAATTAGGCCTAGGATTGGATATCTAATTGTCACTACCTATCTTTTCATGATTAGAATCAATAGACATTTAATTATTTAGAAACCATATAGTTTAACATCATGTAGATAGGACATATGATCCCCAACATAAAATTGGGAATATTGAGACTTGTCTTAAGAGTGATGTTATGGATTTCACTATGTGTCATATAATGATGGAAATCAATCCACATGTAGTTCTTGAAAGAGAAACACTCTATATAGGTCTAACCCATACATAGAGGGGGGAATTTATCTCATTGATTATTTTATTTTGGCCTAGTATTAGGGATTTGGGTGTCATTGCGTATCTTGTGGTCATATGAATCATGCCACATGTAATTTTTGAATAGAGGTGTGTTTTGAATCCAAAAATGAGTGTAGTGGTCCTCTCATGAATTGTCTATTATAAAGACCAATTATAGTTCATGCCAAAGACATCAACCATCCAGTTCAATGTCCTGATGTGGGGAATCATGGTGCAACCATTATGGTATTACATCACACACCGTAATTACCCTATCATGAGTTGATATGTCTAAATCAATTTGGAAATCCATTACAGAAATTCTTATGTCCATGTAATACATCATAACTGTGAGAAACAAGGAATGGTAATGGTTTTTTTCATGACATATAGGATGCTAATTAAAGGATAGGGTAATGTTATATCATATGGTGGTTGGGCAAAGATATATGATGTGTCTATTCCTATGTATTTCATTAAAATGAAAATCTATACATACATAGTTTTATAAAATTCGGTTTTCTATTGTCTTGTGACGAGGACATCAACAATGAAGATTGACATCATTTGATAAGTAAAAAAGGTGAATCGACAAGAAAAGAGACGAATATTGAGAATGGGATAGTGAATGGAAGAGTGTGTGTCACTACATATCCTATTCTAGATGGAATCGATCCAAACATAGTTTTTGGAAACTATACATTTTAGTGTCAAGCTGTGAGGACATCAATAATGTAGATTATACTATTATTGTATGGATGGGGGCCACTTATCAAAGAAATTAAGACATTATTTCATAAACTAGTGAATATTTATTGACTTTTTTATTAGTACTCTTTGTGGTAGGGTACACCCATAAAGAACAGGAGTGGTTATCCATCCAGGAACTCATTTTCGTATTCACCATATTCTATAGTATATTCGATAGGGGATTAATAAAGGCCTTTATTTTTTATTTTCTAATTCATATTAGTGATATGAATGATTGGTATCAATGATGTACTCCTATTACAATTTTTTCAACTTCATATAATTTAAGTCGGTGTTGTTGTATATCAGTATCATGTGAAGGAATCCAAATCTAATGATGATAATAGAAATCACAAACATAATGATATTTTTATTCCTACGTTTATTGTGTATCATTGCCTCAACCCATTTAAAAAAATATGTTGTTAGTAGTATATAATGAAACTCTGTGGTTGTGACTAGGGTGTATAGACCCACAACATTCAGTCCCCATATAGAAAATGACCAGGAATATTTACTTATAGGTTGCTTTTTGGGGGATTAAGAATTAAGTTTTCATGGATATGGAATGAATGAAGTTTCCTAGTGCATTATATATAGTCTAGTATCATGTTTTTTAAATAGTAAATAATCATCCAGGATTGGTGGGAGGGCCCATCCCCATACTGAGGGGTGTTGCAGGTCCCCCCAAGGACTTATTTAATGAGGGAAAGAAAATATCATTAAATTGTGAATATGAAGAGGATTCCATTGAAGGCTCATGGCAAGAGGAATTTTTTTCCCTTTAGACAATTTGACCAATTGTTCTCATGATCATAAAATAATTTTTCATATTTTATTATTTAGTGTTTTGATTTATGGTGTTATTTTATATTTTAAGGGAAATCAATGAAATTTTATCTATGTGTTGGAAAGGTCGACCCCCATACATGACTCACTATTAAAGATGATTCACCACTAGCATTGACTCAATGTGGATGAAAAATAACTGTTCAGATAAGAATATGGATATGTATGCAAGATACCCACAATCAGAGATGAATCACCACCAGAATAAAAATTTGGAAAAGTTTTGATAATACCAACCACCAAAAAAGAGCCACTTCCAAACCTGATTTACCCTTGAATACGAATTACCATTAGACTCTAACTATTACCATAAATGTTTGTAATGTGTTGACATGAGTCACCATTGAGGAAAGTCACTTATGAGATGATCAATCATTGAGCATGACCTACTATCTTCCAGACCCACCATTGGACTAACTCGCCACTAGCATAATTCACCACTAGAATTGTCTCACTTTTCAGAAGACTAACCCTTGCTATTTTTTATTACATTGAATTAAATAATTATATAAGATATATAATCGAATTTAATTTTGAGAACCATGTTAATTATTAATAATAAACTATGGAAGATATTCATCAAATGTTTTTTCAGTCAGTTGGTATGAGGAATAACATATCTAAATGACTCATTCATTCATGGTGGTGAAATATTATAATGAAAACTCCCTCATGAATAAGATGTGTGAAAAAATTGTATTGAATAAATATGATATCCCAAACAATAAATACTCTGAACATAGTGAAATGAAGTGTTCAATAAATGAAGGATATTTACCTATTATGACCTGTAGAAGTGTGATGTACATTGAATAGATAAACCCTTTCCTAACGACACACCACATAGAGAATATGAAACACTATTTTGATGAAATTTTTAGAAACACAACTCAAGATTGATCGCAAGATACATCCAATCAGACTCATGCTATAGAGAATATCTGTAGAGATACACAATCTTCTTCACAAACTTATTTACTCTTTATTTTTTTATTCATTATATTACAAGTAGTGTTTGATTATTCTATATTATAAACACAAAGACACCATATAAGTCTCAATATTAGGAAGATATTATATAACTTCTAAACTCAATTTACACTTGATTACCCATGTGTTATAGATGAGATCCTTGTGTGTCATGTTTTTATTCCTTTCCCACAGCGGTTGTGGAAGTGGTCCATTCATAGTATGGAAAAAATGATTTTATATTCAATACCTAATCTAGGTTTTGGATAAAATATAATTTCATACAATCTTCCTTGAATAATGTGATTTCCATTTGGTGAAGATTATATATTAGCTTGAGACTGAACCTCTTGTATTTATCCCGATGTATGTTTTGTGTTTTCATATCTATACACTTTAAATAATTTTTTTTAACACCGTAAATCAAAACCACTAAATTGATAGTTTATAGTTATATGTTATATATAACATCTTGTCAAAGTAAACTTTTTTTATTGTTACCATTTGTTTTAGTTATTTTAACTTAGACATAATCACATTTTCTGAAATCTCTAAAAAAGACCAGATCTTATATCGATCTTCTATATTAATTTATTATATTTTTTAATTATTTATTTCATTTTATTTCAACTATTTTAAAAAAAAAATCTTATTTTTTTATCGATTAATCCCATCGAGAGACAGAAACTCTGAACAACATTTGGTATTATCAGATTTCAAAATCATTTCTTCAGTGATTTTAATTGTGTTCAAATGATCTTAAATTTCTCTCAATTATAATTTTATTTTTTTAAAGGGATACTAGAAAGAGTGTTATTCTACATAAATTGATCATATATATAAACTATGTAACTATGTTAAATGGAAAAAATTAACATTAACATTGAAGTAATGGGTTTTGAAGTATTACATGTAATTGGGGATAAATATTTATTACTCACAACTACTCGAATGTACTTGTATGAGTATTGTAACCATTATAATTACAATAATTCCAATTCAATGAAATTTCTATTACTCCTATTTAAGATATAATGTGTTTAATAAGATAGATTCTAGAAAAACTTCTTATGACATATGGGATACAGTATTTGTTTCAAATTTTGGAGAAAATAATGTTAAATATATGATATTAAAAATTTATATGATTAGATATGATACATTTAAGATGATACCTAGTGGTATGATTTATGATATGTATCTCTAGTTAAAAGATAGAGTTTATTTAATGATCCCCCTAGGGAATCCATTTTCTATCAATTACCAAATGTGGTGACTGCTGAGATGTATTATAAAGATATGTAGAGGGACACCAGTTTTAATAAGAAAATCATGTGACCTCATTAATATAACTATCTAGGAACTTGTTGGGAAGCTCATGTTGTAGGTGGAAGAGTATAATGTTAATAGATAAGAAAACAATGAATCTAATAAGAAATATTTTACCCTCAAGACTACTATTGTAGAACCAAAATAGAAAGACAATGATCAAGGTGAATGCTCCAGTGATGTGGAATCACCAACTGATAATTATGAGAAAATTCCCCATTCTGCATGAAATTTTAAGATATTTTATATGAATAAGAAATTATTCATAAAACCAAACTATAATGTAATGTATTATAATATAGGATCTTGAAAAAGGACTAGAAAAGTGATGAAAATTCAAATGGAATTACCTATTATGAATGTAAGAGAAAATGACTGGTTAATGATGACTATCATAAGAATAAGTAAAAATGAAATTATGAGGACAATGATAGAAAGAATAATAATGAATTAAAATCCATATGGATTGCCTCTGATGATAGATCTAGTGAATCAAAATCAACTCATGAAGAAAATACTGATAGATAAAATATGTGATTCAAGAAATATATATCTAAGCTAACTATTATCTCTCATATAAATGATTTAGATCATTATGATGTTGAAAATTATGATGAAATTCCAAAATATTAAATATATGAATATTGAAATATGCATGAAGAAACATTTAATGAGCTCAAAGAAAAATCAAAAATTCTAAATAATCAATATGAGTTATCTACTAGTATTAGAACTGTTCTAACATTAGAAAAACTGAATAATGCTCAATGGTTTATTGAAATTACTAAATTGATATTATCAAAGGATAAATTAATGAAATAAATATATATTTATAAATTTAAGGGAAATTTAAAAAAAAAAAAAAAAAAAAAAATTGTTCCTAGATATATTACAGGTCTTGGTTACCACTTAAACAGCGAAGATTTCATAAGAGTGCATTTGTTTCTAAATTCACATATAGAAAACTAATTGTATGTTTTTATTCATGTACATAATAATTTTTTAATTTAAACAGGATTAAAATATTCTTATAAGAAATCCATTAAATAATTTGGGTTCTTAAGGCCCTAATTACTAGAATATCTGAATCTATGAATATTTATGTACTAATATAATTCCAAATATAAACCCTCTTGTGGAGAAAGTGATTGATGATATCGAGTTGTGATTTTTTTGTATTTGAATAGTGGATGTTCCAATAATATGATAGGATATTACATGAGCATCATGAACCATATACAGTTTTATGGCAGTTATATCAACTTTTGTGAAAATTCCAATAAAAAATTCATGGTCCTTGTCCAAATTGGTAACAGTAATTAAATTGACATTTTTAATATAACTTTTGTTGATGGTTTAAAATATAATCTTCTTATAATCTCACAATTATGTGATGATTTATTTCATGTAATGTTTGAAGAAAATGTTATAATGGTTCCATTTTAAGGAATTATTTATTATTAACATCGTTGATAAAGGAAAATTTGTTTTCTATTTATCAACATTCATTTATTTAATAAAATGATTCATTCTTAGGTGCTTTATTATAGAATCGTGGCTTTGTAAATGGATATTAGGCAATTATATAATTCAATCACATAGAAATATTACTATTAAATTATCATTCCAAGATATACCAAAAAATTAATTTCATAGTGACAACGTATGAAACCCCTATAATAAAGGAAAATAACACAAAAAATCGTTTCAATAAAATAGTTGAGTTTTAACTTCTCATCCTCTTAAGATGGATCACATGGAATTATTTTGATCGTCAAGAGTTTATAGTTTAAATTGGATGAAATATCTATATGTACATGTATATCAATTTTCTAGGTATACATTTCAATTATTTTTATCTCTCAAAAGTGTATATTTATAAAATTTTACCATGTATTCTAAATCTGTAGAAAACCAATGTGGACTTATAATTATGTCCTAACAGGTATCCTTGGCTCAGATTTTGAAAATAAAGATATTGAATCCATATTCTCACAAATGAATGTAAAAAAAATACATGCCTTTTAGGACCCCTCAGCATATTGGATTTAAATAATGAATAAACATATCACAAAATGAAATATCCAATAAAATTAATAAGGAATATAATTTAACTATCTACTTTATGGAGGAGGCAATAAACATAGAAATCTATATAATTAAAAGAGTTTTAATTAGACCTATTCTGTGTAAAATATTGTAAGTTATTTGGAATAGCATAAGGCCAATGCTAAATTATTTTATAGTTTTTTGGTTGAAAAGTCAATATTCTTAATAACGTGGCTAATATTGAAAAGTTTTGCACTAAATGAAATGAAGAAATTTTCCTTCGTTATTCATCTCTAGTAAATATTGTAGAGTTTTTAATGAAAGGACCAAGACTATGTTAAAACATTTCCATTTTAATTTTTAAGAGACATATCCATGTGAACCTAAAACCCATTTATATGTCCTTGATGATGATTTACCTAGTTTGGACATAAATTCTCAGCCTTCTAATTCTTCTATTATACATGTTAAAGAATTATCCCATTTTGAGGAACTTATAAAAGATGAACCAAAACCTGTAGAATATCTATAAGTGACCATAACATCATATTATAGAGCTATAAAGAATCTTAAATACCATAATATACATTAAATTTTTTACATACATAGATATAAGTACAAAACCTATATCATATTTGAGAAACCACGTACATCATCATATGTTTATATCACGAAATAAAATTAAGAACATCAAAGATGCAATTAATAATGAATTATGGGTAATGACTATGCGTGAAGAACCTAATCCATTTTAAGTAAAAGAATTTTGGAAACCCTTTGATAGTCACAATGACACCAATAACTACAGGAATTAAATGTTTTGTTTAGAAACAATGTTGATGAATATAGTACAATAGTTAACAACGCGGCTGAACTAGTTACACAAGGGTATATTCAATAAGAGGTTATACAATATGAATAAACTTTTCCCAAATATCCATACATGAAGACAATAGAATACTTTTATCCAATGAAGAACATTTATTTTTCAAATTATATAAAAAATATGTCAAATTTTCATTCTTTAATGAATATATAGTTGAGGATGTTTTTAACAAAAAAACCACTAGATTTAAAAATCCCCATTTTCCAAATATTTTTTTCTTACAAAAGATATTTTATATGGTTTAAAACAACTTTATAGAGCATGTTTTGTTAGGTTTATCACATTTCTTACATTAAAATGATATCACAAGGTTTATATAATCAAAACCTATTTATAAAAGTAATTTCAAATAATGTTTTATATGTTAAAATATATATATTTTTTATATTTTAGGACCTTTTAAACATTCATTATATATTTACTTGTCAAATGTTATTCAAAGTGAATTTTATTTTTTTTATTAAGTGAATTGAATTTCATTCATATGTTTTATTTGTTTCAAAATAAGGAAGAAATTATTCTATATAAAAATAACTATACTAATGATCTTTTAAAATATATAAATTTTAATATCACTATATTTAGTGAAACTCCATGGAGTTCCACCCGTAAATTAGATCTTGATGAAGCTATAAAATCACTGGATCATACTAGTTACTGAGATATGTTTGGAAGAATTCTCTACTATAATACTAGCTGGCATGAAATTATGCTTAGTTTTTGTTAAAATAAATTATAAATACCACATGTAAGCAACCAATTTATCATTGTTCAATCCTAGAGAAAATAAATTTTTCATAGTTGGATATTTAGATTCTAATTTTGAAGGTTTCATATTTCATGGTAAAATCACATCATGAACATGTCATATTTTGGGAAAGTGTCTAATATATTGGTATAGTATGAAAAATTTTCTTCTTCCACTATCTATTACTAAGGATGAATATATATATTTATGTATCTAGTGTGTTAAAATTTTATAGATGGACCAGAAATTTCTAGACAATGGATATCAATTCTGACATATATCTATAAACTATGATATTCAATGTCCTATAAACATTTCTAATAACCGTATATATCACTCATGAAGAAAACAAAATGGTATAAGACATCACTTTTTGAGTGATCATTGTGAAAAGGTTGATATTACTCATCAATACATTATTACTGAATATTAGTTTTCTGATATTTTCACTAAACAATTGAATTCTAGAATAATTAACTACAACAAATATGAATTGTACAAGATTAATTTTGTTTGAGTTGAATTTTCTAGGACACCCCTTGGATTTTACCCACTAATCGTGTTTACCAACCATTGGTGTTTACCTACCATTGATGTTTACCCAATATTGGTGTTTTACCCACAATTGGTGTTTTACCCAACATTTATATTTTACCCACTATTCGTTTCACACACCATTTTATTTTTCCACTGTTGGAATCATCTAATAGTTTTCAATGTCCTTATTTTTAATTTTTAGTCATAAACCTAATTTATATTTATGTATAATTTTTTAATATTTATATGATTCAAATTTTAATGTGTTTTTGATTTATAAGTATTTAGATACATAAAGGATAAAAATATTGTAGTCATCTAATTTTCATGATTTCTCTCTCACTCATGCCTTTCCATAAATCATTACTATGAAATTTTCTCTCTCGGTTATCATCCTTCAATAGACCACATCAAAATATCCCAAGGTTATTTCCATGGTTTGAGTAAAGTGCAATGTTGAATCCTCTCCAGAAATGTTGTGTCCTTCAAATAAATCGAGAGGTGAGTTGATCTATTATATTGTTGATCCAATAAATCCATAGCTTAAGAACTGAGTTATGGAATGTAAGAAGAATTTTGAGGATGGATGGTTGAATTTATGAAATTCATTTGTGTTTAAAGTACTAAAATTCCATGGATGTGTAGAATGGTTCTCCAATAACCAAAGTTCCATTTAGCATGAGGTAGGTTAACTAGTTCAATCAATATTTCTACTTCATCCTTTTTGGAGATAATGATTGGGTATGACGATAAATAAATAGTCTTATAGTTTTTTTGTCGTCATGTAAATGGAGAAGATGATTTAATGTTCCTCATGAAGGTTATTCAAATGAAAATTGTAGAAAATTTCCATAAACAGTGATACATTTTTATACGATGATGCTTTGGTAGAATTAATTGGAGAATGGATAGTGATAATATAGCCTTCAGGTGAACATGATTGAGAATACCGGTATCAAATCACATTTATCTAGATTTTTATTCCCATTGAAATGTGATTTATATGCAATCATATGTCAATAAATATATATATTTTTCCTTTTTATGATTGAGGAAATGATAAATCTGTGATTATATATAATGATCCCCATGATAGAAATGTTTAAGTCATACTCAACATTGAACAATATAATATATCCTTCATTTATTTCAGCCATATTAAAATCTAAGGGTTTGGTAGACGTTGAATAAAAATAAATTTTTTATTGTGGTGGTTTTTTAATTTCCAAATCTATTTGAAAAAACATATAACTATTTGGAGCCCCTATAAGAAAAAATGGTTTTATGATAGTGAAAGTCTATGTATGGGCATTACATCAATTTGTTTTTCATCTAGAACAATCAATATTATGGATCATAGATTGGATCTTAATGAATTAGTTGAGTATTCAAATGAGTTAGAAGAAGAGGATTCTTCCTCTATTGATAAGGAATTGAAATTTTAAATGTATGTACGAAGTAACTCAGACTTTCGTCAGAGTTCTCCATCCATTACTTTATTTTATCCTTGTCCACCTACATCTCTCCCTCGTAGATTTAATCTTTTTAATAAATTATGTGTGGAGTAAGAGACTAATTTTTTTGGTGAATATCATTTTAAAATAACTATTAAATATTATTTTGATAATGGTGCAGCAAAATAAGAATAAAAATTAAATAGAGATTTCAAAAATAGAGATGAATAAGATGAGGAAAATAGATAAGGAGATAATAGTTAAGGTTGTTTATACCATGATTTTCCTAGTTACCTCAATGGTGAAGAATATGATGAGATTCTGTTGGCACTAATGTCTTCTTTTGGTTTATCAATTGTCACTTTATCTAATAAGAGACCCAGTTTAGTGATTGATGCCTATATTTCTATTAGTGATGATAATGAAGCATCTGTTGAGGGAGAGGAATCCAAAAATCACTTTTGTTATTATATTGATCTTGCGGATGGTTACTCTGTTGAGCATATAGTTTATGTACATATTTCTTATGTGAAGAGAGTTTCTGACCATACTGATGTTGAAAAATTATTTAATAATGTTGTTATTTATGAGCCTGTAGTAGTAATGGCCTCTGAAAAATATACTATCATTTTGGGATACCTAGTTCATCATAAATTGGATAGGTTTCCTAGGTATGTCACACATGTTCTACACAAAACAGATTCAGATGATGATGTTATTCCAACAAAGCATGATGGGCATTGTTTCTTATAATAAATGGATCATAATGGATCATTGGTTGCACGAATAGATGATTCATGACAGTTAATGAGCATTTCCTATGATGTAAATACTAGTAAGAACCCAACATATGTTGTTGTTCCAAATTTCATTGATACTATATCCCTTCATGAATCTATCATTGCAGTTGTACCTATTGAAATTTTGAGTAGGGTTTTCATGGACTCCTTTAGAGATAGGAAGCTCTCTAATATTGGTGAGGTATGAATGAATTAAACACCTCAAGTCACCATGATTTCTAAAAAGGATTAAATATATCCTATTAATCTTGTTATTCATCAAGTAAAATAATCATGCATCACATTTAGGAAGTTGATATTGAAAATGGAAGACATACTAGTGAGATGGAGTCTGTGACATCTTGTTTTGGAGGGCATATAGAATGAGTTTTCTTCTAGTATAAATAATTTACTAGTGACGATAGATTGTGTGACTTCTGAATCATCTACTAGTATTATTCCACCTCCTTATCATGATTTTTATATGACTAGATCAGTGGTTAGAGAATATCTTCATTCCTTGTAAAGTGATGAACCACACATGCCTCAAGATAGTTTGAACAAAATCGGAAATAACCATAATCATGTACATATTATTATCAGAGAATATAAGATGGATATGATAGCTATAAGTGAAAAAATCACAAATTCTATAATATATAATATATCATGTATTTATACAAACCATTATTTTATCAATCATTTCAAGTATCTTACTCATAACCTAAGGATGCTTCTAGTCACACAAGCCATTAATGAACATGTTAATTAGTTCAAGGAGATGACCCCAATGATCATGATTTTTATGGTAGAGAAAAATAACTTTTTAAAATTATATGGAGAGTAGAGGATGCAAAATTTTGGGAATAAAAAATTTGATGAATCCCATTTTTCAGGATTCATAAAATACCATGGTGGATTAGGATGCCCTTTTAGTTAGTACACATATTAAGACAACAAATTTTGATCTAGATTTCATCAGACCGTGTGTCACCATATATCACAATACACCTTTTTTGACAATTTTCAACACTTTATTATGTCTTAAAGAGTACTTTTATAGAATCTATAACCAATTATAATTTGAGATACTCCATAACTACTTGTTATTCTAATAACCATCACAACTATAACCTATACATAAACTTATGACACTTCTTCCACTAAAAATTATAAAATCAATTCTCAACATTCTTCTCTTACCATGCCTACAATGTGCTAAGATTATACTAAAAATATTTTATGTGGAGGTTTTTTCAATAACATTTAATTTTATCCTTTTTACTATACATCAACTACTTTTATAAATGCAAATTCTTTTTGGTATTTTTTGTCAATGTGTTTCATGTGTTAGTTTCAGTGTTTGACAATCCCAAAAGGGTATAAGGAATCTATGCCATTTATTTATTCATTTTATTGTAATATTTAGTTGATATATTCATTTGATTCAATCCTTTATAGTGATTTAAAAATTTTCTATTAATGCCAGGAATATACTTCACGCCTTTTATGTCTTACCTAATGATATTTTTTGATACCATATGTGGTTAGTGTATTCAATTTACCCCATGATTTATTTGAATCTATTTTTTAAATGTCTTTAATATTTTTTACTATGTTGATACTTTTGATTCAATATTTCATTAAATTTTCCAACTATCATTGATACTATTTTATTCATAATATATTTAAAACCATTATAGATATTCATTATGTCTAAGAAAGTCAATTCTTAAAACCACAAGTTATTATTTACAAGATTCAATAATTAAATGATTTGTGGTCATAAAAAAATATGACATTGTAAGAACCCTTTTTCTAATAATAAAAAATAGTGTCTCTTATGTTATTAATGTGATTTATCCTTTATCGTATATTTTATATTATAAGGAATATAGATGAAATTTAGGATATTTTTTGGAAAGAGCCACCACCAATTGTAAATCAGTATTAGAGATGTGTCATCTCTAGAAATGATGCACCATTGAGGAACTATAAGAGATGAATCTATCTGAGAATGAAAATTTGGAATATTGTAAAAAAATTCAAACTACAAGAAAGAATTCATCATCAGACTAGGGTCACCATTGAATATAACATATCGTTAGACTACCTACAAGTAAGAAATTTTGGAAAAGTACTAATACGTCTCAACGTTGAGACAAGTCACTATTGAGACAAGTCTCTTATGAGATAAGCCACCATTTTTCATGACCTACCATTAGCCTGAACCACCATTTCCCTGACTCATTTTCATAATAAGACACCGTCGGAGGCGTCTCACAATTCTGTAGGCTCACTTCCATAATTTAGGATTATTTCGAATTAAATACTTCTAAAATCAATATTATTGAATCTAATTATTAATATATTTTAAATTATTATTCCATTACTATTTCGAAGATGCATTAAAGTGTGTATTAGCCCATCAGTATGAGGAGAAGAGGATCCATATGATTCTTTCAAGCATGGTTCTAGTATATTAATTAGAAAACTCCATCATTTGCAAGATATGTAATAGAAGTGACTGAAATACAAAAGAGAGATGGAACATTTCATGATCTGATTATTGTGTTATTAAGTGTTCCTTACACGAATCATATTTATCTAGGATCAAATGTATAATATTGAAGCACATTGAATATCTATAATCATTCCTAAAGACACAGCAAGGGAGCTTATGACGTTCTGTTTCACTACAATTTTCTGAAACATGACTTGATCTTCATCTTAAAATATATCCCAGTAGTCTCAATCTATAGAGCATATGATATATAGACACTCTACCATATTTAAATCATTATATTATATTTATTTTAATATTCAATTAATTATGAGTACTATCTTATTTCTCTGTATACTAAGCAGACACCCTGAATAGTGTTCTATAACAAGAAGATACTAAATATATTTTCAATTATGTTTACATTTTTTACCCAAAAATTGTTGAAGAGATCCATGTGCGGCATATAATTTTTATTTTCACATAGCTGTTGTGGATGTGGTCCATGAAGGACTGGAAAACATGTTTTTTCTATCTGATTAGTGATCTGGATGGAATATTATTTAATATAATTTACATGGAAGATGGTGATTTCAAATTACAGTGGATTAGTTATCATATTTAGACTAAAACACTTGTATTTATTCTAATTTTTTTTTTCTATTATTATATTTATATTGAATTTTACTTAAACTACAAAAAATGTCTACTTCGATAGTTAATATTTATTAGTGTTTATGTATGAATTTGATTTATTAACTTGATTTCAAAAGTAAAAAATGATTTCATAACTATTTTAACATATTCTTAATGAATCGTTGGAAAATATCTTAAATGATCATAAATTATATCAATATTCTATTTTCATTAACTTTGTGTTTCCAATTGTTTTTTGGATACCATTTAAACTAGTTTTGATCATAAATTTTATTAGGTACCTAATTCACCTCTATTGAGAAAATCAATCCTACCATCACGGACCGTCACACTGGGTAGATTTTAAGGACTCACACCAAATATGATCCCTTATAGGTTGTTCAATTTGGAGAATCCCATATTAGAGATAATAAATTATTTGATCCATCTATCCAGTGGTAGATTTCAGTTCATTATTCTCTCATGATGTGTTGACCAGATTAATTTCTTTAATGACATGGATGTTGAATCATTATACCATAATTCAGTGTTTGATGTGGATGATAACTTCCTTTTAATAAGGTTCATCCAACATGAGGGCTACATTATCCAATGCCTTGGCACTATCATTTTATGGTCGATAGGAATAATGTAGTGTGGGATCAATAGGTAACTCCTCTATTAGTCCATTGGTGTAGCCAATTAGAGGGGAAAACACTTCTAGTTTTATGGTTATTTCAACAATGATAATCATTATCACTATATAAATATCTTATTTTATGTTCAATAATTCTATTTATTGTTTTAGGGATAGAACTTAGAAATTGACAATGGCTATGTATTTTGCCTCATTTTCATGCACCATTCGGGTGGTGATAAAATGTGGGTAAAAATTCTTTTATACGAAGGAAAAATTCTAATATCTATGAAAACCTTTTTGAGATTAATTTTTTATAGACTCCATCTAAAATGAATTTTCGTTGTTCCACAAAATAAGTATCCCATTTCTGGGGAATTTCATGGATGTTGAAGATATTCCTATTTTCAAGCTGAGTTTCCATGAGTTTACTTTCTATATTGATTTGTGCAGTGAGGGAATAAAACAACCAATCTCCATCATTGATGTAAGTGACAAAAACTATATGTCATTCTATTTCATAATAACCACCCATCGAGCGAAATTCCTAGTTATCATGGGACCACCAAGGATTTACACAGGTGATTCAATACGAGATAACATGTGGACTTCGTGGTGCTACTTGTAATGCCTCATAATTATCACTGTAAATATATACATGATGTAGTTCTTTTAATCATAAAAATATCATGACTTAATTCTTGGAAACATTATGTTGTGCTAGTATAGATTATTCTCAAAGTTTCCATGGAAACCAAATATAATATGGATCAATTTCCATCCACTAACCACATCAAAATGAGTTGTTGTAGAAAGTAATTGTTGGGACACTTGAAGGCTTCTTGGAATTCCTCATAACTTTGATAGGCAATTCTATTCATCATTATCTTGGTAAATTTGAGTGATTGTCAACCAGGAAGGCTATGAAATGATGAATTTCTGTGAGGATCCCATGGAGACCGCTTAATTATTCTATATTCTTGGGGGTGATATTTCTATAATTTCACCAATAAATTTAGGGTCATCCCTGATTCTGTAGTGGAATACCACAATAATATGTAATTTATTAGAAATCTAAAATCTGTAGGTTCATCTTCAGAATGTGCGACCATAAATTTTATAATATTGATTAAAGATTCGTGAAGTGATCAAAATAATTTTTTGAACTGACCACAAGTTTCCTGACAGAAAATTTTTCTATTATTGCCATTATTGGTTTAATGATTTGATGTATGGTGAGTTGATATGTAGATCAAGCATTCATTAATCCAAATGGAATAACCATATATAAATAGATCCTCTACTGTGCTCTAGAGGAACTATAATCCCCATCTCTAGTGGCCATATTAATGTCACTTTATCATGAGTACCAATAAATGATGGAAAGGGTTTGGAAGCCAATTGTCTTCTAGAAATATGAATTTGAATTTTCATATGTGTCGACTAAGGTATCTTAAATCGATGTATACCAAAATTATACCATTATTTTTATTGATAGGGATGAAATTTTTTATCTATATTTTTTATATAACTTCTTCGAAAAAATTCTATTTGATTAATTTCTCAAAAATTTCTTTTAAATTAGTAGAATGAGATGGATGGATCCTGATGTTTTCCTGGTTGAAGTATCCATGGTCATCAAATAATGGGATATTGTTTGTGGCCACAACAAGGTTCAGTCTAGAAAATTTTATAGAGTTCCAAGAGAATGCATATTGATGTTTCTTCAGAAATTATATAGAAATATATTTCTCTATGATAGTAATGTAGGTACTAATGAATTTAGGTTGCGGGTTCTGTTTTGTAACCACAGTTATCCCCAAGATTTTATCTATTGTGGTAGATATCCCCCCCCCAATACTAGAGGGGCTTTCCAGAGGTCATTATCTTCTTCGTCCACCTTTAATATAGTGGAGTAATTTTTAGATTACATAGGAAATATGAGGGAATATGTATCAACTTTATTGTGAGAGATTCCATGAGAAAAGGAATTTTCATAACCCAATACATGATTTATAGAAGAGAGATTATAAAGCTAATTTTATTTTAAACTATCACTGGGTATAGAATTAGATATGAAATTTGGGATTGATTCGATTTCTTCAACTAGGTTTTTGCGTAGTGAATATTCACTATTTAGAATATTATAGTGATTCGTAGGGGAGATCCCCAACACATTGTCTATAACAACTTATATATTTTCATCCAACGTTTGTTTTATGCATTCACATTTATAGAAACATGTCTCACCATATATGGAATCACAAGACACAAAGGGGGAACTGTCGACATGTTGCATGTTGTCCTTTCTATTGATGGGGTATTTCGAACACTGATGAAATGTTGAAGGTTCCACCACATGGTTGTGAAGACAAGCTCTTTCGAGAATGAAATATTTTTCAATGTATTTCTAAATAAACATTAACTCGATACTTTCTATTAGATCCCATAAATGATAGTGGATCATTTTTTTCTCAATATGTATTTTCTCACTCTTAACATACCCTTGAATGCTCATTTTTGTGGTAGATATGTCCCCTTTGCTATATCCCAACATCAGAGGGTCCTAATTTTGATGAGGTTGGTCCCAAAACCATTTTCAATCAGATACATTCACATTTAAACATTATCAATCCTAACTAAAATAAATATGGCTTCACTTTTTCATAGGATTCCCTCTTCCTAATCATGTTCTATGAATGAGATGGAGACACTGCATTCTGATGGTATAGAATTCACCTTATTAACCTTTTCTATATAAAATTATCTTTAAAAATAATGTAGAATTTAGAGGGATTCTGAGAAATCCTCTATGAGATATTTTGAAAGATGGATCACATCTAGTACTGGGTATTTAGGTTGTAAAACCGAAAACTATTATAGAATGTCAAACTTTTTTTCTAGAGGTTGAAGATTCCCATTTTATTTTTTCTCATTATTATGTTGTCATGTACTTGGGGAATTTGTGGTATAAATGACTTTTGCTTCTATAGATTTATAGGGTAAATTTTCTACCATTGGAATAGATCAATGTAGCTTTTCCTATTGTTTGGGTTGATTAGATAATTGCCCCCCCTCCAAGTAGTCGTATTATTCCTATTGTTTGGGTTGATTAGATAATTGCCCCCCTCCAAGTAGTCGTATAATATAGCTCAGCATCGATGACTGCTAGGGGGCTTAGGGAACCTATATGTCTCTATTAGGAACACTATGGATCCTTCCAATGGGTCTCAATTGAAAATATATCCACTGTGGGGATGTGACCAAATTATTGGGTCATATAATGCCCACACATTCCCGTATATCCTCATCTTCTTTTCCTGTGGCCTCCAGATCCCCGATCAGGTAGGGGTAACTCATACTCAGAGGCATATTCATTATCAAAGAAGGAGTTTGGAAGCAATATTGAAGTAATATAACCATGTATGAACTATTTTTTAGGTGAGGGTTAAATTTTTGTGGGGTCGTTCCCATGCTTCATATGTTGTAGGAAATAATTATATAATAGTTTGAACTTTTTTCAAATATGAATACAACTCTTCATCTCATTTTTCATCCTATGATTGAAGATTACATTTACCATCATGATGCATATTCTATGTCAGTACCTGAGGTAATGGAACTAGTATGGATCTTTGAAGTTGTTCTCTCAGGTTTACATGAGGTCGGTCAACTATATTTTGTGATCCCATTTCTTTGAGGGGACAAATTAATCAATCTTCAAGAATTTCTCTCTCATCATTCATGATGTCCTGATATCGTTAAAATAGGGGAATTCCAATGTAGTGACCAACTACCTCATGCAGTACATGGTCCATGGGTTTTTCAGTGACTAAGACATTATAGCTCACAACATCTATGGGATTTTATTTCTAAATAAATACTGAACTGAAATTCTCCATCAATTCTCCATCCATATATATATATATATTTGATTAGGTCCTAGAAATAATTCAATGGAGTGGTTTCAAGATATAGAGACAAAATCTACATATTAATTTTTCTCACTTCCTAATTTTTGGGTTCTAGGTATGTAAATGACTTCCATATATAGGTCAAAATCGAGTATATTGATGATGTGATGGTGATAATAAAATCCCAAATAGGGTATCTGTATATCATTTAATCACTGATGAGTTTCTAACATATTATGAAGTAGTAAATCATGCACACCTCTTTTATTTTTTCAGAGATCTCATAATCATAAGTGGAATGGCCCAAAACATAGTTGAGAGGTCAATTCAAGGTATATCTTTCTAAATTTCCATATTGTCTTCTTCATTATCATACATACAATCCTACACATGGTAATACCACAACAGTTGCTGCATGGGGTCGCCTACCAACCATGGTGAAGTATTTTTAGATTTTGGAGGGGAACTATATGCAGTTCACAATAATGTTTATAGATCCTCTTATATGAATATGTATTTTTTATGATCACCTCATTGTACATATGTGTAATGAAAAAGGAATTATTTCCTTATCAATGAGATATATAACAATGGGGGTGTTTATCATTGAAGATGTTAGGATTAGAGTCTATGTGATTCATCTCTACACTACCATATACTGGAATATCCTGACAATGATCTCCTTCTTCTTCAATTGAACTATTGGAGAACCCCTAGGGAAGACAATGTGTCTCGGACAAACACAAGGACACTAGCACTTAGAGGATTTGGGATATAAGGCTCATTATACATCATGTATGGAATATTCCAACCATCCTTTTGGGATAATATAGGGAAATGAGCTTGTTATATGATGGGTTCCCGAACATTTTGATTTCCATATGGCACTATGGGAGTATGGGCCAAGTAATGAAATTCTACTAGGGTTTCTCAATGATATTCTTCATTGTGGGTAGTAAAATGATCCTTCACGTGGATGGTTTACCAAAATCCTCTTAAACCATTGATTATGTGGGGATATGATCCTAGTACAAATATGCATTCCCTACCAAAATAAAATTAAAGACTTTTCTAATGGGAGATGTGATATGGGCCTTCTTATATATAACCTTGTAAGGATAATATTTTAGTTTTTCACTAGAATAAGTTGCGACATGAGCCTTGCTTCTAGGTTCTACTAGAAAATTCCCATTAGCTACACTGACAAGAATATGACACATCACCGAGGCATGTTCATCTCTCACATGGTGAAACCGTGTTGGAATGAGAATATGATCATAGTATGGTGCCTTTGTAGTTTTATATTGGTTCTTCTCAATAATATTATTAGTTTCTTCCAAGAAATGTGAATCATTCACTTGGTGAGACCCATTTTTATTGTGAACATGAGACAAGACTAGCACATTTAGAATATGCTTCTGGTTGTTTCCAATAGGATTGTGATCCAATCCCGAGTTATGTGTTACTCTCACATGGTGATCCCTAGTTGGAATGAGAATATGAGCCTAGTCAAGGGTCATTGGAGAATGATGCCTTTATTTTTAGATAGGTATGTGCATCTCTCTTGAGGAATGTGATTCTATCATGTGGTGGGCCTTAGTTGGAATATTAATATGAAGATAGTTTTATTCCTTATCATTTACTGAAATAAGCAGATAATACTCATGGATGGGATAATGATTTTTTTCTTTCTCCAGAGAAACCACTTGATAATGATGATCACAATGTTTCACTACCATGGCTATGGGGAAGGGGATATTTTCGGATACCTAAATCTGTACCATAGCTCTAATATGCTGGTTGAATTCTTCCTCTATTTCTAAGTTTTAGTGGCATGATAGAATACTTTTTTCTTGAATGTAAGCCTTTATATTTTCTATCGCCGCTATATACCAGTAGATAACATCGATTGAAGTTGGGATATGATCTCACTTCTCTCATCCCTATTCCACCAGAATATGCTGATGGGAATCATGCACATGATTATAGATATGTGCCTCCCCTATACATTCTATAGAAATATCCATGATGTCTAGTTCAGAGTGATGAAATATTTGAATATACTTTTTGGAAACCACTAGAATATAGTGTAAGAATTCGTAAGTGAAATCAGGGATATGATACCACTCATAGTTAATAAATTCATTTTTCACCCATCGTTTCATTCTTGTTTTTATTGCATGGGTGTTATTAATGTAACTATGTTATGTGTTTCCGTAAGAAGATGAATTAGGGTCTTCAATTTTATTATACATGAGATATATGTTGACAAGATATTTTTTCACTGGATCTTGAACTAGAAGGGATCCAAAATTTACACCTTTATCCACCATCATCGGATAATAAATGTGGCAATTTTCTCACTCAGGGGATGAGCTTATGAAGTGATTAGTGGTGGAAATAGGATCCATGGAATTAATTTTTCTTTCTTTGAAAGATTTGGACTCGATGGATTTAGAATTTAGAGATCCTTGAGTGCATCCTAAATGTTCGGGATTGTACCATGTAAGTTGTATCCCCATACCATTACATTTTCCACCCAGCGCATAAGGTTTCAATTGGGTGAGGTCATTCCACATCATGAATGGATTTCTTCCATACATAATTTTCTTGTCACAATAAATATTTATGACATGTCACATGCCCATTGATGGATGATATGTATTGGGTTATTCATGAGAGTAGGATAGATGTTGGGAGGACTTCTTATGATCATAGTCAATTTTCTTGGGTTCATTAATGAGACTAAGGAAGCTAATCGAGGGAGCCTCTACAAGATCAGGTTGAAATATCTAAGGGTACACATGAGATCACTTTGATTATTTAAGGGAGGTGCCACATGATCAATGGTGATCACCCATGATGTATGACCCCTTTTGTGTGAAGGCTTGTATTTCCTCACTAGGAAATAAGCTTCTATCTTCAGCATTTTGATTTCTCAAATTACACTTCACAGTGTTGAGATATCTTGATGTTGTGAATGATTTTTCAATGAAAATAATTATTCTTGTTTTTGTTTCATCATGTGATCAAAAATAGATCTCATAATGATTCATAATAATTTCCATATACAACCCTTCAACTTGTATAAGGAATTGGAGGAATGACACATAATCAATACTGGATCCCATGATGGAATTCGAGCATCATAATATAGTGTCACAATAAATATTTATGACATGTCACATTCCCATTGATGGATGTTGATATGGTGTGTGAACATTTTCATAGAAAGAGGCTCTTATTTATTGTGGATATGAAGGGGTGTCGCATGTTCAGTGATGGATATTGTGATTTCATATTCACATTATTAGGGATAGTCACTATGTTTTCATTGGGCATGTCTTGTGTTCAATAATGGATCTTGAGACTCCATTTTATGATATTTAGGAATATTTTCTCTTCATTCCTTTAATCTATCTTATATTCATGGCTATATGATTCTATTGCATGAGTAAGGGTATATTCATGAAAATTAAAAATGCCAAAGGATTCATGGATAGTGATTAAATATACTAAATGAATGTAACATAACCCAACCCAATTATGGGTGATGTGTGATTGAAGGGTCTCATGTTGGAATTAAACAATTCTAAAATAATAATGTGATATAATAAAAGAGGTAAAGTGATTGAGTTTGTATAATATTTTACTCTTCATTCACATGAATCATGTAAATGGAATATTTATCCAATTTACATGATGATATCAAGCATGATATGGATATTCCCATGAACAAATGAATATTGAATATGTGTTCTGTGGACATCCATTTATGTATCGACCGTATAGTATTATTAATGTTTAGATTTTATACTGCACAAAATAAATTAAATATGTAACAATTATAATCAGTAAATGATTTTCTATCAATCATTATTCATGTAATAGGGAATGGGGTAATTTATCCTCCTTTTATGCAGATGCAATTTCATTATTTGAATAGGAATTATTGTTCTCAGGAATATTCATATATATGATA
Source organism: Viscum album (assembly GCA_963277665.1). NCBI lineage: Eukaryota > Viridiplantae > Streptophyta > Magnoliopsida > Santalales > Viscaceae > Viscum > Viscum album. Next base: position 1,802,986,815 of record OY728164.1, read on the forward strand.
TATTATTACTATTTTTCTACGAGCTTGAATCCCTTAAGATATCATGTTCCATCTAAAGATTAGTTACATGGTTCCACAACCTCTTGCAGGATAAACTATGTGGTGGATCATCTCATTTATTTATTTCAAACAATAATTATCGCAAAACCTTCATCATGTAATCATCATGGTTACTTTTGATGAACTATTTTTCAAGAGAAAATAGATTTCTCCTTTCAAAATCACAACAAATTTGAATGATAGGTTACATAATGTATCATCCCACCAAGTAATATATTATGTGGTACCAAACCTTATTTATTTGAATGAATGCTTATTGTCTGGCATGAACATCTTTTTCTAGACATATTGTGGGATTTCGATGCTCTTTATTACATGGAAAATGAGTTCTCTCTTATTTTCAATGGTACTAGACTCAAATTTGTGATTTTACTCCATTATTTATATGAAAAATATTTCTCATCATTTTTTCATCCGAGAATGGTGTGATGTGCAATAAATATATTCTACAATTTATTATACAAACATTCCCATCCTCTGATCCAAAGATTAGAGTGTTTCATGATATATCATAAAAACATGGATACACTGGGAACTATTTATTTGTGATCACTTAATCGCCTGGGGAAATTTATTCATTACATAATCCCCTATCAAAACATCATGGGTTCACTCAAGTGTATAATGATGTACCTGATATTCTTGAATCTCAGTATTAGTTTAGTGGTGACCATACATATCACCATTAATGCATGCTCTATTATTTGTTCCAATTGAATGTTTGATTCACTGGTCCACCTACTGGTTCCCCTTCACATGGTTGTATTCCCAGCTATTCAGTGACACACATCTCTAGGAGCTAATGGTTTTTAACTACATTAGGTGTAGATAACTCATATATGAGAAGATGTTGAAAGGCAATTGTGGTGGGCTACATCTACCATACATTGATCTTATATACAAAAAAACATTTCATCATCACATATCTATAAGGTTGAATCACATAATTACTCTAGTTGGATAATCTAATGATTACATGACACTCATCATGGGAACCATGCGTGCTCTTGAATAGTATCCTAGTACATTGGTCACTCTCTTCATTACCCCATAGTTACAATTCTAGTAAGATTCTATACTGTAATTCTATAGGATGATTAAATAAAGCTATAAGTGGACCATTGTAGTGTAGTGGGAACACAATAACCTTGTTATTAATGGTGGATAACTTATATTTCATATGATATTCACATCCCTTCTTACATTACAAAAGGATATATATGGAATCATTTCATGATGTAGGGATGTATGTGAGCTCAAATCCAGTTAATCATTAGTCACCATCGATCGTTCATAATTTTATTTGATCACATGACCACAGAGGGACCTCTACTCATCGAATAGTCTTCAATGTATGCTTTGATTTCTGGAATTCACTATCCAAGAAGAAATGTTATCCCTCTGCTTCATATGTTGTAGACTCATATGTTAGAAGTTATCCAAGTCTAATCATAGTGGAATACATCTGGCACACTCTAATCCATCCCATGAACCATTTTATGTCATTGAATGTCCACCAGATCCATATGGAGGCTTCGAATAACCCTGAGGATGTCATGCAATCACATCATGACCTCATAGTTGTCTCGGCCTAATTCACATAATAATTTATAGGATTTCAATGGTGAAGACGTCCTGTGATGAATAATACATTATTTTATATACAATGCTTCAAGTTTTAATCATACCTACTATGAGGGTAATAATTTTTTCACATGATCCATTGATCATTCATATTAGGAATTAACAATACCCAATTCACATGATACATAATGATTCATGTATGGGATTCATGAAAAGGATATGATTTTACTTAAAATTGGCCCCATCCAAACATGATTTCATCCATGGATACAGATTTCTGAGATAACCTTTGTTTCTTCACTTTCATATTTGGAGATGGATTTCATGGAGGACACCAAGCAATAGAGCCGAAAAATGAGTTTCTCTATCTCAAACTAGTGGTTTCGGCATGTGTGATGGATGAGTGGAGGGGGGAGAAAATATGGGGGTGTGATCAGGAATATTTAATTAGTTTGATCTTGATACTTTTCTTATGTATGTATATTCTAGAGAGGAATATTGTATGAGTTGGAATTCATCCCACATCAGTTTCATTCTCGGATAGGTAGCACATAAAATCTTATTCCAGTTCCACTAATCTTTAGAATTGTGTAATGGGTTTCTCTCCTTTGTATCGATGAAACTAAATGAGGGAAGTACACTATTCCAATACAACATCACATTATGGTTTGGCTCTACTCTTATTTAACATGCTCATAGTGGAAAAAAATAAACTTACTGTGATATACAACCATGTTTGTTCACAAGGTGTGGTCTAGGAGACTCCCCATATGTGCTTGGTTTAAGCAATCTGTCAATTTATTGGCTATAATCCATAATATAATTTGATCAAAAGGTCTAAAACCTATCAATATATCAATTTTATTTAAATTAGTTTTAGTCTCTTTTAATCCCTAATATAAATATGCCTACTGCACAATTATGTGTTCAAACAATGTATTAGTATACTCAAGGCTATTGGGTTAAGGATTAGGCTTGGGATTGGGTATTAGGGTATAAGTTGTTATGCCAGTTAAGGGGTTAGGGATTAATCTTGGGAGTTGGATTTTGTGTGTGTTTTGGGGTGGGGTTAAGGTGGATTGGTTTTGTGGGTAATATGGTGGTGGTGGTATGGGTATTTGGATAGTGGTTAGGATTGTGGGTTTAATAGTTTTGGCTGGTGAAGAGGCAGGTATGGGTTTGGATTAGGTTTGGGATTATTTTTAGAGGTTTTTAGTGGTCTTAGTATGGTAGGGGTGTAATAGATTTGGATTTGGTGTTTTTTGGGTATATATATGGTCAGGATAGTGGGAGGGTATTTTTTGGTATAGTCTTGTTAGTTTTGGGGGATAGGATGTTGCGTTGTTGGAGTTTGGTTTGGAGAGGTGTGGTTAAATTTTAGGCTTAAGAATTATGTTCAGTTATTAGGTTGGATATATTTGGGTGTTAATGGGTTGAGGAAAGAGGGGCTGAGGGACTAGCATGGTGGGATGTGTTTATTTCATGTTTGGGGGGGTTATGAATGGGGAATTAGTGGGATACAATGGTGGGGTTAGGGGATGCCTAGATTTTTTTGGGGACAAAATTGAGGCTTAGGATTATTGTTTTTTAGGTATGGGGTATTTGGGGTTTGTTTATTGGGGTGTTATAGGAATAGGCTAGTCGGGGGGGGTAGGGATTAATCTAGTGTGTTATGATTAGTTAGATTTTTGGGGGTTTAGGTTTGGGTGTAAGGTTTATTGGGGGGTTTAGGATTAGGATATGGGCCTAGGTATTGAGTTATATAGTTTTGGGAAATTAGGGGAGGGTAGAATTAGGCTCGTGTGTGGGGTGGTAGGTGGGTTCAGGATTAGGCTTGTGGGTAAGGTTTTTTAGGGAGGTTATGGGGTTATGATAACTGGGTTATAGAAATTAGTATTGGGTGTTAGGATTATTTGGTGGGTTGTAGTGGGGTTAGGTTAGGTTTCATTGGTTCTAAAGATGGTGAAGGGGATTGGTTAATTATTAGGATAAGGGGTAATGTTTTGGGGCTTAGGAGTATTGGATGTTGGGGATAGATATTTTTAGTGGGGGTTAGGATTATTTTGGGGTTTTAGTGGGGTTAGGTGTTAGGATTCTTAGGGGTGGAGGTTGTTGAGACGATTTGGGATTTGGAAAGGGATTAAAATTATTTGGGGGTTAGGAATGTGGTTCAGATGGTGTTGGTGTTTGGGAATTTGGAAAGTGGTTAGGTTTAGGGGTGTATGGATTTAGTAATGGGGTGGGATGGGGATTAGGATTGGGTTCTTGGTTTAGTGGGTGGGGATAAATGGATGGGTTTGGTGGGTTTAGGGGGTTAGTCATGTTGGTAGTTATGTGTGGGTATGGTATTAAGTGGGGGGGGGGGTTGGGATTATTTGGGGGGTTTTAGGGTGGTTGAGTTTAGGGGATTAGGGGGTTAGGTTGGGTTGTTATTGGAATAGGCAAGGGGTATGTTCTACAGATTTAAGGGTAGGACAGAGGGGGTGATAGGTATTATACTTTGGGGTTTATATATTCTAGGGGGTTTGGGGGTGTTATTTTGGGATGCTTGGGGGTTAGGTTTAGAGGGGCTTTCCATTGGGATGGTGGTTTAGTTTCTGGATTTAGGTGGTTATGATTGGGATTCAGGTCTGAGGGTTAGGTATTTGGCTAGAGATTTATGTTTGGGAAATAGGGTTTTTGATGTTGGGAGATGGTAGGGATTATTCTAGTGGGTTAGGTCTAATAGGGTGTTTTCGGTGAGTTTGGTTTGCCTCATAAGGGTTTGATTTATTTGGTGTAGGAATGTGTTGGTTATTCATGGTGGTTATGTTTTGTTGGGGGAGGTCATGGGGGTTCGGTTTGGGTTTTGGTTGTCTAGCTGCTGTGGGGGAGGTGGGTTGTGGATGAGGGCAGGGTGTATTTGGGGTTCAGGGGGTTAACCTGGTAGTGGGTAGGGGTTATGGATTAGGAATAGGGTTTTGGTTTTGTGGGGGGTTTGGAGGAAGGTTTTTGGGTTTTTTGTCTTAGTCTAATTGGTGTCGGTGATTAGGGGGTTTGTATTTTGGGGGATCATAAATTGTACAAGGGGTTATGTTTTTTGTTGGTGTGGGTTATGGAATAAAAATTGGGTTTTGGTTTTTCAGGTGTTTGCGGGGGTAGGATTCATGGTTTGTGGATTTTTCTGGTGGGGTGGTGGATTGGGTAAATGTATTTTGATGTAGGGATTCGATATTGTAATAAGAGGTATGGTTTAGTGGGGGTCTTTTGGGGGTAAGTTTAGGGGGTTTAGGGGTTAGTTTTGTGGTGGGTGGGATATGGTTTAGGATAGAGTGTAGGTATAGTGGGGATGAGGGGGTTATTATTTTATGGTTTTGGAGTTTAAGTGGTAGGTTTAAAGGTGGATAGGTATTTGAATATGTGTTAGGCTTATTTGGGGGTATGGGGTTAGGTTTGATGGAGTGTTTTTGAGGGGATAGGATTTGGAGTTAGGGTTTTTTCTACGAGGATAGGTTTAAAGTGGTTTAGAGGGGTTAGGATTGGTTGTCAATTATATTTGAGTGTTTTGTGGATTATGTAGTAGGGGTGGGTTGGAAAGGGAATATTTTTGGGGGTTATATATGGGGTTTTTTGGGTTTTATATTAGTGGAAGAGTTAGTTTTGGATTAGACAAGGCATTTGGATTAGGTGTTTTAGGGGTTAGGATAGTGGGGATGGGTGGGTGGGTTAGGAATTATTCTAGGGGTAGATTTATTAGGTTTTAGGGGGGTTTGGTTTGGGGTTTTCGGATGTTGTTTTTTGGGGGTTAATAATTAGGTTAGGTGGTTAGGTATTGTGGGTTGTTTTATAGGTGTATGTATGGAGTTTATGGGTATGATCAGTGTGGGATTAGGGATGATAAATGTGATTAGGTTTAGACTAAGATATTGAGAGGGTTATTATAGTATGTATAGGGGATTAGAAGGGTATTAGTCTTTGGGGTTCTTTATTGGGGGTTGTTTTTTGGTAAGAAGTCATATTTAGAGTTGACAGTGTTTCTTTGGGGGGGTTAATGAAGATCCCACATCATTTTTGAGTTGTATTTGTTTTCAATGGTCGATATTAGTTGTGAATGGTGATAAATAAAATACATAATTAAATGATTTCAACTTTCTAATGATGTAATGAATATGCTTATAGAACATAAGATGAATTATCTGAAATATGAATGCTTTATAACAGTGATAAATATGGCTTGGATCGATGAATGGAGGATATTACACTTGTATTATTACATTAAGAATGTATTTATTATGACATCTTGTTTCTAACTCTATTATTTTATTAATGCATCTTATGTTCATAATACATGTGCCACTTAGTTTTTTTAAATTAAATTGGTTTTACAACAATGAAGTAGATATGATGGAGAATGATTCTCATCAATATAAGTTTAATGAATATGTAAATTACTATTTTCCATAATGAAGAATACAGGGACCCTGAAATAGAACCTTCATTCCATTAGAAATGGTTGAGGAGAATTGATAAGTGGGCCTATGTTTTTATATTATTATATTTTAACATAGATTGTTTTAAGTGTTAATAAAAAATTTCATCCAACCAATTCATGTCAAATGGGTCATCCCATTAACCACATTTAAGGGACTCAATGCCATTCATGTGGGTGTTATAAACCAAAGAGGTATGCATGGTTCCAAGAGGAGTTAACACCTATATATTCAGTCCAGTGTGAGAGTGGGAGTATATAGTGTGCTTGTAGGGTAGTCTCTAGACCGTGAAATAGTGTGGTGTGTCCCGTTTCAGTGTGGGGTGAATGTGTATCTGGGTGTGGACCATGGCTCCGGCTGGAGGTTCTACTTATATTCTAAGATATAAAGTTAAATTATAAAAAAAGATGGATTTTATGTGTGATTAAGGAGTGTGTTCGAATGTTACGCCGTATTAAATATAAAGAAATATCTCTGGCCTTCTAATTTGAATGATATCAACTACATGATCATATCCTTCAATTGTTTTCATCCTTCCAGCCTCCAATCGACCAGTTATCACATGAGGTACCTAGTGATCACTATTATCATTGATTTATTCCAAGTCAAGTGTTCTTTTAAGGATAATGTCACTATGTCGATCATCTATATATAAATAATGAAACTACGACTTTCATGAATTCAAATATTCAAAGTCATGCCTTAGATGAAATAAAAACATAGCTTAAGAAGGATATTTTATTTTCATGTATAATTTCTTGGCATTAAAGGACATACATTTTTTATCAAATTCATGTGATACAATAATTGTGAGGAGAAGTGTTCCACGTGACAATAGGCTATACATTGTTGGTTTCAAATAACCCGCACATGAGGATTTTAAAAAATGTTTTTTAGGCATTAAAATCATTAATTTACACAGCATACAAACTAGGATTTCAGTCTATGACTAAATGAGGGGGAGGAAATGAACATTTTATACAAATAATGATCCCACAATGCTAAAAAATTTACATCCACTTCTGTTTACAATATGATACCTTGTTTTCCATAAAATAGAGAGTCTATATATTTCACTTTTTTGATGTAGCAATGGGCTCTGTGAGATTGATAGGCTACTCAATGAAGGGGATTTCTAAAATCCCGAAGAACCACACACATGTTTCAATGATTAAAAATATCCATGAACACGTGATTTTTGTTAACACACTCTTGTAGTTTATTGTGATGAAGAAGAATGTTTTTATGAAACAGTTCAATAGTTATTCACTCTCACTGTCTTTCAGGATGTGAACATCATTTTTTTACCCTATTGATTCAAAATATCCAATGAGCAGAACTATATATTTTTGAGTTGCGTGAAGGAGGACATAGTACTGTGTATTATAGTACTAAATATTTTATTTTTTTGATAATTCATTAATGAAAAACATCCATCACAAAATGTTATTTGTAATGGTAGTCTATTATTAATGCCTCATTACAAAAAATTACATCTCAATTATCATAAGTGGTGACTATACATCACAAATAGAAGTTAATTGTAAAGGATATAACTCCCATCACAAATTATTTCTCGTTTCTTTTTTGAATATGAATTGCGATGTACTGTCACATTTTAAATTATTTGTGACAGATTGTTAATCTATCACAAATATGAATATATTAATATATATATATATAATAAAAAATATTCTAATTAAAAGTAAATTTAAATAATTAAAAAATTTTAAAAAAATTATATATTTAGAAATAAAAAACTAATAACATTAAAAGGAATTAAAAATATTTAAAAAATAAACATATTTAAAAATAATAATTAAAAAGACGCAAATAGTTAGAAAAATTGAAAATAAATAAAACATTTAAAAATATTACAATAATTATAAAATTAAAATTTAAAAAATATTAAAACTAATTAGAAAACTAAAACAGATATAAAGTTATTACATCATTTGAAACATAATATGTTATTAAACCAAAATTACACAAAAATCATAATACATTACAAATCCTAAACTATTGTTATGTGGAAGAGGATCATATAATGGATCTAGGGAAGGAAAATCCATGCCAATATCATGTTGAAGATGTCTCATATACTCCTTCATGTTCTCAACTCTCCAACATTTCTTCTCATGCTCCCCCTTCCTCTCTCTATCTCTCTCTCTCTCTCTTTTCATCTTTCATATCATCTCATCCTAATCTCTCAAATACTCCTCATATTGTGCAGTGGAAAATGGAATCAACAATGTGTCATCATGATCTGCTGTATAGCTCACTAATGTCATCAACAAAGAACCATAATAACTCATAGATGTCATTTGTAAACCAATACCAATCACTCTTCCTATTTTGACACTATGAATAGTCTCTTGTATCCATGCCCCCTCATAAAAACCATAATCACCATGGTATATTATTCTATCTCAGAATTACTATTCTGTGAATGGGAAGTCATAGTATCAGACATGATCTCCAAATATAATTAAAAATTGTAATGATAGTAAAATTAATATACAATTTTTTTAAAAAAAATAATAAACATAATATTTCACTGTAGGTCGCCAATAACATCTCATGTATAGGGATTTTTATACATAATCTTATAAACATCAAATTCTGTAATAGATGGTTTAGTAGAGACCTATATAATAAAAAAATAATTTTATAGTTACTGTATATATACATTAATAAATAATATCACTTACTATATGTAATTGATGTATGCCAAATGTAACATTTTTTGGCCTATGTCAAACCTCCTGTCTCCCTTGGATCTCATGTCTATATGATGATCTCCTCTTAAAATTCATTCGTAAATAGTAGCAGAACATGCACTCCAATACATGACATAATATATAGTTAGGTCAATTGTAGACAAGAGACTTGTAGAAAAAAATAGGATAATATTCATCCACAACTCTCTTTCTGAGGTTGTGTAAAAACTAGATATTGTGCTCATATATAAAAATCTCACATGCCTTTCAGAAAGGATCTCTAAGGCTATCAGAAATCATAGATGATAAATTATGCAATATAATTTAAAATAATATTTTTTAATTAAATAAATTTTTAAAAGTATATACTATTTAATAACATACAAACCAAGGGACAATCATCTGGTGATGCCAGGTGGTGGGAACCTGGTCCCGTGAAACCCAATGATGAGAAACAAAATTCATAGAATCACACCAACTAGTCCAATAGCTAAATAAAAGTACAAGGAAAATAATAAAAATAATCAGGTTGTTTTTACCAAAATATATATATAAATTCAATATAAATTAAATATCTTAAATAGTTAAACATGTATCTATAAATGAGGGTCCAAATCAAAAGATTGGTGTATCTCAAGAAAATGGTCCAAATCCTACAATTGAGTAAGACCATGCCCACTTATAAGTCACATCATCATGTAGATTAGATGAATTGAGCGCATCTACAGTAAGTCCCACATTAGTTAAATAGTGAAATTTATCCTTAGAAGAATCTCCATCAATTTGAATAAAATTATTACCTCTATGAAATTATTAATTCAAATAAAAAATAAAAAACTTATAAATAAGAGAATATAAAGATTTTTCTTAAAGGATATTGTCAATTAAAATATTAAATATAAAATTTTAATAAATACTATAATATATTAACATTTCCTATAATTAATTGTAAATACAAATATAAAATATAAATAACTAATAAACATCAACATATAAATTACATTTAAATAATTACCAGAACATAATAATTTCACATGAAAATATTTGTAAATATAGATATAAAATATAAAAAACTAATAAATATCATGAAGAAAAAAATAGTATTACTTTTTAATGAATGTTGATATGAATATAATGTTTATAAAAACATATTATTTCTTTACACAATGAACGAACAAAATAGATCGTTGGGTCTACCCATTTGAAAAAAAGTCTTACCTTTAAATAAATGTTAATACATATAAAAAATCAAAAATCTAATAAATACATAAATATAATACATCAATAATCATATTCTTCATCATTTTCATCAAAAAAAAAATTATTCATCTTCATCTTTAGGATAATCATATTCCATTTAAATTTTAGTGTCATCATCCCTTATTACTTCATCAATATCATCTATATCATCATCCCTTAATTTGGAGGGAGTCATCATATATTTAAATACCACATTCGATAAGTGATTCATATTTTTATTTTTACTGACATGTTTATATATGACTGACATCCATAGAACCATTTTAATTTTTTAGAAGATGATTTTCACATTATTTCATTTTTATCACACTCTAAAAGTCAATATAATCACTTGAAGAATCATAGTAATTTTCACAATGAGCATCATTTTATTTATGTACTGACTTAAATTGTTCATTGAATTCAATAAAACTTTAATATTTAATATCAAACACTCCATGTCCAAGATTAACTCGAAATCCTTTGTTAGTATAAGGTCAATGAAATTTAAAAAAAATTAACAATTTCTTTCCCATATAATGTAGCTCAATTTTTTCTACCAGAATACCATAGAGGTCAACATTAGGTTCAATATTATTATATCCTTTTAGTAAAAACACAACTATTCATTTATTTCATTGATCCATAATATATGCATTTCAAGAATCAAAATCAATTAACAATATACCCTTTATTATATTTAACAAAATTTTATGGAGGGTTTTTGATAAAACATAATGGACCATGTATTTAATTTTCATGATTTAGATCCCAAAAAATTATTAATAATAGATATCATTTCATAATTTATTAATCGGTCCGTCAAAAGAAACTTTCCTTAGGATTCTTTTAAAACAATATGAAAAACACTTGATGAAGTTCTTTACAAGATAAAGATGTAGTCTGTATAATATTTTTAATATGGTCATCAGATAGTCAAGAAAAAAAGTAATTTAAATAATTTTTTATTTTATAAAAATATAACTAAACAATAAAAAGTTGTAATTAATTCACAAATCGTTAAATTTTGTTACAATTCAATTGAACATATGTATGATCTCTAGGGTGTTCTTCATCTGAAATCAATCATTCATGATAACATAAAAAACAATTCTATGGGTGATTAAAAAATGAAAATTGATGTTCTATCAAGTCATCAAAATTTCCCTCTTTGCAACCCATCATGTTATGATTCGAAGGATATTCAATCATTATATAACAAGTTCCAAAATTTTATATTTCCACTATAAATAATACTTATGCAATTTACCATTCAACTAATTCATTTTTACATTCTTCATTCCTTAACATTTTCTGACATCTCTCAAATTGTTACATCCATAATTATTGTATTGGCAATCAAAATTTATCTTCATACAACATGTTTAATATTAAATGTTACATTAAGTGAATGAAGCCTAGCGGGAATATTTTATCCAACTTAAACAAAAATAAAAAAATATCCTTTTTCAACATACTCATTGCATCATAATAAGATGTTTCCAAAAAAAATTAGATATAATTTTATATTTCAGTAATACATACCATATTAAAAAATTCATTATCCCTCTATGACTAACATGTAGTAAAATTTCTAATCTGAAATGGGAATAATGACTTTTTAAATTGGTAATATGCCTACTTTTGACATACTGATAAAAATTATGTTAATAAACCTTGGGTAACCTGATTTTTCAAATCCATTGACAAAATAATAATTGACTTTTATTAGAAATTGTGTAATTTTTTTTGGATTAATTCAATTTTTTTACGTTTCATCTTAAAATAATTCATGTTCAGGATGTCTAAAATTCTGGGAAACATCAAATTGTGCATTAACTTATGTTTTTTCTTATCAGGTGTTGTATGTTTTTTTATTAAATATTTTATAAACATAAAATTCTCATTATGAATTACCTGTAACTTATGATGAACAAACATATAAATGAAATATGGAAGGTCTGAAAAAATTCAACATATTATCTGATAATGATCTATCCCAAATAAATCACTTTTTTTCAATCGCGGTGGGTCCTAAGGAAACATGAGGTAATGTAGAGATGATATATTTTACCAAAATACTTGAAAGGGATGCTGGAGGTTTTCCACATTCAATCTGATCTTTTTTAAATTATTTATTTTGCTTCGAAATGTTTGATCCGCAGAAATAAATATCTAATGGTGGTCAAAATAACTAGTATTTCAACGTTTACTAAGAAAAACACATTTTTCTTAGCTAAGTACTGCATACATGATTTTACAGCATTTTTCTTCCATCCAGATAACAAACGATTTACTAAAAAGTCACTGATTTTCTATATTAATTCATCTATTAGTGTAAAATTATAATCTTAACCTATATTAAATATAGTCACACCATTATTCCATTATAAAATTAACTCATAAATGAGTGACTTTAAATAAAAATAAATATTCTTCTTTGGGAGTCTTACAATTAATTAAACCAAATATATATATATATATATATATATGGTTACTTTATCATCACCAATGGATGTATGTTTTATGCTTTAATAAAACAAAGAAAATAATAATATAGTCTACTATAATATTGAAATAGAGAAAAACCATCAATAGAAATACCCAACAATATTTTCAGTGGTTTTGAAGTAATATAAGGTTGCATCTGATCGTTGTGTTAACATTAATCACTGTTACATGGATGATTTATTATTTTACTAAAGAAATTATTTTATTTATTCTATACTATGATTGATTTACCATTTTGATCGATAAATATATGTTTGAAAAGATATATGAATAGAAAATACCTCAACTATTTCCTAGGAAATATGGATATTCCTTTTTTACCTCTTTATACCTCAATTCTCGAGAAGTTGGGAAATTAACTAAGGATTCAGAATAACCATAATATAATACAGATAAATTTAGAAATATATGAATATTCTAATCACTTAGACAAAAGTATGGACTGACCTCTTACATTCATAAAACTTGTAGGTTTTGTATTTTCACCAGAAATAATGATTTAAAAAATAATTATCTACGACAGAAACAATTATTTGACAATATGAAGTCTAATTCAATATCCATATATTTTATAACATATTTATGTTTTCTCATTTTAAATTTCGGATATAAGGTATCCTTGGGAGACTTCAAGATGTTGTAAAAATGAGATGATTCATATTCATGATTGTGAATATCATTCTATGTTGATGTTCTTGAATAGAGAAATGAGGATCCAAAAGTAATAAATAATGAAATTGTTTATCTGGAATAAGAAAATTATTCATTTTCTACTAATATACATTCTCCATTTTGATACCAAAAAATTGAATCTTTTCGAAAACAAAAATTGTGTGGATAAATTCAATCATTGTCAAACATTTCATGTCTCTAAAGATCAATTTTCATTCATGGAAATTTAATTGTTCTTATAGAAACAAATTATTTAAATTTAATGATTAAAATGATATAAATGTTTAAACACCTTCATTTTTGCTTCATGATTCCATAATTATCTAAACAATATAAATAATAATAAGTTTTAACAAATATTTTCATTATTTAAAATTTTTTAGTATATTTTCATACCTTAAAATATTCAATGAAATATGATTAGAGTGAGGCATTGGGTTTGCAATGGATTATGGATCCCGTAGAGGTTTGGCATAGATAATAAATATAATATTTTTTTAATATTATATAAAAATTTTATGTAGTGTTGACACCATATATCAAATGAGAAATAGGTGCACACAGTTCAATATGGGATTTTAATATTACCCTAGATGTGACATAATATCTGTGTGTGTCAAGAGTTTGTTAATATCATGCATGATAGTAATTCATTTCAATTTTTTATTATTTTTTTAATAAAAATTAAGAAATCTGAAATGGTGTGTTATATGGGATATAAGACACCACTGTTAGGTCCATTATTCATGGGATACCCTAGAGATTACATAATGGTTGTGTGCATCAGTTTTTTGGTTACATTTCATTTGAGGGTAATTCATTTTTTATTTATTTATTTTTTTAAAAAAATAGTAGTGTATCTCTCAAAATTTTTATCATATGAAAAAATTAGAGATATTTGTTGGATTTGGGATTTGGGGTTTACCCTAGATGTGACATAACATTTATGTTCATCGAGTGTTTGGTAACATCATGAGGGTATTATACTCTTTTACAAAAATAATATAATTACACTATAACAGTGTAACGTATGAAAAAAAAACAAAACCATTAAATCTGGGGGGATGTTTTTACCCTAGTGGGGAAATATCGTATGTGTGTGATGGGTGTTTCATTACAGTGCACACAAGGGTAATTTAGGTAATATTTTCAATATAAATATTTATAACAACATTTACGTGTCTCCAAAACTGTATATTGTATGAAAAATCGGTGACCCTCTCTAGGTTTAGGATTCAGGGTTCACCCAAGGTATGATATAACAGTAGTGTGCGCCAAGTGTTTTGTTACATCGCAGACAAGTGTAATTCATTTAATAATATTATTCAATAAAATTATAAAAAATATGAAAAATCTCCTGAAATGTGTATCGTAGGAAAACCAGAGATCATTGTTAAGTCTAGAATGATGGGTACACCATAGACACGACATAACATTTGGGCTCATCGGGTGTTTGGTTACATTACACACGATTGTATTTCACCTAAATTTTTTATTATATTTTTCTATAAAAAATTTATGTATCACCTGAACTCTTCATTGTATGAAAAACTCGACACCACGGAAATGTGGGATATTTAACCTATGCATGCCATAAATTTTTTATGTGTCATATGTTAGGAAAAATCATATACAATAATAAAAATTTTAATATCTTATTTATATCATATATATTAAAACCATTTCATAGGAATTATAATTATTAATTATTTTATATATTAGACCATCTTTGAAAATATTGTGAATTTATAATAGTTGTTATAATTTTTTAAATTTTTTTAAAAAATAAATATTTATTTTTTATAATTAAAACAATATTTATTATTTATTAATAATAATTAATCATTATTTATTAAATGTTAAAAATTATGTAGTTATTTTATAATTATTTAAATTAATATTACATTTTTATTTGTTAATATTTTTAAAAAGTTTTCATAATTCATTGTATATGTTTTATTTTTAACATTTTTTCACAAAAACAATACTATTTTTCAATAATTAGTATATATTTTAAGATTATATTTTCCTTTTCATTAATAAAATTATATTTTATATAATCACAATTATTATATATAATGGTTTGTTAAAAAAAATATCAACATTAATTTTCTCATCATTTAAATAAAACTCATTTCAAATTATTTCAAACTATATATAAATATATAAATTAAATTATTTCTTGAAGAAATATATTTACATCGAATTTATAATTACAAATTTTGAAAAAAATAACATATTAACTATATATGGATATATACATACATACACACAAATATATAAAAATATATCAAAAAACGTAGATTGGAATTTCTACAACGTTTATATATGTAATAAAAATACATATATATCTCTCAAAACATTACTAAAATATAAATTTACTTGTTATTAATAAATTAAAACCCATCATAATATAAAAATATTCTCTAACATCAATTTCAAAATCCATGAATTACCATAATTAAAAAATATATATAAATATACATTTTTTATAAAATTGAGCAATTAAAAAAATTATACATTTTTAATATCATAAATCCCAATAATGAATGTCCGTAATGATAAAATTTCAAATAATAATATAAAATAATAAACATTCAGTAACCCTAAACACCAAAATAATATTAAATTTGATGATCAAACAATAAGCAAAACTCCTCAAATCAAAAGAAATCAACTCATGCAGATCTAGTGTACAACCAAATAAAAAATAATAAACATATATTAACACTAAATATCAAACAAATAATGTAAATCAGGTAAATTAATTATCCTAAGTTTTTAACAAATAAATATATACAATATCAAATGAAAAAATAATAATAATGACAAACAATAGAAGCAAAGTTCATACCTAAGAAATCCAACACTAAATCAGCATGAAATCAAGTGTAACATGTATTTTCGGGGGAAATCCCAACATGGATGTCAGATCTACGTTTGTAGGCCATAGGGTTTGAATGCTGTGAGGTGTAGAATAAATGGTTTTCTGTTATTTTTTAAACTATTGTTTATGATGGGATGATAGATACATAATTTATCCCACTCTAAAACCACATCCATGGAATGTTTTCTCAACATATTAGTCATATGACCCAAATACCCATCGATATATTTCATCCCACAAAATGGCATGTGACTGAAAGAATAATTATTTTCAATGGGCCAAGAATCTCTCTAAAAAATAAACAATATTTTTTATGGATATTCTAATTTATTAAAATTTCAAAGAGGGTTATCGAAAATCAATAAAAATTAAGGCCTTCGTGCCAATCAGGTATTCTATCAAAAATAACCCCACTTATTGGACTATTTGTGATGGGTATGTGATCTGTCGAAAATACCCCACCACAATTATTGGATTTTACATTATGATTCCCACAATAAGGAAGATTTCTTTTAAAATAAATAGTATGTGCTCAGTTTCATTCAAAGGTGTGATATAACAATGTTGTGTTTGTGTAAATGATAATGAAATGAATATGAGAATGTAGTGCATGAGATTCATGCATATGCGAAGTAAATAAATGTAATAGAATAAAAATATTTTTTATATGAATGAAAAAAGAACTAAACCTATGTGATTAAAATATTATATAGCATGAATACATTAATACAAAACATAAGAATTATTTTAATAAAAGAACAAAAAATAACAAGAATAAAATTTTATATGTCCTAATGTTTTCATGAAGAGTACCACTGAACAATTTCATAGAGTCTATATAACATGAAATAGTGCATTCATGTAAGATTATTAAGGCTAAAATTCATTTCAAAAAGTAAGAATAATTTATTTGAGTCTTATATTGATTTGGAAGTCGATAATAAACACTATATAATATTTATAGTGTAGAAGATCAAAGATCTTATACATCAATCAACATTGATATTGTTTCAATGAAGAAAAATTAATATTGATGACGATATATAGAGAGGAACTTCATTACACTAATTATCAAAATAGTGGTTTGTGATTCTATCAAGGTAAATAAGATTCCGTGAAATATATTTTCCATTGAAGAAGAAATAAATCAAGTCACTACTATACAATATTTTGTATTATTTTGTGTTAGTTATTAGAGGTATATGAAGAAATTATTTTTCAATAAATATTCAGTTGATTTCAAAAACAAATTCGGGGGAATTTCATGTTTTTTAGTTCACCACATATTTATAATATTATTACTCATTCAAGATGATGAATGTTTTACTATTGGTATTCTTCAATAATTATAAAGAAAAAAAAGATACTTTCAGGATATTGAGCATGTAAGATGTGATAGTTTTGGATGAACAAAACAACACTCTTACATCCAAAATACATCTTATCTGTTGGAAGAAATTATTTTTTTTACAAAAAAAACCTTTCATGAGGAAGAATAAAATATTCATAGTTTGAATAAAAAACTATTGAGGAGCAGTAAAACCTTGAACATCAATTAATTATTATGAAACGTTAGTGAAATTACATTCCCTACTTAGTGTAAACATAGTTACAAGGTTATTTTACTAGTTATTGTGTGATTGGAATATTTCCCTACCATTCTAATAACTCCTACTCTATTTGAATAGTGAAAATATTTAAATTAACATTTTCTATATTTACATTATTTAATATACTTTAATGTGATAAGAAAACAAGAATATGAAAATTAAGATACTAACTGATATATGAGGTAAAGGGATAAAAATTTGGAAAGGTTATGTCTCCAACATAGACCCCCCAACATATAAATGTTAGAGATGTGTCAAAATATGCATTTAATGGGAAATCAAGATGAATCTCACCTATATTGTATTCATTACATTGATGTTATAAAATTTTGGAAATTTTAGTTTCTTCTCTATGTTAGCAATGATGTGCATTCATGGTTAAGATATAGTTATCTATAAGAATAAATCTATTTCACCATGAACAAGATGAATATAAGAAATAAATATAAAAGAAAGATGATACTGTTATCACCCATAACAAAATAAAATGGTTTACCAATAAATCCATTTTATTCCAATAATAATGACATTTATGTCTTGGAAAATGAAAATAAGGAGGCTCAATTCTCCACCAAGGTTATGGGAAGTCATTTTACCACATATTTATCAATATATTCAAGTGATCAGGTGGTGTGTGTAATTTCCAATAGAAAATTTATTGAATAATATCCATGTGTATTGTGAGGGATAACCTGTCAGTTTATTTAGTAATGGTTGAATTAATGAATACAACGCATGGATATAACATTGAAAAAGTTTGTATTATATTTTGAGTATTTGATATCATGTAGGAAGATATCAGATTACATTTGAAGATGTTCAAGGTAATAGGGAAGGCTTATAGATGAAAAATTATATAATTTTCAAAGATATATAGATAGCTTGGATCCTTTAAATGTAATAAAGAGGGTCCTTGAATGAAGTTCCTAAAAATGACTCAAATAACTTATTGACAATGAGAAGGTCAATAAGGCATTGGATGAAAATATCAATGAAGTGGAAGATAAATTGAAAACCACGTTGATATTAATGATTTTCATTTAGATGATATCTAAAACAATATCCAAAAACATGAATCTTTATTACAATATAAAATTATTTTTCATGAAGAGGATATTGATAGAGTAAAAACCTTCTTTATAGATGTTTGATTTGATTAAAGAACATAAAGAACCATCAATATAATATATAATTAGTTTCAAGATGAGTTTTTTAATCATGAGAAGACATATATAAGGAATTTAAAAAATATGTTGGCACTTTTTTATGCTATTCAATGCAGTAGACACTTATTTCATCAAGCCAATTCTATGAAGAGGATTAAAAGGTTATAATACCCACAACATGTGATATGAAGACTGTGACCTCATTAAATGATCTATCTCATGTATATGTTGCTAATGTGGTACCATCTAGAGTAACTTTTAATAATTTTTATAACTATGTTTCCTTAAAAATTGTTGGTTTAAAATTAAAATAAAAAACTATATAGGTTATTAAAGGAGAGTGGAATCCAACTAAAATGGTTATGGGGGATATGAATCTTACTAGAGAATCTCGTTACCCTAAAAAATCCAAACATATTATAAAGAAGGCACAAAACATTCTTACAAATGATATATGATGATCATGTTTTCTAGATCAATTTTTATGGGGAAACGTATTCAAATAGTTTGTAATTGATTATTGGTACAATAATCCAAATGGATAAGAAAAAAACAAAATTCATGCAATGGGGGATTAATCTAGAGGTGATGTTTCAATATAAAATGATTTAAAAAAATTATACTTCAAATAGATTTTTGAATCATCAAATGATGTATGATATATGTAGTGTATGTCGTTACAAAAATGGGGGATGCACATCCCAACGATTTTCTAAAGATGTAGAGTAAGTAGTACCATATATGTTTTCAAAAAAACTAGAAGAAGTTATGGGATTAAAGGATATAAATCTTGTAAAAAAATTATCAAACAAAGATAGGTGAGAAGACCATAGATTCCAAAATCCTAGAAACTAATGGAAGTTGCATACTCTAAAATAACTAATAAATAGGATGGAACTCTGAAGAATCAATGTGGAAGATTCCAATGTACTCCCTATATATGTAATGACATGTTTGTTTTTTTGAGTAAATATAAAGAAATAACAAGAAAAAAATAACAACTACGAATTAAGTATATTAAATGGGATAAAATTAATACCCATGTTGATAAAAAGGCTTCATATGTGAGGTGCAACATGGATGGTCATACTGTAAAAAATTGTTCTTAAATTATTCGGTCACAAAAAAATTAAATATAGAGATAAAATATACATAATTTTTTTCATGTTCTTTATAATCCATTATTAATGGAGTATTCATACATAAATAAATTTAATATATTATAATACCTACACAGCTTCAATTATATTTTATGATCATATGGACAAGTTTGTAGAGTGACAAAAATAGACAAAATTATTGGACAAAATCATTTCAACCTATATTCACACATGGATGAAGATAAAATGATCCACTAAATTCTCTAAATCTCTATATATTTTATTTTTATTTATAATATAGGGAATTGAAGGTGTAGTAGGTTACCATAGGGATAACCTAAGAATAAGTATGAGAAATCAATTCTTTAATGAAAAGCTGAAGAATTACTTATTCATGAATTCATTCTAAAATGGTATTAAAGAACAACTATGATAGATTAACCTCATTTATTAATATGAATATTATTTTTTTCAAACAATGTAAAACAAGGATAAAGGATATATCATATTTTTTGATCTTATATTTTTTTATCCAAAAGATCATGTATTGATGAAGATAGTTCTTAGTAAATTCTTGGACGATTTAAAATATTGAAATTTACAAGCCAAAGATCCATTCTAGTTTATTCTTAATATTAGTAAATCTTGAAAACCATTTTCAAATGATTCAACATTTTGAATACGATGTGGGATGTTTACCATTAGGGGGAGAAAAATAAAAAAAAATATAATAGATTCTAGATTTATTATTTTAATTGGTAACAAATTCAATTATAAGGTAAAATTAATGAAGTTCATGTCATTAGAAAAAGTATTGTCTTTTATTAATTTCTCAATATTGGTATTCAAAAATTATCAACATAACCAAAATGTGTAGTAATTAATTTTATCAATTTCCTAAGAAAATGTGGATTTTTTGAAGTGATCTAGGGAAACATATCCTACTTGTTTAACCTTAATATTATTGATATATTTGTGAAATATAGTTAATAAAATTTAGGTCTATATTTGATAAAATAGTTTCATAACACGTTTTAGTATTTTCATCATCAAATAAAAGTGGAAAACCCATGAAGACAAGTATTTTATTTCTCATTCATTAATTTATCATGAGAGGTCCTTATTGATTAAAATTGATGGCCAAATAAAATTATATTGGTTTCAACATCGATAAAGACACATGTTGAAATAGAGTTAAATGATGGATGATACATTTCTTGAGTATTGACTGATTCCCATTTCACATTAGAATTTTATTTCATTTGAATAGTGAGGATTGATAGTAAAATAAATGATTGAAATTTTAAATGTGATAATTTCAAATATTGACATATTCATTTGGAAAGAACATTAATGTTATTTCCACAATATATAATGGGGGAGGCTGAAAGAGCCCAAATTGTCTTTGAGATGTATTTTTTATTAATGATTGATATCATTTTTCAATGGGGATTAATGAAATTTCTATTTTATTGAATTAAATATAGAGAAAACTTTGGATAGATGTATCTGGAAGAAAATATGAAGTATCCAACATATTCAAGATCGATTAAAAAAGGAAATGAAACTTTGATAGAAGGATGAAGGTGAGTATTAATGTCTTCTTATGTTAAGGAAGTATTTTCAATGACATTTATTTTCTAACAATAAAAATTATTGAACTAGTATTAATTTTATAATATATGTTTCACTTTTTTATTTACAAGAACAATTGTTTACAAAAATGTTGAAGATGTGAAAGTGGATGATTTTTAGGAATATGTGTTTAATGAATATGAAAAATAATTTTATTCATAATGGATAAGAAGAATACTAATATATAAAACTTTTATTGCATAAGTAATGGTTGAAGAGGACTTATAAGTTGGGCTTTGTTTTTATATGATGATATTTTCACATAGAATATTATTATTTTTAATAGAAAATGTAGGCCAACCAATACATGTAAAAATTTCTATATAATCAACCAAATGTGTGGGAATCAATTTCACAATTTTGGGAGGTTCCACCCAAAAATGAAATTCCTAGTGGAAATAGGAGTGAACACTAATATATTAAGGCCAATGTTATAGTGGGAACATAGAGTGTGCTCAATGGGAATCCAGTTGACCATGAAATCGTGTGGCCCATCTCTTTTTTTCATGAAGTGTTTATGTATCTATGTGCCAAACCTTATTACAGGTTGAGGTGTTGCTTCCATGATGTGATACAAAAGGAATCACTCAACAAAACAAATATTTTATTAGAGAAGGATGAGTTCATGTTACTATTCCTCCGTCAAAAAATACAAACATAACTCTAACCATATGATTCAATTGACCTCCTATGTGAGATCAAATCCTTCTATTATCATAAACCTCCCAACCATTGACAGATAATTACGCACTCAAGGTATCATATGATCACTAATATATAAAATTTATTCCTTCATCAATGACCTCTCTGGGTGAATTTGACTCTATCATGAATATATATATCACGCATGAAGCTACTTCTTGCATGGAGTCGTTTATTCAAAGACATGCCTCACCTAAATAAGAAAAGATGTTTGATAATTTCATCTAATTTTCATGGATGAGTACATGGCATAAATGATAAAAAAAATTATGATTTCATGCATGTGATAAAATCACCATATAGATAAGCCTATCATATAAAAAATGTGGCATTTTTTTGGTATCAAATAGCCGACACTCGATGACTATAAAAATTTGTATTTTTTGTAGGTTAATGTCTTGATTTTCATGATAAAAAATAATATTCAAGTATGTGATTAAACGAGTTAGAGGAAATGACCCTTTCTAGTAAATACCAAACCCCAATTCCCATGAAATATTATTTCACTCATGTTTACAAAGAGTTCTCTCATATTCCATAAATCATGGAATTTATGTATATCAATTATGTGGGGAAGAAAACAGTTTCATAAGCCTTATAATCTAAATAAAGACGAATTTTTCCATGAATTCAATGATTAACCACACACTGATTTTTCATAAAGATGAAGAGTTTCAAACACAACAGATTGGTTAACACACACTTTTAATGATTCATGAAGAAAAATAATGGTACCATGAACCAATGATTGAGTTGTTCACTCACTTTGTGTTATGATAAGTTAACACTATTTATGTACCTTATTGATACACAACATTGAATTAGTGAAACTATGAAATATTGAGTTCCATAAAGGAGGTGGAAGTATTTTCAAATAGTTGAATGGAGATCATCTACATGTGAACTAAATAGTATAATAATCAGTGACTAAGAAAGGTATTATATAATAGGACTTGGATTGTATAAAAGATATTTAAATGGATAGGATAAGACAATGAATGTGTTGCATGCATATTTGATAAAAATAACTAAAATAAAAATAAATTGATTAACTGAAGGAAAAATGTTGTGAACCCATGTTCTTAATTGAACATACTATATCCATACATTGATGTGACACATAAGAATTATTTTAGTGAAAGTATATAAAATAACAAGAAGAATATCTCATATGTAATAGGGTTGTCATGTGGAGTTCCCTCTTATAATTTCATAATGTCTATAACACATCGAACAGTCATTTCAATGTAATTATGTAGGTATGTGATTTTGTTGGACGATAAAAGAGTAATATTTCTGGGATCATGATTAACTGAGAAGTTGTTACTAAACACTATTTCATTTTACTTGGGTAAAAGATCATTGAACTGATATAGCATTCATTATTTATATTTTTTGAATAAAACAAATTAATTGTGATATTTCAATTATAATTTGAACTACATTAAATTGATAATCACAAATTTTATATGTGATTATAGAGTGGAAGATAATGATTCATGGGAATATATTTTTCACTGAATAAGAAAGAGATCAAGTCAGAGTCATAGAGAATTTCATATTATTGTTTATAAAACAATATAGGTAGAAGAAAAATTTCCCATCCCATCAATATTTAATTAATTACTATTTTAGTTTTGAATAATTATGAGATTATAAGACTATAATATATTTATATTATTTTCACAACTTATATAAGGAGAATGTGAAACACATATTTTACTGAAATTAATAAGAATAACACGGACTCACATATTGATGTTCAAGTAACAAGAGAAGTTAGTGGAATGATGAAGAAGCATTGTGACATTAAACAGATGTAACATTTGGTAGAACAAATTATTGATATTGCAATGAATCATTTACCAGGAATAATATTGTATTCAATGGTAGTATAATGAACCATTAAAGTGATCTAAAACAAGAAAAATCACATAACTATAGTTTAAAAAAAGTAAAATGACATTCCATTCTTACAGTTACCACATTTGAAAGATTATTTTTTTCATTGGTATGGTTTCATTATCTCTATACCATGATAAAGAATATATACAATTTTTATGAGTGTACCTTGTAAAACTATTGTGTTATATCACTACAAGATTTCATAAAATTTCATGTGATATTAAAAATATAATATTATAATTCACATCCTAACTGGTCTACGAGTTAATGGGAATAAAAATCAAATAGGTTAAAATGTATCAGACATTGATTCACCCCTCCAGCTTTTAGTGTGAGGAATATCCCAAACCAGTCCATTCTATAAGAATTAGTTGGGGGTTTAGGGGGGTTATGTTTGGGGTTTGGTTAGGTTTTTGTGGATGGTGGGTTAGGTTTGGGGGTGTTAGGGATAAGGATTTCATTTTTCATTTGGGAGATTAAGGGGGAATAGTATTGGATGTTAGTTTGTAGGGGTAGGGTTATGCTAGAATTTTATGTTTAGTGGGGTGGGGTTAGGCTTGGAATATGGGGATTAAGATGGGGGTTATGTTTTAGAGGTGGGGTTAGACATGGGGGTTAGGTCTTGTGGGGGTGGTGATAGGATTTTGGTTGGGGTATTAGTCATGGTGGTTACATTATGGGGATAATAAGGTTATTCTAGGGGATAGGTGTAGTGGGTTGGGATTAAGGTAGTGGGTTAGGCTTGAGGTTATGTTTTGTTGATGGTTTTAGAAGGGTTTTGGGGATTATGATTTGGGGTTTGTGTAATGACCCAAACATTCATTAACAGAAATTCCACTTCATATTTTTAAATGTATTATTATGTAAAATGGTTATGTAAAACATATGAACTTACTTGGATTTATGTTTTTGAATTGTGACTATTGTTAATATTGTAGTTTAATAGTGATCACGTGATTAGTATAAATATAGGGATTTAACAATCCAACTTACTCATGCAAAGGAAGTGATGGCCTCATCCTATAGAAATGCTTCATATGAAGCACATTTTGTTGGAGCTCAGAAAAGAGGAGCCGTCGTTGGGCTTCACTCTTGAAAAATCCCAATCCGAGCTTCAACATGTTATGCTCGAACGGAACCATCTACGGGATAGGTGGAAGTTGATAGAGATCACCAAGCGAGAAATGTTATTTGAGCCACCCCAAGAGTTTTCCACCATCATGCACCTTACCCTTAGATCATATGCGGTTGTTTGAAAGAGTTATGTAACAAATCCCTAGCACTATTATTGCGTACATTATTTTTTTATATAAGAAAGAATGTACAATCATTTTATTATTGTTACTTTGTAATTTTTTTTGAAGAGAAAATTGTATTTTTAATTAATATTAAACTAAGAAATCTATTTTTATAAAGTAATGTATTTTTTGAATTAAATAATATTTTAAAAAAAATATTATAATTTTTAAATTAATTTCTGTTAAATAAAAATGAACTTATAATTTTATGAATGCAATTGTAATTTTTGTTATGGTTTGAAAGTCATTCTTTTCAAAAACCATGAATTTTCGATAATTGTCGGTTTTTGTTTTAAAAGTGAAAATTCACATATTTAGAAAATTATTTAGATAAAATTACTATTATTTTTGGAATTAGGATGTCAATATTATCCAACAGTGAAATTTTAAAAATTTTCAGAGAGAGTCGAATTCATGGATAAAAATTAAAAACCATTTAAATATATAATCTGTTTCATGACATCATAATGTCCAAATAGTGATTTAATAAAATACTATAAATTATATATTCGGACAATATATGTTTTATCCTTAAAATAATGTGATTTTAGATTTGTTTGATTAATTTTATGATGCCTTAGTGGACGCTCCCTGATATATAAAACATTTTATCTTTTTAAATTGTTTTCCTTCAGTGTGTGACACGCCTCAACATAAAAAACAATATTATTTTAAGAATATTGGACTTTGTCCTTATTATATATTTTTTTCCACTCCCCTTTGGAAAAAACCATGGGAAAAAACCATTTTCTTGTTTGTGGTTTTGTTTGGTTTAATGTGAGGTGTCCCAAACCTAAATAATAATCATTCCCCTCTCTTCT
This sequence comes from Viscum album, assembly GCA_963277665.1. Classification (NCBI taxonomy): domain Eukaryota; kingdom Viridiplantae; phylum Streptophyta; class Magnoliopsida; order Santalales; family Viscaceae; genus Viscum; species Viscum album. The sequence continues at coordinate 1,803,013,194 of OY728164.1, forward strand.
CCTATATAATCCCTCAAAAGCTCCCACTTCCTCCTAAAAAACATTTTTAGTTCTTCCAACCTCTGACCTCCACTCTCTATAATAATCCCAAGGCACCATGAGCTCCCAATAATCCTCTCTCATGCATCTCTCAAGCCTTTGGAAGCACACTTCCAAGTAAGGGTTTTTCTTCCTTTCTCATTTTTGTACAATATACTTTATGTTGTTATGTCCTTTTATTTTTAATTACAAATTTTGGGGTATGGTTTCTCACCTCCCACATACTGGCCTATATATGTTTTAATGATGGTAGAAAAATTTATTTCTCATTAAAATCCTCCCACGTACACCTGTTACTATGCCGAAATTCTGAAAGATATTTCTCTCTCATCATTTACATTAAAGCAATTCATTTGTATCATGAATCTAAATTCCATTAAATTTGTTGGGACATGTATCTATATGAACCCCTTACTATCTATTTCATGTAAATATGATGATCCATACCTTTCTCACTCATCAACCATTTTTATGATTTCTTATGTCACGCTATTATGCTTCCAAAATTGCACTGCAATTTTCCAAGCCAATGTCATTGTGTAGTGAATACCATGTCCATTTCTCTATCAAGGGAATTCACCTTTATGAACATTTACTAATTGTTTAAATAGTTTCATTTATGTATTCCACAATCATTTACCATGGAATAAATGATTATGTTTAATGATTCAATGTTGTACGATCCATTGGCACACTTATGGATGAAATGAATTGTTTAAAAAGGGGGTTCTCATATAGAGCTCCAATGAATTGGGTAATGTATAGTATCATTATACGTCTAGTGAAATAAGTTTTTACTCATCATATTTCAAGTGAAATGAGGGTTTAATCATTCTTCATGTTTAATGATGGTTTACTCATGCTCCATGTGCAATGAGCCTTGGCTCATGCTAATTCCATGTTACGTGTTGTTGCCAGATTTCAATGTTATGATTATCATGCATTATCATGACTTTATGTTTATGATTCTCTTTATCTCTATTGATATTCCTATTGTCTAATATTAATTGTATTCCTCATGATATTCCATGTTTATTCATTTACTGGGCTTAATAGCTCACCATTTTCTTATGCATGCCATCAAGTTATCCCATGAAAAGTTAAGTACGAGGGAACGTATTGTCCATGTAAAGAATTTTTTCAATAAAGAAGTTGAATTTTATGTTTTAATTTTTTATGTAATGATCCTAAGCCCCAAAGACACTATACCTCTTCATCTTATATGTTGTATCAAGTGAATTTTATTTAATAAATCATGTTTAAGTTTGTAATAAAAGATCAGGGTTGTTGTAGTTGGTATTAGTGGATAGGTTTAGTTATATTTTGGGATTATGATTAGAAAACCCTAGTGAATACTTAGAGACAAGACTAAGTATAATAAAATCATCCCTATGTTATGGTAAGTATTGAGTAAGTGGTTTATCAATAAAATACATCCTTGTGTGGATACGAGTAGGTAGAGGCTACTCTGGCACAGATGTACCTAGGGGAGAAAATCCCAACTAGAAGTTTTGGGCTTCACACGAGGTATCCTAGTACACCGAAATGGGCCTTGATGCGCTCTTGGTTACTACACTCCTGGGGGATTGTTTTCGTAAATTCACAAGATTAGTACGAACAATTATTAAGTATTTAAAAAAAATCCAAAGAGTATATGTTAGTAAGTAGATCATGGTTAACATAGATTGAATCTAGTAGATTTATAAGACAAGGAAATTAATGTTAATTAATATTCATCAGTTCTTATCTTTGGATTACTCTTTATGTGTTACCCCTAACATTTTTTTCCCCAGCCAATGGCCGGTAATAGAGGGAATCGAGCAAGCAACCGATGTGAAGATCAATGTGATGACTATACTAATGAGATTATCAATCCAAAGGTAGTGGGAATATCAATCTTTTTCATGCTTCTCTCTTAGTTATCTAAAAATTTGAATAGAATCATGGGTCATAAGGAATTTTAACCCCCCCCCCCCTTGAATAAAGAACATGTCTCTATTGAGGGATTCATGAGACGAAAGCCTGCTACTTTTAATGGATCGTCTGATCCCTCAATCGTCGAACAATGGATCAAATCCATTTAATGGATATTCTACATCCTTCAATGTTTTGAATAAGAGATCGTTGTTCTGGATGCTTATCGTATTGAGGGTGATGCTGATCATTGGTGGAAATTGATAAAAAATGTGAGGCCTGAGGAGGAGATCAGGGCATTGGAATGGAAGGATTTCTTGAAGATGTTTTTCGATAAATATTTTCCACACACCATATGTCTTAAGATTGAAAGGGACTTCCATTCCCTCAAGCAAAAAGATGACGAATTCGTCAGAGCGTACGAGGAAAACATTACAAGGCATTCAAGATATGCCTCCGGATTTTTCATTACCCTCGAATGCAAGGTTGACCACTTCTTTGGTCGGCTGAAACCTAGCCTGTGGAAAGAACTTGTGATCTATGACTTCAATAGCTATGAGGAAATTGTTTGATGTGCCCTCAAGGGTGAAATAGGGATTGGATAATCTTAGGGGTATCATGGGGATAAGAAGTGTAAGGTGTACTTCAATGCTTGTGAGTTGATGGATAAATACCACGATTCTAAGAAGATCTAGCACCCCACATACCAATGGTTTGAAAAGAAGCACCCTAGAAATTGCCTGATTGAAATGAGGAAATGTATTATGTTTGGAAGATAAGGAAACATAGCCATTAATTGTTGGAAAAAAATATGATGCTATAATAGAGGAGAGGAACGTTCTATTTGACTCACAATGCATTGTTCATTGCTACAACAACAAAGACCGTGGAACCTTGCAAATAAGTTCCCTAAGCCAAGGGTTTTCAGAGGAAACCAACAACCTCCAAGGCATCAAGGGTGGACTTTTTCCATCAATACAACTGATGTGAACCCCAAAAATGAAGTGGTGATAGGTATGATAGTTATTCATTTTGGAATATTGAACTTACTTTTTGATTCAGGTTCTACAAATTCTTTTATATCTCAAATTTTTAGTATAACAATCCCAACAACAGCACAAATCATGGATTTAAAGATGATTGTGAATATGGAAAATGGATCAATCATTGCATCCCAGGAATATATCTTCTCCCCTGTCAAAATATGTGGATTGAAATTTCCGGTGAACCTCATCATACACCCTCTAATGGAATTTGATGCAATTCTTGACATGGATTGTCTTTCCTTATATAGATCCAACATAAATTTCCATGATAGGGAAATCACTCTCATGTAGAGAATCGGCCCCTGATTCTGTTCAAGTGAATGGAGGAGGATGAATCTTCATTATCTCCACCATCTCATGCATGGATATTATTTCCCTATGATCATGCATATTTCGCTGAAATGATTGAGTCCAATGAAGCAACAATCCTTGAAGACATTCCTATTGTGAGGGAATCCTCTGAAGTGTATCCTGATGAATTTTCTGGTCTTCCTCCTAGAAGGGATATTGAATTATAAATTGATTATATACCTGGGGTGTTGCCAATATCCAATAATCCATTTAGAATGGCTATTGTGGAGCTTGAATAGCTGAAGAAACAACAACAAGAGAATCTGGATAATGGGTTTATACGCCCAAGTGCTTCACCATGGGGTGAACCAGTCCTCTTCTTCAAGAAGATGGATGGGTCAATGTGCCTTTGCATCGATTATCGTGAGCTCAAAAAAATCACGATAAAGAACAAGTTTCATCTACCATGAATTGATAACTTGTTCGATCAGCTACATGGTGCACAATACTTATCCATGGTAGATTTGTGGTTTGGATATTATCATGTAAGGGTGAAGAAGGAAGATATCCTCATGACTTATTTTCTTACAATGTACGAGCACTATGAATTCATAGTAATGACTTTCTAACTCACCAATGCTCCAACAATCATCATAGACATGATGAATAGAGCCTTTATATATTTTCTTGACAAATTTTTTGTAGTCTTTATAGATGATATTATAATATACTTCAAAACCAAGGAGGAGCATGTGGAGCATCTAAACACTATACTAGAGACCTTCCCAAAAGGAGAATCTCTATGAAAATTATAGTAAGTGTGAGTTCTGGTTGAAGAAGATCTCATTCTTGGGACATATCATCACAACCAATGGGATATCTGTGGATCCCTCCAAGATAGCTGCAATAGATTGATGGTCGAGTCCAACATCAATAACAGATATTTGTAGCTTCTTGGGGTTAGCTGAATATTATCGACGATTTGAGAAAAATTTCTCACGATTGTCCAACCCTCTTACTAAGAAATATCAAAAGGGATTAATGTTTTCTTGGTGTGATGAATGCGAAAAAATCATCAAGGAGTTGAAAAAGAGTCTTATCAATGGGCTCGTGCTCACATTACCTACAAGTGGAGAAATCATTGGGGTGTATAGTGATTCCTCTAAGAAGGGCTTAGGCTGTGTGCTAATGAAAACTGATAAAATGATAGCATTTTCATCAATGCAGTTGAAAATACATGGGAAAAACTATCTAACACATGATATTATGTTAGCGGCTGTGATCTTTGCATTGAAAATATGGTGGCATTATCTCTATGGGGAGATTTTTGAGATATATACTGACCACACGAGTCTCAAATATATATTCACACAGAATGTGCTAAATGTGTGACAGCAAATATGGATAGATCTCATCAATGATTATTACTGCTCAATCCACTACCATCCCAGTAAGGCAAACAATGTGGAAGATGCTCTAAGAAGAAAGGATCATGCATCTTTATAAACGATGTGAAGTGAAAAGGATCCAATCTCCTTAGATTTGTAATGGATGGACATGGGAATCATTAATGGAAGAACATCATCAATCCATTCTCTAATCATTTCCCAACCATCCCTCTTGGAGAGAATAAAGGATGCACAATGAAACGATGTCAAAATTCGGAAAAGGGTGGATGCTTTAAGAAATGTGAAACCCTCTAATTTCAAAGATGATGAGGAAGGTGTTGTAGTATTTTGGATGTAATTATTTGTATCATCTGATCCATAGATAAAGGACCTATTGAATGATGCATATAACTCAACTTTCTCTATCAACCCAAGGAGCACAAATATGTATCGAGATCTCTGAGAAAACATTTGGTCTGAAAATATAAAAAGGGAGATTGTTGAATATAAATCAAAGTGTCTGATATGTCAGCAAGTGAAGGTTGAGAGACAAAAGTATAAGGGGATTATGCAACCACTACCCATACTAGCATGGAAGTGGGAGAACATTATCATGGACATTGTCACTGTACTTCCAAGGAATTCAAAAGAAAATAATGCTATATGGGTCATTGTGGATCATCTTACAAAGAACGCTCACTTTATCACGGTTTCGAGAGGACTTCTCATTGGATCAATTGGCACATATATATATCAGAGAATTGGTAGGTCCGCATGGAGTGCCACTATCTATTGTATCTAATCGAGATCTATGATTCACCTCTATGTTTTGGAAGAGTCTTCAAATTCTCTAGATACAGAGCTGAACTTTAGTACAACTTATCATCCTTAAACTGATGGCCAATGTGAACAGACTATCCAAACACTTGATGAGATGCTGAGAGCATTCTTAATGGACTTCAAATGAGGATGGGATCAACATCTTCCTCTGGTTGAGTTTTCTTATAAAAATAGTTTCCCCTCGATCATCCAAATGGAAAAATATGAAGACTGTGTGGGAAGAGGTGTAGAAAATTGGCATGTTGGGATGAAGTTGGTGAGCGTAAGATTCTAGGACAAGAAATGGTCGGAGAAATGGTGGAGAAGGTGAAAACCATTAAACAGCATATCAAGGCAGACCAAAGTCGACAGAAGAGTTATGCAAATAACTGTCCATTATACCTTGAGTTTAAAGATGGATACAAGGTATTTCTATGCATATCACCAGGGAATAAGGTCATGAGTATTGGAAAGAAAAGAAAGTTAATTCATAGGTACATCAGCCCCCTCAAAATTATTGATCGTGTTAGGGTTGTGGCCTATCGACTAGCACTTCCACTTTCCATGGCCAAAGTACATGATTTATTTCATGTATCCCTCATAAGGAAGTACATACCAGACCCTTCATATGTACTCTCTCCAGAGGTGATACAACTTTAGGATGATCTTTATTATAAGGAGAAACCAATGAAGATATTAGATCATAGGGAAAAAGTCCTATGAAATAAGACAATGCCCCTCTTCAAGGTGTTGTAGATAAACCACAAGTATGAAGAAGTGATGTGGGAATTAGAGGAAGTGATAAACCAGAGTTACCTTCATATTTTTAGTGTGGGAAATGAAAATTTTGAGGGAAAAATTTCTTAGGGGGGGGAGATTATAATGAACGAAACATTCATTAATGGAAATTCCTCTTGGTCTTTTTAAATGTATTATTATGAAAAATCATTATTTAAAACATATTCACATAATGGTTTTATGTTTTGGAATTGTGACAATTTCGAATATAGTCATTGAATAGTGATCAAATGATTAGTATAAATATAGGGCTTCATAAATCCAATTTACTCAGACAAAGGAACTGATGGCCACATCCAGTAGAATTGCTTCACATAAAGCCCATTTTCTGGAGATTGGAAAAGTGGTGGCATCATTGGGATTATCTCTTGATCAATCCCAAGATGATCTTCAACAGGTTAATCTCGAACAGAACCGTCTACGGGAGAAGTGGATGTTGATAGAGATCACCACGTGAGAAATGTTATCCGAGCCACCCCAAGAGTCTGTCACCAGCGTGCACCTTACCCTTAGATCTTATGCGGCTCTTTTAAGATGTTATGTATAAAATCCCTACCACTATTATTATGTAAATTATTTTTGTATATAATATAGAATGTACTTTCATTTTATTATTGTTACATTGTAAATTGTTTTTAAATTGCAAGTGGTATTTTTTATTAATATTCAACTACGAAATGTATTTTTATATATTAATGTACTTTTGAATTAAATAATATTTTAATAAAATATTATTATTATTAAATTAATTTTTATTAAATAGAAATGATCGTGCAGTTTTATGAATGAAAATGTAAATTTTATTTAGATTTCAAGGCCATTTTTGTCAAAACACATGAGTTTTCGATAACTGTAGGTCTTTATTTTAAAAGTGAAAATTCACATATTTAGAAAATTATTTAAATAAAATGAATATTATTCTTGGAATCAGGATGTCGAAATTATCCAATAGTGAAATTTTCATAATTTTCTGAGACGGTCGAATTTTTGGGTAAAAATTAAATACCATTTAAATATATAATGTGTTTTAAGACATCATAATGACCCAATAGTGATATAATAAAATACTATAAATGATATATTATTTCAATATATGTTTTATCCTTAAAAAACTGTTATTATATATTTTTTTTTAATTTAATGAATCCTTAGTGGGCCCTCCATGACTTATAAAACTTTTTGTCTTTTAAAATTGTTTTCCTTTAGTGTGTGACTCACCTCCACATAAGAAAAATTATTATTTTAGGAATTTATGACTTTGGCCTTATAAAATATTTTATTCCAATAACCTTTTGAAAAAACCATGGGAAAAAACCATGGGTTGGTTTGTGGTTTTGTTTTTTTTAATGTGAGGTGTCCCAAACCTAAATAATAAACAATTCACTCTCATTTCCTATATAAACCCACCCAAGATCTCACTTCCTCCTCACTCAAAGCCTTTGTATTTCGTCTAAACACTTCCCTCCTCTCTCTATAATCCTTTCAAGGTGCCTCGAGCTCCCTAGAATCCTCTCTCACGCCTCTCTCAAGCCTTTGGAAGCACACTTCCATGTAAGGGTTTTGGTCCTTTCTTATTTTTGTCCAATATTATTTAAGTTGTTATGAACATTTAATTTAAATTAAAAATGTTGGGGTATGGTTTATAACCCCCCATACTGTCCTTTTAATGTTTGAATGATGGGAGTCCCCTTTCTCTCTAATTAAATTCCTCCCATGTACACCTGTTACTATGCCAAAATTCCGAATGAAATTCCTCTCTCCTCATTTACATTCAAGAAATTATTTTGTATCATGAATATAAATTAAATTAAATTTGTTGGTACATGTATCTATATTACCCATCTACTTTCCATGTAATTTAAATATGATTAACATACCCTTTTTCTCATCTACCATTTTTATGAGTTCTTATGTCACACCGTTATGCTGTCGAAATTGCAAAGCGGTTTTCCAAGCCAAAGTCATTGTGTAGTGAATACCATGCCCATTTTTCTATCCAGGATATTCACCTTTATGCATGAAAACTTATTTTTTAATGAGTATAATGTATGTATTTAACATTCCATTATCGTGGAATAAATGATTATGTTGAATGATTCAATGTTGTATGATTCATGTGGCACACTAATGCCTGAAATGAAATGTTTACGAAGGTTATGCCCTGATAGCGCTCCAATCAATTGGGTAAAGTAAAGTATCATGATCTGTCATGTGCAATGGGTGTTTACTCATTATAATTAATTTTCAATAAGGTTTTACTTGGGCATAATGTGCAATGAGGTTTTCCACATGCTCCTTGTGCAATGAGCCTTAGCTCATGCTAATTTCACATTAACTATTGAAGACACATTTCCATGTTATGATTATCATGCTTTATAAAGGATATATGTTTATGATTCTCTTGGGCTATATTGATATTCCTATTGTCTAACCTTTTTTGTATTCATCATGTTATTCCATATTTATTCCCTTACTATGCTTTATAGATCACCCTTTTCTTATTCATGTCCTCAGGTTATCCCATGAAATGCTATGTATGAGGGAATGTATTAATCATGTAAATGATGATTTCAATAAAGATGTATCATTTCATGTATTAAGTTATTATGTAATGATCCTAAGCCCCAAAGACACTAGACCTATCGATCCTGTTTGTTGTATCAATTGAATTTTATTGAATAAATCATTTTTAATTTTGAAATAAAAGATCAGTGTTTTCATAGTTTGTATCAGAGGATAGGTTAAGTTATTTTTGGGATTATGATTAGAATACCCAAATGAATCCTGATATACCAGAATAAATATAATAAAAACATCCCTAGATCATGGGTAACATAGATTGAAGGCAATTGAATCATAAGTCAAGGAAATAAAAGTTATCTATAAGTCATCAGTTTTTATCTTTGGATTACCATTTATGTGTTACCCCTAAAATTCTTATTATTCCAGCCAATGGACAGAAATAGGAGGGCTCGGGCTACCAACCGATGTAATGATCAATGTGATGACTATAATAATGAGATTCCCAATCCAATGGGATCAGGAATTTCAAATGTTGTCACTATTCTCTCATAGTTAACTCAAACATTGAACAGAAACATGGATCAAGAGGAATGTTTAACCACCACTAAGAAAGAACAAGTCTCTAACGAGACCTTCGGGAGACAAAGGCCTCATATATTTAAAGGATCATCTGATCCTTCAATCTCTGAACAATGGATCAACTCTGTTGGAAAGATCTTATCCATCCTTCTATGTTCTGAACAACAGAAGGTTCTTCTGGCTGCTTATCGTATGGAGGGTGAAGCCGATCAATGGCAGACATTGATAAAAAATACGAAGCCTGAGGAGGAGATCGTGGCATTGTAATGGATTAATTTCTGGAAGATGTTTTTCAATAAATATTTTCCAGGCACCCTACAGCTTAAAATGGAATGGGAATTCATTTACCTAAAGAAAAAACGACAAATCCATCAAAGAGTATGAGGAAAGAATCACAATGCTAGCATGATATGCCTCTGGATTGTTGTTACCCCTGAATGCATTGTTAACCACTTCTTTGGTGGGATGAAGCCTAGCCTACGGAATGCACTGGAAATCTATGACTTCAACACCTATAATGTAATTGTCTGATGTACCCTCATGGTTGAAATGGAGATCGGAGAATCTCAGGGTATCATGGTGATAAGAAATGTAAGGTAGACTTTAATGCAAGCAGACAGATGGATAAATCCAACGGTGCTAAGAAGATCCATCACCCCACAAACCAAAGCTGCGGAAAAAAGCACCATGGAAATTTCCCGAAGGGGATGAGGAAATGCTTTATGAGGGGAAGAGAAAGGGAACCTAGCTAGTAATTGTCGTCATGAAAACCCACAGTTGATATAGAGGAGAGGAACGCTCCGTTCGACTCTCATTGCATTGGTCATTGCTACAACTGCAAAGAACCAAGGCACCTTGAAAATCAGTGCCCTGTGACAAGGGTTTTCTGAGGCAACCAACAACCTCCAACGAAGCAACGAAGAGCTTTTAACATTACAACCGTTGAAGTGAAACCTTAATACGAAGGGATGACATGTACACTAGTTATTCATTACAGAATAGAGAACGTACTTTTTGATTCAGGTTCTCCACATTATTTTATATCTTGATGGTTTAGTAGAAAAATCCCAACATCACCACAAATCATGGAAGTAATGTTGTCGGTGAGTATGGAATATGGGGCAATCATTGCATCCCATGAATATAAATCCTCCCATGTCATAATATGTGGATTGAACATTCCATCAAACCTCTTCATACTCCCTCTAGTGGAATTTGATGCTATTCATGGCATGGATTGTCTTTCCTTATATAGATCCAACATAAATTTCCTTGAGAGGTAAATCACTCTCCATGTGGAGAATCGACCCCTAATTATGTACAAGTTCAAGGAGGAGGATAAATCTTCTTTATCTCCAAAATCTCACTCGTGGATATTTTTTCCCTATGAGAACAGATATTTTTCTCAGATGATTGATTCCAAGGAAGCAACCATCCTTGATAACATGCCTATTATGATGGAATTTGCTGAATTGTTTCCTGAGAAATTGTATGGTATTCCTCCTTGAAAATATGTTGAACTACCAATTGATCATATACCTGGGGCATTGCCAATATCCATGACTCCATATAGAATGGAAGTTGTGTATCTTGAAGATCTATAGAAACAACTACAGGAGAATCTGAATAAAGGGTTTATACACCCATGTGCTTCACCATGGGGTGCACCAGTCCTATCCATCAAGAAGAAGGACCGGTCAATGCGCATTTACATCGATTATCATGAACATAAAAAAATAATGATAAAGAAAAAGTATCCTCTACCACGAATTGATGAATTTTTGGATCATCTTCATGGATACCAATACTTCTCCAAGATAGATTTGGGGTCGGGATATTATCAAGTAAGGGTGAAAAGGGAAGATATCCCCAAGACTGCTTTTCATACATGGTACAGGCACTATGAAGTCATAGTAATGACTTTAAGACTCACTAATTCTCCAGTAATCATCATGGACTTGATGAATAGTGTCTTTAGAGATTGCCTCAAAAAATTTGGGGTATTCTTAATAGATGATATTATAATATACTCCCAAACAAAGTAAAAGCCTGAGGAGTATCTAACCACTATACTAGAGACCCTATGAAAGGATAAGATCCATGAAAAGTACATTAAGTGTGAGTTCTGGTTGATGGAGGTCTCATTCTAGGGTCATATCATCACAAGCAATGGGATATCTGTGGATCTCTCCAAGATAGCTGCAATAGAGGGATGTACGTGGCCAACATCAGTAATAGATATCCATATCTTATCGGGGTTAGCAGGATATTATCGAAGATTTGTGAGAAATTTCTTACAATTTTCCAACCCTCTTACAAAGCTAACTCGGAAGGGAGCAATGTTTTCTTGGAGTGATGAATGTGAAGAATGCTTCATGGAGTTGAAAAGGAGGCTCATCACTACACTCTTGGTCACATTACATAGAGGTGGAGAAATAAATGTGGTATATAGTGATGCTTATAAGAAGGGCTTAGGCTGTGTGTTGATGCAAAATGATAATGTGATAGCCTATGCCTCAAAGTAGTTGAAAATCTGTGAACAAAACTATCCAACACATGAACTAGATTTTTCAGCTATGATCTTTGTCTTGAAAATCTGACGGCATTATCTCTATGTGGAGAAATGTGAGATATATACTGACCAGAGGAGTATCTAATATATATTCACATAGAAATAGATCAATATGTGCCAGCAAAGATGGATAGGGCTCATCATGGATTATCCCTACTCAATCCACTACCATCATGGTAAGGCAAAGAAGTTGGTTGATGATCTCTGTAGAAAGGATCATACATCATTATCAATGATGATAATTCAAAATTATCTAATCTTCTTAGATTTGAAATGGATGGACATCAGAATCATTAATGTCGGAACAACATTAATCCTTTCTCAAATTATTACTCAACCATACCTCTTCGAGAGAATAAGGATGATCAAAGATATGATGTGGAAATTCATAAATGGGTGGAAGCTATTAAAAATGGGAAATCCTTTAATTTCAATGTTGACGAGGAAGGAGTTGTAAGATTTGGGAGGCAATTATGTGTACCATCCAATCTAGATATAAGGAAGGATCTATTGAATGATGCACATAACTCGACCTTCTCTATCCACCAAGGGAGCATAAAGACGTATTCAGATCTCCGAGAAATATTTTGGTGGGACAATATGAAAAAATAGATTGCCTAATATACATAAAAGTGTCTGGTATGTCAGAATGTGATGGCTAAGAGAAAAAATTCTAATGGAATGATTCAACCACTACCCATACAAGCATGGAAGTGGGAGAAAAATACCATGGACTTTGCCACTGGACTTCTGAGGAAATCCAGAGGAAATAATGCTATATGGGTCATTTTGGATCATCTTATAAAGACAAATCACTTTATCAGGGTTCGAGAAGACTTCTCATTGGATAAACTGTCATAGATATATATCAGGGAAGTGGTAAGGCTACATGGAGTTCGACTATATAATGTTGCCGATCAAGATCCAAGATTCACCTCTATGTCTTAGAATAGTCTTCAACATGCCCTAGATACTGAGTTGAACATCAGTATGGATTATCATCCCCAAACTAATTTCCAATCATAGAAAACTATCCAAACACTTGAGGACATGCTGAGAGCGTGCTCAATAGACATTAATGGAGGATATGATCAACATCATCCTCTAGTTGAGTTCTCTTATAACAACATTTTCTACTCGAGCATCCAAATGGCACGACATGAAGACCTGTATGGGAAGAGATGTAGAACACCTACATGTTGAGATAAAGTTGGTGAGCGTAAGCTTCTAGGACCAGAAATGGTCGAAGAAATGGTGGAAAATGTGAAAACCATTCAACATCATATCAAGGAAGCCCAGAGTCGAGAAAAGAGTTATGAAGATAACTGTCGAAAAGACCATGAGTTTAAAGTTGGATAAATGTTATTTCTACGCATATCACCATGGAATATGTTCTTGGGGTTTTGATAAAAATGGTAGTTAAGTCCTATGTACATTGGCCCCTTCGAGATTCTTGATCGTGTTAGGTATGTGGCCTATAGACTAGAACTTCCACCTACCATGGCCAAAGTACATAATGACTTTCTTGAATCTCTATTTAGTAAATACATACAATACCCTTCACATGTACTCTCTTCAGAGGTGATACATTTATAGGATGAACTTTCTTATGAGGACTAACCAGTAAAGATCGTTGATCATAGGGAAAAGGTCCTATGAAATAATAAAATGCCTCTCATCATGGTGTTGTGGTGAAACCACATGTTTGAAGAAGTGACATGGGAATTGGAGGAAGTGTTGAAGTATAGTTACCATCATCTTTTTAGTGTGGGAAAATAAAATTTTGATGGAGAAATTTCTTAAGGGTGGAATATTGTAACGACCCAAACATTCATTAATGGAAATTTCCCTTTTTCATTTTAAATGTCTTATTATATAAAATGGTTATGTAAAACAAATTCAACTTCTTGGTTTTATGTTTTTGAATTGTGACAGTTTCTAATATGGTCATTGAATAGTGATCATATGATTTTTATAAATATAGGGCTTTAATAATACAATTTACTTAGAAAAAAGGAAGTGATGGAATCATACAGTAGAATTGATTCATACAAAGGTCATATGTCAAATAATGGAAATGTGGTGGCATCATTGGGAGTAACCCTTGACCATGCCCAATCCTAGATTCAGTAGGTTTAGCTTGAACGGAACCGTCTACAGGAGAAGTAGAAGTTGATAGAGATCACCACACATGCAATGTTATTAGAGCCACCCCACAAGTCTATCCCCATCGCGCACCTTACCCTTAGGTCTTATTCTTCTTTTTATGGGGTTATGAATCAAATCCCTATAACTACGATTATGTACAATATTTTTTTATTTAATAAATAAAGTACTTTCATTTTATTATTGTTACTTTGTATATTGTTTTTAAAGCGCAAATGGTATTTTTATTTAATATACAACTAAGAAAACTATTTTTAATAAATAATGTATTTTTAAATAAAAAAATATTTTTATAAAATATTTTTATTATTAAATTAATTTTTATTAAATTGAAATGATCATATACTTTTAGGAACGAAATATTAATTTTTATTAAGGTTTGAAAACCATTTTTGTCACAACCCATGAATTTTTTATAAATGTCGATTTTTATTTTAAAATTGAAAGTTCACATTTTTATAGAATTATTTAGATAAAATGAATATTATTTTTGGAATCAGGAAGTCGAAATTCTCCATTAGTGAAATTTTCATAAATTTCATAGACAGTCGGTTTTTTGGCTAAAAATTAAATACTGTTTAAATATATAATCTGTTTTATTGAATAATAATGACCTAATAATGATGTAATAAAATAAAATTAATTGTATTTTCGGCTATTATGTGTTTTTATACTTAAAATAATGTGATTTTATAATTTTATGATTAATTTTATGATGCCTTTGTGGACCCTCATTGACATATAAAACATTTTTTCTTTTTAAATTGTCTTCCTTGAGTGTGTGAATCACCTCCACATAAGAAAGCCTATTATTTTAAGAAGTTTGGACAATGGCCTTATAAAAATAATTTCTCACTACCCTTTTAAAAAAACAATGGGCAGTAACCATGGGCTGGTTTGTGGTTTTTTTGTCTATTTTGAGGTGTCCCAAACCTAAATATTAAAAAATTTCCTCTTCTTTCCTATATAAACCCACCCAAGCTCTCACTTCCTCCTAAATTAAAGCCTTTCGATTTCTTCCAACCAATGAAATTCTCTATCTATAATCCTCCTAAGGTTCCTCGAGATTCCCATAATCCTCTCTCAAGCCTCTCTCAAGCCTTTGGAAGCACACGTCCAAGTAAGGGATTTTTCTTCCTTTCTCATTTTTGTCCAATATTATTTAATTTGTTATGACCTTTTAATTTCAATTAAAAATGTTGGGATATTCTTTTTAAACTCCTCATACTGCACAATTTATGTTTTAATTTTGAGAGACCCCTTTCTCTTTCATTAAAAGCCTCCAATGTACACCGACTACTATGCCGAAATTACGAAAGGAATTTCTCTCTCATCATTTACATTCAAGAAATTCTATTGTATCATGATTATAAATTCCTTTAGACTTGTTGGGACATGTATATATATGACCCCTTTACTATCCATGCCATTTAAATATGATGAGACACCCCTTTCTTTCTCATCAAACATTTTTATGAGTTCTTATGTCACACCGTTATGCTTTAAAAATTGCACCGTGATTTTCGAAGCCAAAGTCATTGTGTAGTGAATACCATGCCCATTTATCCATCAAGGGTATACACCTTTATGCACACTTACTTATTTATTAAAGTGTTTCATGTATGTTTCCCACATTTCTTTATCATGGAAAAATTATTGTGTTGAATGATTTAATGTTGTATGATCCAAGTGGCACACTTATACATGAAATGAAATGTTTAAGAACGGTGTGCCCTGATAGCGCTCCAATGCATTGGGTAAAGTATTGTATCATGATACGTCATGTGCAATGGGTGTTTACTCATGCTAATTCAAGTGAAACAAGGGTTTAATCGTGCTTCATGTGCAGTGAGGTTTTACTCATGCTCCATGTGCAATGATACTTGGATCATGCTAATTCCATGTTAAGTGTTGTTGCCACATTTCCATGTTATGATTATCATGATTTATCATGCCTTTATTTTTACGCCTCTCTTGTGATCTATTGATATGAATATTGTCTATCATGTATTGTATTACTCATGTTATTCCATGTTTATTCCCTTACTGGGCTTTATAGCTCACCTTTTTCTTATGCATGTCCTCATGTCATCTCATTAAATGCTAAGTATAAGGGAATATAGTGGTCATGTAATGGATGTTTTCAATAAATATGTTTCATTTTAGTTTATACATTTTTATGTAATGATCCTAAGCCCAAAAGACACCAGACCTCTCCAACATCTATGTTGTATCAAGTGAATTTTATGTAATAAATCATGTTTAAGTTTGTTATAAAGGATCAGGGTTGTCATATTTTGGATTGGGGGGTTTAAGGGTGAGGATTTGGGGTTAGGGAGATTAGTTTAACAACACAAGATTTTATATTAGGTCACTTTTTCAATTAATCTTCATCGATGGTATACATTACAAAGAACCCTCAGCATAAAAATGGTTAAATATCATTCTGAGTGTCATCACCTAACTATTGGAATGGAGAGAGTGAAATATATTATTTAAATTTTGGAATTATAGTTTACACATATTTAGAAAATTAATCCTTTGGTTATAAATTAGTTTTAAAAAAATTTAAAAATCCAATGAGCATAAAAGATATTTTTTTATAAAAAACTAAATATATCGTCACAATGAAATTTTATATCAATAAATTATATTCTTTACAATTAGTGAAATATATTAACTAAATATGTATTTTTAGTATTCAATAAAATATAATTAAAGGAAAATAATAATTTTTCTAGGCTAAATTTAATAATATATCCAATTTTACACATTAAAAGGCTATATTTTTTCTAAAGATGGTTTTACATCATTTTAGTGGAGCACTAGTTTTAAAACTATAATTTTAGAATTTTATAATTTCTACTGAACATAATAAAATTAATTTTTAAATAAGAATTTTCAAAATTTTGTTAGGGTGAAATTTTTTTGTTATTCTGAAAATATTTATTTTCAAGGTGAATATGTGAAAAAACAAGATTTTTATAAATCTATATTTTTCATAGTTTTCATAGTATATTTATAATTTAAATTGTAACATCGTAGATTAAAGCATATGTAAAGATCGGAAATATCAAGGAAATTTTTTTCGTAATTTTCTTTGGAATTTTACAAGAACGCAGTTTCTGACGGCGCCTGATTCCGAGGCCCGGTGTGCCCATAATCATTTTCGGAAGTTTGGCTCAGGTACGTTCAGTGAACGAACGAGCGGGAATTCATATCATTTGAAATGGTGCTCGGAATCGAATTCCGAGGGCACCGATGGAACCGTAGCGCCAGTATTTGCTTAGGAACGCCACTTCCGAGGTTGTGTTTACACGCGGTAAGTTGTTAGAATATGTGGAAGTTGAAATAAAAATTAAACTACAATTTGTATTTTAACTAAGTGGATTAGGCTTTGGGTGGAAGTTGGGTTACTACCCAACTTCCCAAGGGAGGTTATGAAGGTTGTGGGGCCCACACAAACCCTACCCCTTCACCTTCCCTAACCTTCCATAACTCTTCACATTCTTTAACCCCTCTCAACTCACATTTAATATTTGACAACTTAAGTTTAATAACTTATGTTATTAATTAAGTGAGTTAAGTGTGGTTATTTGAATTTTAAACTCTTGAAATTCAAATATTTGTTATGTTAATAAAATAAGAGGTAAGATTATTTTATTTTTGGGTTGGAACCTTTGTTGCTTGAAAGGTTTGGGGAGAAAAGCTAAGGAAATCTAGAGTTCTTCATCTTCTTCGACGAAGAACACGAAGAACACAAAGAACGCATTGAACTCCGTTGAAGAACGCCGAGTCCACGAAGACCGACTACGCGACGCCATTTACCGCAACGGTTCTTCTGCGACATTTCCTTCCACGACATCTCTTTCCGCGATGAATCCTCGTTCGAAGAACCTCCGTTCAAGCTCGCACGAGGTAGGGGTTTATTTTATTTAATTATTTTCGTTCGTGATTTCTAGTTTTTCGTTCTTCATGGATATACGACAAAATGATATTGATTAACGAGAGGGGGACGGACCGCACAAACACGGCCGACCCTCCTCTTTTATCCTTGTTTGATTCTTTGTGGTTGGGACGGAATGGCGTGGTGCCGTCGCACCACGCGGAATCGTACGACAAGTAAAGAACGGCGTCGTCACGCCACGCCATGAAGATGAACAAGTACGCAACGCCGTCGCGCCGTGTCGAAGAAAATCGAAGACACCGCGGCCGGAGTGGGGCCACAGTGAATATAAGGCCCCAACCTTAAACCTTACATAATCTTGAGTTATCACAAGATTACACGTTGAGGATCTTTTCAGGTTTAGAGTTTTAGAGAATTAGATCATGAAACTTTCATTATATTCCACATTTAAACAAAGTGGTTACATAAAAGACAGTATTCATTCTTCCCATCAACGGAAACATATTGAAAATAAAACATGGATTCTTTCTTGACACATCCTTGACACTATCATCACATCATGTACCTTTCCCTTGACCTATGAAAAACATTTCAAAAACTTGGGATGAGCATAAAAAGCTCAGTAAGAGTTATAAAAATATGGAAAGGAAACCTGAGTTCATATATACATTATAATGAAATCACACTTTACCCATAAAACATAGTCATATCAAATCATGAATAAATCATAGAAAACATAAGACATAAAGGTAACTTGAGGCATTCATAACATTCTTACGTAGGGAGTAACCCTCTTGGTTACGTTTGGAATACCCATCACAGTATATTCCCTAAACCTCTTCGGAGAAACCTTAACGTTTCACTCCTTCGCGTTACCCAATGCATTGGAGAGCTATATCGGGCTCACCCGCCCTTAGTTTATCACGGAACCACCCGTTTTCATAACAATGCCCAAGAACCATAACATAAATGTGTCACATAAAACATGCAAAAAGGAAACATAACATTTCCACATTTCAATCACTATATAACATTTTAGTATATTGAAATAACGAATCCATTCAAAAAGAAATCATTTCCAAAACCATTTAAAACATTTAATAAAGATATTTTTGAATCAAAGAGTCCCATACCACCTTGAAGCTTAAAATTTTAAACCATTAATATCCATATAAATAAATCCTTAAAACCATTTTGAAAACATGGATATTAATAAGAACAAATAATTAAAACATTTAAAACGATATTTTGGTTAAAGGGGTTTTACAAAAATTAGAGACACTTGAATACAATAATTGAGGAATAACATTTAGTCAGAACTTTATAATATAATGAGAATAAATGGATTCATGATATAATAATCCAAAGGACAGTATATACACCATATACGAGTGAATTGGTGCATAAAAACAATGAACCCTCAATAGAAATGTCAAATGTGATGAAATCCATTATAAAGAAGGTATCCATAAATTAAGGACAAATCAATCTCAAAAATATGTGTGAAAAATATAAATACACCCAATATAAGTGGATATTAAGTGTAAAACAATAAAATTTCATTCACACATATTCAATGGATGACATATTCAATGACTACATGTTGAACCCAAAGAAATCGAAATTGGGTTAAAAAGTTCCCTTGACAGCCTAACGGCATCACATCAAAAAGAGTTGATGAGAGATAAAAAGAGTATCTCATCACTTGGACATAAAATTTACATCAATAAGAATATATGAGAACATATCCCAACATTACAATATGTAAATTAAAAGACCCAACAAAATAAGTCTTTTAAAAAAGAGGAGGGTGAAAGGTTCCCTTACCGACTTGGGTATCTTTCAAAACATACACCCCATGAAAGAAGGACAATAGATCATTGATGTAAATACTCATAAACGAAATTATATTACACAAAGAGTAGAATAATGGGCAGTACATATACCACTCAATGGAATTTGTGGCAAATGTAGCATAAATCTCACGGGAATAAAAGTGAGAAGAAAAATCTGTTACGAAAACTCGGCAGCCTAACGGCGCCACATAAAACTTCCGAAATGGATTGATGAGAGAGAATAGGGTCTCTCATCACATGAACATAAAAATTACAGTAAGTTTAATATAAAAGATCATCCCAATAACAAGAAAGATGAGCTTTAAAAGGAATAAAAGTGTGTACTTAGAAAGAAAGAGAGGAGTAGGATCCCTTACCTCGGGTCCGACTTGACTCGATCGTTCTTTAATCTCCTGAATAATAAACTTGAGTTAATTTCTACTTCCTTAAGAACCTTTTTCAAGTTCATTATTCCTTTTATATCACTTATTACCATGTCATAAACATTATTTAATCATTTAAGTTAATAATATTTGTTTTGCCGATATTTGGTTCTTAAGTCGAAAGTGGACTTCTTACAATTACATGTTGTTCGTGTGGCCAATTGTTTATTATATCCAGAATTGTATTCATGATGTAGATATCATATATGTCATATATATCCAGTACATGCATGCATCTATAACATTACATAATCAATTAGAGGTAAGAAATGAAATGCACCGTTCATGGAGACGGTAAGCCGTACGTACGCATGAACGCTACTTTCATTTCTATTTCGTATTTTATAGAATGGAATAATAATGATATAAAGGTATATTATAATTCCAGTATAATATAATATATAATATCATATTTCCATCCTTTATACGTCCCACATATGGTATTTAACGAATCAAATCACTTTGAGGGGGCGGTAGTCCGCACTTCCTTAAATGAAGATATCGTGTTTACCCATAATGGAAACCATAAAGGTATGACAAAAATGAAAAAAAACAGAAGCTTAAGGAAAACATAAACATATTATATATCAAATATAAAAATAGTGACATCATAATGTCCACCTTTGAAGGTGTTAAATGAGTATTGAACAATCATCGTTTCGGGAGGCAGAATTTTGCCATCCACGGAAACCGTATGTTCATTAACCATTTGATGTAGTTGTGTGAGAGTGTAGCTCGCATAAATCTTATAACAACATCCTAGTATATTTTAGATACTGTTGTTGTTACAAAAGAAGTAAATAAAAAGAGTTTCGGGGGTTGGAGAAGCAAAATAAAGCAAATGAACATGAGAGAATGAATTACCTTTAAAAGTGTAACTTGTTTTGATTTGAGCCTAAAGGATTCCTTTGAAAGGATTATGCCCAAAGGGAATCCTCTAGGATGAGGAGAGGGATATGGAGAGAGTAAATGGGCAGGGTTTGGCCGAGCCAAAGGCTTGAGGAGTGTGTGAAATGAGGTAGAGGTGGGGGCCTTTTATAAGAAGAGAGGAGGGGCACTTTTGGAAAGTAAAGAAATATTACATTATTTGAAAATGTGTTTCGGTTTTAAAAGGTCCCAAATTGATATAATTCGTGTATAATGTGATAAGGGTTCGAAATACACCCATCCAATAAGTTTTGGACATGTTTAGGTCATGAAGTTTACATTATCTTCTCATTTTATTTAAATCGTCATATAATGATGTCATCACTGCATCATTATGATGTCATAAATAATTTAATTTATTTAATGTCTAAAAATTATAATAAAAATTACTATGATGTAGTAAATATTTTTAGCTTTACAATTACTATTTATAATAAAAAATCTGACTTGTATAACCCTACTTAAAAATTGTTTTAGTAAATATATCATGTTTGTGTCATTTTTACTTTTACATTAAATAAAAAGTTATTTATGTCATTTCCCAACCAAAGTGGCTCCATGGGGTCCCCAAGTTGACCCATGGCTTTTCTTGGTCGTCCATGACACATCCAATGAGGTTAGGACATGTGTCAAGGTATTTTCGTTTTATTATAATATCATTTTTTCCTTAAACTACACTAATTACCTCTAATCGCGATTAAAAACTTAATAAGTTACTATTCACCAAAAAATTATTTTAATCCCATTGAACCACATTTTACTTCTTAATGACAACCATGTATGTCGGATTTTTGAAATTCAAAACACAATGGTGGAAAAATTTGATTTAAACGGAAAAATCAGTTTTTATAAGTACAACTTAGTGGTGTCACTATTCATCAAAAATTGATGTTTTTCAGAAAAATCCCAAAAATTCACCCTAAGCTATATTTGATATTCCAATTTCAAAAATGAAGTCTATTTTAAAAAATTCAAAACATATAAGTCACATTAATTAATTTTATAATTAATTCCCACTGTCAGAGCAAATAGCGTGTTTTTATGAAACAATAAGTATCAAAAGATTGACACTGGTTTAAGTCTGATTTCAAAGTGAAATTAATTCCAACGACCACTATTTGATTTAATGGTAAAAATATATTCTAATTTCACTTTAAAACCAATTCAAAATATAATTTAATCATATAAATAAATTAGATTAAAAAGTGGTTTGGAATTAAAATACAACATTTTACACTATTCATTGAAAAAAATGAACTTTATCGGAAAGATACCAAAAATTAACACAAAGTAAATTTTGATGTCCCGGTTCTTAAGAAGAGTTTTATTTGGTCCAAAAGAATGTTTAAGAGTGAACAAAACTATATTTAATGGTGGTTCAACATCAAAAGATGATAAGTGAACCTTTAGTGAAAACTAGGGCTTATACGCCTAAAATTGAATTCTTTCCGTATTTTAAGCCTCTATCCTTTATTGGATAAATGTAAAAACATTTAAAAACATATATAATCATATTTTAGGTATTTCTATCCATTCCCGCCATTATAATGGCTACATGTTAACTACCATTTAAAATAATATTATTTTATTATTTGAGTGCAACGTAAGATTCCCAAGAAACTCGTTGTTGCGTGTTGGGTACACCATCGAGCATAGCGTCCCCTTTAAATTCATATCAATATTTTATTCACAAATATGGATAAATATGAAAATTTAATATTCTTTATTTACCTGGGGTGTTACATCCTTCCCCCCTTTTGGGAATTGTGTCCTCGCAATTTTTAAAATTGAGCCTGGAAACATCCTTGAAAGTCCCACACCGGAACAAGAGTCTGTAGAACAATCACTTTAAAATAAAGAAAGATAAGTACAAAGGTCACCCGAGTTAACCCATACTAGGATTCCAAGTATGAAAATATGGACATGGAGGAAAAAATAAAGGGTCATGTTCTGATGGAGAGTGATAGAAAACATGTTTAGGAGAAAGTTAACCATGAGAAAATCACAAACTTGTGATGAGTTAAACGATATTCGATTCCCCAGTAGGAAAAGTTAATAGAAATCATTTTTGTTTTAAATTACTTTTTATTGAGGAATTTATTCATAAGGAAACATAATCACTTATCATGTTGACTTTCAACTTTTATTAGATTCCTTACACAAACTCATATTTTCTCCAAAAGACGAGTATTTAGGAAGACTTGTTCACATTAAGAGTACTATAATAAACTTCTAGAGAATCACCTAATCCAAAAAAGAGAACTATATACTTCACATGTCTTTAGACTTTAACCAAAACCAAAACCAAAAAGGCTAGTACAAGATCAGATAATCCAGAAAAGGATAACCCTTTATAAAAAGAAAATCTATTCTTAATCTCCAAAATTTGTCCAACAAAACCCAAAGTTCAACGAGGACCATCCGATAAACAATTTGTCCATAAAATTCTTCAAAGTAAACCAATATAGGATTGAAATCCAAATATTTGAAGGATTTATTCACATAGTCTACCAAGTTAAATCATAACATTTATCTCCAAACAACTTCAGTTGCTCCTAAAGTCTCGTAAAAGTAATTAACCTAATCTCATAACCTCCATGATAGGTTAATCATTTTCATAAATAACCCAAAATATACTTACTCCTAATTCATAAAATCATATAACTAAAAATAATCATTCAAACTAACCAGGGACTTCACGTAGTCCAGTGGTAGGCGTTAAATACCATTCGCACTTTGGTTGTGGGTTCGATTCCCGCAGCTTTGTCCGACGCGACGGGTTGTCACACGGTCTGCGTGTTGTCCTTTTTCCAAAACTATATAATTCTTAAAACATTCCCCAAAATGAGATAAAAACTTCAAAAATAATCATAATATATTTTAACCTCATGTTTATCTCATTCCTTTCACTTCAATCATAACATATATTAACCCATAATTACCTCAAAAGTAAGGATCATATAAACCCAAATGGTTCTTTATAACTATGTCCACAAAAGAAAAGATAACTATTACTTGAATAAAATTTGCCTATATTAAACATCAGGGTTACACATAATATAAAAAGTCTTCTAATGTAACCCCATCATCAAAAGAGACTTAATACTCTTAAGAATTTCACCATAACTCTTGAAGCCCTTATATGTTGACATCCTACTCATTCAACATTCTTCATGATCCATTATCCATTCCTTTCCAACTTATTCCGAAATACCACTTTCCTACAAACAAAATCATGAATCATATCCTAAGATTCCAAAATAGGAAAACAATAGTCATGAAATAGTACATACCTTTGATTGGTCATTGTCAGTTTTTTCATCCTCAATCGGAATGGCATTAGGTATTGGTAAACGAATATTGGTACGATCTCGGTGAACCCATTCACGAAACTTCTTCATAGGACATGTGTTTGCATAATGACCATGTACACCACATTTAAAACATTCAATTGATCCCTCAGAAAGAACTTCTTTCCCTTTCCTCGAGTCAACTGGATGATTCCTTTTTCCATGGCAGGTTCTTGCTTTATGACCTTTATTTCCACATCTATAGCATATTTCTGTCCCTTTCAAACATTTTCCTAGTTGTTTCTTTCCACATCTTTGACACATAGGTTTTTGAACACACTTACCTTTTTGATTATTACCTGCACTTCCGTAGGGATTTGTTTCTAGCATATATGATGCCTTAGAGAAATCTCCAAGGTTTAGGTGGTCAATCATGACTCCTGATAGTTGGTTGAGGATAATCACAAGAGTTCTCATTGCATCTCCCATATCATTCAGTTGCTTTCTCAAAAAACTGTCACAGTTTCCTTCACATCCACTGTTACTTTGGTGCCTGCTAGATCCAGCCATTTACTAAAACCAAAAAGGTCAGTGTGAGTATATCAACAAAACCATCATGTACCAATGAGTAAGATAAACACTAGGATATAATTACGCATTCACTTTATCTAAAACTAGGACTCTTTCTGAAATCCTAACCATTATGGTAATGTCACTTATGCTTAAAGAATACCCTAACCTCTAAAGTTATCTAAACCGACCTCTGATACCAACTATAAGGCCCCAGCCTTAAACCTTACATAATCTTGAGTTATCACAAGATTACACGTTGAGGATCTTTTCAGGTTTAGAGTTTTAGAGAATTAGATCATGAAACTTGCATTACATTCCACATTTAAACAAAGTGGTTACATAAAAGACAGTATTCATTCTTCCCATCAACGGAAACATATTGAAAATAAAACATGGATTCTTTCTTGACACATCCTTGACACTATCATCACATCATGTACCTTTCCCTTGACCTGTGAAAAACATTTCAAAAACTTGGGATGAGCATAAAAAGGTCAGTAAGAGTTATAAAAATATGGAAAGGAAACATGAGTTCATATATACATTATAATGAAATCACACTTTACCCATAAAACATAGGCATATCAAATCATGAATAAATCATAGAAAACATAAGACATAAAGGTAACATGAGGCATTCATAACATTATTACGTAGGGAGTAACCCTCTTGGTTACATTTGGAATACCCATCACAGTATATTCCCTAAATCTCTTCGGAGAAACCTTAACGTTTCACTCCTTTGTGTTACCCAATTCATTGGAGAGCTATATCGGGCTCACCCGCCCTTAGTTTATCACGGAACCACCCATTTTCATAACAATGCCCAAGAACCATAACATAAATGTGTCACATAAAACATGCATAAAGGAAACATAACATTTCCACATTTCAATCACCATATAACATTTTAGTATATTGAAATAATGAATCCATTCAAAAAGAAATCATTTCCAAAACCATTTAAAACATTTAATAAAGAGATTTTTGAATCAAAGAGTCTCATACCACCTTGAAGCTTAAAATTTTAAACCATTAATATCCATATAAATAAATCCTTAAAACCATTTTTAAAACATGGATATTAATAAGAACAAATAATTAAAACATTTAAAATGATATTTTGGTTAAAGGGGTTTTACCAAAATTTGAGACACTTGAATACAATAATTGAGGAATGACATTTAGTCAGAACTTTATAATATAATGAGAATAAATGGATTCATGATAGAATACTCCAAAGGACAGTATATACACCATATACGAGTGAATTGGTGCATAACAACAATGAACCCTCAATAGAAATGTCAAATGTGATGAAATCCCTTATAAAGAAGGTATCCATAAATTAAGAACAAATCAATCTAAAAAATATGTGTGACAAATATAAATACACCCAATATAAGTTCATATTAAGTGTAAAACAATAAAAGGTCATTCACACATATTCAATGGATGACATATTCAATGACTACATGTTGAACCCAAAGAAATCGAAATTGGGTTAAAAAGTTCCCTTGACAGCCTAACGGCATCACATCAAAAAGAGTTGATGAGAGATAAAAAGAGTATCTCATCACTTTGAAATAAAATTTACATCAATAAGGATATATGAGAACATATCCCAACATAACAATATGTAAATTAAAAGACCCAACAAAAGAAGTCTTTTAAAAAAGAGGAGGGTGAAAGGTTCCCTTACTGACTTGGGTATCGTTCAAAACATACACCCCATGAAAGAATGACAATAGATCATTGATATAAATACTCATAAACGAAAGTATATTACACAAAGAGTAGAATAATGTGCAGTACATATACCACTCAATGGAATTTGTGGCAAATGTAGCATAAATCTCACGGGAATAAAAGTGAGATGAAAAGTCCCTTACGAAAACTCGGCATCCTAACGGCGCCACATAAAACTTCCGAAATGGATTGATGAGAGAGAATAGGGTCTCTCATCACATGAACATAAAAATTAAAGTATGTTTAATATAAAAGATCATCCCAATAACAAGAAAGATGAGCTTTAAAAGGAATAAAAGTGTGTACTTAAAAAGAAAGAGAGGAGTAGGATCCCTTACCTCGGGTCCGACTTGACTCGATCGTTCTTTAATCTCCTGAATAATAAACTTGAGTACATTTCTACTTCCTTAAGAACCTTTTTCAAGCTCATTATTCCTTTTATATCACTTATTACCATGTCAAAAACATTATGTAATCATTTAAGTTAATAATATTTGTTTTGCCGATATTTGGTTCCTAAGTCGAAAGTGGACTTCTTACAATTACATGTTGTTCGTGTGGCCAAATGTTTATTATATCCAGAATTGTATTCATGATGTAGATATCATATATGTCATATATATCCTGTACATTCATGCATTTATAACATTACATAATCAATTAGAGGTAAGAAATGAAATGCACCGTTCATGGAGACAGTAAGCCGTACGTACGCATGAACGCTACTTTCATTTCTATTTCATATTTTATAGAATGGAATAATAATGATATAAAGGTATATTATAATTCCAGTATAATATCATATATAATGTCATAGTTCCATCCTTTATACGTCCCACATATGGTATTTAACGAATCAAATCACTTTGAGGGGGCGATAGTCCGCACTTCCTTAAATGAAGATATCGCGTTTACCCATAATGGAAACCATAAAGGTATGCCCAAAATGAAAAAAAACAGAAGATTAAGGAAAACATAAACATATTATATATCATATATAAAAATAGTGTCATCATAATGGCCACCTTTGAAGGTGTTAAATGAGTATTGAACAATCATCATTTCGGGAGGCAGAATTTCTCCATCCACGGAAACCGTATGTTCATTAACCATTTGATGTAGTTGTGTGAGAGTATAGATCGAATAAATCTTATAACAACATCCTAGTATATTGAAGATACTGGTGTTGTTACAAAAGAAGTAAATAAAAAGAGTTTAGGGGGTTGGAGAAGCAAAATAAAACAAATGAACATGAGAGAATGAATTACCTTTAAAAGTGTAACTTCTTTTGATTTGAGCCTAAAGGATTCCTTTGAAAGGATTCTTCCCAAAGGTAATCCTCTAGGATGAGGAGAGGGATGTGGAGAGAGTAAATGGGCAGGGTTTGGCCGAGCCAAAGGCTTGAGGAGTGTGTGAAATGAGGTAGAGGTGGGGGCCTTTTATAAGAGGAGAGGAGGGGCACTTTTGGAAAGTAAAGAAATATTACATTATTTGAAAATGTGTTTCGGTTTTAAAAGGTCCCACATTAAAACAATTCATGTATAAGGTGATAAGGGTTCAAAATACACCCATCCAATAAGTTTTGGACATGTGTAGGTCATGAAGTTTACATTATCTTCTCATTTTATTTAAATCGTCAGATAATGATGTCATCGCTGCATCATTATGATGTCATAAATAATTTAATTTATTTAATTTCTAAAAATTATAAACAAATTACTATGATGTAGGAAATATTAATATATTTCCAATGACTATTTATAATAAAAAATCTGACTTGTATAACCCTACTTAAAAATTGTTTTAGTAAAACATATCATGTTTGTGTCATTTTTACTTTTACATTAAATAAAAAGTTATTTATGTCATTTCCCAACCAAAGTGGCTCCATGGGGTCCCCAATTTGACCCATGGATTTTCGTGGTCGGCCATGACACATCCAATGAGGTTAGGACATGTGTCAAGGTATTTTCGTTTTATTATAATATCATTTTTGCCTTAAACTACACTAATTACCTCTAATCGTGATTAAAAACTTAATAAGTTACTATTCACCAAAAAATTATTTTAATCCCATTGAAACACATTTTACTTCTTAATGAAAACCATGTATGTCGGATTTTTGAAATTCAAAACACAATGGTGGCAAAATTTGATTTAAACAGAAAAATCAGTTTTTATAAGTACCACTTAGTGGTGTCACTATTCATCAAAAATTGATGTTTTTCAGAAAAACCTCAAAAATTCACCCTAAGCTATATTTGATATTCCGAATTCAAAAATGAAGTCTATTTTACAAAATTCAAAACATATAAGTCACATTAATTAATTTAATAATTAATTCCCGCTGTCAGAGCAAATAGCGTGTTTTTATGAAACAATAAGTATCAAAAGATTGACACTGGTTTAAGTCTGATTTCAAATTGAGATTAATTCCAACGACCACTATTTGAATTAATGGTAAAAATATATTCTAATTTCACTTTAAAACCAATTCAAAAGATAATTTAATCATATAAATAAATTAGATTAAAAAGAGGTTTTGAATTAAAATACAACATTTTACACTATTCATTGAAAAAAATGAACTTTATCGGAAAGATACCAAAAATTTACACAAAGTAAATTTTGATGTCTCGATTCTTAAGAAGAGTTTTATTTGGTCCAAAATAATGTTTAAGAGTGAACAAAACTATATTTAATGATGGTTTAACATCAAACGGTGATAAGTGAACCTTTAGTGAAAACTAGGGCATATACGCCTAAAATTGAATTCTTTCCGTATTTTAAGCCTCTATCCTTTATTCGATAAATGTAAAAACATTTAAAAACATATATAATCATGTTTTAGTTATTTCTATCCAATCCCGCCATTACAATGGCTACATGTTAACTACCATTTAAAATAATATTATTTTATTATTAGAGTGCAACGTAAGATTCCCAAGAAACTCGTTTTTGCATGTTGGGTACGCCATCGAGCATAGCGTCCCCTTTAAAGTCATATCAATATTTTATTCACAAATATGGATAAATATGAAAATTTCATATTCTTTATTTACCTGGGGTGTTACAGCGAAAGGGCGCAGTGTCGTCGCACCGCGCCGGACGAACCAAGCCGCGGCCGGTTCCGGGCCGCGGCGGAGCAGGGTGACCGGCGACCGGTTCCGGGCCGCCGGTGTCGGCGAAGGAGGACCGGTCGTCGCCGGTCCTTGTTGGCAGAACCGGCTGGCCGGTGCGGGCCAGCCGTACAAAGGAAGCCGGGGGAATTAATTCCCCCGGCCGGCTTACAAAAACGGCCCCCATTAAAGGGGGGTCGCGGTTACACCGGGGGGGCAGGCCCCCCCCTTGCCAACGGCTCGGCCGTTGGCTGAGCTGGCCAGCACGCTGGGCGCGCTGTGCCCCGGCCAGATCGGGCCGCGCCGGGCCGGGCCGACCCGGACCCGGGGCGGGTCGACCCGGTTCGGGCCGACCGGGGGGTCTTGGGCCGGGTCGGTCCATGCCCGAAACCCCCGTTTTCGGACAGTCCTCGGTCTTTTGCCCATATCTTGGGCTACGGACCTCCGATTGACGCACCGTCAGTGGCGATGCGATCCTTGGATCGAGTCGGTCGTTTCGGTATATTTCACTCATGGTTTCGGAATACTTTGGGTTCGGCCGGGTTGGTTCGGATACGAAACCAACCGGGCCCTCGGAGCGGAAACACTTATATCCTGAGTTTCGGACGTCCGATTGACGTGCCGTTGACTTTGATGGATTCTTCTAAGTGAGATGGATCTTTTGGATTTCTCCGCTCGAGTTTTGGATGCCTTCGGAGTGTTTTCGGGTTGGTTCGCTCATGAAACCAACCGGGCCCCTAGAACGAAAAAGTCAATAACTCACAGACCGGGCGTCCGATTGACGCGCCGTCTGTCTCGTTGAATTTCTCATGATGAGACGGAACTTTTAGCATACATCGTTTGAGTTTTGGTTGTTGTTGCATAGTGTCCGGGTTGGATTGTACCCGAAATCCAACCGGGCCCTTGGAACAGAAAAGCCGTTATCTTTCAGACCAGACGTCCGTTTGACGAACCGTCAGCGGCGTTGGTGATCACGTTGAAAAACGGTCCATATGAGTATAACCTATGAGAGTTTGGGGTACAGTTGAGATACGGCCGGGTTGGTTCGCTCACAAAACCAACCGGGCCCCTGGGACAAAAAGTCTAATAACTCACAGACCGGGCGTCCGATTGACGCGCCGTCTGTTGCGTTGAGACCCCTATGACGAGGCGGTCCCTTGAGATACTTCTTCGTGGGACTTTGAGAAAATTGGAGTATCGACCTGTATCTCGTGGAGCGGACCCTCCCAGAGATGAGCGTGTGGAGTACGGAGACTGTGTAGCCGACTGAGACCTAACGACTGCTTGACCGACTCGACTTGGAGTGAGTCGACTAGCCCAGTGGACGGAGCACTACATTGTGAGGTGCAGACTCATGGAGGACGAAGCACTACCTGTGTGACAGTGCAGACCCGCGGTACTCATCCAGAGAGTACCTCAGTAGGCTACTAGGGGGTGTGCACTACTGTGTTTGGGTGGCATACCCCTGCGGGAAGCACTACTGTGTTTCGGTGGCTGACCCGCGGTACTCGACAGGAGGAGTACCTCAGGAGTCTTAGGTTAGTGAGCAGTACCTCGGAGTCGTGACAGGACCACTTTACACTCCAGATACGGAGCTCTTCAGCAGTTATAGTTTCGATAATGAAAATCCTGGTTTGAGATGAGACTTTTGACCTTTGGGTTTACCTCATGTTTGAGATGGGTCACTTGATAAATTAGGTATATGTATGGGCATATACATGGGTAGTGGTTATATGTTGATTTCATGATCTTGGTTTTTTCCTCAAGATTGAGATGAGTTACTTGATAACTTAGGTATATGCATGAGCATATACCTAAGTAGAGGTTATCTGTTGAGATCTTCTTTTTGGTTAACCTTGATGGTTTTAGTGAGACCTTGAGGGTCTCGGGGTCCCTACTGAGTATCGTTATACTCACCCCTGCACGGGCTATGCCCGCACCTCGTTGTGTTGGTTGCAGACGACGAGAAGTGCTGATGGAGGCTGAGTGTTCGAGGACTGGACGGTACCCGGAGGTGTTCTACATGACGAGTCATCACCTGAAGGAGGACTTCACGGCGAGATGACACTCGGAGGGGGTTGACAGGCAAGATCATTGAGGAGCTGCGCTATCTGTACCTACCCTTCAGGTAGGATCCGTGGCGGATGATCCAGGAGCTGCGCTATCTGTACCTACCCTTCAGGTAGGATCCGAGTAGGAATACCCAGGAGCTGCTTCCTTTCTTCCAGCTGTTTTCCTTTTTCTGTTGTACTATCGTTCAGTTGTAGTTGTACTTTCATTTGGGTTTGTATTCTGGCCCATTTACCTATCATCACATCTATTTGTACTTAGTGTTTTACTTCCGCTTGTACTCTGTGGTGTTTTGTTTTCTATTATAAAGGCAACGCCTTCCCAGTTATCGGGATTTACGCTTTTGGTGCTAGTCGCCAGCCCCTGGCCTATGGAAGGTGAGCTTGGGGTAGTCACGGCACGGGCTCCGAGGACGGGTCGTGACAGATTGGTATCAAAGGTGTCGGTTCTACCGTAGAACTTATACTCTAATATTTTCTTTCTGTGAAGCAATAATGTTAAGGGTACCGAGTGTGGTCTTCAGTTCAGGGAGTCCAATATTTGTGCGGGCGGCCGACATATCCATACACCAGGACCATAACAACTGATTTCCGACATTGTGCCCAAAAACACTGATTGAGTGTGTGTTTCAAAGGTTTTCCCTTAAAACAGCTCAAACCAGGTCAGCTCACCAGGTATAATCATTTGACCATGTCACGTTGTTTCTTTCAGGATGCCTTTTCACGGACGACCAGCTAGAGCCCAGATGGATGTGCGTACTGACAGCCTGCCGAGCGATGAGGCTTCGATACAGGGCCCTCTTGCAGTTGAGGCACCAGCGGTACTACCATACGTTGGGCCACCGATGCCACCAGCCCCAGCAGTAGGCGATGCATGCCACATGAGTGTGCTGCACGAGTTCTAGCACCAGAGGCCACCCAGGTTCTGGGGAGAGACAGACCAGCTGGTGGCTGAGGTTTGGCTGGAGGCAGTGGTGAGAGTTTTCAGGCTAGTGGGGACGCCTGCAGACTTCATGGTGATCTTTGCTGCCAGCCTTCTTCAGGCAGCAGCATGTATGTGGTGGAGCCACTTGTTCCAGTTTTGCGACGGGATGACCTTCTCATGGGAAGACTTCAAGACCTTCTTTAGGGTGGAGTTTGTGCTAGTAGCTCTACACCCCGAGCGTGTTCAGGAGCTGCTACCTTTGCCGCGTGTTTTTCGATTAGTAGACGAGTCATCTGTGGGAATTAAATAGATGATGCAGAGGTCCAGGAGGACCAGACCAGAAGTTGGGTGATTTCGGGTTGTAGGACCGGTGGTGCGGGGCACCCGGGGTGGGGTCAGAGCCAGGCATGCCAGAAACGGACAGTGTTACTCCTGTGGCCAGAAGGGTCACCTGGAACGTGATTGTACGACCCCCCGCACAGTTGATCTGCGGGTGTTGGAGGAGCCACCAAGGCAGAATCAGTGATGAGTGCTTGAGTAATAGCTGAGTAGTGGACAAGGCAGTAGAGCTCCGGGAGCAAGTAGACAGGAGTGGAACTAGTGGATACGTCCCTTGTACTTCTAGTTCCATGTTGTTGTTGTATTCCAGTCTTTGTACTATGAGCTGCAATAATAAAAAGACACTTATCTTTGTTTGCTTTCCTATCCTTTTGTTTGGTTGATACTGAGTGGTCCCGGTTAAAACTGTTGACTTGACCCTCACTTTCGAGATTTCTACTGGAGGAGACCTAGTGACCTCACACTGATTCCGACAGTGTGACTCGACCCTTGGAGGCGAGAGTGACAGTTGGATCTCTTAGAAGTTATGTCGAGTCCTTACGACATCATCCATGGTGTGAATGCGTCATTCATGTCATGATTGACTGTATTAGGCAATGGGAGTGGTTCATCCAGGGGATGAGACCGAGATTCACTTTTCGGCAAAGGAGAAATTTTAGTAGCTCCTTCAGATCATCCTGGAGTGGATGAAGACTGCACAGTGCAGTATGAAACAAGAAACCGGCTCCGGTCTTAAAGACTCGAGCGTGTTAAATGTTTAAAAAAGAGGAAGCTTTAAGGAGAGATGAGTCTGCGGATCAGTAGACGTGGAGGCAGAGCTAGGAGAGCAGCATGAGGTGTTGTACATCTTAACATGCTACAACCACCTGCCTTTGTTATCCCCGCCAGTCTCAGGGAGCTGGAGGGCGGAGGAAAATTGCGGCTGCATGTGGTCAAGGAGTGTGACTCAATGGCTCTAAAAATGATTCAAGGGACAGTCTATGTCCAATTCTAGAGTATGTAGTAGCAGACGTCGATATGAATCATTCCATGCTTTCACAAATCTTGTTCTAGACCTAGAGTTTCCGGAAGCCGTGGACTTGACCCTCACGTCTAGGGATACCTTGGGAGGAGACTCGATAATCACACTTACACCGACGGTGTGGTCAGACCCTCCAGATGAGAGTTTCGGTTGGAATCTCTTGGTCGCAGCGTCGAGGCCTTACGATATTAGTTTGAGTATGGAATGGGCAATAACTGTTCATACTCAAATTGACGGTTTTAGGCAAACGTCGGGATGGTTTTCCTTGGTCGGCGAAAAAGAAACCCCAAGCAGCACAGGATAAACTCTTTCATAGGAGGGTGTGACCGATCACTCTTGAGTCGATCAACCATACCCTCGTGGAAGCAGTCATTTGAGTTTCAGTTCTAACAGGAATTGGAGACCTCTAGAGTTCGAGGATGATGATCACGTCCTTATACGGGTCTCACCTCGACGAGGTTTACGGAGATGTGTCCAGGGCGGCAAGTAATCTCTGAGGTTCAACGGACCTTTCTAGGTCCTCAGGTGGGAAGGCGAGGTGGTATACCGTGTGACCCATCCACCTCAGTTGCACTAGGTGCACGGCGTTTTCCAGGTATCTCCACTAAGGAGATACGCACTCGACCCTTCCCATATCATCGACCATGAGGAGAAGGATGATGGCGATGGGGTTACTTCCATGGAGGTTCCTGTAGGGATTGAGAATCGACAGGAGCGGATCCTGTGAGGACGGACGATTCCCCGGGTGCGCTTTATTTGGCAGTACAGAATCTCCAGGTAAGCACATGGGAGCGTAAGGCTCAGGTGTGTTCTCAATAACGCTTTTGTGACCCTAGTTTGTGGTGAAGCTTTACGGGGATGTAAAGCCCTGTCGTGGGAGTAATTTAAATACCCGTAAATTTCATGGAAATTTTTTTCTTAATTTTCTTTGGAATTTTACAAGAATGCAGTTTCTGACAGCGCCTGATTCTGAGGCCCGGTGTGCCCGGAATCATTTTACGAAGTTTGGCTCGGGTACGTTCAGTGAACGAACGAGCAGGAATTCCTATCTTTTGAACCGGTGCTCGGAATCGAATTCTGAGGGCACCGATGGAACCATAGCGCCGGTATTTTCTTAGGAACTCCACTTCCGAGGGTGCGTTTACACGCGATAAGTTGTTAGAATTTGTGGAAGTTGAAATAAAAATTAAACTACATTTTTTATTTTAACTATGTGGATTAGGCTTTGGGTGGAAGTTGGGTTACTGCCCAACTTCCCAAGCGAGGTTATGAAGGTTGTGGGGCCCACAC
Organism: Viscum album; assembly: GCA_963277665.1. Lineage (NCBI taxonomy): Eukaryota > Viridiplantae > Streptophyta > Magnoliopsida > Santalales > Viscaceae > Viscum > Viscum album. The sequence continues at coordinate 1,803,048,816 of OY728164.1, forward strand.
GAACCCTACCCCTTCACCTTCCCTAACCTTCCATAACTCTTAACATTCTTTAACCCCTCTCAACTCACATTTAATATTTGACAACTTAAGTTTAATAACTTATGTTATTAATTAAGTGAGTTAAGTGTGGTTATTTGAATTTTAAACTCTTGAAATTCAAATATTTTTTATGTTAATAAAATAAGAGGTAAGATTATTTTATTTTGGGGTTGGAACCTTTGTTGCTTGAAAGGTTTGGGAAGAAAAGCTAAGGAAAGCTAGAGTTCTTCATCTTCTTCGACGAAGAACATGAAGAACGCAAAGAACGCATCGAACTCCGTCGAAGAACGCCGAGTCCACGGAGACCGACTACATGACGCCATTTATCGCGAAGGTTCTTCCGCGACGTCTCCTTCCACGACGTCTCTTTCCGCGACGAATCCTCGTTCGACGACCCTCATTTCAAGCTCGCACAAGGTATGGGTTTATTTTATTTAATTATTTTCATTCGTGATTTCTAGTTTGTCGTTCTTCATGGATATATGACTAAATGATATCGATTAACGAGAGGGGGCCGGACCGCACAAACACGGCCACCCTCCTCCTTTATCCTTGTTTGATTCTTTGTGGTTGGGACGGAATGGCGTGGTGTCGTCGCACCACGCGGAATAGTACGGCAAGTAAAGTGCGGCGCCGTCGCGCCGCGCCGTGAAGTTGAACAAGGACGTGACGTCGTCGCACCGCATCGAAGAAAATCGAAGACACCACGGCTGGAGCAGGGCTGCGGTGGAAGGGCGCGGTGTCGTCACACCGCGCCGGACGAACCAAGTCGCGGCCGGTTCCGCGCGCGGCGGAGCAGGGTGACCGGCGGCCGGTTCCGGGCTGCCGGTGTCAGCGAAGGAGAAAGACCGGTCGTCGCCATTCCTTGTTGGCAGAACCGGCCAGCCGGTGCGGGCCGGCCGGACAAAGGAAGCTGGGGGAATTATTTCCCATGGCCGGCTTACAAAAACGGCCCCCATTAAAGGGGGGTCACGGTTACACCGGGGGGGGGGGCAGGCGCCCCCCCCCCCCTCTTTGCCAACGGCCCGGCTGTTGGCCGAGCTGGCCAGCGCGCTGTGCCCAGGCCGGGCCGGGCCGACCAGGACCCGGGGCAGGTCGACCCAGTTCGGGCCGACCGGGGGGTCTCTGGCCGGGTCGATCTAGGCTCGAAACCCCCATTTTCGGACCGTCTTCGGTCTTTTGCCCATATCTTGGGCTACAGACATCCGATTGACGCACCGTCTGCGGCAATGTGATCCTTTGATCGAGACAGTCGTTTCGGTATATCGCACTCAAGGTTTTAGAATAATTTGGGTTCGGCGGGGTTGGTTCAGATACGAAACCAACCGGGCCCTCAGAGCAGAAACGCTTATATCTTGACTTTCGGATGTCCGATTGACGTGTCGTCGACTTTGATGGATTCCTCTAAGTGAGATAGATATTTTGGCTTACTCCGCTCGAGGTTTGGATGTCGTCAGAGTGTGTTCAGGTTGGTTCGCTCACAAAACCAATCGGGCCCCTTGAACGAAAAAGCCAATAACTCACAGACCGGGAATCCGATTGACGCGACATCTATCTCATTGAATTCCTCTTGATGAGACATAACATTTGGCATACTTCGCCCGAGTTTTGTCTGCTGTTGGATTGTGGCCGGGATGGATTGTACCCGAAATCCAACCGGTCCCTCGGAACGAAAAAGCTATTATCTTTCAGACCAGACGTCCGTTTGACGAACCGTCAGCGGCGTTGGTGATCACGTTGAGAAAGGGTCTCTATGAGTATACCCGATGAGAGTTAGAGGTACAGTTTAAATACGGCCGGGTTGGTTCGCTCACGAAACCAACTGGGCCCCTGGGACGAAAATGTTAATAACTCACAGACCGGGCGTCCGATTGACGCGTCGTCTGTTGCGTTGAGACCCCTATGACAAGGCGGTCCCTTGAGATACTTCTTCGTGCGTCTTTGAGATACTTGGAGTATCGACCTGTAGCTCGTGGAGCGGACCCTCCCAGAGACGAGCATGCAGAGTACGGAGACCGTGTAGCCGACTGAGACCTGACGACTGCTTGACCGACTCGACTTGGAGTGAGTCGACTAGCCCAGTGGACGGAGCACTACTTTGTGAGGTGCAAACCGATGGCGGACGGAGCACTACTTGTGTGATAGTGCAGACCCGCGGTACTCATCCGGAGAGTACCTCAGCAGGCTACTAGGGGGTGTGCACTACTGTGTTTGAGTGGCATACCCCGGCGGGAAGCACTACTGTGTTTGGGTGGCTGACCCGTGGTACTCGGCAGGAGGAGTACCTCAGAAGTCTTAGGTTAGTGAGCAGTACCTCGGAGTCGTGACAGGACCACTGTACACTCGAGAGACGGAGCTCTTCAGCAGTTACGGTTTCGATAATGAAAATCCTGGTTTGAGCTGAGACTTTTGACCTTTGTGTTTATCTCATGATTGAGATGGGTCACTTGATAACTTAGGTATATGTATGGGCATATTCCTTGGTAGTGGTTATCTATTGATTTCATGATCTTGGTGTTTTTCTCATGATTGAGATGAGTTACTTGATAACTTAGGTATATGCATGAGCATATACCTAAGTAGAGGTTATCTGTTGAGATCTTCTTTTTGGTTAACCTTGTTGGTTTTGGTGAGACCTTGAGGGTCTCGGGTCCCTACGGAGTATCGTTATACTCACCCCTGCATGGGCTATGCCCGCACCTCGTTGTGTTGGTTGCAGACGACGAGAAGTGCTGACGGAGGTCAAGTGTTCGAGGACTGGACGGTACCCGGAGGTGGACTACACGACGAGTCAGTACCCGAAGGAGGACTTCACGGCGAGACGACACTCAGAGGGGGTTGACAGGTGAGATCATTGAGGAGCTGCGCTATCTGTACCTACCCTTCAGGTTGGATCCGTGGCGGACGATCCAGGAGCTGCGCTATCCATACCTACCCTTCAGGTAGGATCCGAGGAGGACGACCCATGAGCTGCTTCCTTTCTTCCAGCTGTTTGTCTTTTTCTGTTGTACTATCGTTCAGTTGTAGTTGTACATTCATTTGGGTTTGTATTCTGGCCCATTTACCATTCAGCACATCTCTTTGTACTTAGTGTTTTACTTTCACTTGTACTCTGTGGTATTTTGTTTTCTTTTATAAAGGCAATGCCTTCCCAGTTATCGGGATTTATGTCTTTGGTGCTAGTCGCCAGCCCCTGGCCTATGGAAGGCGGGCTTGGGGTAGTCACGACACAGGCTCTGAGGACGGGTCGTGACAACATATATAATATTTATTTATCATATAAATGGTAAAATGATATCATTATATCATAGTATATGTAAAAAAATGTTTTACAAATTATTAATTAAGTGTTTATATTTTTATAAATAATAAATAATTATTTATAATGATTAATTAATATAATTATTTAAAGATAAATTTATTTTCAAAAAATGATTAATTAAATTAATAATATGTCTTATTATTATTATAAGTAACTTTAATGAGCCCTTGTTTATTATTATAATGTTCTATTAAATATTTATAAATTTTAAATTATAATTTTTTTAAATAATGATGATTTTAATTAAAAAACAAATTTCCCATAATATGGAAATTATTTTCATAAAATGGAGTATAAATTTTAATTATAAACTAGAAAAATGTTTTGGGTGATTTTTTGGGATTTTTCTAAAATACATATTTTTTAGATTATTACAGTACAATAATTTATAGTATAATTACATTATATGTTAAATAAACTATTCCATGAGTCACTACTAATGAAATCACAATAATAAAAATCATCCTTCTACTTTTTTATATATTAATTGATAATTATCACATTATTCGTAGTCTTTAGAATAAATAATAAACAAATGAATAAAATATTCAAAAAACACCCCTCTCAACCACTATAAACACCACCCTGAACACATCATCTCTTATCATCTATTATTCCTTGAGGCAAATCCAATTACTAACCAATCCTCATCCCAAGACATATCCCTACATCAATGAGGGTTGGGTCTTCACTAAATTCTAAATCTAATTTCTTTAAAAGGTTCCAAAGTAGAACAAATCAAGAGGTAAAAACCTATTTCATTTTATTTTAATTTATTTTTAATTTATATTCCCTAAAAATCCACCCCATTCCCCCAAAATCCAAGAATTCATGATAAATATATTATATTTTATATTATGGAATGTTTTAATTCGTTTTAAAATACACAATCAACTTTCTATTCCTTTTCATTTTATTTTATCGATGAAAACATCATTTGTGAGGTGTTGATTTACCACCTACATGGACGATGTGTATATGTTTTTAAATTAACCCATCTAGGATCATCATAAAGCCATTTTTAGGGTTAAAATAGACATTAATATTTTTATTATGTTTTTTATATGTTTTTTATAAATAGTATATATACATAATATTAATTCATAACACAATACTGGCAAGTAATGATCGAAAACTCGCCAAAATAATCTAAATGATTATTAGTAACGCCTTACCTAGTTAATCATCCTCAGAAAAATATTAAAATAAATTATATTATAATTAAATATTTTTCAAGATCATTATTAACATATAATTTTAATTCTAGACATCTATTTTCATTTTAAAAGATCTTCCATTTGGGTATTAATGTAAACCATTCATAAAAAACAACAAAGTGAATGCTCCAAAATGATAAAAAAAAATTATAACTCAAAAAAATGGCCATAAATGAACATAATAAAAATATAATAAATATAAATATTGTTTAAAATAGTATTAATTAATTAGTTAATTAATTTATTCTGATTATCGAGGACATTATGAACATAAATTATTTTTTTATAACTCAAAAAAATTGCCATAAATGATCCTTGATAACCGGTGGTACGCTCCGGAACCACGACGCCCCCATATTCTAGAGGAAGAGATGGAATATCATGATGGTGATTCTGAGGATGCCCCTTATAAGAGGAGGTGGTACCAACAACCTAGAGGATACAAAATCATACCACATGATGATGTTCATCTTGGTAGGATCAAGGTGGAAGAACCTTCATTTATGGGGAAAGCGATCTGAAAGCATACATAGAGTGGTAGATACTGATCGAGTAGGATTTCCATGCCATGAATATTCTAATATGGAAAAGGTTGAAATTTATTCTCTTGAAATTTTTTATTATGGTTTTGTTTGGTTGGTTCAAATGAAAAAAAAGTGCTAGATTTGGTGAAACGTTCCTCAACACTTGGGATTACATGAAGTTCTCCATGTTGAAGTTGTTTGTTCCAATACATTACAATATATATCCCCACATAAATCTTCAATAACACATCCACATGATTAAGAGTGTAGAATATTAGTATAAATGGATGTAAATTGGCATTATTCTAGAAAACATTGAAGAGGATCAGAATTGAACCATGGAATATTTTTTTTACATTGGATCAATTTAAATATTTTCGATCAGGTGGATATGTACAACCATGTGGAGATGCATGTTATGATCCACTAATCCACCAAGGTTTAGAAAAAAATAAAAAGAATGAGCAACATGAGGAGAACCACTACCCCTTCACTCCATGTAGAAATTAACAAAAAGATACTTGATTGTCATCAAATTCAAAAGAAGTTGTTGATCACAAACATGATAAGGTAATTCTTGCACCTAAGATGACTACTTTTTAGGCTAACCAAACAAGGAATCAAGATATTATGTATTTCCACGGTCAAAGAAGGGTTCACATACCTAGTGAATTCCTAAATTGGGGCACCATGTCCATCAAAAATCATGAAGAATGGTTGACCAATTTAGAGATCTCAGAGGAGGAAGATTAATAATCCCCTAAAAATTAAAATGGGGAATTTATTAATGATATTGATATTCTTGTTTCTATGAGAGTTTTAGGCAGAAGAATGACTATGGGATAGGAGAAGCTGGAGAACCATTTCCATACACATTGCAAGATCCATGGGAATGTATGTATGTATTATTATTGATGGGGGAAGATGTATTAATGTAGAGAGAACTGAGTTGGTGGAGAACATAGGACTTAAAACATTAAGGTATTAACATCAATATTGGCTTCAGTGGTTAAATGATTGTAGAGATATAATGGTTTCCAAATAGGTAAAGGTATTATTCTCCATTGGTAAATAAAATGATATGTAATTGTCTGACATTGTTCCTATGAAGGAGTTCCACTTACTATTTGATTGACCATGGCAGTACGATCGATGTGTTACTCGTGATTTCATCATGATCTGTAACTATTATTTACACTGAGGAAAATCTATAACCCTCAACCCCATGTCCCCAAAATATATTCGGTACGATAACATTTTGATAGAGAAGAAAAAAATTATTTATGAAGAAAAAAATAGTGAAAATGAAAAAGGAGAGACTGACAGAAAGAGAGAAATGGGAGAAAAATGTAAATGGAGAGAAAAGAAAAATCAATAGGGGAAAAATATAGACAAAACAAAAGTGCAATGTTAGAAAAATTATTGAGGTTATGAAAGAATTTTCTTGAATGAAAACCATCAATGTAAACATGTAAGAAGTGGTTTTGCTTAATAGTAATGACCTACCCCATTGAGATATATTATCGATTATTTGTTACAGGAGTATGATGATATCCTTAAAGAAGCGGAGACACTATGTTCTCCACCCATTAAAGGTATTGAGAATCAAATTGAACTCTTACCCATAGAATCACTACCCAAAAAACCTATATAAAACACCAACCTGCAAGAGAAAAAATAAATTCTGATGCAAGTTCAAGAGATTTTGTATGTGGGATATGTTAGAGAGAGCCTTAGTCCAGCTTTGCTACTAATAATTCTAGTACCACAGAAGGACAGAACATGGAGAAAATTTTCATTGCCTTCAAGTCCATCTATAACATCATTGTCATGTGTCATTATCCTATCGATCGATTAGATTATATTTCAGGTGAGTAATGTGGATCTACAATTTTCTTCAGAAATTATTTAGGAAGTGGCTACCACCAAATTAAAATGAATGATAAAGAAGGGTGGACAACAGGATTTAAGAAATAAACATGGACTTTATGACTGGTACACATTCCCTTTGGTATCAAAAATTAATCTAGAACACATATAGGTTAATAAATCATGTCTCATGTACATATATTTGAATATTTGTGGTATTTTACCATAATGATAGTATTCTATATAGTATGATTTTGTATGAACATGTATATCACATAAGAAAAGTCCTAGAGGTGTTAAGGAAAGAAAATTTATTTGGAAACATCAATAAATGTAAATTATTCCTCAATATGAATGTTTTTTTGGATTTTTTGTGAGAATAAATGGAGGTTTTGTTGACACTGTGAATATAAAATAAATACAATAATGGCCAAGTCCAACCTCCGTCAAAAATGTAAGATGTTTTCAGGGGATTGCGCATTTTTACAGAAGATTTGTGAAGGAATTCAACACCCTATAAGCACTATTGAAAGAATTCACAGAGAATAATGTTCCGTTCAAATGGGGGAAAACTCTTTAGAAATATTTTCATACTCTCAAGGAGTGACTCAACTATTCCCATCTACATGCACTCTCATACATTTGTATGAACATCGAAATTGAATTCAACTAAATTTTAATTAGTATTTGTGGGGTAACCAATGACCAAGAGGAGGATATAATCTATATTTGTTGTTATGGATCATTTATCTAAAATTGATCATTTTATTCCTTGTCACAAAAAAAATAAATCCATGAATATTTCAACACGTTTATTTTAGGATGTAGTCAATATACCTGGAATTCCCAGGGAAATTTTTTCAGATTGAGATAAGGAATTCCTTAGTTACTTTTAGAAAAACATATGGAGAAAACTATATATGAATTTACTCTTACCTACTACATTTCATCTAGAAACTGATGGTAAAATATATGTGGTTAATCAGAAACTATTTTTCCTTTTGTGGAAAATTGTTAGGAAGTATCTCAAAAATTCGGAGGAGTGCTTGTAAAATGTGTACCTCACATATAACAGGGCCAATCATTCCACTGCTCAATTTTCTCCATTTGATATTTTTATAGACTTCACCCACATTACCCTATTTATGTACTCTATTTTATATATAGATTTCTATTAATATGGACGTGAAAGGGCATGTTCAATACATCAAAAAATTCCATGATGGAAAGGAAAAATATCATGTGAATGATCTAAAAATACATTGATCATGAAATCAAGGTTCGAAATCATGTGGTGTTAAATCCCGATGACCTAGATAGATTCACATGTGAATAGAATGATTTACCAAAAATATAAAATCAAAACTCATTACGTGATGACACATATGTTTAGGAGTGATTGAGTTGATTAAAAACAATGCTTATAAGATATATTTTTCTGATGAGTATGGTGTATGTTCCGCTTTCAATGTTTCAGATCATTATCTTTTTCATTTTTTAGATACTAAAGAGTAGAGGATGACTCATTTTCAAGAGGTGGAGGATGATGAGAGACATTTTAAAGGCACCAAGTCGATTGCATGGGAGGAGGAGTTGGATTTTTAAGGCAGGCTTATTTGTGGGAGATTAAATAGACTGAATGCTACAATGGGGACCTATATCGCTTCATTAAAGGCCCAATGGATCTGGCCATACATGGATGGAGAAAATGGGCCAATAATAACACTTCTTCAATCCCAAAAAAGATGTTTAATTCATGACCCACATGTTTGGATGGATTTTGGGTGGCTATCCCACATTGAGGATTATAGAATGGAATTTTTTGACACCAAAGATAAATCTGGTGGGCTATGCACTCTAGTCAAATCTAGTGCCATATAGTTGGAAAGTGGTAAGATACTATTTACAAAATTCATAGGTAGACTATATCTTTTTGAAAATATATTAACAATGTAGGTTATCATTTATGAATTTTGGGTATTAAAACATTCACTATTGTACCACCCATTGGCTATAAATGGCCACCCTCATGTCACATGTATGTTATTCAAGATCGTAATAGTCAGATTATGCTTTGTTTCTCTCTTTTGTATGAGGATTGTTCAAAATTTCCCCTTTCTCTTGTGCATTCTTGACTTGTCAATGTATAAGATAGATTGGTGTTAGAAGACCCCAAATCCCCCAATTTCATGCCTAAACCCAAGTACATTGTTGTGTGGGTTGGTTTTCACACCCCACTCTTATTTGTGTGGTCTAAGTAGTAGTTCGTGCTCCTTATAGCATTTATTGAATAGTTACTTCTACTATCCATACCAATCATCTTCCACTTATCCCTGAAACACATCCTTCATTCATCGCCCTATGTCGTGATGATCGAGTCACCCCATGTGTCTCAAATCACTATGGGATGTGTTTTACTTGATTATAAAATACTATTAATTACATTATTAGTAAATATTAATTTTTATAAAATATTTATATTAATTATACTATTATTTATATTATCATTAATTAATAATTATAATTATAATAATTATTTATTATGGTCATAATTACAAATTATCATATCAATAATGGTAATTTAATTAAGTTATTAATAATTATTAATTATACTACACTATAAAATTGATAATAATTTTTTTTTAATTTTTTTACATTATTTATAATCCCCTCTATAAATATATATATATATTATTATTAATTTATTTACAAAATATATAATTAAAAAATAATAACAATTACTAATTTCATTATTACTAATAAATATATTTCTATTTACTTTATAACTATAACAATAACAGACGCTAAATATATGTTTTGTCAAAATGTTGATTAATTAGTATCTTTTTATGGATTTTATTATTTATATAATTACAAATAAAATTAGTCATAATTGATTGTTACATTATTTTTTAAGTAGTAAATAAATTATTATAATAATTTATAATTTATTAATCATATGTGAGTCTTTACTATTAATTAATATTGATATTTTTTATTTATTTTTGTAATTACTATCCATAATGAATTATTAATAATATTATACTATATTAATTATGAATTATTTATTTCAATAAAAAATATATCGTATATCACATATTAAATTATTCTTATAATTCCTTTAAAATTTAATTTATTATTAATTACATGATTAAATATAAAAATGTTCAACTACATTAGTGATTTTATTATTAATTTAATTAATATTTTACTTTAGTTGTTTTATTGAATAAAATGATTATAATAATATTATTATTAATTATTACTAGTAATTAATAATTTTATTGATAATTATTATTAATAATGTTGTTATTATACGTTATTTGAGATGACTGCCATAAATAAAATATTACTAGTTATTTTGAAGTACAATATAAAATTTATTGTCAATTACTCTATTATGAATCATTATAAAAAATAATATTAATAGTTATGAATTGAAATTTTATTACTAAAAAAATACTAATGTCAATTAATTAAAATTCGTTAATAATTATTATGATTTAATATATAAATATTGAATTAGTAATGAAATTAATATAATTAATTATAATTTAATATATAATTTATTTTTTTATTTATTTTTTACTTATTTTTTCAATAATTATAATATTAATTAATTTATTATTGAATGTATTGAATATTTTAATAGTTATAATACAATTTACATTATTTAAAAAATTAATTAAATAATGTTAATTACATTATTAATTAATTCAGTTATTGTTATTATTCTAAGATTAATAATAAAATATTTTCATTTGGATGTGATGGAATTGTGAAATGTGAGTTATAGTGACTTGGGTTTTCACTTGTGAAAGGCTTAGCTCATTTTGGAGATTCAAAGCCCCAATGCCCTATGATGGCTAAAATTATGATTATTTCTTATCAAAAAAAATTACAAAAAAATTGATGACTATTATATTATTTTATGAATGTTGTTGTTACCATTATTATATAATTAGATGTGACTCTAAGTTAAGAAATTTATTTTGTATATTTACTATTTAATATGTTCATATTACTTTATCACATTGTATTGAATGTCAATGACTTCTAGATATAGCCCCAAATTATAATTTTTTACTTCACATTTTAGTCTAGAATATGTGTTTGATCAAGGATATGTATAGAAATCATTAGAGTAAATGGATACGGGTTTAGAAAATTTAATGGGTATTACAATTTATTTAATTATGATTATTAAAATACATGATATTTTCTCCTCTCCAATCATTCACGTAAAAAAAGTTTCCCCCCTTTCCCTAGGAATAATGAATATCCAATGATTTAAGTGACCATGGAGGAGACACTATTCCAAGTATATTGGAGCATGGATCAAGATACATCATTGAAGGCTTAGTGATCAAATGTTATTGATTACGAAGCATTGGTGATCCTCCAAGAGGCATGGTTTGTTATTTTTAATTCAAAATTTGATTAATTTAATTTATCAGTCATCTTATTTTTAGGGTATTTATATTACATACATGTTATGTTTTGGTGGATGAATACTGAATTTTGAGGAGTTTGGGTGGAATTGGGATGTTTGTAGAATTATGTGTCTATACTTCCCGACTACATGATATCCAGTTTGAAGAACACACATCGTGTGGTTAGTTGGTCCATCACAAGATATAGATGTTATTTAATTTTCATGATGACCATATGTATATATCATTTAGGACTCTATACTTGATGAAATTTTCTATAGCCATATACATGGACAAGCACCCCATGTGAGCCACATGCTATGCACAAGTATACACCACATGGAATTACCTGACATGGCATGGGGCAGGGTATGAAAATAGATGTCTTTTGTGTCTCAAAAACAGTGAAGGCTTTTGGAAAACCATGTACATGGGAAATACACACTGATCTAATCACAGGTACATTCCCAGAGATGTGTTTTAGAGGTACACACTATAAAACCATGGTTCATTCCATGTATGTTCTCATCATTGATGTTTTATACATTTTGACACCCTATAGTATGATTTCTACAATAATTAGTACATTCTTTGTATGATACCATGTAAAAAATGATGTTTAGTTTTTAATGATTTTTTATTTTTTTCAATAGAATATTCATTAAAGTTTTGATGTCTTAGTCCATTGCCTATAATGATAGTTCTTTGAGTATAGTATAAAGAAAGTAAAATAGTAGCAGTTTTCCCATTGCTTGATTTAACATCGGGTGTAGAATTTAAAATATTTTTAGTGATCGGTTCACTCTAATTTGTTATGGAGAATATATATTTTTTGAAGGATAGAGATTCAATGGTAATTATTATTTTTTATAAGGGGTAATTTAATCTTCATGAGATAGTATTGGGATGATAATCATATATCTTTGGGATCTATAAGTGCTTCCCTTCTTCATATACACAGTATATTTTACTCTAGTTCTTGTTCAGAAGATGTAGGAGCTTATTATAAACACTCTTTTCATGATAAAATTTTTGAAGGGATTACATTTATTGATAAATATCTTCTCCCTCCCCAAATTAATTGAGTTTTATGACTAATAATGATGGATTATCAATTTATAGTTGTCCCAGATGGACATTTTATATTGGTCATACAGTCCCATATTCATTGTGGATTCCATAGTATAGAACATGGGATTTAGATACATTCACAGAGTTTTTGTGAAAGGTATATGTTGTTTATATTGATAATAGACCTATTACTCTCCTAGGTATATTCATTGTGGGTTCTATATACCAAGTTGTGAATTCTGAGACCTCACTCTCTTGAGGTACCCTTAGTTATGTGATGTATGATTCATTTATCTTTCATGGATTTTCTCTACCTTCACATAGAATAGGATCCCTAACATGGTTTTAGTGCAGAGAATGTGTTATATGCAGTATTTTGGTAGAGATAGGTTAGTGTTTGTGTTTTATACTGCCTTGATTTTTTTGGGAACCCATGTGATGAATATGTCCCCTGTGATGGTTCCATAATTAAGGATTAGTGGTAGAAATTACTATCCTCTATTGGTAGTTCATGTGTATAAAGTCCTATTGATCATTTGGTGTACCGGTTATTTCTCACTGGATGTGATTAATTTATAGGAATGGGTGTAGTTTTTGGATTCTCTTATACTGAGTGATACCTTCATCATTAAGTGTATTTGGGATGTGGAGATTCAATATTGCATACGGAATGGAGAAGGTGTTACTTTCTAGATGGGTTACTAAATAATGAATATTCTCCATCTTCTAGGATTTGGATTTAACTTTCGGTGAGTTGGACTATTTTAGGCAATGAGGGAGGTGTTAAACAGTCTGTATGTGTTCTTTTTTATACATTTATGGAATGATATGTTGATGGTAATTTTCAATTTACACACCATGAGATAGAGGATTATTTTTTTTTCTGATGGTTCAAATCATGGTTTACTGTGTATCATTGGACAAGGATCTTCCTTACCTTATAACTAGTGTGTGATGTTGATGTATGGTGATGGCAATTCCCTGTATGTAGACCATATTTATTTGTTCTTCTTCATAGTGGTTGAGAAAGTAGGTGATTCCAATAAAGTAATTATCTAAGGAGGATTCTTCCCATAAGCTTTGGGGCCTTTTCATATTGTACCCATGAAGAAAATGATTGAAATTTTTTAGTTGTCCCTAGTTTCCCCACATAGGATTTAGTGGTATTCGTGAGTGTGATATGAGTGGTGGTTTCGTTTAGAGTTGGTGTTCTCTGGTTTCTGTTGGTTCATAGTATGGTCTACACCTCCTGAGTTCAAAACTATGAAATTTCTTCCCTTTTTATTTTGGGGGACTATGCTGGGTATTTTTACACTCACCCTACATGGTAATTGTTCACCACACATAGATGATTTGTTCAGATTTTATAGATTCTGAATGTACCTTCAGAGTGTGTAGAGTACATAGAACTAGAGGAACTAGGGGAGTAATTCCATGGGTGGGTCTGAGATGATTTATTTTATATTATTCTAGAAGAACTAGATGGGTTTCCATTATGAAATCCTTGTACATTCTAGTTATGGAAAATATCTATATCTTATTTTGGGACTTTTATCTTTCCTTTTGTATCATTTATGGAATTGAATGATTTTGGGATGTTTAACAGATTTATTCATGCATGTTTTATATTTCAACTAGACATTCATATATTTCTTGGTTTTCTTAATTCATATTAGATTGGTGGTATTTTTTTATGCTGACTAGGATAAGGCCACCCAAATGATTATTTTTATGTATTTATTATAGTTTCCAACCCATGGCCTATATGAGGTAGTCTAGTGTATAGTACTCATCCCATTGCTTCCCATGTGGCATTCTAGTGGGTTGGGTCTTTTCAAAAGCCGGAGATGGAAAATCTAAATGGGATTCTAATGAGGTCTCTCGTACTAAAGGGTCAACATGGTTGGGGTTTAAAGAGTGTAATTTTTTCTAAATAAAATAATGAATTGAATAATAAATAAAAAATAGTAAAATACTGATAATTTTTTTTAAATTTGTTTATGTATATATATAACAGAAAAAAACGTATAAAAAATATATAATTTATGTTGATATCACACACTATAAATTTTAAAATCATCCCTAGATTGTTAAATAGTTTCCGCAGATAAACAACTGCATATTTATTTAGTAAAATTATTATATGTACAAAAATTGAGATTATTTAGTAAGGAAGGATTGAAGATAGAACAGATATGAAATAGGGGATATGGGTAATGAACTATTTATAATAAATGATCCTAGAAAATGTGGTGCTCATTACACGGTCCTCCCATATGCATATTATATCATATTAAAAACAAAAGAATGTTAAAATTTTAATCCCAATAATAATAATAATAATAATAATAAACTACCTAAAACCATGTTTTTGGATATCCAGACTCAAAAAATCATTATTTAAATAATGGACTATTAGTACAAAGTGAAATTGAATTTGAAAAAAGTGGAAAACACTAACATAATGTGACAAGATAATAACTAGTGAAAAAATATGAAACAATCTTTTGGAAGATACCTACCTACGAATTTTTTATAAAATAATTAATTTGTCATATTGAGATCAACAACCACCTCAACCTCTTGTTTGGATGATCCTCATATAAGATATGATAATTTTCAATGTTTTTTCATATTCAACATGATAACCAACGTTGCAGTCTTTTGGGGTAGGACCCTCAGGGGAATTATAATCCTTTTTTTAGTGGAAACAAATCCACTGGTCTAGTCTCAAAAATATATCAATTAATTATATGTATATGATAAATCCCTATCCATTGATGTTTGGAATTTTCTAGATAAATTTTTCCCTAATTCTTAACATAGTTATTTATGAATGACGCATTTTTACATGATCTATTTAGGTTTTAAATCATTAAATATCCTATTTATTCCAACCATAGTAAGAGTATCTAACATTGATTTTTTTATTTATCTCTTACACGGTTTTCAGTGACTCTCATCAACTAGAACATGGGTACCACCAAATGGATCTAATTTATAATTAATGTAGTTACATCACTAGCCTTCCCTAGATCTACCCACCCCTTAGTAGCACCACTACTACTAATAGTGTTGATAATATGGGAAGTAGATGATATGAATGAAGAAACTATTACCATGTATAATATTATCATTTTACCTTTAGTCAAAAATTTATTACGTTAGTCCCACTCAAATGGAGAAGTCCCCTATAAATATAGAAAATGACAATCCCCAGCTATAACTATCTTCTACAAAACTAATTCATTAGGTTTTATACACATTACAACCTTTGTTGACCATAAAAGTGCATTTCCACTTTCAAAACAACATATCTTTTGTATATCAAAACTACATGCATAAGGTCTACCTATTGAATTAATGTCCCTGGTATGGTCTATATGATGGGCTGGAAAATACATTTTCTAATTTATTTATAACATAGCATGAGTACATATCGATGATAAATTCCCCTAAAAATAGTTTTCATAATTACTGTTTGGTGTCTTCTTTTTGCATGTAGTCTTCTCCCCATCGTATAGTATCTTTAAGGAAATAAGTTTACCTTCTTTCCCATAATAACCAAAATATATGAAAATAATTTTATGGATTTCCCTTTTCTAGAAAAAAAACTTATGGTACATTACTTGTTTCAGATCATCCTCCTAAAATTAAAAATCACTCTCAGATGACCATCACACATTATTGATATATCAATCCTCACTATTATCCCAAGATAAATTGGGGTAATGATTCACATAAATAATGTTCAACCAACTATTAGGTGAAGAAAAAATATTATGTTCCAACTTATGAATCATATCCATCATAATATTCCTTGATCATTGAACAATAGGGTCAGCTTATTCCAAATCTGGAAAGGCCATGTAATAATTATAGGCTCCTTCTTGAAGCTCGCATGTTCCAGATGATCCCTTCCAAGGACCCATTTGATGACTAAATGCTGATGATTTTTTATCATGGGGGATATTTATTAATTTAGCCTATATCGATATAGGGTAAAGGATATTTTTTTAAGTAAATTACATTTCAATACATACATCGCACAAACCATCCATTAAAGGAATTTATTAAAAGTGTTTCTAATGTTACATCATCCCTTACTATAATAATTTGTTTTCTCAAATTCCACGGTCAAGTTAATTCATATTTTGGTACCATTTCAGAACATTATTTCATAAAATGAGATCTTATATCAAACTCATGTATAAAATACGAAAAGTGATCATAAAATATAATTTTGATTACCTTATCAATTTAATTCAAAACACCTAAAACAAATTCAAATATTCAATGTTTTTTTGGGTTCCAAAAAAACTAACTCAGCCTTTGAATAAAGAAATTTACATAGGTACGGAAAATTTAACATTTATGGGATTAAAAAGTGGGTTTATTTAGAATATTATATAAATACCAAACATTATATTAATATAACAAGGAACATAGTTCTTGGACTTCAGAGTGGATGATTTGAAAATAATGTGGAAAAAGATGTTATCTATGGATGTAATTACCAAATTAGTAAAACCCCAACATTGAAACATCATTTTCTAAATATAAAAGTATTTAATCTGCATTCCTTATGTTATGGGGGTAGATGAGAAAATATAGAGTAACTATATTTAGTAATTTTGTCCTAAATAATACCCTTACATTCCTTAATAGAGCTTTGTTTCTCCATTATTTAAAATAATCCTATGATTAGTGTTATGATCAATAGATCATGTATGGAATATCTTATACAGAAAAGGATTCTTTTAATAAGAATTACCTACACTCAGATCCTCACCCCCATTGACATCCCAAGTGTTTCAATTTTTGGAACCACTCAAATTACACAATGAATACCCATCAACATTGACATGGAATAACTAGGTTTCCATGAATCATTATTCTTCACCAACACCTAAGAATAAGATCCCCTTTTCCCAGTATTATAACATGCTGTCTTAAATATCATATCCTAACTAGGTTTCTTAACAGAAACCTTGCGAAAAAGAATCTCATTATTGGAACATGGAGGGGTTGGGGAAATTCTAGATTACTTTGGTGGAATCAACAAATCAATATTCAAATATTCCATTATAAACATAGATCAAAATTGAAAATAAACATTTACATTGACACCCACACTAGTGATGCAATTATGACGTACATGGACAATACATATATTTTGTGTAATACTTAATACTTTATACAAATAAAAGCCAAATAAACCTATTAGTTTAGTGTCATTGGAAACTCAGAACACATTCTTCTATCTTGGTGAATTATCTTCAACATCTCCCATAAATTTTGATACCTATATTTCTACAACCTAAAACCATTATTTAAATAAGAGGGAAAAGAAAAACCAAAATAGAGTGATTTCAAATGATCAGTGCGGGATAACATGTAAAACATAATCATAATAATGTATAAACATGAACATATATTTTAAATTTCATAATCACGAGTCATAATATAGAACTTATTAGTAAGTAATGCGTAAATCATAAAGATATTTAACCATGATAACCTTACATTAGCATAAAACATGAACTAGGGGAAAACAAATACGCATTGAGAATTATTAATATATTATCCAAGGATCATTTCCAATAACATAATAGTGGAATAATTCCATTTCTAAAATGGTATTACATAATGTTCTAGCCCTATATTATTGAACCAAATTTACTTGTTATTCTAGACCTATATTACTGAACTAGATTTACTTTTTATTCCGGCCCTGTATCACTGAATAATATTTTTGATCCATTAAAGTAATGTCTATATGGTGACATATAAATCATTATGAAATGCATTGGAGGGATATATAGGTCACACCCATCACATAATGAAAACAATTCAAATGTGTTCCCAAAAACATAAATCATTCATAATAATATAACCCACAGAATAAGATGGGTTTCATAAACATCATTCCATCAAAACATAATCCAGTTTAAAAAATGGTTTAGAAAAGGTTTATTCCATCATAATAATAATATACAATTGGAAAAATATAGTTAGTATACATGAAAAAATATCCTTAGTCATAGATGGAAAATAATTTTGATGAAACACTAGAAATAAAATCTTGATGAAAATATCCTTTTTTTCTTTAAAAATGTTTTCTTTTTTCAAAAAACCATTAAATTTTAAAGAAAAAAAGTTCATTGAAAATAACCTTGAAATTTTATACTGGAAACTTCATGATAACAAGGAATTATGAAAATGTAAAATTTCATCATGTTTTATATGTTAAAAAACAATCTACTTTTACTATTTTGAGAAAATTCTAAAAATTTATCATATAGAATACGAATGAAATATTACATCCACGCCATTTTATAAAAATTGATAATTGATAATATTGAAATTTAAATATAATAGAGGAATTGAAATAATTTTATATATTTAAGAAACCTAGACATGGATGATAAATATACCCCAGAAAATACCTATGTATAAACAATCTTAGATAATAATGGGATTGCAAAATTATCTCTTTCCATAGAACCAATATCTATTGTATGTATCGAAAAATAATGTATAATGATTAAAACAATGTAATTGACTTATTCCTGAATCTCCGTAATTTTTATGATGTCATATATGATCATATAATCATCTATTTGTTAATAATATTTCATTATTAATCGTTATTTGGGTATTAACTTTTTCATAATTGTATTCATGGTTTGTTGGAAAAGTCCATGTTCCACTTATTTGGTTATCAATATATCATTTAAAAATGATATTAGTATAATATAAATCATATTTATTCATACAATTTGTTCATATAATGATGGTTAAATGATGATTATGTAGAATGAATCCCATCTCACCGTGGAGATGTTAGGCTATATGCACACACAAGCGATGATATCAATCCTTTAATTATGAAACATTATTGAATTGGATGGTATATATATTTCTCCAAAGTAAATAACTTATTATAATAATCATATAAATTTATTATGTCCATCATTATATCCATCCCAGTTATGTGGTGTGGAAAAAAATATTACACCACCTCAAGGAGATGGTAAGTCGTACATATGCATGCATGGTGATTTCATTTTTTCATTGGATGGATAGAAGGAGGCATATGGTTGTTTAAAAATTATAATAACATATTAGTATATAATTAATATTCTAGTTATTATTTTATAATTAAACAACTCATGATGAGAATTTAGAAGAATAAGGAAGTTTGAAAGAATCGATAGAAGAGATTATCTCTTTTTCGACATGCTTCTTATAAATCTCATCTTAGAGCACTATATTTGGTCATTGAAGAAGACGGGAGCCTCTATAGTCTTAATAGGAAAGTTAATAATGGAAAAAGGTTAGGTTATAGATGAGAATAGATCTCAAATTTATGTGACAAAGTGAGGGAGGAGCTACCTTCTTATAATTGGGGTGGGGGACACGTTTGGAAACCTCCAAAATATTAATTTATAATAAAATCAACCCCCACTCAAAAACCTAAAAAATGTCATAATTTAGAATATGAGATGAGATATAATTTCAATATCATCAACCTATAAATTTTATACAAGTTTTTATTTCAATTTAATCAATATCATTTTAATTAACACTTAGTTATTTTATTTAATTTTAAATATGATAAAAAATATTTCAATATCAAAATAGTGAAATATTTATTTATTAGATTTAAATTAGTCCATAAATAAGTACCATATAAAATTATCGACAATTTTATAATTATTATATATAATTAGTGATTTTTTAATATTTTTAAAAAATTTAATTAAACATTGTTTTAACAAAATAACAATTGTGTCAATTTTGGAACTATTCTTTTAATGGATTTTTAAAAATATTTAAATAACATATTATTAAAGAAAAAATTATTTTATTATGTCCTAATGGGTTCTATATAATCTAAAAAATCATTTTAAATATTAATTACCTCAAAATATTTTTATTTTAATATTATTAATAACCTTAATTTGAAATAATCTATAAAAAATAATTACTACGTCAATTTATTTTAATTATTTAATAAACTTATATATTGGGTAAAAAATAAAAAAAATACTATGATGAAGAAAAATATACTAAATTTCCTAAAAATAATTTTAATAGAATTTATAATCTAGAAATTGAAATATTAAAAATATTATACTTTGTAAATTATGAATGTGACAACTTTAACATCACTTTAAATAAAATAATATAAGAATCACAATCTCTTCCACACCTATCCAAAAAGTCAATAACTCGACCATTAGATAATTATGGTAGAGATATAGATGACCAATAAAAATAGTTCATGATTTTGGGTATTTTGATGGTTATTATTATTTTAATAATAATTTATTTATTTATTTCTCATCAATTAATTAATTATTACGACATCAATGTATAATTATTTAAGGTAAATATATATTTACTAAAAATAAAAAATAAATTACCATGATAAATAAAAAAATTTTTGATTTCAAATAATTATTTAAAATTAATGTATCTTCTATATATCTTTATATCAATAAAGGTTTAGTTATTACAATTTGTGTGAGACATATTTTACTTTTCTCTAAAAAGATTAAAAATCTCATCAAGTGGATACCAAAGGACACCATTTATACACAAAGATGATTTAGGTTGAAATAATATCATACAATGATACTATCAATAGTGTTATTGTAATTTTATTAATGCACTCTTACCCATAAATACATGTTTTACCATTTTACTATATTAATAAAAATTAATGACTTTACTATTCATAAAGCATAAAATTAAAATAATGATATTTACATAATTTTTGTCTAATGATTCCAAATATGGAATTGATTTTTCAATATTCAGAACAAATAATTTGTAGTAATTAAATTAAAAGTATTCCCGTTGTCCAAAATAGAGAACATGTTTTTTAAATGTTAAAACACTACAAAAGATTGAAATATTTTTTCATCTGAATTCAACGTAAAATTAATAAAAATGACATACATTATATTGAAAGATAAAAATATATTATATTTATAATTTAAAACTATTCGATAATATAAATTAATCATTATAAATAGTTCGATGATAAAAGTTGTTTTCAATTAAAATATTCTATAATTTTAGTAGTCATCGAAATTTAAAACTCATCAGAAAAATAAAAAAAATTATCAAATGAAAATTTTTATATCATGATTACATAGATGAAATTTTTTGTTAATTATAATATATAAATGTGTTAAAAACATGATTTACAATTGTTTCGCCATCAAAAGGTTGAAAACTGTATTTTTTTAAAAAAAATACTTTTTTTGTTCGAAAAATTCAATTCATTCATATATAATGTCATGAAAACATATAAGATAAAATTTAAACATTAGATTTAATCCAAAAAGAGTGATTTTAATATTTTATAGACCCACTTATTTTCATTTACATTGTTTTTTAAATGTAAGTTAAAAATATTCAAACACTCTATTATAAAAAAAAGGTTATAATATTTAATTGTTCACCTATGCTCGATGTTGCGTGAAATGAAATATATCAAAATAATTTGAAAATTTGAGTAACACAACAAAATAATATTGTTGTGTATACCTCAATCTAGTACAATGTTACGTATATGGAAATCTCATCATAGTGTATAGTACAACACAAGACATCAAAAAAATCAAAAAGAATGTATCTCATAAAATATCAGGTTGTTACATTTTACCACCATTAATATGATTTTTTCCATCGAAATTCATCTGGGATATAAAGGTATTACAACATGAAATTTTATTTCATAGAAATGGACATCATTAAAAGGAATACCAAAACATAATTCTAAGAAGGAATGTTATAATCATAATTATTACCCAATGTAACTCATCATAGGGTTTCCATGTAAGGGAACATAGGTTGAAAGTGAAAAACATGGATATAGAAGAAAAAATATTACCATCATGTTATGGTGAAGAGTGATAGAGAACACGGTAAGAATAATGTTAACAATCATAATTCCATAAATCTTTGATAATTTAATATACTATCTGATTCTTCAGATAAAAATGTACTAGGATAACATATTTTGTTTTCAAGATCCTTTTCCTAATGTTTAAGATCATGACAAAAAATACTTACTTGATTTTAGTACAATCTCATTATTGGTTGTTCCTGGAACAGTTTCCACATCACCAGTTATTGAATTAAATGAATATGAATTTTTCATTTTTGAAATGTTTGCAGATCATGCGATATATAAACAGAATGATAAGTTATTATATCTATCACTATCAAAAAAGGGATATAAATATTTATCAAACACGTATAATTCCATATAAGGTGATGTAACACATTATTCTAACAAACTTAATTCAATGTTTAACATAAGCATTCCAAAAATATGATAACCTTACAATCATCTTGAATGATGAAAATCCACAACTATTGAAAAATGTTCAGAAAATCGAATTAACATTTATCCCAAATATATCATAAGATATCTCTGGTATGTCACATTACAAAAATGTGAACACCTTCATCATGTATTAATATTATTCATGGTAATAACCTAAATTATCAGATATATGTATTGAAAACATGCAAGTATCATTATTCTAAAACTTATTGTATATATTCATCAAGTCCCAAAAAGTTGTATACTTCATCCATGACAGCATAACCATATTGTAACCAATTCCATAATTGGTTCATATGAAGCTAGCATCATTCAATTTACTTATTCAAATACAAAATATCATTATATTTAAACATCAATATCTTAACAAAAGAAACATTTTATGGGTTATCATTCCCTTAATCATATGTTCTCTAAGTATATCACCTTACCCATAGATAACTTTTTGTTTCCCTAGAACTATTCAAAATATCCTTTCCAATACTTATTGAAAAACTAATTATGAAAACACTTATATGTTTCATGATTTATAAAACATAATCATTTAATTCCAAAACATAAACACCTAAGTCATCCAACATTGCTTAGGATCCATCATCAAAGACTTTCCTAAAAAGTGAATCATGTCTTAAGGTTTCTCATCCACAAGATTCTTATATTTAATGTAAACAATACTAGAATAACATCACATACCATTCACATGTTGTTTTGAATTTCATTATCCTCAACAGTATAAACAATAATTATACCATCGTCAGGATTATAATCCTAATATTTCCACTTAAGGAATTGATCTTCATAATTCCCATAAATTCCACATCTAAAATATTCAATGGTTAACTATGTTCTATTTAGTTCTGGCTATTGACTTATAAATGAAAGGAATGTGTGGGAAATACATATCATAAATTAAAAACACATATGTATGTTAAATTACATATAATATTTCAATCTATGATATCTTTGGTTTAACCCTCTCTTAGTAATGATTATCAAAAAACACTAGGAGTGTAACAAATACATAGAATTATACTTAGGAAATCCCTAGACCCATATAATTAATAACTCTAGGAATATGAATAATATTTTGGCATCCTAGTTTTCAATGGTTGACTAAAACTTCTCTCTGATACACACTCTAACAACCCATGCTTGACCTACATGGTAATTACATATCTTATGAAGAATACCTAATACATTAAACAAACAGATGCCCAAGGAACATATTAGTTTAGTGACATTGGAATCAGGGAACATATTCTTCTAGGATGGTGAAAGGTCTTCAACATCTCTAATATATATCTTCACATTTGGTTCTCCTTTCCAAAAAAAATTATTTATATCATAGGGGAATGAAATACATAAATACGGTGAGGTCAAATGTTCAGTAACGGGAAAAAAGGAAATAATAATCATAAGAATGTAAAACATGAACTTATATTTTGAATATAAAAATCATTAGTCATAAAAATAATCTTGACAGTATATAAGGCATCAATCATAATGGAACAATAACCATTACATCATAACATTGGCATAAAATATGAACATGCTGAAGACACATAAGCCTAGAAAATCATCTCCATATTATACAAGTCTCATTTACAAGACCATCAAAGTGGAAAAATTTAATTACTAAATTGGGATTACCTGTCATTTCATCCATGTATTACTGAACCAAATTTATTTGTTGTTCATACCAAATATTACTGAACCAGATTTACATGTCTTCCAACCCTGTATTACTGAACCAAATTTATATTCCATTCCATTAATTTCGTTCTCATTAAACATAAATATTTTCCAAGAGCATTGATGGGATATATAGGTCTCACACACAATATAATTAATACCATACATATATGTTCCACAAAAACATAACTAATTCATCATAACATAACCTAATAAATAAGAACTATTTCTTAAAAAAAATTTCCATCATAACGTAATCCATTTAAAATAAATTGATTATATAATTATCATTCCATCATAAAAAAATAAACCATATTAATAATATGGTTAGTATACTTGAAAAAATATCCTTAATCATATATGGAAAATAATGTTGAAAAAACAATTGAAATTATTTGTTGAAGAAATATCCTTCTTTCTTAAAAATGACTTTTTTCTTATATCATCATAGAATTTCAAAAGAATATTATTTATTTGAAAATAAACATTAAATATTTTATGGAAAGACTCATAGAAACAAAGCTATATGAAATCATAAAATTCCATACATTCTGTATAAGTCAAAAAAACATTCTCCAAATACTTTTTTTAGGAAACTCAAAAAATAATTCATAAGGAAATCAAAAGATATATTATTTCCATATTGTTTAATAAAAATTCACTGATGGGTAATATTAATATAAAAAAATAGTATAATAATAGAAATAATATTATATATTTTGGAAACATGAAATTTTATGATAAATATACCCCAGTAAACCCTTATTTATAAACAATCTCAGAAAATAATGATATTGCAAAATTATACCTAACCTTAAGTCCACTATCCATTGTATGTAACTGAACCTACTATATAATGATTTAAATAATTTAATTTAATTATTAGAAAATCATATTAATTTTTATGATATCATATATGATCATATTATCATCCGTTTGGTAATAATATTTCATTATTTCTCATTTTTTTGGAATTAACATCCTTATGTTCCTATGCTTGTTTTGTCCAACAAGTTCATGTTACAATTAGTATGTTATAGGTGTATAATTCAAAGAATTATATAAGTATAATTTATATATTTTATTTATTCATTCCATTTATTTAAATAGTTATGTTTTATTGATGATCATGTAGAATGAATTGCATCACATTATAGAGATGGTAGGTTGTACGTACGGATGAGTGATGATATCATTCCTTTAATTATGAAATTGTATCAAAGTGGAAGGTATATATATATATATTGTTACAAAATAAATTATTTATTATAATAATCATATTTATTTGATTATTTCCATCATTAAACCCATCCTATTCAAGTGGTGGTGAAAAACATATTCCACCACATCATGTAGATGGTAATCCTTATGTACACACGCATGGTGATTTCATTTTTTCATAGGATGGATAGAATGTGGAATATGGTTGTTTCATAATAATATTAAAATATATGTACATAATTTATATTGGTTTTATTAATTTATAATGAAACACCTAATGATGAGATATTATAAGAAGAATGATGTTTGAAAGAATTTTTAGGGGAGATTACCTCTTCTTCAATGTGCTTCCACTAAATATCCTCTCAAAACACTAGAGACGATCTTTGAAGAATACCATATCATCTATAATGTACCTAAGTATGTTTATATTGGTATAGGGTTAGGGTACAAACCGTATTTAAGGATTATATTGAAGTGAATAAGTGAGGGAGGAGTTTCTGTTTTATAATTGATTTGAGCGACACTTTTGGAAACCTCCATAATATTAATTTATAATAAAAAAACCCCAATAAAAAATAAATAAATTTCATAATTTGGAATATGAGATTTGATAGGGTTTTAGTCACATAATATAAAATAAAATAGTGAAATTATTTTGATAATTTTAGCATTAACATTTTAATTAACACTTAGATATAATATTTAATTTTAATTAAGATAAAAATATCTCAACATTAAAAGGGTGTAATATTTATTTATTAGATGTAAATTTTACAATAAATAATTACCTTATATAATTTTAGACCATATTATAATTATTCCATTATTTTTTAGAAATGTTTTATTATTTTTAAATAATTTAATAAAACATCTTTTTGGCAAAATAACAATTGTGTCAATATTCGCACTATTGTATGCATGGGTTTTTAAAAATATCAAGATAAGAATTTACTACCCTTGTTCATAAGTAAAAATAATTGGAGATATTAATTAGATCGAATTATAATTATTTTTATATTTTTAATAACATTAATTTGATATTTATTTTTAGAAAATAATTAATACATTAGTATTGTGTAATTATTTTATATACATATTTTTTGGGTAAAAATTACAAATAAAATAACACGATGAAGATAAATAGAATACCCTTATATTGATAATTTTAATTTTATTTATCTTCTATAAATTCAATATTAAAATTATTTAACTTTTTGAATTATGAATGTGACAACTTTAACATCACATTAAATAAAATTATATAACTGTCACTATCCCATCCATATAGATTAAAATGATTCCGAACTTGACCTGTGGATGACTATGGTCTATATATTCTAGACCAATTAGAGTTTGGAATGTTTCTGGGTCTTTTTTCGATATGATCATTATAAAAATAATTGTTTTATTGATTTCTCATGATTTAATTTAATTATACATCATAAAATTATAAATATTATGTAATTATATATTTTCTAAAAATTAAAATTAAATTACCATGATAAATAAAAAAATTACATTCCATATACATATTTATAATCATATTTATCTTCTATATAACCTCGTGTATAAAAATTTATTATTTTTTAATAATATATTGAGACATATTTTACTTATCTTTAAATAAAATAAATTAAATGTCCTAATCTCATCTAAGTGGCTTCCAAATGACATGATTTCGACCCAAATATGATTTATGTTGAAAAAACATATCCTATTAAATTAAAATATGTGTTAGGGTAATTTTAAGAAAGTATTCTTAACAATAATTACATGTTTTACCCTTTTACCATATTATTAAAAAATTCGAAGATACATTTCATAATGCCCAAAAATAAAATAAATATATTTTCGTAATTTTGGGTTAATCATTCTAAATAAAGATTCCATATTTAAAAATTCCAAAAACATAATATTAATTAATTATTTTAATCTTATTCAAGTTGTCAGAAGGAGAGAACATGTTTTTTTAAAAGTTAAAACATTGCAAAAGATTGGAATGTTTTTACATATGAATTAAATGTAAAATTGATGCTAATGACATACATTACATTTAATGAAAACAAAATATTCTATTTATACATTAAAACCATTCAATATTATAATTTAATTACATAAATTTTTTTCATGAAAAAAAATGTTTTCAATGTAAATTTTGTAAAACTTTACTATTCATCAAAATTTAAAACATATAATAAAATTATCAAAAAATCTTACAAAAAAATTTATATCCCACATCAAATGAAAAAGTATATTTTTGAAATTATAATATATATAAATTTTTAGAAAAAAAATGATTTAAAATTGGTGCTTCATAAAAAGGCTGTGATACTTCATTTTTGGAAAAAAAATACATCTTTTATTTGAAAAATATTGAATTTGTTCTTATATCATGTCTAGAAATCATATAATATAAACTATAAAAATTAGATTTAACAAATAAAAAGTGATTTTACTATTTTATAGACTCACTTATTTTCATTTAAATAGTTTTTTAGATGGATGTTAATACTATTCATACCATCCATTATAATGAATAGATTATAATATTTATTTATCCACTTATTCTCAGACTTCCTTGAAATGAATTCAATAAATAGAACATAAAATTATGTTTTACACAATCCATGAATAGTTTGGTGTATTCCACAAGCTAATACAGTGTTGCGTATAACACAGTCTATTCATGGAGTAGTGTACAACACAAGACACCAAGGAAATTAAAAAGAAGTTATCTCATAAAATCGTGGGATTTTATACCCACACTTATCTCCCACCCTTGAGCAATATAATAGTTATCTATATATTTATATATTAGGTCCTATTGTAAAATTAAAGTAATAAAGACACCTGTTAATGTCACTGAAATGATATACCATATCCCCATGCTAGGATATGTAATATTGTTAGGCCATTTATTCATCATTTTTATGTTCTATGAAGTCACTCAATACACTTCCCATAGGCAATATTATAATCATCTAGGAGGCCATCTGATAAACTCA
The DNA here is from genome assembly GCA_963277665.1 of Viscum album. Lineage (NCBI taxonomy): Eukaryota > Viridiplantae > Streptophyta > Magnoliopsida > Santalales > Viscaceae > Viscum > Viscum album. Next base: position 1,803,077,581 of record OY728164.1, read on the forward strand.
AATATAGTCCAATAGATAGTAAACACCCATAACCCCATGTAATACATCCCATAGGTGACATTTTCATATTTATATGCATATGGGCATTTTCCACGACCCCTTCCCTTATACTTAAAAATGATAGGTATCATCACCTAATGATGAACCCACTAACATTAATTATGAGGAACATTCAACTTCTTTATCTCCATCGGTATCACTACATGCTCAACCCCATCTCCATCCATCATTTTCCATAGTTACATATATGTAATAACACATTCTAATTAACACTAGATATCATCACCTCATTTCTATCCATCAAAATATGTGTTTACATAGCAACGTTCTGAGTTGAGTGTACATGCCCCATCACCATCAGGTCTGAATACATTCTAGCCATTCACATAGGAAAAACATTAATCATATTTAAAGTCCTTAAATTTCTTCAACATGCATGCATATTGATAGATCATGATCGTAATTCCATATGATCTATTCCATTGGAATACATTTTATAAATCCCTATAGTGGTTATTTTTTCTCATCTTTTCCATTTTGTATCTCGCCATGGGAGATCACCACATGAAGACTACACTTCCACCTTTAGGTCCAATTGATGAGTCTCACATATGTTTCCATCTATATTACTACCCCTTTACCTCGTTTCCAATATTCTTTGTCCACTACCACCCATCTTCCGACATCCATCAACTCAAAAACAATCACATGCATATCCACCATAGAGATCATCCCATTCTTTTCAATCAACTGAAGATGATCATACGACCCATATTCTAGGATAAGTATGCATGATATGTAACCATTAGGTCGACCTATGTTCTATCCATGCTTTTACTCACCCATGTCATGCATAAAATAGATCCCACCCCCTATAGGGGAGATCCCACTGTCATAGTCTTCCACTTCTCATCCCAATGTGTCTAGGCAAGCCTGCACTCACTCATGCATGTTGCCTCGGTAGATTTTTTCTTACATTAGGGTCACCATAGAATAACCTATCTACCAACCAATATAAGTCCCATTCATCTACTTCATATTCATAATAATCGCCTACATCAAGGCCATTCACTCTCCCACCCATATCATGTAGAAAATTACGCCCCTTACATTTACTGGTTTTCACCACAACATCTCTTATCATATGATGTCAGCCCATTATAAATTATTAGATATAATGAGGATACAAGATTTCAAACCGCATTAGATGAATGATACATGAATGAATGGAACCACTCATGGATAGTCTATTTTAGAACTTTGTTTAACATATAATTATAACTATTCCTAACTAAAAATGAGATGAATATAATTAATATTATAATAATAAAACACATATTTATAATTGAATCCAATAAAATATAATTTCAATAATTAGTTATACTTGGTGTAATAGAGAAGTCTAAAAATTCAAATGAAATTTTGTGATGTATATACTAGTATAATTATTCATATATAAATATTACAAAAATAATAAAAATCATTATAAATTATGCGAATAACAAGTTAATGATAATATAATAATATTAATAATAATATATATAAATGTAAATAATATATATATATATTTAATATATAAAAAATACCAATAACTAATATTAAAATAAAATTAATTAAAATAGATAAAAATAACTACAAAACTACAAACCAATGAAAATATCCTAGAAACCCTAAAAGGTTAAAATAATTAATTAAAATAATGCAGTCAATATATAGAAATGTTAGTGATTTTCACATGCATTAGTGGGAGAGTAAAGGTTATTGGTTGTGGGTACTTCCCTTATGTGACTTGCACATGAAATTTGGGATAACTATAACCTCATGTGAAATATACCAACATTAGTTTTCTTCTTCCTAACACATATTCTATGCTTTGATGTACTATATAGATGGTTAAATCATGTGGTAGTAAAATTAAAATAGAAACCCCAAAAAGGGGAATTGAACACTTGAAATTGTGAAACCACTCCCAAAAAAGTAAAATAGTAGTGATTTTATCTAATTTCATTTACAGTGGATCATCACTTAAATATATCAAAACATTGAATTAAAAACATTTATAAATTCATGTAATAAATTTAACGATGGTTATAGAAATGAAAATTAAATTTCATAAAAAATCATAAATACTGTGAATAAAATATAATTTTTAGAATATGTTATTGGAATACATTAATCTGATAAAAACTTTTAAATAGATTATTTTATAACTATTATTAATTGGTGTGTGTCATGTGAAATAATAATCAATTTTATGCTAATTTTTATATTCTCTAGTTTACAAATATCTAATCAATTTCTAAATTTTCCAATATAGACCTCATAATTTATTATATAGTAGATAATATATTTTAAATTAATTAAATGTAATCAATTTAAAAAAAATTATTGGAAATAAATACATGAATTATAGAAACACGACCTCATTCTGGGTAAAATCATTGGAAAGTATTGGTTATACATCCTTTTTTAGAATAATTTCTTTTTGTAATTTTAAATGTTGAATACTATCAAAATAAATTATATAGTAACAATATAAATAAACCAAACTATCCATTTTCATTCATTTTCATAAAAAATTCACTTTGATCATTCATTTTTAAAATTCCTTATGCCTCAAACCCCAGCATTGAACTAGCTATTAGCCTTACATTATTTAAAATCACCATCACCTCCCATACATTGTTTAATTACATCCACTAAAAACAATCCCTTAGACTTACCCTAGTTAAAAACTCATTCATATTTTATGAATCATTATTCATGATCACCCATCCATCCTGAAGATGATCTAGAAGACACACACTCTATTTATTTCAACCCCAATATCTGATCCATCCCTCTGTTTACCACAAACAATTGTAATGTTGCCAATAAAACCATCTAGGTTTAAAAAATCACAACATGATTACTTTATAAAATATTTTTAGTAATATATTATATTATAAAATTTATTTTTATATAATGTGTGGATTCATTAATGAAAATTAAACATAATATTATTATATTTTTCTGTAAAATATTACAAATATGTAATCCTTCATCCGTGATATTTCTACAATACCATAAATCTTTTGGAGTAGAGAATTGTCCTAGTAATAGAAGCAATCTAACATCTTTTATATTTTCATGATAATGTTTTTTACTATATTGTTACTTACGCTTCACTCCAACAAACAATTTTGAATATCATTGATTTACAGTGAAAACTAGAAATATATTTTATTTATTTATCGTATTCATCCATTCATAAATGTCCAGTAGTGTTTTTTTTGTTTTTTCTTATATCATAACACCTATATATGCCTTGTTAAATGAATTACCTTTTATTTTCATAATACAAGATGATACCTTCTATAATATAATGAAAAGTCTAGTGTGATCAAAATAGTGAATATGGATTAGAATTCCATTCATATTCAACCAACTATTTCTATAAGTAGAATATGTACACACTTATAAATGGTTAATTTGAAGATTATAAGATATTATTAAGAAGAGTTATGATCCTCTAATTTCTTTCCTCAAGATAACATTATTTTATCACATAGTGGGTTTCCTCATCTCATTATTTTAACTTACTGTAGAACCTTTTGGACCTAGTCATGTTCCACATGATTCATGCATTCATTTATAGAGCTAGTGATATGAATAGTAGATTCTACTAACCAACATACCTATTTGTATATATTTTCTTCATGGTAAACATTTTATTTCATCCCTTTTTGAAAATAATTAAAAAAATTAGGATCTTTATCATTCTTAATTTAAAATATGTACAAATATGGTATATAAAAAATGTGAAATGGAATCAATGAAAAATATTTGTATGTTGTACTCGCATCATGGAATATGGTTGGTGACGATTGAAATGACCAAACAAAAAGGAGAATGAAAGTTGGATGAGATCAATGAAGGAAAACATTTATATGATTGAAAACATAATTACTGAACCAAATTTTTTCATGTAAATAGAAAAACCTCACTATAGATAGACACATATTGAATTTCCCAATTTGGTTTTTTATTTAAATTAAGGATAGAATCATTTTATAGGTTTTTTTATGTATTATAGGGGTAAGGGGTTATATTTATTATTTAGTGTTAGATCAGGTACATAAGTTTAGGGTGTATACATTAAATATATTATATAGAGGGTGAATGATTTATTGCATGCATGTTTTACAATTACTTTTTTGCTATGTTTTTATCATGTTGTGGAAAATGATGTTGATAACCTCCGAGGTTAGTTATGGGTTTATTATATCTGATGAAATATTTATAGAGCTATTGAATTGATTCATTTCTAAAAACATTCATCACATCTGTTTTGTATGTAATACATTTTTGGTCTAATTTATACAGTTATAGTTTTTTAACAGTGACTTTATATTTAGATATTCATTTATTTTACATGATATTAGTATATTTAATAATTTATGTGGATTTTATTTTAGTTTCAGTTTGGTTAAGCCTAGGGGTCAGGTTTTAGGGATTTAGGTAGATTAAGAATTGGTTAGGTTAGGTATAGTGGGGGGTGGGGATAGGATTGGAGCTTAAGATTAGTGGGGGTTTGGGGGGATATGAAATAGAGGGTTTTGGGTTATTTTGAGCGGGGTTATTATCCGGGGGTAGTTGATATGATTTTGGTATCAGTATATGAATTCAAATTGGGTCTTGGGATTAGGCTTTTCGGTTCAGTTTAGTTATGGGTTAGGCTATAGGGTTTTAGGTTAAGAGGGGTGAGGTTAGTAATTATGTTTTAGGGATTAGTAAATGGGTATAGGATATAGAATATATTTATTAGGAAAAATTTTATGTGGCTTTAGTGGTTTTTCATTGGGGGTTAATATTTGGTTGGGTAGTTTTAGTTTGTGTGGGGAGTATATTTATTGGGTCTAGATTTAGGGTGTTTGGTTTAGTGGGATGGGTTTAGAGATTTTTTTATATGTTGAGGGTGTATGTTAGTAATGGGGGTAATATAGAGAGAATTTTTTTTAGTGTTTTATGTTTTTTAGGATTAGGTTTAGGGAGCCCGGTTTAGTATGTGATTTTCTGGGATTATTTTTGGTGGTGACAGTGGGGGTTGCAAATATGGCTTCGGGTTTAGGATTACCAGGGGATATTTTAGGGATTTGGATAGAAGGTATGCAGTGGGTTGGGAATAGGGATTTTATGTTAGGATTAGTTGGGTTTTTATGGGGGGGGGGGGGGTTAGGCTATGGTTATTATGTTTAGTGTGGGTTGGATTTGAGGTTTGTCATCAGTGGGGTTAGGAATAGGTGGATTGACTTAGGGTGGGATTTAATTATATTGATAGTTATTGTGGTTGGGTGATGGGAATATGGATTTGGATTAGTAGTTGGGGTGGTGTGGGTGATGGGTTATGGGGGACCAATTTAGTTATTTTTGGAAAGGGATGGTGGTTCTGTTTTGTGGGTTTAGGTTTAGCGTGGCTATATATAGAGGGGTTAGGGTTAGGGATTTATGTGTAGTTGGGATGTTTATTCATTAGACTAGGAGGTGAGGGGGTTTTTTTGGTATAAGGATTGAGGGTTATGATTATTTGGGAAATATTAATAGGGGTTAGGTTATGGGGAGTTAGTTTTGTGTTTATGTTTTGGTGGTCATGGTGGTGGGGGTGGTCTTTGGAGATTAGAAAATATGCTAGGGGTATCCTTGTGTGTAGGATATGGGTTTAGAAGGGTTAGGTTTATTTGGTTTTTTTGTGGGGATATGTTCAAAGTATTAGATTTAGTATGTGTTTTAGGGATCGAAATATGTGGTGATGGTGGGGGTTGGTATTGTGCTTGGGGGTCAGGTTTGGTTGTGTATATGTTTCATGGGTGTTATGATTAGTGGGTGGGAGGTTAGGCATGACGATATAGGTATTTGGGTAGGTTTTTAGTCTTGGGGTTTAGTGAGGTTATGTTTAGGGGTTTATTTAGTGGGTTTAGGTTTAGGGGTTTAGGTTTATTACGGGATTAAGGATAAGTATTGGTGTAAGTGGTCGATATTAGACATGGTGGTTAAGTTTATTGGGGGTAGGCTATGGATGGTTAGGATTGGGTTTAGATATTCTGTGGGGTAGTGGGTATGTTGGTTACATTTAGGGGACAATGTTAGTATTTTGGGATTAGGTATTAGCCTATGGGGTTATGTTTAGTAGGATTAGTAATGGGGTTTGTGGATTAGGCTAGATTATGAGGGTGGGGATGGTGATTCGATTTGGTTATTAGGTTTATTATGGGGGAAATAGTTTGGTTATTCTATAGGGGTGAGTTTTAGTGTGTTTGTTTGTTTGTGTGTGGGGTTGTGGGTGAGTTTACGTGGGTGTTAATGTTTAGAGGTTATGTTTCCTAGGTGTTGGGATAGGCATAAGGGTTTATAGATTAGGTAGTTATGGGGGTTATGATTAGTGTTATTAACTTTGTAGGGTTATTATTAGTTGGGTATTACTAGTTTGGATTAGTAGGAGGTTTTTAGGGATTATGCTATTAGGGGTCGAAAGGTTGGGTTGGGGGTTAGGTTTTTTATGGGTTGTTTTAGTTGGGTTTGGTTGTGTCGATATCATGGGGGAGTTGGTATAGTGTGCACGTGTGATGGGGCTGGGGGTTAGGATTATAGGTTAGGGTTATTGATGGTGGTTTGGATTGATTGTCTAGGTAATAGGATTCATGATATGATTGGGGGGGGGTTTACGGATACTGGGTATAGGATTGGGGGGGTTTAGGGGTAGTGGGGGGTTTACGTATAGTGGGTATAGGATCGGGGTTACATTTAGTGGGGGTGAGGTTAGGCTTGAGGGTTCATGGATTATGATAGGTGGTAGGTTAGGGGGTTTTGTTTAATGTTTTTAGGTTTATAGAAATGATGGAGTATGATTAGAATGGTTTTAGGTATTATTTTATACGAGGAGGGAGGGAGTTGGGATTTTGATTAGTGGGTTAGGTTTAGCGGGGTGGCATTTAGGGGGGTTCAGTTATGAGGGTTTGGTTTTGGAATAGGATTCATGTGGCTAGGTAGACTTTAAGGTTCAGGGTTTAGGATAAAGGGTGTGTCTGGGGGTTATTTTTATTGGGGTTTTGTTTGGTGGGGTTAGGTTTAGGTTCTTCAGTTTAATAGGTGGTTTTAGGGATTTTATTATCGGTTGACTGTTGGGGATAGGTATATGATTGGGTGATTAATATTAGTTGGGGGTATATTTAGTGTCCATGATTAAAGAGATTGATAGTTTTGGAGATTACGTTTAGTGGGTAGAGGTATATGGTAGTGTGGTTTGGATCAGCAGTGATTGTGGGGGTTTGGATTATCCTTGGGGGATATTTTAGTGGGGAATTCAGTGGGCTAGTCTGTGGGGATTTAGTAAGGGGGATTGGTTTATAGGTCACATTTAGATGGTTTAAGATTAATGGGTTATGTTTAGTGTGGATATGATTAGATGGTTATATTTAGTAGGGAGTTTTATGGATTATTCTAGGATGTGTTGGAGGGGATTGGGACTAGGTAAAAAGTGTTAGGTTTAATGGGGGTCAGTCTATGGGGACTTATGTCAATGTGTTTCATTTAGTGACTGTGTGTGTCGTAGGGGGGGCATAGGATGGGGGTTTGGTTTAGCGGTGGTGGGGTAAGATTGATTTTTTTGGGATTATTCTAGTTTTTTGTAATGGGGGTTATTTTTTGTGGGGTTATCTTTTGGGGTTATTTTCTCAGGTTTTGTTTTAGGTCATTAGTTTTAGTAGGGGATTTTGGATTACTCTATGATATGAGGGGTTTGGTATTAAGCTAAGAGGTTATGTTTATTATAAGGGTTTATTGGGGTTATAATTTTATGGTTTTCGTTGAATTTTATTATGTGTGTGGGTGGGGGTAGTTATTGGGTTTGGTTTTGAGGTGGTGGATTATGCTTCAGAGGATACAGATTAAGCTAGGAGTTTTGGATTGGGGGTAACGTTTAATATGGTCAGGTTTATGGTTTTATATTTAATGGGGTTATGTTTAAGTATTTTGTATTATTTTGGGGTTTTAGGGATTTGGATTTGTGGTGAGGGAGGGGTTGGGATTTTGGATTGAGGGTTAGGTTTAGTTGGAGGATTTATGTGGTTTATGATATGAGAGGATAGTTTTTGGGTTAAGTGTGTGGTGGGGGGGTTATGATTTAGGGTTTTAGGATTATGATATGGGGTTATGCATTAGTGTTATGTTTAGGGTTAGATGGTAATTTAATGGGGTCAGGTATAGAGGGATTGGATAGTCAAATGTCATATGGTTTATAATAGGCAATGAAAGTTGGGTTTAGGTATTGAGGGTTACATTTTGTTTGGGTGGTGTCAATCTTCGGTTTTTAGGGGCTATGATAGTGGTTATAAATTAGGTCATGTTTAGTGGGGTTTGGTTTAGGGGTTTAGCTCATGAGGGTTTGGTTTAGTTGGGGTGGGGTGAGGATTTATTTTTCATTGATTTATCTAGAGGATTAGGTTGTTGGTTATGATTTATATGGATAATTTTAATGGGTTTATGTTTAGGGGTTATGGTTTTTAAGGGGTTAGTGTTTCAGATAGTTGTGGAGGGTGGTTTTTTAAATTGGGGATTGAGGTTTAGGGTTAGTGGGGTGAGGTTTGGGTGGGGTTTTAAAATATTTGGATAAGTGTTAGGCTTTAGTGTTATCTTAAGTGGGGTTTGGTTTAGTGGTTTATGTTTTAGGGGTAGGTTTTTAGGGTTGGGTTCGGTATAGATGGTATATTGATAAGTTTAGGGGTTATTTTTATTGGGTTTAATGGGTTACAATTAGTGGGGTATTGTTTAGGGTGTTTCAATTAGTTGGGGGTTTTACTGATTATGCTAGGTGAAGAGGGCGAGGTTTGGGATAAGGGGTCTAGGGAAAGGATTAATGAGGGGTTTTAGGTGGTTAGTCTATAGAAGGATAGATTTGGGGGATAGGATCATTGTTTATAGTGGGCATTAACTTTATTGGGGCTATGGTTTGGAGTGAATGTTTTGAGATTAGAATATGTAATGTGGGAGAGCGCTGAGATTAGTGCTTGAGGAATTCATATAGTGGGGATGGGGTTATGCATGGGGTATAAAGACTAAGATTGGGTGTTTTTCTTAGGGGTTATGTTTAGTGTGATTTGGTTTAGGGGGTTAGGGAATTAGGGTATGGTTTAAGTAGTTTGGGTTTAAAATATAGGGTTTAGGTAATCTAATAATGGATTAGTATTGGGGATATTTTTTGGGGGGTTAGGTTTAGGAGGATATGATTGGTGGAGTTGAGTTTAAGGGGATTGGTTTATTATGGATATTTAGGATTGGTGTAGGTAGTGAGGGTGGGGTTGGAATTAGGGAATTTTGGATAGTCTTTGTGGTGATTGGGTTTCACTTATGGGTGTATGATTTAGGATTGGATGGTAGATTAGGGTTTTAGGTTTAGTGGGGGGGTTAGTCTTGAGATTTTAGGGATAATGTGGCGGGTTATGTTTAGTGTGGTTGGGGTTAAGGAATTTGATTAGGTAATGAGGGTGGGGATTGTTATTAAACCTGAGGGTTTATGAATTAGACTAGGGGTTAGACTTGGGTGTATTGTTTTATGGGATTAGATTTAGGGAATTCTTCCATGATGGTTAGGCTTTATAGGATTGGGTCTGTCTTAAGGTTTTGTTGATGAGGGTCAGGGGTTAGGCATCAGTATGTTTAGTGGGGTCATGTTTAGCAAGGTTGTTTTAGGGATTAGTCATCTTGATAAGGGTGTGTATTGGGATTAGGGATTGAGGGTTAGGTTTAGTATGGGTGGGTTTAGGCATAGTGGTTTATTGATTAGCCTGTATTATTAGTCTTGGGAGTTTAGTTATTAGTATTTTATTTTAGGTTTGGGGGTTATTTTGATCTAGTTTAGGATTAGGGTGTTATTTTTAGTGGGGTTAGGATGAAGGGTATTGGTTTAGTAGAGAGTTTTAGGGATTTTGATAGGCATGGATGAAGTGGATGGGATTAGGGATTGACTATTATGTTTAGTGGGGGTGGGGTTGGCCTTGTGTATTTAAGTATTACTCTTGGTGGTTCCGTGTATGGGTAATGTTTATTGGTGTTAGGATTAATGGGTTAGGTTTATTAGTGGTTTTTCAGATTTGGATAGTCAGTTAGAGTGGTGTTTAGGATTTGGGATTGAGGGATAGGTTTAGTGGAGGTTTGGTTAGTCTTGGTGGTTTATGGAATTTGATATTATGTTTGTATTGGGTTTTATGTTTGTTGGGGTTGTTTTATACGGTTAATTTCAATGCGTTTTGGTTTAAAAGGGGGTTTTATGGATTTGGATAAGTAGGGATAGTTGTTGTTGGATTTGGGATTGAGGTTTTGATTCAATTGGGTCTTTCTAGGCTGGGGGATTTATGCATTAGGATAGGGCATTAGTACTATGGTATTTTTTAGTGGCTATAGTTATGGGGTTTTGTATTGATGGTTTTCTTAGTGTAGGTGGGTTATGATTGAGTGTATAAGGAACATGATTGTGGGTTAGGATTAGGTGTTATATTTAGTGGGTTTTGGTAAGGTGGTCGGGTTTATTATTTGGTTATAGAGATTAGTATAATGTATTGAGATTAGGACATGAGTGTTAGGTTTAGTGTGGGGTTGGGTAACAAATGTGGTTTTTGGAATTCTTCTAGGTAGTTAGGCTTGCGTGTTATGTTCAGTGGGGTGAGTGTTAGGGGGAAATGATTGAGGGTTAGGTATAGTCGGGGTGTGGTTTTTATTGAGGTTTTAGGTATTAGTCTCTGGGTTATTTCATGGGGTTATTTTCTTTTTTGTGGTTAGGTTTATGGAGTTATGTTTATTGAGGTTTGGTATTAGCGGGGAGGGTTTAGTAGGGGGATTTGAAAGTAGCCAAGGCATCGAGGGTGGAGTATTTGAATAGGACTCGAGTGTTAGGATTAGAGGGGGTGGATTTAGTCTTGAGGGTTTTCAGATTATAAAATATGGTTAGACTATTGTTGTGTTTATTAGGGATATGTTTATGGGGTTATGTGTATTGCGGTTATTTTTAGGAGGTTGGTTATATTAGGTAGATTTTTTTAGATTATTCATGATTGTGAGGGAGGTTATAGGACATGGATTCATGTTTATTTTTGGTGAGGTTTTTATTGTGCTTGGGGGATATGGGGTTAGACATGGGGGTAATTTTTAGTGTAGTTAGTTTTATTTGTTTAGGGATTTAGGGTTAGGTTTATTTTTGGTGGGGTAATGATTGAGGGTATAAGGTTTAATTCTGGGGGTTATGTTTAGCGTTTTAATGATTATAGGGTTATGTTTAGGGTGGTCATGTTTATGGGTATTGGATTAGTAGGGGGTTTAGAGATTTTTCATGGTGGTGAGGGCAGGTTTGAGGTTAGGGCATGTTGGTTAGGTTTAGTGGGGGGTTAGGGATAAGGGTTTAGGGATTAGTCTGGTGGGTTAGTTTTAGAGGTGGGATGTGGGGCTGTAGGGGGAGTTTATGATTGAGATTTGAAGGATTAGTATGGGGTTAAATTTAGTTATAGTGTTGTAAGGGTTGAGGGTTTATGGTATATCTAGGGGTTTAGGTATGAGGATTACGTATAGTGGGCTTAGTTTTAAGGGGTTATGATTAGTGGTGTTAGGTTTACTTTGGGGTTTTAGGGATTAAGATAGGAATTAAGGGTGGTGTTTGGGATTGTGGATTAAGGGTCAGATTTAGATGGGGATGGGTAAGTCTTGAGGATTTAGATATTTATATTGCAGGTTAGGAATGGAATTTTGTTTAGGGGTTGTGAATATAATGTTTTTTTATTGGAGTTAGGTTTGGGGGGTCAGGTTTAGTAGTGGGATTTAGGAATTATTATTTGCAGTGAGGGTGGGGTTTGAGATTAGGGTATAAGGGTTAGATTTACTAAGGTAAGGATTGGGATTGGGGGTTTTGGGGTTAGACAAGGGGGTTATATTTAGGGGGTTAGTTTTATGGGTCTAATGATTGAGGGTCAGGTTTAGTGGGGGATGTGTTAGGGTAGAGGTTTCTGAGATTATGATGGAGAGGGGGAGATTGGGTTTGGATATATTTATTGTGGATTGGGGTTATTACATAGGGTTTTGGTATTAGGATAGGTTGTAAGGATTATTGGTTTCTCGATTAGAGGATTATTTTTACTAATGTTATATTTAGTATTGGTTTCAAGGAGTAAACTAGGCGGCGAGAGTAAGGGTTGCGATTATGGGTCGATGGATATATTTAGTGGGGTGGGTTTGGTTAGGCTTGAGGGATTATGTAATATGATATGGGCTAGGTATGGGTGTCATATTTAGTGGTTATAGGATATTGGGGTGTTCTTTACTGTGGCTATGATTATGGGGTTAGCATTAGTAGGAGGTTTTAGGGAATAAGATAGTTATTGGGGGTGGGGGTTTTCTATTTGGTTTTGAGGGTTAGGAATAGTGGGGTGGGGTTAGTAATTGGGGTATAAGGAATTTTCTAGGGGTTTATTCTATAGGGTAATGTTTCGGGGGTTTGGGATAGATGGTTATGTTTATTAGGGGTGTGTATATGCTTGAGGATTTTTGGATCAGGCTAGGGTGTTACACTTGGGCTTGTTTTTTGTGGGGATATTCATAGGGGTTTTATATAGTGGATTTTGGTTTAGGTGGTTATTTTTAGTCTAGAGTCTTGGAGACAAGAAAAGGAAGTGAATTTGGATTTTTGTATTAGTTCATAGAGCTCTGGTTTTGTTGGAATGTGGTTATGATTGGTGTTTTGGGGATTATGATAGGTTGTTGTAAGGGTTCTAGGATAATTTTTTGCGGGGTAAGATTTTGGGGGGATTTAAGAATTAGGATTTGAAATGGGGGTTAGGTTTAGTTTTTATTTGTTTTATTATGCATTTATGGATTAGTATTGGCCATTATGTTTAGGTCTAGTATTTTTGTTGTCAGGAATGGGGTTAGGATTGCGGGTTTCAGAGTTAGTCCATCAGGTTAGGCTTTGGGAATTAGAAATGATATGTGGTTAGGACTGGGGGGCCATTTTTGTTGGGGTGGGGTTTGGCTTGATGGTGTAGGGATTATTATCATGTGTTTTAATTTTTTGGCTACGATTAGATGGGTTAGGTTTAGGCTTTTTGGTGTGATGAGTTCTATGTAGTTAGGTTTAGTAGGTGATTTAGTATTATGCTAGGTAGATAGGGTTGGGTTACGATTAGGGATCAAGGGTTAGGTATAGTGAGACTGGGGTTAGTAATTGGGGTATAGGGGTTATGATTGGAATTAGTTTTGGGTTTTATTTTTAGTGGGATATGTTTTAGTAGGTTTGGTCATGAGGGTAAGGTTTAGTGGGGATCATTTTAGGATTTCATAATTATATTTTAGGTAGCTGGTTAGGTTTGGGGTTAGGATTAATGGGGTTAGGTTTAAGGGCTTTGTTTAATAGAGATAGGTTTAGGGGATTAGTGTTACTATGGATTTTGGGGATTGGATGGGTGCTGAGTTTAGGGGATGCGATTAGGGTTTTAGTGCATTGTTTAGTGGGGGAGGTATCAGGCTTGGGATTTTTTGGTATTATAGTTGGTTGTTTGAAATTGTGGATATGTTTATTTGGGTTAGGATTTTGATTTTATGAATAATATGGTTGTTTTAGGGATTAGGATATAAGTGGGGGTTAGATGTATAAGGATTACAGATTAGTCTGGGTGGTGAGTGTTGGGTCTACTGGAGGTGGGGTTAGGCTTGGGGTTAGGTTTGGGGGTTTTGGGGTTATTCCAGGGGTTAGTATTGGGGAGAATAGGATTCTAGGGGATTAAGATTGGGGGATATGTTTAGTGGGAGGTTAATGTGGTTAGGTTTGGTATGCAGTTTTAGGGATTAGGCTAGGTAGTGAGTGTTTGGTTAGGATTTGGACCTAGGGGTTACATTTAGTCCGCTAGTGTTATGAATGGGTGTTTAGGGATTATGAAAGAGTATTTGGATTGAAGGTTATGTTTAGTGGTGTTTTATTTAGGGTGTTAGGTTTAGTTTGGGTTTTTAGTGATTAATCTATGTGATGGTGTCCTTATATTTAGTAGGAGGACTTCGGGAACTGTTTTGGAAGCTAGTTTTAGGTTTAATTGGGGGGAGTTAAGATTGTGGTTCAGTTTTTAGGTTTATGGGTTAGGCACGGGGGGTTAGTCTTATTGAAATAGTTAGTGATGAGGGTTATGTTTTATTGGGGATTAGGGGGTTTTATGTATTTGAATATTACTGAGGGTAGGTGTTGGTGTGACACCTCAAGATTTTCTGAATTTATTTCTTTCAAATTAATTAATGTTTTCAATATTTTTCACATTATGTGACCCTGAATAATGATTTATGTTATTATATTAAAATTCAATGTTTTTGTTACATTATACACACCACCTTGTTATTCTTTCACTACACACAACAACGTGTTTATGTGAAACGACACATTAATATTATATTTATTTTATTTTGATAGTGATAACCTAGAAATTAAACATAATAATATTAATTGTAATAACTAATGTATAAATTTTTCACTAAAATAAACTATATTTCTAATGAAATGTATAATTGTTGGTAATGTTTTTGTATTTTTAGAAATACAGTTTTCATAAAGAAACTACTATTTAGGTATTCATGTCATCAATAACAAAAAATAATTTTAGACAATCTTAGAAATTGAATATGATAAAATAATCATCATTTTTAAATTTGGAATTTTAATATTAACATAAGGTGAATTTTTAGTATTTTATTATAAGATCAATTTTTTTGAATAGTAATAAAAATTCATTACAGATGAAGAGTTACTTTTTCATTTAAATAAATAATATAATTTATTTTTATTTTTATGAAAAAATTGATCAATTATTCATATATTATTCAAATCAATTTCATTTTAATTATATTTATATTTAAATTAGATACAAAAAATTATTAAACTATTGGACATTCTTTTTATCTGTCTTCTAGCCATGAATATGGGATAAGCATTTAATTAGATTTTCCACATATGTGAATTTAATTTAGAAAAATGTATATACATAGTGGAAATTAGAATGATATTTATATTTTTTTGGATAAACATAATATTTATATATTATGAATAATAACTTTAGTACATTTTTAATTACCACGGTTAAGGGTAAATCGAGTAATTAAAGTTAAAAAAATAATATAATATCATAAAATAACCCTAACGCATGTCCCAATTTTATTGTAAAAGTGGTTTTATACCAAAATTAACTGTAGGATGAAATGATAACCTTTTTATTCGACTTGATTAAGAATATTAAATTTATTAAATTTTATTTAATTACAAGATAAAAATATCATACTCATATTTTTAAAAAGTAAATCATTTTTATATAGGGAAATTCATAAGATAAATTATAATATACATAGTAATTTTAAATAAAATATATTATTCTTCATCATTATTAGTTATTAATAATTTTTTGGGAAGAAATAATTTATCTAAAGGTTCACATAATAATGATCCAATAATTGTTTAATTAATAGAAATATCAAATACATGATATTAAAAATATTAAAATAAATATAATTTGGTATAACTAAAGACATTATAAAAATTTTAGATAGATCAGATATTTTATTGATATATTAGAAGTTTTTTTCTAATTTATCATGTCGGTATGATATTGTTAAAATAAATATATTTAATTTTATTAAAATTGACATAAATGACAATTTAAAATAAATAATATTTTATTAAATGATATAAATTTTATAAAAATATAGAACTCATCCCAATGACTATAATAATGTTATATATTTCATGAATTACCCATCTAGGGTACATTTGGGATTTTATATTAATTATATTAACCATTAATGTATAAATTATATGATATGGATATAGAGTTAAAGGGGTTAAATACGGGTTAAAACAAGATGTTGAGGATTAAAATAATTATAAAAACATGTCAAAAAATTATTGGATCAAGTTTAATATATCATTATCACTTAAATATCTTATTGGATTTGTTTAATAGAATATTTTCTGTGAAAATAACTTATATTTTTTCTAAGTTATAGATAGTTAGAAAATATCATTATGTTGTATTTTATATAATTTTTGTGTCCTCATAAAGACAAAATAAATATCTTAATGAATAATAATGTATATTTTTATCATATTGTAATTAATTTCAATATATATTTTGTTTTAAATATTCATCAAATATATAATTAACTTAAATTGTTCTTCAATGTTAAAATAGTATTTTTTTTATTAACAAAAAAATAAAATAAATGATGATAATAATATTAGTATTGATCTATTTTGGATGAAATAAAGTCTATAATGAATTTTATAGATCGATATGATATATTATAGATCTGTGAAAGAAGTATATTCAAATTTCCAATTCGTAATGACGTCTTTAATGTCAAATTAAATAAATAGAATTAAATTTCTCAATAATGATATTGTATTGATTTAATAAATTATGAAATTATTTAAAAATACAAATAATGCTGAATAAAAATAAAAATTATAATTTAATATTTAAATTGTCTTCCCCATTTAATTTTTATAACATGTCTATTTTTTTTGGTTCTAGAAATCACCTTATTATATTTTAATATTTAGGAGACTTCCAAATGTATCCCTCACCTCAATTATAAAAGCGCACCTCCTCCCTCACTTCCCCATAATATTAGGTTAATTATATACCTACCATACCTTAAATATATACCTTATTAAATTCAATATCCACATTATATATGTGTTTCTCTTCACAATGTACCAACTCTAGTTTCCCAAACGAGAGATCTAGTTGGAGATCATCAAAGAAGAGATAATCTCCTTACCGACTCATTAAAAATTATTTCTTTTTATACATCGTCTTCATGTATTGATTAAATTATAATTTAATTACTAAATTATAACCAATATTCACAAATTTTATTATTATTATTATTTATAAACCATATTACACCTTTTACTCATTCTATAATAAAACGTAAGTACAACATGTGCGTTCGTGCAACTAACTGTCTCCATGTTGTGGTGTAATATTATTTTCATCACTACATTACTTGTATTTGTATAATTATATATATAATAATTATATATGATTATTATAAAATTATATATTTTTTAATATAATTTATACCTTAGAAATCCTTTTATTTTCACAATTAGGTTAATGATGTCGTCGCTCGTGCGTACGTATGGCCTACCGTATCCATGATGGGATGATATTAATATTTCACATTACCCATTTTAATATTGATTATAAAAATTATATAATGATTAAATGTGAAATTATGTAAATAATAATAAAAATTTAATATAATATTGACATATATGTTGTTTACCTTCTTCCATTCGATATGATAGGAAAACTGATACAGCGTTCTTGAATACATAATATTTACCTTCTCCATGAATGGTGTATTAAATTTATAATATATATATATATATATATATTATATTAATATACTAAAATATATTATATATTAATCATGATTACATTATTTAGTTAATTAAATCATTAAATATGTAAAGGGATCATGAATAAAATGTTAAGACATGTATGAAAGAAAAGTGAGTATACCTAAAACGTTTCGTTAACATAGAATTGTTATAAATTGATGTTATGAAGACATAAAAGAATCATATATGATATAATAAATATAATTATGGTTCTATTATAAATTAATAATATTTTTAAACCCACTATGGAAGTGTTTTAGACACATACATTTGAAATAAGACCTATGGTAGGGGATAATTCAACAATTTCATTATTATAGAGATATTTTATAAATATTTATGTTCTAGGAAATATTTATCTTACTTGCCTATGATTATTGAAAATGAATTCCAAATTATTTATATTATACTTATACAACTTTTTAATGTAATTTTTACCCTTGTATGGTTTTTATTCAACAGTTTGAATGAAATTTTTTGTTCTACTCCTAATGAGGTACTTTTGGACTTCTTCAAAAAATGAATGAGAATTTTTTTAAACATATATAGAATGAAAAAAGTTAATCTTTGATGACACGTTGCTTGATTTATGATTGCCTCACAATATTAAAATAATATATTCAATGAATATTTGTTCTTTTAAAATTGTTATTCATTTCATGAAAAAAAAAATTCAAAGTAACAAATGTTTTCATCAAAGTCTATTTTCAATAGTTCTCACCATATTATTTTTCATATTAGATAATATTGTTTGATGTTACTCATGTTTTACTAGGGATATACTTAAATTTACTCATTTTTATTCTTTCAATGATTGTTTTATGATTATGATGGTATGATATTTATGAAACCCATTTCTTTTCTATGGGTTATGCTATGGTTTCATGATGATTATGAAACCCATTACATTTCAGGGGTTCTGATGTGATAAATTATTTATGTTTTTGAGGGACACATTTTAATGTTTTCATTATGATATTGGTGGGATATATATCTCCCTCCCATGCATTAGGTGATGATTTATATATCATAAGATAGATATAAATGACATTGTCTGCTATGATTGTCTTTGTAGTGATTCTTGAATACAATGATTATTCTGGGAGAGAACCATGACTATGAAGATGGTCATGTAACTAAACCCTTACTACCAATATTTCAAGGGGAGTTAACCCATACAACTAATATGGACATAGAAGTGATGCCTTTAATATTATAGAAAATAATAATATATGCTTATTTGTTAGCAAAAATTTATTCTCTTATTCCAAGTACATATTTATTAGTTTATAATCTTGATTCTTTTATGATTTAGGTATTGATAACTGTCAAAATTTATTCAATGACTCAATATTCCGAAACATGTTATATAATGAATTATTTAAATAATGTTATGATCATGTTTTTAATTATATTTTCCATGATTACTCTTATTGAAATCTAATCTCACCCTTTTCATATATTTATTTTCCCTAAGATATAAAGAATAATTTTAGGTAGGAATATTACAGAGGAATAAATTTATGGGAGATGTTTAAGATCTATAACCAAATTAGAAGAATGTGTTCCATGTTTCCAAAGTCTCTAAACTAATATGGTCTTTGAGTGTTTTTTTGTATTGTAATAAGTAGTATGAAAATGTGATATAATGTGGATGTACATCAAGAAAGGTTCATTGTAGTTGGTATCAGAGTAATGTATTAGTTAACCATTAGAAAATTGGATGGAAAAACCTTATTGAGAACCCTAAGTATATATATAAAGATAAGTATAAGGATACAGAAAAGTATATGAAATTTTATTTGAATTTAGGTAAAGGATAGAGTAATTGGTTTCCTAGAAATACATAAATATCTATATACTACAGGTGTATTTGTATTTGGAACAGATGTATCTAGTGGAAAAAACACTAACAATGTGTGTTGGTCTTATCTCAGATTAACCTAGTATATGAAAATGGACCTTGATACATAACATGTTTTAGACATCTTGGGTATATTATTTGGGAATTCAAAAAATCTTCATAAAACTTCGTAATGAATTTAAATATATTTTTCCTATGAATACCCTAGGTTAAACCAAAGGTTTCATATATTAAGGAATTATTCCTAAATAAAACATCTTATAAGTGGTTATTCCTGATTATGTAGTTCCTCGCTATGGTAATTGTTTCTTACTCAATGATTTCTTGTTTTAGTCAATGATTGGGATAAAGTTGAATACGACATACAATTTTCTAAATAGAATTCAAAAGGGATGATCACTGGAGAAAATGATATTAAGATTATGCCAAATCATTTATCACAATATATGATTAATAAAGGTGTCTTTGGTGATACTCCTAACACATCAAAAATTTGGAAGATGGAATTGTATAAAAGATCACTTTATAATGAACATAGAGGAATGTGTATTGGACTTTATATATGTCAACAATATTAGATGAAGAACCTTGTGTAATAACTTAAATGGAGGGTAATATTTTATCTATGTAGGAAAAATGGTCATAGAATGACAAAAGGTCATAGAGTTCAATGTCTTATCTAAGGAGAACATAGAAAATACCCAAATCAATTCCCTAACCTAATAATTTACTTATAAAACAAGGAAGGACCAATTATATTACAATCATTAAAGTTTAAGGATTAAATCACTTATGTATTTGGATTTCATAATTATGAATTGTGAACAATAAAAGGATTGACTAGTTTTTTGTTTTTTACTAATGAATTAAGATAATATATTTAATGGTTCTGACATAGTAGAAAGGTGATTTCTTGAATTGTGATATTTCTATTAAGGGAAGGTAACACATAATATGTTCCTTATGTTATGATTATTATATTTGGATAAATATATTTTTCATATGAATATTTAAATTGGGCAGTACTAATTACCTTGGAACTAATTACCGACTTATTGACAAGTGGTTATACTATCATTGATGGATGTTACAATTTTATCAGATTTAATGAATATATCCAATATACATTGGAAGAGGAAACATGAATTTTCTCAATTATGGTTATCACTACGATTCTAGGTAATATAATATGTGGGTATTCACAAGATAGGAATGTGACAACTATATCTACATTGTAATATATAGGGGGAGAAATGTTAATATTTCAAGAAATTGAATCAAAATATTTGGATTATCAACATTTAGAAGGGTTATAAGGTTAACAATTGATGTAATTTATGTGTAAATTTTTGTGATATTAAATTATTTTTTCACTATATGAGTATTAATTTACTTAGGATATCACAATATAAGAACATTTTATTTATGGTAACGAATGACAGATGGGATGGCATATAATGGATCTCATGATATGTTTGTTCTTCAAGAGTGAATAATTCAGCATCCTTTTTTGGAGAAAGAGGTATGGTGGATATTTAGCATGGAATAGAAAATGGTGAGATTGTACTCAATCAAATAAGTATATAATTACACGAAAATTATAAAACATTAGAAATAAGTATCTTGAAACTAATAATTTTATCCTAGTACCATTATTTCCAATTAATCAAATATCCCTTTAGATCATCGCTAATTTATGGCTTTGTGATTGTCAAATTTAACCTAACCATGTTCTTTATCACTTTACAATAGAACATAATAGTTAGATTTCTCTTTGATGCCCATATTTTTACTTCCCACCTCTGTGAAATCCGTGATATGAGTTACTTGGGGTAACCGTTATGTATTGAACATTCAATTATTAAAGTTAGTTTCATTATTAGTTCATTGGATGTGGGTATATATAAAAGGTATATTGATGTATTACTCATTTGATTACCCAGATTACTTATGAGGGTGAAATTCATTTTAAGGATGTTATCATGTAACACCCTGAGATTTTAGGATTTTATTTATTTTCTGAAATAATTTAATTTTTTTGATTTTTTTATTTTAAAAAACAATGAATATAGTTTTTTATTTATATGAAAACTCGATTTTTTATTATTTTATACACAAAACCAAGTTAATCTTTCACTACATGCAACACTTACTTAGCTTGTGTTACATGCAACACTGAGTTTTTGTGAAATAACAGTTTACTATCATAATTATTTAAATGTGAAAATCATAACATACAAGTTAATCATTGTAATATGAATAGTAATAAATATGTTTTAAATTATTTCACTTAAATAAAACATATTTATACTGAAATGTTTAAATTTTTGAAGAGTCTTTATATGTTAAGAAATATTATTTTCTTAAAGCAACTATTTTTTTATGTCCTTCTTTGAGAAAAAAAATTATTTTTAAATACTATTAGAAATAGAATTTGATAAAATAAACATTATTTGTTTATTTTGATTTTCAAAATTATCTTATGTTGAATTTTATTATTTTTATGGAAGGTCCAACTTTTCATTTAATATTGATAAATAGATACATTGTAGTTAAAAAATTATTTTTAAAAAAATATAATTTTAATTGATTTTTTAGTAAAAAATATCATTTATACATATATTAATCTAATTATAGGTAATTGGATTGGTATTTATTTTGAAATTGGATATAAATACTTTCTAAACTTTTAAACACTATTTTAATCTGGATTCTCACCCCGTCTACAAGATTACCGTGAAACATTATTTTCTCACTTATGTAAATTGAATTGTAAAAAATGGAAATACATGGTTTTAATTAGTACGATATTTATATTCTAATAGTATCAACATAATTTTTGAATATTATGAATACTACCTTAGGTAAATTATTGTTTACCCTAGTAAAGGGTAAATCAAGTAACTAGAGGTAAACATAACACATTATTTGTTATAAAATTACAGAAACACTTTTCCCAATTTCATTATATAATTCAGTTTATAACAAAAGAATAATTAGGAAAAATTATATCATTTTTAATACCCTTGTAAAGAATATGATATTAATTATATTTTACTTACTTATAAGATCAAAATACCATACTCATATTTTTAATTAATAAATTATTATTAATTTTGGGTTATAAAAAAAGAAATATTTAGTTGTAAATATTTATTTCAAATATAGTACATTTATATTCATCAGTATAATGAAATAAAATTATTTTATAAAAAACATATTCATGTTATTTATATATTAGATGTTTTTTAGAAGTTGTCATGTTGTTATGATATTTTTAAAAAACAAAATTTTAAGTGTATAAAAATTGATAAAAATGATACTTCAAATAAGTAAATTTTTATTACATGACAATAAATTAATAAAAATATTAAATTTGAAAAATGTACTATAATAAGGTTAAATATGTCATCAATGAACCATTTATGGTTCTTTTGAAACTTTTTTTCAATTATATTAAACCTTAATGTATATATTACATGATATCACAGTAAGATTCAAAAGGGTTAAATAAAGGTGAAAAAAACATAAGGATTAAAAAAATAATGAATACATGTTCAAAATTATTGGATGAATTTAATTAAAACATTGTAACCGTAATATACAATTTTTGGTGTTTTATGGACACATTTAAATGAAAATAACTTATATTTTATTTAAAATCAATGATGGTCAGAAAATATCACCCTCTTGTATTTAATATATTTTGGGTCTCCACCTAGGGAAAAATAGAGAAATCAATGAATATAAATTTTGATATGGATAATAAAAGAATTAATTTAATTATTTAATTTTATAATCAATTTTTAGAAGTTAAATAATTATGTTAAATGATTTTATAATGTTGAAACAATATTTATTTAATTTATAGGAAAATTAAATAATTGATTTTAATAATATTAATATTGATATATTTGGGAGTAAATAAAGTGTATAATGAATGTTTTAGATATGTTGGATATACTCGATTATTTGAAATAATTATATTATAAATACGAGTTCTTCAAGATGTATTTAATGTCAAATAAAATGAATGGTACAAAATTTGACAATATTGATATTTTATAGAAATAATATATTATTAAAAGTATTTTAAAATTAAAAAACTATAAAATAATTTGAAATGGGACAAAATATGATATAAAAGGTCTTCCCCCATTCATTTAAATCTCATTTGGATGTTTTTGGCTCTACAATAAGCATATTATATTTTAATATTTTGTCGATTTTCAAAAGTTCCCCTCACCTAAATTAAAAATGGGAACCTCTTCCCTCCCTTCCCCATATGAATGTGAGAATTTTATATCAACCAATAATATAACATATAAGATATCAATGTTCTTATAAAAATTATATATTTTATTTATTCTCAATGTACCAACTCTAGTGTCCCTAAGAGGAGATCTAGTGGGAGATCAATAAATAAGAGGTAATCTCCTTACCTACTTTATCAAAAAAAATACATCATCTTAAAGTGCTCATTCCATTATAAAGTATTAATTGATGCATCAAATGTATTATAAAATGTTATTATGATTATTGTAAAACCTTATTCCCCCTTTTATTCATCCTATAAAAATAAAAGTAACTCGCATGTGTACGTACGGTTTACCATCTCCATGTCGTGGTGTAAAATGATTTTTATCACCATATTTCTTTGATGAGTATACTTATTGAAATAATATTAATTTAAGACTATTATAAGATTATATTGATCCTGAAACATAACATATACCATTAAATTCAATTATTTTTCACAAATAACAGAATGATATCGCCACTTGTGCATACGTACAACCAACCATCTACACGTATTGATGATATTAATATTCCACATTAACCATTTCACAAATGATTATAAATAAAGACTATTTTGAAAAAATATTAAATATATGACACAATAATTCCATTTAAATAATAAATATACATATATTTCATTTACCTTCTTCCATTTTGTATGATAACAAAATTGAAACAACGTTTATTAATGCGCATTTCTTAACATCACCATAAACGTTGTATTTCATTTCATATATCTAAATTATATATATATATAGAGAGAGAGAGAATAAAAATATTATATATAAATCATTATTTATATTAAGGAATAAATTAAATCATTTTCAATATAATATGATCAATAAAAAAATTTCCAAACATGTACCATTAACAAAGCAATTATAACTCCAATCATTGTTTTAAAATGGAATTATTAATAAATGGGTAATATAAATTATTAATTGAATAATATATGAAAAAATATATATATTATAATGATTCTGGTATAAGTTAATAACATTTTTAAGACCACTACTTAATAATTTTGTACATGTATTGAGGGAATCTAATCTATGGTTATGGTTAATTACACAATCTCATTAGTATCCATATTTTTTATACATAAGTATCTGTTGGGAAATATTAATCTCTAATATCTATGATACTTTAAAAAAAATATTCCAAAATATTTTTATATTTATTATAAAATATTGAATTTCATTTTTACCCACGTATGGCATTTTATTAGTTTTTTTGAAGGGAATCTTTTGTAATTTTCATAACACTATAGTTTTTTACTTTTTCGGAAAAATCATAAGGAGAATGTTCTTTAATAAACTTATATGGAATGAATGGATTTTTTTCTATCATGAAGGCTTAATTCTGTTAATATTAATTTAAAATATTACTATATTATTTTCAATGAATTGTTTTTTTTAAAATTCCATGACATTTCAAGTAAATACATTTTTTTCAAATAAAAAAATATATTTTCCTCAAAAATCATTTTCAAGAGTTCTCGTCAATTTATTTTCTAGATTGGATTACATTTTTTGATGTTAAATATTTTTTAATATTTATATAATTAAATTGTTTCATTATTATTATTTCTATTACTGGTTTTTCTTTATGATATAATGATATTTATGAAACCCAATTAATTTCTGTGGGTTACGTTACAATTTCATGATGTTTATTAATCCCATTTCATTCCATGGCTTCTTATATGATAAATGATTCATTTTCTTGTGGAACACATATCTATTGTTTTCCTTATGATATCGGGGTACCTTTATCTACCTCCAATTCATTGGGTAAATATTAACATCTTATTAGATAGACATAAAGGACATTGTCTGCTAAGGTGGTATTATGAGTGAACATTGTCTACTAAGATGGTTATGGGAGTGAACCATGATGTCCAAGATAGTTATGGGAGTTATCCATGAATACTAATATGGTGTGGGGTGCAAAAAAATACTACTAATATGTCCAAGGAAGTGATTCCTTTGCTGTTATGCAAATAATTTTTTATACTTATGTATATTCCACAAATGTATTATATTATTCCATGGAATTATTTCTTGTCTTATATTCTATATTCCATTATGATTAATGTCTTATGAATTGTGAAAATTTATTCTATGACCCAGTATTTTTTATATATGTTATATAGGGTATGATTTTCAAAATTTATGATCATGTGTTTACATCCTTATACTCATGTTTTTCCTGATATGATTCTTCATTACCCTTACTAAAAATTTGAGCTCACCATTTCTATATATTCATTTTTTACTGAGAATAAAGGAATTTTTTAGGAATACTAAGAGGTAATATCTTCATTGGATATGTTGAAGATATTTCAACAAATTATAAAAAAGTTTTCCATGTTTCCAAAGATACTAATCTAATACTGTCTTTGGGTGTGTGTTTGTCTAATAAATTATGTATTTAAAAAATGTGATGTAATTTAATGTTTGTCAATGATGGGTAGTTATAGATGGGATTACGAATTAGTGGTTTTGTTTTGTGGTGTGTGGTTAGGAATTAGTGTTTATTTATTAGTCTAAGGGGTAAATCTTGGTGGTAATGTTTAATGGGGTTTTGTTTCGGGGGTTATTTTTTTGTAGGGGATTTAGTTATTACTCTAGGAGATGAGGGTTATGTTTTTTGTATGTGTGGATAAGATCTTGGTTTAGTTTAGAGATTAAGGGGTGAGGCTGGGGGTACGATTGGGGAATTAGGTAGGATACATGGGCTTGTTTTGGAATTAGGATTACTAAGAGTAAGGTTAGGCTTGGAATTTTAGGGAATAGGATTAGCGTTTTTTAGTAGAATTAGGTTTTGGGTGTTAATTTTAATGTGGATAGGGTCAAGGGGTAATGTTTAGGAGTGGGTTTTTATGGATTTATCAAGGAAGTGTGGGTGGGAGTAAGGATTATGGATTGAGGGTAGGTTTACATGTTGTGGGATTTGGATTGGGGGCCTGGGGGTTGGGAAATGATATTAGTCTTGGAGATATTGTTAGTGGGTTTAGGTTTTAATTTTTATGTTTGATTGTGGGTTTAATAGATTAGGATTAGTAGTGAGGTGGAAATTTTTTTTACGGGATATGTATAGTGGGTAGGTTTTAGGGATTTTGGTGGAAGTGAGGTTAAGATTTACGAGGGATGGGGATAGGCTTGGGGTGAGGCATGTGGGTTTAGGGGGGTATGATAAGTTGTTATAATTGGGGTATTTTGGAGGTTAAGAATATATTCATGAGGGTTATGTTTAGTGGGAGTGGGGTGGGGGGGGTTCAGGGTGTTAGGTTTGTCAGGGGTGTAATGATTACGCAAGATAATGAGGGTTCTGTTTACATGGTAGCATTTTTAGTGTGGATAGGTTTAGGGGATTACTTTTAGTGGGGATTATGGGGTTATTTTTTAGGATGGAGTTATGTGAATTGGAAAAGTGGTGATTGTGGGGGTGTTATGTTTATTGGGGTTTGGATTAGTGGGCTAGATTTGGTATGTGGATTCAGGGGCCAAGTTCAGTACTAAGGGTTATCATTAGTGGGGTGGGATTAAATATTAAGCTAGATTTTGGGATTTAGTTGTAAGGTAGAGGGTTTAGTATTGGTGGGTTAGGTAGGGCATGTAGTTAGGATTGGGGGTTCTGTTTAGTGGTGTATTTAGTTTGTAATGTTTGGTATGGGTGTTATAGATTATTATAGGTTATGAGGGTTATGTTTATTGGGGTTTTATTTGGTGTGGTTGGGTTTAGGGGTTTATTTTTAGTGGGGTTTTGTCTTAGGAAGGGGTTTTAGGGATTATGCTATGCATTTTGTGTGGGGTTGGGGGTCTATATATAAGGGATTTAGGGTTAGATTTATTAGTGGAGTGGATATTCTTAGTGATGTATGGATTAGTGTATGGGGTATGTTTAGTTGTGGTAGGTTTAAGGGGTAATGTTTAATTGGGTTAGGTTAATGGAGTTAGATTTATTGGGGGTTTAAGGATATGGCTAGATGGTGAAGGTAATGTTTTTTGGGGTGGGATTTCCATTGGGTTAGGTTTTGGGGGTTATGGTTAAGAACATGGGTAGGATTGGGATATTTGGTAATCATGGGGTTAGGTAATGGTTGTCTTTAGTGGGGGGGGGGGGGTGAGGTTCATGTTTTGTGGAGGGTTATATTTAATTTAGGGGTTAATAAAGGGGTTTATGGATTTTTATAGTGGTTCATGTTTAGTGAGTGGTTTATCGTGTTAGTTCAGTAAGGGTTTTAGGGATTATTCTTGGTGGTGAGTGTAGTGTTAATTGGGGGTGTTAGGGACTAGGGATTTAAGGTTAGGTTTAGTGGGGATGAGGTTAGGGATGTGTATATAAGAATTATGGAAGTGGTTTGGTCTTGGGGGTTATGTTTACTAGGTGTTGGTAATGGGGGTTATGTTTAGTGGGTTATGATTTTTCATTTTAGGTTTTAGAATGGTGTTTTAGGGACTAGGTTAGGTAGTGAGGGTGGGGGTGTTGGGATTGGGGCCTGGGGCCTGGGGATTTTTTGGGCGTGGGCGTAGACATTGTTTTAAGGTATTTAGATTTGCGGTTAAGAAGGGGGTTATGTTTAGTTGCATTATAAATAAGGTTTATGTTTAGTGGGGTTAGGTTTATTATGGGCTTTAGGTATTAGGATAGGTGTTGAGTGTTTGGATATGTAGGCATGGGGTTAGTAATGGGGTTAGGATTTAGGGTTTAGTGTTTATGGAAGGGGGTTCGAAATGGGTAATTTGCGAGGTTGGTGGGGTTTTCTTGGTGGTTAGGTTTTCTGAAGTGTATATGGGGTTTTGTTTCATATGGATTTTAAGGATTATACTAGGTGGTGAGAGTTATTTTTAGTGGGATTTACTGTTTAGTGTGTTTTGTATTTAGGGGTTATGTTTATTGGAGTTTTTTAGTAGGGTTAGGTTTTATTAGGGGGTTTTAGGATTTTGTAACACTGTGATGGTGGGGAATTGGTTTTAGGGATTTAAGATTAGGTTTATTGGGGGTGAGATTGGCTTTTGGGGATTATGTATTAGTATATGGGATTAAGAGCCTTTGTTATGTATAGTCGGTTTATGTTTAAGGGGTTATGTTTTGTGGGGTTTGGATAAGGGTTATGTTTGAGTAGGTGTTTTTAGGAATATCCTAGGTGGTGAGGGTCACATTTAGTGGGTGTGGTGTTTGGGTTGGGGATGTCTTTTAGAGATTAGGGTATAACGGATGGGCTTATGATTGGGGGATTACTGTGTTTATGGATTAATAATTGGAGTATTTGTTTAGTATTCATTTATGATATTATTTTTATACTGGGTTTTGGGGATTTACCTAGGTTGTTAAGGTAATTTTTAGTGGTGGATAAGGATTAGGACTTGAGGGTTTGTTTAGTTTGGGGGTGGGGGTAAAATTTAGGGGTTGGGGGAGGGTTATGTATTAGGGGTAAATTTGTGTTTAGCGATTAGGACATGGTGTCCATGATGTAGGATATATGATTATTATTTTATTCTATTTCTTATGGGGTTTTACTAGTACAGTGTTGTGGTGGTGGGGGTTAAGGATTAGGCTATGAGGTCAGTGTTATGTTAAGTGGTTTGAGAAGGATTAAGACTTGGTGGTAGGATTAGTGTTTGGGTGGGGTTTAGGATTAGGGGTTCGGTGGTTATGGATAATGGGGTTTGGTTTATGTTGGGGGTTAGGCTGAAGAAGGTTTGTCTTACTAAGGAGTGTGGGTTAGGATTAGTGGGGATAGTGTTCGGATGAAGTGTTTTGGAATGAGGTAAGGGGTTAGTCAGAAGGGTTATTTTTAGAGGGATGGGTTTAGTGGGTTTCATTTTGTGTGGTTAGGTTTAGGTGGTTAGATATAATTGGGGGTTGTAGGGATTGGGCTAGGTGGTGTGTGTGTCTATTTTGATTACCGTTTGAGGGTTAGCTTTAGTGGGGGTGGGTGTAGGCTTGGGGTTTAGGGATTAGGATACTGGTTAGGCCTAGTTGGTAGAGTCATATAGAGTTATGATTAGTGGGGGTATGTTTATGGGGTTAAGTTTTAGTATGGTTGTTTTAGTGTTTAGTCGAGCAGTTGTGAAGTGTGAGTGGGATTTGAGAATGAGGGTTTTTTATATGGTTGTATTTCTTTCTGGTTGAGGGATTTGTCTTTGGGTAGGCTTGGGGGTTTTTTAGTGTGGTCATGTTTAGGGGTTTGGTTTGGTGGGTATGGTTTTTTAAGGGGGTTTAGGTATATGGATTTGTGATGAGGGTTTGGATTAGTGGGGCTGGCATTATTTATAGATGTTTACGTTTTAAGCTAGAGGGTCAGGAATGGTGGATTTTAGAGTCTAGTGTATTATTCTTGGGGTAAGGATCTTTGTGGTGTTTAGGGGTATAGGTTTGGTAGGTGTTTTAGGGATTTGGCTAGGCAATGAGGTTTAATATTATTGTGAGATTAATTTTTGTGGGGTTAAATTTATGTGGTTATGTTTAGTAGTGTTTATTTTAGTTTGATAGGTTTTAATAGTGGTTCTAGGGCTTAGGGTAGGTGGTGAGGGTGTTTTGGGGGTATGTAATTAAGGGTTGGGATTAGTGGGGTGGGGGGTTATGATTTGGTGTTTAGGTTTTTTTCTATGGGTTGGTCATAGGTTTTATTTTTCGTTGTGTTAGGTTTGGGGTGTAATTATTAGTATGGTTAGCATTTGATGGCCATGTTTAGTAGCGTGTTTTAGGGACTGAGAAATAAAGTGAGTGATTTGTTTAGTAGGTATGGGGTTAGACTTGGAGTAAGGTTTGGTCATTTTCTTTATTAATCTAATTGTTTGGGCTTGGGGGAGTAGTCAGGTTACAGGACTGTCATGGGGTTATGCTTAGTGGGGTTTTAGTGCTTAATGATTAGTATGGGTTTTATGAGTTTTTCTAGGTTTTGAGGGTTTTGTTTTGTGGGAGATATCGATTAGGGATCGGGGAAAATTTTAGCTTAGAAGTGGGTGGTTATGTTTGGTGTTTTTAGGAGGTTTATAGAATATGTATTAAATTTTTGCTTATGGGTGAATCTAGTGGGTTAGTTTTGGGGGAATTGTAGATTTGTCTTGGGGGGTTTATTTTGTGGGGTTGTTTAGGGGTTTACTTCGATATGGGGTTTTAAATATTAGTATTGGTGGTGAGGGTCATGTTTTTAATGGGGATAGGGATTAGAGAATAGGGTAGAGGATTAGTTTGGTGGATGGGATAATATTTGGGGTTTGGGGGAGGTTGTGGATTTAGGGGATAAGTTTTGTTTTTGGTTTAGGCTATAGAGGGATAGGTTTAATGGGGCATTATGGTTAGTTTCCCTGGGGGTGGGCATATTCTTGGTGTTTTGGGGAATATTATACGGGGTTAGGAAGGGGTATATATTTAGTGGGGTTAGGCTTATGGGGTTAGGTTTTAGTAGGTATTTTTAGGGATTATTATAAAAGGATAGGGTGGGTGTAGGATTAGGTCATGATGGTTTGCTCAACTGGGAGTGAATTATATCATGGTCGTTTATGTACAAGGACAGTGGATGCGATTGGGTGTTATTGTTAGTGAGTTTTTGTTAAGGGTTTTATTATTACATGGGTTAGGTTTTAGGGGTTTGTTTTAGTAGGGGTGTTAGGGAGTAGGCTAGGTGGTGAGTTTCACTTTTAGTGGTGGTGTGGTTAATCTTGATATTATGGTTGAGATATTTGGGTTTAGTTTAGGCGGATAGGATGGGGGGACTATGGATGATAGAGGGTTAGTATTGAGTTTTATGTTTTCATTAAGGGGGTAGGGTGTGTAGTTTGGTAGGAGGTTTTTTTGGGTTTAGTTAGGTGGTGATGGTTATGATTAGTGTCTATTTGTGTGGGAGGAAGTTGGGATTAACTATTGGGGTCGGTGGGGTTTGGATTGGGGGTTTGGGTGGTTTGGGGATTTTGGGACTATGTTTTCTTTTGGTTTTATATGAGTGGATTGGGATAGGGGAAATAGGGATTATATTAGTGGTTTGGGCTTGTGAGTTATTTGTATAGTGGGGTTAGGGGGTTACGATTGGTATATTTTTATTTAAAATTATGATAGGTGGTGTGGATAATGTTTAGTATGTGTTAATAGGGATGAAGTAATGGGGGTAGGTTTAATTATGTGGTGGGGTTAGGATAAGGGGTTAGGGTTTATGGATTATGGGGTTTTGTTTAGATTAGGTTCCAGGACATCGAATGTTTTTTTAGTGTGGGGGTGTCTGGGAATAGGGAAATTAGGGTTATGTTTAGTAGTGTGGTTAAGGGTTATGGATTAGGGGTTTGTGTATTGTTCTTGGGTGTTTTATTTAGAGGGTATTGGGAGAATATAAGGGGTATGTTTAGGATTTTATTTTACGGATTGCATTTGGGTATGGTTCAAGCATGGGGGTAGGTTCGGTGGTATGCTTTAGTGGGAGGTTTGGATTGGGGGGATTTATAGTGGGGTTTGTGTTTGGTGTAAAGGATTAGTGGGGGATTGGATTGGGGGATTTAGGGGTAGAGTTCAGAATTTATAGTGGGATTTGGTGTTAGGTTTACTTGGGGGTATTATGGATTATGATATGGTGTTTAATGTTTAGTGTAGTATTGACTAAGATAGTGGGTTTAGGAATTAGAAAAGGGGTTATGGAATGGGGCTTAACATTAGTGATGTTAGGTTTAGGGGGTTATGATTTTTGGGGTTAGGTTTAAATATGTGGTTTTGGGATTCTAATGGGTGGTGTGGGTGGAGGGGGGTTAGGTTTAGGGATTGAGGATTTGGTTTAGTGGAGGTCGGGTTATGATTGGAGGTTTATGGATTATTCATGGGGTTATGGTTTGTGCGTTAGGGTTATGTCATTATGATTTAGTAGGGTGTTTTAAGAATTTGTCTTTTTAGTGAGGGGATGGTTTAGTATGGTTGGGGATAAGATTGGGGTTTGTTTTTGGGGTTTAGTTTTAGTCCTTAGGGTTAGGATTGGGGTATTAGGTAGGTTGGTGGGTTCTTTTAGTCGAGGGGGATATATTTGGTAGGGGTTCTATGGATTTGGAAAGGAATTTAGGGTTATATTTAGTGGTTAATAGGTATTATGGATTGGGGTTAGGTTTATTGTGGGATGGGGATAGACATTGGAGTTTATAGTGTATATAGATTTGGGGTTATCTTTATTTTAGGGGTTACACTTGAGGGATTAGGCATTAGGATAAGGGATTAGGCCTACGGTTTATGTTTAGGGGGGATGTTTAGGTGGTAAGGTTTTTTATGTATTTTTATTGATTATGATGATCTATGTGTTATGTATAGGGGTACTGGGGTTAGTCCAGCTTGATATACCCTAATTTGATAATTATTGTTTCAATGATTCCACAAAACGTGTGAAATAATGTCTTTTAAAGGAAATTTTCCAAACATCCCGATAAATCCACAAAAAATCATGTAATAGTTATAAGACTGATGTGTAATTTTCCCAGAAAACCACCACTTCATGTCAGTACAATGACTCTGTATTTTGGATCACAAACAATGTAATGTAATGGTCGATGGACCTCTATAAATATGAAATACCATGACCAGTATAAGTGTACCCATGAAGTTATTTAATAGTATTTTTAGAAACCAATGAATTATGTAAGGCTGTCAAAGATCCTAAATAAGGGTACAGAACTAAGAAATACATAAGGCTTCAAAAAACTAACATAAAGGAAAATGAGTCCTATAATTATGGGTGCAATAGAGATACGAAAAAAGAAAAGTGACCTTATGTATGGGAACAACAACCTAATGGAGGCTCATGTAGGGGTAAAACATAGCTACATAAGAATTAATAATTTAGAATAAGAGAGTATGAAACTAATTAAATAAATATATTAAATACATATATAATTTAATCTGAAAAAGGTGAATTCAAAAATTTTAAATCTTATCCAGGGTTGTTAAATGCTGAAGTAATTTAATATGAGAAATCCTCTAACATGTCCACCTTGAAAATTTCATCCCTATACCACATGATGACTTTTCACCACCTAAAAATCATCAAATTTGGAATATCATGATAAATATGAAAAAACTATTGGGTAGAACATGTATATAGACTTAGTAATTCAATTGCCCCACCATCCCCTAACAACAACTATGACACATGCTTACCAAACTAAATTATATCTTAAATATGAGTTTATCCATTCTAAATGACCAACATGATAAGTCAATACCTCAACTAACCATAATCACTCTTTAGGATGATATCAATGAGGAAATACCTATCATCATGTTGTATCCTACAAGAGGTCCTTGGAATAGATCATATGTGGATGAAAGACATGAACAAAAAGATCAGTATCAATTCTTACAACAAAAATTACAGAAAAAATATAGTTGAATTTTAAATAGAATAAAACATATTAAGAACTAAAAAAATAAGAAATAGGAAAATAATAATGATAATAAGAATGGAAAAATTCAAACACAAAAAGAGTATTAACCTAAATCTATCACATAATAGAAGAAATCTCATACTAAGGACATGACTTCAAAAACAAAATCTAGAAGGGGATATACTAAAATAAATGGAAGATATTTGAACAAAGGTGAATAGTTTTAAATACTATGAAAACTATAAAATTAAGGAACAAAGGTAGGAAGCCAGCTAATGAACCCAGGGAAGATAAGACACTATAAACATCCTAGTTTTTAGTTCAAGAAAAAAATGCTTTGTAACACTAAGAACGAAGAAAGTATTCTAAATGGGAAAAAAAACCTAAGAGGTTGCATGAAAAATAAATTAGTATATAAGTTCATTAAACCAACAAACTACAAAAGTATAAACATTTAACTCCCTACAGGTCATTTATTTGGATAAAAAAACCCTAAATGAAGAAATGTAATGAAACATAGCTAACATAATATCAACTCCTAGGAAAAGTATAGGCACTAGAAGCACACGATCCTAACAACACATCATTTATATCTAGCTCTAAAACATGGGATAACCTCGTACGAAACGCTTTATATCCCTAAAACCAAATACATACACATGAAGCACTAACAATGAATATTTAAGGATTATATGTTTGAATAAAACATGGAATAGTATGGAAAAAGAAATCAAATAATATATAGAAAAAAGAATGCCTAGAAGAGGAAATGTTCTAGATAAATGAAAATCAAAAGAATGATGTAATTTGAAATCTTGAATCCAATCATTAATGGAAATGAAAAATAAATTTAGGATTTTTAAATCACAATATTGTACCAAATTTGACTCTAATATAAACTTTATTGTGAGGCATACTGTTGAAGGAGGTCTAATTTTTACCATGATAAGGCAATTATATAGCATTTTGTTTTTGTAAAATCATAAATTGAATAATGAAGATTTAATTATTTTATATAACATGAAAATCGATAAATGGTTAAATGAATTTTCAAATTGTAGTCCAAATTTATTGAAACTCAAAATGATTACATGGGTGCGAAAAATGTAACACTGACAGGGGCTATTACAACTAGAATTACAAGATTTCACATTAAATATAAATAAAAATATGTAAATGATTATTATTCATACAATATTTTTATGGGGTGTGCTACATGGAGGTAGTCTACAAAAAGTGATGAGGAGGATAATTATGGGAATTTATATAAAAAAATATATAATTAAAACAAATAATTCATTATCAAATTAAAAAATGAAAATGGGTAAATATATAATAGAATGATAAATTCAAAATTTAAAATATAATTAATGAATACAATGAGATAGAAATGAAGGAGACACTAAAAATAACACCAGACTATTTGAGTAAAAAACACACATTGGTATTGGTATGTACACCAACACAATGCTCGTATAAAATATCATCACAATAAATTCAAATATATGAAAAACATGGTTCGAAAAAATCGATTCAAAGTGTTCCTTATGTATATATGTACAATTATAGGAAAAATATAATGTATAATGAATTAATTTCAATTGTATAAAATGATGAAACTTGAGAAAAAAATATCAAAATAGATTCGATATCAATAAATTCAAAATAAGTAACACATTCTCAATGAGATGGTACAATTGAATTAAATTCTAGATGTAATGATGAAAAAAAATTATATGTCAAATAAAGGAGGAAATAATGATATGAATGGAAAATTAAAGATTTAAATTCTTTTTTCAATTGTATGGGGAAAACCATAATATGATTTATAATATCCAAAATAGAGGATTAGAAGAAAAATGTGACCAGACAACCCCTTATCAGGGATTAGATCAACATTTTTCAAGGAATAAGGGTTGAACTAGTTATTGATGTCATAAATATGGATTTCAAGAAGGGGTACATTCCCAATATCATCATTTTACAAGGATTACTTCATTAAGATACAACACACCTTGATCAAGTATGTGTCTTATAAACTTCACGATTCAAAGGGAAAAAAATTATCAATAAATAATGACTTAACCTTGAGAGATTAAGGTTGTTGAAAATTAAATAAACAAGGGAAATTGAAATATAAAATGTAAATATTCCTAACTTTTCAAAAATTACAATTATTGAAGAACTTGTGGGTAATATTACTGATTCATAAAGGTATTTGAAAACCACCACATTTTGATGGTACAAATCCACTGTTTATGGGTAGACAACCAATGACACATAATGGTAAGGGGACCTTATGTAAGGGTAAACCAGAACTACCATGACCCATGTAAGGTATCCAAAGGAGATATATAATGGTAATGGTAGAAAAAAATCTTTCAAAAGGGTTTTTAAGAGCAGACATAGTTTTGAGTTAAAAGAAAATACAAAATGAGTAAGGGTAATGGGGAACTTATATATAGTTACATGAGAGATATTTAATGGTAGAGTGACCATAAATTAAGGTAATATAATGAAAATTAGAAGCATCTATGTGTAATTACTTTCTAAAAAAGGATAACTAAAAAATTCAAGGACATGTGAAATAATGTAATGAAATATATTAAAATAATACAAAATATTAGAAACCCAAAATATAAAATCTTAACTGTGGAAATTAAATAATAAAGTGAATTTAAATAAAGCACCATCACACATATCCCACTTGAAAATTAAAATCCTAAACCCATGATAATTATTGGCCACCTAAACATCACTATATTTTGAATATAATTCAAAGTAAGAAAAATCTAAAGGGTAAAGAATTATACAACATTATTCTTACTTTAAGAAAAACCACATCAAGAAGAATATATCCTCTAACAAATGGGAACTACAATGAAATAGATGAAAAATAACAATGTCCTATGATAGTTCAGAATAATTATAATAATGTTGTATTGTATGCTAAAAATATAGGGGAAAATTACACATAATGTAATATCCTTGTCTTAGCCATACTGACGCCACGTGATTCCAAAAAATAAGAAACCAAAACAACGCCTCAAAATTGAAAATATAGAAAACCCAACTAATTTGGTTATCCATAAATAATAAATTAAGATAAATTCATCAACAAGATAATAATTACTAAATACTATACTCCAAACATGTCCATATCTATAGACAATATTTCTATTAATTATGAAGGAAAAA
The DNA here is from genome assembly GCA_963277665.1 of Viscum album. NCBI lineage: Eukaryota > Viridiplantae > Streptophyta > Magnoliopsida > Santalales > Viscaceae > Viscum > Viscum album. The sequence continues at coordinate 1,803,114,758 of OY728164.1, forward strand.
AATGATTCTAACATAAGCATTACACATTGTAAATCAAAAAACTTTGGAGAAATAACATCCTACTAAACACATCATAAAATACTAGATATCAAACACATTCTAACCTCACATAGAACATTTTCCTACCCTAAATGACGATACACATATAAGTAGAAGCTTTTGAAGGAATCTATATGGTTCAGATAAGAGTAGAATATAATGAATCGAAAGGAAACAAGAATACAAAAAAGGCGACTATAAAATTACATCAGTAAAGAGAAAATGACCTAACCAATTTAGAATCATAAGAGTGTTATAATGTAAAATCCACTAACATTGTTTTGGGGGTGTTATTTTAGAGTAATTCCACATTTTTCTACAAATAAGAACATCTTGAATATTTTGGTTCATAATAGTCAAAAAAAATTATTTTATGTCTATAACATGAATAATGATAAACATAGAAGAGGGGATTCACATTCCACTTCCTATATAAGGAAATAAAGAATGATTACATGACCAATTTCATATTTGAATTAGTTGTGTCTATTATAATAAGACATGAAATATGTTTTATAAAATAAAATAAAAATCAATACATAATGTCTCATGAAACCACATTTTTATAGGGCTCTCTTCTAGATAATTTCCACATAAAACCACTGGGATGAATTTATATGGTGGATTACATCAAAAACTCATGACCAAGAAAAATAATATATAGTTTATAACATGAAAAAATCTAAATTGATAATATTATTTTATGTGATAATTCAAAACATCAAGAATAAATCATATTAAAAGGGAAAAATGGAAATAGAGAACCATATATTATGCAGTGATAATGGAAAAAATCACATAGGTAGTGGTAATTAAAACACCTCAATGCTTCCCAATTTTATCATTACAATAGAAACTAATTATAAACAAAAATGTTCTAAAAAAGAATCAATACATTGCCAAATAAACTTCAAATGTATGTTATTCCATTGCAGAACAAACAAATGGATTAAGAAGTTGATGAATGCAACATATAGTAATAAAAATTGAGAAAAGAAAACTAAAAAAATATTAATAATAATAAATTCAAAATACTAAATGCACAAAAACTAATATAGAATAATTTAATTACATTATATAAAAAGTAATATTTCTATGATTTACACACAGTTGGAATATAAATTATTTTTGACGGGATCCCATCACAAATGACTCGTCACATAAATTTTCATTGCAGATAATAGTTTTTTATCATGCTCCTTATCATAAAATATTGTTTTTGAAAGGGAACACATCCCATTTGAAATACAATTTCCCAATATATAAAAAATTACAATTGGGATATGAACAATCACCCATTGTAATAAAAATTCTGAAGCCTGTATCTACCCATCGCTAAACATTTAAAAAAATAAAAAAAGTAAATAATGTAAATAAAAAAATTAAAATAAATATTCACAATGATATAAATAATTAACTACTATGAAATATAAATATTTGAACAATTAAAAATATTATAAAAAATATGTTCATTCAAAATATTATCAAAATAAATGTTATAATAGAAATTCAAAAATCACTAAGAGGGAGGGTATTCTAAAAGTGGTAGAGGATGTAAAACTATCCATTAACCCTCAACTATTAATCTCTTGTACTCAATTGATTATTCTTGCAGTTGCTACTACTATTGACGCAACTCATCATCCTCCTGTTATGGCTATCGATGGAGCCCTTCGTCATCCCTACCCATGGTTTATATAAGCTCACTATGACCATATAATTGTTCCTCATACATTGTAGGATATGTTGATGACTCTCCAAGAACTCTCTTCATGATGGAGGATGACATCATAACAGTACTCTAATAATAGTCAGACATCAATCAAGAGACGACACCACTAACTCAACCTTTCATGAAATAATGCAATTTCTCCTACATCCATGATGCGTCATCAAATCATGTTGCACTAGTGCTCTGATCTATAGTCTTTACTTGAATATCATCATGTTTCTAAGAATTCAAGCCTCATATGACATATTAAATTTATATTTAAAATTAATATAGTTTAAATTTTATTTTCAATTATGTTTGAAACTCAAAATGATTATACTGACCAAAAGATGACACTAGATACCTCCTCTAATCAATCCATTAACAATATCATTATACATTCTCTTAAAAATATCAATCACCATAATATCGGGATGTTAAACTACTGGTATAAATATAACATTAATATTTCTCATTTAAATGTATAAAAATTAATAAAAAAAATTGCATACCATATGTCATTGATGCATTTTAAATGTACAACCACGATCTCTATGTTTCACCACTACCTCCCATAGTTTTGAAAACCTAATGATACTATCAACAAAACACTATATCCAATATTGTTTGAACATAATCCATCCAAAACATGATATGATATGTAATATGTTTATAGTGTGTCGAAAGACTGATCGAATACCATGACTACCATATTCCACATGTTTTTTCTCCATTGTTTTTTTAAAAAATTATGGTAACGCACATGTATACAGGCCTCCCTAGCCTCCTAAGGATAGGTATGCTTTCCATCATTGATGAGACACCATTAAACTTAAAAATAATTAATAATATAAATTTAATTGATAAATAAATTTCAAAATAACTATTATTGTATTTACATACCATCCACTAATCAAACATGTGGTGCCTATCATCAATGGTAATTAGATCCCATTTCACCCCTTCTCTAAAAAAAATTCTCCAATATAGCACTACACTTTAAAAAAACTATATGAGAAAATCTATGAAAATAATTATTATTATCAATCCATTAGTATATAAATTAATTAACTAAAATTAATTACAACTAACTATAATTCATATATGGGCATACCTACACATTCATGAATTGAACTAATGACCTGGAAATCACTCATTGATAGGTTCAGTAATCATCAATCTCAAAATTCAACAACCCCTCAGAGTCAAAATTAACCAACCAGTAGCTTCATGGTCATGTGTTGAAGCATCGGGATCATCAAAAGGTATTTTAGGCTCATTAAACTCACGAAACATATCAGATAAACAATCATGTACCATATGAATCATGAAATGACTACTGTTACCAAATAATTTAAAATAAGTATTTTATATAACAATATATTATTTATGATTATAACCATCATTTAATTGTGTTAAATTTTATCTTTATCCCCATATTTTTTTATTATGGTGTCAAAATCATCATATTCCTCCACAGTATCATCAATTTCCAAAGAATATTTAGCTTCATCAATTGTTAATATTTCAATTTATTTTGTAACATCAATGATATCATCTTCACCATCAACCTAAAAAATTAGGGTTCCATCACTAATATTCATTTCTCCTTTTCGAAATTTTGCATTTGTATTTGTCTCTTGAAAAATTTTCATTTACATGCACTTCAGCGGAACCAGATCCATATTAGATACACTTATTTTTTAGATATTTAATGTTTTTTATGATCACATAATTAGTTAAATCTTTTGATGAAACACAATAATTTTCAAAATAAACTTGATGTTAATGATGTGCCAATTTTTTTTATTTTTTTCAATAAAGATATTATATTCAATATCAATGATTCCATGGTGTGGATGAACACACAATACTCAATCAGTATCAAACCAAATTCATTTAAACACTATTATGTAATTATATCCTAGATAAAACTGTTCAATTATTTCTAAAAACATTCCATAAAAGTAAACATCAATTTTTATATGATGAGATCCTCACAAGAAAACATCAAAATTAGTGGTTTTTTTTGATTCATCATATTCACAAAAATGAAATAGAACACCATTCACCACATATGAATTATAAGATTTTTCAATTTTGGATGGTTGGTCAATCAATAAAAAATTGATTATTTATTTTATTTTCATGTTTAGATACCTATAAATTTGAAAAAAGTATTAATATAAAAGTAATAAAATGTATTTAGATGTTAAAATAAAAAAAAATCCATGAATTTTTTTTAAACCATTAGGAAAAATAATTTACAGAGATTATTAAATACAATCTACTATAATATGTGGAAACCATTTATGATTTGACATTCATATAATCTAAAAATAAAATAATATTAATTTATTTTTAACGAAATAACCGAATGAGTTATTGTATCACTCAATATAGAAATGGGGTCATTTATTCATAGTTGAGAATAATTAATGTATGATCCCTGTGATGTTCGTCATTTGAAATATGTTGTTAATGAACTCCACCAAATCCATGTTTGATATGATTAAAAACTGATAGTTGATGGTTCATTTAATAAAAAACCTTCCTTCATTACAACCCATTTGATTATGTTTTTTTATTCAGATTGAAAATAATGATAGCATAAGAAATAAATTTCATCCTATAAAAATGCTTCTTCAATTGATCCTTCAAATGATTCCTTGATACATACCATTTTCATCAATTTTTTCATGCATCTATCATATGGGTATATCCATAGGAATTATTCCAGACCTCCACATTTTGCATCATTTATTGAATCTAATATAAAATGCTTTATTGAGACAATGAAATTTTATAGAATTACTTTTCCAATTAACATATAATTTAACGAATATCATCTTATAGTGTACATAGTTCACCAATTTTCATTGGTGCTACAAAAAGTTCTCAGAAAAAATATGATATTTATTTTAGCACACCACAAATCATATAATTCAATAATCAAATAAATCCAATTGGTATAATAATTTCAATTATATAATCATAAACATGACTTTTAAAGCTATTAAAATTACCATTTCTGGAACATCTATCCCTATTGGAATCCTAACCACCTAGAATCCATAAATATCTAATTCATAGATAAATTAATAAACAATTTTCTTTAGAAACTATATAATCTACTTTTTTATTCATTAAATTTAAGAGCTATCACTTTCAAACATATCACCTTCTGGTATCCTGTAAATTTTGGCATAATATAATCATTCTATTAAATTTTTATTTGTTTTACAAGGTGTGTCTATAATTGTAAAAAATATATAACCAAAATAGATATTCCCAATATGCATGAAATCTAACATGTGATGGGAAAAATAAAAATAATATAGAAAATCCAAAAAAATGACCTCTTAAATGAAATTGTATCCTTCTGAAAAGATTTCTATTTTGTTTTTTTTTACCCAGTACAAAGTTAATGGGAGTTAATGAAGATACAATACATTTTAAATCAATACAAGAGATCGTATTTGGAGTTCCATATTCTTAAACTATATCTTTTATGAAATGTTATATACTACTCCAAAAAGTATGATTGGTTTGATAAAATATGCAATTAATGTTAACAAAAATTCCATCTATTGACAACTGTAAATGATTTTTGTTCACTCAAACAACACAGACATGATTTTTGACCATGTGTACTCTAGAAATTTAACATTTTCTATGCTGGGATGTTAGTAACTATCTACATTAATGCATATCTCATTAATAAATTCTTTTTTAAATATAATCATATCTACTAACAAAATATATATATAATAAGATTAAATCATCAATAAATGGATTCAAATAAATATAAACATTTTTTATAGGATGCACAATAATTAATAATATCAAAAATAAATATGTATCATTCATCAACATCCAAGCTGGTAAGTTGTGCGAAGTTAAATAAATTGGATAATCCAAAAATTGACTATTTCAAGAACCAAATGGACCGAAACCATCATTAGAAAGTTCCAATCATTGGTTACATTCATAAAATAAATAATATGGATGTACCTGGTCAATATGATTCCATGAATCACAATCACAATGATGATTTGATTTTTTACTAGTTGAAATATTGGTTTTTTTCAATAACATAAATGACCCAATGTCCAATAACAAAAATAAATTCCACAATCTATGTATATATAATAAATAACTAAACTATTTCAAAGGGACAAAACCATCCTTTGTTGAGCCTACTTATACATAAATTTTCAAGATGTAGAATAACAAACTAATGAATCAATTTCACCACTATATAACATAAAATCATGGGAACATGCGTGAATATTCAGATAAACAATACCAAAATTACGAACTAGCCTCTTTCTCTCATAGAAATTTAAAATAAACAGATTTCCATTAGAAGCAGTTATTTATCAAAATATAATATCTGATCATAAAAACTATTTAAAATTCCATTTTTCTAATTTAATATCCATAAATTTTACAAAGATGGTATATTTTTTTATCTTGAAACCAGGATATAATTTTTCCTCAGCTGACATCATAAATTCATTAAATTTATATGGTTATAAATAAATTTTTTAATCAATGTCATAATGTGTTTCAGTTTGTTGAAAAAACGTATCAGCCACATCATGTAGAAAATTTTCAATCCATGATGTATATGGAACCAAATTTTTAGTATCTTATCTGGAATAATGATAACCGTATTGATACCATGAAAAATAATATTATTTGAAATAAAAATGAATATAGATGACACCAATCATTTCCATATTTTTCAAATACTATACTACATTTAATACAAGGACACATTATTGTCCCCCATGAAACCGATTATTTTTTTGGTGATAAAAATGATAGAAAAGATACAAAATCCTCGTTATATAATAGAGGTATACCAGAACCATTTGGATTCCTATGATGATTTAATAAATCATGATCTAATAATAAATATTGTTTTCTACTTCCTTTTTCTATTTTTCTTTAAAAATTATTACTTACGATAAATTTGATATTAGGAAAATCGATCCGAACATATTGTAAATTTTAAAGAAACCAAATTACTTGTAAATTTTAAATATTATATCAAAATAATAATTATTTTATCTAATTGCGTATCATAATTTTATTATAATTACATCAATTTACAAGTAAGTGAAATAGATTTCTAACCCAAGGGTATGAGGGTAAAATGAAGTAGAGGGGATGAAAGATACGACGAAGGGAATGAATATGAGTGCCCATGAATTTATCTTGTTTCAAGGTGTTGTTACCTTCAGTAAACCTATAGTATTATTTATGGATATATCTCATCCAAACCACCTAAATGCATAGGAATATGAATTATTTCTATCCCTCGTCATCCTAATTCCCTTCATTCCAGGATTCCCTCAAGGGAAGTTTGGAGTGGAGGTGATGGAGGTGACTATAGGGGGAAATAATTTCATCACCATTAGGATCAACCTCCATAAAACCCATTCAATATATATTTTCCTTCATCCCATACACTACAATCTTCTCTCATTCCCTTAGTCAGCCTTCTATTTTTAATTATGGTTAATTTGGACAATTATGGTCAATTGTTTTCAATTTTTACAAATTTACCACTAATTATTATTAATATTTACATATTTAATGGAAATATTGTCAATATTTACTAATTACCCCTAATTTCAAATTATTATAATTATATTCCAGTAATTTTTACTAATAACTACTAGTTTTACCTATTTATTTTAATTTAACATTTATTATTACTAATTGTTTAATAATTTTTTATTGTTATTACTAAATATCTATAATTTTCAATAATCATATTTATTTACCATTAATTGTTACTAATGAAAACTATTTCTAACTTCATTATAGATGTGTAGTACAAAAATTATAACTTTTTACAATTCAACAATATTTTTTTAATAATTATAGAAATTTTTCATTTTTTACTAATTACTGAAAATTTTTAATCATTATTGTTAATTGCTATTAATTATAGTGATTTAATTTTTTTTACTAATCATTACTAATTACCAATATCTGTAACTTATTTGGAAAATTTATCACTAAATTTAAATAATTATATGGATTTGACATTATTTTTTCACTAAATACTGATAATTATCATTATTTATCATGAATTAATGTTAATTTATATTAATGTACCTGTATTTTATACTATTTTTTTGCTAAGTACAGATAATTTATAATAATTATAGTGATAAATTGTTAATCCTATCTAATTATTCCAGACTTTTACTTAATTATAGTGATTTATCACTAACAATTACTAATATTAAATCATTTAGATTAATTTTTTATAATTTTAATGATTTATTTAAAATGTTTACTAATTATACATATTATTTAAAAAATTCCATTAATTTTTTACTAATTACCATAATTTAATGTTAATTTTTACTATTAATTACAAATATCTTTTAAATTTTACTAATTTTTTCTAATTACCACTTACTTGTAATAAATATAGAGTTCTCACATTAATGTCTCCATATTACTACTAATATTCAATAATTATACAGATTTAATGTTATTTTTTACTAATTTACCAGCACTTTTTACTAATTTTTACTAATTACTACATATTTTAATATTTATAATGACTTACCACTAATGTTTAATAATTATTACTAATTACCGCTAATTTTTAACAATTATAGAAATTTATCAATAAATTTTAATAATTACCACTAATTTTTAGAAATTATCGTTATATTTTAAAAATTGTAGTTATTTAATTATCATTTTTACTAATAAATACTAACTACCACTGGTTTTTACTAATTTTTATACCTTTACCACTACTTTTTTAACAATTTACAAATTTATAGTAATATTTTACTAATTACTATATATTTATACTAATTATAATAATTTAATGTTATTTTTTACTAATTAATGCTAGGTTACTAGTTTTTTTTTAATTATTATTAAAAATTACGCCTAATATTTAATAATTATAATTATTTACCATTACAATTTACTAACTAAAACTATTTTTTACTATTTACACTAATTTATAGCTAATTTTTATCATTTCATACTAATAAATTCTAATTATTTATTTATTTTAATCATTACCACTAATTTTTACTAATCATCGCTATATTTTACTAATTTTTTGTCATTACCACTCATTTTCACTATATTTAGTGATTTACTGATTTTTTTTACAAAATACTTCTTGTTTTTAATAATTTTTTTTCATTACCGCATTTTTAATATAAATATAGTGACTTATCAATAATTATTACTAATTTCCATTACATTTTACTATTTATACTGATTTAATGTTCATTTTTACTAATCTTTACTAATTACCACTACTTTTTACTAGTTTTTTAAAATGATTCTAATTGTTAAATATTATAGCGATTTACCATTAATTTTTAAAAATGACATCTAATATTTACTAACTATAGTGGATTAACATTTATTTTTACTAATTATAGTTACTTATTAAAATTTATATAAATTATTTGTACTTATTAGTAAGATATACAAACTATTATTGTGTTCTATTAATTCTTACTGTTTATTTTTCAATTAATTTTTTTTTCTATTAATAACACCCATTTACTGATAATTAAAAATAATTAATGAAAATAAAAAGAATTTTCTATTAATTGAAATCATTACCTCTTATAAAAACTAAATATTTCTTGTCTAAAATAACTACTACTAATTATAAATAATTATTTGTAATTATAAATAATTACTTCTATATCACACTAGTTGCTACTAATTAATAATATTAAATTCTAACATAAAATAATTCAATTTAAAAAATTAACAACCGTACATAAATACCTTAAAATTGAATCTTTTTTGAGATGAAAAACAATAAACTTCTTTATCTATACAAATTTTAATCTTTTAAATGAATAATTTAATAGAAGAAGAAGAACATTGAGCATAGGATAGATCAAATGGAGAGTTAAGGAAAAAATTTGGGGGTGTATATATAGTTTATATTAGTAGTGACCAAACTTATTATGTTGGTACCCATCATAAATAATACCAGCCATAATCAATCGAGGGGGCATCAAAAAATATATTTGTGACAGTACCTGTCCCATATACTCATTTTCTGACAGAGTATTTATGACGGTTATATATGAAAAGTTGCATATAACTATAAACAATGAAGGTTATTTTCCATGGGAACCTTCTCGCATCGCAAGTAACAATTAATTAAGAAAGGTTATTTAAAATGATAACCTTTTCAAATAAAAAGTAACTATGAATGATGAAAAATATTTGTCATGGGAACCTACTCTCATCAGAAATACCCTATCCTCTATTGTGGCATGAAGTCGCACCAAAAGTATTCACGATCAGAACCAATTTCTCATCATAAATAAGTGTTTATTTAATTTTATTTGTGAAAGGATTTAAATTATATCAAAAATAGTCCTCTATAATGGACTATTCTTGTCAGGTGATAGGACCATCCCAATAACTGATTTTTCCGTAGTGACAGGATGAATAAATTATTAAATAAAGCAGTAAAAGGAGAAGAAGATTTACTTGCAAGAGGTGTGATGATCATGGGATTTCCACAATTAAAAGGTGAGGATTACAAGAAAAATAAAACTAAATCCAGTATTGAAAATGAAATAATACAACATGAACATAAATAATCAAGATGATTACTCAAACCAACAAAATTGTCAATCAAAACAAATAGAGGACATATAGCCCCTTATTAGGGATTAGTTTAACCACTATTGTGGAAGACGCATTAAACCAAATATTATATTAGTTCATTTGATGTCTTCAAATTACAACATCCTCAATATCATCACTATATAGATTCGCCATCATCAATAACAAAACTCCATGATCCATTGTGGGTCACAACAACTCTGGGTTCCAAGGTAAAATACATAAACTAGCTAACATAAATCTTCTTTGGTGAGCCAAGAATTTTGTTCTACTAGAGATCACCATTTGGTCTTACCACTCAATCTCTCTCACCATTTCTTGGAGGCTCTCCATAGGAAATACAATTCTTTGATTCTTACAATATATATCATCAATATAGAAGAAGTATGAATGAAATTACATTGAGAGTTGATTTTTTATACATTTGCGGAATAAAATAATAGAAATGTAAGGATCCAAATGAATGATCCCTAACTATTAAATAAACATGAAAAAAGAACCACATATGGGATATAAAACTGATGCATAAGGGTCCTCGATAACTACCACGACGTCAGGGTGGTTACCCACAACATAAGGGGTACATAGCCAAGGATATGTAATGGTCAAGGGACCTAACATAAGGGTAAACCAGAACTACCAATGCCCACAAAATGGTATGCATTGGGATATGTAATGGTAATGATAGAAATTAATGTCTTATGTAAGGTTAAACAAGAACACACATATTGGTAATAGAAAATTAATCAATACCCATATCATGGTATTGAAAACTCATGTAAGGTTAAAGAGGGAATTGCATAAGTGTATATGAGAGATACATATATAAAGGACATTTGACGTCGAATACGTGTAAAACTAAGAGACATAAGTGTTAATAATAATGAAAAAAATAGGATGAAGAAAAGGAATGAAATATATAAAATCCACATTGAATTTTATACACAAAAACACTGAAATGAAAAACCAAAAATCTACACAAGGGTAATTAAATGCATAATGTATTTTATATGAAACATCACCATACCTCTCCATATTAAAAATAAATCCCATAACCACATCATTATTTTTCACTACAAAAACATCATAAACTTGGGAATATCATCATAAACTGGATAATAATATATGGTAACACAACTATATGACCTTAGTCATATTTTCGATCAAACTATGCCTAACCTATATATACATTGATAGACAATTACAAATTTTAATAATATCTTAAATATTCTAAACATTTTCAGAATTAAAAAGTTCTCAACAACCTAAATGATGTAGGTTACACGTTTACTAACTTGATCCACACCCTAAAACAATGTCAATGGGGAAATATAGACTATAAAATCACATTCTATTAGATATCCCCAAATAATATCATTTGTTGCTATAGAATGCCAAAAAATAGATTGATATTCAACATAACATAAATCATGTTAGAAAAAACATAACATAAGATGAAATACAATGAAACATTGTAAAAAATTGCAACCAATCAAATAAAAAATTGGAAAAAATAAAGATAACAGGAATAAAGAACTATATGTGACTCCACTATAATATATCACATAATCTAAAAAATCTCCACCTATGAAGAATGCCTAAATATAAGTCAAAATAAGTGATCAATAAAAAATGGGAATCTACAGAGATAAGGAAGAGTAGTCAAAACATCATAAGGTGGATCTAAAACATGATCCCAACATTGATCTAAAATAATGAAACAAATGTGGGATTCCATCTACTAATCTATGGGAAAAAATCAACGAAAGGGATTTTCTTAGTGTTAGTTTAACTAGCAGATAACAACTCCCAAAATTAGGATAAAGAAATTGAATCACTAATGGATTCAATGTAACACAGTATGCATAACATAAGTATGATTATAAGAAAATAATACAGACTAGAAACACAGTATCATCTTGACACCTCACTACAAACCATATGTGAAACATATTATAACCTCACATAGAATCCTTCCATACCTTAAAACTAGATATACACATAGGTATTACCATCCAAATAATATTATTTTCATATATGAAAAAATTGTAATTGAATTGGAAGAACAATCAATCAATACATTGTAAAATTATATTGAAATATAGAAAACAACCAAGTTGAATTAATACCAAAAGAATGATGTAATATAAAATATATAAAAGAATCAATTTAAGTGAGGAATAATTTATTTATATTTTGAGTGACATAAAATTAAAAACTATTTCCCTTTGATACCACTTTTCTATAGGGTGTTCTTATAGATGTGGTCGACATTTAACCATGAGGAATAACATATTGGGTAATATGGTTTGTATGTTCCTAAATCAAAAAAAATCATCAATTTTTAGGATATAACATGAAGGAAAAAAAACAGTGAACAAATGGATCACATTGGAATCTAAACATATGGAAATAAAAAATGATTACAGCATATTAAACAATGTCACATTGGTCGTGATGTTTCTATTAAAAAAATACATTACATGATTTCACATGAAATAGAAATTCAAATCCATATATGCATATTCATGATACCATATTATAGTGTGGTTTACTTCATAGAAGAGGTCCACATACAACCATGATGATTAACTTCTTGTATGTTTTCCTTCCAAAATCAGAAATATAGAAAATAATAAGTTTTTATTTTGTAACATGGAAACTAGTAAACGTATTACATAAGGATTAAATTGTAATTCAAAAAATTAGTAATAAATAAAATGAAATGAAAAGTATGATAATAGTGAACAAAAAATTTGATAGAGATAATGGAATAATTCCCATTAGTAGAGGAAATTAATCCACATCAAACCATTCATAAACTCCTATTATAACAGAGATATAATACTAAACCAAATTTTAAATGTATTTGGATGTACATACAAACAATTTCGTAATAAACAAATGCATAATGAAAGATATTTAGAACCATTCAATGATAAAAACTCATTAAAAATAACTCTAAACGAAATCAACATAAATAATATTAAAATCAAGAATAAATACACAATAAGATTACATAATATAATTAAATTCTAGAATAAATGATCATCAAGTGATTTACATGTCAAATAAAGGTGGAATAAAGGATGTAAAGTGTTATCGGATTTACGTTCTTTAGCTAGTTTTCCTACATGTGTAGGGTAGGACCATCAAATGATTTATGCTACATAATAGTGAGGAATATAAGAAAAATGAGTCTAATGAATGACTGTAAATGGAAACAAAACAACACACAGTGAACTAAGTAACATATTTAAACCCAATAATTGACAACGAAACCATAATGAGGATTGATACCCAAATATCTGGGCTTTATAACCTTTTTTGTGGAACATATGTTGAAACATCTACTGAAATCATTGGTGAGATGTTCTAAAAATAAAATATCCACATGATTGATTTTTTCCTTATTCATTATGATAGAAGACGATATACTTTGAGAAACCATGGTATGTAAAATATTCAGTAACCTAGTGAAACATTAATGAATCCATTCACATACACCTTCTCCTCTGGTGAGACAAGTTTATGGGGCTTCCAGGGCCCCCACATCGAGATACACCCACAGACACACATACTCTCACTCACACTTTATATAACTGTCTATATCTCGCAAAATTTTCTAGAGGTTCTCTATGAGAAATCTAATTCTTCAATTCTTAAAATCTATATAAAATATATGTATGTAAAAGGAATGATGCGCCATTTTGAGATGCATGTTATATCAATATAGAAACTGATATAGAGAAATGTATTAATGTAAATGAATGAACCCTAATGTACTTATAAATTAAAAAACAGAACCACATAAAGGTTATAATACCAATGTTTGAGGTTCCTCCAAATCCACTGCTATATGAGGGTAAAAACTCAAAACACAAGGGTAAAAAACAAAGGATTCATATATAATGGTCAAGGGACTTTATTTAAGGTTAAAATATAACTACCAAGAACCAGTTAAGGGTACACAAGGTGTTGCATATGGGTAACCACAAAAATAAAAAGCTTATGTAAGGTAAACCAATATCATAGATATGGGTAAAAGAAATGAAACTATGTTCCCCATAAGGGTACACAAAATTCCGGTAAGGCTAAAGAGGGACCTACATAAGGGTATATGAGAGATAGCGAAAGGGAAAGCGAACTCACATAATGGTATATAAAAGATAAGGAGACACAAATATGGGTAAAACACCAGCTACATAAGGTTCATTAATGAAGACCAATTGATGATTAAACAATGAAATGAAATATATTAAGTCCACATTTAATTAAACACTCAAAAATGAAAAACCCAAAAGAAAAAATATTGACAATGTAAATTAAATATGGAAGGGATTTAATATAAAAAACATGAAAAATCAAAATATTGATAATTAAAACCCTAAACCAAATGATGATTCTACGCAACCAAAACATCATCAAATTGGGAATATTATCCTAAACAATAAACATATACATGATAAAAATTTTATATTTCCTTAGTATTACTATTGGTCTATCTACCGATAATATGTATCTAATGTGACATATTTTTTCAATGATAATATTAAAAAATAGGTTTATGTCAGTTAATCATTCTATATAGATAAATTATACTAATGTATAATCAAGAAAGACTATGTTTCCATAAGGGAAACCTATATCTTAATGTATGCAGGGAGCATACCTCAGTTATATGTGTTAAGGATCTTCATGCACATGTGTTGGCATATTAATTCTCGAATCCAAAAAGCATAGTGAGAGGAGTAGTTCGAGAGACACATAATACATAGAATGTTATTACCAAAGAGTTGGTTTATGATCACAGTGGGGGGGGGTGATACATATGTTATTATTTCAGATTAAATAATCTTATATTGAATAAATAAATGGAATCATGTTAAGGTTGAAAAGTATATAATATTATAATGGACATCATGAGTCAATATTTGGGGGCCCTTTATTTTTAAATTTTTTATGAATTGATACAATTTTTTAGTATTTTATAGAGACTAGAATTAAAGAAAGGGATTTCAGGGTAATATTGTGTTTGTGAGTTACTTATTTAATTGTATAATCTTGGTAATTAACAAATCTATTTTTTGTTGGGGGATATGTTGGGATATAATATGTTCTATTCTAATGGGAGTGTTGGTATGAGAAAAAAGTGAATAATATTTTAAAACTCAGTCATGGGGATTTCATTCAGTCACTATATTTTTCTCATATAATAACCTGAACATCTTATCTATATTAATAAAACTCCTTCCTATAGTCTTTTTTTCCAATTTTTTTATATAAAATGTATTTGTGTTATCTTCAATATATCAATGTCCTACCATCCACTAGATTCCATGGTTATTTTCAGTTTCTCTCATTATGGGGAGCACCTCCCTATCTTAATTCATAAAATTCATATCTTTATTGAAATATGTTAAAAATATAACATATATTTTCTCACGAGTCATTCAGTGGAGGCACACACACAAGAATATGAACTACTATTAGATAGTCACATGTAGGTAATACTTGTAGGGGCATCGAACTACTCATTTTTTTCACCATGTGGAGGTATTCCCTGCCTATTTATGCTCACATTGGAGGAGGATCTCTACCATTCTTTTTAATCTTCCATGACCTTTCATGGAGGTGAAATTTGTGGAATGCTCATGTTCATAAGATTAATGTTTTTGATGGGGCCACATAATGTCCAATTATTCCCTCAAAGAGTTTCACACAACTGTAAGGAAAACCAAGACAATTTCATTTGAAGTATGTACATATAAAAAATTATCTTCTTGACTAGATTCCTAAATTACAATTCATTCCTAAATTGATCATGCATTTTTGACGTACATTTGAAGGACCGACACTTCTAGGAATCTTCATCACCCAATTTTTTAGCTTTCCTTTCAATCTTATTGGATGATCACTAACTAAACTCTCCTCAAGAGGCCTAAAACATTTATTCGTATCAATAAAGATTTACCACCATATATTTTTCGAACACAACACTCTGTGTTCCTTTGATCTTGTTTCCACATGGAGACTCACTTCAAATCTCTTCTTGATAACTTAGACCACTTCATAGATATCCCTGAGGAGTTAGTTCCAAATTTGGAATCTATGATAAATTCATGTACAATGGATAATGATTATTTCAGAAGGATATTCTCATACATGGTTTCTCACATGTAGAAAATGAGTCTACAGGTGGAGATATGCATGTCCCTTGTAGTAGATCTAATAGTAGTGAACATAGTAAAAATAGGATAATTGATGGAACCCATGTAGTTTAAAATTCTACCTCACATTCTACAATGATCATCGGGGACACACATCAAGACTATAAGACTCTCCCTTCTGTGATGCTATATCTGTCTATAGGGAATAATGCAATGTTTGATGTTATACTTGAAATGCTAGGTGAAAATGCGATGATTTCAGGACTGACATTGATGGTGGAATCATGGAAAATGGAATGGGTTATAACCTACAATTGTAAAAGCTCTATAGTTGAACCAAGTTGATGAATTTTGTTTCATTAATTTATATGGAGAGTTATAGGCCTATTAATAATTACGGTGCATAAAAAATTTAGTATATAATTCCATTGAAGCAAATGGACATGATAACTCACAAAAACATCTTGATCCTATTTAAGTGGTGCTTCTTGGATCATCAAAAAGTGAAACAAATGAAGTAAGATATAAGAGTCTTCTTGGATCACCTACATAGAAAGGAAAAACTTATTCATTATTGAGTAATATACTATTTCATAGGGTTGGTGTGGGATATATACCAAGAATAATGAAACGATACTTAGGCTCATAATGTATATGAATATTTTTTAAGGGGGGGTGTTGGGAATACCTAATTCTATTATAGGTTTTGGGATGCTTGAAATGTGTAGGTTCGATTAAAATGTGTTGGATGGTGTCTAGAAAAAGGGATGAATATTCTAGAACTCGATAGCGAGGCTTGGATTTGAAAAATTTGTATTGGGTGGGATATCCCCTGAGTGACTTTTCAATTTCGTCATTCACTATCTTATAATTATTATTAATATTATTCTATATGAAATGAATTTATTCCATCATCCAACTATCAGTATTCAAGAGATACTATGCATGGATTTTAAATGATCGTACCAATAAAGCATGTTTAATCGTTGAATTATTTACATAATGAATAGACCAACTCAAAAAACATCATAGTAAAATCCTTTTTAATTATACCTGAAAATGCATAATTATATGATCATCATGTTGACTATTAATAGTAAAAAACACTTTAAAATGAGGAAAATTTATGGAATGTGTCTATATGATGTGGCTAGAAAGAGATCCTATGGAATATGACTAAATGCATGACTAGATATGTTCAGGGGAATCAATAAATTAAAACAGGATATCAAAATTATATAAATTAATGTATGGATAAATAATTCATAGAGATCATATAATAGTTATTTTAAATGAATGAGTGACATTTGTCTATGATGGGTTTGTGGTGGAACTATATGTTTTCATGATCGATATATTAATAACATAAAAAAATGGAATATCATACTAGGGTGATATGACTATTGAATGAATTTATCTATAAATGACATAAAGTAGAAACCATGTTTTGAAGAATGAGATAGAATTAACTATATTGATTTGTTTTATAAATATATTCATAGTTTATATACTAATAAATTATTTAAAAATAAAATAATATCATTAGATAATGTGTGGACTTTGGGAGAGATGTTTGAGATTAAAACAATTTCAAAATATTTAGTGCTATGATTTTATTTCATACACCATAATATGTACTGACATTTAATATTACTTATGTATGTTTTGTAGTATATAAATATTAATCAAATTGAACATAATTTCAGCAAATTTAAATTAAAAATATAAAAAATACATGGAATAGAAAAACAGAATGGTTTCCTAGTGTCTGGAGAAATGGGAATATACTAGTGATCAAGGTAATTGACATCAAACTAAACTACCTCAAATTTTAAAATATATACATGTAATACATGATTAACAAACCTCATAAATGTGCTAGGTGCATTGGTGAGACAAAATGGCTTGAATTACCATTCAAAAAGATATTTTTTGTCTCAAATGATGTTTTAAACTCTCCTCCTTATTTCAACCTATTTTTATTGCAGATACTTATTAAATTAATTTCTGATATAATAGTTGAACCATTTAATTAATCTTTCATGACATCTATACTATGGATGTTACAATGATACTTCATTGTTATCATATTAATGGCTCGACAGTCAATGAACATTCTCTATGTTCTATCATTTTTCGTTACTAGTATTACAAGTATGTCATAAAGACTAAGTCTCTCTCTAACATATCACATAAAAATATCTTCCACTTTCCTTTTTATTTTTATTGTCTCTTCCAGGTTATTTTGATATAAAGGGAGGTTTGGTAGTGATGCTATAGATATGAGGTCAATTTGATGCTCAATACGTATAATGGGTAGAAAACGAAATTTCATGTCTTTTGGAAATACATCATCATACTCTTGTAATAAATACTCAAAAAAATTTGGCGAAGGAGATGTTAGGTCATTAGTGATCAACCTCACTTATTCGTACATATGAACCAAAATGTTTTTTAATTAAATGAAATATTCTTAAATATCACTTTTGTTTCATACATCACACTTTTCTCTCTAAAATATTATTTTCATTTTGATTTTTTTCCCTGTTTTTTACTATGTCATTTCTTACTGTTAACTCATTCTGTCCTTTTTCATTTTCTCACTTTTTCCCCTCATCACTCATTTTTTTTCTTATCAATAAATATATGACCTTCTAGAATTAGTTTCCCAGACATGGGATAGAGGATTATAGGTTCCCTTATGTTACAAAAGAGTAAAGGTTCATGAACCCCTCATGAGTTTCTGGTTGATCATACTAACATAGTCAACTTAAAAAAAGTGGCACTCTTTTATAGGAACAACATTGAACAATACCTCAACCTTGTATTTTCCAATAGATAATATTCCCTTATTATTTTTGGTGACCTTTTTCTCTCCAAAATCATTCCTCCACTAATGATGATATTGGTTTTTATGCCTCAAATATGGAAGTACAGACTTATCCACCAATGCGGTGTTCGATATGTTATAACACTATTCTCCATTAATAACAACACTACATACCTTCCCATTAATCTTGAATCATGTAGGGAAATTATTATCCTCCTAGTCCTTCTCTCATATGGTAATTTGTATGATTAGAACTCTCCTATTGATAAGAATCTCACCACCATCCACAACTTTTACATTATAGATTTTCATGTATTTGTTATGTTCCCCATATCAGCTCTCCCCATCGGTCTCTCATTCTCTATGATTTATTTACGATCATGGTACACCAATATAGGAACTTAATACAATTTAAACCCCTTACATGACATTTGTAATAATGAATATCCTAATTCCTTCTATGGTTAGCCTCAAAATAAGGTTTCTTAGGTGGAAGAATGACATTTTCACTATTGTGATCAACCACCACTTTTGGATTTCATGATTCTCCTATATCCTTCCTTTAATTTCAACATAGAGCGAAAGGGCTAGTGGTTTTACTAAAGTGTATCATCCATGTGATTTTTTTTCATTTGTGGTTTCATGGTGGATCATACATTATTCCACCACATGGTGGTACTTATCCAATTTATCGAAAATCTCTTAATTGAGTCCATGTAAATATTTTTCCATGGTGAGATCCAAATCTTCATCAATGTCTTCCCAAATCATTTAAATTTTTATCTATGTGTCGTAATATTCAACAGACAAACTCCCTTTGGAGATGAATTGATGTTTTTTGGGTAGATATCTATGGTAATTTGTGGGAATGAACCTTTTATGCCTGTAAAACTTCATTATCACCCATGTATTGAGTGGACTTATGCCTTATCTATCCATCCCCTTTTCATTTGATCCCACAATATTAAATCATAATTAGAAAATTCAATGGAGAAAGCATGAAAGTTTTCTCTGTGGAATTTACATAGCATGAAAGAACTCTTTCAATATGAATCTCCCAATCCATGAATGCTTTTAGGTGGATTTTTCCTTGAAAAGAGGGAACATTAACCTTAATTCCAATAAGGATTCCATCCTCATGTGGTATTTTTTGTCCTCCTATAGGTTTTTGGAACAATCTCTTCTTTTATGGGATAGCCTCAAAATCATCATCAATGTTATCCATCTCCCCCTCCATGATGTTTGGGAAATGTGGGGTCAGAGTGCATCATGGGTTACCATGGATCATCCTGGATATTATTTGATTCCCCCAGTTATCATCCCTCTCATGAAGCTCCTCCATCTTCCTATAAAGAAGATTATCAAAATGCTTCAATAATGATTTCATTTGGATTTGTGAAGCTTCTGATGCATGAGATCTACTTTTTTTTACAACACCACTTGAGTGAGAAATTTAATTCCTATTATATTCAGTCGTGATATATTATAAAAACACAAAAACACATGAGGAGAAACTCAAAATATGATACACATACACTCTCTTTTATATGAAGAAAAACACACACATACAAGAGGCACACACTCACACACACAATATGTACACACTCATGCACCCAAGGATACACACTCACACATGAAATAAACACACAATAATGCACACTAGAATACACACACACAAGTACACAATATATACACACTCATTCACACAAGGATACACACTCACATGTTTTTCATTATTTTTTATTTTTCATATTTATCTCCACTCTCTACAGTAAAATTCAATCCCAATCTCTTATGAAAAATAATTACTTATTGGTGGTGGTCACGTGCCACCAATCCTTCGCAAATCATGATTATGTTGGGGGATGGTTTAACACAACCTTTTTGAGTGGTATAGGGTTATAAAATGGTATTGGGGTAAAAAGAGGGTATACAATAGGTAAAAGTTAAAAGGGGTTTAAAGGTGCTATGTGGGTCATGCCTGATTATTCAATATATGAAAAATTAATACAAATTTTAACAAAAAATAATATGGTGTTGAAAAATGATGTTGAAAGTGATTTATGGAATTTGAAAATTATAAAAATTTTAAAAACGAATAATAATTATTTGTATGCCCTTTTTTTCATTTGTCATATCTCCTACAAAAAGTTTTTTTCTTAGTGTTTTAAATACCAAATTATGAATGAGGAGTAAGAAATGTATTTACACCACTCAAAGAAAGGATGTTCTTAATTTTAAAAAGAAGAATGTGTTGAGTTTAGAGAATTGGTTTTTTTAGATACATATCACATATAGATAATTAAATTTTAAAATAATATGGATGAAAATTTGGCTCAATGTAACAATATTTAAATCATTCACATCATAGGCTGATTCTAGAGGTTTTCAAAGAAAAATATTTTTTTTGTTTTTTTATTGGTTGTATAAAATGGTTTGATAGGAAGGATAATTGATATATGGAATAGAAAAAGGATGATATATAGAATAGAAAAATGATGATATATTCCTACCATGTCAACTTGATATTTTATACCAACTGATACAAGACGACCAGGGTGGCCTGATCTTCATGTTGTAGTACAAAAGATAAAGGATGTTGTTCAAGGATATGTAGAAGATGATGGGTACAGACAGTGGATGCAGGTATTCAATCCACACTATAAATAGTGAGAGCTGATTCATAGAAAACAAAATCAAGTAATGGATGTGATATACAATCCACACAATAACT
Source organism: Viscum album (assembly GCA_963277665.1). Taxonomy (NCBI): domain Eukaryota; kingdom Viridiplantae; phylum Streptophyta; class Magnoliopsida; order Santalales; family Viscaceae; genus Viscum; species Viscum album. Next base: position 1,803,136,900 of record OY728164.1, read on the forward strand.
CACTTGGTTTGAGTCATAGAATTTGGGACATTGTGATCATTGATCACCAATCTAAAATTTTAAATGATAAGGAAAAAATGCACAATATCAAGGGAGAAAATAGAATAATACCCAAAAAATGGTGAGAAACAAATCATAATATCTTTATTATAATATTGAATCCCATACAAGTTCCATGGGAGGTGGATATTTTTTTCTAAGGGGTGATACAATAGCCAAGGGTCTAATACCCTAACGACATAAATGCTAAACCTACTTTGTTCCCATAAATTCAAAAAGATAATGTATACCAAATAATTTTGGAAAATAAAAACAAAAAATACCATCATTATTACATTGAATTTGAATTTGAGTGAATAACCCACTAGATTTAACATTGGTGTCTGAAGATGCCATTCTAGAATCCTCAATGTGGGAACGTCTTCCAAAATTCATGCGAACTAGTGGGAAATGATTTAAACCTCATGTTTAGGATTTAGTAAGTGATATTATAGGCCCATTTTCTCCTTCAATACGAAGAATGATCCATTGGTTATTTAATGAAACTAGATGGGTGCCAATTTTTGTATTGAACCTCTTTAATCACCCTCGTGTAATCAGACCTTTCAAATGAAACTCACCCTCTCAGGAAATTGAATCAGTTATTTTAACATTATTTTCATCACTAGTATTATATAAAACAAATTTATTAATTTTATAAAATAGAGAATTCATTTGTTTTAGTTTTGATAAATGGATTTATAGAATCCTCCAAGACATCGAGAGCTCCCTCCCCAAATAACTCTCCCATGAATGTAGAGTGATATTCCTCCACCTCCATCTCTCTGATCATGATAAATCCATGAGAACACATTGGAATGGGTTCATGAGGTTGTCATAGGTGGACCACACAAGCACTATGATGTACCATGAAATCTCCATGATATTACTATGGTGAAATTCAGATCCATTTGGAATACATGTGTATCATTACTAGAGGGAATCTAATTTGATTCATATGACACAACAATGGAACATCAATGAACTATTTTCATATCCATCAAGGAATAGATAATTCCATTAAGTTAATTATTTATTTAATTAAATTAATTTTAAATAATATGTGATGCTCCACTCCATTGGTTTTGTTGTCCAATACATTATCTATATTATTTGATTATATTCTGTATATCATGACATTAATCATTGTTTAAATCTTATATTTAACACCTATAATAGAAAAAAGAAATGTTGGGAACGACTCATCGTATGCTTTTGATGTTCCAAAAACCAATAATTAATATTTAAAAATTTATTTTTACCTTAATCATGTATTTTTAATTATGATAAAACTTCCATTATATAAATTTTCTATTCCATCAGAAACATTGAACATATTCTTTAGAATCCTTACAGAATTTCAACAAATGAAAATCCATATATATTTCACAATTCACAATTCTTGGAACTAAATACAAAGATACTTCGATTACTCTACTTATACTTAAGACATTAACAAGACTACCTCATCCTGTTACTCACTAAAAATTTCCATTCAAATTCCATTTATAGTATTATCATTATCATTAATAAAACCATTAATCATGCCACCTTGTTGAATTTATTCATGATATTTAAAAGTTGGAAATTTCTTTAAATAATAACAATTCATTATGCACTTAAATAATTTAACCCTAAATGATTTTGTAGGGAGGCCAATATTCCCATCTATTTTGTTAATTGTATTATTAATTTTTCCTTTATAGCTAAATAATTTTTTCCCTTGTTTTACTCACTCAAAAAATATTTTTATTCCTCTAAGACATTCACTTTGGTGATTCCTTCCATACTCGTGACACAAATGAAACTAAATATTCTTTACTTCACGCTGTTTGTTACCCAAAATATGAGTGAAATCATTCCTTTTCATGGTGATTCAGAGAGTTGGTTCAGGTACACATTATTAATAATGTTTCGTAAAAACTATTTAGTCATGATAAAAAAATCCATCACTCTAGTGATCATCCCATTTGACTTCTCACCAGAAAGGGTAATCCATTTCTTTATGGTTTCCTCCATTGACTAAAACCATAAATCCTAGTGTGAGAAAAACATATCACACTGAATAGCCATATAATCCTGACTAATCACATAGAGGATTTCAAAATTATGACACCTTCTTATGAGATATTATGTGTATCCTTGGTTATTAATATCCAAATTCTATTTAAATCCTTCATGATGGTTTGAGAATATTTTTTGATGTTACAATGAATATCCCCCCATAGTGTCAAACATGGTGTGTAGTAAGGCCCGTTGTCATGTACCAGGTTACACATCAGTCCGACTCGACACACCATATTGAATTTATTTCCCCTAGGTACATATGATCTAGTACCACATCCACATATAGTATCCAAATATGGATTTAATGCTAGGTAACCACTTTCTCTATCCATTACCCAAAATTTTATGAATTTTTCCTATTCTTTTCCTTATATATAAATATTCTTAGATACTTCCCTAGAAATATCTTTAAAAATATCCCTAGGTATCTCATTAACGTTTTCTCATACTAGAATCAAATTTTTGACAAAACGTTTTCCCTGATATCAACTACAGAGCCAATGGATTACAGTATATTCATATTACATCATTTTAGAATAATGTTCAGTATATTACAAATATACCTTCCTTAGGACCATAATACATTAGTGTATTTGGATGCTTGGAACAAAATTTTATAACATTGTAAAAGATATTAAATGTTTCACACAACGATCTTCCCCTTATTACTTCTACGTAAAAAAATTCATCATAACTTAATCAAAAGATACATAAAAGTGGTGAGATTAGATACTCAGTAATGGAAAATAAATAGATACATAAGCATAAAATTAGCATAATTGTTTGAGTATATGATCCTAATAATAGAATATCATACCCTACATATAAACTATCATAAACATGAATCCTTAAATAAATATTGGTAGTTTATATGAAATTAATCATAATAAAATTAATAATATAGGTCATGAAAGCATTTATTTAGAATAATACTTAGAATTTTTAGCAGACACATAAGAATATAATAATGATTTCCATAGTAGTCAAGTAATTGCATCCAAGGAAATATTTGTTTTATGGGATCACACACCAAGTCGTATTGGTAATCATGGTTAAATAAAATGGGAATCATAGTAGTATAAGATCACTCACCATACCATCTTGGTTGTCATGGTTAACTCCCACGACCATCTTATTATTAAATGTTCACTCCCAAAACCAAATTAGTTTAAATCCTCAGATAGAAATTTTTCCCAAATGAATTTGGGGGAGATATATTTCCCAACCATCTCATAATAAAACCATTCATAGTTGTTCCACAATACTATAAAACATTCATCATATCATGTACCATTAATAGATGTTGTTTTTATAAACATCCTATCATAACCCATGAAATGAAATCAACGTCATAAACAAGTAATCATATTTTGAGCTAGGTAAAAATGAGAAGTTTCATAATAATTTAACCAAAGAATCACCCATGTTAATAATTTGGTTTCTTAATAATAACACCCATTTAAGAGGAACATGATTCATACACATATAACATATTTAAGAGAAAGAGGCTTCATAAAAATCAATCCATCAAAAAATAAACCATTCAATGAATAAATATGAATGGTACCTTTAGATCATTTCTAGTAAAGGAATAAGTTAAAAAAATGAATGCCATATTATATGGAAAATAATTTGGAATGATTCATTAAAAAGCTACTCTTTAAGAAAATATATTTTCTCAATATGAAAATTTATTTTAAAATATAATTCCTTTTGAAAACAATATTATTTGAAAATACATTGAAAACACATCATATGAGATTCAAATAATTTTTAAAACATTTTATTTTAAAAAAATATAATATATATATATATATATAATAATTTTTTTTAAACATATAAAAAAATATTCAAAACATTTTAGGAAGCCTTTTCTTTTAAGACACTTTTATAGCATATACCGAAATCATGAAAATGTTTTGGGAACAAATTATTTAAATATAAATTATAATTTATAAATAAACCTTGAAAACAATATAAAACCACTAAATATAATATATTTTGAATTCATAGAATAAATTCATGAAAAACTATTAAAAACCATTTTTATAAAAGTTGGATTTGCAGGAACAGACATTTTTGAATGAAGAGAGGGTTAATGTCCAAATTTCCAAAAAAGACATTATTAATCATATTATGTACCAAAAAGACAAAATATGGTAACAATTAATGAATATACCATAAATAACTAGAGGAGAATAAAATTCTTGATATTTCATAAGAGATTTATCATAGTATTTCATCATTTATGCAGATTCATAAATAATCGTGAAAAGTTATGAGATTGTTCCAATAAACTATTACCACATAGAAAAATGAACTATACAACCGTTGTAATAAAATGAAACTAAATAGAGATTAAATAAAATTTAAATAATTATATTCCTGATATAACATTTAAAATAATTCATATAAATCTCTTATAAACAAATATAGAAGCATAACATGGCATGGGTGTCATATACCTAAAATTGAGACATATAATGTTACCGATTTAGTAACTTTTGAAACATAAATGATTTGAAATAAAGATAATGAAATTGATATGTAAACACAAATAAATTTAATTATAAAAATCATTTAATACCTCAATAGTATTTATATATAAAACATATAGGAAATAGTTGATGATCATGGCTCATGTCTCTGAGGAAATAAATGTGAGATGAGAAAACCCCTTTCCTTGAGTCTGACTGGTCACATGTACCTCTATCATTCTAAATAATAAAAATATGTTAATTAATTACTTATTTAAGTATAATTTCTAGTTATTATTTCTTTTAATGGACCTCTTACAATTTTTTATAAAACTACTTAAATAATTAATTTTAAGAAGGGTGTTTTGAACAAATTTTGTTCATGTGTTAAAAAAGACTTTGGTAGGATGATAATGGTCAAAGGGGCCATTATGTAATCATATCTACAATAATAATCATGAAGAAATTATCATATTTATAAATAAATTAAAATTTTAAAACCATACATGAATAATTTTTAGAAAAATGTACCAATTTTATAAGCGTGGGTGGGTGGGTTTTACGCATGCATGATTAACATTCCAATTTTTCAATGATCATTATGGAAAAATGGTAAAAAACAATGTACGATTAAAAAAAGATATTTATATACGAAATAACATATTATTTAATAATATATATTTTTATATAGAAATATTGTGATGTAAAAGAGATTACATCCTATTGAGGATGTGATAGTCCAAACATCCACGATCGATGTTATTATGTTTTTCCTGTGAAAACGGTAATAAAGAAATTTATATATTATGTATATAGAAATGTAATTAATATATTAATTTATCAAATATTTTAATTATGTCACATAATAATAACTATACTAAACCTTAATACATTCTATGTAGTGTGTGATCATACCATGTCACTTTGATAAGGAGGTAGTCCACATGTCCACAAGTGATGTTATCCTATTTAAACCAATTGGAACATGTAATTGTATGTTTTATACAAAAATTATAGAAGTATGAATAAAAAACAAATATTAATTATATCTCATATAAAAATATAGTGTCTATCATAATTCCCTCACCTGATAGGTGGTAAAGGAAGAACGGACAATATTATTTCATGAGTCGGTAATTTGTTACACACAAGAACGATATGTTCATTACCCATTTGATAGATGTGTGTGTAATTTTAATGATAACCCTTAATAAATCAATGTAATTGTATTTTTAGGATACAAAGGTTATTCTATATGCGTGGAAGTAGAATATTTTAGGTGATGGTGAATGAAATTAAACGAAAGGTGCTTGAGGGAGGATGTTACCTTTTCCATAGGCCACTCCTTTTTTTCACCGAAAGGATTCCTTGTGTGGTTTTCATATCAAATGGATGATTATAGGTATAGTTTATTGATGTTTATAATTTATTTTGGATGAATTTAGATGATCCAATTCAGCTTGAGATGTGTGAGGAAGGGTAGGAGTGAATGACTTTTTTAGCGTAAGAGTAGTTGAACTCTTGTATAATAAAAAATTTATAAATTAATGGGAGGTATACCTTATCCAATGTACCTAAAAATGGATAAATAATCTAGTAAAGTTGAATCATGGTTAGAAAAATCTACACCACCCATAAATAGGTGCATTTTTAAAATTTTGTTCATTAACCATTATTTTTCCATAATTTTATCATTCTAGATTGTTTTAAAGTATCTAGTGTTATAACATATATTGTATAGCCATAAAAAAGTAATTAAATTGAGATATAAAAAATTACCAAATTAATTATAATTATGATATCTAATTTACAGGAAAAATTCCAGGAATGTTGGAAATTGATGTTAAAACCAATGCATGTGACATGCAACAACACTTATTTAACTATGAATGTGCTAATAATGTTTTTACTAGGTTTGGGTCAATATATTAGGTATAAAAGATAAAATAGTCCATTAATGGACCATGCTTGATATTTATTCAGACTTAAAATAACTTATATAATTGTATAATTTTTAATAATTTTAAATAAATTTATAAAATATAATTTATTGTAAAATAACCTTAATATAAATATTGACATTATTTTTAAAATTATTAATTTAATAAAAACATACAATATAGTGGAATAAAAATAAATTATGATCACTGATTTATAACATTAAATATTCATATATAAAAATTAATGACACTAATTCAACAAATTTACTTAACTTTTCTTATTTATTGTATCATTTATTATAGTTATTTTGTAAATATACATTCACTATGTTGGCGCATCTGACGAATTTTAACTAAGTAAATTGTTTCTAAAAATTATTGATATGTCTTTCATATAAAAATAACCCAGTTAATTTTCAAAAGGATGTTTATAACCTAAAATATGTTGTTTTTTATATATCTCTGTTTTGATAAAATGTTAGTAGTGAGGAATTATCCCTTTTTATCTTTTTTCTTACTAAACATACGAAATAAGAATATTTTATTAAATTGTATCCCACAAACTCATAGAATTATAAATATTATGGGATATAGTCTAAATATGAGTAGATAATTGATTTTATAAAATTTTATTGGTCATTTCATTCCTTATGTTTAAGGTTTACTACCTAGTTAAGATTAATATTACATTAACCACTTTGATTAATTTAAAAAAATATACCTAGTATTTTTTTTTGTAATAAAAATTCATTGATATTTTTAAAATAAAAATATAATACTGATTACAACCTTGTATGACCATTTTTGAAAATTCAAATCACATAAGTGACTGCATTATGTTTTACGCTAATACCGAAAACACGAAAAGAAAGTGGTTTTTTATGTAAAAATGTTCAAAATTTCAGTATGTTTTTACGACCAGTTTCAATAAAAAAATTATTCATATGAATTTCATTGGATTAATATATGTATAAATGATCTATTTGGACATTAAAATCAAAATAAAAATGTAATTTAATATTTATAATTTTTTAAATGAAAATTTAGTTTTTAATTTAATACATTATTTTTCACATTTCATCAAAAAATAAATTCTATTAAAAATCACCAAAAAGTCACCCTAAGAAAATTTCAATATGATGAATTAAAAAATTTGGATTATTTTGAAAAATAAAATTTATAAAGGTGTCAAAATTAAAATTTCACATATGTGTTCCATTAATAGTTGATATAATAGTGTCTTGCGTATAACACATGTTAGCTCAGTGTTGCGTGTACAACATGGTAATCATAGTGTTGTGTGTAGTGACAGATCAACTTCGTCTTTTAAATAACATAATAAAAACATTATTGTTTTATATGTTTATAGAAAAAGGATATATATTGTGTTGTGCAAAATGAATAAGATTAAATTATTTCTGATAAAAATTCAAAAAAAATCAGGGTATAATATAGGGTGGGGAACATAGCATGGATAAAATCAGATACTTCCAATGTAGTGACTTCATATATTCAATCCTTTTTGAAAATTAAGAACCACAAGGTGAAATTATATGTTTTGGATTCCATGATAGAGGTTGGTGCGACATCCAGATGCATGTAATAATATGATTAAATTTTCACCTCCCTATGCTACCTAACCATTACCATTAATTGATATATATGAAATACTAGATGGAATTTACTATTTAATGATTGATTAATCTTCTATAAAATTGTCGAATAAATATCCTTAATGGGAAAAGGATTAAAATACTGAACATTTAACATTAGACTAATTTATTCTCCCCTAGTTTGTTAAGACAAAATTGAAGCAAATACAAACAACCAATATCGTAGGTCACTTAAAAAATATATGTTTCCCATCATCTCCATCAGTTTTCACACTCATTGAAGCATTTCCCTAAGATATTGCAAGGCATAATCCTATTCAATGAATTTATTCTCAAAATATTCAATAATAGCCTATCTATGTACATATTCATTGAGATGTAAGAGATATCATGCATAGTTAATCTAAAACTGATTCTTTCTAGTGCAAGTATGGAAAGCTGTATTTTAGCTACTCTACCCATGGTTATTACATCGACCACTATTTTTGGGTGATTAATAAAAAAAGAGAAAACCAATTTCAAGGTTGTTTTTGACAAACTTGGTTTTCCAATAAATTTGAGGATTATAGGATGAACTCTAATCTATTTTATTATGATATAATTTTAATAATTCCTTCTAAAAAACTAGTGTATATGGGATCTTGTTCACTCATAATAGCCCATAGAGCATTTTGAAACAGTAAAATAATGTTTATAAAATACATGGAACTTTTATTATTCATATAAGGTTGTCTCAAAAGAATAAAAACTGCATAATTTTCTATGTTATTGAATATGAAATACACAACATCAAATACCTATATATTTTTATATCTAGAGAAAAAACTCATATACATACTCCCAAAAAAAATTCAATAAAAGAAGATGTTTTAGAAATACCATAGGGATGAAAGCCACAATTGTTCAAACTTGATATATATAACATTTCCACACATAATGAAAACAAAAAATATATAAATATATCAAAAAATTTACCTTCCCCAAGTGGTGAATAAAATTAATGATTCTGAAAATTTTGAATTATTTACTAGAATTTTGGAAAAGCCAGTATGTTCTTAAAGAACTACAATCCATAAAAAAAACATACCCTAGTAATGATTGTTTATTATAAGGCCCCAGCATTAAACCTTACCTAATCTTTAGTTATTACAATATTACACATTGAAGATATTTTCAGGTTTAGAGTTTTAGAGAATTAGATCATAAAACATGCATTTCATTCCACATTTAAACAAAGTGGTTACATAAAAGATAGTATTCATTTTCCCATCAATGGAAACATATTCAAAATAAAACATGGATTTTTTTGACACTTCCTTGACATTATCATCATATCATGTACCATTCGCTTGACCTGTGAAAAAAATTTCAAAAACATGGGTTGAGCATAAAAAGCTCAGTAAGGGATATAAAAATATGGAAAGGAAACATGATTACATATATACATAAGAATGAAATCATAATTTACCCATAAAACATAAGCACTTTATCATACCACATCAAATCATGAATAAATCATAGAAATCATAAGACATAATGGTAACTTGAGGCATTCATAACATTCTAACTTAGGGAGTAACCCTCTTGGTTATGTTTGGAATACCCATAACAGTATATTCCCTAAATATCTTAGGAGAAACCATAATGTTTAACCCCTTCACATTACCCAATGCATTGGAGAGCTATATCGGGCTCACACGCCCTTAGTTTGTCACGATACCACTCGTCTTCATAACAACGCCCAAGAACCATAACATAATCGTATCACATAAAACATGCGTAAAGGAAACATAACATTTCCACATTTCAATTACAAGATATCAATACCACACATTTATATAATAGAAACATTGTGAAAACCATTTTCAATACCAAAATAAATGAAAACTAAAACATGGTATTTATTTTTCATTTAAAATAATGTTATGGCTTGTAGAGGAAGTTGAAGCTCAAATAATGGTCACAGCGGCGGAGAAGTCGGTGTCGCCGCATACGTACGACAAAAACATTCCCTTTTGTCGTTTAGTAAAATTCTTCGTATAAAAAATATTCATTTTGGATAAACGTAAAAGACAAATGGGTTTATACACCGTATAAAAGATAGTTGTGTATAAAACAAAATCTGCCTCAATGAAAGGAGATTGAGACGAAGTCCCTTACCTTGGGTCTGACTTGACTCGATCGTTCTTTAACCTCCTGAATAATAAACTTGAGTTAATTTCTACTTTCTTAATAACCTTTTTCAAGTTCATTATTCCTTTTATATCACTTATTATCATGTCATGAACACTATGTTATTATTTAAGTTAATAACAGTCATTTTAACGATCATTGGTACTTGAGTCAAAAATAAACTCTTTATATTTACAAGTTCTTCATGTATCCATTATATCCAAAATTATATTCATGATTTAGATATCATATATATCATATATATCCATTATATACATGCATTTATAATATTACATAACATTTAGAGGTATGAAATGAAATGCACCATTCATGGAGACGGTAAGCCGTACGTACGCATGAACGCTACTTCCATTTCTATTTCATATTTAATGGAATTAAAACATAATGACACATAATAGTATTATTATTACAATATGGTATCATATATAATTACATTAATTATATCCTTTATACATACCACATATGGTATTAACGAATCAAATCACTTTGAGGGGGCGGTAGTCCGCACTTCCTAAAATGAAGATATCACGTTTACCCATAATGGAAACCATAAAGGTATGCCGTAAATGAAAAATAAAGAAGCATAAGTAAAACATAAACATATTATATATCATATATAAATATATTTACATCTTAATGTCTACCATTGAAGGTGTTAAACGAATATTGAACAATCATCGTTTCGTGAGGCAGAAATTCACCATCCACAGAAACAGTATGTTCTTTAACCATTAGATGTAGGTGTGTGTAATTTTAGCTCGAATCCTTCTTATAAAAACATCTTAATATATTGAAGATACTGTAGATGTAACAAAATAAATGAATAAAAATATTATAGGGGGTTGGAGAAGCAAAATAAAACAAAATAACACAAGTGAAGACATTACCTTAAAATCAGGAAAATCCCTTTTGTTTGAACCAAAATGGTTTCTTGAAGAGCTTCCTGCCTAAGGTAAGGCTTCTAGGATTAGGAGAGGGATGTGGAGAGACAAAAGGATTGGAGATTTTCCAATCCAAATGCTTGATAGGTGTGGGTAAGGAGGTAGAGGTGGGGGCCTTTTATAAGAGGAGAGGAGGGGCACTCTTGGAAAGGTATAAAATGTTACTTTATTTTCAAATGAGTTTCGGATTTTAAATGTCCCACATTGATTTATTTTGAGGATAAGGTTATTAGGGTTCGAAATATACTCATCTAATAGGTTTTTAACAAGTTCAGGTTATAGATTTTACATTATCTTTTCATTTTTTAAATCCTTTATTAATGAGTTAATCGTTGCATCATCATGATGTCATAATTAATTTAATTTATCTAATGTCTAAAAATTTAAAAAAATACTGTGATGTATGAAATATTTTTATCTTTACAATTACTATTTATAATAAAAAATATGACTTGTATAACCACATGTAAAAATTGTTTTAGTAAAACAATACATGTTTGTGTCATTTTTACTTTTACTTTAAATAAAAGGCATTAATGTCCCTATCTTACCCAAGTGGCTCCATGGGGTCCCAAAAATCGACCCATGGGTTGTCCTGGTCGGAAATGACTCATCCAATAGGGTTAGAAAAAGTGTCAAGGTCATTTCGTATTATTAAAACATTATTTTTACCTTAAATTACACAAATTACCTCTAATCGCGATTAAAAACATAAAAGTTACTATTCAACAAAAAATTATTTTAATCCCATTGAACCACATTTTACTTCATAATGAAAACCATGTATGTCGGAATTTTGAAATTCAAAACACAGAGGCGGTAAAATTTCATTTAAATGAAAAATCAGTTTTTTAAGTACCACTTAGTGGTTTCACTATTCATCAAAAATTGAAGTTTTTCAGAAAAATACCAAAAATTAACCCTAAGCTATATTTTATATTATGAATTCCAAAATGATGTCTATTTTACAAAATAAAAAACATATAAGTTACAATAATTAATTTAATAATTAATTTCCGCTGTAAGAACAAATAGGGTGTTAATTTGAAACAATATATACCAAAAGATTGACACTAGTTTAAGTCCAATTTTAAAGTGAAATTAATTCCAACGACCACTATTGGATTAAATGGTAAAAATATATTCTAATTTAACTTTAAAACCAATTCAAAAGATAATATAATCATATTAATAAATTATATTTAAAAGTGGTTTTGAATTAAAATACAACATTTTTCACTATTCATTAAAAAAATGAACTTTACCGGAAAAATACAAATAATTTACACAAAGTAAATTTTGATGTCCCGATTCTAAAGAAGAATTTTATTTGGAAAAATATAATGTAGAAGAGTGACCAAAGCTATATTTAATGACGGTTCTCTAGCAAAAGGCGATAAGTGGACCTTTAGTGAAAATTAGAGTATATATGCCTAAAAATGAATTCTTTTCGTATTTTAAGCCTTTATCATTTATTGGATAAATGTAAAAACATTTAACAAACATATATAATAATATTTTAGTTATTTCTATTCATTCCCGCCAATACAACAGCTACGTGTTAACTACCATTTAAAATAATATTATTTTATTATTAGTGTGCAACGTAAGATTTCAAAGAAACACTTTTTTGTGTATCAGGTACGCTATCGAACATAGAAACCCCTTTAAAGTAAAATTAATATTTAATTCATAAATATGAAAATGTATGAAAATGTATTATTCTTTATTTACCTGGGATGTTACATCCTTCCCCCCTTTTGGGAATTGCGTCCTCGCAATTTTATTCACTTATCAAAATAAGTGGGGGTATTTATCCATAATAGAATTTTTAGATTCCCACGTTGCCTCTTCAACCATTTAGTTTTTCCACAAAACCTTTACCTAATGAATTACCTTATTCCGCAACACTTTCTCTCTATGGTCATGAATCTGGACTGGTTGTTCTTCATAAGAGAGATTATCTTCCAACTGAACTACCTCTGGGCTCTAAACATGAGATTGATCTGGAATATACATTCTCGACATAGAAACATGAAAACTATTGTGTACCTGAGATAAACTCGGAGGTAAAGCCACTCGGTATGAAACTAATCCATCTTTCTCCAAAATTTCATATGGTCCAATGAACCTTGGACTCATCTTTCCTTTCTTACCAAATCGCATCACACTTTTCCATGGTGAGACTTTGAGGAAGACAAGATCACCTACCTCAAAAGAGAGATCCTTCCTCCTATTGTCTGCATAAATCTTATGCCTGCTCTGAGCTGTTCTCATGTGTCTCTGTATCAGCTGAACTTTTTCTGCCAACTCTTCTACCAATTCTAATCCCATCAACTTCTTTTCACCCACTTCATCCCAAAAAACTAGAGTTCGACACCGCTTCCCATATAATTCCTCAAATGGTGCCATATGAATAATGGAATGAAAACTGTTATTATATGAAAATTCAACCAAAGAATGATGTTGGTCTCAAATTCCCTGATAATCCATCGAAAAAGCACGTAGCATATCCTCCAATGTCTGAATTGTTCATTTTGACTGCCCATCTGATTGTGGAAGAAATGTTGTACTAAAATTTAATTCAGTACCCAACGACTTTTGAGGGCCTTTCCAAAAGTTAGAAGTAATCCTGGGATCATGGTAAGATACAATAGATAGGGGAAATCTATGAAACCTGAATATCTCTTTAATATACAATCGAGAAAGTTGATCTAGATAGAAAGTTTCTCAAATAGGAAGGAAATGAGCAGATTTATTCAAGCGATCAACAATAACCCAGATTTCATTATTACCTCGAGATGTCTTCGGTAATCCCACAAGGAAGTCCATGGATATATTCTCTCATTTCCACTCTAGTACTGGTACTGGATGAAGCATCCCTTTCGGTAACTGCCGCTCTACTTTTACCTGTTGAAAAGTCAAACACTTCACAGTAAAATCAGCAATAACCCTTTTCATTCAGTCCCACCAGTAATACTCCCGAAGATCTTTATACATCTTAGTATTGCCTGGATGAACTGAAAACGGAGAACTATGAGCCTCACATAACAACTCATTCTTCAAATTTGAATCACAAGGCACACACAATCTCTTCCCAAATCTCAAAACAAAATCATTACCAATGTTGAATTCAGGCAACTTACCCTTCTGAACCAGATCTACCTTTTTTTGCAACTCACTGTCTTGCTTCTGTGCTTGCTTGATTCTGTCTGATAGAGAATATTTCACTGATACCTGAAACAAAACAGAAGTACATTCTACACCAACAATTTTTATGCCAATGTTCATCAAATCCTTAACTAAAGGATCACGTTCCAAACACAACATTGTTAATGAAGCATTACTTTTTCGACTCAAGGCATCCGTCACTTTATTTTCTTTTCCCAGAAGATAATGAATTGTACAATCATAATTCTTGATTAATTATAGCCATCTTCTATGTCTCATGTTCAATTATTTCTGAGTGAATATATACTTTAAAATTTTTTGATCAGTATATATTTCACACATTCCTCCATACAAATGATGCCACCAAATTTTTAGAGAAAAAACAACAGCAGCTAATTCCAAGTCATGTGTAGGTTAAATTACCTCATGAGTTTTCAACAGACGTGAAGCATATGCAGTTACCTGATCATTCTTCATAAGAACACAACCATGTCCCTTCGATGAAGCATCACTGTATATAACAAACTCACCCTTACTGGAAGGAAGTGCCAAAACTGGAGCATTCACTAATTTTCTTTTCAACTCCTAAAAACAATCATCACATTCTTTTTTCTAGATAAACATAACACCCTTCCGAGTTAGCTTAGTCATTTTACTAGATAACCGTGAAAATTTTCAACAAACCTTCAGTAGTAACCTGAGTCAATTGATCCATCACTGCAACAAGCTGTTTAGTTCTGATTCTGACCATCTCAGGATACTGATTTGAAAGGCCATTTCCCTCTGTATGCCTTCCCAGAAAATTTGTTCTGTTTCCTCTATGAAAAACCATTCTTAACACATATGTATCTTAAGAGAAGCAACATGGTAATCTTCAAATTCTATATCATTTGAATCATACCATAAATTAATTTATAATTTAAAAATTTTCTAACTCATAAAGTTGTCTAAACCGACCTCTGATACCAACTATAAAGCCCCAGCCTTAAACCTTACGTAATCTTGAGTTATTACAAGATTAAACATTGAGGATCTTTTCAGGTTTATAGTTTTAGATAATTAGATCATAAAACATGCATTTCATTCCACATTTAAACAAAGTGGTTACATAAAATATAGTATTCATTTTTCCCATCAACGGAAACATATTCAAAATAAAACATGGATTCTTTCATGACACTTCCTTGACATTATCATCATATAATGTACCATTCCCTTGACCTGTGAAAAACATTTCAAAAACTTGGGATGAGCATAAAAAGCTCAGTATGGGATATAAAATTATGGAAAGGAAACATGAGTGCATATATACATAAGAATGAAATCATACTTTACCCATAAAACATAAGCAGTTTAACATACCTCATCAAATCATGAATAAATCATAGAAATCATAAGACATAAAGGTAACATGAGATATTTATAACATTCTTACGTAGGTAGTAACCCTCTTGGTTACATTTAGAATACCCATCATAGTATATTCCCTAAATATCTTTTGAGAAACCTTAACGTTTAACCCCTTCGCGTAACCCAATGCATTGGAGAGACATATCGGTCTCAATCGCCCTTAGTTTATCACGGAACCACCCATCTTCATAACAATGCCAAAGAACCATAACATAATCGTATCACATAAAACATGCATAAAGGAAACATAACATTTCCACATTTAAATCACAAGATATCAATACCACACTTTGATATAATAGAAACATTGTGAAAACCATTTTCAATTCCAAAATAATAGAAAAGTAAAACATGATATTTATTTTTCATTTAAAAAAAAGTTATGGCTTGTAGAGGAAGCTAAAGCTCAAATAATGGTCATGACGGCGGATAAGTCATTGTCCCCGCATACGTACGACAAAAACATTACCTTTTTTCATTTAGTAAAATGCTTCATATAAATTTGATTCCATTTGGAGAAGCGTAAAATTCAAAGGGGTTTATACACCGTATAAAAGAAAGTTGTGTATAAAACAAAATCTACCTCAATGAAAGGATATTGAGATGAAGTCCCTTACCTCGGGTCCGACATGACTCGATCATTATTTAACCTCCTAAATAATAAACATGAGTTAATTTATAATTTCTTAAGAACCTTTTTCAAGTTCATTATTCCTTTTATATCACTTTTTACCATGTCAATAACACTATATAAATATTTAAGTTAATAACGGTCGTTTTAACGATCATTGGTACTTGAGTAAAAAATAAACTCTTTATAATTAAAATTTGTTCATGTATCCATTATATCAAAAGTTATATTCAATATGTAGATATCATATATATCATATATATCCAGTATATACATGAATTTATAATATTACATAACATTTAGAGATAATAAATGAAATGCACCGTTCATAGAGACGGTAAGCCGTACGTACGCATGAACGCTACTTCCATTTCTATTTAATATTTAATGGAATTAAAACATAATGATACATAATAGTATTATAATTCCAGTATGGTATCACATATAATAACATTAAATCTATCCATTATACATACCACATATGGTATTAACGAATCAAATCACATTGAGGGGGGTGGTACTCCGCACTTCTTACAATAAAGATATCGCCTTTACCCACAATGGAAACAATAAAGGTATGCCATAAATAAAAAATACAGAAGCTTAAGGAAAACAAAAACATATTATATATCATATATAAATATATTTAAATCTTAATGGACAACTTTGAAGGTGTTAAAAAAATATTGAACAATCATCGTTTCATGAGTTAGAAATTCACCATCCACACAAACAGTATGTTCATTAACCATTATATGTAGGTGTGTGTAAGTGTAGCTAGAATCCTTCTTATAAAAACATACTAGTATATTTAAGATACTGGATTTGTTACAAAAGAAATGATTAAAAATATTTTAGGGGGTTAGAGAAGCAAAATAAAACAAAATAACACAAGTGAAGACATTGCCTAAAAAACCGGGTAACTCCCTTTGGTTTGAACCAAAAAAGTTTATTGAAGAGATTAATGCCTAAGGTAAGGCTTCTAAGATGAGGAGAGATATGTAGAGAGACAAAATGATCAGAGAATGGCCGAGCCAAAGGCTTGAGAGTTGTGGGTAAAGAGGTAGAGGTGGGGGCCTTTTATTAGAGGAGAGGAGGGGCACTCTTGGAAAGGTATAAAATGTTACTTTATTTTCAAATGAGTTTCGGATTTTAAAGGTCCCAAATTGATTTATTTAGAGTATAAGGTGATAAGGGTTCGAAATATACTCATACAATAGGTTTCTTACATGTGTAGGTCTTAGATTTTACATTATCTTTTCATTTTATTTAAATCCTTTATTAATGAGGTAATCGCTACATCATAATGATGTCATTAATAATTTAATTTATTTAATTTTCAAAAATTAAAAAACAAATAATATGATGTAGGAAATATTTTTATCTTTAAAATGACTATTTATAGTCAAAAAATTTACTTTAATAACCCCATGTAAAGTGTTTTAGTAAAACAAAACATGTTTCTGTCATTTTTACTTTTACTTTAAATAAAAGGCATTAATGTCCCTATCTTACCCAAGTGGCTCCATGGGGTCCCAAAAATCGACCCATGGGTTGTATTGGTCGTCCATTACTCATCCAATAGGGTTAGGATAAGTGTAAAAGTCATTTCATACTATTATAACATTATTTTTACCTTAAATTACACTAATTACCTCTAATCATGATTAAAAACATAAAAGTTACTATTCACCAAAAAATTATTTTAATCCCATTGAATCACATTTTACTTCCTAATGACAACCATGGATTTTGGATTTTTGAAATTCAAAACACAGAGGTGGTAATATTTCATTTAAACGAAAAATCGGGTTTTTAAGTACCACTTAGTGGTTTCACTATTCATCAAAAATTGATGTTTTTTAGAAAAATACCAAAACTTCACCCTAAGCTATATTTGATATTCTGAATTCAAAAATGATGTCTATTTTAAAAAATTCAAAACATATAAGTTAAAATAATTAATTTAATAACTAATTCCCGCTGTCAGAATAAATAGCGTGTTTTTATGAAACAGTATATATCAAAAGATTGACACTTGGTTAAGTCCAATTTCAAAGTGAAATTAATTACAACAACAACTATTGGACTATATGGTAAAAATATATTCTAATTTAACTATAAAACAAATTCAAAATATAATATGTTCATATAAATAAATTATATCAAAAAGGGGTTTTGAATTAAAACACAACATTTTTCACTATTCATTAAAAAAATGAACATTACCGGAAAAATACAAAAAATTTACACAAAGTTAATTTTGATGTCCCGATTCTAAATAATAATTTTATTTGGTCCAATAGAATGTATATGAGTGACCAAAACTATATTTAATGAAGGTTTTCCATCAAAAGGCCATAAGTGGACCTTTAGTGAAAATTAGAGTATATATCCCTAAAATTGAATTCTTTTCATATTTTAAGCCTTTATCCTTTATTGGATAAATTTAAAAACATTTAACAAACATATATAATCATATTTTAGTTATTTCTATTCATTCCCGCCAATACAACGACTACGTGTTAACTACCATTTAAAATACTATTATTTTACTACTAGTGTGCAACGTAAGATTTCAAAGAAACTATTTGTTGCGTATCGGGTACGCTATCGAACATAGCAACCCATTTAAATTAAAATTAATATTTAATTCATAAATATTAATAAGTATGAAGATGTATTATTCTTTATTTACCTGGGATGTTACATGTATAGTGGTGAAAACATTGAA
The DNA here is from genome assembly GCA_963277665.1 of Viscum album. Taxonomy (NCBI): domain Eukaryota; kingdom Viridiplantae; phylum Streptophyta; class Magnoliopsida; order Santalales; family Viscaceae; genus Viscum; species Viscum album. The sequence continues at coordinate 1,803,156,116 of OY728164.1, forward strand.
TGAGTTATTTTAAATAGTTAATTTATGATAAATAGCCAATAATTTCCTAGATATCCACTCAATTAGGTAATAAAATAGATAAATAGTTATAGTAACCCCTTGCGAACACTCGTAGTTGAGTAATTTTTGAACTATTAGCCCTTACTAGTTTTTAATCAATTTGAAATTCATATCCCAATTGGTTATCCTAATAAAAATATTTATCCACTATCATAATATATTGAATATATTGGGTTTTTAAAACATTTATTATCAGTATACATAAGAATTCATTTTCTCATTATGAACTAACCCTATTAATGGATTGATATTATCAAGGACATGAAATATCTTAAAAAAGACTAGCATTATAAGAATTAGTTTTATTTTCATCCAACACTTGTCTATTGTAAAATAATTATATTCCTTTGGAATATAAAAACCTAATATTTTATTTTTTTAACATTGGAATGTGTCTGGATATATTCACATAGTCTTGGAAAATTTTATTTTAATAAATTGTTAAATAAATAAATCCCCCAAAATTATTTCAAACCAATATCTCTTAACTATCATACTACAATCAAATTTGTTTGGAAAATATAAAATCACCTAGAAGTTATAATATTTTACAAATAACTCATATCATTTAAAATGAATTAAAATTTATTCGTAGTCTCATGGAGTACATTTATGCAAATCAATTTAGAAGATCATGAACTATATAATGAAAGAATTTTTTGATGATCAAATTCGTTATATCAAAAAAAAAACTTATTGGAATTAAATAAACCCAATACAAAAAAATATTAATAAAACAATTATTCTGAATTTATTGTAATTTTCCAATATATATTGTTTTAATTTGATCCTTGTTAAATTCTTACTTTATGTCCAACCTTTGAATAAATTGTAGCTTTATTTAGCGCTTCAAGAATCTCCTCAATAAATTCTATTGGGTATCAATTCATTATTGTGATCTTGTTATTGAATTTGTAATCAACACACATATTTCAACCCTCATTTTTTACAATAACCATTATTATCATACTAGAATATATGTTTTTGTTTCTCCTAATAATCATCTATCATAAAATCTCATGATTATGCTTATCAATCTATTTTTTTAATGGAAAATTTTTTTTATGGTTATATATTGTCTAGTTCCATCACCTAATTAGATATGAGATGGTTTGATCCAAACAACAAGAAAGAAAATTAACCACATTAATTGATTACAAACAAAATTATGAATTGCACCTCTATCAGTGAGTATAAAAAATTATAAGCCTTCGATGATATCTTTCATTTACATAGTCCATTAATTATTTTTTGTGGGAATTTCCATAACCCCAACATTCATTCATAATAAATGAATCTCTTATTATTCATAAGAAGCTACTGAACTGTAGTACCCTTTATTAACCTCCATAATATCCATCTCATGATCCTTCAATCACAAGATTCCATATATTCCCAATCCTTAATATTTATCTCCTTTCTATGGAATCTATTACCACTGATTAATTTATGACCACATGTATAATAGGGTCCTCAGGATTGAAATTTCTCAAACTCCATATTCTCTAAATTCCTCACTCCATTCTAATAAGTTGTAGCAACTCCATTTTTTCGTTCACCCAGTTATCAAACAACATAAAACATCACTATACTAGAAATAAAATTTATACCCATCCTTTAAACACATGAAATTTTTCAAAGAAACATAGGATACCATATCATTACCTTAGCCAAGAATTCCCACTCCACTATGATTTTTAGTGTAAGAAATTATCATTTATTTTGTGTTTTCTATGTCTAAAATGTTCTCCAAATATTTGGTCCCAAAATTCCTAAAAATAATCCCCTATACCACTAATAGGAATATCACTAATGAGAATGTGTACAAGGTTTAATTCATCAAATTAAATATATAAATTATTGGGTTTCAATAAATCCTTCCAACAAATCATTAAATAAATAATTAAGTCATTTACATAACATGATAGATCTTATTCCTTGTTCTACATTCAACTGATAACTCTCTTGATAGTCTTAAGAAAGATAAATAAGTATTGTAAAAGTATTTCCTTGGACAAATTATCCATTGGAACCATATTATAAATCTATGTTTTATATATCATAAAATATGTCTCTATCTGTGATATTTTATTTACTATATATCTTTTGTAAAAAAATCAAATCAATCAGTTTTGTGTGCATGTTCCAAATGTCATATTCAAATACATTATCTCTCTTACTGCTCCCATATATTATGGATCTATGATGACAAGGTGCCATATTGGTTCCCGAACAATTGATCCCTTCATTAGTGATGACAATATTCTATTTTCCTTCAAGTAACCTAGTTAGTATTGACTATATCAATGGTGAAATTCCAAAGTCCAACCAATGATTCATTATTCCTTGTTTCATGAAAATAGATATGGGTTGAAATGATTTTACTCCCAACTTAAACATAATTAATCATGTCTCCATATGTTTAATCGTAGGATTAGATGTATTTACCATCTAATTAGCAAGCCTTCCCATTTAGACACAACTCATTTATCTTCACTACCTATAGGTAAAAAAACTCAATGAAATCAATAAATGGTAGAGAAAATATTCAGAATAAAATATTCTTAGTTGAAGAGTTTAAATTTTTTATTACTTCCACTATACAAGAGTACCATATTACAACCACGTCCAAATTTGGTACTAACTATAGTAGGATTTTTACTCCTCTATTGATCATGGATGACACCCTATAGACTAATGTATCATCATACATTGTCTCTTATATCACTATTTAATTATTTTTATTCCCATCATAACATACACAAGTAGTCTAATTACATCAATAACCATTATCAAACAACCGATTAGACTACCTCCCCATGTACATAACCCACATGATCCCATATTTATCTGTTTCAACTGGATATGAGGGATACTGAAGGTTATCTACTCAACAAATTCCACATTAGAACAAATTTTTTTGTTATCATGAGAAGATCATATATCAGGCATGTATTATATCCCTTTAGCTGGGGCTAGATATCTCTCGAAGTGTCTTTTCTATTCATCATCATCCTCTTATAGCCTATGTTTCTTCTCCTATATTTAAAAATGATATATATATTACCTATATTTAAATAAATAACCGTGAATATAATGTGGGATTTTAGGAGGAATAAAATTTTTAGCAATGACCCTCTCGTGGTGGGGTTACCCAAGTGTGGGCATAAGTACATACTATTTATGAGGTGTATCATTTTTGTTGTAATTTTTATTTGTTTGGTAGGTTGTTATAGGTAGGGGTATTAATAGGCATATTTTGTAATAGATTTTTATTTGAGTATTATTTTTTCATTATTATATTTAATTGCAATGATGGTCCTGGGAGGATTCGGTTAGGTCATAAATGAATGGCCTTGTTCCTTTGAGTTCTACTTCTTCTTCTATCATCTCATTCTTTCTCAAATATATCACATAGTTTTTTATTTATATTAGATCAATATAACAATTTAGTTGTTCTTCAGTCTTATTCCTCTATCTCTATCACACTATGTCGGACCAAAAACCTTTCATTTTTATCAAAAATAAAAAAATAAAAAAACTAGAATAATAAAAATGTCATAACCCACCTTTACCAGAAGGAGGGAAGGGTTAAAAAATTGCCAAGACCTTCCTTATTTAAGTTGAAGGAGAGATAATGACCCATGAAACCCACATCTTATAGGTCCAGGAGTGGCGACTAGCACCAATGGTATGGAAATCACACACAAATGGAAGGCATTGCACTTTTTGTTTTATTGGATCGAGAAATAAGATGATGAAACCCAACAACACCAAAACTAAAAGAAAAAGTAAATCCAAAAGTAAACCTTTCCCACATGCATGTTCAAAAGTAAAATATATATGATACAAGAACTCCAAAGATAAATTACCAAAAGAAAGAAAAACAACAACAACAACAGCCCCAAGGTCCTAGCTATTACGGTCCAGCACGATCCCCGAAGTCCCCCTGGAAACTTGAAAGCAGTTTTATATATGTAGGGTGAGCATACAAGTTTACTAAGTATAGAAAAACCAAAGAATTTTGTGCACAAGTGGGGAGTCATACTAATGACCTATGAGAAAAGAGATAACTAATCACCTAGTAAGTAAACTAACCACCAAAGCCTCACCAAGGAACACTCCCCAAATAACGCAAGAAAAGTAATGTATAGTAATAGCACATCTATGTTTGGGTACCCTGCGCCACTTTCCCACTGGTTATTGAAGACATCCTATGCCTCGACCCAATCCCGCTATTCTCATCATTGACCCACTGCCAAACCCCACCCGCACACACCTGGGCCAAAACCACAAATCCCGCCTGTAAACAACTGGGCCACAACCACTAACTCACCAGCAGACACCTGGGCCACAACTGTCACACGTAATCCACGTCTGCAAACACCTAGGCTAGAACAACCACTGCCACGCCCGAAGACACCTGGGCCTCATCTCGAAGATACATAGGAAACCACCTGCCCGCACATACCTGGGCCAACCACCACACTTTCCTGCCCTAAGACTCTTGGGCTAATAATGGACTTCAGGCCGTCACAGCCTGCCCGAAGATACTAGGGCTATCCAGGAAAGGGTGTAGAAATAAGCTAATAACCTGCCACAAATAGAAGTGTTGGAAAAAACACCATCCGCCATGAAATGAAGGTGTTCGGCATTAAGTTCTCAACTTGGGTGGGGCGCAAATAAGAAACACAAAACTACAAGTATATGTATAGGTAACAAGAACTCACCCAAATCTAGGTTTTTCTTCATCCAGCCTAAAGAACACAATCAACAGCCATGCCCAAGTCACAAATCATACCAAAACAAAACCATTTTCCAATCCTTTTTTTCATGTTCAGTAATAATGTTTAAATAATTTTCTACACTACATGGGAAACTAGAAATCATAAGCACAAGATAAGAAAAGAGTACAGTCAATCATCAACTTAAATGTTCACACCCGGTTCTCTTGTAAAGTCACAACCACAAAATGGTATATGTGATATCCCTCAAATTACTGGAACCAAGTAAAACCCCAAGATACCACCCCATGTTCCCCAAATTCTAGAAGCAAATGGTTTCTCATCAATAGAGGATCCCACCCCAATTCGTGATATAATCAAAGTAACCACCTGACCATAAATTCACAACTGAAACTATAACCACAGGGGATCTCATCCCCACCCACATCACCCAGTAATCGGCCGATGAATGGGAAACAACCAAACCACTACCACCAACACAAAGCAGGCCTCTGACAGTATTTTTAGATTTAAAATATTTAACACACTCCATGATTTCAATTTTGGTGTGCTTTAGCTGGGGTTATCACAGAAAGGGTTGATCCTGGTGCTTTTAATTTATTTAGCCGAATATACGTAATTAACCAAATTCATTTAGACAGTAGAGGTTCACAATCGTAATATAATCCATTTAAACATGACCAGAGGTAAGGGTTCCTTAGTGCACATACAAACACCACCAACAGCCTTGATTTTCAGTAGGCGTAAGCCCACACAATTCAGAAATCATTAATAAGAGAATCATAGATCACAACCCTCCCCTTTATTCTTTAGAATCTGTTTATTATCTTCATTAAAGTTGGGTTCATCCTATTCTACAGAAACAAAGGCATACCCACCCCGTATGATACACATAATGGAGAGACGAATGTGAAACCCTACCCGAGTGATCGATGATAAAAGGTTCTCTTCACGCGCGAATAACAGGGGATGCGTGATTTTCAGGGGTGGGGCCTTGGGAACTCAAGCACGAGAAGATGAAACGATGGGAGTGTGATCGAGAAAAAGAAAAGTAGGGAGAACCCTTTAGTTTATAAGGACCAGGGACGGTTGAGATAAGAACATGAAACCACGAAAGGAGCGGGGTCGTGGGTTGACCACGCGGCCCTAGACGTCATTAAAGGGTCCCTGCTTTAGGGTCGGTTTAAACTGACGCACACATGGTACCTCATCAAACGCTTAATTAAATGACATTTATGGGAATTACTGGGCTTTAAAACAAGCTTAAAGTGTGTCAAAAAAGGGTTTAAAACCCAATTTGGGCAAAAAAAGGAGGCGCTACTGGAAAACATGTGGGGTAGGAAAGAGCCAACAGTACCCGAGGGCTATCGGTGGCTGACAGCGACCGGTAGCCGAGAGCTACCGATGGCTGACATCGATCGGTAGCCGAGCTACTAGTAAGCTACAGCCACAGGTAGCTGAGAGCTACCGGTAGGCCGAGCTACCGGTAGGCCTGCTACCGGTAGGCTAAGGCTACTGGAAGGCCTACCGTTATGGGTCAAAACTTCACTGAGAAGCCTTATAACTTTCCCAGACTACCCAAAACACCCAACATCAGTTTTTTTACAAAGTAATGGACACCCAAAAACCGGGACCATTACAAAAAAACATTCATATCCTTTTGAATCCATGTAATTATGATCCATTGAAACATAAAACAACATTTCATGATAAATAAACAAGAGAAACTGGAAAAATAAAAACATTTAAATGATATGTAATTATACATAAAAAATTCCAAAGGATAATAAAAATGAACATGATTTTGTTTTAAAAGGGAGAAATGGAGAAATCCAAACATGAGAATCCTAATTAATACATGTAATAAGACTAAAAAACTCAAAAAGTGATTGTAAAGAGTCACAATAGGAAAAATTGAATTATTTAAATAATAATATTTTATTAAATTTAGAAATACATAATTCATTTTTCAAAATTTATCTTTAATTTAACTTAAAAATTATATGGATATTTTAAAGAATAAATCAAACCATAGATATTATATATCAAAATATTTTCATTTTATTATGAACATGAAAAATGATTCTTTTTGGATTTACAAAATATATAATTTTCATTTTCTAAAATTATTTATCATTTAAATTATCTATATATTGATATCATATAAAATCATAAAATATTATCCATAACCAAATCAAAAAATCCACACTCACTAACTTATATATATAGATTTTGAATAATGAAAATGCATCTCTTAGTCTATTAGATTAATCTTAAAAACTCTCAATGATGCATCATCATTGAAATTATGGAAAAAAATATTTCATATGTGGATAAGTTATATAAATAACAAAAGTACATGTAATTGAAAAATTCAAATGAGAGATGGAAATTCTAGATAATGTTAAAAACTGTAATTAATATATTGTTAAATGGGGCATAATCATTAAAATGATATCAAGGACTCATTATATTAAATGGGATGAACATTTCAGGATCTTAATTAATAAAACAAAATATCATAGTTCTATCATTAACCTCATGTTTTAAACACACATAAATAGAAATCCAAATGAAATGTGATCAGAAATTTACTTAAACATGAAATTATAATTTTTAACGAATACAAATTTTTTAATCCAGTTACATGAAAAATTGTAACATAAAAAAAATATTGAAATAAATCTAATTAATTAGAATAAAAATATACTAGGGAAATGAATCATGATCTTTCTATGAATCTTGTCTCACACTTCCATTTTGAAAATCATACATTATTAGTAATTTTTTTATAATGGGATAGAAAATTACATAGAAATGTATATTGGGTACCACACATCTCATAATTTTGTAATTCAAAAAAATATAAAGTAAATATATAACATCAGTAAATAGGACATAGAAATTATTAGAATAAATTTAGAATAAATTTTTAACAAACATCAAAGAATGATAAATATATTTAAAATAATGAATCATTAGAATGTAAAAAAGAAATAAAATTACAACAATTTAAGTTCGAATGAAAATATAATATGAAAATTCAATCTAGATAAAATATAATTTAAGTGGAAAATTTTTACATGTTTCAGTAAATTGAAATAATGAAAAGAGATATTGGATAAACATTGATATGAAAAAATAATTAACAATGTAATTGATAATTAAAATCACATTAAAGGTGAAAAAAAATCCCTTTGAGCCACTATTTCATCATTAATAAAAAATATAACTACAGAGAATTTTAGGATAAGCCTATTCTTCTAACAAATCATACATCATATTATGTATATTTCAAATAATAAACATTCATTGATTAATAATAATATAATTTTATAAAAATAATACTAATTAAGAAATTTTGAGAATGCACATTCAAATACCCATTATTGATGAATATATAATCAACAATGGATTGATGACCCATGTTCCATCAAATTCCATAGAAAAATAACTCATTACTAATAGATTGTGATTTTTATAGATCATGTAGGCACCATTAACTAATTAAAATTTTGCTTAGCTTCCTAAATGAAGAATGATGTCAACTAACATTGATCTTTGAATAAAATTTAGACCAAAATAGTCAATAGTGACGTAGATTTTTTTTTGTAGAATTCCCATCAAGAAACATAAATTCAAAGGGAATGAAATTAAAATAAATTTTAGAGAAAATAAAATAATACAGAAATGGACATGTGTAGTTAACATGTAAATTATCATATTATCTCTGGGATTATGTAAAATAATAACACACTAAGGGTGAACTTGTGTAGTTGTGTGGATATGTTGTCATGTACAAGAGGACATCTCCTAAACTCATGAGAAATCACAATGTTATAAAAATAATCATTGATATAAATTTTAATGTGTCATTCATCAGTTGGGTTTTGATATCTCATCTCCATATAAATGGTTTCCAATACTAATACACCCATAAATAAAATAAAATTATATTAAAAGAGTAATATATTTTTAATAGTTTTTAGAATTATCAAATATTAAAAGAAATAAAAAAAATCATTTTAATTTGATAATATTCAAGAAATATCTATAAAAACATGAATTTTTTGAAATATAGTAACTATAAAAAATATATTTCATAATAAATTGAGGAAATCTATATGTTGGTAAAATATGTTTATTCAATTATATCATGCAAGCCACATATTAAAACCCATATTATGGATTATGATGTTCCCAAATTTATTATAGCTCATAAGTGAGAGAGTAACATCAGTTACCAATAGGTATTAATGATTATATATAATTATATCCAATATCTATTATTAACTAAATGATACTATTGTGTTTTTAAATAATTAAAATGCAATAAATATTAAATAAATTTCAATTTTTTTAAAACTCATTATCAAAAGTATTATAACATTTTGGTTATTAATGTATTATATAATCCTATAATGTTAATAGTTAATCAATATTATTTGGAATTAATATTAAAAATATGATTCCATATTTACAAAAAAATTATCCAAGGTATCTATCACAAAAAAATCATGTATTGGATTTTATTATCCTCATATTTTCATAGTTGGTCAAGGAAAATCATATTGAAAATATATTTATTCCATTCTAAAAATTTCATAGCATAATTGATAATAAAAAAATATCAATATTAGATTAAGAAAATATTTTATGTTAATAATATTTTTTTTCTAAATAAATAAAATCATTAATATACATACATGGAAAAACGTTCAAGTCTCACATCACCTTTCCCCTCAAAAATCAATTTTAAAAATTAGATTTCATATTTTCTAGTATAATATTAGTACAATGAATACATGTAGAAAATTTTTCACATTTCACATTATATTTCACAATAATTTCAATAAATATATTTTCCAAATATTATAAGTGGTACTATTTCAATAAAAAAATTCAATGTGGTCCTGATGAATATTTGGATTCCATAACAAAGATAATTGAAAAAATTCTATAGAAATAATTAATAGGTATCAAATTGATTTTACCATCAAATGCATAAATTGATGGATCGAATAAATTATATAAATATTATCTATTTTTTAGAAAATTTTATATATTTATTAGTTGAATTTTAGATATAATTCTTTCTTGATCCCAATTATTATTCGAAACAGATATTATGAAAATTAAAAATATGGTGAAAATACATTATTTATGTAATGAAATAAAAATTTAATTTTTTTTAATGTTCATCAATAATGATTATAGTGAGATATATAATAATTTATATTATAATATAAGTGAATCATAACATAATAACATAGTGTTTAATGATTTTAGATCCACTGAAAATAATAAATATTATTTAATATTCTTTTTGAAACAACATATCGGATTCTCCTCCCATTTCTATGAGTATATATCTATTAGTGGAAAAGCAATGACACATGAATTTCCTAATGTAACCCATATGATAAAATAATACCATAAATATTATCCAATTTCATGTCTAAAGTATAATAATGAATACAAAACATAGTATAAAAATAAGTCCTAGATTAAAACAAATAGGAAACCCCACCATTATATTTCTTACAATTAATAATCTTTCTTTCTTGAAAATAAATAAAAAATCGTTTATTTATTATTCCATGTTATATTGGAATTTTCTATCAGAGATTCCCTAGATTCTGAAGGTTCTTCCAATTTTCATAATATATATAAAAAGAACTTTGTAATCTTAACATTTGTGGAACTAAAATTTTATAGGTGAAAAAACATAGAAGGAAATAAAAAAATATACAATACAAAATGAGTTATGTTTCAACCAAATATATTGAAAAAAATCCAACATAATATTCCATGAATTAAATTCATGGAAAAAAATATCCCAACATTGATAAAAGAACAGAAAAATTGTCTTTTCTCTATATAATGAAACAAAATTTAATGAATTTAATTTATAGATATCAGTGACAGTTTATTTTTCATTACACATTTCATAACTGTATATGTACTTTAATTGATACTTGTCTTTTGAAATCATTATCTATATTTCTTATCAAACTTATGGTCGGTGATGTTTTATATTCCACTTAGTCCCCAATAAAACTTTTTTATATATTATCTATGAATATTTAAGGAGTTCTATTTTAACAAAAATGAAATTACGTTTATCTCTACCACTTCAAAATATAATTCTAATAAAAATACCTTGGGATTAGAGCTAAGGAATAGAAAACCTCTATACCTCTTCCAACTTATGAAATTATAAAAAAAGTTGATCTCTTCACCAAAATCCTTCAAATGATAAGTTAGAATTACTGAACAAGAAACCATAGACCAAATATTTTTTAATAATTCCAACTCAGGCTTCATGAATATGATTTTTTAGTGATAAAAAAAATTCTATTCTGTTTTAAAATCACACTCTGAAACATAAAGTCACCATAACATAAAACATTGTACAAAATCCTATATCATAAATATTGATTTTCATGTTTTACAAGAATAGAAACAGTTGAGATATGATACTTTGACGTTGATTTGATACACGCATATTAGTGTAATGATTGTGGCCTTCATAAATGGTTGTTCATGAAAATATTGGTGAAATGATAAATGATATTTTCATATTATTTTATTATATATTTAATTGGGTTAATGTATATACCATGTAATTTTTTTATTTATTTCAATCAAAATATTAACCAATAATTTATGAAATTCATAAAAAGAATATATATAATGTTATTTTTATGAGAAATATATTTATTCATAGATTAATGTATATATTAAAATGCACATTAATTTTATTTAATATTAAGAAGTCGTAGGATAAATAAAATAGGCGATTTTTTAGTATCTATAAAATATTATTCTAATATTATATTAACTTTCATACCATTAAATTAAAATAATTTTAATGTGTTATTTTTTATTTTCAATTAATTGTATATTAATTTTTCATAATTTTTTTACAATATAAACATAATGATCTGTTTAAAGTATATTAAATAATTATATTATGTTGTTGATTGAAATTTGTTTTAGATTCGATGAAAATTTACACCAAAAAATGAAAAAAAAATTAACAAATTATTAAAATTTGACTTTTTATTTATGTTTTCCCCAAATACTTAGAATGATTGATATAAATTTATATATTAAAAATTTATTGTATTTTATAGTTATATAATATTTTAACTCAAATATTTCATTGATAATAATATAATTTTTTCGTTACATTATTTTTCTATCCCAATTATCATGTTAGAATTTTTTTTATCACACTCGATGATGTACAATATTTTCTTTTGTTATATTAAAGTGATAAAAAAATTTATTAAATGGATATGCATATTAAAATTCGTTTTTTTCAAATATATTTTACTATTCCTTATATGTTATGTTATATTTAATCATTAACATTTTTTGATAAAATCACATGATATTAATTTAATAAAATAGGAAGTTATTTTTTTATTGATATAGTAGATATATATAAACATTACATAGAATAATATTTTCTCTCGTCCTGTATAATCTATGCTATGTAATCATTATATTTCTAATATTTTAAAAACAATATTTTGATAGAAAAAATTAACATTAATTTTCTCTAATAATTAAAATGGTTAATTTATATCTATTATTCTTTATTTTTTCATCGACCTTCTTTGTTTTTATTGTAAAATAAATAGTATCATTGACTCAAACAATACAACTAAAAATTATCAAATCCATAATGAGATAATATATGGTCATATAAAACCCACATATCATTTTTTTAAACACCGTGAATTTACATGAAGAACATGAACTTATATAATAATTTTAAAGTCGATGTTAAAAAAAGGAAACATGACTAATTGTTTATGATTTTAATTCACCATAAAAATATTATAATTAAAAAAAATAAATAGTCAAAATTATAATTATTGACATTCATTCACATATTTTATCTTCTATCTGAAAACCTTTCAATTTATTAGATGAATATATGTTGATGTATAAGTTCTTTTGGACCAAATTTATAAAACAAGAGCCTTTCACATATTGGCCTAATTTGAAAAAATGTTTTATTTCAATAAAATAATTTTCTATATTGTTTTTGAAATCATTTTTTTATGATATCATGATCATAATGCATCAGTTATTTCAATTGGATCAAAGACCAAATTCAACCACAAGAAGCCCAATAGAGGCATATAAAGAAGAGAAATTATTGTCGATAAAACTTTGACCCGCCTACTATAAATGGGTCATGAAATGGAATAATAAAATCTATGTGGGATGATTAAAATTAATTCAAAAAATTAATTGATGAGATACACTCCCAAAAATTCACAATTTGAGTTATGAATAGAATGTAAGTGGTTATTATGTAAAAATATATTAATAATGATTTACTTTTAATTCTCACCTACCCCACATAGTCCTTCAACTCACTTGGAGCCAATGTAAAATATTTATTTTTAAAATTTTTCCTTGTCTCCTTTTCAATGTTGGAGTGTCTAGGGGAAATGTTGAGTTTAATTTGAGATCATCCTCAATTTATTTTCTTCTTCATCCTCTTAATGTACTTTTAATCACCATAGTGATAAATCATAGGTGTATTCTATTATGTAACATGAAACATGGAATTTGTAATCATTATTGGAAAATTGAATTTATACATTTTTGTTTATTTCTCTCAATTTATTATTTTGATTCCATGTTTATAAAATTATTCTCATATATATATGAAATCAATTTGAATCATAATTTTGTTATGTATTGCATAGATTTTGTGATTATTTTGGTGTACTAGCCTCTTCCTTCTCTATTTATCTATCATGAGTTATCATTTTTATTTCATTTGATGAGGAATTGAAGGATCATTGAACCTTGAAGAAGAATATTTTACCTTGAAAAAGTATTTTGATGTAACATTGTTTGTCATATTATGTTTTTGATTTAATACCATGAAAATTACATAACATACATCAAGATTCAACTAATTTTGAGTGGTCAATAGTAATCATTTACATTTGATCGATAAAATTCATGGACATATTCAAGGGACTCTTAACCTATGATGAAAATGCTTTCTCTAACTTCTTATTAAAATGAGTAGGATTTTTATTAAGAATTTCTATATAAAAATCCATATATTCTTCAAAACCACTCTATTCTTTATAAGATTCAAACAACCTAAATTGATTGTATTATTACTACATTGGGAAGGGAATGAGGATTTTATATAATAAAAACATATTAATGTTAAATAAATATTGATGAATTATATAGTGTGATTAAACTTTTATAACTATTTCTATATAGGTTAAGTTTGTTTTTCATGTTGATAACTTCTGGTTTTTTCTTCATCATGACTCTCTATTTTCTTTTTCATTTTTTTCTTTCTCAACTGATTAACAATAAAGGTTTGACTCATATTAGGTATACTAAAATGTTATGACTAGTTTATATTGAGAAAACACTTGGTATCCATGGTTAAAATCCTTCTAACACATGATAACATAGTGTCTCAGAAAGAATTTTTTTTATAATTCTATCATTTTGGTCAACATAATAAGAATTTTTTTTCTATTTTTCAATTTATTCTTTCGATTAAATTCATTAAATATTTTTAATTATTATAATGTTTTATGTTTTTATTATTTTACATTAAATTAATAATTTTATTTTTTAGGTTTCATTAATTCCTTGCATGAAAAAGCCATTTAGAATTTAGATACCTAAAATAGATCCAAAATTGCAAAAAATAATTTAAATGGAAAATAATGAATCAAGAGTAAAACAATAATACTCTATTAATAAATATATATATAAAATTTACATACAAGATGATAAATCAAAATAAGTTTGGTCCTAAAAAATAAATTGAGATAATGTTGTAAAATAATATGACATTAATAGAATTTTCTTCTCAAAATATATAGCTCCATTATGACCTATAATTTTAGAAATTGGGTATAACTCCATTATTTGAATTTTTTTGATTCTCAAGACCTCTATAATTTTGGTGAAATAAATTTAACCTTAATAGAATTACACAAAGAAATATTAATTTGTTTTTATGGGTTCTGAAGCATGTGGTTTTCCCTTGAGTTAATTTAGAATGGAAAAGAGTTTCAAAGAATCAAAATTAATATATTAATTACATTGTATTGTTTATAGTTCGTGTGGAAGTGTTTTTTTGATGAAATTCACATATATAATAAATGGGAAATTAGATTGTTGAACAAATACTATGATTGAATCTTGAATGTGGGGTTTCCCTATGGGAAATATCAGTTTCATTCTCATCAGGTTCATCTATGTATTTTAGTTACAAATTGGTGAATAAATGAATTTAATTATTTGATTGGTTTATTTAATTATATAAAACCACAT
The DNA here is from genome assembly GCA_963277665.1 of Viscum album. Classification (NCBI taxonomy): domain Eukaryota; kingdom Viridiplantae; phylum Streptophyta; class Magnoliopsida; order Santalales; family Viscaceae; genus Viscum; species Viscum album. Next base: position 1,803,171,268 of record OY728164.1, read on the forward strand.
ATCTACACACTATTTATAATTTTGTATTATTCTTATATATGGAAATATTTATTTAAATATCATAGATAATGGGTGGTTGTAGATAGTTTAGACATTGGTGGAAACATCAGATAAAAGGAATAGTATCAAATCTACAATGAAATCGCTATATAAAATAATACAATGAATATTATTGAGTCATGATGTCAAAAATTTATTAGATAATAGATTATTGAAAAATTAATTATGAATCTTTATTTCAAAAAATTTCTTTGTTATATTTTATTGACCAATTCTTCATTATATAATTATTATAGAGTAATCATAATAATTCTTGTAACCCCATTATATTTATCAATACCTTGATTGTGTATTTAAACACCAAAATAAATGTAATTTAATATTTTTAATTACTATAAATATGAATATTTAATGACATATCAGAGGCATATATTATTCATTTTATTATCAACATCTTGAAATCTTTGTTTTATCTCTAGAATTTCTCGCCTTGAAATTATTTTTTCTTCCATTTAATGGTTATTCACAGTAGATAAATTCCCCTCAATTATGATTTTCACTCATATTTCCAAAATCTAATTTCATTAACATGAATATATATATATATATATATATATATATATAGAGTGGTTGGGCATCCACCATTATAACATCCTTCCCACTATTAATTTGATTATCATCCATCTTATTTCTGATGAGACTTCATGATAGAATCCCATATATCATACCAGTTTATCTATGGAAGTTATATTATGGAGGTGGATCTGTATGGGGATACCATGATAATTGGAGTGGTATTCATTGATGATATCTCATGTCTGGTAGTGTGGGATCGAGGAGGTCATCAATGTTAATGGAGTTAGTTGGTGCATCAATATCTTCTATGTGAGACATGTGTTATAGGTTGGCCATTAAATGATGGTAGCCACAAGTCTATGTGGTTTGAATAGTGTCACATGTGGGTATTTAGTGGAAAATAACATTAATTGTTTACTTAAATATGTAATCATGTATGTAAGATAGAGATAGGTGTGGAGGCATGTGATAGGGGATACCTGAAGGGTGTATATAAATTCCCTTGATATTTGGGATAAAGGAGTGGGGGTACCATGAGATCTCCCCATAAGGAAAAAATATATAACATTTATGATTTTATGGTGTCAAGATTTTCCTTTTTTTTGGATGTCCCAATATTAAAATTTAGTGTTATTATTGATTTCTTATGGCCTCATGATTTTTGGAAACCATGAAGCAAAACCGATGTTCCATCTGTAGTTCTTTATAGAGGTGATCATATATTCTTCACATGGATTGTTAATCCATGTGAGACAATAATGAATCCTTGGGAGTTTTTAGGTAGATGAATAAAAAAGATCTATGATGGCTTGAAAAATCTTGGGGGGGGGGGGAAAGAAACATCTTTACTTATTATGGGTAATTCAATAATTGTGTTTTTTTAATTAATAATTTCTCCACATGTTACAACATTAATTACCCTCATATATGGAACAATTCCAATCCCAACCTCACTTCCCACATTCTTCTACAAGTTCATATGGATTGGATTCCTAGTTTTTTTCATTAAAATCAATATATAAGAGCTTCTGATCCATATTTTATTGGTCTCTTATCTTATTCCCCAATTTACTGTTACAGACATTTCAATATTGAAAAATTATTGTTTGTTATGGTTGTCTTAAAATTGGGTTTTATGTTTTAAAAATATGTGATCCAACCCTTGAGGCATTATTCAATGGATTTCATTGATGGGGACATGTTTCAAAAAAATGTTCAGTTTTTCCATTACATTTACATTTATTAAAGAGTTCCTTCGTTAATAGATGTTTTAAATGTGATCATAAACCAATGTTAGAATATATATGTTTCATGGGTTTTTGTTATCAATGGATTTCCGTGTACTTATGTGTTTTCCATTTGAAAAATTTTGTGACATTCTTTATTTAATAGATGTTTTATTTTATATAGTATTTTTTTCAATTCAATATACATGATAAAATACAATTGATTGTTTTAAATAGGAAATGTGACAGGTTCATGATGATTTAAACCAATTTAATTTTATAAAGAGATGTTTGATAAATTTAATAATTTTGTTCTCTTATTTTTAAGATGTTCGTATGGTTTTAAATGAGGTTTCTTTCTTTATAAGGTTTATTTTATGGATTTTATAAAAGGGTACCATTAATTTAATGAAACCTTATTTCTTATGAGAGAGATTTTTCCATTAATATTTATTTCCAATTTTCATAAAAGAGGTGTATGTTTTCCAGCAAGTTGTTTTTTACACTGAATCCTTTAATTATTTGAACATATTGTTACATGATCATAGTTTTTTTCCATAAATTACATTAAAATGAAGGTGGTTTCAAAAAAGAATTTCCAAAATAGGATTTTTGGTAGTTATTTGCGGATATTTTTTTCCCTTTGTGAATATTTTAATTCAAGGTTATTTTTAATATTTATTTCTAAATAATATAGTTTTTTTATTTAAATAGAAGTATTTGATGAAAATTTATGTGATTCTATTTTATTGGATAATTTTTTCACCCTAGTTATGATCATTATCACTTATTTTTTATGCATGTGGTAATTCTATTTTTAAATTATTTTTTATTCTTATTATATGTCTTGAGTTAGGGATCATTATCAGAGAGGGTGTGATAGATGAGATATTTTATTTTTTTATAAAATATCACTACTTATGGAGGTGATCTTGTTACATAATGACATTATCTGGCTATTAGTCATGACATTTATCCCTTACATGTGGAACCTATGTTACTAAGTAAAAATTTTGGGGACATTACATTACTTTTTGGGTGAGATACCATGGTTAGAAACACCTAGTTGAATATTGTACATAGTTAGATGATGTTTCTCCATTGTGCATAATGAGACTATGATTATGGAGATAATTTGTGCTTCATTAACCTATAGAGAGTTGGTTCCAAATTTATAATCAGAAAATATTATTCCATTTGATCCTAGAGTATTTCAGCAGGGGGTTGATCTTATGTTATTCCATTTTATAATTTTCAAAATATGATTTGTCGTGTCTATTTGTGGGAATATTTTATTCATTATGATTATCAAGTATAGTTTGAGACATTCATCATATAGTTTTCATCATTGATTTATGACTTGATTTGATATGAATTATTATTATTATTTCCATTGGTTATCATCGCATGTTTGGAGAATTGTGTGTGTTTGTTAATATTTTTTAAATATAAATAGGTGGTGCATTTAAATGAAATTTCTTTTTGAAATGGATCCATTTAAAATTATTAAACAATGGGATGGATAGTTTAGATATGTTTCCTTCTAAAGTAAAACTAATGGGTGAACCTAATTATTTCAATGTGGGTTTATTTACTAACATATTGATGGATTTTAATTGATTTTTTTGATATGTCCTCTGTGAGAAATATTTAATGTTGTAATATTTGATAATGTATATAAAGTATAATTTGATTTATTTCTATTTTGTATATATGAAATGAAAATTTATTGTAAATTGCCTTATTTTCACATGAGTTGACCATGTATATTTTTAAATTTAATGTTAATTTACTGATGGTGGTACCCTAATGGTATATAGATCATACCCTTATTATTCACATCATTGGTTACTAATTTCTCATATTTTATATAGTTTCTTAAGTTATGACATGTGTGTTGTATTGTTACCACTCTCTTTTGGAAAATCAAGATTTTTATAATTATGACTGTGACATCAAAGGCACAATGATATGTTTTTGATTATTTCCCAATTTTGATTTTGGTGGATCATCCCCTTCGGTCCCCTTTATCTTATATGTTTTATATCTCACTATTTTATATATATAAATGGTCTGTAAATTAGTTTCATTTATGGACATTTTTTTCATAAATATCTTGGTTAATTTTGATATTTATTCCATGTTTTGGTATTCTTATTTTTAGTTTTATTATATATTATTGGCATAGTAATCTATTGTAAGGATACCTATTTTAGATTTACTGATAATAACCAATATTATACCTGGTTTGATAGATGTTTAAATCATTCTCCTGAGATAGTTATGATACCTAGGTGCTTGTTACCATCCTAGGGCAATCAACAATCAACTCTTGGCCTTATGTAAGAATTATTTTAGATGAATTATCTAGTCAGATCATCCTAGATATCTATAAAATGGTATAATATCCACTTTTAAATTTGGGGATAATGGTATGAAATACATAGGACAAAGTGAAATATAGTTGTATTTCTGCTGAAGTGTGTGGACAACACATCCTTAGGTTGGATCTTCAATTTCAAGGGGTTGTAAAGAATTTTATCATGTGATTTCATTATTTGGTTTTTTATTCATGAGATATTTTTTATATGGGTTTTTAATACTCTTTTTCATAGGAGTATCCTACATAAATTAGCAGAAAATTTATAGTTTCGGAGTGAAATTGGAGGAAAATCATGGGTATATGGTTATGGGGTACTGTCTATAAAAATGTGTGTAGCCCATAAAAACTATTCTATAAAATTATTATGTCGAATTCATGGTTTTTTATAGAAACAAAACACATATGTCTAATCTATTCTACGTAAATAATATTTTTATTTTTTTTAATTCTCAATAATTAATTTTTTTACCCTAAACTATGTTTTTAGGCCTATTGTGGTTGTTTACGTGAACCTTCATGAATTTTGTTATTGTTTTAACAATGTTTTAAGTATATATCAATGAGATTTTATTTAAATGTATTTAAAAAATATTATAAATTTTTCTTATGTTTCTTTGATATTTTTTATGAACAACAGGAAAAACAATTTAGGTTGAGAAGGATATCATGGAAAGAGTTTGGTGTGTTTTAAGTTATCAAATCCTTTGAACATTTTGTTAGTTGTGGTTTAAAGGGAATCTTATTTTCACCAAATTAATTATATTATTTATTGGTTTTAACAATTTTTAATTTTTGGAACCTATTTCTGTTTTGAAAAATAGAATGTATATTAAATTATGAATTTTTTAAACAAAGGATTCAAATTGGGTTTTTGTAATTTTTTCCCATTTATTTGTGATAATATCCCTTTTTTGAGATTTCTGGTTACCTGAATTAGAGTATTTTTTTGTGATGTTATAGCATTTTACATCCTGACCAAACTGAAAGCTAAGACGGTGGTCAGACCGGTCGCCACATGACCTCAAGTGTGCCTCCCCATATACGAGATGCTACAGACTAGAAATGAGGATGTAAGGATAGTAATTGGGGAGACTATATCCTCTTATCAGAATTACACAGTGGTATAACAAAGTAAATAACAATCAACAGTGGAAGCAGTAATACATAATCAAAAAAGCAGTGGAAGATAGATTTCATATAAATGAACAAAAGTGGAAAACTATAGTTTATACAATAAATGAATGCATGAAACGAAATTGATACATTAAGAACATCAGTAAACACTAAAACATTATTTTCAATAAAATTAATTGTAGGAATCATGAAAAGAAATAACAAAAATCCCAAAGGTGGTCTCCATGAGCATCCTGAGCTCCAGCTCGGTCCTTTTCTCTCACTCCAGGTATAATAAAATAACGACAAACAAGTTCCAAGGCCCTATGAACAAGAATGGTCTACTCCATTACCCTAGTGTAATGACATCCTGAGTAGTGTGTGATATATAAATATCATTAGGATGGCCCCACCGGGGTCTAACCCAATCCTAGTAGTATAATATAAATTAACCAGTGTGGAAGCATGTATAAATAAATTAAGCAAGATAATGTAACTAAATACGCATGTACCAACATCAGCCCACAGCTTGTATATGAACATGTAACCAGTTCATTAATTGAGTATTACCATTTTATTTATAAGTAACATGTGAATAAGTCGCCAATAGAGTCCAAAGATATTCCTCTAAGTTAAAATGGGGCTAAGCAATGATTCGTCTCGATGGTCTTTAACCATGGCACATACTTGTCAATGAGGGACAAAAGGAGTGTATCCATGGCATCATGTGATAGTATAATTATTTAAGGTTCCATAACGTAATAAGAATTCCTGGAAAATATATCTAGTGAGGGAGTTCTAGGGTAAAATCCAAGTTACCGTGAAATCACGGAAAGCTAACTCATTAGTATTTAAGTCTAGATATAGGGTATGAGTGTAATCCATGGAGCGTAATCCAAGGAATTCCACAATAAGCTGCTTAATGGGTCCAAGGAGTGAATCCGATGTAATATAGGGCTAAACAAGTACTGGATCCAAGGAGTTTATCCATGAACCTAGTTGTCAACGCTGGATCCAAGGAGTCTATCCAAGGAATCATATAGTATTACATTGGGGACCCAACGATAGTATACCGAGCATCCAAAGGTAAGACAAGGAATGTGATCTAGGAGATTTTGAACCTTAGAAACTCGTCCTTGAATTTGGAATAGGGTACATGACTTATCATGGAATTCTCTGATCATAAACCATGACAAGATTGATTCTAACCATTCCTATTTAGTAAAGAGGTCATGTAATGATTCATTTGGATAAAGTCTTGCCTTCCATTACTGTGTATAGGTCAAGTATATTTGAAACCATTTATTTATTTGTTCATGCCTTTATTTCCATTAGTTTGGATAGGTCAAGTGTCATTTCATCCTTTTATTTATTAAAATCCATTAAGTCAGATTCATTAATTGAGGTTCACTGTGTTACCTTCCATCAACATGGAAAGGGGTTCTACAGAAATGAAACCTCTATTCAATAATCCTAATAAGGCCACGTGAAATACTTATTATACATACCAATTTACATTTCTCATTTAATTTCAAAAAAAATCACTTAACATAGTTGGGTAATGTGATGAGAATACATGCTATGTTCCATGATTCAATTCACAGGATAACACAACCTCTTGATATAGAATGTCTTAACTTTATAAAGGTCAAGTCTGGCCACACCTGAACGGTGGCCCAAATATGTTAAAACACTAAAAAATCATGAAAAACATAGAACATGGTTAAATACAATTAAAAAAATGGGTGAAGCACTTAGACGGTTCCTTGGCCCTTTTAATTATTGCAAAAAAGGTAACTGTTTTTCTAATTCCACTTGGTCCATGTCCTAAACATGCCATATTTCAACATAACATCAAGGCATAAGATTTATAAACACAAAAATTTAGTAAAGCTAGGTATAACCACTAATTTTTTGATTGAAGGTAGTGCGCTTCAATTTGAGAGGTTTTATTATGAAATCATGATATTACTTGTCCCAGAAATCATTTAATACATTTAGAATTCAAATCATGAAAATGCTAAATTCAAATTTCATAAGCATGGGACATAATACTTCATTGCATGAATTAATTTATAAAAAATGTTTAGTATGCAACATAATTAATGTATTTATAATGATTGGGTACATGGAATGGGACCTTACCTCAAGGTGGAACCATTCCATCCACTCGGCTCTTGGAGATTTCTAACTAAAAAAGATACTTCTCTCCCACTAAGCATATAAAGATCCATATACATGTGAAGACACATAAAGGTCTTAATTAAAGAGGTTAAAAACAAAGGAGATGGTATAAACCTTACCCTGAAATAGTGTCAGCGGACTGAAACCACCTGAACTGCATCGCTATTGGTGGGAGTTGCTGGAACACAAACCTTAGGGACATGTAAGACCATCCACACAACATAAGAACTGAACAAAACTGGAAAAACATTAAACTCAAAACCTAAGGATAGGACACACCTCACATGGCACCGATTAGGTCGAAGAAAGGGTAGAAAAAAGGGAAGAGATGGGATGAGTGAACCTTACCATGTAAAATCAGAGAAGAATGCACAAGGAAATCGACAGGAGAAAAGATGACAGACATAGCACCATAGAGGGTGGTCGTGCATTTCGTAGGGGAGATCCCCCTTGTCTATCCATCATGATTAGAGGGAGGGAAAGAGATAATATTAGGTTTTATTTTCTTTTTTAAAACTTAAATAAATTAAATCAAAATAACTCAATATCAAATAACAGGGCATCACACACAGTTTGATGCGCACAGTTTTCCAGATCGTGTGCAAACCGTGCAGAGTATTCTACCACCAAGGCACACCCTACATGGGCTCGTTTCATGGGTTTGGAAACCATGTGCAACCCATGATCTAATACACATCCCATTTTAAAAGGGTTTTTAGTCTTCTTTTTTGGGGCCACACTGTTTCACAGACCGTGAGTAAACCATGTGTGCTCTACTGTCATAAAAACGTGAAGTTTTTCAGGTATGAAACCCCTAAAACATCTCAAGAAACTCTAGATACTTATAGACCATTATCCCATGCCTAAACACATAACATAAGAGTGATTTAACTCTTACAATAATGTAATGAAGGTCTATTTAAAAAATTACTTGTTTAGTAAATGAAAAAGTTCAATAACATCTATATTTTAATCTTGTATAGAAACAAGAGAATCGTCAATCTAACCACCATAAAAACTTATCTTCCCTGAGAAGCCTTTGGGGAAAATTTAAACATCACCCATCCTACAATTAGACCCTTTAAATATGAGTATCAGCATTTAATCATTTAATGGACTTTTACCATGAAAGTGACATAAATATAATTAAATCAAAAGAAAGTAACAACATGTGACTCTCATATTTATTATTATCATAATAATTTTAATATTGGGATTGGTATTACATACAATTAATAATTATTAGTATATATAAATATAATGAAACTATCTGTATGATGTAAATTTATTTATAATTTTGTAGTGGTTAAATAATTACCATAAAAATTGACACAATAGTGATAGAATAATTAATTTTTAATAGAAATATCAAAAAATGATTTTTAAAATATTCAAATAAATATTATTTGACATAATTTATGACATCCATGAATTTTATAGGTGACAATTACATGTTATGTTTCTTTTTGTATTTTATATACATTCAATAAAATTAACAGTGTCATAATAGACATAATTGATATTATATAAAAATAGAATTTGTTAAATTATTTATAAATCCTAAAAATATTAAAATACAAAAACATGATAATGATAAGGCCTAAATTTTTATTTAATGTATTATTATTGGAAATTTTTCTCATAAATGTGGAATTTATAGCCTTTTAAATTATGAAATTTTGTTAACACAATTAATATTAAAAAAGAATAATTAAGGGTAAAATGAAGATATATGGTATAAAATAAAATAAATACATGTCTAAAAATTACTATATTAGACGATTTGGAATCATAATCATCTTATATTATAATTATATATATTTTTAGTTACTTTAATTAAAATATTGATTTATATTAATTTAATATTTTAATATTTTCCAAGGGTTACTCTCATCTCTCCTATAAAAAGTCACCACCTCTTCTCTAATAATCATATTTCAATAGACATTTGGTTAGGAAATTATCTTCACAAACCACTTACTAAAATCCATCCAGTCTTTATTGAGGCTATATTTTAGTGATAAAAGACATCTTATTGATTTTAAGGTGTTCTTAAATGGTGATAAACCGAAGAATAGGTATCGTTTTCTAAGTGTTTCAATTTATTTCTCTATAAAATTCCAATAAATTATCTTATTATAAGATGAAATAATTATAAAAGGGTCATAAAAATATTTAGATGTTATTATGTTAATATCATCATCTAAATTGATCTCCATCTTTATCAAATGGGAAATGAACATTTTGTTTGTGTGGGAGGTGGAATACCGCCTCACGAACTGATATAATTCATTTTTTGTTGCCATCTATCAGGCTCATTTAAATTACTGAATAAATTTTATATATGATATTAATTAAATAATTATCCTTTTAAGATAATAATATTTCAAATATGTTCTTACTTTATATACATAGAAATATGATATCATAGTTTTGAGTACGTGTGAACTATCACTTCCACGAAGCGATGTGAAATCATTTTTATTCACCACATCACTTGTATGATATATAAATATATAATTATATTTAAATTATTATTATGGTGTTAATAATATTATTATAATTCAGGAAGGATAGTATAATAATTTCCTTATTTAAATAATGATCAATGAGAAATGGAAAACGTTACATATGCGTACGTACGACGTACAGTCTCCATGAATATAACATTGTTCATTTTTCATAACCATAATTAATGGTATGATTTAAAAAGTATTATTTATGTAAACATATATATTATTATTTCAGGAATACTTTTATGAATATGATGGAATTATGAACACATGGACTATTAACAACAATCCATGTTCATTTTTTACTCCAGTACTGAATATTGACAAAACGTCCAATATAAAGTGAAATAATTATTTAATAATTATTACACGGTATGAAGTGATATGAAAGGAATTATAAACCCAAAAAATATTCTCAAGATATTGTAAATTAATGAATTTTTATTATTCAGGAATATAATGATTATATGTGATGAGTCGAACTCAAGGTAAGGGACTTTGTCTAAATCGTCTTTCATTGAGGTATATTTCGATACTATACACCACCTAAATTTATATAGTGTATAATTAAATCCATTGAACTTTAATTTAATTCAATGTTCTTTTAACGTAATATTTTTCTATGAGGTGTTTTAGTAAATGATATAAGGAATGTATTTTAATGTTCACGGTGGCGAAGACTTCTCTGCTGCCGTGATCTTTATTTGATATTAGGGATCCTCTATATGCCTTAATGTTTTTAAAAGTAAAATAAATACCATATTACCATTTCATATATATATTTTTGGACAATATTTTTGATAATGGATTTATTATATCATTTATATATTCTAATTTCAATGTGGAAATGTTATTTTTAAAATATGTCTATTTTTTATTATGATTATGTTGTGGTACTTAGGAATTGATTATGTATACACGTGGATCCATGATAAAATGAGGGATGGAGACCTTTTCATATCTCTCCAATACATTGGTTAATGAGATGGAATTAAACAATACGGTGACTCTTAAGAGATTTAAGGAATATACTATGATGGGTAATCCAAACGTTACCACGAAGGTTACTCCCAGTGTAGTTGTCAAAGCTACAATTTAAGTATGATATGGATTCCACAAGATATCATTATGTTTTACGATTTATATGATGTTTCATAGGAATCATATGATTTCATGAGTTATTCTGAATTGATTTTGTTTAATGGGTGGAACATATGCTTTTTTTTAAAATGTTTTCATGATATTAAAATATTCATGGAATAACGGTTTCATTGCTTATTTTATGGCCATTACAGAGATTTTTATGATGATACCATGTTATTGAAATTTTCATCACATTACTTAATGTATAATAGAGTCAATGATGGTATCATGGAAAAGTTTTGATGACTAAACAAGACAATAAACCACATTTCATTTTAAAATATTCTATTTTATGGAAGAAATGCATAATATTAGAAGTGTCCACATTATATTTATATGGATTTGTTATATATTTGTTATGGCCTAATTCACAAAAACATAAAACATGAAAATATCCTCAATGTGAAATAATGTCAAATTAGTTACATATCTCAAGATTCTGTAATTGTAAAGGCTGTGGCCTTATATTGAAGGTTAACGCTCTTAATCAATGTCCAAAAATTCTAAATCACAGAGACAATGGTAAATCTCATGTGATCACTATTTATAAAGTGTTGTATGATAAATAATTAGTAAATGGTACACATATCATTTACAAACAAAACTAAAAATTTATTATTTAATTTTGTATCTACACACACTATTATATATAATGATTTTTATCATGGTATCAAAGTACAACATCAATGATTAGATGATTAATTAACCATGAAAAACCTAATGGTATGATTATCACATCTCATTTATTTGATTATTACTTGATTAATGTTTGTGGTAATTTTCTTCCTTAAAATCACAATATACATCCACTACAAAAATTTGAAGTTATTTTAGTAATATATTTGATTTATTTAAATAAATTCTAAAAACATTTTGAATTAAATAAAATCACATTTGATATTAAGAATGGTCAAATGATCTTAAAACAAAGAAATGATAAATTTAAACTACCAATGGAAATTTTATCAATTGTGTTAGCATTGATTCCTATTAAAAAGGCATGTTTATCCTAGAAAGTTGGGGTTGAACTAAAAATAAATGATATTCATATTATAAATCGGATTGTTGATGTTTTTACAAAATAATTGTATGGTCTTCCTCCATATTATGATGTTGAGTTTTCAATAAAACTCATACATAGAGATAGACCTATATCCAATATTATATATAAATAACCCCAATTTTGTTCAATGAATTTATGAAGATAATATAGGTTAATATTGAAATGTGATTTATTTATCCATTTGTGTCACCTTAGGATGAACCTGTTCACTTGAGGATTATAATAAAAAAATATCAGGGTTGAAATGTTGACTGAATAATTTTTAATGATTCAATTTTAGCTAAAAATATTCATTTTTGTGTCATTTAACATCATAAAAGGGTTTATAAGAGGATCAATAAAAAATTGTTATCCAATATTGTAAATGAAAACCACTATTATTGAGATTTATAGATTAATTGGTTTAATAAGATAATGTCAAAAAAAAATTAGATATTTTCTCATGACTATCTAGACCACTCACTATGTTAAATTAGAATGGAGACATGTTCATTTATAAATATGAATTTGAGAAAAAATTCATGGAACAAAAGATAATATTAGTTAGTGCACTTGTTCTCACACTACCATTGAGTGGGGATGTGTTTTTGATATATAGTTATGAAATGAAGAAGGGTGTAATAATAATCCTCATCTATATTGATATGTTTATAGCTCGTGTATCATGGAAAGTTAAGGATCCATAGAAATATTAACCAAATCATGATTTAGAGTTCGATGGGGTAATATTTTCATTCAAAATATGAATACATTATATTTATGGGGAATGAAGAGATGTATATAATGAGAGTATAAGTTTAAATTATATATTTACATAGAAAAAGTAGAATATGTTATAGAGATTATTGTTATACTTTATTAAATATTATCTATTTTGAATATATTACAACCCTAGGAAAGAAAAAAATGGAGATAAATGATCATATTATAAATGATCATGCTAGATTATCAATATTTAAGATTAAAAAATAACAAATATTTTTGGATTTTCAATGGATGGATCTATAAATCATGATGTAGGGATGAAATCTTATCTTTCACAAATGACTGTTCAACTATATATCCATGTAATGATTAAAGAGGAATATAATGAAAATTTTGAGCTAAAAAAGAAGGTGAAACATGTTCTTGAGTTCAACACTGATTTTGATGGAATTAAAAAGTTCACGAACCTTGTATGTTTTCATTCAGTAATAGAATTGAGGACTGATATGTTAGATGTGACTCACAGTTCTAAATTCTAAATTCATTCTAGAATTATTTTGATTTTTTAAGATATGAAATAATGTTTATATTTAGAAAACCATAAGAGAGTTATTGTAGAGTATGCATGTTACATCTTGGTATGACAATATGTTAAGGATGAGAGAATTAATTCTAAGGGGATGTTACAACCATTAACCATAGTAGAATGGAAGTGGAATATATCACCATGGATTTTGGCATTAGACTCTGCAAAATTTCTAATGGCCATAATGCTATTTGGGTTGTAGATGATCTCCATAAAAAGTTATCACACCTTAATTTTATCTAATAATATTTATCTATTGTTTATCATTATAGAATAAAAAATAATGATGTGGTATGTTTTCATTGAGAATAACATTTTATAGTATTTGATCTGTATTTGAGGCTTTCCTTGATGTTCTGGTGAATCATTTAGTAGGATCTAGATACATAGTATATTTTCATCACTGATTATTATTCCCTAAAATATTTTTAGGGTAACAAATCATTTATACCGTAGAGGATATATTGATATATTAATTTATTTATTCCAATGGTTTTCCGGATAAAAACCTTCCTCCATTCAACTATTCTTACAAAAATAGCTTTCACTCAACCATTCAGATTACTCCTTATGGTTCCCTATTTGAAAATTAGTGTTAAAAATTTCTATAAAAGGTATAATTTGTAGAAATATTGTTTTTCATATATGAGATAGATGAGGAAATTATCGAGAAATTTAGTGTCATTAAATAATATATCATTCCATGTAAGCGTTGAAAAAATGTTTTGTTGATAATATTTAGTGTGATTTGAAATTTGATGTTTCTAGTATGGTATTTTAATGAATTATTCCATTAAAAATGTAACATTTTTTTAAATAAGATAATGAAGTTTCCTATGTATATTTTTACCTTCAAGATTCATAGATGGGTAGGGATGGTAGCTTTTCACTAGGCACATCCATTGAACTTATCTCAAGTTCACAATGTGTTACATGTATCTATACTGTGGAAGTACATAAATGATCCCACACATGTACTATATATAGATGTTAAAAAAATAGATCATGATATTTCAAATTAATAATTACAATAATAATAGTGATAAAGTGATAAAAATCATGACTACTCACATGGTTAAAGTTAACATGGTGATTCAAAAAATTGAAGAATCTATTGGGGAACCTAACAATTGAATGAAAGAAATATATCGTAAATTATTTTCATCAGAGTGACATAATCTATATGAAAAAAATTATTTTAATGGGGAGGAATGTTAGAACCCAAATTTTTTTTTTCTAATATTTTTTTTCTTATTTCAATACTTTTGATATATGAAATCCTAAATATAAATGAAGTATAATATTGTACAAAAATATAACCTTGTAAATAAATTTGATTTTATAAATAAGAACAACTAAATTCAGAAAAATAGATGTTTTGAACTATTATAATATGAACTCATAAATTTTTATTTTATTAAAAAAAATCACTCAAATATTTTTTTTCTAAACATAATATTTGTAAGCATGTAATGTGGTTTCATATTATTATATTAATTTCATCACATTTTTTATTATTAAAATTAAATTTATTTAGACCACTAATAGAAAGTAGTTCTTTAATAATTTATTCCATGTTATAAAAAAATAAGATCATATTTGATAAATTTCACAATTTAACTTTTGGTTAGTATGAATTGTAATAATTGTATGTTTTATAACCACAGTTACAAGTAATAAAGGTAAAATAGGGTTAAAAAGATGGGATAAGGCTTTAAAATTTCCCTAATAGTTTTTATCCTCTTAGATGAGTGGAGTTTGGATTTTTAATTCGATGTATTAAATATATGTCCATGTTGTACCAGATATTTTCGATTATTAGAAAAAATATACCATTTAATGGATGTGTGAAAGGATTTTATTAAATTTCAATATTTTTATTTATGTCTATAGTTTCAAATTAACTGAAATGTGTAAAAATTGATATTATTGATATTTTATGAAAAGAATATGTTAATAAATTGTATAAATGTCACAAAAATGTTGAACGAGGAAAATCTGGGTAATATATGTTAAAAAACTTATTCACATATCCTTTTATGAGAAAATTATTACTTTATATGTAAAATTATAACCTTTTTGTATTGAATTATTTAAAAACAATTAAAATTAATGATGGTTAATGAAGGGGTTAATAAAAAAAATATGGTCTAAAATGATACCAACAACTATCTAAATATCACTGGAGAGTGATATTTTGAAATATTTAACTGTTTTTAATCTCTATCCATGTAGTATAATATGTATTCATTATGACTTAAATATTTTTTTAGTTTTTTTAAAAATCCAAATGCTTTCTTTCCCTCATCTATCTTTTTGTTACATCCCATTTTCCTGTATATATCGACAAAAAATATAATATTATCATTTAAAATTCACTACCAATTTTTTTGAAGTTATTTATTAAAAAAACAATTCAAAAGTTCTATATTAAGGGATCTATTGTATTTATCTTGAAGAGTAGGTAATCTTATTACCCGACCTCTTTCAATTCATATAATCTTCTGTCACCTATAATTATATATAATTCATTATAAATTAATAAATTATGTATCCTATGTATAAAAAAAATGTTATTATCATTTTGGGATCATCATTATCTGCACTTTTTTCCATCAAATGGGATGTGAAAGCATCACTGAGGCATATGTGTGGACTACCAACTCGACATAGAGATAAATTTCATTTTTGCATCATCATATTTGATAGATTGTTATTATGATGGTTCTAAATATTATATATAATATTTTTTAAATAATAATTATTCTATAATTTTAATATCACATCGACCTTCTTACCGTTTGATTGTTTTTGTAATTGATAACATCACTCATTTATATGTCTAGACTACCACCTCTGTGAAGTGTTGTTTTGGTTGTTGTTGTTTCTATTTTACAAGGATGGTAATAAGGATATATTTAATTAATATATATGATATATATGATATGAAAATGATTCTATTAAGTTGAAATATTATTTACCTTTTTTCAACCAAAAAAAGTGAAAACAATGATAGTGTGTACTTATGAACTACCATATCCACGAATTGCTTATCTAGATAATTTTAGAGATTATTTAAGATATTTTTTCTGATTATGAAATATCCATATCTAACCATTTAAATTCTCATTAATTTTCACCCCATCATGTTAATTATTTAGATTACATGTTTTTATTTAATTTTCAATTATTTATATAGCCACGATATTAAAATAATATTATTATGGAAGAACCGCATTATTTCTCTCTTTGGTTGAAATTCAATTTCCCTCTATATCAATGTTTTCTAATATGATAACAATAATGTTTCCAATATTATCATATTATTGTTAAAAATTTATTTTTACCCCTGATTGAAATTTTGAAAAAAGAAATAAAAAATGAATCATATTTCAATTTTTACAATGCTACACTATTTGACATTATTTAACAAAGAATGAAAGAAATTACTTCTGATAACATCTACAATGTCAATGGAATTTCCCTCTATCATAACAACTCAGTTATGGTAACATTACATTATAAGTCTCCAAGGGTATTATCAAAGAAAATAATTCTTTAATTTTGTTAATTTTTTTGTATTTATATATGTGATTTTAAAGTGAAAATAGTGTTTCCAAAAAATTAGTGATCTTTTAAAGGTATTTTTAAACAATGTTGAAATAATTTGATGTTAAATATGCTTTATAGTGGATATGATCCAATGATACCATCATAATTATTTCACTTTATAGTTTATGATTATGAGGATAATATATTTATAAAACATGTTTCATTTCCATTAGTTATTCTATGATGAAATGATGAAATGTTTATGTAAACCATTTCTTTACCTCATGTTATGTTATGATAAAGTGTTAATGAAAATCATTTTATTTCAATGGGTTATGCTATTATGATTGTTTTATGAGCATTTAACACACATATGTAGGTTTTTCATTATCTCATGGATGGGTCTGAAATTATATAGTCCTCCAATGCATTGATAAAATGTTAATATCTAATGAGATAACCAAATTGGAATGTGGAGGGAACCCAGTTAAGCATGAGACTTTATACACTATGACAGTTATGTTAGTGAACTATGACTACTCTTATTAACTGGTAAGTGAACATAATATACTATAATAGTCATATTAGTTATCCTAGACTACTAAGGATATGAGTTTCTAGGACATTCAATATTCCAGATGTGTAGTTCTTATTCTTATGTTATGAAATCATGGATTATATTCATTTATTCCATTATTATTCATGACTTATGAACATCCATGAGTTTTTCCATTACTAATTATTATGATCTATGATATGTTTGTGATTTTTTTCAGACACTACGCTCAAAATCATATAACATTATCCTCATGTTGTTATTAAGTATTCTTTTCTATCTCAATTATTTACTAGTACTAAGAATCTTATCTCACTCTTTTTTATTCATCATATTCCAATGTTTATGAGGAAATATTTTAAATATGACATATCTAATATGGGTTCTAGTGATAAATAATATTGTTGGAGATTAGGTATAACTCATATGAACAAGTTATTTATATATCCATGTTTCTAAAGGCACTAGAGATATATGATTATAGCTTGAATCACTATTTTATGTAATGAATATCAATCAAATAATATTTAATATGTTTTTATGAATATTATGGGTTGAAATAGTTGGTATCAATTAAAGGTTTAGGTAACATTTGAAACTAGGATGAGAAAAAAATTAGTGAGAGCACTGAGATAATTATTAAAATAGTATAACATCATAAAAATTTTGTAATGATCAAAAATGAGATAGTATAAACCAAAGGTTAAATTGATTGAAATAATGGTTTCTTGATATTGTTATCTAATAAAATAATTTCTTCGATCGCATATGTTTTGACTATAAATATTATTTCCCATCTTTTAATTTTTAATTTTTCCAATGTATGGAATCAGAAGGATTCATGATAATGATGAAAATGATGAATAATTCAATGATTATCCACCTGAACAACCAAATGTTATAGGGTAAGGAATGACAAATATTTTTTATGCTTATAAAACATCCTCATGAAATTAATACTGATGATAATTCAAATGATAAAACGTGGGAACAATGGTTTTTTGAGTCTTTCATGAGGCAACACACACATTATTTTATTGAATCCTTTAGTCCACTAGTTTTTGAAAAATATACTAGTACCATTAAAAATATATTTTTCATTATACATATTTTAGAAAATGAAATATTTATTTTTTACCACTATTTAGATGTGTAAAATTAATAATGTATGAATATTATCAGTAATAAAATCTAATGAAAATAAACTGACTCTATGGAGTGGGATTATTTTAAGAAATTATTTTCAATATATATGTTCTCCATTTTAATCATATGAAAATGAAGTAGGAATTCATTGAGCTATAGCATAATGATTTTGAATATATTTTTACATGTGAGGAGAAATTTATAATACTTGGAAGGTTTGATTCTTCTATTATCATCTGATCTAAAATTAAGAATAATTTATTCCTCAATGGATTAAAATATTTTTTTGATTGGAATTTACTATAATTGACATTAGTAGCTGTGTATAATTTATTCAAAATGATATAAAGGTGTAAATGTAGATTGGAGTTACGTATCAATATTTTTTTGAGAAATAAAATATGAAATCCAATGTAAATTCTACAAATCATGGGGACAAGAAATTGAGATTTCATCTTTGCTCTAAGTGTAAAAGGGAACATCGTGGAAATTTTATTATTGATAATGGTAAATTATTTATGTATGGAAAGGAAAATCATAAAAAATTCAAATATCATGTTGATGATATGATGTTAGGTAATCGTGTAGGAAAAACACAATAGAATACACCACCCACACTATAGTGATTTAAATGAAATGTGTTTGTGCATTATGCTTACCAGATTTCAAACTCGAATGTAACATCATAAGTATTTATAGAATAATAAGTTTTTATATTTATTAATACATATGAATTATATAATACCTTTAAATTAAAAAGGGCTATTTTATTGATAGATTACCCGAAATGAAATAATGGATTTCCCAAAATCTAATGCTGCACATAAGACTCAGTTTTTCTGAAAAATAATAAATTATTAATATTATTTTTTTTTAAATGGTATTTAATGTCTAGAAATTTGTTGGAGTGAATGAATATAACTAACTATATTATTTTTACACATTTTTACTAAATTTTTTTACTTTTTATAATAAATTTCAATGCTTAAAATGAGAACAAATCCAATTTTAAGCATGAAAGACTTTAATATTTTTAAAAGTTAGTTTTACAGCCTTTTGATGGAGAACCCTTTTTAAATATTATCTTGTTACTTTTATATAATATATTTAAAAATATAAAATTAGTATTTAGAATAAAGGAATAAAAAAATTATTTCGGTTATTTATTTGGTATTTTTAGGAAAGAATTCTTATTTTAAAGAATATTTAAAAATACTTCATTTTAATTCCAAACTAATTTTTTGTCTATATTATTTATATTGTAAAATTATCTTATTAATTGGTTTTGAAGTATAATTATATTATTATTTTTATATTTTAATCGAATTTTGTTCATTGAAGTAATTTCATATTGAAATTTGATATAATTAATGTCAATCTTTTGATGGTTTGTTCTTTTTCAAAATATGTTTTCTTGTTTTGATAAAATGGATTAATGTTTAATTAATTACCACAACTTATATGATTCATATTTTGAGAAA
This sequence comes from Viscum album, assembly GCA_963277665.1. NCBI lineage: Eukaryota > Viridiplantae > Streptophyta > Magnoliopsida > Santalales > Viscaceae > Viscum > Viscum album. The sequence goes on from OY728164.1 coordinate 1,803,191,495, forward strand.
TTAATTTAATTTTAGGAATCAATGGGTCCAATTAATGTTAATATGTTACAATTATGTTTTAAAACATTGTGAATAGTAACTTTGATAATTTTTATTTACCACAGTTAATGGTAAATTAGGTAAATTAGGATATAATATAATATTATATGGATAATATAAATCACCCTAATAATTGAAAATTTCTATTTTATGAATAAAATTAGACCCTTTAAATATGAGTATCATCATTTAATCTTTTAATGGACTTTTCCCATGAAAGTAACATAAATATAATTAAATCAAAAGAAAGTAACAACATGTGACTCTCATATTTATTATTATCATAATAATTTTAATATTGGGATTGGTATTATATACAATTAATAATTATTAGTATATATAAATATAATGAAATTATCTGTATGATGGAAATTTATTTATAATTTTTTAGTGGTTAAATAATTACCATAAAAATTGACACAATAGTGATAGAATAATTAATTTTTTAATATAAATATCAAAAAATGATTTTTAAAATATTCAAATAAATATTATTTGACATAATTTATGCCATCCATGAATTTTATAGGTGAAAATGACTTGTTATGTTTCTTTTTTTATTTTATATACATTCAATAAAATTAACAGTGTCATAATAGACATAATTGATATTATATGAAAATAGAATTTGTTAAATTATTTATAAATCCTAAAAATATTAAAATACAAAAACATCATAATGATAAGGCTTAAATTTTTAGTTAATGTATTATTATGGGAAATTTTTCTCATAAATGTGGAATTTATATCCTTCTAAATTATGAAATTTTGTTAACACAATTAATATTAAAAAAGAATAATTAAGGGTAAAATGAAGAGATATGGTATAAAATAAAATAAATACATGTCTAAAAATTACTATATTAGACGATTTAGAATCATAATAATCTTATCTTATACTTATATAAATTTTTAGTTACATTAATTAAAAAATTGATTTATATTAATTTAATATTTTAATATTTTCCAAGGGTTCCTCTCATCTCTCCTATAAAAAGTCACCACCTCTTATCTAATAATCATATTTCAATAGACATTTGGTTAGGAATTTATCTTCACAAACCTCTAACTAAAATCCATCAAGTCTTTATTGAGGCTATATTTTAGTGATAATAGACATCTTATTGATTTTAAGGTGTTCTTCAATGGTGATAAACCAAAGAATAGGTATCGTTTTCTAAGTGTTTCAATTTATTTCTCTATAAAATTCCAATAAATTATCTTATTATAAGATGAAATAATTATAAAAGAGTCATAAAAATATTTAGATGTTATTATGTTAATATCATCATCTAAATTGATCTCCATCTTTATCAAATGGGAAATGAACATTTTGTTTGTGTGGGAGGTGGAATACCGCCTCACGAACTAATATAATTCATTTTTCGTTGCCATCTATCAATGCTAATTTAAATTACTGAATAAATTTTATATATGATATTAATTAAATAATTATCCTTTTAAGATAATAATATTTCAAAAATGTTCTTACTTTATATACATAGAAATATGATATTATAGTTTTGAGTACGTGTGAACTATCACCTCCACGAAGCGATGTGAAATCATTTTTATTCACCACATCACTTGTATGATATATAAATATATAAGTATATTTAAATTATTATTATGGTGTTAATAATATTATTATAATTCAGGAAGGATAATATAATAATTTTCTTATTTAAGTAATGATCAATGAAAAATGGAAAACGTTACCTATGCGTACGTACGACGTGCAGTCTCCATGAATATTACATTGTTCATTTTTCATAAACATAATTAATGGTATGATTTAAAAAGTATTATTTATGTATACATATATATTATTATTTCAGGAATACTTTTATGAATATGATGGAATTATGAACACATGGACTATTAACAACAATCCATGTTCATTTTTTACTCTAGTAGTGAATATTGACAAAACATCCAATATAAAGTGAAATAATTATTTAATAATTATTACATGGTATGAAGTGATAAGAAAGGAATTATAAACCCAAAAAATATTCTCATGATATTGTAAATTAATGAATTTTTATTATTCAGGAATATAACGATTATATGTGATGAGTCAAACTCAAGGTAAGGGACTTTGTCTAAATCATCTTTCATTGAGGTATATTTCGATACTATACACCACCTAAATTTATACAGTGTATAATTAAACCCACTGAACTTTAATTTCATTCAATGTTTTTTTAACGGAATATTTTTCTATGAGGTGTTTTACTAAATGATATAAGGAATGTATTTTAATGTTCACGGTGGCGAAGACTTCTATGTTGCCGTGATCTTTATTTGATATTAGGGTTCCTCTATAAGACTTAATGTTTTCAAAAGTAAAATAAATACCATATTACCATTTCACATATATATTTTTTGACAATATTTTTGATAATGGATTTATTATATCATTTATATATTCTAATTTCAATGTGGAAATGTTATTTTTAAAATATGCCTATTTTTTTATTAGTATTATGTTGTGGTACTTAGGAATTGTTTATGTATACAGGTGGATCCATGATAAAATGAGAGATAGAGACCTTTTTATATCTCTCCAATACATTGGTTAATGAGATGGAGTTAAATAATACGGCGACTCTTAAGAGATTTAAGGATTATACTATGATGGGTAATCCAAACGTTACCACAAAGGTTACTCCCAGTGTAGTTGTCAAAGCTAAAATTTAAGTATGATATGGATTCCACAAGATATCTTTATGTTTTACGATTTATATGATGTTTCATAGGAATCATATGATTTCATGAGTTATTCTGAATTGATTTTGTTTAATGGGTGGAACCTATGCTTTTTTTAAAAAAAAAAATCATGATATTAAAATATTCATGGAATAATGGTTTCATTGCTTATTTTATGGCCATTACAGAGCTTTTTATGATCATACCATGTTATTGAAATGTTCATCACATTACTTAATGTATAATAGAGTCAATGATGGTATCATGGAAATTTTTGATGACTAAACAAGACAAGAAACCACATTTCATTTTAAAATATTCTATTTTATGGAAGAAATGGATAATATTAGAAGTGTCCACATTATATTTATATGGATTTGTTATATATGTGTTATGGCCTAATTCACAAAAACATAAAACATGAAAATATCCTCAATGTGAAATAATGTCAAATTAGTTACATATCTCAAGATTATGTAATTGTAAAGGTTGTGGCCTTATATTGAAGGTTAACGCTCTTAATAAATGTCCAAAAATTCTAAATCACATAGAAAATGGTAAATCTCATGTGATCACTATTTATGAAGTGTTGTATGATAAATAATTAGTAAATGGTACACATATCATTTAAAAAAAACTAAAAATTTATTATTTAATTTTGTATCTACACACACTATTATATATAATGATTTTTATCATGGTATCAAAGTACAACATCAATTATTAGATGATTAATTAACCATGAAAAACCTAATGGAATGATTATCACATCTCATGTATATGGTTATTACTTGATTAATGTTTGTGGTAATTTTCTTCCTTAAAATCACGATATACATCCACTTCTAAAATTTGAAGTTATTTTAGTAATATATTAGATTTATTTACATAAATTCTAAAAACATTTTGAATTAAATAAAATCACATTTGATATTAAGAATGGTCAAATGAACTTAAAACAAATAAATGATAAATTTAAACTACCAATGGAAATTTTATCAATTGTGTTAGCATTGATTCCTATTAAAAAGGCATGTTTATCCTATAATGTTGGGGTTGAACTAAAAATAAATGATATTCATATTATAAATGGGATTGTTTATGTTTTTATAAAATAATTTTATGGTCTTCCTCCATATTATGAAGTTGATTTTTTAATAAAACTCATACATAGAGACAAGCCTATATCCAATATTATATATAAATAACCCAAATTATGTTCAATGAATTTATGAAGATAATATAGGGTAATATTGAAATGTGATTTATTTATCCATTTGTGTCACCTTAGGGTGAACCTGTTCACTTGAGGATTATAATAAAAAATATCAGGGTTGAAATGTTGACTGAATAATTTTTAATGATTCAATTTTAGATAATAATATTCATTTTTGTGTCATTTAACATCATAAAAGGGTTTATAAGAGGATCAATAAAAAATTGTTATCCAATATTGTAAATGAAAACCACTATTATTGAGATTTATAGATTAATTGGTTTAATAAGATAATGTCAAAAAAATTATATATTTTCTCATGACTATCTAGACCACTCACCATGTTAAATTAGAAGGGAGACAAGTTCATTTATAAATATGAATTTGAGAAAAAATTCATGGAACAAAAGATAAGATTAGTTAGTGCACTTGTTCTTACACTACCATTGAGTGGGGATGTGTTTTTGATATATAGTGGTGAAATGAAGAAGGGTCTAAGAATAATCCTCATCTATAATGATATGTTTATAGCTCGTGTATCATGGAAAGTTAAGGATCCATAGAAATATTAACCAAATCATGATTTAGAGTTCCATGGGGTAATATTTTCATTCAAAATATGAATACATTATATTTATGGGGAATGAAGAGATGTATATAATGAGAGTATAAGTTTAAATTATATATTTACATAGAAAAAGTAGAATATGTTATAGAGATTATTGTTATACTTTATTAAATATTATCTATTTTAAATATATTACAACCCTAGGAAAGAAAAAAATGGAGATAAATGATCATATTCTAAATGACCATGCTAGATTATCAATATTGAAGATTAACAAATAACTAATATTTTTGGATTTTCAATGGATGGATCTATAAATCATGATGTAGGGATGAAATCTTATCTTTCACAAATGATTGTTCAACTATATATCCATGTAATGATTAAAGAGGCATATAATGAAAATTTTGAGCTAAAAAAGAAGGTGAATCATGTTCATGAGTTCAAAATTGATTTTGATGGAATTATAAGGTTCAGAAACCTTGTATGTTTTTATTTAGTAATATAATTGAGGACTGATATGTTATATGTGACTCACAGTTCTACATTCTAAATTTATTGTAGAGTATGTGTGTTATTTCTTGGTATGACAATATGTTAAGGATGAGAGAATTAATTCTAAGGGGATGTTACAACCATTACCCATAGTATAATGGAAGTGGAAAATATCACCATGTATTTTGGCATTAGACTCTGAAAAATTTCTAATGGCCATAATGCTATTTGGGTTGTAGATGATCTCCATAAAAAGTTATCACACCTTAATTTTATCTAATAAAAGTTACCTATTGTTTATAATTATAAAATATAAAATAATGATGTGGTATGTTTTCATTGAGAATAACATTTTATAGTGTTTGATCTTTATTTGAGGCTTTCCTTGATGTTCTGGTGAATCATTTAGTAGGATCTAGATACATAGTATTTTTTCATCACTGATTATTATTCTCTAAAATATGGTTAGGGTAACAAATCATTTATACCGTAGAGGATATATTGATATATTAATTTATTTATTCCAATGGTTGTCCGGATAAAAACCATCCTCCATACGACTATTCTTACAAAAATAGCTTTCACTCAACCATTCAGATTACTCCTTATGGATCCCTATTTGGAAAGTAGTGTTAAAAATTTCTATAAAAGGTATAATTTGTAGAAATATTGTTTTTCAGATATGAGATAGATGAGGAAATTATCGAGAAATTTAGTGTCATTAAATAATATATCATTCCATGTAAGAGTTGAAAAAAAAAATGTTTTGTTGATAATATTTAGTGTGATTTGAAATTTGATGTTTCTAGTATGGTATTTTAATGAATTATTCCATTAAAAAATGTAAATTTTTTTTAAATAAGATAATGAAGTTTCCTATGTATATTTTGACCTTCAAGATTCATAGATGGGTAGGGATGGTAGCTTTTCACTAGGCACATCCATTGAACTTATCTCAAGTTCACAATGTGTTACATGTATCTATACTGTGGAAGTACATAGCTGATCCCCCACATGTACTATACATAGATGTTAAAAAAATAGATCATGATATTTAAAATTAATAATAACAATAATAATAGTGATAAAGTGATAAAAATCATGACTACTCACATGGTTAAAGTTGACATGGTGATTCAAAAATTTGAAGAATCTATTGGGGAACCTATCAATTGAATGAATGAAATATATCCTAAATTATTTTCATCAGAGTGACATAATCTATATGAAAAAAATTATTTTAATGGGGAGGAATGTTAGAACCCAAATTTTATTTTCTAAATAAATTTTTTCTTATTTCAATACTTTTGAAATATGAAATCCTAAATATAAATGAACTATAATATGGTACAAAAATATAACCTTGTAAATAAATTTGATTTTATAAATAAGAACAACTAAATTCTGAAAAATAGATGTTTTGAACTATTATAATACGAACTCATAAATTTTTATTTTATTTAAAAAATTCACTCAAATATTTTTTTTCTAAACATAATACTTGTAAGCGTGTAATGTGGTTTCATATTATTATATTAATTTCATCACTTTTTATATTATTACAATTAAATTTATTTAAACCACTAATAGAAATTAGTTCTTTAATAATTTATTCCATATTATTAAACAATAAGATCATACTTGATAAATTGCCCAATTTAACTTTTGGTCAGTATGAATTGTAATAATTGTATGTTTTATAACCGCAGTTACAAGTAATAAAGGTAAAATAGGGTTAAAAATATGGGATAAGGCTTTAAAATTTCCCTAATAGTTTTTTATCCTATTGGATGAGTGGAGTTTGGATTTTTAATTCCATGTATTAAATATATGTTCATGTTATGCCAGATATTTTGGATTATGAGGATAAGAATAGTATAATTTTGGTTCTAAATTTTTATTTCAATATTGAATTAGTTATTTTTATCATAGTGATTTATTTTTCCCTTTTTTATTGGATACATTCATTAAATAATTAAATAATACTAAAATAGCATTATTAATTTATTAAAAATATATAAAATTGATTTTAATCGTATAAAATAAAATAAAATATCGATGAATTAATGTGTTCCATGGAGTTTGTACATAATTATGAAATATTAAAGATGTTTATAAGGATTAAAAATTTTATCATTTTATTGATTTAATTACTGTCAAATTAGTTGATTACTACCAGAAATAGAGTTAATGATATATTTTTTTAAAAAAATATTTTATTAAATTATTGAAAAATCATAAAAAATTTGAAAGAGGAAGTGGTTGATAAAATATGGTCCACTATGTCAATACTTATATATTAATATGTCAATTTTTACAATAAAAGTAAAATTAAAACCCTCTATATATAAATAGTTGTTACTATGGTTATGGTTAAAAATGTAAAACGAAAGGGATGATCAAAAAGATATGTCTAAAAATGATACATAATCCTATATAAATTTTATTGGATAATTATATTCCTACTTTATTATATTATTCTTCAATATCTAGCTATTTAGAATCATTTTTATGTTAATTATTTGAATATATTTTAATATTTTATGAAATTCGAAGTGTAACATCCCAAGTAATTAATAATAGGTATTTTTATCTATGTCTATTAATGAATTAGATAGTGTTTTAGAGGCTTAGAATGAAAATAAATCCAATCTTAAGCGTGGAATACACTAATATTTTTAAAAGATTATTTTACTGCCTTTTGATGGAAAACCATTTTTAAATCTATATTTTGACAATTTTATAAGCTATTTTTTTGAAAATAAACTTATTCTTTATTATTGGGACATCAAAATTTACTTTGTGTGAATTTTTGGTATTTTTCAGACAATGTTCGTTTTTTAGTGAATAGTGAAAAATACTGCATTTTACATCAAAACTACTTTTTAGTCTAATTTATTTATATTATTAGATTATCTTTTGAATTGGTTTTAAAGTGAAATTACAAAATATTTTTACCATTAAATCCAATAGTGGTCTTTGGAATTAATTTCACTTTGAAATCGGACTTAAACTAGTGTCAATCTTTTGATAATTATTGTTTCATAAAAACACGCTATTTGTCATGACAGCAAGAATTAATTATTAAATTAATTAATGTGACTTATATGTTTTGAATTTTTTAAAATAGACTTCATTTTTGAATTCGGAATATCAAATATAGATTAGGGTGAAGTTTTGGTATTTTTCTGAAAACATCAATTTTTGATGAATAGTGAAACCACTAAGTGGTACTTAAAAAACTGATTTTTCGTTTTAATGAAATTTTACCACTTATGTGTTTTGATTTTCAAAAATCCGACATACATGGTTTTCATTAAGAAGTAAAATTTGGTTCAATGTGATTAAAATAATTTTTTGGTGAATAGAAACTTTTATGTTCTTAATCGCGATTAGAGGTAATTAGTGCAATTTAAGGCAAAAATGATATTATAATAAAATGAAAATACCTATACACATGTCCTACCCTCATTGGATGTGTCATGGACGACCAAGACAATCCATGGGTCAACTTGGGGACCCCATGGAGCCACTTTGGTTGGGAAATGACATAAATAACTTTTTATTTAATGATAAAGTAAAAATGACACAAACATGAGATGTTTTACTAAAACAATTTTTACATGAGGTTATACAAGTAATAATTTTCATTATAAATAGTAATTGGAAAGATAAAAAGTTTTTCTACATCATAGTATTTTTTTTTTAATTTTTAGACATTAAATAAATTAAATTATTTATGACATCATAATGTTGCAGCGATGGCCTCATTATTTGACGATTTTAATAAAATGGAATAATAATGTAAAATCTAAGACCTACACATGGCCAAAACCTATTGGATGGGTGGATTTAGAACCCTTATCACCTTATCCTCGAAACACATCAATGTGGGACCTCTTAAATCCGAATACCATTTTAAAATAAATTAATATTTCTTTACTTTCCAAGAGTGCCCCTCCTCTCCTCTTATAAAAGGCCCCCACCTCTACCACCTTACCCACACTCCCAAAGCCTTTGGCTCGTCCATCCCCTACTCATTTTGTCTCTACACTTCCCTCTCTTACTCCTTGAAGCCTCACTTTGGGCAGAAGTCTTCGCAACGAAGCCTTTGAGCTCAAACCAAAGGGAGATATCCGATTTCAAGGTAATGTCTTCTTTTGAGTCCTTTAGTTTTATTTTGCTTCTCCAACCCACTAAACTCTTTTTATTCTTTTCTTTTGTAACAACTCCAGTATCATAAATATACTAGGGTGTTGTTATAATAAGGATTCGAGCTACACTTACACACACCTACATCTAATGGTTAAAGGACATAATGTTTCCGTGGATGGTGAATTTATGCCTCCCGAAACGATGATTGTTCAACATTCTTTTAACACCTTCAAAGGTTGCCATTAAGATGTAACTATAATTATATATGATATATAATATTTTTATTTTTTCCTTAAGCTTCTGTATTTTTTATTTTGGGCATACCTTTATGGTTTCCATTATGGGTAAACGCGATATCTTCATTTAAGGAAGTGCGGACTACCGCCCCCTCAAAGTGATTTGATTTCGTTAATGCCATATGTGGGACGTATAGAGGATTTAATTAATGATATTATATATGTTATTATACTGAATTTATAATATATCTTTATATAATTATGATTCCATTCTATAAAATATGAAATATAAATGAAAGTAGTGTTCATGTGTACATAAGGCTTACCGTCTCCATGAACGGTGCATTTCATTTCTTACCTCTAAATGATTATGTAATATTATAAATACATATATATACTGGATATATATGATATATATGATATATACATCATGATTATAATTCTGGATATAATGGATACATGAACAACTTGTAATTATAAACTGTTTATTTTTTACTCAAGTACCAATGATCGTTAAAACGACCATTATTAACTTAAATAATTACATAGTGTTCATGACATGGAAGTAAGTGATATAAAAGGAATAATGAACTTGAAGAAGGTTCTTAAGAAAGTAGAAATTAACTCATGTTTATTATTCAGGACATTAAAGAACGATCGAGTCAAGTCGGACCCGAGGTATGGGACTTCGTCTCAATCTCCTTTCATTGAGGCATATTTTATTTTATACACAAATATCTTTTATACGGTGTATAAACCCCTTTGAATTTTACGTTTATTCAAAAGGAATCTTTTTTATACGAAGCATTTTACTAAACGACAAAAGGGAATGTTTTGTCGTACATATGAGGTGACAACGACTTCTCCGTCGCCGTGACCATTATTTGAGTTTCGGCTTCCTCTACAAGCCATACCTTCTTTTTAAAAGAAAAATAAATGCCATGTTTTACTTTTATTTTATTTTGGTATTGAAAATGGTTTTCATAATGTTTTTATATCAATGTGTTGTATTGATATCTTGTGATTGAAATGTGGAAATGTTATGTTTTCTTTATGCATGTTTTATGTGATTCGATTATGTTGAGGTTCTTGGGAATTATTATGAAGACGGGTGGTTCCGTGATAAACTAAGGGTGGGTGAGCCCGATATAGCTCTCCAATGCATTGGGTAATGCGAAGGAGTGAAACGTTAAGGTTTCTCCGAAGAGATTTAGGGAATATACTGTGATGGGTATTCCAAACGTAACCAAGAGGGTTATTCCCTACGTAAGAATGTTATGAATGCCTCAAGTTACCTTTATGTCTTATGATTTCTATGATTTATTTGATGATTTGATGAGGTATGTTAAAGTGCTTATGTTTTATGGGTAAAGTATGATTTCATTCTTATGTATATATGTACCTGTGTTTCCTTTCCATATTTTTATATCCCTTACTGAGCTTTTTATGCCCATCCCATGTTTTTTGAAATGTTTTTCACATGTCAAGGGAAAGTTACATGATATGATGATAGTGTCAAGGAAGTGTCAAGAAAGAATCCATGTTTTAATTTTAAATATGTTTCCATTGATGGGAAAGAAGAATACTATCTTTATGTAACCACTTTGTTTATGTGTGGAATGTAATGCACGTTTTATGATCTAATTCTCTAAAACTCTAAAACCGAAAAGATCCTCAATGTGTAATCTTGTAATAACTCATGATTAAGTATTGTTTAAGGCCGGGGACTTATAGTTTGTATCAGAGGTCGGTTTAGATAACTTTAAGAGTTATAATTCTATTAAATGATTATCCAAAAATATTTTTTTATGGTCAAATTGAAATGATATAGCATTTGGAGATTACCATGTTGCTTCATCTAAGACATGTTTGTTCAGAATGGTTTTCCGCAGAGGAAATAGGGAAGCAGTGCTAGGAAGGCATACAGAAGGAAATAACATTCTGAATCAGCATCCTGAGATGGTCAGAATTGGAACTGAACAGTTTGTTGCAGTAATGGCGTGGTTGACTCAAGCAATAAATGGTGGTGGTATCCATGCACGAGATCATCCAGATCAACCGCAGAGGAACATGTCAGTGGTGGAACATTTCATGAGGCAACATCCCCCATCATTAAGAGGATCATCTGACCCTATGTTAGCTGGAGGGTGGATTAAATCACTAGAGAATATTTTCGATGTCATCGGGTGTTCAGACAATCAAAAGGTTAGTCTTGCTATTTACTGTTTCGAGGGTGAGGCAGATCAGTGGTGGTCGATGGTTAAAAATATCAGGGATGCTGATGAGATTGATGCTCTTTACTGGGATGAATTCAAATGTATGTTTCTTGAGAAGTATTTTCTTAAGGCTGTTCGACTTAGGATGGAAAAACAATTCTTGGAATTTAGGCAAGAGGAAGACTCAGTGGCTACCTATGAAGAAAGGTTCACTCGATTGGCAACGTATGCTCCAAATTTTATCTGAGACCTTGATAGTAAAATCAATCGTTTTTACTCAGGATTAAAGCTAAAATATCGAAGAGAATTAGCTTCTCGTGAATTTAAAAGTTATGAAAATCTTGTTCGATGTGCTGAGAAGGTGGAAATGGAGTTTGCCGATGATCAAGTGTTCTATAACAACCAGCAGAAGAAGAGACCAAGGTGGCAGGAGAAAGGGAAGAATTCTTCAAAAAAGTCTGATGGTAAGAAATCTAAGTTTCCAATTTGTGATAAATTTGGCAAAAGGAATGCTGGGGAATGTCTTCTGAATTCTGGAAAGTGCTACCGATGTGGTAAGATGGGACATAAGGCTTGTGATTGCACTAAAAAAGATCAAGTTGAAGGAAAGACCAAATTTGATTTATAGTTAGTGAAATGTTATAAGTGTAATGAGATGGGTCACTATGCAAACGAGTGTCCGACAAGGATCTTGAGTGATGGGAAGCAGTTATTCTACAAGCAGAAAGGGGTGGTGAAATCCTTTGCAACTACTTTAGAAGATGTCGGGCCATCAAATGAAGTTGTATCAGGTACTTTGTTTGTTTTTTCAGATTATGCCAGTGTGTTGTTTGATTCGGGGTCTACACATTCTTTCATCTCTGAAACCTTTTCTAGTAAAATGTGAATACCATCTCAAGAAATGAATCCTGAACTTTTGGTAAAAACACCTGGGGGAAATTTTGAGGCAAAAAGAATTTATAAGAATCTTCTTGTCCTTATCTGTGGAAAGAACCTACTTGAAAACCTAATTGTTATACCTCTAGTAGAGTTTGATGTTATCCTGGGTATGGATTTCCTCTCTATGTACCATGCTAAGATTGATTGTAGAGCTAAAGAAGTTTCTTTCAGAAAAAATTTCAGTTTGTGTACAAGAATGAACCCTTACTGTTGATAACTTATCAAGAGGCCAAGAAACTTGTAAAATATGGAAATGAATGTTACCTTTCACACATCGTTGAAAATAAAGGAACTGTTCAGATTAATGATGTGCCAGTGGTAAATGAGTATCCTAATTTTTTTCCTGATGAGTTGCCTAGAATAATACCAGATCGGGAAGTTGAGTTTACTGTTGACTTAGTTCCTGATGCTAAGCCAATTTCAAAACCCCCCTTATCGAATGGATCAAATTGAACTTTTAGAGTTGAATGAGAAATTGCAAGATTTATTAGAGAAAGGTTTCATTCGACCTATCACATCACCATGGGGTGATATTGTTTTATCTGTTAAAAAGAAAGATGGTTCAATGAGACATTGCATTGATTATAGAGCCTTGAATAACATCACTATTAAGAACAAATATCCTTTGCCTCATATCGATGATTTGTTTGATCAAATCCAGGGAGCTCAGTATTTTTCAAAGATTGACTTGAGATCGGGGTACCATCAGCTGAAGGTAAAGGAAGCAGATGTTCCGAAGACCGCGTTCCATACAAGATATGGCCATTATGAATTTGTAGTAATGCCTTTTTGGCTAACCAATGCACCTGCGGTATTCATGGACTTAATTAATAGAATTTTCCATGAGTTATTGGAAAAGTTTGTGGTGGTTTTCATTGATGATATTTTGGTGTTTTTTAAAATTAAAGATGAGCATGAAATGCATTTAAGGGTCATTTTGCAAACCTTGAAAGAAAAGAAATTGTATTGGAAATTCACCAAGTGTGAGTTTTGGTTGCAAAATATTTCATTCCTTGGTCATATTGTTTCTAAAGATGGGATAATTGTTGATCCTGCAAAAACAAAGGTTGTTGAAGAATGTCCATGACCCACAAATGTAACAGAGATTCGTAGTTTTCTTGGTTTGTCAGGCTATTACCGAAGGTTTATTAGAAAGTTTTCACGGTTATCTAGTCCAATGACTAAGCTAACTCGGAAGGGTGTTAAGTTTATCTGGACAAAAGAATTTGATGATTGTTTTCAAGAATTGAAAAGATGATTGGTGAATGCTCTAGTTGTGGCACTACCTTCCAGGAATGGTGAGTTTGTTATATACAGTGATGCTTCATTGAAAGGACATGGTTGTGTCCTAATGCAGAATGATCAGGTAATTGCTTATGCTTCACGTCAGTTGAAAACCCATGGGGTAAATTATCCTACACATGATTTGGAATTAGCTGCTGTTGTTTTTGCTTTAATAATTTGGAGGCATCATTTGTATGGAGTAAAGTGTGATGTATATACTGATCACAAAAGTTTAAAGTATATATTCACTCAGAAAGAGTTAAACACGAGACAAAGGAGATGGCTAGAATTAATCAAGGATTATGATTGTACAATTCATTACCATCCAGGAAAAGAAAATAAAGTGGCTGATGCGTTGAGTCGAAAAAGTAATGCTTCATTAGAAATGTTGCGTTTGGAACATGATCCTTTGGTTAAGGATTTGATGATTTGTCATAGAAGTTGTTGGTGCAGTAAGTTCTTTTGTTTTTTTTCATGTATCAGTGAGATCATTTCTATCAAACAGAATCAAGCAAGCACAGAAGCAAGACAGTGAGTGGAAAAAAACGTTAGAGCTGGTTCAGAAAGGTAAGTTTACTGAATTCAATATTGATAATGATTGTGTTTTGAGATTTGGGAAAAGATTGTGTGTGCATTGTGATTCAAAGTTGAAGAGAGAGTTGTTATGTGAAACTCATAGTTCTCTGTTTTCAGTTCATCATGGCAGTACTAAGATGTACAGAGATCTGTGGGAGTATTACTGGTGGGATGGAATGAAAAGAGATATTGCTGATTTTACTGTAAAGTTTTTGACATGTTAATAGGTTAAAGTAGAGCGGCGGTTACCGAAAGGGATGATTCAGCCTTTACCAATACCAGAGTGGAAATGGGAAAATATATCCATGGACTTTGTTGTGGGATTACCGAAGACACCTCGAGGTAATAATGCAATCTGGGTTATTGTTGATCGCTTGACCAAATCTGCTCATTTCCTTGATATACGAGATACTTTTTCCCTAGATCAACTTTCCCGTTTGTATCTTAAAGAGATATTCAGGTTACATGGACTTCCTCTCTCCATTGTATCTGATCATGATCCCAGGTTCACTTCTAACTTTTGGAAAGGCCTTCAGAAGTCGTTGGGTACTGATTTAAATTTTAGTACAGCTTTTCATCCTCAATCAGATTGGCAGTCAGAACGAACAATTCAGACCTTGGAGGATATGTTACGAGCTTGTTCGATGGATTATCAGGTAAGTTGGGACCAACATCTTTCTTTGGTTGAATTTTCATATAATAACAGTTTTCATTCCAGTATATAGATGGCACCATTTCAGGCATTATATGGGAAGCGGTGTCGAACTCCAGCTTTTTGGGATGAAGTGGGTGAAAGGAAGTTGATGGGACCAAAATTGGAAGAAGAGATGGCAGAAAAAGTTCAGCTGATTCAGAAGCACATGAGAACAGCTCAGAGCAGGTAGAAGAGTTATGCAGATAACTGGAGGAAGGATCTATCTTTCGAGGTAGGTGATCATGTTTTTCTCAAGGTTTCTCCTTGGAAAAGTGTGATGCGATTTGGTAAGAAATGAAAGCTGAGTCCAAGGTTCATTGGACTATATGAAATTCTGGAGAGAGTTGGATTAGTTTCTTACTGAGTGGCTTTACCTCCGAGTTTATCTCAGGTACACAATGTTTTTCATGTTTCGATGTTGAGAAAGTATATGCCAGATCCATCTCTGGTTTTGAGTCCAGAGGTAGTTCAGCTGGAAGAGAACCTATCTTATGAGGAACAACCAGTCCAGATTGTTGACCACAGGGAGCAAGTGTTACAGAATAAGGTGATTAATCAGGTAAAGGTTTTGTGGAAAAACCACATGATGGAAGAGGAAACATGGGAATCTGAAAATGCAATGAGGGATAAGTACCCCCATTTATTCGATAAGTAAATAAATTGCAGGGACGCAATTTTCTAAAGGGGGAAGGATGTAACATCACAAGTATGTAATGAATAATATATATTTTTATCTATGTCTATTAATGAATTAGATAGTGTTTAAGAGGCTTAAAATGAAAATAAAACCAATCTTAAGCGTGGAATACACTAATATTTTTAAAAGATTGTTTTACTGCCTTTTGATGGAAAACCATTTTTAAATCTATCTTTTGACAATTTTATAAGCTATGTTTTTCAAAATAAACTTATTATTTATGATTGGGACATCAAAATTTACTTTGTGTGAATTTTTGGTATTTTTCAGACAATGGTTATTTTTTAATGAATAGTGAAAAATACTGCATTTTACATCAAAACTACTTTTTAATCTAATTTATTTATATGATTATATTACTTTTTGAAGTGGTTTTAAAATGAAATTAGAAAATATTTTTACCATTATATCCAATAGTGGTCATTGGAATTAATTTCACTTTGAAATCAGACTTAAAGTAGTGTCAATCTTTTGATACTTATTGTTTCATAAAAACACGCTATTTGTCATGACAGCAGGAATTAATTTTTAAATTAATTAATGTGACTTATATGTTTTGAATTTTTTAAAATAGACTTTATTTTTGAATTCGTAATATCAAATATATCTTAGGGTGAAGCTTTGGTATTTTTCTGAAAAACTTAAATTTTTGATGAATAGTGAAACCACTAAGTGGTACTTAAAAAATTGATTTTTTGTTTAAATGAAATTTTACCACTTCTGTGTTTTGATTTTCAAAAATCCAACATACATGGTTTTCATTAATAAGAAAAATGTGGTTCAATGAGACTAAAATAATTTTTTGGTGAATAGTAACTTTTAAGTTCTTAATCGCGATTAGAGGTAATTAGTGCAATTTAAGGAAAAAATTATATTATAATAAAATGAAAATACCTATACACAAGTCCTAATCTCATTGGATGTTTCATGGCCGACCAAGACAATCCATGAGTCAACTAGGGGACCCCATGGAGCCACTTTGGTTGGGAAATGACATAAATAACTTTTTATTTAATGATAAAGTAAAAATGACACAAACATGAAATGTTTTACTAAAAAAATTTTTACATATGGTTATACAAGTCAGAATTTTGATTATAAATAGTCATTGGAAAGATAAAAAGATTTTATACATGATAGTATTTTTTTCTATAATTTTTAGACATTAAATAAATTAAATTATTTATGACATCATAATGATGCCGCGATGACCTCATTATTTGACGATTTAAATAAAATGGAATGATAATGTAAAATCTAAGACCTAAACATGTCCAAAACCTATTGGATTGGAGGATTTCTAACCCCTATCACTTTATCATCTAAAAAAATCAATGTGGGACCTCTTAAATCCGAATACCATTTTAAAATAAAGTAATATTTCTTTACTTTCCAAGAGTGCCCCTCCTCTCCTCTTATAAAAGGCCCCCACCTCTACCACCTTACCCACACCCCAAAAGCCTTTGTCTTGGCCAAACCCGGCTCATTTTGTCTCTCCACTTCTTTATATTACTCCTTGAAGCCTCACTTTGGGCAGAAGTCTTCCCAAGGAAGCCTTTGAGCTCAAACCAAAGGGAGTTACACGATTTCAAGGTAATGTCTTCTTTTGAGTCCTTTTGTTTTATTTTGCTTCTCCAACCCCCTTAAACTCTTTTTATTCTTTTCTTTTGTAACAACTCCAGTATCTTAAATATTCTAGGATGTTTTTATAAGAAGGATTCGATCTACACTTACACACACCTACATTTAATGGTAAAAGGACATACTGTTTCCGTGGATGGTGAATTTATGCCTCCCGAAACGATGATTGTTCAACATTATTTTAACACCTTCAAAGGTGGCCATTACGATGTCACTATATTTATATATGATATATAATATGTTTATGTTTTTCTTAAGCTTCTGTATTTTTCATTTTGGTCATACCATTATGGTTTCCATTAAGGGTAAACGCGATATCTTAATTTAAGGAAGTGTGGACTACCGCCCCCTCAAAGTGATTTGATTTCGTTAATGCCATATGTGGGACGTATAAAGGATTTAATTAATGGTATTATATATGATACTATACTGGAATATTAATATATCTTTATATAATTATGATTCCATTCTATAAAATATGAAATAGAAATGAAAGTAGCGTTCAGGCGTACGTACGGCTTACCGTCTCCATGAACGGTGCATTTCATTTCTTACCTCTAAATGATTATGTAATATTATAAATGCATATATATACTGGATATATATGATATATATGACATATACATCATGATTATAATTCTGGATATAATGGATACATGAACAACTTGTAATTATAAAGGGTTTATTTTTTACTCAAGTACCAATGATCGATAAAATGACCATTATTAACTTAAATAATTACATAGTGTTCATGACATGGAAGTAAGTGATATAAAAGGAATAATGAACTTGAAGAAGGTTCTTAAGAAATTATAAATTAACTCAAGTTTATTATTCAGGACATTAAAGAATGATCGAGTCAAGTCGGACCCGAGGTATGGGACTTCGTCTCAATCTCCTTTCATTGAGGCATATTTTATTTTATACACAACTTTCTTTTATAAGGTGTATAAAACCCTTTGACTTTTACGTTCATTCAAAAGGAATATTTTTTATACGAAGCATTTTACTAAATGACAAAAGGGAATGTTTTGTCGTATGTATGCGGCGACAATGACTTCTCCGCCTCCGTGGCCATTATTTGAGTTTAGGCTTCCTCTACAAGCCATACCTTCTTTTTAAAAGAAAAATAAATACCATGTTTTACTTTTCTTTTATTTTGGTATTGAAAATGGTTTTCATAATTTTTTTATATCAATGTGTTGTATTGATATCTTGTGATTGAAAGGTGGAAATGTTATGTTTCCTTTATGCATGTTTTATGTGATACGATTATGTTGAGGTTCTTGGGCATTATTATGAAGACGGGTGGTTCTGTGATAAACTAAGGGTGGGTGAGCCCGATATAGCTCTCCAATGCATTGGGTAACGCGAAGGAGTGAAACGTTAAGGTTTCTCCGAAGAGATTTAGGGAATATACTGTGATGGGTATTCCAAACGTAACTAAGAGGCTTACTCCCTATGTAAGAATGTTATGAATGCCTCAAGTTACCTTTATATCTTATGATTTCCATGATTTATTTGATGATTTGAGGAAGTATGTTAAAGTGCTTATGTTTTATGGGTAAAGTATGATTTCATTATTATCTATATATGTACACATGTTTCCTTTCCAAATTTTTATATCCCTTACTGAGCTTTTTATGCTCATCCCAAGTTTTTTGAAATGTTTTTCACAGGTCAAGGGAAAGGTAAATGATATGATGATAGTGTCAAGGAAGTGTCAAGAAAGAATCCATGTTTTATTTTAAATATGTTTCCATTGATGGGAAAGAAGAATAATATCTTTATGTAACCACTTTGTTTATGTGTGGAATGTAATGAAAGTTTTATGATCAAATTCTCTAAAACTCTATACCTGAAAAGATCCTCAATGTGTAATCTTGTAATAACTCAAGATTAAGTAAGGTTTAGGTTTGGGGCCTTATACGAAGTGTTCCCTTTCTCTCCATAATAAAACGGAACCAATTATCTCTTTTCATTACAAGTCATTGAAACATATAGATTGAGAAAAACCCTACTTACATTTATTCTCAATGATCCTTATCCATGAACTGGAGGTTTTGGTAATATTAAAATATCATTCCAAGGGTCCCTAACAAAGTATCAAATGGAGGTATCTTGATAAAGATGTATTAAACTTTCTCGACTTCTTTTAATTTATTTCTACTTAAAACACTTCAAATTATATTTTAATCATCATAAATTAATATATTCAATATCCTAAATATAATAAATTGTTATTAGGAATATTTGACAACCTTTACCCACCCTATATCTTATCAAATGGTACGTGAATGTTTCATTCATTCATATGTGTGGACTACCACCTCCATTTGGTGATAAAAATCGTTTCCCATAACCATATTTCAAGGATATTGATTATAATGGGTATAATTTTATATATTATCTTAATGAAAAAAATATACTTTTATGATTATCACATATACCTTCTCTCCATCCAATCCATTGGAATACAATAATTTTTCTCATGTGTATGTGTGTGTTATCACCTCTATGAAGTTATGCAATTTTATTTTTAATTTCCATTTTACATAGATTGTAATATAGATATATTTAATAAATAAATTTAATGTATATAATTTTAACCTTATTAAATTAGTGTGATTTTATGTTTACCTTTCTTTTAACAAATCCTTCTAAATGTAAATATTGTGTTCCTGTGTACGTACTATCTACAATATCTATGAATGGTGTCATTAATTTTTTATTCACACTTTTAAATATGAATAAATATTTTTATAATGAATATATATGATATTTATTTCATTATTTATACTATGTAAAAATTATCAAAGTATACAGACCAGAACTATTGAACTAATAAACACATGAAAAATGAAAATTTTATTACTCAGAAATGATGATCATAATAAGGATTTCTAAATAAATTTTCATTAAAATGTTATAAATGAATCATATATGATTTTATAAATATAATAATCTTTATGGTATAATATTTTAATAAATATATATTTATTATGCGTGATATAAAATTTTATTTGATGCAAGTGGAACTCGAGTTAATGGTGTTATGCGAAACTCCCATTTTTTATCAGGAATTTTTATGGTTCAGTTTTCGTTGATTAAATATCATGACCAATCTCTCAATAAAATCGTGAATTATTTTACCCTCGGGGTATTTATGGAAATTATATTTTTCCCTTTATTTTCATATATTATTTTACTAATGATTTAAGTAGAGTAATTTTAAGGAAAATCGACTTTATTTCTCTCTTTCATCGTGAATTTTTTTATTAAATATAAAATTGTTCTAAATATTTTTTCACGAATTTTTATAATATTAAAAAATTAATTTTTAAATTATTTTATATCCATGATTTAAAATTAAAAAAACCAAAATTAAAAGACATCAATTCTTTCCATAATGAGCAAGTATTTCACTATTTTACACAAAAGTGTGAAATGAATGTTCTCGTTTATCTTATATGACATGAATAGAATTTTCTACCATCATAGACACTATATAATATGAAGAATAAATTATTATTTTACAATTATCGTTTATAAAAAAATTATAAATTAATTATTTGATGAAATTTAAGATTTGAAATAAATGATTTCAAATTTAAATTTTTATTTTCCTCATGAAATGCTTCTATTGATCTATTAAATGAAGTTTTCATCTTTCATGACATCCTTAAATGTTTCATATGATTTACTAGGTATTTGATATTATAATAAAATAATTATTAATCCTTTTGATTCTATATGATTAGGATGACTTGATTTTATTGAAACTCATTTCATTTCCCCAGGCTACGCTGTGAGGAAATGATGAGATAATAATGCAACTTGTCTATTTTCCATAGGATATACTATGATTAATTCTTGATGAAAATCATTTCATTATAAGATTAATGTTATGATGAATGTATTATGTTCTAATGGAACACATATTTGTTATTTTCATTATTTTATAGTTGGGTCTATAATTATATAGCCCTCTAATGGAATCGGTAAATATGGATAACTCATGAGTTAAATAGGACTGTAATGGGGAGTGAACCTAATTAAATATGATAATATATACATTATAATAATTTTTTAGTGATCCATTAAAACTAAGATGTAATTGAGGAGTGATCCCAATATACTATGATAGTCTTGGTAGTGATACTTGAAAAATAATTAAATGATTTTCTATTGTTACATGTATGCTAAAAATATATGTATTATTAATATGTATTGCTCTCATGAATTATTTTTGTAGATTATAATATGAATAATGCATTATAAATTTCCAATATTTCTTATATGACTATATATTATGATCTATGATTGGAGGGGTATGGTTTTAAAATGTAAATATCGTGTTCTCCTACTGTTATGATAGTGTAATATTTATGTGATCATTGATATACTCCTTATTTACCCAAACAATGCATCTGACCTCACCCATGACTATGTTGATTTTTCACAAGGTCTGGAAGAAATATTTTAAATATTATTTGTAAAATGAGGGTGGTTGTTATGAAGAAAATAGTGATATATTATGAAAACCTCATATGAAAATATTTTGTGTATCCATGTTTGCAAAAGAACATGATTAATAAAATTATAGAATGTATCATTATCCTATGTAATGAATATTCATCAATTAAGGTATAATATATATGTTATCAAGTATGGGTAATTATCGAATTTATTTTTGATCACACCCATCATAACATGTACATGGTTTTATGTTCCAAATAAAATGAAACCAATCATAATGAAGAAACACGAGAATTAGACTTGGAAAAAATCTATTCCATAAAAATTTCATACAAATTAACCTGATGCAATATCGAAATGATATCTATAAATTAAGGATCTCAATAATTATTGGTCATTAATAATCATATACTATGGAAAAGTTATTTTCATTCAATGTTAATATTATAATAAGAGTATAAAAATACCTTTGCAAAAGTACCACTTAAGGGGGCCTCTAGGGTAATGGGTAATGAGTATTTGAAGAGGGTAATGGAATAATAATTTCCATAATTCCAAAAATAAAATAATTTTTTTCAAGTATGAAAAAAATTATTTTAGAAAATATCATTTGTTTGAACCATTTTACAGTGTTGTACATGAAAAGTGGTAATAAATAGAGAAACTCATCTTATCGGGTTTTCTTATCGAGTGGAAAGTAGAAGGAAACCATTTAAAACATGTATTTACCCATAAAAATAATATTAATTAATATAGGTATATATATTTAGGATATATATACACAATATATAATAATAATTTAATAATTTTAGAGTGATAAAGTTATGTAAGAGTGGGAAAGAGTTAACACAATGAAACTATGGTGGTCCAAAATGATCTGTTGCCTTATGTTATAGTATCAATCATAACATTCAACTATTTTCTTGAATAAAAAATTTAGATAATTAATTAATTAATTAAAAATATATATTTTTTATTATAATTTCATTATGGTCATATATAATAATATCAGTGAGATTTAATGTTCAATTCAGTTGTTCTAGGGGTGTTCGTTTCATGATCCCATGTTGAGATCAGTTATAGATAATTATTGAAGTTCCAATAAAATGGGAATAACATAGTATAATTTAAATGAAATTTTAATCATGTACTTCCATAAATTTAAATGATAAAAAATTTTCTATTTACATATGGATGATCAATTTCTTAAAAATCATTGTGTTATATAGTAAGTTAATTTTGCAGTTTTATTGACCATTAGGAAATAGGTTTGTTTCATTTACTATTATCTCTATATGTTAATAATAGAACATTAAATAATATTTAATATAATTATTATCATCATATTTAACAATTATAACATTTATATGAAAAAACATTTGGTGGTGATGGAAAAAAAAAAATTTTGTTCAATGAGGTTGTGAAAAAACCATATTATAAAAAATATTTTCATTTTAGAATATCAATAATGGAGGGTAGAAGATTTATATTCCACCATAATAATAGAATTTATTTATATTTACAATACTAATTATATTATTTCTACGAGAAAGGAAATCATAATGGGGTGGTGTAACTAGAAATAAAAAATGAATGTGATTGTTGAGAATATTACCTCTTCCTTTTATTGACTTCTCATAGGTTTCCCCTTAAGGATCCATTGAATAATCATTGGATGAGTCCATGAACACTATATAATGTGAATGTGTAATGGGATGAGTGTTATTTCTAAAGTTGGAAAGCTCCAAGGAATATAAGGTGAGAGGAGAAGGAGTGGTTAGTGGTTGTATTTTTGAGGCGAGTAGTGGAATGTTTTTTAATATTATACTCATTATTTTATTATTATAGCTCAATAAAATAAATATTATTGATTCCAATAATAATATATAGGAAATTTTGATTTTTAGTTTTAAAGAATCGGTGATTGAATCATCTAGGACACAATAAATTAGTTATTAACTAATAATGTTAAATACATTTTTTTACTGTATTTCATTATTCATAAAAAATCAATTATTTTTTTTAAAAAAAAATATACCTAAAATTTATAAAATTTTCAGATTATTTAAATGAAATCCATTTTATGTAAATAATTTTATATATAAGATAATTTTAATTTTAAAATGAAATCCTTCTTTATTTGAAAAATGGGAATTTTAATATTATAATCTAATTTATGACCCCTTGATTAATTACATATGATCACATAAAATTATATTAACACTATAATAAAACACAATATTAATTTCTAAATCCATTCCTTTAAAATAAGCGTTCTTTTAAATATACATGGTACAATAAAAAATTTATTCTTTAAAAATATACAAAGCCTTAATTTGTCATTTTTTGGAACATTTATTTATTTGTACCATGTATTATTATGTAATATTTTAAATTTATAAGATTCCTAAATATTATTCTACACTTAATAAGGTGATGTTACTATTCAAAATGTAAATATTACTATTCTAATGGTTAGGTTACTTTTCCAATGGTCTGATTACACTTATAATGGATAGATATTTAACTATCATATGGGTTACCTACTTCTTATAAATACCTCATATATCATTCATGAATAATTTATATAACCGTACATTCTTCTTTATATATATTTTCATTATGAAGATGAATATTTATTACTAATATCATGAAATACACCTACTATTTTTTTCATGAGTGTAGTTATTTTGGTGGGTTAAGCATATCCAAAATTTTAAATTTTAGTTATCTTATATTCTATATTTTGGAAAATCTTTATTAACTAAATATTTTTTTTAGGTTCATATAATATTTTTTGGTTTCATCATGTTTTTCATTATCATTATACTCTGAAAAAATTATATATATTAAAATATCATTGACAAAATTATGTGTTATTACAGGGAATTCATTATGGTAGGAATAATTACAGGGAGCAATTAAATTGAATGATATGGGTTAGGAAAACTATATATGCGATAATACTATTTCAATAGATTGTCATAATATGAATACTATAACTGAAGACAACCAAGAATCCATCACCCAAAAAATTTAGATATCTAATGTAACATCTCAAGTAAGTAATGAATAATAGATATTTTTATCTATGTGTATTGATGAATGTGATAGTGTTTTAGAGGCTTAAAATGAAAATAAATCCAATCTTAAGCGTGGAATACACTAATATTTTTAAAAGATTATTTTACTGCCTTCTGATGGAAAACCATTTTTGAATATATCTTTTGAAAATTTTATAAGCTATGTTTGTCAAAATAAACTTATTCTTTATGATTGGGACATCAAAATTTACTTTGTGTTAATTTTTGGTATTTTTAAGACAATGTTTTTTTTAATGAATAGTGAAAAATACTGCATTTTACATCAAAACTATTTTTTATCTAATTTATTTATATGATTAGATTATATTTTGAATTGGTTTTAATGTGAAATTAGAAAATATTTTTACCATTAAATCCAATAGTAGTCGTTGGAATTAATTTCACTTTGAAATCGGATTTAAACTAGTGTCAATCTTTTGATACTTATTGTTTCATAAAAACACGCTATTTGTCATGACAACGGGAATTAATTATTAAATTAATTAATGTGAATTATATGTTTTGAATTTTTTATAATAGACTTCATTTTTGAATTCGGAATATCATATATAGCTTAGGGTGAATTTTTGGTAATTTTCTGAAAAACTTCAATTTTTGATGAATAGTGAAACCACTAAGTGGTACTTATAAAAACTGATTTTCCATTTAAATGAAATTTTTCCACCTTTGTGTTTTGAATTTCAAAAATCCGACATACATGGTTGTCATTAAGAAGTAAAATGTGGATCAATGAGATTAAAATAATTTTTTGGTGAACAGTAACTCTGAAGTTCTTAATCGCGGTTAGAGGTAATTAGTATAGTTTAAGGTAAAAATAATGATTTAATAAAATGAGATGAGCTTGACACATGTCCTACCCTAATTGGATGTGTCATGGACGACCAATAAAATTCATGGGTAAACTTGGTGACCCCATGGAGCCACTTTGGATGAGAAATTACATAAATAACTTTTTATTTAATGATAAAGTAAAAATGACACAAACATGATATGTTTTACTAAAACAATTTTTACATGGGGTTATAAAAGTCAGAAATTTGATTATAAATTTTCATTCGAAAGCTAAAAAGATTTTCTACATCATAGTATTTGTTTTATAATTTTTAGACATTAAATAAATTAAATTATTTATGACATTATAATGATGCAGCGATGACCTCATTATTTGACGATTTAAATAAAATGAGAAGATAATGTAAAATCTATGACCTACACATGTCCAAAACCTATTGGATTGGAGGATTTATAACCCCTATCACCTTATCCACGAATTATATCAATGTGGGACCTTTTAAACCCGAAACACATTTTCAAATAAAGTAATATTTCTTTACTTTCCAAGAGTGCCCCTCCTCTCCTCTTATAAAAGGCCCCCACCTCTACCACCTTACCCACACTCCCAAAGCCTTTGGCTCGGCCAAAATCTGACTATTTTGTCTCTCCAAATCCCTATCTTACTCCTTGAAGACTGACTTTGGGCAGAAGTCTTCTCAAGGAAGCCTTTGAGCTCAAACCAAAGGGAGTTACCCGATTTTAAGGTAATGTCTTCACTTGAGTCCTTTTGTTTTATTTTGCTTCTCCAACCCCATAAACTCTTTTTATTCATTTATTTTGTAATAAATCCAGTATCTTAAATATACTAGGATGTTTTTATAAGAAGGATTCGAGCTTCACTTATACACACCTACATCAAATGGTTAAAGAACATATTGTTTCCGTAGATGGTGAATTTATGCCTCCTGAAACGATGATTGTTCAACATTCTTTCAACACCTTAAAAGTTGGACATTAAGATGTCACTATATTTATATATGATATATAATATGTTTATTTTTTCCTTAAGCTTCTTTATTTTTCATTTTGGGTATACCTTTATGGTTCCCATTATGGGTAAACGCGATATCTTCATTTAAAGAAGTGCAGACTACCGCCCCCTCAAAGTGATTTGATTCGTTAAATAACATATGTGGGATGTATAAAGTATGGAGTTATGATATTATATATGATATTACACTGGAATTATAATATACCTTTATATCATTATGATTCCATTCTATAAAATACAAAATAGAAATGAAAGTAGCGTTCATGCGTACGTACGGCTTACCGTCTCCATGAATGGTGCATTTCAATTGTTACCTCTAAATGATTATGGAATATTTTAAATTCATGCATGTACAGGATATATATGACATATATGATATCTACATCATGAATACCATTCTGGATATAGTGGATACATGAACAACTTTTAATTATAAATGTCTTATTTTTTACTCAAGTACCAATAATCATTAAAACGACCGTTATTAAATTAATAATTACATAGTGTTCATGACATGGAAATAAGTGATATAAAAGGAATAATGAACTTTAAAAAGGTTCTTAAACAAGTAGAAATTAACTCAAGTTTATTATTCAGGAGATTAAAGAACGACCGAGTCAAGTCGGACCCGAGGTATGGGACTTCGTCTCAATCTCCTTTCGTTGAGGCATATTTTATTTTATACACAACCTTATTTTATATGGTGTATAAACCCCTTTGACTTTTAAGTTTATTCAAAAGGAATATTTTTTATACGAAGAGTTTACTAAACAAGAAAAGGGAATGTTTTGTCGTACGTATGTGGCGACAATGACTTCTTCGCCGCTGGGACCGTTATTTGAGTTTCGGCTTCCTCTACAAGCCATACCTTCTTTTTAAAAGAAAAATAAATACCATGTTATAATTTTCTTTTATTTTGGTATTGAAAATGGTTTTCATAATGTTTTTATTATATCAATGTGTTGTATTAATATCTTGTGATTGAAAAGTGGAAAATGTTATGTTTCCTTTATGCATGTTTTATTTGATACGATTATGTTGAGGTTCTTGGGCATTATTATGAAGATGGGTGGTTCCAAGATAGACTAAGGGTGGGTGAGCCCAATATAGCTCTCCAATCTATTGGGTAACGCGAAGGAGTGAAAAGTTAAGGTTTCTCCGAAGAGATTTAAGGAATATACTGTGATGGGTATTCCAAACGTAACCAAGAGGGTTACTCCCTACATAAGAATGTTATGAATGCCTCAAGTTACCTTTATGTCTTATGATTTCTATAATTTATTCATGTTTTGATGAGGTATGTTAAAGTGATTATGTTTTATGGGTAAATTATGATTTCATTCTTATGTATATATAAACTCATGTTTCCTTTCCATATTTTTTTTATAATCCATACTGAGCTTTTTATGCTCATCCCAAGTTTTTTTTTGAAATGTTTTTCACAGGTCAAGGGAAAGGTACATGATATGATGATAGTGTCAAGGATGTGTCAAGAATGAATCCATGTTTTATATTAAATATGTTTCCATTTATGGGAATGCAGAATACTATCTTTATGTAACCACTTTGTTTATATGTGGAATGTAATGAAAGTTTTATGATCTAATTCTCTAAAACTCTAAACCCAAAAATATCCTCAATGTGTAAACTTATAATAACTCAAGATTAAGTAAGGTTTAAGGCTGGGGACTTATAGTTGGTATCACAGGTCGGTTTAGATAACTTTAGGAGTTATAATTCTATTAAATGATTATCCAAAAATATTTTTTTTATGGTCAAATTGAAATGATATAGCATTTGAAGATTACCATGTTGCTTCATCTAAGACATGTTTGTTCAGAATGGTTTTCCGCAGAGGAAATAGGGAAGCAGTGCTAGGAATACATACAGATGGAAATAACCTTCTAAATCAGCATCCCGAGATGGTCGGAATTGGAACTGAACAGTTTGTTGCAGTAATGGCGCAGTTGACTCAAGCGATAAATAGCGGTGGTATCCATGCACGAGATCGGCCAGATCAACTGCAGAGGAACATGTCAGTGGTAGAACATTTCATGAGGCAACATCCCCCATCATTCAGAGGATCATCTGACCCTGTGCTAGCTGAAGGGTGGATTAAAGCACTGGATAAGATTTTCGATGTCATGGGATGTTCAGACAATAAAAAGGTTAGTCTTTCTATTTACCGTTTGGAGGGTGAGGCAGATCAGTGGTGGTCTATGGTTAAAAATAACAGGGATGCTGATGAGATTGATGCTCTCGACTGGGATGAATTCAAAGGTATGTTTCTTGAGAAGTATTTTCCTAAGGTTGTTCGAATTAGGATGGAAAACAATTCTTGGAATTGAGGAAAGAGGAAGACTCAGTGGCTGCCTATGAAGAAAGGTTCACTCGATTAGCAAGGTATGCTCCAAATTTTATCTGAGACCGTGATAGTAAAATCAATCATTTTTACTCAGGATTAAAGCCAAAATATCGAAGGGAATTAGATTCTCGTGAGTTTAAAAGTTATGAAAAGCTTGTTCTATGTGCTGAGAAGGTGGAAATGGAGTTTGCTGATGATTAAGTGTTCTATAACAACCAGCAAAAGAAGAGACCATGGTGGTAGGAGAAAGGGAAGAATTCTTCAAAAAAGTCTGATGGTAAGAAATCTATGTTTCCATTTTGTGATAAATGTGGAAAAAGGCATGCTGGGGAATGTATTCTAAATTCTGGAAAGTGCTACCGATGTGGTAAGATGGGACATAAGGCTCGTGATTGCACTGAAAAAGATCAAGGTGAAGGTAAGACCAAATTTGATTTACAGTTAGTGAAATGTTATAAGTGCAATGAGATGGGTCACTATGCAAACGAGTGTCCGACAAGGAGCTTGAGTGATGGGAAGCAGTTAGACTACAAGAAGAAAGGGGTGGTGAAATCCTTTGCAACTACTTCAGCAGATGTTGGGCCATCAAATGAAGTTGTATCAGGTACTTTGTTTGTTTTTTCAGATTATGCCAGTGTGCTGTTTGATTCGGGGTCTACAAATTCATTCCTCCCTAAAAACTTTTCTAGTAGAATGGGAATAACATCTCAAGAAATGACTCCTAAACTTTTGGTAAAAACACCAGGGGGAAATATTGAGGCAAAAAAAATTTATAAGAATCTTCCTATCCTTATATGTGGAAAGAACCTACTTGCAAACCTTATTGTTATACCTCTAGTAGAGTTTGATGTTATCCTGGGTATGGATTGGCTCTCTATTTACCATGTTATGATTGACTGTATAGCTAAAGAAGTTTCTTATTAGAAAGACTTTCAGTTTGTGTACAAGAATGAACCCTTACTGTTGATAACTTATCAAGAGGCCAAGAAACTTGTAAAAGATGGAAATGAATGTTACCTTGAACACATCATTGAAAATAAATGAACTGTTCAGATTAATGATGTGCCAGTGGTAAATGAGTATCCTGATGTTTTTCCTGATGATTTGCCTGGAATAATACCAGATCGAGAATTTGAGTTTACTATTGACTTAGTTCCTGATGCTAAGCCAATTTCAAAACCCCGTTATCGAATGTCTCAAATTGAACTTTTAGAGTTGAAGGAGCAATTGCATGATTTATTAGAGAAAGGTTTCATTCGACCTAGCACATCACCATGGGGTGTTCCTGTTTTATTTTTTAAAAAGAAAGATGGTTCTATGAGACATTGCATTGATTATAGGGCCTTGAATAATATCACTGTTAAGAAAAAATATCATTTGCCTCATATCGATGATTTGTTTGATCAGCTCTAGGGAGATCAGTATTTTTCAAAGATTGACCTGAGATCGGGGTACCATCTGCTGAAGGTAAAGGAAGAAGATGTTCCGAAGACCGCGTTCTGTACAAGATATGGCCATTATGAATTTGTAGTAATGCCTTTTGGGCAAACCAATGCACTTGCTGTATTCATGGACTTAATGAATAAAATTTTCCATGAGTTCTTGGATAAGTTTGTGGTGGTTTTCATTAATGATATTTTGGTGTTTTCTAAAAGTAAAGTGGAGCATGAAAGACATTTAAGGGTTATATTGCAAACCATGAAAGAAAAGAAATTGTATGGGAAATTCAGCAAGTGTGAGTTTTGGTTGCAACAAATTTCTTTACTTGTTCATATTGTTTCTAAAGATGGGATAACTGTTGATCCTGTAAAAACAAAGGTTGTTGAAGAATGTCCAAGACCCACAAATGTAACAGAGATTCGTAGTTTCCTTGGATTGGCAGGATATTACCGAAGGTTTGTTAGAAATTTTTCACAGTTATCTAGTCCAATGACTAAGCTAACTCAGAAGGGTGTTAAGTTAATCTGGACAAAAGAATGTGATGATTGTTTTCAGGAATTGAAAAGAAGATTGGTGAATGCTCCAGTTTTGGCACTACCTTCCAGGAATGGTGAGTTTGTTATATACAGTGATGCTTCATTGAAAGGACTTGGTTGCGTCCTAATGCATAATGATCAGGTAATTGCTTATGCTTCACGACAGTTGAAAACTCATGAGGTAAATTACCCTACACATGATTTAGAATTAGCTGCTGTTGTTTTTGCTTTAAAAATTGGGAGGCATCATTTGTATGGAGTAAAGTGTGAAATATATACTGATCACAAAAGTTTAAAGTATATATTCACTCAGAAAGAGTTGAACATGAGACAGAGGAGATGGCTATAATTAATCAAGGAATATGATTGTACGATTCACTACCATCCGGGAAAAGCAAATAAAGTTGCTGATGCTTTGAGTCGAAAAAGTAATGCTTCATTAACAGTGTTGCGTTTGGAACATGATCCTTTGGTTAAGGATTTGATGAACTTTGGCATAGAAGTTGTTGGTGCAGGATGTCCTTCTATTTTGTTTCTGGTATCAGTGAAATCTTCTCTATCAGACAGAATCAAGCAAGCACAGAAGCAAGACAGTGAGTTGTAGAAAAGGGTAGAGCTGGTTCAGAAAGGTATGTTTCCTGAATTAAACATTGATAATGATTGCGTTTTGAGATTTGGGAAAATATTGTGTGTGCCTTGTGGTTCACAGTTGAAGAGAGAGTTATTTTGTGAAGCTCATAGTTCTCCGTTTTCAGTTCATCCTGGCAGTACTAAGATGTATATAGATCTTCGGGAGTATTACTGGTGGGATGGAATGAAAAGAGATATTGCTGATTTTACTATGAAGTGTTTGACTTGTCAACAGGTTAAAGCAGAGCGGCAGTTACTGAAAGGGATGCTTTAGCCTTTACCAGTACTAGAGTGGAAATGGGAGAATATATCGATGGACATTGTTGTGGGATTATCGAAGACACCTCGAGGTAATAATGCAATCTGGGTTATTTTTGATCGCTTGACCAAATCTGCTCATTTCCTTGCTATACGAGATATTTTTTCCCTAGATCAACTTTCCCGTTTGTATCTTAAAGAGATAGTTAGGTTACATTGAGTTCCTCTCTCCATTGTATCTGATCGTGATCCCAGGTTCACTTCTAACTTTTGTAAAAGCCTTCAGAAGTCGTTTGGTACTGAATTAAATTTTAGTAAAACTTTTAATCCTCAATCAGATGGGAATTCAGAAAGAACAATTCAGACCTTGGAGGATATGCTATGAGCTTGTTCGATGGATTATCAGGGAAGTTGGGACCAACATCTTTCTTTGGTTGAATTTTCATATAATAACAGTTTTCATTCCAGTATACATATGGCACCATCTGAGGCGTTATATGGGAAGCGGTGTCGAACCCCAGCTTTCTGGGATGAAGTGGGTGAAAGGAAGTTGATGGGACCAGAATTGGTAGAAGAGATGGCAGAAAAAGTTCAGCTGATTCAGAAGCACATGAAAACAGCTCAGAGCAGGCAGAAGAGTTATGCGGATAACCGATGGAAGGATATATCTTTTGAGGTAGGTGACCATGTTTTTCTCAAGGTTTCTCCTTGGAAAACTGTGATGAGATTTGGTAAGAAAGGAAAGCTGAGTCCATGTTTTATTGGACCATATGAAATTCTGGAGAGAGTTGGATCAGTTGCATACAGGGTGGCTTTACCTCCGAGTTTATCTCAGGTACACAATGTTTTTCACGTTTTGATGTTGAGAAAGTATATGCCAGATCCATCTCATGTTTTGAATCCAGAGGTAGTTCAGCTAGAAGAGAACCTATCTTATGAGGAACAACTGGTCCAGAATCTTGACCACATGGAGCAAGTGTTACGAAATAAGGTGATTAATCAGGTAAAGGTTTTGTGGAAAAACCACATGATGGAAGAGGCAACATGGGAATCTTAAAATTCAATGAGGGATAAGTACCCCCATTTATTCGATAAGTAAATAAATTGTGGGGACGAAATTTTCTAAAGGGAGGAAGGATGTAACATCCCAAGTATGTAATAAATAATAGATATTTTTATCTATGTCTATTAATGAATTAGATAGTGTTTTAGAGGCTTAAAATGAAAATAAATCCAATCTTAAGCGTGGAATACACTAATATTTTTAAAAGATTGTTTTACTCCCTTTTGATGGAAAACCATTTTTGAATCTATCTTTTGACAATTTTATAAGCTATTTTTGTCAAAATAAACTTATTCTTTATTATTGGGACATCAAAATTTACTTTGTGTGAATTTTTGGTATTTTTTCTGACAATGTTCTTTTTTTTAATGAATAGTTAAAAATACAGCATTTTACATCAAAACTATTTTTTTATCTAATTTATTTATATGATTAGATTATATTTTGAATTGGTTTTAAAGTGATATTAGAAAATATTTTTACCAATAAATCCAATAGTGGTCGTTGGAATTAATTTCACTTAGAAATCGGACTTAAACTAGTGTCAATCTTTTGATACTTATTGTTTCATAAAAACACGCTATTTGTCATGACAGTGGGAATTAATTATTAAATTAATTAATGTGACTTATATGTTTTGAATTTTTTAAAATAGAATTAATTTTTGAATTCGGAATATCAAATATAGGTTAGGGTGAATTTTTGGTAATTTTCTGAAAAACTTAAATTTTTTATAAATAGTGAAACCACTAAGTGGTACTTATAAAAACTGATTTTCCGTTTAAATGAAATTTTGCCACCTTTGTGTTTTGAATTTAAAAAATCCGACATACATGGTTGTCATTAAGAAGTAAAATGTGGTTCAATGAGATTAAAATAATTTTTTGTTGAATAGTAACTCTTATGTTCTTAATCACGATTAGAGGTAATTAGTGTAGTTTAAGGTAAAAATTATGATTTAATAAAATGAGATGAGCTTGAAACATGTCATACCATCATTGGATGTGTCATGTCCGACCAGGACAATCCATGGGTCAAATTGGGGACCCCATGGAGCCACTTTGGTTGAGAAATTACATAAATAACTTTTTATTTAATGATAAAGTAAAAATGACACAAACATGATATGTTTTACTAAAACAATTTTTACATGGGGTTATACAAGTCAGAATTTTGATTATAAATAGTCATTGGAAATCGAAAATGATTTTATACATCATAGTATTTGTTTATAATTTTTAGACATAAAATAAATTAAATTATTTATGACATCATAATGATGCAGCGATGACCTCATTATTTGACGATTTAAATAAAATGAGAAGATAATGTAAAATATATGACCTACACATGTCCAAAACCTATTGGATTGGTGGATTTCGAACCCTTATCAACTTATCCACGGATTATATCAATTTGGGACCTTTTAAATCCGAAAAACATTTTCAAATAAAGTAATATTTCTTTACTTTCCAAGAGTGCCCCTCCTCTCCTCTTATAAAAGGCCCCCACCTCTACCACCTTACCCACACTCCCAAAGCCTTTGGCTCGGCCAAAATAGGCCTATTTTATCTCTCCACTTCCCTCTCTTACTCCTTGAAGCCTCCCTTTGGGCAGAAGTCTTCCCAAGGAAGCCTTTGAGCTCAAACCAAAGGGAGCTACCCGATTTTAAGGTAATGTCTTCACTTGAGTCCTTTTGTTTTATTTTGCTTCTCCAACCCCCTAAACTCTTTTTATTCATTTATTTTGTAACAACTACAGAATCTTCAATATACTAGGATTTTTTTATAAGAAGGATTCAAGCTTCACTTACACACACCTACATCAAATGGTTAAAGAACATACTATTTCCGTGGATGGTGAATTTATGCCTCCTGAAACAATGATTGTTCAATATTCTTTCAACACCTTAAAAGGTGGCCATTAAGATGTCACTATATTTATATATGATATATAATATTTTTATGTTATCCTTAAGCTTCTGTATTTTTCATTTTGGGCCTACCTTTATGGTTCCCATTTTGGGTAAACGCGATATCTTCATTTAAGGAAGTGCGGACTACCGCCCCCTCAAAATGATTTGATTCGTTAAATACCATATGTGGGACGTATAAAGGATGGAGTTATGATATTATATATGATATTACACTGGAATTATAATATACCTTTATATCATTATGATTCCATTCTATAAAATACAAAATAGAAATGAAAGTAGCGTTCATGCGTACGTACGACTTACCGTCTCCATGAATGGTGCATTTCATTTCTTACCTCTAAATGATTATGTAATATTATAAATTCATGCATGTACTGGATATATATGAAATATATGATATATACATCATGAATACCATTCTGGATATAATGGATACATGAACAACTTGTAATTATAAAGGGCTTATTTTTTACTCAAGTACCAATGATCGTTAAAACGACCGTTATTAACTTAAAAAATTACATAGTGTTCATGAAATGGAAATAAGTGATATAAAAGGAATAATGAACGTGAAAAAGGTTCTTAAACAAGTAGAAATTAACTCAAGTTTATTATTCATGAGACTAAAGAACGACCGAGTCAAGTCGGACCCGAGGTATGGGACTTCGTCTCAATCTCCTTTCGTTGAGGCATATTTTGTTTTATACACAACCTTCTTTTATACGGTGTATAAACCCCTTTGACTTTTATGTTTATTCAAAAGGAATATTTTTTATACGAAGCATTTACTAAATGACAAAATGGAATGTTTTTCTCATACATATGCAGCGACAATGACTTCTCCGCCGCCGTGACCGTTATTTGAGTTTCAGCTTCCTCTACAAGCCATACCTTCTTTTTAAAAGAAAAATAAATACCATGTTATACTTTTCTTTTATTTTGGTATTGAAAATGGTTTTCATAATTTTTTTATTATATAAATGTGTTGTATTGATATCTTGTGATTGAAATGTGGAAATTTTATGTTTCCTTTATGCATGTTTTATGTGATACGATTATGTTGAGGTTCTTGGGCATTATTATGAAGATGGGTGGTTCCGGGATAGACTAAGGGCGGGTGAGCCCGATATAGCTATCCAATGCATTGGGTAATGCGAAGGAGTGAAACGTTAAGGTTTATCCGAAGAGATTTAGGGAATATACTGTGATGGTTATTCCGAACATAACCAAGAGGGTTACTCCCTATGTAAGAATGTTATGAATGCCTCAAGTTACCTTTATGTCTTATGATTTCTAGGATTTATTCATGTTTTGATGAGGTATGATAAAGTGCTTATGTTTTATGGGTAAAGTATGATTTCATTTTTATGTATATTAGAACTCATGTTTCCTTTCCATATTTTATTTATAACCCATACTGAGCTTTTTATGCTCATCCCTAGTTTTTTTTGAAATGTTTTTCACAGGTCAAGGGAAAGGTACATGATATGATGATAGTGTCAAGGAAGTGTCAAGAAAGAATCCATGTTTTATTTTAAATATGTTTCCATTGATGGGAATGAAGAATACTATCTTTATGTAACCAATTTGTTTATATGTGGAATGTAATGCATGTTTTATTATCTAATTCTCTAAAACTATAAACCTAAAAAGATCATCAATGTGTAAACTTGTAATAACTCAAGATTAAGTAAGGTTTAAGGTTGGGGCCTTATATCTAATGTCAACAGGATACATTTGAGTGACTAAACAATATCGTTTATCATTCTCTATCATGTGATACAAGGATTGCATGATCTGTGACGTGTTCAACATGGATGTATGAAAAATTATTCTAGGGAGGCCATGTAAATTATATCATAAATTTTGCCACAATGGTTACTCCAACAACATAGATTTCCCTAAATACAAGTAACATTACACTCTGTCTCCCCTGAAGAATCACCCAAAAACCCTGGTACACTAAAACATTATTAATTAATTATGTCTATGTACTAACATCAATGATAAAGGGAGTCTAAAAACATCATGACCATTATATCCTATTCATTTTTTTACCACCCTACTAAAATTATATAACCCATTCTGTATCGATTGATGGGTTATGAGATATTATTCTCAATGGGATACAAACTAGGTTATCATTAAATAGGGATGTCCCACACTATTGTTATAGTCTAGGAAGCATCTTTTCTAAATATTCCACACTACCACATAATTCCAACAAATTATATAATCCTTTAGAAGAAATTGCATTCGTCTCCCAATAAAGGCTACATAAATAATACAAGACACCATGTGTTGTTCCATATCTATTGGTACCCAATAATGTTGTATTATAGAGGATGTGTGTTGACAGTAAAACCTTAATAAAATATTACCATCAAGTATAGATTCTCAATCCGATAATTGTATGAAATTATTGATATGTTTTGTGGGGAAGTGATCATTTCATTTTTTTTACATTTATTATGGACATCTCCAACATGGAATCAATCCATTTTATGAATGAAATATATATTTCATTATCAAGGAGGGGTTGTTAAAGAGGATAGGTATACCATTTGGGTTGTCTTATTCCTCTAAATAAATATTAGTAAAATGGAAAATTTTCAAAAATACTTGCTTAATTTTTTTAATTTAATTTTATTTAATGATATTTATGTATATAGATAGTTTACTTCTCTTCACATTGAACATATAAGGGAATTACTCCGTGGTTCTTAGGTAATCATGACATTTTTTAACCTTAATAAGTGACATTCCATGCTCACTAAATTGATCATACTTATATATTTTGTAACACCTTATATTATTCGATATAATGTGGAGATATAATCTATGATATTCTAGGAGAAGAAGGTATATGTTTATAAGGAGAGACTATGTACTTTTCACAATTTAGAATTAGTATTTGTAATTTTCTTTCTTAAAATATAAATATAATGAAGATAAAGTTTTCACTAATGAATAGTCATGTTTCCATCAAAGGACACTTGTGGGTCCATTTAGTTTAAAGGATGTGTTTTATCTATTTCATGATCAATTTTCCATCCATCAATGGTTGGTAAATGAAATAAAAACTATTGAGTTGTTCTATAAAGGCCACATTAGACAATACAACACCATTTTTAGTGGGGAAGAAGTTAGTTCGGTTGCATTTTTAACTATATATTTATAATTTCTTGAAATAATTAATGATATACCAGTAGAATAAGAGAATACACAAAACAACAGTTCATAAATTCCCCTAAACATTCTGGAAGAACCCTAGGA
The DNA here is from genome assembly GCA_963277665.1 of Viscum album. NCBI lineage: Eukaryota > Viridiplantae > Streptophyta > Magnoliopsida > Santalales > Viscaceae > Viscum > Viscum album. Next base: position 1,803,229,878 of record OY728164.1, read on the forward strand.
GGAAATATTCACAGAATATTTCATTAGACTACCCATACTCAGTGATCCCTTGACTCTTTCTTCATATTAGACAACTTATTCATGAAGATGGAAAACATTGATCCTTGAAAAATTATTATTAATTCTTCTTATATTGCTACATAATTCATCTATGAATTAGTATGACTCTATAGAATTAAAAAAATGTGAAGAATGTGAAGAATTTTTTAGATATACTTGATTAATTGCTTCTCCTTTGACCCCTATATAGATGAAAAAACTAATGTCCTAAACCACACTATCAAAAATAATATTTGTATCTTATTTGATGATAATCCTTTGAAATGGGATATCATTTTATCCTTATTTTTTTTATTCAACAGTGTGATGAATTAAAGAACTTACATGACTAATTTTTATTTGTTTTAACAATGTACAGCAAAACACATGTTTTATGTAATTTTTTCCCATGATTATTAGGTATAGTCTGGTTGATGAACATGTTTACTATAGAATTGATATTATACAAGGTAAAATGATTAATAACATTGAAGTTCCAAATGAAAGGTAAAAATATATAAAAGAAATTAATACTTGAGAAGCTATTTTCATTGTTTGGGATCTCATCGCGCCTCACATTCAAAATGAACTATTTCAAATCATCACCTACATAAGTTATAATAATGAAAATAATATATGGAAAATTCTTGAAATGTATTGATGGTAATGCTTATGTTGTGGATCTTTCGAAAGGATGAGTGATCTCATTGACCTTAAATGTGGATAAAAATAATATTTTCACGCCCAATGCGCCTCTTTATATGGTGAAAGACTTGACAAATATTCCTTCCTAATATATGGTTATTTATGAAAGACATTTTATGGCCAACACCACTCATGGGAATTTTTAGTTCTTTTTTTTGTTTAATTATTGTTTTCCTCATAGTGTAGGATATTTAATTGATGAATTAGACTATAATTTAAATATTATTACTCTATAAAAAGTGTGTATTTGGACATTTTTATGGATTTTTTTCATATTAATCAAATTCTATATTGTTTTCATTTTTTAGGGGTGTTCTTCACGTGTTGTTACATAATCGATGGGTAATGACCCTCCTCTATTCTACAAATCCAACACCCATATGATCTCAGTATTCCTAGAATATTGTAACCATGCACATCACGTTTGTGAATTCCAGATTCATAACACCATACCAAACCATGATTTTAATCTATGAGAAACACTTCAGTGTCCATTTTCTCTACTAATATTCTTTATTGAGCCAAAATAAGATGAATGCACTGAAACCTAATTACATTGTGATCTACTATGTGTTACCTTCACATGACCAATCCACATGGTTTGTGTGGGGTGTCGTAAAAATTATGAAGGGGAAATAGAGATAAGATTAAAAAGAAATTGAATCTTATTATTCACACAAAAAACACCCATAGTGATGTTCTCTCATCCCATGTGAAGGCATGTCAACTGTTATGAAATGTGGCACTAACTTCACCCAATCATTATTTATTGATGAGAAATGATCCCTAAAGTGGTAATGTTGGTCATATATTATGTGATGTGAAACTCCATAAAAACATTTATCCTACATGATCATCATAAGAACTTGATTATTTTTCAACTAGTTCCCAATGTTCTCTCCCTCATTACAACAATCACTCACATTGCCTCATTCCATTTGCACCTACATTCATCTTACACTCTATCACTATATGCCTGATACATTATAAGAACACACATTTCATTCCTTAGGACCCATTATGATAGAAATCCACAAACCCTATCACCACATTCTAGGACTTCTATAGTGATCTATAAAGTTCTTATCACACCAAAATCCCCATAGCATAGCCCTGACTATGTCCCCAAACCCATGATGGTGCCTAACTTCTCAAGGCACATCCCCCAAAATAACATCCAACATCCCTAGATAATCTTAATATATAGAAATAAAATATGATCAATACCAAATAAAAATATTGATTATTGTGGGTGGAAAAAAATGACAAATGGTTAAAAAGTGGAAATAATATCATAAAGGGGGAGTGGAAAATAATAAGAAAAATAAAAAACACCAGCCACATATAGAAGTAGTAGTTCTAAATATTAATGAGAACTCTTTTACCACTAAGAGAGAGGTGAAAACTCAACCTCATTTTCAATTTTAACTCTCTATCAAGTAAATATGTTAGTAAAGGAGATTGTTTATAGGAGAATTCAAGAAAACATGATCTTTAAGGAAATATTTGAGTATCTCCACCTAGAAACAACATCTCATCCGTAAACCAGTAATATTGATTGGATCATATATGTGGTAGATATCACGGTCAATGAGTAATGAAATTTATCCTTACACATCAACTCCTATTAGAATCTTGTTATATGCAACTCTGTATACATAGTAGAATGTCAACTATTTCTAATATGACTTTGGTTTTTTTGTCATTTATTCTTCTCAAAATGTTCATTCCAATATGATTAAATCCACTAATGATTAGTTTAATTTCATTTTTCCATATGAAATCTTAACAGATGATCAAGTGAAATAGCTCTACTTTAGAAAATATTTCATCAGGCCAACTATGGAACGACCAACATCAACAGTTCTCTTTCCCTATGGTCAAACATGTTGTTGGTGGAACTAATATCCATGGTTTATCTAGTGTTGCTTCTACCCATGCCCCAATGGGTAGATTTTCTTTCACACATCCATGATATAAAATAAAATGGATTCAAACCATAACTTTAATAATGATTAATATGTGAGCATGTAAGGGAAGATAGAGTAGATTCGTCAAGAATGGTTTTTTTAATGTTATTCATATCATGAAGTTTCTTTCAAGACACAAAAAAATCATAGGCGCATCATACTTTCCATTATAAAATATTTTTATCATATTTTCTCAATTAAAGATAATAGTAACAATATTTAGACTCCTAAAAATATATCACATCTTCCACCAAGAATTGAGAACACCATTTTTCATTTTCCTTGACCCATGATTAATGTATAATTAGAATGTTGAAAAGAGATAATCAGCTAAATAATGAAAATGATTATAGTTAAAATGAAAAAATTTGAAAATATATATTCAAGGAATAATTTTGTTGACCATAGAAATAGCCACATCACTGGAAATATTCCTTTCCACTAACGCATGTAAAACAACATGCATGCAATGGAGGTTATTAGTTAAAAGTCAATAATCCCAAAAATGTATCCTTTATTTTTCAAAAAAAAATAAATAATGTGTCAATTTGATTTTCAATTCAATTTAGATGACAATATTTTTTCAAATAGACTCAAGGTTGATCCCTTTACATTTGGGGGAGACTGATGCATCACCAATATTCCCATCAAGTGGTACAGCTAGAGCCATGAATTCTAGCAATAATAGATAGCACCCCATTTGGGGGTCTTTTATACCTTTTTTTTAAATTTTCTATATTTTTCTCTCTTATAGTTTTTTAATTGTAGTTATTTATTTATTTATTGATATTTAGTCTATAAATTGAATATTTTTACTCTATTGATAAAATATGTTACCATTTTCATCAAATTCTAGAGAGTTTTCACACTATTTGAGATATATCACCTATTTATTTCCTAAGTTCACCACAAAAGTACTAACATTTATCCCACTATTCTATATTATATCTTAAATATGGGATAAATAATTTTGTTCCTATCGAAACAGTTTAATAAAAAATAGTTCAATAAATAAAAAAATAATAAGAACCATGGAAAAAATACTGGGAAACATTTATATTATCACATATTAGTATGGTATTGAATCCTTGTATATTTCAAAAAAATATAGCATAATTTTTAAATAATAAAATTCCTCAATGTATGTCATTTCACATATTTTGGGGAAAATGATGCATAAATATAAAAATTTTACTTCAATTCTATCTCTAAGGAAAATATGCTCTTTATAAAAAATTATGTTTACAATTATCACAATAACTTGTATAGATTGTTCTAAAAGAACATGATTGAATTATCAACTCCATGTATTTGTACTAGATTCACCAAAATGTATGTTTACGCTCTATCATCCTTAGTTTAATTTGGTATTATAGTCTTGAGGTTGCATGAGAAAATCGATATGTTTTAATTTCAAAAAGAGAGACATTGTCTACTAATTTTAAAATTTAAAAACATAAAAACTAAGATAATAAAAGCATAAAAATTACTAAAAATTGTACATGAAATAATGAGACATAATAATTTTAACCTAGAAAGTCTATAATCCACCATAAGCAACAAAATTTAACAATAAATATAAGACCATAGAAGTTATTTAATATTAGAAATGGATGGTCCATATTGAATTAATACTATATAGAAACACATTGTAAGGGAAAACACATCAATAATTAGTTTTTAAGACCATATTTACTATTGGATAATATCCCATCTCCCACAAATATGGTGTTTTATATATTTATATATAAGGTAAAGAGTACATAAAATATCATCCACTAAAGTTGGAAAAAAATAATCAACAAGTAATGTGGGATTGTCCCACTAATCCTAACACATATGAATTTCTAGGATGACACATATGCAAATAACCAATACTGTAACACTCCACTCAAACTCAAATATAATTATTTATCATAACTAGCATGGTAAAACAAATTGGACACACATTTTATGAACCTATTTTATGAGAATATCATGATGTTGATCTGTGGTATAAAGTTTTCAAAAAGGATCCTCCTCTTCTCATATTTATCTTGAATGAAATTATAATAAACTACAATATTATTCCTATACTCATGAACTACTGGATTTTTTAAAATCATTATCAAAACATGATTTTTACATATGATTTCAACTGATTTTAAGATTGTATACCTAATCTTTCATAGTATATGTTGTCTCTAGATATAATTTGTAAATACCTGTGTCATAGAACGATATGTGGACACTAAAATTGATCAGGATATATCATTATACTTATTAATTTTAAATGAAATTATATTTTTTCTATCAAATAGATGAAAACCAAAAGTAGAACACATAAAAATAAGACATTTTTTATAGTCTTTATCAAAAAAATATTAAATGTTTGAAGGTTGGTGGTCAAAATATTGAATACCGAAGCTCAATTCCTTATTCATGTATATAAAAATTTGAATTACCTCTTCCAACTGTGTTCTTTATATGGATTACATAAATTATCACAACTTGATAAGCAAATATTCAATTTCAAGAAACATTATCATCAAGTAGTTAAGGTTACCAACAAGTAATCCATATCTATATGGTGAATAGAAAACCTCACTGTTTGTTTTAAATGACTTATCTGTTGGTTTTGAGGTAGATTCGGCCAATATCGGCATTATCAAACCCAATAATAAAAATTTCATCCACATGAACTACATGAAAAAAAATTCCATTAAAAATTGACGAGAGAAAGTAAAAGCTTTCTTTATTCTTTGAAAAGCCTGAAAGATAATCTCAATAGTGTAGGAAAAGGTGAACCAATTATGATGCGACCACTTGAACCCATTATCAAAATTGATGAAGGATAAAATACATCGATAAATAGCTTCTTCATCAAGAAAATATTAGAGAAAAACATTCTTCAAATAAAAATAATGGATTATTTGGTAATAGGTGGTGGAAATTTGTATCTATGTATTTACAACAACATTACCACTAAAAAAATTTATTGATGTAATAATTTTTAGGCATCTATGAATAACCTCTGGAATTAAAAAATATATTTGAAGTGATTAAGAGAGTCATCAGCATGCACATTCACTCCATAGGACCATTAGACTATAATAACCAATTTATATGGAGGATGTGGGACAGAAAACCAAGAATCCTTGAAATTTAGGGAGTGATGTTCATCCTACATAGTATTTGACCAATAATTATATGATTTTGTCTTAGTTATGTAACACTATGTTAGGTGAGAATCCAACATCAAAATAAAACAGAAAAAAATACAACATCAAATAATATGATAATGTTATATATAACTTATAGAATTTTATAAAAAAAACTCATCCCCTATCACAAAACATGATTTTTAAATAAGTATCCCCTACCTTCATAGGAATACCTCAGTACTTTCTTTTGATACTATATTTAAACTGCTTAATAATACTTCCATCCATGGGCTATGACAGAGATGATGGAAATTTCATGCATTATGTAATTATGATAAACTTTGCTATTAGTGGGAATAAAAACCCTTGAACATGATACACCATGGTAGAACCATAAACCACCTATCCACCCACCATGGAGTAATACATCATAGAGTTCATATGGATCATGGATCAATCCAAGATAAACCCTATAGAATCCCATCATCTATATGGTCAAAGAACCCATTATTAATTTTATTTGAGTAGCAATATTATTTATTATACAATTAATTGAACCATAATCCCCAACTCTCATATCAGATTATGTTTATTATGGTAATCAAGGACTTGTATGCTGTTATAATTAAGGAAGATGACTTCCAAGGAAATATTCATTATACTTATAACAAGTGAGATGAATACAATGATGAAAAAATTTATTCCTTTTATATATTTCTACAAATAGTGGATGAGGTTACTTTCCATTATGCATCCCAAAGAATTTGATAAAAAATATAGGATATCCTAGAAGATTATTTTTTTATAATGAATACACAGAATATATTTAGTTGTAGTCAGTATCGTATAAATCTTTGTTAACTACTATTTTTGACACAAGTAAATCTATATATTCTCTCACATATTAAATGATAATTAAATCTTGGATTTTGGATTATTATTTTATAATGACTTATCTATTAATTCTGAAAAATCTAAATTATCACCACATAGAATCCCACACCAAATTACTCTTAGAAAATTGTTCAATAGTATACACCCCCAGGATTGGGATTGGTTATCCTTTTACACTAGTGCATTTGAATTATGTGTTTTCTGTTACTCATAGTCCCTTTGATTTAGATTATAAATTTAGATATCTAATTAAATTATTAAAAAAATTACAGATAAATATTTTTACGTCAGTTTGTGTGTATTAAAATTGACTAAAGAGACGTCAGAATAAAACAGTTTTTATGATAGCCTTTGTTTTGTTACCAAGTCCCATGATCTGTTTCATTTCGATGTGAATTGTCTAAGATTTCACATTTTAACTAAATATATGTATCAAGTTTCATGGGTGGAATTTATCAACTATATTTATAATAATATTATAAAAACTGTTAAGCTTTCTTTCCCCAATTATTTTAATCATTGACTAGTGTTTTACATTTGTTTCATCAATGTTGATATTTAAATCTTGAATACTATTTCTTCTATCCCAGTGTTTAGGCATAAATTTAATATGATTGGGGATATCTTATTATGTATTTTATTATTTTTCATGAATGGTCATCTTGAATAATTTGACATTTCTGAGTGTTTTTTTCAAATTTATGAATTAAAACAAAATATAAAGAAATAGTGATAATTAAAATGAATATGTTAAAATTCATATAGTTTAATCATAAATTATATTCAAAGAATAAATTATTTTAATTTCCTTCATCTACCCCAACATAATGAAAATGTTTGGAGAAAAATTAATACACTGGGGATTCAACTATTTTGATTATTAAATGTCAATTTTGCCCTCAAATTTTGAACATGTACTAATCTTAGTTTATTCCTATAGAGAAATATGATACCATTTATCATTTTGATTTGTAAAATTATCAATTAAATATTTTTTATTATGATTTCAGTTCATCCTATACATCCTTTCAATTATTAATGATTTTTTTATCAACAATCATGAGTGTTTTTTATACAATTTTATTCTATTTGTGATGGCTTTTGAATACATAAAATACATCTAAATGAAATAGACGTATAAAATATTTTCTACAAAATTATTTGAAAAAAGTATAAGATTTAGAAAAGATAATAAATAATGAACACAATTCACCATTCTGGTATTGTTTCATAGTTCTTTTAATATAGATCTCTTCCAAATAACCAATAGATTATTCTCTCTATTGGTGAATTATGATAATTATGAAATAAACACAATATTTGTAGGACCTATCATGAATAAAAGGCATGATGGAAAATACTAATTGTAATTAAATAGAGATAAATAGATAGAAATAGCGATAAATATATTAGTTAATATGGAGTTTAACAATATGATATAAATAACAATTATCCAAATCCCTAATATAACACTCATCCATTAAATGAAGTAGAAACCATGAATGTAGGAATTTTGCAGATTACAGACTATTTAATTGTTTATGATAATGATTATACGTACCTCCATAAAAAAATAAGGACTTGGAAAGTCATTAATAATTTCATAGATTGATGAAATGTGCATAAAATATAATAAATACATCATTTCATGATATAAGAATGGCATACAAGACCAAAATATTCAAAATAAAATTGTAAATAATTGATGATATAATAATAAAAATAACACCAAGGACACCAATAATGAATAATTTTCTCTTGTTTTAATTAGTAATATATATGAAATGAATAAAAAACATTATTTTAATAAATCAATCATAAGAATAATTTCTCTAATTGGGGCCTAAAAAGGCCCTTAAAAATTCATCTCAACAGGTGTTTCATAATTCCAGGCCCATTTTACTTAAGAATCAACAAAATTATTTTTTATGTAATAAAACCCAAATGTGATTAAATATCTATATCTAAAATAAATTTATCCAAATCTGATTCATGAAAAATATTATACGATTTAATTCCAATTAAACATGAAATGTGTAGGGAAATTCAAACAATTAATAGTTATTTGGATTATTGGAGATTAAATTTCTTATAATTCACTAATTTTGTGTAAATTTCTATTCATTTAAATCACATTAAATATTTTTGTACTCCTACTAAATTTTTTTGATGGAATGGGGTCCACCTACTCATCACAAGGATCATTAGAGAGCTAAAAAATAGAAGTCCATGGGAATTTTTAACAAAACATGGCTAAATCAAAATAAATTCATTACTATTCTATAAAACCTGAATATAAGTCATTTTTTAATTCATAATGTTTTCCTAAAATTTAATAAATATGACTCACTAGTGGAGTCCAAAGGGATGTTTCATCCCTAATAAACACTGAAACATGCTTTAGAAATATTTTTCCACAAAAAGTGGCTAGGTAGTTTATCTAATGAGGTATCCAGTCTATTTTTATATCAAGGGTCACACACTATGTCATTATAAAGAAATTAGCGTTCAAAATAGGCCCAAATTATAGGGGACAAAGGAAAATGATTTGGATGTACCATGTTTTATGTATGTATGTATGTATGTATTTATATATGTATGTATATATATATATATATGGGATGCATGATTTATTATACCATAATAATAGAAACTTCTGTGAAATTTGGGTTATTCAAGAGAAAATGGAACCACATATTGTTTTTTTCCATTGAGGAAAAAATTATCTCATCAATAAAATGTTCATTATTTCATCATTCCATCATAAGATAGACTACAGACCCCATTTAAGATGGGTGGAAAGTGTGAAACATGATTTAAAATTTCCAAATAATTAAAATTAAGTCAATGTAAACTTTTTCACAATGGAACTCATATATCAAGAAATAATTTACAAAAATAAACTAAAATTAATATAATATAGATGTTAATAAAGGATCATATACACATGAGATGAGATGGAAGTGCTAATGCACTTTAGTTTTCTGTCCACAATTATTGTTATTTTTTTAAAAGATAATTGTTTAAAATAATAATCAATGATTGGTGAGAGTTTCAATAATAAGATAGATCATAATTATTTGGGGCATTTTTTGTGAATAAAACCATAGAACAATTTCTAAAAAACCTCAACCATGAAATTTAGGTCATGGTGGAAATGAACTAGTATTTGGATATAGAGAAACTACATTACATGAATATTAAATTTGGGAAACAAATAAAAGTAGGGAGTTTGTGTTCCAAATATTAAGAAATGGATTTTAGAACAACCATTAGGTTATACAAAAATATATGATCATGAATGAAAAAACCTTATAGAATAAAAATAGGAATGAAAATACAAACCTCTCTCTCCAAAATTAAAAGGTAAAATGAAGAGAAGTATTTATATAGATCATGAATCATTTAGTGTATTAAATGTCAAGGATTTATTAAAACTATTTCAAACTACACAAATAATATTACCAATATTATTTTTTATGATGGAGATATACTCAATTTTAGATAACATGAAATGTCACGAAGTGAGGATTGTTCAAGATTAAAAATTGATGGAAAAGTTTATAGAGAATATTTTGTGGAAAACATTCTTTGAGATATCAATATAAAGAAAAAAAACTATAAATGAAAAGGAAAAAAAATTCATATAAGTTGTATTGTAATGGATATATAATGATTAATGATTATGTACTTTAGTCGTTATAGAAATGTTGCAACTTTTTGAATAGATGATAAATTGATATTGGTGTTGCAATTATAAAATTCTATAGGAAATGATGGAGTGACTAAGAAATCACAATATATGTGTGGTTATCATTACACCTTGGAGGCTATTATAATATTATAGTGACCATCAATGGATTTATAAACCTTGTGAAATTTGAGAAGAATAATATTGAAATGCTAATAATGAATGATGTTAAAAAATAGAATAAAAATAATGTAAAACAATAGTATAATGGAAATATTGACCATTTTCAGAAACAAAAAATACATCTAAATAGCGTTTTGTGGAATATGGAATCTCTCATACATTCAAGGAATAATTATATATCATTAATAATCGTAATAAATCAATTTATTCTAGTTTTATGTAATTTTTTTAGTTGTTTATTGACATCATTTCATAGAAACATTTTGATGGAACACCTCTCTTATGGGGTTTTAGATCTAGAATGAATAATTAAGTAGAGAAATGATTCATAATTAGTATTACTATCAGGAAAACCCAATGGAAACACAATAAATTCAATATTGAAAGATTTTTTTAATCAATGAATGTATATGGGAATGTTTGATTTATTTTTCAATATTAGTAATATTTGTTCTTTTAATGTTTAGTTAGTGAAGAGTATGTAGTTAGTGTAAATTAATAAAGAAAATAATTGTAATTTATGGTTATCTCGTTCTTTTATTTAATTATATGTTTCAATAACTCTTATAAATTAATATAGGGAAGAAAGGTGAATCAGAAATAAAATTTATTATTTATTATTTTTGGTAACAATGGTTGGTTATTCATTTTAGGCTAACAGATTCCCCCCATACAAGAATGAAATTAATAAATCAAGTATTTTATACATTCACTAGGAGTCATATTTTTTCACATTTATCAAATACCAATTTATTCTAATAGACAAAAAAATAATCGTGAACATTTAATGAATGTTTCTTAAATATAGAAAAAATATTATTCTTGTTGATATGGAATAATAAAAATTTCAAATAAATTATTGTATTTTGTTTAATCAAGATAGATGAAGATAGTGTTGAATAAATTCTGGAGTGGTCAAAAATAATGAATATCAATTAAATTAGAATATTACATGGACTGAAAATTTTATTCGAATTTTCATGAGGGAATATTAAATCAATTGATGTATATTTGAAGGAATTATTGATTATTGTACTGAACATAATTTGGGTAATGGTGAAATAATTGGACCACAATAAAAAACATAAGTTAATCAAATTCTATATCATAATTATATCTATTTAAATGTTATTTAATTAAAATAGAAAGAAAATAACATCAAATGAAGAGTCTAGTAAAATTGATTGTGATGGTGATAAGCAGGATGGTGATTAATTAAAATAACCTATGATATTGAATTTTAAATAATTTGAACGTTGATTGATGAGTATGTAGTGGTTTATTTTTAAATAAATATTAGATTTTTTTTAAAAAGATATATTTAATATTACATTTTATTCCTAAATAGAATCTAAGGAATGTTTATGAACAAATCAAAGAAGATAAATAGAATAGAAACAATGATTTTCATGATATTCAATCATTTTAAACTAAAATCATATAAAACTATAAATTAAAAACATTTCACTAACACTATAGGATTATATAGTTTCATTCTGTAAATGTCTTAAAAATATCACAAAGTAACAACCAAAATGATCTTATCTCCAAGATATATCCACATGTAATAAATAATCAGTCAAAACAATTGGCAGTACATTCTAAATCACCATGATCTTCCAGTATATCAAATGAAATGATGGAAGAGAATTGATTTTGGAGGGAATTCATTCATTTGATGGCTACTTAATTATTTTACAACCTAGAAATAGGTCATGGACACCATTATATTGGCCACAGTGAAGCTCCTTGAGCCCATTCATTTAATCAAGCATTTTATAAAAATAAGAGTAATGTAGTTAAAATATTTGTATTCTGGAAAAATTACTCTCCCTTTCCGTTTCATCTTACAAAATGATTTTTTATTATAGACAATCCATAAGAGATACATTTGCTTTTGATTTGACATAATAGTGTAAAATTAATCATAACATAAAATTTATGACAACTATTTCATATAATTCAACTGTCCCAGGAATAAAATAAAATGTTTTTATAATGTAAAATATGATATAACTTTAATCAATAATATAAGAATTTTTTCTAATTTCTATCATATCCCATGGTAATCCACATAACAATATATTATATCATATGTATTTTCGAGAATATTCATTTCTGTATCATACTTAGACTAATTTCTTATAGAATTTGTTTCATTTAACAATATATCATATCATATACAATAACATGAATCTTTTTTTATACTTATAAAACACTTTTGGAAAGATATCATTAACATCACCATGTAATAATTCTTATGAAACACCCTACCATATCCAAAAATTATTTATATAAAATTTTCAATAATTATTATTATAGATCTCTAATTCTAACTCAAACTTCATTATGTCAACTACAATGTTTGATTCTGTGGTCTTTTATAGTATTAACAACAAATATGAATCATCAAATCCATAAATGTAATAAAATATATTCATCCATAAAAGAATCAATGATTATCAATAAAGAGTAGTATCGAACAGGATCTCAATCAAAAACAATAATTTCTATATATGTGACCAATAGATACATCCTATGAAAGCATGAATTTTTCTATGGTCCCTTTCTCTAACACATCAAGTGACCATGAAACATAGATTATTTCAATCTCGTATAGCATTATCATATGTTCTCAATTCACTAAGCATAAAATAATTATGAATACATACATGTCATTCATCTAGTAAATGATTACATCGCATGTCCCTCACCTAAGAAGATATGGTCATCATAATTAAAATCTATGTATGTTCATCCATTTCAACTTTCTATTTAGATGTAGTTCCAAAACATCATACTTACAGTTGAAGAGGATAAATATCATATTGGTTGAGTTATATCCAATGACATGACCAACAACATACTGAAACACACCATGTTTATCTATTCATCATTTTATAAATAACAAAGGCACCAAAGTATGAAGGTTCTCAAATGAGGTATCTCACTAACCACATGTATTAGGGAATCTAAATATAAGCCATGAACACATAATTATCCTAAAACAAAGTGTGTGACACTCAATGGTGTATACTTCATTGATAAAGAAATATATAGAATCATGTTCATTCCTCGAGTGTATTTTATAATCATATATAAGAATCACACTCACTCTAACCTTAACAATTCACCATAACCTTTATAACACCCTAAGGAACATTTTGTAGTTATAACTAAAAGATAAACATTAATAGCCCAATTATCATTATAGTTAAGGAAATATTATTCATATATACATATATGAAAAATACAAGAAAGAATGGTAATGTGGTGATGGCTTTTATATTGAACGATTCATTATTAATATTCACAAACTCTTATTTAGGATTTTAACAAAACCAATCATAAGATCACCTCTAATATATCACATATGAAAGACTATCAAATTTCCCTTATGGTCATTTCAATTTAAATATTTTTGTTAAACTCATTACATCTCCATGTAATTCATGTTACATCGGTATGTGACTACCCTATATATCTATCCCAGTAAACACTTCTATGAGTAACATCTGTAGTGTATGAAAGTTTGAATAATTATGAAACTAAAGAATCATAATCCAATTTTTTTTTATTTGAACATATTTACACTTTATAATAGTATATCTTCAACTTTTATTATATTAATAATTATTATTTTCTTATTATAAATATTATAACTTCATTATCATCATTCGTTGAACAATTTTAATGAATTTATTTTTTAATCATTATTTTAACTAAAATAATATTTATATTGTATCATTAAAAATAAATCATAAAATCCTAAATGATTCCAAATAAATTAATTTTTTTTGTTAATAAAATATAATTCATCACATTTTTACTTTACTATAATATCATAATCCTTTAAGGAATTCATATTGATATCACCTCTATCCCTTACATGTTTTATTTCTTATTTTTTTAACTTCCAACTTCTATGTGTCCAAAAAGTACAATTAGTTGTTTCTTAGAAATCGTATTCTATTAAAACACTCATGCTATGATAAAGAAAAAACTTTTTATTTGGAAGTAAAACTTATTTCCCTTAGTGGGAATACTTAACAAATAAACTATTATTTCTATATCGTATATCATGTTTTATGTTATTGTAGTATTTCCTAAAAAAATACTATCAAATATGACATTTTTCAATGGTGGAATCATATACCCTTATATTATTGTATAAATATTTAGGTTTAGATGAATCATAAACCATGTATATAAAAACATTTTTATCATTAAATAAATATTGATTGTATTTATTCTCTTCTCAAACAAGAGTAAAATGAGAAAAAACACAAACCTTTAAATTGAAATTCATTCATCCATGATGCACTTCTTGAATCAAAGTCATAATATGGATAAAATCAACATTATTCATGTAAAAAATAATCCTATTTGGGATTACCACTAAAGAGTAACCCAAATCAGTCACCAAGAATTATAAAATAATCCAATTAGGTCCACCCATTACTTTATTTTCATACACCAGATAATCCTACAATAACTTATCAAGTTAGATGATTTAAATATATTTATGATTCAATTTCTGATGAATATAATACATCATATTTTTATTATGATATAGTAACAAAATATTCTAATGATATTCCTTTTATGTATGCATGATTATAATAATTTAGTTTTGGAATATCTATTCCCACTCCAAAATTAATATGTTCAAACAAAAATAATATGATAATATTTTTGTGACCTAAAATTTTTGTTATTGACCTAAAGATTTATGTTATTCATATTCAAACCTATAAAAATTAATGCAATTCAAAATTAACATGACCTTTTAATTTAATGTATTATTTTAGAAACAAGGTTAAGACCTATGAAAAAAATATTATTTGTATAATTGTACTCCTTACCTTACTAGAGGTTGATCTATTTAATTATTTGTAGTGAAGAAAATACATGACGTAGAAAAAAAAAATTAGTCCTATGAAATATAGGTAACCATTTCCGACAATCCCCTCCAATCTCCATCATGTATATTTTGGAAAAAGAGTCCCACAAAAAAGAAATTTTTTTGAAGCCATCACAATGACCAAGCACACTCACACTCAAGTTAGGCTTTTAATATTGTGTACTCTGAACATGGTATATAGGGAATCAAGTTTAGCTCTTGGAAATATTGTGTTTTTGATATTGAAAGGCTGTTAAAATAATCACACTAACCACTTAGTGAATAATATTTGCGAAGATGTCTAGTTTGGAAAAAAATGGAGACATATGATTCAACTCCCTTACATTCAAAATTTTATCATATTCAAACATATTGAATTTAAAACATGAAATTTTAGAATGTTATTTTATATTTTATACATAGAATTAATTCAATGTACATCATCATTATCCTTATCACAATTTCAATAAAAAAATTCTGTTTGAAATATTTTGAAAATAATGTATAAGTATAAATTAACACATTACCAACAAATCACCAACACTTTTATCATAACGTGATACCATATTTGTTAAGATAACTTATGTAAATATTTAAATTTCCCTTTACTATGAGTCTCAAAACTCATTTAGGATAAATGGTAATATTTTATTATGGAATCTAATGTTACTCATAACATTTTTCATTACCTCTATACCATAATATATTATAGGAAATAGTGTTTAATGCATGTTGAATTAGTGGGTATAATTTTTTTAGGAATATTTATGTTCACTTGTTATGGTAACTAAATGAAACATTTTTAATTATTTTTTAACATTAAACAATAATCGTAATTTGGAAATATTTTTCATTTCATTGTATCATAATAACTAATGTGAGTATAAAATATTTTTTATTTCATTCGCATATTAAAACTTATTTAGGTATCACGTGTAATTCACTTTATTGAGATAACTAAATATAAGTCTTTATATTTATTTACGGTCATATAATCTATAAAAATTAAGATATGTGGTGAATGTTCACTACAATATGATATATTTATATGCATGTATTTAATAGTATTGTTAATTTTTTATTGTAAATAAACGTAACTATTTTAATTTTTCATTAAGGTAAAATACCTTGACTCATTATGATATAAATAATAAATCATTGAAACATGAAATGGAAATCTATTTTATTTTAAAATTTTCAACTTATATATGTCTATACTTACACTTAATGGCCTCTTAGAAATCATTTTCTCTTGTTAATATAGTTATATTATTAAAAAAACTATATTGTGTTTTAGAAAATAACATTTATTTTTTTAATAAGAATATTGAAAACATAATATAATATTTCAATGACATAAATGGAATTATATTTGTTTGAAAACATTAATTTTTTTAAATAATATATTATTAAAATATCTCACCTATTGATGAAATAAATCCATTTCCCTCATTTTTTGACATATTTTTGGATAATCACTTTTATCATAGATGAACACTTTTTTCAGAATATTCTTCTAAGAAACATTATAGTAATCAAATGACTCATAAACAATCTATATAAATTTATTCATATCATTAAAAACCTTTTTTATTAATCATCCTCTCTTATCATATAAGATATGTTAGTTTAATATACACATCCTTATCAAAGGTTTATGAAATATTGAATCATTGTGTTACATTGAAATCTTTTATATAGCAACTATTAACTTGATAGAATGATTATAAACATTAATCATGATCAATTATTTCTTTTTTTAACTCTTGTATATTTATATCTCTTTATAAAATATTAATTTGGTGTGATATAACCTACCCAAAATAATAGAAATAATTTATATAAAATCCTTACCTAATATGGATATTGAATGAAGTTTCACAGAATCCGTCATGTATATCTTTGATAATCCCTTAATATTGATTTTTTTCTATTCCTTTTATGAAAACTCTTGGTTTCAATTACCTTGATTTGTTCTTGAATAAACATTATTAATATTTTCAACTAAATTTTACACTTTTGATATGAAATTTTACAAACTCATATTATGTATATAGAAATAATATCTCAAGATCATATTCCTAATTTATCCATTTTCTCAAATTTAAGAATATTAGGTAAATATTATTTTTGAACTCAATCATATTGTCTAATCATTTAGATAATGACAATAGGATAATTTCATTAACAATAAAAATTCATTCTATGTTCCCCATTAAAAAATTTAATTGAATTAAACTAATCACAAACCATTTGTAAAAACACACATCCCATTTAATTTAAACCACAATTTCTTACAATATCCATTAAAGGGATAAATTAGATATTGAAAACATCCTATGATGAGTTTTTCTTGGTTTGATGCATCCATATTTTCAATATATCAAATTATTTTTACTATTACTATAAAAAATTCATGCTTCATTTTTGTTCATATATTATACCTTATCTATGATTAAAACACCTTGTAAAACAAACAATTCATATATCTATCAGAAAAATAAAAATTTTCTCTATAACCAATAATGAATTGTGTAAAATACTAGTATCAACAAGTCATTAATATAATCGATAATAACAAATATGGTTTGATGTGCCCTATCATATTGAATATATGTGACTTAATTTAATTTTATAACATAACATTCTAATATCATTGAATTATAAATAAATCATTAAATGCTTCTATTTGAATCTTGATTTTCTTATTGAACAAATTCAACACTTGGTTACTTAGGATTTAACTATTCTTTCAACTATAATATCTTTTTTTTCTCATGAAATTTTCATAATGTACCAGTCTTATTATTTAATTACATCAAGCTCCTCATTTCAAGGATTAATATAATGTTTAGTTTGATGATAATGTTGGATTTATCTAAAATGTATCTTTTTATCATAATAATATAATTTCTTACATCATTCATTAATCACATTAAATGGATGGTTACCTTAAAAAAATGATAACCCCAAACATAATGTCCCATTAGTGAGCCAAAATTCATATTTCACTACATAATCATTCTATTGGGGTGTTACTACCATAATTTAGTTATTTAGGCTGGTAATCATCCCAATAAAAACATCTTACCTGGATAGTTGACTGGATGACCCATTATCCAAAATCCATCTTATAGATTCACTCGTTGTTTTCTGTCTAGTATCATTCCCATGATTTTCCATAATCAGTGTATTCCAAATAAAAAATCAAAATTATCATAAAAAAGAAAACATTGGGGATCCGCAATAAATTAGGGATTTATTATTGACCAATTACATCATTTTAATTCTAAATATAATTAAATAGCACTTGATGATGGGAGAACCCAACCATTTGAATGATAGAGTCCTTTAAAGGTGTCATGTTGGATGGAATCTCACCACCACAATAATTTTTTATTATATGAGTGTTGAAAAACATGAAACAAACCACACCATACCAATCATATAGGTATAAAGTAGTAGATCCCCATATCATTAGATCTATCTAGATAAACCCCCTCTTATTATAAGGAACCCATACTAGAAATATATTAAATTTGATTGCTATAAGTAACTTTGGAGGAAATATGTATGTAACTGCATTCCCTTTGATCCATGTGTGAAAAAAAATCATGTGATCATTAAAGATCCATTTTCACTTTCGAATGGGTCACTATATAGACAAATGAGTGATCCTTATTCCTTTGATCACGTTTTGAATTATTATAGAGTCTATTTCGAACACTGAGGAATTATATTTAATTGATTTTATAACTATAAGACACTCAGCATATCTTGAGCATTGTCATAAAGTGAATCAATGCAATCCAAGGTCACCGAAAATTCTAGGATAATCAATAACTACTAGTTAGGTTATACTCCTCCTCTATGCATGATTCCCATGGGACATGAACAATATGTTTTCAGTTTTAAACAATGATACAGAGTCTTACCCAAAACCCTCGACCCCTAATTTTGGCTGATATTGGTTTTGTGGTTTGAATTTAATCCAAAAGTGGTATTAATGATGGAATTGTTTCATACTCCCTAAAAAACCAATATAGAACAATAACTATACTCATAGTTTTATAAAACATTCCTATTTACATTCATGTTCTCGTATTGTGCCTTGATTCATTCCTCATAATCCATATGTTCCAGTAGCACATGACTAAGATGGTTTCTCTAGATTTCATTTATGAAAAACTATTATACAATCCCTAAAACCATTATTGTATAAATGATATAATTTCTCATACATATTCAATCATCTTTGTGAACATCCCAAACTCATTCGATACAGAATATAACCACTCACTATTGAAGAATAGGTTATTGATGGTTTCCATTTTCGCCTCTATATAACATTAGAATATTACGGAAACACTAACTCCTAGATATTGAATATTATCTTCCATCAGGTGTTCCATATTTCTTACCCACCAAACCATGAAACTGAATTTTTCGATAATTTCAATACATCACACCATGTCCCCTCACTCTTCATGAAAAATTTGTTCCCATTTTTATATCATAAAACTCTTCATCAATAATTCCCAGGAATGGGAGCCTGTGAAATAAAACTTATCTAGTTTCGTGTTATGGTCAATATTTACGAAGAAAATCCATTTATTCTAATAAATGATAGAATTGATGAATCTAGGGAACCCAATATATTTTTATAAATGTGATGTTCGTAGTTAGGAAGCCTGTGGATCCTCATTTGATCCCCACCCAATTATACTTCCAAAACATGATGTTACATATCCCCACAATACATCAGGTATTCTACTATAGAAAATATAGGTGAGGTAGTAAAATTTCACAAATCATTCAAGGTTTGGATCATATGATATTTACCTTGTTATAATATTTATCCTACACAAAACTTCCCCAAATAGTATGCCCAGTGATTTCCTCCAAAAAGAGCTTGGAATGCAATCCTATCATGGACCTAGAAATAATTCTTATGTTTGTACCCCCTTCGGATACATGCCTTGTATATACCATTTATAATTACTAAAGGTATTAATTATTTTCTCATGTGTTATTCTGATTCTATGTATGCTTTATTCGATTGATTTAGTTTTTGATTCCCAATTTCAACTACCAAATTCATGTGTCCATACTATATTAATGTTTATCTATTTACAAAAACCCCATGTATGTCATTACGGTCCAAAAAATTTATGTCATGTTTATTCCTACATATCCAAATTCATCATATCCTTAAGGTATATGAAATTTTCATATAATGGTATAGAGTGTATGAGATTAAAAAATATACGTGAGTAACATTGGAGAGAAATATATAAAAATTCATTCACTTTCCTATCCATGAAATTCCACTAAGAATATTGGTTATTGGACCATATATCCCTCTACCCAGGAAAATTTATGCAAGAGAGAATTCAATTCATGATATCTCTAACACCTTTTATTGAAAAACAATTCCCAAAAATATTTCTCAAGATAATAAAAAAAATTAAAATTGGTTCAAGGTATATGAAAACTAATGCTTATTATATCAATCCTAGTATGATATTTAAGGATCTATCCAATAAGGAATCCATCAAATAAACTTTGGAAAACAATGAAAAATATAAACAATTTATGGTTATGATTTAATAAAGCAATAACCATTATATAAATGATAAATTAAAATATTTAAACCTGATAAAAGAATTTATGATCAATTAAATAAATAAAAGATAGTTATAAAACCTTTTTCATTTTACTTTTAATATTATGTATATTTAATAATGTTGAATATAAATATTATCATCCATTCTAACATGATGTATTTATATTTATCATAATGTGGAATTTCCTTTATAAATATATAATTAATGTGAATTAAAAACTCTTCATAACTATATTTTTATTTTATAAACCTTTTACATAATCTATATATCTTATCCTTAATTATCCTTCAATATTTGGTAAGTTCAATTATCAAAACACATTTTTATGTGTGGCTTGAATAATATCAAAAAAATATCCTTTAATTTGTAAAATTTAAAATTAAATAATTTTCATATACTTTATAATATTATGGATATTGAATAAATTAAAAAATAATTAATTTTACAATATATGGTATATTTAAAAAAATATTCATAAATAAATTCTAATTATAATTTTTTAATTTAGAATGTATATAATCATTTTGTATTAGTTTAAATATAAACCCCTTTATATTTTATATTAAATTTCATTTATATGATAATTCCAAAATTATAAATGTTTTATAAGTAATTATATATTTATGTTTCTTATATTGGATAAATATCTTTTATGCAGTCATTTATAAAGTCTTTATAAATAAACTTTTCTGATATCAAAATATAATTAGTATTTCTCAAAAATAATTCCATTTAATATTTCAAAACGTATTTTATAAAAAACTGTTATAAATTGATAATAAATATTTTATAGTTAATTAATTTACAAGAAAATTTTATTAATTTATATAAATAATTAAAAATACCTTATTGAATATTTTTTTCGATATTATTTATCTTTTTAAACTATGAAAATATATATAATCTTTTAAAATTTATTTCTAATCCTGAAAAATCTAATTTTATTATTAATATATGGTTTTCATTAAATAATAAAAAAAAATATTAGTCAAATAATCCATCCATCAGTCTATGTTTCTAATTTATTCTCCACTACTATAATTTATTTTGCATGAACAATTGAATGATAAATATCCCCTCATGGATGAAATATTGAGTTTTCCCTAAAAGATTTTCTCTATAGAGTATAATGGGTTTTAATGACATGTAATGGTTTTCAAGAATAGATTTTAATATACACTACAATGTGATGAATATAATATATTGAAGAAATGATTCCTGAGTACATAAATAGTTACTTAATACATTAAATGATCCATAAAAGTATATCACATTTTATTCTATACGATTATGGATATTCTTAGGGGAGTATTCTTAATATCAATCATAATCATCTGAGGTTAGAATGAGACCTATCTTTAGAACCATAATACATTGATGATTATTTTCTATAGTCATTATATGAATATAGATATTCAGGGGTTGTTTGGTATATTGTTGATCTTGTTGTTTGTTGGAGTATAATAGAAAATTTAATTTTCAACTTGTATAAAAAAACAATTTGGACCTTCATTGAATTAGACTTATTAAATTTATGACCATGCATATTTTTTAAACATATGAAGTGGTCAATTACATGGATAAGGGACATGTGATGTTGTTCTCAAATATAGGAAGGAAATATAATGTATTCCTCCACATGGATAGTCTTTATTGGATAATAAAGAAAATTATGAGAGGAATATACAACTTTGACATGTTCTATGTCTAGATGTTACTTGATGTCACAAAAATAAGGATTAAATATGAAACATATATTTTATATGATACATATTATAGTGGAAATATTACTATATATATATGAGTATGTTTGATGGGGACTACACCAGACCATTTAGTTTCTTGAGTAGAAATTCTATTTGGGTAGATGTAAATATTTTTGTACATCTATTAATTTGATATTTTATAGTTATTGTAAACACTAGTAATACCCAAAGGGTCACACATTTATTCCATTATGAAATTTTAAAATGTTGGACATTGTTTTTTTTAAATGAGGGTCTCCTGATTAAAACCATTTGAAAAAGAGTTTGGATGGATTTTTGAAGAGTTTTTAACTTACTATTAATATATATATAGATTTTATTTCATTTGACATATTGTTGGATATATAGTAAAAAATATAATATATGATAATATAAAGAATTTTAAATTCAATATACGCATCTCATGAAATTATTGTTTTCTATGTATTAAATAAATGTGATAATAAACATATATGTGCTATATATTTATTTCTCAAAAATAATTTTATTGTCAGTTATAACTAGTTATACATGGATTAAATGGATTGAATATTCAATGAATGTAATTGAATGAATTAATGAAAATGGGAATAAATGTATTTGGATACATAAATTTGGATGAAACATTTCATTTAATGAAATGTGTCTTGGATGGATATATAAAGGGATCTGATCTCTCCTATTGGTAACAACCAATTGTAAGAAATAATTTTAGTTCTATCTCACTCCCATATATCATAAGAAAAATGTGATAGAAAGCCATTGTAGTTTACGAATCCTCATGATATGATCATGGAACCACTGACAGATGTACCCCCATAGAGACAATGTTCTTTTTTCCATTGCATTGTGATCATTATCAAGAATTCTCCTCTATTAAGGAGGAAGAATGATGTTGTAATTGGTAATTTCTTGGTACACTATATATACAGTATTATTTATGTATTGATTTTAAATGATATATATTATTATTATTGGTATTTTTTATAATAGATATGGTAATTTGATGACCATATAAAACCCATCAGTTAATAAATATTTTAGTGAAAATCCAAAAATATCCTACTTTCACTAACATCCTACATAAACACTATTCATAACATCACAAATAATTTTTAGTAACTTAAGACACTATATATGATGGTGATAATGATTAAATATGGTTCAAAAAAATCACATACTAGAAGATAGACCAAAAATAGCTCATATGTTCCAACAGAACACCAGCATGTAGAACATTATCCATAGTCATGGAAAACATGGAAGAAATTAAGATATCAAAAGACCATAGATAATGAAACATAGTAAAAATAGTGAAATAATTCAATACCCAATAAGTAAAAAAGAGTTATGAAAATAATAGAATGTAAAAAACACTAAAATAATCCTCACCTTAATCTATCACAAACTCAGGAATCTGTCAACTAAAGATGAAGAATGGGAAAAACTGAATGACTTGTCCATAAATAATGGGAAGTAAAAAGGACAAACGCGAGCAGTCCTAACATACTGTGATATATTTAAAAACTGAGAATAATTATTGAAATACTACTAAATTACTAGTATAAAATTATCCACTAAATGGAACATCCATGTCTTAATATTATTAATGGTACATGATTTCAACCACTATAAAACCAACAATATGGTGATCATCCATGAAAAAACAATATAACTGCACACACAGACTATATAATCCAAAACAATGAACTTAGTATAGGTCCACACCAAGATCCAATGACCATGTATTACTAAGAGAATAAAAATGATACTAACATTACATTGAATCATTTTGAAATGATAGACACTAGAGATACATGATCCTACTAACACCTCACTGCTACCTGGCTTTGAAACACATTTTAAACTCACAAAAAACCAATTTCTACCACAATACTAGAGACATACACATGTATCAACATCCAATGTAATATATAATTTTTCAAAGGGTAAATAAAACAGAGAGGATAAAATTACAATGTATCAAAAAATATATTAAAAAATTACATTCTAATAAACAAAACATGATAAATTAAAGTACATTAATATAATGATACCCTGTAAAATCCAGTAAAAAGAAGTTATAAAAATTTAAAACATTACATAATTATGAACACAAAAGTAGGCCTATTTACTCTTTGATTTATTTTTGTTGTGGGGTGTGTTATTGAAGGCAGTGCACATTTAAATACAGGCAGGAACTACTTAGTTAGGTTCATAATATCCAAAATCAAAGAAAAATATTTTATTTTTAGTTAACAACATGGAAGATGATAAATATAGAGAAGAATGATCACATTGTAGTACAAACATAGGAAAATATAAAATGATACAATATTCATGAAAAATGACACAATGGAAGTGGCTATTATAATAAGGCATGAATATTTCTCATAAAATAATAATATAAATATATACATACTGATTCTAGATAACAATTTGGTATGGGGTGTGATGCCTAGTGGTAGTCCACATAAATCCTATAGGAAGAAATTCAAGGGTGTTATGCATCAAAAAATCTGAAATAAAATAAAAAAATATTTGTTATTTATGTAATTAAAACTAATATCCACATAACTGAAGGATCAAATTGAAATTACAAACATTAAGAATAAATAAAATGAAATAGGAATGATGGTTGTAATGAAAAAATTCTTTGAAAAATTATCATGGAATGGAAAAGGGTGGAAGTGGAAATTGGAAAAGAAACAATGAAAATTTAATTCTCAATATATTATAATAAATTATGAACAATATGATACATCAAAATAGAATAGATACATTGTGAAATGAATTCTATATTGTCATATATAAAATTCCGGAAAAAAATAAATACCACAAGAATGAAAGTAAGAAACTCATAATTATAATAGTTAAAAAAAATATACACAAAAAAAGATCAATATCAATAAATTAAAGGTCAATAACACATACACAATATGATTACATAATTGAATTAAATTTAATATTCATTGATCATTAAAAAAATTACATATGTAAAAAATGTGCAATCAAAGTAGTAAACGGAATGAAATATTTTTGTGCCTCTTCCAATTGGCCTACAAAAAGATCATAATCGGTTTTCAACATTGTAAATGAGAATAATAAAAAATGTAATATAATAATGAATATTCATTAAAGTAAAAAAAATGTGCAAAAAAATACAAACATCATACAAAAACCCACAAATAATAATAAACAAATCCAATGGAAGACTAATACCACCTTATCGAAGAAATCATCAAGATCATCTGTGTATAAATTATCCATCGTCAATGAAAATATTACACAAGATACCATGGGTCATAGAAACTCTTTAATTTAAGGGGGAAATCCTTGCACATGCTGGTACATGCCTTCTCTTATGGAAATCCATGAAACATGGGCCATGAGAGCTCTCCCTTTGAGCATCTCTCTCTATCTCTCTCTCTATCTCTCTCTTACTCTCAATGTAGCTGAGAGGCTCTCCACAATAATGTCAATTATTTAATTATTCAAATCTATATATTTATTTCAGTATTTGGATGAATGATATACCCTAGATATAAATGAGTGATACAACTATGAAAAAAATTAAGATAAATTTAAGGGAGTAAATGAATGATCCATAAAAACATGATTATTATGAAAAACAAACCATGTAAGTGTTATAAGATCGATGCCTAAGGTTCCTTAAAATATTTCACTACATGAATGTAAATAAAATACCCGTACGGGTACAAAACTAATGATGCCTAATGGTCATGGGCCTTTATATGGGAAAAACAAAACTACAAAACCCACATAAGGGTATCAATGGTGTAACATAAGGTTAATAATAGAAACTAAATATTTACATAAGAGTAGCCAATAAATTATTTAAGGGTACAATAAAAGAAACCAAGTACAATGTAGGGGTTCCCAAAACCCATGTAATGGTATATGAGAGATATATAAAGTAATTTTGACCACAAGTAATGGTGTAGGAAAGGAAAGTATGCTAAAATAGTGGTAAACCCAAGATATATATGGGAAAAAAATAATGATTGGGTGATATGGAAAAAGGGAAGAAATATATAAAATATATATTTATTTAACAACGAAATAAGGGGGAATCTAAAAACAACAAATATACACCATTAATATTAATTTCATAATATATTTAATATGAAACATCATCACACATATTCACCATAAAAATAGAAACCTGAAAACACATGATGATTCCAAACCACCTAAATATTATTAGCCTTTTAATATCATAATAAATATGAAACACTTAAAGGGAAAATATGTTACACAAAATAATTCATAATATCATTCCAACTACCCCCTAACATATGACATCTATGAAACGTGCTTCGTATATTGAATTAAATATTTTATATACTGATCATTATCAAAGATAAAAATTTATAAAAAAACATGATAAATCATATAATTTTACTACCCTAAGACACTATCTGAGATGATAACATTGAAGAAATCAAGTCTAAAAAATAACATGCTAACTATTGTCCCAGGAATAGCTCATATGTTCATGTAGAACAACATGAAATAGATAATTATCCATCTTCACATAAAATATGTCTGAAAAAATCTTTTATAATATTACAGATAATGATACGCAAAAAAGGATTCAATCATGAAAATAATAGAATTGAAAATAAAATAAAAAAATGAATTGAAAAATACTAATAGAGTATCCTTTCGAATCTATTATAAACTAATAAAACATCCAAAAGATGTAGAAGACTACAAAAAAATCAAAGGGTGTGATTTTAAAATATATAGAAAATATAAGGACAGATTCAATTCATCATTATATCCTTGGAATGCTCTAAAACCCAAGAGAAAAGGTTAATAAATAAGTAAATAATTTGGGTAAACGAAAATACAAAATATCACATCTTAGTCTTATACTTACTAATATAAAACCTTTACTTACACTATAAAATGATAAAAAATATTTTATAAGGATAAAACATAAAGTACATGAATCTTGGGGATCATCCAAGAAGAAAACAATAGCATTGTACCCATAAACAACCCATTACCAAACAGAAAACTCTTTATAGGTCCAAAAATGGAACCAAAAACCAATATGGGCATGGAGGATCACAAAAAATATGACATAATATCATCTCCTTGAAAAAAAAACTAGACACTAGAGACATAATATCCAAATAGAGACAATATAACATCAAACACAAGATAACCCTACAAATATAGGATAACCTCAGATACAATACTTTTCAAACATAAAACATGAAGCACAAAATGGTAGAACCTACCGAATGAATCTAAATGTTTCAAATATGAAAATAAAATAATGAAGAATAGTAAAACAAAAATAAAAAAATATATTATAAAATTATATCTAGATAGAGAAATGAACTGGTTAACAGAGTTGATTGTGATTCTAGAGGTATTCCACATTTAACTTTGAGGAGGAAATTAATGGGAATTTTTTTTCTTAAATTGATAAATTGAACAAAAAAATTATATTTTTATTTTACGTGAAAACTGATAGAAATATAAACAATTGTTACCATTTCAACACAAACACAAGGAAATAGAAATTGACTTAGTTTTAGTGAAACAATTCACATTTCTCATTTATATTACATTGAGACATTATATATTTCTTATAAAATAGAAAATCAAATAAATACAAGAATATTCATAAGAACAATTATTTTTGGGTGGTGACTCAAAGAGGTAATCAACATATAACTATGGGAAGGATCTACTATGGGTTTTTGTCCTCAGAAAATCAATAATTGATCCACAAAAAATACATTAAAATTTATAACATGAAATTTGATAAATAGAGATTAGAAGGGTCAAATTGTGATTCAAAAAATCAAGAATAAATCAAATGTAATAACAAAGATGATGAATATAAACAAAATATTAGATGTATATAATCAAAAAACACATTGGAAGCATATATTAAACTATCTATGATGTTTCATTAATTCTCATTATAAATGAAAAAAATTTGAACAACAAAAAATTGATAAAATATCGATACAATGAGAAATGAATTATAGTAGTAGTGATAATTAAATGATTTATAGTTTTATTAATGGTGGAATAAATGTAGTAAAAGGATAATGAGATTTATAGGCCTTTTCTAATTTCCCTTTGACAATATCATCATGATTTTCTCACTATAAAAAATAGATGAATATAAATAAAACAAGACTGGATAAATTATATATAAGGAAAAAATATAATATTAACTTGATGAAATAATAAGGATGAAATTACAAAAAAAAATGAAATAAACATAAGGTGGAATAAGAACACCTTATTGAGGAAAGATTTAATATTTCTCCCAGAAGATGGGACGAACCAGCTACTAAAGTTGTTAATGAAATGACCGCAAAGGGTTACATCTTGAAGATCTTCGTTTTCTAGATTTACCACCATAAATTATTGTATGACATGAGTAACCATATGGTGAAGAAAATTATAGATTCGAGTTTAAAATCCATGAACCATAAGGTTGAATACCAACCCAACAAACACCCACCAGGAAAATTAAATGACGAAGAGATTTAGTATGAAACATTATAAAAAATGTCTTACTTTAAAATTAAAATGTGTGATAGTGTAACTGTGAAAATTTGAAATAATTAATCACGTTCTAAAAGAGGAAACTAGAACAAATCATCATTGCATATAGAACACCATCAAACTGAGAAGTATTCATAATCACACAAACCAAGGAAGAAAAAACATATCAAAAGTTTATAGAAAATTAAACTCCTTAAAAAACATTATATCATGAATATAATTTCAAGGAAGAAATCATATAAACCCAATATATAAAAAAGAAAACAGTAAAAGATTCTCCACCAAAATTTATCACAGGATCAGAAAACCCTCTAACTTGGGAAAAAAATTCCTAAAAGAAATTGAAAATGATATATCCTAAAAAAATAGAAACTCCCGGGAAATAGTTGATAACTCCTAAAATCATTGTAAACATACAAATTGGATGATTAATGGTAGTAATGAAGTAAAAAACCCATGGGAAAATTTTACCAATGGGAATATCCATGGAATAAAAACAAAGCCACTATAACAGTCAAATAGAAAATATAAGAAGAATGTGGATCATCAAAGCAACAAACAATAGAACTACACCCATAACCTACACATTAAAAATCACTAAAATCGTTATAGGTATATACCTAGAACTAGTCTTCCAGTAGGATTTAACAGAACACAAAAAGATTATGTAGGATCAACTCATAGATAAATGGAAGACACTAGAGGTAGATGATCCAACGAACACCACACTACTAACTATTTTTGAATCAAATGAAAACATCACAAATCATATCTTGACCCAAACCAAATAAACATAGTAGTATCACCTACCAAACGCATAATTTCGGTAGTGAGGATAACTTTACATGGATCCTCCATGGGTTCAGAAGCGATGACAGCTGTACTTGGATCCTACGTGGGTTCGGTAGCGATGGTTATTGTACTTGGATCCTATGTGGGTTCAGCAGCAACAACTTCTGTAATTGGATCCTATGTGGGTTCGGTAGAGGAGATGATTCAGAAGCTACATCTAATCATATCCACCCCTCATCATGAGTAGTATACTTGTCTGAGCTGAGTCTTGACTCTCAATCATTATCTTCGATATGATTGTCTTGTTTTCCTTTGTGGAGGGAGTTGTACTTTCCTGTATAGACTGAGTTGTACTTTCCTGTGTGGATTGAGTTATACATTCCTGTGTGGACTGGGTTGAACTTGGGCTCGGGAGTTGGAGCCAAAGTAAAATTGATGACTTAGGTATATGTATGGGCATATACCTAAATAGTGTTGGTTGATACTTCGTGTTTGTCTTATTTCATTGTGGATTCTGGGAGACCTTCGGGAATCGCGGGGTCCCTACTAAGTAACGTATACTCACCCCTGCATGGGATATTCCCACACTACGTTGTGTTGGATGCAGATGATAGACATCTCTGATCATGGTTGAGAATTATCGACCGGGATAGTATCTGGAGGTGGACTATCAGGCAGGACGTACCCGGTGCGGACGGATGGATTCGAGGAGTAGATAAGACCATATGTACCCACCCTTTAGGTGGGGTTTCCGGAGGACGACTAGGTGGTTGTTATTTTACTTTCAAGTGTTGTACTTTCATTTCTCAGTTGTACTGTACTTTTAGTTGGGTTTGTATACTGGCCCATTTACTTTCAAGAACGCAGTTTTGTACTCAGTTTACTTAGTGTTTACTTCATATTGCGTAATCTGTGTTTTTTTTCTTATATAAAGGAAATTCATTCTCTTTTATCAGGATTTCCGCCATTGGTGCTAGTCGCCAGCCCCTGGCCTATGAATGGTGGGCTTGTGGTAGTCACGGAACGGGCCCCGAGGACGGGTCATGACATTAAATTAAGGGAATCTTTTAGAAATTCTCTCTTCAGTCTGAGATTCTATGAAGATATTATTATCTCTATGATTAATGATTCTGAATTTCAAATTTCTTTTTTTGAAATGGTTGAGTTATTTTTTGTACTCATTCGGGATAGTTTCAATTAGATTTAAGGTATATAGATAATGGAAAACATATTTCAATGGACATAATGTTTTAATTGTTTGTAACAAGAACTATCATTAAATTAATGAAAAAATATCATACTGATAATTGATGAGTATTGATGTAATTAATTCAATCTAGGAATTTTCCAAGGACTTACAAGGTATTAGATTTCCATTATCCTGACATGAATTTCATGTTCTTTTTGTTGAGTCACATTAAATTAATTGTTTTTGGTTTATCAAAAGGTATAAAAAAACACTACTTCCACAAGGATTTCAAGATGGAATATTATCACTATATAAGGATTATTTCATTTTTTTTTGACGAAAATTAAAAAAAATTACTATTTTTTGGTACACCATTTCAACATAGAAATGTTTTAAATGATGGGATTGTTATGAAGTTAGGTTTTGGGTGGAGTAATTATGGTAACAGTCTTCTGTCTATTAGTAAAGAACAACAAAAAATGATTGAAATAGATTATCAAGGGGAGAAAAGAATGATTCTTTTTTTTGGATTTATTAGACATAGACATGATGAAGAGGAAAAATCTAGGATAGGAGAATATCATTTTCAAATAAGAAGAAAAAAATTCAACATTCTAGAGACTATATATGAAGCTTCTATTGGAACTGAGAATGGGGCCCTAGTAAAAGAGAATGTTGAGTAAGAAGATCATAATCAAGAACATCATAGTAAAGATTTCCCTAATCTAGAAACTCAATATATTATTTTCAATGATTTTGATATTATGGGGGATTTTTTTTAAGACATAGATCCGAAGGGAATAGATTTCCACGATTGGATTTGTTAGTAGTTGAAAATGTTATAGCTTAATCTCTAAAATCATTAGATTATCATGTTGAATCCTGGGTTATATAGTTAAATATATTGGAGGATTAGAACATGTTTCTTAGAGAACAATTTGAATATTAGAAAAAGATGTTTTAAGAGTTAAAAGGTACTACAGTTCCAAGATTATTATCTTGATTCTTAGAAGCTACATTACAGGCAATTCAAGGAAAATATTATTTCATTTAGAGATCATAATGAGTTTATTAAAAAAAATTCTTGAGAATTAAATATATTGAGAGATGAATCTATCAAGAAGATATATTTTCATGAGAAAACGATGATTATAAGGATATAATTTTAATCACACGGGGAAAGAAATAAATAATAATCCTCCTCTCAATAAACACTACCAGACCTGATCAAAAGGATTAAAGAAATTACTTCAGCAGTGGATGATTTCAATGTTAGGTTAGACACTCATAAGTGTGACCAGATTTATTATGATGTTCAATTAGACAATCAACGGAAACATTTTAGTAAACATTCATAAAATGAATCTGTTTTGGGATTAGTGATTAATCGTGTTAATGATAACTTGACATAATTCATTCAGTTAGAGGAAGCGGTGAATGAGTTTATGATGGTTGATCTAGATGAAAATTTTATCATTGATAATTATCCAAAGAAGTTACATCATCACTGGTCAAAAGTCATCTACAATCATTTACAGAGCTTGTTGTTGAATCTCATTGAAATTAATAGTGATGTCGAAGATATTCATTATACTAATGATTTTATGATCCTAAAAATTTGGAAAAAATTATATCATTTTTAAGAACCTTTGTTCATTGTGGATTGTACTCTATTATATTATCAAATCATTTTAGCTAATTTTAAATCCAATTTATTTTATTCTTATATTTATTTTATTATGATCAATTCTTAACTTCCAATCCTAAATTTATTTCTCTTATCAGTTTTTATATCAATTGATTTATAGTTCAATGCTACATTAACTAGGGTTTAACTAATTTATTGTTTAAAACTGTGTTTTTGATATCATAAAATGGGGGAGAATATTATTAAGAATGGGGGTGTAATTGAGAATATCTATGGGGGAGAATATTTAAAAACCATAACATTTATTTATGGAATACATTTAATTTACCCATATTTATTATTTTATTATCAAAATAGTATTTTGAAATCGTAATATCAAAATATTTTCGATATCTATTTTTGAATGTTTATAAATATAACATTTTCTTTAAATTTTGTATTGGATTATGTTATGGCTGTTGAAATCATAAAAAAGGTGGATATTTTTAGGAATGTAATGTCTAAAAAGTACTCAAGAATTTATGATGATTTTGATGCTCACCAATTCCCTTTTTTGTTTTCTAATGAAGTTTTCTTGTGTGTTTTTCAAGGATTTATATTCAGGTTGATGTAATTTATCATTACAATAATTACTCTAGAAAACGTATTTCAAAACCCTATGTTTGGTAGATTAATGTGTGGTATCAAACCTACATTACACTGGAAAAGTAAAATGCTTGCATATGGTATCAACCCTACATTACATTAAATAGTTTGTGTTTAGGTCAGCATCCTTATGTTTAGAGAAATATCCAACCTAGGGATCAACAAACCTTCAATGGAAGTTTGGATAACTATTTATCAACTGTATGTTTGGGAATTTTAAAATGTCTTAATCAATTCTACGTTCATAATATTATTCTAAAAAAGTGAACATATGGATTATCATCCATGTACTACTTTTCTTCCCTATATTATATGAAGATGAAACTATGGTTAAGAAAACATACATTTTTAGGACCCCTATGTTATCTGAAGGAACACTATGCTTTGAAAATGAACCCTAATCTATGTAGTTAAACCCTGTATTGTGTTTATAATTGTGATATTTGTAAGACTCGTTTTTAATTTGAGAATGTTGTGAAGATCAAGTCAGAATTGAAGACATATTCAAAGATTAATATGATTGTTTCAATGAACCATATTTATCAAAGAAAATACCTCTTGTTCTTAAGGTAAGTTACGACTCCATTTTTCAATTAGAATTAGAATTTTGACAATGAATTAGACTATTCTTATGGAATTGGAGTACCCATGTGAGGTATCAGTTCTAAATATTTCTTTAGATAACCTTAAAAATATGTGTGTGATAATATATTAACAAATGTTACTATATTATAAAAAATATATCTTTTACATTGTTGCAGCAATGAATGATGGATTTTGAAAGAAGCTACATGTTAGAGATATACATGTTCAATATATTACAACTATAAGATTACTACTACTCCTTATGTTTCTACCTTATTGAAGATCATTTTGCAACAAGGATTGCTTCAGAATATTTAATTTTTGAATATATTCTTTTCATAAATAAGAAGATCAATAAATTTTAGTTTCATGTTGCTATAACTCTAAAGTTCAATATGAAACATTCAAAAAAATATCTTTTGATTTATTGTAGTTTCAAATGCTAGTACCAAGTTGTGGTGGAGTTTCATATTCTCGATATAAGTTGTGGATAAATTGTTCTCTAATTATAGAACATGATGGATTTTCTATTAGCCTTTTTATAATTTTTCTAATGGCCTACACTCAATTTTGAATTCATGGTCTTGTGATAAGAGGACCATTATAGTGATATTTATTATTATCAAAGAGATATTTTTTTGTATAGTGGACTAGTGGAACTTTTTTCCCCAAAACCACCATAAAAAGTAGAGTTTTTTTTCTATTTATCTCTTACGTATTGTTTTCATAGATGTAAACACTGATTATCTTCATAAATCATAGTGGGTGTCAAAATAAAAATATGTGGCTGAATTTTGACAAAATCTAACTCACCACTTTGTATAATTTGTATATTCTAACAAAAAATAATATACGTACAATTCCAGAACAACTATGTTCTTAAAATAATAAATGTTATAACATAGAAGTTTTATATTTTATAAGAAAACTAAAAAATATTCAACATTAAAAAATTATAAATACAAAAAAAACACAATAAGCTAAAAGAAAATAATTAAATTCAAAAACTAGAGAATATGAAATGATTTATTGGTGAAATAAAGTTAGGATAAATCTAGTAAAAGAGAAATTAGAATTGTATTGATTTTAAAATCAACCTATGTGCATGGGGTAGGATCATAGTGGGAGTTCCACTATGAAAAAGTTTGGAATTCATAAAACATGATATTAGATGAATAATGGACAGGGAAATAACAAATAATGAACATTGTGAAATATGATGCATATAAAAATCCACAATAAATGACAATGAAAACCTATGGAGGATAGATTCCCCCTTTCTAGTGCATGGTTCGTAATTTTTCATGGAATATGGGATGAACCCGAATGATGAGACTTTGATGAGATGTTAGAAGAGGGAGGCATCCTTAGGATCATAACTATCTAGATTCACCATAATTGAGGACATAATTATATGATCCACCATGAGTTGATGAAAATCCATGATTCAAAGGGAAACAACATACCAATGATTCAATCATAAATACCATGATAGGATTAATAATAGGAATGGGAAATTTTAAATCCACATTTAATTAAGCAAAAAAGGGAATCCAAAACCAACAAATTTAAACCATAAAAAAGATGATTCTAAACCAACTAAACATCATCAACATGGGTATATCATACATTAACAGAAACACATATTGGTTAAGACATCAATGTGACCTTAGTTATAATATCGGTGCAACTTCCCCCAAACATGTATCAACTATGATAAATGTAACACCCCGAGATTTTATGAAAAATATTCTTTTTAATTTCATTAATATCTTGTGTTGTACGCTACACCAAAATAAGCTTGCACAACACGCATCCTTGAATTGCCTTGCATTACATGCAATCACGACCTTCCTCGATAACGTGTGTGGTACGCAATAACGAGTTTCACTAAACAACGATATGCTATTAAAATATTATTAAAACTAGCCGTTATGAATAGTAATAACCACCTTTTAAAATTCTAGAAATTTTTTTCTCTCAAAATGGACTTCATTTTTGGATTCGGAGTATTGAATTTAGCCTAAGGTGAAATTTTGGTACTTTTCGAATAACTTTCATATTCTGATGA
Source organism: Viscum album (assembly GCA_963277665.1). NCBI lineage: Eukaryota > Viridiplantae > Streptophyta > Magnoliopsida > Santalales > Viscaceae > Viscum > Viscum album. The sequence goes on from OY728164.1 coordinate 1,803,266,272, forward strand.
ATAGTGAAAATTACTAATTTTTTATTAAAAACAAAATTTTTAATCAAAATAATTAATAGTGATAAATTATTAATTTGAGTGGTTTTAAAGTATATTTAGAATATATTTTTACAATTTAATACAATGTTGGTCATTGGATGTAATTTCACATTTAAACCAGACATAAACAAGTGTCAATCTTTTGATAGTTATTAACTCTTAAGAACACGCTATTTGTTTTGACGACGGGAATTAATTTTTAAATTAACTAATGCAACTGATATGTTTTGAATTTGGTAAAATAGACATCATTTCTGAGTTCATTATATCAAATATTTCTTAGGCCTAATTTTTGGTATTTTTCTAGAAACTTTCATTTTTTGATGAATAGTGAAACCACTGAGTGGTAGTTAAAAAAACTGAATTTTTCAGAAAACATAATTTTACCGCTTCTGTGAGAGGAATTTCAAAAATACGAGAGACACGGTTGATGTCAGTAAGTAAAATGTGGTTCAATGAGATGAAAATAATTTTTGGTGAATAGTAACTTTTTACTTTTTTTTATCACGGTTAAAAGTAAATAGGGTAATTACGGGTAAAAATGATATTATTATTACCCTAACACATGTCCTAATTCTATTAGATAAGTTTAATTAGACCAAAAACAACCTTAGGAATAAAATATGACCATTTAGGCCCACTTGGATTAGATTATGACATTTATTATTAATTTATTTAAAGAAGGGTTAAAATAGTTAAAATCAATGTTTAATAAGTATATCATTTTTAATATAAGGTTATACATAAGATAAATTCGACTATAAATATTCATTATAAAGATACAAATATTTCCTACATAGTGATATTTCATTTGTAATTTTTAGTCTTTAAATAAGTTAATTTATTTATGACACAAAGATGATGCAGTAATTATCTTATTTATAAAATATTGACATAATTGATGTTATAAATACCCAAATAAATGAAATTTGAGACTTTTTATGAATTCCAATAATTTTATAGGTTAATATGACATGTTATTATTGATGTAATAAACTTTTTTTGAACTAATAATTCTGTTATGATTTTCAAACAAATCAATTACTAAATAGTGTCATAATTGACATAAAATAGTTTTTAAAACAAATATTATATTATTAATTGTTATTTTATACTTAAAAATCTAAAGTTCGGCGAAATGACTTATATAAGGTTATATACATTAATAATAAACAACTTGGGGTTCGTTTGGTTTGTTATAGTGAGTTTATTAACCTTATAGTATAAGAACACAAGAAGACAAGGTAAAAGTAAAATTATTTAATTTAATGATAAATCTAAATGATAAAGTTAAAATAGGAACCTAAACTTGTATAAATTCTATTGGATGAGAGTATTTCGTCCCACCCCCACCTTAGCTTCGAAATAAATCAATTTTGAACTATTCAAAACCGAATATTACTTTATAATAAAATAATATTTTTTGTTATTCCAAAGGTGCCCCTCTCCTCCCTTATAAAAGGGCACCTCCTCCCTCTCTTCCTCACACCACTTTGAGCCTTCAAGCTTGGACAACCCCTGACAAATTCTCTTCTAAACTTCTCTAGAAACATCCTAGTGGTCCTGGTCTTCTTCAAAGACCAATTTTAGTGCCCTAAGAGGAGGATTCAAAGAGGCGCTTCAAAGAAGAGGTAATGTCTGTTACCGATTATTTCAACTTTATTTCTTCTTCCACATCTTCTTCTTAGGTTGTTTCATTATGAAGTAATAACATAAGTATCACTCATATACTGATATGTTATTATAAGTATGAAACAACCCTATTTCACCATCTATCCATCCTACGGAAAACGAAATCACCGCGCGTGCGTACGTACGGAATACCGTCTCCACGCCGTGGTGTAATCTATTTTCCACCTCCACCTTACTTGGATGGGTATAATGGTGTACATAATAACTATATATGATTATTGTAAAGTGATATTGATTCTGAAATAGTATACATACACTCCAATACAATTCCACTATCATGAGAATGATATCATCGCTCGTGCGTACGTACGGACTACCGTCTCCACGACGCGATGAGATTCATTCTCCACATTAACCATTCAAGAATGATTATAAAGTATATATAATAAGTAATCATGAAATATATGACATAATAATTATACTTTATTTATGTGTATATATATGTATGTCGTCTATTTAATTCCATTCAACTCAATAAGGAAACGAAAACAGCGTTCATGCGTACGTACGACCTACCATCTCCATAAACGATGTATTTCTTTCCATTTATTGATCTGTTATATATATGTATATTTTGAATATATATTATATATAAATCATGTTTTATATTCCATAATTAAATAATCATGATATAAGTAATCATATGAATAATTACAAGTCAATACATGGATGAAAAATGAAACGATTTTACCCAAAACGCTCTTTAACATGGAATTTACAAAAGAACGGGTAATATAAAGTTATAAGTGAACCATATATGATATCATAAAAATGAGTATGATTCTGGAATAAGTCAATGACATTTTTTAAATCATTATACAGGAGGTTCGGACACTTTTGAAGCAAATCGGATCTAAGGTAAGGGATAAATTTTCAATCTCATTTTTATCTGAGATTGCTTATACGTAAGTATTTACTGGGGTTACATTTATCATCCCTGACCATGTTTTCTAAAAATTCTTTCATAAAATGTTTACCATTATTACATGGATGTATAAAGTCATTTTTACCCTTTATTGACTTTTTACCACATTTTATGAATGGAATCTTTCCTTTGGTTACCATATAAGGTACTTTTTGACTTTTCCGACAAAAGTACGAGGAGAATGTTATTTTTAACTTATACGGCATGAACGGATTTTTATGGTTTAATAACACCTCATTTTCAAGAATCTTCCTCTACATGATTTCATGATTATTTTCAACAAACCCCTTATCTTTTAAAATTGCATGGAATTTTGTGAAAAGAAAATGTTTAAAAAAAAAGGATATTTTCCTCAAGAATTCATTTCAATTGTTTTGTCAAAACTATTTTCCATCTAAGATGGCATTATTTCATATGTGTATGTTTCAAGTAAAATGTCTCTATGATTTAAATGGTTTCAATTTTATTATGATGAAATGATATCAATTGTTTATGGATTATGTTATGATGGCATGATGTTTAAGAATCCCATTTTATTTCATGGGTTATGCTATGATGTATGATGTATGATTTATGATTTTGTGGAACACAAAAGAATGATTTCATTATGAGATGGGTGAGACCTATATATCCCTCCAATGTATTGGGTTAAGATTGATATCTCATGAGATAGACATGGCTGGAATGTCAAGTTAAACCGGTTCAGTAATACAGGACTGGAACGAGGAGTGAACTCGATTCAGAAAGGGACTTTGTCCACTAAGATGGTCTTGGCAGCAATGCCTTGGCTAATATGGAAATCATATCATGTTCTTAATGATTTCCACAATTACATGTTTTATTCCCATGCTGTTTTATCATTATTAATGTTTCTTTATGATCTATGCATTACGTACTTCCATGTTTTGTGTCATTTCTCAAGCTTTTGATGTTTAAACATTATGTTCATGTTTTTAAGTCCAAATGTATATGGTATGTTTTATTTTATCCATTATTACCCTTACTGAGCATTTGAGATCACCCTTTTTATGCTTTCTTTTCCCCAGGATATATAGAAAGGTTTTAGGTAAGAAAAAAGGGAAGATCTTTATGGGAGATGTTGAAGATCTTTCACCACAATTAGAAGAATACGTTCCAAGTTTCCAAAGACACTAAACTATTACGGTCCTTGTTTGTCTTTTTTTGTTATGTATTAAGTATTCCGCTAACGTAATGTAATGTCTATGTACGTCAAGCTTCGGTTCTCAATAATAAATTCTTCCATAATTGAATGGTATCATAAATCAGAATTAAATAATTAAAAACCTACATGATAAATCCATTACTATACTAACCAGAGTATCTATCTAAGATGATTTCAATGAGGAAATAAAGGCCATTAAATCACATGATAATTGAGGCCCTAAAAAAAGAAAATTGTACATTGAGAACACCCACAATTAGAGTATTAATTATTCTCACATAAAATTTGGTACAAAAAAACATATTAAAAGAACCTAGAGAATGAAAAATTGAAAAAAAACACAAATCAGTAAAAGGATAAGGAAAAATGAAGAGGTAACAAGCCTAGAAAAAATAAAACACTTATAAAATCACCACAAAAATCATCCATAGGCTAAGAAAAATATCCACCAAATGCTTAGAGTAATTAAATAAAATATGAAAGTGGGTATCCTCAAACAATGGGAAACTACGGTACACATGCATGAATACCTAACATTGAAAAAAAAACTCTAAAACATGATAACAATGGTGAAAAAAAATTAGTGAACTATGAAAAAACAATATACTATAGGGAATGTACTAGTCTTGGGATTTGTAATTACACAAATTTCCATGAACTATGAAACAAAAAAAGGCCGCGAAAAGGGTCAAATCTAAGACCAATGGACGTGGTGATAATAAATGAAAAAACAAGATCACTGCACCAAGAAGATAACTACAAATATATATTGAAATTTATATAGGTTCATACCTAGTGTCAATAACCCTAAAAGACTCAGGGAATGAAATAAATCATACATTATCTCAACTCATATTAAAAAAGAAGCCACTAAATAAAAATTACCCTTCTAAAAATGCATTGTTAATTGGATCTCAAACACAAAAAATCATGACATAGAACCTTTTCTTACCCTTAAACTAGAGACACACATAGGTAGTACCTGCCAAATAAGTGAATAAAATAAAATACGAATGATAATGGAAACAACAATAAAATAAAACATTATAAAATTAAATTCATTGAGAGTGAAAGACAATGAAAAAAAGACATCCAAATCATGTTGAAATGTAAATGAAAACATCAAATTACCTAATAAAATAGATAATTGATTTATAATTTTAGTGACACAATATTATATTTAATTTCCCTATAATAACTTCATTGTAGGGGGTGTGCATCCAAGTATGGTCTATATTTAACCATGATGAAGAACTTATAGGATATTTTTGTTAGTAAACTATTATGCTGAACAATAATGATATATTTTAATTTTATAACATGAAAACTGATGAACATAGACTTAAATGTTCACATTTCATTCCATAAATAGGGAAATAAAAAATTATTACTTGGATGTGGAAATGTTCTCCCTAAATGTGGATATTACTATAATACAAAAAGAATTATTGAAAAAAAATAAATACAGATATGTAAATATTGATTTTTCATACCACTTTTTAGTTGGCTGTGATTCTAGAGGACGGCCATATCCAAAAACAAAGAAGAACATATTTAGTTTTTTTCTTCACAAAATACAAATTAGATGAACAATAATAATTTTTAAATTTAAAAAATTACAACTAATATAATGATAACAGAATATTTAAATTTTGATTCGAAATATAATGAATAAATAAAAAGAAATTACAATTATAGGTAAAATGATAAATAAACATTGTGCAATGGTAATTACTGCACCCTAAATTTTATTTAAATTCTCATTAAAACTTGTAAAAATAAAATACATGATACTAAAAAATATAATCAAGAAAATGATAAATAAATTCTAGATGTATATATATACAATTCAAGAATAAAACAAATGGTGAAAGAAATAAATCAACTATCAATTAATGATAAAAAATGAGAAAAAGACAGAAAATAACATCAATATCAATAAATTCAAAATATAGAATTCATATACAATAAGTTATTAATATTTAATTTAATTCTAGATGAATAAATTTTTCAATGATTTATAGGTCGAATAATTGTAGAAACAATATTGTAAAATTATAAGAAGTGAATATTTTGATTCAGAATAATCAACTATGTCCATGGGGAATGATCAAAATAGGCTTGATTATATAAAATAAATATGAATTCAAGAAAAATGAGACTAGACACCACCTTATAGGGGCTCGATTTATCCTTTTTCAGGGAATAAGGGTTGTCAATCTAATGAAGTTGTTGTTACAAAGTCCACCAAAAGTGACATCCTAAAAAATTTCAGTACCTATAGTCACCATCTTCAAAGAAAGAATTCCAGGATTCAAAATGGGTCCTATAAAATCTATGATTAGAGGAAAAAATATATAATCTAGTTGAGATATTGATTATTCTCCAGAGAGCCCATAATCTAGGACCACTAAATCCATTCTAATAAGGATCTCTCACCCCCTCCATATCTCTCTATCTCTCTCTTTCCCTCACTTTATATATTTAGGTTTCACACCTTAATAAAAAAAATTATTTTATTCTTAAAATATATATGTTATCCTTATTAGAATAATGAATTATATACCATTTAGAGATGAAGGTTGAAGTAATGATGGAACAAAATGAGAGAATTTGAGGGATAAAAATATAATAGCGCTAAGAACACAATAATCTTTCAGACAAAACAACATAAGGGTTATAACATCGATGCATAAGGTTTTTGTAGAACACCACTTCATGAGGGTACAAATACTTTTCATAATGGTACAAAACTAATGATATGTTATGGATAAGTGACCTGACATAAGGGTTAACCAAAACTACATAGACCCTTGTGAGGATGTCGAATGAGTTATGTATGGTTAAATACTTAAAAATTTCTTATTTTCGGGTACCCATGAACATATATATAAGGGTAAATCCAGATAAATCAGGACCCATTTATGTGTACTCAAAACTCATGTAAATTTAAATAGGGACTTGTTTGTGGCTATAGGATAGATATGTAATGGTATTGTAACACCCCAGGTAAATAAAGAATATGAAATTTTCATGCTTATCAATATTTTTTGAATAAAATATTAATATGACTTTAAGGGGGACGCTATGCTCGATGGCATACCCAACACGCAACAACGAGTTTCTTGGGAATCTTACATTGCACTCTAATAATAAAATAATATTATTTTAAATGGTAGTTAACATGTAGCCATTGTATTGGCGGGAATGGATAGAAATAACTAAAATATGATTATATATGTTTTTAAATGTTTTTACATTTATCCAATAAAAGATAAAGGCTTAAAATATGGAAAGAATTCAATTTTAGGCGTATATGCCCTAGTTTTCACTAAAGGTTCACTTATCGCCTTTTGATGGAGAACCGTCATTAAATATAGTTTTTTTAACTCTTATACATTATATTGGACCAAATAAAACTCTTTTTAAGAATTGGGACATCAAAATTTACATTGTGTAAATTTTTGGTATCATTCCGATAAAGTTCTTTTTTTAATGAATAGTGAAAAATACTGCATTTTACATCAAAACTGTTTTTTTATCTAATTTATTTATATGATTAGATTATCTTTTGAATTGGTTTTAAAGTGAAATTAGAATATATTTTTACCATTAAATCCAATAGTGGTCGTTGGAATTAATTTCACTTTGAAATCAGACTTAAACTAGTGTCAATCTTTTGATACTTATTGTTTCATAAAAACACGCTATTTGCTCTGACAGCGGGAATTAATTATTAAATTAATTAATGTGACTTATATGTTTTTTATTTTGTAAAATAGACTTCATTTTTGAATTCGGAATATCAAATATATCTTAGGGTAAATTTTTGGGATTTTTCTAAAAAACTTCAATTTTTGATGAATAGTGAACCCACTAAGTGGTACTTATAAAAACTGATTTTTCCATTTAAATGAAATTTTTCCATCCTAGTGTTTTGAATTTCAAAAATCCAACAGATATGGTTGTAATTAAGAATTAAAATTTTGTTCAATTGGATAAAAATAATTTTTTTGGTGAATAGTAACTTATTAAGTTTTTAATCGCGATTAGAGGTAATTAGTGTAGTTTATGGTATGAATGATGTTTTAATAAAATTAAATGACCTAGAAACATGTCCTACCCTCATTGGATGTGTCATGGAAGACCAAGAAAATCCATGGGTCAACTTGGGGACCCCATGGAGCCACTTTGGTTGGAAAATGACATAAATATCTTTTTATTTAATGTTAAAGTAAAAATGACACAAACATAAGATGTTTTACTCAAACAATTTTTACATGGGGTTATACAAGTCATAATTTTTACTATAAATAGTCATTGGAAATCTAAAACGATTTCCTACATCATAGTATTTTTTTTATAATTTTTAGACATTAAATAAATTAAAGTATTTATGACATCATGATGATGCAGCAATGACCTCATTATTTAACGATTTAAATAAAATGGAAAGATAATGTAATATCTAAGACCTAAACATGTCCAAAACCTATTGGATGAATTTATTTCGAATCCTTATCACCTTATCCTCGAAATAAATTAATTTGAGACCTTTAACATCTGAAACTCTTTTGAAAATAAATTAACATTTTGTAACTTTACAAGAGTGCCCCTCCTCTCCTCTTATAAAAGGATCCCACCTCTACCTCCTTACCCACACTCCCAAAGCCTTTGGCTCGGCCAAACCCTGCCCATTTTGTCTCTCCACTTCCCTCTATAACTCCTTGAAGCCTCACTTTGGGAAGAATACTTCCCAAGGAATCCTTTGAGCTCAAACCAAAGGGAGTTACCCGATTTTAAGGTAATGTCTTCACTTGAGTCCTTTTGTTTTATTTTGCTTCTCCAACCCACTAAACTATTTTTATTCATTTATTTTGTAAAAAATCCAGTATTTTCAATATAATAGGATGTTTTTATAAGAAGTATTTGAGCTACACATACACACACCTACATCTAATGGTTAAAGAACATTACGTTTCTGTGGATGGCGAATTTCTGCCTCACGAAACGATGATTGTTCAATATCCTTCTAACACCTTCAAAGGTGTCCATTAAGATGTCACTATATTTATATATGATATATAATATGTTTATGTTTTCCTTAATCTTCTGTATTTTTCATTTATGGCATACCTTTATGGCTTCCATTATAGGTATACGCGATATCTTCATTTTAGGAAGTGCGGACTACCGCCCCCTCAAAGTGATTTGATTCGTTAATACCATATGTGGTACGTATAAAGGATATATTTAATGATATTATATATGATACCATACTGGAATTAAAATAATATGATGTATCATTATGTTTTAATTTCATTAAATATGAAATAGAAATGGAAGTAGCGTTCATGCGTACGTACGGCTTACCGTCTCCATGAACGGTACATTTCATTTCTTATCTCAAAATGTTATGTAATATTATAAGTACGTATATATAATGGATATATATGTAATATATTACATATAAATTATGGATATAAATCTGGAATTATAACATATATATATCTCTCTCATTTTGTTTTAATTCCATTAATATGACAAATAAATGAAAGTAGCGTTCATGCGTACGTACGGCCTACCGTCTCCATGAACGGTGCATTTCGTTTTTTATCTCCAAATTATATGGAATAGTATAAAATGAGTATTTACTGGATATATATGATATTTTAATCATTAATACTATTCTGGAGATTATTTACTTATAACTACATGGGCAATATTTTTTCAAACAAGTTCATTTTTAACTCATGTACCAAACATCGGTAAAAACATCTGAAATGAACTAACATTATTAAACAATTATTATAACATTATAATATGTGATATGAACTGAATAATAATCTCTAAAGGAGGTAATTAGGCAATTTTTAATTGACCATAGTTTATTATTCAGGAATATAAAGAAACAAACAAGACAAGTTGGACTTGAGGTAAGGGATCCTACTCCTCTCTTTCTTTTTAAGTACACGCTTTTATGTCATTCCTTTTAAATATCATCTTTCCTTTTATTGGGATGTTATTTTATATTACTCTTACTGTAATGTTTATGTTCATATTATTAGAGACCCTATTCTCTCTCATCAATCCATTTTAGAAGTTTTGAGTGGCTCCGTTAGGCTTCCGAATTTTCGTAAGAGATTTATCCTCTCTCATTATTTTTAAGTACTCTCCTTTATGTCACATCTTTTAAGATACTCTTTGTTATGTTGGGAGATGTTATTTCATATTACTCTTTCTGTAAACTTTATGTTAATATGATGAGAGACCCTATTTGATCTCATCAATCCATTTTTAGAAGTTTTAAGTTTCACCGTTAGGCTGCCGAGTTTTCGTAAGGGATTTTTCATCTCACTTTTATTCCCGTGAGATTTATGCTAAATTTTCCACAATTTCCTTTGAGTGGTGTATGTACTTCCCATTATTTTAATCATTGTGTAATATAATTTCTTTTATGATTATTTACATCAATGTTGTGTTGTCCTTCTTTCACGAGGTGTATGTTTCGAAAGATACCCATGTCGGTAAGGGAACCTTTCACCCTCCTCTTTTTAAAAGACTTCTTTTGTTGGGTATTTTAATTTACATATTGATATGTTGGGATATGTTCTCATATATCGTTATTGATGTAAATTTTATTTCCAAGTGATGAGATACCTTTTTTTATCTCTCATCAACTTTTTTTAATGTGACGTCATTAGGTTGTCAAGGGAACTTCTTAACCCAATTTCGATTTCTTTGGGTTCAACATGTAGTTATTGAATATGTCATCCTTTGAATATGTGTGAATGACCTTTGATTATTTTACACTTAATATCCACTTATATTTGGTGTATTCGTTTGTCACACATAATTATGTAATTGATTTATCCTTAAACCAAGGATACCGTCTTTGTAAGGGACTTCGTCTCAATCTCCTTTAATTGAGGCATATTTTGTTTTATACACAACATTCTTTTATACGGTGTATAAACCCCTTTGAATTTTACGTTTATCCAAAAGGAATCTTTTTTATACGAAGAGTTTACTAAACGACAAAAGGGAATGTTTTTTTCGTACGTATGCAGCGACAACGACTTCTCCACCACCGTGACCCTTATTTGAGTTTCGGCTTCCTCTACAAGCCATACCTTCTTTTTAAAAGAAAAATAAATACCATGTTTTGCTTTTATTTTATTTTGGTATTGAAAATGGTTTTCATAATGTATTTATATCAATGTGTTGTATTGATATCTTGCTATTGAAAGGAGGAAATGTTATGTTTCCTTTATGCATGTTTTATGTGATAAGATTATGTTATGGTTCTTGGACATTGTTATGAAGACTGGTGGTTCCGTGATAAACTAAGGGCGGGTGAGCCCGATATAGCTCTCCAATGCATTGGGTAACGCGAAGGAGTGAAACGTTAAGGTTTCTCCGAAGAGATTTAGGGAATATACTGTGATGGGTATTCCAAACGTAACCAAGAGGGTTACTCCCTACATAAGAATGTTATGAATGCCTCAAGTTACCTTTTATATCTTATGATTTCTATGATTTATTCATGATTTGATGAGGTATGTTAAAGTGCCTATGTTTTATGGGTAAAGTATGATTTCATTCTTATGTATATATGAACTCATGTATCATTTCCATATTTGTATAACCCTTACTGAGATTTTTATGCTCATCCCAAGTTTTTTAAATGTTTTTCACAGGTCAAGGGAAAGGTACATAATGGGATGATAGTGTCAAGTATGTGTCAAGAAAGAATCCATGTTTTATTTTAAATATGTTTCCGATGATGGGAAGAATGAATACTGTCTTTTATGTAACAACTTTGTTTAAATGTGTAATGTAATGCATGTTTCATGATCTAATTCTATAAAACTCTAAACCTGAAAAGATACTCAATGTGTAATCTTGTAATAACTCAAGATTAAGTAAGGTTTAAGGCTGGGGCCTTATAGTTGGTATCAGAGGTCGGTTTAGATAACTTTAGAGGTTAGGGTATTCTTTAAGCATAAGTGGCATTACCATAATGGTTAGGATTTCAGAAAGAGTCCTACTTTTAGATAAATTGAATGAGTAAGTATATCTTAGTGTTTATCTTCCTCATTAGTACATGATGGTTTTGTTGATATACTCACACAGACATTTCTGTGTTTAGTGAATGGATGGATCTAGCAGGCACCAAAGTGACAACAGTTTTGAAGGAAACTGTGGTGGTTCTATGATTAAGATACTAGATAAAATGGGGGATTCAATGTGGAAACTCGTGGTTGTTCTAAACCTACTATCAAGGAGTCATGATCAACCACTTCAACCTTAGGGATTTCTCTAATGAATCATGTACGATATGGCCGACTCGATCTGGAAGTTCAGGTAATAATTATTAAGGTAACCATTAGGGTTTATATGATCCTTACTTTTTAGGTAATTATGGGTTACTCTATGATATGATGGAAAATGAAAGGAATGAGATAAACATGAGGTTAAAATATTTTATGATCATTTTGAAGATTTTATCTCGTTTTGGGAAATGTTTTTAGAATTATATTGTTTTGGAAAAAGGACAACACGCAGACCGTGTGACTACCCATCACATCGGACAAAGCTGCGGGAATTGAACCCACAACCAAAGTGCGACAGGTATTTATCGTCTACCACTAGACTACGTGAAGTCCCTGGTTATTTTGACTGATTCTTTTTAGTTATATGATTTTATGAATTAAGAGTAAGTTGATTTTGGGTTATTTATGAAAATGATTAACCTATCATGGAGGATATGTTATTAGGTTAATTACTTTTCAATACGAGACGTTAGGAGCAACTGATGTTGTTTGGAGATAAATTTTACGATTTAACATGGAAGACTACGTGACTAAATCCTTCAAATATTTGGGTTTCAATCTTATATTGGTTTACTTTGAAGAATTTTATGGAAAAATTGTTTATCGAATGGTCCTTGTTGAACTTTGGGTTTTGTTTGACAAATTTTGGAGATTAAGAATAGATTTTTTTTTTATAAAGGGTTATCCTTTTCTGGATTATCTGATCTTGTACTAACCTTTTTGGTTTTGGTTTTGGTTAAGGTCTAAAGATATGGAAATTATATAGTTCTCTTTTGTGGATTAGGTGATTCTCTAGAAGTTGATTATAGTACTCTTAATGCGAACAAGTCTTCCTAAATACTCGTCTTTTGGAGAAAATACGAGTTTGATTAAGGAATCTAGTAAAAGTTGAAAGTCTACATGACAAGTAAGTATGTTTCATTATGATTTAGTTAAGCTCAAAAATAAATTCTTCAATGAAAAGTAACTTAAAACAAAAGTGTTTTCTGTTAACTTTTCCTACAATGGAATCAAATACCGTTTAACCCATCACAGGTTTGTGATTTTCTTATTGTTAACTTTCTCCTAGACATGTTTACTATCACTCTCCATCAGAACATGACCCTATGTTTTCTCCTCCATGTCCATGTTTTCCTACATGGAGTCCTAGTATGGGTTAACTCGGGTGACCTCTGTACTTAACTTTCTTTATTTTAAAGTGATTGTTTTACCGACTCTTTTTCCGATGTGGGACTTTCAAGGATGTTTCCAAGCTCAATTTTAAAAATTGCGAGGACGAAATTCCCAAAAGGGGGGAAGGATGTAACACCCCAGGTAAATAAAGAATATGAAATTTTCATGCTTATCAATATTTTTTGAATAAAATATTAATATGACTTTAAGGGGGACGCTATGCTCGATGGCATACCCAACACGCAACAACGAGTTTCTTGGGAATCTTACATTGCACTCTAATAATAAAATAATATTATTTTAAATGGTAGTTAACATGTAGCCATTGTATTGGCGGGAATGGATAGAAATAACTAAAATATGATTATATATGTTTTTAAATGTTTTTACATTTATCCAATAAAAGATAAAGGCTTAAAATATGGAAAGAATTCAATTTTAGGCGTATATGCCCTAGTTTTCACTAAAGGTTCACTTATCGCCTTTTGATGGAGAACCGTCATTAAATATAGTTTTTTTAACTCTTATACATTATATTGGACCAAATAAAACACTTATTAAGAATTGGGACATCAAAATTTACATTGTGTAAATTTTTGGTATCATTCCGATAAAGTTCATTTTTTTTAATGAATAGTGAAAAATACTGCATTTTACATCAAAACTGTTTTTTTATCTAATTTATTTATATGATTAGATTATCTTTTGAATTGGTTTTAAAGTGAAATTAGAATATATTTTTACCATTAAATCCAATAGTGGTCGTTGGAATTAATTTCACTTTGAAATCAGACTTAAACTAGTGTCAATCTTTTGATACTTATTGTTTCATAAAAACACGCTATTTGCTCTGACAGCGGGAATTAATTATCAAATTAATTAATGTGACTTATATGTTTTTTATTTTGTAAAATAGACTTCATTTTTGAATTCGGAATATCAAATATATCTTAGGGTAAATTTTTGGGATTTTTCTAAAAAACTTCAATTTTTGATGAATAGTGAACCCACTAAGTGGTACTTATAAAAACTGATTTTTCCATTTAAATGAAATTTTTCCATCCTAGTGTTTTGAATTTCAAAAATCCAACAGATATGGTTGTAATTAAGAATTAAAATTTTGTTCAATTGGATAAAAATAATTTTTTTGGTGAATAGTAACTTATTAAGTTTTTAATCGCGATTAGAGGTAATTAGTGTAGTTTATGGTATGAATGATGTTTTAATAAAATTAAATGACCTAGAAACATGTCCTACCCTCATTGGATGTGTCATGGAAGACCAAGAAAATCCATGGGTCAACTTGGGGACCCCATGGAGCCACTTTGGTTGGAAAATGACATAAATATCTTTTTATTTAATGTTAAAGTAAAAATGACACAAACATAAGATGTTTTACTCAAACAATTTTTACATGGGGTTATACAAGTCATAATTTTTACTATAAATAGTCATTGGAAATCTAAAACGATTTCCTACATCATAGTATTTTTTTTATAATTTTTAGACATTAAATAAATTAAAGTATTTATGACATCATGATGATGCAGCAATGACCTCATTATTTAACGATTTAAATAAAATGGAAAGATAATGTAATATCTAAGACCTAAACATGTCCAAAACCTATTGGATGAATTTATTTCGAATCCTTATCACCTTATCCTCGAAATAAATTAATTTGAGACCTTTAACATCTGAAACTCTTTTGAAAATAAATTAACATTTTGTAACTTTACAAGAGTGCCCCTCCTCTCCTCTTATAAAAGGATCCCACCTCTACCTCCTTACCCACACTCCCAAAGCCTTTGGCTCGGCCAAACCCTGCCCATTTTGTCTCTCCACTTCCCTCTATAACTCCTTGAAGCCTCACTTTGGGAAGAATACTTCCCAAGGAATCCTTTGAGCTCAAACCAAAGGGAGTTACCCGATTTTAAGGTAATGTCTTCACTTGAGTCCTTTTGTTTTATTTTGCTTCTCCAACCCACTAAACTATTTTTATTCATTTATTTTGTAAAAAATCCAGTATTTTCAATATAATAGGATGTTTTTATAAGAAGTATTTGAGCTACACATACACACACCTACATCTAATGGTTAAAGAACATTACGTTTCTGTGGATGGCGAATTTCTGCCTCACGAAACGATGATTGTTCAATATCCTTCTAACACCTTCAAAGGTGTCCATTAAGATGTCACTATATTTATATATGATATATAATATGTTTATGTTTTCCTTAATCTTCTGTATTTTTCATTTATGGCATACCTTTATGGCTTCCATTATAGGTATACGCGATATCTTCATTTTAGGAAGTGCGGACTACCGCCCCCTCAAAGTGATTTGATTCGTTAATACCATATGTGGTACGTATAAAGGATATATTTAATGATATTATATATGATACCATACTGGAATTAAAATAATATGATGTATCATTATGTTTTAATTTCATTAAATATGAAATAGAAATGGAAGTAGCGTTCATGCGTACGTACGGCTTACCGTCTCCATGAACGGTACATTTCATTTCTTATCTCAAAATGTTATGTAATATTATAAGTACGTATATATAATGGATATATATGTAATATATTACATATAAATTATGGATATAAATCTGGAATTATAACATATATATATCTCTCTCATTTTGTTTTAATTCCATTAATATGACAAATAAATGAAAGTAGCGTTCATGCGTACGTACGGCCTACCGTCTCCATGAACGGTGCATTTCGTTTTTTATCTCCAAATTATATGGAATAGTATAAAATGAGTATTTACTGGATATATATGATATTTTAATCATTAATACTATTCTGGAGATTATTTACTTATAACTACATGGGCAATATTTTTTCAAACAAGTTCATTTTTAACTCATGTACCAAACATCGGTAAAAACATCTGAAATGAACTAACATTATTAAACAATTATTATAACATTATAATATGTGATATGAACTGAATAATAATCTCTAAAGGAGGTAATTAGGCAATTTTTAATTGACCATAGTTTATTATTCAGGAATATAAAGAAACAAACAAGACAAGTTGGACTTGAGGTAAGGGATCCTACTCCTCTCTTTCTTTTTAAGTACACGCTTTTATGTCATTCCTTTTAAATATCATCTTTCCTTTTATTGGGATGTTATTTTATATTACTCTTACTGTAATGTTTATGTTCATATTATTAGAGACCCTATTCTCTCTCATCAATCCATTTTAGAAGTTTTGAGTGGCTCCGTTAGGCTGCCGAATTTTCGTAAGAGATTTATCCTCTCTCATTATTTTTAAGTACTCTCCTTTATGTCACATCTTTTAAGATACTCTTTGTTATGTTGGGAGATGTTATTTCATATTACTCTTTCTGTAAACTTTATGTTAATATGATGAGAGACCCTATTTGATCTCATCAATCCATTTTTAGAAGTTTTATGTTTCACCGTTAGGCTGCCGAGTTTTCGTAAGGGATTTTTCATCTCACTTTTATTCCCGTGAGATTTATGCTAAATTTTCCACAATTTCCTTTGAGTGGTGTATGTACTTCCCATTATTTTAATCATTGTGTAATATAATTTCTTTTATGATTATTTACATCAATGTTGTGTTGTCCTTCTTTCACGAGGTGTATGTTTCGAAAGATACCCATGTCGGTAAGGGAACCTTTCACCCTCCTCTTTTTAAAAGACTTCTTTTGTTGGGTATTTTAATTTACATATTGATATGTTGGGATATGTTCTCATATATCGTTATTGATGTAAATTTTATTTCCAAGTGATGAGATACCTTTTTTTATCTCTCATCAACTTTTTTTAATGTGACGTCATTAGGTTGTCAAGGGAACTTCTTAACCCAATTTCGATTTCTTTGGGTTCAACATGTAGTTATTGAATATGTCATCCTTTGAATATGTGTGAATGACCTTTGATTATTTTACACTTAATATCCACTTATATTTGGTGTATTCGTTTGTCACAAATAATTATGTAATTGATTTATCCTTAAACCAAGGATACCGTCTTTGTAAGGGACTTCGTCTCAATCTCCTTTAATTGAGGCATATTTTGTTTTATACACAACATTCTTTTATACGGTGTATAAACCCCTTTGAATTTTACGTTTATCCAAAAGGAATCTTTTTTATACGAAGAGTTTACTAAACGACAAAAGGGAATGTTTTTTTCGTACGTATGCAGCGACAACGACTTCTCCACCACCGTGACCCTTATTTGAGTTTCGGCTTCCTCTACAAGCCATACCTTCTTTTTAAAAGAAAAATAAATACCATGTTTTGCTTTTATTTTATTTTGGTATTGAAAATGGTTTTCATAATGTATTTATATCAATGTGTTGTATTGATATCTTGCTATTGAAAGGAGGAAATGTTATGTTTCCTTTATGCATGTTTTATGTGATAAGATTATGTTATGGTTCTTGGACATTGTTATGAAGACTGGTGGTTCTGTGATAAACTAAGGGCGGGTGAGCCCGATATAGCTCTCCAATGCATTGGGTAACGCGAAGGAGTGAAACGTTAAGGTTTCTCCGAAGAGATTTAGGGAATATACTGTGATGGGTATTCCAAACGTAACCAAGAGGGTTACTCCCTACATAAGAATGTTATGAATGCCTCAAGTTACCTTTTATATCTTATGATTTCTATGATTTATTCATGATTTGATGAGGTATGTTAAAGTGCCTATGTTTTATGGGTAAAGTATGATTTCATTCTTATGTATATATGAACTCATGTATCATTTCCATATTTGTATAACCCTTACTGAGATTTTTATGCTCATCCCAAGTTTTTTAAATGTTTTTCACAGGTCAAGGGAAAGGTACATAATGGGATGATAGTGTCAAGTATGTGTCAAGAAAGAATCCATGTTTTATTTTAAATATGTTTCCGATGATGGGAAGAATGAATACTGTCTTTTATGTAACAACTTTGTTTAAATGTGTAATGTAATGCATGTTTCATGATCTAATTCTATAAAACTCTAAACCTGAAAAGATACTCAATGTGTAATCTTGTAATAACTCAAGATTAAGTAAGGTTTAAGGCTGGGGCCTTATAGTTGGTATCAGAGGTCGGTTTAGATAACTTTAGAGGTTAGGGTATTCTTTAAGCATAAGTGGCATTACCATAATGGTTAGGATTTCAGAAAGAGTCCTACTTTTAGATAAATTGAATGAGTAAGTATATCTTAGTGTTTATCTTCCTCATTAGTACATGATGGTTTTGTTGATATACTCACACAGACATTTCTGTGTTTAGTGAATGGATGGATCTAGCAGGCACCAAAGTGACAACAGTTTTGAAGGAAACTGTGGTGGTTCTATGATTAAGATACTAGATAAAATGGGGGATTCAATGTGGAAACTCGTGGTTGTTCTAAACCTACTATCAAGGAGTCATGATCAACCACTTCAACCTTAGGGATTTCTCTAATGAATCATGTACGATATGGCCGACTCGATCTGGAAGTTCAGGTAATAATTATTAAGGTAACCATTAGGGTTTATATGATCCTTACTTTTTAGGTAATTATGGGTTACTCTATGATATGATGGAAAATGAAAGGAATGAGATAAACATGAGGTTAAAATATTTTATGATCATTTTGAAGATTTTATCTCGTTTTGGGAAATGTTTTTAGAATTATATTGTTTTGGAAAAAGGACAACACGCAGACCGTGTGACTACCCATCACGTCGGACAAAGCTGCGGGAATTGAACCCACAACCAAAGTGCGACAGGTATTTATCGTCTACCACTAGACTACGTGAAGTCCCTGGTTATTTTGACTGATTCTTTTTAGTTATATGATTTTATGAATTAAGAGTAAGTTGATTTTGGGTTATTTATGAAAATGATTAACCTATCATGGAGGATATGTTATTAGGTTAATTACTTTTCAATACGAGACGTTAGGAGCAACTGATGTTGTTTGGAGATAAATTTTACGATTTAACATGGAAGACTACGTGACTAAATCCTTCAAATATTTGGGTTTCAATCTTATATTGGTTTACTTTGAAGAATTTTATGGAAAAATTGTTTATCGAATGGTCCTTGTTGAACTTTGGGTTTTGTTTGACAAATTTTGGAGATTAAGAATAGATTTTTTTTTTATAAAGGGTTATCCTTTTCTGGATTATCTGATCTTGTACTAACCTTTTTGGTTTTGGTTTTGGTTAAGGTCTAAAGATATGGAAATTATATAGTTCTCTTTTGTGGATTAGGTGATTCTCTAGAAGTTGATTATAGTACTCTTAATGCGAACAAGTCTTCCTAAATACTCGTCTTTTGGAGAAAATACGAGTTTGATTAAGGAATCTAGTAAAAGTTGAAAGTCTACATGACAAGTAAGTATGTTTCATTATGATTTAGTTAAGCTCAAAAATAAATTCTTCAATGAAAAGTAACTTAAAACAAAAGTGTTTTCTGTTAACTTTTCCTACAATGGAATCAAATACCGTTTAACCCATCACAGGTTTGTGATTTTCTTATTGTTAACTTTCTCCTAGACATGTTTACTATCACTCTCCATCAGAACATGACCCTATGTTTTCTCCTCCATGTCCATGTTTTCCTACATGGAGTCCTAGTATGGGTTAACTCGGGTGACCTCTGTACTTAACTTTCTTTATTTTAAAGTGATTGTTTTACCGACTCTTTTTCCGATGTGGGACTTTCAAGGATGTTTCCAAGCTCAATTTTAAAAATTGCGAGGACGAAATTCCCAAAAGGGGGGAAGGATGTAACACCCCAGGTAAATAAAGAATATGAAATTTTCATGCTTATCAATATTTTTTGAATAAAATATTAATATGACTTTAAGGGGGACGCTATGCTCGATGGCATACCCAACACGCAACAACGAGTTTCTTGGGAATCTTACATTGCACTCTAATAATAAAATAATATTATTTTAAATGGTAGTTAACATGTAGCCATTGTATTGGCGGGAATGGATAGAAATAACTAAAATATGATTATATATGTTTTTAAATGTTTTTACATTTATCCAATAAAAGATAAAGGCTTAAAATATGGAATGAATTCAATTTTAGGCGTATATGCCCTAGTTTTCACTAAAGGTTCACTTATCGCCTTTTGATGGAGAACCGTCATTAAATATAGTTTTGTTAACTCTTATAAATTCTATTGGACCAAATAATACACTTATTAAGAATTGGGACATCAAAATTTACATTGTGTAAATTTTTGGTATCATTCCGATAAAGTTCATTTTTTTTAATGAATAGTGAAAAATACTGCATTTTACATCAAAACTGTTTTTTTATCTAATTTATTTATATGATTAGATTATCTTTTGAATTGGTTTTAAAGTGAAATTAGAATATATTTTTACCATTAAATCCAATAGTGGTCGTTGGAATTAATTTCACTTTGAAATCAGACTTAAACTAGTGTCAATCTTTTGATACTTATTGTTTCATAAAAACACGCTATTTGCTCTGACAGCGGGAATTAATTATTAAATTAATTAATGTGACTTATATGTTTTTTATTTTGTAAAATAGACTTCATTTTTGAATTCGGAATATCAAATATATCTTAGGGTAAATTTTTGGGATTTTTCTAAAAAACTTCAATTTTTGATGAATAGTGAACCCACTAAGTGGTACTTATAAAAACTGATTTTTCCATTTAAATGAAATTTTTCCATCCTAGTGTTTTGAATTTCAAAAATCCAACAGATATGGTTGTAATTAAGAATTAAAATTTTGTTCAATTGGATAAAAATAATTTTTTTGGTGAATAGTAACTTATTAAGTTTTTAATCGCGATTAGAGGTAATTAGTGTAGTTTATGGTATGAATGATGTTTTAATAAAATTAAATGACCTAGAAACATGTCCTACCCTCATTGGATGTGTCATGGAAGACCAAGAAAATCCATGGGTCAACTTGGGGACCCCATGGAGCCACTTTGGTTGGAAAATGACATAAATATCTTTTTATTTAATGTTAAAGTAAAAATGACACAAACATAAGATGTTTTACTCAAACAATTTTTACATGGGGTTATACAAGTCATAATTTTTACTATAAATAGTCATTGGAAATCTAAAACGATTTCCTACATCATAGTATTTTTTTTATAATTTTTAGACATTAAATAAATTAAAGTATTTATGACATCATGATGATGCAGCAATGACCTCATTATTTAACGATTTAAATAAAATGGAAAGATAATGTAATATCTAAGACCTAAACATGTCCAAAACCTATTGGATGAATTTATTTCGAATCCTTATCACCTTATCCTCGAAATAAATTAATTTGAGACCTTTAACATCTGAAACTCTTTTGAAAATAAATTAACATTTTGTAACTTTACAAGAGTGCCCCTCCTCTCCTCTTATAAAAGGATCCCACCTCTACCTCCTTACCCACACTCCCAAAGCCTTTGGCTCGGCCAAACCCTGCCCATTTTGTCTCTCCACTTCCCTCTATAACTCCTTGAAGCCTCACTTTGGGAAGAATACTTCCCAAGGAATCCTTTGAGCTCAAACCAAAGGGAGTTACCCGATTTTAAGGTAATGTCTTCACTTGAGTCCTTTTGTTTTATTTTGCTTCTCCAACCCACTAAACTATTTTTATTCATTTATTTTGTAAAAAATTCAGTATTTTCAATATAATAGGATGTTTTTATAAGAAGTATTTGAGCTACACATACACACACCTACATCTAATGGTTAAAGAACATTACGTTTCTGTGGATGGCGAATTTCTGCCTCACGAAACGATGATTGTTCAATATCCTTCTAACACCTTCAAAGGTGTCCATTAAGATGTCACTATATTTATATATGATATATAATATGTTTATGTTTTCCTTAATCTTCTGTATTTTTCATTTATGGCATACCTTTATGGCTTCCATTATAGGTATACGCGATATCTTCATTTTAGGAAGTGCGGACTACCGCCCCCTCAAAGTGATTTGATTCGTTAATACCATATGTGGTACGTATAAAGGATATATTTAATGATATTATATATGATACCATACTGGAATTAAAATAATATGATGTATCATTATGTTTTAATTTCATTAAATATGAAATAGAAATGGAAGTAGCGTTCATGCGTACGTACGGCTTACCGTCTCCATGAACGGTACATTTCATTTCTTATCTCAAAATGTTATGTAATATTATAAGTACGTATATATAATGGATATATATGTAATATATTACATATAAATTATGGATATAAATCTGGAATTATAACATATATATATCTCTCTCATTTTGTTTTAATTCCATTAATATGACAAATAAATGAAAGTAGCGTTCATGCGTACGTACGGCCTACCGTCTCCATGAACGGTGCATTTCGTTTTTTATCTCCAAATTATATGGAATAGTATAAAATGAGTATTTACTGGATATATATGATATTTTAATCATTAATACTATTCTGGAGATTATTTACTTATAACTACATGGGCAATATTTTTTCAAACAAGTTCATTTTTAACTCATGTACCAAACATCGGTAAAAACATCTGAAATGAACTAACATTATTAAACAATTATTATAACATTATAATATGTGATATGAACTGAATAATAATCTCTAAAGGAGGTAATTAGGCAATTTTTAATTGACCATAGTTTATTATTCAGGAATATAAAGAAACAAACAAGACAAGTTGGACTTGAGGTAAGGGATCCTACTCCTCTCTTTCTTTTTAAGTACACGCTTTTATGTCATTCCTTTTAAATATCATCTTTCCTTTTATTGGGATGTTATTTTATATTACTCTTACTGTAATGTTTATGTTCATATTATTAGAGACCCTATTCTCTCTCATCAATCCATTTTAGAAGTTTTGAGTGGCT
Organism: Viscum album; assembly: GCA_963277665.1. Taxonomy (NCBI): domain Eukaryota; kingdom Viridiplantae; phylum Streptophyta; class Magnoliopsida; order Santalales; family Viscaceae; genus Viscum; species Viscum album. Next base: position 1,803,289,512 of record OY728164.1, read on the forward strand.
CCGTTAGGCTGCCGAATTTTCGTAAGAGATTTATCCTCTCTCATTATTTTTAAGTACTCTCCTTTATGTCACATCTTTTAAGATACTCTTTGTTATGTTGGGAGATGTTATTTCATATTACTCTTTCTGTAAACTTTATGTTAATATGATGAGAGACCCTATTTGATCTCATCAATCCATTTTTAGAAGTTTTAAGTTTCACCGTTAGGCTGCCGAGTTTTCGTAAGGGATTTTTCATCTCACTTTTATTCCCGTGAGATTTATGCTAAATTTTCCACAATTTCCTTTGAGTGGTGTATGTACTTCCCATTATTTTAATCATTGTGTAATATAATTTCTTTTATGATTATTTACATCAATGTTGTGTTGTCCTTCTTTCACGAGGTGTATGTTTCGAAAGATACCCATGTCGGTAAGGGAACCTTTCACCCTCCTCTTTTTAAAAGACTTCTTTTGTTGGGTATTTTAATTTACATATTGATATGTTGGGATATGTTCTCATATATCGTTATTGATGTAAATTTTATTTCCAAGTGATGAGATACCTTTTTTTATCTCTCATCAACTTTTTTTAATGTGACGTCATTAGGTTGTCAAGGGAACTTCTTAACCCAATTTCGATTTCTTTGGGTTCAACATGTAGTTATTGAATATGTCATCCTTTGAATATGTGTGAATGACCTTTGATTATTTTACACTTAATATCCACTTATATTTGGTGTATTCGTTTGTCACACATAATTATGTAATTGATTTATCCTTAAACCAAGGATACCGTCTTTGTAAGGGACTTCGTCTCAATCTCCTTTAATTGAGGCATATTTTGTTTTATACACAACATTCTTTTATACGGTGTATAAACCCCTTTGAATTTTACGTTTATCCAAAAGGAATCTTTTTTATACGAAGAGTTTACTAAACGACAAAAGGGAATGTTTTTTTCGTACGTATGCAGCGACAACGACTTCTCCACCACCGTGACCCTTATTTGAGTTTCGGCTTCCTCTACAAGCCATACCTTCTTTTTAAAAGAAAAATAAATACCATGTTTTGCTTTTATTTTATTTTGGTATTGAAAATGGTTTTCATAATGTATTTATATCAATGTGTTGTATTGATATCTTGCTATTGAAAGGAGGAAATGTTATGTTTCCTTTATGCATGTTTTATGTGATAAGATTATGTTATGGTTCTTGGACATTGTTATGAAGACTGGTGGTTCCGTGATAAACTAAGGGCGGGTGAGCCCGATATAGCTCTCCAATGCATTGGGTAACGCGAAGGAGTGAAACGTTAAGGTTTCTCCGAAGAGATTTAGGGAATATACTGTGATGGGTATTCCAAACGTAACCAAGAGGGTTACTCCCTACATAAGAATGTTATGAATGCCTCAAGTTACCTTTTATATCTTATGATTTCTATGATTTATTCATGATTTGATGAGGTATGTTAAAGTGCCTATGTTTTATGGGTAAAGTATGATTTCATTCTTATGTATATATGAACTCATGTATCATTTCCATATTTGTATAACCCTTACTGAGATTTTTATGCTCATCCCAAGTTTTTTAAATGTTTTTCACAGGTCAAGGGAAAGGTACATAATGGGATGATAGTGTCAAGTATGTGTCAAGAAAGAATCCATGTTTTATTTTAAATATGTTTCCGATGATGGGAAGAATGAATACTGTCTTTTATGTAACAACTTTGTTTAAATGTGTAATGTAATGCATGTTTCATGATCTAATTCTATAAAACTCTAAACCTGAAAAGATACTCAATGTGTAATCTTGTAATAACTCAAGATTAAGTAAGGTTTAAGGCTGGGGCCTTATAGTTGGTATCAGAGGTCGGTTTAGATAACTTTAGAGGTTAGGGTATTCTTTAAGCATAAGTGGCATTACCATAATGGTTAGGATTTCAGAAAGAGTCCTACTTTTAGATAAATTGAATGAGTAAGTATATCTTAGTGTTTATCTTCCTCATTAGTACATGATGGTTTTGTTGATATACTCACACAGACATTTCTGTGTTTAGTGAATGGATGGATCTAGCAGGCACCAAAGTGACAACAGTTTTGAAGGAAACTGTGGTGGTTCTATGATTAAGATACTAGATAAAATGGGGGATTCAATGTGGAAACTCGTGGTTGTTCTAAACCTACTATCAAGGAGTCATGATCAACCACTTCAACCTTAGGGATTTCTCTAATGAATCATGTACGATATGGCCGACTCGATCTGGAAGTTCAGGTAATAATTATTAAGGTAACCATTAGGGTTTATATGATCCTTACTTTTTAGGTAATTATGGGTTACTCTATGATATGATGGAAAATGAAAGGAATGAGATAAACATGAGGTTAAAATATTTTATGATCATTTTGAAGATTTTATCTCGTTTTGGGAAATGTTTTTAGAATTATATTGTTTTGGAAAAAGGACAACACGCAGACCGTGTGACTACCCATCACGTCGGACAAAGCTGCGGGAATTGAACCCACAACCAAAGTGCGACAGGTATTTATCGTCTACCACTAGACTACGTGAAGTCCCTGGTTATTTTGACTGATTCTTTTTAGTTATATGATTTTATGAATTAAGAGTAAGTTGATTTTGGGTTATTTATGAAAATGATTAACCTATCATGGAGGATATGTTATTAGGTTAATTACTTTTCAATACGAGACGTTAGGAGCAACTGATGTTGTTTGGAGATAAATTTTACGATTTAACATGGAAGACTACGTGACTAAATCCTTCAAATATTTGGGTTTCAATCTTATATTGGTTTACTTTGAAGAATTTTATGGAAAAATTGTTTATCGAATGGTCCTTGTTGAACTTTGGGTTTTGTTTGACAAATTTTGGAGATTAAGAATAGATTTTTTTTTTATAAAGGGTTATCCTTTTCTGGATTATCTGATCTTGTACTAACCTTTTTGGTTTTGGTTTTGGTTAAGGTCTAAAGATATGGAAATTATATAGTTCTCTTTTGTGGATTAGGTGATTCTCTAGAAGTTGATTATAGTACTCTTAATGCGAACAAGTCTTCCTAAATACTCGTCTTTTGGAGAAAATACGAGTTTGATTAAGGAATCTAGTAAAAGTTGAAAGTCTACATGACAAGTAAGTATGTTTCATTATGATTTAGTTAAGCTCAAAAATAAATTCTTCAATGAAAAGTAACTTAAAACAAAAGTGTTTTCTGTTAACTTTTCCTACAATGGAATCAAATACCGTTTAACCCATCACAGGTTTGTGATTTTCTTATTGTTAACTTTCTCCTAGACATGTTTACTATCACTCTCCATCAGAACATGACCCTATGTTTTCTCCTCCATGTCCATGTTTTCCTACATGGAGTCCTAGTATGGGTTAACTCGGGTGACCTCTGTACTTAACTTTCTTTATTTTAAAGTGATTGTTTTACCGACTCTTTTTCCGATGTGGGACTTTCAAGGATGTTTCCAAGCTCAATTTTAAAAATTGCGAGGACGAAATTCCCAAAAGGGGGGAAGGATGTAACACCCCAGGTAAATAAAGAATATGAAATTTTCATGCTTATCAATATTTTTTGAATAAAATATTAATATGACTTTAAGGGGGACGCTATGCTCGATGGCATACCCAACACGCAACAACGAGTTTCTTGGGAATCTTACATTGCACTCTAATAATAAAATAATATTATTTTAAATGGTAGTTAACATGTAGCCATTGTATTGGCGGGAATGGATAGAAATAACTAAAATATGATTATATATGTTTTTAAATGTTTTTACATTTATCCAATAAACGATAAAGGCTTAAAATATGGAAAGAATTCAATTTTAGGCGTATATGCCCTAGTTTTCACTAAAGGTTCACTTATCGCCTTTTGATGGAGAACCGTCATTAAATATAGTTTTGTTAACTCTTATACATTCTATTGGACCAAATAAAACTCTTATTAAGAATTGGGACATCAAAATTTACATTGTGTAAATTTTTGGTATCATTCCGATAAAGTTCATTTTTTTTAATGAATAGTGAAAAATACTGCATTTTACATCAAAACTGTTTTTTTATCTAATTTATTTATATGATTAGATTATCTTTTGAATTGGTTTTAAAGTGAAATTAGAATATATTTTTACCATTAAATCCAATAGTGGTCGTTGGAATTAATTTCACTTTGAAATCAGACTTAAACTAGTGTCAATCTTTTGATACTTATTGTTTCATAAAAACACGCTATTTGCTCTGACAGCGGGAATTAATTATTAAATTAATTAATGTGACTTATATGTTTTTTATTTTGTAAAATAGACTTCATTTTTGAATTCGGAATATCAAATATAGCTTAGGGTAAATTTTTGGGATTTTTCTAAAAAACTTCAATTTTTGATGAATAGTGAACCCACTAAGTGGTACTTATAAAAACTGATTTTTCCATTTAAATGAAATTTTTCCATCCTAGTGTTTTTAATTTCAAAAATCCAACATACATGGTTGTAATTAAGAATTAAAATGTTGTTCAATTGGATAAAAATATTTTTTTTTGGTGAATAGTAACTTATTAAGTTTTTAATCGCGATTAGAGGTAATTAGTGTAGTTTATGGTATGAATGATGTTTTAATAAAATTAAATGACCTAGAAACATGTCCTACCCTCATTGGATGTGTCATGTCAGACCAAGAAAATCCATGGGTCAACTTGGGGACCCCATGGAGCCACTTTGGTTGGAAAATGACATAAATATCTTTTTATTTAATGTTAAAGTAAAAATGACACAAACATAAGATGTTTTACTCAAAAAAAATTTACATGGGGTTATACAAGTCATAATTTTTACTATAAATAGTCATTGGAAATCTAAAACGATTTCCTACATCATAGTATTTTTTTATAATTTTTAGACATTAAATAAATTAAAGTATTTATGACATCATGATGATGCAGCAATGACCTCATTATTTAACGATTTAAATAAAATGGAAATATAATGTAATATCTAAGACCTAAACATGTACAAAACCTATTGGATGAATGTATTTCGAATCCTTATCACCTTATCCTCGAAATAAATTAATTTGGGACCTTTAACATCTGAAACTCTTTTGAAAATAAATTAACATTTTGTAACTTTACAAGAGTGCCCCTCCTCTCCTCTTATAAAAGGATCCCACCTCTACCTCCTTACCCACACTCCCAAAGCCTTTGGCTCAGCCAAACCCTGCCCATTTTGTCTCTCCACTTCCCTATCTAACTCCTTGAAGCCTCACTTTGGGAAGAATACTTCCCAAGGAAGCCTTTGAGCTCAAACCAAAGGGAGTTACCCGATTTTAAGGTAATGTCTTCACTAGAGTCCTTTTGTTTTATTTTGCTTCTCCAACCCACTAAACTATTTTTATTCATTTATTTTGTAAAAAATCCAGTATTTTCAATATACTAGGATGTTTTTATAAGAAGTATTTGAGCTACACATACACACACCTACATCTAATGGTTAAAGAACATTACGTTTCCGTGGATGGCGAATTTCTGCCTCACGAAACGATGATTGTTCAATATCCTTCTAACACCTTCAAAGGTGGCCATTAAGATGTCAATATATTTATATATGATATATAATATGTTTATGTTTTCCTTATGCTTCTGTATTTTTCATTTATGGCATACCTTTATGGCTTCCATTATGGGTATACGCGATATCTTCATTTTAGGAAGTGCGGACTACCGCCCCCTCAAAGTGATTTGATTCATTAATACCATATGGGTACGTATAAAGGAAATATTTAATGATATTATATATGATAACATACTAGAATTAAAATACTATTATGTATCATTATTTTTTAATTCCATTAAATATGAAATAGAAATGGAAGTAGCGTTCATGCGTACGTACGGCTTACCGTCTCCATGAACGGTACATTTCATTTATTATCTCAAAATGTTATGTAATATTATAAGTACATATATATAATGGATATATATGTAATATATTACATATAAATTATGGATATCAATCTGGAATTATAACATATATATATCTCTCTCATTTTGTTTTAATTCCATTAATATGACAAAAAAATGAAAGTAGCGTTCATGCGTACGCACGGCCTACCGTCTCCATGAACGGTGCATTTCATTTTTTATCTCCAAATGATATGGAATAGTATAAAATGAGTATTTACTTGATATATATTATATTTTAATCATTAATACTTTTCTTGAAATTATTTACTTATAACTACATGGGAAATCTTTTTTCAAACAAGTTCATTTTTGACTCGTGTACCAAACATCGGCAAAAACGTCTGATATGAACAAACATTATTAAACAATTATTATAACATTATAATATGTGATATGAACATAATAATAATCTCTAAATGAGGTAATTATGCAATTATTAATTGACCAATGATTATTATTCAGGAATATAAAGAAACGAACAAGACAAGGTTGACTTGAGGTAAGGGATCCCACTCCTCTCTTTCTTTTTAAGTACACGCTTTTATAGCATTCCTTTTAAAGATCATATTTATTGTTATTGGGATGTTATTTTATATTAAACTTACTGGAATTTTTTTGTTATTATGATGAGAGACCCTATTCTCTCTCATCAATCCATTTTGGAAGTTTTGAGTGGCGCCGTTAGGCTGCCGAATTTTCCTAAGAGATCTATCCTCTCTCATTCTTTTTAAGTACTCTCCTTTATGTCACATCTTTTAATATCCTCTTTTTTATGTTTGGGGATGTTCTTTTATATTCCTCTTTCTGTAAACTTTATGTTAATATGATTAGAGACCCTATTTTATCTCATCAATACATTTTTGGAAGTTTTAAGTGGCGTCGTTAGGCTGCCGAGTTTTCGTAAGGGATTTTTCATCTCACTTTTATTCCCTTGAGATTTATGCTAAATTTTCCACAATTTCCTTTGACTGGTGTATGTACTTCCCATTATTTTACTCATTGTGTAATATACTTTATTTTATGAGTATTTACATCAATGTTGTATTGTCCTTCTTTCACGAGGTGTATGTTTCGAAAGATACCCATGTCGGCAAGGGAACCTTTCACCCTCCTCTTTTTAAAAGACTTCTTTTGTTGGGTCTTTTAATTTACATATTGATATGTTGTGATATGTTCTAATATATCCTTATTGATGTAAATTTTATTTCTAAGTGATGAGATACCTTTTTTTATCTCTCATCAACTTTTTTTGATGTGACGTCGTTAGGCTGTCAAGGGAACTTATTAACCCAATTTCGATTTCTTTGGGTTCAACATGTAGTTATTGAATATGTTATTCTTTGAATATGTGTGAATGACCTTTGATTATTTTACACTTAATATCCACTTATATTTGATGTATTCTTTTGTCACAAATAATTATGTAATTGATTTATCCTTAAACCAAGGATATCGTCTTCGTAAGGGACTTCGTCTCAATCTCCTTTCATTGAGGCATATTTTGTTTTATACACAACCTTCTTTTATACGGTTTATAAACCCCTTTGACTTTTGTGTTTATCCAAAAGGAATATTTTTTATACAAAGAGTTTACTAAATGACAAAAGGGAATGTTTTTGTCGTACGTATGCGGCGACAACGACTTCTCCGCCGCCATGACCCTTATTTGAGTTTCGGCTTCCTCTACAAGCCATACCTTCTTTTTAAAAGAAAAATAAATACCATGTTTTACTTTTCTTTTATTTTGGTATTGAAAATGGTTTTCATAATGTATTTATATCAATGTGTTGTATTGATATCTTGTTATTGAAAGGTTGAAAAGTTATGTTTCCTTTATGCATGTTTTATGTGATAAGATTATGTTATGGTTCTTGGACATTGTTATGAAGATGGGTGGTTCCGTGATAAACTAAGGGCGGGTGAGCCTGATATAGCTCTCCAATGCATTGGGTAATGCGAAGGAGTGAAACGTTAAGGTTTCTCTGAAGAGATTTAGAGAATATACTGTGATTGATATTCCAAACGTAACCAAGAGGGTTACTCCCTATGTAATAATGTTATGAATGCCTCAAGTTACCTTTTATGTCTTATGATTTCTATGAGTTATTCATGATTTGATGAGGTATGTTAAAGTGCCTATGTTTTATGGGTAAAGTATGATTTCATTCTTATGTATATATGAACTCATGTTTCCTTTCCATATTTTTATAACCCTTACTGAGCTTTTTATGCTCATCCTATGTTTTTGAAATGTTTTTACAGGTCAAGGGAAAGGTACATAATGGGATGATGGTGTCAAGGATGTGTCAAGAAATAATCCATGTTTTATTTTAAATATGTTTCCGTTGATGGGAAGAATGAATACTGTCTTTTATGTAACCACTTTGTTTAAATGTGGAATGTAATGCAAGTTTCATGATCTAATTCTCTAAAACTCTAAACCAGAAAAGATCCTCAATGTGTAATCTTGTAATAACTCAAGATTAAGTAAGGTTTAAGGCTGGGGCCTTATAGGTATAGTGGATACTTGTAAGGGTAAATGTAAGGAAGTCAGACTCACATATGACTAAAAACTATTACATGTAACCATTAACAATAAATAAAAAGATATAATGAAAAAATATAATGAATTATATTAATTCTATATGAAAAATGGTATAATCAGCGAAAAAAATCCCCACCATTGAAATTGAATGAAAAATAAATTTTATATGTGGCTCATCAAACATATACACTTTAAAATTTTAAATCTAGAATATAATGATGATTCTACACCACCTAAAAGTCATAAAATTTTTAATATATTCTTAAATAGGGAGCACCTATACTGTAAAATAATTGTATAACCTTATTTATTGTTTTGATCCAGCTGTCCCTACAAATTATCAATTGTGAAACATGTTTCGAAATTTAATTTTATCTTAAACCTTCTAAACATTCTCAAGATTACATAATTATAAAAAACCTACATGATAGAGTATGAGGTTCTCTTATATATTCACACACCGAGATGATGAGAGTGAGGAAATCTGAACTAGAAAATCAAATGCTCACAAAGGTCCTCATAATAGATAAATTATGCCTATAGAACAGTAGAAAACAAAGAATTATTCATCCTCATGAAACATATAAGTAAAAAAATATGATGTTCACATTGAACAAAACTCATTAAAAACTATAATTAATGAAAATAATAGCTTAAAAATAACATAGATAATAATCATAGAAATAATAAAACACTAAAAGAGTGTCTACACAATTATATCACAAATTTTGAAAAATATCCACCTAAATAGAATAAATCAAATATATATATATATATATAAATATATCCCAAAGAAGGTAAACTACAAATATGAATGTGATATATCCTAAAATCCTAGGATATATATAATGGTTTTTAACAGAGGATGAAAACAAGCTAAAAAACTAGGGAAAAACTCACTAAAGGGAACATACATGTATTAGGCTTAATTCTGTCACACCGTCCCTAAAAATATGAAAAAAATAAACAAAAAGGATCAGTTATGAAACCCAAGAATCCAAGAGACCATACAAGTTGAAAACAAGTGCACTACACCATCAAAATACCATGTCTGAAACACTAGAATCACCATTGGTCCATACAAAGAGCCTACAACCCTAAAGTATGTGGAGGAACAAAATAGAGATAATATAATCTAAACTCATATGAAAAAATTTATACTCTAGAGACACAAGATCCTGAAAACAAGTCACATCTGACAATCTCACAATCTTTAGATAATGAAAAAAGGAATTGTTTCCAAAACCAAAACCAAAGACCCAAACAAGTTACACCTAAAAATGGAATCTATACGGATTATATAAGAAAAAAATAGTAAAGATAAAGGAAATAACAATTTCACTAAATTTTTCTAAAATTATTTGAAAATATTGAAAATTAAATAACTGATCCAAAATCAAAAGATTGATGAAATATAAAGTCAAGAATTTTTTTGGGTGTGCTATCAAAAAAAATCCACATTTAACCTTAATGTGGGAATTAATCTATATATTTGTTATTAAAATATGAAATAAAAAAATATTTTCGTTAGATAACATGAAAACTGATTAATTGATAAGAAAAGATGAAGGTTCTAGGGGCAGCAAAAGCATATTTGGGACGAAACCCAACTTTAATTTTTACCATGATAAATGATTATTATGTTATCAACACAATGATGAACTCCATTCTCCAAGTAACTTAATCAATGATTTATATAGAGAATGAAGTGGCCCAAAACCTTTATAGAGGATATTTCACATCATCTTTATAATTAAATTTATTAATTTTATAAAGAAAAGAATACATGGATCTTCAGTATTTTCATCATTGATGATGTTGATCATCTGGAATGACCCTTTTGTATTATATCATATAACTTGAGAGGTTCTATCTACAGTCCCTCTACTGGTGATCCACACCTGCAGTGATGGTCTCTGATCGACACCACTCATTCTCCAGGTGCTAGCGCGGCGAATTGAGTGTCTTATTTCGGTCGTTCATGATCTCTTGTTCTTTGGACTTGAAAACATCTCTTTTACTAGAGATGGGCTGGAATAGGATTTGAGATAGAAATTGTTTAGCTCAATAATTATCAATTTACTTAGTGCGTGGTTCGGTACACAACATAATAGATATATGTGTCTATTTATCAACATGGGGATTCAATTACAGTATTATATTTTGTAACATCAATTAAATACATTCATAACCATAGAGAAAACCCATTATTTTAATAATAATAGCACATAATTATTTATGATGTGCCAACTTGAAAAAAATAGAATTTTAAGTAAAATTCAGTGTCATAAAATAATAGAATTGTTTTTATTAATAATTTATCTTTTTTAAAATAGATAAATAATTATTTACCATCTTGAAAATAATTATTTTACTACCAGACCAACCTTGGACCACTAGAAATCAACTTCCATTTATTGATATCTTGAATAAATAAATAAATAATTTATTCTCATAAATAAATATTTTATTTAAAAACTAGTAAATAAATATTTATTAAATGGTCAATAAAATAAATAAATATATTTTACCTCCAATATAGTGAGTAAATATTTTTTATTTATGAAATCAATTTAACTTAAATAAAACTATTCCATGGTCTTGAGAATAATATTTATTTCATCAATTAAATTAAAATAGAATTTATTCAAGACCACCAAAAATATGTAGTGCGTGATCCTTTAAAATTAATTATCATTGGAATTATGTGGTCTTGCCTAAAGTCCAAGAGTATTGTCTTGAAACTAGTAAAGGAACACATGAGAATGAATATAATGTCATAATACCGACATCCACATACAAATTCTCACTGTGTAATATAATACCTTTGCCTCAATATCTCATCAATAAGGTTTCATGATAGTGTCATGAACCTCTGTGCATTATATGTTGTTCTTTGAATACCTAAAATAAACTCGACTTTACACCATGGCTATGGAATTTTGAGTGACTGTTCAGTTTCAATTAATGGGTCAAAATATCGACTTCCATAAATTGAAGGGAAAATTCCTTCATCGACTAGTCCATTAATAACATGCCACATGCGATGTACCAAACGTACCCTACATCTCGTCAACTATTTGTATGATGGTTTTCATCTGAAAATCAATGTGCATGATCCGTGAAACATATTAATGTTAATCTTAAAGTCCAAGGATCATTACACATGTCATAGATAAGAATATGTGATGACTCCAAAACATGTGGAATTATTACTAGTGGGTTTGTTCTCATAATCTAATATCTTGGAGATTACCAAGTGTGAACATCATTATAGGAAAACTAATATTATTACGAGTACTTTCACCTAATGGTATGTATTCTATTTGTCCCATAATAATATGTCATCCAACCACTTAACTATACTTAATAATATTGTTATACCATTTCAAGGTTATCATCAAATTGGGGAACATACATGACCTTATCAATGCAACAAATACACTAGGAAATTATTACATCATAGTCATAGAAAACATCGAAAAATGTGTAATAAGATGTTTAATATTTAAATACAATAAATATCCATGTAATGAAGGTTCAAATAGTTGGTTCTATGAAACTAACTTTAAAAAACACCCACTTGGACTAGAGAGAACTACATGCGCCTTTTAGTCTGCTAGACCTCACATGATGATCATGTTTCTGCTGAGTCAAGGCTTTAGTCAAGGGGTCTGCCATGTTGTGTTTTGTGGAAATACATATCACAAACACTTCAACACTTTGAGAAAAATCCCTCTAGGGATGATACTTCTGAAGTATGTTCTTCTTCTATGATGTGACCTTAGCTCTATTATGTGAGCCACCGCTGCAACCTTATAATAGTATAGTGTGATGGGATCCTTACTTCTAGGTATCACATCCTTCTCCTAGATGAATCTTCCACTACTACAATATGGGGATTTGAAGCCCCCTAACATGGGAGATCTCCACTGGCGGTCCTTCAGCTTTTCCATAAAATGGAGCTTCAGTGCCTCCTCCCCTCTTTCCTCACCCTCGAACGAGCCCCCCCCCCCCCCCCCCATCGCCACACTTCCCGTGTGCCCTGCCCTATCGTCGTGCACCCTCTCTGCCCTCCCCCACTCGTCGCCCTACACACTCCGCCCTCCACGCGCCCTCCACCCTCTTCCCTCTGACCGCCCTCCGCTCTACGACCATCCTCCTCCCTACCCTCCAGCGTCCCTCCGCCCTCTGTCCTCCGTCGTCCGGCCTCCACCCCATCCGATCTACTACCCCTCTGCCCTCCAACCTCTGGCATCTGCCCTCCGCCCCCTCAGCCCTCCTCGCCCCCACCCCGGACGCCCCCACCTCGCACAGCCCCCTCACACCCCGGACAACCCCCCAACCCTGTACACCCCCCCCCCCCGCACCCCAAACACCCCCCCCCCCGCACCCTAGACAGCCCCCCCCCCCCCCCCCGCATCCAGGACAGCCCCCCACACCCCAGACACCCTCCCCCCCGCACCACGGACACCCCCCCCCCCCCCACACTGCCTGTCCACCATCCCCTCACCGCCTCTACTCATCCGGATCTCTGCCGTCGCCGCTGCCCATCCCCTCCCTCACCGCACCGCCTCTGCCTCCGACTACCCTTAATTTCCTCTCCTGTCCCTCGCAGCACCACCTTCGGCTTCCCTCCCTTACAGGTTTGTAGCTCAATCATGTATGACATGGGCTTTCACTTACATTATTATTTTATCAATGTTTCACAAACAATTGATTAATATTTATTTTAAATATATTTTATTTGAAAATTGAAAATGTAATAAGTATTGTGTAAATGTTTCTTATAATGATATTATTTTGGATAAGAGTTGGATTGATCTTCCAAATCCAATGTCGAGAGAATATTTCAATAGAATTATGTAGTTTATTGACTTCACCAGAGGATTTGAAAGTGACTATATTAGTTTTCTAAGTAGAAAATGTGCTAACAGATATCAATTCACATGAGATACTGTGAGGGAGAACCTATTCTTTAATGGTTTTCGGAAAAAACATAAGATTTGGACTCTTCATGGAGAAGAATATGTTCATTTCCAAAATATGGATGTAGTTCAGATGGTTTTTGATGCATGGATGAATGTTCCAATGCATGAAATGCTTACTGATATGGTATGTGGGTTTGATCCTGAAGGCACTGACATCCAGAATCTTGAGACCGTTGAGATAAATCTTTGCTCTGGTGCAGATCGTGATTCGAGGAGGATTTATGAAGGACATGATTATGAGAAAACATAATTATATCCTCGATGTACTTCTTACAATAAACTATAGTTTATCATGGAGTTTTTGCATTTGAAGACTTTGAATAATTTTCCAGACACATCATTCAACATGCTTTTTCTGTTATTGAAAAAGGTTCTTCAAGTCGACGCAAAGATTCCCGACTCATATTACCATTCTCATAAGATGACATAGAACATAGGTTTTACATATGAGAACATAGATGCATGTGCAAACAACTGTATGTTGTTTAGAAATGAAACTGCTCATTTGGGTATTTTTAAGGTTTGTGGTGCTTCCAAGTGGAAAGAGAACAGGGGAAATCAGACTCCACAAAGTCAGATTGTGATACAGGGGAAACCAATTTCCGTAAATCAAATGTGTTACATTCCCCTTAAACCGAGGTTGAAAATAATTTTTATGTCATATAATGTTTCTAATTTAATGACATGGCATACAGAAAGAGTTCATGAATGTGATATGTTAACCCACTCGGAAGACTCTCATGCATGGAAGTATTTTGATAAGAGACATCCCAACTTTGCTAAAGATGTTCGTAATGTCTGATTAGGATTAGAAACATATGGTTTCAATCCATTAAAGTCTATAGTTTGTTTAACTCATTACACATGGCCCGTGGTGTTGGTTCCGTATAATCTCCCTCTGTGGCTTTCTATGAAGCAAAAATTTATATTACATTCCACTCTTGTTGTTGGATATAAAAGTGTGGGGGATAAGATCAATGTTTACCTTCATCCATTGATTGATGAGTTGAATGAATTTTGGGGAGATAGTATGATGAATTATGACTTTGAAACGAATGAAATGTTCAAACTGCAGGTTTCATTATTGTGGACAATCAATGACTTCCCAACTTATGGAAATTTATCAAGCTAGTGTACGAAAAGGTAATTTGCTTTCCCTTGTTGCAATAGAAGTAAAGAAATCATTATGGATTAACCATTCCAAAAAATGGGCATACATGGGTCACAAACGTTTTCTCCCCTGTTAGCACAGGTTCAGAAAAGACAGAGTGGCATTTTGTGGTTCTAGAGAGTTTAGCCCAGCACAAAAGATCATGACAGGAGTCGAAATTTTATTTTAGATTGAGGAAGAAAACATCTGCATGGTATATAAAATTCAGGATTTTGCGGCTCCTCTAGTGCATAATATTCGTGCTGCTGGTAGGCAGCGCAGTCACAATTGGAAAAAAGAAAAGTATTTTTTATAGTGTACCATATTGGAAAACTAACATGCTAAGGCATAATTTGGATGTCATTCACATTGAAATTTTTTTTTGTGATAACATATTGTGGACCATTTTAGGTGTCAGTGGAAAATCAAAGGACCATGTTAATGCATGCCGTGATTTGGAAGAAATGGGTTTAGGGAAATAGTTTCATTTACAGTTAGTTGATGAAAACAAGACATATATGCCTGCTGCATAGTATACGATGACAACAAAGGAGAAAGAGACATTTCATTCCATTTTGAAGATGCTCAAGGTTCCTGATGGTTACTCTTCTAATATTTCAATGTTTGTGAATATGATGAGAAAGACACTGCAAGGGTTGAAAAGACATGACAATCACATACTACTTTAGCAGTTGATTCCAATCGCAATTTGTGATTGTTTATCCCCAAATGTTCTTCATCCATTGATTGAGATGAGTAATATTTGTAGAGAGCTTTGTTTAATAATTCAATGTATGAGTGATTTAAAAATTTTGTAGGACCGAATTGTACTTATGCTTAATCACATTAAGCAACTCCCCCCCCCTCTCATTTTTCGATGTTATGGTTCACTTGACAGTGCACCTAACTTATTAACTAATGGTTTCTGGTCCAGTGCAATTCAGGTGGATGTATCCTATTGAGCGGTATTTGAGTACATTGATATGATTTGTACGCAATAGAGCTCGTCCGAAGGCATCAATAGCTAATGGTTATTTGATGGATGAGTGTACTATTTTTTGTGAAGAATATCTTACAGATGTTCAAACAAAATTAGATAAGCCCTCTCGGATTCATGATGGTCCAGTCGGAGAAGGAACCTCATTTGATATGGACAACATCGAGTGGATACAAAACATCAATATATCTTGTTCAATAATCCATCAGTTGCACCATTAATGCAGTAATTATCTTATTGCTTTTATTGTTTAACTTTTTCATGTTTTACTTTCATAAGTTGATCATTTAAACATCGTGTTATCATTTTCATGAAGCACATTAATGAGATAAAATAAGATATGTATCGTGCGAATGAGTTGTAAATTCAAAAATCTTTTTATGCGTCATTTCAAGACTGGTTCATAGATTATGTACATATAAATTGATTTTCATTATTAATGAAGTATTATACTAATTTATTTCAGCATATATCAGTATTGAATTTTATAAATTATGTAATTTCATAAGAAGAGGTAGAAAGGGGACCCCACGCTAACTGAAGAATTTATCCAACTGTTTGAGGGTCCGTCTATAACGACTCATCGTTATAAAGATATTGATGTTAATGGTTTTCAATTTCACATTAAAGATATTGACAACAAATGAGCAACACAAAACAATGGAATTTGATTTCAATTTGTCGATTCTGGTTATTACAATGGTTAATTGATAGACATAATTGAAGTTGTAGACACACATGGGTTGAAGTACATATTGTTAAAGTGTAATTGGGTTAATCCAGTCCGTGGATGTAAAGTCGATCAATATCAATTTTCATTGGTGAATTTTAATTATATGTTATAAATAAATGAACAAGTTAAGAATGAATTTTTCATTTTGAAGTCACAAGTGAAACAAGTATTCTTTTTTACTTTTCCTTTGAACCCATGTTGGAAATTTGTTTTCAAAATGTCTCGATGAGGTGTTTTTTTATTTGAAGAAGATGAACCCTATACTATTCTGTTTGTCTCCCAACAGCTAGATCAACATACCGTAGTTCCACATGAAGAAGATATTTATTTGGTTAGAGTGGTTTTTGAAGGAGAAACGGTTCATTTTCATGCTTAATGAAATGTATAATTGTTTTCCCACTATTCAGTAATGAATGTCCTAGGATATCATAAATTATCTAACCATTTTCTAAATCCTTGTATGTTTTAATCCTCACTTTTGGATGTTTATTCAGTTATAAATATTTAGGGTGAGTTAACTCTTGTTATATTGATGTTATTATCGGTGTATCATCCCATTGAGGTATTCTTTATCTGGTTCATGTGCTTCTTGAATTTTTATTAATTCAATCTGAAATTTGGCAATGCATTGATTGGTTTTGTACAAAATTTGTATATCTGTTTTGTTAACTTTATGATTTTTTTAAAATTCATTCACAACTAAGTATTCAATCCCTTTTTGTTTGATTCACAATTATAAATGTTGTATTTTTTTAATAACAATCCAATTTATCTTTTAGACACTTTGGATAGTCCCCTTACTAATGTTTTCTATGACTGCAGGCATGTCAGGGGAAGAGGTTGCAGATCCACATCATCCATCTGAGGCATCTATGTCTCAGGGTCGAGGTATGTTTGAATGTCATTATCTCTATTTTTTGTTATTAATAAACATATATATATATTTATAACATCTGTCAAATTATATATAAAATTTCTACAGGATCAGACTCGATTTCTTCTTCTTCTCGAAAGAGAGGCCCCGATCGTGGCATTTTATCATCGAATTCTGACACGATGATTGATGTTTCCTTTTATGAGGTATTTCATCCCGTGGGACTGAATTCCCCTGCATTTATTCATTAGTTGGGTCATATCATATGTGACCCACATCGATTTCCATTGACTAGGCGTGACTGGGCTTCTATCCCTCATGACACAATAGATGGTCTTTGGAGGGAGGTTCAGGTAAGAAGACCATTTTACTTTATTCTCTATGTATAATTAATACTAACATGTGTGATTTTTTTCATTAATAGAAAAATATGAAAGTATTCCCCGATGAGTTTCGGCACATGTGTATGACGAAATGTAGTAAGATGTTGAAAGACTAGAAAGGCAAAGTAAAGAGGGACCACTGGGTACCAAATGTGGGTGCCCCAGACATTCTGTAAAAAGTCATGAGAGGTGTCCTCCCAGCTCAGTGTCATGACTTAGTTGCATATTAGTCTACTGAGGGTGTTGCGGTTTGTATATTTATTTTGATATATATATTTTCATGAATGAGTTATTTGTTTGAAATTTGAATGAATTGAATGTAGGAGGTGTCAGCACATCGTTCTGAAAATTGAGCGTTGTAGGGACCACCTCACAGGCTCGGGACTTGTCACATGTCTCATATCCGACCTGAGGTATTTATTATTCATTTTTTAATTTATTAATTAAAATGGTTTTTTGTTTATATTCTATTCATATACAATTGCGGCAGAAAGGTGCACCGACTGATAAAATGTTGGTGTGGATGAGGACTTGTGATCGCAATGATCCAGAGGTTGAAGGATTTATATTAAGTGCTTGTACTTTCCAAAACGTACATAAATCTGTATAATAACATTTATATATGTATATATATTTAATTATTTCACAGGCTCAATTTGAAGCTGAGTTAGAACATCTGCCAGAGGACCAGCGGCAGCTTCTCATGCGAAGGGATGAGATCGTTCACCGCATTATTGGTCGGGATGGGCATGGATATAGTTTGACCTATGGAACATGGATTATTCGTTCTATAGTGTCACGCGTTGCGGTTGTCCGTCCTATTTTTGATCAGATGACACAACAGTTTTCGGATTTTGAGGCACGGATGCGCGCTTCCGAGGATGTAAATGCACAATTGAACGCCAGGTTACAGCACTGCGGGAATATGTGCATCCAGCTGATGGTGTAGGGCCTCATATGAAGTTGGGTTTATACTGTATTTATTTATTTAATTTATATTATTTTTGTTATGAAAATATTCATAATGTTTATTTTTTGTAGGCTCATGGCCCACCGGATGGAGGTAGTAGTCTTGACCACACATGACACGTCATATTCATGAGTTGTGTTTTTGTTTATACTGGTGGGGTTGTTATTTATGTTTAGGTTGGGTTTCTAGTGATATTTTTTGAGATTTAGGGGTATCAGCTGTGTTTTGGCCTGATGCAATGCTTGTGTGCATGAATTACGAAGTAACCATGAAACTAGTTAATGATTTGGTTATTTTTTGTTCATATAATTATTTAATGTTTAAAATTGCATGTTCTGTAATTGTTTTGAAAAAACCATGTAATTCCTAATATAATCCATGAAACCATTTTTTGATGACTGTGCTCAGCTTCCCTATTTGTAGTCCCCGAACAGCCCCCCCCCCCCCCCCCTCGCACCCCCAGACTGCCCCACTGCACCCCCGGACAGCCCGCCCCAACCCCGGACAGCCCCCCACCCCCATACAGTACCCCCACCCCAGACAGCCCCCCACCCTAGACATCCCCCATGCACCCCTGGATAACCCAACCCACCCCTGGACGTCCCCCACCCCCCACCCCCCGCACCCCTGGTAGCCCCCACCCCAATTGTGCAACTATACAAAAAACTAATTGGTCGTTACGCTGTTAGGACATTAGGGAAATTGTCCAGTTGGACAATTGTTTATTTGGATGTTAGAACAAATGGCCATTATTTCAATTGTACAACTATACAATATGCCAATTGGTCGTTAGGCCAATTAGTTCGGCGCTCTCTAAAAGGGCGTGTTGGGTGGTCAAAACCACCAGAACGACCTCAAAATTCCATAAAATCATACAACAAAAACTGCAATGTGAATTATAAAATGGTCGGGTAAACGACACGTCAATCAGAGGTGTCATTTGACCACGGTGACCGAAAACATGTTTCCAGAGTCACAAAAGACCAAAATAGAGTTTCATGGTTGAATTCAAATAAAACATGCTTCGAATGACCTAAAACCACAGAAAAACGATAGAAATATTATTCGTGACATGTAGGAGGAGACGGTACGCCCATCGGACGTGCGGTGCGCGCTGTACGACCTAATGTGACTTTTTCAGCAGTTCGGCGCGCACTAAAAGGGCGCGTTGGGTGGTCAAAACCATCCGAATGGCCTCTTAATACGATGAAATCATATGAAAACAACTGTGGTGTGAATTGTAAAATGGTCGGGCAGACGACACGTCAATCTGAGGTGCCCTTTGATAGCAGTGACCGGAAACACGTTTCTGGAGTCATAAAAGACCAAAACAGCGTGTCATAGTCGAATTCCGAGCAAACATGCTACGAATGACCTTAAACCACAAGAAAATGATAGTAATATTATTCATGAAATGTCGGAGGAGACGGAACATCCATTGGACGTGTGGTGCGTGCAGTACGACCGAATGTGTCGTTTTCAGCAGTTCGGCGCGCTCTAAAAGGGGGCGTTTGGTGGTCAAAACCACCCTAATGACCTTGGAATGCAATGAAATCATATTACAACAATTTCGGTGTGAATTATGAAATGGTCGGGTAGATTTCACATTAATCGGAGGTGCTGTTTGACAGAGGTGACTAGAAATGCGTTTCTGGAGTCATAAAAGACCAAAACGGCGTGTCACGGTCGAATTTAGAGCAAATGTGATCCAAATGACCTGAAACCACACAAAAGTGATAGGAATATTATTAATGACATGCAGGAAGATACTTCATGTCCATCAGACATGCGGTGCACGTGGTATGCCCGAATGTGTCATTTTCAGCAGTTCGGCGTGCTCTAAAAGGGCACGTTCGGAGGTCAAAACCACCCGAACGATCTCAGAATGCCATGAAATCATACGACAACAACCGCAGTGTGAATTTTGAAATGTTCGGCTAGAAGGAATGTCAATCAGTGGTACAATTTCAGCATGGTGATCAGAAACGCATTTTATGTGTCATAAAATACCATAACGGCGTGTCATGATTGAATTCAGAGAAAACCTGCTCCAGATGACCTGAACCCACACGAAAACGATATAAATATTATTTTTGACATGAAGGTGGAGACGACACGTCCATCGGATGTGTGGTGCATGCAGTACGACCAACTACGTCATTTTAAATAGTTTGGCGCGCTCTAAAAGGGCGTGTTGGGTGGTCAAAACCACCCAAATGGCCTCAGAATTCAATGAAATCATACGAAAACAACCACGATGTGAATTTTGAAATGGTAGGGCAGACGATACATCAATAGGTGGTTCTTTTTGACTGCGGTGACCAGAAACACGTTTATGGAATCATAAAAGACCAAAATGGCGAGTCACAGTCGAATTTAGAGAAAACGTGATTTGAATGACCTGAAACCACACAAAAAAAATATAAATATTATTTATGACATGAAGGAAGAGACATCACATCCATCGGACGTGCGGTGCACATGGTACGACCGAATGTGTCGTTTTCAGCAGTTCGGCGCACTCTAAAAGGGCGCGTTCGGTGGACAAGACCACACGAATGACCTAGGAATGCAATTAAATCATATGAAAACAACCATGGTGTGAATTTTGGAATGGTTGGGCAGAAGACACATCAATCTGAGGTGCCATTTGACCGTGATGATCAGAAAATCATTTCTGGAGTCATAAAAGACCAAAATGGCATGTCACGGTCGAATTCAAGGAAAACGAGCTCTGAATGACCAGAAACCACACAAATGAAATTGGAATATTATTTTTGACATGCAGGAGTAGACGACACATCCATCAGACATGTGGTGTGCACGATACGACCAAATGTGTCATTTTTAGTAGTGTGGCGCGCACTAAAAGGGCGCGGTGGGTGGTAAAAACCACTCGAATGACCTCGGAATTCAATTAAATCATACAACAAAAACCACAGTGTGAATTGTGAAGTGTTCGGGCAGACGGAAATTCATTCAGAGGTGTCGTTTGACTGCGGTGATGAGAAACGCGTTTTCAGAGTCATAAAAGACCAAAATGGCATGTCACGGTCGAATTCAGAGAAAGCGTGCTCCGAATGACCTAAAACCACACGAAAATGATAGGAATATTTTTTTTGACAAGAAGGAGGAGACGGAACGTCCATTCGACGTGCGGTGCGCGGTACGACTGAATGTGTCGTTTTCAGCAGATCGGTGCGCTCTAAAAGGGCGCGTTGGGTGGTCAAAACCACCCGAACGACCTTGGAATGAAATTAAATCATATGACAACAACCGCAATGTGAATTTTGAAATGGTCAGGTAGACGAAATGTCAATCACAGGTGTTGTTTGACCGCATTAACTAGAAATGCGTTTTTGGAGTAATAAAATATCAAAATGGAATGTCACGTTCGAATTCAAATAAAACGTGCTTCAAATGACTTGAAACCACACACAAATGATAGAAATATTATTTATGACATGCAGTTGGAGAGGGCACGTCCATCGTACGTGTAGTGTGCTCGGTACGACAGAATGTGTCATTTTCAGCAGTTCAGCGCGCTCTAATAGGGCGCGTTGGGTGGTCAAAACCAACCTAATGACCTCAAAATGCAATTAAATCATACATAAACAACTGATGTGTGAATTGTGAAATGATCGGGTAGACGGAGTGTCAATTAGAGGTTTCGTTTGACCGCGGTGACCAGAAACACATTTCTGGAATCATAAAAGACCAAAACAGTGTGTCACTATTGAATTAAGAGAAAACGTGCTCTGAATGACCTGAAACCACACGAGAATGATAGAAATATTATTCGTGACATGTAGGAGGAGACGTCACACCCATCGGATGTGCGGTGCGCGCGGTAAGACCGAATGTGTCGTTTTTAGCAGTTTGGTTCGCTCAAAAAGGGCACGTTGGGCGGTCAAAACCACCTGAACGACCTCAGAATAAAATGAAATCATATGAGAACAACATTGGTGTAAATTGTAAATTTTTCTGGAATATGGAACATCAATCGGAGGCTCCGTTTGACCGCGGTGACCAAAAATGCGTTTCCGGAGTCATATAAACCAAAACCGCATGTCACGGTCGAAGTCAGGGCAAACATGCTCTGAATGACCTAAATCCACCCGAAAACGATTTTAATTTTATTTGTGACATGCAGGAGGAGACAGAAAGTCCATTGGACGTGTGGTGTGTGCGATACGACTGAATGTACCGTTTTTAGCAGTTCAGCGCGCTCTAAAAGGGCATGTTGGGTGGTAAAAACCACATGAATGACCTCATAATGCCATTAAATTATACAAAACCAACCACAGTGTGAATTGTAAAATGGTCTGGCAGACGGTATGTCAATCGGATGGTGTGTTTGACCGTGGTGACTGGAAACATGTTTTAAGAGTCATAAAAGACCATAACGGTGTGTCACGATCGAATTCAGAGAAAACATGATATGAATGACTAGAATCCACACGAAAACGATAGGAATATTATTCGTGACATGCTGGAGAAGACGACACATCCATCAAATGTGTGGTGTGCGCGGTACAACCGAATGTGTCGTTTTCAGCAGTTCGACGCTCTCTAAAAGGGCATGGTGGGTGGTCAAAATCACCCAAATGACTTCGGAATGCAGTTAATCATACGACAACAATCGCGGTGTGAATTGTAAAACAGTCGGGTAAACGGCATGGTAATCAGAGGATCTGTTTGACTGCATTGACCGGAAACACGTTTTCAAAGTTATAAAAGACCAAAACGGCGTGTCACGGTCGAATTTAGAGAAAACGTGCTCGGTATAAACTAAAACCACACGAAAATGATAGTAATATTATTTGTGGCATGTAGAATGAGATGGCACATCAATCAGACGTGTGGTGCGCACGGTACGACCGAATGTGCCGTTTTCAGGAGTTCGTCTCGCTCTAAAAGAGAGCATTGGGTGGACAAAACCACCCGAATGACCACGGAATGAAATGAAATCAAACGACAACAACCACGGTGTGAATTTTGAAATTTTTGAGCAGATAGCATGTCAATCGGAGGTGTCGTTTGACCGCGGTGACCGAAAATGCATTTCTGGAGTCATAATAGTCCAAAACGGGGTGTAGTGGTCAAATTTAGAGAAAACATGTTCCGAATGACCTAAAAACACACGAAAACGATAGGAATATTATTCATGACATGTAAGAGGAGACAAAACGTCCATCAGATGTGTGGTGCGCTCATTACGACCGAATGTGTCATTTTCAGCAGTTTGGCGCGTTTTAAAAGGGCACGTTGGGTGGTCAAAACCAACTGAACACACTCGGAATGCAATGAAATCATATGAAAACAAACACGGTATGAATTTTGAAATGTTAGGATAGACGACACATCAACCAGAGGTGTCGTTTGACCACGGTGACCAGAAACGCATTTCTGGAGTCATAAAAGACCAAAACGGCGTGTCACGGTTGAATTCAGAAAAAACGTGTTCCGAATGACCTGAAACAACACTAAAATGATAGAAATATTATTCGTTACATGCAGGGGGAGACGACACGTCAATCAGATGTATGGTGCGTGCGATACGACCAAATGTGTCCTTTTCAGCAGTTCAGCGCGCTCTAGTAGGGCGTGTTGGGTTGTCAAAACCACTTGAATGACATCGTAATACCATGAAATCATACGAAAACAACTACAGTGTGAACTATGAAATGGTCGGGTAGACATCACGTCAATCAGAGATGTCGTTTGACCACAGTGACCAAAAACGCGTTTCTGGAGTCATAAAATACCAAAACGGCGTGTCACGGTCGAATTCAAATAAAACGTGATACAAATGTCCTGAAACCACACGAACACTATAGGAATATTATTCATGACATTCAGGAGGAGATGGAACATCTATCGGATGTGCGGTGAACGCGGTACAACTGAATTTGTCATTTTCAGCAGTTCGGTGCGCTCTAAAAGGGCGTGTTGGGTAGTAGTCAAAACCACCCAAACGTCGTCAGAATGCAATGAAATCATAAAAAAAACAACCGAGGTTTGAATTGTGAATGGTTGGGCAGAGGACACATCAATCATAGGTTCTGTTAGACCGCGGTGACCGAAAACGCATTTCCGGAGTCCTAAAAGACCAAAACGGCGTGTCATGGTCAAAATCTGTGAAAATGTGATTAGAATGACTTGAAACCACACAAAAATGATTTAAATATTATTCATGACATGCAGGAGGAGACAGAACATCCATCGGACATGCGGTGCATGTGGTACGACCAAATGTGTTGTTTTCAGTTGTTCGACGAGCTCTAAAAGGGCGCGTTGGGTGGCTAAAACCACACGAACGACCTCAGAAATCTATGAAATCATACGACAACAATCTTGGTGTGATGTGTGAAATGGTCAGGTAGACGGAACATCAATCATATGTGTGGTTTGACCGCGGTGACCGGAAATGCATTTTCGGAGTAAAAAAAGACAATAACGGCGTGTCAAAGTTGAATTCAGAGCAAACGTTCTCCTAATGACATGAAACCACACGAAAATGATAAGAATATTATTCACGACATGCAAGAGGAGTGGGCACATCGATCGGATTTGTGTTTTGTGCGGTACGACTGAATGTGTCGTTTCTAGCAGTTCATCACGCAGTAAAAGGGCATGTTGGGTGGTCAAAACAACCCGAACAACCTTAGAATACCATGAAATTACGAAAACAACAACGTTGTGAATTATGAAATGGTCGGGTAGGAATCACATCAATCGAAGGTGTCTTTTGACCGCGGTGACCAGGAACATGTTTCTAGAGTCATAAAACACCAAAACGGTGTGTCACGGTCGAATTCAGAGAACACGTGCATTAAATGACCTGAAACCACATAAAACGATAGGAATATTATTCGTGACATGTAAGAGGATATGACATGTATGTCCATCGTACGTGTGGTGCACGCGATACGACCGAATATGTCATTTTCAATAGTTCGGCGCGCTCTAATAGGGTGCGTTGGGTGGTCAAAACCACCCTAATGACATCAAAATAAAAATAAATCATACAAAAACAACTACAGTGTGAATTGTGAAATTATCGGGTAGACGGAACGTCAATCGGAGGTGTCGTTTGACCACAGTGACCGGAAACGCAATTCTGGAGTATTAAAAGACCAAAACGGAATGTCATGGTCGAATTCAGAGAAAATGTGCTCCGAATGACCTGAAACCATACGAAAATGATATAAATATTATTCATGACATGCAGGAGTAGACGGAACGACCATCAGACGTGCGGTGCGTGCGGTACGACTGAATGTGTCGTTTTCAGCAGTTCGGCGTGCTCTAAAAGGGCGCGTTGGGTGGTCAAAACCACCCAAACAACCTCCGAATGAAATGTAATCCTATGAAAACAACCGCGGTGTCAATTGTGAAATGGTTGGGTAGACGACACATCAATCAGAGGTGTCGTTTGACTGTGGTGACTAGAATCGCGTTTTCAAAGTCATAAAAGACCAAAACGGCATGTCACGGTCGAATTCAGAGCAAACATTCTCCAAATGACCTGAAACCGCACAAAAACGGTAGGTATATTATTCTTGAGATGTAAGAGGAGACAACACATCCATCAGACGTGCGGTGCACACGGTACAACCGAATGTGTCATTTTTAGCTGTTCGGTGAGCTCTAAAACGGCGCGTTGGGTGGTTAAAACCACCCAAACGACCTCAAAATGAAATTAATCATACGACAAAAACTACGGTGTGAATTGTGAAATGGTCGGGTAGATGGAATGTCAATCAGAGTTTTTGTTTGACAGCGGTGACCGAAAACGCGATTCCGGGGTCAAAAAAGACCATAACGGGGTGTCTCGGTCGAATTTAGATAAAACGTGCTCCAAATGACCTGAAACCACACGAAAATGATAATAATATTATTCATGACATCTAGGAGGTGACGACACATCCATCAGATGTGTGGTGCGCGTGGTATGACCGAATGTGTCGTTTTCAGCTATTTGGTGCGCTCTAAAAAGGCGTGTTGGGTGGTCAAAACCACCCGAACTACCTCAGAAGGCAATGAAATCATACGAAAACAACCGCGGTGTGAATTATGAAATGTTCGGTCAAACGACATGTCAATCGGAGGTGTCGTTTGACCGCGGTGTCCGGAAACGCGTGTCCAGAGTCATAAAAGACCAAAACGACCTTTCATAGTCGAATTCAAAGAAAACATGCCTCAAATGACCTAAAACCACATGAAAATGATAGTAATATTTTTCGTGACATGTATGGGGAGACGACACATCCATCGGACGTGCGGTGCGCACGATACGACCGAATGTGTCGTTTTTAGCAGTTCAACGCACTCTAAAAGGGCACATTGTGTGGTCAAAACCACCCAAACAACCCCGTAATGCATTGAAATAATACGAAAACAACCGAGGTGTGAATTTTGAAATGGTCGGGTAGACAGATCATCAATCAGAGGTGCTGTTGGACCGCGGTGACTGGAAACACCTTTCTAGAGTCAAAAAAGACCAAAGCAGTGTGTCACGGTCAAATTCAGAGCAAACGTGCTCCGAATGAACTGAAACCACACAAAAACGATTGTAATATTATTCATTGCATGGAGGATGAGACTGAACATTAATCCAACGTGCGGTTTGAGCAGTTCGACTGAATGTGTCAATTTCAGCAGTTTGGCATGCTCTAAAACGGCGCGTTGGGTGGTCAAAAACCACCCGAACGACCTCGTAATTCCATTAAATCATATGAAAACAACCATGGTGTGAATTTATAAATGGTCGGGCAGGCGGCACATCAATAGGAGGCTCCGTTTTACCGTGGTGACCAGAAACGCATTTCTAGAGTCATAAAAGACCAAAACAGCGTGTGATGGTCGAATTCAGAGAAACGTGCTCCAAATGACCCGAAACCAAAGAAAAATGATAGTAATATTATTATTGACTTTAATGATGAGAAGTCATGTCCATCTGACATGTGGTGCTCGTGGTACGACCGAATGTGTCATTTTCAGCAGTTCGGCACGCTCTAAAAGGGCGCGTTGGGTGGTCAAAACCACCCGAATAGCCTCAAAATGCAATGAAATCATACAACAGAAACCGTGGTGTGAATTTTGAATTGTTCTGGTAGAAGGAACATCAATCAGAGGTATATTTTGACCTCAGAGACCGGAAACGCATTTCTGGAGTGATAAAAGACCAAAACGTCGTGCCACGGTTGAATTTAGGGCAAACATGCTCTGAATGACCTGAAACCACACAAAAATGATAGAAATATTATTCATGGCATGGAGGATGAGACGGCATGTCCATCAGAAATGTGGTACACACAAAAAACATTCCATTTTAGACAACAAAACACTTTCAAAAACAAAAGCAAATACTCCAAAACAAGAAATAAAATTCAAAATTGATAACATTTCTTAAATTTTGGGTTTTAAATTATTATAGAACCCATGAGATGACAGATTTAATTTTATTATATGTATATAATAAATGAATAAATATTTCAAATTTAAGTTTGTTTTGTTGAGTAGTTTTCTCTGTGTGGTGTGCATCCAGGAGCTTCTACAGCTGCGGCAGGGCAGCTTGACGGTCGCCCAGTACTCGGTGAGATTTACAGTTCTCTCGGCTATTTGACGAGCATGGTACGTGACCCATTCTTCTGGTCCAAAACCTTAGAGTAGAAACTGAGGCATGAGATTAGGGCATTGCTGATCTCCATCAACATTCCGACACAGGCAGGGGTACTGGAGAGAGCCCTTCTCATCGAGAGCTTCCTTGTTGAGCCTACATCAGCAGCGAGACCTACCACAGGGTGACACGTTGCAGAGTCTTCTGCAGCAGGCAGTTGAAGGATGACACATGGGTCCAGGTAGACCAGACCCTCAGGAAGATGACCTCAGGACATTGGCTCAGAGGTGCTGGGCACTAAGCGCAGAGCCAGTCTTTCGAGAGGCAGACAGTGCTACGCATGCGACAAACAAGGCCACATGGCTCGTAACTGCCCGACCCACCGTGCCAAGGAGTAGCAGATGGTTGAGGGACCACCCAGGCAGAGGGAGAGGGTCGATCGTGGCGGTCTGCAGGGAGCAGGTAGACAAGGCAGAAGAGCTAGCTGAGTAGCAGGTGGTGGGAGACACTTTAAGGCTCTACCACCACCACCACCACTAAGAGGTCCACCCCGACCACAGGGAGCTGGCGGGCAGAGACAGGAACAACTTCAGGCAGAGGAGGCCTACGATCACGGCGTGCCCGAGATGATTCGAGGTACTATCTGTGTCTATTCCACCCTTTTTACAGTTCTTATAGACACAAGTGCGAGTCATTCTTTCATAGCCGCTGCCCTTGTTCAGAGCTCGGTGATTATGACATAACCGTTGGCTCGATCCTTACGGCTAGAGACTCCTACGGGAGCAGACTCGACGATTACGCACTGGTGCCGGCAGTGTGACCTTACTCTAGGAGGCAAGAGCTTCGGCTGGTATCTTCTTGTAGTAGTGTCAAGGCCTTACAACGTCATCTTGGGCATGGATTGGTTATCTAAAGTCCATACTCATATCGACTGTATTAGGCGCAAGGTGAGATGTGTACGCACCGACGGGAGAAGGTTCACCTTCACCGGCGAGAAGGGAGCCTTTGCAGCACAGGATGGACTCACACAGAGGAGAGGACATCCCATCACTCATATGTTGGCTAGCCTCATCCTAAGAGCAATTGACGTGCAGAGTCCTTGTTTTTCTGTAGTGGTGGATCAGTATGAGGAAGTTTTCCCCGACGATGTTCCAGGACTACCTCCTTGTAGAGAGGTAGAATTTTATATTGATATGTACCCCGGTACAACCTTGATATCCACCCCAGCATATCGGATGGCTCCGGCCGAGCATCGAGAGCTACGCGTACAGTTGGAGGACTTGCAGGGCAAGGGATTCATCCGACCCAGTGTTTCAACCTGGGCTTCCCCGATATTGTTCACCAAGAAGGAGGACGGGAGCTTGCGACTTTTTCATGACTATCGTCGCCTGAACCAGGTGATAGTGAGGAACAAGTATCCGATACTGAGGATTGATGACCTCTTCGATCAGCTCAAGGGAGCACGGTGGTTCTCAAAGATAGACCTCAGGTCAGGTTATCATCAGCTTAGAGTTCGGGACGAGGACGTGCATAAGACGACCTTCAGATGTCGGTATGGACAATATGAATTCTTGGTTATGCCTTTCGGCATAACCAACGCTCCATCAGTTTTCATGGGCCTCATGAACATGATCTTTCAGCCATACCTCCATCGATTTGTCGTGGTCTTCATTGACCACATTTTCATATACTCGACCAATGAGGAGGAGCACGCCTACCACTTATGTGTTATACTAGACAAAATCCGAGAGAACCAGCTTTATGGCAAGCTCTCGATGTGTCAGTTCTGGATACGTGAGGTCCACTTCTTGGGACACGTAATCTCTGAAGCAGGATTTGTGGTGGATCCTACGAAGATCGAGGCCGTGCTATCTTTGGAGCCACCCAGGAGCGTGACAGAGGTGCAGAGTTTCTTGGGTCTAGCTGGATACTACCGTAGATTTGTGCCAGACTTATCCAGATTTGCGGCGCCACTCTCATCTTTGACGAAGAAGGGGAAACCCTTTGTTTGGTCAGATTGATGTCAGCAGAGCTTCCAGGACCTGAGACAGAGATTGACCAGCGCACCTATCTTGAGGCTTCCGGAGGAGGGAGTTGGGTACGTGGTTTACTGAGATGCATCATAGAATGGACTCGGATGTGTCCTAATGCAGGAGCGGGTCGTGATCGCCTATGGATCATGTCAGTTGAGGCATCATGAGCAGAACTACGCTACCCATTACCTGGAGTTAGCAGAAGTGGTCTTCGCTCTGAATATGTGGCGACACTATCTGATGGGAGAGCACATTACAGTCTATTTTGACCACCAGAGTATCAGGTACATCTTCTCGCAGAAGGACCTGAACCTGAGATAGTGGCGATGGATGATGTTCCTCCAGGACTATGACTTTGAGATAGTCTATACTACTGGAAAGGGGAATGTAGTAGCCAATGCCCTCATCAAGAGGATGGGAATTCAACTACTTGGGGAGGC
Source organism: Viscum album (assembly GCA_963277665.1). Taxonomy (NCBI): domain Eukaryota; kingdom Viridiplantae; phylum Streptophyta; class Magnoliopsida; order Santalales; family Viscaceae; genus Viscum; species Viscum album. The sequence continues at coordinate 1,803,320,217 of OY728164.1, forward strand.
GACAGAGCAGCTAGCCGCTTTGCAGATATCCTTCATGGATAGCGATGGAGCAGCCTTTCTTCAGTCACTCACAGTCACTCCTCCACTACTGTAGCGGGTCAGAGAGGCACAACATGGGGACGCCGACTATGAGACGCGACATGCGCAGATATCCTTAGGACATGCATCTGATTGTTTCTCTTTTGGGAGAGGGCACGACGTTCGTTTCAGAGGACGTACCTTGGTACCAGTTTCTTTACAAGAGGAGGTGCCGATAGAGTTTCACACTTCCCGTTTGGCGGTACATCCTGGAGTGGCGAAGATGTTCCAAGATATCAGACGTCAGCACTGGTGGTTGGGCATGGAGAAGGTTGTGGAAGAGTTCGTTTCTCGATGCATCACCTGCTAGAAGGTGAAGGTAGAGCACCAAGTACCATCAGGCTTGGTGCAGCCCTTGGATGTCCTAGAGTGGAAGTGGGACGACATATCTATGGACTTTGTGACAGGACTTCCACGCTCTTCCAGAGGTCATGACTCCATTTGGGTGATTTTCGACCAACTCACCAAGTCGGCCCACTTATTACCCATCAGACAGCAGGGGTTAGTGGAGAGCCTGGGACGTCTCTATGTTCTGGTGATTGTACGACTTCATGGTCTGCCCTCATCTATCATCTTCGATTGAGATGCTCGCTTCACTTCCCGACTTTGGAAGGGGTTGCAGGAGGCGTTCAGGACGCAGCTATGTCTGAGCACCGTCTTTCACCCCTAGACATATGGTCAGACGGAGAGGACCATTCAGACTCTCGAGGACATGCTCCACACATGTGTCCTCGACTTTGGTCGCAGTTGGGAGGACCACCTAACCTTTGTGGAGTTTGCATACAACAACAACTACCACTCCACCATCGGGATGACACCATATGAGGCGTTGTACGGCCAACCATGCAGATCTCTGCTGTGCTGGAAAGACCCTGGGGAGTCATCACTTGTGGGACCAGAGATGGTCTAGGCCACGACGGAGAAGGTCCAGGTCATCCAAGAGTGGATGAGGACAACGCAGAGCCGTCATAAGTATTATGCTGACAGGAGGCGGAGGCCATTGGAGTTCGAGGATAGAGACCACATATTCTTGTGGGTCTCACCACGATGTGGATTACGGAGATTTGGCCGGGGTAGAAAGTTGTCTCCACACTTCATCGGACCATTCCAGGTCCTCAGTAGGATTGGAAAGGTGGCTTATCTCTTGGCTCCACCACCTCAGCTGCACCGGGTGCATGACTTTTTCCACGTATCTCAACTGAGGAGATACGTGCACGACCCGACGCATATCATTGACCATGGAGAGATGAACATTGATGATGGAGCATCTTTTGCAGAGGTTCCGGTGGAGATCGAGGATCGACAGGAGTGGGTCCTACGTGGATGGTCTTTTCCTCTAGTGCGCATCAGATGGCAGCACGGGAACCTTTAGAGAGCACTTGGGAGTGAGAGGCTCAGATGCGTGCTCAGTACCCAAATTTGTTCCCATAGTTTATGATGTATCTTTACGGGGACGTAAATCCCTAAGGTGGGAGTAATGTAAAGACTCGTAAAATTCAAGGGAAATTTTTTCTAAATTTTCTTTGGATTTTACAAGAACGCATTTTATGACGGCACCTGATTCCGAGGCCCGGTGTGCCCAGAATTTCTATCCGAAGGTTTGCTCAGGTATGTTCAGTGAACGAATGATCGGGTTTTTCTAACTTTTGAACCGTTGATCGGAATTGAATTCCGAGGGCACCGATGGATTCGCAGTACCAGTAATTTCTTAGGAACACCTTTTCCGGAGTTTCGTTTACAAGGGAGAAGTTGATAAAAATTGTGGAAGTTAAAATAAAAATTGAGCTACAATTTTTATTTTTTTCTAAGTAGTTAAAACCTTTGGGTGGAAGTTGGGTAACCACCCAACTTCCCATGAGAGACAAAGAGGGCGGTGGGGCGCAAACGAACCCCACCCCTTCATATTCCTTAAACTCCTATAACTCTTTTTTTAATGACATGAATTAATTAAGTGGTTTAATTATTTATTTGAATATTCAAATACTAAACACATAGGTAATAAAATAAGTGAAAGCACTTATTATATTATTGTTGGAACTTGTTGTGTGGAGTCTTTGGGAGAAAAGGAAAAGCATTTGAAGTTCTTCTTCATCATCGAAAAACACGAAGAACGCGAATAACGCATCGATCTCTGACGAAGAATGCTGAATCCTTGGAGATCGACTACTCGACGTCGTGTACCGCAACGCCAACGATGTTCCTATCGCAACACATTCTTCTGTGATGGTTATTTCTTTGACGAATCCTTGCTCAACAAATTCGATGAGGTTGGGGGTTATTGTTGATGTTTTTCGTGAATTCTTTCGTCATAGTTCCTCGTGCAAATTAGACCGCTTGTTATCAATTAATAGGAGGGGGCCGAACCGCACAAACACAGCTGACCCTCCTCCCTTAATTCTCTTTTCTACCTTGTGGTGGTTTGGAATGGGAATGGCGTGGTGCCGTCACTACTATAAATAAGGCCATTAGCGACCGCCATTGGCGGTCGCTAAAGGTCTGTAGCGGCCGCGCAGCGACCGCCATTGGCGGTCGCTGTTGGCTCGTCGCTAGAGGCCTTGAGCGACCGCCAAGCGGTCGCTGAAGGCCCTCTGCCGGGCACCCTATGGCGGTCGCTATTCTAAAAAAAAAAATTTTAAATTTTTTTTATTGAATTGAATATATAAATATATATATATATATATAAATATTCATATATATACTATTAAATACAATATTTTAAATATATATATATATAATATATTTTAAATGTTTTAATATATATTTAATATATATATAATATCAAATCATTGTGCTATAATAATTTAAAAACTTCGATTCAAGAAATAATCTCATTTCAGGTCTTTCGGAGCACGTTTGCTCCGAATGGGACCACCGCACGCCGTTTTGGTGTTTTATGGCGCCGGAAACGCGTTTCCGGCCGTCGCGGTCACACGGCACCTCCGAATGAGGTGCCGTCCAGCTGACCATTTCACAATTCACGCCCCGGATGTTGTCGTACTGTTTCGTGGCATTCAGAGGTCGTTCGGGTGGTTTTGACCCCCCAACGCGCCATTTCAGCGCGCGCCGCGCTGCTGAAAATGACACATTCGGACGTGCCACGCGCACCGCACGTCCGATGGACGTGCGGACTCCTCCTACATCTCAGGAATAATATTTCTATCGTTCCCGTGCGGTTTCAGGTCGTTTGGAGCACGTTTTCTCCGAATTGGACTGCCGCACGCCGTTTTGGTGTTTTTGGGCACCGTAAACGCGTTTCCGGACACTGTGGTCAAACGGCACCTCCGAATGAGGTGCCGTCTGGCTGACCATTTCACAATTCACGCCCCGGATGTTGTCGTACGGTTTCTTGGCATTCGGAGGTCGTTCAGGTGGTTTTGACCCCCCAACGCGCCATTTCAGCGCGCGCCGCGCTGCTGAAAACGACACAATCGGACGTGCCGTGCGCACCGCACGTCCGATGGACGTGCGGCCTCCTCCTGCATCTCAGGAATAATATTTCTATCGTTCCCGTGCGGTTTCAGGTCTTTTGGAGCACGTTTTCTCCGAATGGGACCGCCGCACGCCGTTTTGGTGTTTTATGGCGCCGGAAACGCGTTTCCAGCCGCCGCGGTCACACGGCACCTCCGAATGAGGTGCCGTCTGGCCGACCATTTCACAATTCGTGCCCCGGATGTTTTCATACGGTTTCGTGGCATACGAAGGTCGTTCGGGTGGTTTTGACCCCCCAACGCGCCATTTCAGCGCGCGCCGCGCTGTTGAAAACGACACAATCGGACGTGCAGCGCGCACCGCACGTCCGATGGACGTGCGGCCTCCTCCTGCATCTCAGGAATAATATTTCTATAATTCTCGTGCGGTTTCAGGTCTTTCGGAGCACGTTTGCTCCGAATGGGACCGCCGCACGCCGTTTTGGTGTTTTATGGCGCCAGAAACGCGTTTCCGGCCGCCGCGGTAACACGGCACCTCTGAATGAGGTGCCGTCTAGAAGAACATTTCACAATTCAAGACCCGGATGTTTTAGTATGGTTTCGTTGCATTCGGAGGTCGTTCGGGTAGTTTTGACCCCCCAACGCTCCATTTCAGCGCGCGCCGCGCTGCTGAAAACGACCCAATCGGACGTGCCGCGCGCACCGCACGTCCGATGGATGTGCGGCCTCCTTCTGCATTTCAGGAATAATATTTCTATCGTTCTCGTGCGGTTTCAGGTCGTTTGGAGCACGTTTGCTCCGAATTGGACCGCCGCACGCCGTTTTGGTGTTTTAGGGCGCCGAAAACGCGTTTTCGGCCACCGCGGTCAAACGGCACCTCCGAATGAGGTTCCGTCTAGCCGACCATTTCACAATTCACTCCCCGGATGTTGTCGTACGGTTTCGTGGCATTTGGAGGTCGTTCGGGTGGTTTTGACCCCCCAACGCGCCATTTCAGCGCGCGCCGCGCTGCTGAAAACGACACAATCGGACGTGCCGCGCGCACCGCACGTCCGATGGACGTGCGGCCTCCTTCTGCATCTCAGGAATAATATTTCTATCGTTCCCGTGCGGTTTCAGGTCGTTCGGAGCACGTTTGCTCCGAATTGGACCGCCGCACGCCGTTTTGGTGTTTTAGGGCGCCGGAAACGCGTTTCCGGCCGCTGCGGTCAAACGGCACCTCCGAATAAGGTGCCGTCTGGCCGACCATTTCACAATTCACGCCCCGGATGTTGTCGTACGGTTTCGTGGCATTCAGAGGTCGTTCGGGTGGTTTTGACCCCCCAACGCGCCATTTCAGCACGCGCCGCGCTGCTGAAAACGACACAATCGGACGTGCCGCGCGCACCGCATGTCCGATGGACGTGCGACCTCCTCCTGAATCTCAGGAATAATATTTCTATCGTTCCCGTGCGTTTTCAGGTCGTTCTGAGCACGTTTGATCCGAATTGGACCGTCGCGCGCCGTTTTGGTGTTTTAGGGCGTCGGAAACGCGTTTCCAGCCGCCGCGGTCAAACGGAACCTCCGAATGAGGTGCCGTCTGGCCGAACATTTCACAATTCACGCCCCGGATGTTGTCGTACGGTTTAGTGGCATTCGGAGGTCGTTCGGGTGGTTTTGACCCCCCAACGCGCCATTTCAGCGCGCGCCGTGCTGCTGAAAACGACACAATCGGACGTGCCGCGCGCACCGCACGTCCGATGGACGTGCGGTCTCCTCCTGCATCTCAGGAATAATATTTCTATCGTTCCCGTGCGGTTTCAGGTCGTTCGGAACACGTTTGCTCCGAATTGGACTGCCGCACGCCGTTTTGGTGTTTTAGGGTGCCGGAAACGCGTTTCCGGCCGCCGCGGTCACACGGCACCTCCGAATGAGGTGCCGTCTGACCGACCATTTCACAATTCACGCCCCGGATGTTGTCGTACGGTTTCGTGGCATTCGAAGGTCGTTCGGGTGGTTTTGACCCCCCCAACACGCCATTTCAGCGCGCGTCGCGCTGCTGAAAACGACACAATCGGACGTGCCGCGCGCACCGCACGTCCGATGGACAAGCGGCCTCCTTCTGCATCTCAGGAATAATATTTCTATCGTTCCTGTGCGGTTTCAGGTCGTTCGGAGCACGTTTTCTCCGAATTGGACCGTCGCACGCCGTTTTGGTGTTTTAGGGCGCCAGAAACGCGTTTCCGGCCGCCGCGGTCAAACGGCACCTCCGAATGAGGTGCCGTCTGGCCGACCAATTCACAATTCACGCCCGGATGTTTTCGTACGGTTTCGTGGCATTCGGAGGTCGTTCGGGTGGTTTTGACAAACCAACGCGCCATTTCAGCGCGCGCCGCGCTGCTGAAAACGACACAATCGGACGTGCCGTGTGCACCGCACGTCCGATGGACGTGCGACCTCCTCCTGCATCTCAGGAATAATATTTCTATCGTTCTCGTGCGGTTTCAGGTGGTTCGGAGCACGTTTGCTCCGAATTGGACCGCCGCACGCCGTTTTGGTGTTTAATGGCGACGGAAACGCGTTTCCGGCCGCCGCGGTCAAACGGCACCTCCGAATGAGGTTCCGTCTGGCCGACCATTTCACAACTCACGCCCCGGATGTTTTCGTACGGTTTCGTGGCATTCGGAGGTCGTTCGGGTGGTTTTGACCCCCCAACGCGCCATTTCAGCGCGCGCCGCGCTGCTGAAAACGACACAATCGGACGTGTCGCACGCACCGCACGTTCGATGGACGTGCGGCCTCCTCCTGCATCTCAGGAATAATATTTCTATCGTTCCTGTGCGGTTTCAGGTCGTTCGGAGCACGTTTTCTCCGAATTGGACCGCCGCACGCCGTTTTGGTGTTTTAGGGCACCGGAAACGCGTTTCCGGCCGCCGCGGTGAAACGGCACCTCCGAATGAGGTGCCGTCTGGCCAACCATTTCACAATTCACGCCCCGGATGTTTTCATACGGTTTCGTGGCATTCGGAAGTCGTTCGGGTGGTTTTGACCCCCCAACGCGCCATTTCAGCGCGCGCCGCGCTGCTGAAAATGACACAATCGGACGTGCTGCGCGCACCGCACGTCCGATGGACGTGCGGCCTCCTCCTGCATCTCAGGAATAATATTTCTATCGTTCCCATGCGGTTTCAGGTGGTTCGGAGCACGTTTTCTCCGAATTTGACCGCCGCACACCGTTTTGGTGTTTAATGGCGCCGGAAACGCGTTTCCGGCCTCCGCGGTCACACGGCCCCTCCGAATGAGGTGTCTTCTGGCCGACCATTTCAAAATTCATGCCCCGGATGTTGTCGTACGGTTTCGTGGCATTCGGAGGTCGTTCGGGTGGTTTTGACCCCCCAACGCGCCATTTCAGCGCGCGCCGCGCTGCTGAAAACGACACAATCGGACGTGCCGCACGTCCGATGGACGTGCGGCCTCCTTCTGCATCTCAGGAATAATATTTATATCGTTCCCGTGCGGTTTCAGGTGGTTCGGAGCACGTTTTCTCCGAATTGGACCGCCGCACGCCGTTTTGGTGTTTAATGGCGCCGGAAACGCGTTTCCGGCCGCCGCGGTCACACGACACCTCCGAAATGAGGTACCGTCTGGCCAACCATTTCAAAATTCACGCCCCGGATGTTGTCGTACGGTTTCGTGGCATTCGGAGGTCGTTCGGGTGGTTTTTGACCCCCCAACGCGCCATTTCAGCGCGCACCGCGCTGCTGAAAAGGACACAATCGGGGGGCTGTACGGGGGTGGCAGGGGGATGTACGGGGGTGCGGAGGGTTGTACGGGGGTGTCGGGGGGCTGTACGGGGGTGTCGGGGGGGCTGTACGGGGGTGGCAGAGGGTTGTACTGGTGCGGGGGGGCTGTACGGGGGTGCGGGGTGGCTGTACGGGGGTGCGGGGGGGCTGTACGGGGGTGAGGGGGGCTGTACGGGGGTGGCAGAGGGGGTGCGGGGGGGCTGTACTGGGGTGCGGGGGGGGGGGGGGCTGTACGGGGTTGCGGGGGCTGTACGGGTGTGGCGGGGGGCCTGTACGGGGGTGGCGGGGGGCAGTACGAGGGTGGCGGGGGGGGCTGTACGGGGGTGGCGGGGGGCAGTACAGGGGTGCGGGGGGATGTACGGGGGTGCGGGGGGGGGGGGGGGGGGTTGTACGGGGGTGCGGGGGGACTGTACGGGGGTGCGGGGGGGGGGGGGGTGCGGGGGGTGCGGGGGGTGCGGGGGGCTGTACGGGGGTGCGGGGGGGGGGGGGGGGGGGGCTGTACGGGGGTGCGGGGGCTGTACGAGGGTGCGGGGGGCTGTACGGGGGTGGCGGGGGGCTGTACGAGGGTGGCGGGGGGCAGTACGGGGGTGCGGGGGGGTTGTACGGGGGTGCAGGGGGGCTGTACGGGGGTGCGGGGGGCTGTACGGGGGTGCGGGGGGGGGGGGGGGCTGTACGGGGGTGGCGGGGGGCTGTACGGGGGTGGCAGGGGCCTGTACGGGGGTGGCGGGGGCAGTACGGGGATGCGGGGGGTTGTACGGGGGGCGGGGGGCTGTACGGGGGTGCGGGGGGGGGGGGGGGGGGGGCTGTACGGGGGTGCGGGGGGCTGTACGGGGGTGCGGGGGGATCTCCGGGGGTGCAAAGGCCATCCATTGATTACAAAAGTGAAAAATAAAAGTGATAACATCTAATTAATACATATTTCTTTTATCGATACCATACAGAAATTTATAAAAAATATATTGGATAATACATAATCTATAATATCAGATTTATTGATCTGTTGGAATTAGTTCGACTTTTTCAAATGTAGAATCATTCAAGATTATCTGATCAAAAACTCAATATGTGTATAAAATATTTAAAAGACCACCATGGATGGTAATAATGCATTACTTAAATGAATAAATACAGTACATCAATTTCAACCACTACCAGTAAAAACAAAAAACATATCTCGTGAATATATGGTGTGTCACGCGTTGCCATCACTGCTACCTCCTTCTGGTGGGCCAGGTGCCTACAACAAATAAACATTATAAATATTTTAATAACAAAAATAATTTAAATTAAATAAATAAATACAGTATATACCTGCGTCGTATGATCCCCTGTACCATCAGCTCGACGCACATATTCCCGCAGTGCTCTAACCTCAGCTGTCAATTGCACATTTGTCTCCTCGAAAGCACGCAACCGTGCCTCAAAATCTGACATCTGCTGTGTCATATGAGCAACAGCAGGACCGACAACTGCAGCGCGTGACACTACAGAACGAGGAATCCCTGCTCCATAGGGTCAAACTATAGCCATGCCCGTCCCGACCAATAATGCGATGAAAGATCTCATCCCGTCGCATGGGAAGCTGTCGCTGGTCCTCTGGCAGATGTTCTAACTCAGCTTCAAATTGATCCTGTGAAATATTTAAATATATATAAATATATATGTTAATATATAGATTTATGTAATTATTGGTAAGTACAGACACTTACTATCAATGCTGCAACCTCTGGATCATTGCGATCACGAGTCCTTATCCACACCGACATTTTATCAGTTGCTGCACCTTGCCCTCGCAACTGTATATTAAAAGAATATAAACACAAAACCATATTAGTTAATAAATTAAAAAATGAATAATATATACCTCATGTCGGATCTGAGGACACGTGACGAGTCCGAGCCTGTGAGCTGGTCCCTGCAACGCTCGATTCTCCGAATGGCGTGTTGACACCTCTACATTCAATTCATTCAAATTTCAAACAAATCACATATTCTTGAAAATATATATACAGAAAAATAATTAATATACAAACCGCAACACCCTCAGTAGACCAATATGCAACCAAGTCACGCCACTGAGCCGGGAGGACACCTCTCGGGACTTTTTCAAAATGTCAAGGGCACCCACATTTGGTACCCAGTGGTCCCTCTTCACTTTGCCTTTATAATCTTTCCACAGCTTACAGAATTTGCTCATACACACGGGCCGAAACTCTTCAGGGCATACTTTCAAATTTTGCTATAATGAAAATAATCAAACATATTAGTATTATTTATAAATAGAAAATAAAGTAAAATTATTTTCTTACCTGAACCTCCCTCCATAGACGATCTAATGTGTCTGAGGGATAGAAGCCCAATCACGCCGTGGTCAATGGAAATCGATGTGGGTCACGTATGATATGACCCAGCTGACGAATAAATGCCGGGGCATTCGGTCCCACGGGATGAAATACCTCATCAAATGAAACATCTATCGTCGTGTCGGAATTCCATGATAATATGCCACGACCAGGGCCTCTCCTGCGAGAGGAAGAATCAGCCGAGTATGATCCTGTTGAAAACAATTTTATATATAAATTGACAAATGTTATATATATATATATATATATATATATATATATGTCAATTACATAAAAAATATAGACAATGACATTCAAACATACCTCGACCCTGAGACGTAGATGCCTCAGATGATGATGTGGATTTTCTGCCTCTTCCCCTGACATGTCTGCAGTCATACAAAATATCAGTAATGAGTCCAAAGTGTTTAAAAGATAAATTGTATTGTTCTTAATAAATCAAACTTGTACAACTGTTAATCAAACAAAAAATGGATTGAATAATTAGTTGTGAATGAATTTTAAAAAATCAGAAAGTTAATCAACCTAAATATTTATGACTGAATTAACTTACAAAAGTGAGGATTAAAACTTATAAGGATTTATAAAATGATTAGATAATTTATGATATCCTAGGACATTCTACTGAATAGTGGGAAAACAATTATACCTTTCATTAAGCATGCAAATCGACCGTTTCTCCTTCAACAGCCGCTCTGACCCAATAAATATCTTCTTCACGTTGAACTAAGGTATGTTGATCAAGTTGTTGGTAAACAAACGGAACAGTCTCGGGTTCATCTTCTTCAAATAAAAACACTCCTCGCCGAGACATTTTGACAACAACTTGCCAACTTGGATCCGAAGGCAAAGTAACGAAGAATACTTGTTCCGCTTGTGATGTCAAAATGAAAGGTTCATTCTCAACTCGTTCATTATTTCTGTATAACATATAGTTACAATTCACCAATGAAAACTGATATTGATCGACTTTACATCCACGCACTGGATCAACCCAATTACACTTTAACAATATGTACTTCAAACCGTGTGTGTATACAACTTCAATGATGTCTATCAATTGACCATAGTAATAACCAGAATCGACAAAGGGACAACCGATGCCACTATTTTGTGTTGCTCGTTTGTCGTCAACATCTTTAATGCGAAATAGAAAACCATTAGCATCAATAGCTTTATAACGACGAGCCGTTATAGATGGACCCTCAGCCAGTTGGATAAATACTTCAGGTAGCGTGGGGTCCCCTAACTCCCTCAGCTTAAGAACCTACATAATTTATAAAAATCAATACTGATATATGCAGAAAGAATTAGTTTAATACTTCACTCATAATGAAAATCAATTTATACATACATAATCCTTGAACCAATCATGAAATTCCGCATAATGAGATTGTTGAATTTGCAACTCAGTCGCACGATGCATCTCTTCTTTTATCTCATTAATGTGTTTCCTACAAATGATTACGCAATGTTTAAAAGATCAACTTATGCAAACAAAACATGTAAAAGTTATACAAGCACATTGATAAGATACTTACTGCATTAATGGTGCAACTGATGGAGTATTGAACAAGATATATCGATGTGCTTGTATCCACTCGATGTTGTCCATATCAAATGTGGTTCCTTCTCCAACTGGACCATCATGAATCCGAGAGGTCTTATCTAATTTTGTTTCAACATCCGTAAGATATTCTGCACAAAAGGTAGTACACTCATCCATCAAATAACCATTGGCTATTGATGCCTCTGGACGAGCTCTGTTGCGTACAAATCTTTTCAATGTACTCAAATACCGTTCAATAGGATACATCCACCTGAATTGAACTGGACCAGCAGCCATTACTTCATCAGTTAGGTGCACTGTCAAGTGGACCATAACATCGAAAAATGAGGGGGGGCAAAGTTTCTCAAAGTGACAAAGCGTAAGTACAATTCGGTCCTGCAAACTTTTTAAATCACTCATTCGTTGATTTCTTAAACAAAGATGTCTAAAAAAATTACTCATCTCAATCAAGGGCTGAACAACATTGGGGGATAAACAATCACAAATTGCGATTGGAATCAACTGCTGAAGTAATATGTGATTGTCATGACTTTTCAACCCTTGCAATGTCTTGCTCGTCAGATTCACACACTTTGAAATATTAGAAGAGTAACCATCAGGCACCTTGACCATCTTCAAAATGGAAAGAAATGTCTCTTTCTCCTCTATAGTCAACGAATACTGTGCAGCAGGCATATATGCCTTGTTTCCCTCAGCTAACTGTAAATGCAACTGTTTCCTTATACCCATTTCTTCCAAATCACGGCGTGCATTAACATGGTCCTTTGAATTTCCACTGACACCTAAAATGGTCCACAATATGTTATCACAAACATTTTTTTCAATGTGCATGACATCCAAATTATGCCTCAACATGTTAATTTTCCAATACGGAAGACTATAAAAAATACTTTTCTTTTTCCAATTGTGACTGTGCTGCCTACCCGCAACACGAATATTATGTACTGGAGGAGCCACCAAATCCTGAATTTCATATACCGTGCGGATGTTTTCTTCCTCAATCTGCGATAACATTTCGACTCCTGTCATGATCTTTGGTGCTGGGCTGAACTCTCTAGAACCATCAAATGCCACTCTGTCCTTTCTGAACCTGTGCTGGGGAGGGAGAAAACCCCTGTGACCCATGTATGCCCATTTTTTGGAATGTTTAAGCCATACAGATTTTTTACTTTTATTGCAACAAGGGAAAGCAAATTCCCCTTTCGTACTCCAGCCTGATAAATTTGCATAAGCTGGGAAGTCATTGATTGTCCACAATAAATCAGCATGCAGTTTGAACATTTCATTCGTTTCGCAGTCATAAGTCATCACACCATCGCCCCAAAATTCATTCGACTCATCAATCAATGGATGAAGGTAAACATCAATCTTATCCCCCGGACTTTTAGGTCCATCAATAAGAGTGGAAAGTAATATAAATTGTTGCTTCATGCAAAGCCACGGAGGAAGATTATATGGAACCAACACCACGGGCCATGTGCTATGAGTTGCACCAACCATAGACTTGAATGGATTGAAACCATCTGCTGCCAATCCCAATCGGACATTACGAACATCTTTAGCAAAGTCGGGATGTCTCTTATCAAAATCCTTCCATGCATGAGAGTCTGTCGGGTGGGTTAACATGTCACTTTCATGAACTCTTTCTGCATGCCATCTCATTAAATTAGAAACTTTAGATGACATAAAAAATCTTTTCAACCTCGGTTTAAGGGGAAAGTAACGCATTTGCTTTACGGCAATCGGTTTCCCCTGTATCGCAATCTGACTTTGATGAGTCTTATTTCCCCTGTTCTCTTTCCACCTGGAAGCGCCACAAACCGTACAAATATCCAAATGAGCAGTTTCATTTCTAAACAACATATAGTTGTTTGCACATGCATCTATAGTCTCATATGTAAAACCTAAGTTCTCTGTCAACTTACGAGCATAGTAATATGACTCAGGAATCTTAGCGTCGACAGGAAGAACTTTTTTCAATAAAACCAAAAGCATGTCAAATGATGTGTCTGAACAATTATTCAAAGTCTTCAAATGCAACAACTCCATGATAAACGACAGTTTATTGTAAGAAGTACATCCAGGATATAATTCTGTTTTCACATCATCAAGTACTTCATAAAATCTCCTCGAATCATGATCTGCACCAGAGCGAAGATTTATCTCACCGGTCTCAAGATTCTGGATGTCAATGCCTTCAGGATCAAACCCACGTACCATTTCAGTAAGCATTTCATGCATTGGATCAGTCATCCTTGCATCAACATCCATCTGAGCTGCATCTGTATTTTGACAACGAACATATTCTTCTCCATGACGAGTCCAACTCTTATAATTTTTCAGAAATCCATTAAAGAAAAGGTGCTCCCTCACAGTATCTCGTGTGAATTGATATCTGTTAGCACATTTTCTACCTGGACAACTAATATAGTCACTTTCAAATCCTCTCGTGAAGTCAATAAACTGCATAACGCCATTGAAATATTCTCTAGACGTTCGATTTGGAAGATCAATCCAACTCTTATCCATAATAATATCTGTATAACAAACATTTACACAATACTTATTACATTTACATTTTTCAAATCAACTATATTCAAAATAAATATTAACCATTTGTTTATGAACCATTGATAAAATAATAATGTAACTGAAAGCTCATGTTACCTGATTGAGCTACAAACCTGAAAGGGAGGGGAGCCGAAGGGGGTGCTGCGAGGGAGAGGAGGCAGCGAAGGGGAGCTGGAGCCAAAGGCGGTGCGGCAAGGGAGGGGACGGGTGGCGGCGGCGGCGGGGTGCTGGAGGAGAGGAGGCGGTGAGGGGACGGGGGACGGGCAGCGAGGGGGGGGGGGGGGGTGTCCGAGGTCGGGGGGGGGGGGGGGGGGGGCTGTCCGAGGTGCGGGGAGGGGTGTCCGGGGTGTCGGGGGCCTGTCAGGGGTGCGGGCATGGGTGTTCGGGGTGCGGGGGTGTCCGGGGTGTGGGGGAGGGGGGCTGTCTGGGGTGCAGGGGGGCTGTCGGGGGTGCGGGGTGGGGTGTCCGGGGTGCGGGGGGCCTGTCCGGGGTGCGGGGGGGCTGTCCGGGTTCGAAGGGGGGTGTCCGAGTGCGGGGGGGGGGGGGGTGTCTGGGGTGCGGGGGGGATGTCCGGGTTCGGAGGGGGGTGTTCGAGTGCAGGGGGGGCTGTCCGGGGTGCGGGGAGGCATCCGGGGTGCGGGGGGCGGTCCGGAGTGCGCAGGGGGGGGGGGGGCTGTTCGGGGTGCGGGGAGGCGTCCGGGGTGCGGGGGGCGGCCCGGAGTGCGCGCGGGGGGGGGGGGGGGGGGGGTGCTGTCCGGGGTGCGGGGAGGCGTCTGGGGTGCGGGGGGCGGTCCGGAGTGCGCGGCGGGGGCTGTCCGGGGTGCGGGTGCCGTCCGGGGTGGGGGGGGAGGGTCGAGAGGCCGGAGGGCGGCGGCCGGAGGGCGGTGGCCGGAGGCCCGAGGGCGGAGGGCGGCGGCCGGAGGCCGGATGGCAGGCGGTGAGGGAGGGCGGGCGGCGGGGAAGGGCGGGCGGCGAGGGAGGGAGGGCGGCGGGGGAGGGCGGGCGGCGGGGGAGGCCGGGCGGCGGGGGATGCCGGGCGGCGGGGGAGGCCGGGCGGCGGGGGAGGGGAGGGCGGCGAGGGAGGGCGGCGAGGGAGGGAGGGGGTTAGGGCTGCGATGGAGGGTGCGTGGGGGGGGGGGGGGGGCGCAAAAGCCCCCCGTTTTTTTATGTAGGTTATCGACCACCATTGGCGGTCGCTATTGGTTAGCTTTAGCGACCGCCAATGGCGGTCTCCCGAGTCTGGGGGGCTCCAATGCCCCCTTTTCTAGTAGTGCGTCACACCACGCGGGGTCATGCGACAAGGAATGTGTGGCGCCATCGCGCGACACAATGAAATCGAACAAGGTCGCGACGCAGTCGCGTGGCACCGTGAAATCGAAAAAGGTCGAGGCGCTATAGTGCCGCGCCGGAGAACCCTAAAGGCACCGCGGACGGAATGGGGCCGTGGAGGAGGGGCACAACACCATCGCGCCACGTCGAGCGGACCAAGGCCAAGGCCATAGGCTGCGGCGGAGAAGGGAGCGGCGGTCGGGATTCCGGTCGTCGGCGTCGAAGCTGGGGGACAGGCCAGCACCGGTCCCGTGGCGGCAATAGCCGGCCGGCTGGAGTGGGCCCGCCGGTTAGAGGAGGAGCCATGGTTTCATAACCCCCGGCTGGCTGGACAAGAGCAGCCCCCCACATAAGGGTCCCGATTACGAAATAGGGGGGCACCCCCCCCCCCATTCCGTCGGCCGAAACGACCGACCCACCTAGCGACCGAGCCGCGCCCAAGCGGGCCAGACTAGGACCCGAGTTGGGTCGACCCGGTTCAGGCCGACCCAGGGGGTCTCGGGACGGGTCGGTCCGGGCCCCAAACCCCCACTTCTGGACCTCTCATGGTCTTTTTCCCATAACTAGGGCTGTGGAACTCCAATCGACGCACCGTCAGCGGTGATGAAATCCTTGGAATGAGACGGTCGTTTCGATATATTACACTCAAGGTTTAGAAGAACTTTGGGTTAGGCCAGGTTGGTTCGTACACGAAACCAACCGTGTCCTCAGAGCGGAAACGCTTAAAACATGAGATCTGGACGTCCGATTGACGTGCCTTCGATTTTGATGGATTCCTATAAGTGAGACAGACCTTTTGTCTTACTCCGCTCAAGGTTTGGATGCAGTTGGAGTACGGTCAGGATGGTTTTGACGTAAAAACCAAGCGGGCCCCTGGAACGAATAAGCCAATAACTCTCAGACCGGGCGTCTGATCGACGCACCATCTTTCGCGTTGAGTTCCTGTTGACGATAAGGAACTTTTAGATATATCAACTCCAGACTATGTGTCAGTTGATGTATCAGCACTTCATCTCGTGGAGAGAACCCTCCCGAACGATCTTGCTGTGTGCAGGAACCCTAGAGCTGGCTGCGACTGCGACGACGATGATGACTGTACAGAAATCCTTCATGGATTCGACGGTGACGACTATAACACTCAGCGATCCTACATAGATCAATGCTACTGATTCTGTGTGGGTCTGATCCTGTGTGGGTCAGCGCTCAGCGGACCTGTGTGGGCCAACGCCTACCGATCCTATGTGGGTCTGATCCTGTGTGGGTCATTGCGGGGGTTAGTTACCTATCGATCCTTTGTGGGTCATTGCGGGGGTAAGTACCTATCGATCCTGTGTGGTTCCGACGGATTAGATGAATCAGTGGCTACATCTGATCATCTCTATCATCTTACGAAGAAGTATACCTGTGTGAGCTGAATCTTGATTTGCTTTCTTATGTGGATTGTGTTGTACTATCCTGTGTGGAAGTGACCGACTTGGGCTCGGATGTTGGAGCCGATTTGGAATTGATGACTTAGGTATATGTATGGGAATATACCTAAGCAATGTCGGATGTTACTTTTTGATTGTATCTTTCCTTTGTGGATTATACTCTTTGGATTCTGGGAGTCCTTTGGGGGTCTCGGGGTCCCTACTGAGTATCTTATACTCACCTCTGCACGAGCTATGCCCGCACTACGTTGTGTTGGTTGCAGATGACAGACAGCGCTAATCGTGGTTGAGGCTTGCAGAGCAGGAAGGTACCTGGAGGTGGACCACTGGGCGGGACGTACTCGGAGCGGACGGCTGGACCCGAGGAGCTATGGAGGCTATCTGTACCCACCCATCAGGTGGGACTTCTAGTGGACGACTCGACATTGCGGCTTTACTTTCAGTTTCTGTTTTCCTTTTCCAGTTGTACTTTACATTCAGTTTGGGTTTGTATTCTGGCCCACTTACTTTTCCACACTTACTATTGTACCCAGTTATTACATAGTGTTTACTTCTTCTTGCTTACTTAGTGTGTTTTCTTACTTTACAAAGGCAATGCCTTCCCTTTTTATCGTGATTTACCCATTGGTGCTAGGCGCCAGCCCTTGGCCTATGGAAGGCGGGCTTGGGGTAGTCACGACATGAGCCCCGAGGACGGGTCGTGACAATCTTGGTATACTCCATAATCTACGAAGATCATGAAAATCAATTGCATAGAATTATACTAACTGATAGAAGAAATGAATTATATGCAAAGTATAGAAACTATGAATTCTGGATTCAATAGATTTCATTTCTTGGTCATATTGTCTCCATAGACGGAATCTCTTCTAATCCTTTAAATCAAGGGAAACCCAAGAATGTTCATTACCGATGAGTATAACTAAGGTATGTAGTTTTATTGGTTTAATAGGTTATTATCGGCATTTCATCCATAAATTCGCCTGATTGGCTAACCTATTATCGAATATCACACATAAAGGTGTTATATTTGCTTATAAAAAAGAGTGTGAAGAATTTGTTGATGAATTTAAGATAATATTTGTCAATGAACCTATCTTGAATCTAACATCAGGGAATGATGGATTTTTTATTTATAGTGATGCTTCAAAGAAAGGACGTGGTTTTTTCCTTTTTCAAAATAATAGAGTTATTTCCTATGCATCAGAACAGCTAAAAATTAATGCAAAAAATTATCCCACTCTAATCTTGAGTTAGGAGCTGTAATATTTTCTCTATTTTATGGAGACACTATCTCTATGGTGAAAATTTGAGATATATACTGATCACATGAATTTGAAATATATTTTCTCATAAAAAGATCTCAACAAGAGGAAAATATTACGGCTTGAAATACTCGAAGATTATAATTTCACAATACACTACCACCCAGTGAAGTCAAATAAGGTGGAAGATTCTTTGAGCAGAAAGGATCATGGAGTTATGAACAATATGACAGTTGAATGAGATCTTATGTTCTTGGATCTAGTAAAGTTGGTTATGGGAATAATCATGGAAGGTGAAACATTGATTCTTTTTTAAATGGATGCCAATCCATCTTTACTAGAAAGGATAAAAAGTTCTAAAACTGATGATGAGGAGCTTCAAATGAAAATTATAGCTATGAATGATGAAAGATTGACTGACATCATATATGAAGATGGAATTTTGAAATTTGGGAAGAGGATTTGTGTTCCCAATATACCTGCTCTCAAAATGGAATTGTTAGATGATGATCATAGCTCCAATTTCTCTATAAACCCTACTATAACTAATATGTATAGAGATTTTATGGAACATATTTTGTTGGACAAAATTAAGAGGGAGATTTCTGATTATGTGTCATGATGTATGGTTTTTCAACAGGATAAGGCTAGAAGGCATCATCCTGGAGGATTCATGCATCCTCTTCCCATTCTTAAGTGCAAATGGGATGATATTACAATGGACTTTGTCATTGGGCTACCAATGACTCTTAGAAGGAATGATGCAATATTGGTCATTATGGATTGTCTTACCAAGTCAACACATTTTCTTGATATAAGAGAAGATTTACCACCTGAACATTTAGCAAGAATATATATTAATGAAGTTCTACAACTTCATGGTGTACCCCAATTTATTGTTTCCGATCATGATCCCCATTTTATATCAAGATTCTTTAAATTTCTTCAAAAATCCCTAGATAAATTTTTTTTGAGCACTGCCTACCTCCCTCAAACTGATGGATAATCAGAAAGGACTATTCAAACATTAGATGACATGTTGAGATCATGCTCACATGACTTTTAGGGTATGTGGGATCAGTATTTACCTATGGTAGAATTTTCCTATAACAATAGCATCCATGAAAGTATTCATATGGAACCATATAAAGAGTTATATAGAAAGAGATGTTGCACATCAACTTAATGGGATGATGTTGGTAAAAGAAAACTTGTAGTCCCATAACTTGTTGAGGAAACTATAGAAAATGTGAATATTATCCAAACATACATCAAATCAACTCAATGTAGGCAAAAGATCTATGCTGATAACTAAAGGAAGAATTTTTAATTTCAAGTAGAAGATCATTTTTTATTGAAGTTATCTACATGGAAAGGTATTATACAATTAAGTAAGAAGAGTAAATTAAGTCCCATGTACATCAGACCTTTTGAAATTCTAGAATGAATTGGAGTTTTAGCTTACCATTTAAAAATTCCACCAAGTCACTCTAATTTTCAGGATGTATTCCATGTATCATTATTGAGAAAATACATGCCTAACCCGACACATGTACACACCTATGAAGAAATAGGACTGGAACCCAATTTGTCTTATTGCTAAGAGCCTATCATAATTCTTGATACCAAAGATCAAGTGTTGAGAAACCATATGACTCGTCTAGTAAATGCTCATCGGAGAAACCATAAAATGGAAGGGAAACATGGGAACTTGAGGAACTAATGATCAAGAACCACCTAAATACATTTATGTAGTAATATTATAGAAATGTTGAGGAGGAATTTATTTGATGTGGGGATGAATGTAACACCCCAATCTTCCATGGCATATTTCTCTTTGAATAATAAAAATCTTTCGTTGTACACAACTTCGAGTTCTAGCACACCATGAACAATCAAACTATCCATTTAAAAGTAGTTAGGAATTGTAATAACAACTTTTTGTAATTTTATAAATTTTATTTTTCAAATTGGTATCCATTTTAGGATTCGGAAAATCAAAATTATCTTAGGGTGAGTTTTTGGAATTTTTCTGAAAACCATTAATTTTTTATGAATACTGAAAAACAATGCATTATTGTTTAAAACTGACTTTTTATTTAAATAATTAGTTTTAATTTAAATTCATTTTATGTTCAAAATAGATAAATAATACCTATAGTAGTCTAATTTAATTCATTGGACTCATATTATAATAATATTAGATATATAAAATTTTATTGAACGTTTTACCACCTTTTACCCACCTTCAATGCACTTTTGAAAATTTCCATAAACATAATTTTACCAATTATTTGAATTGAATTTCAAAAATACTAGAGACATTGTTGACATCATTAAGTAATATTTGGTTCTATGTAATGGAAATAATTTTTTGTGGATAGTAACTTTTGAATTTTATTTACCACGGTTAAAAGTAAATAGGGTAATTAATGGTAAAAATGATATTATAATTAACCCAAAACATGTAATAATTCTATTGGATAAGTTTATTTAACCCAAAATAAACCTTTGGACAAAAATAAGATCATTTTTATCCATTTGGGTTGGATTATTACATTTATTATATTTTATTTAAAGAATTGTTAAAAGTGTTAAATGAAAATTTCATTAACTAAACCATTTTTATATAGAGTTATAAATAAGTTAAATTTGATTATTAACATTCATTAGAAAGACAAAAAAATCCTACATCATGGTATTTAATTCATAATTTTTATACATTAAATAATAAAATTTATTTTTGACACAATAATGATGTAGTAATTACCTTATTTATAAAGGAATCAAATAAATGGTATTATAAATATTAAAATATATATAATTTTAATGTTTTGATGCCATAAACTAATTTTATAAGTTAATATTCCATGTTAGAGTTGATTAAATGTATTTTTACCTAAGTAATCATGTTTTGATGACATTCACAAAACCCAAATACTAAATAGTGTCAAAATTGACATAAATGATTTTTTAAAACAAATACTATTTTATTAAATAATATAATATTCATAAAAATAAATGATTCAGAAAAAATGACTTATATATTGATATATATGTCATCAGTGAACCACTTGAGGTTCTCTTGTAAATTTTTAGTAGGTTTATTAACCATGTAATATAAAAATACAAGAAGACATGGTAAAAGATAAACTATTTAACTAAGAGTTAAATCTAAAAGATAAGGTTAATATGGTGACCTAAACCTGGATAAAACCAATTGGTTGAGAGTATTTAAAACTATCCCAACCTAGGTCTCTAAATAAATCCTTTTGGTTCTATTATAAACCTAAAATTATTTTAGAATAACTTAATATTTCAAGCTCTTCCTAAAGTGCCCATCAACTCTCTTATAAAAGGGTACTTCCCCTTCTATTAAATTTCCACCTCCAAAGCCATTTTACTTGAAAAAAACCTAGAAAAATAACATCCCAAATACAAAAATTACAATCTAGAGGACTTAATTTGATCAAAATTTCAACCTATAGAGACCTTTTGTTCCAATAAAAAAGAAAAAACCCAAAGAAGAGGTAATTATTTCATCACATCTTTCAATGTTCTTTTCTTCTCCCACTTCATTTTTATTTGTAGTTTCCTTACCAAAATAACAAATCTAGTAACTTAATCATACTATAATGTTATTATAAATATGGTACAACCATATTAATTATTCTATTCTTCCTATTCATGAAAAAGACACCATATGTGTGTACGTAAGGCTTACTATCTCCACATGGTGGTGTAGTTTGTTATTCTACACTTCATTATTTGGATGGGTATAATAAGGAGAATAGTTGATGAAAATAATAAATATAACATGTCAATTATTATGTATATATAATATACCATCCAATTACATATTATTTCAGCATCAATAGAATGATATCGTCGCTCATGCGTACATACAGCTAACCGTCTCTACGACACGATGAGATTCATTTCTACGTTCACCATTCAACGATGATTATAGAAATATATATTATTAATAATTATATAATATATGAAATTATAATGATAATGTAAATATATATATATATATATTTACATATATATCATTCACTTACTTCCGTTCAATACGATATGAAAATTTAAAAACATCATTTATGTACGAATTTAACATACATTATCCATATAATGTGTTTTAAATTTAATATATCTATCTATTATACATATTTATATTCAGTATACATATGATAAAAATATAATTTTCTTTATTTTTCAATAAATTAAATCATGATAAAAGTGATACGATGAAGAATAAAAAGTTAAAATACTTCTGATAAAGAAAGCAATTATTACAAGAAATGTTATTTTAACATTGAAATTATTATTAAATAAGCAGTATAAAGTCATGAATGAAACATTTATGATATCATAAATATTAATATAGTTCTGGTATAATTTAATAACATACTATGGTCATTATACAGGATGTTAAATGTACCCTCGACCAATGGAAAGTACAAGGTAAGGGTTAATTCCTCGATCTCATTATTATCTATGATTGTTCATGTGTAAGAATTAACTAGGAAATATTTTTTATCCATGTTCATGTTTCCTAAAATAATTTTTAAATGTTTATCTTTTAAGGTAGTTTTTAACTAAAACATCATTGTAAATGTTTTAAATATTTATTCTTCTAAATATTTATCATTAATTTCCATATTATCAAAATGGGTTTAAGGAATTTTTTTATATGGACATGAATGTTTTAAAAAGATAATCCATTTCAAATATTTCAATGTGGTATGGGACACTTTTATTAAAAAATATCTTTTAAATTTATTTGTTTATAAATTATGTGACTTATAAACGATTTCATGAAAAAGATATATTTCTCTCAAAGATATTTACTGATCATTTTCATGTATGTCAACATCCCTTAACTAGATATTATTATTGATTGAGCTATATTAATTATAATAAAATATTCCATATTTTATTGAATGAATTATGATATGTTTGAGTTTGGATGTTCTATTTTTTTTACCATTCAGGGTTTATGGTTAAAATAATGACATTTTGTATGATAGTTTTAATATGATTGTTTATGTTATATTTCACCCTATTCAAATGAGGAATGTAATGGACTTATTAAGTGATGAGTGGGGCCCAATATAACCCCTTGATGCATCGCTAGGTCTCAGGATAAAAATTAGTGTCTTGGAAAAAGGCCTTGAAAAAAAAATATTTGTAGTATTGGCATAATGATTTGACTATGTGGTTATGATGTCTGGTATTATGAATTCCATTATTATGAAATTATCTATTGATATTACTTGTGATTATTCTACTAGTAAAATATCCATGTGAATAAGTAAGTGGAATTATTTTATTTATCATTGCAATATTATGTTGATGTTTATGTTTAAAAGTATTTTTTTGTCTTATGTGTTGCCTTAAATGTTTACGCTTATTTATGATAGTTTCTTTTATATTGTTATCCTTACTGAGCATCTGAGCTCACCCCTTATGATTCATATTTCACAGGATGCGAAGAAGTGAATTATGATTGGACTATAGGAATAGGGAAAGGGATATGAGTGTGTTCCGAGGATACTAAATTGTTTGTTCTTTCGGGACATGATATCTTGTGATAATGCCAATTTTATGTTATAATGAAACAACTATGGGTAATTAGGGTCGGGGCATTACATGTTTTTTATTCAACCAACTCTTTATTATTTTAATATAATTATGTTCCATGGGAATCTAGTAGAGCCTGTCTTTTTTTGTTAACATTTTTATTGGTTAAAAAATTTACCTATTATATTGGATAAATTTTTTTCATAACCCATTAAACTATAAAATCTTCTAAACTCTTTTGAATAAAGGGGTTCTCAACTTTCTTATTATGATAAACTTGGTTATGTCTATATAATCTCACCCTAATGATATAATATGGCCCAAATAACACATATACTTACAGTAAAATTAACATTTCTCCATGTTTGTATTGATTCCATTTACATACATAAATTTAAATCCATATGGATACAATAACAATTTTATGTCTCAGTCACTGCTACAAACATGTATATCAACAAAATTAATTATAACCCTCATCCAACATATTTCATGAAAGATCAGTTTAGTTATATCATGAAATTTTGTTAGTGTACTCATTAAACCAACAAGAATTGCCAAATCTTCAAAATTCCAATTATGAGTTTTGAAGGCCATTTTACCCACATATGTTGTGTTCATCATAATTTTGTGGAAGTCTAACTTCAATAAAAACTTTTGAAATGAATTTATCTCCATAGAGATCATCAATAAGCTCCTAAATAACTTAAATTTGATAGCTATTGGATAATGTGATCCTGTTAAGGGGCCAATAATCTACACACACCAGTCAGACCTTGTCATTCATCCTTTAAAATATTATCAAACTAAAATATGGATTTTTAATTATCCTAAAAACCTATCTTACAAATTTCTAGGAATATAATTATAAATCACATAATTCACGTGTAATGTGTATTTTTATTATGGGATATTGACTGGTTTTATCACCCAATCTGATAAAAAATATGTTGATATGAACTATTGGTAATAATATTGGGTACAATAATTTCTATTATACAAGATTGTATCTTTCACCACACTCAATGAGTACAAACCAAGGAAAAATATTGATAAAACCTTTTATTAAAATTGTTTATTAAATGGGAGAGTGGGACATTCCTTAATCCCCGACTAACATGCCTATTAACAACATCTCCCAAAACTCATCTATTATAGCTAAACCATTTCCCCTGTCACCCCCACCATATGATTGATCTTCAGAACATTCATCTCATTAGACTCCACACACTAAAAAACAATATAATATATCCAATTTTCAATACATGTGTCCCTTGTGATGATTTTTTCCCATATGTATAACAAAGGCGTTTGGATCAGTGTTCCTCAAACACCTTTAATGTCAAATTCTGCACTCCTTGCGAACAAGGACCATGGAATCCCATTTTTCTATCACTCTGGATACCCAACAATAAAATTAGTCACTATATTTGGAATATAATTTATTCTTGTTAGAAGTACACTAATATTTTTTAACAAAATAATAGGATACCATATTGTTCCCTTCGTGAAGAGGTCTCAAAGTACTCTCCTTAACAAATAAAGACAATAATCATTATTTCAGGGTTTGGGTGATAAAACTATACTCCCAATCTATGGTCCCAATCAGTCATCAACTAAACTCATGTACCACATCATGGGATGTTAACATATGTGCATAACTACATGTTTCAATTCTCTATTATAAGAATATGTAGTCCAATTTTGACGAAAATCCTTAAAATAAATCATCAGAACATACTTTGAAAAATTTCCATAGAATTCTAGAACATTATCCTTGATCTACATACAAATGAGAACTATCCTGGTAATCAATAATGAAATACATTTTTATTGTACAATTCATTTAATGCACAATAGATATGTCAGCATCTTCATCTCTTACCATGATTGATGTATTGTCAAATATGTTTATGTGTGTGTTATTCGTGTTACAAGATCATTTAAAGTAAATATACAGATCTCAAAAAGTTTCAATTATGTGATCCTCACTCCATACACATCTCCATTTTACCCCTTAATGATACACTCTACTGTTTTTGTGAGACAATGAATAGAAAAATGTGTTCCCAAAGAATTTTTTCATTTTATAATGTCGATACTCTTCCCATTGTCTACATGTCACCTGGTGAGTTTTGACTAGATCAATTTCAACTACATCACTCTTTCATCAATTTATTATAGTAGGGTTTAATTTTTCTAATTAATGATTCAAAACTCTTGTACTTATAACTCAAACATAGTCATTTGAGTTTATATATGTTTCTACATAAAATTCAGAATTTCAACCAACTACTTACAATGATTTATCAATTAGATGCAACTCACTGATATTCTATTTCTATCCACTCATAAAATGCAATATGAAAGAACTAAATGATAAATGGAAGACTCAGAATAAGATATTTTCTAATCATGATACTATAATTTGTGTTACATCCTCTGTACAATCGTACAAGATTACCTCAAGGTTCATCTATGGTATAATCTATTGTAGGAAGTGCACTCTTAAAATGGCCAATTCTACATCCCTAAGAAACAAAGTATCTTCATGAACACTCTCCCATATCACTTTTTACTACTTTATATTACCGATTTATCATACTCATACTGATTAATTATTTCACTATTGATGACTCCAACAATCAAACAAACTCCCTCGCACCTCTTTATTCCTCACATGCTCCCCACTGCCTTTAAGTAAACAAAATAAGAGTGTGACCTAAGGTTCTCCACTAATATTATTATGAATGATGTATATATAGGCATTGTTAAATTAGGATGGATGTGGAATGGTAAAACTGGCAATGAGGTTTCAATTTATGAAATCTAAAATAGATGGGATATATCCTGAAGTGTATTTTTTCATCTTCTTCCTCCTTTAAAATATATTTTTCATTCTTATATTTCTAAATACAATAAATATTTTCTCTTTCTTATTATTCAACTTTTAAAAAATGGTATTTTTTAGGTGGGGTGAAAGATTTATGACCTTATAAATGGTTGTTCTAGATAACTTTGTGTAGACAAAATTATTATCTTCTAAATAGTGGAATTGTTGTCCATTTCATTCGTAGTTATTGGGATGATCTTGGCATGTATGAGGTATTAATAGTGGTTTTTTTGTAGTATAAGGGGATATAATTTTATTTTGTAATTATAGATTATCATTTGGAGGTTAGATCTTTCAAGGAATTAGTCGGGCCTCGGGGTTATTGATCATCCTTTGTTGACTTATTCTTCTTCTTTCACTATATAATTCTTTATCAGCTATAACTATTGGTTATTTTATTTATTATAGTTCAATATTATGATTAATTTATTATTTCATCTAATTCCCCTCTCTAAATCCTAAAAAACTAACACCATTAAAATTTATCATGAAACGAAAAACAATACTATAAAAATAAAAAATACATATCACTTTATAAACATGAAATTTTAATCACTATGAATATAAAATTCAATGTATTAATAAATAGAAAAAACATGGATAAATAGAACCTTAAATATATATATATATATATATAGTAAAATGTGAATAGAAATGAAAATGATTAATCAATATTATGGTTCAATGATCAAATCCAACCATGAGAATCAAAATTCTTGTATGAAATAAGACATAAAATCACAAACAAAATCAACCAAAGATTCTTAAAAGGTTAGATAAAATTAATAAAATATAAAATATTATTTAATATTAGAAAATATATTTTAATTATAAATTTTTGAAATTTTTAATATGTTATTTTTTTTGGAAATATTAATAAATAAATGAATCGAAGAATGTTATATATCAAAATACTTTCATTTTCTTATGAACGTGAGAAATGTTTTTTTTAAAACATTAATTTATATTTTTTTTATAAATTACATAATTTATAATTTTTTATAAATTTAACCCAAAAATATTATCCCAATCCAAATACATGAATCTATAATAACCACCTTTAGTATTTGGGGTATTAATGATACAAATACATGGATTAGAGTATATTATTGATTTTGAGAGAACTCAATTGTGCAACATCATGGATATTGTTTACACAAAATTAATTTCTTTTTGGAATATGTATTTAAAATATGTAAAATACTTGTCATTGAAAAATAATCATTAGAGATGAAATTCTTATAACATGTTAGAAAAGAATAATTGATAAAAACGAAAATGCATCATCATTAGTAAAATAAAATATTAGACACGTTATATTAAATGGATTTAACTATTCATGATTCATATTAATAAATCATTCTTTCCTAATTTTATCGGTGGACTATTTTTTTAGACATAAATAAATTTAAATCAAAATTTCAATAGATTAAAATTCCAATTTACCATGAAATTTGACTTTATAATGCATAGAAGTTTTAAAATAATGTTACATGAATTTTTTTTAAAACATTGAATAGGTTGAGAAATATCCAATCTTTGAGAATCAATCTATAATTGATATTACATTTAAGCTCCATCTATGAAATGTTTCTAACACTTTTCTAGTGAATAATTTTGGTTATCAGACATGTTTATATATTTTGGATATCCATTATAATAAAATGTATCTATGGAAGCACAACACTACCAGTTCGGTTAATTATATGTAAATATAAACACAAATGTTAAAAATTTTAAACAGAAATACAAAATACTTATGAAATTTGAATATAAAATGGATACAAACAAAATATAATGGAAGATAATTTAAATATTAAGGACCATTATAACCATTAAGATATATAAAAGTAAATTAATTGGAGAGGTCATATAAAGATAATATGGAAATGCATCTCCATCTAAAAATGATAAGGTAGCTTGATTTACATGATTCAATAAATAGAAATCATGAAAAATTTGATGGGATACAAATTTTTAAATAAACACACTTGAAATTTTCAGTAGCATTTAAAAAACTCAAGATTTAAACAATCCATTTTGATAACTATGACTGCGTTATAATAAAATATTACTAAAGATAATGTTGCATTAAACATATTCTTAGAACCGGTCTCGTGAAATATTATTTATATTTTTGACAAAAAACATTCATTGAGTCTTAATCATCTTATATTCAAGACATAATAGCTGTTAATAAATATTGAGAATGAACATAGAAGTACCCATTATATGTTTTATTTGGTATCACTTTTGAACTAATGACGCATTGATAATAATTTTCCGAAACAATAAATTTATGACATATTTATAGAGATGATGATAATTCATAGAGGAACCATTAATGAGGTAAATATTAAGATAGCTTCCAAAATTAAGGAAAATGCCAAAAAATCGATATTTGAACAATATTTTCATTGGAATGTGCAACATCTACTTTTTGTTTTTCTTCATTAGAAAGTGCAACATGAACCATAAAAACAAAGGCAATGGTCGACCCTTGCATTCTAGTCAAAATGAAATAATAATAAAAATCCTTGGTAGTTAACATGATAATAGACTCATTAGATTGTTCTTTATAGCACAATTGAATAGAAAAAGTTTGACCATGAGAAGAAAATTGGATTAGTCAGCTTATAAAATTTTAATATTATATGAATTAAAAAATACAATAAATTATAAAATACTATAAAAAATAAAAATCAGATATTTTTAAGAGAAAAATACGATTAAAAATGTTTAATTTATATATTTAAATATATATTTAAATATATATTTAAATATATATTTAAAACAATTTTATTTTTAAGAATATACTCGATAATATAAATAATTGAATTTTTTTGATATATTTAAAAAATAAATCTAATATATTATTATTTTTCTTATAGATAAATTATCGAAATTTTAATATGTATTGTTTTATTTTTAATTAATTATAAATTTGTGTTTCAAAATCCTATTTTAAAAATAGAATAATAATTATATATTAATAGTATCAAAAAATATATAATTATGTGGTTGATCGATATTGTGTTTAGATTCACCGACATGGTACGTCAAAAAAGCCAAAAACATAATAAGAAATCTTGAAAGTTTGTTTTTTGTGGAGTTTTTTTCCCTAAATAGACAAAATTATTGATATAATTTATATATAAATAAATTTGTGTGTATTTTTTAATTATAATTACATATAAATAATTTAATTCATTAAAAAGGATATATTTTCACAGTTAGATTATTTTTTCATCCTAATTACTATGATATATTTTCCTGATCACACTGAGTGATATAAAATAATCCTATTTTTTTTATATTAATGTTATAAATATATTTTATAGAATGAATATTTGTATTATAATGTATGATTTAAAAAATATATTATTACACATTTTAGCTGTATGTTACAATTAATCATGCAATTCTTTTATTAAAATATCAATATATTAAATCCAAAAATATGAAGTCTGTTTTTTGATTGATAGAGTGTATATATAAAAAATTTACATAGAATGTCAATTTTTATATAACTATATAATCTCTGATTTGTTATAATATCTATTTTAATATTTTAAAAATAATTATTAAGAGAGAAAAAATATCTTCATGTATGTTGACCAATTAAAATGAGTATTTTTTATCTATTATTCTTTATCTATTTCTTCTATATATTTTTATTTATTTAAAAATATTTTTACCATTGATTGAATAAATTCCACAGATAGATATAAAATATAAAATTTTATTCTTTAATGTCATATACATCAGATGTTTCATGTTGAATTGCACAATGCTTTTATAATAAAAGCATGAAATCATATAAGAATTGAAATTTGATGTTAAAAAATGAAATTTTAATTTTTTTACTATTTTGATGATCCATAATGTTATAATAGATTACAAAAAATAAATAGTGTTAATTATGATGATTGAAATTTATTGTCACATTATATTATATATAAAATCACATTTTTTGTAATGAAATGAATAAATTATTTTATGCATGAGGTTTTGGACAACATTAATAAAACTAGATATTTTCTAAAAATGGCCAAAATTGAAAAATAAATGTATTTCAATCAAAAAATTAAAAAAAATAAACTTGAAAATTAAAATTTTATTCAATTTATGGAAAGATTACAAAAATTAATCCAGTTAGACCAAAGCCATGATTCAGTCATAATAGGCCTAATAGAGTCATTTAAAAATAGATATTCATGACATTGAAAATTTGACCAACACGATATTTTTGAGGTGTATATTAGGTTGATAACATAAAAATTGTTTGACAAAAATCTAATTTAAATCCCATTTAAAGACAAAAAATCCAATAAATAATTAATTCTTGATTTAGATAGAACATATGTGGTCTAGTGGAAGAGAAATGGCTCCCCACTCCCTAGGTCTCACGATTCACCACATGTTGGGGTTCCTTCCTATAATCGTCGCTCCCTCCCTCTCATCATCACCCTCAAAGTGAGTGGTTTCCCTCTTGTGTTATCCACCTTTTCTCACACTAATACCATTTTTGTCATCATCTCGAACTTCTTCTCATACATTGACTTCTTCAGCCTCTTGATTGACGATGTTGATTGCTGATTGAAGGGCCTTGAATGCTGCATCTTTTCACTTTTATTCAGATACATCGTGAATAAATAACGTATTAGTGTAAATTTATGAAGCTCTAACAATTTGGGAGTTTTTATGGAGGCCGATAAGGCACCTTTATATGGGTCTCATGTCTCCTGGCCTGGTCATGCTCACCAGCACTCCTCCTTTTCCCATATATCGCATAACCCCCATGGAAGACCCCATTTTCAGTTAAAAAACATGGAGTATTAGGGTTTTTTGGATGGTGATGATGGTCGGTATATTAGTGATTCCAACATGATTTTCACTGTTATATTATTTTACCCCTTGTTCCTTTTCCCCCCATTAACTTATTTGGTAATTTTGTGTTTTGTTTTAGTTATGTAGCTTTGTATTTTTACATATCAAGGCTTTCGGTTTTTGGTTGTTTGGACACCATTTTTTGGTTTCATACTCGTTGGTTTCTTTTTTTATTTGGTTCAATTTAAAATTTTCTTGTTGCAGGATTGTCCTGATGATTCTTTATGATGATGAATATGATTTCATGTGGTGGTTCAATGGATGTTTACTTGGTGGTTCTTCCAAAATGTTGGTGATGATGGTGTATCAATGAAAATGAGGAAGGAATATGGTGGATGGTTCTCTCTGGTGACTTAAATCTCATAGTGGTAGAATTATGGGGTGTTTTGATTTCCATAATATTTATTTATTAGTGATGTATGTTCCCACATGGTGAACGATGGATCATCGTTGATGTTTTTTTGTTGGTGACAGTCTCAGGTTGGGTTCTACAATGGATATCCGATAGTGATTATGAAGTAATGCAGCCTCATTGAATAGATATATTTTTAAATTTGAAGCCTTTGATTTTAATTCATTGTTTCTATTGAAATTCATTGGTAGGAGGTTTTGTTTGAATTTTGAACTGGGTGTTTTTATATTTGTGGGGTTCTTACTCAACTACAAAATTTATCCCTTGATAATATAAATATATAGAAAATATGTGGTCCAAAAATTTTTTTTATGGAATATGTAATAGAATAGCTCACCCACACCTCATATTCCATGAATTCTCATGGATCCATCATACATTATTTTGTGTTAAAACAATAACATGGATCATTTTCAGGTTGTGTTTGTCCAAACTCAAGGTTGAGTTGAAATTTAGAGTTTCTTTAACCTATTTTCTTCTTCTTCCCGTTAATGTACTTCTAAATAATATAGTGATCTATCATGGGTGGGTTTATTGATATATCATTAATCAATATATTTGTATTAATTATAAGAAAAATAATTTTGATGGATTTTTTGTTTATTTATCTTCATTTACAAAATTTTATTCGGTGTGTATAAATTTACAAACATATTCACATGATTGGAATGTGAATCATCCTTCATTACTTTATAAAAAACTAATTTTATAATTTGAGTTATATGGCCTCTTATCTCATAATTTATATTTCATGAAATCACATGTGTATTTTTGTAATTATATGAATCTGTAAGAAATAAAAAAATTAATATGATTGTTATATCTTGAAATAAATTTCAATTTATATGTAAAATAGGTCATAACATTGTTTTGTGTTTATATGTGCTGACATATTTGTAACATACCTTATGATGGAAATGATTTTGAGTGGTACCATGTAATAAATGAGATATTATTGATAAATTACATAGTGAAAAACAAGGTACTCTTACCCTAGGATATCCATGATTTATCAAACTACTTAATCAATTTTGTAAATATGTTTAATTCAAATATCTATATTTTTATCCCCATATACTTCAAAACAACTCTTTTTTTGGAGTTTCAGACAACCCAATTTGGTTGGTATTTAATTCTTTGGGAAGAAACATATGGTTTATTATACTACAAACCATGTAAATTAAAATCAATATTTTCACATTCAAAAACTTGATTAGATTTTTATCATGGTTCCCAAATAAAGAAAATGATTTTGTTTACGTTGATACCTAATGTTTTTTTTCATCACTATACCTCTTGTATTGTATTTTTCTTTGATTTATTTCTATCTAGATTAGTTATAAATATTCCTCGATGATTAGGAATACTATCATCATATAAATTGTTTATATTTACCTAAAACATAGTATAAAGGTTTAAACCCCCATTTAAAAAATAATCACATCATGAGACTAACAGCATTATTGTCAAATTTTATCATTCTGTTAATTTTTTTAGGTATTATTTTTTAATTTACATTTCACTATTTCATTTTTATTCTATCATTAATTTAATTACTATTAGGTTATTAATTTTAATTATTGTAAAACAAATTAATAATTTCCATTGTAGTATTCTCTCATTCCATGAATGTAATATTATTTTGAAAGTATGGTACATGAAAAATATTTTGAACTTGAAACATTTATTCACACAATAAAATCGATAATCAAGATCAGTTAAATTAATGTCATCTAAATAAAGAGTTGATAAAATACTACTGAAATTCATAATCAAACCGTGAGTAGGCCTAATCATGAAATTGGGATAGTGGTGGTAAATAATAGGTCATTAAATGAACTTATTACCCATAAAATGGAGTTCCATAGTGACCTAGATTTTTTTGGATTTCAATTCACTCCATTATCAAACTATTTGGTGTATTGAGACCTTTAGAGAGTTAAAACATCAATTATTACTTAATATACAACATCCTAAATAATTTATAACGTATTTTTTTGTTCCAAATCAATGGATTTACCAACAAATTGATACAGTATAAAAGAAAATCTCTTAGATCCTCATTAATAATATAATAAAAATATAATATTTTTTCTCATTAAATATAATTTTTTATTATAATATAATATCTCCTAAATGATACCACATATGCATTAATTGATATTGTGATTAAATCTCAAATGTATTTTTTCCCTATGAGTTATTTCAGTTTTATTCACATTAGGATCCTTATGTATTTTTCATTATGAATGAATTAACAAATGAATTTAAATAATTTATTAATTAATATAACCATGTGAATCCCCAGATCTACCCTCCATTAATAACCAATAACAATGCATGTATAAGGTAATTCGTATTTGATTACCCTAAAAAGTGGAAGTGGTAGTGAGACTAGATCATAGTAGAATCATCAGATCAAATGAGTATGATCAAATGCACAATGACATTAACCGATTGAAAAACAAATGATGAAGATAGAATCATGACATTAATGACTAGTTTAACTATAAGAGATTTTTCAATGTTGTATGAATTTTTGTTTAAAACATTTTCTTTTTTTCCTTTATATTTTATTTATTATTCCTTCAATGTCAA
Organism: Viscum album; assembly: GCA_963277665.1. Taxonomy (NCBI): domain Eukaryota; kingdom Viridiplantae; phylum Streptophyta; class Magnoliopsida; order Santalales; family Viscaceae; genus Viscum; species Viscum album. The sequence continues at coordinate 1,803,354,412 of OY728164.1, forward strand.
ATATGTTATTTATTTAATGTAATAATTCATGGAACCACATTATATTTATTAATCCTTAGCTTAGGGACTCAAACCATTCAATTTCGGTAATTTATTAAATAAAATGAACATATATATTATAAATCGAGTTCTTGTTGAAATATCACCTATATATATTTTTAAGTATATTATATTTGTTTTTTAAGGATTTTTTGATTTTATTTATTTCTATTCATGATTTTATTTTCACATAATGTTAATGGTTATTATCATATGATATTTTCCCTTATTCAAAAAATAATCCCATAAATTATAATTTATGTTCTTGAACATACATGGAAAAATATTCATACTTGGATTCTAGGATCCCACCTTCCAATTTTCTTCACAATTCATTTGAATATGATTCTTGTTATTTTTGTTATAGTTCAGCGATGTAAGAATATATCTTATATTGGTTACTATAATTTAGAAGGGTCAATAGAGGTGTCTCTAAATGAGGCTACCACAATATTGGTGTTGGTCCCCAATTTTGGTCTCTCCGGTTTGGTATTGCAGGATCTGGGTGGTCATCAACATGAATGTATATAGTTGGTTCGTTAAAGGATTCATTATAAGATACATGTTCTAGGGTTTTCATTCAATGAAGTCATAAAAAATCGATATGGTTCATAAAGTCACACATTTGAGAATTTATCATCAAAGAAAATTCTGTTTGGATTAAAATAAATAATAAAATAAATAATTCAGAGAGAGTGGTGGAGGCAAATTATATGGGTTGTGTGTAGAGAGAACATGAAAACCCCATGTACTCAAAAAAAAGGAGGTGTAGTGTGATACCCCTACGTGACACACAAAAATGACACACTTTTTCTCTTCATTAGGTGATTGTTTTCTCCCTTGGTATTGAATGTCCCAAGCTATAAATTTTTCTAAAAACATATTTTCTATGGATTCGTAGTAAGGTATATCATTTGAGAAACCATGTTGTGGAAACCTTATTCCATAATCAGTTTCGAAATATCAAATTGTATGATCATTGAATGGTTTGGTAAACATTGTGATACAATAATAAAAACTCTAGGTTTTTGAGGTAGTGACACCTGCGTTATCTGTGCATGGTTTGGTAAACCATGTTAGAAAACCATTCGACTTCTCATGTTAGGGTATGTTTTTCATTTTGAAATCTTTGTAATTTTGTATTTCCTCAAGAGATACTCCATTCGTTTGCCACATTTGTGTATCCTGTCAAATCCATCCCATTTCTTTTCACAAGATCCTCTAAGATAATATAGTGTGAAATCATGTTATTTATTCATACAAATTGATATGTATGGGATTCTCTTCTCTTCTTCTATTTGTTTCTTCTCTTTTTTTGTAGTTTCCTCATACCTTAATGTCCATTTGGCTCAATTTTTGTGGTTAGTTATATGAAAAAGTTTTTTTTTGTTCTAATGGTTGTGAGTTATTACATAAGTCATTTTTCGATGGAATCCATTGAATGAGATAGGTTTCCACAAATTGCATTAGTTATTTCCATTAAATTTAAATTTATTAAATAGTCCTTTTATTGATTTATGTTTGAAGGTGTTCTTGAATTAAATTTATTATTTTTATATTACCTAATTTTCTATTATTAAAGGATTTTATTGTTTTATTGTTTTGTTTCATTAGAAAAATTATTTAAAATGCTTGGTTATATTGTAATTTGATTTTAAATATTGTTTTAGGCATTAAAAATGTTTTACAAAATGTCATTTTTTGTTTTTTATAGGAATAGTTATTGGTTATTTACGATTATAAAAAATTTGGTTTTATATATTGATGTGAGAGTTCCTTAATAAATGGGTTTACATTATTTTAATATGATTCCATTGTTTTAAAGTTCAATCGTTTTTTATAAACATAATTTTCATAATTTTATATAGGGGTTATCATATTTTAAGGAAAGAATCATTCATATGGTAGGGGTGAGTTCATATTAATGGTTTCCAATATCATGAAAAGATGGGTGTGTTCCCTTTTATGTTGATTTTTTTGATCAAATACATTTTTAATTTGAAAATATAGTTACTTGATTATAATTTTTTGTTTTCTTCAATTTATCTTGTTTATAAGGCGACTTTAAAAGAGGATTTCCAATGATGTATTTTTGTTTATTCATTGGTGTTATGTTCATTTTCACATGAACTATAATTTGATTACAATTTATTTTATCAAGGTGTTTAAAAAATTTTCTAGTGAAATGAACATAGTAGTCCTATTTTGAACATAATGAAATTCTCATTGATTTTATAGTGTTTATAACCTACATGAGATTGCTATCTCCAATTGTTTTTTCCTATGAGCATGTTCTTATTTAAATTATTTTTTATTTGAGTTTTTATGTTTTTATGAGGGATCATTACCAAAGTGGTTGTGTTGGTGGTGATATATTGATTTGATTATTATGAATAATTCATTTGTGTAGTGTATTTTTCATATGATGAAACTAGCTTAAAAGTAGTCACATATTTTATCCATGAAATATGAAACCTGGTTACTATGTTGGATGTTTATGGACGTTTCCTTACTTTTTGAGTTCAGTATAGTATATAGTTACCCCTAGTTGAATATTTAACCTATTTATGGGATAAATATGTGATTATTCTAGTGCTATTGTGATTCAAGAGATGATTTTTTCTACCATTAAGCTAATGATAGTTAGTTGTATATATATACATCAAGAAAAACATGTTACATTAGTTCCTAAGGTTTTTCCTTAATGTTTTAACTTATGTTTTTCATATATTTTTTATTTTTGGGATATTATTTGTTTCTTTTATTTTTGTTCATTCCATGAAGCATTATGAATGAGCATCATGGGCGTGAGACATGCTTTATATGTTTTTTATCCTTAATATATAACGCCTTTTTATTTTCATTTTTATAATGATATCCAATGGTTATTTAAACATTTTTTAGAAGTGTGGGTGTGAGTAAATGTATTTAAAAAGGAAATATGTTGTGGTTATAAATGCATGTTTTTTTGGAAATTCATCCTTTATTTTTATAAGGCATGTGATTTTATGTCATTAAAAGATAATTTTTGAGATAAAAAGAGTAGTTTATCCTAATTATTAAAATTTGAGTTTATTTAAAAATAGGTTGGATTTGAAATTGAATTATATTGATAATTCCCCTTGAAAAATGTTGTGTAAGTGGTGTTCATTTGAGAAACTAAATTTAGTAAACTTTTTTTGTTTTTATTTTTTATATATGAAATATATATCAATTTTAAAAAACCTTACTTTAAAATGAGTGGGATTTGGTCCATTTAAAATAGAAAGTGAATACACTCATGAAGGTATCCTACAATTTTATGTATCAAACCCTAAATTCTGACATCATTGGGCTTATAGAATTCATATTTTCTATTTTTTGTTAAGATATTAATTACATGATGGCTTCTTAACACTCTCCATTATGATGTTGGTGACGATTGAGTTGTGGTCATGAATTGGGATTCACGTGGATATGTTGGCATTTGTCACCGAATTTGGAATGTGGTGTATATATCTCATTGGGAACTTTTTTCCATTTTCCATTTTTTCTTTATTTTTGAAATGTAAAATAATAATAAATTGGTTTCATTCATTGAAAGGGGTTTTAAAAAGATTATTTATAATTTTGACCCTTATTTTATATTTGGATGATCAAATTTTAGTTTATTGTATATTTTTCTTAGCATTTTCGTCCATGGTAAGGATACTTCAAGCTAGGTTCCTAGTTAGAATTAATATTGATCCCTATTTTTTAGGGTGAACTAATTATCACGAGTCAATTGTGATAATCATGTCATTTTTCCCTGAATGAGATGATCGTGAACACACTCTAGACCTTCTGGAGGAATTTTTTGTGGTGATTTTTCATGTCGTCTCGTGATAGTTCAATATATATTAGTATCATATCCTACTTTTACTTTGTTTTTTATGGTAGACATGAGTTACAACTAAGAGAACATGGGTTCTATGTATGGGGAGCTTCATGTCCATGTCTTCCTTGTGTAATATCATCTGTTTTCATAGGTGGTCTGGAGTCATATATTGACATTGGGTTTTATGTTTTTTTATTCTTATTATTTTTATTGATATAGGGTGATTATAATCTATGTTATGGGAGAATCCTAAGAGACATATTTGGAAATTCATACTTTCAAAGTTAAATTGGTGTAAATATTATGGTGTACGGTTAAGGTTTATAATTGGTCAAACAATGGATAAACTATACAAACCGTTCTTGGCAATTCCAATGTAACTCGCATAGTTGGTGCATTTCCAAACAAACCATGTGACCAAAAAAATATGTTTGAGAAGGGTGGGAATTTTTTTCTCCATCCAATGTTTCTTCAAGATTAAATTACATTGTTTAGGTTTTTTACGGGAGTTTATGTTAATATTCATGAATTATGAAATAATTTTAACATTGTTTTTAATAAATGTATATTATATTGTCTTTTTTAATATGGATTTAGAATACATAATTCCTTAAGTTAATTTATTTTCTCTTGAAATTGTTTTCTAGTAGAGTTGGTTTTCAATAAGTGATTTTCATGGTGGGTTTTTTGTAAAATTATTCGAATGTTTAGGCATGTTTGGTGTGAATGGAAATTGGTTTTCAATAAATGAGTTTTTTTAATATATTTTTACTATTTTTATGTTTTTAATCTTTTTTTTGATTTGAAAAGTGATGTAATATTATGTTAGTCGATTTGTAAATGATTTTTTAAGGGGTTTTTTGAAATAACATTTCAAATATTTTGTGCATGTATCACTTGTTTATGTATTTGTGGGGATTCGATTGAGTGTTGTTTTTTTATTCTTTATAAGGTTTACCTCATAAAGGAGTTGAAATGTATATTACATAATACCTATTGTAGTCCTTCTATTAATGTTTAATATGATTATCTAGATTTAGTATCTGCATAGTCACTTGTGAGAGTGTACATAACTTGTTATTTCAATCTTTTAGATCACATACGAGAGTTTTTGAATTGAATATACCTGTTTTTAGTGTAGATTCATTTTCCTTTGATGATAAAAAGTTGTTCTGTTTAATTAAATTGATTTATTAGTGATTGAAATCTCTATAATATTCTATTCAAAGTTTTAACACTCATTTAATTAAAGGATTTAGATTATATTGGTGGAGTCACACTCTCTATGACATACCATATAGTGATTTTTAATTGGATGTTACTTGGTTTTCTTTAATCATATAGTCATACCCCAATGAGGTGACAATTTCAATGGAGATGTAATTCATGAGTTTCATCATGAACAACCAATAAGTAAAATATTATATGGAACAATTTTTTATAGACATTATTTTTTTATCATGAGTAGGATGTAGATGATCCAACAATCGCATGGTTATTTTCTATAGGACTTCATCCAGATCATAGTTTTGTGGTTTTTTAAACATGTTGCACTACTTTCATAGATTTTGGTTGTAAGTCTATTAGTGGAATGGTTTTTTTAGGGAAACATATGATAGTTCATGCTACGACCCCACCATGTGTGGTAAAGGGGGATTCATTGAATAAAAGTGGAATGGAAATGTGGGATATATGAGACTAGAGACTATACATCTAGCACGAACACAAAATCACTAACTGCGTCATGTACTAGAATTAGAGACCAGGTAAGAAATTATTGATAATATAATGGGTAATAGATAACATTCACAATGATAAAGATATAGAAAATAATAAAAATGATACTAAATATGGAAATAGATATATAGACTAGAGATCATGGAATTATAAACAAAGACAGTGTTCTGAATATCAATGAAAGAAAAACATATTTATTACCTGATATTAATAATTTTAAAATAAAAATATTGAGATTAAAACAAATAATGATGTTTGGTGACTAGAGACTAGATACCATTAACGATTCTAGACTAATGATTGAAGAGTGACTACCCCAAATTTTCGAGTAATTAATGAGACAAGATATGGATATGGAGAACATAAAAAAGTGTTATAGGGATAAGGGATAAACCTGATCAGTATAGATGTGAAAACATACATCAAAACTTGTGATCAATGAAAAAATATAAAAAATGAATACAATGACTGTACATCAGATAATAAATATCAATGAAAAAATATATTAGTTTGAAATAGTAAAATATAGTAATAAGGACAGTAAAATATGGATCTAGTATGCAAAACCAGATCCGAAATTTTGATGTTCAATGATGGGAAACATGATAAAATGTGAAAATGGAACAAATATGAAAATATAATACTAACATCAAATATGAAGTATAAAATTTAAGATAAAAAATGTTGTCTGAAGATGAATAAAAATGATTGGAAATGGAGAATTAATATGGATATGAAGAATGAAATCAATGATGAATATGGAAAGAATGTTCAGAGAACAAGACCAAAGAAAAAGAAGAAAATTGGGATGGGTATATAGAGGAATATATAAGACTGGTGATGTCAATTAATGATTGAGATAGTGATAAAAATATAAGGTAAAGAAGTTTTCCATGAATGAACACATTAAAATAGAGGCCAAAAACCATAGATTTAATTTGATGATAGAGATGGAGATCGATGTTAAAGAAACCAAAATATTGAATTAGACATAGAAAAATACAAGAAATCGAACCGAGTGAATGAAGATTAAGAAAATAGACACAAGTTAAAATATCAAATATATAAATAAATATAAATAATAATGAAGATAGGGATTGACAACACTTGACCCAAATATAGAGAGATAAAGAGATATTGATATAAATGTTCATGTTCATAGATAGATATGTAGAATGAATGTCGGAGACAACGATGAGAGTTAATTACTAAATATGATGAAAAAATTGAATATATGGGGAACAAAATAGAGATATATGATAGATTAATTAAGACTAATGATTGAATATTGTGGTACAAAAACAATAAAGATGATATTGAATAATGGAGATGGATACAAGTGAAAACCCCAATGATATAATATGAAGACTATAGACCAATGATGATAGTCATAGATCAAAGGGAAAAATCATATGTAATGAATGGAGATGGAAATTGATTACCAATATAAACACTATATAATACAGTATGGGGAAAACTATAGGGAGTAGCTTGAATTTTTTTTGGTTGTCTATTCAGTAAGATCGAGGAGGACTTTGCCTCGGCTTTGTGGACAAACTTAGTGTGTCTTCATTCATCCAATAATTCTCTATTTCTTATTCTTATTTGTCTATTTATCTATAATCCAATATTATTTATTTAATTGAATATAAATTTCCCAAATTTTTACTCCATGATCTAATGACATTTCATCAGGTCATTTCATAGTGTTCTCATGTAATGTTAGATTGTAAAATTATAATATTACTATCGTGGTAAATTTTCACTTGTAATAGAAATGAAAAAAATAAAGTCAACTATTTTATAAAAAAATTTACCCTTACTAGTGAAACATATGAAATTGTGTGTATCACCTACACAAAATTACATGACAATATCCTTGATTTTTTTCCTTCCACATTTCACTATGATGTGATTAATTATATGAAAAATTAAAATGTTGCTCAAATAATTACATTTTATTTTCTATTGGATACATATAAAACTAACAAGATGTTTCATCTAAGTCGTGTCTTGAGAGACAACATGATTGTAAAATAAAAACTATTTTCATCTACACTCTTTAAAAATATTCAATATGATAAAAATTAATTTACTTATATTGTAGTTTTCACATTAATTTGAATGATATGAATGTTTATTATGACAGCCATTATCAGTATTTTTATTTCACTAAATTTTACAAATGCATGATATGAGGAAAATATTTCACCACTAATTGGATGAAACACCACATAAATCCAGTTCCCCAGAAGAGAAATTTTAATTATAATATATGTTTAATTATTGTTTTCACCAAATACAGTATATTTTACTGGAAAATTAGTATTTAATTTTTTATGGGCATATCCTATAAATATGTTGTATTCTATCAATTTTAAAGAGATTTTTCATATTAATTAAATTCTACATAGTTCTCTCACAACATGTGGTTGTTCTATCCTTGTTATTCATAAACTTGGTGCCTTATCACTCATTTATATCAAACTAAATTAATTTATATTAGTGAATGGTCAATCAATGTTCATTTCCACTAGAATCTATGTCTGGTCTACCCTGAATTCTTGTTTGATTATGACATCCATTATGATTCAAGCCTTTATGGATTAGGAAAACACCATTATCCCCAATTATTGCACCACTTATAGTCACAAAACACTACACATCATTGGTCATTCCAATACTAATCTTAAATTTTATCCCATTGAAACCGCTAGATCATTTTCATTGTTCGATTTTATCTGTAATAAAATAATGAAAGAGGAGAAGTAGGTAATTTCATGAAAACCCAATAGAGTCGCAACATCTACTTCATTGATCAGGGAAAATAATAATGAATTTATGTAATTTATCACTCTAATGAATAAGGCCATGAAAATAAATTTAAAAAAAATTCCAATAAAATAAACATCCACATGTGTTGTATGAGACATTATAGGATGCATTACAGGACCTTTGCATAGTGCATGTGAGAAAACCTTAGGTGCTAGATACCATTCATCATGATATTAAACCTTATGAGGATCCTCTAATGGACACTGAATGTTCTTATGAAAATGGTTCACAAGTTATACATCTACTATATTGAACAGAGAACAGTTAGGACTCCAATGATGATTACTTTGAATAATTAGGACCCTAAACGTCTCCCTAAATTAATGAAGACATGCCAAACTTTTATGGGATCCTCGACATAGGTGATTTTTTTTATTGGATTGAAAATATAAAAAGGTAAATTGACATGATGGATAAACTGGAGCATCTTTTTGTCAAATTCATTTCGCATACACTTTTTAGGGGAGTGCATCTCTACAATCATTTCACACATTTTGTAACACAATAGTAAAAATAAAAACCCAATAAATAAAAAATAATAATCAAATAGACTTGTGTATTTGGATTGTTAGGTAAAAACATAAAAGTGTAAGTAAAATAAAATTATTTCATTTTATTCACTTTTGTGAGATCTTAACTCTACATGATCCACTTTAACTGTATAGGATAACCTAGGGAAATACATGAACAAAAAGGGTTGGATAAAAAGACCAGTAAGGGAATAATCATGATAATGAATCATAATATAAGTAAAACTATGTGTATCATGATAACATAAAATACAAGACTAATGGTTAATCACATGGAGGTATAAATTAACGACCATGGAAAAAAAGATCTTGGTATGATGAGAATGTGACAACAACATATTACATGAAATAATCATAAGTTAATAATGACTACAAAGACAATATAACATGGGGGATAGAGCCCCATCATTGATTATGTTCACTCAATAATCCCATAAATACCATCCCATGAAAAAAACACTACCGAATGAATTGGATCTATAACACACATGTATTTTATGTTCATATAATTTTATTTCCTACTTTAAATAGATCACGATACATGATTCCCGATGCAAAAATTTACAGTTATATAGTTTTTCATCTTAATCGAGCTGTTAAAATGGAGGTTATGAATATGTCAAAACATGTTATTTAAAATATATTTTTACAGATGTTTACACTAATTTATATTGTTTTCAATTGATTGGAAATAAAAAATAAATCATATGAAATAAAAATATATGTTTTCTTAATTTTCATTCCACTATATGTTTTGTCATAATATATTAAATTAATCAAAAGTGGTGAATTATTTTAATTAAGTTTATATATTTTAAATTTAATTGTATGTTTTAACGTTCAAATAATATTATTCAAGGTATGGGAAAAAATTAATTTTTTTATGATCAAAAATGTACATTTTTTAGTAGAAGTTTTATCAGGTTTTTTCAGATATATTTATATGAATTTCATCCAAACATAGAAATTTAATCATGAAAAAATGATTCCGTATTTTGAATTTTGATGATCATATTTTTTTATATGAAATTTTTATTAATGGTCAATATAAATTTTGGTGATTGTAAATTTTAGCCTTCATTGTAAAGGTAAAATGGGGAAATAGGGTTCCAACTTTTGAATAAGGGTTTAAAATTTCCATTAAAAATTCATTTATCCTATTTTATGATACTTTCTATCCATTTCAATAAAATTATAGAATATATAGACACATTATTCCATATCTTGTTAATTATGAAATTTATGGTAATTAATGAAAAGGGTAAATATAGAATGTCTCTCTCTTGCCTTAAGTATCTCAAAAAAAATTCATAAAGTTAAAGAATAATATTTTCATTTATAAATGTTTATTTGAACATTAACATAATTTTTTTCATAGATATAAATTTTCAATTTTTATAAATCAAATATTTACATTAAATGAAAACGTAATGATGATGAAATTTTTATTCAATTAATAGAAAAGTAAAATAAATTATTTTAAAACTATTAAAAGTTAAACAATCTGGATCAATTAATGAGTTTATAGAATTTATGTGACAAATATGACATATTAAGTATGTTTAAAAGTATTAGATTCAAATTATATAATTTTATTGGTGTTTTATGTGTAAAATTAGTTAAATATTATAAAATTATTAAAATGATATTTTATGAAAATAATTTATTATTAAAAAAATTAAAAATAATAAACTATTGAAAGAGTAAAAGGTGGATAATATTTATTTTATAATATAATACTTGACCATTTATGATCCAGTCTATACCTTATAAGTAATATTAATACCTTTTATGATTGAAAGTGTTGTTACCACAATTATGGTTTAAAATTGTTCATGAAGGTATAATAAAAATTATATGATTTATAAAGACATAAAAACCTATCTAAATCACACTAGTTCATGATATATTGATCTTATCATTTTTTTAATTTCAATATCTATACACTTGGAATAATTTGTATTGAGAATGTATTAATTATAATTTAATCATTTTATAAATTCCATGTCTATTCTTTCAATCCCAAAGTAGAGGAAACCCCTTCTCTCTTATCAATATACAACAATTATACATCTATATTAACAGAAATATTTTCAATCATCAACTAAAATTACACATATATATATATATATATTTTATAGGTTTTTTATTCTTAAAATACCATTCCAACAGTCCTTATGAATGTATATAATGGTGTTCTCTTGAAGAAAATGTAATCGTCCAATCAAAACTCTTTAAATTTATATAATATCATACCTCATCAAATTTAAATTTAATCACCATAAAATAATAACATATGTATAAAAAATATAATAAAATTTTATAATGATTATTGGATCCTTATTATCCACCATCTATTCAATCAAATGTTATGTGAAAGTATCACTCATACGTAGGTGAGGACTACCATTTCCACATAGTGATAAATTTCATTTTCCATAATGGACTTCATAGATAGTAATTATGATGGGTTAAATGATTATATGTTATATTTTTTAAATAATTACACTAATATAATTAAAATATCATATATACCTTCTTTCCATACAATCTGTTGGAAAATTATAATGTCGCTTGTGTGTACATGTGGACTACCACCATATTGAAGAGATGTAATTTTTAACCATTTACATATTACTTGGTGTGTAATTAGGATATACCTAATGATTAATGGTGATACATATGATATAATAATGATTCTGTAAAATTGAATTATTACTTACCTTTCTTTCATTCCATTGGCGGAAAAGAGAAAATAGTGTTCATGTGTACATTAGGTCTATCATTTCCCGAAATAGTGAAATTCTTTTTTCTATCAATTCCATTTATGGATGAATCTAGATATGTTTATAATGAATATATATGATATTTCTATAATTCTATATATTATGTATCCCAGATAATATTACATGTATCGGAACTACCAAATATAAATTCTCATGAAAAACAGAGTAGTTAACACGTGTTAGTGGTAATTTTAATAATGAGATGATAATTAATGGATTTTAAAATGTTATGAGGGGTTCATATAAGATATTATTAGTATTTAAATTATTATTTTATATAATTTGGAAAAAAAATATTTATTATACAGTAGGTCAATGTTTTTTCTAAATATATGGACCTGGAGGTAATGGTTTTATGTTACAATCTAATTTTTCTGGGACTGTTTATAATTATGTTTTTAATGATTTTGTTTCATGATCAAACTCTCAATAAATGCATTAATTTTCTTATCTAGTAGTTTTTTTGGAGAATAAATGATTTCTTTTTATTATCATGTTTTTAATCAATCAAGAGATTGAAATAATTTTTCAAGGAAAATTTACTGTATTCCTCTCTTAGGATGGGAAAGGATTTTCTTCAATAACCATGATTTATAAAAATATCCACAAGAATTTTTATCATATTCTTATATGAATGATTAAAATAATTTTTACCCATACAATTATATTTATAAAAAAATAAAAAATTTATCTTATTTTCATTTTCTTAATGGGGAACTATCTAAAAAATTTATAATAGAGTGAAAGGAATATTTTTATTTTAACTAGTATAACATGAATAAAATTTATTACCATCATGAATTAAAATTTATATAAAGATTAAATTAAAAAATAAGATTTTTCATATAAAAGATAATTTTTTATTAAAATTTTTGAAATTTTTACCTTTTAAATAAATTATATTAAGGTGAAATGTATTTTTTCTTAATAAAATATTTCATGTCACCTTTTAATGGAATTTTTAATCTATGATGTAATCATTTGATGTTATATACATTTTACTTGACACATGGTCTAATGATTCAATCCTTATTTTATCACGAGTCATCCCCTGGGGCACGTGCCATGACTACCCCAATCCCACCTTATATAGGCCAGGGGATGGCGACCAGCACCAAAAGGCATATCTCTAAAAGGGAAGGCATTTTCCATTAATCTTGTACAAATACACAAAGATAAAACTATGGAATGTAAACACAATTTAAACCAGAAATGTTATAATACAACTACTATGAGTACCACACAAATTTAAAGTAAATGGGCCAGAATACAACTCCTAAAATGACAACTACAAAAAAAAGGGTGTACTAGATGGTAGATAAGCCATCAACCAAAAACACCACCTGATGGGTAAATGTAGAGTGGATTCCAGAGACTATAGAAGTATACCCCACCTACCCAATCTCACTAAGCACTGCCTTTTCCTAGGCCACTAAGTCCTCTATCAAGGCTTCCGTCGTCCACAAAAGTCATGACCCATGAGGGCGAATGTTGTGCATGGGTGAGTAACACAATAATCAATTTAGACCCCAATCTAAAACGGAAAGACCACAAATAATAAACACAAAGCATGATCACAAGGAAAGAGATCTCACACTATGTATATCTCAAAGTATATAAGTGGAATTATCAGCCGTAAAGATTAACATTTGTACTTATGATGGATTCATCATCATGGACCCCTCATCATGTAGGCCAGCTGGATCACTAAGACCCGCTCATCATTGGGGCTGGCTGGATCACTTAAACCTGCTCGTCTCTGGACAAGCTGGATCACATAGAGTTGCTCATCTCTCAACAATTTGGATCACTTAGACCCGCTCATCACTAGGCCAACTATATCACATAGACATGCTCATCCATGGCCCACTTGGATCCCCAAGACCAGTTCGTCTCTTATCCAGCTGGATCACAATGATCTACTAATATCTGGTTAGTTGGATCATATAAACATGCTCGTCTCTTGGCCATCTGGATCATTAAGACCCGCTCGTATCTTGGACTGCTCGATCACTAAGACCGGCTTGTCATATCATTCACATAACTACCATCTATATGATTCCTTCTTGAAGTTCACTTGATTATAGGGGAATATATTCCTCAATCCATTAGTCACATATCAAATTACATATAGTCTCACTTTAAGTATTCCCCATGAACTGTCTCGTGGAAAGGGTCCCAACGCTATAGACTGCACATCAATTGGATGGCCGGTGTAAAATATATTAGTGTTTTAGTAAACATGGAACAGTTGTGTCCAAGCCCGGTCTGACCTAGTTGGAATGATCTGACCAACCCAGCAAGGGGGTACTGCCTGAACCAACATTTTTTATCCAACCTGACCTGACTCAGTTTTTTCTGGGTCGGCCCGATCCATCCTAGTCACTGTGCAAGGCCCATTAGGCCTTTTTGGACCCAAACTGCTTCGGCCATGGTTCAAGCCCGCTGGGTCACACAACGAACCAGTTTCATCAGGCTCATCCCAAAATGGTGGTCCGGTTCATTCCCATCCCGGGCTACCCATCGACCTGGTTTGTTCCATCAGCTTGGCTCGCATCGGTCGGCCAGCTCTTCTTAATCCTATGCCACCCATTTTTCTGGTTCACACCATAGGCCCATCCCTACATGGTGGGTCTGTGTTTTCCCCACCCAGATTCCTTCTGGGCATCAAGTTCATGCTGCATGCAACTGATAGAACTCAACCACCCGCTTTCCATACTCCACAGCCTGCCGATGCGGGCCACTCCTCCAACGTTGTGTCCGGTGCCACAGACCTCCAGCGCCACCCCAATCACACAGAACTGTCCTTCCACGTGATCCAAAGCTCTATCACAGGTCCAAATCACTACCACAGTAAGTGAGCTGTGCCCTTACACCACGTGGCTCCTCTTACGGACTGATGTGGCTACATCTACCTACTTCAAACTGCTGACCTCTATGTCGGTGGCTCCTACTACTGATGTGATTGGGGTTCTGCATCCTAGTTCCACCACCGTGGCTGGGTTCCATGGTCTCCTACCACCACTGTAGCATGTTGTTGGTGATGTGGCCTACCTAGTCGTGACCCTCCCACCTGGGGTCTCCTCGGCTGATGTTTCGTCATCGGTGTGTCATGAAGACCGGGAAGGGTGAAAGGACAGATTATGGGAAGATGTCACACACAAGAACAACAAAAAAACTAGGTCTTTTTCTTGTTGACCCTAATGTGTACATATTAGAAGGGTTATGAAGAACCATTAAATATTGTGGAATAATCACTAAGATAAATATCCCCTTTTTCCACGCATCATTAATCACCCTACATGAACAATCAATTCGTTGGTCGAATTGTTTTTAATTTAACTCACAATCATAGTTTGAAAAAAATAATGGAAAAATGAATGAATTCACTTAAAATAGAACCCCCTACTAAGGAAAAGATCTTTGGTAAAGGAAGAACTAGATTCCATGCCTCTATTCTTCATTCAGGATCCACAACCCACTGTCGCTAGAGATTCTTCAATTGGTGGTAGAAGTGGCATTTTTCATTAATCATTGGCACCCACCAAAGCCTCAAGGAAATTCCAAGATTTTTCCAACAATCCTGTATTTTTTAGGTTACTTATTGATGAATGTGAATTATCATTTCTGTTATGCTTTAATATAGCGTCGATATGATAACTCATTAATAAGGTTCATTATTGAGATTTCTCATCACCTTGTCACTACAAGATATAACTAACGTACCACTGCTCGGTGATAAAGAAAACAATTAAAATAACTTTTTATTTTATTTTATTTTTCCTTCCAAAAGTCGAAAAATTAACTATCACCATCAAACCGCACCGATCAAGGTTATTCTCCATCTAAGGGAAACACACCCTCATGAGCTCAACAAACTCATGGATTTCAAATGATAGTGACCGTTTAAGAGTTCTTATGATTTGAAAATAGAATAATTGTTACTTATTTATTTCATTTACAGTCAAAAAATACTTTCCACTATTGGCCCACTCCGGCCAATGTTAGGCCCATTCCAGGAGAATCCTGATGCACTGAGTTCAAGGGTGCCCTCATATTTATGATTCAAGATCTGTTTTAAATGTTATAAAACCCCACATGAAAGTTTATTTAATAACCTTAAAAAAAGATCAAAAATATGATCTGACTACTGTAGTTCTCAGAATTACCTACCGCTTTAGAACCTTGTCTTAGAAAAATACAATTTAATTTTAAAAAAAATTACATTGAATTTCTGTAGTATTACTTTACCCCCAGGGTTTCATAGCCTTGCAATCCAAAAAATGGTTAACAAAAAAAAGGGGGTATTTATTACTAATCTTAGTCTTCTGCTTTCATTTTCTCTCATTGAGATTGCCATGTTTCCAATGAACACACACTAGGGGTATTGACAATCATTAAAGGATCCTCACCTATCAATACTCTATCTCCACCAGGTACTCTAAGAATGTCATCCTAATGTCAATATTCATCTCTCTGTGGTCTATGACGTGAGAAGGGTCGTACATGTATCTCCTTAGATGGGATACATGGAAGTCGTCGTGAACCCTGTATAACTATGGTGGTAGAGTCAAGTGGTACACCACCTCTCCTACACAACTTTGTATATAGAATGATCTGATGAAACTCAGATATAACATGCCACCCCATCAAAATCTCTATATCCCTCACCGAGGAGAGACTCGTAGAAATGTGTGGCCCCCTCTTTGAACTCCAAGGGTCTCCATCACCTATAAGCATAGGACATATATCATCTCATTGTAGTATTTATATACTCTCAGATGACCTACACCTTCTAGTGGTATCCTGTACCATCTTTAGACCCATGAGTGCTAACTTCCCTGGGTCTATCTAGCATAACAATGAATAGCATGGTCGTCCATACAGTGCCTCAAACATTGTCAAACTGATAGTGGAGTGGTAGCTATTGTTGTATGCAAACTCCACAAGTGGGAGGTGGTCCTCCTAACTATGACCAAATTCAGGGACGCAAGCAGGAATCATATCCTCCAGGGTATGTATGGTATGTTCCATCTGACCATTAGTATGTGGGTGAAAGGATGTGTTCAAGTGCAGATAAGTCCCAAAAGCCTCTAACAATCCCTTTCTCAACATGGGTGTAAAGTTTTCATCACGATTTGAGACTATCGTAGATGAGATTCCATGGATTCACACTATCTCCTGCACTTAGAGGCATCTCAATCTCTCTATTGAACCCTGCTCTCAAATGGGTTAGAAGTGGTCTGACTAGGTCATTCATTCTACAATCACACCAATGGTATCATTCCCACATGACGTATGTGGTAATCCTATCATGAATTCCATCTACATTCCATCCCACTTCCTCTCTAATACCTAGAAGGTTTGTATAAAACCATCTGGAACCTGGTTCTCAGCCTTCACTTTCTATCAAGTTAGGCATCTCAAGACAATCTCTGATACTGCCCTCTTAATCTCCGACCACATGTACTAACATTGGAGGTCCTAGTACATCTTCAACATTCCTGGATGTACATCCAAAGGGGATCATGGTTCACCCTCAACCCTTCCTCCTTCAAAGCCACTAGTACTATTGTGTTTCCTCTGAAATTAATGACATGCTCCCCACCTTTCAAATATCTAATAAGGCATGCCCTAGGGACATCTAGGCACTTGTAGTCTCATAGATAGAATCTCCAAGTTGAACCTCCCTAACTAGCTGTAATATTAGTGGGGAATCTAACATCGACTGAATATAAGATGCCTCATCTATATACACAAATGTTGTCTATAGCGAGTCCAACTACTTTGAGGCCTCGTTCAGTAGATGTGAACTCGATCACTTGCTGAGTGAAACATCCACCACATTCCCCATCCCAAGAGTATAGTATATCTTGAAGTCATTGTCTTGTAGGAACTCTAGATATCATTTATGTCTCATATTCTGATCATTCTAATAAAATATATAATTGAGAATCTTGTGGTCAGAGTTGATGATGAATCATTCTCCCATAAGGGAGTGTCACAACATCGTCAGTGCGAAGAATACCACTACCAACTCAAGGAAATGAGTCGCATAGATATTCCCATGAATTCTCAACAATTGTGAACCCTAAATAATCACTTATTTACCCTACATCACGAGAGAAGCAAGAATAGTTCCTGATGTATCACAGTACACCACATAGTCGGTTCTCTCATCTGAAAACCTCAGGATAAGAGCACTCGTCATGCTATGGATCAGCTGTTGAAATCAATACTGACATATTTATGTCTACATGATGTGTTTTCCTTCTTAATAAAGGATTTCATGGGTGATTCTACTCTATATAAGATGGGTATAAACCTACAATAGTACCCAGCCAACCCAAGAAAACTCTACACCTTAGTAATGTTCTTGGGTGGTTCCCATGCAAGCACTACCTCAATCATCATTGGATCCACTGAAACTCTGGCCTCTAAGATGAAATGTCCTAGGAAGTGGACATTTTATATCCAGAACTCACACTTCAAGAGATTTATTTAAAGCTGGTGATCATGGAGTGTGTCTAGAACCATCCCCATGTATATCTTGTGATCCACCACGGATGCAAAATACACCAAATGCCATCAATGAAGACCACAAAAAAACGATATATGTTTGGCTGGAAGATCCTATTCATGAGTCCCATGAACACATATGGGGAGTTCTTTATGCCAAACATCATCACTATGTTCTCGTAGTGGTCATAGAAACACCTTAAATACATCATCGAGATTTTCATATCTCGCACTCAAAGCCGATGATAGCCTGATCTAATGTCTATATTTGAGTACCATCTCGCTCCCTTCATCTGATCAAAGAGTTCATCAATCCTTGGTAGATGGTAATTGATCTTCATGGGCACCTAGTTTAGGCTCCACAATCCCTCCGTCAGTTCCTGCTCTGTGAAGAATCTCTCAACTAGTAAAGTTATCCACAACACTCTAGCATTTGTAGGGATGCTACAGAAAATCATCGATGCCCTAATATTCTATTCGAGTCCCTACTCAATAGTTTATGCCTTGATGAAAATGTACCCCACCATATCTGTAGATTAATGGTAATGGTTTATGAACCTCACAGTGTACTGAACCACTATCATGATTCCCTGTTGTAGGTGATGTAGCTCTTCTATGGGCACCGAGTGCAATGTCGCGGGGAAGAACTCCTCCTATAATTGTCGTTCAATGTTAGAGAAGGTGAGGGATGCCTCATCATAAGATTTGATGGTAAAACTCCACCATATCCCCTAAGATCCCTTCGTAAGTATTGCTTCTAGAAATGACATCTAGTCATGTGGTGTCCTCACTATCCAGAAGACACCCATCACCACCTTCAAACAATCCTCAGTGAACTAAAAACATGTCTCTCCCTTGAACCTGGAAGGTCTCTGTCATTGGATCTTTGTTAAGTAACTACGCCTACATGCATACTCTACTGGTAGCGATGGTAGAAACTACTAACCAATGGGTGACGGAATCGTTGGGACACTATTCAAAGGTGCCATCATGGGAACTATCCATGAACTAAATCCTTGTTGCTATGTGGACCATCCTCGTGGTCACACACTAGAATCCTAGCTGGCTGTCTTCATAGAGGCATGCTGAAAATAGATCAAGATAATGGATGCATAGTTAATTATACCTGGTGAGATGAATATATCTAAAAAATATCATAGAAAAACACTCAATAATGCATGAAACCATTTTTTTTCATGGTTCAAGTCAGAAAGAAGAATTCAGGGTCCTGGTGTATGGAAATTTTAGCCACCACACCAACACTTGAATCCCTAGCCTAACAAATAATGTCAAAATAGTTAATACTTTTTCCCCATTAAAATTATAGATTAGTAGTTCTTATGGTAGAACATACCTCCTGTGATACCACATTATCATGACCAATCCCCCAGAACCCTTTTCATGGTTACCCCAAGCCCATCTTCCACAAGACAGGGACTGGTGACTAGTACCCAAAAGGCATATCCCAAAAGGGAAGGAATTTCCCTTTAAACCTGTACACATGCAAAAATATCAAACTATAGGAAGTAAACACAAAGTAGACCAAAACTGTCAAAAGAAAACTACTGTGAGTACAAAAGAAACTAAATGTAAATGTCCCAGAATACAAACCCAAAAAAGAAAACTACAATCAAAAGGGAGTAAAAGATCACTAATAAACCATCCACTGAAAACCCCACCTTAAATGTAGTTTTATTGTAGCTTATGGAAGCTGTTTAAGTATGCCCTACCTACCTGATATCACATTTCACGGGCTGGTCCTATTCCACTGATTCCTCAGTTAAGGCGTCAGTCATCTGTAAAACACATGACACATCTGGGAAAAGTCCATGTAGGGGTGAGTAACACAATACTTAGTAGGGACCACAATACTAAAAGAAAATACCATAAAACATAACCACGAAGCATGACCACAAAGAACAATATCTCACACAAAGTATAACTCAACTTATAGAAAGTGTAATTATCATTCATAAAGATAAAAATTTGTACTACTGATGGATTCCATATCTCAGCCCGCTCATCACATGGGTCAACTTGATCACTGAGACGTGCTCTTCTTTGGGGCTAGCTAGATCACTTAGACCTGCTCATCTATGGGCTAGATAGATCACTTAGATCATCTTGTCTCTAGGCCAGTTGGATCCCTTAGACCCACTCGACTCTGGGCCAACTGGATCACTTAGACCTGCTCATCTCTGGGATAGCTGGATCACTAAGACCTTCTTGCCTTATGGCTAGTTGGATCTCTAAGATAATCCCATATTTGGGCCATATGGATCATTTATAAATGCTCATATCTTTTCTAGCTAGATTAATAAAACATTCTTGTCTCCTTTCAAGCTCGATCACTAAGACCCACTCATCATATCCTTCACGTCACAACCAGCCATTGGATTCCTGCTATTAGCACGATTAATTCCAGGAAAATCTAACCCTCAAGCCATAAGTTTAATCTCAAATACTAAAAAATATCATTTAATGAATTCTAAAAGGACCGTCTCATCGTAAGGGTGCCAACGTCATAGACGACGCACCAATCAAACGCCATGTCTGATGGATTTTGGTGTTTTAGTATAAATGGGGAAGTTATGTCTGAGCCCATTCCGACCTGGTCTAAATGACCAACCAACCCGTTCTGGGGGTCCCACATTACTAGTCCTGGTTTAGCTGAACTAACTCAGTGGGGTTTGAGCAGGCCAGCCCCTTTGGGAATTGTTGGACCTGGCCTAGTTAGACTGTTAGTCCAGCCTGCCAGGTCGTCAAGAGACCCGGTTTCATCCAGCCTTGTCAGCAGCTGGAGGGAAGATTCATTCTTGGATCGGGGCATCCAATGACAAGGTTTGTCCCATCATCCCAGCCCTCATAGGTGGGACTTCTCTTCTCCATCTCGGGATTACCAACAACCTGGTTTGCGCCACCTGCCTACCCCATATGGAGGGCCAACCCTTTTCCTACCTAGACGCCCACTGGGTGTTCGGCTCATGCGGCACACGACAACGGAGGCCAATACTCTAACACAGTGCCCGATACGTGATGCCCTTCGGCTCTGGTCCCGTCACGCGGACCTGTCCTTCAGCCTAAGCCATGTCTCTAATGCGGGTCCATCTCACTTTTGTGGATTGTGAACCACGACCTTACACCATTTTCACCTCAAATGTGGCCGAGTGGCCACGTCCAAAAGCTAAAAACCATCAGCCTCTATTCTAGTTGCTGCTCCTACAACCTTGGCTGGGGTGTCGTGGCCTAGTGTCACCCATGCGTCTTGGTGAATCCACCATGGTTGGGTTCCGCAGCTTCCTACCACTATAGTGGCCTCGCATAGCGACCTTTCACTGGTTTCATGGACCTACCACAAAGTGTCTCATCAGCTGATGCACCACCTTTGTTTCATCATGAAGAATGAGAAGGAGTAATGTAGATAGGAGGGGAAAGATTCCTAGACATAAACACCCAAATAACAATCCACATCTTTGTTCGTGTTCACCCAGATGCGTTCTTGTTAGTAGGATCACGAAGAACCAATAAATAAGGTGGAATATTCACTATTATAATTATCATATTTCTTCCCATATCATTAACCACCGCATGTGGACGATCGATTTGTAGGTTTACTTGATTGTGAGTAAACCCGCATTTGTCATTTGAAGAAAAAAATGGGGAAAAGATATAATTAACTTGAAATAAAAGACCCTACCTGGGAAATGATCGTTGGTCGAGGAAGAACAGGACTGCACGCCTATATTCTTCATTCTTAATCTACATCCCACTATCTCTAGCGATTCATCAAAGGTTGGAAGAAGAGGTGTTCATCGTTCTTTGTCCCCACCCACTAAATCCTTAGAGTAATTCTAGGATTGTGCCAACAACCTTTCATTGATTTTTAGGATATTAGTTGATGAATGTGAATCATCATTTCTATTACACTGCATTGTACCAACATTACATTGCCTCGTTAATGATGTTCATTAATGAGATTTAACATTGCCTCATCGTAGGACTGCATCGCTGACATGTCACTATTCAACGAAGAAGAAAACAATTAGAATTAATTTTTAATTTATTTTATTTTCCTTCCAAAATTTTGGAAAATTAACATTCACCCTCAACCCATACCAGTCAAGTTTAAGATTTTTTAAAGGTAAACACACCCTCACGAGCATAATGGTACTCTCAAATTTCAGATCTGAGTTGCTTCATAGGAGTTATAAGGATTTTAAAATAAAATAGTTGTTACATAATTGTTTTATTTACATAAAAATACCACATTCCACGATTGGACCGCATCAGCCAATGATAAGAACTTTCTAGGTGAATCCCATGTTTTGAGTTCAATGGTGCCCCCATAATTTTTATCCGAGAACAGGTTTAAAAGTTAAAAAAATATAATCGCATGTTTATTTAATGATCCTTAAATTATGTTCATTAACATGTTCCATTTACTCTGTGCCACATAATTACATTCTATTTCATATCCCGATCTCATAAATATCAAATTTAATTAAAAACATTACATGGAATTTCTAGGGTATAACATATTTTTTATCTGGATGTTCTTAAATTATGATGTTATAATATTTATTAAACTAATTTTATTTCCATTGGTAATCCTATGATGAAATGATGAAATGACAATGAAGCCATTTACTTTCCACGGGTTGTGATATGAGTATAAGTTAATGAAAATCATTACCTTTATATAGGTTATGATATGATTAATATTTAATGATATTGTTCAATAAAAATCTAATATTTTCATTTTTTTATTTGTGGGACAAAAATAGAATATCCCTCATGTGCATTGGGTAATATTAGATTTTTCATGAGAAAAGACGGACTGTAATGGAGAGTGATCCTAGTTCATCATAAGACTATGCACTATGGTAATCTTGGGAGTCAACCTATATAATTATTATTGAATAATATGTTAACCCACTGTCATAGTCTATGTAGTTATTCTTGAAAACTATGGAAATAATGTTTCATTCCCATGTGTATGCTAGAAATATTTTTTATATGAATGTGTAATGATCTCACAAATAATGATCTGCGATTAAATTTTTTTTTCACAACTTGATAACTACCATGAATTATTCTATATGTTAAGATAATTATATATTATATTTAGGGTATGGTTTTTAAATTCCATGATCATGGTATGACACTCTTAGGATCCACTTATTCTTAAGGGATCATTAATATCTCCACTGTTTACCCATACAAATAATCTTAACTCACTCTTTCTTATATCTCATCTTCCAAAAGATATAAGGAATATTATAATTATAATTTTTCTAATATTAGATATAGTTATTATGAAAATAATGGTATATTATACAGACAACATACATTTTTTTATGTAACCAAGTTTTTAAAGGCAGTACACCTATACAATTCTACTAAGGACCGTTGTTTTATAAAATGAATATTAATCATATTAGATGAATTCTTATATAGGAAAATTTGGGTTTCTATAGTTAGTATTGTATAATGGATTATTTACATTGGGAAAATATTATACGAAAATAAGATTTTTTTACATGTGGAAAAGTCTGGGTATAGGATAAAATTCTAATGTTTTGGTAATGATCATTGATAAACTAGGTTAAATTGAAGGTGAAATACATTAAAAATATGTTTTTTATTAATACATCCAATGAGATATATTTCATGATTGAACGGTTTCCCATTATAATTACTATTTATCACACTATAATTTTTTTGTTTCATTAAATGGCTAAACCATAAAGTAATCACATTAATGATGAATGCAGTAGACAATGCAATGATTGTCCTCTGGATAATCCAAATGTTATGTGAGCTAGATTGAAAATTTTCATTACTATGATTATGCAACATTCTAAGATATTAATCATATTGATCATTCAAATAAGAAAAAGAGGGGAAATTTTTTTGTTTGGTCATTTGTGAGGAAATAACTTCCTTCTTCTAATTGCTCTTCTAATCTACTAGTTTCATAGAAATAGATTAGTAACACTAAAATTAAAATTTCTATTCTCTAGTGTTTGGAATAAGATTAATTTTTTTATATATCTCTCATTTTTAAGAAAAAAAATATCAGTGGTGTAATATTATCATGAACATGAGGGAACATAAATAAATGGACTCCATTAACTGAGATGTGTGTGAAAGATTATTTTTTAATAATTAAATTCCTCATATTCATCATATAAAAAGAATACTTAATTCCCTATGCTGAATTATATCAATGATGAATCCATTAGTACCTATGAAGAGAATTTTACAAGACATGTGAGTTATTCTTCTTTTATGAAAAATAAGCATGAAAGTACTGTTGATTGATTATTCAGTGGCATAAAAGGATATCTCGAAATGGAGTTATACAAAATATACCTTAGTAGAAAGGATGAACTCATTACGTATGATTTTATGGTGGAAATTGAGATTTGATTTACCTATCTATTTCATAGTCTTGATAAGTAATGAAATATGAAATTTATAATATATTATAAAAATAATGGAGATATAAATATGATCTTTCCTTTATTATCAATGTGTGGATGGAATCATGGGAGAAATTATCTTATTGAGACTGCTAAATGTTTTGTACACGGAATGAAAAGTCATAAGGGAAACAAATGATAATGTAAAGGGATGAAGTTATCCCATGATGGAAGAATATCAACATAAAATGCATAACCCACACTCTAGTGATTTAGATGCAAGGACTATGGTAAATATAATAAAAAATTCTCAAACACAAACTTTCATATTGATGATCAATATTAGTAACTTCTTAATCCAGACACAATGGGAAATATCATGTGATCACTGTCAAAAAAATGGAGTACAATAAAAAATGTTGTATATATATACCGTAAGACCACTATAGTACAACTAATAATTTATTTTATTGAATATATATCAAATATTTTATTTATAATGAATTTTATAAGAATGTAACATTAGGACCTCAATGATTGGATATTGAAGGAGTAAACAAATCACATAATGGTAGGATGATCACATATAAAGTATATGAATCTTCAATTTTAATGTATTTAGGGATTTTGTTTTTATAAATAATATTATACTCCCTGTATAATAATTCAATGTCATTTTTTAAAAGGATTGGTTTATATAGATAAATCCTACATCTATAGGTGTTGAAGGTAACACACTATTAATATTATTATCCAAATTTCGACCATCTATCGGTTCACGATAAATATGAAATTCCAATGTAAATTATATCAACCTAATGGGTCCATTATTTTCCTCCTTTTAATATTGATATAGACATTTCAATATAAATTATACCTGTTGCAACACATATTTCAATCACCCCATATATAACTACCTTGATTGAATTACAATAATTATATAAGTAACTCTAAGGAAATCATTAATATGGATTAATTCAGCAAAGTGTATAAACTTAGGGTGCACATTTTCTTTTTAATAGGAAGAATGATAGAACAATGTGAATTCACATTGATTAATAGGAACTAAATAATATCATGAGAAAGAATAATTACCCTCTACATAGAACTGATTATGGTTTCAATCAATTATGAGGAGTATTATATTTTTACAAGATTGATCATTGATCCAAATACTAATAATTAAGGGTTAAAAGTGGAGATATACCCAAGACAGCCTTCCATATGAGCAATAGACATTATTAATTTATAATTATATCATTTATTCTTATTAATATCCCAACCATCTTGATGGGTTTATTTAATAGTGGATTTGGAGATTACCATATTCAGTTTTCGGTACTCTTTATAGATGGTATCCATATATATTAATAGATAAAGGAATACCAATAATATCACTTGAGGATTATAATAAATACCATATGGAAAGAGATTTTTTATGAAAAAATTAAATAAAAATTGAATCTTAACTACACATATTTTCAATTTTGGGGTTATATAATCTCATGTGTGTATATGGGTGGATCCATCAATGACATAAGTTATTGAAAATTTTACTATACAAACCCCTATTCTAGAGATTTATAGATTTTTTGTTTTTGAATATTATCATATAAAAAATTTCTCACAACTATAAAACCCCCTCCCCATGTTATCTCGAAATGGATCTAAGTTATATTGAAAAAATGAATGTTTTAAAAACAACAAGGAACTGAAAATAAGGTTAGTCATCACACCTATTCTAACACTACCCTATAGTAAGTAATGGTTTGATATCTATAATATTATATCAATGTAGGTATAGGAAATATCATCATAAAGAATTATTGGTTGTATATTTCACCTCACAATAATTGAAGGTCCTTGAAAAAATTACCCGACCCATGATTTAGTGTTATACAAAGTGTTTTTTTCACTAATGAAATGGAGATATTATCTTTATAGATAATGATATGATATATATAACTATCATATATTTTTAAACTATATATTCACTTAGAAAGTATTTAATTGCATGAGAGAATATGTTTGATGTTAATTATTGACTATGATTACTCAAAACATTACGACCATGATAATTTTAACACAATGTATGAATGTATGAGTCAAAACGATCATGATTCTTTATCTAAAATAGGAATCATACAGTACCAAATATTTTTGAATTTGAAATGGATATATCTAGAAATCTTGATGTAAGGGAAACAATATTATATTTCTCATATTAGTGTTCATACAAATGTAAAAGAATATATTAAATATAAATTAAAGGATGATTTTGAGATTCAAATGAATGATAGAAATGTTCCTGAGTTCATCCTTTATTGTGATGGAGTTATAATTTATACAAACCAAGAATTTACTCCACCAATTTCAAATTTGATGCATGATTTTTTCGATGAGGAACAAATTTCATTTATCTATATTCATCGTCGATGTACAATAATGTTTTGAGATATGAAATAGTGTTTCTACTAGGACAATCATGAAGAGAAATATTGTGGATTATGTATCTCTATTCAGGGTATTCTACAACGATAATGATGATCTCTATAAGAGCACGATGATGTTATAATTATTAATGAAACAAATATAAAAATTTGAATATATCACCAAGGATTTTTTTTTCAATAGAATCATATTGCGCACCTTTTAAAGGGTACTGAGCTAATCAATTTCTTAACCCAAGTTAAATTCACTATTAGTGAGACTCGGTTTGTATCCCGATAAGAAAATGTTGTATGTGTATTGAAATATAGTAACTAGGTTCGTTTTTTTTGGAATAGTTAATAAAATTGATTGGTTTTAATATAAATTTAATGAACAGTTGTATTGAATTAGGTAATTTCCTTATCATCATGTAAAATAATTGTTCAAATTATTCTACATATAATAAGTTAGAATCTCCTAGATTAATCTAATTAAGTTATATATCATTGATATAAAAAAACTTTTATTTTATACCCCATCCATGTTTAGTCAATAAGGTTTCCTTATGACTTTTCTATTCCTCTAAATATTGAAATTCACAAACACTTTATCTTATGGAAAATTATATTTTCCCTAAGGATTATTTTCATAACGAAAATTCCATTTCTCAAAGGAAAATTTTATACATACATTTTTTTTCATTGTTCATTTTATTGTCTCTCTAAATATGACTCATTTTATTACAATGTCAAAATCTGGTATCATATCTGGAATCATGGGATATTATAATTACATGGATATATAATATTCTATTTTCAGACTCCTAATTCTCTGAAATTTAGAATCTGAACCCTCTGAAATTTAGACTTTGAATTCTCTGAAAACCCAACACTTAATTCCTCAGAATTTAGACTCTGAATTACTTTGAATTTGGACTCCAAATTCCAAATAATAATGACTCTGAATTCCTTAGAATTTATACTATCAATTCCTCTAAATTAAGACTTTTAATTGTTTAGAATTCAAGACTTGATATCCCTCAAAATTATATCTCCATGTTCCACAGAATTCAGACTCCGAATTATTCCAAATATAAAACCCTTGTTCCTTAAAATTATGAATACAAATTCATCAGAATTCAGACTCCAAAATCCTTAGAAATCAGACTCCAAATTCCCCAGAATTCAGATTTCGAATATGTGGAATTTAATATCTGAATTCCTCATAATTCAAATTCATAATTCATTGGAATTCTGACTCCAGAATATTTAGATTTTATATGCTAAATTAGTTGAAAAACCAAATCTAAATGTCCTTTTCTTTTAGACTCTGAATGTTTATTTGGTTAGATTCGAAATTCTATTTTTTCCTTATATTCTGAAAAATAGATTTTGTTAAGATTATTCATTTTCCTTACACATTTTATTATTATAAAATGATGTCGTGAAATTTTTTCTTACTAACCGTTGGTTAAGGGACATGTGTAGAGGTCCCTTCAAGATTCATAAAAAACTTGACCATTGGAGGAGGGATCCGACCATTAGAGATGTGCCTATAAATAGGAGAACATTTGAATGAGCTCAAAATATATTGATCACATGAGATATTTCATGATATTTATGTTATTTATAGAAAGATACACTCTCATGATTTGTGTGTACTGAACACCTTTTTCAAATATCTTCGTGTGACTCCGGTTGTTGCTATGTACAATTGATGGATTCTATGGATAATAAGATAGAAGCGACAACTACCTTAATGTTCGGGGACTTATGGGGAAAAGAATATTGTGATTCCAACTACCTTAATGTTTGAGGGCTTGTGGGGACAGCAAGATAGATTCTGATATTCCTATAGAGGGCTTACCCTAGTGCGGGTAAGACATACATTCTTGAAAGTATAAATCAAGGGACCTTTATCCTAAGTTGTTGGATACCATTCTCATTGGGAAAAAAAATTTTATACTTTGTACTTGTTTTGTTTTATGTTTTTTTCTACTGAATTTTGATAAAGGAACATAGTATAACATTCTTATACTTTCTTCTAATTTTGTATTATAAGATAAGTAATATTATATACTCTTTAAAGTAGAATGTTTTCTTGGAAAGATTCCTTAAGTTTCATTACCAAGACTATATTTCCATAACCTAGGATGTCTGTTTAGTAGAACTAAAAGAGGTATTTTGAATTTACTTTGTTTGACATTGTTAAAAAAAGTTTTTCCTTATGGTTAAAAATGAATGTTTTTAAAATTAAAATTCACCCCTATTGTAATTGAGCATCTACATTCATATTTCAATCCTACAATTTGTTTCATATCTATGTGTATAAAAAACTTATATTAACATATAAATTTTCTTTCTCTTGTTTTCATTATTCAAGGGTTTTCCTTGCTTTTATTTTCCTACTTATGTTTTTCTTAGGGATTTGTTTCTTTGTATACAAACTTTTTATTTTAAAAAGTTTTTGTGGAATGATATTTTCTTATATAATGGAATGAATGAATGTGGTTTCGATCGAAAATCTATATCCTACTAGACCACCTATTTTTGATTGGAATGATTATGAGTATTGTAGAGACAAAATGAAGATTTTTTTATTAATACTTGAGTAGAAAACTTTTTCATGATTACTAGAGATTACAAGATTTTGGACAAGGAATTCAGTACCTTTACAAATGAAGAGAAGTCCGAATATGAATTAAATTACAAGGTATGTAATAGTTTATTATGTTCCATGACCAGAAATATATAAAATCAGAGCCGAAAATTGTATCTGGAAGACATTGGAAGTTACATATTTAGGTACATCCAAAGTCATAGACTATACAAGTGTTGTTCTAAGAGCTGAATATCATGGATTTATATTTCCTTATAGAGAACTAGTATGTAAGGTGCAACAAAGGTTTATGAAAATAGTCAACAACATACAATCTATGGGTGAGAAAGGATATGATGATGAAGCTCTTATGGATAAGATTATTGATATTATTCCTAATTAGTGGGAATATAAGGGAATATATACTGATGAGAATAGGAAAGTATCTCAAATAACTCTTGATGAGATTTTTGGAACTCTTCTTCAAAATGATACAATAATGAAAAGAGATGTTGATGTGAATAAGAAAAATAATTGAAATGGTAGTGTATCCTTTAATACTACTAAATCTAAGACTCCAGAATGTCTTAGAAGATCCAAGTCTAACAAAGTCACTATTTTATCTAAATCTAGTGAATGTGAACATTCTGATAATGATCTAGCTAATCATTATAGAAGGCTTAATAAGATAGTTGGGTAGAATTACTTTTAGTATTGATATAAAATGGAATAAAGGAAAAGAAAGAATCAGAAGTTACTTGTATGAATGCAAAAGAGCATAAAATATAAGGCTGCAATGTTCTATGCATAAGAAAAAGGACAGGAAGGAAAATCATTTTGAGAGGAATAGAAAGAAGTTATATAATGTTAAAACTAATAAATTCATGAATTAAATGACACTTGAAGTGCCAATGGTGGTGACTAATATGATGAAAATTTATAGTACAAAACTTCTGGTCAGAAGAATCTTGGTCTACTAGCCAGACTACCCATTTAAAATCATTGTCTAATTTCTAAGGTACACAATGTTGAATATATCACCAATGTATCTTTGAATTAAAATTATAATGACGATAAATATTATGAATATTTAGATGATGAATCCTCTAGATCAGAAGATAATACTTTTCCTTCTTATGAATAAGTGTCGAGGTTTTCTAAACTTCTTGAGATTGAAAATTAAAAACTCTTGAAAAATATTGATAAGGAAAATTCTAGATTGTACGTTTTCTAAAAATAAATATCAAATATTTTTAAATATCTTGATAAGAAAACTTTTTATTTTTAAGGTATTTCCAAAAACCATCAAGAATTTAATTATAAGAAGGATAAAATTCTAAGGATATTGAAAATTTAATTTCAATGAAAAATATTTTAAAGGCTATCCCTAGTGCTAGAAGTAATGTTTTTGAGGATAAAACATGGTTATTAAACTAAAGTCAGAAATATTTTCCTTAAAAAAATTTCTACCAAAATATACCTCTGGATAGGAAAACAATGACAAGAAATATTCCCAAATTCATCCTTTATAGAATCCATCTAGTTTTGGTTATACCAATTCAAAACGGGTTTTTAGTATTAACTTTTTTTTTCAGCAAAGTACCCCATTTTGTAATAAATTTCAGTGCGGTGGACATTGGGTGAAATATTGTTCTTTTAACAAAACCCAATCTTTAGGTTTTTATAAGGCCTATTTTTCTATGAAAATGTAGATTCCGAAAATTTTACTTTATGAAATTATTGGATCCAAGAATTTTTTGATTATGAAAGTCTAAAATTTTCATTTTTTCGAAAAAAAGATAGTACCAAAAACAATACATGGTACATGGATAGTGGATGTTCTTGGCATTAGATTGATAAAAAAACTTCATGGAAAATATTATCAAGACGAAAGGAGGAAAAGTATCTTTCAGATATAATTACCAGGGCAAAATGTTTGGCATATGTAACATTGTTCTTCTTGGAAAATCCATAATTTTAAATGTTTTATTTATTAAGGGTCTTATGCACAACCTCATTAGCATTATTCAATTATAGGATAAATGTTACCTTTTCAATTTTAGGAATTATAAGTTATTAGTACACAATAACAAGGAAGATATTATTCCTTCTTCCCATAGGCAAGATAATGTATAGATACAAAAATTATAAGACCTTAGGAGGCATGTTATAGCTTAACTCAGTGCAATGGAAGATCAATAATGGTTATGGAATAGATGGTTTGGACACTGTAACCTTAATAACCTATGAAAACTATAAACAAGTATTTTTAAGGATCTATAAGATCTAAGATTTGATTTTTCATAAGTTTGTGATCCATGTTAATTTGGAAAGCAACATAAATGAAGTTTTAAATCAATATGTTAAGTCCCAATATCTGATGCATTTTAATAAGTGCATATGGTTCTTTTGGGTCCTACACAAACTTGAAGTATTGGAGTAAAATATTATGTATTTTTTTAGTAGATGACTACATAAGATTTACAAGGGTCTATTTTCTAGAAAAGAAATCTAATTCTTTTTCTTATTTTAAAATTATTAGATCCTAAGTAAAAAATGAGAAAAAACTTACATTGATAGCTATTTATAGTGATCATGGATGAAAATTTCCAAAATTCATATGATGAATCCTTTGGTAGTAAAAAGTAATTACTCATAACTTCTCAGATCCAAGAACTCCTCAACAAAATGGTTTTATTGAGAGAATAAATTAGATTATTTAAGAGATATCTAGAACCATGTTGAGTGAATATTCTATAGTAACCACTTTTGGGATGAAGCTGTATGTACTACTTGGTACTCTATAAATGTAGTTTTTATTAGACATTTTATTAACAAAACCGCTTAAGGATTGTAGAATGGTAGAAAACCTAGACCTTCCTAATTCATGGTATTTTGTTTCAAAGTATTAATTATGAATATTAAAGATAATTTACATAAATTCTCAGCCAAATTTGATGAATGATTTTCCGTAGGCTACTCCACAACTTCTAAGGCATATAGAGTATTTAATAGAAATAATTACACTATTGAGGAAATAGTGCATGTTATATTTGATGATACTATCCTTTTTTTAAATAACCCCAACCAACATCATTAGATGTGTTTTCCAAAACTAATATCAACCAATGATAGAATATCCTTCCGATAAGGAAAATGTTCAAGAAAATATTTCTAAATCATTTACCCAAAAATATTTTCTACCATATGATGATGAACGTGTTTTACATAACCCAAATTAGTTGTTTCATAAGAATCAACCAAGTGATAGATAGTATCATTGGTGATGTAAATCGACCTATAAATACTAGCGGTTTCTTAAGAAATGTTATAGATAAGAAATGATGTAGAACATCTAGAATTATTTTCTCAATTGGAACCAAAAAGCACTGATGAAGCTTTAGATGATTATGATTGGATAAAATCCAAGAAATATGATCTAAATGAATTCTAGTGGAACAAAGTCTAGACCTTTGTTGAAATAAATAAGGAAACATCTGTAATTAGAGTAAAATGGGTCTTCAGAAATAAGTGTGATGAGAATGGAATCATAGTAAAAAATAAATCAAGATTAGTTGCTAAAGGCTATAATCAATAATAAAGAATATAATATGAGGAAACCTATTCTCAAGAAGCTATAATTTAATCTATTCAAATTTTATTTTCCTGTGAAGCATTCTTTATTTTATAAAATTTCAAATGGATGTAAAATATTTTTTTAATAGATATGTTCAAAAGGAAATTTATGTTGAAAAAACTCCTATTTTGAAGACACAAAACATACTGAACATGTTTTAAAACTTACCAAGGCATTATATGGAGATAAACAAGTCCCTAGATCCTGGTATGATAGACTTACATGATTTTTTGTTACAAAATAACTATGTTAAGGGAAATGTTGATCCATCCCTTTTTATAAAAATATAAGAAAAATGTTTTTATTGTTCAAATTTTGATGACATTATATTTGGTTTAAATAAGAAATATTTAACTAATTCATTTGCGAATCTAATGAAATTTGAGTATAAAATGAGTATGATGGGTGAGTAAACATTTTTCCTAGGTTTTCAAATTTCTTAAAAACCAGAAAGAACTTATATATCTCAGCATAATTATATTAAATATATTCTTAAAATGTATGGATTTAACCACACTATTAGTATATGTACTCCCATTGGTACCTGAAATTCCCTAGATATTGATGATGTTTGGAAACCAGTATATCAAACATAATTTAGAGGTATGATAAGAAGTTTAATATACTTGATAGCTAGTCATAAAGACTTATTGTTTTCAGAACGCTAATGTGAAAGATATTAATCCAATACTAAGGAAAATCATTTAAAAGTAGTAAC
Source organism: Viscum album (assembly GCA_963277665.1). Classification (NCBI taxonomy): domain Eukaryota; kingdom Viridiplantae; phylum Streptophyta; class Magnoliopsida; order Santalales; family Viscaceae; genus Viscum; species Viscum album. The sequence goes on from OY728164.1 coordinate 1,803,388,522, forward strand.
AAGAAATTTTCCCTATTTAAAGGGAACCATGGATTTAGGACTCTTTTATACTTCATGAAATGAATTTGTTTAAAAAAAATGGATTCTAATTTTGGTGCATGTAAAATGAATGGAAAATGTAAATCCATAACTTTTTATTTCTTAGGATATTCATTTGTTTATTGTTCATGAAAAAAGAAACACTCAGTAACAATTTATACTAATGAAGCTAAATATGTAGCAGTTGGAGGTTATTGTGCACAAGTGTTATGGATGCAACACACACTCACAGACTATGGCATGTTTTTTACAAAAAACAAAGATAATATGTGATAATAATTGTTCTATTCCCCTGAGAAAAAATCATGCAAATCACTCTCATGAAAAACACATAGATATGAGGCATCCCTTTCATAGGGATTACACACTAAAAAGAGATAACATTATTCAATTTATCAGAATACAAGTTCAACTTGATGATATTTTCGCAAAATCCTTACATCCGATAGATTTGATTACATTAAAAAAAGTTAGGAATGATCAGCATAAGGTACTATTCCATATTATCTTTATTATAAACATATCTCCTTATATTTCGTAACTCTTTTTCAGAGGGGGGAAAATTTTCTTTCTTAATAAAAAAAATTTAATCAAAATTTTTCATAATGAATTTTTTTCATAATCAAATTCTTTCTTAAACAAAATTTATTATTATCAATTTTTTTTATAATCAAAATTTTTCAAAATCACAAATTTTGATAATCAAAATATGTTTCAAAATAAATATTTTTCTTAATAAAAATTTTTCGTGATGAACTTTTTTTTTCGTAATCAAAATTTTTCATAATCAATTTTTATTTTTTTTGGTAATTCATATTTTACAATTTAACCCAATTTATTTCTAGAACCAAAATTTCAGAACTCATATTTTTTTTATTTAATAATTTTTTCCTTAACAAAATTCCGGAATTGAGAAACATTCCTTCACTATGAAAATTTTCCGGGAACTAAAATTCCTCAAGAAGAATATTTTTTACTGATAGTTTCATAGCAATTTATAAGGTGTGATTCCTTACATAGGATTTCATAATTTAATTTTTCACTTGTTGTTATTATAATATTTTTTTAACTAAAAATTTACATACATTTTCCTAATATCAAAATTTTTATCTTAAAAACCTCAAAAGATCAAAACCTACCAAAATTCTTCTTTGACTTTCATCTCGACCGTCAGATAAAATTGATTTTGTATCAACCATTTTATCAATCTGGGAATATGAATCGTCAACTCTATGCCGATAAAAAGTCCCCCAGTGGCTATCCCACATCAGTTTTCAAGCTCTTGTGTGCCAAAGCTCAGACGCTCTACTTAAGGGTCATTCTGAATTTCTTGTTTTCTTAAATTCAAATGTCTCTTGAAGCATCCTCGCAGAAGAAAATGTCATCAGTTAAGGAAATTTATGAATGGATGATTTACAGATAAATGTTAGTAGATCCAAATTTCATTGCTAATTATGTTTCTTTTATTTCAATTAATATAAAGTTGAATTGTTGGGAGAGTCTATGTGTATCCAAACCAAAGGCACATGATCCGTTTTATCTCGAGTTTCTTGTGGAATTTTATGGGACGATATGTTTTTTGTTCAATATGGGAGAGATACATTTTTTAAGAGTTATGGGAAAACTTATTTCCTTTCCATTAGCTTGGCTGTAAGAATTATTGGAATTACCTATGATTGGGGAGCTGAATTCTACACCCAAAAGCTCATGGATTTATCAGGAACTGTAGATAAAGTGATGGAATTAGACATCCTTGGTCTGACATAAGTGGAGACATTAAAGATTAATCATCTCTCTAAAAATTTCTGGATTCTAGTGTTATGGGTTCAGGGATTTCTCATTCCGAGAAATGGGGATAAGGATACCCTAAATAAGAGTGACATTTTTGTTCTGGATTTTCTGGTGAACTTCATCAAGATTAATCTGGTGATGTATGTCTTTCTTACAATTAAGAATATCCAGAATGGGACTCTAAAATCTCAGATCATTATGTTTCCGATTATTATTTCCAATATCATTGTACTTTTTCCAGATTCATTCAAAATCCCATGCAGTCTTGAGCCAGGAAATTTTAAGGTTATGTTTCAGAGTGATGATACGCTCATAAGGATGAAGGATGGATTTAACAGTAAGTCTGTAGAGTTTTATGATTTATCTAAAAGTGAAATCCAAGCATTATCAAAAAATCTGGATGTTTCTGAAAATTACAAGAAAGGTTGAATGAATAGAAAGATGATGGAACTCGAATCCAATGAAAAAACTCCTACAGTTCAGGAGACCTAATCAGCACCTCAAAAATCTGAGAAGAAAAATACCTATCCGGATCATGTAGTTTCTATGTAGAGAGAAGATAAAAAGAATAAGAAGGAAGGGATAATAGCTTTGACTTAGACCCAGCTGAGGAAAAGGCATTTAAAATTAAGGCCGTTGAGGACTTTGAAAAGTAAGAAAAATAGAAGAAGCAAAGAAGAAAATGAATGAATTTTAGATTTTTAAATCTCTTCTCAATGCTACTAAGAGAGCTTCTGAGTAGATACAGGTACCAGAATCTATTTTTTAAGAATCACTCCCACTGACTCCAAGAAAGAAAATGGTCATTCCAAAACCTGATGAAGAAGAAGAGATTGTGCAGGAAGAGGAAGTGGAAGGAGAATAATAAGAAGGTAGTGATAATACTGATGATATGATAAGGCAAGTTGAGCTATATAATTTTAAAGAGATTCCTTCAGAGAAATTATCGATCTGTAAATCCCAAGACAAATCTTTTAAACTTGATACCCTTGGAAAAGAATAATATGGCCAGGAAGAAGTATGAAAACCAACAAAATAAGAGTTCAGTAACCATGATTTTGTTCAACCAGAGGATCTGGTGGTAGATGCTAAAAATTAAAAGGTTTAGGAAAACAAGATGGATAAACTATCAGATAGTGAACATGAATCACCAAAGGCTAGTGAGATCAATCTGATAGATGATAAAGGAAAAGAAGTGTTATCTGTTAAACCTATGAAGGTTGAGGTGGCTTAGAATGATATTGGTGGATCATCTAAAACAATGGTTGTTGAGGTAGAGAGATAATACATGCCAACAAGGGAATCTAATTCAGAATCATCTTCTATGGGATGTGATTTTTTTATTAATACCTAAAGAAATTGGTTGATATAATTCCCTAGTTTCAATGTTTTTAATCTAGGTGTCAAGTGCTTCAGCAGTCATTTAATCTGAAGTTGGATTCTGTATCCATGCTCATTGAAAAATTCCTTAAACTTGAAGACAATTTTAAAACCATCTGTATCGGGTATGATGCTCATAGAAGGTCATGCAAGGAAATCACTAAGTGGTCCAAGAACACAATTGAAGAGCTGATAATCTTCTATGACTTTCAAGAAAATGTAAAGGATACTTTTGATACCAGAGATATCAATATCAAAGTTCTTACTACACATTTCAAAGAGAAGCTCAATCTTGAAGAAACATATCGGATGCATAAAGACAAGGATCTGAATGGGAAACTGAATTTAGTTTCTTTGAATCTAGAAAGGGAAATATATCTTAGAATCAAGTTTGATGAAAAGATCAGTAAGAAGGGAAATCTTTTGAAGATTGAGGAATAAATTCTTAAGGCTCAAGAATAAAAGATCAAAGCTTTAGATAAGGAAAATGAAGATTAGGATCAGCTACTCAATCATTTTTAAGAGGATAATAAGGAGTGTAAAAAGATGAAGACCATTTTCAAGAAGCTTATGCCAAAAGAAAAAGAAGGATGATTTTCCCATTAACTTAGATTTTTTATTACCTTTGTTGTACAAGTTTTTCCAATCATAATGAAAATTTTTGTTTTACTTTATGTGTTTTATTGTATGGTACTAGTTTTTCAGGTACAATTTTTTCTATTCCCTTTATTCCTTTTATGAAAATAATAAAGGGGGAGAATGGAATTATAAAAAGAATACTAAGAAAAGAAGGGAATTCCCTATGTAAGGGGGATCTATCTAAGGGGGAGTTTTATCAAAGAAGACCTCCTTATGCTATAAAAATAAAAACCTCTTTAATGAAGTCAATAATATGATCCTTAGGGATTTCAAAACCTAAGGGGGAGTTTTTCGTATTCCCCATGATCCATAAGTAAAGGGAAGATTCGTATTTCTTTAATGAAAAACTCTAAGTCCTTATATTCGTCTTTCGTAAGGATGTTTGTGTATTCCAAAAAGGGGGATATTGTTGAGTAAATAGGGTTACCTTGTGAATTTTCTATTCCTCTATGTTTTAAAAATCAAAAACACTTTATCTTAAGGAAATTATATTTTCCCTAAGGAATATTTGCAGATGGAAAATTTTCCTTATCTAAGGAAATTTTTATCCTTACCTTTGTTTTCAATGATAATTTTATACTCTATCTAAATATAATTCATTTTATTACTAACTCAAATTTCTAATTCATATCCAAATACTTTAGAATATTATAATTCCTTCGATATAGAGTATTCTATTTTCAGACTTTGAATTCTCTAAAATTCAATCTCTTGATTCTATGAAATTCAGACTCCAAATTACTTGAAATTAAAACTCCAAATTCTCTGAAATTTAGACTCAGAATTATCTGAAATTTAGACTCTGAATATATTTAAATTCATACTTCTAATTCCTTATAATTTAGTCTTGTAATTCATCAGAATTCAGACTCTGAATTCTTATGAATTCAGACTTGGAATTCCTCAAAATTTTGACTCATAATTCCTCATAATTGAGGCTCCAAATTCCACAAAATTAAACATCCATATTCCTCAAAATTCATACTCTGAATTCATCAGAATTCAGAATATGAATTACTCAAAATTGTGGCTCCAAATTCCTCATAATTAATTGAAATTAAGACTCTAGAATCATCATATTTTAGATTATTGATTCTTTGTAAAATAGAACCTAAATGTCTATGTCTTTTAGACTCTGAATGTTTATTTGGTTAGATTCTGAATTCTATTATTTCCTTATATTTTAAAAAATAGATTTCCTTATGATTAATCATTTTCCTTACACATGGTTTTTGCAGGAAATGATGTCGTGTAATTTGTTTTTAACCAACCGTTGGTTGAGTGACACGTGTATAGGTTTGTCTGAGATTCAAGGAAAAATATGATCGTTGGAGGAGGGAGATTACTGTTAGAGATGTGCCTATAAATAGAATATCATTTTAACAATATCAATGTATGTTTATCACACTAGAGTTTTCTTGCTGCTGATGTGATTTATAAAGACAGAGACTCTCATGATTTCTGCGTACTAAACAACATGTTTAGATTGATTCGTGTGATTATGATTGTTGCTGAGTATAATCAAAGGCTTCTTGGGATAGTAATATAGAGGTTTAGACTACATCAATGTTAGAAGACTTCCATGGAAAAGGAGATAGATGTGCCAACTACCTAAAAGTTCGAGGTCTTGTGGGGATAACAAACCAGATTCTGATATTCTTATTGAGGGCTGACCCTAGTGCGGCTAAGACAGGGATTATGGAATGTATAAATAAATGGACCTTTATCCAAAGTTTTTGGATAACTGACTATTTTGGTTAAAAGGCATTATAATTGTTACTTTTCTTTTTTCAAGTATTTATTTCCACTGCATTTTGATAAAGGAATAATTTATAACCTTCTTATACTTTCTTGTACTTTTGTATACTCTGATAAGTATGATTTTATACACATTATGTTATAATCTTTTCCTTGTAGACATTCCTTATGTTTCATTTCTGGAACTATATTTATGGAACCTAAAAAGTCAGTTATGTAGATCTAAAATAGGTCTTGTGAATTTACATTGTTTAACATTGTTAAACATAGTTTTTCCTTATGGTTAAAAATGAATGTTTTTAAAATTATAATTCTCCCCCTCTCAAAATTGAGAATCTACATTCATATATTGATCTTAAAATCTATGTCTATCCTTGTAATTTGATATCTCAGATCACCCTCATATTATCCATCAACTTCTATTTCATGATATGATATACAAATGAGTGATTTTGTGTAATATCCAGATAATGATTAGAATAAATTGAAAGATAAAACCTTAATAAATATCTAATCAATTTAATATCTTATATTAAATAGAGGGAATACATGATAATTAACTGATCTAAATTGTTCAAAAGAACGTTGAATGAAATTCTATTTGGTGAAACAAAAAATGGCCTAGTGTTCCATCATTAGAGTTATTTTAATGGAAAATAAAAGAAAATAATGAAATTAGAAAGATCCATTAATTCATTGAAAATTAATGAGTGTGAAAGAGAATCCCCAGTATAGTGAAAAATTGTGAGGTTTATAGGAGCACGATTAGTGGTCCTTAGTGAAGATTGTAAACAATCACATGAGCATTATTATAATTATAAAACTCATGAATAATGTTCCTCAATTTCTAGTGTTGAATAGTGAATTCTTCTTAGATGGATTGTCAAAATCCATCCATCTCTCAATGGATTTATCAGAATCATTTACAAATAAATTGTGATACTTCATTAATCATGCTCTATAAATTTTTATAGTGATTTTATTTGTTTATATAAAGCATAATTTAATTGAAATATTAGTTGAAAGAAGGCAATGGTCAAATTTGAATTGGATTTAAATATTGAGCCTTCGAATGTGGGGCTTGACATCATTTAAATCATTCTTATGGGATACATATTTGAACCTTCAATGAAAAAAATTAAAAAAACAATTTACATATTTTTTATTTCATAATTATATATATAATATTTTTTTCCTTTCATCATTTCTTATTTATTTGATAAAAGTGGGATTTCATGATCTTCACTAAACGAGATGAATTAGAAATCAGGTCCATTCTTCTCTGACCATAGGTGAAAGACTGTCAGATCTCTTAGTAGGGGGATCATGGGTTATTCTTCAACTACAGAGGAATTAAAGTGGAATGAATCTATTTTGGATTTCCCAATGTAATAAATAAACATCGTGAGATCTTTACCAAGGGAACTCCAGATATGCGGCAGTTCGAACTCATGCCTTTGAGGCAGTAATGGTGGGATAATTTATTTTGTATTGAAATATAAAACACAGATGCATGATAAACTATTTCTGGAAAATATCTTCCCAATATATAGTTCTGTATGGAAATGATTTTTTAGTAGTTTGAGTGGTTAGCTTGTCATTGAGTTCTAAAAGGAGAATTTAATGTAATCACATTATTGTAAAGTTCCTTGGCTTCATTATCATCATACAAGGTTCTTTATGATAAAACACCTTCTTGAAATAATTTTTTTGAATGAAACTTTTTGATAAAGATCATTCTTAATAACACTTTTGTAGAATGTGCTTTATAATAAGAAAATCGATATTCATTGGTTTCAATTATTTTAAAAAAACCATTTTCATAATTCTTTTTCTAAATATTTTTCAATACTATAATATATTTCATTAAAATATTCGCAAATATATAATAGTATAAATTTGTTAATAAATAGTGTATATAATAATACATTTTTAGTCTAATAATATTTATATTATTATAATATATCCTAGAAAATATTATAAAATATTTTTGTTTTACAAATGAAATGTTTTAATACAATTTTATAATATGCTAAAATTAGAATTATTCTATATGTTAATTAATGTGTTATAATGTATTTTATTATTAGTGTTAATATATCAACCTATATATATATAATTTTAATATTAGTAAAATATTTATATTATTATATATTTAAATATAATAAATGTAAATATATATTAGTATAATAAAATTTAAATTGTAATTTAATTATCAATAATAATTACTTCCATATAAGTAATTTATTTATTATTTTAAATTATATTATTAATTGTTTTTTAGTTATATTAATAATTATAATATTTACATCATTATTAATAATTATTATTTTAATTATTGATAAAATTTACCAGTATATTTAAAATTTATAAATAATTTAACTCATAATATTGAGTAATAATTAAATATTTACTAATGATTTAAAAAAACTTAATTAATAATAGAATATTTAATAGTAATTATTCCCATAAAATTTTTAAACCATAAATTTCATGTTTTTGAGAAATAATTTTTTTCATATAAATTCACTTGTTTATTATATTTATGAAATTATTTTCAATTTTAATTTTTTAAATATGTTTACTTAGTATGTAAAATTTCATTTAGAGTTTATCTATATTATTTAATTTAATTACACTCAATGTCACCTACAATAAATGTAATAATGTTTCATGTTTGTGACTTTGAAATAATATAATATATAAAGTCTAAATATAATATAAATAATATTCGGATCATTTAGTAAATGTATAAAAAACTTATAATTTATTTTTTATATCTTTTAGAGATACATTATTTTTTTAAGTATAAATGTTATTTTTTGAAAAAAAATATTTTTTATCATCTATATTATTTTCATTTTATTATTTTAATTATTTTTTTGTAATTACATTTTTGGGTTTTAGCATATGTTTTAAATTTATTTTTTATTAAAATTATAGTATCATATTTATGTGTTTTCAAAGTTACCTACTTGAAATAAAAAGAAGTAATTATATTCTAATAAGGTAAATTTCAAAACCATTAAAACATAAACTATAAGTAAAATATAAATAAAACATAAAATGCTAAATAATTATAATAAAATAGTTAAAAAATGATTTTTAGAAATTTGATGAACCAATATTAATTTAATTGAAAAAAATTCATTCATTATAAACATAACATTTGTAGTTTAAAAAAGTTATCGACATTAAATATTGAAAAGTAAAAAATAAAAATAAAATTTATCAAATTGATAATAGAAATAATAATTAATTGAAAATAAATGGAATCTATGTAAAATATAATTTACATAGAAAATGTTTTCTGTAAAAAAATCATATGTAATAATGTTAGGTATGGAAATAAGAATAGTTTGTTCCATTGAAATTAGTTTTCATTCTTTTTTATGAAATTGTTTTTATTTTCATTTATTTTTATATTTTTATGAAATGTTTCAAAATTAATCTATATTTTATCTCTAATTTATAATTTATATGTTTTCAAAGTTAGGTATTTAAAACATTATTAAATTTCAAGCAGGTAACATTAGAATCCTATTAAATAGTTTTTTTTTGTAAAATGTAAATTAAAGATAATACATAGATTAAATGTATACAAATAGGTTAAAATTAAAAAAAATCCAGAAACATTCTTATTAAATATTAATTTATCTTATACGAACATTATTATTTAAAAACATAACGTTTTCACTACAAAATGTTTATGTGCCAAAAATATAGTATAAAAAATACAAATAAAATTTAAAATATTGACTGTACAAATAAAAAATTAATTTAAAATAATAGAAATATAAAAAATGAAAAGAAATATACTTAATAGAAAAAAAATTTCCTCCGAAAAAAATAAGTACTAATGTAACATTTTATGACAATAGTCATTTGTCATTGATATTATTTTCATTTAATTTTTAATGAAATTGTTGTCTTTTCTATTATTTTTTATATGATCACTCACTATTTAAATTTTCCAATATATTATATGGATACTTTTGCATAAATTAGATATTTTTAATTAATTGTTTTATAATCCATTAATTTTAAATTAATTTTAATTTATAAAATAATGGTTTTAATTTTCATTATGATGTTATTTATATGATATTTTATGTGAATTCATTATGTGAACTGGGAATGATATTTTTTTAATAAAAAATATTTTTGTTAAAGAATTTACCTTTTTTCCTATATTTACGAAATTATATTTATTTTCAAATATTTTTATATATATTTATTGACTTTTTAAAATTTCGTTTTGATATTATTTATATTTTTTAATTTATATGCCTTTAAATTCACCTTATTAATATATGATAATTTATCAATTAAGGGATTTGTAAAGACTATAAATTATAATATATAAATGAGATCTAAATGAAAATTGACTAAAAGGCTAAATATATAAAAAATAATTGAAAGTAAAAATAATTTCATAATAACAATTAGTGAAAAAAAATTGAATGGAAAAAAGAATATTTTTATTTTAAAACATTACATTATTACATGTAAATATATTATTTATATAACATTTTTTATGTAAATAGTTTTTTAGATAAAAGTATTTAAGAAATTTAACATTTAAATTATTTATCGTGGTTTATAGTCATATTGGGACAATGACTCCTCAATTTGGTGCATCGATGACTCCGAATATTAAAAAAACTATATACAGTTTCTTTTCATTGATTTCACAATAATTCTGGCTCATTTGGAAGTCTTTCACATGATAAACATGTATTTAAAGAACATGATTTTCTAGAAACTCTTTATTTTGTCCATTTGAGCACATTTCTAATAGGATTTATGCTCCATCTACTCACACACATTGAAAATAATTCTTGGAGTGTTTTTTAAATATTTCTATAAAATTGGAGATTATTTTTGAATAGTATTAAAAATCAAAAACATTTTTTGGAATTTTAGATTTCCTAAAATACGTTTTTTGTCATGTCGGGAAAACAGAGCCTCAGTTAATAATGTCGTTATTTTAAAAAGTTCAAAACTAAATCAATATTTTTCATCATTTTATTTCATAATAATTTGAGCTAATTTGGCGGGCTTTCACAAAATGGTGAACTTTCTTAAAGACCACCATTTTCAATGAACTCCTTATTTAATACTTTTAATTTTATGTCATAAATATAATTAAAAACAAAATTATAATTTCAATTTTTATTCTTCTTTAGTTACATACTAATGTAAAATTTCTATTATATGGGATTTTCCCCATAAAATACACTATAAATAATATCTATACGATATTTAAAACATTGATTTTTCAAATAAATATTACATGAAAATAAATGGTATTCATGTAATCTTCTATAAAATTTATCCTTTTCATGCAGACATGTGACCAATGCTTCAAAAGCTTCATAGATGAGTGAGAACTCAGTGTTCACTGATTTAAAGGGTGTTCGAGTGGTCAACATGTCATTCATTGTAAGGGTTAATCTCCATAGAAATAGTGAGAACATTATTCCATTTCTTCGATCAGTTGGAAGCTAAAGTATTGGAGTATAAAATATTTAGTTGAAATGTCGGTGTAGAAGTTGGAAGGATCAATTTTTTGACGAAGGGTTCTAGGGGATATGGGTAGATGATGGAGGAAGGAGTTCATAATATGTTTATTTGGAAACCTAGTAGGTTTAATATCTAACAATTAGAATTCGAAAAAATAACTACATGATAGGTTGATCGCACCATTATTTATAGACTCAGTGTCAGTATAGATACTATGAGAAGATGTGTTCATGGTAGGTATCCACATTCACGTATAAATTTTTTTTACAAGATATCACGATTGTTTCCCACACACATGGTCATTTTCATGTTCTTTCATTAATGTTGTTACTAGAAGTGGCCCTAAAGTGCAACATTTTATCATTTTTGAACATTTTCATTTTTTACAACCTTCTTTTCAACTAAAAAGATTCAATTCATTGTAACCTTAATTTTGATAACGATTTAAAAAAATTTAATGATAAAATAATGAAAATCAAAATTTCACCCTCCAATCAATAAAATACAAATTTATTTTAAATTTCAATAAAATAGATAAAAATTATTCATATATTCTAAATTGTGGTATTTTCATCATTCTAAATATTCATTCCATGATTGAGTGTTAAAATTCACATTTACTTGTACAATAAATTAAATGTGACTATTTTTCTGCAAATCACAAAAATGAAATAATCAATTTAAGCTTAAGAATGAAATTTAGAATTTTATTTCCAAATTAGATTTTATTAATTTATGTTATCATATTAATTATAGTATCATTGTTATAACTTCTTCATTATCCATAAAAAAGAATAAATTGTTAAAACCATTTAAAATTCTATTTCATATTAAATACATAAATAAATATTTTCACAAAAATAACTATTTTGTATAGGGTATTTATTTAATTAATAGGTTTATTTTTAAGGAATAAATGACAAAAATGATAAAAATATCTTCTCACATCACTCCCCCACACATAAACTATTAAACACACACGAGATATTACCCTTTAATTTCAAAGATTTTTATTGTTCGTCCTAACTTCAATACATATCAAAAATTGGAAAAATAAAATACTTCATCGACTAAATTATTATGACTAATATGTGTCTTACACATAATAATCATCATTATTTGAAAAATAAATTTTTTTTCGATGAGTTAATTAGATAGATTTTTGTGGAACTAATATTTTAAAAAGTACAACTTCCATCATTCCATCCTTCCAATGTTTCCAAAAGTCTGAAAGCCCAATGCAATTATTTATTTTCATGCAAATTTTGGATAATCACCATTTTAATTGGTTTGAGGAGGAACGCTACATGTACCTAAGGACCACCGAACATGGCCCAATATAATACTGGCGAAGGCACAGAGGCATGGATCCCATCAAAAAATCCCTACAATAGAGGATTAATTTTTTATAAATCCAAATTAGCCAACTAGAAAACCACTCAGTAAGAAACCTCCATTCCAAACTACATGAGGCCTAATACTAATGGAATATCCATGCCCTCTAATTCATCCAATCTGAGTAAAATTCATGGTGGGTTTATCCTATGCATACCACATCTAGGATAACACCTTAGTATTAGACCCGCATATAATTCTTTCTTACTATCCTCATTATATAGAAGCATCCCCCAATGATTGCATTCTCCATTGTTCGATTTGATTGCCTTTTCACCAAGGGACACCATTATTTAATTAAAACCACCTATTTCATTATCCATCCATGCCTCTAGTAGATACTCCCGCTTACGAAAATGCCATAAAAAATAGCCTACCACTGATGCTCATATGTGATGCTCCCTCACCATTGATCCAACTGTTAATGCTTGACCCTGCTACAATTCCACAAATTAGGTCCACCTTTGAGACCAAGAGTCTTAAAAAACCCCGCCATGAATACGTCCATATAATTCCTACACCAATAACCTAATGTCTTTATTTCCCAAAATTCATACCACATTGCACCAATAGCCTCCATGTTATACATCCCATAAGGGGTGTCTCCCCACCAACAATTTACTATAACCAGGAATGAATCCTATGAATAGATTTAGGATTACATGGCTTATTTTCAACTAGGATACAACACCAACATCACACAGTTTCCTAAATCAATGTTTATCTTTACACAACATTGATAGTTTGTAAATTATATTTAATATATCAACTATCCCATTCATGGGTTCAAATATCCCATCACCTAAGTGAACCCATTCTTGACATATGATAAGATTATTAATTTTTTTATCAATTTCTCCCATAAATTTACAATCAATAAAAAATTAAAATCACTTATATAAAATTGTACATATGGATACTCACACACATAGTTATATTGTCTCAGAATTCAATATTCAGTTACAAATTAATCATTTATATCTAATTTTAAAGGACATATATGAATTTTTTATGGAGCCTCTATGAGGTGTCACATAATTATTAAATCTACTCCACTTAAGATTGTTTTTAAAATTATAGTGACTAGATGTTATAATTTTTTTTTCCAGAATAATATTATTAGTTTTCAATTTGTTTCCCTTGTATTCAAACATTATTTTCATCTAACAAACGTTATGTTCACTCAACAATAATTCACATTCCATAATTTTAAATTACTATAATCCTATGATCCTATCAGGGTATTTTAATTAGTCTGATGATCATTGATGTTCAATTTTCTGTTTTATCTTGGTTTAAATTTACACTCTAGGTTTAATAAATTTTTTACTACAAATATTAAGAACTATATACATGTTCCTAAAAAATATTTTAAATTTTGGATTTTTTTTTAAATATTTTAAAAAATAAATAAAAATTATAATGACATCCTAAAAGTCCCTTATCAATCTCCCACACATGGCTAATTCATACTTAGAATAGAATTAAAAATTCATTTTTAAAGAAAAATAATTTACTATAATATAATCTTATACATGAAATATGATTAAAAGAGATATCCTGACATTTCATTATTTATTATTAGTAGGGAAGATTCAAGAGTATTCCATTAGTTCATTCCATATATTCTTATGGTTTTCTATCAGCTATTGTATTCTTACCTTGAATGGCTCTTTTAAAACCACTCCATCAATCTCAAAATTAACAAAATTAAATGTGTTTTTGACATGGTATTTTCCAATCCACATGGGATACTGAATAACTTGGAATAAATTCATTATTGAAGAAAACAACAACACTTTTTATAAAACATGAAATTATATTTTCTAGACCATTTTATCATGAATATATTTAGTTTTCTCATTTTCCATCAGTGAGTTTTCTTATGCTTCCTTTATCACCTCCTCAACCTCTGAATTTTTTATCAGCCATTGTTCTCTACCATTTTTAAATTCCACGTTCACACTATTGACATCCTAGTAGGCCTTATAATGAAGCTTAATAGGCATGTCAAAATGTTTACTATATAAAATTCTATAGAGTGAAATATCTAATGGTATTTTTTTAGTAGTTTTATATTCCCACATTTAATAATCCAATTTCATACTTGAGACTCATTTAATAGGATGAAATATTTTTCCCAAATTTTTTTTTGCTTATCAATTAGACCCCACATCTAGTGCATTATTTTACGAGAGGTAGGTAGTAGAATATTTATGGTGAAATCCATATTTCATTGTGCGAGCATCAAGGTTCATGATATAATATCAGGTTCCTTAGTTACTGACTATATGTAAAGGAATTATGAAACTATAAAATATGATTTTTATTATAAATTCAATTATTTTTTATCAATCATCATTTTTTGATTCATTTTCCTCAATCCACATAGACAATTTTGAAACTACAAGAAAAATGAGTGAAAGTCATAATTAAACCAGAAATGGTACCATGAAGTCAATTCCCCAGAAATCCCATTTATCACAGAAAATAATTGGTTTTTGGTACATCTCATATATTTTTGAACTCCAACTTACAAATTGGAGTTTTCATCATTTTATAAAAAAATACTTTTGGATTTTAAAAAATTGACAGATAAAAAATATTTCATTCATTAATTTTATAATCATTCCTTTAGGTCCAAATTGGCCACCACAGGTAAGTGTATAGAAACAAGGAATAACATAGTTCATTTCCTCTTCACTGAAGCATATTCAAATTTCAAACTAATTGAAAATTTTCTATAAATTATGGTCCTCATAGAAATTGTATTTTTATTCATATTTCAATTTAATATTTTGATGTTCAGAAAAGAAGGTGGGCACCTTTTCTGTTACCAAGAAATTAACCATGTTAGCATAAAAGGAAAATTTGGTGAGTTAATACAGTTTCTCAATAGGGAACAATTCCACAAGTTTGGTTTTAGTGATTGGATCTACCTCCATAGTTTGAGGCATCCAACTCATGTGCTCTACCACATTTTTTTCACAGCCCATGTTGACATAATCTCTAGGTAGAACTATCAGAATTGAAATATCCATCTCGCTAGTCTTTTCTTTGGATCTATTTTATTGATAAAATATCTCAATGTTGCATGATAAAAATAAACAATTACATTACACCCTTAAATATATGAATAAATACTTCTTAATGATAAGAAAATTGACGTTAGCATTAACCAGTTTGAGCTGCCATCCAATCTGACACTAGACCAAAATCATTACATGTCCTAAAGGGAACTACTAATTCAAATAGGCTAGATAATAGTGTTTGGGAATCATGAAACACCATTTATAATGAGTTCTACTATTAGAAAGAAAACATAAACAATACACTTGAATAATCCAACTAATAATAACCAAAATCTATTAATACAAAATATCAATGGATGACACTATATAAACTATTATGAATTTAAAATTTAAAAATGAAACAAAAAAACTGGGAGAACTAGACCATAAGTATCTATGGAACATTTGGGGAGACATCCCCATTTCAACACCACTAACACCTACCAAAAGAGAAATCACCAACACATAGATCCACCAACAGCACCACAGAAGGACATTATTATACATGTATAAAACATATCAAGTTCTATATACACTAGAGGGTGTATATAGGTTGTGATACAATATTCTTAGTAGGATACCTCCAAATGATATTCCATGAAATTAAATTATGTGACTAATTAACATGCTAGTTTTTAAGAAAAAGAAATAAAATTTTTCATTAAAATCATCATTAAAATAATAGTGGAAATAAAAATGAAAATTAGATTTGTGGTAATCATAGAAAGAGAATCCTAGGATATCCACAATGCTCTTGGGTTAGTGGGGTCACTATATCATTATACTCTTGACTATCAATCCATCACTCTAACTTCATTGTCAATTTCAATCCACCAATCCCCATCGAACAAATTTTTATATACAGTTGTTACATAAATCCATATTATGGAGACCGAGCCTTAGCACAACCAACTATCCTAACATACTAGATGTAGTCTTCAACATAGATACCATGGATTCCCATGTACTCTATTTCATTCACTATACCACATGAATCCTCCTCTTTCATAGTCACAATCTCAATAAAAAATAAAACTCTTGATAATCAACCAATTAAAAATTGGAAAAGAGTACAAAAACATATAGTCCACACTAAAAACATGTAAAAACATTTATCACAACACATACAAATTATAAAACTATTCAAAAACCAAATCACACAAAACAAACTCATTAAAAATTTCAATTCATGGAACCACCTACCTATTTCTTGAGATCTACTAAAAATCAGGTGTAAACCACCCCATATCAAGAGAGACCGTAAATGGAAAGAAAACCCCAAAACCATAAGTATTCAACTAATAGAAAATATATTTAACCACAATTTATTTCAAAACCTCAATTGTTGAAAGAGAACCCAAAATAGAAAGAAGATGATGATAGAAATGGATAAGACAATAATGAGGATAAACATACCTTATGATTTCTGGAAGACTCCACTACAGTATTACCCAATGATTAAAACAAAAGGTAGAGGAGAGAAAGTGGGAGGTGCACTTAGTGATGTAGTGTTCGAATGGGGTGAGTTTGTGGTTATTTGAGGTTAAATTACAAGGGGAAATATAATATTTTATAGATTTTTTGAAAATTTATTAGCCTCTTTGTTTGGATGCATGGTTAGTAAGACTGTATTACAAACTTTTGGATCCTATTTCCCTGAGGAAAAGAGTTTGTATATTTTATTCTGGGATGGATCACGAATGTGTGCCCATCCATGAGAATCATATAGTACCACTTCCCGAGGATCACAGTTATATCTAGAGAGCCACACACTTGTGTTCTAAGCCATGTGATCTGGAGAGTTCAGATGTTGAGGTCACACAGTTTCCACTTTGTTGGAGAATGGTATCTACTAACCATGAACTAGATATTCATATCATTCCATATAACATGAAAATATCATTTTTTTCTAAAAAAAACTAATAAATAAAAGGTATATATATGTCATAAATAATAAAATAGGAAAAAACATGAAAAAAACACCATGTATGTGAAAATTATCCGCACAATTAAAACTTTCTTCCCTTGAAATATCGAACTGAAGTCTGATTAGAGAATAAATTTTGATAATTCTGTAAAACTCAATCCATTCTCTTTTATATCTCATGATAATCATTCCCATGTTTCAATAGGACCTAATCTAATGGTATGGATTTCCAATTATGTAATATCTCTTAAGAATCCACAATCATCACTGGTCCCTCAGTCATAGATAAATTGGATTCAAATTTTAAATGTTCCCAATTGATCAAGTGATATGGGTCCAGGTTATACTTCTCTAATTGTGATACATAGATCACATCATGAATCAATGACAACTAGGATGAAAAAAAATCATACACACCACTTTACCAACTCTTTTAGCAATCTAAAATGGTTTCACATACCTTGGTGTAATATTCCACTACTGGAAAAAATGTTAGTGAACCAATGGGTTCCACCTTTTGAACCACCCACCCACTTAGAATTATAAGGCTTATTGACACTAATCTACATAAGAATTATGGTGGATATATGAAATCAACAACCACTAACTGATCTACCAAAAAATATCTGACAACACCTGCTCTAGGCTCGGTCCCAAAAAAGGAGTCTCACCAACTTACATGCAACAAAATGGTTCTTGAAATGGACAAACAAAAATCTTTTCAATTGGTTAAACATTAATTGAGAGATGGTAGTCATTTTTATACACAAAATATACTAATCCTAAATGGTTATCCAACAATACTATAAAATTCAATAGATAATAATGGAACATGCATAATTGAATTTGATTCTCCTGCTCCATCTGAGCATCCATTTGAGGATGGAATGCCATAATGAGTGTTACATATGAAAAAAGAATATTTGAAAGGACTTCAAAGAATAGTGATGTAAAACAGATGTACCTTTCCAAAATTATAGGTCATGGAGCACCCTAAAGAATCACTATCTTTTAAATATATAACTGACGCAACTCATCCATTTTTTTTGAGTCCTTGATGAGATTGAAAATGGATGATTTGGTAAGAAGTTCAATTAAACTCCATATAGAATTACTCCCTCTTATTTTTATGAGGTAAGACAATGATGAAGTCCATGGTGGACTTATACCTCATCTTAGTAGGAATAATGAGTTGGTGAAGAACACATGAAGGACTCTAGTTCTCAGCATTAAATTTCTGATAGGTATAACACCTAGATTCTAAGACAAGTATATCCTTTCTCATACCCAACCACTAGATATAGAATCATGCATCATAGAACATATTTGTGGCCTTGATATTAATGGTCAATTGGACTAGTGGATATCATGCATCACCACCTCTTTGAATGTAAAATGTATCAAGGTATGACCCTGGAAATAGGGGATTACCTCATATTAAAATGATCATGGACTGGGAACCTACCCACAATTTAGAAATTATAAATGACACTGACATAGCTCATCATTATGCTATTCTTCCAAAATTAGCTCCATAAGGGAGGGTATCTATTGAATTCTAGCAAGAGACGTGCTTATACTCTGTTCCTTGGATTCTATAATCATCTGGTAATAAATCCCCATTAAATTCCAATCATCGTAGAAATCCATTACTAATTACTTCAATATATTCTGGCTCAGGGTGTCTCCTTCCACATCCCCTCTTCTTGGGTTATATAAGATATCAAAAGGAAAACCCTAATGGCACCCAAACCACTGACAATACCTGAAATTTATATCCATATGGTAGGATATAAAGGTAAAGATCTTATTATATTATTAAACTATATACATACCCTTAAATAGATAGTGACGAAACATCTAAAAATCATGCATTACTATAAATGATTCTAGGTCATGGGTTGGGTAATTATTTTCCAATGCTCAGAGTTTGTCTGAGTAACACACCACCACATTGTCCTCCTACACCAAATCACCTGAAAGACCCTTAATAATAGTATAAAAACATTTATCACTCCCAATATGCTGGTAATATAAAAATCGAGGATGTGGTAAAATGTTCGTTAAGATCCTAAAAATATGCCTAAATTTTTTTCCTCCATTAAAACCATACACATTTCTAGTTAATCGAGGTTATGTGCAATGTGATCCATGGAATGTACTTTAAAACCCCCCTATAATACCTTTATAGACCTAGAAATCACTTGATATTGAATTTGTCCCTCAGTCTCCCCCATGGAATCACCACATCAATATTCACAGGGTCCACTGAAAAGCCCAAAATCTGATATCACATGGGCCTTAGACAGAACTTCTCAAAGACATAAGGCACGCATGGAGAGTTTAGAATAGTAGAAGAGATATTGATGAGTTCACACCATGACCCCCATGTTCTTCTACAACCCTTACTCGTTCTAATAATTAATAGGATATCATCCAGAAACACTATTCTAAAGCTATCATGGTATCTATGGAACACCTGGTTCATAAGATCCATGAAAACTGGTGGATCATTCATCAACCAAAATGGAATAAACATGTACTCAATGCGACTATAACTTCTTTCGGAGTTTTTAATGCGAAAATATACCTCTTTGGACCTGAACTAAAGTGCAATTAAATCATGGAAAACCACATTCCTCCCATGATATGATTAAAATTACATCAATGTGTGAAAAGGTATATTTATTATTCATTTTTACACTATTAAGCTTCATTAAATTAATGCAAAAAATGGATGGATCCGTCTGTGTTTTTATAAAATGACATAGGGGTTTCCCAAGGTGAGATTCTTGTATGAATGAATCCTTTGGATTCCAAATTTTCCATCTGCATCATTAATTCCATTAAATAAATAGGGGCCATATGATACGAAGGAGGTCATATCAGTTGTGTTCCTAGTGTCAAGTCGATGGTGAACTCCACATCCTTATCTAAAATAAACCCTACGAAATCATCTAGAAACACCGCTAGAAACACATCCACCATAGGAGGAAATCCATCTGTTGAACCACAAACATCATCATCCAACATAAGCGATGAAATATGGGAAACAATGTTACCAAACTCTAGAAGAGTGGGTGTATATCAACCTAACTAAGTATCATATTCTTGTTTAAATACCAAGGTACTACCATATGGTTCCATAATGATTACCATCTTATGTTAAAATCAATTCAGGCCTACAGAAGTTTTATATACTCTATACCAAAAAATACATCAAAGATGTCCATATCCAGAACTAAGAAGTCCAACTCCAATTCAACCCCTGGAAATGTACGAGCTCGAGATGAAAAAAAATACCTATTATATGTTCTTACTAAGTAATATCAAAAACTGTATCACATAAAGAACAATATATATTGTAAATTTATATAATTCAACATGATGGTCATAAATAAATGTGTTATAAGAACATGTTTTAAAAAAATAGTTATGGATGATGTAATAGAAATAGTACCTCAAACTATCTCTTTTCCAAAATATGATTCCACTAGATCTGGATCCATTGAATGAATGTGATTTGTCTCTGATGAAGCCTGAGATTGATTATTGACTTGTGGATCTAACTTTAAATGAGTTTCCCCATAACTAGATATTCCCATGATAAAACACCCAATAGAATAAGAACACATGTTCCTTGATACACTAGACTAACCTCATAATTACTTGTTAACTAAGAAGCATGCGCTACTTTGGGTCAGCATACCACATTTACAGAACCACTAAATGTGACCTTAGCTCCCACACTAAAGTAAGGGTATGGGTGTATTGTATATGTAGACTAGATGTTACTCATTCTACAACATCGGTAAAACAAAACTGACCCACCAAAACTTTTTATAGATGATGGAAGTCATGAAAGGTGGCCTGAGCTCCCACCTCCCATCTTCTCCTACCTGTCACACATCGTATTCTTCACGAAAATTAAATGATTTCCTTGAACCACAACTGAAAATACCCCCTAAAAACCTGATTTACTTGAACTATCAATCTCCACTATAATGGATTAGTCATCTATCTCAACATTTATCTTCAATATAAAAAATAAGACATATTATCATATATTCATCCCTATCTAAATTTCAAAATGATGGGTCTTTAGCTTTTGATTAGAGACTGTCTTATGTGTGAGAAAACCCAACATTGATAAATTTTCAAAATATTCCAATGTGGTCAAATTCCACTAATAGAGATCTAAAAACCCTCTTGATCATGGAAATGATCATAGTATCTTGAAAATCCTTCTCATTAAAGCTAACTATGAAGTTCCTCCAACCCATCTTGTCATGCATTCCTACCCGAACCATTGATTCCACCATATGTTACTAGGTCCATCAAACATGAAAAAATAAAAAATTACTTTAATGGCCTCAGGATCCTTATGGAAGTTGAAAATAATCTTCAAATTTTAAATCTACTCCTAGAATTATTGGGTATTTGTGATACCTCTGAAGGTCGGAGGCTTGTTCATGAGAATATATTGATTATTTTCATTTTTTGAACCTGGTATAGCTTATAAGTATCAACAGGGCCAAATCCCACTCTCTGATCCAATGTTTAGACATCCCAAACCACTAATTATACTAATATATGATCAATTGGTGAGGAAAAATTCTATCCAACCCCTTCTTGAAGTTTCCCAGGTTTTTTCCTATGAGGAATAATCAAACAATGATCAAAAATAGCAAACAAATCATAAATATGCTATTAGTAAAAAATATCATCAATAATGAATTTAAAACTCAACCCTAAACCATTATGAAACCTCAATAAACAGAAAAACCAATTACACCACTCCTACCCAAACTGGTGTTCATGAATAATATACATCCTTTAATTTATACATAGATGAAGATTCATGGAAAATTCAAACATCCCATGGTTTTACAAGGATTTTCATGAGGTTTGATAGCCAAACACCCCACTGAGAACCAAAATCTCATGAAATGATAGTCATATCTCATATATATCCAAAATATCTAAAAACATCACTGATGAACAGAATAATCCATCCTTTTATAGATTTTTTTACAATCCTAGATGGTCTTCCATCTAGTCCAGCACCCAACTCAGCCCGTGGAATGGACCGATGAGTTTTCCTGATCCCCACATGATTGAAACTAGTGCTTGGAGAACATGAAACACCATTGGGGATAATTTTTCCCTACAGAAACAACTATAGAACTTCCAAAGGAATCATACATCACATCATAACATACATCCGTCAACAAAAAATATTATGGGATAACACTGAAAAAAGAGTTAAGAATTTAACAAATACAACTGAAATCAAAATTACCCCGGGGGACTGGTCCACAAGACTCCATGAAAAATTTTAGTTAACATCCTCATGCTACCACAACTGAAACCTACTAGAAGAGGAACCACTAGCACATATATCTACTATCTCCACAGAAAAAAGACATTCTTTTACCTATAATGGGCATAAAAAATTCGACATACAGAGTATGTTATATGAATGGTGTAATCCAAATTTCCCAATAGCATTCCACCAATAGAGATTCCATGCAATGACATTATGAGAATAATTAAAAAGCTATTTTTTATGAAATTTAAAGTTACAATATAATTAACACATGCTTTTAAATAAAATATTAAATAACTATGAAAACAAGATTAATGGTAAGAATGGAATAAGCTCTATATGATGTATGTATGGTCTTATGATTATAAGGGTCTTATGTGCCTCACAGTTTCAATGATAAAATAATCTCCCATACATGAAGATCCCACTAAATCCACCAATCCCATCACAATATAGTTTAGATAGTGTTATCATGTAAATTTTTTTTAGGTATATGGGGCCTCATCCATTCTAGATCTATTAATATACTATACCTGGTCATCCCACCAAGATACCAATGATTCCCTTGCTCTTAATTTTATTCCATATACCACATGATGTCACCCATTACAGAATCCCCATTTTAGTACATAAAAAAATAATTAAAATTCAACCAATTGTATAGGGGAGAAGAATCATGGAACCAACTACCCCTATAATGATATCATCATAAAACTGGGTGGAAAACACAAAAAGAACAAATGAGATATCCTATAGAAACATGATCACACCAATATTATTAGGATTAAATTTCAATAAAGGATTTTTGAACCCATCCAAGGTAAAAATCCTTACTTGATAAAGAGAACCCTGATGAGAATGTTGATGATTCAATGAAATGCGACTAAAATAGAAGTGTAGAAACTATCATGATTATTTCTTAAATAATACACCCCAGAAATCACCTAAATATTGAACCCTATGGGTAGGAGTAGAAGAGGATGTGCACATAGGCATGAAGAGTAAGAATGTTGTGTGCTTTGGTGATTTAGGGTTAATATCAAGGTGGGTTAAAACTATAATCTCATGATTTTTAATGATCTGGTAGGCCAAATAGTTTAGATTCAAAATCTACCAAACCATGCTCCAACTATACAAATCCAATGTGCAAGGGAAAAATAGAGTTCATGATTTCATGGGAAAGTCTTAACATCTATTTTCCTATTCTTTTATCTTAAAACATTACAATTTCTTACATTTTCCTTGCAGGGCCACATGTTTGTGCACTATTCTACATGGCAAGGATTGTCCCACTACCTAGGGTGCACGATTTCAATAGGATTACCACATCTTTTCTACTAACCATGTGTAAATCATGTTCATCCTTCTACCAGGACCTAAAAACACCATTTTTATCAATAAATTATAGGAATTTAAATGGATAAATCTAATACCATAAATAAATAAGAAAATACCTATATAAACACTATTGATGTGATAAAGAAAAACTCTTTAATTATGGTTGTGGTGTAAATCTATGTGGTGTCTATGGGTTTTTATGTATAGGTGGTCACTTATAGAAGTCTAATAATAATTTTGGAATGAAAAAACCGTTCAAATCTGTTGAATGAATCACATATAATATCAAAGTGGTGACTCTATGTTAGTGGATAGATTATTAGGGAAGCAGTCATGTACTATTTTAATTTGTCAAAATCTATTCTTCATGAATCATAAAAAAGAAAATCAGTTTCCATCAAAATTATGTTAATTAGGGGAAAATAAAATTTTCTAAAGACATTAATAATCCTTATATAAAATACAACATGAACTAGAAATAATCTAATGTTTCTCACATTGGTGAGAAATGTTTGTGTGGAAATTACATAAATGTTATATTTATCAACATTAATGAAACTATTAAAAATTAAATGGACCAAAATATTTCCATTATCAACTATTAAATGAAACATCTAAAAAATTATAATGATTTTTTTCTCAATATTTCTTTTTAGATAATTTTCTAGACTATCAAGAAAACTTTTTAAAGAATTTTTATATGTAGTTAAGTCTTCAATGAAATCTTCTAAGAAATTTTCAGTTTGGTTTTAGAAATTATATATGATGCAGCATGAAATATTTAATGTCCATTGAAAGGACACAAAGGCATCCTGAAGTAGGAAAATGAACTGAAGGGACATGAGAAGGAAGTATTGTCCGGGTCCTCAATAGTTATGAGAACCCAAATGTACCCTAAAAAATAAATAATGAAAAAATAATGATCCTTCACAAATAATATCTCTATATTTTTGTAGAAAAATTGTGTAGTGATAGGTCTTTTCTAGTAAAATTTTTAAACATATATATTCTATGAAAACACCACAAAATTATGAAACATTATTTTTACTAAATCATTGTTCTAATTTTTCATCATTGCCTAAATTGTTTTCTCTTGAAAAAACATGCTGTAAATTATCAACTGGGAGTCCGATATGTAGTATATTATTCCATCTTCTAATATCCATTATACCAAATTCATTTAATACATCCAAAAGGATGAGGTAGATACTCATTTTTTCTATCTTACTTTTTTGGACACATATTCTAGAAAAATGTTATTCTTTTTCGTGGATGTGCTAATCACTATTACACCCCCTAATGTAAAGTATATAGATGATGAATTATGTTTTAGAATTTTCATCATCTATATTTCCTAGATATGAAATAAATTAGTTGATATTATGATTAAATTTTTCTCATTTTTCTTTTAAAAAGAAATATTTAATGTTTTGTGGATGAATTTGGAATTCAAACATAAGGGGGTTTATAGAGATGATTTTAGCTCAGAGTTATCCCTAATATCAACAATTAAATTTAATGATGAAATAATTGTTTACAATTTCAGTAACTTATAAAAAATCTTAAATTTCTTCAAAATTTTCACCCATCATAACTATCTCTTTATTATGCTAATTTTCATAAATTGATTTATTTGATAGATTTTTTGTTTCTAATGCTTCTAAAAATATTATTATGTGACACGTTTCTATCTTTGGATGTGGAAAAAAAATTATTTACTATGTTAAACTATAGTATAGTGGTTAACCTAGGTTGTCTTCCGATGAGGAGTGCACACAAAATAGTTTGTCACTTTTTAATTAGAGAAAAACTTTTGTGTTTTTCAAATTGATTGGTTTTTGAAATCAAAGAGAGAAACAGAAAAAAAAAGAATAAATAATGGATGTCAATCAACACAAATATGAAATTCACGTTAATTAAAAAAAAATATTTTATGAGATGGGTGATCAAATTGGGGTCGGTTTTATAATTCCAATACTATCCTTATTCTATTTTATTCAATCCTCCTCTGCTAAGTTGATTTATGTGAGATTACATAATTACTTCAACTCACTTATTTGGTTAAATGGTTTAACAAAATTATAGTTTGGTATACACATCTTCCATTTTTTGATATATTTTTAGTGAACACCCCCAATTATATTAGGCAATTCCCAATCGGGTATTTTTTATCCTTAATAATATTGAATATTCACCACCCCTCCCACACGTACTAGCGATTATCAAGTACTTCTCCATTAAGCCTTGTTCTTATTCTATCGAATATAGACCATAACATAATTGAGGGATAAAAATCATCATTTATCAAAGAAATAATAACAATATAATAAAAAATCGAATACGATCACATATGATAATAAATTCGGTTTTTAGAATTTGAAAACAACTTCACAGAAGAGATAGAGTTTTTATTCAATAAAATGTAATAACTCAAAGAATAAAAAATATAAAACCTTCCCTCCCATAATAACCTCATATTTTTACCCCATCATGTTAAGGGTAATTGAGAATAATTAGGAATATAAAGGCTTTACAAAAATAAGAAGAAGTAAGAAGTGAAAATAAAGAACCAAATTTTCTCTTCCAGATTCAGTTCTCCAGAATTTAAGCTTCGGTTCTCCACCATCTAGAAGAATGATGCCGAAGTAAATTATTATAAGAGGATTGCAATGTATTTTTCCACATACCCATGAAATATCAGATCATTTGAAGCGGTGTGGAAGGAGTTAGGGATGATTTTGTAGACTTGACTTATTCTGGCCGCCAATCACTATTCCACCAACAATATTTTTACCGGTTTAAGGGAAGCATTAATCAACTAAGTTATACTTGAAATTTAATGTGAAGCTACCTCATCAAGATTTCTTTTTTAACCAGCTAGAAGATCCCCATTTGGTGGTCGGTAGCTCAAGATATTTATCATTGAATGAGTCATGGTCTATTCTACTGGCTAGAATTTTTTTTTCACATTGACCGATTTAGTATGGCCTGTTGGAGTTCGAATTGGAACTTGGTCAAGAAGAATAATTTGTATCCAAAGAACCATTTCATCTAAAAAAATTATCGCATTAATTGGAGCAAAATTTTAGGATTTATGATCAAAATACAGAGGCATCATAAAACTGTTAAATGTCCCGAAATAACAACTTTTCACATTTAAGCTCAAAACTCACCAAAAAACATAAAATGATGAAAATAATATCAAATTAATTAATTGGAAGGGATTAAATCATTTAAAAACATATTTATAAATATGAAAATATGAGCTCAATCAATTCCCCCACACTTATCACTTGGACTCCTAGACAAGTAAAATCGATATTAAATCAAAGAAAATTTTAAACACATATCCATGAGATCTAACAATATAACACCAAGAAACAAAAGATATCATGAATCATCACAGAAAATTATTCCAAGTTCTCAATTAAGTTAATTAAATATATTTCCTCTTAATTTATTCTCCCACGCACATAAAACACTTACCTACCATGCATTTTTTTATCATCACAGAAATACCAATTTTCAACATTGTCTATCTCATCCAATAATCTTGCAAGGGTCACCATATGCTTAATAAATTCGAACATATCCACCCGATGTGATTCAAGCACAGATTTTTAACATTAGTACATTATAAAGGTTTTTCTGTGGCTTTAGGTTGGTAGGATTTATATGTGAAAAATTTTGAGGCTAAATAAGGAGTGCTTGGCTCTTTTTGAAGCAAAATTGCATTATTCTAATTATTACTCAAATATGGTCTTCTCCTAACTCCCCTTAGGAGTATATCAGCTCCAAAATCATGAAAAATAATTGAAATTTCACACCATTCAACATTTCAGCAGTAAAAGTATCAGTCATCTCAAACATGATTTTTCTTGAATGCTCCAGATATACATAACTTATTTTACATGAAATCTCCAGATAAGGAACAACTTTAAACATAATTATTTTTTCAATAGCAAGAAAATATCTTCAAAATTTTATTATCCACCCAAAGTCTCTCCACATGAGGTAGAACAACACAAGTCAACCTCCCCCACACTAAAGTTCAACTAGATTATGCAATTTTACTTCAAGAGCAGGTCGGATACAGAAAATTGGCTTATAATGTGGCTAACCTAATAGGTTGTTCATGGATTCTATGGGATACAGTGATTAAATGTATAATGTGGGACATTATAGAAAATATTATTTTGAAAATTGGGCTTTAATACCAAAAAATGCCTCAATAATTTTAATCACATGTACCTCAAACCCTCTAGTTTTGGTAGGAATAAATCGAATTCTGATTAAATCAAGCATGGTATGGTTCTCTCAAGAAGTGAGGTAAATGAAACGAGTATGAAAAATGGGTTTAGAAACCTCAAAAGAAAGTGATTTCAAATATAAATGCAGTGATATGTGGCATGGGATTCAAAAATTAGTGTACTTTTCATGAAATTCATATAAATTTGAACTTGAAAAAAAGTTAATTTCACAATTCATTTAAACTTAGTTTCATGGGATAAATTGTTTCAAACATTAAAATGGGTTTCAAAATATTTAATGATAATCATTTAAGCTCAAAAGTTTAAAAAAACAAAAATTTTAAAAACACACAACTGAAAATACTAAACTATAAATTTTACCTCCCCCACACTTAAATGATGCAGTGTCTGCAATGCATTAAAATTGATTTAACATGTAAGAATATTTTTAAATGGATCATATAAATCAATAAAGTGTAAAGGAAATGTAAAACCTAATGGATTTATTGATAAATGTTTTTGAGGAGTGTGATCTCCTCAACTGGATCTGATGGTATGAGCCAAAGGAATTTCATCAACTGATGACCATTAATAGTGAATGGATTCTCCTCTCCATCCATCACAATCTTCACAATACCAAAAGGATATACATGAGTAACTATAAATGGACCTTCCCATCTAGAACGAAGTTTACCTAGCATCACCTTGACTCTTGAGTTGAATAATATCACAATGTCTCTAAGATGGAATTTTTTTTGTTTGGATCTACTTGTCATGAGCCACTCTTGTTCTCTCTTTATAAATCATGGAGTTTTCAAATGCGTCCCTTCTAATTTATTCTAGCTCCTGCACCTGTAATCTTCTCTCCTTCCTAAAAATTTCAAGATCCAAATTAATCTTCCTCACAACCCAGTATGCTTTATGTTCCAATTCCACATGTAGGTGACAACTTTTCCCATAAATCAACATATATGGATTCATTCCAATAGGGGTTTTGTAGGCTTTCCAGTAATCCCATCATGTGTCTTCCAACCTTTGTCTCTAATCCTTCCTATTTGGATTAATAGTATTTTCTAAAATTCCTTTTATTTCCCTATTGGGTACTTCATCTTGACAATTATTTTGTGGATGATTGGGAGTTTATGTTTCATGATGCACCCCATATTTATTCAGCAATGCTTCCACTCTCCTATTGAAAAAGTTTTTCCCTTGATAACTAATTATTTCTATAGGCACTCCAAACCTACAAAATATGTTAGTCCTGACAAAATCACAGACAACTTTAGCATCATCAATCCTGGTAGCTTTTGCTTCCACCCATTTGGAAACATAATCAACAACAAGCGAGATATAATAATATCCAAATAACATTGGGAAAGGGCCCATAAAATCTATTCCCCAAACTTCAAAAATTTCATAAACAATATGTGGTTGTTGGGGAATTTCTTTTCTCTTTAAAATATTTCCATAAAACATACATTTTTTCCCAACTTTTACATACTTCATGAGAATCTTTAAAAAGGGTGTTCCAATATAGTCCAGATTCTAAAACCTTCCTTACTATCTATTGAGGTCCAAAGTGGCCTCCACAAGCTAATGTGTGGAAAAACATAAAGTCAGAATTAATTTCACTTTCAGGAAAACATATTCTTATGACATGGTCATTGAAAATCTTCCAAAGAAATAGATCATCCCATATGTAATATCTAGATTTAGATTTGATCTTTAGAATTTGGTGGGAATTTAAATGAGATGGGACTTTAGATGTTACCAGATAATTGACTATATTGGCATACCATAGAACTTCACTATTGATGATGTAGAGTTGTTCTCCATGAATCTCATCCTTAAGTGGGTTCTTGTTTGGAATTTCTCCTTTAGTAGTGTGGGGTAGTCAACTTAGATGATCATCCACCTGATTTTCACTTCCCTTTTTATCTTTAATTTCCAAATTTAACTCTTGCAAGAGTAGCATCCATCTCACTAGACTTGGCTTTGAATCTTACTTTTCATTAAATATCTGAGTGTTGCTTGATCAGAATAAACAAAAACTTTATTTCCGAGAAGATATGATAGGAATTTATCTAGTGCAAGGACAACTACAAGGAACTCCTTCTCGGTGGTTGTGTAGTTGATTTGTGTGGAATCCATGGTCCCTGATGCATAGTATATGACTTGAGGATTTATTTTAATTATTTGTGATAGAGTAGCTCCCACTGCTTGGTTGGATGCATCACAAATCAACTCAAAAGGGTAATCCCAGTTGGGTGGTTGCATTATTGGAGCTGTGATCAACCTTTTCTTTAGTTCATCAAACGGATTTTTTCATGAATAATCAATACTAAAGTCATCTTCTTCTAATAGTAATCTTGATAGAGGGAGGGAAATCTTACTAAAATCTATGATGAACGTTCTATAAAATTCATCATGTCCTAAAATAGATCTAAAATGTTTTAAACAAGTTGGATATGGAATGGAATTTATTACTTCACTTTTTGATTCATCAACATCTAACCCTTTTTGTGAAATTATGTGGCCCAACACTATTCCCTTTTCGACAATGAAATGAAATTTTTCAAAATTTAATACAAGATTATTTTGAATGCATGTTTTCAAAAAAAATTCCTAATTTCCTAATAAATGATGAAATTAATTACCAAAAATTGTGAAATCATCAAGAAATACCTCCAAGCATACCTCAATATGATCTAAGAATATACTCACCATACACCGTTGAAATGTACATGGGGAGTTGCATAACCCAAAAGGTATCCTTTTGTAAGCGAATTTACCAAATTGATAGGTGAAGCTCGTCTTCTCCTAGTCTTATGGTGAGATCGATACCTGAAAGTATCTTGAGAATCAATCTAAAAAACAATAATGGGTTTTTTCCAGCTAACCTTTCTAGCATCTGATAGATGTATGGAATGTGGAATTGGTATTTTTGGGTAACTTGATTTCTCTTCCTATAATCTATACACACTCTCCTTCTATTTTGTACTCTCATGGGGGTCAATTCATTTCATTCATTTTGGTAGTTGTTAGGACATCTTTCTTTAGGACTACATGAATGGGGCTGACTCATTGAGAATTAGAGATTGGAAAAATGATGTCAGCAGCTAGAAATTTCTCTATCTCTTTCTTAACAACCTCTATGATTGTGGGATTAAGTCTTCTTTGAGGTTTTCTAACTATTCATGAATCACTTTCTAAAAATATTCTATGAGAGCAGACCTTGGGATTTATTCTAGGTATATCACTTAAACTCCATCCTATATCTTGGACAATTCATTTGAGTAGGTCAATTAAAGTTTCCTATTATGAATAGGATTGATTATTGGCAAATATTACAGGAAAATTCTCTCCTTCCATTAGGTAAGCATACTTAAAATCACATGGAAATGGCTTAAGTTCCAGACATGGGGTTGTTCATGGGATGACATTAAATTAAGGTATCATATTGCTAAGACTAGAATATCTGGTATCATCTCATTTTATTTTAAAAAATCATCAGAAAATTCATATTTTACCTTATTCTCTAACATGAATTTACGATAATCATGTTCATGTGAATTAGAATTTTCAAATGAAAAATGTTCTCTTAATTGTAAGACGTCAAGAAGCATACCTGAATCTTTATTTGGTTCTATACCTTCTTAATGGGAGATCACATAAAGTGAGTGATTACTGGAAGGATGTTTCATTGCGTCAAGAATATTGATGTGCACTGTACTATCTCAAAGTTCCATTTTTAGTGTTCCTTCATGGGAAATTATGATAGTCCTTGATGTTTTTAGGAAGGGACTCCCCAGGATGATGGGAGAGTGTCCTGAAACATTGTCTTATTCCATGGTAAGGACAAAAAAGTATGCTAGAATGATCAATCCACTTACTCCATTGAGTAAATCATCTATAAATCCAGTTGGGAAAATGGTGGATCTGTTTGCTAATTGCACCACCACTTGAGTTAGTTCTAGTTCTCCGATCTGCAGGGATGAAAATACTGAGTGAGTCATAAATTTATTCAAGCGCCTAGATCACATAGCGTGTTAGTAAAATTTAAAGACCCAATAGTGCAGGGAATAAAAATTGTCCTTGGATCTTGAAATTTTTTGGTATCATTGGTGTGATAAGTGCTGAGACACTTCTTCCAAAGTTGATTCTCTCATTTCCATCCAACCGCCTTCTTTTTGTGCACAACTCCTTCAAAATTTTTGCATATTTTGAGATTTATTTTATTGCATATAGTATTAGGATATTGACCTAACTTTTGGAAAAGTTTTCTGAATTTCTTTTTGAAGTCTCCCTTCTTCAACCATCTTTGATTCAACTAATGCAGATGGGAATGGTGCTTGTATATCCTTCCTCTCCCTTTGTTGTTTTTGAAATGGTGTTTCTGGCCTTTCCTTTCTAAACCCGATTCTATTCTCCTTTTTTGTTTTGGTCTCCTTCTTTTGTATGGATGTGTTGTTATTTAGTAGGTTTCTTATAATCATCATCCTCAGATTTTTCAGGTGACATTATCTCTTTTCCACTTTGTGTTGTAATGACGCTCACGCTTTCTTTGGGATTTGGAACTGTTTGTATTGGGACTTTTCCTTGCTTTTTGGTCAAAATATCAATAAGGATATCAAATTTATTATCTAAATTTTTCACTATCTTCTTTATATCTTCAATATCCATTTCTTGTTGGTTTATATGAGAACTAGTTGAAGGTTATTCATATGGTTTCAGTTGGTTTGGTTATTTATAGGGTTGTTGAATGGTGGAGGATTATGGTATTGCTGCTGTTGGAATAGAGTTTGATTTGCGTTTTGATTTTTAAATGGAGGCCTATCCTGGTTATATCAGAATCTATTTCCTTGTTGGGGATGACATGGTTCATTTGACTGGATTTTCCTTTCTCGATAGGAAACTTCACAATTTTCAGTTCCCTTTACTTCTGGACATTGATCAGTGTAATGATAACTAGAAGAGCATAATCCTCATACATGATTCAAGCCTTGTTGTTCCTTCACATTCTTCACATCAAGTTTTCTCATCTCTCTGGTCATTTTTTTAAGTGTTTCTTCAAGTAAGGGTGAGGATGAATTAGAAGTTCTTACGTCTTGGATACCTCTATTTCATGTACCTCTAGTTCTGAATTGCTGTGAGTTTTGCACAATCTTCGCAATCAGGCCTCTGACATCTGCTGGGGACTTGTCGATCAAGGCTCCTCTAGGTGAGGAATCTAGTTAATTTCTATCATTTTTGAGAAATCCTTGGTATAAGAACACAAGAAATTGGTTCTCTTCCATTTCATGGAGTGGGCATCATGCACATATTTTCTTGAAACATTTCCAGTATTCATAGAGAGTCTCTCTAGTCGATTGATGTATGCCATAAATCTATTTTTTATTTGTTGTACTATTAGATGTAGGGAAGAATCTTTGTATGATGATTCTTTTTAGATATTACCAATCATTTGTCTCCCTGAAATATCACATCATTTGGAGCCGTGTGGAAGGAGTTATGGACAATTTAGTAGACTTGACTTATTCTAGCCATCAATCACTATTCCACCCACCATACTTTGACCGGTTGATGGGTGGAATTAATCAACTCTGTTATAGTTGAAATTTAATATGATGATGCCTTGTCAATTTTTCTTTCTTACCCAGCTAGAGGATCCCAATTTTGTTGTCCATAGCTCAAGATATTGATCATTGAATAAGTCATGGTCTATTCTACCGGCCAGAATAAATTTTCACATTGACCGATTTTTTTGGCATGTTGGTGTTCGAATTGGAACTCGGTCCAGAAGAATAATTGGTATGCAACGAACCATTTCATCCAAAGAAAAATGAATCGCATTAATTGGATCCCAATTTAATGATTTTTGATCAAAATACATAGGCATCATAAAACTATTAAATGTCCCGAATTAACAACTTTTCTCATTTTAGCTCAAAACTCACCAAAAAACATAAAATGATGCAAATAATATCAAATTGATAAATGGTAAGGGACTAAATCATTTAAAATCATATGTATAAATATGAAAACATGATCTCTGTCTTTATTTCATCAATTATTTCAATTTACAGCCAATAAAAACTTTTTAATTGAGAATTATTTTATATAAAAACTAAATTATCTTAAGTGGGTATATTATTTAATCAAGGAGGCTAAAAGAGATTTTTTTCCATCCAAATTCATGGAAAATATTCATATATTAACATTTATTATTATTTTATGGGTCTTATGGAATGTCCTTCATTTAATTAGGGGATATTTGTCATTACCTTTTACTTATTCTATATTGATAATAGTAAATTCATAACGACATGGCTAGCCTTTTAAACACACCATGACATCATCAAGAACACATATCAGGTATTCAATGGATTTATTGGTGAGTTTCACACCCATATGGGTGGGTATTAGCTATCTCATCTATAGTGAGTAAAATATGTTATAATACATCACACTAATTGATGCTCCACAATCACACAATACATTAGAAAAAGTATGAATAACAATAACAAATGGATATAGGAAGTATATAGATCATGGAATTCCTGAGGGATTTGAGGGGTAATTAGTGAAGAAACATTCTTACTTATTCTTATATCATCATTTCCATTAAATCTTCTTCTTTCTGTGAATAGGATATTAATGAATTTTTCATACATTAGAAATTTACAAATTACTTCTAGTAAAGGTATATTCATTTTCTATTTCGTGAAAGAATATATAATATATTATTATTCTATTTCTTCTATGGTTTTATTGTTTTCCTGCATAATTCTAGGTAATAGTTATTGAGGTTTATCTAGATCTTCCATTATAGATTTCCCTTATTAATTTTTAATTGTTCCCTTACTTCTTCTTCATCAAGTTCTTTATGTTGGACAGTTTTATAAGGTGCATGCTGCTTCTGACATCTTGATTCATTATCTGAAGGTTTACCATTAATATTTTATAAATCCCCACCAAAACATAATGTGATAGCACTGACATTTACAATAGGTTCCTAAACTAGTAGATAAGGAAGATTACATGAGCCATGATTTACCAAATTATTAAAATTGGTCATGAGTTGGACAAACACAACTTTTCATTCTTTAATCTCTGATCCATGAGTGGTGAGAATGGTCTAATTACTATTTTTATATTCTATATCCAATATCAGAATGACCATCATGGACTTATAATGATAATTTCAAAGATGGTAGCTTGTATATGGTTGGAAACTCTATCTCTAGAATGGAAGTTGTTGGAATGAATATTGACAATCTTATTGGAATTATACTAGAATGGTGTCCTTTGTTTCTAATGAATCCCATCATCAAATTTATTTGTGGAAAATTATATAAATTTATATTTTCCACAATATTGTTTTTGGAATTTACTCTGAATAATCTCGTCATAGCTTTTATTCATGTGAATGTGACATCATATATCAATAAAAATCTCCTACAAATAACCATGTAGGAAGATCCTAAGTGGTGTGGTGGGTGGTGGTTCCTCTACATTTTTAATTTCCAGTAGTCTCACAAGAGATTTAAATTCTTCAATTTAGTTTTAATTATAATAATATAGATCAATTTACCTCATTCTCACCTCAACATTAATTTCTTATACAAAATTTTTGGGAATTTTCATAATTTCATTCCACCAGTTCCCTAGAATTAACTTTTGAAATATCAATCATCACCCCTATAGAATAATAACAAAATAGGTTTTGATCAATTTCCTCCAATAAATTATAGATGAATATGCATAAGTGTTTTTATTAATATGGGTGGTACATGAATGACGTTGTTAGTTTCATGATCATTTGCAAAAACTCATTGTGATTCTCTATATCTACATATTTGATTCCATAAACACCAATTCAATGATTATTAATTCAGGAAGAAATTATGGATTTCTAGAGGATGTACATATACAGATCATCGCATGAAGAAACATATCCAGGATGTATAGTGTAGTGACACTCTGTGGTTGAGCCGTAAATTGAGGTGAAATCCTTCCAACTGATATGAGCCTCAGTAAATCCCATAGTTTTAAATCTATTATATAGTTCATTAAACACTCTCAAATGACCCTTTGGTATTCACCTAATAATTCATGAAATATATTAAATATTACAATCATTCCAATTTTGATTTTACAGTACTATTGATCATTTAAATATTATTTTACATTATTAATGTTGAGATTTGGTGTATATAGTTCCCAAAAAGTCATATTAAATAGAGTCAAATTATCATCCATCAATTCACTTCATAATGTATCTTAAATGGATGAACAATGTGAGGATGGATAGTTGGATAATGCAATGGTGATAAAATATATTTCCATTTTTTTTTGGAAATTTTTAGTGATATGAGCCAGGTGAGCATAGCCATATCATCCTCTATATGAATAAAAATTATTCTATAGTAACTAGAACTTTTCCCTCAAATAATTCTATTCTTAATAAAATTTAAAGAATTACCTCCCTACAAATGTTGTTAGGATTCATGTGAACCAATTTTGGGGCACTCAAAAATACATTTTGAACCCATGTAAAATGTAGTATTAGTGGGCTCATGTTTTCTTCGAAGAAGACACCCTTGTGGGTTCTTGGAAATCTTATTTACTAGGATTGGTTTTTGTAAAATAGTAAATAAAGATGGTTAGTTTTATTTAATGTTTAATGAATAGAGATCTAGCCTTATATCATTCACTCATTCTCCTATTCAATAATTATTTAAATTATTCACCTTATAATCAATTGAAATTCCATTTATTACTATTATCCAGTTATTTTGGTTATGATACATGAATACAATGATTTCTGTCTCATATATCCTTTCATAGTCTTGTAATTGGATAACTCTGATCAACCTCATATTATCCCACTATTGCGATAGAATTTAGTTACATAGTTCTAACTTATTATGCATAAAATCTCCATAATATGATTTGATGAAACTAAAAGATAAAAACCAAAAAATATATCTAACTAAATTATCATTTTAAAATAAATGGAGGTGATATATAATAATTTTGTGATCGAAATTCATCAACTGGTGGAGGTAATGAATTCCCTTTGGCATGTCAAAAAATGTTATGGTGTACTATCCTAGAAATTATTACATTGGAAAATATATGAAATGTAACAAAGAAAAAGATGATATTTATCATTTTAGAATGATATTGTGTGAGAGTGCATCCCTAGTAGAGTGATATAATTAGAAATTTATTATAGGATGGTCAGAGGTCATTGTAACAATTCAACAATATCCTCCCATATAGTATGAGAATCTTTAAATTATTTCTTAATGTTATTAAATATGTAGTGTGGAAAAGTAAATTCTTCATTGATGGACGATAGACATTCATATAGCTCAAATTGCAATTATTAGAATAGTTTAGAACATATTTCCATTCCTCTTGTAATTGAAATCTATTCCTTTTTATTGTTAAGGGTATTAGTGATTCACAGTATAGTGGACATACGAATCTATTTAGAGGTAGAATATGGTCAAAATGGACATGGATATTGATATTAGGAAATGGATAGTGGGCATGTACATCATTTAATTTTGCCTTTTGGTCTAAATCATGGATCTGGAAAAAGGGAAAAATATCAATGAATTATTATTTATTTATTTTTTTCATCATATATATATATATATATATTATTTTCAATTTTTTTTTATTTGTTTAATGTGATTATAATTTTGGGTTAAACATTCTTACATCACATCAAGGGTAATGGTTTGGTTCTTCTCTAACCAATTGTGATGATCAAAAAAATTCTATATAGGGGGCTCATTGGTTCGACATCATCAATGGTAGCACAATAGTGGATGATATTGATTTAGGATATCACAATGAAATAGCATGACAATGTATAAAAATAAAAATGTAAACTATATATCTACATATATGTGTCAATATTGATTCACGATGGTGAAAATTTCTTCAGTGGAGGTGGTAAGCTCATATATAACACCACTGGAACATGACATCATGTTCAGTGGTTCTCAGTGGTGTCCTCTTGTAAGGGTAAAGACTTTTCATCCCCAAATTAGCACCAATGGTTCTTCCTCACTTAGGTGGATCCTTAAACAGACATATAGAAGTGACTGACACATCTTCATACGGTTGGTGTTCGATCGCACGGGGAAAACATCGGTGGACATGACATTACTAATGGGGATTTGTATTCTTTATCCAAATATTGAGGTTTTCTTTATTCATAATCAGATGAATTGTTGGGGTTTTGGGATAAATATAAAAATAACATGGATCTTTAATAATAGTATGATTTTTTCACTTAGTTCGATTCTAAGGAAAGTATTATCATTGTTTTCTTTATTTTACAATTATATTGATAGGGTGACTTGACATCATCTATAAGGGTAATTCTCCATCCTGAAGAGAAATAAATGTCTTCATCATCCTTTATCTATGTGAAGATAGATAAGCGTAGTAAAAAATCGTTAATAAAAATTATGTTGATGTGGATGGAATGATCATTCGGTCAAAGAAGGGTTATTTATATTTCATGATTTTGATTTTGGAAGAAGTTCATATTAAGTAGTTGTGTACATTTGGTATGTTCAATTACTGATCATGAGAATTGGGGAAAATGGTCATATGATAGGTTGATGTAATAGTCAGTTGTAGACTCACAATCAATATACTGACTCTGACAATGGGTGTTCAGGGTAGTTATCTAGAGTTAGTTGTATTTTTTCCTTCATTTAGTCACTATTTGTTTTATGTGCATGACCACTTCCAAATTTATTCATATGTTCAGTTGTTGGAAGTAACCATAAAGTGAAACATGTACTCATTTCTTTGTATTGGAATATATTTTTCAACCATCGTTTAAAAAAATTATAATTTATTGAAATATTAACTCTAATAAAACTTCAATAAAATAAATATTAATGCAATAAAAATCAAAATTCCATCATCCAATTAATTATATCAAAATTCAATTTTAAATTTAATAAAATTAATTATTTTAATTCATATTTTCTAATTGGATGTATATTCATAATTTGAAAAATTCATTTCCATAATGAAAATAAAAATTTACATTAATTTTTAAAATAATTTGAATTTATTTGTTTCCATAAAATTAAAAAAAAAATTAATGTTTCATTTTATGATAAATTCAATTTAGAATAGATAATTTAATATTTAAATTAACAAATTAATGAAAATTTCAAAGGTATTACATCATAAATAACCATAAAAACGAATAAATCATTCAAACCCATATTTTTAGTCAATTTTAGGTTAAATATAGAATTCAAAATTTTCAAAGAAATAACTAATTATTCCAATGTTTTTAAAATTAATTCTGGTATTTTCAAGGAATAATATAAATAAAAGATAATAAAATTAGCTCACATAATATCGATGAATCAACTATATACCATAATGTTATTTTGGTTATAGTTGACCGTCTTATGAAATTAACACATTTAATTTATAATTGATATGATTCATCTAATTTTTAGATTTCTATAATATAAATTAAATAAGAGGTAATGATTCATGTATTACCACATTCTATTATATTTTACTCAGATCTATGTTTTATCTCAAATTTATGGGTTTTTCCTATATAGGTTGTGGATACACAGCTGAATTTGAGTAATTATGTCATAATAAAATAGATGATCAAACTAAGAGAACAATTTAAAACATAGAAGATATTCATAGATCATGTTCTATGGATTTTACAGGTGTTTGGTATCTACACCTTCATCCAATCGATTTTCCTACAATAATATAATTCACTTGAGAATTCAAATTGAGACTTATGAATCACTATTTATAAAGAACTGTAGAACATAAAAATATGTGGATGGTGTCAAAAAAAGATATCTTTTGAGATATATTCCATATGAGTAAATGAAAGAGAAATTCATATCCATTCAATAGAACATCAGTGAAACATAGTGTTTATATAATAGATATACTGAAAACTATCATCATGATTTGAAATTTGAAGCTGGTGATAAGTTATTCATTTTAATTTCATCATCGAAAAGGGTATAATATTCATAAATATTGGAATGGTAAGCCCTAGAGAAATTGTATTTTTTTAATTTTTTGTTGAGTATTGATGATATCTTATCACTCAAAGCTTCAGTAAATCTTCAATCTAGTTCATGATGTGTTCCATGTATCTCTCATGGGGATGTACAAAGATAATCCATTAGATCTATAGAACATAAGGGTTTTAATAGTTTTAAATTGTAAATACTATAATTGAAAACCAATATAAATCCTATACCATTAGGATAATTTTCAATAGAACAATACTACTGACCCAGTCAATGTTCTATAGAGGAACCAAAAATTTGACGAAACGACTTGGGAACCTGAGGATGTAATCAAACAATGATATCTTCATTTTATACTACTATAGTTTGATAATTTCTAGATATACATTAATTTTAAGGGGGTAAGAATAAAATAACATGATATTTTATGATCAATTTTGTTTTCGTCTTTTGATAGTTTACGATACATTCTATATTGGGTCCAAATGAATGGTTTGATAATATAACATTATATCCCACTCATTAAATTGGAGGATATGAAAAGGAATAAATTACTCTTGATAATTATATCATTTATAGGTTTATATAACAAATTAATTAGTTATTAATTTATTATCAATAAAAATAAAATCATTTGAAAGGAGAAGAGTAGTTTTTCT
Source organism: Viscum album (assembly GCA_963277665.1). Classification (NCBI taxonomy): domain Eukaryota; kingdom Viridiplantae; phylum Streptophyta; class Magnoliopsida; order Santalales; family Viscaceae; genus Viscum; species Viscum album. Next base: position 1,803,429,689 of record OY728164.1, read on the forward strand.
AAAAATTTATTTTTATGTGTAAAATGTGTATATATCTTAATAAATTAAATTAATTAATTATGGTAAATTATATTAGTTGAATTATAATATTATATTTAAAATAAATTTTTAACTTTCATGTAATTTTGTTCCATGTCATGGGATAAGTGTAAATTTAGTTTTATAGTTTAATACGTACCCTTTGAGAATAATAATTTTCTTCACGATTTGTGTGCATATTTTAAAATTGATTTATAACACTTATAGAAATTTTATCTTGAAAAATTGATTCCATTTTTGAATAAATGTGTTAAAATCTGGAAGATATTCCCTTAATATTTTTTCAATAATAAATGAAATCATTGTTAATATTTGACTCCTCGGTAAGGATGAGCTAGTAAAAAATGGATAAAACATATAGATATTAATTTCAAATTTCTATAAAACATTCATTTATCTTAATTGACACATATATTTCAACTATATCCATCCATTTTGTAAATATATGGCAACCTGTTTCCATATTTCATTTATTATAATGATCATCTTAATTTACAAAATGAATAAAAACAAAATTTTACCCTCTTGACTTTAATTTCTATAAAAATATTACATAAGGATAAAAATGTTTTATGTATAATTATAAATTATTATATAAAAGAAAAATTAATTTTCTATAATAATAAGTAATTTTAATTTTTTAGTGATAAATTAACTATCATAAATGCTTACGCAACACCGACACTATAATTATTAAAATAATAAGAAAAAAAATAAATGAAGTTAAAAATATTAAAAGTAATCTTATTTGATGTAACTAATTATTTTGAAAAATTTATTAGACATATATAACATATTAAAGATGTGTAAAAGGATTATAATTTAATTTAATATTTTCTAGGATGTTTTTAGTAACAAAATTACTGTATAATGAAAAAATTGATATTAATTATATTTTAGGAAAATAATATATTAATAAATTATTCAAAAATATTAAAAATCATGTCCATGGTGGATAAGATAATGTAAAAAATGTAATTATTTTTCAATTTATAATTCAATTTTATCCATATAAGTTAAATTATAACCAATTAATATAGAAATTTTTGTGTGCATAGTTAGGGATAAAATTGGATAATGAAAGGGTTAATAAAAATGACCATTTTTTAAATGATGCAAAAACCTATCTAAATTTAAATGGATGATGAAATTTAGAATTTAGACTATTTTTGTGTTAAAATTTTTCAATTTTAAATCATTTTTCATGAGAACAACTTAATTATATTTTATTTTATTTTATAAATTCCATGTCTCTATTTTTCCCTCTCTTGTAAAAAAACACCACATATATATTTTTAATATAATATTTTGAACCATATAGCTCAAATAGAACCATGAAAATTATATTCAAAAATTCCCTATACATTATGTGTGGATTCATTTGTTCTTAAAATATCATCCCAAGGTCCCATAATAGAGGATCCAAAGGACGGATCCCAGAGAAGTGGTAATCATGTTGTATGAACTCTTTAAATTTATTTCGTCTTCTCAATCCTATAATTATATGGTATTCATTATAACAAAAAATAATTAGTATCCTAAATATACACTATGTTTTTAATTATTATGGTATCACTAATTTCCACCCTCTGTTCCATCAGATGGGATGTGAAAGTATCATTCATGTGTATGTGTGGACTATCACCTCCATATAGCGATACAATTCACTTTCCATAACTATATTTAATGGATGTTTATTATTATGGATTTAAATTTAATGTTTTTTTTGTAAGACATAACTATAATTTTTTAATTATAATATCACATCTACCTTCTTACTTTACAATTTATTGGAAAACAATAACATCACTCGTTTGTATGTGTGGACTAGTACCTCCAAGAAGCGATAAAATTTATTTTTTTTGTTCCAATTTTAATTTGATGATAACAAGGATATATTAATGAATATATATTATATACATATTATATTAGAATTATTATGGAATTTTTAATTCTTATTTACCTTTCCCTTATTTTGTCCATCAAATATTGAAATCAATATTCATGTGTATGTCAAGTCTACCGTCGCTGTGAACATTATGATTCATTTTTCTATCTATACCTTTTATAGATGACTATAAATATGTAAACAATGAATATATATATATATGATATTTATTTATATATTTATATTATATAACCATGATCATATTAAAAGGATTGGAAATGATAAACTTTTATTTTCATGAAAGAGAAAATAGTTAACTACTAAAAATGACTATTTTAATAAGGAGTAATAAATAAATTGGTGTAAAAATGTTATAAGAGGATCATATATTATATTATAGTTATGTAAATTTTTTTAATATAATAATAATATAATTTTATTTATTATAAAACTGGTTATAGTTATTTCGAATAAAATTAAATTAAAGGTAATTGTTTTATAGTACAATGTCATTTTTTCAGTATTGTATAGGGACAATCTTCTAATGATATAATATTACAACCATACTCTTAAAAAACTCATTATTATTCTTCCCTTATTGTAATATATATATATATATATATGATTATTTACGTTCATTTTTATCTATTAATTTACTCAATATATCAAAATAACATTTATAAGGAAAATAGTCTATATTTCCCTCTTTGGTTGGGAGCCCTTTTTCTTCAACATATATTCTTTATAAAAATGTTTTAATGGTTGTTTATCATATTATAATTTGATTATTTATTTTCCATTTTTACCCCTAATTTAAATTTTATTATTTTATGTAAAATGGATCTTAATTTCATTTTTCCAAATGGGGCTATATTTGATTTTTTTTAAAGTGTGAATGGAAATATTTCTTTTAAATTATACAAAATGAACCAAATTTACCACCACCAATAAAAATAAATTACATTTTTAATACCTTAGAATATTTAGAGGTTCTATTCAATGAAAATTTTAATTTATTATTTAATTTTTTTAAAAAATTAAAAAAATGTTTTAAAGGTGAAAAATGTATTTTCCTCAATAAATGTTTCATGGGATCATTTGAAATAAAATTCATCTATGAATACATCATTTGATGTTATATATTTTTTACATGTAATATTATCCTATCATATAATATATATGATTTTTCTAAATGTTTTATTATAATTATGAAATTTGTTTTATGAATCCCATTTCATTTCATCAGTTTTTGTTATGATGAAATGAAAAAATGTCTACGAAACCCATTTCATTTTAATGTATTATGCTATGATGTAATTTTTATGAAACAATTTCATATCAATGTTTTAAACTAAGTTGAATGTATTATGACATATTGAAACACATAATTATTACTTTTATTATGTGATAGGTGGTGTGAGAATTATATATCACTATAATTCATTAAGAATAGATAGATATCTCATCAATGAAACAGGACTGGAAGGCATAGTGAACACAGTTTAATTAGGGACTCTCTAAACTATGATAAAATTAAGAGTAAACTTTATATATATGGTTGAATGGTGAGTGATTCCAATATACTATGATAGTCATGGAAATGAGCCTTGACTACAAAAGAAATAATTTTATATTCATATGTTTAGGCCAAAATTCTATGCCTTATACCAATGTTATGATCTCTTTGATTATTTCCACTGATTCATTTTTTATAATTGGCTCATTAATTTCCATGACTTATTCAATGACTCAATATTTTGATCTATGATTGGAAGGGTTTGGTTTTAAAATGTTAATCTCATGTTCTCATACCATTATGCTTCTATTTTGCTTATGTAATCATTGATATCTCCCTTTTTTACCTTATTATTCATCTTTCCTCCCCCAATCATGTGGTTCCATTTCCCCAGGTTATGAAAATTTATTTCAAAAATTTTATCTCTCTAAATGGTGATAGTTATGTAGAACATAGAGGGTGAATATGTATAACTGAAATGAAAATGTTGTTTATGTATTGAATAGTCAAAAGGAAGTAGAACTATATGATTTTACCGTGGATCATAATTTAATGTAAATAACTTTAATCTAATAAGATGTAATAAATATATATTTGAAAATATAGGTCTATATAGTATTTATATCATATAACACCCATCAAAACATGTATCTTCTTATGTTTTACAAATAATTGAATTCAGTCCTTAGGTATAAACATAAGAATTACCCATAAATTTAAATGGGTAGCATAACCATGTCACATATGATAACCATATGAAATATCATAGTGGTTTATATTAAATAAGTTGATATATATATATTTCATTTTAATTCATATATATACCATGAATTATTATTTCCATTGAAGTGAAGTGATTAAAACATGTATATAAATCCCTTATGAAAAGTACCTCTTAATTCACAAAAATGGTTAACGAGTCATTAAATGCTGTAAAAAATAATCATTACCGTAAAACCAAAAATGAAAAATGGTTTTTCCTGATATAATTATTGATTCATGAAAAATTTTATGTTTTATATAATTTTATGGAGTTTTACTTGTAACTAGGTATGAAATAGAGAAGATTCATTTAATCATGTCTGATTATCAAGAGTAATTGAGAATAGAGCCTTTTAAAATGTATATTTACTGATCAAATAAACATGAAATAAGATAGGTAGTTATATTGGGGGAATATATAAATAATCAAGAAAAATTAATTATTAGGATTAAATTTATAATGTGAGGTATGATAGATAAATTATAACCCCCATTGAAAATATATTGGTTTAGAAAGATCCCATTCCAAATGATATAGAATAACTCTACACAAAAAAATAACACACTATATAGTAAAATTAGATTCATTGATTCATTAATTTATAAAATATTTATTCTATACACTATTGATTATATTTTTCTTATGTTCATTTATAATAATTTTAGGGATATATAAAATTTTTGTTTGTTTTTGTGGGGGTGATCATTCCAAGATTCCAAGGCTAGATAAATTATAAATAATTGTTTATGTACATGTCAAATGGGACTAAAAATTATAAATTAAAATGAAATGGTATTTATATACTTCTAAAAAATTTAAATGGTGTCAATTTTCCTTTAATGTTTTGACTTATAGGTGATCCATTTTGAAAAAAACATTGTTGTTATATGGTTAGTTTATTATTGATGTTTTTATGGACAAATAATGAACTAAAATATTTACATTTAATATTGTGTATATATATTAATTCAAAAAACTGAAATAGGTTTTAATATGTATATTATCATGATATTTAACCATAAATATATTTTAATGACAATCCTCGATGGTGGTATGGGAAAAATTGTTCTTCATAGAGGTGGTGAATCTGAATATTGTAAATAATGTTATCATCTTAAAATATATATAACAGATGGTAGAAGATGGATATTCCACCATACTAATATCATATAATTTTTTTTGAAACTCGTTTTTCTTTTTCTAGGTGGATGTCATCCTAGAAATAGTCAAGAGTCATCCTACTTTCATTGGATGACTCCACCTAGGATACCTAATTAAGATCATGGCGTTGGTAATTATATGAGAACAAAATTAATAGGTCATGGGGGAGAGGATTGGGTAGATATTTTTGAATACATTTGGTGAGGTCTAAGGATTATAAGGATAAAGGAGAATGGTTTATTATGGGTAATGTTTATAAGTGGAGGAGATAAGTGTTTTTGAATATTATATTAATTAATTTATTATTTTATATTAATTATATCAATAGTATTGATTATTGAGACTATATAAAGTACATGTTGCTTGTGAATTTTAACTGATGTTTCCATACATCATCCATGACTCAAAAATTCATGTATATTGAATATAATGTTAAATACCATATTTTATCATATTTCACTATTTATTAAAAAATTATCCCTAATAATATTTCAATATGTAGATTCTATAAAAAAATACATTTCCTGAAAATAATTTCATAAATATGAGATATTTAATTTTTTAATAAAATTATAATTTATCTCATAACTGTAAATTATAATATTAAGATATATTGATGACATAATGAAAATTTTTATGGTCTCATAAAATTATTTTATCATTATAATAAAGTTTCATATTAATTTATTAATAAATTTTATAATAATGCTAATTATTTTAAATATATAAGTGTAATTAAAATATTTATGTTTTAAAAAATTAAAAACACATCTTATATCATTTTATATACAATTATTTAATTTCACCACGGTATACCTAAGGAGTATTTCCAATTTAGAAGATACATGAATATTATTTTACACATTAATATATGATGCTACTATTATTAATAGCCAGATTAGTTTTCTAATGGCTAGGTTACTATTATTACAATCAGATTTCTATTCCAATGGTCCAATTTGTAATGGCCATATGGGTTACCAAAATCATAGAAATACCACTTATTTCAATCAATATTCATTCTATTATATTTTGTATAATGATTTTATATATTATAATTTTCTTGATGAATATTTTGATAAAAATATTATTCTTCATTTCTGCATCATTGTTCATGAGAATGGATATTTTGGTAGATTGATCACATAAAATGTTTTACATTTTAGTTATCTTAATTTCTAATTTTATTAAATTTTAAATTTTAAATTACTATTTAAATTTTTATTCTCTCAATGTAGTGTAAAAATGAATATAAGAAAATGTTTTTAGGTTCATCATTTAATCAATTTGTGTTATATTATGAAACAATTTTAATACGGGAAATTCCATTGATAAAATTATGTGTCTTTGTAGGATGCTTCTACAGGGTGGATAATTTAAAAGGGATATAATGATATAAAAGAGGTGGGGGAGGATAACTAAATGTTATTTGATACTATGTCAAGAGACTGAAACTGTATGGAATTTCCAACTGAAGACAAAAAAGAACCCATCACCAAATAACATTGGATAAAACCGTTGATATAATACATTTGAATTACCAAATAATTTATTATTTTATTCTATAAAAAAATAAAATGAAGATTTTATGATGCGATATGTGGTCAACATGGATGAGTACCAAGTTATGCATGGGAGACCATATTAATTCATTCATGATTCTCACCATTGTAGTCTGTCCAGCACTATGGAGTTCCCAAAATATAAATCTCATTACACATTTTCTTCACTGAACATGAATCTCGCACCCAAGTGTATGAAAAGTATGGTATTTCATGTTTTGTAACTATTGAATTATATGAGGTAGTTCAGGATATCTACATGATGATTGTTTGAACCTATTAGCTTTTGGATAGCCCTATCAAAATTCTATCACCCCTATCATATTTGATCATTGATTTTTGATAAATTATTATCGATGGTACACTAATTATCTTACCACCATACATGGTTGTTCGACACTACATTGAGATTGTGCTGGAACCTTTTCATATAAATTGGACGTAATGAAACAAATTTACAATAGATCATGAAATAAGTTACTTGTAAGTAAAATAGATTCTCCAAAAAATCTTCATGGAATAATGTAGGATCTATTGTGTTGTTCCACCTCTGTTGGATCACAAGATATCTAGATGATAGGGGATGTGTGTTTGTAGTCTAACCGTCATCAGAATCACCATCATGTACAAATTTAAAATCCTAATATTGGATAATATTCAATATATGATTCCAGTTGTAGTGAATTTTTCAAATTTGTACCATTAATGTGGATATCACTAATGTGGAATCCATCTAGGTGATGAATTAATGGTAGCTTTCAATACCAAAGTGGGGGTTTAAAAGTGGATAGGGAATCATTTTTTTCATTCTATCTATATTTATATTTCTTGGACATATTTTATATGATTATTGGATTCATGTCGTTGAAAATATCTTGACTTTTTTTTTACTTTGGTATCAAACAACGAATATTTGTGAACATTACATCTTCCATAAAATTTATACCATTTACGAGAGATTCATTTTATATTTTATCTTGATCATGGAATTTCCCATGTGCTGCAAGAAAAATGGAACTCTTCATTGGGTTGATAATATAATGTATATATTTTCAACCATCAAGTAGAAACATTTCACAACATAAATCTTCACATTCTCCAACATTATCAAGCCATTCAAAATTCAAAATAGTTTCATCCATTAATATAAATACTATTATTCATTCCCAATATGATTAACCAATTTATTTTATTAGTGAAAAACATAACGACTCACAACACAAGTGGGATACTTATGGTATTGTTCTATATGTAATGGTATATGTTTTCTACATTGGGAGATATACATGTTCTGCTTATAGTTTTTCCTGCATACAACCCAAGAAGCACAAAAATATTTATTCCATGAATTACAATACGAGGATGAATTCATGCAAATCCACCTTTGTGATATAGAGAAAGACTTTCTAGAAAGATCATGTGGTAGAAAAATTAACCATGTTATACCATATAGTCATCTCCACTGAGAATTCTGTTCTGGGATTTTATTTAAAAAAATAATATATAGAAGCCATGGAATTCATTGAATAATTTTCATGTTTCTTATAAGAGACTTATGATGGCCCTTTAATACTACATAATGTATTTATTTTCTTCTAAGAACATTTTTAAATCCCTCAAGGGCCTGTAACACCCGATGCTCTCACATTATGTTATATCTCCAATGTAATTTAACAGCATCTATTGCACGTAACACCCACTTGTCTTTTATTATACACAGTATTGAGTTTCTGTGAAACAAAAAATTAGTATTATAATAATTTAAAATATATATTTATTTATCATTTAAATATTGTAATATGAATAGTAACAAATAAATTTATAATTTTATTTATAATTTTTTTCACATAAATAAAACATTTTTATAATGAAATGTATAAGTGTAACACCCCATGATTCCATGTTATGTTTCGCTTTGAATAATACAATAGTGTGTGTTGTACGCAAAATAGAGTTCAAGATTACCATGGCCTATCGATATAGCCATTTAAAAGAGTTTATGAATAATATTATCCGAATTTTTTATTTTTTATATCCCATATAATTTTAACATTAATATTTTGTGACATAATATAAGGAAGTATACAATTTTTTAGATAAAAGAAGTATTTTTCAAAAAAAAATGTAGTTTTCCACCTTTTAATGGAGAACCCTTTTTAAATACAATATTTTAAGAATTTATATATTATATTTTATAAAATTTCATTCTTATTTATAATAGGTCCATAAAAATTTATTTTGGATAACATTTTGTAACTTTTCTGATAACTTTCATATTTTGAATAATAATGCAAAGTACTAAATTTTAATTAAAAACTTATTTTTTAATCGAAATAATTTATAGTGTTGAGTTATAAATTTTAGTGGTTTTAAAGTATAAATATATTATATTTTTATCATTTAATATAATTTAGGTCATTGGATGTCATTTCACATTGAAATTGTACATAAACACATGTTAATCTTTTGAATGTTTTTACTTCTTAAAAACCCATTTTTTGGGTTTGATAACGGGAATTAATTTTAAATTAATTTCTACAACATCTATGTTTTTAATTTAGAAAAATTTATTCCATATTTATAATCAAGATATTAGATTGTTTAAATTTCTATCATTTATTCTTAGACTTTATGAATAATTAATTCAGTAAATATTTTATTTACCATGGTTAAAGGGTAAATCTAATAAATAAGGGTAAAAATAATATCATAATAATATTAAATTACCCTAACATGTTTCATGTCCATATTTTATGATACATTTTTAACCATGGGAATCCTTGGGACTATTTAGAGACCCCATGGAGCAACTTGGTAGTGATAATGACATTTTATATTAATTAATTTAAAGTAAAGACCAAAATAACATAAGCATATATCTTTTAGAAAAACTATTTTTATATGGGGTGATTTAATTGATGTATTAAAATATAAATATTCATTATAAATATAAAAATATTTCCTATATCATGATATTTTATTTATAATTTTTAGACATAAAAAATATATATTTATTTATGACACAATAATGATGAAGTATTTTCCATATTAATGAATGAATAAAATAAATGATATTATAAGTATTAAAATATATATAATCTAATGTTTTGATTCCATACAAGACTTTTATAGGTGAAAATTAAATTTAAGGGTTGATTAAATGTAATTTTTTTAATTAATAATGTTGTTATGACTTTTACAAAAACCTAATACTAAATAGTGTCACAATTGACATAAATGGCATTGAAAAAAATTACTATCTTATTAAATTATATAATATTCCAAAAAATATAATATTCATACAAAGGTTATATATAAGGTTATATATATCATTAATGAAACACTTTAGGTTCTATTTTAATTTTATTGTAATTATATTAACCATGTAATATAAATATAAAGAAGACATGGTAAATGTTAAACTATTTAACTAAGAGTTAAATATAAAAGATAAGGTTAATATATGGACATAAACATGTCTAAAACCTATTATTTGAGATAATTTTGAACCATTAACACCTTTTCCATGAAATAAATTCATTTTTAGATATTAGAAACCGAAAATTATTTTAGAATAAATTAATATTTCAAGCATTTCCTAAAGTTCCCCTCATTTCCCTTATAAAGGGTAGTTCCCCTTCTCTGATATTCAAACCTCCAATGCCATTTGGATGGGACAAAACCTTCTCAAATCCCTTCCCTACTACCCTTAAATAAACCTAGAGTCCTTAATTTGATGAAAAATCGATCTTATGGAGTCTTTTTTTCAAATAAAAAAATTATGAACCTGAAGAATAAGAGATTAAACATACCCTTGAGAAAAGGAAACTATAAGGTAAGGGTTAATTCCTCAATCTTGTTATTATCCGAGATTGTTTTTGTGTATGTATTTAATGGGAAATATTTATCAACCGTGTCCATGTTTAATACAATTGTTTTCAAAAGGAATATTTTAAGGTTTCGTGTAAGGGACTCTTTAGTGATATCATCATTTTATATGTTTTAAAGATTTATTTTTCTAAATATTTTTTATTAATGTCCTTGTTTTCAAAATGATTTTAAGGAATTATTTATATGGACATGATTTTTTTTAAAATTTTAATTCCTTCAAATTGTTTCAAAGTGTGATGGGACACTTTGATACAATAATCTCTTTTAAATTAATTCATTTATAAATGTTTGACTATTAAATTATTTCACAAAAAGGGATATTTCTCTCAAAGAGTTTTACTAATCATTTTCAACTATGTCAGCATCCTTTACTAGATATTAAAATTTATTGAGGTTGATTTATTATAATAAAATCTTCTATATTGTATTGAATGATTAATTATATATTTGGTTGTGGATGTGTTATTTTTATACCATTCATGGTTTATGGTTAAAGTATTGACATTTTGTAAGCTAGTTTTAATACGAATGTTTATGTTATGTTTCAAAATTTTCATATGTGGAATGAATTGGACTTAGTAAGTAATAGGTGTGGCCGTCTATATTCCCACGATGCATGGGTATGTATCATAAAAAAAACTAGTGTCTTGGCACAAGGTCTTGAAAAAGAATTATTTCTAGTCATGGCACGAGGGCTTGACTATGTGGTAATGATGTCCGGAATTATGTATTCCATCATTATGAGATTAGTTATTAATGTTACATGTAATTATTCGACATGTAGAATATCCATGTGAATTAGTAGATGACATTATTTGATTTATCATTGTCATATTATGCTGATTTTTAAGTTTAAAAGTCTTGTTTTTATGTCGTATACATTGCCTTCAATGTATATGCTTATTTATGAATGTTTCTTATATATTGTGACCCTTACTGAGCATTTGAGCTCACCCCTTTATTATGTTTTATTTTTCCCAAGATGTGAATTAGTATATTATGATTGACCTGCATGAATAGGATACAGTATATGAGTGTGTTAAAAGGGGATAAAATGTGGTTGTTTTTCAATTTAATAATGTAATGTAAAACATTTTTATGTATCTAGTACTTCCAAGGATACTAAAATGATCGGTATTTTGGGACATGATCTCTTGTGATCATGCCAAGGTTATGTAATAATTCACCAACTATGGATAACTAGGGTCGGGGAGTTACAGTTGGTATCAGATAAAGTTTAGTACAAACCTTGGAAACTAGATTTAGAAAAACTCTGATAAGAGAAAATTACCCTAAGATAGATTTTGAATATTAGTATATAATTACTTCCTAAATTTTGGTAATGTAGAGATTCTGCGAGTCTTCAAAGAAGTACATCCATTCCTGGATACTACAAGTGGATGTGGTTCTAGCACATATGTACCTAGGAGTGAAAACTTTGACAAGGAGTTTTTGGCTTTACCCGGTGTATCCTGGTACACGACAACGAGCCATAATGCACACCTGGTTTGACACTCCTGGGGGATATTATTAAGATAATTAAATTTTTCTTTACAAACCATTATGAAGGATTTATGAGTAATTATGTTGGCAAAGAAACAATTTCTAAGATTATGAGACTAGATGTGTGTAAATATTCAATTAAGGCTGATATTTTTTTATAGTTTTTGGATTATACATTATGATATGATCTATCCTAGTGTATGACATCATTTATAAATGGCTACCATTAGAAAGAATTTGAACTCCAGCAATACGCATGATCCAATGAGTAAGAAAGATCATATCTTTCATGGTCTTAAGCCAACATTTAGAAAGGAAAAATTCTCCCACGTATTCTAATCATATGAGGAAATAATATCATGTGTTAATAAGATAATTAGATAATTATTTTAGTCCTATGGATTTGATGGGAAGCCATAGAATAAGAGGATAGAAGAGAGAAAGATGGATAAAGGGAATAAGGGAAAGAAGGATTTTCCCATATATGATAAATGCGGAATGAATCACCCTGGGAAGTGATTAAAAATAATGGGAGTTTGTTATAAGTTTTGAGATAAAGTACATCACGTTTATGATTTTAATGGTAATAAAAAGGTTTCAAATGTACAATTCTTCATATTCAAGGAGTTGAGACACTACTCAAATCAATTTCCCAGTTATTAGAGTATACCCCAAATGATGCTATTGGATAATAATCAAGTTATGATACTATCATAGATAAAGAGGAATGATTAGTGTTCTTAAGTTGTTATTAAATAATGGTGTCATTTGAGTATTTTATTAATTATGTACAAGTTATAAGAATTATAAAGTATACAAGGATTGTACTACAAGACGTTTTAATTAAGGATTTCAGATTTTATGGTACCAAGTAAAGTGACGCTATTTCAAGTTAAGCATTTTGGAAAATATATTGTTGGGGGAAATATAAAACATCATATGTTTCTGAAACTGAGATAATGATTTTGGAATAATATATGATTGATTTGGATAAATTATATATCATATTCTTGATTACCTTGATTCTAATTAATTTTTTGTTTATTCCATCATTGTTGGAGTTTAAAACTATTTTGGATATATGGAGTATATCCAGTATTCTATAATAAGGGAGTATGAATGTAATCAATATGTCTTATGGTAATTAAGGGCGTTACCATGTTTTAAGATAATACATAATTAAGCTATTCACATGTTATTATGTGTAAAAAGTGATCTTCAATATGTTTACCTTCCTTATAAATTTTAGACTGTGAGTATAGACAAAATTATTTCAGATAAGTGTAAAGGTCGGAATGAATTAATTTGGATATTGGATACTATTGTTTAAGTTTAATACATTTATTAATATTACTTTTGTATTATCATAAAAAAGAAAACATTGACTTTGGGAGAAAAACCCATCGTTCCCGGAAAGGCGGTGAGACATGAACCCGAAACCAAAGGGCGTCAATGGTGCATCACCTAACACTAATCTATGTGATGTATAAGTTTGTATAATGTAGTTTTTTTAAATGGTCTGACAGATGAATTATAAATTCATTTTTATCCCTATATGATTAAGATAAGTATAATATTTTTGATTTCTATTATCTTTTGGAGTGAAAGATGAGTTTGTGGTAGAAATTAGTTTAAATATGAAACTCTACTTGTCAGGTATACTTTTTTTCATATTCTATGAAGAAAATAATTATTAAAAATTAGTTAAATATTATTAAAACCAATAATGTGTTATCCTAATACCTTAAGTTTTGTTGAAATGATGATATTGTAAATCCTCATTGATTTATGGCTTTGAGATCATCAATTTTCTATTTATTGTTCACTTGTTTGTGATTGATGATCTCAATAACTCCCTAAAAATATATACATTTTCCCTAAAATTATGTGTCTCTAATTTCTAAAAATTTAATCCTATTAGAAATCTTAATTATGTGGTGACTTTTTTGTTTCCCTTTCACTCTTATTAAGTCTAAATTTTATTAACACTATTTCTGATGTGTGTTATCCACAAAGGTATTTTCAATTTTTAACCTTTTATTTTCAAAGAACAAATTAAAATTGTGAGAACACAATTTATTGAAGGAGGGGAGAATGTGACACCCCATGATTTCATAGTATGTTATCTCTTTAAATTAATTTTATAGATTATATTTGATGCAACACCGACTTGTCTTGCATTATACGCAAGATTGGGTTTCTGCGAAACAACATATTAGTATTATAATCATATAAATGATATATTTTTTATCAATTAAATATTGTAATATGGATAGTAACCAATAAATTTAAAATATTAATTATAATTCTTTTCACATAAACAAGACATATTTATAATGAAATTTATAATTGTAACACCCTATGTTTCCATGGTACATTTCTCTTTGAATAATACAATAGTGTGCGATGTATGTAATACCTAGTTCAATCTCACCACGTCATATCAAAATAGAAATTTAAAAAGTGGTTTTGAAAATTATTAACCAAAATTTTAATTTTATATATCCCATATAATTTTAACTTTCATCTTCTGTGACATAATATAAGGACATGTTCAATTTTTTGGATAAAAAAATTAGTTTTCATAAAATGTAGTTTTCCAGAATTTTAATGGGGAACCCCTTATAAATCCAATATTTCACACTTTTAAACGTATAATTTTATTATATTAAATTATTTTTTATAATATGGACATAAAAATTTATTTTTGACAAATTTTGGTACTTTTTTGATAACTTGCATATTTTGATGAATAGTGAAAATTAGTAAATTTTAATTTAAAACAACTTTTTTAATACAAAAAATATTATAGTGGAAAATTATAAATTTGTGTGGTTTTAAAAATTCATTAGATTATATTTTTATAATTTAATATAGTGTAGTTCATTGTATTCAATTTGACATTTAAATTGTACATAAACACATGTCAATCTTTTAATAGTTGTTTCTTCTTAAAAACCTGGTTTTTGGTTTTGACAAGGGGAATTAATTTTTAATTAATTTATGAAACTTATCTGTTTTTAATATGTAAAAATGGATTAAATATTTCTAATCATGAGGTCCAAATTGTTTTAATAGGAATCTTTTAATTTTAGAAATTATTAATAATTATTTCATTGAATATTTTATTTACCATGGTTAAAGGGTAAATTCAGTAAATAAGAGTAAAATATATTATTATTATAATATGAAATTACTCAAAAACATGTCCTAAACCTATTGGATGATACATTTCCGACCATGGAAATCTTTTTTTTTATTTTGGTACCCCATGGAGCCACTCGTGAGTGATAATGACATTTTAAATCAATTAATTTTAATTAAGGACAAAAATAACAAAAGAATGTATCTTTTAGTAAAAGAATTTTTATATGGGGTTATATAATTTATATATTAGACTATAAATATTAATATTAAATCTATGAATAATTTCTACATCTGGATATTTTATTTATATTTTTTAAACATAAAATAAATATATTTATTTATTACATAATAATAATACAATATTTTCTTTATTAATGAATGAATCAAATAAATGAACTTATAAGTATTAAAATAAATATAATTTGATGTTTATGATGCCATAAAATTTTTTTTAAGGTGAATATGACATGTTAGGGTTGATTAAATGTATTTTTTTCTATGTAATCATGTTATCTTGGCAATCAAAAAATCCATGTACTAAAGAGTTTCATAATTGATATAAATGAGTTTTAAAAACAAATAATATTTTATTAAATGATATAAATATTTTAAAAAATATATGATTTTTCCAAAGATCTTATTTATTTTCATATATTTCATTAATTAAACAATTTAGGTTCTTTGGGAATTTTATAGTATGTATATTAACCATGTAATATAAAAATACAAGAAGACATGGTAAATGTTAAACTATTTAACTGAGAGTTAAATAAAAAATATGAGGTTAATATAGTGACATAAACTTATATAAACCCTATTGTTTGAGAGGATTTACACTCATCCTTACATTATCCTAGAAATAAATCTATTTTTATCTATTATAAACTGAAAATCATTTTAGAATAAATTAATATTGCAAGATTTTTGTAAAGTACCCCTCACCTCCCTTATAAAAGGGTACTTCCCCTTATCTAAAATTCACACCTCCAAAGCTAGTTAGATCAGCCAAATAACTACTCAGTTATCATCACATCTACCCCCACTTAATCCTAGAGTCCTTAACTTGATCATAATGGCAAACTAAGGATCACTATTGTTCAAATCAAAAGAAAGAACTTGGTTAAACATATCCTCGGCTAAAGGAAAGTACAAGGTAAGGGCCAATTCCTCAATCTCGTTATTATCCAATATTTTTTATGTGTAAGTAGTTACTAGAAAATATTTATCTTCTATTTCTATGTTTAATAAAATTGTTTTCAATAGTAATATTTTATGGTTTTGTGGAAATGACTCTTTAGCAAGATCGTCCATTGAAATGTTTTAATAATTTATTATTCAAAATATTTTTACTTAATTTCCATGTTTTCAAATTGATTTTGATGATTTATTTATATATATATGATTGTTTTAAAATTTTATTCTATTAAAATGTTTCAATGTGGTATGTGACACATTTATTCAAAAATATCTTTTAAATGACTTCCTTTTTAAATGTGTGACTTTTAAATGATTTCACAAAAAAAGTATATTTCTCTCAAAGAGTTTTACTAATCATTTTCAACTATGTCAAAATCATTTAATGGATATTATTCATGATTATGGTTGATTTATTATAATACAATCTTCCATATTGTATTGAATGATTTATGATATGATTGACTGTGTATGTGTTATTTTTATACCATTCATGGTTTATGATTTAAGTATTGACATTTTGTTTGCTAGTTTTAATATATATATTTATGTTATGTTTCAAAATATTCATACGAGGAATGCATTGGATGTATAAATTGATTGGAGGGGTCCTCTATATCCCTTCGATGCATCGGTAGGTCTCATGAGACATTCTAGTGTCTTGCCATAAGGCCTTGACAAAATTTTTATTTGTAGTCTTGGCATGAGGCCTTGACTATGTTATTATGATATACGGTATTATGCATTCCATCATTATGAGATTAGTTATTAATGTTATATTTTATTATTAGACAATTATAATAATTCATTTGAATAAGTAAATGAAATTATTTGATTTATATTTTCCATATTATGCTTATGTTGAAGTTTAAAAAGGTTGTATTTTAGTTTTATAAATTGACCTCAATGATTATGATTATTTATGAATGATTATTCAATATTGTTATCCTTACATAGCATCTAATATCACCACTTTATTATGTATTATTTTTCCCATTATGTAAATAAATAAAATATTATTGACCTACAGGAATAGGCTAAGCAATATAAGTGTTTTAAAAGGGGACACAATTTTGTTATTTTTTCATTTCATAATGTAATGTAAAACATATTTAAGTATATATTAATTCCAAGAATACTAAAATGATCAGTAATTTGGGACATAATCTCTTGTGTTCGTGCCAATGTTATGTAATAATGCACCAACTCTGTTTTACTTGAGTCGGGGCGTTACAGGGCTGGAAAGATAAATTATTACTAATTAGATATTCCTTAATGGCCACTATGGTAAATACAAAATCATTTTTGTAGTAGAGAGGTAATTCGTTTTGCAACAGTTGAAATAAGATATTACAAAAGTGATGAAATTTTATATGATCTTCTAATATAACATGATTCAAGCTCAAAACATATATCCAAACACACCCATTTCCATTTTTAAAGAACCTTGGGAAGATATATACATTTTCATCTTCTTTAGAATACCTCATACTAAATGATCCAATGATTTTGGCATCATTGTAGTCAAATAATTCCCAAAATATAATGCAATTTATTCCTTTCAAAAAGGTAGTTGATTCTTCTTATTTAGATATTATATTCTTTAATTAAGTTGTTTAACATCATGGAATGTTGAAATCCAATACACCCTGGAGATTGTTTTTTGAAATATTTGACTGTTATCAGCTCATTCCATCCTAAAATATATATACTAATAATGTTCCTCAATAATACTATAGAAAATCATATATACTACTTTTGTGGAGATAATCCAAGGTTAAAATATTCCATTCTATTGAAATTTGAATTTTTAATAAAAAAATTGATAAATAAATCTATGAAAAAAATCCATTTAATGTTGTGGATGAAATCTTGTTGAACAACATGTTTGATCTAATATCATTTACCATGCTTCTTAGGTATAGTATGTTAGATGAACACATGGCGTTATGCAATCATTATCTACAATTTGAAGTAGTTTATAACATTGAATTTTCAAATGAATGTTATAAAGTATTGGATCACATGAAGAATAGAGAAGAAGTATCTATGGGATAAGGATATCATCCTGGATCACATCTATATGGATTGATTCCTAACCAGTATAGAATAAATGAGGAACGAAAAGAACATTGTCCCTTAAGAAGTCCTATAACATCTTTATGATAACAGATATGTGATATATCTCCAAGAAGTATTAGAAATCTATTCAACATTCAGTGTGTCTAATTTTGAATTGTTCACTCTATAGGAGGAACTTTATCTGGTGTAAGACTCATGGATGAGTCATTTCTAAGAGATGGATTCTGATATAGTACATGTTGTGGCCATCACCCCTCAAGTGAAAATTAAGATCTTTTATTTTTTTAATATTTTTTTTGTCTTGGATAGAATATTTCTGGAGAGTAATATATTGTTTTATTTGTGTTTTAACCTATAAATAGGGTTTCTACTTGTATCTTTATGGTGTTTTTCTATATTAATTAAACAATATTGTGCTCCTATTGTTCAGGAGTGTTCTGACCATGTTATTATCGAGATCCTCACATATGAAATCATTTATATTATTACATGATATAGAATTTTTTACTACAAAAAGACAGTACTCATTCACATCATCTTATTGTACATATTTTATAGTCCAATTCCCCGATAATCCCAGCCTTCCCAAAATCATGTAGCCCTAATGTCCGCTTTTGTGATCCCTAGAAACATCACACCACTGCATCTGATGTTTGTGATCCATTTAAAATATTTTAGTTTTGATTTTGAATTCCATAAATCATTCTCATGACATATAATAAGAAATACACTACAACCTAACCATGTGATGATTTGCTACTCAAGTCCCCCATGTGACCTTTAAAAATGGTTTGTGTGGGGAAAATAGAAAAAATAATAAGGGAAAAGAGATAAAGGTAAAAAAATTATGATATTCCTATTGTTGAACAAAACTCCAGTAATGAAGTTTACCCATTTCATGGGATGGCCTTACAGCTACTACGAATTGTGGAATGACTTTCACCCAATATATAATTAGTGTTATGAAATGTACCTTAATGAATTAAGGTTATTTAACTTATCTGTGACATGAAACTCTAGCACAAAATTTACCCTACATGATCATCCTTTTCTCCTAATGCTCACACACATAGTTCCCCTCACACTATCTCAGAGTGTATTGAGCACCTGAATGCCCATGTCCCATATACCCCCACTTTCATATATATATCTGAACATCCATTGTTGATACATTCCATGTGAATGAATATCTTGACTTAGACATTATATTGATTTATATATACTCTCTCTAGGGCCCCTTCATTTTACACCCATATTGTCCCCTATATATCCAATCAAACCTGACTCCCCATAGAAGATCCCCCAGTGTTCACCAACCCCCCAGTGTGACTGAATCCTCTAATCGCATCCCTTAACATTCTCTTGTCCCCTATATTGTATTAATCTAGTGTATTCATAATGTGTGAAATACTAATTAAATAACATATGATATATAATATAGGAGGGGGAAAGAAAAAAAGAAAAATTGAGAAAAGTACTAAAAAATGGGCAAAAAAGGAAACTGACAAGAAATGTAGGAAAATCATGGACCCCTCTAGAAGTAGTGGTTCTGAATATGGATGATCACCTTTTTTTTACCATTGAGTGAGAGGTAGAAGACTCAATTTGATAGCTTATTTCAAAATCACATCTATGTTAATTATTTTTCCAATGGGTTTCCTGATATGGAATCTCATCTAAGTTGATATCCATGAATACATTTAAATGAATCCACTTGAAAAATAATTTCATCCCTCACCCTATAATTTTTTTATGTTCATATCGGTTTGTTACATAATGCTCACTGAGTAATATGATGATTTCCTCTATATTTACAAACTTGAGAAGAATTCTATATGTGATGTTGTAGACAGAAGATCATGTCAACTATTTATAGGACAACCTTAGCTGTTTGACATCGATTCTACTCAAAATTTTGACTAGAACATGATAAAATCCACAAATTATTGATTTAAATTTATTTATCTTCCTATGGAACGTCAGAGCATCACTGAACGCAACCACTCCCCTTCCATAACTATGTATTCATACAAATCACAACACTTCCACCAACCACAATCCTCTCTTCCTATGGTTGAACATGTTAGTAGTGGTTTTAAACTGTATGCTTCATTCGATGAGGTTGTAACCCATGCATCGTTGGGTGGATCTATTTTCATCACACCCTTGATAGTAATGAAAATGGATTCATAACCCAAAACAAATGATGATGAAGTAATGAATATGTAGGTAAAGAAATAATCAATGTTTCTAGGACGATTTTCTAGTTTTGATTCCCTTCGAAAATATTTTCATCAAACACCATAAATCATAGACACTTCTATTTTCTCACAAAAAAATATGTATCTCATGCTCTCTTAATAAAATTTATTAATTATAATCAAATGACTCCAAAAATACATATCACATTGTATGATGATGGTCAAGCATACCATTCTCTATATTATTCTCCCTCATATTATGGAAGACTATTAACCAATATCTAGATTCATCAATCACACAAATGATGTAAATGAAAAAAGGTGAAACAAAGAATATTTTTTAAATTGATATTCAATGAACAAATGAGTTTTTAAATGAGCAATGGCCACATCAGTGGAAATATTCTAACGAACCAAAGTACATGAACCAACACCCATCATGGAATATGAGATATAGGTTCAATAATAATGGAATCTAATGTGTTTCCACAAATATAAATAACTGATCAATACACTTTTCCATTCAGTATAGATAATAATATATATCCAATATGACTCAAGGGAAATTCCATTCTATGTGGAGGATATGGATGCATCATTTATTATCCCCTCAATCTCTAAAATCCCATCCATAGATGCTATCCACATTAGCTGGAACCCCATGTTGGTGTCTTTTATGTCTATATTATTATTAATTTATTCTTTATTTTTATCATTATTAGGATATGTTAAGTGTAAATTGATCTTTATTTTTATGGTATTAGTCTTAAATATATATTTTTTCTTTCCAATGTAATATATTTTATCTATATTTATAAAATTCCAATGAGAATTCACTCCATTAAAGATGTATCACCTATGATGTTCCCAATATCCTCACACAAGGACATATTTTTTTCATGGTGGAAAGAATCATAATTGAAATGTGGGAATGCAATGATTTTTTTATGTACAAATTTTGAAATGAATATTAGTTCATGCAGTTCAAAATCAATATGAATAATTTAAGATGAATTCAGTTGCTTTTATATCATCAATATGCCATTGGATGGTAAATTTTTTTCCTTTCACATAAATCTAGAATAATAATAGTGCTATGAATGTTTTCCAGTGGATATCATGTAATTAATTAAAAGAAATAAAAAAATAAAAAAACATAGCATATATAAAATAAATATACACCAATCTAGTCACTAAGGAAAACTTGTTTCTTTTAAAAAATTGCATTATCTATGTCTGTAGTCACTTTTATATACTTTTCTGCATGTTCATGTGTAATGTCTGCAATATATGATTGATTAAGACATTCACCCTCATGGAATGTTATTGGATTCTAACATGGACTTTTTTGAATATTATAATTAAGATGTGGAATGAAAAAATATGTAATTCCTAAAGTATTTGTTAAAGAGGTTATCTCAAATTTATTAAAATGAAAACAATAAAAAAACTTATACAAATAAAAAAATACTAATAATAGTATAAAACAATTTAACAACATCCTAATTTCCCACTTTCAAGGAAAATATCCACAATTAGAAATAATTATTTTAAATAAAATTAGGACAAAGGAATTTATTAAATAGTAGTAATAGATGTTTCATATTGAATTTTTATTTTTTTAGACTCCTTATAATAGGTGAAACATTGTCAAAATGTTATTAAAATAATATTCAATTTTGGATAAAATCTCATACCTCATAAATATGGTGGGTCATTCATTTATAGATTATGTAATGTGTACAACAATTATCCCCCAAAAATGTGGAACTAAAATAATTGAAGAGTAATAAGGTATTTTCCCCTTAATCGAAACCCATATGACTTGAAAAATGACCACTATGTAAATATCCAATACTATAACAATATCCATGAAAATAAAGTATAAATATTTTTCATATCCAGCAGGGTAAAAAATTTTGGCAGAAATTTCATGAAACACTTTCATGAGAATATTTCAAAGACAATAAGAGATGTGATTATGGACAATAGTGCCTCTACATTTCATAAATCTCTCAAAATAGGTGAAAATAAACTAAAATATTCTTTTAAAACTAATTTCTGAATATCTTGATCATAGTTTGATTGTCACAATAGATTTAAAAATATATTAATACATTATAACTGATATTCTATAGTTTTATTTGTCCCTAGATAATATTTCCAATCACATGATTCATATTACAATACAGAAACACTTCACTAGATTAGAAGACAACTATATATTTTTCATTGACATGAGATAAAAATTTCTCAAATAAATAAGGAAAACCAATAATATATCTACAAGAAAAGAGACAATCACTGTAATCTATGTCCAAAATGATTCAATTTCATATATGATCATTTTCAAAATATAGAATACCTAAGATTGGTTCCTTTTCAACATATCAAACACTTTGAAGAACTAAATCCCACTGTTCTTTTTAGGGAGTTAATAAATTTACACACCTTTATAACAAGAGATGATATTTTAGGTTAGGTCAACATTGAGTTGTCAATATTACCTGCATGTAATTTATATCTATCAGTTGAAGGGAACATGTCCATGTTTCTGTGAAATAAATTATCTTGATAATCCATGTGTAAGTTAACAAATTACAGAATCAGGGAACTAATTAATAATAATTTCATCCAAAAAAAATCAAGAATAATACTACCCACATAAGAACATTGATCGAAAACAGTGATACATATTATGCTTTAGTATAGGACACAGATAGTCACAACCATCCAAAAGAATATAATCAAATCTGGAAGTCACTACTTGAGTCCATACAATTTTTGATGAAGGAAATGATACATATTCATATAGCATCTTCATCAAGAAAACCATGAGACAACGAATTCATAATAAATTTAAGGATAGGTCAGTGATACACATTGAAAAAAGAGATAAGTGAATAAATAAAATATTTTATACTATGTGAAATGTGTCGAATTAATCAATATGTTATTACATTGAATAACCATTGGATGAAATGTGATAATTAATGATATTTATAGAGTCATCAGCATGGATACATTCTATATAGATCCATGTGAAACTAAATTCATAGTTACATAAAGGATGTGCAGAAAAAACAACTATCATTGGAATTCACGGAATGAATTCACCCAACATGGTATTCAACGTGCTAGGAGGATATTTGTCCTTAAGGATGGTATAAAGTGTTGGGTGATAATCCAACATTCCAACAAAATATAAAAAAATCACAACCATAGATAATATGATAATATTATATTTTTTTTGGCTTTTTTATAGTACCCTCATCCCCCATCATAGATCTTAGTTTCAAATTGAGATTCCCTTTATTTCATTGGAATCCTCAAGCCTCACCTTTGATAGTGTAATTAAACTGGATAAATATGATTCCATCCTCATGCATCAATATAGATATAGGTATAGTCATGGAAGACGTAATTACAATCCATAGGACTTTTAATTGGAATCATGTCCCAACCTTGTGATGCTAAGGGAGAAAACATGACCAATCATCTACCAAACATGAGTGAATACCTTGTGAATGTCATATGGATGATAAATTTATACAAGATAAAAATCTAGAAAATCGCAACATCCCTATGGTCAATAATGAAATTAACAATTCTATATGAGTCACACTATTAGTTGTTATATATTTAATCACAATTTCATCCTCAATTCCCATCTCAAAATCAACTGGTTGTGGGGATTGAGGAAATGTCTATGCTTATAATTTTTCTAATAGTGTTCCATTAAACTGTTCATTATACATAAAAAAAGTGAGATAATCATACTCAAGATTAATTATATTCATTTTATTGATTTCAATGAATTATGGTTGAGGTTAATAGTCATTACTAGCCCCATGAAATTTATCAAATCTTGAGGAGACAATTTAATAATATTATTTTTTAATTAGTTCAATGAATATCTTCAATTAAATTTATTATGGAAGGCATTCACTTTTACTACTATTGTAAAGACTAGAAAATATGTTGTTTTAATCTTGTAGTAAATTATGATTAGCTATAGGAATCTTGATTTATTTGTTTCTAACCACTAAATTAGCAATCCCCTAATATCTAAAATATCACCACACTGAACTCCACACAAAATTAAACATTACCACAGATCTATAATAAACACAACTAAGATTGTTTATGTTTCTCCTATTCCTTCGTGTCTATTAAATTATGTGTTTTTTGTGACTAGATGTACCTTTTGATATATTTTATATAATCATATAACTCATTCAATTAATAATTAGTTATTAGATCTAAATATTTTATTCTAGGCACGACTGTAAAACAATTGATTGGAGAGTGTTCTAAATAACATTGTCACAATTATCTATATTTTTTTTTTCAAAATTCCATTAATCAATTTCATTATCATATGGATTTTATAAGATTTCACGTATAAAAGAAAATGATATATAATATTTCATGAGTAGATTCTATGAATTCCATGTGTAATCTACTTAGAAAACATGTTATAGTTCCATTCGATGATTATATTAATCATTGAGTAGTGTTACCCTTTTATATCATCATTTCATATATTTGAATATTGAATCCTATTTCTTCTATCCAAAGATATATGTGTTAGTTTAATTTAATTGATTATATCATATGAATTATTGGACATTTATCATTAAATATCATCTTCATTTTTTTAAAATTTATTAATGTTTTTTTCAGATTAAGAAATTTAAAACTGAAGTAGAAAAAAATCTATTTTTATAATGAAAATGAAAAGGAACATTTTTAAAACCCATAAATCCCATCATAAATTATCATTAAATCATACATGAATCTAGTTTTTCTCACACAACTCATCAAAATGCGATTTTTGGAAGAAAACATCAACACATTTAAAATACAAAACATTAGCTTACTAAAGGAATACTCATCCATGATATATTGGAAAATAATTATTATTACTATTTTTCACATGATAACTTGGATATCATTTATATTTTTGAATTGTAAAATTTTATATTACTTATAATTATTTTTTATTCTAGTCATCTAATTCCTCAAATATATTGAATGTACTTGTTTTGTTTAATGTGTGTGACACATGATATTGGTCAGAAATAGTATCTCATGATGGGGTGAATTGGATACTAAATAGAAATTCCTTCTAAAATTGATTATATTAAAATCTCCAAAATATTTTTAGAAAACACATTTTATCAAAATAAGTACTATGATATAGATCTTAATTTTTTTTAAATATATCTCTAAATAATGATTATGTCTCAGATGAATAATATAAAATATTATTATATCTGTTGAAATCAATTTACTTGATCCAAATACTATATTAAAATTAATTAATATAAACTATCAAATTATATATTTTGTTTACAGTTAAAAAAATTCCATTTTTAAAGAATAAAAAGAGTTAAACAAAATAAAATCACACAACAGAAAGAAAAAATACAATAATTGTATTCTCTAGTAAATACATTGTCCACTCCACTTGATGATCACCTTCTACTAAGTAGTTTATAAAAAATAAACAAGTTGATCCACAACCTGGGTTAGGTATTTCAACAATTTACAACTATCCAGGTAACACATGACCTCATCTATAGTAATTCATTGTAGAATAAAATAAATCATCCCTCATAGGGATATGTACCACTCTTATCAATGTGAGAAAAAAATATGGAAACCGTTTTATAATATATAGATCATGTTCAATATTATCACACTAGATAGTGTGTGTATGATAAAACTATGTATGCACACACACATCTCCTTAAGAAATAAAAAATAAATAGAAAAGAGAAATCATTAAGATCTGCGATTATAAATTATTTTTTTGATGCAATGAATCTTGTGACTCTTGATATTACTCAATAATGATGATTTAGTTGAGTACATTTTATAACTTTTTGAAAACAGTGTGTCACCAACTCTTTTTTTACAAGAGGAAGTTACTAGAAGTTATGGTGCAGTTCATCTTCCTAGTCAAATGTTCTCATCATGTTCATCTCTATATATGTTTTCCAAGTTTTCACTCTCAACATTCATTATGTATTATTCATTTTAATTATATACACAATTTTTTATACTATGGTCATAAGGACGTGTGTTGAGCCTTTATTGGGAACAACATGGAGAATATCCATAGTAGCTTCTCCCCATACTATATTCTGAAACTCTCTTCAATGAATTCTATGGAGAATTTAAGAGACCATCATTATAATTGTAAATGGAATTAAAATGGATAAATATATTTGTTAGAATAATTTAATTCAAAAATGATGAGTTGTGAAAATAATGGTTGTGTCTCAAATTCTGGTTGTGTCTCTCTCTGGTGGTATGACAGTGGTGGTTTAAAATCCATAGCCAAATTTCTATTATGCTGGTGATGTCTCAACTAGTCATTTCTTGTATGGTAGTATGAGGTCTAATAGTTTTTTATTTGGTGTTATTTCATAAATAATAAAATTTTCATTCTAACAAAATAAAATTCTATCATTGTGTCGAAAAACTATGTCTCATACTTTGTGAAATTTTCAGTCCAGTGGTATGACATTTTGGCTGTTTGACATCTCTACGGTATCTCAGATATATAAAAATTTTCATGTTGTCAGTGTCTATCTCAATGGTGTCTCAAACATTGATAAATTTTCTCCAGGACCAAAATATATATTACATGCATAAAAACATGAAACTCATTAATAACATAAGAATCTTCATTTTGTTATAATTAAAACTACGAAGTCAAAATCCCCCCCCTTTTTGATGATGACAAATCATGGATTCAATGAATATTATAAATATAAAAACATGTCATAAATGGTATTTGAAATGAATGAAAATGATATCCAATATAGTATAAGCATGAACATAACATTCTTAGTACGTATAGATGGTATCAAGGAAAATAAAAAAATAAATATGTATCAATGGTATGTATCAAAAATAGAATGATTAATAATAAAAAAACTTCCATAAACACATATACCCTAAATATTCCCCCCATTTTGAGATTATACAAAAGGTAAGGACTAGAAAAATATAAAATGGGATACAGAATATAAATGGAAACATTATAGGCATTCAAAATGATTACCAATAAGTTATTACATTCTGAAATACCATCAATGAAAAACTATATGGGAAAACTAAAAGAATTGTCAAGACTGCTTAAATGGGTCTAATATATCCTCTACATTAACATTGGATTTATCTTGATCTTTATCTGAGGAAGCATGACCAGGTCAAGGAAAAACATATTGAACCCCAAAGGAAAGACCAACTACAGTATAAGGATAATCTTCCTTAATAAAAACTTGATAGAGATGGCATTGAGCTCGAGAAAGATACATTGGAAAGGCTGGAACATGGCTGGTAAAGGTTCAATGGGATATAAAGTGACACCTTTTTTGATAGACACCTGAGGAGTAATTGGAACAGCTTCCCAAGCCACTACATCTTGACAATGAAAATGTAGAAAAGATTTCATCAGATTGGGAAAATCCTTGTTAATTTGTCCACACAACTACATTTCACTATTGATGTCATATTTCTCTTCCATAATCATTTAAAATTATAATTCATCACTATTATCTATTTTACTTGTTTTTGAAAGTTTATACATAAGAGGAATCCATAATTTTTATGCCACAAATTTAAAATTAGATTCCATTGCATGCTTGGTATCAATCTAATAGTTATAGTAGTTAATGGAATTAGTAATAGAATCTCTATCATAATTCATGTCCTTAGACAACATTATAATCTTTGGAGGTTCATTTTCATTTCCATATTCGAACATACATAAAATTTGAAAATGAATCAATCTAAATGCAGTTGCAACTTCCTCTCACACAGTTATTCATAACCGATCAACAACCACAGATTGACCAGAATGAATATAAGCATACAAAGATATATCATCAATAATTTTATGAATACCTTCCATAGATTTTTTAATGGTCTACTCCAGGTACTCAATCAAACCATTGATAGAATCCAAAACCCTTCTAATTTTGTATTTTTTATCTCATCATCTCAAATTTCATGTATCATCTATGGTTTGTTATTTTGAATAACCAACTCAAATATGTACCTTTCATCCTTATAATAACTGAAATTCTCTTGAGGATGTTGATTCATTAACATTAAAGTAAAATATTACATAAACATTATTCCAAAATCATCTCAGTCACCTTTAGTGACTATATCAAATTGAACAGAAATAGACATCGACGAAGGAGCATGGGAAGGAGTTCTAATAGATAAAATATTTTCCAATAGTCAATGAAAATCAACATGATTTATTAAGGATCCATTAGGATCTCCTTCACTATAAACATCATTTCTAACATGATTTAATGAACTCCTGCTGATTTTTCCCATTCTTCAAATATGGAATCAACTCATATCCCCAAATCCTCAGAAACTACTGTAGAATTGGTTTGAGGTATAATAGTGGCAAGAAACCCACATTTATCTCAATATATTTGAAAAAACCATGGCTGTGTGCAACTGAAAAATGTATAGTTGATGTAAGGACTAATTCTAAATTTTGAATTTCCAAGATCTGAGTTGCAGCACTAGTAGTCTTGACTTCCAAATGTGTACCAACAAAAGGAGCAAATAACTATAGAACATCATTATTTTTTCTATCTATTGTACCTCTACATAAATTTGGATATGAACGTGAATCATTTCATAATTCGAAAAAAAAAAATAATTTTTCTTCAGTGCCTTTCTCAAAATAAGGACTCTTCATCTTCTTATGCATATCAACATGTTTTTTTACTGCAACAATCACAATTGACTATTCTAACAGAACAAAATTAAATACAGTTTTACCAGTGTATGTTGAGCTAGACTCAACTTCATTAATATCTTGAGCTACAAGAAATATTTAAACAGATGACAATAACTCCCCCTAAAAAATGATTCCTAACACTCTGTAGGCATCTCCAATTCATATCTTTTGATTTGGACACTAGTAACATTTATATTTGAGTCCTTATCAAATTCATCATCTGTATCCTTTTTATATTTTTTACCATTCTCGGCTTCATCATAAATTTTTTCTTCCTCATTATCATTATATTATTCGTCGGTGGATTTTAATATTTTATACTTCTCCTCTCCAGAGACCTCAGTCGATTCCTCTCCACTATTAAACAACTTCTATCTTTTTGGAAGGCTTATAGGTTGACTAGGAGATCTAATGGTAACAAAAAAGCTTCGGGAGAATGATCTTGGTCACTCCCTTCAACCATATATGTAGTATTTTCTTCTTATGTAACAATAGCTTCTTCTTTATATGAATTAGTATACTCAATCACTTTATCAGGCTCCAAGCCATATTCAACCCCATATTTGGTCTAGTTGGATGATTAGTCGGATTAAAATAAACATAAAACATTTTATAATCTCCAAACCCAATGATTTTTACAAGGATTCCATTTAATTTTCATTCATGAACAAGTAGTCCTGGTTATATAGAAACCACCATAGTCTTTAATAGAATCATCATAATCATGAACTGGTGCCAAAAAATCATCATGGATGAAATCAACTTTGGGTAGATCATAAAAATTAGATATTATTTATTTATTTTCAATCTAACACATATTAACAATGATATATCTTCATTTATTGATCTTATTACCTTCATTTAGAAGGTAAATAAGATATACATCAAAGTACCTTAGTGTAGAAAAATCACTCATTCATGAAAAAAATCAAGTTTTTCACAAACATGAAATGATTCCTATATTCTCCATCCAACTCCAAGGTAATAGGCCTTGGGGTTGTTTCATATTTTTTTAGCATAACAAGATCGTGATAATATATGAATAGTTCACTGGCTTCTATAATACGTCTATGGTTGTCATCATATACATCATCATGAGGTATAGATAAACATTTAATCCATTTTGTTGATGAAAAACCAAACACATGTCCTCTAGAATTTATTTTGATCCAACCCGCACCATCATGATTGAACACAAATTATACATTCTAATAAAATTCATGTACTATCCTAGAGTATAATGCTTAATCATTTGAATAAAACCATTATATTTTCAAGCTTAGGAATGTCGGGAGAAATTGGAGTAGGCGCACTCATATCTTTCTTCTGCTTCTTAGAGGGTTTTGACATAAAAGGGGAAAACAAAAATTCATTCTTCCTTATCAACATTTAGATAGGTTCATCAATCATTGTAAAAGGTATGAATAAGTTTTGAAATACATAAGGAAAGGGGATTTCTGTGGGCTTGATAGAGATACAATAGTATCTTACGTTGCTCAAGGTTTGTTGGGAATAAGTGAGATAAACCATTGAAATAATTTGGGATATTGGGTTTTCAAATAATAATATTGATTCTTGGTATAAAAATAAAAATCCAATAAAAAATAGAAATCATGATACAAGAATTAAAACAAATCGAGAAACACTAAACATGCAGTTCGAGATATCAAGAAACAGAAAAAAAAAATCATAAAAGCATGAATGAAATGGTACGAAAATCCAAAGGTGTGTCAAACTAGTGGTATGATAATCCTATGGCATGAAAAACCAGTGGTATGACATGTCGATGACATGAAAAACCAACACTATGACAAACAAACTACATGAGATGCCAACAACATGATTGACCAATGGCATGTCACCACAATGCTGGGTCATTATAATGGTATGTCATAAAATTAAACTCTACCAAATTTTAACATTCATAACTCATGTATAATATATTTTATTCTCATATAAATCAATGGATTAATAAAATATAAAATAACCAATTTTCAGTGCTAATAAACTCAAGGGTGATATATCCTTTTTCAAAATGATCTCTCAATAAGTGATGTCTTATATCAATGTGATTTTACCTACAATGTAAAACATGATTCATATAAATTCTAACTGCACTTGTGTTTCAAAGATTATGGGAAAATGTTGGAATTGATATTCATATTCTTGTATGTTTTGTTCCATCATAAAAAAAGAAAATTATTGCAGCTATATAGTCAGCTTCATCAGAAAATAGTGCAACAAACATTTTCTTTTTACTACACCATGAAACTACTAACTTGCCTAAAAAGTGACATGTTCCAGAGGTCATTTTTCTATCCTACTTGCATCCACTAAAATAATCATAAGAATAAATCACAAAATAAAATGAATGTCTCTCAGGTAACACCCCCTAAATAGGTTGTATACATTAGGTATTTGAAAATTATTTTAACATTAATATGTTTTGAATCTATTGGGTTATCATGAAAATGAGTACACATAAACACACTAAAAACAATGTATGGTGAGCTAGAAATCAAGTATATAAGTCCTCCAATCATACCATTATAAGTCATTTGATCATCTTTTTTCTCATTTTCATCATGATCCAAATTACTGGTGGCACACACAGGAGTATCACTACATTTTATGATATCCATGTTATAACCCTTTATTATATATTTTTAATATTTACATTGATTATAAATAATTCCTTATTTATATTTAATGATCTAAATTCAAATATATAATTTACATTCACCAATTAATCTCATTTCGGATTCAATTTTCATCACTTTGGAAAAATTAGTATAAAGATAATTTTTTGATGATCTGAAGATAATATCATTATAATAGATGTGTAATACTAATAAATAATTAGAAAATCATTTTATTAAAAGGGTAGGATCTGTTATTCATTTTGAAAATTTTTCTAAAATAAAAAAACTACTGATCCTATCATACCAAGCTCTAGGACCTTGTTTTAATTCATATAAACCATTACCCAATTTAAAAACACGTCTTTGAAAATGGGGGTTTGGAAAACCAGGGGTTGTTCAATTAAAACAACCTCAACTATAAAACCAACTAAGAATGCACTCTTGAAATAATTTTTATAAATCATGAAATATCGATGTGATGAATAATAATGTTTAATTATAATGGATTCATGTCTTCCTACTGGTGAAAAGGGTTTCTGAGAGTCTATAATTTTGTACTGAATATAACATTATGTAAAAAGTCTAGCATTGTTTCTAACAATGGATCATGAATTATTAACGTTATTACTATACTCAAATTTAGTACCAATAGTCAAGGTGTCCTTGGTACTATCTACATGTTCCCACACTTTTTTATTTGAAACTAATTTAATTTTTCTTGTATAGAAATTACATAGAAACCAACATTAATAGCTTTATTGATGTTCACAGGTTCATGGTGAGACAACAAAGCATGATGTTTATCCTTAATTCTAATAGAAAATATATTTTCTATTCCTTTATTTATATATCCTATAACAACATCTATGGGATGTAATAATTGGTTCTAATAGATATAGATAAGTGGAGAATTGTCACTTATGGATTTCATAGTTTAAGATTTGGATATTCTAGAATTTCATTAGAACTGGATTATTTTTCTACTTGTTTGAAAGAAGAGTATAATGGTTTACAATTCATGTTTAGAGAAGAAAAATCATCCCCATGATTTTCTAAGGAGGTATTAGGGACATGTGTATTAGTTTTATGATATTTTACATGGACTTATTCTTACACATGTTTGGTATTATTATTGAAAACTCTATACACATTTCTAGACATTGAGTAACCAAGGAAAATTCCTTCATTGCATTAATAATAAATTTTTTATGATTATACTTAGTGTTAAGAAGTATGGCATTCCATCCAAAAACTCTAATGTAATTGTCATTAGGATTCCTATTGTTACATGTATCATTAGGTTTATTATTAAGGATTTGACTGATAAAAACTCTATTGATGATATAGAAGGTAGTATTGGAAGCTTTTTCCAAAAATATAAAGGTACGTTAGACTTATTTATCATGGTCTGATTTGACTCTTTTATATTTTTATTTTGTCTTTCAACAACTCCATTCTACTAGGGTGTCCTAGGAGAAGATAAGTTATGGGCGTATACATTTTTTTGAGAAAAAAGATTTAAATTCATGACATTCAAACTCGCAACTATGATCACTCCTTAAGGTCTAATCCAAAGTCCACTATGATTTTCTAGGGACATAGTATTCTTGGTAAAATATGAGAAGGATTCACTTTTGTGAGCTAGAAAATAAACCAATGTATACCTATAGAAATCATATAAAAGAATATAAACATATTTCATCCCATTAATACATTAAACTCAATAAGGTCCAAACAAATCATTGTTAATCGACTCAAGTGGTTGGAAGTTAACACATAATTCTTTAATTGAAAAGAATACTTATCCAATTTTAACTTTTGAAAGGGGTTACATACTTTACCATTTTTGAAATGATGCATAGGTAGATACCAAACTAACACTTTTCTAGAAGCTTCCTAAGTGATGGAATGTTGCAATGAACAGTTTCCTATTCCAATGCCATTATTCCTTGTGAAAGTAACTTAATTATGAAACATTTTTTAAATCAATGAATTAAAATGTACAACATAAAAATATTAATTTCTCAAGGCATTAAAAATTAGATATTTTTTGTAATCATAAACTTTGAACAAAACATTCAGTAACAAAACATAAAAACCACAATCACACAACTATGATCTGATAAGAAGAATATAAATTAATCCATAAACATATAATACAATATAAATTAAAATTTAATGTTTTTTTACCAATTTGGAATATTCCAATGATCATTCCTTCTGCATTATCACATAATGTGACATCAAAAGCATAAAGAATTACTAGGCTCTTAAATCATGCATACTATCCTATCATATTTATTAAATATACATTATCTATGTATTGTAAACATATAATGGACATCTTCAATTTTTTTATTCAAAACATGTTTTAAATAAGAAATGGTTTTGGTACACAAATATTTTTAGGTTTTGAGATGTTAGTAATTAGAGATTTGGGAATCCAAAATTGTTTTATGGGTTTTCTATAAATATAATTCATAATTTTTGAAATGAAAACCTTGTTAGGATGTTTTTTCAAATGAATAGATGTAGAATATTCAGTTTTTGATTTAGGATAAAATGTGGTTTTTGATACTATCCTATGGCTAGGTTCATATCCTTTCCCAGTAACATATTTGGGAGCAATGTTTTTTCAATTTTTTTTTTATTTTCTATTTACTATTTGTAAATTTTAGAAGATCATTCTTTAATTTATATTTTTATAATTTAATTTCAGTTTTCTCTTTGTGTAGTTGATAATTTTTCTACCTTTCTATTGAAAATTATGATTTTTTATTTTTAATTAGAGAAATCATAATTTTTAGACTTTTATACTTATACTATAATTCATTAATGGTATCTTCGTAAATGTTTCAGTATTTTAATAATTCTTTATTTGACAAATTATAATCATTATGTGGTTCATTTTCAGAATAATTAGACATAGGAAGAATACTAGAAATAGTAGGTAAGTCAAGTAACTCGCTAACTATAGTCATAAAACACAAATTAACTCTATCGGGTCTCTCTTTTGATGGTAATGCATCATAGTCACTTGAACTATGTTTAGAAGAATGATAGGGTTCCATCACTATCTTTTGGTATCTCCTATCATTATCTTAATTTTTCTTTTTGTATATATGCTTTGGATATAAGATTTTATATTCCCTTTCCTTTTATATTCATAGAACCCAACTTCATTTGAATCATAATATTTCATCCTATCCTTGTTCCAATTTCTTATATAGTTATACATAACTTTATATAATGATTTTCTGAAGAACATCCTCTTTAGGTAAAATTTATTGAATCTTCATGCCATGTGATTCATTTCCTTATCACTTTCCGAAGGCGATTTAATATAACTGGAATTAGAAAATTGTATCTTCTCTTTTTTTTATTTTTTCATCCTAGGGTTGGTAGAATTAAAGGAAACTATCCTTATTTTAGGATCCTCATATTCTTAATGAAATTCATTCAATTCTTCTTAATTCATCATATGCTTTCCATTAAACACGTTCAAATGCATTTTACTTATTTAAAATGAATATATGACTAAAACAGATGTGCCTATCCATGTTTCTGATACACATTATTGAAATCTCAGGATTTGATTCTTGCCCGATACTAGTTTTCCTAGTCAGCCTATTGAGCTGAAAATATAATTAATCTAAGGATATATGTTACAAAAGAGTTCATCAGGCATCAGTTACAAATTATCATATTTAAATCTTTATTTTTTATGCCTCATCTATTTAACATTTGAAGGACCCTCATGGGAAACATAAAAAGTGTCCCAAATTTCAAAAGTAGTTTTACAAGTAGATTTTCTCTTATATATATTGTCTTATAATGTAGAGTAAATAGAATTAATTTCATTGCAATAATAATTGTAACATAATTTGGTAGCATCCACCCATGTACTTCTAATAGTATCACGTACAGAATATTAATGTTCTATTGAATACCAATGATCAATAACCATAATTTATGTATGAATTTTCATTTTAATATTCAATTAAGAATATTTTTACCATTTATGGAAGGTAGTCTATTGATATAAGAAATTTATTGATGATTATACATTTTATGGGATTAAATTTAGAAATAAAAGAAATTTTGGATAATTAAATTAAATATAAAATCCCAGTTAAAAAAATTTTAAAAACACTAATATGCAAGAAAGAAATTAATTGATACTAAATATTGGTCAGATTCAGTATCTCAAGAGAGGGGGTGAATAGAGCACCCAATAAAAAATTATGTCTAAAATGGATTATTTTGAAATCCCACAAATATTTAAAAATATCTAATTATTTCTAAATAAGTAGTGTGATATAGATTATAATTTTAAAAATAGTTACCCAAAATATTGATTCGGTCTCAGATGAATAGTATAAAATATTGTTAGATACTTTGAAATCAGTTTACATGATAAAAATACTACATGATCCTAAATTATGATAAACAGTCAAAGTATATATTTTGTTTACAGGTAAAACAATTTTCAATTTTGTAGATGAAAAACAGTAAAATAAATAAATAAAATCTCACAAAAAAAGAATGAATGCAAGTTGTTCAGTCTCATGTATAGACTTAGTCTACTCCACATGGATATCACTTACATTAAGAAACTTCTATAAAATAAACAAGATGATCAACATCATGGAATTGGTTTTACAACCATTTACAACTGTCCAGGTCACACATGACTTATTCCATAGTTATTTGTGGGAGAAAGGAATAAAAAAAATCCACATAGGGACCTATAACACTCATATATATTGTAGAAAAAAATATTTAAATGGTTTGAGATGATATAGAGTATCTTCCAGTTTACTGCAAGAGATAGTGTGTGTCTGTGATAAAACTGGGTATGCACACACACTGCTCAATAAGAATTTAAAAAATAAATAGAACTGGGAAATTATTAAGAGTATTATTTATAAATGATCAGTCTAATTCAATGAGTATATTGAATCATTATTTAATTTTTAATTACATGTTTAGTAAATTCCATTTAAAAAATTCTAGAAAATAGATTGTCAAATACTATTGTTCTTTTACATGAGGAATTCACTCGAAGTGATGGGGCAGTTCATCTTTCTAGTCGAATATTTTTAGAGGGTAAATCTCTATGATTGATTTTCAATTTATACACCTCATATTTATATATGTATTATTCATTATTGTTCCATTAAAGTCATTTTATCCACTATTTTATTGATGATGTGTGCTCCACCATTATTAGTAGCAGCAATGACATTATCTGGAGAAACTTCTTCCCTATACTACATTTTGAAAACTATTACATATTGTTATCGATATTTTAAGAAAAAATTATTAAAATTGTAGAAATAACTAACATCAATAAATATATCCATTTGAATAATTTAATTCAAAAAAGATATGTTTTGAAAGGATTTTCGTTGTCTCTAGGTCTGACGGTTCCTCACTCAGGTGGTATGACACTTGCAGTGTCTCAGACAGACAAAAATCCACAAGATTGGTGGTGTCTCAACTAGTGGTGTCTATTCTGCTAGTTTTGTGGCCTCGTGGTGTCTTACCTAGAGGTATCTCATACGTAAGAAAATTTTCATTCTGGTGGAATGACATCTTGATGGTGTGTTGACTAAGGGTGTCTCAGACTTTGTCAAATCGTTAGTCCAGTTTTATGAAATTATAGCGGGGTGACATCCTTGCGGTAAATCATACATAGTACATTTTTCTTGGTGGTGATTTCTATCACAATGGTGTTTTATGATGGGTTTTTTAAACATCATATATATATATGTATATGAAATAAAAAAATTAAAATAAAATCGCAAAATAATATTATAAGGTTGTATGATATATATAAAATAGATTAAACGAATTACACAATTAGAAATGGAGGATTTCCTTAATATTATTGTTGATATAAATCACATAGAAATAACCAATAGATTCTTATATACATGAATGAATTAGAAAAATTTTGTAATCACATAAAAAATTTCCTGACCATTATTGAATGCAAGGTGTGTTGGAAACTCTTAAAATTAATATGAGATAATGAGATTGAAGTCATGAAAATAAAATTTGGAATTGTATATTAACATAAATTGATAAATATTAATGAGTTAATTCTCATATATTACACTCATTCCTAAAATTAAATGTACACATAAAAGTTAATAATTTCACAATTGAAATGCTATTTTATGGTCTATATTTTTTATTATGCATACTTTCTTTAAAAATTTATTATTTTAACAATCATTCATAATTACTAAGATTAATAAAATATGTATAAAATATCATAAATATATGGTCTAATGAAATAAAAATATTATAAAAGACCAATATATTCAAAAGAACCTATTAAAATAATTGGAGACCCAATAAACCTAAAAATATAATGGTCAAATAGAATGAAGTAATTTTTATATATCTTGATTAGAAATTTCAAAGGAAAGTCCAAACTATTTTTCTATTAGGAATTAGTCAAACATATAATTACTATAATTTAGGCCCAAACATTCCCTTAAAAATTTAACTGAATTGGATCATCAAGAAATTTGACCGACCCCACCAATGATTCTTCAAAATCAATATTAGGGTAATGAAATCCAAATGAGATATATTTGTTATCTATAAATGAAATTCAACCAAATATGAGACCCCATAAAAACAAAAGGATTCTATTTCCACAAAATAAGAAACTTTAGGGGAAATTGAAAAAGATTATGAGTCACTAGGATAATTGGATATTAATTTATTTGAATTCTAAAATTTATTGTTGACTCATATGAATTTATAACACTTTAAATATTAATGAAATCCTTCCACAAATATTTTAAAAAAGTTGAGTCCACCATTTTATCCCAAGACACAATAGAGAACTAGAAACTAATTAATGGTTATGAAGAGATATAACAATAGTTGGTTACAAGAAAACTAAACTTCTCTAATTTTATTGAACAACTTAGGTAATATTTTTCATTCTTAAAAATTTCCTAATATTTAATGAAAATGCACCCCCTGGTGGGGAACCAAAGTAGGG
The DNA here is from genome assembly GCA_963277665.1 of Viscum album. Lineage (NCBI taxonomy): Eukaryota > Viridiplantae > Streptophyta > Magnoliopsida > Santalales > Viscaceae > Viscum > Viscum album. Next base: position 1,803,469,090 of record OY728164.1, read on the forward strand.
ATCAACACTCATAAATACCACATCATGCCTTATGTATTTAATCAATCCAAATAGGACATGTAGTTCATCCCATGGGGTATCTAATCTATCATTATTCAAAGGCACTCGTCCCATGGTTTCCCATATAAAAGGGGTCCGAAAGTGGTCCAAATCTTGGGTTTATGAAGACCACTCATGAGGGGTCTCTTATCTTGTATGTTATATATGTTTCTACATATATAAGGGATACCTGACATGTTGTATAATTATAAAAAAATTACTATATTATTTTTATATTACATGATAATATGGTACCTCATTTATTTAGTTTCGGTTATGGAACACCAATGATATCTCTATTATAATGTTCAAGATTTCATCCTTACATTGAATGTATGAATCAATCCCCCATTTATCATGGGCACATAATGTTAAACATGTTTTTGAGATCATACTTTATCAAAATAAAACAATTCAATTTTCTCATTATGGGATTCAGAGATGATACAAGTATATAGTGATATCAACTATAATCGATTGAAAGGAGAATGTGAAAATGGACCACACACACATAATAGGAGATGACTATTGTAAGGAACTAGAGGTTGATTCCAAGGAACTATTTTTTTTCCTTAAAAAATTGTGGTTTACAATAATAATCCATGATTGGTGAGAGTTGGAAAAAGGAGTGAGATCATCATGATTCAACCAATGTGGGTTAAGAGCGATTATTGAAAGGATTGTGAATATCATAGAACAAGAAATTCAGGACATGGTGGACATGAACCACTACTTAAATATGTAGGAACTGATTAAAATGAATAATAAATTCATTTAATAACTAAAATCAAGGAGGATGTGTTATATATATAAAAATAATTCATTTATACAAAACATTATGTTAAACGTAACAATATGAACATGGAAGGGAAATAAAAAAATGAATTTAAATAGGTCTGAAAACAGAAATGTATCTGTCAAATTCATTGTTAAAAATGAGAGGAATTATGAATGTAAATATTATTTAATTTTTTATTTTAAATGATATGGATTTAAAAATATTTTTTTACACCACCTAAATAATATAACCATTATTTTATTGGATGATTCAGATATTATCAGTGTTAGAGTTGCTAAAATTTCATCACTAGAGGGATGTTCATATGTGAAAATTAAGGGACAAGTACATATAGAAATATTGGTTCCAAAACCATTTTTGAATGAACATTTTCAATGAGAATATAATAAATAAGAAATGAAACACATTTATGATATTTTTATTCTCATCATCAATAAGTAATATAGTATTATTATTGATTTTAGTAGTTAAATAAATTTATCTGGTGGAATAATGTTTGATAAATTATTATTATAATTTCATTTTATAAAATAAATATTATGATGATGATGTTACTATAAATACACTCTCTAATCATAGTTTTCCAAACATGCTTGGAGGTCATAAAAAATTAATGTGATCTCATGAGGATTGATAAATATTGTGAAATGAGTGAAGAATATGGGTGAAAGAAGATTAATGTGTTCCTTCAAAAATAATAAAAGAAAGAAAAAGAACAAAACTAGAGTTCATGGAAAAAGTAATCTTTTTATAGGGTAAAATAAAATAAGATAAAGATCTATTTATGAAATAATAAAAGTAACATACATTCCAGTTGAATTTATATATCATTAACACTCTTAAAAAATAATTTTCTTCTATTATTATGTCATTTTTATAGGTGTCTGGTGATATATTTCTAGAGAAAATCATAGAAAGATTACCTCACCTAGGGTTATTTAGAACCAAATATAATTATAAATAGATACCATAATAAGTGATATCATGGAGTATAAACATTAAACCCTATTATAAAGATGACATTAATAATGCCTATAATTCATCGACCACCCCTAAAAACATATGATTATTTAAAAAGTGAAACATAATTCAAGTAAACAATGATATTATTGATAAGAAGGAGATTAAAAGTAATTGAAGGAACATTTTCCAAAAAAATTGGGAAAATAAAAGGATTCGAGAAGAATGTTTCATATAAAAAAATTTGGAATGTCGATCTATTTACGATAGTAATTATAGCTATTCAATTAATTTTGATGATTTTTTGTAAGATTACCTAAATCACTAGTGAGATGATCCAGAGAAGTATATTTAATTATCCATGAATTCAAGTTAAATGTGGCCTCATTAGTAGGTACACCATTCTAAAAATTGAGGTTGAAGAGTAGGAATGTAGTGAATTTTCATGATGATAGTGTATAATATCAATCTCATACATTGTTAGTTACATGTTGTGATGGATATTAAATGGTGGAAGGGAAGAGTTAACTAGATCTAGATGATATATATGAGTTGGATGCGATAGATGTCAATTGAGAACCAAATAGCGATGAATTCGATGGATATTTTTTACATAGTGATGTAAAGGGGATGATAGTGGTCCCCATGATGGCAATGACCTTGGGAATGGAAAAAATTACCATTTCCATGATCGAATAGTGTTTTGTGATATGGGTTACCAATGTGTGGGGAAAAAGCCTAATGGGATTTTACATGGATTTGGTAGACCAGTGGTAAATGAAGAGATGGGGGTTGGATAATATTCTTTTTAGATAATTTTATTCTTTTGATGAAGGTCATGATAAATATTGAAGGGACATGACTCTTCCGTAAGAGTCAATGAAGCCTTTGGTGTATGGGCAAGTAGAAACCTTAAAGTTACTAATCACATTGATACTTTCATTTGATAAAATATTTTTGTAAATTAATGTGGCGTTGAATGATTTTTTGAAGGAATTGATGAAAATTACAAACTAGAGATAAATTATTTGTTCATAATACATGAGGGTCATGCAGTCCATGTGTTCATTGATAATATTCACAATATTTGTGTTGTATACATTTCCTGCAAATATTTTTTGAAATATATTTAAAATAATTTTTATAATTTAATTTTTAACTCATTAATAAGTATTTAGTGGTTTTACTTATATTTTTGAAGATACTATAATTCACATATTACAAGAAAATTTTTCAAGAAAAGACCAAGAGTTCCACAAAAAGATGGACTCCCATAATGAATGTTGGTTATATGACACTTTAGAGGGCCAATATCAAATAACCATGTTTGAAATGATGTTCTAGAACTTGAATTACCTGATTTACAACAGGGAAATATATCGAACAATAAAAAATACAAGTAATTAACTAAGAATTGGTCCTAATGTGATGAAATCACAAATTGGAGGGGTTTAATACTTTCACAACATTAAATCAACATTCATGGCATGAAAGATCCATATTTTTTCCGATGTATAATTTTGATATTATCCTCTTGATGGATTCCTACCATTTTTGACCTAAGTGACTATTTAATACTTGGGTTGAAAAGAGGCTCATTGTCATGAACCAGCCCGATTCGACTCTGAACCAATCACTTGACCCGTTCCGCAATAAGTCTTGAGGATCGTTCTCAATCCCCTATAGATGGAAACAAGAGTTGGGCATCAAAATAAAACAAGAGGGGGTGATTATTCCCAATAATAATAAATATTATCAGAATAAAAAACATTTAGAACATAGCAGATCTAACCCCAACTAGATCTCAATAAATGAACAATATTGTCCAATACAAAAACAAACGAATAAAACTAACACGAAAATGACCATAAGCTACAACAATATAAAAAAACTAGCAACTAAAACGATCTCCATGTGACCTCATGTTCACCTCCAACCACAAGACCACCCTACAATATGAGATAAATCGAACCATAAAATCCTGATCAAATCATAAACCAACAAAACAACTTAGTTCTACCAACACCATGTGGTATAGTTAGGGGGTGAGCTAATAGCTCAGTAAGAAATTAGTACATATTCCAAGTGATTGCTTTCCCAAAGCAGTCCATTAACACTAGTTTCGAATACAATTATAAAAATATATTTTTCATATTTTATAAACGACCACAACTTTACCGTTTCAAATTCCAACAAATGCCACCATCCATTTTTTCAGAAAACATTCATTTTGTAGCAAAAACCAAAACCGAACAATACAAGTAACAATTTTCAATGGAACAAATTTTAATGGAAACCAATTTCAATAAATTCCCCTTTAATGAAAAATAATTATCTTTTAAAATTAACAACCCAACCTATCATATGTTGATAGTGGAGATATATAAGCATTTATAACTAGTCACGGGAACACCCTAAGGCACTACCTATATTTGGACTCCAGGTACCTCATATCTCGGTGTAAGAGTAACCATAAAAATTTACATTATCATACATGAGCCACTAGTTTGGAAAATACCCATAACCTATTGGTCCCCAACATCATCATAATCATTATCATCATCATAATCATCATATTTTAGTTTGTATTGTTATTGAAATACCTATTATGTGAAAAAGGATCCAAACCCCACCGAATCACATACTAGTACATGTCCACCAACCTAGATACTAGGACTTCCCTTTTTGTGATCAATAAAATTTAACACATCACATGTTACCACATACACCACTTATTAACCAATATGAGCATCTAATTTCATAAGCCACCACTGCCCCATCATAAACCCATTCATGAGAACGTATGCACACCAGAACATTTACAAATCACTTCAACAACCATGAAGAACACAACCTCCTCAATAATTTTCTAAACAAGACTTTCCACATATTAGGTAAAACATGAAACTCTAAAAACATGAAAAATGGAATTTATTTTTACACACTAAAATGCATTTACCAAATCATTTGCAAAACCATCTTCAATTGTGAAATTTCAAACAACCCCTCAAACCAAACATTTTAAAAAACATAGACACCAAAATCCAAATTGGAATAACCCCGTGAGATTCCATTTTAAACCACATTTAGAATCCACATGAAGGATTATATATTTTTTAGAAAACAAGAACAATTTATGAAACCAATATTTTAAGGAACACTAGTTTAAAGCACAATATGCATTTGAGGGCACAACCATGTGTGCATGTAGTGCACCCTTGGATGTGGAAACATCCGATGGTACACCAAAAATACTTGAGGACACCCAAGAACCTTTTCAGCAATACCCACAATATTCTTTTAAACTAAATATGACCATCCACACTAGTTTGGGAATATAAAACAATCCCCCTATAACCAAGAAACCTTTTTAAGACATTTTAACATATTTAACAACCTAAAACAATACCAAAACATACACGCCATACCATGTTCCAAAATAATAAAAAACCATCACACCATAATAAAGGATAGACATTTCATAAAAACTCCAAAATTAACATTAAAAGAACAATGGCATTGTTAGCAATAACCCAAGGTGATATAAACCTAGCCATTTCCAAAAAATCCGTTTATAAAAATATTTTTAGTAAATTCTACCAATGCATAATTACCATTTTAATCAATCCATAAATATATTATAGGTGATAAAGACATTATAAAATTAAATTAAAACACAAAAGTGTTCATGGATTGTTCTGGAATGAAAAAATTTGGAATCACCTACCTCAACCATGTGCAGATGTGATGAAACTTCAACGGAGGAGAGATATAAGCCCCAAAGACCATTCTACACCCTATATATAAATAAAAACCAACAAAAAATAAATCCTACACATTAGGGTTCATCCATGGAAGAAAATACCCCAAGGAAAACCCCATAATAAATAGTGGATGAGAAAGAGAGAATACTTGATGAAGGAAAAATGAAAAATCATGAACCTTTCTTGAGAAAATGACCAAAAATATCCAGAAATTGAAGTAGAAAGTAGGAAGAGGTCCCTATGGTCAATAGCCAACACATGGGGATTAATTTGAGATATGGAATCACCTAAATCAGAGCTGAACATCAAAATTTATAAAGCCTGTTAGTGGATACATGGTTTTGTTGCAGGGTTTTCTAAACCTTGCAAAAACCATACGAGAGCTACTTGAAAAATTTTGCAACATTGAAGGGATAGATTTTATGATTTTGGCAGGCCATGCTCAAACCATGTGACCCCAAGAATTGGCCAAAACCCCCAAATTACACCTCAAACACTAGGGAAGTACACCAAATGATTCTGCAATATTTTGAACATAATATTTAGTCACCGAGGCATCAAAAACTCTCCAACATGACAATTTCATCCCATAACATTCACAAAAACCATGAATAGGTCTATAATAAAATAAATACCACAAAAATAAAATTAATTTTTAGGACACCCAAGACGAACTTCAACCTAATGTTCCAACAGCCATAAATAAATAAACGAAATGTGTATCTGAGGTTGGGGTGTGACAATTCTCCCCACCAAGGACACTTTCTGCCCCCAAAATGTCTCCCATCTGAAAGACAACAAAATCTCAAGTCTATGCTCAATAAAAACAAGGTCTATCCATGAACTCTGGGATGATTATCAACTCCACAAGTAGGACCTGACCAATCAAGAAGTAACCACAATGAATGAATGAGAATTAACGGAGTACTCAAGAGGGTCCCCCCCCCAGTACAAGAACCTAACAAATACAAACAACATTTAATCCCAAAAAAAACCACACTGCAACCAGGAATAAGGTATTTACACAAATAAAATTTGTGTATAGCTCACAGGTTTTGGATACTTGGTTTACCAAATCGTGCGCCAATTGTGGAGAAACTATTGGAAGGAAAGGGAATCCTGCACGACATGGCCGCACAGTTTCAAAACAGTGTGCCAACCGTGCCAACACCTCTACCCAAAAATGAAAAAAGAGATACATGGTTATGAGACCAACCACACAGTCATGTGTTGCCCATGTAGTTGGTTTATTCCACCTATCTGGGGCCACACAATTTCGACTAGTTGTGCAGTAATGTTGCCTCACCTGGAAAAAATCTCTTGAAAACTCCAAAAACCAAAAACCTTGAATGGGGTCAAACCAGAACATCCATAGACATGTTGGAAACTACCAACATTAAATCAGGTAACCTCCCAAACAAACCAAACCCACAATTAACCAATTCTATAAAACTCAAGAATCTCCAAATGAGCACTACCAGATGTTAAAACCATGACCATCCTACACAAAGGTAAGAAAAACTCAAAGGAGATTCAAAATTTTGAAGGGACAATTTCAGATAGACTCAACTGTTTGGGATACAATAGATCTAGTTCATCGCACTATTACCATTAAAGGTTATCTTACAAATTCATGTCAATAAGTATAAGAACATGTTAAACAATTCCATCCAAACATATAAAACCTAACATGGGTGGGTTTTACATCCCCCTTTCAGTCCTGACTATACATAAGCTTCACCCCAAGAGCTATGGTTGGGTCTCCGATGGTTGAAGCATCTCCTACAATACAGTCTAGCAACACATCCTCCGATCAATACTTCCTTTTCAGATAGTGCCTCCTTCAAAACTTCTCTAAATGTCCCAAATGGCCATAGTGGCAAAAAATTTCCAAAGTAATATGGAAATACATATTTGAGTAACCAAACCAACCTCACTAGAAACATCAAGAAAATGATCTAACGAAATGGAAGTTAGAGATGAAAAAGGATGTTTTTCAGAAACCGGTTCCCCTATCACACTCTACTCTCCAGATGGGGAATCATCATGAGAACTAACAACCAATGGATGCACCTAAAAACCATCTCCTCCATGAATATGTCATCCAAAGACCTCTCAATATAGGTTTCATATGATGAGAGAACTTTGTTTGTAATTTCAGTACAATGACCCTAGAAAAGGAGAGGGGCCTTCACCTGATCCTCTAATGCTACATCGAAAGAGAATGGAACTACTTCTATGAAATTTTCAACATAAGACATCACAGAACACTGGCCTTTCCAAACATCTTACAACTCTTCCAACATCCTTAGCTTCAACTCCTCCAGTATGAAGCATTGGATGAATGTGGCCTTAAACAACTACCATGACATTTAACCTTCTATTGATGATGAGGAAACCAACCCCCACTATTCCAAGGCTTGGCCCTCAAAAAACCTTTGAACTGCATAGACTCTAATGGCATCAGGAGTTCGAAATTACTTAAAGACATGATCAACTTCCTCAAGCCACTCCACAGCCTCATGTGAACCTTGATCACCACAGAATATAGGAAACACTTGTGAAGGAAAAGAAACCGGTCTTGACTCATTAGGAACATTGGGTACCTTTTTGGATGGAATTTTTGGAACAACATGAAACATGCAGACCAAATCCAACATCAAACTAAGTCACAAACAAAGAGGAACACCTCCAACCAAAACGAACTAGCTCAGAATCCAATTAAAAACAAACACCACCAAAATATCCTTTTTTAAAAACTATATTTTTTATTTTAAAACTAGAAAATACCTTCTCCCAAGGCTAATTACCAAGTACAAATAACCCATTTTTCAAGAAAAAATCATTTTCTGGAAATCATTTTCTCATTCAAACCCACTTTAGGAAAATCATGGAAAGTCGTTAATTCCGAAACCCAACCCATCTTATCGCATGAATAGTTACATGTGTGTATTTCTATTCCCATCCCCAAGTGCCAACACACACTTCTCACACATACCCACACACATCTCAATGTCCATAATAAATACCAAGGGCCACAATCCATTAACATTCTCAAACCCAAAACACCCTCAATGTTTGAAAACCCATTTTAAGAATTTAAAACCATTTCATGGAAAACACAACCATTTATAAATCCATTTTCATTTAAAAACACAAATTCATTTTCATCATACACATACACCAACTAAAACCAAAATGCAACCCAACCAACAGTGGACCATTAGAATGAGGGACTAGTGCCTATGCCTAACCTTACAACATGGTGGTGGGATATGCCTCTTGTAAGGCATAACAGTAAGAGGGCCTTGAACTGGGAACTTGGAATCCACACAGGTCACCACTCCATGTGAGGCCCCAACATGACACTGGTTCACCTCCATTGTCATCCCTAAATCCAAGACAACCCAAAACAAAAGACTCAAATCCCGGACTACCCCTGGTGAATCGAGGTTCAGAACAAATAAGGGTTCATGACGCCCTTCCAACACCTACCTACTGAGTCCTGATTGTCCAAATATACATCTACAAGACACCCTAAATAACAAGAACCTCCTATAATACCATTTTTCACAAACCAGCCTGAGTTGACCCTGAACCGGTCACCCGATCCGGTCCGCAAAAAGTCCCAAGGAGCATTACCAATACCCTCAGGATGGCAACAAGTTCTGAGCATCGAAATAAAACAAGAGGTAATGTTTTGTCCCAATACATTTCAAACTTATTTGAATAACTCAACTAATACATTTTTTTTCATAATTATTTGGTTTATTAAATGAAATAAAATCTATTATAATTTATATTTATATTTAAAAAAACATTCCTCATCAATATTGGTTGTTTCAATTGTATAATTTTGAATATTTAAAAACAAACCACATACATGTCCATATAATAGTTTCACTTCTGATAGGTTTTAATAGACGCCATATCAGTTAAACATGTTCTTATATTGTATAAAAGAAAAAATTAATTCATTGATTATATACAAAACAAAAATAAGATAGAGTTAAAACCTAGAAAATTAAATGGAATTGTCCTAAAATCAACGGAAAATTATGATTGAATAATTTTTTGCATGTATGAATACACCACACATCAATAATATGTGTAGTGTTGTTGGAATTAACAAAAAAAGTGTTTTATTAAATTTAAAAGTCATTTAAACATTTTTCAAAGGGTACAAACCTAAAATAATTTATTTGTTGTGAAATCATATGATAATGATAATTGATTATTTTGTGAAATGTACGGATACACCACATGACATTATATTTTTTATTTTAGTATAAATTACAGTGAAAATAACCATATAATATTTTAAAGTCAATTGAAAATAATCATTGAATGATTCATGATTTATATAAATAACCTGCATTTTTATCAATCATATGGTGTGGCCTAAATAACACAAAAACTCTCTTTGTTACATTAAATATTATTTAAAAATATGATTCAAATAGTTAAACCTATATATTATATTTAAAATTAATGAAAACAATCACTAATTATTTTACGATATATAAAAATATGTAACATAAGTCTTGCATGGTTTTTTCTGAAAATAACCAAAATTATGTTTTTATTAATCATCAAAGGGTTAATATCTCACAAATGAGCCCTAATATTATTGAAATCATAGGAAAATGGTCAATGTTTAATTTATGGCTTGTATAAATAGATTACATGAAAATGAAACATAGTTTGTGGTTGTAATGAATGGACGTGAAATTTTGTACAATTAATTGCCTTTAAAAACATGAATTAGATTATCAAAACCTAAAAACCACCTCATATTGTTGATAAATTTCATGGAAACAGGCTCTCTTTATTGTTTGATCTATATTAATATACATCCCATAAATTTGAGAAGTTTTTTTCATATAATGAATATAACTGTTTTTATGGATTTTAAAGTCAAAAAAGAATCAAAAGGATGAACCATAGAAAAGATCCATAAAATACTATGGAATCAAGTAAAAATGATTCTCAACTAATTTTGACATGTTGAAATAGATATATCATCAAGTCAACATGTAGTGATCATGGAACATTGAAAAGTGTGTTTTTTAATATTTTAAGAGCCTTTGGAAAACATGCATCAAACAACATCATCTTCTTATTATTGACCACTTCAAAGGTGATATTAAATTTTAGTAATTATGTCATGGTCAAATAAAACATTGAATCATATTGATAAATTTGGTTATTGAGTTAATTCATGGTAGATTGATAAACATTACACATTATTTGAGTATCCATATCTTATGTTTTCATAGAATTATGAACATGATCATTTATATATATTTTTGTGTGTCTATTCACGTTAATAAATATGAGAATGTAATATGATGAATTAAATCATATAGAAAAGCTTAGTTGTTTAATTGATGTGTGGTTGATTTTTACATATCAAAAATGACATGAAGATAATTTTCCTATGTTTTCATGCTAATTCTAGTTCATTTTATCATTTTCTATCCCTATATGTTTTATTTTTCCATTATAAGTAATTGAAAAAATATGAAATCATAGTTCCCCTAATATAGAGCCACTAGCTAATCAGATTTATGTGTTGCTAATTTTCTAAATATCACAAATCACTTGATAATAGTTAATGACTCATGAATAGACTGCAAGACGATATGACGTGCATTCTGTTCGGAATGTCTGATAATGTAATTTTATTATATTATGTCATGAAAACACATTTAAAAGAGTTCAAAACGGGAATAAAACTACCATTATCATAAAATCATATGAAAAAACTCACCATTTAATTTTTTACATTTAGGAACAGACTATATATTAAACGGACATGTGATTTGATTGAAATCACCAAAATTCCATTTTCCTACATTTCCCTATCAATAGAAAGTCCTATGATTTTTTTTAAATATTGTTGAGTGATATCTAATATTAAAAAAACATCCATGTGATGTGATAATTTGATTCCTGTTGAGATATTTTGGTATTAGATTGATGTATGGTTGATTCCAATAGATCCCAAGACATTTTAGGATCATTATACCTTATTTTCATAACAATCAAAATCTCATATATAATTTTATTCCAAAAGAAGTAATGTATGTCATAAACACAATAATTTTAACGGAGGGAATAAGAAAAATCATAATATTCTAGACATAGAAAAATTCATTAAATTATTATGAAATCACATGATAATGAATGTTGATTAATTAGTGACATTTTGGAACATAATACCTATAAATTTGAAATGTTGTGATCATATAATAACCAAAAGGTATTTTTAAATATTTTTATATCTTAGAAAACATGAATCAAAGAGATAATTACTAGAAAATGAAATCATATTTCCATGAAATGAAATAAAATTAATCACCACTTTACTAATTACATATAGGTAAATGAAAAAATTTGTTTTCAAAGAGGTAAATGAAAAATTATTTTCATCTTACAAAAAAAAATTCATTTGAAGTTATTAAAGAGATTAATTAATAAATTTGATGTTTTATAATACAATGGAAAATAAAAATGTGGTTTTCTCATATATTAATATTTTATTTCCTCTTGCGAGTTTTTATCCAGTCAGTTCTATGGTGATTGTTCATTATTAACATTATAGATATAATCAAAAATTTATATTTTTATACTAAAAATAATGACATATATAAAATTTTAATTCAAAAAATAAATTTCTATAACATGGATTGATTGGTGGGGATGGAAAACAAAACATCACATTAATATTAGTAAATGAAAAAAATATTGTCACTAAAAAATGTAATAGTAGACCAAATGTCATTTAAATGCACTATGTGGTCAGAATGATCGAGAAAATAGTTTTACAGTAAAAAATGGTTAAAAACAGGTTATATGACCAAAATTGAACAATCAAAATTGAATTTTCAAGGAATACGATAAAAATTACCATTGTTTAATTTATGACATGTATGATTATCACATTTCAGTCCAATATGTGGCTTTATTTGAATGGATAAATGTGTGTTATATTTATTTTAATTTCAACCATGCATCAAAAGTCCACAATGGTAAAAATTACTATGGATTTCAATGAATGCATATAAAGATGATAATAGAATGATTTGAGTCATATATGAATTGGAATCATGTTAATACATAATGAAATATGGTCGTAATAACTAAAGATCTCTATTAATTAAATTTATCAATCATAAAAACGATTAATCAAATGATCAAAATATAAAAAATGACCTTATATTTACCTAAATTATATTACTATGTTTCATGAATTTAATAATTGTTGTCTTTTAGGGATAAAATGGGAATAAGAGTGTTGGAAAAGATGGGTCCCCTTTCCCGACATAAAAAATAATTTTTTATTTTAATATGATTTGTAATTTTGGATATTCAAGATGTATACTTACCATAAAAATGTTGTTATTTCCAAATTGATTATTTTCATGGTAATGTACAGATATTATATTTTGTATCAAAATGTTATAGTAGTTCCTAGTGGATAATGAATCCCCTGAGATACTATGACATTAATAAGAAACAAATTTCATATATTTTAGATAGATCATATTGTATAGACACAAATGATGTTTTAAACTCAAGTGATGGGGGTTTATAGAAATTGAAATTTCTTCTCATAAATTTCATACATGGTGATTTTTAATAGATGATATCATGAGGACTGACCCGCCATTAGGAATACCACATGTTTATAGTGTTGTTTGTAGTTCAAATATGTGAACAAGTGTAATAGTCAACTTAATTGAGGTAATTATCAATGTATATTATTTGATCATTTAATTTTATGTAAAATAAAACTATATAACTAAAGTCATAGTAAGTTATATAGTGTTGAGAACCTCATTGGTGGCATGCCCTTGATTGAATAAAAAATATTCTATTTTTTTCTTCTCAAAAGAAGTTACATCTTAGGCTTCGTTTTCCAAGATGGTAGAACCTTAATTAAAAAACTATCATGGTATAATAATGTATGTTTATGTAGTTAGGTAAGTTAATAATAATTCAAGATAGGATGTTGACACAATTTCTATATGCTGCTTTATGATATTTCTTGAGATAAATAGATTACATTACTCGGTGTGTGTTCGTATGATTGGTTGTCATTGCAATGAATTTTTCTTATCTATTTAGGGTTCTTGATGGATTTTTGGACTCCTCTCTTGGTATGTGAATAATGTAAACTACCATCAAGATATGGACCTAGAGGGTCACACACTAAGTGTATACAAAAGACTGCCCTATTTGGATAAATAAGAGAATAGGACATGGTGGGTCCACCATGTGGTTTGAGATATATCCAAAAATATATGATCACAATATAAAAAATATATTCACATTATTCATTCTATGAATAATTTTTATTGAATCTATTTATAGGTAGAAACAAAAAAACACCGGAAATTATTTTACGAAAAATTAATATTTTAATATTAATGGTTCATTTAAAAAAAATTAGATTATAAAGTCGAGTTAATGGATCTCTTTTAACACATAATATATTTTATATATTACAATTAAGTGATAAAAATTTAAATTATATTGATAAAACAATATGTCATAATATTTTTGGTTATGACTTATATAGTTGTTAATAAATATCTGGCGATAGGGGAGCCAATTCAATGTATTTTTGTAAACAACTATATAAGGAGGAGGGGATCTCACATTGGGAACTATTCGATATCATTTTACAAGAGAATATCTCACCTCTACTTCTTAATAGATTTAGAAGTATAAAATTTTAACCCTTTATCAGAGTTCATGTTCATTGATATATGGATCATCGCTATAGTAATTGACTGAAATTGAAGGTGTAAATGAATATTTATGCTAGCACCAAAGATTTTATGAATGATATTTCTGAAGGTATTGAATTTTTTATGTGGATGATATAGAGGGAATAAACTTTAGTTTCTTTGAGAGATGAAAAATGACATCAAGGGGAAGTTAAGTGTGATTCAGATTTAACGGGTCAGTTTTTAAAGGAAAAAATCTAAAATTTATTCATGTGGGATGCTCTACGGTTTTATGGGGGTAATCTTCACTAGTTATTACATAGTTACATCAATCATTGTGGACTTTTTTTTATTCCCCATGAAATCTACACCCACTACACACCCAAATACCTTCAATTTGTATCAACTTTAAATTTTTAATCAAGGAAATGTTTTGTTTGCAGTAAATCTATGTAGAGGGTGTGATTATGGTTCCAACACACAAATGATGATTCAATCCATTATTGCACATCAAAGATGATATTTTCCAAATGTTTTTAAATTTTTATAAATTCAGTGTTTGTGAGTTTTAAAATTTTGGAACATATTTATATAGTAGTTAAATTGTAACCCACATTATATCTTGAATGTTCTTCCAGTGAAACCCCTTCTTCCACTAGGATTATTATTTCAGAATAATTCTCTCTCATGAGCTTCTATTACAAAAATATTAAGAAAATAAAAAAATCAAATAAATATGTTCAAAATCCTAAATAGGTCCAGATTGGATAATTAGATCAAAATAAAAAAAATCATATTTATAAAGGGGTCAGGGTTTTGTGACCTGAAAAGGTAAAAAACTACGATATTGTTTTTAACTAAATTGGAGCATGGTGGTTCATTTATAAGACTTTGAAATATTAAAAAAATAAGATATTTTTATCAATTATTCCCTCCTGACCATGATCCTCTAACCTATCCACCAGCTCTCTGGCACTAACACCGATGTCGAGAAACCACCGATCACATGGAGGGGATCTATCTACAAGAGATGACATCCATGGCTAGGCCCATTGTCAGCTGCCAACTCCACATCGCCTACAAAATTATCTTGCGACCCTCATGCTACTGACTTCACCACCCCGTTCAAGTCCCCTTCCTTCCCAAAACATGAGAACCTCACCATAGCGACATCGGTATAATGCCGTATGCCATCCCATGGCCATCTCCATAATTCACCTTCAATTCTAGGCTACCATCGGCAAGAATCCCAAACCTCATTGTCCATAACACCTTCACCTCCTCTTTCAGTCCCCTCTGCATTCTCATGACCCCCCCTCCCCCCGTTAGAGCAGTTGTAACTTGCTAATATTCTATAAGACAATATTTTTATCCTGTGAGACTTCTTTTGGCCTCCTCCTCTTGGCACCCTTCTATCAAATATTTTGTCTAGAAGATGTGAAGAGGGCTTCCCTAACGACCATCACTTAGTGCTGTAGGGTCGACCCAATTGGGGCTAAGGTATGTTGGCCCCTTCCTAACCATCCTAACCCATTTTGGTTCTAGTTGAGGCCATGTATCCCAATAATGGATTTTAATACTGTGTGGGGACCTGAGAAAAAAGTTTTATATATATATATATATGTATGAATTCGCACACACACACACACATATATATGTATGTATGTATTTATGTATGTATTTAAAAATTATGTTATAAATTTTAAATTTAAAAATTAAGTGGGACCAGGAAATTAAAATTAAAATTAAATATAAATGAATTATTTTAATATATTCATTTCAAGAGACATAAATATATTGAATGATTAATATTTATTATGAATTTAATTTATGAATCATCTAATCATGAGAATTTGATATTGAATTATCCATTTATTCTTAATGTATCATCTATGAACCAAGGGTTAAAATACCTAAGTGAAATTTAACTCATATTGGAGATCACATTACTATAAAATGTGTTACCATATTATATGAATATGGCTTGAAACGACTGTCGTTGAAGTCAGTCAAAAATATAATTTTAATTTCTTACTAACTACTGTATATGTGGAAAGTTGGGTTGAACCCACTAGGAAGGATTTTGAATAAATTTCCTTCCTATACTTTTCAAAAAACCCACTATTGTTAGTAGTGGGAAAACATTCTATATTTTTTAATGTTATTATGTTTTATATATTTTTTATATTCTTATAAGCTAAAATAATTATTAACTAAACTATCTTCTTAACAATTGTTTAATCACAGAAACAAAGAATTAAATCTTCTCATCTAAAGCAGCCCAGGGAATCTATCCTTGCTAATTTAATAATTGGTTCCTTCATTTGTGTACAATTGAATTCCCTACCTCACATAAATGATCGATTAAACCCATTCTCCAAGAGATTAATTTCACATCTAAACAAAGAAATAGAAGCTTTCCACTTCTAGATTCACCTGACTTGAAGGTTTTTTAATTTAAGATACTGGAATAAAGCTCGCCAAACTAATCTAGTAGAATTGAAATGAAAATATGAAAACAATTAGTACTTGGTCTTTATCACCAAAAAGATAAAGGAGTTTTTTAATTTAAGCTCATGAGGCATGAAAAAACAAATTCTAAGATTAAAATTCAAATTCACCAATTGAATATGCCTCTTCATTTGAATAAAAAAAATGAATCAAATAAATGGATTGACCAGCAAGTACTAAATTCCTCGAACTATTAAAATCACGACAACAATAATCTCTTTTATATAAACTAGAATAATTATATTATAGTTAATGAAATAGATAAGAAATAGAGGAGAGAGACTCCCGTATGACCACAAAAGTTATGTACTTCTTCGGTCCTTGGATCTCCTTGACGGAGGATCTCCAGGATTTCCTCCCAGATCTGCTCTACTCCGGTGTCTAAGAGGTTGTTCACATGATTGATTGATGGCCCTCCAATACAATCCTTTTACTTTTAATTTTGCTGTTGGTATGCTTTAATATCCATAGTCATCTGATGCTCGTCACCGCAGCTTTCCACCGACATAGTTTTGTTTCTTTAATACACATCGCACACATGCGTTTTTTCGAAAACCACACGTCGCATTAGTGAAAACCCTATAAATTACTCCCCATGAGTTAGTTAAATGTATCTGGATGGGGTTTCGACTCTTGAATGAACCTACACAAGAAAGGCAAAAAAACAGTTATAATTATGAAATATATAAATAAATAAATAGTTACAATTAATGTTATTAGTTTATTTAAAAGCATTTAATAAAGTTTATATGTTTTTATTTAATAAGGTATTTAATTTAAATTTATAAATTTTTATTATTTTAGTTTTAAATATTATATTGAATAGTTATGTTAATATTTTTATGTAATTACTATTATTAATGATAGTTAACAAAATTACGTTTATTATTATTTTGTAAAAAAAATTGATTGCTATTTTAAATTAATAGATTATTTTTTTTAATTACATTTATAAATTAAGTATTTTATTTAAAAAAATTATTAAATAATTATAGTAGTTAAATATGAAATATTAAATTATAATTTATTTATTTTATTTTTAGAAGGTTAACTAGCTTTGTTTAATAGAGTTTAATTTAAGTTTATTAAATTAATAATTCTGTTCTATGAATAATAAATAACTTGTATTTATTATTTATTTATAATTATTAACGTTTAGTATTTTGATTTTTTTATTATTTGAGATTAGTTTTTATTTTAGTTTTATTTTAATTTATTTTCTTTTTTATAATTATTAACGTTTATTTGAGTTTTGATTTTATTTTTTAAAACTCCTTCCTTAGGGGGGGGAGTTTTGTTTGGCAGCTTCCCGAGACAGCAGGTCTAGCAGTTCAGGCTCTATCATTTGGTAGTGCGACATCCTGCAGCAGTGGAAGCTATAGTTTCTAGCTCTGTATAAGCGGTAGTTATTCCATTCCAATGATGAACTCCTCAACGAGCTCCGCATCAGAAGAGCAGTGGTGATCTCGGAATCTTTCTAGCGGTGATCTCCTACTTCAGTTCGGTGAGATCGGGGATTCGTCGATGACACAACTCCCCACCTCCAGATCAGACTCCATTTCCGGTGACTCCCCATAGTAGTGGCGACATCACGAATTGCGACATAGTGCTGGTTATTCTGATCGGCGAAGGCAAAAGTTGTGGAAGGTTTCTCTCCCAGTGGCGGTGGCCTTATTCAATGGCGGATCAACAGTGGCTGTGGGTTTCAATTTTCTCATCATGCCACGGCTTGATTATTGTAATGGTAAAAAGATAGATTTTACAGGTCTAAAAGTTATGATTCATTGTTATTTGATGTTTTGATAAAAATTTTAGAGCTGTATTATGTGATTCTAGTGAAGGATATGAAACTGTGGTGATTTATTGGTTGATTCTATGTGGGTGAGTCTGTTTGAATAGGTTCAAGATTTTGAATAATGATTTGAGTTTTTGTGTTGTGTTGAAGTTGATCTGTTGTGGTGTGTGGATGTGATATGGTGGTACATTGAAGACAGATTGAAGATGAAGATGTCTGTGATAGGGAAGAGGCAACGAGCATTGGTGTCGGTGTCTGTGTGGAAGAATGTGGAGAGACCGATGGTGTTGGGGGTGAGACCGATAAATATGATCAGTGAGACATGAAGAAAATGGTATTTGTGGATCAGTGACACCAATGAAAGATGAGGTGATAGGTCACTCTGTGAATTCACCGATAAAAGAAAAAAATGACAAGGGTTCATTTGGCACATGTGATATGCAGAGAAAAGAAATGATACAGAGCAGAGAAATTGATTTCAAATGTTTGGTGGGGTAATGTTAAGAGGGTATAAATAATAAGGGGGAAACAGAGAGAAATGGATTTCTCTACTGCTATTTTTTAAATCATCCCAAAAATGGGATGATTTGGAAGGAAATGGTGGTGGAGGGTTATTAATAATTAAAAATTCCAATCTTATCCCTCTTTTCTATATGTATCACAAAATAATTTCTTTTCTTTTATTTTAAAAAGGTTCACCAAACTAGATGAAGTGAAATCCAAATCATTTCTTTTCTTTTACTAAGTTATTGATCAAAACACAAAGAGAGAAATCACAATCCTTTCTTTTCTTTTCATTTCTTTTATAATCTTTCAAATCATTTCTTTTGTTTTACTAAAATCTAAGAAAACATATTGTTAGTGTGTGGATGGTGGGAAGATCGTCGGTAGGACAAGAGAGACCGCCGCTATATTGAATCATCGGTGATACTGATAAATGATCAATGTGTTGATGTGGAATAGAAAAGTGGAAAAGAATGGTGGCACTGATGTGGAACGATGCCACTGATGTGGAAAAACATAATAAAACTGACACCAATGCGATGCCAAATTGATGCCAATTCAAATTGATCGGTGAGTCGACTCACTGATAATGATATATAAACAGTGAACTACTATTTAACTGAAAAAAATTGAAAAATTAAAATAATCAAATTATCAAAATAAATAAAAATAAATTTTTTGAAACAATTAACTAATATATCAATGGAAAAATAGTTATGATAAATTAAAAACTAATTATGTTATTATTCAAACTAATTAAAAAAATAAATCAAGGAATATAATTGAATTAAAACAATAAATTTAAAAAGGTCCATATTAATTATTGTAATTAAACACGAAATTTAAATTGATAAACTAATGTTAAGAAAAAAAATAATTAATGGTTTTGAAATAATGTACAAATTAATTAAATTAAAAGAGATAAATTTTGATTAAATTATTTACATAATTAAAAATAACATAATTAAAATTAAAACAGAAAAAAGTTAGTGAGACTGACATGGTGCGGGATAGACGTATCGGTGATCCGATTCACTGATAGAAGAGAAAAAGGGTGGTACTGATGATGGACGGTGCCACCAATATTCCAAAATTAAAAAGAATGTTATATAAATTTTAGAACTGCATAAAATAAATTAACATAAAAAAATTATAATAAATTAAAATAATAATTTAATTTAAAAAGTATACACATAAAATTAATAACACATTACATTATTAAATTAGACATAAATTATTACTTTATATTAATTGACAGAACAATAATGTTATGTTATTTTAATTAGTCTAAATTAAAAGAAATAGGAATAAATTAAAAACTTACTTAATTAATACACAAAAAATATAATGATTAAATTATTAATTATTATATGTAACAAATTATTAAAATTGAGAATAATTAAGATTTAGTAATATAAATAAGAAAATTTTATATTAGTTATGTTAGTTATATTAAATTAATTATTTTAAAGCCTTATAATACATAATTTATTATAAAAATAGATTATTTATAATATTTCATTACAAAAATATAAATGTGTAATTAATTATCAAAAAGTGTAAAATTAATTAATTACATTGCTAAAAAATTAATAAAAATATGTGGAAAACTGTGTAAAAATAAGGCCACATCGAATTCCCTAAGACTTAATCATTTTTTGTCCTCAAACTATCCCATGATTTATTATCTTTGAAAAATAGTAAACATTGTATAATATAGCTCAGAAAGTAACATGTCCAACATTTTCAAAACAGAGGACTTTCACAATTCAATAGGCATTAAAAAATGAATTGTTCAAATGAATCTTGCCTAAAATCAAACTCTCACTAATAGTCTAGAAAGCTATCAATCATCATGAAATGAATATGTCTTACCTCATATGTGAAACTGCTTAGTGACTCATCTCAATTCAAATCTAAGATCTAAATCAAAGAGTGACAACAGGTTAAATAAATGAGGAATTAAGAACCTACCCAAAAAACATTGTCATTTGACTCATCATCTAGGTTTCCAAATATAAATAATTTTTTCTGAATCACCTTATTGATAAAACCTAAATGATTCCCATATAAATAATTTTCCCCCTTTTTCATTTGGAATTCAACATTCCTCTCACCTTAATGAACTCATTTTTCCCTAGAAACCTTTTTTTTATTTTTCATAATACATGTATCATGTTCTATGAAATTTGAAATGCACTTATTCAATGTGTACAAAGAGCCTATATTTGACATAAACACACCCATGAACTACTGTCTTAGAGATTAACTGTGGGATCTCAGATGCCCAAACGACTCTAGTTTCAAAAGATTTATATAAGAATCATTTTCATTGTCTCACAAAGGTGATTATGTTAATAAATAATAAATATATATTTCCCCAAGGATCAAGAAAAAACTTCTTGTTCCAAGGGTTATGGTCATAACTCCACTAATTGGTTACCAACTACACTCTAAAAAATAACCCCTAAACCAAAATTTTCATTAAATCACTAAGCATGTTCACTTAGAAATCATCAATCCTTGATAAATTTTAGATTACAAGTAAGTCTTAACTACCAATCAATCATCATATTTAGGTAAGAATAATTTTAATTATAAAGCAAGCCTAAATTTATGAATGTATTTTTGGAAAAAAATTAACAATTTTTAACAAATTTTTTTTAAGGCAATAGTGGGAACTGATGTGATTCTCATTAAACATTGTATAGCTCAGTCAAGAAATGACCCCTAATTCCCCCAAACTTAAAACCAATCTTCTTCCCCAATGATGAATTCTAAAGATGAGAGGAATAATTTAGAAATTAATGTTCAAATCAGATTTTCAATTTAGTAGATTTATGATAGGTTTAAGTGTCTAAATGATTTTCAATGAATGCATTTTCCACAATGAATAATTTAAAATAGGTTCACATGCCCAAATACATGAATTATCATCGAGAATAGTGAAATGAATTTCCCATAAATTTAAAATAGTTGCATGTAACTTCTATAGATTCACTGTGAAGGGGTGAAAGCATGTTCACAAATTAGGTTCTATCTGATTTTTAGTTAAGCGGAAAAAGGAAAGCTAAACACCCTATCCCATATAAGCAGATTCAATAAAACCCAATAAATATCAAGCATGTACCCCCTCCCCCACACATAAGTTGAAGAAGTGAGAATATTTTATTACAATGAAAATCATTTTTCAGCAGTGAAGTGCATGCAAAATTATATTTTATGCTTAGTGACATGTGTAGAAAATTTTTAGCATGCAAGAACTTCTAGCATGTTATTTCCAGAAAGCATGTATAAAAATTTTCTAATACAACACAGAAATGTCAAAACACTATAACAGATGTATTAGAAATTTATATCTAGGATAGGTATGTAGAATTTTAAATAGTAGAAGCAGAATTTTTTAATGTAACAGTCACTGACTCACTGACAGTACTATCAATGAGTCACCGAAAAAAGTATAATGAGTCACTAACAATACTGTATTTATGTAAAACGTGAATCGGTGAGTCATTGACTCAATGACAACAATAATTGTGACTTAACAGTGAATTTTCATTAATGTGAAAGGGGAAAAAATTAATACAGAAATTAAGACACCTCACTAAATAGGTTTTTACAAATAAAGATCTAGCATGGGAATTCAACTCCTTTAATTACACAAAAGCAACATTACTCCTAATTTAGAAGAGGAATACCATGAAGAAAACAACAAAGAGAATTTCACGAAAATGAAAGCATATGAGTATTAATTTATTCAAGGTTATATATAAAAAAATGATAAGGACAAAATGAAGCATGGGTTGCCTCCCATGCATCACTATGTTTTAAAGTCTTCATCTAGACATTATTCAATATCAGTTTTCAAGCATAGTGAATGCATCCAAGCCCATTAGATATCCCTCAAAATAATGTGTCACTCTATACCCATTAACCAACATGGGTTTTTTCTCCTCACCTAAAGATTCCACAGCTCCATTCTTCAGCAATTTAACAACATTAAATGGTCCACACCATTTAGACTATTGTTTCCCAGGAAAGAGTTTGAGTCTAGAGTTAAAGATGAGTACCTTCTATCTAGGTTTGAATTGTTTGGTTTGAATGATATAATCTTAAAATATTTTTTCATATCTTTTTAAATTCGTGAATTATCATAACCCTCTATTCTAATCTAATCTAAATCACTCAACATAAACAATATTTTCTCACCAACACTCTTAAAATCAAATTTCAGAGCCTTAAATGCCCAATATGATTTACATCACAACTCTAAAAGTAAATGATAGCATTTCCCAAACAAAATCTTATATGGAGACATATCTATTGGGGTCTTGAAAGCTATTTTACATTCCCATAAAGCGTTATCCAATTTAATAGAGCATCCCTTCATTGAATTTGAAAAAGTTTTCTCAAGTACTTGTCTCAGTTCTCTATTTGATATTTCCACTTGTACACTAGAATGTGGATGATAAAGAGTACCAGTTTTATGAACACAACCATTTTTCCATCAATACCATAAATTTATAATTCATAAAGTGTGTTACATTATCTTTGATAATGGCTTTTGAGACTCCAAATCTAGAAAATATGGTCTTTTTAACAAATTTTATTACAGAGTTGTCTTGATTCATGGGCAGTGCCACTACCTCAACGAACAACGAAACATAATCTATAGAAACATGTATTTACTCATTACAATGAGATGATGGAAATATACCCATGAAATATAAACCCTGGAAATCAAATATCTCTACTTAAAAAATACATATTTGGGGTAACTCAAGTTTTCTACCAACATTACATAACCTCTAGGATATATCACAACAAACTAAAAATCTCCTAGCATCCTTGAAATGAGTGGGAAAATAAAAAATAGATTGAAGGAATTTTTGACTTGTACATTCAACACCATGCTGTACTGGAAATATAATTTATACCAATGGTTTGAAATTGTTGGTATTGGCCTCAAAACCATTGGTATAATATATACCAACAGTTTTGCAAATTTTTGGCTAGTAAGCAGTTGCAAAAGGCATATAAAAACGATTTTCCTCTAACTATTGGTATATGGCACTATAATGTTCAGTATGCCAATGGTATTATAAAAACTGTTGGTATATGTATTACCAACGGTTCCTTAAAACCGTTGGGACAAATATTATGGAAAATTATTATACAAACAGTTCAAAACCGTTGGTATAGTGTATTAAAAATGGTTTACATAAACCGTTGGTATAAAAATTCTCCGAAAACACTTTACCAATGGTTTAAAACCATTGGTATATTGTTTCTTCAGAAAACAACACAACAACCTCCAGCCACCCATTCCCTTCTCTACATACACCTACAAACATAGGTTTCACTGCATACACCTGCAAACACAGCTTCAAAAAACACTTAATTTTCACTTAAAATGAAACAAAAAACACTTGCATTATCGCATAAAAATAGTTGACTCTTCCAACCATGACATGTACCATGACATAGTTTTCCCCATTTCAATCTGCACATGAAAACAACTATTCCAACTAACACATTTCAATTTTTTTTGGTGGAGACATCTCATAATAGTGAGAGGATAATCACATTTCTAAGATCCCATCATAGTCGGAGTTACATACACCATTAACAGAATTAACACATATTTGATAATGTAATTGCAACAAATATACACAAACAAAAAGTATACCCATATGCCATTAACACATAAATTATAAGTTAATTAAATGAATAATTAATTAAATTCATAATTTAAGGGGTTGGGGTCTGTTTAGGGGTTTAGGGTGGTTGTCTAAGGGGGGTAGGAGTGTTTAGAGGGGTTGGGGGTGTCCGAGGGGATGGGGTGTCCCGGGGGGAGGGGTGTCTAGGTTGGTGGTGGTGGGGGGGGGGGGGGGTTCCATGGGGATGTCCAGGGGGGTTGTTCGGGGGGGGGGGGCTTTCCAGGGGTGGGGGTCTCCAGGGTGTGGCGTGGTGTCCAGGGGGTGGGGGTCTGGGGGGGTTGTCCAAGGGGGTGGGGTGGTGTTCATGGGGGTGGGGGCTGTCCAAGGGGTGGGGGCAGTCCACAAGGGTGGAGGGGATGTCTAGGGTGTCAGGGGTGTCCAAGGGGGTGGGCGGGACTCTCTATGGGGGGGGGCTGTCCAGGGTGTAGGGGGTGTCCACGGGGTTGGGCGGGGCTGTCAAGGTGGGTACATGGTGTTCAGGGGTGGGTGGGTTGTCCACATGGGGTAGGGGTTTCTAGGGGTGGGTGGGTTTTCCATGGGGTTGGGGATGTCCACAGGCGAAGGGGTTCTTAAGGGGTGTGTGCGGGGCTATCCAGGGGTGGGCGGGGCATTCCAGGGGGTAGGGGTGTCTAGGGGGTGGGCGGGTATTTCCAGGGGGTATGGGGTGTCCAGGGGGGTGTTGTATATAGGGGGAGGGGTTGTCTAGGGGGGATGTGTGGGGGGGGGGTGTCCAAGAGGGTGGGTGGGGGTGTCTAGGGTGGTGGGTGGGGGGGTTCTATGGGGTGTCCGGGGGGTGGGGTGGGGGGTTGTCCATGGGGGTGTCCAGGGTGGTGGGGTGGTGTCCGCATGGTGGTGTGGTTTCTACGATGGGGGGGGGGTGGGCTGTCCACGAGGATGGGTGGGGCTATCCAGGGGGTACGGGGTGTCCCGGGGGTGGGTGGGCTGTCCAAGGGGTGGGGGTATGTCCACAAGGTGAAGGGGTGTCTAGGGGGAGGGTCGGCTATCCACGGGGGTAGTGGGGCTGTCCGGGGAGGGGGGGGGGGGGTCGTGGGGGTCTAGGTGGTGGGGGGCATTTCCATGGGTGGGGGGATGTCCAGGGGGTACGAGGTGTCCAGGGGGAGGGGGCTGTCCAGGGGGGTGGAGGGAACATCCAAGGGGGTACAGGGTGGGTGGGCAGGCTCTCCACGGGGGGTGGCATGGCTGTTCAAGGGGGTACAAGGTGTCAAGTGGGTAGCCCCCCCAGGACATCTCGCCCCTCCCTGTCCTAGGGGGTACATGGTGTCTATGGGTTTCCCCCCAGGACAACCCTCCACCACCATGAACTTCCCACAAACCTCCCCTATAGTCCCCACCTAGACAGCCCCCCCCCCACCTAGACAGCTCACCCCCACCCCCACCCCCACCTGGACAACCAACCCTCCACCTGGACATCCCCCGTCCTTGGACAGCCCATGCCCCTCCCCCACCTGGAGAGCCCCCCCCCCCCCAGGATAGCCCACCATTCCCTGGATAGCCCACACCCCCTCCCCTACAGCCCCCCGCAACCTGGACAGCCCCCCCCCCCACTGGACAACCCACCCCAACCCACCCACCCCCACCTGGACATCTCCCCCACTGGATAACCACCACCCACTCGAACAGCTACCACACCCACCTAGAAACCCTCCACCCCCTCCGTAACATCCCACCCCCTCCCTGGACACCCCACTCCCCCTCCCCCACCTAGGAAACCCACACTGACCCCCCTGGAAATCCTGTACCCTTCCTTGGGGAAACCCATAACCCCTCCCCCATAACCCTATATCCCCTACCACCTACATCCCCCTACCCCCGGGACAACCCACCCCCACCTGGACAACCCCCACACCTGGAAAACCCCCTACCCATACTACAACCCCCTTAGGGTATTTTTATTTAAAATCATTTTAATCTTTATGAAATCCAAACTATTATGCATTAGACATTTCATTCCAAACAACCCATTCAAATAATCAAAACATGAAAAATTCAATTTATCAAATCATGAAAAATTAAATTTATCAAATCATGAATAATTCATTTTATAAGTCTCTATGGGTCACTTATAAAATGTCATTGGGAAAAGGGTAAATCAACTACATTATTAATTCCAATTTAAAAATCGGGTCAACCACTAAGGAGGTGCAGTGGTGTCTAGGAGGTGTGGTGGTGTCCAGGGGAAACGTCTAAGGGGGTGGGGTGGGGTGGGGGGGTTTCCAAGGGGGTTGAGGGTGTCCAGGGGTGGTGGGAGTCTAGGGGTGGTGGAGGTGGTGGTGGGGGTGGGGGGGGGGGCTTTCCATGGTGGGTGAGGGGTGTACAAGGAGGGAGGTGGTGGGGGGTGGGGGTGTCCAGGGGGTGGGGGTGGGATGTACAAAGGGTGGGGGTGTACAGGGGGTGGGGGAGGGGGCTGTCCAAAGGGTGGGGGTGTCCAAGGGGGTGGGGTGTCTAGTGGGTGGGTTGTCCATGGAAGGTGAGGGTATCCATGGAGGGTGGGGGTGGGGGTGTCTAGGGGGTGGGATGTCCATGGGAGGTGATGTGGGAGGGTGGGGGTGGGGGTGTCCAGCGGGTGGGCTGTCCATGGGGGGTGAGGGGTGTCTAGGGGGGTGGGGGGAGGGAGTTGTCCAATGGGTGGGGGTGTCTGGGGGGTGGGAGTGCAGGCGGTGGGGGGTTGTCCAATGAGGGGTGTCTAGGGGGTGGGTGCTATACAGGGGGTGGGAGGTGTCCATGGGGTGGGGGTGTGGGGTGTTCACAATTCCAATCCGTCATCCAACCAACGCCAAAATACATATCCAATTTTCAACAAAACTACAGTTCAAAGAACATAAAACAAACCCTTTACCAATGCACTAAACAAACCCCACTAAACAAACCCTTTACAGTGTTTGATTTTTAGAACAAAAAAAATAAAACAAACCAAAGGATCAGTAATCCAAAGAAAGAAATAACTCTTATTTAACTGAAATCAAAACAGAAAAAAGGAAAAAATAGGAAGAACACTAAAACTAAGGTAACCCATATTATTTGAGGTGTATAAATAATAATTTGTTTGATTGAAGAAGGATATGCGGTTAGAAGGAGTTTCGCGACCGAGAAGGCTTTGGGAGGAGCTTTGGATTAGGTTTTCAATTGTGCCATGGGGGAGCTAGGGTACTGGGTATTTGGGGGAAAACATTCCCAACGGTTTTTAAAAACTATTGGGAAAGCCTCTCTTTACCAATGGTTTAGTAAAACTGTTGGTATATGTTAGAGGAAGTAAGGCTTTCCCAATGGGTTTTCAAACTATTGGGAAAGATAATGTATTTTAATGAATTTTCCAACAGTTTGAGAAAACCTTTGGAAAATGTGGCTGTTTTTACACTATACCAACAATTTCTTCAAACCGTTGGTATATTTCTGTTGGGAAACCCGACATTTTCAATAGAGATGGTGACCTCCCCAATGAGAGGAGTAAAAACTCTCAATAACAGACATCATTTATTGCTCATGCACACACCTCTTATATATACCATTAACATATCTCCTAAACAACATACGGTCATCCAAAAGATAGTATTTAATTTCAGAAATGAATTTCATCGTTTGGTTGTTAGACAAGTCTTTGGGAAAGACACCTACTACCAGAAAATTGGAAATATATACATACCATTAATATTTCCTGATTGAAATAGAGAGAAATTTTTCTTCAGAAAGGAAGAGTTTATTTCAGTAGGATCTTCAGATTGGGTAAGATGAATCCTAGATAGGTGATCTGAAAGTAGTTTTTCATATAACTAATTATCCATAAAATCAAAATAAAATATATGAAACAATAGAATCAATATAATCAGTCAGGGTTTTGTTTCCTTCTTAGGCAATAATTACTTAAGGAAAAATGGTTCGTGAAATAATGAATTTTGAGCCTAAAGAATACTGTCTAAATTTCTCTAGGGAAAAATAAATAGCTAGAAATTCCTTTTTAGTGGTGTTAAAATTCATTTGGGAATCATGTAGCAGTATACTAGCATAATACACAACATGAAACATGTTATCTCTCCTCTTTCCAAGGACAAGACCAACATCCATGTCACTAGCATCACACATAAGTTATGAAGGTAATTTCCAATTTGGTGTATTGGCAATATGTGATATAGTTAATTTTTCATTAATAAGATTAAATGATTTCAAATAGTTTTCATCAAATATGAAAGCTGTATACTTATAAAGAATATAACACAAGGGATTAGTGATTGGGGAAAATTATTTTATAAACCATTGGTAGAAACTGTCTTTCCCTATGTAACTTATAACACATTTTACATTTTCATGAGGTGTTTAATTTTTAAATAACATCAAATGTAGTAGTATAAACTTCTACACATCTCTTTGACAATTTATGATAAAGGAAAATACCTTATGTGACCAAGAATTGATAATTATTTTAGTTAAAAACATGTTTTGTTTCAATACATCTCACCAAAACTAACTCAAGATATCCAAGATAAGTATCATAAGTACTACCCACAGGGGAGAAAATCACACATGAAAACCTCAATGAGTGTATCAATTATTTCTTGAAAAATATATCCATTATACACCATTAAAATGAGGCTGGAGCTCCCAATAACCCATAGGGCATCCACCTGTAGTAAAATGTCCCAAATGGCATGTGAATTTGGTATTTTACTGATCACGTGGAGCAACAAGAATCTAGTTGTAACCAAAATACCCATAAATGAAACAGAAAAAATTCCATTACAGCAAGACTCTCAATCATTTGATCAATAAAGGTAATTGGAAAATGGTTCTTCTTAGTAGATGCATTAAGCATTATATAGTCTATAATAATTCACCATTTGCGAGATTTCCTTACTTGTATTTCATTGTTCATTTCAATTTGGATAGTAATGAAAAATTATTTTTAGGGAAAACATGGACAGGGCTGATCCAAGCACTATCAAAGATATGATATATTATTCCAGTGTCTAACAGTTTAATTAATTCCTCTCTCACAACATCATTCATTATTGTAATTAATCATCTTTGACACTCTACCCTAGTAATATAGTCAGGTTCCATAGGAATTTTATTCATGAAGAATGAGGGACTAATACCATTGATATCAGTTATGGTCCAGCCTATGAAATATTTAAATTTCATCAAGACAGTCGACAATCTTCCATCTTGGTTCTTATTAAGCTCAGCAGCAATAATTATAGAAAAAGTGGAATTCTCAACCAAGAATGAACTTTTTAGATGACCATGGAGTGGTTTGAGTTTAGGATTGGGTGGTTCTACACTTGAAGAAAGAATCGTGGACCAAAGAGGATGAAGATCTTATTCATACGTCTTAATAGGAGTACAGAATAAAGAAATATTTTTTGATTCATGTCCAGTTTTAGAGATAATAGTGATGTTGTCCATAGTGGACAACTCACTGTCCAGAATCTCCATATCAAAATTTAGAAGTTTTGTCAAAAAAAATCATTTAGTTGTTTTATATGTTCTACCTAAACATCATTAATTTGTTCAGTATTGTTGTATTCAATATAAATACCCTCAACTTCACTCAATAGGCTCCTCTATTTAGAAATATAGAACTATCCTAATGCAAAAACATGACAGTTTTCCAGTTCTAGAAAATTTCTAGATTTAGTGATTGAGCAGAATTTTCAAATTCTAAGATAGATACTACAGAATTTTCATTTTAAAAATGAATTTCTACAACAAAGGAATGATTTTCATACTCTTAAATGATTTCATTTTGAGTTTTCATCTTCAATGTAGTTTACCATTGAAATGTTTTCAGAAAAAATTGATCTATTACCATTTTTAATCACATTAAAAACTTCATGTTTTTATAAAATTTTAAAAATAAGTTTTCCTTTAGACAAATCAATAACTGCACAACTAATGGACATGAAGGGCCTACCCAGAAATATTGGCACCTCTTGATCACACTACATGTCTCGGACTAGAATGTCTGGAGGAAAAAACAGATTGTACACCCCAACTAGCTGGTCTTCAACCCTACCCATATGATGAGTGAAAGATCTATTAGCTAACTGTAGTATGACTGTGGTGGGTTTTAGATCACCCAACCTCAATTATCGAAATAATTAGTAATGGAGTAGATTTATGCTGTAATCGAAATCCCACAAACAATTGAGTTGATCTAAATTTTCATGAGTGTAGGGAATGCCAACCCACCAGGGCCTTTTAGTTTAAGTTGCGATTTTATTTTGGATTACTACACTTCACTCTTCAGTGTGGAAATTTTTAGAATATTCTTCAAGTGACTTTTTGATAGAAACAATTTTAAGGGATTTAAAGTAATATGAAATTTGTATCAATGCTTTGATGAATGTAGTGGTTACTTGATGTTTGTAAAGTAGGCCAATGAACTGAGGAAGTTCAGCCTTGGTGTTGCTTTGAGGTCTCAGCTTCTGAGGGAAAGGGATGGGTTGGGAAAATATTTCATAATAGTAGGCACATCCTTGATTTCATTGAATTATTTTTCATTTCCTTTGTTATATTGATTTTGTGAAGAATTTATAGCTTGAGTTTCATGTGAAAAAATCAAATTTCATTCATTTTCAAGAATTTTCTATGAATTTTCAAGATGTGATTAGAGAATATTTTTGTTTCCAGTTTTATGCAGGTTTTCATTTTGGACAATTTCAGTGATTTTTTGAGAAGCAATTTGAGCTTTAAGCCCACTTCTAGTGACTAAATCCATGTTATTCTCACTAGTATTCAATTCAGTTGTATTAGGGAATCTACCTTTATCCATAAAATTTAGATCTATAGAAAGTTGTCCTATCTATGTTTCTATATTATTCATTCTCAAATCATTTTTCATTTTATCATACTCATATTAATTTTGTTGTTTGGTTAGTTGAATCATGCATCATTCCTCTTGAGAATTAATTTTGTTTAATATTAAATCAAGTTTAGAAGACATTTGTTTATCATTATCTCCTTGTGGATTTTAAAACTTTCCCCTTTGTTGATTTTAAAAATTTTACCTTGGTTGGTTTGGGTAATTAGGGGAAGTGGATTTCTAAATTAAACCATGATATTTCCAGGACAAGTTTCGATGGTTCCTATAGCCATGATTATAATTGTTTGATAAAAGATCATACTAAGAAAGCATTGTATGCCCATAATTGACAAACTTTGAAATTTAATTTTTTTTGGGTTTGTATAACAATTTTAGGACTGTAGTTGTCTATGTGCCCGAGAATTCCATATTGTGAACATTGTACTCATAAATATTGGCTAGTGTTTTTATATTCCAATTGGTTAGTATATTGTTTAGTGTTATGGTTCAATAAATACTGATGTTGATTATGCGATTTTTTTATGTTGAGATTTAGTTTTATTTGTTGAACCACTGTTTGGGTTTATATTAACACTTTTTCATCTAGAATTTTTATACTGAGAGTTCAGGGCCATGTTGTTATAAATTTTTATCAACTCTTCATTAGTATTATCATTATAATTACCCCGATCAGCTTGTTCAACTAATTTTGGTCAATAGGAGGACAACCCTTCATTGAAGGTGTCTATTAGAATATGGGATGAGAGTTGATAATGGGGACACTGCCTATGAAGGTCCCTGAATCTATCCTAGAATTCATGAAAATATTATCCATAATCATAATAAAAACTAGTTATCATAGTTCTCAGTTCATCATTCTATCTTTGGGGATAAAATTTCATTATAATGGTATTGTACAATTGATCGAAGTTCTATAAAATGTTCTAATCTTTACTTAGAAACTAGTTCCTATCATTCCCTTTATTAAAAAAGAAATGAATCTCATTTATATCCCACTTTAAGTGAGTCTTAGAAGAGTTAGTTGTTTCAAAATGTTATATAAGTATCTCATGAAGTCAATAGAGTCCTCCATAGAAAGTCCAATAAAAGAAAATTGTAATGAATATGGGATTTATTAAGCTTATAATTTTGGAGTCTATGAGATAACATAATGGAAGATGGATTGCGTGAAACTTGAGGAAGTTCGAACTCCCTCATCCTAGGCCTTTCTAATTCATCTAAGAGTTATGGTTGAGGATTTTTAAATTTATCAGCTACAGGAACCCTATCACCTATGTTCTCCATTTCAAATTTGTTTTTCATTTTTATAAGAGTAGTTAATTTTTTTTCTAACTCACGATTCATGGGATATAATCTATTAGCAGAAGACCTAGTGTTCATGAAAGAAGTGATAAAAATTAATATTCAGTAAAAAATAGTAAATAAAAGCTCAACAATACAGAAAATAGTAACAATTTAGTAGAAAAGAAGCATTTATTTAATAGTTTTCAATATCTTATTCTTTTCAGATTATTTATATATGTGATTTTGTTTATAGTTTTTTATAGAAAATGAATGGCTCGTTCCATCCCTATAAATAGTTCAAAAACATGACATGAATTTCGTTGAAGTCAGTCAATGTTTAGACCTTATATTCCTACTGACTACTGTATATGTGGCAAGTAGGGTCGAAGCCATAAGGATGGCTTGTGAACAAATTTATTTCCTAAACTTTTATAACACCCCACTATTGTCACAATTTTGGAAATATTATATATATATTTTTTTACCATTCTTCATTTTTCAAATTTTTATATTCATTTATGTTGAACTATTACTTAACTAAAATATTTTCTTAATAGTGGTTTAAACACAGAAACATAAAATGAGATCTTACAATCTTAAGCATCCCCGAGAATCTATCCTTGCTAGTTTAAAAATTGTTTTCTTCATTTGATTACGATTGAATCCACAAACTCATATAAATGATAGATTAAACCCCTTCACCATGAAATTAATCACACATATAAACGAAACAGGAATCTCACCACCACTAGAGTCACCTAACATGATATTTTTTAATTTTAAGATGTTGGAATAAATCTCGTCGATTTAATCCAGTAGAATAGAAATGGAAATATGAAAATAAAAATAGTCCTTGGTATTTTTCACCAAAAGATCAAGGTTTTTTTGAATATAAGCACATGAGGCGTGAAAAAAAAAATCTAAGAGTCAGAATCAACTTCACTAGTTGACTCTACCTCTTTGTTGGAAGAAAACAAATGAATCAATGAAACGGATTAACCAGAAATTACTAAATTCCCCGAACTGTTAAAATCTTTCCAAAAATAAGTTCTTTTATATAAAAAAGAATAATTATTTATAGAAAATAAATTATAAATGAAACAGATAATAGAGACTCTCATATGACCCCAATAACTTTTCCCTACTTCGGTCCTTGGATCTCCAGGAAGGAGGCTCTCCAGGATCACCTCCTAGATCTTCTCTACTCTGGGGTAAAAGAGGTTGTTCACTTGATCAATTGATGGTCCTCCAATCCAAAATTTTTCCTTCTATTTTTCCAGCTACTCTACTTTAATATCTACTGTCATCTATTTCTCATTACCACATATTTCCACCAATATAGTACAATTTATTTAATTCACACCACACAAGTGCGTGTTTTCACAAACCACACATCACATTTGTGAAACCCCTATAAATACCTCCCCACATGTTAGTAAAATGTATCTAGATGGGGTTTTGACTCTGGAATAAACCTTCACATGAAAGAAAAAGAACAGTTAAAATTACGAAGGAATTAAATTAATAAAATATTTATAATCAAAGTTATCAGTTTATTTAAACGTCGTTATTAAAATTTGGTAGGTATTTAAATTATATATTATTTAATAAGTTATTTAATTTAAATTTATAAATTTTTATTATTGTAGTTTTAATATTATATTAAATAGTTTTGGTAATATTTTTATTTAATTACTATTATTAATGTTAGTTAAAATTATTATGTTTATTATTATTTCAAAAGTAAATTTATTTACAATTTTAAATTAATATATTAATTTATTTTAATTACATTTTAAATTAATAATTTGATTAAAAAAATTATTAAATAATTATAGTAGTTAAATATGAAAAATTAAATTATATTTTATTTATTCTAATTTAATTTTAGATGTTTGACGAATTTATTTTAATATAGTTTAATTTTAGTTAATTTAATTAAAAAATTATATTTTCTAAATAATAAATATCTTATATTAATTATTTAATTATAATTATAAATGTTTAATATTTTGATTTTATTATTATTTTATTTTAGTTTCTATTTTAGTTATCTTTTAATTTATTTTATTTTTTATCAGTCCTTCTTCCCCCCAATTCTCGGTGCAACCATAGGTGGAAGTCTACTTCGGTGCCTTCCTAAGACAACAGGTCCAACGGTTCATGCTCCATCATCTAGCGGTGGAACATCCTTTAGCAGCGGCGACTCTAGTTTCCAGCTCCATCTATCTAGTACTTATTCTAGTACAGTGAGGACCTCCTCAATGAGTTCTGCTTTAGTGGAGTATTGGTGATCTCGGAATCCTTCTAGAGGCAATCCCCTCATTCAGTCCGGTGAGATGCATGGTTCGTCGATGACACAACTCCCCACCTTCAGCTCGACCATGGTTTGCGGTGACTCCCAAGAGTAGTTGTGACATCGCGTATCGTGTTTTAGTGCCAGTTAATCACGTCGGTGAAGCTCGAAGCTGCAGAAGATTCCTCTCCCAATGATGTGGTCTTCTTCTATTGTAGAATAACAATGGCTGGGGGTTTCGATTTTTATATTGAGCTGCTGCTTTGTTCATGAAATGGAAAAACAAGAGATTTTACAGGTCTAAAAGATCTGATTCAATATTATTTTATATTTTGATTAAAATTTCAGATAACTATTAAGTGATTCTGGTAAAGGATTTGAAACTATGGTGATTTTTGGTATGCGTCTATGTGGGTGAGCCAGTTCCAATAGGTTCTTGATTTTGTATAATGATTTGAGTTTGTGCAGGGTGATAAAGTTGATCTGTTGTGGTCTATGGATGGTGATATAGTGGTTCATCCAGGATAGATTGAAGATGATGAGTATTTTTTTATAAGTTTTCTTATAAGTTTTTTTAAAAAATGTTTTTTTAAACCATGATGGGTTAATTTTAAAAAAATACACCACAAAGGAGACATCCTAGATGCCGCCTTTCCCCTAAAATAGAATTTTTTTTAAAAAAAAATATTTTTGTTTTTTTCTTTGTTTTGTTTATATATAAATAAATATATATAAAACAAAAAATAGAGATATAATTTTTAGCAAAATTTATCCAATATTTAAAATCCAGGAGTACTGCCATTACAACAGTCTGGATTCTGAAAAAATCTCTCACCAAGAGCTACATTTTATAATAGAGCTTACCTTGGAAATCATTCTGCATTTCCAATGTGGGATTCTGGTTCTCCCTTTTCTGCGTAGAACATTCTGCATTTCTGATTTGGGATTCTATTTCAAGTATGTGACTTTGAAAGACTATAAAATACAAACTATAAGCCCAATATAAATGAAACTTAAAACATGGATTAAAAATATAAAAAATAGTTGAAAACAAAAATAATTTCATAAAAAATGATGATAAAAAGTAATTTATATGCTTTCAAAACCACCTACTTGAAACTTAAAAATGTTTCAAACATCTGACTTTGAAAGATTATGAAATATAAACTAAAGACCAATATAAATAAAACTTAATAAATTGATTAAACATATAACAAAGAGTAGAAAATAAAAATAATTTCATAAAAAATGTTGATGGAATATAATTTATAAGTTTTCAAAGACACCTACATGAAACATAGAAATGTTTCAAGCACGTGACTTTGAAAGCCTATAAAATATAAACTATAAAACCTATATAAATGAAACATAAAACATGGATTAAAAATATAACAGATAATTGAAGATAAAAAAAATTTCATAAAAAATGTTCTTGAAAAATAACTTATAAGCTTTCAAAACCACCTACTTGAAACCTATAAATTATTCAAGTATGTGGCTTTGAAATACTATAAAATCTAAACTATAAGACCAATACAATTTGAAGTTAAAACATTGATTAATCATATATTAAAATATTTAACTATTAAATTAATATTATATAATAATTAATTATATTATATAATAATTAATTATATTATAATTAATTAGTTAATTAGAAATTATTTATAATTAATTATATAATAATTAACCAATTAATTAGTAATATAATTATTCAGTATATAATAGTTAATTAGTAAATTAGTAATATATTTATAAATTAAATTTATTCATATAATTTGTAATTAGTAATTATTAAAAATTATTATATAATAATTAATTAGTTAATTGGTAATATAATTATTTATTATATAATAGTTAATAAGTTAATTAGTAATATAAATTAAAATTAAAATTATCCAATATAATTATTAATTATAATTATTCATTAGAATTACTAATTATAATTATTCATTATAATTACTAGTTATAATTATTCATTATAATTACTAATTATAATTATTAATTATTAATTAGTTAATTATTTAATTAATAATATAATAATTAATTATATTACTATTAATTATATAATAATTAGTTATTTAATAAGTAATTATTTATAATTAACTATATAATAAATAATTAGTTAATTAGTAATATAATTAGTAAATTAGTAATATAATAATTAATTATTTAATAATTAATTAGTTACTTAGTAATATAATTATTAATTATATAACAATTAACTAGTTAGTTAATAATATAATTATTAACTATATATTTGTAATTAGTTAATTAGTATTTATTAATCATTAATTATATAATAACTAATTAGTTAATTAGTAATATAATTATTAATGATATAATAGTTAATTAGTTGATTTTTTGAGAAAGATAGAGTCGAGGCCCTTTTTATAATTAGTTAATTGGTAATATAATTATTAGTTATATAATAACTGATTAGTTAATTTTTTGAGAAATATAGAGTCGAGTCAGTTGTTATAATTAATTAAATAGTAATATAATTATAAATTATAATTATTCATTATAATTATTAATTAGTATTTATTAAAAATTATTATATAAAAATTAATTAGTTAATTGTTAATATAATTAATAATTATATAATATATAATTAATTAATTACTAATATAATTATTCATTATAATTATTAATTAGTAATTATTAAAAGTTACTATATCATAATTAAGTAGTTAATTAGTAATATAATTATTCATTATAATTATAAATTATAATTATTCATTATAACTATTAATAATTAATTATTAATTATTAATTAGTTAATTAATAATATAATTAACAATTATATAACTAATAATTAGTTAGTTAATTAGTAATTATTAATAATTAAATATATAACAATTAATTAGTTGATTAGTAATATATTTAGTTATTTACTAATATAATTATTAATTATTTAATAAATAATTAGTTACTTAGTAATATAATTATTGATTATATAATAATTAATTAGTTAATTAATAATATAATAATTAATTATATAATTTGAAGGTAGTAAATTAGTATTTATTAAAAATTAATTATATAATAATTAAATAGTTTATTAGTAATATAACTATTAAATATATAATATATAATTGGTTAATTTTTTGAGATAGATTGAGTTGAGGCCCTTTTATAATTATTTAATTAGTAATATAATAATAAATTATAATTATTCATTATGAATATTAATTAGTATTTATAAAAAATTATTATATTGTAATTAGTTAGTTAATTGGTAATATAATTATTAATATAATTATAATTAATAATTTTTCATTATAATTATTAAATTGTAATTATTAAAAGTCATTATATTATTAATTAATTGGTTATTTATTATATAATTAATTATAAATAATTTCTAATTTACTAATTAATTATTATATAATGAATTATTATTAATATTAATTTATTAATAAATTAATTTATTATATGTTTAATAATTTTTTTAACATTAAATTGTATCGGTCTTATAGTTTAGATTATATAGTATTTCAAAGCAACATACTTGAATCATTTTGAAGTTTCAAGTAGGTGGTTTTGAAAACTTATAAATTAGTTTTCAAGAACATTTTTTAAGAAATTCTATTTCAACTATTTGTTATATGTTTAAACCATGTTTTCAGTTTCATTTATATCCGTTTTATAGTTTATATTTTATAGGATTTCAAAGTCACATGCTTGAAACATTTTTATGTTTCATGTAGGTGTATTTGAAAAATTATAAATTATTTTACATCAACATTTTTTATGAAATTATTTTTATTTTAAACTATTTATTATATGTTTAATCCATGTATTATGTTTTATTTATATTGGTCTTGTAGTTTATATTTTATAAGCTTTCAAAGTCACATGTTTGAAAAAAATTTAAGTTTCATGTAGGTGGTTTTGAATGCTTATAAATTATTTTTTATCATCAGTTTTTATGAAATTTGTTTTGTTTTCAACTATTTTTTATATTTTTAATCCATGTTTTGAGTTTCATTTATATTGTGATTATAGTTTGTATTTTATAGTCTTTCAAAGTCACGTACTTGAAACAGAATCTCACATCGAAAATGCAGAATGTTCTACACAAGAAAGGGAGAACCCGAATCCCACATCAGAAATGCAGAATGATTTCCAGGTTAAGCTCTCTTATTAAAGGGAGCTTTGGTTGACAGCTTCTATCGAAATCCAGACACTTGTAATTATAGTACTAATGGATTTTAAATAGAGGATAAATTCTGCCGAAAATTTTATTTTAATTTTTTGTTTTGTTTATAAATATATATAAAGAAAACACAACAAAAAATAAAAATAATGTTTTTTTAAAAAATAATTTTTTTTTCTGTTTTAGGGGACATGCTGTATCTAGGATGTCTCCTTTCACCCAGGCCCAAAGGCTGAATCATAGTTGGTGCCTTTGTGGCATATTTTAAAAAATGGTTTTAACCTAGCATGTTTAAAAAAAATATATTTTTTATGAACATACTTAGAAATACTCAAGATGATAGTGACTGGGATATGGGAGAGGCAACGAGCATTGGTGTCTGTGTGGCTGATGGTGGACTGACCGACAGTGTTGGGGGTGAGACCAATAAAGACATTCAGTGAGACGTGAAGGATATGGAATAGGTTGATACGTGACACTAATGGAAGATAAGGTGATAAGTCAATGTGACAAGTCACTAATAGAAGAAAATAAAAAAATGATTGGTGTGAGGATGGTGGGAAGGTCGTCGGTAGGACATGAGAGACTGATGAGGTATTGAATCGTTGGTGAGACTGATAAGTGATCGGTGTGTCGATGTGAAACTGAAATAAGGAAATGAATAATGGCACTGATGGCGAACCTTGCCACCGATGGGGAACAAATGAATAATACTAACACCGATGCTATGTGAAACCGATGCCGATGCAAAGTGATTGGGGAGTCGACTAACAGATAGTGGAAAATAAGTAGTGATCTATCAGTGAGTTAACAAATAAAATTTATAAATTAAAACAATCAAATTATATAAATAAATAAAACTAAAATTATTGAAAACAATTAACTAATCTATCAAAGAATAAATAGTTAACTTAAATTGAAAAGTAATTATGTTATTAGTCAATCTAATTAAAACAAATAAAGATAGGATTTAAATTGAATTTAAACAATAAAAATAAAAATGGATAAATTAATTATTGTAATTAAATAGAAATCTAAATTGATAATCTAAAGTTATGTAAACAAATAATTAATGGTTGATAAATAATGTACATATTAAGTAAATTAAAAAAGAGATAAAATTTGATTAAATGATTTAAATAATTAAAAATAAAAAAATAAAAATAAAAAAATAAAAATTTCTGTGAGATTGACAGCATGTGGGTTAGATGTATCAGTCACATGATACACCGATAGAAGAGAAAAAGTTCTGTACCGATGAAGAACGGTGCAACTGATAGTCAAAAATAAAAAAGAACGTGACTAAAATTTTAGAACTATATAAATAATATTAATATAATAAATTTATTACAATGTAGGATAATAAATTAATTACCATAGTTTTCACTTAAAATTAAAACACATTATTTTATAAAATTAGACATAAAATTTTAATACATATTAACTGACCAAGAAATAATGATATGTTTTTTTAATCAGTCTAAATAAAAATAAATTTTATTAAATGAAAAAATATGTTAATTAATACACAAAAATATAATTATTAAATGATAAATTAATAAAAGTAAAAAAAAATTAAAATTGAGAAGAATAATGATTTACTAATCTAGATAATAAAAATTTATATTTCATATGTTATCTAGATTAAATTAATTATTTTAAAGACATATAATACATAATTTTTTAGGAAAAATGATTAATTAAAAGATTTCAGTAGAAAAATATAAATGTGTAAATAATTACAAAATTGTGTAGAATTAATTAATTAAATTGTTAAAAATTATATAAAAACATGTGGCAACAATGTAAAATTATGGCCACATCAGGGGTTAATCTCAACATGGGGTCAATATCTTACAAAATTCTCATCATAATATATAAGTAATCTCATGTATGTGAGGGTCTCTTTGGAACTCATATTACATGTTAAATAAAACACTCGTTTAATCCCTAACCCTTATACATATTAAGCATGAAAGTATTATGATGTACATGAAGAATATTTAAATTAATTATTTCTTAATGATTTCAATTTCCTTAAATAATAAATAAATCAACCCCATTCATATAGTTGTCTCTCAATAATTTGGATCATTTAAATTTTTTATTTAAATTATGCATCATTTATTATATTTTTTAACAAGAAATTTTCACAAATGCATTAAATAATAAACCAATAATGCATATATAAAAACTAAATATGGATATTTTTCGATCTACTAAATAGTAAAGTTGTGAGTTTGATCACATAGTACATTCTTATTAGAATGTAAATAATTTTATTCATTTTGAAATAAAAATAAAAAACCATAATTAATTATTAATTTCTAATTCTTTCCTTCATTTTAATTTGAAAAAATATTGTTGTATGAGGTGATCATCAATCCTAGTTGAATGATCCTCATACTAGTGGGGAATTATTATGATATCCAGGGGTTTAATTAAACAAATGGTTTAAAAGATGTTTCTAGAGATATATTGTTTCCATGTTATAGGTGAGTCATTGATTAATTAATGCTTATGACATCTAGATGACGATCTTCACTCAAAAACATATTGATCATCATGTTAATGTAACACCCTAAAATTTGTAGAATTATTATTTTTCAAAACAATTTATCTTTTAAATATTTTTTTCATTTAACATGACCCTAAAAATAGTTCATTATATATATATAAATAAGTGAATCATTCCTTTCACACATAATAACAACATGTCTTGGGCTACATGTAATACCAACTTGGCTTGCACTAGAAGCAACACCGACTTGGCATATGATGCACGCAACACTAAGTTACGATGATACATCTTTTAATATATATATATATATATATAATTAAGTAAATGATATAATTATAACCTAACCATTAACTATATTTATAGTATTATTATTAAATAATTTCCAAATATTGGTTTTTATTTTTTTATTTAAATAAAACATATTTATAATGAATGATAGGATTTTTGGTATAGTCATTTTATGTTATATATATTGTTCTCTCTAAAGAACCACATATAATAATGAATGTAATTTTAGACACATTAATAAATTGAATTTGATAATATAAAGTTCATTTTTGAATTCATAACATCAAAATTATGCTATGGTGAATTTTTGGTATTTTTATGAGATACATCATTTTTTCATGAATAATGAAAAAAACAACTTCTTAGTTAATAACTGCATTTTTGACTAATTAATTATTAATGATAAATGATATTATAAAT
Source organism: Viscum album (assembly GCA_963277665.1). NCBI lineage: Eukaryota > Viridiplantae > Streptophyta > Magnoliopsida > Santalales > Viscaceae > Viscum > Viscum album. Next base: position 1,803,511,729 of record OY728164.1, read on the forward strand.
ATTATTTAAGGTCAAATTAGATATTTGGTACATATATTAATAAAATTGTATTCATTATTATCAATTTCACTTTGATAATAAATATAAAATCATAACAATATTTTAAACGTTTTCATACTTTAAAACCCTATTATTTCATCCCATATATGGGATTGGCAGTAATCATAACATTTCTGATTCTATGAAGTGAATTTCAAAAATCATTAAAACACAATGTTTTTCAGTTTAATATTTATATCCTAATAACTCCATGTTACTTTATGGCCAAAATGTTGTGTAAAAGTGATTAAAATTAATCACAACAGCTAAGGAAAAATTAAGATTAATTAGGGAAAAAGCCTTAAAATTAAGTTCAAAAGTGACCTAGAAAAGTGTAAAAACCATTTTCTATCCATATATTTTCCATAAAACTTACATTATTTAATTTTATTGGATTTTTATGTCTTTTTTTAGTTAAGAACATGTGCACCTCAATCATGTTTCTAAAAATTCCGAATGTGTCTTTTTCCTTCCCTATAAAAGGCCACAACCTATACCCATTCCTCACACCACTAAAACCAGTTATGATCATCCAACATCTACATAATTATCCACCCATAAACACTTCAATCTAACACGAAGACTACCATTGGGAATAATTCATTTCAAGGAATCATTTTGGGATAAACCAAACGGAGTTACGTTTTTAAGAGGTAACATTTTCTCTCAATCTACTTCCTTTCATTTTCCTTCTCCACCCCTCCACTAACATTACTCAATTATTGTGTGTCAAAATCAGTATCATCAATATACTGAGATAGTTTTATGTGATGTTCCTGAACAAAATTTACACACACCTCAATCTAATTGATGTTGAACACACAATTTCTGTATACAACAAACTACTACCTCATGAAACAAATATTGTTTTATTTCCCATTTACCACTAATAATGTTGTCCATTATGATGGAAATTATATTTATATATATGATATATTATATTTACTATTTAATTATGATTTTTATTCCTTTTACAGGACACATCGCTTTACATTCTGTTTGGTGTTAATATGATAATCTCATTTGAGGAAAGCTGGATTACCACCCCTTCAATATGATGTCATTCATTCCCACAACACATGGAATGTATTAAGGATGTGTTTAAATAACATATATGATATATATTATATATTAATTCTACTCAAATAATGATATATATATATATATATATATATATTCATAGATTAATATACACATGTCATCAACATTCTTTCTTTCGATACGATAATAAAAATGGAAACATGGTTCATGCGTACGTTCGACGTACTATCTCCATGAATGATGTATTCCATTTCATACTCCAATATTACATACACATTTATAATAAAAATATATTGTATATAATTTATATTTATATCATTTTTCATATTCTATAATCATGATATAAGTATAAGGACTAAATATGATTCAAATTAAGACACATACAAAGAACAAAGTGAATATTACCCGAGGTAAAACATTAACATAATTTCATTAACAATCAGGTAATATAAGTTTATAATATTAAAATATATGATAATATATATAATAATATTATTCTTTAATATATGTATAATAAACAAATATTTATTTTACAAGAATCTTGTACAAGTACGGAGAGTGTCATGACATATGGTATGGGAATTTCATATCACTTTTAATTTTCCTGAGAGAAATGTTATGTTCAACACTTATTTATTTTGTGGGGTGTATGTACTACACATGATTTTATTACATGTATCTTTAACATAAATTTATGGGTATTAAAATAAACTTTATATTTTCCTTCTTTCATGAGGTTTATGTTTCAAAAGTTACAAATTCCGTAATAATGTTTTGTCTCAATTTCCCTTCTTTCCGATATATGTTTTCTTATGCACCAAACTCGTTTTTAAAGATTAAATACATAAATTTTACATGTCATATTCTGAATATAAATATTTTCAGGATATTTTATTCTTCATTTAATTTATTGTCCTTACATGGAATGAATGATCCCACGGTACCAGGTTATACATGTTATTGAGAAATCCCATTGATTTTCGAGATTTTATATGTTTGTGATTCCTTTGATGAAATCATATGATATATATATCAAGAAAAATAATTATATTATTTAACATATTATATTTAATAATATACTCATTAATTCGTACCATTTTACACTTTTTGGTAGATAATATATTTATGAATGTGTTTCTTGGAAAGCATGACTTCACCATCTCTTCAGTCAGAAATATATGTTTTCTAAAAATGGTTTCCAAGAAAATTATACCATTATCCTATAAGATCTAAAATAGATTTGTAACATTTTTTTCCATTACCAATCTCATCAAGGTAATAGTATTTTCATTTTCCAAACAAGGCACTTGTGCGCCCTTTTTACCATGAAAAATGAATGTTCTTTTAACCTCATACGACATGTAAGAACATACACGTCATTATTTCATCAAAGCACCATTTTAAATTATTAAAAATTTTATTCATTAATAATTTTTTTTAAATGTAATTTTCAATAATTTTTTTTTTCAAACTGGTTTCAAACTATTTTTATATGTTTTCATGGAAAACTGTTTTCAAATTGTTTTCTTGTATTATTTAGATATTTTCAAAGTGAATTAAATGAAATGGTTTTCAAACCATTTTCTAGATTCTTTTATAGGTTATCATGAAAAATGTTTTTTAAAACTATTTCAAGATTCCCCTATTATTTTTCAAATTATTTTCAATGAAAGGGTTCTCAAAACATTTTCAAACATTATATAAAATTATGAAACTATTTTTAGTGAAAAGGGTTTTTAAAATGTTTTGAATCATGTTTTAAATATTTTCAAGGAAACGGTTTTAAAAAATAATTTCATGTATTCATTATAAGTTTTCAAGGTATATTTTCTAAAAATAATTTTCAAATGGTTTGATTTAGTGAAAAATATTTTTCAATCAAGAAATGATATTTTACTCAAGAAAGGATTTAGTGGATATTGCAAAATTATTTTTCATGTAAGAAAAAATCAATTTATGGTACTCATACCATCTAGGAAATGATCTAAAGGTTCCATTAATATCCTCTATATAATTGTGTTATACTTAATTTCATGGTATTTTTGAAACCCATTTCATCTTCACGGGTAATTTGTTTATGATACCCATTTCTCTTTCTTAGGTTATGATATGTGATGTATTTATTTATGATCATGTGGAATATTTATGAATTATTTTAAAAGGTTATAGTTGGGTATTATATCTCATTAAGATACATTGTGTAGTGATTTGTATCTTATGAGATAATGATGAGAATCCAGTCGACGTGCATGATCCATTATTAGAATATGGAGAAACCTGATCCCATACAATGAAAATACTTTCACTATGTATGGTGGTTTGTCCCGCCCTGTAGGTGTAGTCACCATGATGATGGAAGATGGGGTAACCTTATCCATTACTGAAATATGGGGAAACCCAGTCCCTTATAAGGAAATAACTGCAACTAGGGATAGTGGTGTGTATGCCCTATGGGTGAAATTTCTATGAAGTGCGATGATAAGATCTTGTAATGCATCCTGACTTAAGGGAATGATATCACATGTTAACAAGTGGAACAATTACATATCTTATTAAAATGATATGATTTCATGGACTATTCTCTTTTTTTCATTATGATACATGTCTTATACATATATTATTCTTTCAAGGAAAATTCTCTTCATTTCATTTGATTCATGTCTTATGATCTGTCATGATTTATTCCATGATTCATGTTTATGATATTTGACATATAGGGTATGATATTAAATTTTTTCATGTTTTCATACCCTTTATGATCATGATTATGCTTATTTAGCTTCCTTGTTTACCCTTACTAAGCATTTGATCTCACCACTTTTTTATATTTCCTTCACCATGTTTTGAGGACAGATTTTAGGTAGGACTACTAAATGTGGAGATCTTTATAGGACATGTTGTAGAACATTAATCACGATATAATACTTTGTTTCCAAGTTTCCAAAGACACTAAATTTTTATAGTCTTCTAGCATGTATTTTTGTAATGTACAGAATATTCATATAAAATGATGCAATATCCATTTATGTTATTACTAGGTTTCTATAGTTGGTATCAATTCAATGTTTTACTCAACCTATTGAAACTATTATGAGAAATCATTAGTGATGTCCCTATATATATTTCTAAGTATATTTCTAGGGATGTCTCTAATGATAAACATAAGGGTGAGTTAACTTTTAGGAAAATTTTCAGTAATTTTGGTAATTGATAGTTTGAGTGATTTCCATGAAATATAACCATGTATAGATACTAAAAGTGGATATGACTTTTGAATATATTTAACTAGGGGTAACAACTCTGAAACTATATTCCAATCTCGAATTGGGGTAATCTGGTATACGACAACGGGCCTTGTAGCACACCTAGTTTGACACTCCTGGGAGATATTCATTAGGAATTCACATTCTCTTCATAAATCATTATGAAGTATTTATAAATAAGTTCGGTATAAATAACATATGATAAGTACAAGGAGTCATTGATTATGGACAGTGTCATTATTTAGACATCCTATATGTAATTTTATTCATGACTATGTGGTTTTTTTCTATGATAAGTACTGCTCACACTATGCTTCTCGTCTTAGTCACTAGTAAGAATCATAAGGTAATAGATTAATGTTGAATGTGATGGTATATTTTCAAATTATCATTTAAGTAGGATTATCACAGAACTAATTGATGTCATGGTCATTCCTAACATGTTTTCACTAAACATGATTAATAATGTCTACCTTAAACATCTCTCAAACTCACCATGGAAGAGAAAGAAGGAGTTCCATGAGAGTTCAGGTAATGGAGAACTTAGGAGTAATAAGATAGATTTCCTTTGTGTTATGAATGTATAAATAATCACCTATGTTAATTCCATAGAAGAACACGAAGGTGTTTTGTCTATGGAAAAGAAGGGCACAAAGAAGGTGTCTGTAAGGGGAAAAATTAAGAGTTCAGTTAATGAAATGGATTGGAATTTTGGACTCCCTAATTTTTCATCATAGGTTAAATGATTTATTTGTGGAGAAAATGGTCATTATAGAAACGAATCTCCATAAATGAATGGTTCTGAATCGAATCAGCATGTTGGTGTAAGGAATGGTTACATTGTAGATGATGATGAGACAACAGATGAAATGTTAATGGAAAGATGTATTATTTTTAATAAATAACTGATAATGTAATCAAATTATTTATGTATTCATATTTAAGTTATATGTATGATTAAATATACAAGGGTTTTTCTACTTATGTTTTCTCTCAGTATTTACATGTTTATATAGAAATATCTCATTGGACTTGTGATGTGATTTAATTAAAAGGTGAAATTTTTTATATGGGACGGTAGCCCTAAATATGTTACTTATGATAAGATAATGTTGTATGATTAAATACACATGGGATATGAATAAGTAAACTGGAAAATATTGATTATCTTGGAACCATTTAAGGAGCTGTTTATAAGAAGTTTCTTCTACCACTACTGATGTTTACAACATTTTTTGGATTTATGGAGTAAATCCAATATTATTTGGAACGAGGAAGCATGATTATTTTCCCAAAGGATTTATGGTAATTTATATTGTTACATGTTTCATGAAAATATATGATGAGGGTGTTAAAATGATTGGAATGTTTAAAAAATGCTACTTTATGATATATTTGGAAATCAATGTAAATTTTAATTCATGAATCTACTTATAATGTTTTGGATTTTCAATATTGAGAATGTTTATAATGTTAACCATTCATTAAAAGATTATGTTGAGCTTATGAGGAAGTATTTGTGAACTAATTTTGTGTTGAAAATCATCGTTAAAATTCAAATCAGTGATTAACCATATTTCAAGTATTTCCTACTTACATATTTCATTGAAAATAACATCATCTATGTTTGGTTACAACCAATAAATTTTGACAAGGTCATGGGTCTTGAACCCATGATCGAATGACTGAAATAGTTTCACACCTACCACCAGGATACTTGATGTCCTGTATAATGTATATATAATTGTGATGATTATATATTTATGATGAACTGGCAGTGTTGCTTTTTATTTTTAAAGCATGCATATTTATTTGGAGACAAATAGTTAGACTTTTTTATGAGCCTTAAGATCCATTCAAATAAAATTTTCATGATTTTTTCATCAATGTTAATTTCTTGAAATTCATTATATGAGGTAATGAATGTATTATAAATTTTTAAATGAACAACCCAGGAATGAAATATTCTTTATTGAAATTTATCATGTATTAATCAATGCTATGAATGTTTTACAAATACTGTTTTCCTAAAAGTATAAATTCTATTGAACCAATGCCTTCTGGAATCATCCCAGATTATTGAATTTGAGGCCATAAACATTTATTTAATCATTCACTTATTTATTATTGATGACCTCAATCACTCCCAATCAATATTTATTCCTTTACCCCATTTCCAATCTTTACTCCCAACCTATTTTATCCTATGTGGAAACCATGTTATATGTTACTTTGGGTAACCATTATGGTTCCCAATTTCACTTTTTGAAGGTTAGTTTTAGTATCCACTATTATAAAGTGGTTTTATATGAATGAAACTTTCATGAATTAAACCATTGATAACCTAGATGAATTTAGAAGTCATAATTCATTTAAGGCGGTATAATGTAACACCCTTAGATTTTGAGAATTATATTTTTCTAATTATTTTATCTTTTCAATATTTATTCATTTCACATAACACTAGAAATATTTCAAATATATATATATATATTAAAAAGTTATTTAAAAAATTCCTTTCATATTAAATTCCAACATGGATTGTGTTACATGTAATACTAACTTGGCATACACTACAAGCAACACCGACTAGGCATATTATGCCTGCAACAAAGAGTTTCGATTAAACATAATTTAATATATATATATAATTAATTAAATGAAATTATTATAACCTATCTATTAAACATAGTTATAGGAATATTAATATATAATTTCCAAATTCTTTTTATAAATTTTTTATATAAATAAAAAATATTTATAATAAATGATACGATCTTTATTAAATTCTTTTTATGTTAAAAACAAAGTTCTCTCAAATAAACCACTTAAAATAATGAAATTAATTTTAGACACATTAATAAATATAATTTTATAAAATAAACTTCATTTTTGAAATCATAACATCAAAATTATCCTATATTGGCTTTATAGGGATTTTATAAGAAATATCATTTTTTCATGAATAGTGAAAATTCAGTTTTTTAGTTAAAAACTTCCTTTTTTCTAATTAATTATTAATTCTAAATTATATTATAAATATTTTTTAATGTCAAATTATATATGTATTAGAAATATTAATAAATATTAATTCATTATAATTAGTGTCACTTTGAAACAGAATATAAAATTTTAACAATCTTTTGAAGTTTTTCATAGTTTAAAACCCGTTTATTTCTTCACATCTATGGGATTAACACTAATCATAATTTTCCGCTTCTATGATGTGAATTTTAAAAATATATGACATACACCATTTTATTCTGTCTTATATTAATATTCTAAAAAGACCATGTTAATTAGTGATAAAAATGATTAGTAAATATGAACAAAATTAATCACTTCAGTTAAAAGAAAATTAAGTATAATTGGGAAGTAAGCGTTAAAAAGAAGGTCCCAAACAACCTAAAAACAGGTCTAACAACCATTTTATATTATTATATTGGTCAAAAACCTTCCATTGTTGAGTTTTTAGGGTATGGTAATACTTTTTATAGTTAATAATATGTGAACCCCTAAAATGTTTCTAAATATTTCAAATGAGTCCTTTCCATCCCAATAAAAGGACACCACCTCTACCCATTACTCACTCATATAAAACCTTTTATGTTGATAAACTATATTGCCAGTTTTCCTCCCAACAATAATACCTTCTACCAGGAACAACATGAATATTAATCGTTGTGAAACCTTAACAAAAGATCGATAAAAATGGGTAATATCTAGTTATAATCAACCCATATATTGTATTATATATATAAGAATATTATTAAATATAATATTTTTAATAATGGTATATTTATTATTCCAAAATCATGGATGAGTACATAGAGTGTTAAGATACAATGTAAGGGGATTTCATCTCACTTTTAATTTTTTTGAGATAAATGTTATTTTCGCCACTATTTACTTTTGGGTGGTGTATGTACTTACCATGATGGTATTATATATATCATGAAATTATATTTATAGGTATTCACATAATTTTTTATGATCATTCGTTCATGAGTATTATGTTTCAAATGTTACCAAATCAAAAAATATGTTATTTCTTAATTTTCCTTCTTTGAGACTTATGTATAGTAATACACCTAAACTTTTTTTTGAGGTGTACATAATTAAATTTTACATGTAATATCATGAATATAAATTTTTCATGATATTTTATAATTTATGTAATTTAATTTCCATACATGGAAATCATGATCCCACGATACCATGTTATAAGAGTTTATTGATACAATCTCATTTCTTTTTGGGATTATTTATGTTTATTATTCCATTGATGAAATATTATAATCCATATATCAATAAAATTCCTGATTTTCCTTATCCTAGGATATTTTATGATATAATCATATATTGGTTCCATTTTCAATGATTTTTTTCCTAATATAGTTAAGAAAGTGTATTTTAGAATGCCCGACTTTATCCTCTCTTCGGTTGGAAATCAATGTTTTCTAAAAATGGTTTCCAAGAATATTATTCCATTATTTAATAAGATCCAAAATAAATTTGTACCCTTTTCTATTTTAAGAATATCATCAAGTGAATATTCATGTCATTTTCTGAACAAGGATATTTTGAACCATTTTTACCATGTAAAAGAAATGTTATTTTGACATCGTATAACATATATGTATTTACCCATTGTCATTTCCTTGAAGCTACATTTTTAAATATTAAAATGGGTAATATTTATGAAAATGTTTTTAATTTTAAATTTCAAGTAATTTTTTTTAAAATTGTTTCAAACCTCATTTATATGTTTTCATGGAAATTTTGTTCAAACTATTTTCAAGTCTTATTTAATTTTTTTCAAAGTGCATTAATGAAATGGGTTTCAAAAAAATTTCAAAATTATTTTATATATTAAAAAATTTATATTTTCAAAACTTTTTTAAGCTTCCATTATATGTTTTTAAACTATTTTTAATGAAATGGTTTTCAATTTTATTTAATTATTCTTTAAAAGTTATCACGTGTTTTCATATAATGAGTTTATTAAAATGTATTGAATATTTTTTTAAACGTTTTCATGGTAAAAGGTTTTCAAATTATTTTGATATCTTCATTATATATTTCCGAGGTATTTTTTATGAAAATATTTTGAATTTTTTTTATATATTAAAAAAAATTTGAAATAAGAAATGATATTTTCCTCAAGAAACATTTTAGAGGATATTTAAAAATTATATTCCATCTAAGAATAAATCTTATAATATTACACATACCTTCAATGAAATTATTTAAATATTCCATTCATACCCATTCTATGAATGAGTTATTCTTAATTTAATTGTCTTTAAGAATCCCATTTCTTCTTCATGGGTAATTTTTTTATGAAACCTATTTCTTTGGTTTTGAATACTGCTTCTTGTCATGGGTTATGTTTATGATTAAATGACTATGAAACATGTCTCTTTCAATAGGTTATTATATGTTTACATTTCTATGTTACCAATTTCATTTAATGGGTATTGACATGTGATATGTTTATTTATGATCATTTGGAACATCTACGCATGATTTCATTATATGATGGTTGGGACCTTTATCTCCATCCAATGCATTGGGTAATGATTTATATCTAAAAATATAATAATGTGAATCAAGTAGATGGGCTTGATCCAATATGGGAAAACAGTGAAACCCAATCCCTTATAAAGAAATGACTTCCACTGGGGATGGTGGTTTGTCTTGCCTAGTAGTTGTAGTCACTATGAGGATGGAATATTTGGAAACATGATGAATTACCAAAAGATGGGGAAACCCAACCCCTTACAAGGAATAAAAAACAACTAGGGATGGTGGTGTGTCCCTCATAGTGGGTACAGTTCCCATGAACATCCATAATAATATATAGCGATGCGTCTTGACATACGGGGAATCATATCACATGTTTATATGTGAGACAATTCCAAGTCTTATTCCTATTTTAATATTTGATGTCATATTCTCTTTATTTTATTATGATCCATGTATTATTCTTATATTATTCTTTCATAGACAATTATCTTTATTTGATTTTGATTCATGACTTATGAACTGCCATGATTTATGCCAAGATTCATGTTTATGATCTTTGAAATGAAGGGTTTGATCTCTTAATGTTTTGATCATGTTCTCAAACCCTTTAATATCACGATAATTCTTACATAGCTCCCATGTTTACCCTCACTGGGCATTTTATCTCACCCCTTTATTCTGTTTCCTTCCACTGGATATGAGGAAAGCTTTTAGGTAGAACACTTAAATGTGGATATATTTATGGGAGATGTTAAATACCGTTCACTCGGATATAAGACTTGGTTTCATCGTTTCAAAAGAAACTAAACAATCACGATCCTCTAGAATGTATTTTTTTAATGTACTAAATATTTATCTAAAATGATGTAATATTCAGGTTTGTTAATCATGGTACTTTGTAGTTACCATGGTTGTGTAGTCTAATTCCTACCATGGAACTCTAAATGTCAGTGAATAGACATAGATTATACTATTAATAGAAATTTCAAGGATCATTTCCACCATAATACTCTCGAAATATAGTTTTCTGAATCTATTAGTAAGGGATAATATGGTGAAATAAAATTGTGTGATACAATTGAGTATTGAAAAGGGAAATGTCTAATTTGTAATTAAGATATATATAAAATGAGGTAGTTTTTTATTTATTTATAAATTGGAAAATAATATAAAAAATTTCTATATAAAAAATGTGGACATTTAACCAATCCTTGTAGAAACATGTTGCCTATGAGTAGTACAAGTTCTTGTGCAATGTACTACGATATTGGAAATTCATGGTTTTGCTAACCCTATTACCTATTGGAAAACCTCTAGAAGTTAGTTAATAGATTATTCTTACCATTTAATCATGTATTATTCCATTTATGTTTATCTCATATTGAAATCATCGATTTCTAATGAGTTTTTGATAAATAATTGTGATATGGATTGTACCACATGTTTTCTAATCTCTGATGTGTCTATGATGAGAGAGTGATGCATGATATGAATGGTGAGATTATTACACTAAAATCAAGTAAATTGAATGATGAAATCCTATTTTTTCAATTCAACCCATTATTACATCATTACCAATATCATTTAATAGTTTTGTTAAAGATAAAAAAATTAACAGTAAAAGAAAATGATTCATTACCTTTTTGGAAATGTAGGACAATTAAATACAAAATTAATTAATGATTATTCCATAGTTTTTATGGATAATTAGTTGAATTAAAAGGTGAAATTTCTCATGGATAGTTAAACTCCAATGGAACCACCAACATGTACTTTAATGGAATGATGTTAATAAATACACATGATGGTATTTTCATCACATTTCTAATATATGTGCACAGATTATTATATAAAATGAACTGAATTAAATAATCTTGAAGTTGTTTATTCCTTGATTATATTCATCATTGGGCATAATGTTTCTGTTGTACGACTTTTGAATTAAATACAATATAAATATCACATAAGTATATCAAAATATAGTAACAATGTAAGAGAGGATACATTACAAGAATTAAGGGGAATTATCAAAGAGTCTATGAAAGGGTTATTTTTAACGGTGGGAAATAAAAATATTTCAAGTTAAATGATTAATGATTCTGATTAAAATTTTATCTAGTATTTCCAAAATATATTTTATTATTTTAATAGTGAATGTTTTTATGTTGTCTAATAATATTTCATAAATTCTTGAATCATCGAAAAAAATAGAGGAATGTAAAATATAGGAGTCTACTATAAAAATTTATGGAAACATAATTCTATGTCTAGAAAACAATATTTATTTTATATTGATATAACAAGAATGTTAATGAGACTATGTGGAGCTAAGTACATTAGGTATTATCAACGTATATGGTTTAATTGTATATCCCAATAGGGGACGACCATATTTGTTCAATTTATCTCAAACCACTTGAATGATATGAGTTGGTCCTTGAAATTTTTTAGAATAAGTTGGAGGTATTCGTAGATCCTCCAGCCATAGATTACGTTTGGATTTGAATCCAAATACATTACCCACAATTACAAGTTCAATATAGTGGTAAACATGATTCATAAAAATCCATTAAGTGTTATAAAGGAATTTATCATTGTATTCTAGATTATGTATGTTTATTTGATATGAGTATTTTTGGATCATGTGCTGAAGAATACCCTAAAAAAGAATTTATTTTTTATGAAATTTTTCATGGATGAATTTAAAAATGCACAATTCCTTATACATATAAATGTTATAGCATTTTCAAGGATGATAGATGGTGAGACACACACTAAAACATTGATAATGAATCTGTACTATGTGGTAATTATAAAATGAACATTTCCATGTACACCTTAGGATCATGATGAACATAAAATTGGAATCTTTTTTAAAATTTATATTCATTGTAAATGATTCTGTTATTTTCAATATATGAATAAAAAATAATGTTAATGATAGAATTGTAATAGTTAAGTGAAATACTACATTTCAACAAATGGGTGAACTCATCTATAAAAGGTAGTGGGATAAATATTAAATTGGATTTCATCATTGAAGAAGACATAAAATTTGTTAGAATATGATCATTTACCACAAGATAATATGGAAAATAATTGTTCTAAATACATATAATTCATAATAAATTAAATTCCATGGTAATGGTTTTTTATTCACTATTCCTGGTGATATGATTATAATTATTAATAATAAACCAAAAAAGTAATAATTATATGGAAAATATACAATATTCCATGTTTAATTAAAAATAAATTATATATTCCATTTATAAAATATAGGGGTTTATTATTTTGAATACTCTGGAGGGTTTCCAAGAGAAACATCACATTCATAGTACAATTTTGGTACCAATAAGGGTCTATTTGTTGTGACAATTAAATATAGTGAAATATATTAGAATATTACATGTCAAATCTACATTTTGTGATCATTATATTTCTCATTGGTTATCATAACCATGAAACATGGAATGTGACTATACCATAAAACCAAAAAGGTTTGGTGTCATCAATGAATTCCAATTAGGGGTTTCAGTTACTAAATTCTAGTTATATATTTATGTAAGAAACAATATCATTGAATAATCATTGGGGATAAATTTTTTCCTTTTGATTACAAAGATTTTATGGGGATTTCACTACATTACATGTAAAAAATGTTTATTACTGTAATAAAAATAACTATTGGTCACATAGGTAGTTGAGACCAGAATAAATTTAACACTCTAGATATAGAAAAAAAGTATAAACCTTATGTCTTGGGAACATTATATAATTAGGTATATGTAACGGTTCCATAAACCTATTAAATAATACATAAAAAGATTGGGCATTGATAAATAAAAGTGGGAACAATTCAAGAGAAAATTTTTACCAATGTCACATGGAATAATTCTATCTAAGAAAAAATATACGAGACATTGGATAATATTAAAGTGGTGAGTACAATTACGCAAGCTCCAATAATAGATCTACCAATTACACCATTAAATGTATTAGATATGACATTTATCACATATAATTTATTAAAGGAAAATAATTATTATATACATGGGAACCGCAATAGAATTCATTAGAGTTATCTAATTATTGTTAAATATACACATAGGATATGTACTTGGTATATAGAGAGGAATAGATACATGTTATAAGAGGATATGAACTGTTAATTCTATGAATCAATATAATCCAATAAAATTTATGCTAATTTAGTTGGTATGAGACTATTATTCAAGCTATTAGTAGCCATATTTATAAATACCTATTGTTTTTTGGTTTTTTATGTAGGTAATGAAGTAGTTTATAATATAGAATAATATGTTTAATTATTCTAATCAAACCTAATATATAAAATTTTATAATAATATAAATTATGATAATTATATGAATATTACTATTCAAGATTCCACATTTTGAAAGTGTAAAAAAGGAATATATCTAAGGATATAATTTCTTATGGAGCCTTACTTATGATGATGAATTCATATATAGTAGATTTGTCACACAGTGGAGATGTAAAGGGAATAATGAATATATAAATAACTTGAGGGAAGTACGATATTAACTTATGAGAGAGAACAATGATAGTTTTCATGTTGGTTATAGTTTTGTTGGGATTGTCGTAAATGTGGGTTCTCTAGGACGAACATAAATAGTAATTTCCAATTACCATATAATTTATACAATGAGGTATCACTAATGTATACATACAATAATATTGTTGATATTTATGAATCCACTATTTTCATGGTAATGTTATTAGAGTATTTGTAGCATCAAAATATTATAGTTGTTCCTAGGATATAATAATAACCTAGAGATACAATGAAATTTTAATTAAAAAAATACCAATGGTATAGACACATCATACTAAACAGAAAAAGATGATTTATAATGAATAGGTTTATTTGGATCATAAGAATTGTGACATCTTATTATTTTTTCATTTGTAAATATCTAGTAGATAAGCTCAAGAGGACTGGCTCAAAAATAATAACACCACATTTTTCAAGTAAAATTAGTTATTTGTATCAGTGAACATGTTTATTGGCATCCATACATGTAGTTATTATTATTTTATAATATTTGATCACATAATTTGATTCAATGAAATAACAATGGTATCAAATTCAAATAGAGGTAGCATGTGTAGGTTGTGTAACTGGTGGTAGGGAATTGATTGAATAGTCAAGGTAACATTTTTCTATTTAAAAATGAAGTGATATCTCGATCATAATTGAATAATATTATAGTATATTCATTAAATCAATGTCCATGGTATAAAAAGGTATGTTTGTATAGTTTAGTCAGTGGAAATTAATGCAGGAAAGGATGAGAACATGAATCATGTATCCTAAATTATGTGATATCATGAGATAAATAGATTATAATACATGGTGTGTTTCATATGGATTTTTTTTTCATTTATATGAAATTTATTTTTTTATTTAGGGTCCTCGAATAGTTTTTAGACTCTACTATTGATGTAACATCCCAACGCTACCTCACTGGCATGAGAAAGTGGTGAGATGCTACTTGGCATTTGGCCACATTCCGAAGGTGATAAAGGCTGGTAATTAATGTGAGGGATTTTTGAAAAAGTGGGGAACATTTTTACCTTAGAATGGAAATAATCAACTAATCAATCCACAACCAACCAAACTATAAAATCCAAATAAAAAAATCTTATAACTCCATAATCCCAAAGACCAATACAACCAAGCCACAAAAATCCATAGTCAGGGTTCCAAGCGGATGAATAAAAACCAAACCCCAAAATTCAAATACACCATTCCACAATTCCAAGACAAGCTTCATACTACAAGAACCATGAAACCAAACAAGCATCATGATGAACCACTATGAAAAATGAGATGCTTTACCCTTACCTATGTCCTGGAAAATGACATCTACAAATGAACCAATCTGCCAAAGTAAGGGTGTGTACAAATACTCAGTAGTTTTTCCCCAAATTATTTTTCTACACAATCCACTAGGATAAGACCCTTATAACATTTATATAAAATATTTTATACAAAAAATTAAATAGTGAAACAATCACCACAATCCAAACACACCCTTACGAAGAGAACTTCACCCATATCCACATAAAATAAAGGAAAGAGAAATATCCATTCCATAAGCCACTTCATCATCACACATTTTCACAACCACTTCCGTCATGAATAAAAACACACACAAGGCATATAAACATAGTGGAACATCACATCCAAGTATGTTTACTACATTCCCAATCTAGTGGATCTTACCAACTACTTATCCTTCATGGTTCCCCATCCATTCACTATCCATCACCTTCTATACTGACACTTCTCTCCCACTACACACGTAATCAACACAAGACATAATACATTTCCAACCAACAAGTATAAAGAACAACAAGGCCACACATTATGCACACAGCCATTTCCAACACATTCCAAATCATATCAACAAATCACATTTCAATAAAACAACATCTTTATTGAAATAAAACATTCATAAAACATTTTATATAGTTAAAACCATTATCAATTTTAAAATCAGCATTTTATAATCACACAAAAAATCCAAAATCATCTCCACATGGGTTTCCACTAAGAATCACACATCGTACTCACATATAATTTCACAAAAAACAAATTAATTGAAAAAAGGCCTCATGTTATTTTAAAGTGGAGTCGAGAGTGAATCACCCTAGCTTAGGGTTCTGGTGAAATCGACCCACCACATAATCGAATACTGAATCTGAGTGACAATACAAAAAAACTACCATAGATCCTCATAACTATCATCCAAAAGAAGAAATTCTACCACATTAGAAAACAAAAACCCATGATCTACCTGAAAATGGTGTATATCTAGAAAACTAGGGGGACTGGTGAAGTATATCTATGTAAACCAAGAGGGATTCATATGTGGGGACATACCATAAGAGAATTATCTTCATAGTACCTGGAAAACCCTTCAAATAACTTTATGAATGAGTGGAAGAGCTTCTATAACCATTGAAAAGCAATAACCCTAATTGAGGATCATGTGGGATAAAGAATGGATGGATTAGGGAAAATCTAGAGCATTCCCATCTTTAAAAACCCAATTTTTATTGCTTCACACATTTACCTCACACTATTAGGCAAACTATGTACTAACCCTATGCATGATACCACCTTGAAGAGAACATAAAATGGCCTACTTGAATAGTTAGAAAAACCATGCACAAACCAATAGAAGGCCCACTGTCTCATGCTACATGATTACCAAGGGATTTTTCATGGTTACCCTTAACCATGCTAAAACCATGTGACCTTTAAAAAGAATAAAATAATTTCCAAAACATTTCCATACTCACCCAAACAATTCCCCAAAAAAATAACCACATAAAAATTCATAAAAATGGTTACATACCTCAAACTGGGAGGTCCTACATTCTCCCCACCATTAGACTTTCCATCTATGTAATGTAGGGAACCATTAATTTGGTGAAAGAGTTTGCTCCATTGATTTTACATCTCATTACCCCACTCGCATGTCTCCTCCTAAATCTTACCATGCTTCCAGAAAACCCTAATGAGACTGAAAAATTTACCAAACAATACTTTATCTTTTTTATCCACAATCTTCATTAACATGTGCAATAAGGAATCATCTGGATCTAGCTCAACATGATATCATAGAATAATATGGTCATGATCAAACTGATACTTCTTCAACTAAGAAACATGGAACACATTGTGCACCATACTAAACTATGGTGAAATAACAAACGTATATGCCACCTCTCTAACCCAATTGCTTATCTTGAAATGCCAAATATAGCATGGAGATTAATTTCCAGGAATCCCAAACTGATGATGTCCAATCCTAGGAGAGAATCTAAAAAACAAATGATCACCCACCTCAAATGACAATGATCATTGGCGATGGTCCACATATGATTTTTAATGACCTTGCATCATCCCCATTATTTTCCTAATCAACTTAATTTTCTCCATCGCTTCTTGGACAAGGATCATCCCAACCAATGATATTTCAATGGTTTCCACCCAACTAAATTGAGAATGACATGGAAGCCCATTCAATGCCTCATATAGAGCCATATATTTCATGGAATTGTAATTATTATCGTACAAGAACTCCACCAATGGAATGTTCTCTTACAATGAACCACAAAAATCCATCACATAAACCTCCACCATATAATCTATCATTTGCATAATTCTCTCATATTTCCCATCTGTATGAGGATGATACATTGTACACATCATCAACTGTGTCCCGAGGGCTTGCTTTAAGGGTTTACAAAAATGATATTCGAACCTCATATCTCAATTTGATACAATAGAAACATGAACTACATGTATCTTTACCACCTCCCAGATATATATTTTGGATAGATATTCCACCGTATGAGATTCACGAATTATGATTATATGGGACAACATTATGAGCTACTCTACTATCACCCATATACAATCATTCTTCTGGACCATTCATGAGAGACAAGTAATAAAATCCATCTCTATCTGTTCCATCTTACTTATTAAAATTGGCCAATATTGTAAATTATTTCTGGCCACTGATGTTATACCTTGACTTTTTGAAAAGTCACGCATCTCGAATCAAACTAGGAAACTTTCCTTTACATATCAACCCACCAAAATTTCACTTTAAATGCCTTATACAATTTTGGAATTCTATGATGGACTACCCCCTAAAATGATGATAATAACTAATAATTTCCTCATTAAAAGCCACTAGTATGACCATATGATTAGGAAAACAAAAAAATTGTAGTCCCATTCATGTTCCCAGCCCTCAATTGTCTCCCCACCATTGATTTTTGACCTCATCACCATACACTCAGAATCAGATCCCTATGCCTCTTTAAAAAACCCATCCGGATCCGGATGAAACCGAACTTGAAATAAAACTACTCTTTCACCAGGGTCCTAACATTCCAACTTGATGTCGGCTATTACAGATATCATGTTCCACTTATCTGGTGAATTTTTCTACACCTGAGCATATAAATTCTTACTTAATGACTATGAAACTGAATTCTCATTTACCATTCTATACATTAATTAAAAAACATCAAGAGATACCCCATACATCTCATTCTCCTCATTTTCAAATCTTTTTGTGAGAAAATACTCTTTAAACACTTCTGATTGGTAAACACCATGAATTTATCACTGAAGAGATATGGCACCATATTTTGAAAGCATTAACCAATATGGATAACTCAAAATAATGTGTTGGTTAGTTCTTATCATTCACCCACATCTACTATGATCCATATAGAACTCCATGATCCCTTTTCATGGGAACACATCCTAACCCTAATAATGATGTGTCATAATACACCATGTACCCTTTCCATGATTTTAAAAAAACCAAGGTTGGTGCTAATGTAATAAATCCCTTATTCTCTTCAAAAGATTCATAAAACTACGCATCCCATAAGGATGGGACATTATTCATTTTCAATTCTATAATTTTTAGGTCAATCATGAGAAATCACAAACAAAACAAGGATTATACCCTGAATGACAAAGGAAGATCAATATCTCATAAAAATTATTTGGAGTTTTCCATGAAATAATAAAATTTGTCTTTTCTGGATAAACTGAAACACATTTCCCTAAAATAACATGTCTATGAAAGAAAACCTCCTATATCAAAAAATTAAACATTGAAATTTTTTCATACAACCACTGATCTCTCAATATCCCAGGAACTATCACCAAGTGATTAACATGATCCACCCTTGTCCTTGAATATAACAGTATCTCATCCACAAATACCACTACAAAAGAACGTAAATGACTTCGAAATATCTGATTCATTAACGCCATAAAAACCCACTAGTGTATTTTTCAGAACAATGGGAATAACAACATATTTATAATGGCCATATCTACTGATGAACGGTGTTTTAAGAATATCATCCTTCAACACTCGAAATTTGTGATATCCTAAACCAAATTCAATCATGTAGAACCACTAAGATCCCCACAACTGATCAAAAATATAATTAAAGCATGGAATAAGATATTTATTCATTTTTGTAAACTGATTCGGACTACGATAATCAATAAATAGACGCATGTTTCCGTCTTCCTCCTTAACAAACAATTTTGGAACTACCCATAGAGATGTTCTAGGACAGACAAAACCTTTATTCTCTATCTCCACTAACTGAACCTTGAAATCCCTGAATTCTACTAGTGTAATCCGGTAAAATGAATGTGAGATTGGACTGGTCCCCAGAAAGAGATTAATCATAAACTCTACTTCTCTTACAGGTGTAAAACCTAAGAATTCTTTAGGAAAGACATCGAGAAACAGGTCAACCACTACTAGAAGGATGATCTACTCCATTGCTACCATTGACTCCAATGATAATGGGGATAACTAAAATGATATCTTTCTAATCGCTGGTGCTAAAAAATAAGTTTCACCAATATTTTCATTCTTCTACAATATAAAGAGATGTGTGAAGCCATCAACATTCATAAAACTAACAGTTCACGCCTAATAGTAAATGTGGTCCTTAAACATTTCTAAAAAATCCACTTTTAGGATTACATCATAATAATATATATCATGCGTTGATAAAACCTACATTAACTCAACTACATCTATAAATAAACAACATTCTCTACACATGGAGGATGGACACTCTCTTTGACTTAGAGGAGTTTGATGTTTCAAAACTAAAGTCATCATTTCGACATGTAAACCCAAAAAACTAATTACATGGAAGAAATAAAATAATGGGAATCACACATATCAATAAAACATTGCATTATTGTAGAAATTAAAATAACCACACCTCGCACCATGGATGGTCATGTATGGACATCCATCCCAACCTATTCAGCTATAAACAACTACTTTATTGCCACACTCTACCCTTTACTTCCCTACTGAGGAGTCATAGTGTTCCATGAATCACCATGACTGTCATTACTCTATTGGTGATGGGTATATTGATGCACAACCCTATCGAGGCAGTGGAAGCTTGCGATCATTGGGGAGTGTCTTGAACACCCGACCTCATAGCATTACAACAATACTGCAGAATATTAACTATACAATTATAGATATTGCATGCTAGAAGTTTTGTTATACAATATCACTTGATTTTTCCCATAATGCTACACAGAAAACATCCTTCCTTGCTCTGAGGCTTTAGATGATAATACATCGATCCTGCCGTAAGATTCTAAGATATACTCCCACTCTAGGAATAATTGTCCCTCTTCTTCTTAAATCTTGTTTTAGAGTTACCACTATTACCCATTCATACAATCATACTTACCCCACCTATAGGTCCAAAAATAACCACCTCTTTCATTGTAGCTCTATTAACAATTTCTACATAGTCACATATACAAAGCACTACTATACTTGATCTAATTTATTATTTCAACCATGCTTAAAAAAATTTCCTTTAGAGATGTACTACTAACCACCTCAGTTGTAAAGTGAAATACGTTTACAATCACAACCCCATATTCCATTATTGATTGGTTCCATTACTTCTGGCTAACTAAATTTTTTGTGCACAGAATTCTGAACGTATGAGGGTTTAATTGTTTATTAATAAGTTCCCCAAAACCATCCCATGTCATACCATGATACTTTCTAGCATGGAAAACCATCTCCCACCACTGAATGGGAATATCATCCGTCATATACGTGGATAACATCAAAATAATATCTATTATCATTCCCAGGAATTAAAATATCCTATTTATTTTGTTCAGCCATGCTTTCTCCCTCTACGACTCTAAATCACCCCTAATGAGGGCTGAATTATTCTTTTTAAAATGAATCACATGATCCAAATGATTTCATTGATATAATTTATTTCCACTTTTCACATATCCAAAAGAGTTCGTTATACTCTACAGTAGGTTCTGGTTCAACTAGGGCTTATTTGAAACAATGTTTTTAGTAGCTTCCGCTGGTTGGTCTCGACAATGCCTATACTGTGTGATTTCTATAAAGACAAAACAACCATAACTATCACTAATTATAAATAAGAGGATTACCATTAAAATTCAATTACATTGAATCTATCACAAACATGATTTATCAACATGTTTAAATGTCCTTTTTTCCACCATTTTCTTAAAAAAAATCATCCATGTTTTGAAAATTGACACATTTTCAAAATACCACAACTATCCATGTATCAAATCCATCCATTTGAAAATCCATTCATATTTTTGAAATTTCACATATTCTTTTCACACCAAATATAATTATACCCCAATGAAATATGCATCATAGTGGTATTTCATTTCAACCATGAATTCCATGCACATGTAATTGGCTACACCAACAATAATTATATTCACAATGCCTATAAGTGTATCTAAAAGATTTATGTACCGAAATCCCTAGTATCATTATGTTTAGAATAAAAGGGTTGGCTACATCCATTTATGCTTTACATTTCAGTTCTAACAATACTATTCGTTTCTACCAACCCAACAAAAAAGATAATCCAAGAACAAAGATCAACACCAATACCAACAATCAATGTCAAATGAATGAACAAGTACAATCACTTGAATGTCAATAATCGAAAAACCTAATACCTATTGTAACATCCTTCCCCTTCATCGTTGTCTTGAGATGATGGTGAGATTAAACTTGGCTTTAGGCAATGTTCCCATCGAAAAAATGCTATCAAATAATTCTGAAGGATTCATGAAAAAGTGGAGAATGAAAAAAAAACAAACCAAATGATTCCCAACAAACCAAACTATGTGATTAATGTCAAAAAAATTTACAACTCCACAAACCAAATGACCAAAACTACCATGACATGACAATCCATAGTCAATTTACCAGTGATGAGACTACAAACCCAAAACCCAAAACTCTAAAACATGATTCCATAATTACAAGCCACGATCTATGATCTGACCACCGTGAAACAATCCAAGTATGATTATTTACCACTAAAAAATTGAGGTGATTTACCCTTACCTGTGTCCAAGAAAATGACATCTGCAAAAGCACCAATTTTTCAAATAAGGGGATGAGTAAAAATAATCATTCAATTTTCCAAAAATTACTCCCTACACACACCACTAGGATAAAACCATTTGCACATTTATATAATATAGTATGTACAAAGAATTAAATAGTGAAATAATTACCACATAGCAAAAACACCCTTACAAAGCCATGTTTACACATATCCCCAAAAAACAATGGAAATCCAAAAAACCATTAAATAATCTATTTCACCATCACACATTAGCACAAACATTTCCATATTTCAAAACAACACACAAAAGGAAACTAAACACGATGGAGCTTTCCATCCATTTTCGTTTACTACATTACCAATCAAGTGGTACTTCCCAACCACTTATCATTAATTCTGGACCATCCGTCCATCATAAATCACATTTTATAGAGATACATCTCACCCACTTAACAGACAATAAAAAAATCCATAATACATAACCAACCAGTAATAATAAAGAAAAATAGGCCACATATTATGCACACAACCACTTCCAACACATGCCGAATCACATAAATAAATCACTTAATTACTAAAAACACCCTTCTATCCATTTTTCATGCCAAACAACAATTCAATAAAACTAGATATTTATTTAAAATAAAATTTTATAAAATACTCTCCATAATTCAAACCATTATTGAGTTTAAAATCAAAATTTTAAAATCACACAACAAAACCCCTTTTTCAACAATTTCAAATGTTTCAAAAAATCCCCTGATCATCACCAAATGGGTTTCCAAAAATATTATCACACCATATTAATAATTAAATTAAATTAAAACCAATAAATTATAAACAATGCCTCATTTTCTTAAAAAGTGGAATTGTGAGAGAAGCCCCTACCTTGAGGTTTCAGTGAAATCAACCCACTGAACAATCGCACAATGAATCCAGGTGAAAACTCTATTAAAATTCCTTATATCGTCTCTCCTATAATCAACAAGGAAACATTTTACCATGTTAGGAATCATCAACCGTATATCTACATTAAATGGGTGTATATATAGAAAATCGGGGGAGAGTGAGAACAATATCAAAGGAAAACTAAGGGGTAACCAAGAGTGGAGACTTACCAAAAGAGAATCACATTCACCATAGCATGGTAATCCTTTGAATCACGTCTCGAATGAGTCTAAGAGCCCCTATAACACTTTGGAACCAAAAATACCAAGTGAGGATCTTGTGGGAGGAATAATGGATGGTTTAGCGAAAATCAAGACCAAACCATTATTTAATATCCCTATGTTTATTATCGCACATGTTTTTCTATATGGTTAGGAAAATCGTGACCAAGCCATGTGCATGATACTATCATGACGGGCACATCACATGGACTCCTTTCATGGTTAGAAAAACTAGGTTCAAACCATGTGATGTCCCACTGTCTCTTGTTGCACAGTTCCCTGGGGATTCTGTACAGTTTCCCCTAATCATGCTCAAACTATGCTCCCTTTCAAAAAAATCCTATCATTTCCAATACCTTCCCAAACTCTCCCAAACATTACCCCACAACTTTTAACACATAAAAAAGGCACAACCAAGGGATCAATACATCAAACATGGGGTTCCAAACTTGGTATGTGAATAATATTCACCACTATCGAGGTAAAACCTAGAAGGTCACATGATAAACATGATTATAAAGTATATCTAATATAGATGAATAAAAGTATATGAATTGACGATCCCTACAACATGGTCTTTGTTTTTTCTGATAATATACAATCTCCATGTAATAAATAAATTATATTTTCCATGTTAAGAATAATTGGCATTGAATTTATTTATTTAATGTATATAAAAGTTTGATATTTAATAAATTCAAAAATAGTATACAAATGAATTTTATTTCAATAATAAATGATCACTAAATAATTAAAGAATATTCAGTCATGTTAATGGACAATTTTAATTATGTAATAATTTTATTATATTAAAAATATGTAATAAAAATAAAAATGATATTTATGACATTATAATTTAGTCAAATGATATAATTTATGTCTTATGTAGTGGGATATAATAATTCAACGGTTATGGATACAATTATTTATATGTTTGTACCTTATCATACAATTTTGGGTTGACTTGACATGTAGAACTATTAAATTAATGTTTACGAGATCCTCCCTCAAATCTCTCGCTTCCCATAGAATAAAGAAGATGAATTGACTCCTCAATCTGAGTTCATCTTCACAAATCTGTAGATCCTCCTCATTATGATCAATGGGACATTAAAATTATCATCAAATATCATCTCAAATATCTATATTTTCATTAATTACATTCCATTGGATTTTTTGAACTCATGTGTATGATATCGAGGGAATACATTTCTGTTCATTTGAGAAATGATCAATGAAAATGAATGGATTTGGAAACTTATACAGATCTAAAGTTGATTTTTTTTTATTTTTCTACTAAATTTCATTTGTGAGGGATCCCAAAGGGTTTTAGTATAAAATGTTTCACTAAAAATGAGGTAGTTATTTTGATTACCAATGAAGGATTTTAATTTTCAGGACCATCTCCTTCGTTTTCACACCCCATTACCTGCATGAAGGTCATTTGTTTTTTACTTACACATTGACATAGTATTTTTTAATTCAAATCATCAAAAATGAACATTTTTCATTTCTAGAAAACCATAATATTGTTTGAAGTTTATTATATTCCTACATATCATTAATTAATCTCTCATTTACTATGATTTAATGAATATATTATTTCATTTGATAGGTATCAACCATAAAAAATGTTTTTAATTAAATTTCAATATATAAAACTATTTTAATCCACTCAAACTAACTTTTACCCCTACCCATAGTAAAAAAACCCCCATATAATTAATCATAAACATCCCCACTATACACCCATAGACATATGTGTCTGTCAAAATATCATGATTCACACATCCCCTCCCACCCCAAAACTCAAACCCTAAACCCAAACCCATAATATTAAACCATAAAGACATTCCTTTAAAACTAATCCCCACCCCGCTTTAATTTACTACCTTCTTTTTGTTTCTTCACGGACACCTCATGGAATCATCCATTTCAACTTTCTCTTAAATTTTCATTGGTAAAAATAGTCATAATTACATTAGTATCAAATGTTTATATAATTAAAAATTCTTAAACATAGATCCATTTCTTCTACAATAAGAAATAACATCCATCGAAAACCAAAATAAATAACCAAACAAAATTATCTTCCATATAATTTTCAATATGGTAATAGAGTACTCAACATAAAATCAAGTTAAAAAAATGTTATTGTAAATGACTTATTCACATTATATATAAAAATAAAAGGGCTTGTATTTTAGTTATCTCATAAAATACAATTCCCTGGTAAATGAAGTAATCAATAACTGCAAGTAAAAATAGCATATTTAATAACCTAAATTTTTTCAAAATTGATGATTGTGTGTCATGTGAAAAAAAGTACCACAAGAAATGTAATAGTAGACGAGGAGATATATCTCTTCCAATATTATTGAAATTATTAACCAAGATAAAAATGATCTACCAAGGAAAAATATTGATTCAATTATAGTAACAAGAGAGTTATAGGAACCTATCAGCTAAAGGAAATATTGTTTTAGGTTAGACCGTTTTGTTTATTAAGAATATGGGGGGATAACCATTTATTATTTGGGGGTGGTGGGTTTTTAAATAGTTGATTATGGAGAAATGGAAGAAATGGTCGTGGGGATATATCGTGGGGATATATAAGTGTTTTTACAAGGTTATATATTATTTGGTCTAACCTACTAGTCTTTTTATGCTATCTAAAAAATCAATGAGGTGCCACCTATATTTTTTTGGTACTGCCATGCACATTTAGTGCCTTCTGAAGTAGTAAAAACCTGAAAAACACACATAAACACGCAACATATTCTATAAACTATCATGTAGACATCATCTTCCACCACCAACAACATCCAAAAAGGTTTCAATCTTATATATAATAAATATAATGGTTCACAATGATGGTTTTTAATTCATGGGATGCACTACATGGTCTCCACATTCTAAACAAAGATGTGATATTGAGAAACTACCTCCAACTATATCAAAATCATAGTTATTCTCAGATGTGGGAGACATGCACTATTGTTGTGGAGTGACTAGCCAATATCACATTCATCAAGGGTTTACCTTAAAGTTACACTCAAAATTAAATCCATTATGTATTTGTTATAATAGTTTCAATTTTACAAGTGCAGTGAAAAGTATAGAATTCATTGTTTTCATTCACTAAAAAAGGAAAGATAAAATAGAGTTGTGTTGAAATTTTTTGTTATTGAGGGAATAAAAAAATTAATAAATATAGAGTAACTTTTCAATTAATCAAAAAAAGAAACAAACATAAAAAAATTAGTGATATTGTTCTTTGATGAAGTGGAGAATAACTTTTTATGGATTATGACCATGCTATAAAAGACATCATAGAAGTATGATCTATTCAAATCATCTGGTACAACAGGCCTACATCATTTTCTGGAGAAGGCACATAATTAAGAGGGAAAAACATTACTCTTTTCAACTATAATTGTAATGTTACAAAAGGGGAAATATATTTTTGATTAAATTTAACCATACAACGTATCAATGGTGTATAAATATTACATGGATGTGATTTTTTTATTATGGTGGGGATGGAAACACATACAGTAACGTACGATGTCTGACTTTTGGGAGTCATACTTTTTTGCATGGATCCCTGAGGTTTCCTTACACATGTTTATCATAAATTTCATATTTAAGAAATTACTAAATACATTAGGGTTATCCCATTATGATTTTAATGTTTATATATGGTGTTTTACTAACCCAAACAGAAGTGATGATCATATGGGAGATTATACAGAATGCCTTGGAAAAAAGGGAACATGAAAGTTCTATTTGGTTCAAAATGAATCCCAAACATAAGGAAGTTTATATGGGAGATATCATGGTTATAAAACAAGGAAATGAAACCTTTATATAGTCATTACGACATGAAAATTTTAAGGAGAGTAATGCCATAAGAACCTATGAGTTGGATAATATATTTATAAAGGGTATAAGGGTCATATGTAATCGGAATATTAGGGAATAAAAATTTTATATTTGAGGGGTTTGGGAGGAAAATTTGTTTCTTAATTGGGGAGAATCGAGAAAGGGACATTCGTAGGGGGGAGTATTATTTAATTTAATTTTCTCATGAATCATTTTTTTATCAACCTTTTTTCATGGATGAGATTTAGTCATTATGTGTCTTCTCCATCCTCATATTCCATTTTCCACATATATATCTCTTCTTATATCACTATATAGAAGTGGTAGTCATACATTATATACTAGATATGTTGTAGAAAATTTTTTTATGGATTTTCCTGGGTTATTTTGGTCACAAAAGAGGTTGTCTCACCTCTTAAATGATGGCATTGATTCTCCAAAAAAAACCATGTAATTATGTTACCTATGTTAATATAACAGAATCTACTAACATTATATTTGTTATATTCAATTTTAAAAATGTATATATTAACATAGAAATTTGTGTAATTATTTTCCCAACATTATATAAGAGAAAATTTAGCAAAATAAAAAATCTATGAAACCATGAATCTTTTTCTAGAATATTCAAAAAATTAAAAAAGATAATATTTTACTACAGTAATCCCATTTGAAATATCCTCTATTATTTTGAGACATAGAGATGTTAAATGTTGTATTCAAACAAATAATAAGATGGAGTTTTATTCAAATAAAATAACTAGAAACATTTTTTTGATTAATAAGGTCATTCATTCTTGTTATTTTATCTCCCCTAGAAGCAATAGCAATAGTGGACTGATTTCCTATATCAGTATCATATATAGTTTCAACGGTAATGACATTATAGGAAATACAAAATGATGAGTATTTTAAAAAATATCAATATATACAAATATATATATAAAGCTGAAAAACATTTATCAAATCCTTACATTAGTGAAAAGTGGGTTTCATCGTGTAGTTATGTTTGAATTCATGTGTGATCCAGACCTATGCTTAGGGCAATGAATATAGTAGGATAGTTTTCTAAGGAATTAATTTTTTTGGAGACATAAAACGCATAATATTTTGAAAAAAATATATTAACAATAAAATAACTCAAAATACCCATGAAATAAATATAATGTTAAATGAAGAAATAAGGATAGTAAATGTATTTTTTCTAAAATAAAAAATAAAAAAGCCAAATATTTATTGAATATAAAAAAAATTAGCATTAATATTAATTTCAATAAATTTTTAATTCATAAATACCCTAACATATACATCCAAATAAACAATAGATATACCCTAAAATTCCACAAATGAAAAGAGTTTTCCTATAAGGAAAAGAAGAACATGTCCCCTTACATATAGGACGTATGATGATTCTGAATGATCAGGAAGATTTGTGTAATTCCAAAAAATACGATCATCATCAATCCAATGAATGAAGGGATGTTTCAAATTTTCTAATAATATTTTATGCCTGATTTCATCTCCATATAGATGATAAATTTCGTTAGTTCCCATATCATAAAGTGAAACATGAGATGAAAACCATCACTTGTTTCATTTTTGTACGAATGGAAGTAATTAAAGTTACAAGGTATTTAAAGCCTTTTTAAAAGTTAGATATTATTATAAATATATAGGTATTATTAATTTAATGTATATAAAAGTTTGAAATTAAATAAATGAAAAAATACTATAGAAACAAATTTTATTTTAATAATAAATTATCATTAAATAATTAAAGAATATTCAGTCACGTTAATAGACTGTTTTAATTATGTAATATATTTATCATATTAAAAATATGTGATAAAAATAAAAATGATATTTATGACATTATAATATAGTCAAATTATATAATTTATGTCTTATGTAGTGGGAAATAATTTTTCAAAGGTTACTGATGCGAGACGCACGGGGTGGCCCGATCTTCACGGCGTAGGGCGGCGGATGATGGATGCGGTTTAGGGCTAAGTGACGGGTGAAGGGTATGGATAGTGGAAGCAAGTAGTCAACCAACGCTATATGGAGCGTGACCTACTACTTAGACAACACACTCAAGGGAGGGGTGAGATGGCCAATCCACACAACAACGCACTTGGGTTGAGGCACGGAATTGGGGGCTTTGTGATCTTGGATCACCGATCTAACTTGTAGATTGACAAGGCAAGAATGCACAAGAGCAAGGGGGAAAACCCGAGGTAATCCTCACACAACGGAGAGAAACAAAGCATAAGCTCTCAAATTAAGTCTTGAATGCCAATACAATGCCATGGGGTGGCTATTTATAGCCAAGGGGGTGATACAATGGTCAAGGGTCTAATACCCTAAAGTCATAAAGTCTAAACCTACCTTGTCCCCTTAAAAGTCAAAAAGATAAAAGCCAACAAAGACTTTTGGAAAAGAAGCACACAACTTTCCAACATAGCCCACCGGATTTGACTTTGAGTGCATAGCCCACCGGATTTGAGTTTGGTGTCCAAAGATGCCATTTCTAGAATCCTCCATGTGGGCAAGGCCTCCAAATTCGTGCAACCATGTGGGCCAAGTTTTAATCATCAATTTTGGGCTTGAATAAGTGATATTATAGGCCCATTTGCTCCATCCATGCAAGGTAATACCCATTGGGCCTTTAATGAAGCAAGATGAGCGCCCATTGAAGCATTCAACCTCTTTAATCTTCCTCGTGTCATTGGGCCTTGCAAATCCAATTCCTCCACCAGAGCAATCGACTCCGTGCCTTCCGCATGGTTTGCATCATCCTCCCCCTCTTGAAAAGGAGTCGTCCTCGACTCTTCATCCTCTATACCAAAAAAGGAGAAAGATCAGAAACATTGAAAGTGGCACTTACACCATACTCACCTGGTAAAGCTATCTTGTAAGCATTGTTGTTAATCTTTTCAAGCACTCGGAATGGTCCATCGCCTCGTGGAATGAGTTTTGATTTCCTCTTTTCAGGGAATCTTTCCTTCCGCATATGAATCCAAACCAAGTCACCGGGCTCGAACAACATTTGCTTGCGACCCTTGTTTGCACGATCCATATATTTTTGGGTCATCCGCTCGATATTTAACCTTGCCTTTTCATGGATTTTCTTGATGAATTCTGCACGCCCTTTCGCATCCATATTAACTGCTTCCTGTAAAGGCAAAGGAACTAGATCAATAGGCGCAAGGGGGTTAAAGCCGTAAACTATTTCAAATGGGGAATATTGAGTAGTGGAATGCTTGGCCCTGTTATATGCGAATTCCACATGTGGTAGACACTCCTCCCAATTCTTGATATTCTTTTTGACAATTGTTCGCAGAAGGGATGATAGTGTGAGATTCACCACCTCCGTTTGCCCATCGGTTTGTGGATGACAAGTAGTGGAAAATAATAACTTTGTACCGAGTTTGCTCCACAAGGTCTTCCAAAAGTAACTAAGAAATTTTGTGTCTCGATCCGACACAATGGTCCTTGGCATGCCATGATGCTTGACTACTTCCTGAAAGAAAAGTGTTGCAATGTTAGTGGCATCATCTGTTTTGTGACAGGGAATAAAATGTGCCATTTTTGAAAACCGATCCACCACAACAAAAATGGAATCTCTCCCCCTCTTGGTCCGTGGTAACCCCACAATAAAGTCCATTGAT
This sequence comes from Viscum album, assembly GCA_963277665.1. Taxonomy (NCBI): domain Eukaryota; kingdom Viridiplantae; phylum Streptophyta; class Magnoliopsida; order Santalales; family Viscaceae; genus Viscum; species Viscum album. The sequence continues at coordinate 1,803,543,344 of OY728164.1, forward strand.
ATGTCCTCCCAAGGGGTGTTGGGAATTGGGAGAGGAAGATATAGTCCATGTGGGTTCAGCTTTGATTTGGCTTTATGGCAAACAATGCACTTTCCCACAAATTTCTCAACATCTCTAGATATCCTAGGCCAATAAAAATGCTCACTAAGAACACTTAGAGTTTTTGAAACACCAAAATGCCCCATTAACCCACCCGAATGTGACTCCTTCAGTAAAAGTAAACGGATAGAGCAATTAGGAATGCAAAGCTTATCAATCCGAAATAAGAATCCATCATGTAAATAGAACTTTTCCCAACTAACTCCAGGTTTACAATGTTCATAAGGTTCTCTAAAATCACTATCAGTGGCATATAAATCCTTAATGTATTCAAAACCAAGAAGTTTTGAATCCAACAAGGATAAAAGAGAATATCTACGCGAAAGTGCATCGGCCACAGTATTTTCTTTACCCTTTTTATGCTTGATGACATATGGAAATGATTCAATGAATTCCAGCCATCTAGCATGTCTCCTATTTAGTTTATGTTGGCTCCTAAGGTATTTAAGAGCCTCGTGATCAGAATGGATCACGAATTCTTTAGGCCAAAGATAGTGTTGCCATGTTTCAAGTACTCTAAACAATGCATACAACTCTTTATCATATGTAGCATAGTTTAGAGTTGGGCCATTTAACTTCTCACTAAAATAAGCAATAGGCTTACCTTCTTGCATGAGTACTCCTCCTATGCCAATTCCGCTTGCATCACATTCAATTTCAAAGGTCTTACCGAAGTCTGGAAGTGCAAGTAGAGGGGCGTGGGTGAGTCTCTCCTTTAGCGCATGGAAGGATTTTTCTTGAGTTGTCCCCCATTTGAAAGGAACATTCTTCTTTGTCAATTCATTCAATGGTGCTGCTAGTGTGCTGAAGTCTTTCACAAATATCCTGTAAAAACTAGCAAGCCCATGAAAACTTCTTACCTGTCCAACGGAGGTTGGAGTTGGCCATTCTTGTATTGCTTTGATCTTCTCGGTGTCCACTTCAACTCCATTGCCACTCACAACAAATCCAAGGAAAATAATCTTATCGAGACAAAATTCACACTTTTTTATGTTTCCAAACAGGTTTTCTTTCCTTAACACCTCTAGGACTTTTCTCAAGTGATCTACATGTTCATGCAAAGTCCTACTATACACCAGAATATCATCAAAGTAAACTACCACAAATTTTCCAATATATGCACGTAAGACATGATTCATTAACCTCATAAATGTGCTAGGTGCATTGGTGAGACCAAAGGGCATGACTAACCATTCATAAAGTCCATGTTTTGTCTTAAATGCAGTTTTCCACTCATCTCCTTCTTTCATCCTAATTTGATGGTAGCCACTTCTTAAATCAATTTTTGAGAAAATAGTTGAACCATTTAATTCATCTAGCATATCATCTAACCTAGGGATAGGATGACGATACCTGACCGTGATGTTGTTGATGGCTCTACAGTCAATGCACATTCTCCATGTTCCATCCTTCTTTGGTACTAAAAGGACCGGTACCGCACAAGGACTAAGACTCTCTCTCACATACCCCACATTCAACAACTCTTGAACTTGTCTTTGAATTTCTTTTGTCTCCTCTGGGTTGGTGCGATATGCTGGGCGGTTCGATAGTGATGCTCCAGGTATGAGGTCAATTTGATGCTCAATACCTCTAATGGGTGGCAAACCCGGTGGCACCTCCTCGGGAAACACATCTTCAAATTCCTGCAACAAAGACTCAACAACATGTGGCAAAGAAGATGTTAAGTCATTAGTGTTCAACATCACCTCTTTGTACATAAGTACTAAGAGATTTTGTCGAGAAATCAAAGCTTCCTTAACCTCACTCTTTTTTGCCAACATCACACTTTTCTCTCCTCTCAAAACTTTTTCCCCTCTTGATTTTTCTTTGCTCTCCATTTCTTTTCTTCTCTCATTTTCTATTTTTCCCTCATTCTCTCCTTTTTCATTTTCTCTCTTTTTTTCCTCATCACTCTTTTTTTTCTTTTCTCTCAAAATGTGATCTTCCAGAATTTGCTTGGGGGACATGGGGTTGAGGGTTATAGGTTCCCCTCGGAGTAGAAAAGAGTGACGGTTCAAGAAACCATCATGAGTAACACGCCGATCGTACTGCCATGGTCGACCCAACAACAAGTGGCATGCCTTCATAGGAACAATGTCGCACAATACCTCATCTTTGTACTTACCGATGGTGAACAATACCTTAACTTGCTTGGTGACCTTCAGCTCTCCACAATCATTCAACCACTGAAGCCGGTATGGATTTGGATGCCTTAAAGTCAGGAGTCCCAACTTCTCCACCAACTCGGTGCTCGCCACATTGCTACAACTTCCACCATCAACAATAACACTACATACCTTCCCATTGATCTTGCATCGTGTATGGAAAAGGTTCTCCCGCTGCTCCTTTTCTCCAACGGTCATTTGTGCACTTAAAACTCTTCTAGTGACAAGAATCTCGCCATCTTCCGCAAATTCTCCATTTTCAATTTCTGGAGATTCATCTTCCTCCTCTTCGGAGCTCTCTCCATCGGTCTCCCATTCTCCATACTTGTTGATGATCATGGTGCGACGGTTTGGGCATTCACTAGCAATGTGACCCCTTCCTTGACATTTAAAACACCGAATATCCCTATTCCTGGTTTGATTAGCCTCAAAAGTAGGTTTCTTAGGTGAAAGAATTACCTTATCACTTTTGCGATCAACCACCTCTTTTGCCTTTGATGGTTCTCCAATCTCCTTCCTTGGATTTTTCCATGGTGTGAAAGGGGTAGTGGGTTTCCTCATGTTGCTCCTCCTTTTGATTTGTTGCTCGATCTTGGTGGCTTGGTGGATCATATCTTGTATCTCTACATGGTGGTACATCTCCACTTGATCCGCAATCTCCCGATTGAGCCCATGTAAAAACCGTGCCATGGTTGCCTCCGGATCCTCCTCAACGTTTGCCCGAATCATGGCAATTTGCATCTCCTTGTAGTAGTCTTCTACACTCTTACTCCCTTGGATGAGGCGTTGAAGTTTGTTGTGGAGATCTCTATGGTAATGTGTGGGAACAAACCGCTTCCGCATGGTGAACTTCATGTCTTCCCATGTGTTGATGGGACGTCCACCATATCTAGCCCTCTCTTTTTGAACTTGATCCCACCAAATTAAAGCATAATCAGAAAATTCAAGGGAAGCAAGTTTGACCTTTTTCTCCTCGGAATATGCATGGCATGAAAAGACCTGCTCGATCCGCATCTCCCACTCCAAGTATGCTTCCGGATCGCTTTTCCCAAGAAAAGAAGGGACCTTCACCTTGATCCCGCCAAGTAGGCCATCATCATGTTGTCTCCTTTGGGCTCCTCTCGGTTGTTGGTACAACCTCCTCCTTTGTGGGACTTCATCAAGATCATCATCAAAGTTCACCATCTCCTCCTCCATGATGTGGGGACGACGTGGTGCGGGAGCGCGTCGTGGGTTATCATGGAACATCATTGGGCTTGGTTTATTCTCCAATTCATCAATCATCTCATGTAACACCTCCAACTTCCGATCAAGAAGCTTCTCAAAGTGGCTCACCAAAGCTTGCATTTGGAATTGCGTAGCTTCAGGTGCGGGAGATCTACTTCGACTTCCTTCATCGCTAACATGAGCAATTTTCTTCCCACGATCTTCTGCCATGATAAGTTACACAAACACAAACACACACCGGGGGGGGGGGGAACACACACAATGATATACACTCACTCACACACGCGAGATGTACACACTCACACAAGATGTACACACTCACACACACAAAGATACACACTCACGCACGCAATATATACACACTCACACGCACAAGATGTACACACACACGCACACAACAAGATGCACACACTCACACACACAAGATATATTTTTTTTTGCTTATTTCTCTCCACTCTCAAAACTCAATTTGAATCCCAAGCTCTTATGAAATATAATACCTTGTTTAGGGTGATCAAGTGCCACAAATTCCTCCCCAATCAAGATTGTGTCGGGGGATGGTTTAACACAACCCGCTTGAGTGGTAAGGGGTCTAACAATGGTAAAGGGTCAAAAAGAGGGTGGAAAGAAGGGGTAGATAGGTGGATTGTGGGTTTTGCTCGATTGTGCAAGATAAGATAAATGAATAAAAATATGAGCCAAATACAAAATGGGGATGAAGTAAAATGATGGAAAATGTTATATATGGAAATAGAAAGTGCTAATAATTTAAAGCACAAAGGATTAATTGTATCCGCTCTTTTTTTTTTTGCTTTTGTTTTTGTCAATTCTCCCCAAAAAGTGTTGTGCTTGGAGTTTTAAAGCACAAGATGATTGAACGGAGAGTAAGACATTTTTTTTTTCGAAATCTCTCAAATAAAGGATGTGCTTAATTTTGAAAAGCACAAAATGATGAGTTGAGAGAATTTTTTTTTTTTGCCGGATACAAATCACATATAGAGAGATGAATGAAAATTTGGCTCAATTTATAATAATCCAAGCTTGCACAAACTAGGACAATTCGGGAGGCTTTCAAGAAAAATGGATTTTTTTTGTTGAATGGGTGAATAATATGGAAAGATAAGGAGGGTAATGGATAGAATTAAAGTAAATAAAGGGATAGATGCCTACCGTGTCAACCGGAGCTCTGATACCAACTGATGCGAGACACACGGGGTGGCCCGATCTTCACGGCGTAGGGCGGCGGATGATGGATGCGGTTTAGGGCTAAGTGACGGGTGAAGGGTATGGATAGTGGAAGCAAGTAGTCAACCAACGCTATATGGAGCGTGACCTACTACTTAGACAACACACTCAAGGGAGGGGTGAGATGGCCAATCCACACAACAACGCACTTGGGTTGAGGCACGGAATTGGGGGCTTTGTGATCTTGGATCACCAATCTAACTTGTAGATTGACAAGGCAAGAATGCACAAGAGCAAGGGGGAAAACCCGGGGTAATCCTCACACAACGGAGAGAAACAAAGCATAAGCTCTCAAATTAAGTCTTGAATGCCAATACAATGCCATGGGGTGGCTATTTATAGCCAAGGGGGTGATACAATGGTCAAGGGTCTAATACCCTAAAGTCATAAAGTCTAAACCTACCTTGTCCCCTTAAAAGTCAAAAAGATAAAAGCCAACAAAGACTTTTGGAAAAGAAGCACACAACTTTCCAACATAGCCCACCGGATTTGACTTTGAGTGCATAGCCCACCGGATTTGACTTTGGTGTCCAAAGATGCCATTTCTAGAATCCTCCACGTGGGCAAGGCCTCCAAATTCGTGCAACCATGTGGGCCAAGTTTTAATCATCAATTTTGGGCTTGAATAAGTGATATTATAGGCCCATTTGCTCCATCCATGCAAGGTAATACCCATTGGGCCTTTAATGAAGCAAGATGAGCGCCCATTGAAGCATTCAACCTCTTTAATCTTCCTCGTGTCATTGGGCCTTGCAAATCCAATTCCTCCACCAGAGCAATCGACTCCGTGCCTTCCGCATGGTTTCCATCAGTTACAGATACAATTATTTAAATTTTGTACCTTATTATAAAAATATGGGTTGACATGAGACATAGAACTATTCAATGAATGTTTATAAGAGCCTCTCTCAAATATCCTGCTTCCCATAGAGAGAAGAAGACGAATGGACTTCTCAATATGAGTTCATCTGCACGAATCGGTGGATCCTCCCCATGGTGATCAATGAGACATTGAATTTATCATCAATTATCATCTCAAATAGCTATATTTTCATTAATGATATTACATTGGTATTTTTAATCTCATGTGTATGATTTCGAGGGAATAGTTTTCAGTTATTTCAAGAAATTATCAATGAAAATCAATGGATTCAGATAAATTCTATATATCTAAATTTGATTTTTTTCTACTTAAATTCATTTGTGAGGGATCCTAGAAGGGTATACTAGAAAATGGTTCACTGAAAATGATGTAGTTATTTTTATTTCCAATGAAGGATTTTAAATTCTGGGACCATCTCCATCATTTTCACACCCTTGTACCTGCATTGAGGTCATTTGTCCATTTACTTACACATTGACATAGTATATTTAATTTTAAATCATCAAACATAAACATTTGTTCATTTCTAGAATACAAAAAGTGCGTTTTAAGTGTATTATATTCCTACTTATCATTAATTAATCTCTAATTTTGTATTATTTAATGAATATATGATGTCATTTGATAGGTGTTAACCATCAATAAGTGTATTTAATGAAATTTAAATATATAAAACTATTTTTATCCACCCACACTAACTATTACCCCTACCCATATTCAATACTAACCCCTATAATTAATCCCAAACATCCCCACCATACACCCATAGACATATGTGTTCGTCGAAATATTCTGATCCACATATCCCCTCCTCCCCTAAAACTCAAACACTAAACAAAAACCCATAATATTTAACCATAAAGACATTACCTTAAAACTAATCCCCACACAACTTCAATTTACCAACATCTATTAGTTGCCTCACGGACACCTCATGGAATCATCATTTTCATATTTGTCTTAAATTTTCATTGATAAAAATAATCATGATTACATTAGTATCAAATGTTTATATAATTTAAAATTATTAAACATAGTTCCATTTATTCTACATTATGATTTGACATCCATTCACAACCAAAATAAATAACCTAAAAAATTTATCTTCCATATAATGATAAATATGATAATAAGGTACTCAACATAACATCAAGTTAAAAAATTTATTTTAAATGACTTATTCACATTATATATAAACATCAATGTTCTTTTATTTTAGTGAACTCATAGAATATAATTCCCAAGGTAAATGAAATAATCAATAACTACAAGTAAAAATTGCATATTTAATAACAATTTTTTTTTATAAATTGATGATTATGTTTCATGTGAAAAAATTTCCCACAAGAAATGTAATAGTAGATGAGGAAATAGATATCTTCCAATATTATTGAAATTATTCACCAAGATAAAAATGATCTCCCTTGGAAAAATATTGATTCCAGTATATTAACATGAGATTTATAGGAACCTATTAGATATAAGAAATATTTGAATTAGGTTAAACTGTTTTGTTTAATAAGAATATGGGGGAATAACCATTTATTCTTTGGGGGTGGTGGGATTTTAAATAGTTGAGTATGGAGAAAGGGAAGAATTAGTGGGTGGTTGGTGGAGATATGAAGAATTAGTTTGGGATTGAAATTTTATTTTTTTGATTAGCCTTCTTAATTAGGTGAGATTCATTCATGATATGTCTTTTCAGCCTTCATCTTCCTCCTCTAACCTATATTTATGCACCAATAACCCTATATAGATGTTTTTTTACAAGGCTATATATTATTTGGTCCAACCTACTTGTATTTTTATATTATCTCAAAAATAAATTAGATGCCACCTACATTTTTTCGGTACTACCATGCACATTTAGTGACTTTTGAAGCAGTAAAAACATGAGAAACATGCAGACAAACACAAAATATTCTGTCAATTATCATTTCAACATCATCTTCCACCACCACCAACATCCAAAAAGTTTACACTCTTATCTAGAAAAAATTTGATGGTGCATAATGATGGTTCTTAATTCATTGTAGGCACTACATGGTCTCCAATTTCTAAACAGAGATGTGATGTAGAGACACTACCACCAACTAGATCAAAATAATATTTATTCTCAAATGTGGGAGACATGCACTATTGATGTGGAGTGACTATCCAATATCACATTCATCAAGGGTTTACATTAAAGTTCCCCTCAAAATTCTATCCTTGAAGGATGTGTGATAATAGTTGCACTTTTACGAGTGTAATAAAAAGTATACAATTATTTGTTCACATTCACTAAAAAAGGAATGAAAAAATAGGGTTGTGTTGAATTTTTTTTAGTGAGGGAATAATAAATCAAAAAATATAGAATTACTTTTCTATTACTCAAAAAACCTAAAAAAGAAACCAACATAAAAAAATTAGTTATATAGTTCTTTGATGAAGTGGAGAATAACATTATATGGATCAACACCATGATATAAAAGGCATCGTAGAAGTAGTATCTATTCAAATCATCTTATACAACATGCCTACATCATTTTATAGAGAAGGAACATAATAAAGAGTGAAAAAAATTACTCTTTTCCACTATAATTGTAATGTTACAAAAGGGAAATCTATTTTTGATAAATTTATCCATACAACTTATCAATGGTATAGAAATTTTATATGGATGTGTTTTCTTATTTTGGTGGGGAAGGAAACAGATACAGTAAAGTAAAGTGTCTGACTATTGGGAGTCCTATTATTTTTCATGGATCCATGAGGTTCCATTACACATGTTTATCATAAATATCATATTTAATAAATTAATAAATAAATTAAGGTTATCCCATTTTTATTTTAATGCCATTATATGGTGGTTTAATAACCCACATATAAGTGATGATCATATGGGAGATTACCTGGAATACCTTGGAAAAAAGGGAACATTCTAAAATACCACAATAGCTTGATCCAAATTCCAAAGTTCTATTTGGTTCAAAATGAATACCAAACAGAAGGAATTGTTTATGGGAGATATCTTGGTTATTAAACGAGGAAATGAATCCTTTATATAGTCCTGACGACATGAAAATTTTAATAGGAGTAACGTGATAGGAACAATTGATCTGGATAAAATATTGATAAGGGGTAGAAGGGTCACATATAATTAGAATATTAATGAATAAACAGTTTTTATTTGAGGGGTTTGGGGGGTAAATTTGTTTCTTAATAGGGGATATTAGAGAAAGGGACATTGGGCGGGGTAATATTCAGGAATTTAATTTTCTATTGAATCGTGATTTTCTTGTATCGAACTTTTTGATTTTATGAGATTCGGTTGTTATGTGTCTTCTCCAACTTCATATTCCATCTCCAACACATATTTCTCCTCTTATATCACTACATAGAAGTGGTAGTCCTACTTTATCTACTGTATATATTGTCGATAAATTTTTTTTGGATTTTCAAGTGTTGTTTTTTTAACAAAAGAGGTTGTCTCACCTCTTAAATGATGTCCTTTATTCTCCAAAAAAACCTCGTAATTATGTTACCTATGTTAATATAACAAAATCTACTAACATTATATTTGTTAATTTCAATCTAAAAATCTAGATATTAACATATAAATTTGTGTAATTATTTTAGAGACATTATATTAGAGAAAATTTATCAAAACCAACAATCTATGAAACCATGAATGTTTTTCTAGAATACTCAAAAAATTAAAAAAAGACAAAATTTTATTACAGTAATCCCATTTGAAACATCCTCGAATTTATTTGAGATATAGAGATGTTAATTTTTGTATTCAATCAAATAATATGATGGACTTTTATTCAAATGGAAGGACCAGAAACATTTATTTGATTAAAAAGGTCATTCATTCTTGTTATTTTATCTCCCCCAATAGCAATACCAGCAGTAGGCAGATTTCTTATATCAGTATCATATGCAGTTTCAATGGTAACGAAATAATGAAAAATTAAAAATTCTCAATATATTAAAAAAGTTAAATATATAAATATATATATATATATAAATGTGAAAAACATTTATCATATACTCACATTAGTGAAAATCGGGTTCCATCATGTACCTATGCATGAATTCATGTGTGATCCAGACCTATGCTTAGGGCCATGAATATAATCGGATAATTTTTTATGGAATGATAAATTTTGGAAACATAAAATACATAATATTTTGTAACAAATATATTGACAATAAAATAACTCAAAATCCCCATGAAATGAGCATAATGTTATGTGAAGAAATATGGATAGAAAATATATTTTTTCTGAAATTTAAAATTTAAAAGCCGAATATTTATTGAATATAAAAAAATTAGCATTCCTATTAAATCCATTAAATTTTTTATTCATAAATACCCTCAAATATACATCCAAAAAACTATAGAGATTCCCTAAAATTCCACAAATGAATAGAGTTTTCCAATATGGAAAAGAAGAATATGTACCTTTACATATAGAACATATGAGGATTCTGAATGATCAAGAAGAACTATGGTATTCCAGAAAATATGATCATCATAAATCCAATGAATGAAAGGATGTTAAAGAATTTCTACTCATATTCTATGCCCTATTTCATCTCCATATATATGATAAATTTCATTTGTTCCCATATCATAAAGCGAAACATGAGATGAAAACCATCACTAGTTTCGTTTATGTATGAATGTAAGTAATGAATGTTACAAGGTATTGAATGCCTTTATAAAAGTTAAATATTATGATAAATATATAGGTATTATTTATTTATTGTATATATAATATTTAAAGTGTATAAATGGATAAATAGTATACAAATGAATTTTATTTTAATAATAACTGATCATTAAATAATTAATGTATATTCATTCATGTTATTTGTCCATTTTAATTATGTAATATATTTATTATATTAAAAATATTAGATAACAATAAAAATGATATTTATGACATTATATTTTAGTCATATGATATAATTTATGTCTTATGTAGTGGGATATAAATATTCAAGGGATACAGATACAATTATTTATATTTTTTTACCTTATTATACATGTATGGGTTAACATGACATGTAGAACTATTCAATGAATGTTTATGAAATCCTCTATCAAATATCCTTCTTCCCATAGAGAGAAGAAGATGAATTGACCTCTCAATCTGTGTTCATCTTCACAAATTTGTGGCTCCTCCCCATGGTGATCATTGGGACATTTAATTTATCATCAAATATGAACTCAAATATCTATATTTTCATTAATTAAATTGAATTGGTATTTCTAATCTTATATGTATGATATCAAGGGAATAAGTTTCAGTTATTTTGAGAAATGATTAATGAAAAATAATGGATTTAGAGAACATCTATATATCTATAGTTGACTTTTTATTTTTCTACATAAATTCATTCGTGAGGGATCTTAGAGGGTTGTACTAAAAAAATGGTTCACTGAAAATGATGTAGTAATTTCGATTTTAATGATGGACTTTAATTTCCAAGACCATATTCTTCATTTTCAAACCCCAGTTCCTGAATGGAGGTCATTTGTTTTTTTACTTACACATAGACATACTATTATTAATTTTAAATATCAAAAATGAACATTTGTTCATTTCTAGAAAACAAAAATTTGGTTTGAGGTGTATTATATTCTTACTTATCATTAATTAATCTCTAATTTTCTATTATTTAATGAATATATGATGTAATTTTATAGGTATTAACCATCAACACATGTTTTAATGAAATTTCAATATATAAAACTATTTTTATCAACTCAAACTAACTTTTTCCCCTACCCACATTAAAAAATAACCCCTATAATTAATCCCAAACATCCCCACTATAGACCCATAGACATATGTGTCTGTCAAAATATCACAAGCCACACATCCCGTCCTCCCCCAAAACTCAAACCCTAAACCCAAACCCAAAATATTAAACAATAAATACATTCCCTTAAAACTATTCCACACCCTTCTTCAATTTCCCACCTTCTTTTAGTCTCTTCATGGACACCTCATGGAATCATCCTTTTCATCTTTCTAATAAATTTTCATAAATAAAAATAATAATGATTACATTAGTATCAAATGTTTATATAATTGAAATTTATTAAATCTAGTTCCATTTATTCTACATTAAGATCCTACATACATTTACAACCCAATGAAATATCCAAACAAAATTATCATCCATATCCTGTTCAATATGATAATAGATTACTCAACATAACATCAAGTTAAAAAATTTATTATAAATGACTTATCCACATTATATATAAACATCAAATAGATTGTATTTTAGTGATATTATAGAATATAAATCCCTGGTAAATTAAATTATCAATTACTACAAGTAAAAAATAACCTATTTTATAACATAAATTATTTCTAAATTGATGATTGTGTTTCATGTGAAAAAATGTCCCACATGAAATGTAATAGTATATGAGGAGATAGATCTATTCCACTATTATTGAAATTATTCACCCAGATAAAAATGATCTTCGATGGAAAAATATTGATTCATGTACATTAACATGAGATTTCTAGGAACCTATCATCTAGAGGAAATATTGTATTAGGTTAAACTACTTTGTTTAATAAGAATATGGGGGAACAACAATTTATTCTTTGGGGCTGGTGGGTTTTAAAATAGTTGAGTATAGATAAAGGGAATAAATTTAAGTGGGTAGATTTTAAGAATTATTTTTGGATTGTAATTTTATTTGGTATTGATTGGACTTCTTGATTAGGTGATATTCACTGACGATATGTCTTATCTTCCCTCATCTTCCTCCTCCAACTTATATTTATTCTCCAATATCCCTATATATAAGTGTTTTTAAATGGTTATATATTATTTGGTCCTACTTATAGTCTTTTTATGCTATCACAAAAATCAATGAAATTCCACATACATTTTTTCGGTATTACCATCCACATTTAGGGCCATTTGAAGCAGTATAAACATGAACAACATGCATACACACACAATATATCTGTCAACTATCATTTCAACATCATTTTCCACCACCACCAACATCCAAAAACGATACACTCTTATCCAGAAAACATCTGATGGTGCAAAATGATGGTTCTTAATTCATGGGAGGCACTACTTGGTCTCTACATGCTAAACAAAGATGTGATATAGAGACACTACCTTTAAATAGATCAAAATCATAGTTATTCTCAGATGTGGGAGACATGCACTATTGGGGTGGAGTGACTGGCCAATATCACATTAATCAAGGGTTCAAATTGATGCTTCACTAAAAATTCCATCATTAGAGGATTTGTGATAATAGTTACACTTTTAAGAGTGCAATAAAACGTATTCCATTCTTTTTTCTCATTCACTTAAAAAATGAAAGAGTAAATAGAGTTGTGTTGGCTTTTTTTGTTAGTGAGGGAATAAAGAATTTGACAAATATATAATTACTTTTTCAATTACTCAAAAAACCGATAAAAGAAACCAACATAAAAAATTATTGATATAGTTATATGACGAAGTGGAGAATAACATTCTATGGATCAACACCATGAAATTAAAGACATTATAGAAGTAGGATCTATTCAAATCATCTTTTAGAACATGCCTACATCATTTTCCAGATAAGGCACATAATAATGAGTGAAAACCATTACTCTTTTCAACTATAATTGTAATGATACAAATGGGGAAATCTATTTTTGATGAAATATATCCATAAATCCTATCAATGGTTTAATAACTTTATATGGATGTGATATTTTTATTATGGTGGGGAATGAAACACATACATTAGAGTAAAATGTCTGAATATTGGGAGTCCTATTTTTTCACATGGATCAATGAGGTTCCCTTACCCAAGTTTATAATAAATTTCATATTTATGAAATTACTAAATACATTAAGGTTATCCCATTATGATTTTAATGTCTATATATGATGGTTTACTAACCCATAAAGAAGTGATGATCATATGAGAGAATACCGAGATTGACTTGGAATAAAGGGATCATGCTAAAAGATCATAATAGCTTGATCCACATTCATAAGTTATATTTGGTTCAAAACAAATCCATAACATAAGAAAGTGTTTATGGAAGATAACTAGGTTATAAAATAATGAAATGAAACCTTTATATTGTCTTGACGACATGAAAATTTTATGGGGCGTAATGTGAGAGGAACCTATGAGCTAGATAAAATATTGATAAGGGGTAGAAGGGTCATATGTAATCAGAATATTAGGGAATAAATATTTTATATTTGTGGGTTTTGGGGTAAAAATATGTTTTTTAATACGGGAGACTATAGAAAGGGACATTGGGAGGGGGGAATATTTAGGAATTTAATTTTCTCTTGAATCATGATTTTCTTGTATTAACCTTTTGGCATGGATGAGATTCAGTTGTTATGTGTCTTATCCACCTTCATATTCTATATCCCACACATATTTCTCCTCATATATCACTAAATAGAAGTCTTAGTCATACATTATCTACTATATATGCAGTCAAATTTTTTTTTATGGATTTTGAGGGTTATTTTTTTCACAAAAGAGGTTGTCTAACCTCTTGAATTATGTCCTTGATTCTCTAAAAAACCCTCATAATTATGTTACCTATGTTAAAATAATATAATCTCCTAACATCATATTTGTTCTATTCAATGGTCACAATGTAGATATTAACATAGAAATTTAGGTAATAATTTTACAAACATTTTAAAAGAGAAAATTTAGAAAAATCATCAAACTATGAAACCATGAATCTTTTTCATGAATATTCAAAAAATAAAAAAATATAAAATTTAACTGCAATAATTTCATTTGAAACATCCTCCAATTTTTTGAGACATAGGGATGTTAAATGTTTTATTTCAATAAATAATATGATGGAGAATTATTCAAATGGAAGAACCAAAAACATTTTTCCATTAATAAGGGAATTCATTTTTGTTATTTTATCTCCCCAGTAGCAATACCAACAGTAGACTAATTTCCTATATCAGTATCATCTACGGTTTCATTGGTAATGACATAATGGGAAATTAAAAATGATGAATACATTAAAAAATTTAAATATATAAAAAAATTTATATATAAAGGTGAAAAACATTTATCTTATCCTTATATTAGTGAAAATTGTGTTCCATCATGTACCTATGTTTGAATTCATGTGTTATCCAGACCTATGCTTAGGGCCATGAATATAATAGGATAATTTTGTAAGGAATGAAAATTTTTGGAAACATCAAATACATAATATTTTGAAACTAATATATTGAAAACAAGATAACCCAAAATCCCCATGAAATGAACACAATGTTATGTGAATAAATATGGATAGAAAATGTATTTTTTCAAAAATTTAAAATTAAAAAGGCAAATATTTATTGAATATAAAAAAAATTAGCATTCATATTAAATCCATTAAATTTTTTATTCAGAAATACTCTCACATATACATCCAAAAAACTATAGAGATACCCTAAAATTCCACAAAAGAATAGAGTTTTCCCATATGGATAAGAAGAATATATACCTTTATATATAGAACATATGATGATTCTGAATGATCAAGAAGATCTCTGGAATTCCAAAAAATATGATCATCAAAATCCAATGAATCAAGGGATGTTAAAAATTTTCTAATCATATTATATACCCATTTTCATCTCCATGTAGATGATAAATTTCATTAGTTCCCTTATCATAAAGAGAAACATGTGATGAAAACCATCACTACTTTCATTTATGTATGAATGGAAGTAATTAATGTTACAAGGTATTGAATGCCTTTTTGAATGTTATAAATTATGATAAATTTGTAGGTATTATTTATGTAATGTATATAAAATTTGTAAAGTAAATAAATGGAAAAATAGAATACAAATGAATTTTATTTCCATAATAAATGATCATTATATAATTAAAGAATCTTCAGTCATGTTAATGGACCATTTTAATTATTTATTATATTTATTATATTAATAATATGTGATAAAAATAAACAAGATATTTATGATATTATAATTTAGTCATATGATATAATTTATGTCTTATGTTGTGGGATATAATTATTCAAGGGTTATGGATACAATTATTTATATTTTTGTACCATATTATACATGCATGGGTTGACATGACATGTAAAACTATTCAATGAATGATTATGAGAGCCACTCTCAAATCTCTCACTTCCCATTGAGAGAAGAAGATGAATTTACCTCTCAATCTGAGTTCGTCTTCTGGAATCGGTGGCTCCTCCCCATAGTGATCAATGGGACATTGAATATATAAACAAATATCATCTCAAATAGCTATATTTTCATTAATGAAATTCCATTTGTATTTATAATCACATGTGTCTAATATCAAGGGAATAAGTTTCAGTTCTTTTGAGAAATCATCAATGCAAATGAATGGATTCAGATAACTTCAACAAATCTAAAGTCGATTTTTTATTTTTCTACTTAAATTCAATTGTGAGGGATCCTAGAGGGTTGTACTAGAAAGTAGTTCACTGAAAATGATGTAGGTGTTTTGGTTCTTAATGAAGGATTTTAATTTCTGAGCCCATATTTTGTCGTTTTCACACCCCAGTACCTGCATATATGTCATTTATTACCATGCACATATACATAGTATTTTTAATTTTAAATCATAAAAAATGAACTTCTGTTCATTTCTAGAAAATAGAAAGATGGTTTAAAGTGTATTATATTCCTACCTATCATTAATTAATCTCTCATTATC
This sequence comes from Viscum album, assembly GCA_963277665.1. Lineage (NCBI taxonomy): Eukaryota > Viridiplantae > Streptophyta > Magnoliopsida > Santalales > Viscaceae > Viscum > Viscum album. The sequence goes on from OY728164.1 coordinate 1,803,559,701, forward strand.
TATGTTTTAATTAATATATGATGTCATTTGATACGTATTAACCATCAACACATGTTTTTAATGAAATTTTAATATATAAAACTATTTTTATCCACTCAAACTAACTTTTACCCCTACCCACAGTCAAAACTAACCCCTATAATAAATCCCAAACATCCCCACCATATCCCCATAGACATATGTGTCCGTCAAAATAACTTGATCCACACATCCACTCCTCCCCCAAAACACAAACCCTAAACCCAAACCCATAATATTAAACATAATAACATTCCCTTAAAACTAATCCCCACCCCGCTTCAATTTCCCACATTCTTATAGATTCTTCATGGAAACCTCATGGAATTATCATTTTCATATTTCTGTTAAATTTTCATTGATTAAAATAATCATGATTACATTAGTATCAAATTTTTATATAATTAAAAATTCTTAAACGTAGTTGCATTTATTCAATATAATGATCTGATATCCATTAACAACCTAAAGAAATGACCTAAAAAATTATCTTCCATATCCTATTCAATATGATAATAGATTACTAAACATAACATCAAGTTAAAAAATGTTATTGTAAATGACTTATTCACATTATATATTAACATAAAATAGCTTGTATTTTAGTTCTCTCATAGAATATAAGTCCATGGTAAATGAAATAATCTATAACTAAGAGTAAAAATATCATATTTGATAACATAAAATTTTTCAAAATTGTTGATTGTGTTACATGTGAAAAAATTTACTACAAGAAATTTAATAGTAGAATAGGAGATAGATCTCTTCAAATATTATTGATATTATTAACCAAGATAAAAATAATCTACCATGGAAAAATATTGATTCAAGTATATTAACATGAGATTTATAGGAACCTATCTGCTAGAAAAAATATTTTTTCAGGTTCAACTATTTTGTTAAATAATAATATGGTGGAATAACCATTTATTCTTTGGGAGTGGTTGGTTTTTAAATAGTTTAGTATCTAGAAATGGAAGAAGTTGTGGTAGGGAGATATTAAGAATTAGTTTTTGATTGTAATTTCATTTAGATTTGATTGGCCTTCCTGATTATGTGAGATACACTAACGATATGTCTTCTCATCCTTTATCATCCTCCTGCAACCTATATTTATGGTCTAATATCAATATATATAAGGCTTTTTACAAGGTTATATATTATTTTTTCCAAAATACTAGTCGTTTTATACAATCTCAAAAATCAATTAGATGCCACCTACATTTTTTCGGTACTACCATTCACTTTTAGTTTCTTCTGAAGTAGTAAAAACATGAAAAACACATAGAAGCACGCAACATATTTTATCAACTATCATTTCAACATCACCTTCCACCACAACCAACATTCAAAGAGGTTACACTTTTATCCAAAAAACATCTAATGGTTCACAATTATTGTTCTTAATTCATGTGAGGCACTATATGGCCTCCACATGCTAGACAATGATGTGATATTGAGACACTAACTAAAACTAGATAAAAATCATAGTTATTATCATATGTGGGAGGCATACACTATTGGTGTGGGGTGACTAACCAATATCACATTCATCATGGTTTCTATTTTATGTTACACTCAAAATTGCTTCCATAGAGGATGTGTGATAATATTTGCACATTTACGAGTGCAATAAAAAGTATACCATTCTTTGTTCTCATTCACTAAGGAATGAAAGATAAAATAAATTTGTGTTGAAATTTTTTGTTAGTGAGGGAATAAAAAAACTAACAAATATATAATTACTTTATAATTACTCAAAAAAAAAGAAACCAACATAAGAAAATTAGCGATATAGTTATTTTACGAAGAGGAGAATAAATTTCTATGGATCAAAACCATGATATAAAAGACATATTATAAATAGGATCTATTCAAATCATCTTGTACAACATGCGTCCATCATTTTCTAGAGAAGGGACATAATAAGAAGTGAAAAACATTAATCTTTCAACTATAATTGTAATTTTACAAAAGAGGAAATTTATTTTTGGAGAAATTTATCCATACAACGTATCAATGGTGTACAAATTTTATATGGATGAAATTTTTTTATTATAGTGGGGAAGGAAACACATAGAGTAACGTACAATGTCTGACTATTGAGAGTCTAATTTTTTTGCATGGATACATGAGGTTCCTTTACCCATGATTATCATAAATTTCATATCTATTAAATTACTAAATACATTAAGGTTATCCCATTATTATTTTAATGTTTATATATGGTGGTTTACTAACCCACAAGAAGTGATGATCATATAGGAGATTACCTAGAATGCCTTAGAAAAAAGGGAACATGCTAAAAGATCAAAATAACTTCATCCTCATTCAGAAGTTCTATTTGGTTCAAAACAAATCCCAAACATAAGGAAGTGTTAATAGGAGATATCGTGGTTATAAAACAAGGAAATGAAACCTTTATATAGTCCTGATGACATGAAAATATTAAGGGGAGTAATGTGATAGGAACCTATGATATAGATAAAATATTGATAAGGGGTTGAAGGGACACATGTAATCAGAATATTAGGGAATAAAAATTATATATTTGAGGAGTTTGGGGGGAAATTTTTTCTTTAATAGGGGAGATTGGAGAAAGTGACATTAGGAGGGGGGAATATTCAGGAATTTAATTTTCTCTTGAATCAATTTTTTTATCAACATTTTGGCTTGGACGAGATTCAGTTGTTATGGGTCTTCTCCACCTTCATATTCCATCTCCCAGACATATTTATCCTATTATATCACTATATAGGAGTGGAATTCCTTCTTTATCTACTATGTATCTAGTAAAAAAATGTTTTTATGGATTTTCTAGTGTTATTTTTGTCAAAAAATTGGTTTTCTAACCTCTTAAATAATGACCTTGATTCTCCAACGAAACTCGTAATTATGTTACAAATGTTAATATAATAGAATCCAATATCATCATGTTTGTTCTATTCAATGATCACAACATATAGAATAAAATAGAAATTTATTTAATTATATTCCAAACATTTATTAAGATAAGATTTAGAAAAATCATCAATCTATGAAACCATGAATCTTTTTCTAGAATATTCAAAAAAATAAATAAAAAAAGATAAAATTTGTCTGCATTAATCCCATTTGAAACATCCTCCAAAAAAAATTTGTGACGTAGAGATGTTAAATGTTGTATTTCAAAAAATAATATGATGGAGTTTTATTCAAATGGAAGAACAAAAAACATTTTTTTATTAATAAGTTCATTAATTCTTGTTATTTTATCTCCCCTAGTAGCAATACCAGCAATTGAATGATTTCCTATATCAGTATCATCTACAGTTTCATTGGTAATGACTTAATGAAAAATTAAAAATGATGAATATATTAAAAATTTTCAATATATACAAATGATTATATATAAAGGTGAAAAAAAATTTATCATATCCTCACATTAGTGAAAATTGGTATCCATCGTGTACCTATGTTTTAATTCATGTGTGATCCAGAACTATTCTTAGGCCATGAATATAATATGATAATTTTCTAAGGAATGAAATTTTTTGGAAACATCAAATACACAATATTTTGGAACAAATATATTTACAATAATATAACTCAAAATCCCCATGAAATGAACATTATGTTAAATGAAAAAAATATGGATGGAAAATGAATGTTTTCTAACATTGAAAATAAAAAAATACAAATACTTATTGAATATAAAATATTTCAGAATTCAGATTAAATCCATTAAATTTATAATTCATAAATACCCTCACATATACATCAAAAAAATTGAGAGATACCCTAAAATTCCACAAATTTATATAGTTTTCCCATATGTAAAAGAAGAATATTTCCCTTTACATATAGAGAAAATTATGATTCTGAATGATCAAGAAGATCTCTGGAATTCCAAAAAATAAGCTCATAATTAATCTAATGATTGAAGGGATGCAAAAAAATTTCAATTCTTATTCTATTACCATTTTCATCTCTATATTGATAATAAATTTCATTAGTTCCATTATCATAAAGAGAAACATGAGATGAAAACCATCACTAGATTCATTTATGTATAAATGTAAGTAATGAATGTTACAAGGTATTGAATTCCATTTTAAATGTAATATATTGTCATAAATTTGTAGCTATTATTTATTTAATGTATATAAAAGTTTTAAATTAAATAAATGAAAAAATAGTATACAAATGAATTTTGTTTTAAAAATAAATGATCATTAAATAAATAAAGAATATCCCGGGATGATTTTGGACCATTTTAATTGTGTAATATATGTATTATATTAAAAATATGTGATAAAAATAAAAATTATATTTATGTAATTATAATTTAGTCATATGATATGATTTATATCTTATGTAGTAGGATATATTTACTCAAGGGTTATCGTTGAAATTATATATATCTTTGTACCTTATTATACAATTATGAGTTGACATGACATGTAGAACTATTCAATTAATCTTTATTAGAGCCTCTATTAAATCTCCTACTTCCCATAGAGATAAGAAGATGAATTAACCTCTCAATCTGAGTTCATCTTCTTGAATCAGTGGCTCCTCCTTGTGGTGATCAATGGGAAATTGAATTTATCATCAAATATCATCTAAAATAACTATATTTTCATTAATGAAATTCCATTGGTATTTTTAATCTCATGTGTATGATATCGATGGAATAAGTTTATGTTATTTTAAGAAATGATTAATGAAAATGAATTGATTCAGAGAACTTCTACATATCTAAAGTTGATTTTTATCTTCAACATAAATTCATTTGTGAGGTATCCTATAAGGTTATAGAAGAAAATGGTTTAACAAAAATGATGTATTTATATTGATTTCCAATGAAGGATTTTAATTTATTGGACCATATTCTTTGTTTTCACTCCCCAATACCTACATGGAGGTCATTTGTTTTTTTTATTTACACATTGACATAGAATTTTTTATTTTAAATATAAAAAAATGAACATTCTTTCATTTCTAGAAAACAAAAAGTTGGTTTGAAGTGTATTATATTCCTACTTATCACTAATCAATCTCTCATTTTCTATGATTTAATGAATATATGCTGTCATTTGATAGTTATTAACCCTAAACACATGTTTTTAATGAAAATTCAATATATAAAACTATTTTTATCCACTGAAAATAACTTTTACCCCTGCCCACAGTCAAAACTAACACCTATAATTAATCCCAATCATCTCCACCATATTCCCATAGATATATGTGTCCGTCAAAATATCCGGAGCCACACATCCCCTCCTCCACCAAAATTCAATCCCTAAACCCAAACCCATTATATTAAACCATAATGACATTACCTTAAAACAAATCCCCACCCCACATCAATTTCCCACCTTCTTTTAGTTGCATCATGGACACCTCAGGGAATCATCCTTTTCGTCTCCCTCTTAAATTTTCCTTGATAAAAATAATCTTGATTACATTATTATCAAATTTTTATATAATTAAAAATTCTTAAACCTAGTTCCATTTCTTCTATATTATGATCTGACATCCATTCACAACCCAAATGAATAACCAACCAAAATTATCTTCTATATCCTATTCAATATGATTATAGTGTACTGAAAATAACATCAAGTTAAAAAAAGGTTATAGTAAATGAGTTATTCACATTATTTATAAACATTAAAGAGCTTTTATTTTAGTTCTCTAATAGAATAGAATTACCTAGTAAATGAAATAATAAATTTCTACAATTAAAAATAACATATTTAATAACATAAATTTTTTCTATATTGATTATTTTGTTTCTTGTGAAAAAATGTCCCATAAGAAATGTAATAGTAGATGAAAAGATAGATATATTCCAATATTATTGACATTACTCACCATGATAAAAATGATCTCCCATGGAAAAATATTGATTTAAGTATATTAACAAGAGATTTATAAGAACCCATCAGCTAGAAGAAATATGGTTTTAGGTTAAACTGTTTTGTTTAATAAGATTATGCAGGAATAACCATATATACTTTGGGGTGGTGGGTTATTAAATATTTGAGTATCGAGAAAGGGAATAAATGGTGGTGGGGAGATATTAAGAATTAGTTTTGGATTGTAATTTCATTTGGTTTTGATTGGACTTCTTGTTTATGTGAGATTCACTCATGATATGTCTTCTCATCGTTCATATTCCTCCTCCAACCTATATTTATGCTCCAATATCCCTATATATATATATATTTTTAGAAGGTTATATATTATTTTGTCCAAAGTACTAGTCTTATTATGTTTTCTCAAAAATCAATGATATGCCACCTATATTTTTACGGTAATACCATGCACATTTGGTGCCTTCTGAAGCAGTAAAATCACGAACAACACACAAACACATGCTACATATTCTATCAACTATCATTTCAACATCATCTTCTACCATCACAAACATCCAAAAAGGTTACACTCATATACAGAAAACATATTATAGTGCACAAAGATGGTTCTTAAGTCATGGGTTGAACTACATGGTCTCCACATACTAAACAGAGATGTGATAAAAAGACACTACCTCCAACTAGATCAAACTCATAGTTATTCTCAGATGTGGGAGACATGCACTATTGGTGTGGAGTGACTAGCCAATATTACATTCATTAAGGGTTCCCATTAAAGTTACACTCAAAATTCAATAAATGGAGGATGTGTGATAATATTTTCCATTTTACGAGTGTAATAAAATTCATACCATTCTTTGTTCTCATTCACTAAAAACAGAATGATAAAATAGAGTTGTGTTGAAATTTTTTGTTAGTGAGGGAATAAAAAAATTAACAATTATAGACTTATATTTCAGTTACTCAAAAAACCAAAAAAATCATAAAAAATTTAGTGATATAATTATTTGATAGAGTGGAGAATTACATTATATAGATCAACACCATTCTCTAAAAGACATCATTGAAGTAGGATATATTCAAATCATCTTGTACAACATGCCAACATAATTTAACAGAGAACGCACCTAATATATAGTGAAAAACATTACTCATTTCAACTATAATTGTAATGTAATAAAAGGAAAATCTATTTTTGATGAAATTTATCCTTACAACCTATCAATGGTATTGAAATTTTATATGGATGTTATTTTTTTATTATAGTGGGGATAGAAACACATACAGTAAATTATAATTTCTGACAATTGGGAGTCATATTTTTTTTTGCATGGATCCATGAGGTTCTGTTACACATGTTTATCATAAATTTCTTATTTAAGAAATTACTAATTACAATAAGCTTATCGCATTATGATTTTAATGTCTATATATGGTTGTTTACTAACCCACACAGAAGTAATGATCACATGGGAGATTACTAGGAATTCCTTGAAAAAAAGGGAACATGCTAAAAGATCACAATAGATTGATCATAATTAAGAAGTTATATTTGTTTCAAAAAAAATCCCACACATAAGGAAGTGTTTATGGGAGATATCCTGGTTATAAAACAAGGAAATGAAACATTAATATAGTCCTAAAAACATGATAATTTTAAGGGGATTAATGTGATAAGAACATTTGAGCTTGATAAAATATTGATAAGGGGTAGAAGGGTCATATATAATCATAATATTAGGGAATAAACATTTTATATTTGAGGGGTTGTGGGGAAATTTATTTCTTAATAGGGGAGACTAGAGAAAGGGACATAGAGATGGGGGAATATTCAGTAATTTAATTTTCTCTTGAATCGTGTTTTTCTTGTATAAACCTTTTGGCTTAGATGAGATTCAGTTGTTATGTGTCTTCTCCACCTTCATATTCCATCTCCCACACATATTTATCCTATTATATCACTATATAGAAGTGGTAGTCCAACATTATCTACTAGATATGTAGTCTAAAAATGTTGTTATGGATTTTCTAGGGTTATTTTTGTCACAAAATAGGTTGTATCACTTCTTAAATGGTGGCCTTTATTCTCTAAAAAACCTCGTAATTATGTTGCATATGTTAATATAATAGAATCCACTAACCACATATTTGTTCTATTCGATGGTCACAATATAGATATTAATATAAAAATTTATGTAATTATTTTCCCAACATTCTATAAGAGAAAATTTAGAAAAATCAACAATCTATAAAACCATGAATCTTTTTCTAGAATATTCAAAAAATAGAAAAAGAGTAAATTTAACTACTGTAATCCGATTTGAAACATCCTCCATTTTATTAAGACATGGATATGTTAAATGTTTTATTTCAAAAAATAATATAATGGAATTTTATTCAAATGGAAGAACCAAAAACATTTTTTAATTAATATGGTCATTCATTCTTGTTATTTTATTTCCCCTAGTAGCAATACCAGCAGTAGGCTGATTTCGTATGTCAATATCATCTGTAGTTTCATTAGTAATGACATAATGGGAAATTATAAAGGATGAAGATATTCAAAAATTTCAATATATATACAAATTTAGATATATAAAGGTGAAAAACATTTATCATATCCTTACATTAGTGAAAATTGGGTTCCATATTGTACCTATGTTTGAATTCATGTTTGATCCATACCTATTCTTAGGGTAATTAATATAACAAGATAATTTTCTAAGGATTGAAATTATTTTAAACAACAAATACATAATATTTTGAAACAAATATATTGAAAATAAAATTACTCAAAATCCCCATTAAATGAACATAATGTTAAATGAAAAAGTGTGGATATAAAATGTATTTTTTCAAAAATTTAAAATAAAAAAGCCATATATTAATTGAATATAAAAAAATTAAACATTCCAATTAAATCCATTAAATTTATAATTCATAAATACCATCACATATACATTTGGAAAAGTAGAGAGATACCCTAAAATTCCACAAATGAATAGATTTTTCCAATATGGAAAAAAATAATATATTACTTTACATAAAGAACATATGATGATACTGAATGATCAAGAAGATCTATAGAATTCCAAAAAATATGATCATCATCAATCCAATGAAATGAGGGTTGTTAAAAATTTTCTAATTATATTCTATTCCCGTTTTCGTCTCCATATAGATGATAAATTTCATTAGATCCCTTATCATAAAGCGAAATATAAGATGAAAACCATCACTAGTTTCATTTATGTATGAACAGAAGTAATGAATGTTAAAAGGTATTGAATTCCTTTTTAAAAGTTACATATTATGATAAAGATATAGGTATTATTTCATTGAGATAAATATAGCCTCTGATAATTCATTTAGTTCACATTAAATAATTTTCCCAGATAGGATCAATCAATTAATCGACCACTAATAGATCATTCTTTCACAGAGACACTTCTTATATAAAGTCTACCTCTATATTTCTAATAGTAAATTTCAATCCCATGAATTAAACAAAATAATGTCATTCATAGGAGGAACCTAATAGATTCCATTAGAAACAACAATAATACCATCAAAAAGTGAACATATCTTAGGTGAATGATGAAGGAGATAGAAGATGGTACTTCTATTGAGTATGTGTGTAGATTGAATAAAAAATTTCAAAATTTGAAATGTGGTTGAAATATCAGGAAAATTTATAAATTTCAACAAAAATAGTATCTCTTATGATGAACTATTATCTCACCTTAGATGAAAATTTTCAACATTTCTTAATTATGTGGCACTGATATCACAATTTAACATTAAATTTCAACTTTTGTTACATATTTATTCTTATTTTTTGGTCTTCATGATTTTAACCTAGATATTAAACCCCTATTCATATTATTCACATATTTATGTTTTCCCAAATTTTCTCGTTCAATATAATGAGAATAAATTTAAATTAATACATTCAATGCTATTATAAATGCTCATTAAAATCAATTTTATTGAAAATACCCTCGTCAATGTATATTCATTGATGATTCATGCTCTATTCCCTTCATCACATGTTTTCCAAATTTTAGTAAAATCATTTGAATAATCATTTAGATTTGATTCATTGATTTTCAAAATATTTAAGCAAAACAATATAATTCATCATAAAGTCTACCTATAGGAATAAATAAATATCTTGACCAGGCATAATATTTTTTATTCTATCCTCATGAATAATTTTATAATACACATTTCAAAATAGTATATTGTATATATTCTTAAATTTAAAGGAAGTTAACAATGATTTTCAATGTAAATGATGAAATTTCCCATGCCACATTGCGATTTTCTAGCTAGTTCCTATCCCCTGTATCAATTAAAAAATCAATTTATAAAATATTGGTGATTTTTGCATCATATAATATATTTCTCAATCCACTATATTCTCTATATCATCATAATTACTACTCATCGATAGATGCTATATAAAGAGGTATGGAATATAAACATCCCCAAATTCAAGGAATCAATTATGAAGGAATTCTCAGATGCATTAGTAATGATTGTAGGGTTTTGTTTTTCATAGCCCATGGGGAATCAAAAGATATAAATTAGGGACCATTTTTTTTAATAAAAGATTTTTTTAATATTATCAGAATATATATTTATTGTGTGTGATGATTAATTTATGATGGGTATTTTCCCATAGCCTATGTCTACAAAAAAATTAATTAGGAATGGAAATAATGTATCTAATAAGATTATATTCAGAGTCCTACACATTACTTATATAATATTTTAGCTTATCAACCATTGTTTTTTATGACTATAAATCCCAATATAAACTTATCTGTTGTAGAGTTAAAAAAGGGGAAAAATGACCCCCACAAAAATAAGAGACACAAGTAATAAAGATTAATGTTTAAAATATATACCCATTTTATATAAAATTATTGATATTGATTACTAAAGAATATATCAAATGTTGGAAGTGATTCTTTTAAGCCATGATTAGGCTAGATGATATCTTAAATGAATGTCTAGTTTTGCTGGAAAAACAATTCAATAGGAATCACTAAATTGTGTGTGGATGCAATTAGAAGATGAACCTTCAACATATTACCACAATTAGATGAAAACCCATCCCAAAAGTATGAGTTTATTCACATAATAGATGATGTATTATGAGATATTCCTTTCAGAGAAGGAATATTTCTTGATTCATGGAAAATTTTAACTTTTCGAAAAGACGTTGATGAATTGATTAGAAATATTTTACTATGTAGTATATTTATCTTTCAACATGGTTAAAATCAATTTCTTTTTCAAAAGATTCATTTTTAAGAAAATTCCTTCCATATGTCTTGTCTTTTGGTGTCACCTATGATATTCATATCATATGTTTTGGTTGTATGAGTGGGAATGAAATTTTTATTTGTCGAGAAATATTATTATCATCACCGCAATTATTTTTGAATATGTCAATGGATCATTAAAATTCAATGGATCAATCTTGAGTAAAATTTGATTCAACATCAACATCCCTGAATCCAAAATTTATCCAATAAAATGGCCTCTAGAGACTAGTGAATATTATTAAATACTCAAAATATAACTAGAATGACCCATATTCAGAGTATAATCTATTTTAAATGGAAAACACTCCACATTTTTTTTAAATTAGTGGTCATAATCAAATAAAATAATATATATAAAAAACAGATATGCAATATTCATATACCCACACTCAAGACTCTATTTTTATTAAAAATCCCCAAAATCTATTATAAAGGAAAAAGTATCCTGATTCATAACTAAATATGCACTTTATGTAATTTTCCAACCAATATATATATTCTTCTGGAAGTAGAAACTAGAAAACCCTGGTGGACACAAAATAAACCCATTGACTAGTACATGTTAAATAATTATCCTCATATATCTGAATTTATAGTATCCACCTTTGATAAAGAATCCATTAGGATGAGCACTATGTGTGTCATAAGCTCAACATCTAGGTTAAACACTGATAGATCACCATCAAAACAGATCCTAAAACCCCCTTGGATCCTATAATTGTTGTACATACTATTCCCACTAATTCAGATAGACATTTATGTGAAAATGGGAAAAACATATTCTAGATTCCACCTCATGTTTGTGAGAAATCCTCGAGATATGTTCTTTCAAAAACATTTATCTAAATTAAAATAGTAGTTCCATTAAAAGTTTTTCCGAGTAAATGGAATTCATGTATGATGAAAGGATAAATCCTATCATAAAATAAATAATGATCATTTTAAATGATTCATATGGACTGCATGTCCCATATCTCTATATAGGTTAAATCCACCCATTTAAAAACTCTAGAAGATTTAAAATGTCCCAATTATGTTGAAAGTGATCGTGTTATATAAAACCACTAAAAAATATAAAATTATTTAAACCATTTGTTTCAAAACCACAACTATAAAATGGTACATAAATAACAAAGAAAAAATAAAAAATATATTTTTAAGTAATAATAAAAACAAAAAATTCGATCATTTCATCAATGAAAAATAAATAAATTCAATCATACATACCAAAATTTGGGTCAAATCATGTGAAGATATAATTCATGAAAACCCACATAGAAACACCAAAAAAATATTATAGAGCATCTTGAATTTTGAGGAGGGAATGGTATATTCCCATCTGGGAGAGAAGAATATGTCCATTTTTTTATAGAACACATAACACGTCTAAATGGTTAGGGGAGAGCAACGATATTTCATTAATAATGATTACCACCAAACTGATGAACAATGTGTCGTTAAAATTTTACCCATCGTATTTTGTGCCTTTGGGAATTTCCATTCAAATGAAGAATGTCATTATAATTGATTTCATTATTATAAGATAAAAAATGAAAATAAACCCATCACTTGTGTTAAATATGATGCGATCATTTAAGTGGTTTTTGTAATGATGAATTCTATATTAGTTCTGATAATAAAGAAGGAATTTTGAACAAAAACCATAATGTGATAAATATGTTGAGCTCATTTTTTTTGTAATTGTACATATTCTTATAGTTTTTGTTTTTCCAAGAAGAAAACATTGATTACCTCATATGAGTAATCAAGGAATCAACCACACATGGTTTATGTTTTCACTCACATGATTATAGTAAAAAATCAAAAACCCCTTTTTTATTAAAAAAAATTATACCCATAAATTCAAAATATTAATGGACTTCCTGTGATGATAATGATAGAGAATTTTGACATCGATTAAAATAATAATGACATCAAAAGACCATATTACTATGTCATAGTCTATGTGTGGATTATGGGGACAGTTCTGTTGAGGATGTTGATGGACATATTGAGTAAGTTCACAATTTTAAAATTCCTTGAATGTTCCAAAAAAGAAAAAATTTCATTAAGAAATAGTACCATTAATGAAGAAATATTTTTTCACCAAATAATGAAAATCCCTATACAGAATTACTATGTGGTTGAAAGAGAATAAATTATCATTAAAAATTGAAATTATTTTACAAAGTTTTACATCATTCATTTACCCTTATGATCTTCCCGATGAAAATTCCCCCACTATGGTATTTTCAAAAATATCCAGTCTCGATATTGTTTTTCAATGTATAGAATATCAATTTATAATTATGAATTTAGATATATTTAAATATGGAAACCTAATTAATTATATATTAAAATATTGACTTTAACATATACTCAATAAGGATTCTCTCTCCATAACATTTAGGAGTTGTTTCTTTCATAAAAATATAATGAAAATATACTTTTAGTTACGATCCAAGGAAGTTCAAAATATTTTAGTTGAACATTTAAAGTAAAAAAAACTAATAAAATATAAATACCAATTCCATGAAGACAACATATCTTTGGATTGATATTTTCTTCCTTCTATAGTAAAAAATCACATTCCACTATGCATATAGTGTAACACCCCACCCCTACCTCATTGGTTTGAGGAGGCGGTGAGGGTTACTTGGCCTTAATAGACATTCCCAAGGCACCAAAGGATAAAAATAAATGCCGAGGGCTTCACAAAATAGTGGGGAATGATTTTCCATTAAGGAGATAACTGAACTCAACCAACCAACATCTAAAGATGCATACACTATCAAACCCAACCAAATGATACTAACAATTCCATTACAAACCCCAAAACCGTTCAACTAGACATGTCCACTAAACATCAGAGTACAAAGCAGAAACTCAACAACAAAACACCATGAACCATGACACCACCACCACTCCACACCAAGAAAAAATCTCTAAGCTCCACCAACACATCACAAGCATCACCACGAACCACCAGCAATGAGATGACTTACCTTTACCTGTATCCCGGTACATGACATCTGTAATGAATCCAAAGTGCCAAAGTAAGTGGTGGGTACAACTACTCAATATGTTTTCCCCAAATGAATTCCCTACACAAGCCACTAGGATAAAACTGTTAGCACATATATATAAATTAGTTTATATAAAATAATCACAAGTGTATCCATTTCCATAAGCCAAATAAACCCTTACCAATCCATATTGCCCAAACCAAGAAAACCGAGGGAAATCCAAACAATCATGCCATTATCTAAACATGCCACACAAGGAAGCCTATTCAACCATGCCACACAAGGAATCCAATTCAACCATTTCACATTTCCACAAAAAAATCCCATCTTGAAAAGAACACACAACAAAGCAACCATAACATTGGGACTTCCCGCCCAACTCGTTCACACCAATTTCATCTAGTAGGACTTCCCGCCCACTACATGACAACCCAAAATGGTGGGACTTCCCGCCAATCCCATTATCCTTTAACAGTGAGACTTCCCACCCACTTCTACACAACCAACACAAGCCATAACCTAGCATGTAACCCACTATGTCCACAACAATACACAATTCACCATTTCCATTACATGCCAATCTACTTCAATAAATCAAAAATTTATTGAAAACAACCTTTAACCATTTTAAATGCCAATTCCCATTTCAATAAAAGAACCAATTTTATTGAAAATCCATTTTCTCAAATTAAATTAATCAAACCAAGAACACATCTCATTTTAAAAATCACATTTTAAAATAACATCAAGAGCATTTCGCCAAAAGACCTTTTTCCAAAAAAATCCCCAAACCATCCCCAAAAGGATTTCCATCCAATTTTGCACATCAACAACAAAATTAATTTTAAGCAACACAAATTAAAGGTAACCAAACCATTAGTTCTAACCAAGGGGATTCAAGAGAGAATCCACCTACCTCTAGGGTTCCGGCGAAATCGACCTAGAAGAAATCACTCCTCAAGACCACCAAATGCACCACCGAACCCTCTCTAGATCCCCTTAACTGACATCCACAATCCATAAGATTAATATCCAAGGAAAAAACAACCCTATATCTACACATAATGGATGTATATCTAGAAAACCAAGATATAGGTAGATGTAGATCTAGAGGAAAACACAATGAAACCCAGAAGAGAGACTCACCCGGGAGAAACCACCTTCAAACAACCACAAAACCCCTTTTAATCGCTTCCAAAACCATTGGGGGGGGGGGGCACCTCCAACCCTTGAGAACTAAAAAACCGGTTGAGGCTCGAGTGGGAGAGGATTTGGAGAGGAATGAGGCAACCCCGAGTGAACCTGGGTTTTAAAACCCCATTTTAAGTGATCGTACGGTTAGCCCGCACAGTTTGAAAAATCATGCTCTAACTGTGCGCACAATAATTCCTTGAGAGAAGGGGTCTACATAGTTTACTTGCACGGTTTGGAAAACCATGAGCAGACTGTGGGAAGCTTACTATCCCCCTGCATGGTTTCCTGGAGAACCCGCACGGTTTCCCCTAACCATGCTCAAACCGTGCTCCCTAAGAAAATCCTCCAAACACATTAAAAACCATTCCAAACTCTCCCAACCTCTTCTCAAATCAAACCATGCACTTTAAACACATAAATAAGCATAAACAAAGGCTACACACCTCAAACCGGGGGGTTCTACATTCTACCCAATATTAGACTTTATGTCCTTGGAAAGTGGTGAACCCACCTTTTGCCGAAAGTGCTCAGACCATTGCTCGAACATATCATTCTCCCACTCCCTAATCTCCACTTGGATCTAGAAATGCTGCCACAAAACCCGAACCAGACGGAGGCTTTTACCCCAAAATACATTTTCTTGCCTATCCACAACACGTACTGGCATGTGCACCAACAAAGCATCCAAATCTAGGTCAATATGATTGCATCGAATAACATGGCCCAGATCCGGCGGATACTTTTTAAACTGCGACACATGAAACACATTGTGTACCATACTGAACCTAGGTAAAACATCCAAACGATAAGCCACCTCACCAACCTGCTGAAGAATCGAAAAAGTTACAATATGCCATGGAGATAACTTTTGCTAATTCCCAAACCGACGATGTCCTAACCTAGGAGAGATCCTCATGAAAACATGATCACTCAACTCGAATGACAACGACTGTCGATGATGATCCAAATACATTTATGAAGACTCTGAGCCATATCCATTCTCTTTATGATTAACCTGATCTTCTTCGTAGTCACCTGGACAAGGCTCGGTCCTACCATCAAGGACTCACCCGTTTCCACCAAGCAGAGTGGAGAACGACACGAATCCCATACAATGCTTCCAACAGAGCCATATGTATTGATTCCTAATAAATTTTATTGTATATGAATTCAACAAATTACAAGTGGTCCTCCCACAACCCACCAAAATCTATGAGATAATCCTTCAACATATCCTCCAATGTTTATATCGTCCTCTTGGATTGACCATCTGTCTGAGGGTGATACACCGTGCTCATAGTCATCTGTGTCCCAAGGGATTGCTATAATGATTTACAGAAACAAGATGTAAAACTTGTGTCTCTATTGGATATGATCGAAACTAGAACACCATGTCTCATTAACACCTCCTGGATATAGATTTTGGACATATCCTCCACCGTATGAGATTTAGGAATCATGATGAAATGGGCTGAATTCGTTAGCCGATCCACTATCACCCAAATGGAATCGTGATTCCTAACCATTTTGGGGATACATGCGACAAAATCCATCACTATTTTCTTCCACTTAAAAACATGGATTGGTAAAGATTACAACATTTTCGCTGGTCTCTGAGGCTCTGCCTTGACCTGTTGGCATGTCATGCATCTCAAAACAAACTAATCCACCCTTCTTTATGTGCCATCCCACCAGAACTACACTTTCAATGCTTTATAAATTTTATGAATTTCAGGATGAACAACCAACCTGTAATGATGATACACCATGAGAAGATCCTCCTGACAAGTAACTGGTACAACCTTCCGATTCTGAAAACAAAAAACTGAATCTCAATTTTGTTTCCAACCCTCAATGGTCTCCCCACCATTGAGTTTCGACCTCATGGCTGCACACTTGGAATCAGATATCTATGCCTCTTTAACCAAGCCAACCAAGTCAGAAATCAAAAACACTGGAAAGAAGACAGCTCTATCACCCTAGTCCTCACATTCCAACCGCTTGTCAACTATAACTGAAATCAACTACCACTGGTTTGATGCCTATTTAACCACCTGAGCATATTATTTTCTACATAATGCATCCGCCACTGAATTTCCCTTACCCGATGTATACATCAAGTCAAAATCAAACATCTAGAGATATTCCATCAATCTATTTTTCCTCATGCTCAAATCCCTTAGTGATAAAATGTGCCCCAGGCTCTTATGATCAGTATATACTGTGAATTTCTCACCGATGAGATAATGATTCCACACTTTCCAAGCATAGACCACTGCTTCCAATTACAAGTCATGAGTTGGGTAGTTCTTCTCATGCACTGTCAACTATCGTGAGCCATACGCAACCACATGATTCCCTTTTATGAGAACGCACCCCAACCCTGATCCTGATACATCACAATACCCCATGTACCCTTTTCCTAGTTCTCGAAAAATCAATATTGGTGCTGATGTAAGGTGACACATTATCTCTTTGAAACAGTACTGACACTGTTCATTCCACTAGAATGGAACATTATTTCTTATCAAGGCTGTCATCATTGATGAAAAATGTGAAAAATCATGAAAAAACACCGATAATACCCTGCTAGACCAAGGATGCTCCGTACCTCAAACACATTCTTTGGTGGTTTCCACAAGATAACAACCTCTATCTTTTCTGGATCCACTGAAATGCCTCTTTTAGAAATCACATGGCCCAGAAAATGGACTTCCTATATCCAAAAATCGAACTTTGACAATTTGACATAAAACCGACGATCCCTCAAAATCGACAGCATTGTCGCCAAGTTCGTCTCATTCTCCACCCTTGTCTTTGAATACACCATATTATCATCTTCAAACACCATCACAAATGAATCTAGATATCTCTGAAATACATGATTCATCAATTCCATGAACACCGCTAGCGCATTCGTTAGACCAAAGGGCATAACCTCATATTCATAATGGCCATGTCTACTTCTAAAATCTGTTTTAGGAATTTAGTCCTTCCTCACCCGCAATTGATGATGTCCTGACCTAATTTTGATCTTGGAGAACCACGGGTATCCCCTCAAGCGGTTGAACAAATCATCGATTCATGGAAGTGGATATTTGTTATTTATTGTATCTTGGTTAAGTCTATGATAACAACATAGAGCCTCAATGATCCATCCTCGTTTTTCACAATCAACACCAGCACTTCCTACAAAGACATGCTAGGCTGGATAAACCCAATATTTTCTAACACTTCCAACAGGACTTTCAATCCCCGCAATTTAGTAGTTTCCATTCGGTATGACGGAAGAGAGATAACATTGGTTCTTGGAAAGAGATAAATTGTAAACTCCACTTCTCTTATGGGAGTTAACCCAAATAATTATTTGGAAAAAACATGCATGAACTGGTCCACCATTACCGGAAGAACACTCTGCTCAACACCCTCTTCCGATTCCAACGACAACACTGCCAACTAATATGATAACGTGCCCACTGCTGGTGCCAACAAATCCATTGCACCCTTCCTTTCACACCTCTCTCCTCTAAAGAGATGTCTAACGCCATCATGTGTCGTAAAAGACACTATCCATGAAATATAGTCTATGTAAGCCTTAAATGCCACCAGCCAATCCATTCCCAGGATTACATCATACCCATCCATCTCAAGCACTAAGAAATTCCACATTAGCTCATCCTCTCCCACAATGATACAACATGCTGTAAACAAGAAGTCACGACACTCTCTTCGACCCAAAGGAGTTTGAAGTTTCAGAACCAAAGGCATTATTTCTACCCTTAAACCCTCCAACTCAGCCACACGTGCAGCAATAAAAGAGTGTGAGGCACCCATATCAAACATCACTTGCATCAATGTACAATTTAATAGAATAGTACCTCGCACCATGGATGGTCCTGACTGATCATCCACCATAACCTGCTCATCTCTGAAAAATGCCTTGGTTACGACACTCTACTCTTTAATGCCCTACTGAGGAGTTGTGGTGTTCCGAGAATCATCATAACTAACTTTGCTCTGCTGACGAGGGGTATCCTGCTGTCCCCGTCCCATCAAATCATATGACGTCTGCAATCCCTGAGGACTATCACATGCACCCGACCTCAGAGAATTCCTAAAATATCACTGAATATGCCCCCATTTACTTGAAATTATGAGATTCACAACGTTGTTTCGTACAATCCCACTTGATGTGTGCAGTAGAGCCACACAAAAATCATCCTGGCTTGCTATGGGGCTTCAGAGGAAGATATACCGAATCTGACGTCGGATTATGTGCCATACTCCCACCCTGGGAATAAGTGTCCCTCCTCCGCTTGAACCCAATGTTAGAGTTCCCACAATTCCCCATGGGTACCACCATGCTTCCTCCGCGAAGAGATCCCAATAGATTTTGCTCAGCCACCGATGCTCGATTCACCATCTCTGTGTAATAACAGATACAAAACACTGCTATTTTTGAACTGATCTCCTTCCATAACCCTGCTTCGATGATCATTTCCTTCAACGACGTGCTACCCGCCACCTTGGGTTTAAACCGCACTGAGCTCATAAACATAGATGCATGTCACCGATTGTCTTAAAAAAACCCTGGTCCATCCCTACATGGACTACCAACTCTCACCACTGAAGGGAAAGATCCTATATCTTATACGTTTCTAGCTTACCATTCAACTTGCTAGCATCCCCAAGAATTCGTAAATTCTGTTCATTCTGGACAGCCACACATATGCCCTTTCCAGGTCCGAATCACCCCTAAAGATGGGTGGATCCTGCCTTTTAAATAGATCCAAATAATCAACATGCTTTGGATATTTCTCTTTATTCATACATCCCACATCTTGGATAGCATGAACTATCCTTTGGACTAACTGCTGGTTCACCTGGGGCTCAGGTGAAACCACATTCTCATCGTCCACTTCCGGTTGGTCTCTACGACGCCTACCTGGTGCAATTTATATAAACAGAAAACAAACAACCTTGAGTCTCACTTCTGTAGACATCATGAATTTCAATTTTTGATCGAATTACACAACACTATCACAACAAGGCCTTCCACCTTTCCACATTTGTCCATGTTTCACCATTTTTGAAAACCAAACCATTTTTAAAATGCCAAATTTATTCACTTTACAATTTCACACATTTGAAAAACCATTTCTCAATTCAGCACATAAATCATTATGCCCAATAAAATATGCATCCTAGAGGGAAGTCATTTCTACCATATATTCCATGCACATATTATTGGCTACACCCATGAAAATGATATTTCCAATGCCTATAAGTGTCTCCAAAACACTAATGTACCCAACTCCTTGGTAACTTGATGTCCAGTGAAAAAGGGTTAGCTACGTCCTTTTATGACATACATTCCATGTTCTGACAGGCCTCCTCCTTGCTACCATTCTGAGTAAAGGAATATAGCACAACGAATGTCAACTCCAAATATTAGAATAAACTCCAAAGGACCGAACAAGATGATACCACTTGTAACACCTTTCCCCTACCTCATTGGCTTGAGAAGGAGGTGAGGGTGATTTGGCCTTCAGAGACGTTCCCAAGGCGCCAAAAGCTAGTTATAAATGCTGAGGGTTTCATGGAATAGTGGGGAACGGTTTCCCATTAAAGAGATAACCCAACTCAATAAAACAACATCTAATGATTAATTCACAATCAAACCCAACCATATGATATTAACAATTCCATTACAATCCCCAAAATCATTCAACTATACATGTCCACTAAACATTAGTGTACAAAGCGGAAACTCAAAAACAAAACACCACAAGCCATGACACCATCACAACTCCACACCAAGCTCCAAGCTCCAACCTCCACAAATGCATCATAAGAATCACTATTAACAACTATCAATGAGATGCCTTACCTTTACTTATTTCCCAATACACGACATCTGCAAAGACACCAAAGTGCCAATGTGGGGTGAGTACAACTACTCAATAGGTTTTCCCCAAATGACTTCCCTACACATGCCACTAGGATAAAAACATTAGCACATTTATATAAAGCATTTTATATAAAATAATCACAAGTTCATCCATTACCATAAGCCAAACACACCCTTACCAAGCCATCTTGACCAAACCATGTAATCCTTGGGAAATCCAAACAATCATGCCATAAGCCCAACATGCCACACAAGGAAGCCCAATCAACCATGCCACACAAGGATGAAAATTATACCATTTCACATTTATACAACAAATTCCCATCTTGTAAATCACACACAACAAAGCAACCATAATGGATGGACGTCCCTCCCAACTCGTTCACCCCATCTTCAGCTAGAAGGACTTCCCGCCCAATACCAGACAACCCAAAATGGTGGGACTTACTGCCCATCCCATTCACCTTTTATAGTGAGAATTCCCACCCACTTCCACAGAACCAACACAAGGCATAACCAAGCATGTAACCCACCAATGCCACAACAATATATAAAATTCACCATTTCCATTACATGCCAATCTACTTCAATAGATCCATCATTTATTGAAAACACCCTTTAACCATTTTACATGCCAATGGACATTTTAATTAAACAACCGTTTTTATTGGAAAACCATTTTCTCAAATAATATTAATCAAACCAATAAAACAACTCATTTTAAAATCCCATTTTAAAATCACATCAAGAGTATTCCGCCACAAGCCCATTTTCCCTAAAATCCCCAAACCATCCCCAAAAGGATTTCCATCCAATTTTTCATAAAGAAAACACAATTAATTTTAAGCAACACAAATTAATTGTAACCAAACCACTAGTTCTAACCATGTAGAGTCGAGAGAAAAGCCACCTACTTTTAGGGTTTCGGTGAAATCGACCCACAAGAAATCACACCCCAAGACCAGAGAACGAAACACTGAACCCTCTCTAGATCCCATTCCCAAACATCCACAAGACTTAAGATTAAAATCCAAGGTAACCACAACCCTATATCTAAACACAACAGATTTAGATCTAGAAAACCAAGAGAGATGGAGATGTAGATCTAGAGGAAAACACAAAGAAACCAAGAGGAGAGACTTACCTAGGAGAAACCACCATCAAACCACCACGAAACCCCTTTGAATCACTTCCAAAACCAGTGGGGGAGAACCTCCAACCACTGAGAACCGAAAAACAGGAGTGAGGCTCGAGTGAGAGAGGATTTGGAGAGGAATGAGGCAAGCCCGACTGAACCCATGTTTTAAAAACCTATTTTAAGTGGCCGAATGGTTAGCCTGCACGGTTTGACAAAGCGTGCACTAACCATGTGCATGCTATTACCTCGAGAGAAGGGGTCCACATGGTTGCATCGAATGGTTTGACAAACTGTGCGTTGACCATGCAATGCCTACTATCTTCCCGTACATGGTTTCTTAAAGAACCCGCACGGTTTCCCCTAACTATGCTCAAACTGTGCTCCCTATGAAAAGCCTCCGAACACATAAAAAACCATTCCAAACTCTCCCGATCTCTTCTCAACTCATCCCATGCACTTTAAACACATAAATAAACATAAACAAAGGCTACATTCCTAAAAATAGGGGTTCTACATATAGTAACTAGATATTGTAAAAGATCATAAATAGAAAAAACATTTACTAATATTTTTATTTTAAAATATGAAATTATATATACAAATTTATATTTCATCTACTTGTGCCCATCATTCACCTTAATTGAATACCTGGTTGAGAAAATGTTTTTGAGACTTGATATATTATTTTATGGTGTTGCGATGATTTAGAAAGAGAATATTGGATTAGAAATAGGATATGGTAATGTAACCATGATAATATCATCTTAACACAAAACCAAGGTATCTTTCTATAATTTTGAACATATTACCCTCTGTGGGACAAAAACAAAATGGGTCCTTACACTATACTATTGGTAATTTTTTCATATTAGTCAACCACATAGTCATTAAAAAATTTATGATTGCCTTTATATATTAATAATAATTTAAATAGATTTATTTGACATTAAAATCATACCAAATTCTAAAATCGCATTGCAACAAACCTATTTAATTCATAAAACCCAAAAAGTGATTTTATCTAAAAACCCAATTTTTTGATCCAAAATGTAATCTATAAATTTATAAATTAATATTAAAAATTTATAAAATAAATTTAAACCTAGTAAATGAAATTTTAATTGATTAAATTTTTTCATAAATATTTTGTTCATTCTCACATAATAATGATGTCATCAAATCGTGGTACATATAAAGCAATACGATTAAATTATTCACTATAAAGTTAAATTTTCCAAAAAATTACTAAAAAATAATCCTATGACAATCTAATTTTATGAGTCTAAAAAATGTTATATATTCAAAAATAATTTTAATTTTTTCATTTTCTATATATTATTAAAAATCCTAATTTGTTGAAAATTTATAATTTTATTAAAAAAACATCCTGATCATTATAAAACTTACATAAGATTTAGTTATAATTTAAAGTGTTTTTATTCATTTATTTTATTTAAATAATTTTTTAAAAAAATTAATACATTTTTAATAAAACATATATTTGATGGAATATATTGTTTTGTTTCAAAAAATTATATTTTTTATTATATCATAAAAAAATCTCAACCGTCACATAATTGCATCAATATAAAAAACAATAATAATGAATCATTGCCTTATTGAAAAATGGTCATAAATCATATCGACATTATTTGATGAACAAAATAATGTGAAAACCCCAATATTTCTCTATAAAAAACCATCATTATAACTTCAACACTCACTAAATTACATATAATGGTTTATAGAAATCTTATGACAATATCAATCATTTCACTAATGATACTATTTATTTTTATAGATATTATGGAAGCAATGATCTTTATTGGGGAATTCAAACTTATGAAGTTCTGTTTATTTAACGAATAATCTTCTATGCTTATGCCAATTTACTATTCCTAGTTTTAATACTTTATATCAACCCATGACGTTAAATGATCATTCAAAATTTAATTGTCTTTATTTGTGTCTGATTATTATAATAGTGGGAATTTAATCGGATATGATCAATAGGTAAAAGTAAATTTTTCAATTAGTGAAATAACTAATTATTTTATATTTATTATAAAATAATTTACTTAAATTTTTTACAGTAAAATATTAATGTAATAAAAACTATATAGAAAATAATTTAACATTAAAACATTTAAAAATAAAATAAATGATGGCATAAATTTGAAATGTATAATAATACATTATTAACATTTACACATTTATATTATCATATTTAAAAGAAAAATTAATATAATAGTGCCACCAATGGTTATATTTTATAATTTTTATTAATAAAAAAATTCATCAAACATTATTAACAATTAAATTGAAATGCCATAACAACCAAGATAATATCAATATGAAACTATTTAAAATTGAATGAAGTTAATAAATAAAACTATATTTTTAAACACACCAGTAAATTAATAACACATATATATATATATATACATATATAATTGATAAAATATTGAATGTTGGAAATATGTGGGCTGATGATGTTGATTCATCATTTTCTTCCTTCTAGTAATGGTTCGAGCATCATGGCCATGTTATATATGACTGGTAGTTCCTCATCCTACGATCAGTGATTTTTATAAAAAAAATAAATTTCATTTTTTTACTTATATATATGTATCAAGAACTAATTCTTTTTATAAATTATCTTTTTATTAAAGGAAAAAATAAATTTAGTATTTATATATATATTTTGAAAAAAAGTCAATAAAAATTATGAAGTTTACAACCATTTAATATAGAATATGTAGAAAACTAATCACAAATTACTCTTGATGAAATATCAATTTATTACATGTAAGACGAGACAACATGTTGACTTGTCTCATGGTTAGCTAAAAATGAATGTCCAAAATAATGATTTTTAATGATTTATAAAGACAGAAACAAGTGTTAAAAATTAAAATGTATAAACATTCAATATATTATCTTATAGTACCTAGAATATTATTGTTGGTAGATTTTTTACTTATATGAATAAAATACCCATCAATAAGGTGTATGATCAAAATGATCGAATATAGAGTTGTATTGAATTTCAAAGTCTTTCAAAACACATTTAAAGGGGTAAAACATAGAAAATTGCATTATGTACTTCTGAAATCATAAGATGGTTATAATTAATTAATTTATGATGTATATAAATACATCAAATTCCTACCTATCATGGAAAGTAGTCGTAATGAAAAATAAATGACCCCATTTTGTTTTGAAATAATAGAAAAACCAAAATTGATGTATTTGTGACATATATGAGTAAACATCACATTAGTCTGCTGTGTAGTGTGGTAAGAATGGATGAAAAAGAAGTTTTATTACATATATAAGTCATTTAATACAATTGTAAAATTGTAAAATCTTGAAACTGTAAATAATTCATAAAATAATGACATCTGATTATGTTGTGATATAAATAAAGTTAAAACATAGGTCTGACATGTGGTTTGTTTTGAATAACAAAAAATATGTACTTATTTATCTAACATCAAAGGGTCAACCCCTTGAAAATGATCTGCAATTATCATGGATTCATAGTACTATGATTATTGATTAATTTTTAACAAGTATAAATAAATATCATGTTAATCTGAATTATAATGTGGTTGTAATGATCAAAAAATTAATTTAATAGATTTAAATGTTTTTAAAAACATGCATCAAATGGAGAAAACCAATCAAATGTCATTTGATCAACATGAAATCACATGACACCAACCATCATTCAATTTTTGATATGTATGAATAGAATGTGCATCAATTCGACTTGTGTTCATCTTTAATTGACCAAATGTATGATTTTATTGATTTAATGTTAAAAAAAGATTCAAAATATTAAAACTATGAAACAATTGTATACAATTACAAAACTTATTATGAACTTTTTTTAAAATAAATTTTTACATTTTGAAATAGAAGTATAATAAATTCCACATGCTATGAGTTCAGATAAATGAAATGTGTGTTTTAAATGATTTTATGAGTCTTTAAATAACATGAAAAAAATCTATCGTCTTCTCTATTTTTGAAAACATAACAGGTGATATTCCATTTTAGTAAAAATATAATGATTTAATAATACATTAAATCATACGTAGTAGTTCATGCATCAAATTAATGTGCATTTGATTCTTAAATATCCCAAATGATTTGAGTCTCATTATTCTATGTTTTTAAAGAAATATGAACACATTTGGTCGGTTCTGATATCATTAGGGTTTCATGTAATTTTAATAAAAATGTCATTCATAAGCCACATTAAATCATATTGATCAATTCATGTGTCAAATTGATTTTTGGATGGTTTGTACATATCAGAAATGAATCAATGGCCATTATCTGAAGATTTCGTGATAATATGAGATCATTTTCTTGTTTTAGACCCATACATAGGTGATTTGTCATTTATTATTATCTTTAAAAAATATAAAATTATAGTTATCATAATTCTGAGAAACCCAGGTACATATTGATGCATGACTAATTCCAACAGATCAAAAATGACTCATGGATAATTAATTAATTAATAATAGACCAGATGATGATAAGATGTGTAGTTTTTTTGGAATGGAAAAAAAGTTATATTATAAGATTTATATAATTAGTAACCTATGTAAAATATTGATATGCCTGAACAAAATCTTCTGTTTCATCAAATGTTAAGAAAACAATCTCCAATTTATTTTTTTATTTATGAATAAAATTCACTTCAATATGACTTTTGAATTGATTAAAATTAAAACAGGTTCATTTTGTTTTGTTTTCCAATCAATTAAAAGTATTCTAAACAGTTTTTAAAACATAATAGATGATATTTCATTGTTATAAAAATAACAACATTGAAATATTCATTAAATCATACGGAGAGGAAATGGTATCAAATTGATGTGAAGTTAATTTGTATTGATATCAATTCATTTAAGGATCACACCCTATGTTTTTTATGAAAAAATATAGGAAAATATAAAATATTAATCCAAAAGATGGTACATAATCCATAAACATGATAATATTGGAGGAATGAATAAGTTAAAAAAACGGGACAACAACAAAAATAAAAAATTGAAAAGTTACAAAATCATAGGACATCGATTACTTAATATTTTTTGACATTTAAGAAAAATCAGACTGTCAATATGACATAGCATGCGCATAAAATTTCTAGAAGTTATTTTTAAGGATTTTGATGTATTTAAAAACAAAAATAATATATTTCATACATGGAAATTGAAATCAATTTTTTGTGACAACACATGATATCAATAACCATTTTAATTATGAGAAGAAATTATTTGAAAATATGTGTTATTAATTATGGTAAATGGAAAATAAATTTTCACACATAAATAAATCATTTTTATATGATGTAATTAATGATATTAATTTGAATTTGGGATGTATTTTAAGATCAAGTTAAATTAAAAATTAGTTTTCATTTGTAAATTAACAAAATTCCTATTTCTTTGATTTCTTTAGGTGGTTTATTTTAAAATGATATTTAATTTATTTTATTACTTATAGAATTGATAAATTATATTTATAAAATTTATTTTAAGAATAAGTATTGAATATTGGTCATGGGAAAAATTTTCTAATTAAATTTGGTAAATGAAAAATTACTTACCACTTATAAATGAAAAATAAAACATTATATCATTCTCATTTACTATGTATTCAAAGTGAATTGAAAATAATTTTGTTGTACAAAATTATTTAAAATAGTCTAGAAGATCAATATTAAACAAATATATTCAAATTTTCATGAAATCGAAGAGAACCATCCATTTATTAACTTGTGACATATAATAGTACCAAATTACAATCCTATATGAAATTTTTTCAAAAAGGATAATAGATAATTTTTATCGATATAAAATTTGAAAAACATTCATAATATGTATAAAACAAAAAAAATGTCCCCACATTACCATTAAATCATATGAAAATGATCACTTATTAAATTGAAACATATAATAATATACCACATGTTAATCAATCAGTAGTGTAACTGGAATGACTTAAAATCAAACACTCATCGAAGACATGCATCAAACAGTTAATATTTTTCAAATAACATCAAATTGTGGCGAGGTCTTTTTTTACATATCAAGCTTTTATTGTTGATTTTTTCCATTCATTTAATGAAAACTGAAGTGTTTTAAAAGTGTGTGTGTGTGGGTGGGTATATAACTAACCCAAATAATAATTATCTATTACCATAACATGTATAGAACAAGTTATGCATGATATATACATACCATAAGAATTTTTATATTTCTAAATCAACCATTTTCATGGTAATTTCCTATAATTATTTGTTGAATAAAAATGTTATATACAATCCTAGGATTTAATGTGAACCTCTAGATATAAAGGCATTAATTTTAAACATATTTCCTACGTTTTTAGATACATCATAATTACTGGAAATATATTATATCTGACTATTATGTAGTGGTGGATCATAACCATTGAGACATCTTTATCATGAAGTTCAAAAATTGTGATATCGAGTAGATGAGATCATGCGAACTAACCCACCAATAAGAACAACACATGTATCAGGGATCATTGGTAGTTCCTATCTTTGAACATGTGTAATGGTTTCCTTAAATTAGGTTATTGTAAGTGTATACCCTTTAATCTCATTAATTGATTTAATGAATTAACTATTTAATTAAATTAATATCATGTAATATTGTGTTCGGTACATCATTGAAACTACAAAATTGACTAAATAATTAGGATAGAATTTAATTATTATAGAAGGAAATAATATAATGGTACTCATTGAATTGGATGGTAGTTGATGAATTAAATCTATGGATATGATAGAAAAAGTAATGTGTTTTGAGTTACGTCAATGAATAATAAAGTAAGAAAAGAGGATGACATGATATGTGCATCCTACTTTATGAGATATCATGAGAATTCAAATTAAATTTATTGTATTAATATCATTAATTGATGTAGTGAAGAAAAATTATGCAAATTCAAATGAAGATGAATACCCAAAGATGGAAATTCCATTAATACATAGTTTCAATGGTTCTCTACTAGGGAGAACAACTTACTTTCATAATAAAGATAAAAATGAATAATTAATGCACCAAAAAATGAAAAATTAAATATATTTCTACTCATTAAAGTAATAATTATATATCTTTATTTTAATGAAGTTCATTTATCAATTAATATATATTATCTATGATGTTTTAATTTTTTGTTTTCTATGTGTATAATAATATGGAAAACATAAGTAACAATCCACAAAGGGTGGTCTGATTTTATTAAAAATAAATTAAAACCAATCCTCTTCAGTGAAAAACATTTTATGCAGGACATACATGATTAAGTGATATTGGAAATAACTAAGAGAAGAAAATACCCCCAACCATAAAAATTAATTAACCATTACGTTGTTTGAAAAGACCTCATATTCTCATCTTTCAAAAATATAGGAATAAATATTTTATAACATTAATGTTGTGTAATAATCCCTCAATTTCAAGTAATGGAACAAAATATTTCTATATGAAATGTCTTCAATTGAAAATTCATAAAAAAATGTAAACCTAAAACAAAAATCATGTTGAAAGAATACAAGTGGTGACGAATTTCTCATGAATGAATTGATATATCCCAATATATCCTAATTAAGTATATGAATGATCACAAATAAATATAAAAAGTCAATATTTATTACCAATTATTTAAAATTACATTTTTTCCTTCATATTTCATCCCCCCAAGGTATTCAAACATATATCTAGTCCCTGGATCATTGTTTTCAGTGTAAAAGAAATTAATTTTACATATTCAAATATATTTTAATAGTGACGTGTAATTTTTTCGAGGAAAATAATACTTTTAATGGATACATAGTGATAATTCATAATACATAAATATAATAAAAAGTTTCATGTATATCAGTGGAATCAAAAGAAACAAGTTATGATGTAATGAAGGGAAACAATATTTAAATGAAACATTTAATATATTCACAACTAGTCATACATAAGACTACCTCTATAAATACATCAATATATATATATATGATGTTTGATATATTTATGTATTCTCTCATCAAGAATAGTATTTAATTATGCTTGTTAAAATTAGATATTGTATAGATTTATAAAAATTAATAATGTCAATGAATATTTTTAGAGTTAAATAAGAAAAAATATATACTTAATTACACTTTTTTCTGGTTATCATCATCTATATTGATTGTAAAAAACATTTTAGAAAGTATTGGTGATTTTCATGTCATCTCAAGTTTTCGTCTAGTTGACATATTCTTAGAATCATCATAATTTAATCTCATCCTGAGATGGAAAAAATAATTTTTTTTGGAAATAAACATCCTTTTATACATGGAATCTAGTATTGAGAAACTCCCGGTTGTACAAACAACTTTATAAGAGTTTTTTTAATGCCTAGTGTTTGTATGGGACTGAAAATTCCAAAGGTAATTTGAAATTCATGGTTGGTGGATGGTTAATTTTGAGAATTTAGGTTCTGACTATGATTCAAAGGGTTTCCAAATAATAATTTTTATATTTAGAAGGTAATTATAGGAAAATAGGTGTTATTGGTGGTTAGGTTGAAGAGAGAGAAATGATAGACTAATAATGTTACTTATTGATTACATAGTAGGGCCTTTACTCTATAAAACATGGTTTCATGAATTTAACATTAGATATTGGTTTGGTCGATCCACTAATAATGGATATTAAAGGGGTGACCCCTTTGGTCATTCCATGGAAACCTGTTTGTGTTTTTTAAAAGAATCTAAGGGTAAATCAAACACACCATATTTTGGCTAATAAAAGGTGACAATGGGAGTCCAAATGACTGGATATCCTCTCATCTAACCCCATTAATTTAGGGTGGTTAATGGTGGATTTTTGTGGTGATTTTGAATAATGATCTCCATAACTCTTTTATAGTGACATATTGGGAGGATGTTATCCAAAAGTTGTTCACTATTTTAGATATTGTGCATTTACTTTCAAAATTATATATTTTTTTTCAAATTTAATCTTATTTAAAAATTGGATCATTGAGGTACATTATGGATTTTTTCCAAGTTGGGGTTGTGAGACACTCCACATGTTGTTTATGTGCATTTAGTTGAGGAGATGGGGTGATGTTGCCTTGTAACAATCTTTTACTATTATTCTAATATGAATAAAATTAAAAAGAAATTAATGTAATTTATTAATTAATTATAATGTAATTATAAGTGATTAATATTTCATGTTTTTTCATGATTTATTTTATTAGATTATAGATTGGTCAGGGACTCTACCTATGTATTTTATGCATGATATAAATTTATTGAGGGTTTATGTGGCCTCACACACATGAAGGCGGACCTAATATTATTAAATTATACAATTTAATTCAAATAGATATATTTAAAATAAATTGATACACTAATTTTAGAACATTAAAATGAAGAGAAAAGTTTTAGTACCACCATGGTCCATATGAAATTGTATGATACCTCATCCAATAATGGATGAGGCCTACAATAATATGTTACCCAATTACTCGGACACCTCAAAGTGTGTGACATGGCTTTATATAGAAAGACACAGTTATAATTATATGAAACATTGATATGTACTAAGAATAAGTGGATTTCCCATAGTCATGGTGGATATGGGATGGTTGAGGTGACAAATGTACATTGACTCAAGACAAAGTGATGGTCCCTGAGACATCTCCGGAAACTGACTCTAGTGAGGCATACCCCTATAGATTCTGTTGTTGGTTATTAATATTAATGGCGTCAAGGGATAGGATTTCCTCTAAGCATCTATAATTGGATATAGAGACCAATTATTTATAGGTATCCAAAGGGGTATGCCTCTATAGTAGTGATGATATATGGGATCCCTATGGGTCCCCTCTAATATATCTTCCTTTGAAAATGTATTTTTCTATGGGTTGTGATGGTAGCAGGTGTCATCGTGAAACCAATCCAACATGCCAGCCTAAAGGGGATTCATTGATGTTGATGAGTGTTTGCATTCAATACAATGGGGATATTTTTTTATTTTATTATTTTTAATGATATTTGATTCCCAAGATTCTCGGAAGTCATTTATTCTTTCTAGTGTAGTTTTTTATTTCCAAAGATACACAGGAGTCACCTGTTGACAGGGATGAGGCCATAAGATTACTTGTATCATTGGTATCTAGTCACATGACATATCGTGGGAAGATTCCAATCATGGAAAGAATCCAATGCTATTAATAATACAAGAGAAGATGGATAGAGTTACTACCTCGGATCCATCATCAAATTCATAATATGACATGAATGAAAAACGAACAAGGATAATAAGGATTCCTTTTATATAGAGATTCAATTTCAAATATTCCGGTGTCAATATGTGAATGGCGGTACTAGTAGACCATTGAGAATTCCCACGTTCATTTAAATGGAAATAATAGAATAATATTGAAAATTATAGAAATTATTGTGATTTAAATGGATGTATGAAGTGTCGATTGGAAATATATCCTTGCGCAATGATGTTTAACATCAATAGAGAGGCTGTCAAATCTATTTGATCGATGAATAGGGTAAGCCTTTTGAATAAGTGGATTCACCAGTGATGGATCATTTTATGATCCATGAGATATAGGATTTTCATGAGAGTTACCATGTGATATAGGGTTGGTATTCACATTGATTTAATGGGTCATAAAAAAATAAATAACGCATGAATTTTTAGGATTTCATAGTACCTCATTTTCATTAGAATCAGTCATCATCCTGACAGTGAAAATTTATAGTGTGGGTTATCTATAGGGCTTGAGGATAGGGAATTATTGGTGATACACTATGGTTTTCAATTCATCATAATGGATGTGTGACTATGGGATCCTTAGTGACTGGAAGAAATTTCATTTGATTTTATGTCATTTCTCAGTGATACCATGACCCTGGGTAAGGAAAATATGATTGATCATTGTCACAGACCTAAGGATCAATAATGTTTATTGGGTTCAATCCGAATTATAAAATAATATCCTTGGTTAAAAAGTTCTATTGTTTGGTTTCCTATGATGCATGGTGAGGTGTGCCTCATGTCATGTAGTAGTCTAGATGAAATATTTTTCAGAGTAATCTAGGGAAGAAAATACCATTGTTGTATCAAATCATGTATTTACTTGTATAACTATTTTGGATATGGTATTAAGGGGATATATATATGTTTTAGATATCGTGAGGGCTACCTAGCTGTAACATCATGAACACCTTCACTTGTAGGGTGTTAATTTTATAATGATGTCATTGAAGTTCTAGGCTTGGATTGTTATGTTTTATATGATTTTCACCATTCATGATTCACATGATATTTGAGAATTTATAATTATAAGTTACTAGATCTTTATCTCTTGACCGGTCAATAATAATATTATTATTTTATTTGACTCTTCACCTATAGTAACAGGAGGCATCTCATGCATTCTAAGTCATGACCTATAATTCAAATGAATTTTAGGAACTATATACTTTTTTTATCACTTATTATAGGTTCATTTGATTAAAGTGTTAGAAACTACTAATATGGTGTTTCCCCATATAAGTAATTTGTGTAATTTTACTCAGCTAGAATGAAATGTACATGCATTTTATCATGACGGTTGGTTATATATCTATGGTGATATTCTTTTCGATGATGATGATATGGTCTCTTGGTTTATGGGACATTACGTAGCATTTTTATTTTAGTTAGGCACTTGGTACAATAGTTGGAATCACCAACTAGGTTCCAATTTCATGCATTAAATTATGTAAAGATCATGAAATTATATATATAGTGTTTTATTTTATATCATAGAATTTAATTCTACTTAACAAAATCATGTAATTGTGTTTAACTGGTTATTGACCAACACCGGGTGATTTCAGATGAATGTACTCTTTAGATTTTGTCATTTAAAGTTATAGTAAAAAACTATATGATGTTTTCATATTGTTAGATAATTGGAGAGTATTAGTTACTAGAGAGATGAAATTTTTTTCATGAGAACCATGTTTCATGTATATGAGGCACTAGAGTGGGTAGTTTGGTATCCAAGTTATTGTGTGAAATTTGAGACGATAGTGTTGGTAGACATTTGGGTTCTAGTTGATGCACAAGATGATATATAGAATCAATGGAAGATGCATGATAATTCCACCATTAATTATTCATGTAAATCACCATGAGTGCTAGTGAATATTATTTGTGGAATGTATAGTATAAAACATATGATACTATCTTTGATATATAGTAGTGTTCAAGTTCTGGAAACTATCATACTTGGATGTTGTTTAGAAGAGTAGAGTTATCACAGGCAAAAATGAATTAAAATGATATAGGGTGGTGGATATGTGTGTGATTGGATTGAAAAGTATACATGCCGTAGATTTTGATCGGAGATTTTTTGTGCTTCATCAGAGTTTGATGGATTGAGACTCCTGGGAGTGAATGTTAAGGTTTAATTATTGGGTTATATGTTAGTGTGTGATAATTATATAAAGATTCAGCTAACACACAATATTTATTTATGGAAATTTTTGGTGTTGGAATCGATATGAGACTATGTGTGAGATAACAATATATTTTTTTATAGGATGTTGAAGGCATGGATGATCAAGATATGTGATGAAATTGGAATGGTCTACCCATAATAGAGAGACGTTGGGAATTCATTTGGTTTAGTGGCATGATTGATCTGGACCAAACCTAGTCCGGTATTGGTGGGACAAATAGTGTGCCTTGAGAGGATAGACCCATGATCTGGGATGGAACCTATTTCGGAGGTTCTCAAGGAGTCATATAAGGTAATCCACATGGAAAAACTAATCTAGATCAATCCTAGATAGTTATTATTAGGATATCAAGAATTGAATTGGGGGAGAAACGTGTGTGTAATGATGAAACCTATTAAGGTAGCTTTATAGAAACACTATAATGTTTTTCATATGGTGGGAAGTACACAATTGGAAATTTGGGTGAGTGACACACATTGTAATTCAATTTGATGATGTTTCTAAAGATAATGTACAAGTGATTTGAGAACTACTTCTAATTGAGGGTTCATATTAGAAATCTAGTATGAGTGATACGGTCATTTCAAAATAATTCATGTGATAATTGAATTAGTGTTATCCATTAGAAGACAAACCAGTGTTGTTTGATTTTTGAGAATGATAGGATATGTAGTTGGATGGTCAATAAAATAATATGAATTAAATTTTATCTAGTCCAATGTCATATATTAGATTTGATTTGTAGATTAGCTAATGGTAAGATTCAATGTGTTGTAAATGGGCTATCAGTGAACTATGTGTGACCTTAGGGTGATTGGTGGGGGGAGAAACACTATTTTATTTCATTATTTAAGGGTTGAATCAGGAAATAAATCATAGCGGGGAATCATTTTACATGATAATGATTCATAGTAAAAGGGATATTGGGATTGGATTACGGAATGAAGACACATTGTTGGGTGTGACTGATAACGTTGAGTTTATTCAAATAGAGGAGGTCTGAAAGTAATTGTACATGAGGATTAGTTTCTAAATGGGAACCATGTTAATAATTTCATATGGAATGCAGTTCGTACATTAGTAGACCACTACAGGATGTATTTTATCTTGGTGATTCCAATGGTGAGGATCAATGTAGATCAGAATTGGATATTTTGATTAAACAAATATTATGGTAGCACCATGTGAAATATGATCAATTATTTCTTGACAGATTTGGGTCTCATTAATGATGGGCATCATGGATTTTCTTCATTAGGTGTTAGTGATGGTTACATGTGGTGCCTTAGTTTTTATGAATATTAAACATTTCTTTGGAGTTTCAATGATGAACATCATTCAACATTACATTGTAGAAATCAATTAATTTAGAACATTTTGGGGACCTATGTAAGTTAGGTTGTTCTAATAATGATCAAATATATATTTAGAGGCCAAGAAGTATTATGGTGGAGATTTTGTAGTGTGTGTTAATATGATTGTGATAAATCAAGAGGGAATTTGAATTCATGTGTTAGTGGATTGTTTATTTTGAGAACCATGTCTTAAACCAGTTTTCTAAGGGTTTTAGCATCCCTAAATGGTGTTTTTTGTTGGGGCACAAGGTACCACAGGTGTAACAAGGGTCTATAAAGAATTCAATGGGATTGTGGACTGTCTGGATAGATTTTGGATGTTTTTGAAGTCCACTAAAAATAATTACTTTTGATGTAGGATTTAGTCTCTTCCCAAAGGCGAAATAGGTATGACCCATTTGGTCAGAAATGAAACTCAATCTTTTGGGTTTTTATAAAATAGATTTGGGATATAAATTATTTTATGAGGAAGGAGGGAATTAATAGGATAGCCTATAACTAGCTCTCCCACACATCATCCTCTTTGATTTTGGTTGGTTCTTGGCTACATTTTGTTGATATTCTGCTTAAGGTTGTCCTAAACAGTTACTTCATAACATTTATCCCAATCATTAATGATTATAGTTTATGGTTCCCTATGATTTCCATTGGAACATAGTGGATATACCCTTGATCGATGAGGATTTCTTGTCATCTAGAAAGAGGATGAACTGAGAATATGTCTACTTACCTATATTTAATATTTTGGAAAAGATAAATTGTGGGAGTAATTTATTTGGATTTCACCTCGAATAAAAAAATTTATAATCGGCGAAGGTATTCACATTAGTTATTTTCCTTGGGTTTTTGTTTGTGTCATTCCATGGGTCGTTGATGTGCCTTTAGTGGCAGATCCTAGGCAATAAGCCCTTATGAATAGTTTTTTCCTGTTTTTTTGAATTTTAATAAAATATAATTGAATTAAACATAATTGTGTCGTTATTTTTAATGTGACTATATAAAATTTATTTTTTCTATTTGATGAGTTATGTTATTTTTGTTTAAAAAACATGGAAAGCGTATCTCATCATTTTTAAAATAAATGTAAATGATTCAAGATGAGGTAGGTGGTCCTAGTACTATATCTATGACGATTATGAATTATGTATATATGTATGTAATTTAATTTGTTTCATTTCCCTAATGATGGTGTCCCTGTTATTATTTAAATAATTAGTTTAATTTAAATATTTTAATTTAAATGTTATTGTTTCATGAATGATCCCCCATGAATAAAGATATAAGGTTCAATCATTACTATGGAACTTGTGTCCATTCTTGATGCGTAGGCAACCAATGGCTTTGGACTAAACTAAGAGGATACCTAGTAACCTAGAAACCACAAAAAGTGGTTGTGATATTTTCTATGAAAAACTAGGTATTA
This sequence comes from Viscum album, assembly GCA_963277665.1. Classification (NCBI taxonomy): domain Eukaryota; kingdom Viridiplantae; phylum Streptophyta; class Magnoliopsida; order Santalales; family Viscaceae; genus Viscum; species Viscum album. Next base: position 1,803,597,543 of record OY728164.1, read on the forward strand.
CCCTTAGATACCCCAGATACATGCTTAGACTATGTGGATTGACCATATGATGAGTGGATATGGGAGGTAATCCATTAGCTATCTATTGAAACTAGCTATTGTAATAATCAGCCTTGATTCCTGTGTGGTAGGTTTATGACCTGTAAGATGTCGAGGGATGGGATGTCCTTCGAACATCGGGAGTTCGACACACTGACTAGTTTGTGACTAAGGATCCTGAGGGGGATTCCTCTAGTGGAATCTAGTGTGTTCCACTATGAGAGATGACCTTGAGTATGTGTATTTTTTATGGATAGTGATTGTTGTTGGGGTCACATTAATCCAGACAAAACTTCTAATCCTATAGGGTAATGATGATGAGGAAATGAAATGAAATTCAGACAACCCTCTATATGTTTATTTTTTTTTGTGAAATGTAATTTCCCAGAATACCTTTGAATTAGTAATTGGTCCTATAACTATTGGTATTTCCTAAGATTCTAAAAAATCACATGATGGCATGGATGAGACAATGGGATGCCAAGTATTGTTAGTATTTGGTATCATAGAGTTTAGGGTGAAGATGTGTAGTGCGACTTCCATCCAGTGATATAGATGATGTAGTTGGGGATTTATATAGATGGTTACTAGAATCAAACATTAGTTCTGTGAGTTTACAATCTTATTGGATGCTCCAATATTTTATGTATATAATGTCTCAATTTCATGATTCAAATAGAGTTACCAATAGACTATTATGAGTTCCCATGATGCTTGACATTCGATTCAAGTTACGAGGCAACATGTTGAAATGTGTCCCACAACACATATATTAGTTATCTTGAGATATACTGTTAAATCCCATCTATCAATTCCAATAATTACCATAGGATCAGGTGCATTCACCAAGAATTCAAAATAAGAAAATAGAAGATAAAATGAATGAAAAAGTAAAATTCAATGGTTGAAGCGGGAAGGATCAGTTAAAAAAAATTAAATGGAAGCATAACAAGATGTAAAATACAAAACAATGATAAAGGGAACATGTTATGATCAATATTCACAATAAATAGAAATATAATTATTAGAAAAAAGCTATTTTAGAACGAATAAACATAAACACAATGATAATATCAAGTATTAACATTAGAAAAATAAAAAAACTAAAATAAAAATAGATAATTAAGAAAATAAATATAAAAATATATAATCATAATGAGGTGTATATGTAAGTGAATAAATAATTAGAATAAAATAAGTTGAATATAAAATAATATGGGCCATAAATAAAGGAAAAGTTAAGATTTAAAATTTAAAAAATTCCAATATCGACAAGATTAGAATTTAAGATTCCCAAAGTTGTATTTGAATCTAAATTAGGCAATAAAAATGATTTTTTAGATGAAAATTTATTTTATGTAAAATTAAATAAATTCATATTATAAATTAATGTAATGTTTATGGAAAATGTCATGGGTGATTCAAAATAAAAAGTAAGTTTTGGTGATTTAAATGTCAAAAAACATGTTCCAAAGTGTCAAAACATATAAAGTGACTTACCTTACCATAAAATCCAATGAAATTGTTCTTCAAATAATTTGTTATATGTATAAATAGATATATCATAAACCCAATGATTAATTTTTTGAGAATAAAAAAACGGGTGTTTTTAAGTGATCTTAATTGTCTTTAAAAGAATCCATAAAGTGGTCAAATTTAGCCAATAAAACTTGATTATCATGAAATCCAATGATAATAAGAACTATTTATTTTTTACATGTTATAATAGTCGGAATATCTTTTGTTTTACTATTGTGATTGAATTACCGATAATGATGTTTTATACTAAAAAATTATTTCAATATTTTTTTCAGTTAAAATTTACTATACAATATTAAAATATCATGAAATAAAAAAATAAAATCCCTCATTTAATTTGGGACATATAGATGTCGACCATAAATAAATCATAATTTGGTTTTTATTGGAATGATCAAAGGTGTGTTTTTAGTAATTAAAATGTAAAAAAAGATTATTTAAGAACCCAAACATAGCAATCAAAATCATATTATCTTGAAATCAGTGGACAATTATCATTGATAAATTTGTGACAAGAATGAGTATGGTCAAACCCACTGATCTATTGTTTAAATGTTACATAATATAGTTTTATTAGTTTTACCAATCAATAATATAGATTTCATATAGTCAAAATCTAAAAAAATACCTCGGTTAATCATGAAATAAAAATTAAAAGGCCACTATGTAAAATCTAATATAAAGGAATATATCATACATCATCCAAGTCATAAATATTTAATTATAATTTTATAAACCTAATAACCTATTTACATTATCTAGATAAATCAATTAGATTTAATAATATTTAATTTATAAATTATTGGTTTTAACCATCAAATTCTTCAAACAATTTTAAAATATGAGTTACAATAATATAATACTAATAATTAAAAATGGTAAAAAGTGATCTCCATAATGTGTTTATGACAACATGATGGTCACTATTCATTGGGGGAACATATAACATTTGGTAAATATATATTAATGTTTCCAATATATATATATTTTTATTTTTATTTTCCCCCCATGGAGGCTAATAATAGTAGAAACAAATGTTGTTATTTATTTTTAAAAATATACATGAATAATAATAATAATAATTTTAAAATTTTAATCATAAAAATTAAATAATTTTCAAAAAATCATCCAGAAATCAAAATTATAATCATTATCAAAAAATTTTCAAAATAATCCTACTTCTAAATAAAAATTATTATATACATAAAAAACCATTAGTAAACTATTAATACGATGTGCGACAACCATTATGTGTGAATAAAAATGTTATTCAATAGTGAAAACCTAACAAACCACTTTGGATTGTCATGAAATCATATGATAATGATTGATTATCAATTAATTACATGAACTAATAGACCACACATTATTCTAACATATTTTTTGGTTATAAATTAACAAAAAAACATTTTCATTATATTTAAATGTTTAAAACCATAATTCAAAGTGTAAAAATCAATATAACATCCTTAGATTTTCATGATATCATAGTATTATTACCTTCATTTAATTTCTTCCATGATGGAATTTACCACACATTAATCTAGCATATGGTTCTCTCAAATTTATCATATGGTTTTTATGGATATAAATGATAATAAATGTTTATCAAATAGTCATCCTTGGAAAAGTGACATAGAATTATTATAAAATCATTTAAGAATCAATAGAAAAAAATTCTTATTACATCATAGTTTTCACATCATTTTTTAATAATAGATGTGAAAATATTTTAATGATAATGTTTCACACCTCTATTCATAAAACTGATTTATGAAACCATTTTCAATATTAGTTTTATGAATACCGATGTAAAAAATTTAATACATGGTGCTTTTTCACATTAGTTTTATAATTTAACCAACATGAAATATCACTTTTTCAGTTGGTTATAGTATAAACAACATAAAATTTCTTTAGATAACAAATTTTCACATTTGTTAAAATGTATTCGGAATATATAATATTTTAAAATATTATGAATCAGTCGATGGTTCATTACACGGTCTTCCATTATCGTGAATCATTACTCGTTTCTCTCTCACCCATGACCTAACTCACTGGTTTCTTTGATCATGTGGTCCAATATCATTTTATGATCTTACTCATTCCTTAGGTTTCATCTTCCTTGAGTTACACATAGAAGATAGATCAGAATTATGTCTCAAACATTTTGGATTTTCACCATTCATTCGTTCATTGGCTTCTAATCTCTAACTGAAATTTTTTCGATTAGGTCTTCTTCATTCTTGCATTACCATCTTCATAAATTATGGTTTTTCTTTTCAGTTTCATTATTGCACATTTGATTATAGATATTCTCATAATTAACTAGCTTTATTGAATGTTTGAATATCTATTATAATGCGTAAATTAAATGTTCGGAAGTTTTTTATATTATGAATTTGTTTTTCACATTCAATATTTTTTCCTTGTTAGGATTGCTTTAATGTTATAATATAGAATATTTCAAGATAACGGGTATTATTCAAAATATAATATAGTGTATTTTGTATATTTATATATTTTCATTCACTTTAATGAGTTTGGATCTAAATAAATTATATTTTTTTATTAGAGTTGGTTCATTTTACTTCTAATAATGTTGGCTCATCGGAGAGCTGATAAATTATTTTTCATGTAATTTCACATCATGAATGAGTTTTTAATGTATTTTTAATAGATTTATTGTTTAATTTATTGAATGTGTTTATTTTATAATATAACAAGAGTTAAAAAAACTAGTTTAGAGTTTCAAATTGGTAATTAGTAGTGAAAATCATTTGTAATGGATACCCAAGAGTAAGGTAATTACAAATTCTTCTTATTAATGATAATACATATAGTGTGGAGTTTATTTTGGTTTGATTTATTACAGGTTAATAAGGTTAGTGAGATTTAATTCCTTTAAAGGAAGATAAGGTGATTTGATATATGGGATTCATATGATAATTTTGAGACTGTGAGTATATTTATGTCATGTTTTTAAGCATAGTCATATTTCTCAATGGTGGTTTGGGGCATTAAAAAAAGTATTGAATGGGTGATGTGTCTAATTTTTAATGTAGGAGACCAACTATGTGCCATGTTTGGGAATACTATGTACCATATGACGTATGATGAGGCATGGTTTAATGTGAAATTTTTTTAAACTAAGTCTCAATTTCTGATTTCAATATATTGTTAATTATAATGAATAATAATTATTTCTATTTTTATAAATTATCCAAAATGAATTAGTTGTCCTCGTTTGAAATATTTTTTATGGATTTTGTTTTATGGATATCATGATACATATTTTTTAAAAATTTCATAATATTATATTAATTATTTTTAGGTGACACATTTTTTAAATGAATCTAGTTTGTAATTACTTATGCTTGAATGAATTTTCTCCCCAAAATATATTATTTTCCTTATATTGTTTCCATTTTGGGGTTTTTATTTTTTTTATTTTCATTTATAATATCAATATGTTTTGAATAATTACCATTATTTTTGATATTTTATTTTATATTTTATCTTGATAATGAATCGATGTTGGATTAATGCACCTGAAATAGGTGATGAATATAAGGAAGTTGTCGATGCTTCTTTGGAATTTTCTAAACAAAATATTCCAAATAGTGAACTATTTTTCTATCCATACATGAAATGTTTAAATATGAGGAAGTTGAAAACAAGATAGATCAAAGATCATTTATTTATTCATGGTTTTAATTTGAGTTATAGACCTTGGATTTGGTAGGGTGAAACTGTGTATAATTTCAGATTTAATGATGATGGTGCTTTGAAAGATGATAAATATGATAAACATGATGAAACATTTCATAATATTGATGTAGATGTAATTGAGAAACAACCAAAAATTTGGTATATATATGTTGATGCTGAAAAACCATTATGTCCGAGTCATATAGAAGAACGGTTTTATCACCAGTGCAAATATTGATAAACTTGATGTCGAAACATTGATGGAGTAACAAGAGTTTCATAGAGCTAGTACAATTTTTTAAGACATTCTTCCTAAACACAAAAATCATCCATATTCACATTATAAGTCCTAGAATATATTATGCTCAAAGATATTGGAATACATGAAAATATATGTGTTCCTATCTTACTCTGTGTGATATAGGAAATAATAAAAATTTATGTCTGAGTGTCCTAAATGTGGGAAATCATGGTATAATTTGAAAGAAATAACACATGATTGTTTAGAAGATTCAAAGACCCATGCTATGTAATTTTGAGATCTTCCAATAATTACTTGTTTGAGGAATTAATTATCAAATTCACATGTAGCATAAAGGATATTATGAAATTCTAATGAGTGGATATTTGATTGAAAAATATGTCTTCCATCTTAGTGTCAACAATGGAAGAAAATCGATCACCATTATCTGATATTAAGACATGAAGTTAGAAATCTCAGATTTAGATTTTTCTCACATGGAATGAATCCATATTGAAGACATAGTAGCAGACATATTTAATGTCTTCTTTTAGTGTTAATTTAGAACTTATCTCCTTAATTTGTTATTAATAGAAAATATTTCATGTTGAGTTTATTGACATGTAGACCAAAAATCCTGAAAATAATATCGATGTTTTCTTATCAATATTAATTGATGATTTGAAATTATTATGGGTGGAAGGTATTAGGGTGTATGATTCATATAAAATTGAAAATGTTTAACTACATTCAATTTTTATGTTCACTATAAATTACTTACCAGTATATGGTAATTTGTTTGGATATAGTGTTAAGGGGAATACAACTTGTCCAATATGTGAACAACAGACACCATATTATCAACATCATAATGTGAGAAAAATATTATAAATTTTTCAAGAAATGTTTTTTATTATGGAAAACTCTTATATAATATTAAAAAATCCTTCAACGGCTCACATGATATTGATATTTCTCAAAAAAAAGTTTCCAGAGATCATTATTTTGAGTGGGTGAAACAAATTGATGTGATATTTATTAAGACACATATATCTGGTTATGATAGAAATATTATGATGAAATGGTAAATATTTTATGTACTACCATATTGGGTATAACATGACGTAAAACCAAAAATTGATTTCATAAACATGTAGAAGAATAGCTATGATAGTTTGATTAGAACATTGCTAGATATTATAGGAAAAAACTAAATATGAGTTGATTGCAAGAATGAATTCATTATCCATGGGAATATGTTTGGAGTTGGATCTCAAACCTGACTGAAATTGAACATTCCAATCCTCAACATGTCATACCTTATCCATGTAGGAGAAAGCTATATTTTTTCAATGTCATCATGACATAAAAGTGACACGTCGTTATTCTAAAATTATAATTTTTTATGTCTTTCTATGATTTAATGTTGATTGGTTTTAAATGTCATGACTATCACATCAGTATGCATTAACTCTTACCAGTTGCATTGCGTGGAATATTTCCCACCAATTTCAGAATTATTATAATTAAGGTGTCTGTTTTTAATAGATTTTGTAATAATGTGATTGATTTCAATTCTTTTATTATTTTGGATAATGATGTTGTGTCAATACATTCTCAATTGGAAATTCATTTTCCTCCTTTTTTTGAATATGATAGTGAATTTATTGGTTTGTTTATTGCGACAAATAAACCTTGTGAACCTATATATTTAAGTTGGATGTATCCTTTTTAATGGTATATGAAGATATTAAAAGGATATGTTAAGAATACATATTGACTGAATTAATCCATTATTCAGAATCATATTTTTGAGGTGGTTGTAGAGTTTAATACATTCTATTTTTTGACATGGAGAATATCAGTTATCCTACATCTCTTCATGAATGATGTAATTATTGGGAAATGGGATTCATGTCCTGATATTAAAAATCATTGATAGCTGATTAGATAAATAAGGTACAATTAAACCTATTGTATAACATATATTATGATAAATTGTATATAAAATTTTGTACTAATGAGTTGAAACATTGTTATCAAAACAATAACAAAATGTTCAATTTTAATGACCATAAAAAAAAATTTATCCATTAATTACGGAGACCGTGCATGGATTACCACATTTATCAAATATATTGAGATGATTAGTGGGTGGTCCTGGTATAAATTTGAAAACACAGTTTGGGTATGAAATTAATGGCTATAATTTTCATGCAAAATATCAGAAAATTAGAACATCAGTTCAAAATAGTATTGTGTTGGAGATTGTAGATGCAATGAAATTTTAAATTACTAAAGATAAAAACGAAATATCTACGTCAACCACATATTATGGATTCATTGAATATATATGGTAGTCTGATTATATTATATTTTCAGTTCTAGTGTTTATGTGTTAATCATTTATCAATAACAATAGTGTATGAAATAATGAATTTGGAATGACACTTGTTAATCTAAATAAATTAGAATACCTAAATGATCATTATATCTTGTAAACACATAAAAAAATCTATATTCCTGATCAATCTGGTATGTAGTGGCCTATTTTCATACAAGGTAAAAATAAGTATGTGGATGATGATAAACTTGTCGATGATGCAGATTTATGTGATATCCCTACATCCCTGGAATGATTAACAAATAATATTGATGAAATCATTGAAAACGTGGGTTCTTCCATATAGAATGATCATGATGAAAGAATTTAGGAAACAATAATTTGTATATTCCGAATATTACAGGTAACATATGTTTGATTAGGGGTTACATTTTTAAATTTCATATGTTATATGTTTTAATTTGAATTTTATTTATTAAGACACGTATTATAACTAATAATTTATATTGTTAATTTTTCATTTATTTATGCCATTTTATCTCTGATATTATTGTTATCATTTTATTTAAATATAATAAATGTGAATTTAAATGTTTCAAATTTAGTTTACTTTAGTTTTAGTTGAGAATTGTTAATTTTTTATTTACATTTCTGCTTAAATGTTGGATTTGTATATTTTTTTAGTAATCAATGTTTCTTTGATTTGTAGGAAAATGATGTATGAATCCCCAGATCCACATTATATTTATGGATATGATCATACTCATACCTATGGGTATGAACATACACATACCATTGTTGATGATACTCCTCATCCTACACATTTAACAAAATTATTAGTTTCCCCTATCTAGTAACAGATCACAGCGATTGACCTTGATGAAAATGATATTCCAAGATGTCAAAATTCAAAACAATTTGAAACTTTTGTATCACCACATGATTAAATGAATGTTAGTATTTTGTTTTCTAATTGGTGAAGTGTTGACAAATCAACATTATCGAAATTGTGGGAGACCATTTTGGTTATATATTTTGTAATATTGTACATATCATGAAATGTATATATTAATATATTTTTTCCCATTATTATCAGATAAAATAAGATATATTTGAAACTATTGGAGTCAGGATGATAATTTTACCATTGTATACTAGGAGATGGAAGGACTTTACATCATCCCTCATATCACAATTAATTTTTTTTGGAAGATTTTCCATGAAAATCCATGTGATATATATCCCTTTATAGATTGATATACATGGAAACCATTTTTTAAAAGTAGGTGATGAGAAGAGTATTTATTAAGTGCATTGTTTCATTTTTTGATGTTTTTTATATGAATGACCATGTTAACGATTTCTTTATTCATTATTCTTCATTTACAAAAATCGATGAGATATCATCCAGATATTCAAGATAGAAATGTATACCCACATATGTTATCTTATAGAGGGTATATGTTATTGTAAAAATACAAGATAGATGAAAAAAGTTAAAAGATGAGAGCTAAGTCAAAAGGTTCTGGAGAGGTATCCCCTCACCCCCCCTACTAGACATGAAAAATGTAAGAGGTCTCATGTGAGAAAAAAGGAAATATATATTACAAAGTGTAAATATTTGTAGCTGATAAGATTATAATATGTTTATTTATTTATTAAATATAAATCAAATATTTATATAATTTTATTCAATATATATTTTTTTTCAAATATTACATACAAGATTTTATAGAGGAGAACAGAACATATGAATCTTTATTACTGAGGGTAGATAGGATATTTTTCTATAACATTGGCAATGCCTAAACACCCATGTCATGTTTGAGTATACCGGGAATGTGTATTGGTAAGAAATGTGTTTCCACATTTGGAAGATTCTTTAGATGATAATGTTTATAAAAAAATTAAATTTTTGGAATTCAATGTTTTGGATATTCAAGCGAAGATGTAGGAATAGATTAGAACTCCAAACATGAAACATTTGTAGACATGCAATTAGAGTTTCATCTTACTGATCTGACTCCTCCACCTCCAAATATTGATCCCACTCCTCCTCCTTATTCTACCCTCATAGATGTGTTTCCAGACCCCAATCATTCTTTTCAAACCACAACACCCCCTCCAATGTAGCTTTTAAAATTTTGTGAGGTATATGTTGATGATATTCTCCATATTGTTTCATATTGGATGATATATCATATCATCGATACCATTAATCATTTCCAGATTGAGATAGATCATCATAGGGTCATTTTAAATGATATTCTAGTCATATTTTCAAAAATACCATGTCTTACTAATATAGTGAGTATAGTTTGATAGGGTATCTGTCATTTTTTAATTTGGCTATTCAGACTACTTCGACATATTACCATTGAGGTATGTATATAAGTTATACTATATTATATTTTGTTATTTAATTTGTTTTCTTATATTATTGATTAAATTTTTTGTTAATTTTTTATTGGAATACATTAATGGATTTGAAATTTTGTATAGATAAAAAAAAATTCAATATTCCATGAATTTAGATACGTATTCTACTAGTATTGATCGATTTTAAAGATACTCAAATTTGTTATTGGGAGTATATGAGATTCTAATTGATGATGATGTTTTTAGGAGTTCAATGGATGTTATACTTTTGGAAAGTGATATCATAGAGCTTGTGTCTAGATATCAATTGAGAATAAACACGATGTATGTTTTTTCCATGTCAATCAATTAACAAAATCATCTTGTTCCTTTAATTTTATAAAAAATTATAATTATGTATTCTTTGAATTAGTTGTCTATATAAACATTTTAAAAATTATAAAAAGACATATGTGTATGGATTTATGGACCCACAATTTATTTTTCCTATTGTAATGTCAATTACTGATGTTGAAACAACAATATATATAGCTTAATGATTTCAGAATAATTTCATCATTTAGTGTTGTATGGTTCCATATCATAAAGAGTACATATGAAATATATTTTCATACAATGTGTTATATATAGATTAAAATATTAAAAACTCATATTAAATATTCTTTTGTATTAGTTTTTATTAGATGTTGGTTGTTTTGTGTCCTAGAGACAAGACATTGTATTGGATGTGCTTTATCCATGGTGATGTGAATGAAAATTTTAAGAATGTATTGAACACGTATTTTTTATTATTTTAATAATTTTTTACATTATAAATAATAGAATTTATTATATTCATTTTACATTTAAATTATTCATTGAATTCATTAGATATATGACATGAATGAAGAGTGGAAAGATCAAATTTATAAAAGCTAAGGTTAATTTTCATTTATAATTATTAAATTTTGGATATATTAATTAAACATATTTTTATGAATTAAAATATATTTGAAATATTGTAATAAATAAAATGGTGTAACTGAATGTGAATATTATGTTTTAAGATTCATGTATGAAACCATTTCAATTGGAACAATGTCAAAGTTTCATAAGGATGTAATTATTTAAAAACAATTCAATAATATTTAATATGTTTTATTGATAATTCATGTAATATTATTATTGTATAATTTTTTAGGTCTTTGACGATGAAAAGTTATATAGTTAAGAGGAGTTGAGACATTTAAAAATTGAATGGCCAAATGATTTTATAAGATTTATTTTTTTAGTTTATTTTAACGTAGTATTATAAGTTTATTTTGTTTGTTTTTCTAAATCCTTTTCTTCTATTATATGGCTGATGTTGTGGTGGTGGATGTATCAATGCACAAAATTATATTAAAAATTTTTCCATGTCATTTTATAGATAACTGATGTGAAAAACAGATATAATCACTACTTTTTATGTCATTTATTGGATAACTAATGTGTAATTACATTTATCTCATCGTTTATTTTAACTAACCGACATGATATATTGTTTACAACACATGTTATCAAATAACCAAGGTGAAAAAATATATGCACTATTTTTAATATAAATGATCCAATAACAAACATAAAAAATGGGTTTTAATATCATTTATAGTATAACCATCATGAAAGGTGATTAATAATTAATAATTTATAACATCATTTTTTTGTTAACTAACATGAAAAATTCATTTACTACATTCCATCTAATAACCTCGATTAATAAATAGAATGAAAAATCTAAAAATACAACGTAGAAAACCATTTATGAACTCATGAATGATTTTAAAATAATTTTTAACATTTTGGAATAATAAAATTGTTAATCAGATAACTAGTGAGAAGAGAATTATCAGAATGGTGATTATAAAGATTAAAGAGTAATATTTTTTTGTGGTACAATAGCTTGGTAATGAAACCAAGATATCATGAAATATCTTGGAAATTAATTCAATTTAATATATTATATGTAATAATTAACCTCATATTAATTACGCATGTAGTTTTTTAAGAATGACCAAAAGTATATTTTTTATATTTTAATGCCATAAAATATGAAAATAATGGTTAAAAACGTACTAAAAACATTTTATTTTTTATCCAAATAAAAAAATATTAATAATTTACTTATAGAAATATTTATCTAATAAATCTAACATGGGGTGATATCAGTTTAAGGAAAGTTTTATTTTTAAAGCATTAAACTTCTTTAAAAATCATGTATTAAAGAATCAAAACCTAGTGGAAGATATCATTTTTTGTGATATTAATATATATTGATAACAATTAAAATTTTTACATATAGGAATATATATCTCTTCTTTCTGATATATTATGTGGTTAGAATGATCAAAAAAAATGTTTTACAACTAATTGATTAAAGACAATATATATGGATGAAACAAAGTGAACCAAATCATATATTCATCGAATCATAAGAAAATTTCAATATGTTTTGTATTTTCATATTGAAATTTATTATACATTAATACTAAATGTTTATTTTTATGAATTTCTAAATACTCATTTTAACAATTTTAATAGTCTAATAATATAAGTCAAATAAGGTAATCCTTCAGAAAATACATTGGGTGGTTGTGAAATTATAGGAAAATGTTTATGGATTAATTTTTAACATGTAATAAAAGACTGAAAATAAATATTATGTGGTTAAAATGGATAAAAAACAATGTTATTAATATTTTTCAGGTTTAAATAGACTGTATCTCAATATGATTTTCTGTGTGGCTATTGTGGTTGGGTTGACTAGAAAAGAAGTTTTGTTGGGATTAAAATTAAATATAAACGGTAGTCAAATTTTCAATAAAAATAAAATAATTTCCAATTATCATTAAATCTAAAAACACAATCACTATTTAATTTGGGACATATAAGAATATTCCTCATCAAAATTCTTATTTCCTTATTCATGGAATTATCAAAAGTGGATTTTTTTTATTTATGTTAAAAAAGGGGGAAATGGTCACAAACAAGAAAAAACATAATTAATTTTGAAATCACAAGGAAATTACCAATGATTAATTTTTTACATGTACAATATAATTCAAATGAATTTGATTAGAGGTATGGTTGGAATTATAGAAAAATAAATCTTATTAAATTTAAATGTTTTTAAATCATGATTCGAAGTATGAAAACATAGATAAAAACCTTGGGTTTTTATGATATCATAATTTAATGAAACCCATTTAATTTTTGGCATGTTAAAGGAGACCAAAAAAATCTTACATTTTTTCCCTGAATGATTAATAGTTAGTATTTAGATATTAAAATTTAAAGAAACCATTTCCAAATGATCAAAACCTTCTAAACGACAACTGATTATTCTTAAATAATAGTGGAATTATGGTTGAATACTTTTGGAAACATAAGTATTTAAAAAATGAATTAAATGGGTATTACCAAGAAATATAGCATGGATGTTCAAGTAATTACATAAAAATAACAATTGTTTTATATGAAACTTGTGGGAAAATACTGAAAAAATTACAAATAATTTCCATGCTTAAAATGATAAAAAATTTATTTTTATAATAAAAAATAATCAATACAATCAATAAAATCAAAAAATAATAAAAAAACATATATTTTCAATACCTTTTAATAAAAAAACCATCATTAAATTTATTGTATTTTTGAATAGACCTCATGTTAATCGAGATTATGGTTTTTAGGAATGGATAAATTTGTATTTTAATTGATTTTAAAAATAATAAAACATGTGTTTAAGGTTATAAACTCTAAAAAGCATCCTCATATTACAAATAAATAATTTAAAAATTATAAATTGCGTAATTTTCAATTTTTTAAAAGAAAAAATTGGTCTCACATCATTTCATTGTGGGTTATAGATAAAATGATTAAATATGTTTTATTTAGTTTAACAATCATTAAAAAAATTCCTCAAATAGTTAAACAAAAAAAACTAAAAATTTTAATAAAATTATAGAAAAATATAAATCAATTAATTTTTGATATATATCAATAAATTTCATGTTATCCAAACTTTGGTTTTTCTTAAACATACCGAATGTGTGTTTTCAGTCCTTTCCATATCAACAAGTGAGTGTTAATGGGTTGAAAATTAGGAAAAGACCATAGATTGTCATTGAATCATAATATAATGATTGATGATGAAATCATGACATATGTTGACTGATGGAATATAAATCTGACAAATTACACTTCATTGGATCAAATAGACCATCAATTTGATTTTAGATGTGGTCATAATAATAGATGAATTAATTTGATTATATTTAAGTCATTAAAAACATACATTAAATAGTAAACTACTGTTAAATGAACATGCATTTTTGTGAAACCATAAAAAAATTATTATTGATTAATGTTTTACAATAAAATAGAAACCATGATAATCATACATGGGGTATGGTCGCAATGAAGGAAAAAAATAGTTTTTATACCATCATTAAAAGTGTGAATGAATGGTTCAAAATCATGTATATGAGAAAAAATTGAAGATAAATAATAGGATAATGACATCCATTTAATTTTTTTACAATATTTTAATAGAAAAAAAATAAATCTATCCTAAGGCATAGTCACAATGAACAATAATTTGATTATATATATATTTCAAGGTCTAAAAGATCTTAACAAATGGTCTGAATCAAAGAAATATGCATTGTAATGGTTTTTACCTTACCAACAGTTCCGTTGTGATTTCCTAAAGACTAGTGGTGCTAAGGATACTCTATGAAGTGTTATGGAGGTTATGAGGGGATATCGGTCCATTATGGTGGGTAACCATGACCTAATGGCGTATGCTATGATGGTTGTGTCATATGAGATCCTATATTGTGAGAAATTGGTATCTCATAAATGTCGAGTGGAGGGAGAGGAACCGGGCATGGTGTATTTGGTGAGAAAAGATAAAAAAATTGGGGAACACAGTTCACCACTCAATGGCCATGGGAATGGTGAGGGAAAATCACCAGGAATTTGGAACTAGGTTACAATGGTTGGTGGATGTACGTGAAAAAAAAACCAAAACAACTTGGTCTGCACTATGGTCAAGCTTGTGAAAGAAGTAATATTGGTAATTTTAGATATGTGAAAGTGGGAAACCATAAAATATTTTTATATCCCTTTTATACGATATTATAATATCATTATTGTATTACACCACATTGTGGTTGAATCCAATGAGTTTCACTTATAAATATGGGGATCTACCTCCTTTAATTTGATTTATTTGTTCTCTCATCATGCTTTAGGTAACTTCTAAACCTACTTATCCCTCTTAATTGATTCATTTTCTTAAGCCCGACCATTGTATAATTGTATCATGACATGTTGGTTGATATAAAATCTCTCATATTCTATTATCATAATAATAGTTTCTTCATATGTGGGAGGAATAAAATAAAAGGAGGATCTATTTTGGAAATGGTTTTTAATTTTTTAATGGTGGCTAATGTGGATCTATTTTATAGTTCTACTTTGATCATTGGGGGGTTGATATCCGGTATATTTTATTTTTAACAGTTATCTCTATGATTTTTTAATTTGGATAGGGTATCCTCATTGTCTTCTTCTTTTTATGTACATGTGATGATATAAAACTGTTTTACCCTTTTGGAAGATATTAGAAATCATATTAATATATTTAATTATTTATTTTAAATGAAATTAAAGGAGATGTGATGAGATCTGATGATTATTACATGTTCTCATGATATTTCTAATATGGTTGAGCATTCTTTTCATTTCTATAAATCGAACTCATGTTGATATTGATGTATTTTTTTGACTGTTGAAAATAGTGAACATTATTGTGTCTATTTTATCTTAACTCACCATGCATAAAGATCGATAAAAATGTTTGTTTGGGAAAAAAATGGTTGACCATGAAATCTCTTATTTGTGTGAAAATACTAAAGAAAATATAGTAAATGATATAAAACTATATAGTCAAAAACAATTATGTGATATTTGGTGAATGATATGTGTGGTTGGGTTACAGTAATATATTCTATTATATTATGAGGTGGATGAGATTTTTGGTTTTTATAAATTGGGAATTATTAGCATGACATGGATGGACATTTATTTGATGTTCTTTGTAGTTTCCTGATCATTTTTAGAAAGAATGTGATATGATGAATAACAAATTTGAGGTGTTGTAAATGAATTAATATATAGATTTGAAAATTAATAAAATTACATAAATTTGAAATACATTATTCATGAATGAAGATGATTGGTAATGTGAAAATTATGTAATGATTTACTTTAAAAAATGGAATGTGGCTAGATTTTCTGGTGTTGTCCATTTAGATTTGGTAGGGATAGAGGAAGTGGTCGTGAAACAATGTGGTGACATTGTGAGAAATGATTTGTTATCTTGTTAAAAATCATAGGTTTTTTAAATATGTAAAACTAATTTTTATGTTATATATATAACTATCTAACTCCAGTATCATCTATACGATGACTCCCAATGGTTTTTCCTTGTGGTATTTTTTTCCCAAAAAGGTTTTATTTGTGAAGATGGGCGGTGTCTTGATACCCACTTTTCCTACTATCTCTTATAGGATTTTTTATTATGAATATTCCATGATGAATTTTATATAAAATTCCCTATATATGGTGATTTATTAATCTGTGAGGTGTTTTATTATAGGGTCACACATGGTAGAAGGTGGACATGATGGTGAGGTCCTCTATGCTCACGATAACATATTTTTCAGAATTTATAGAAATGGTTATGGGAGGATGTGTATTCAATGACATGTTTCATGTGGGGGTCAAGGCCAAACTTTTTGTCATAGCTATCATCGAGTGATATATGATGAATTTTCCTAGGTTTTATTGGGAATGATTCTTATGGATGGGATGTGAGCACCATTATGTATAATTTTTTTCTCGTGAGAGAAAATATTTAGTTCCATAATGTTGTAATTTTTCCATTATTTATACCCTTATTATTATGGTTTATGTGGTGTGATTCCTACTGGAGGTCCTCATATAACCACAAGGAATAACTTGGGAATTTTTCTTCTCAAATTCCTAAATCAAACAAAAAATAATAATTTTTTGTTTACAAAATTAATACTGATAATAAAAGAATAGATGGTTAAAATTGAAATATAAACATCATGAATAAATTAAATTAAATGAAAATGATTAAAATAGTGAAAAAATCATGTATATAGACAATGAATATACACACTGCTATGGTGGAAATTATACTATCTTAAAGCTTTCTTAAATTCTTTTTAAAACCAAAAACAAATATTAACAACTGGTTACATAAAAATAGAATCGATAAAATGTGAAATGAATTCCATATATACATACATACAATTCTAGAATAAAATGCACCATGTATGAGTGGTATCAACATGAAAGGATAAAACAAAAGTAAAGAAACTCATGACATATTTGATATAAATAAATACAAAATACAAAATTAATGCATAATATTCTAGATGAAATAAATAAAATATTAAATGGTGAATTTTTTTACATGTAAAAAATATTGTAAGGAATATAGTGAAATGTCTTGCAGAACTATGTTCTTTTAACATTTAGAATATATGTATGAGGTAGGATCATCATAGTCATTCCACTCTGAAAACGAGTGAAATTTTAGAAAGAAGGACTATAGGATTACTTGAAAATAAAATAATATAAAAATCACATGATGAAATAATAAGTATATATATCCCCACAAAAAATGATGATGATAACATATAGAGGACCGAGATCCCCTTAATGGGGCAATTTTTATCCTTTTTTGAGGAAGTATGATATAACGAGATGTTGAAGTCATTAATGCAATGTCTAAAAAGGGTGATGTACTCAATATTATTATTATCTTGATTAAATATCATTGATTACAGAACACCAAATTCCACCATGGAATGTAGTAATTATAACATAAAATGGAAAAAAACCTTAAACGATTTATTATTTTCCTTCTCCTCTGATGAACCAAGAACCGAGTGCCATGGGATCTCTCCCTTCCGGTTTTTTCAATCTCTATCTCTCTCCATCTCTAGGCCTACCTGAGAGGCTCTCTAGGAAAAATATAATTATTTGTTTTCTAAAGTATTCATCATCAATATAGAATATGAAGGATTGATATTAACTTGATAGTTTACGGTTGTTTCAAAAACATAAAACAAAGACAAGAGAAATAGATGGTTTTAAAGGAATGATCGCTAATAGCTAGATAAATATTCCATTAAAACCAAATAAGGGTTATAAGACTAATGCATAAGGTTTCTATAAAACCATAATTATGTGAGGCTATAAACCCACTCCATAGGGGTAAACAACCAATCATACGAAATGGCCAATGGACAACTGTAACGGTAAACTAGGTCGTCAATGACCATGAATGGGTACCCAAGGAGCCAAGAATGGGTAATTAAAAAACAACGGATTGCAAAAGGGTAAACATGAAAATTCATAAGGCTGAAGGAAAAATCCCAATAACCACATAAGTGTGTGAAAAAAATCAATTATGGGTAAAGAGGGGCCTATGTGAGGGAATAAGGAAGATTCATAATAATCATGTGACCCCATAATATGGTAAAGGCATGTAAATGAGACTCATGTAAGGGTAAACCCAAGCTTTGTAAGGGTCAATAATAAATACTAGGTTTGGATGAAACAATAGAAAAAAAATATATTAAATTATTATTTAATTAAAACCCCAAAAAATTGGAATCCAAAATCAACAATTCATTAACTTTTAAATTAAATTAATAATGGATTTAATTTGTAGCATCATCACACATCTCCCCCATAAAAATGGAAACCATAAACCAGGTGATGATTCTACACTACCTAAACATCATACCCTTTGAAATATCAAAGAATATCACAATTACAATAAAAAACCATAAAGACTTTGTGAATAACTTCACAACTCATTGTTGATCTATATAAACTAATTTCGATTTGATTTTTAGAAAACTTTATTCAATTAAAAAAAACTTTTAGCAAAATTTTATACTTATAAAATAATTTCTTACTATTTTTTTTCATACCATCATCATTTGACCTTTTCCAAATAACAAAAATCAAACATAGGAATGTCTACATTATAAAATCGAGTCGCAAAAAATGTAGAAATAGGGTACGTGAAAATCACCAATTGAGGAAGAATTCATCTTATATGAGAAAGGATGGTGTTTGATAATGAAAAAGATATAGTGAAAAAATAACCCTTCCTCTAAGGGGACACAACAGAAATAATATACGTAATCATATCATGGGGAATCCAAAATGGTGAAGGGTTACTAGAACCTTCATCTCAGATAATCTAAAACAGTGTGGGAGGAATATAGAATTGAATGGATTAATCACAATAAGATGTACACACCCAGAGGGATCACATCACTTTATATATCCATACAAGATGCATTTGATTCAATGAAACACATTGTCCATATTTATGTATCGATATAAATTTATTACCACTTTAATTAATTTATTTAATGTTATTAAATTATTTATTATGAAATTGTACCCATTAAAAAAGGATTCTATCTAATATTTAAATTACTTCTGTGAAATAAATATAAATTATTTTTATATTTATTATCTTATGTATTTAAAAAATGAAATATAATATTTTCATTAGATGCACGTATTAAATATACACTAAAATATAACATCATTTTTTATATAAATATATTGGTTCGTTTAAAATATCTTCTTCTTATACTAAAATCCCATAAGTAATTTATGTGTAACTTCACAACTCATTATGAATCCATCCAAACTATTGTAGATAATATTTTTATAAAAGCCTATTCATTTTGGACAGAAAATTTCTCAAAAAAATATACCCTTTCTAAAGAGCCTAACTATGTTACCCTGTGGGCCTTAGAAACATTAAAAACAACTATGAAATCTCTATTTCATAAATTTAAGAAACATGAGGACTCTAGAAAATCATCTGTGCTACTCAATCTACTAAAGGGTATTTTGTGATCTCTATCAAACATATTCATATAAAAATACCAACATGTTCACTAAAAGATGTATCATATATTCGTATGTATGTTATATAATCCATTTTACCATGTCATTAAGGAACCACTAGACATAGAAAACGTCAATACAGTATATCCCTCTCATAATTGTATTAATTATCTAAAATAGATTGATCAAGTGGATAAATACATCACATCTCATTCCTCTATAAGATAAGCATATAAAATTTCACTTAGTAAATTAGCTAAACACACATTATGTGACATGAAAAATCTTGTACATTCATTTATATAGAATAATTCAATGAAGGGATATATGTCTAATGTTGTCCTAAAAGTGAAAAAATTTACATATTGGATGCACTCCAACTGATGAAATTATCAACAACATACCCAACTACTCATTGATTACCTTTTTCATATGGTGACTTGCATAAGTAGTGTATCAAATTATGATGGATCTTAGTGATAAGTACTGATAAGAGTCATACTCTCCTATTAATATCCATGTTCATATGATATTCCATGAGATATACTTTGGTATATCAGCCCAAGAAAAAATTTTCTACAAATTAACTCAAGAATTATTTCGTTACTATATCATATACAACCCTTTGTAAGAGATATAAGAATATATTCACGATAAATGTTTCTTAACATCTTGGCCCATTATAATCCATAATGATAATCATATAGGGGAAACTCCGAGTTTATAATTTGAGGTGATATTTATCATTAAACCATTCATGTAAAATAAAGCAAAGAACACATGAATGAATGAGTAATATATAATTCCCTTGTTATAAAAACCTGGAATATTTTTTTCTCCATTACAGATGATCTCTTAAGAGATTCTAAACAACATTCACAATTTTACTTAAAAAATGGGAGACTATTCATTACATAAAAATGTAATTCCTATCACATTATTATGATAACATATAAAAATATACTCTCACTAACATCCTAGTGAGTAAAACATTCAAAGAAATATACTTTAAAATATGGAGATACTTAGGAATCAAATTCCAAACATTCATTATTTTGAACATGTTGAAACTCCATGAATTCAAATCATTTAATGTTATAATTTCGTTTTATATTATGTGGGTAGAACTGTTTCTAAGTACATCACCATCATCCTAGAATCCCCTTTAGTAAATTTTATTCCTTGAGGAATCTTGAATTAAATGTAAAGCTTAATATTATCACTTTATAATCACATCTTAAACACTTTTAGGATAGTTTTCTATCAACATTGGTATTATATCTACTATAAGTATTTAAATTTTTATTTCTCTCCATACGCAAAAATATTTTAGGATATGTTGATATTAATTTTTTACTGTAAAAAATTTACTGATTTAATTTTTTAACCACTGTATATTAAATATTTCTAGGTTATAAAATATAAAACATTGACTATTTGCTGGTATAATACAGTATCTAATAATGATGAATTTTTTTTAAATAAATTTACTATTTATATTTTTCATTACCATTATATCAAAATATATTTTATGATATCATGTAAATATAAATTTTTCATTGTAGAAAAATAAGAAATTCTTATTATTCATTACGTTCATATAAAAAATCATGATTTAGGTTTCATGTATAATTCTGTTTCTTATGGTAAAAAATATAATGTTATATATTTATTTATCATCATATATCCTAAAAATTTTATAAAACTCAGTAAAGTATCACCATAATAATTGAATATAAAATCTTTTAGTTAATAATAATATTAACAGTCTCATGTTAACTAAATGTAACTATTTTTACTTTTACCTTATTATCAAATACCATAACTCATTGGGATATTAAGAAATAAATTACTCAAGACTAGATTGGAATAATCTTTTATTTTTTAGAACATTTAACTTGTCTTTGTCCATAAATACTCTAACTATCATCATGCACATCATGTTATATTCAAAATATCATTCAACCATTCATAAAAAATTACTCAATCTTTTTTGAAATATGATATATTTCATATTATTAGGAATAGTAAAACAATAACATATTATTTACAAATTGTAAATGATATAATTTGTGTTTGAAAAATTAAATTTTATAAAGAATTTATCATTAAAATATCTTATCTATGTATGATTTAAATTAATTCCCCCATCTTATATCAAATATTTGAATATATGGTTTATCGTAGATAAAGAAATTTATCTAAATAATATTCTTGAAACATGTTATAGATATAAAATGAATCATATAACATGTGTATAAATTTAATCATATCATAATAACCATATGATACTTGATATACTATCTTATCATATAATATAGTTGAGATGAAGATACATATATTTTACTCATATACCACCATGGTTCACACATTCCATTGCAATCATATTCTCAATGTATTTAATTAATTTTTTGAATATAAACTTCATTATGAAAAAATTTCTTGATTTTAAACTCATGTATATTTATAAAAAAATCATAATATGCTTTCAACATAAAATAAACTTCAAAAAATCAATGAATTAATATATATAACATTCTATCCTATTATGGAAATTCCATGGAATTTAAGAAAGCCCATCATGTTTATCTTCAACAATCCAATTAGAATAAATTTTTACTAATCCCGTTATGAATTTTATTGATTTTAGTGTCATTTATTTTCTTCAGAAACATACATTGTTAAACTTTTCATATAACATTTCATATTATGGTTTGAAATATTAACCACTTTTACTATATTTACAGTACATGATTATGGATGTCATATTACTAGTTCATCCATTCAAAAATAATTTATAATGTAGGGGAAAAACATTAATTGAAATAAATAATATTGTCAGAACATTTATACAATGAATATATGAAAAATTCCCTAACCGTAATATGATATTTCAGTCACCCCTTTTAAGAAATATATGTAATTAAAAAATTAAAAACCATGTCTAATAAAAACTATACAATTTCATTTAAATGTACATTGATTTAAGTACTTATAATGATCTTAAGGTGACATTTTACAACTCTTCTGATGTCTTTATATAGTAATTAAGAATTCATGTTACCAATTTGGTATCGCCTTTACTCTATTAATTGAAAAAAGTTAAATCTTTACATTTTTTCATCTTTATATCTATATTTATATTTACAAAACATTACAAATTATACAGTTTATATCATATATATGTTCAAAAAATGAATATGTTTCTATGACAGATAAGTCATAAACGAGTCATTTAGCCTCACAATGTCATTAATATAATCAGTCATGTTGAATGTCTTTTTCGGTACCCAATAATATTGAGTATATGGGAATAAATTTACTTCAATAATTTAATACTAATTCATTGTAAACCAAAATAAATCATTAAACATTTCTATATGAATATTTGTTTTCTTATTGAACAACTTCAACAGTTTTCTACCTGGGAAGAAACTATTATAATATATTGAATTTATATATTTCTCAAGAAAACATCTTTAGAGTCAATTCTTAAGATTTTTAATTTTAATCACCTCATTTCAGGGAATAAATAAATTGTAGTTCGATGATAGTGATGCATTTATCTATAATATAACCATTTATCAACAGAATATCGTGGGCTATTTCAATAATTCTTGGAATTAATTGAATGTGGTCACAATAAAAATGATAACATCATACGTAAAAGACATTTTATGAGTCAAGACCAAAATTTCACTATTAAATGAGTCCACTCCAGATTTCAACTCATCAGTAAATTATATAGGTATGGATAATAGAGTGTATATCAATTAATAAAAATCCAACATATGGATTTAACATAGTTTATTACCATGGTATCCTTCCAAATGGATTTATTGTAATGTGTTACAAAAGAAAATTTAAAAAATAGATTAGAGAGGGACAACACATGACCACTCTTTAAATTCATAACCTATACAAGGATGAGACAATATTCCCATTACCATCTTTATTATGAAAGATAATTCAGTGTATCCCTATGATGATAGTACCAACCCATTTGAATGATCTGGATATTGATAAGTTTCTCATTGGAAGGAATCTCACACATATGATTTGTGGGGTTTTCTTTTGAGGTTTCACTAATTTAATATAAATCATATGTACATTACATTCACAATTACTACATCTTATATAATAATTAATTCCTAATTTTGTATACCCTTTTGGAATATTCATTTTTATAATTATTATGAGTTGTAATCCAATTCCAAACACCATGTTAATGGGTACACACCAAATTGATATGTTATTATTTATACCACTTAAAATTCTATGTTAATTACAAAAATAAAGCCATTTATATTCATTCATAAAAAAATGTATTATATTCTTATGATAATTGAATTATTCAGGTAATGAAAAAGAGTTATTTTAGATTGAAAAACACCACATGTGTAATCTCACAGTGACATATAGCCAACAACATTCCTCTTCCTAGCCAAGAAATGCCTCCAAGAATGTTAGTGGTCTGATACCATGTCTCTCTACTCAATCATACATTACTCAAGTGATAATTCAATTTAGGATATCACTAGCACCTATTGGGAACATAATATTCCCAATAATAATTCGTAAGAACGTGACTATTATAAAAATCACATTCCAGGTAGATGAATACAAAATTTCATTATATAAAATATATAAAAACATGGAAGGATCTTTCATAAAGGATATTTATCATATAAAAATTGGCCTACATTCCATCATATTATAAAAAACCAATAAATATTAACAGAATAGGGAAAATCCTTTAAATATATGAACTCAAAAAATATTTTAATAGTTGAATAAAATTTATGAACAATTTCATAAATAATAGCCAATTGTAAAACCTTTTATAATTTCAATTTCAACATTATATACATTAAATAATATTTTTTTATTAAAACATTATATTCATTCTTATATGAGATATTTAATATTTATCATAACAGGAAAATTCTTATCTAAATATATAAAATTATATGAATTATTAACTATTAATAATTTGTTTTGACTTAAATAATATACAAATACAGAGCATTTACTTAGAAAAATTTCAAATTAAGTAATTGTTTAATTTACATTAATAATAATAAAATTTAATAAATAAACAAACCATTTATTTTCAAAAATATGTGACATTTATGATCTATTCCTCAATAAATTGTTTTTATATGTTTTTAAAATAATAATAAAATCATAATCATTTTATATTCATTTAAACATGAACCCCATTATATTTTAAATTAAATATAATATATATGGTAATAAATTAAATTTAAAAGTTTTATAATTCAATTTTTATTATATTAAAATTTTATATAATCTAAATATAATAAATTTATTATTTCAAAAAATCTTTATAAATCATCATTTATTATATAATAACAAAAAAATTATTTCTAATAAACCATGTAATTTTGATTTCAAAAAAAATTTAGAAATAATATTTATATAGTCACCATAATAATTTTTTAGTAAATTATTTTTTATATCAATTTTAAAAATTTATATGAATATTCTAAAATAAATTAATTATTATTCAAAAAAATTTATATATTATAATTCAAATAAAAATTTAGATCTCTTAATTAAAATAAATACATTATTGATTTTCATGACAAATAATAAAATGCATAAACATTTATAAATTATTTTCATTCTTGAAATATATCATTTTATAATTAAAATGAGCTTTTCATAAAATACTATACACATTGACACTTCAATTAATCTTTCTTTAAATCTCATTTCTCAATAAAGCATGTGTGTTTCGATTTAGTTTACCTGAAAGGTTGAATGGTAATTATCCCTTATTTGTACAGACATTTAGTTTCCTCTAACCGATGATAATCATAATGTATAATGGGTTGTTTTGATATGTAACAGTTACCCAGAATGTATTCTTATATACATCCCAAAGGGTTTTTTTGATATATTGAAGAATATATTATTGTGGTAATTAGTAGATACTTGATACATGGGCTGATCCACTAATATATATATCATGGAATGTCGTACTGTCATGAATGTACATACGTCTGAATTCCTATTATTAGCCATTTTCACTTGATTTTTTAAGAGATAACTATCATGAGAACCTTCATACATTGATTTTCCACATAAAAAAGTCATCATATGGACATATCTAATCATGGGGTGGTTGGATATGTTACTGATCATGTCATCAGTTGGAGTGAAACCATGATAGGATTTTACCAAATATTTGACATAAAAATATATGTGTCTTTTTATTGATTTGGACTATGTAAATGCATAGAAATTCATAAAAATTTCACATTTGATGTGTTTAACTACATGAATAAGTGACATGTGATATTCTTACTAGATATACCAATGAGATCTGATGTATTCAAAAACTTGTTTATTATTTTTTGAGAATCATTAAATTTATGAGAGGCCTATATTAGATTAAAATGTAACATGTCTAGTGTAAGAATGATGTCATGGACATAATTATTAATTAAGATACATATGAGGTATATGATACAACTTGTATTGGACATGTATGAATAGAGACATTTGTATGAGTACTAGAGATCAAACTAGACCCCATAGAAACTTGTATAGAACTGATGATTTTGTAGACGATGCTCCTTTCTTACATCAATGAAATATATATTTTATGTTTGCTTTAGCGATTCTATGTTCCACAGGGTCACAATGTAAGGCCATTGGATAAGTATAAAATTAGGCGCAATGTTTTTGATCAAAATTAAGAGAATTAGAAAAGGGCCACATCCAAATTAGTTGATAGATTTATGGATTTGAGGTGTTCCGAATAAAGACCATATGGGATTGTAGTACCGGTTTGCTATTTTTTGGATATTCAGAAACACACACACACACACTCACACATATATATTTTTATATATTAGTATATACTTAATGCTTACATTTGATACATGTCTTAATATACTTATATTAAATGAATGTGGTACTATATATATATATGTGATATATATTTATTTCTCCCTTATTGATTTATTATCAGTTACAATCCATTATAATTGTATTAAATTCCTTGAATATTCAATGAATATGATTCCATGAATTAATTACAGTTAGAATTAATTCATATTGATAGAAAAATACATTCACAAATTTCATTTAATGAAACATGTCATGGATGAAATAATGGGATGTGGTCCCTCATATCATGTAAAAATCAGTGTGAGAAATCCTTTTATTTCTATCTTCTTCACACACTATTGTCCATGATCTGGGACAAAGGTGATCTAACCCCTTTATCATTCAGGACATCATCGAGGAAGAAGAACACACCTTCCATTTTTTATATCCTTGAACACCATTTATAAATATATTTTTGACATCTTAATTCTCAAGGAAAAATATTCATGTATATGGAATGTCTTCCTCTTCATATAGTCATATTATGATTGTACGAAATCCATCAGTATATATATATATATATACTAGTTAATATAAATAATTCTCCCACATTCACAATAATCCCATTAAATAAAAGTTTCTTATTGTCAAAAAATATTTTCCCTTACCTTAGTCACTCTCTTTAATGATTCCATCAAGATAATATAAAGAAATAAATCACATTAAAGTAGATACTAATAGAAAGATCTTTTTATTCAAATAAAACAACATCAAAAAGAGTACTACACATCCTCCCAAAAAACATGTTAGAACAAAACATATCATACATTCATAGATAATTCAACATATTAAAAATATTTTCAATTGTGAAAATAAAAAAGAAAAATAACATAGAAAACATGAATATAAAAAATAAAACAATGAAAGTGTTTCCACCGAAATCTATCACAAATATAGATTACTCATTACCGAAGTATAATAATTCCAAATGAAAAACCAAATGAAGAGGTACTCAAAAATGGGATACTCCATGGAAAGAAGAAATAATTTTTAACATCAAATGAGAGCCCTAAAAATAATTAATAAATTTAGGTAGATAGCTATCAAATGAGGGTAAACCCATCAACTAAATTGCATTCCCTAGTGAAATGATTACTAATAGAAAACTATTCCAAACAATGTAATCCCAAATAAAATCTTCAATATTGTCAATCAAAAAACAAAATAAGCATATTAATTAGGGATACTATAATAAAAAGGAAATGAAACAAAAAAATGCCATGCCCAATCCTTGAACTCACTATAAGTCCATTCCTAGAACCACTAGTTCTTAAAGATGTGGAGAAACAAAACTGATCTAACATGAGCTCAACTACTAGTCATAATGATAGTAGAGACATAATATCTTGTTAACACCTCACTCTTAACCAATTTTAAATCATTGGATAACCACAAAAAAATTATTTTCCTACATAATAACCAGATAGCAACATAGGGAGAACCTACCAAAGGCTAATAGATTTAGAGAAACAATTATTTTTGGGATTTTCATGGATATAACATGAAAACAACATAATTTCAAATTACAAACAATGATAGAAAATGACAATCTAGACGAATATCAAAAGAACGAATCAATGTAAAAACCAAAACAAATGAATTTCAAAGAAAGAATAACCAATTTATAATTCTATTTACACAATATTAAACAGAATTACCCTTGGATACTTCTTTTTTTTAGGGTGTGTTTTTGGAGGCGACCCACATTTAACCCTAATAACTAGTTTCATGGGTATTTTGGATAATAAAATTTCAAATTAAAAAATAATTTATTATCATTTTAATACATAAGAATATAAATATGTGAATAAAAGTTCTAAACTTTATTCCAAAAATTACTATATAAAAAATTATTACATAGAAGTGAACCAATTCACACTAGAACATGTTATGACAACAAGACTTGTATGATTTTTTGCAAATAAAAAACATTCTTTCTAATTCATTATTCTACTTCATTGCAAGTTATGTTTCTAGGAGGTAGTACACATAAATAAATTTAGATAAACTTATTGGGTAAAATTATTCACAACATTCAAAATTGAACAAAAAAATTCACATTTTGTAACATGAAAAAATATAATGAATTAAAATTAGGTTAAAACAGAAATTCCATAATCAGAAATATATCAAATTAAAATAAAAAATGAAGATAGTGAAAAAAAATTCAATTTGGAAATGGAATAACACTCCATAAATGTGATAATATAACCACATAAATTCTAGCATAAATTCTCTTTAAAATAGAAAAAATTTATAAACAATATGATTCTATAAAACATAATCAAGAAAAAGAGTATTGAAATCAATATGTACATACATATAATTATAGAAAAATATATATTTATAAATAATATTGACATGTATAATATAGAGATAAAACAAGAAAAAATTACTGAAAATTATTTTATATCAATAAATAAAAAATAAAATATGCATACACAATAAGATTCCATAATTGATTTAATTTCTATAAGTAGTGATCCTTCTAGGATTTACATGTTCTATAAAGGCAGAATGAATGTTGTAAATGGGAAATGAGATTTAAATGAAATAGATAGTTGAAATACATACCCAATGATGGATCATCATAGAAATCTCACTATATAAAATAGAGGAATAAATGAAAAATTATATCTATGAAAAACTAGATAAGGAAATAATACAACAAACACATGATGAAGGAAACAACATTAATGATTGGTAGAGCCAACTAATAAATTTTTTGATGTGTGGTCTATAAAGGGAGACAATAAAAAGATATTCACTTAATAAATTCCCCATTGTTAAAGATGTGAATCCATAAAACTCCATGGGTCATATGAAATTTTGAATCTAGGGGAAAATCCATGAACCTATAAATACATGACTTCCCATATTTTGAAGAAAGAATATGGGGCCATTGAAATTTTACCATAGATATTCTCTCTAACTACATTGACATTACTGAAATGATATCCACAATCAAGTCAATTATTTTATTCCATGAAAGAAAAATTTTATTATAATGGTTCAATAAAATGATCGAAATGGAAGGATGATAAAAATGATCCCAAAATTCTTGATAAATCTACAAATAGAGACACATGTGTGTTATAAGACTGATGATAAAGGATCCTACAAAACACTAAAATCTTATATAAGGGTATAGAAAATAAATTCTATACCCAACCATGTGTACTCAGTAATAACATTAGGGTAAATATGGATAATCATAATGGTAAATGTGATATAACTAAAGCTCATGGGACTTCATATAATAGAAAATTCAAGGAAAACAAAATCATGTATGTTTAAAACAAGGCTATGTAAGGGTACATGATAAATTACAATAGAGGTTGTAATGGAGGAATGAAATATATTAAATCCTTATTTAATTTCAAACAAAAAAGGGATACCCAAAAAAAAAAAATCACCACATTTAAAATTAATGTAGAAGGGACTAAATATGCATCAATATCACACATATCCTCCATAAAAAAAACATACACCTTGTGATCATTATGAACTTCTTAAACATCATCAGAATGTGCCTATCATCCTAAATTAGAAACAATTATAGAGTAAAATAGTAATACAACTATTGTCATACTATCAGTCTAACTTCCATTAATATGTGCCAACTAAGACACATGCTGCAAAAATTGAATGATATCATAATTCTACTAAACATGGTCATAATTAAACTATTCTAAACAAAATTTCATTATAATGTTCATAACTACACATACATGAGTCTCTCCTTGAGATTATTCCAATTAGTAAATCCAGACTAGCAAATCCCATGTTAGTAGAGGTCTTTAGAATAGCTCTTCTGGGCCTATAGAAGAAAAAAATTCATTATTTAACTTTATAGGAAATATGGAAGAAAAAAAGTCATAAGATCATAGAGCATGAAGCGATGCAAAAAATATCATTTATGAATATAACTACAATGGATCAAATATAGAGAACAATAATTCTAAAACGAAATCACTAAAAGTGTGTCCACCTGAATCTATCATAGAATTAGAAACAAATCCACCAGAAGATAAGAATTCGTAATCTCAATCAAAATAGAGGTTTCCTAAAACAAATTGAAATCGTAATGACTTATGTGAGTTGTCATAACATCCATGAAAACACTAAAAAATATGAGTAATTATTGGTATCTAGCTAAATAACTATGGGAAAATAATCCACTAAAGGTTAATTCCTAATAATATGTTTAATGAAGGAACCCAGAAATTAAAATTTAGAAAACAAAAAATATTGTTCATCCATGTATGAAACAAGATAACATCACCCATAAAGTTCATTAGCCTGAAAAATTGTTACAATAAGTCCATACCTGGATAAAACAACTATAAATTACATATTAGAACATAACAATGTTAATATAGGCTTAACTCATACGAAAATAACAGACACTAGAGATATATTACCCCAGAAAATCCTATTGGTTAATCTGCTCTCAAACATAGGATAACCTCACATATACCTATTTTCTACCATGAATCTAGAGAAACCCACAAATAGTACATACAAAAGAAATATGAAATAATTTTAGAGGAAAATAAAACAAGGAAGAGTATGGAATGAATAAAAAAATAACTGATTTGTAAAATTACGTCGAAAAGAAAAAACATCCCCACTAAAAAATATTAAAAATAATTCTATATATAAAATATATTATAATTAAGTTGATTCAATGAAAAATAAATTTATAATTTTATTGTGAAAGATTTATCCCCAGTTTTCCACTAATACCACATTGTTATGAGGTGTTCTTCTAAAGGGGGTCCACATTTAACTATGAGGTGTTACCACTCAGGTTTATTTTAATAAAATCAAAAAGAAAATAAAAGTAATTCATTTTTAATTTATAAGATGAACCATCATAAACATAGAATAAAACTATAAATTAGTGTCGAAATATAAAGAAACAAAATATGATTAAATGGAAGTGAAAATATTAACACTGGTCATCAATTTTATAATGTTAGATACATAGTTTCACATGAAACTAAAACACAATATATACATGATTATTAATGAAAACACTTTTTTGATAGGTGTGCTTCCTAGAGGTTGTCGATGTAAAATAGTGAAGAGAAACATCTTGTTTATTTTTCTACAAATAAACAAAAATAATAAAACATTAATTATTTTCAATGTATAACATGAACTCTTATAACTGAGAACTAAAGGATAAAATTTTAATTCAAAACATTTGAAAAAATCTAATGAAATTACAATGATTGTGATAGTGAAAAAAACATTGGAAAATTTCAATGTAAAAATGCACACTATAAGTGGAGATTACAAACAAAACTATGGGCAATTAATTATAAATTCAATAGAAAATATAATTTTGAAAAAAATTATTCTACCAAATATGCATGAGATAATTATAACATAATTCAATATTTAAATTCATACAATTATTGAAAAATACTGAACAAGTTCAAAAATTAGTTACATATAATGATAAAATAAGGGAAATATAAAGTCAAAAAAATTGTTTACATCAATAAACTCAAGTTATAAATTTAAAAAAATATACTAGTACAGATAAATCAAATTAAAATAGTAGTTATTTTTAGAGAATTAATGGTTTAATAATGTTGAAAAGAATGAAGTGAAATTGTAATAATATTTGTATAAATTTTTCACTTTTATAATGAAAAGATCAATACAGGATCTAAACTATTTGAAACGTGTGGAATACAAGAAAAACATGACCAAAGAAAGTCCAACCAAGGAAATAATTTAACATTAATATTATATACCATGAATAATACAGGAACCCATAAAAATGATAATGAAACCCAAAGTGGAATCAAGATCCCCATACCAGTGACATTTTCAAGTTATTCAAAAGTTTGATTCACCATAATAAAATATAATAATACATAAACTAACACGGTTTACAAAAAATGAATAATTGAATGAAATAATCCATGAAACACATGAAATATGGATTCTCCTCCAGTGATCCAAGAATCATGGTCAACCTGAGCTATCCCTTAAAGCTCTCTCTCCCTCTCTCCATTTTGTTATAGATGAGAGGAAATTCATGATAAAGTTTATTCTCAAAATCTAAAAATCTATACCTTCAATATAAATGAAAAAATGAAGGATATAACCTCCAGAGAAGAAGGTTGATAGAATGATATAATAAACTGTGATAAATGGATGGCTACAAATGAATGACCACTAACTGCCTAAAAAATCTACAAAAAGAACCAACTAAAAGATATAAGGCCAATGACTAATGGACCTAGAAAACCACCACTACATGAGTATACAAACACACTATTTATGTTTATATATATTCAGATACATAATGGTTAGCAGTCCTTATTTATGGGTAATCTATAACATCCACGACCCATGAAAGTATACCCAAGGATTTTTGTAATGGAATAGAATGAAACCAAAGGCTTACATAATGGTAACCAAGAACATAAATACGGGTAAATTTAAATAAAACAATACCCATGTAAGGATACCCAAATATAACATATGGGTGAAGAGGGATGTATATAAGGGTACATGAATGATATGGAATGGTCATGTGACAACATGATTACATAAAGTAATGGAATAGAGAAACGAGAAGTGGTAAAACCAATCTACGCAAGGGTCAATTGTAAATATACATCGTGGATGAAACAATGGAAGAACATATATTAATCATATATTTAATTAAAATTTTTAAAAGGGGAACCATAAAATAGAAATTATTCACGCTGAAAATTAAATTCAAATGGGATTTAATATGTATTATAACTACACATATCTACCTCGAAAATTAATACCCTAAACCCAAATGATTTTTCACCACCTAATTACCATTAACATGGTAATATCATCAAAACCAGAAATGATATAATCCCAAACTCTCCATTCATTTTTAACAAGATTGTTGAACTATAATCATACATGTTACTTCTCTTATTAACCCTATATCTAAAAATGTATAGAATCATTCTTAATTTTCAAATATTGTATTACGATGATATATAGACTAGTTACACGACCAAATTAGACATGAAATAGTTTGTTCTGAACTACTAGAATAAAATCTAGGCTAATTAATTAATTTGAAATGAAATTTTATCTTCCACCATAATTGATGTGTAATAACAATGGTAATACTTTAATACAACCATTAATTAATATAGTTCATTAATGATGGGTAGGACATTACAAAATCCTCAAATGTCTTGCATAAAATTCAAATATCCCATAGTTATCTAGTTATTAGTAATCCATTATCCATTTCATTTACCTCGTAAATTTTTATTTGAATCCTTATTCTCATAGTATTCCACCCACTCACAAACCACATATTTTAACCACTTGTGATAACATATATTCCCAAGGATTAATTTATTCCGACATGTATAATAGATTTATTTTGATTTGAATTCCTCATACTCATCAAAAGTAAAATTCCACACTCCTTACATATGAGGAGTACTGCCTCCCAATTTTTCTGTCACATTGTTTCCCATTATCACTAACATTAACTCTATTAGAAATTATGTATCTTA
Source organism: Viscum album (assembly GCA_963277665.1). Lineage (NCBI taxonomy): Eukaryota > Viridiplantae > Streptophyta > Magnoliopsida > Santalales > Viscaceae > Viscum > Viscum album. The sequence goes on from OY728164.1 coordinate 1,803,632,263, forward strand.
TGCTTCCTAAAATACTTTAATTTTTTAGGCAAACATGGGATAGAATAATGTTTCATTCACCAAGAGTACTCAATATACTCTCTATAATAGCATGACAAAAAATGATTTATTATATAGTCCTTATATCAAAACCATACTTTGAATATTGAGTCTAAATCAATACACATATTATATCTCATACCACTTCTTAGTTAGTTCAGTATTGTTCATAGATTGGCATACAAATTCTTCAATATAAGAATATAAAATATTGGTTTTCTATAAATTCTTCAAATAAATCCTTTGATATTAATCTTAAGTATATCCATAGTGTTCCATGAATTCTTCCTTGAGATACTTCAAAATGAGAAACATCATAGTAGACATCAAAGAGAAAAAAAATTATTGTACATTTCTTCCATAAATAAATGATCCATCTATACCATTATATCCCTCAAATGTTTGATATACTGTAAAATATCTCTCAATGTCTGTTATCCAAGTTAGCATATCATTGTGGGTAAAAGAGGCATCTCACCCAATTTTCATTTTGCACACCATATTCTTACATCGCTTCATTATATCCCATACTTCTCCATGGTGATATGAATGTGTAATGAGCAGGTGGAACATTAGTTCCCCAAATACTATCTCCTTTTTCAATGAAAATGCTCTTGTACATTTCTATAGGCCATCGTTTGTGTTTTTAATTGCTCAAGGTCAAATGATACATCATTGGAAAAAATATAGCATTTTTGTGTCATTATATTGATTACTGGTTTATAACTCTTATACTACGAACTCTAAGAAAGTCCTAAGAGCTTATATATGTAAAATAATTAGCATCAGAATATTGAACAACCAATGTGTTCACTTTTTCCCTTTAGATCCAATAAATTATAATTACTCTTTATCCACAAGTATAATTCCCAATGAAAGTCCCAAATGATAGAGATATTTTTCAGAAAAAGTATTTTTTGGTGAAGAGTTTCAAATTTGTGTTACATCCTCTATAAAATATTACAAAATGATTTCCATGTCCTACTCTGTTACTAAATATAGAAAAATGTTATATCCTATATAAGAAAAGGATAAAACCTTAACAACCCATTAATCAGCATAAACTATCCCACATAGATCTATTTAATTATTTTTATTTCTATCCAAACAAACTATTAGGATCTAATCACATCACTAACCCATACTCCAACATCCAAATTGTAACGCCCCGACCCCAGCTACCCAGAGTCGGTGCATTACTTCGTAACATTGGAATGATCACAAAAGATCAAGTCTCGAAAGACCGATTAGTTTAGTAGCCTTGGAAACACTAGATACATTCATAAGTCTTACATTACATCATAAAGTGAAAAACGAATAACAAAGTATTCATAGTCCACACTCATATCCTCTTCTGACTATCCCTGCAGGTCATTCATAAAATACTTCTTCACATCCTGGAAAATATTAAAACATTGAAAGGGGTGAGCTCAGATACTCATTAAGGATAACAATATTGCGGAAGCTTTCATAAATAGACATAAACATTTAAGGCAATGTATGACTAAAACAAAAGCCTTTTAAACATGAACATCAACATAATATGGAAAAAGTAAAATGAGATAATGTCATTTACTTCTTCACATGGATATTCTACTGGTCGAATAATCACATGCAATATCAATAACCACTTTCATAATGATGGAATGCATAATGCCAGACTATCATAACCACGTAGTCAAGGCCTCGTGCCAAGACCACAAATAAGATTTTGTCAAGGCCTCGTGCCAAGACACTAGTTTGTCTCATGACACCTGCCGATGCATCGAGGAGCTATAGCGGGCTCCACCCGTCACTTATTAAGTCCAATGCATTCCTCATATGAATAGTTTTAAACATATCATAAACCATAACATAATCGTATCACATAAAACATGCATAAAGGAAACATAACATTTCCACATTTCAATCATAAGATATCAATACAACACGTTGATATAATAAAAACTCTTTAAAAACCATTTTCAATACCAAAATACAAGAATGTTAAAACTTTGTATTAATTTTTCATTAAAAAAAATATGGCTTGTAGAGGAAGCCGAAACTCAAATAATGGTCACGGCGACGGAGAAGCCGTTGTCACCGCATATGTATGGAAAGAAAAACATTCCCATTTTGTCATTTAGTAAAATGATTTGTATAAAAATATTCCTTTTGAATAAACATGAAAGTCAAATGGGTTTATACACCGTATAAAAGAAAGTTGTGTATAAAACCAAATATGCCTCAATGAAAGGAGATTGAGACGAAGTCCTTAAAAAGATCATTTTTAAAATAAAATAGATCTATTATGTGTATTCACTATAGGTACACATAAAGAAAGTAAAAATACAAAATAGGACATAATAACATCATGACATAATTTGAAAGTAGGAGATTAACCCAAAGAATGGAAGTTGGGTTAAGAAGTTCCCTTACCTTGCGTCCTGTCCTGACTCGACCGTTCTTTAACCTCATGAATAATAAACTAGAGTTAATTTCTACTTACATAAGAACCTTTTTCATGTTCATTATTCCTTTTATATCCCTTATTACCATGTTATAAACTTTATGTAATTATTTAAGTTTATAACGGTCATTTTGTCGATCTTAGGTACTTGAGTCAAAAATAAAATTCTTACAATTACAAGTTGTTCATGTGGTGATATATCCCTTATATCCAGAGTTATGTTCATGATGTAGGTATCATATATATCATATATATCCAGTATATACATGTATTTATAATAATACATAACATTTAGAGGTAAGAAATGAAATTCACCGTTCATGGAGACGGTAAGCCGTACGTACGCATGAACGCTACTTTCGTTTCTATTTCATATTTAATGGAATGAAATCATAATTATATAAAGTTATAATATAGTTCCAGTATAATATCATATATAATATCATTTACTCCATCCTTTATACATCCCACATATGGCATTAACGATTCACATCACTTTGAGGGGGCGGTAGTCCGCACTTCCTAAAATGAAATTATCGCGTTTACCAATAATGGAAATCATAAGGTATGCCATAAATGAGAAATACATAAGCATAAGTAAAACATAATCATATTATATATCCTATATAAATATAGTGACATCTTAATGTCCACCTTTGAGGGTGTTATATGAGTGTTGAACAATCATCGTTTCGTGAGGCAGAAATTCGCCATCCACAGAAACCGTATGTTCTTTAACCATTAGATGCAGGTGTGTGTAATTGTAGCTCGAATAATTCTTATAACCACATCCTAGTATATTGAGGATAATGGTTTTGTTACAAAAGAAATGAATAAAAAGAGTTTAGGGGGTTGGAGAAGAAAAATAAAACAAAACAACATTAGAGAAGACATTACCTCAAAATCGGGTAACTCTTTTTGATTTGAGCCAAAGGCTTCCTTGGGAAAAGTTCTGCCCAAAGTGAGGCTTCTAGGAGTAAGAGGGGGACGTTTGGAGAGTATTTGGGCAGATGTTGGCCGAGAAAAATGGTTTGAAAGTGTGAATGAGGTGGTAGAGGTGGGGGACTTTTATAATAGGAGAGGAGAGGAACTCTTGGAAAGTAAGGAAATTTTTCATTATTATACAATGCTTTTCGGATTCTAAAGGCCCCACAATTATACAATTCGTGGCTAAGGTGATAAGGGTTCGACATATACCCATACAATAGTCTTTGGACAAGTGTATGCCTTGGAGTTTACATTATCGTATCATTTTATTAAAATCATTAAATAATGAGGTCATCGCTGCATCATAATGATGTCATAAATAATTTAATTTATTTAATGTCTAAAAATTATAAAAAAATACTATAATGTAGGAAATCTTTTTATATTTCCAATGACTATTTATAGTCAAAAATATGACTTGTATAACCCTATGTAAATATTGTTTTAGTAAAACATTTCATGTTTGTGTCATTTTTTACTTTAACATTAAATAAAAGGTATTTATGTCATTTTCTAACTAAAGTGGCTCCATGGGGTCCCCAAGTTGACCCATGGATTGTCTTGGTCGGCCATGACACATCCAATGAGGGTAGGACATGTTTCAAACTTATCTCATATTATTAAAACATTATTTTTACCTTAAAATACATTAATTACCTCTAATCGCGATTAAGAACTTAAAAGTTACTATTCACCAAAAATTATTTTAATCTCATTGAACCACATTTTACTTCTTAATGACAACCATGTATGTCGGATTTTTTAAAATCAAATCACAGAAGTGGTAATATTTCATTTAAACGAAAAATCAGTTATTTAACTACCACTTAGTGGTTTCACTATTCATCAAAAATCGATGTTTTTCAGAACAATGCCAAAATTTCAACCTAAGCTACAATTGATATTCCGAATTCTAAAATGATGTATATTTTACAAAATTCCAAACATATATGTTTCATTAATTAATTTTTATAATTAATTCCCGCTGTCACAACAAATAGCATGTTTTTAAGAAACAATTTATATCAAAAGATTGGCAATTGTACATGTCCAATTTCAATGTTAAATTAATTCTAATGACCACCATTGGATAAAATGGTAAAAATATATTCTAATTATACTTTAAATCCACTAAATAGTATAATTTATCACTATAAATTATTTTGATTAAAAAAAAGTTGTTTTTAAGTATTTTTCACTATTCATAAAAAATTAGAAGTTCTCAGAAAAATACCAAAAATTCAACATAGGCTAATTTCGATATTCCAAATCCAAAAATGAAGTCCATTTTGAAATATAAAATTTCTATAATTTTAAAAAAAATTTATTACTATTCATAAAGGCTACTTTGATTAGTCGTAGTGTTTTAGAACTTGAAGTTGCGTACAATGCAAGCTATTGCATTATTGAATGAGAAGAGTATTGTGGAAGCTCAGGGTGTTACATTCTCCCCTCCTTCAATAAATTGCGTCCTCGCAATTTGAAATTTTTCTTGGAAAATAAAAGGTTGAAAATAGAAAATACCTTTATGTAAAACCCACATCGGAAATAAGATTAATAAAATTTAGCCTTAATAAGAGGGAAAGGGAAATGAAAAAGTCACCACCCAATTATGATCTCGATTAGGAGAACATTGGTGGAAATTAGAGACATATAATTGGAGGAAAAACGTAAATATTTGTAGGGAGTGATTGAGGTCGTCAATCACAATCAACTGTCAAATTGAGGGCCTCAAAGCCTTCAATCTATGTGGATTTAAAATATCATCAGTTAAACAAGACATACGGAATTAGGATAACACATTTTTTTGTTTTAATATCCCTTTACTAAAGTTTAAGAATTAATTTATTCATTGAATAAGAGATAGGTATATATATATTTATGCTTGACAATTAGAGTTTCAACCTTCAACTCATCTTTCACTCAAAAAGATAATAGAACTCAAAAATATTATACTTATCATAATTGTATAAGGTTCCAAATGTTAACACATACCATTTAGATTAGTGAAATTATTTTGTAATAACCAGGGACTTTCTGTAGGCTAGTGGTAGGAAATAAAGTCCTGTCACACTATGGTTGTGGGTTCGATTCCTACAGCTTTGTCCGACGTGACGGGTTATGCCCCACCCTGCAGGTTGTCCTTTTCCTAAAACTATAGTAGTATAATATTCCAAAAATAATATTCATAAATTTTTTAACCTTAAACAATACTATCCAAAGATCAACTTAATCCAATCCAACCTTTATAGTTATCCAAAATACCTATGTCCAGACTTTCTCTAAAAGGTCTCTCAATTCCAAAATCAATTTATCAAATTCCCCAAACAAAGTAATGTTTCACTTATTGTCACATACGAAAAATATGATTACCTTCATCATATTAAAACCTTACTGAAACAACAAGTACTGCAGTACAATCCTTATATATATATCACATTATTCTAATAGCCAGAATATAATCCATGAGTCCAAAAGCACCAATACATTAATTATTCTGCTTCAACTGTAGTAACAACATAAGATTTTCCTTGATCCCTTGGCCTTTTCTGAGGTAAGTTTCCCTGACGCTTAGGACATTCATTTGCATAATGCCCCATTTCCCTACAATTGTAGCATTCAACATTGATAGCCTCTTTCTTTCCCTTGCAATCACGCGCCTGGTGACCTTTTTCTCCACATTTATAACAAACTCCCATTCCTTTTAGGCAAGTACCAGGGTGATTCTTCCCACAATTATCACATAATGGAAAATCATTCTTTCCCTTTTTCCCTTTATCTATCTCTTGTTCTATCATTCTCTTCTTCTCTTACTTTACTTTGTTGTCATAAGACTTAGAGAATTCCTTTTCTGTCTTGATAGCACATGAGACAATATTTTCGTATGTTGAGAAAGATTGTGATACTAAAGCTCTACGGAGAAATGGTTTTAACCCATCAAAGAAACGATCAATCTTACCTCTTGGGTTACGTATATAATCTGCAGTATACCTCGCCAACCTTGTAATGTTGGCCTCATACTTTGCGACATTCTCATCCTCCTTTTGTCTTAGACTCAGAAATTGCCTTTCCATATCTGCTCGATGGTCATGAGGAAAGTATTTTTCTAAGAAAATCTCTTTGAACTCCCTCCATTCCATATCTGATACGTCATTATCTTCCTTTGTATTTTGAATAAATGACCACCATTGATCGGCATATCCAGTGAGGAGGTAAACTTCCATGATAACCTTCTCCCTTTCGCTACTCCCCAAGTCGTGGAATATTTTCACTAAGGAGTTTATCCATTGCTCAGCTACTAACAGATTTGTACCCCCATTAAATGTTGGTGGTTTTTGCCTCATGAAGCGGTCTAACATTGATCCTCCACGTTGCGGATCAGGGTGCTCCATACGAGTAAGGTTATTATTCATAACCTGAGTGAGTTGTCCCAGTATGGTAATAAGTTGATCAGCACCAGTTGTATCTCCAGATCCACAATAATTATCTTGAGCAGAAGGGAAATCCCTACACGGAGTGCGTGCATTGATACAGTTTCCATTCCTTCCACTAGGCGTCATTTCTAAACAATGGCATAAACTAGATTAGTTTATGAATTTAAAAACATAATTCCATATTTGTAAAACACTTTACATAAATTGAACTATTTATTGATATAATACATAATCATAAAAAGGAATGTTTTCTTTGAGGAAGTATATAATCATAACCCTTCACAGTGGTTTGTAAAGAAAATGAGAATTATCCTAAGCATATCCCCCAGGAGTGTCGTAACTAAGAGTGCAGCAAGGCCCGTTGTCATGCACCAGTTCCCGTTTGAGTCTAGCTCAAAGCGGTGTTTTTGGGTTTTACCCCTAGGTACATCTGTGCCAGAGCTGCCTCTACCTGCTCGTATCCATACAGGGATGTATTGCTCGGAAAACTCACAAAATCTCTATAATACCAAAATTCTAGAAAGTTCTTCTATACTAATCCTTAAAGTCTATCTTCGGGCTATGTGCTCTAATTAGAGTTTATCTAAATCTAGCTTCCAAGGTTATTACAAAACTGCCTCTGATACCAACTATAATGCCCCGACCCCAGCTACCCAGAGTCGGTGCATTACTTTGTAACATTGGCATGATCACAAAAGATCAAGTCTCGAAAGACCGATTAGTTTAGTAGCTTTGGAAACACTAGATACATTCATAAGTCTTACATTACACCATAAAGTGAAAAACTAATAACAAAGTCTTCATAGTCCACACTCATATCCTCTTCTGACTATCCCTGCAGGTCATTCATAAAATACTTCTTCACATCCTGGAAAATATTAAAACATTGAAAGGGGTGAGCTCAGATGCTCAGTAAGGATAACAATATTGCGGAAGCTTTCATAAATAAACATAAACATTTAAGGCAATGTATGACTAAAACAAAAGCCTTTTAAACTTGAACATCAAAATAATATGGAAAAAGTAAAATGAGATAATGCCATTTACTTCTTCACATGGATATTCTACTGGTCGAATAATCACATGCAATATCAATAACCACTTTCATAATGATGGAATGCATAATGCCAGACTATCATAACCACGTAGTCAAGGCCTCGTGCCAATACCACAAATAAGATTTTGTCAAGGCCTCGTGCCAAGACACTAGTTTGTCTCATGAGACCATCTGATGCATCGAGGAGCTATAGCGGGCTCCACCCGTCACTTATTACGTCCAATGCATTCCTCATATGAATAGTTTTAAACATATCATAAACCATAACATAATTGTATCACATAAAACATGCATAAAGGAAACATAACATTTCCACATTTCAATCACAAGATATTAATACAACACGTTGATATAATAAAAACTCTTTAAAAACCATTTTCAATACCAAAATAAAAGAAAGATAAAACTTTGTATTTAATTTTCATTAAAAAAAATGGCTTGTAGAGAAAGACGAAACTCAAATAATGGTCACGGCGGCGCAGAAGTCGTTGTCACCGCATATGTACGGAAAGTAAAACATTCCCTTTTTTTCATTTAGTAAAATGCTTCTTATAAGAAGATTCCTTTTGAATAAACTTAAAAGTCAAAGGGGTTTATACACCTTATAAAATAAAGTTGTGTATAAAACCAAATATGCCTCAATGAAAGGAGATTGAGACGAAGTCCTTAAAAAGATCATTTTTAAAATAAAATAGATCTATTATGTGTATTCACTATAGGTACACATAGAGAAAGTAAAAATACAAAATAGGACATAATTACATCATGACATAATTTGAAAGTAGGAGATTAACCCAAAGAATGGATGTTGGGTTAAGAAGTTCCCTTACCTTGCGTCCTGTCCTCACTCGGCCGTTCTCTATCCTCATGAATAATAAACTAGAGTTAATTTCTATTTACTTAAGAACCTTTTTCATGTTAATTATTCCTTTTATATCCCTTATTACCATGTTATTAACATTATGTAATTATTTAAGTTTATAACGGTCATTTTGTCGATCTTAGGTACTTGAGTCAAAAATAAAATTCTTATAATTACAAGTTGTTCATGTGGTGATATATCCATTATATCCAGAATTATGTTCATGATTTAGATATCATATATATCATATATATCCAGTATATACATGTATTTATAATATTACATAACATTTAGAGGTAAGAAATGAAATTCACCGTTCATAGAGACGGTAAGCCGTACGTACGCATGAACGCTACTTTCATTTCTATTTCGTATTTAGTGGAATGAAATCATAATTATATAAAGGTATAACATAGTTCCAGTATAATATCATATATAATATCATTTACTCCATCCTTTATACATCCCACATATGGCATTAACGATTCACATCACTTTGAGGGGGCGGCAGTCCGCACTTCCTAAAATGAAATTATCGCGTTTACCCATAATGGAAATCATAAGGTATGCCATAAATGAGAAATAAAGAAGCATAAGTAAAACATAAACATATTATATATCCTATATAAATATAGTGACATCTTAATGGCCACCTTTGAAGGTGTTATATGAGTGTTGAACAATCATCGTTTCGTGAGGCAGAAATTCGCCATCCACAGAAACCGTATATTCTTTAACGATTAGATGTAGGTGTGTGTAAGTGTAGCTCGAATACTTCTCATTACAACATCCTAGTATATTTAGGATACTGGTGTTGTTACAAAAGAAATGAATAAAATGATTTTAGGGGGTTGGGGAAGAAAAATAAAACAAAACAACATTAGAGAAGACATTACCTCAAAATCGGGTAACTCTTTTTTATTTGAGCCAAAGGCTTCCTTGGGAAGAGTTCTGCCCAAAGTGAGGCTTCTAGGAGTAATAGGGAGAAGTTGGGAGAGTATTTGGGCAGAGTTTGGCTGAGCCAAATGGTTTGAAAGTGTGAATGAGGTGGTAGAGGTGGGGGCCTTTTATAAGAGGAGAGGAGGGGCACTCTTGGAATGTAAGGAAATTTTACATTATTATACAATGCTTTTCGGATTCTAAATGTCCCACACTTATATAATTTGTGGATAAGGTGATAAGGGTTCGAAATATACCCATAAAATAGTCTTTGGAAAAGTGTAAGCCTTGGAGTTTACATTATCGTTTCATTTTATTAAAATCATTAAATAATGAGGTCATCGCTGCATCATAATGATGTCATAAATAATTTAATTTATTTAATGTCTAAAAATTATAAAAAAAATACTATGATGTACGAAATCTATTTATCTTTCCAATTACTATTTATATTCAAAAATATGACTTGTATAACTCCATGTAAAAATTGTTTTAGTAAAACATTTCATGTTTGTGTCATTTTTTACTTTAACATTAAATAAAAGGTATTTATGTCATTTTCTAACTAAAGTGGCTCCATGGGGTCCCCAAGTTGACCCATGGATTGTCTTGATCGGCCATGGCACATCCAATGAGGGTAGGACATGTGTCAAGCTCATCTCATATTATTAAAACATTATTTTTACCTTAAACTACACTAATTACCTCTAATCGCGATTAAGAACTTAAAAGTTACTATTCACCAAAAATTATTTTAATCTCATTGAACCAAATTTTACTTATTAATGACAACCATGTATGTCGGATTTTTGAAAATCAAATCACAGAAGTGGTAATATTTCATTTAAATGAAAAATCAGTTATTTAACTACCACTTAGTGGTTTCACTATTCATCAAAAATTGAAGTTTTTCAGATCAATGCCAAAATTTCACCCTAAGCTATAATTGATATCCCGAATTCAAAAATGATGTCTATTTTAAAAAATTCCAAACATATATTTTTCATTAATTAATTTTATAATTAATTCCCACTGTCACAACAAATAGCGTGTTTTTAAGAAACAATTTATATCAAAAGATTGGCAATTGTTTATGTCCAATTTCAGTGTTAAATTAATTCTAATGACCACCATTGGATAAAATGGTAAAAATATATTCTAATTATACTTTAAAACCACTAAATAGTATAATTTATCACTATAAATTATTTTGATTAAAAAAATTTGTTTTTAAGTATTTATCAATATTCATAAAAAATTAGAAGTTCTCAGAAAAATACCAAAAATTCAACATAGGCTAATTTCGATATTCCGAATCCAAAAATGAAGTCCATTTTGAAATATAAAATTTCTATAATTTTAAAAAGTGGTTATTACTATTCATAACGGCTACTTTGATTAGTCGCGGTGTTTTAGAACTCGAATTTGCGTACAATGCAAGATATTGCATTATTGAATGAGAAGCGTATTGCGGAAGCTCGGGGTGTTACACAAATAGACTTCATCCACTATTAATTGACACATACATGTTACCCTATATTTATATGTATACATAATTGGATGGTGAATCGTGGTGCTCCACCCAACTGATTACACATTATAATCATAGTGGTGTTGTTTATTTGGGGGGGGTAGATCATTTGTAGATTATCCATGAGGAATGGATTTCATCTGTCACGACCCGTCCTCGGGGCCCGTGTCGTGACTACCCCAAGCCCGCCTCCCATAGGCCAGGGGCTAGCGACTAGCACCAAGGCGTAAATCCCAACAAAAATGGAAGGCATTGCCTTTGAAAAGTAAACGAGCACCACAGAGTAAGCAAGAGGAAAAGTAAACACTAAGTAAAAACGGTACAAGATGTGCTAAAAGTAAAAGGGGCCGAAAATAGAAGCCCAACTGTAAAGTACAACTGAAAGGAAAAACAGCGACTGAAAGGGAAAACTGCAGAGTCGAGCCGTCCTCTGGAAGTCCCACCCGAAGGGTGGGTACAGATAGCCTCCACTGCTCCTCGGGTCCACCTGACCGCTCCGAGTACGTCCCGCCCAGTGGTCCACCTCCAGGTACCGTCCTGCTCCGCACGCCTCCACCACGATCAGCGTTGTCCGTCGTCTGCAACCAACACAACGTAGTGCAGGCATAGCCCGTGCAGGGGTGAGTATAAGCTACTCAGTAGGGACATCGAGACCCCCGAAGGTCTCTCGAGATCCACAATGGAAAGATACAATCACGAAGTAACATCTGACATGGCTTAGGTATATGCCCATACATATACCTAAGTCATCAATTCCCGTTCGGCTCCAACATCCGAGCCCAAGCACAACCCAGTCCACATACGAAAGCAATGAATACCCACACAGGATAGCTCAACACAAACCACAAAGGAGAGTAAACAGTAAATCCACACAGGATGACTCAACACAATCCACAAAGCAGAGTAACACAAGATTCAGCTCACACAGGATATACTTCTTCGGATGACGATAAGATTATCATTGAACCATCTAATTCATCGGACCCACGAAGGATCGATAGGTACTAACCCCGCAGTGACCCACACAGGATCGGACCCACACAGGATCGGACCCACGCAGGACCTGTAGGCGCTGGCTCACACAGAACCACTGAGCGCTGACCCACAAAGGATCGGACCTACACAGGATCGGTAGCACTGATCCACGTAGGATCACTGAGTGCAGTAGTCGTCGTAGTCCACTGAGGATCTCTGCACAGTCATCGCCACAGTCCACTGAGAATCTCTGCACGGTCGTCATCGGAGTCCACGGAGGATCTCTGCAAAATCATCGCCGCAGTCCACTGAGGATCTCTGCATGGTCGTCGCTGTCGAAGAAGCAGTCGCAGCCAGCACTAGGGTTCCCGCACACAGCAAGCTCATTCGGGAGGGTCCGCTCCATGAGCCGAGAGGCTGATACATCAACTGACACAAAGTACGAAGTTGATGTATCCAAAAGTTCTGTATCGTCAACAGGAACTCAACGTCGCAGACGGCGCGCCAATCGGACGCCCGGTATGAGAGTTATTGGCTTTTTCGTCCCAGGGGCCCGGTTGGGTTTTAAGGCAAAACCAACCCGACCGTACTCCACCTGCGTCCAAAACTCGGGCGGAGTGATCCAAAAGATCCGTCTCACTTAGAGGATTTCAACAAAGCTGACAGCACGTCAATCGGACGTCCGTGGCTCAAGATATAAGTGTTTCCGCTCCGAGGGCCCGGTTGGTTTCGTGTACGAACCAACCTGGCCGAACTCAAAGTATTCCGAAACCTTGAGTGCGATATACCGAAATGACCGTCTCGATCCAAGGATCGTGTTTCCGCTAACGACGAGTCGTTTGGAGGCCCTTAGATCAAGATACGGGCGTTTGAACGAAAAGGTTCCGAAGACGGGGGGTCCGGGCCCGGGCGGACCTGGGCCGACCCCCCTGGGTCGGCCGACCCGGTCCGACCTGGTCCGACCCGGTTCGATCCGGTCGGACCGGTCTGGCTCGGCCAGGGCCGGTCCAGCTCGGCTTGGCCGAGCGGCCGAGCGGCCCGACTCGGGGGGAGCCGCCGCCCCGCGTGCCACCCCCGCGACACCCGCGGTGTGTCGGCCAGCCAACCGGACGCTGCTGAAGCCACGTCCTGGGTGACGCGGGGGGTGCGGTCGCCCCCGCGTGACACCCGCGGGGTATCTCCTGGCGCCAGACGCGGCTTCAGTCGCGTCCCGAGAGCGCCTCCGCCGCGGCCGGTGCCGCGGCGGTCTCGTCCAGCGGCGCGCCGGGCGCCGCCGTGCCGGCGACCCGCGCCATCGCCGGCTTCCGCGGGCCGCCAGAGTCACTCTGGTGGCCCGATTTTCTTCCCGTCTACGCCGTTGCTCCTCCCGGGACTCGTTCTTCACTGCGGGATCGTCAAACATCCATTGCGGCATGTTCCATCGTCGCCCATCAAATCCGCACAAAACGAAGAACGGCGGAGGGTCGTCGGGCCGTGTTCATTTGGCCCGCATCCTCCGCGTTAGAGATAAACAACGTGAGGAATTTAAGTTCAACATATGAACGCATATCCGAAACAATTTTTAATGAAATAAAAATTGTTTCATAAACGGGTTCCTCATATGAACGAAAACAACAATTTTAATAATTTTAAAATTGTTCACAAAACCAGTTCTTTACTTTTTAAAGAAAGAAATACGTGAATATAAAAAGAAAAGGGGGTAATTCCCAAAATAAATCCCTACCTCGTTGGTCGTCGCGCGTGAGCGTTCTTCGTGGAATTGCTCGTCGCGGAAGGTGGAGATCGTCGCGTCGTCGCGGGAAGGCGTCGCGTCGTCGCGGAATCCAGCGTTGAGTCGGCGAGCTCAACGGACCAAGAACAACATATTTAAATTATAAATAATTAAATCTGTGTTTCGTTTAAAACCAAAAAGAACCTTTAGAGGAAACCTGAAATCACTCACCTCAAACGGTTGGTGATCGGAGATCGGGGCAGGGAAGAACGTCTCGGACGGGAGCGTCGTCGATTTCCGGGTTCGGCGTTCTTCGCATTCTTCACGTTCTTCGTGTTCTTCGCAAGGGAGAAGAAGATACAAGGGTCCTCTCAAATCTTCTCAACGCGCAAATAAACAGAGGTCGTGCGTTGGCCTTATTTTATTATTACGCCAACGAATTTGAAAACTGGTTAAGAAACGATCCATCAATTCGTTGAATTAATTCAACGAAAGAAACTGCCCATTTAATTCACGAAATAAACTGCCCAATTAAATGGTCTGTTAAGATTTTAAGAAACGCGTCAGTTGACTTTCATAAAGACGGGTTTTCGCGGGTGCGTTTCTTAGCGGAAAGAAACGGTGGGGCTCGTGCGGGGCCCACCTCACAAATATCCTACCAAGGGGGTAGGATATTTCTGGATAGCATCCTATCCGGTTTAACTCAGTTCAAGCCGCCTTTAAGTGGCTTCAAGTGGCTTCCAAGTGGCTTAAGTGAAATAAAATAACGTTGTCACAAAATTATTTTATTTCTTACCTTTAAGCCCGAAAATTAAAAACCACACCCGAGAAAACGCAACTCCGGAAGACGCGTTTCTAAGCGAATAAAGGCGCTGCGATTTTATCGGTGCCCTCAGAATTCGATTCCGGGCACCAGTTCAGAAGTTAGAAAAACCCGCTCGTCCGTTCATTGAACGTACCCGAGCCAAACTTCGGAAAATGATTCCGGGCACACCGGGCCTCGGAATCAGGTGCCGTCAGAAACTGCGTTCTTGTAAAATTCCAAAGAAAATTAAAAAAAATCCCTTGAAATTTACGGGTCTCTACACTACTCCCACCTCAGGGCTTTACGTCCCCGTAAAGATACATCAAAACTAGGGAAACAAATGTGGGTACTGAGCGTGCATCTGAGCCTCCCGCTCCCAAGTGCTCTCCTGGAGGTTCCCGTGCTGCCATCTGATGCGAACAAGAGGAATTGATCGCCCACGTAATACCCACTCCTATCGATCCTCTATCTCCACTGGGACCTCCACAAAAGACGCCCCATCATCCACGTCTAGCTCCCCATAGTCAATGATGTGCGTCAGGTCATGCACGTATCTCCTCAGCTGGGATACGTGGAAGACGCCGTGCACCCGGTGCAACTGAGGTGGCAGAGCCAGGTGATAAGCTACCTCGCCAATCCTGCTGAGGACCTGGAAAGGCCCGATGAAGCGTGGAGACAACTTGCCGCCACGACCGAATCTCCGCAAACCACGTCGAGGTGAGACACGCAAGAAGACGTGGTCGCCATCCTCGAACTCTAGTGGCCTCCGCCTCCTGTCAGCATATGACTTCTGCCGGCTCTGAGCTGTCCTCATCCGCTCCTGGATGACCTGGACCTTCTCTGTCGTGGCCCGGACCATCTCTAGTCCCACAAGTTCTGACTCTCCAGGGTCTGTCCAGCACAAAAGAGATCTGCAAGGCCTGCCATACAACGCCTCGCAGGGTGCCATCCCGATGGTGGAGTGGTAGCTGTTGTTGTACGCGAACTCCACCAAGGGTAGGTGGTCCTCCCAGTTGCGACCAAAGTCGAGGACACATGCACGGAGCATGTCCTTGAGGGTCTGAATGGTCCTCTCCATCTGACCATCCGTCTGAGGGTGAAAGGCGGTGCTCAGACGTAGCCGCGTCCCGAACGCCTCCTGCAACCCCTTCCAAAGCTGGGAAGTAAAGCGAGCGTCCCGATCAGAGACGATAGTCGATGGCACACCTTGAAGCCGTACGATCTCCTGAACATAGAGACGCCCCAAGCTCTCCACTGAGCCCTGCTCTCGAATGGGTAAGAAGTGTGCCGACTTGGTGAGTCGGTCAACAATCACCCAAATGGAGTCCTGACCTCTGGAAGTGTGTGGAAGTCCAGTCACGAAGTCCATAGATATCTCATCCCACTTCCACTCCAAGACCTCCAAGGGCTGTACCAAGCCTGCTGGTACCTCGTGCTCTGCCTTCACCTGCTGGCAGGTGAGGCACCGTGAAACGAACTCTGCCACAGCCTTCTTCATGCCCGGCCACCAGTGCTGTTGTCTAAGATCCTGGTACATCTTCTCCACTCCAGGATGTACCGCCAAAGGATAAGTGTGGAACTATCTCAGCACCTCCTCTCGTAAAGCGACTGGTACCAAGGTACGTCCTCTGAAAAGGACATCGTGCTCTGCTCCAAGGGAGAAACCATCAGGTGCCTGTCCCGAGGATATCTGTGCACGCCGTGTCTCACAGTCAGCGTCCCCACGATGTGCCTCTCTGACCCGCTGTAGAAGTGGAGGAGAGACTGTGAGAGACTGAAGGAAGGCTGCTCCGTCTCTATCCATGAAGGATATCTTCAAGGCGGCTAGCTGCTCTGTCACCTCCTCAAGTAGCTGGATGCTCGTCCTCCTGCTGAGGGCATCAGCTACCACGTTCCCCTTCCTAGGAGTATAGACTATCTCAAAGTCATAGTCCTGGAGGAACTCGAGCCATCGCCGCTATCTCAGGTTCAGGTCCTTCTGAGAGAATATGTACCTGAGACTCTGGTGGTCAGAAAAGACTGTGAAGCGCTCGCCCATCAGATAGTGCCGCCATGTCTTCAGGGCGAAGACCACTGCTGCCAACTCCAAGTAATGGGTAGCGTAGTTATGCTCATGCGACCTCAACTGACGTGATCCGTAGGCAATCACGGCCCGCTCCTGCATCAGGACACACCCGAGTCCGGTCCCTGATGCATCGCAGTAGACTACGTATCCAACTCCCTCCTCAGGCAACCTCAAGATAGGTGCGCTGGTCATCCTCTGCCTCAGCTCCTGGAAGCTCTACTGACATCTGTCTGACCACACGAAGGGTTTCCCCTTCTTCGTCAACGCTGAGAGTGGGGCCGTAACTCTGGAGAAGTCCGGCACAAATCTCCGATAGTATCCGGCTAGGCCCAAGAAACTCCACACCTCTGTCACGCTCTTGGGTGGCTCCCAAGCTAGCACTACCTCGATCTCTGTGGGATCCACTGCAACTCCCACCTCAGAAATGATGTGCCCCAAGAAGTGGACCTCACGTAACCAGAACTGACACTTCGAGAGCTTTCCATAAAGCTGGTGCTCTCGGAGTGTGTCTAGTACAACACACAAGTGGTAGGTGTGCTCCTCCTCGGTGGTCGAGTACACCAAGATGTCGTCGATGAAGACTACGACAAATCGATCGAGGTATGGCTGGAAGATCCCGTTCATGAGGCTCGTGAACACTGCTGGAGCATTGTTCATGCCGAAAGGCATAACCAAGAACTCATAGTCGCCATACCGACACCTGAAGGCCGTCTTCTGCACATCCTCGTCTCGAACTCTGAGCTGATGATAGCCTGACCTGAGGTCTATCTTCGAGAACCACCGTGCTCCCTTGAGCTGATCGAAGAGGTCATAAATCCTAGGTAGAGGATACTTGTTCCTCACTGTCACCTGGTTCAGGCGACGATAATCGACACATAGTCGCAAGCTCCCATCCGCCTTCTTGGCGAACAAAATCAGGGAAGCCCATGGTGAAACACTGGGTCGGATGAACCCCTTGCCCTGAAAGTCCTCCAACTGTACCCGCAGCTCCCGAAGCTCAGCGGGGGCCATCCGATATGCTGGAGTGGATATCAGGGCTGTCTCGGGGTACAGGTCAATATAAAAGTCTACCTCTCTGCGAGGAGGTAGTCCTGGAATGTCGTCGGGATAGACGTCCGCGTACTGATCCACCACTGCAGGAAAACTGGGACTCCGCACGTCAACTACTCCCAGGATGAGGCTAGCCAACTGATGAGTGATGGGCTGACCTCTCCTCTGCGTGAGTCCATCCTGTGCTGCTAAGGCTCCCTTCTCTCCGGTGAAGGTGAACCTGCTCTCGTCGGTGCGCACACATCACACCTTGCGCCTAATTCAGTCAATCTGAGCATGGACCGTAGATAATCAATCCATGCCCAAGATGACATCGTAAGGCCTCGACGCCGCTACAAGAAGATCACAGTCGAAGCTCTCTCCTCCTAGAGTAAGCTCACACTGCCGGCACCAGTGCGTAATCGTCGAGTCTGCTCCCGTAGGAGTCTCTAGCCGTAAGGATCGAGCCAACGGCTCTGTCGGAATCTCTGAGATCCGAACAAGGGCAGTGGCTATGAAAGAGTGACTCGCTCCTGTGTCTATAAGAACTGCATCAAGGGTGTAATAGACACAGATCGTACCTCGAATCATCTCTGGCGTGCCATGGTCATAGGTCTCTGCTGCCTGGAGCTGAGCCTATCTCTGCCCGCCAGCTCCCTGTGGTCGGGGCGGGTCTCCCGATGGTGGGGGTGGTAGAGCCTCAACGCGTCGCCCACCACTTGCTGCTCGGCCAACTCCTCTGCCTCGTCCGCCTCCTCCCTGCGGACTGCCAGGTTGACCCTCTGCCTCTGCCTGGGTGGCCCCTCCACCATCTGCTGCCCCTCAGTATGGCGGGTCGGGCAGTCACGAGCCATGTGGCCCCGCCCGCCGCACTCGTAGCACTGCCTGCCTCTCGGAAGACTGGCTCCGGGATGAGTGCCCTGCACTGCTGAGCCAGTGTCCCGAGGTCGTCTGCCGGAAGGTCTGGTCCACCTGGAACCCTGAGTCATCCGTCGGATACCTGCTGCCGAAGACTCCGCTATCTGCCGTCCTGCGGTAGGTCTCGCTGTTGACTCAGCCAGGAAGCTCTCGATCAGGAGGGCTCGCTCCAGTACTCCTGCCTGGGTCGGGATGCTAAGGGAGATCAGCGATGCCCTGATATCGTGTCTCAATCCCTGGTCGAAGGTCCGGGCCCGGAAGAAGGGGTCCCGTACCATGTCTGTCGAGTAGCGAGAAAGATCGGAGAACCTCGCCGCGTACTGAGCGACGGTCAAGCTGCCCTGCCGCAGCTGAAGAAGCTCCTGAATGTGCACCACACGGAGGGTGGCAGGGACGAACTCTGAGCGGAAGAGGCCCTCGAAGTCCGTCCAGATGAGGGTGGCCTCATCGTGTACCTGGAGCATCAGGCTCCACCATTGCCCTGCTGCTGCGTGCAGTAGGCTCGCCATGAGTATCACCATGAGGTCTGCTGGTGTCCTCACTAGCCTGAAAACTATGACGGCCGCCTCTAGCCAGTCCTCGGCTGCCTGGGGGTCCGACTCCCCACGGAACCTGGGTGGTCGCTGGCACTGGAACTCGTGCAGAGCTCCGAGGTGTCATGCGTCGTCAGCTTCCAGTGCTGGAAGCATCAGGGGCTCGGCGGGTAAAGGTACCGCCGGTGCCTCTGCTGTCAACGGGCCCTGTACTGAGGCCTCGTCGCTCGGCAGGCTGTCGTCGTGCTCTACTCTAGGAAACCTAGCTGGCTGATGTCGTCGTGCCATCTTAAAAATAAAACAAGTGCGCCACTGTCAGAATAGTATAACTGGTGAGCTGACACAAGTAATCACAAAGAAAACTTGAAACACACATGCAATCAATGTTTTCATGCATTAAGCCGGAAATTAGAAGTCAGGGTCCTGGTGTATGGATACGTCGGCCGCCGCACCAACACTGGACTCCCTGGACTGATAACCACACTCGATACGCTAAACACTATTGCTTCACAAAGAAGAAAGATTAGAGTCAGCGGTAGAACCAACCACCTCTGATACCAATTTGTCACGACCCGTCCTTGGGGCCCGTGTCGTGACTACCCCAAGCCCGCCTCCCATAGGCCAAGGGTTTGCGACTAGCACCAAGGCGTAAATCCCAACAAAAAGGGAAGGCATTGCCTTTGAAAAGTAAACGAGCACCACAAAGTAAGCAAGAGGAAAATTAAACACTAAGTAAAAACGGTACAAGCTGTGCTGAAAGTAAAAGGGGCCGGAAATACAAGCCCAACTGTAAAGTACAACTGAAAGGAAAAACAGTGACTGAAAGGGAAAACTACAGAGTCGAGCCGTCCTCTGGAAGTCCAACCTGAAGGGTGGGTACAGATAGCCTCCACCGCTCCTCGGGTCCACCTGACCGCTCCGAGTACGTCCCGCCCAGTGGTCCACCTCCAGGTACCGTCCTGCTCCGCACGCCTCCACCACGATCAGCGTTGTCCGTCGTCTGCAACCAACACAATGTAGTGCGGGCATAGCCCGTGTAGGGGTGAGTATAAGCTACTCAGTAGGGGCACCGAGACCCCCGAAGGTCTCCCGAGATCCACAAAGGATAATTCACAAAGGAAAGATATAATCACGAAGTAACATCTGACACGGATTAGGTATATGCCCATACATATACCTAAGTCATCAATTCCCATTCGGCTCCAACGTCTAAGCCCAAGCACAACCCAGTCCACACAGGAAAGCAACGAATACCCACAAAGGATAGCTCAACACAAACCACAAAGGAGAGTAAACAGTAAATCCACACAGGATGGCTCAACAAAATCCACAAACCAGAGTAACACAAGATTCAGCTCACACAGGATATACTTCTTCGGATGACGATAAGATGATCACTGAACCATCTAAGTCGTCGGAGCCACGAAGGATCGATAGGTACTAACCCCGCAGTGACCCACACAGGAGCGGACCCACACAGGATCGGGCCCACGCAGGACCTGTAGGCGCTGGCTCACACAGAACCGCTGAGCGCTGACCCACACAGGATCGGACCCACATAGGATCGGTAGCACTGATCCACATAGGATCGCTGAGTGCAGTAGTCGTCGTAGTCCACTGAGGATCTCTGCACAGTCGTCGCCGCAGTCCACTGAGGATCTCTACACGGTCGTCGTCGGAGTCCACGGAGGATCTCTGCACAATCATCGCCGCAGTCCACTGAGGATCTATGAACGGTCGTCGCTGTCGAAGAAGCAGTCGCAGCCAACACTAGGGTTCCTGCACACAGCAAGCTCGTTCAGGAGGGTCCGCTCCACGAGCCGAGAGGCTGATACATCAACTGACACAAAGTCCGAAGTTGATGTATCCAAAAGTTCCGTATCGTCAACAGGAACTCAACGTCGCAGACGGCGCGCCAATCGGACGCCCGGTCTGAGAGTTATTGGCTTTTTCGTCCCAGGGGCCCGGTTGGTTTTTAAGGCAAAACCAACCCGACCGTACTCCACCTACATCCAAAACTCGGGAGGAGTGAGCCAAAAGATCGGTCTCACTTAGAGGATTTCAGCAAAGCTGACGGCACGTCAATCGAACGTCTGTGGCTCAAGATATGAGCGTTTCCGCTTCGAGGGCCCGGTTGGTTTCGTGTACGAACCAACCCTGCCGAACTCAAAGTATTCCGAAACCTTGAGTGCGATATACTGAAATGACCATCTCGATCCAAGGATCGCGTTTCCGCTGACTGTGAGTCGTTTGGAGGCCCGTAGCTCAAGATTCAGGCGTTTGAACGAAAAGGTTCTGAAGACGGGGGGTCAGGGCCCGGGCCGACCCGGGCCGACCCCCCTGGGTCGGCCGAACTCGGTCCGACCCGGTCCGACCCGGTCGGACCGGTCTAGCTCGGCCAGGGCTGGTCCAGCTCGGCTTGGCCGAGCGGCCGAGCGGCCCGACGCGGGGGGAGCCGCCGCCCCGCGTGACACCCCCGCGACACCCGCGGGGTGTCGGCCAGCCAACCGGACGCAGCTGAAGCCGCATCCCGGGTGACGCGGGGGGTGCCGCCGCCCCCGCGTGACACCCGCGGGACACCCGCGGGGTGTCTCCTGGTGCCGGACACGGCTTTAGCCCCGTCCCGCGAGCGCCGCCGCCGCGGCCGGTGTCGCGGCGGTCTCGTCCGGCGGCGCGTCGGGCGCCGCCGTAGTCTCTTCGGTGGCCCGATTTTCTTCCCGTCTGCGCCGTTGCTCCTCCCGGGACTCGTTCTTCACTACGGGATCGTCAAACATCCGTTGCGGCATGTTCCGTCGTCGCCCGTCAAATCCACACAAAACGAAGAACGACGGAGGGTCGTCGGGCCGTGTTCGTTTGGCCCGCACCCTCCGCGTTAGAGATAAAAACGGGAGGAATTTAACTTCAACATATGAACGCATATCCGAAACAATTTTTAATGAAATAAAAATTGTTTCATAAATGGGTTCCTCATATGAACGGAAAGAACAATTTTAATAATTTTAAAATTGTTCACAAAACCAGTTCTTTACTTTTTAAAGAAAGAAATACGGGAATATAAAAAGAAAAGGGTGTAATTCCCAAAATAAATCCCTACCTCGTTGGTCGTCGCGCGTGAGCGTTCTTCGCGGAATTGCTCGTCACGGAAGGTGGAGATCGTCGCGTCGTCGCGGGAAGGCGTCGCGTCGTCGCGGAATCCAGCGTTGAGTCGGCGAGCTCAACGGACCACGAACAACAGATTTAAATTATAAATAATTAAATCTGAGTTTTGTTTAAAACCAAAAAGATCCTTTAGAGGAAACCTGAAATCACTCACCTCAAACGGTTGGTGATCGGAGATCGGGGCGGGGAAGAACGTCTCGGACGGGAGCGTCATCGATTTCCGGGTTCGGCGTTCTTCGCGTTCTTCGCGTTCTTCGCGTTCTTCGCATTCTTCACGTTCTTCGCAAGGGAGACGAAGATACAAGGGTCCTCTCAAATCTTCTCAACGCGCAAATAACCAGAGGTCGTGCGTTGGCCTTATTTTATTATTACGCCAACGAATTTGAAAACTGGTTAAGAAACGATCCATCAAATCGTTGAATTAATTCAACGAAAGAAACTTCCCATTTAATTCACGAAATAAACCGCCCAATTAAATGGTATGTTAAGATTTTAAGAAACACGTCAGTTGACTTTCATAAAGACGGGTTTTCGCGGGTGCGTTTCTTAGCGGAAAGAAATGGCGGGGCTCGTGTGGGCCCCACCTCACAAATATCCTACCAAGGGGGTAGGATATTTCTGGATAGCATCCTATCCGGTTTAACTCAGTTCGAGCCGCCTTTAAGTGGCTTCAAGTGGCTTCGAAGTGGCTTAAGTGAAATAAAATAAATTTGTCGCAAAATTATTTTATTTCTTAACTTTAAGCCCCAAAATTAAAAACCACACCCGAGCAAACGCAATTCCGGAAGAGGCGTTTCTAAGCGAATACCGGCGCTGCGATTTCATCGGTGCCCTCAGAATTCGATTCCGTGCACCGGTTCAAAAGTTAGAAAAACCCGCTCATTTGTTCACTGAACGTACCCGAGCCAAACTTCAGAAAATGATTCCGGGCACACCGGACCTCGGAATCAGGTGCCGTCAGAAATTGCGTTCTAGTAAAATTCCAAAGAAAATAAAAAAAAATTCCTTGAAATTTACGGGTCTTTACATCATTCTTCTATATTGTGAAGAATGAATATGTATATGTCTTTTTCATTCATCGTCCTCCTCCTCCTGCATTTATTAATACTCATATATTTATACAAAATATATTTATGTACTCTATCTAAATCATTAAACAAGAATAATATGTGGTTTTTTAGGAGGTAGGAAATTTTTAAGAATGTATAACTAGATGTGTGGGTTTCCTGTGTGTGTGAGTAATTATTAGCTGCTAAGGAGGGGAAATGTGGTGATTTTCCTTTTTGTTTGTTGTATACGTTGTCATAGGTAGGGGTATTAATAGGTGTTTTTGTAATATATTAGGAAATAATAGTAAATTGTAATTATATATGGTCATTGGGTGTTTGTTCTTTAGGGGGATTCGATTGGGCCTTGGCGAGAGTGGTCTCCATCTTTTGAGTTCTTTTTATTCTTCATTCATCTATTTCTTTCACAACTATAACTCTGAGATAAATTATTTATAGAAGTTTAAAATACCAATTCAGTTGTTTTCCCTTCCAATTAATCTATCTCACACTAAAAAAGATAACACATTTCAATTGTATCAAGAAATAATACAACGTGATTACAAAAATAAAAAACATACACATCCCGCATTATCGATGAAATCATGGTTTCCTTAAATATTATATATAATTTTGTAATACATAGAAAATATATCATGGAAAATAAAATCATTTGAAATAAAGTATAAGTATATATGAAAATTGGAAAAGGGGAGTATAAATTCACATGATTACGTTGTATGATGGTTCAATGAAATTAAAAATTTTAGTTTTTTTTAAATAATACATCATTTTCATTTTATAAATGTTTATTATTGTTTATATAATTAAATAATTCATAGAAAATAAGATAATAATTTTAAATCCAAAGCCAAATCAAATAATATATACTCACAAGATTAAGTATATAGGGATTTGATTATGGAAATACATTTATTAGACTATATGATTGATTCTAAAAACTCTCACCAGGGAAACCTCAATGATTTTTTTGAAAGAAAAATTCTTTTGGGTGGAAGTTCTACAAATACATAAAATTCATTTCATTGATAAATAATAAATTGGTATGGAAATCATAGAACGATTTATATAATATAAAATTTATAAAGTTACATGTTGAATTTTCATTATAATGATATCTTTGACTCATTATATTAAATTCACGGAACAGCCCATTGTTAAGATAAATCAAAACACCATTCCTCATTTTATTATTAACCACATGTTTTACACACAAAAAATAACTATCCAATAGAAAATAGATTAAAATTATAATTTACCATGAAATTGGAATTTTCAAACCACATAGGTTTTTATATCTTACTAATTTAATATTTATAACATCATAGAAAATATTAAGATAAATTCAATTTTTGAGAATTAAACTCTACTTGATATTAGATTTGTTTTCTAAATATGAATGTTTTATCACTCTTTCCTAGTGAATTCATAACATTACTAAGGGTTTTCATATAATGGGGATGTATATTACATTCAAATGTATCATAGGATCCCCACCAATCATAATTATTTCATTTAAATGTAAATATAATAAAAAATGATAACATCGTTATACCCAAAAAGCAATTAGTCGAGAAATTTTAATACAAAATGGTCAAAAACATAAATAGCTAAAATTAAATTAAAAAAGACTCGTTTTCAATTTTTATATAAAGAAATTTATAATAATTAGAGTGATATTATAAAGATAATATAAAAATTTACTTCTAGTAAAAAATAAGTGAACCAAATTTATTTATTTTAAAAATAGAAATCATGAAATGTGATTAGGGAGAAAATTGACAGTCAACAACTATTGAAAACATAAATAGTGTATAGAAGTTCTCTAAAAATTAAAAACTGGCCATTTCATCAATTAAGTCATCGATAATATAGAATTTAAATACACTTCATATTACTTGAATCATATTCTTATAATCATTCACTTGTCATATTTTTTAATTTTTTATGAATTCATATTCATTTTGGATGAATCATTTTATTTTAAAAACATAATTTCATTTAAAAAATATTAAGGGTTCTCATGAAAATATCCATTATATTTGAATTTGGGATCTTCTTTGATATTTTTTAAAAGGTTGGGGCTGAAGCCTCATTTTGTTATTAAAGTAAAGAAAATACCACCTTTAACATGGTAGAGGGAAACCCGTTACATAGCCCGAAGGCCTAGTGGGCTTGTAGACCATCATATAGCTTGTAGGCCCAAAATTTTGGCCCAATAGCCATTCTGTGATTAGTAACCCGCCTGCTACAGTACTGCACAGTACCACGGCTGCTATAGTGCCCTACCGCCGCTATAGTACCCACCGTTCTACAGTGCCGCCACTAATACAGTACTGCTACAGTACTGATATAGTACCTGCGCCCAATGGGTTTTGTACCCCCATTTTTCATGTCGGATTACGGGGTTCTTACCACTAACTCAAACCTCAACTACATCTTCTTTTAGATAATGATTCATTGATCATCGTTATACACGTCAAAACACTTATGACTAAAAGGCGAAGATTCTAATAATTCATTAAGGGAAAAGTAACTAAGAAAAAATTGTGATAACATACAAAAATAAGGTTGATATCAACTAATATCAAACTTTGAATAGAATTTGGATTTCAAATTACAAAACTGATATAAGATGTTTTGTATCTAGCATGAATGATATGAAATATAAAAACAAAAGCAATGTCCAAACCATGTATTTTATATAATATAAACTAATATAGAAATGGACATCAATAGTTAAAAAGAAAATTATAAAATTACCTCTATGTTCACAATATAGTACAACACACCTATGGTTAGCACATAAAGATTCTTGGATAGGTCAGTGTGTACAAGACGTCCCATCCTAAACTAAAGGGAAACCACTTCATTTTAATGATAATAATGGATGATAATTTTTATTGTATCAATATCCAATTGGTGTTTTGTATCTAATCTTCAATGAAAGGGTTTCGAACCCCAATACATCCATAAATAAAATAAAAAGTTGTGTTAAGCAGACAAAATTTATAATAGATGAAAAAAATGCCATATATTTGAAGCAATAACAATGAAATTCATGTAACATTGATAATATACATGAAATATAAATAGATAATGGAAATTTAATTAAAAATAACTTAAATAAAAACAATTAGATAAAAAACATGAAAATATCTCTCTTGGTAAAAATATGCGAACTTAGATCCATCATCGAAGTATCATATTAAAGCCCAACTTATGGAATAATATGTTTCAAAAGGTATTTTTCTCATAGGTGATATAGTTTGATAAGATATCATATGGTATTATTGAAAGTATATAATTATTCCCAAATCACTTATTAATTAAATGTTGTATTATGTGTTTTTTTCATAAATTTATATTTCATTAATTTTAATTAAATAAAACAATGACAAACTATATATATGTTAACAAATCATCAACAGTATTTTCAAGTTTCAATTATTAATTTCAAATAAAAAAAAATATTATTTCAAGTTAATAAATCATTTAAAGATGTATTATTAAATATATCAACATATATTTTAAAAAATAAAATTAATTTAACTCTAAAAATAATGTATTTTTTATATTTATAACATTTTCCTATTTTGTTAGGGGAAAAATTGAAATGGTTCTTTTTTTCTCCAAAAAACAATTATTCTCAAACATGAGCATACTCATATTTTCGTACATGATTAGGGAATATTATACGTTAAAAATATTTTTTCCATTAAATATTAATTAACGTGCATAAATGAATAAATAGTTTCACATTTCCCATTAGATTTTTCAACGAATAATAATTTTAGTAAATGGATTTTCCATGTGCCACGAGAAAATCACTAGAAAAAATAAATTCAAAAAAAATATCATTTCCCATTACACTTATCATAGATTTCAATACATTTAATTTCCAAATTCTCTAAATTAGATGTAATATTTTCAATAAATCATATTCTATGATTTTTCTAAGGAAGTGTTGACTCTTTAATAATGAAAATCGTTTAAAATATAAATGAACCCATTTCTCAGAATCAAATTTTTTTACCATCAAATTGATAGCATCAGAGATTGAGAAATGATTGAAATCATGTAATTTTATTTAAAAATTATAAATATGTATGAGAAACATTTATGATATTATTATATATGATCCAATTTGTTTTTCCTGTAAGACACTGCATAACAATGAAAATATTATAAAATGTCCCTACTAAGGTAATGTACTAAAAATTATAAAAATTATAAATTTCTAATATAAAGAGTGTAGTGAGATAAAAGGTCATTAATATGGTAATATAGGAGAATCAGATAAAAAATTATGTTATTTATATATTTTAAAAACATTTAAAATAACAAAAATGAATTAATATACTTCTGGAAACCAAAAACAAAATTCCAGTACAACTTCTATGAGTTTATATATTACTATTGAAAATAATAGATACATGAATTCATATAATACACCATATGAAAAATTAAAAAAATAATTTTCATCTAATGTTTACAAAAAAAATATCATAATGACTACACATCTTACTAATACATATCAAATATAAAAAAAACAAATAGGAAACATTACCATTAATATTCATGAAAATAATGATATTTCTAGCGTAAAATGAGGAAAAATATTGTTAGATAACTTCTTTTAAGTTATAATGGGGTTTTTAACTTGATTTCACCATAAATTGATTGTTTTTGCATTTTGTAGAAAAATAGTTTTTTATCTTGAAATCCAAACATGGGTGATGCACAAATTATGTAGGAGGAAACACCTATACGAGAATACATGATTTGATAATAGTTAAAATTATTTAGGAATAAGTCAAATAAATATAAATAATATCTATATTTTGATCCCCTGAATTGATTTTATGAAATCATGATCCCAACAGGAATAAAATAATAATGGAAATTTGACTCTTTTAGATCGATGTAAAAAATAGGATGCATTTTTTTTGATGTAAATTTTCATTTATATATTGATTAATTATATAAATTAACTAATATATATTTATATTTTTGAAACAATAAACCTTATTTAATATTATGATCATGGTTTTTTGTGTTATACATAACCTAATACATGTAGATTAATCATGTTTCTTATAGGTCCTTGACTATTGAAGTATTTCTATTTAAAAAATATGAAATGATATATATCTCTACAACATGAAAATAACATTTTAAAAAGATATCCTTCGGTTTAGGGTAACAAAAAAAAATAATTACAATCTCTTACTCTTGATAGTGTCGAATTAAAAATTTATATATCCACTTGTAGCCTCTGATTATCCCAAAAGACAGACAGAACATCGAATGAGAGACTAACTATCGAACAAAAATTCCAATTGGCACATCTTTCTTGTGAATTTATGGGGATTAAAACAATCTAGTCCATAAAAACGAATCTGGTATACCTAAAAAATCTATAACATAAAATTAAAAAAATTGAAAATTAGCTATGAAGTTTCATGATTTCAAGGAATCAAAGGGGTAGGGATTAGATACTTCAACGTTGCTATGGGACATAACCAGTATAGAAAATTATAGTATCTTCCAATGTAACACCCTAGGTAAATAAAGAATATGACATTTTCATATTTATCCATATTTGTGAATAAAATATTAATATGACTTTAAAGGAGACGCTATGCTCGATGGCGTACCCAACACGCATCAATGAGTTTCTTGGGAATCTTACGTTGCACTCTAATAATAAAATAATATTATTTTAAATGGTAGTTATCATGTAGCCGTTGTATTGGCGTGAATGGATAGAAATAAATAAAATATGATTATATATGTTTTTAAATGTTTTTACATTTATCCAATAAAAGATAAAGTCTTAAAATACGGAAAGAATTCAATTTTAGGCGTATATGCCCTAGTTTTCACTAAAGGTTCACTTATCGCTTTATGATGGCGAACCGTCATTAAATATAGTTTTTTTCACTCTTATACATTATATTGGACCAAATAAAACTCTTATTAAGAATTGGGACATGAAAATTTACATTGTGTAAATTTTTGGTATCTTTCCGATAAAGTTCATTTTTTTAATGAATAGTGTAAAATGTTGTATTTTAATTCAAAAAATATTTTTAATTTAATTTATTTATATGATTAGATTATCATTTGAATTGGTTTTAAAGTGAAATTATAATATATTTTTACCATTAAATCCAATAGTGGTCGTTGAAATTAATTTCACTTTGAAATCAGACTTAAACTAGTGTCAATCTTTTGATACTTATTGTTTCATAAAAACACGCTATTTGCTCTGACAGCGGGAATTAATTTTTAAATTAATTAATGTGAATTATAAGTTTTGAATTTTGTAAAATAGACTTAATTTTTGAATTCATAATATCAAATATATCTTAGGGTGAATTTTTGGGATTTTTCGGAAAAACTTCAATTTTTGATGAATAGTGAAATCACTAAGTGGTACTTATAAAAACTAATTTTTCCGTTTAAATGAAATTTTTCCATATTTGTGTTTTGAATTTCAAAAATCCGACATACATGGTTGTCATTAATAAGTAAAATGTGGTTTAATGGGATTAAAATAATTTTTTGGTGAATAGTAACTTATTAAGTTTTTAATCGCGATTAGAGGTAATTAGTGTAGTTTATGGTAAGAATGATGTTTTCATAAAATGAAATTACCTAGACACATGTCCCACCCTCATTTTATGAGTCATGGACGACCAAGTCAATCCATGGGTCAACTTGGGGTCCCCATGGAGCCACTTTGGTTGGAAAATGACATAAATATCTTTTTATTTAATGTTAAAGTAAAAATGACACAAACATAAAAGGTTTTACTAAAACAATTTTTACATGGGGTTATACAAGTCAATTTTTTGACTATAAATATTCATTGGAAATATAAAAAGATTTCCTACATTATACTAATTTTTTATAATTTTTAGACAATAAATAAATTAAATTATTTTTGACATTATGATGATGCAGCGATGACCTCATTATTTAACGATTTAAATAAAATGGAAAGATAATGTAATATCGAAGACCTAAACATGTCCAAAACCTATTGTATGAATGGATTTAGAACCCTTATCACCTTATCCTGTAAATACATCAATGTGGGATCTTTAAAATCTGAAACTCTTTTGATAATAAAGTAACATTTTGTAACTTTACAAGAGTGCCTCTCCTCTCCTCTTATAAAAGGCCCTCACATCTACCTCCTTACCCACACTCCTAAAGCCTTTGTCTCGGCCAAACCCTACCCATTTTGTCTCTCCACTTCCCTCTCTAACTCCTTTAAGCCTCACTTTGGGCAGAATCCTTCCCAAGGAAGCCTTTGAGCTCAAACCAAAGGGAGTTACCCGATTTTAAGGTAATGTCTTCACTTGAGTCCTTTTGTTTTATTTTGCTTCTCCAACCCCCTAAACTATTTTTATTCATTTCATTTGTAAAAACTCCAGTATCTTCAATATACTAAGATGTTGTTATAAGAATGATTCAAGCTACACATACACACACCTATATCTAATGGTTAAAGAATATATTTTTTCCGTGGATGGTGAATTTCTGCCTCACGAAACGATGATTGTTCAATATCCTTCTAACACCTTCAATGGTGGACATTAATATGTCACTATATTTATATATGATATATAATATGTTTATGTTTTCCTTGAGCTTCTGTATTTTTCATTTATGGCATGCCTTTATGGCTTCATTTATGGGTATACGCGATATCTTCATTTTTGGAAGTGCGGACTACCGCCCCCTCAAAGTGATTTGATTCATTAATACCATATGTGGTACGTATAAAGGATATATTTAATTATATTATATATGATACCATACTGGAATTAAAATACTATTATGTATCATTATGTTTTAATTCCATTAAATATGAAATAGAAATGGAAGTAGCGTTCATGCGTACGTACGGCTTACCGTCTCCATGAATTGTACATTTCATTTCTTATCTAAAAATGTTATGTAATATTATAAGTATGTATATATAATGGATATATATTTACTATATTATGTATAAATTATGGATATCATTCTGGAATTATAACATATATATATCTCTCACATTTTGTTTTAATTCCATTAATATGACAAAAAATGAAAGTAGCGTTCATGCGTACGTACGGCCTACCGTCTCCATGAACGGTGCTTTCCGTTTTTCATCTCCAAATGATATGGAATAGTATAAAATGAATATTTACTGGATATATATGATATTTTAATCATTAATACTATTCTGTAAATTATTTACTTATAACTACATGGGCAATATTTTTTCAAACAAGTTCATTTTTGACTCATGTACCAAACATCGGCAAAAACGTCTGATATGAACTAACATTATTAAACAATTATTATAACATTATAATATGTGGTATGAACTGAATAATAATCTATAAAGGAGTTAATTATACCATTATTAATTGACCAATGTTTATTATTCAGGAATATAAAGAAACGAACAAGACAAGTTGGAATTGAGGTACGGGATCCTACTCCTCTCTTTCTTTTTAAGTAAACTCTTTTATGTCATTCCTTTTAAGGATCATCTTTCTTGTTATTGAGATGTTATTTTATATTACTCTTACTTTAATTTATATGTTCATGTGATGAGAGACCCTATTCTCTCTCATCAATCCATTTTGGAAGTTTTGAGTGGCGCCGTTAGGCTGCCGAATTTTTCGTGAGAGATCTAACCTCTCTCTTTCTTTTTAAGTACTCTCCTTTATGTCACTTCTTTTAAGCTCTTATTTGTTATGTTGGGGGATGTTTTTTTATATTCCTCTTTCTATGAACTTTATGTTAATATCATGAGATACCCTATTTGATCTCATCAATCCATTTTTGTAAGTTTTATGTTGCGTCGTTAGGCTGCCGAGAGGGATTTTTCATCTCACTTTTATTCCCATGAGATTTATGCTACATTTTCCACAATTTCCATTGAGTGGTGTATGCACTGCCCATTATTATACTCTTTGTGTAATATAATTTCGTTTATGAGTATTTACATCAAGTATGTATTGTCCTTCTTTCATGGAGTGTATGTTTTGGAAGATACCCAAGTTGGTAAGGGAACCTTTCACCCTCCTCTTTTTAAAAGACTTCTTTTGTTGGGTCTTTTAATTTACATATTGTTATGTTGGGATATGTTCTCATATTTCTTTATTGATGCAAATTTTATGTCCAAGTGATGAGATACCCTTTTTATCTATCATCAACTCATTTTGATGTGATGCTGTTAGGCTGTCAAGGGAACTTCTTAACCCAATTTCGATTTCTTTGGGTTCAACATGTAGTTATTGAATATGTCATCCTTTGAATATGTGTGAATGAACTTTGATTATTTAACACTTAATATCCACTTATATTTGGTGTATTCGTTTGACACACATAATTATGTAATTGATTTATCCTTAAACCAAGGATACCGTCTTTTGTATTGGACTTCCACTCAATCTCCTTTCATTGAGGCACATTTTTTTTATACACAACCTTCTTTATATGGTGTATAAACCCGTTTTACTTTTACGTTTATTCAAAAGGAATCTTTTTTATACGAAGCATTTTCTAAATGAAAAAGGGAATGTTTTTGTCGTACGTATGCGGCGACAACGACTTCTCTGCCGCCGTGACCATTATTTGAGTTTCGGATTCCTCTACAAGCCATACCTTCTTTTTAAAAGAAAAATAAATACCATGTTTTACTTTTATTTTATTTTGGTATTGAAAATGGTTTTCATATTATTTTTATATCAATATGTGGTATTGATATCTTGTGATTGAAAGGTAAAAATGTTATGTTTCCTTTATGCATGTTTTATGTGATATGATTATGTTGAGGTTCTTGGGCATTATTATGAAGACGGGTGGTTTCGTGATAAACTAAGGGCGGGTGAGCCCGATATAGATCTCCAATGCATTGGGTAACGCAAAGGAGTGAAACATTAAGGTTTCTCCAAAGAGATTTAGGGAATATACTGTGATGGGTATTCCAAACGTAACCAAGAGGGTTACTCCCTACGTAAGAATGTTATGAATGCCTCAAGTTACCTTTATGTATTATGAATTCTATGATTTATTCATGATTTGATGAGGTATGTTGAAGTGCCTATGTTTTATGGGTGAAGTATGATTTCATTCTTATGTATATATGAACTCATGTTTCCTTTCCATATTTTTATAACCCTTACTTAGCTTTTTATGCTCATCCCAAGTTTTTGAAATGTTTTTCACAGGTCAAGGGAAAGGTACATGATGTGATGATAGTGTCAAGGATATGTCAAGAAAGAATCTGTGTTTTATTTTAAATATGTTTCTATTGATGGGAAGATTGAATATTGTATTTTATGTAACCACTTTGTTTAAATGTGGAATGTAATGCAAGTTTCATGATCTAATTCTTTAATACTCTAAACCTGAAAATATCCTCAATGTGTAATCTTTTAATAACTCAAGATTAAGTAAGGTTTAAGGCTGGGGACTTATAGTTGGTATTAGAGGTCGGTTTAGATAACTTTAGAGGTTAGGGTATTCTTTAAGTATAAGTGGCATTACCATAATGGTAAGGATTTCAGAAAGAGTCCTAGTTTTAGATAAAGTGAATGAGTAAGTATATCTTAGTGTTTATCTTCCTCATTAATACATGATGGTTTGGTTGATATACTCACACAGACATTTCTGTTTTTAGTGAATGGATGGATCTAGCTGGCACCAAAGTGACAACAGGTTTGAAGGAAACTGTGGTGGTTCTATGATTAAGATACTAGATAAAATGGGGGATTCAATGAGGAAACTCATGGTTGTTCTAAACCAACTATCAAGGAGTCATGATCAACCACTTGATCCTTGGTATGATCTTTAATGCATCATGTATGAGATGACCAATCGATGTGGAAGTTCAGGTAATAATTATAAAGGTAACCATTAGAGTTTATATGATCCTTACTTTTGTGGTAATTACGGGTTACTATATGTTATGATGGAATTGAAAGGCATGAGATAAAATTGAGGTTAAATTATGTTATGGTTATTTTGAAGATTTTATCTCTTTTTGGGGAATGTTTTGAGAATTATATAGTTTTGGAAAAAGGACAACATGCAGACCGTGTGACTACCCATCGCGTCGGAGAAAAGATGCGGGAATCAAACCCACAACCAAAGTGCGACTGGTATTTATCGCCTACCACTGGACTACGTGAAGTCCCTGGTTAGTTTGAATAATTCTTTTTAGTTATATGATTTTATGAATTAAGCATAAGTTGATTTTGGGTTATTTAAGAAAATGATTAACCTATCATGGAGGATATGTGATTAGGTTAACTACTTTTCAATACGAGACTTTAGGGGCAACTGATGTTGTTTGGAGATAAATGTTACGATTTAACTTGGACGACTATGTGACTAAATCCTTCAAATATTTGGGTTTCAATATTATATTGGTTTACTATGAAGAATTTTTGGAAAATTTGTTTATCGGATGGTCCTCGTTGATCTTTGGGTTTTGTTGGACAAATTATGGAGATTAAGCATAGAATTTATTTTTAAAGGGTTATCCTTTTCTGGATTATCTGATCTTGTACTAACCTTTTTGGTTTTGGTTTTGGTTAAAGCATAAAGACATGGGAAGTATATAGTTATCTTTGGTGGATTAGGTGATTCTCTAGAAGTTGATTATAGTACTCTTAATGCGAACAAGTCTCCCTCCATATCCATATTTTTCTACATAGAATCCTAGTATGGGTTAACTCGGGTGACCTTTGTACTTATCTTTCTTTATTTTAAAGTGATTGTTTTGCCGACTCTTTTTCCGATGTGGGACTTTCAAGGATGTTTCCAAGCTCAATTTTAAAAATTGCGAGGATGCAATTCCCAAAAGGGGGGAAGGATGTGACACCCCAGGTAAATAAAGAATATGACATTTTAATATTTATCCATATTTGTGAATAAAATATTAATATGACATTAAAGGGGATGCTATGCTCGATGGCGTACCCAACACACAACAACGAGTTTCTTGGGAATCTTACGTTTCACTCTAATAATAAAATAATATTATTTTAAATGGTAGTTAACATGTAACCGTTTTATTTACGGGAATGGATAGAAATAACTAAAATATGATTACATATGTTTTTAAATGTTTTTACATTTATCCAATAAAATATAAAGTCTTAAAATACGAAAATAATTCAATTTTAGGCGTATATGCCCTAGTTTTCACTAAAGGTTCACTTATCTCTTTTTGATGGAGAACCATCATTAAATATAGTTTTGTTCACTATTATACATTCTATTGGACCAAATAAAACTCTTCTTAAGAATTGGGACATCAAAATTTACATTGTGTAAATTTTTGGTATCTTTCCGATAAAGTTCATTTTTTTAATGAATAGTGTAAAATGTTGTATTTTAATTCAAAAACTCTTTTTAATATAATTTATTTATATGATTAGATTATCATATGAAATAGTTTTGAAGTGAAATTAGAATATATTTTTACCATTAAATCCAATAGTGGTCGTTGGAATTAATTTCACTTTGAAATCAGACTTAAACTAGTGTCAATCTTTTGATACTTATTGTTTCAAAAAAACACGCTATTTGCTCCAACAGTGGGAATTAATTATTAAATTAATTAATGTGACTTATATTTTTTGAATTTTTTAAAATATACTTCATTTTTGAATTCGGAAAATCAAATATAGCTTAGGCTAAATTTTTGGGATTTTTCTGAAAAACTTCAATTTTTGATGAATAGTGAAACCACTAAGTGGTACTTATAAAATCTGATTTTTCCATTTAAATGAAATTTTTCCATCTTTGTGTTTTGAATTTCAAAAATCCGACATACATGGTTGTCATTAAGAAGTAAAATGTGGTTCAATGGGATTAAAATAATTTTTTGGTGAATAGTAACTTATTAAGTTTTTAATCGCGATTAGAGGTAATTAGTGTAGTTTATGGTATGAATGATGTTTTAATAAAATGAAATGACCTAGACACATGTCCTACTCTAATTGGATGTGTCATGGCCGACCAATACAATCCATGGGTCAACTTGGGGACCCCATGGATCCACTTTGGTTCGAAAATGACATAAATATCTTTTTATTTAATGTTAAAGTAAAAATGACACAAATATAAAATGTTTTACTAAAACAATTTTTACATGGGGTTAAACAAGTCATATTTTTTACTATAAATATTCATAGGAAAGATAATAAAATTTCCTATATCATAGTATTTTTTTTATAATTTTTAGACATTAAATAAATTGAATTATTTATGACATCATGATGATGCAGCGATGACCTCATTATTTAACGATTTAAATAAAATTGAAAGATAATGTAATATCTAAGACCTACACAAGTACAAAACCTATTGTATGAATGGATTTCGAACCCTTATCACCTTATCCTATAAATACATCAATGTGGGACCTTTAAAATTCGAAACTCTTTTGAATATAAAGTATCATTTTGTAACATTACAAGAGTGCCCCTCCTCTCCTCTTATAAAAGGCCCCCACCTCTACCTCCTTACCCACACTCCCAAAGCCTTTGGCTCGGCCAACCCCTGCCCATTTTGTCTCTCCACTTCCCTCTATAACTCCTTTAAGCCTCACTTTGGGCAGAATCCTTCCAAAGGAATCCTTTGAGCTCAAACCAAAGGGAGTTACCCGATTTTAAGGTAATGTCTTCACTTGAGTCCTTTTGTTTTATTTTACTTCTCCAACCCCCTAAACTATTTTTATTCATTTATTTTGTAAAAAATCCAGTATATTAAATATACTAAGATGTTTTTATAAGAATTATTCGAGTTAAACATACACACACCTACATCTAATGGTTAAAGAACATACTATTTCCACGGATGGCGAATTTCTGCCTCATGAAACGATGATTGTTCAATATCCTTCTAACACCTTCAAAGGTGGCCATTAAGATGTCACTATATTTACATATGATATATAATATGTTTATGTTTTCCTTAAGCTGCTGTATTTTTCATTTATGGCATACCTTTATGGCTTCCATTATTGGTATACGCGATATCTTCATTTTAGGAAGTGCGGACTACCACCCCCTCAAAGTGATTTGATTCGTCAATACCATATGTGGTACGTATAAAGGATATATTTAATGATATTATATATGATACCATACTAGAATTAAAATACTATTGTGTATCATTATGTTTTAATTCCATTAAATATGAAATAGAAATGGAAGTAGCGTTCATGCGTACGTACGGCTTACCGTCTCCATGAACGGTACATTTCATTTCTTATCTCAAAATGGTATGTAATATTATAAGTATATATATATAATGGATATATATGTACTATATTACATATAAATTATGGATATCATTCTGGAATTATAACATATATATATATCTCTCATTTTGTTTTAATTCCATTAATATGACAAAAAATGAAAGTAGCGTTCATGCGTACGTACAGCCTACCGTCTCCATGAACGGTGCTTTTCATTTTTTATCTCCAAATGATACGGAATAGTATAAAATGAATATTTACTGGATATATATGATATTTTAATCATTAATACTATTCTGGAAATTATTTACTTAAAACTACATGGGCAATCTTTTTTCAAACAAGTTCATTTTTGACTCATGTACCAAACATCGGGAAAAATGTCTGATATGAACTAGCATTATTAAACAATTATTATAACATTATAATATGTGATATGAACTGAATAAAAATCTGTAAAGGAGGTAATTAGTCAATTATTAATTGACCAAATTTTATTATTCAGAAATATAAAGAAATGAACAAGACAAGTTGGAATTGAGGTAAGGGATCCTACTCCTCTCTTTCTTTTTAAGTACACTTTTTTATGTCATTATTTTTAAAGATCATATTTCTTTTTATTGAGATGTTATTTTATATTAATTTTACTGTAATTTTTATGTTCATGTGATGAGAGACCCTATTCTCTCTCATCAATCCATTTTGGAAGTTTTGAGTGGCGCTGTTAGGCTGCTGAATTTTTCGTGAGAGATCTAACCTCTCTCTTTCTTTTTAATTACTCTCCTTTATGTCACTTCTTTTAAGCTCTTATTTGTTATGTTGGGGGGTGTTCTTTTATATTCCTATTTCTATGAACATTATTCTAATATGATGAGATACCCTATTTGATATCATCAATCCATTTTTGTACGTTTTATATGGCGCCGTTAGGCTGCCCAGAGGGATTTTTCATCTCACTATTATTCTCGTGAGATTTATGCTAAATTTTCTACAATTTCCTTTGAGTGGTGTATGTAATTCCCATTATTCTACTCTTTGTGTAATATACTTTCGTTTATGAGTATTTACATCAAGGTTGTATTGTCCTTCTTTCATGGGGTGTATGTTTTGGAAGATACCCAAGTCGGTAAGGGAACCTTTCACCCTCATCTTTTTAAAAGACTTATTTTGTTGGGTCTTTTAATTTACATATTGTTATGTTAGAATATGTTCTCATATATCCTTATTGATTTAAATTTTATGTCCAAGTGATGAGATACACTTTTTAACTCTCATCAACTCATTTTGATGTGACGCCATTAGGCTGTCAACGGAACTTCTTAACCGAATTTCAATTTCTTTGGGTTCAACATGTAGTTGTTGAATATGTCATCCATTGAATATGTGTGAATGACCATTGATTTTTTTACACTTAATATCCACTTATATTTGGTGTTTTCGTTTGACACACATAATTATGTAATTGATTTATCCTTAAACCAAGGATACCGTCTTTTGTATGGGACTTCGTCTCAATCACCTTTCATTGAGTCATATTTTGTTTTATACACAACCTTCTTTATACGGTGTATAAAACCTTTTGACATTTACGTTTATTCAAAAGGAATCTTTTTTATACGAAGCATTTACAAAACGACAAAAGGGAATTTTTTTGTCGTACGTATGCGGAGACAAAGACTTCTCCGCCACCGTGACCATTATTTGAGTTTCGGCTTCCTCTACAAGTCATACCTTCTTTTTAAAAGAAAAATAAATACCATGTTTTACTTTTCTTTTATTTTTGTATTGAAAATGGTTTTCATATTATTTTTATATCAATATTTGGTATTGATATCTTGTGATTGAAAGGTGTAAATGTTATGTTTCCTTTATGCATGTTTTATGTGATACAATTATGTTGAGGTTCTTGGGCATTATTATGAAGACAGGTGGTTCCGTGATAAACTAAGGGCGGGTGAGCCCGATATAGCTCTCCAATGCATTGGGTAACATGAAGGAGTGAAACATTAAGGTTTCTATGAAGAGATTTAGGGAATATACTGTGATGGGTATTCCAAACGTAACCAAGAGGGTTACTCCCTTTGTAAGAATGTTATGAATGCCTCAAGTTACCTTTATGTATTATGATTTCTATGATTTATTCATGATTTGATGAGGTATGTTAAAGTGCCTATGTTTTATGGGTAAAGTATTATTTCATTCTTATGTATATATGAACTCATGTTTCCTTTCCATATTTTTATAACCCTTACTGAGCTTTTTATGCTCATCCCAAGTTTTTTAAATGTTTTTCACAGGTCAAGGGAAATGTACTTGATATGATGATAGTGTCAAGGATAAGTCAAGAAAGAATCTATGTTTTATTTAAAATATGTTTCTGTTGATGGGAATAATGAATATTGTCTTTTATGTAACCACTTTGTTTAAATGTGCAATGTAATGCAAGTTTAATGATCTAATTCTCTAAAACTCTAAAGCTGAAAAGATCCTCAATGTGTAATCTTGTAATAACTCAAGATTAAGTAAGGTTTAAGGCTGGGGCCTTATATCTAAATTGAGTGATAATGAAATATAGAAAAAAATGATAAATGATAAAATTTTATGATGTTAATATAGATTAAATTGGTTGAATTTTGGTACAACTATAAAATTTTATGAACATCAATCAAAAAATTCGACACTAATTTAAGAATAATTATACAAAATAATTATAAAGATATTTTTATGTTGATAATATGATTATTAGATATTAGTATATATATTTAAAAATATATTTTGTTCTCATTTTGGATAAAATAAATTATAAAATGTAACATATATTTTTTAAATATTATTCTAATATTTTGTTATTTCTTATATCAAAAAATAAAAAACAAAAGATAAATAAATCAATAAAATTATGAATTTTTATTTTATTATTTTCCCTAAATACAGTTAATTATTAAGATAAATTTATATATAACTAATGGTTTTTGTGATTTATATTTATATTTAATTTTAAGACCTTTATTCTAGGAACAATCATTTATTTTTGTAGTTACATTATTTGTTCTATACCAATTACAATGTATGATTATATTGATCACATTGATTAATTTAAAATATTTATATAATGTTATAATAGAGTTATAAATATTTTTTATTTAATGAATATACGTGTCAAAATATATTATATCTAGTATATTTTATGAATCATTATAATTGTATGTTACAATTAACAACATAACTTTTATATTAATATAATATATTTTTAATTTAATAAAATATGACATGTTTTTAGATGATTGATAGAATCGGTATTTATAAAAAGAACATAGAATATGTTTTTTTTATAAAACTATATAATCCATGCTAAGTTATCATTATATTTTTAATATAAATAAA
Organism: Viscum album; assembly: GCA_963277665.1. Classification (NCBI taxonomy): domain Eukaryota; kingdom Viridiplantae; phylum Streptophyta; class Magnoliopsida; order Santalales; family Viscaceae; genus Viscum; species Viscum album. The sequence continues at coordinate 1,803,673,497 of OY728164.1, forward strand.
AGAATGATCGTGAGAGAAAAAGAAAACAGTTGGCATGTATACTAATCAAAATTAATATTTTATATCTAATACTACTTATTTAATTCATTGATATTATTTATGTATCTTCCAAAATAAATGTTAACATTAATTAAAAAACCCCACAATCACTAATAAAATACACAATGATTTAATACAATGTTATATAAAATGAAATTTTTAGTTTTCAAAGCGTCTATTATTTTACAATAAAAACATGAAATCATAGAATAATTCCAATTTCAATCTATGAAAATTCCAAGAGAATAGATTTTTTACAATTTTTATGCAACATAACATTACAATTATTTACTAGAAATAATGAAATATTTTCATTTTTTATGAGTGATATTTATTCAAACATTTAATAAACTATATTATCCAATTTATTGAAATTAAATGAATAAAATTTTATGTTTAAGAGTTTTGGACCACAATCATAAATGTCAAGAATTGTCCTAACGGGGCCTAAAAAATGACTACCCCAAGGTCAAATCTGATAAGACCGGGGCTGGTGACTAGCACTGAGTAGGAATATCCCACAAATGGGTGGAATTTTCCTAAGTACCTATACATGCAGACCAATATCTAATCCCACAAATAATGAAATGAAAAAATTCTAAGTAAACCATGTAAGAAAACCACTTGATATCAATCAAAACGAGAGTGAAGTATGAATTTACTATAAAAAGATGTGATCTTGGCCAGAATACATGCCCACATAATAAAAACTTGAAACAATTGACAGCACAAGCTCCTAAAACACATCAACAAGAAACCATGACTGAAGGGTATGTAATGGGAAACCACTTTAATCAATAGGAGTAATCCATGTATGTCAAATGTAAATGTGCACCACATGGTCTTGGTCTACCCTGGACTTCATCAAACCGTTGATCTTTTACACATTACATGACAGATGTTTGCAAAGCCTGTGAAGGGGTGAGTAAAACAATACGTAGTAGGACAACCCAAAACCACAAAAGAATGAATAGTCATACCTACACGTGTATATTCCTATAACACATATACCATGAATATCCAGATATACTCATTAGAAGCCACAAGGTAATGAAGGAATTTCACAACCAATCATCAACCAAAAATTCTACTCATGGAATGCTCATTCCTGGAGAACTCACTCCTTGAGCCTTGATATCATTAGAGACTCTTACATAAAGGTCCCGCTAATTTGGGCCTTGCTGAAAGAGATAACAATGGTCATGGTCAAGGATACAGAGATAGAATCATTCTCATAGGATACTGACAACACAAATCTGTATTATCTTGCAATGTAGGGGATCCTTCTAAAAGTCTCCCGACAACCCTACCGATACGACTCATAACATATGGGATCCTTCTCAGAGGATACAAAAAACCATATAGATACATCCCATTGGATAGTGGACTAATGCAATGTGCTCATAGGTTACATAAATTACCACAAAACTATATCAAGGGTGATTGAGGAACATTCCATTCCCATAGAGTGATTCCAAAACTCTATTTGGGACATACTCGGTAGAGAGGATTTCTATCTAGTGATGTGGATGTAAATCTATATTGAACACTTGAGGAAAGAAACACGAGAAAATCTAAAAAAATAACGGTCCATAATAAAACTCACCAAGCCATCTTAAGATTACATCTTTATCACAAGGGTGCCAATTCCATAGACATCTCATCAAACAAACATCCCCTTTGAATGATATGAAAATTATAGTGTAACGGGTCAGGACTGACCCAAGTTTGACCTGACCTGACCATCTGGACCGATTAGTCACCCCGCCAGAACAATTCGATCAGGGTATCTCAAAAAAGCTTGGGGAACTAGGCATGACACGTTGGGACTCTGGACCACATCCTGATGGGCCTCACGGTCCACCCCTTTAGGCCACCTGAGGCGGCCCATTTGTTCCAGCCAAACCGGAACCGCGTGGCCTGCCTAGTAATGCCTGCCCTTGGCTCATCCAATCACACGAAAACATGCTAGGTGGATCCCTAGTCAACATGTCTGGTCTGCATGACCAGTGCACACCCACGACGGAGACGTGAGTTCTCCCTCTGACGTCGTCCTGCTAGACCGCGTTTGCCACACCCTGCCACCGGCACCCTGTTGGTGGCCTTGTCCAATCACCACCCTTTGACTGAATGCTGCGAGCCTTCCTGTATTCATGGTCCTGCCTGGACTACTGGATTCTGACATGCTTGAGGCCTTCCTACTGTGTTCACTCGGCTCAGTCACACCACCTTTTCAATGCCGTCAGCTGCCCTGTCGTCATCCTGGCTCTATTTCACCCACCTAAAACTGCCGAATATGCCTCCTTCGGCCTCCACCTCATGCTTAAGTTTCAATTTCCCATAGCTGGGTCAGATCAACATAACGAATTGTAAAACATGAATAACAAGGAATTCATGGAGGGATTATCATTGGAAAACACCCAAATGAACAGATAATGAAATTTTTCAGGTTGGGCTTGATCCATTCATGTTATATTTTCAGAACAAAGTGAGTAGTCAAGCAATTATAAACATGAGTCATCCCAAAAACAACCCCGCAATAGATTAAGCCCAACCCAAAATAGACATAGTCCATGGATTAGAATATTTGTTGAATAATCCCTGTTCTTCATGGGGATAATGAATAGATAAGGATAATCAAACAAAACTAAAGCACTACCAGAGTTTGGATCAATCACTGAAGAACATTTGTCATCATCGGCAACCCTTCCACGAGCGATCTCGATCCTTTATCTCTGCATTGTTTTTTCTTTCACCAAAAAAATGATTATACAATGCTTTTCTAATCCATATTTTCATGGAAATTTGACATGGACTGTGTAACTAATATCATATCCCTACCGATATGTTAAATGAAGAAAATTCATTTCATGGTTTCTGAATCACTATGCTGCAGTGTTTCCGTACTATTTATTTTATGAATGAAAACATGACGCCTCCTCGTGGAATTAAAACATCACCATTACATTGAAAAACGTCAAAATAAATAAAATAAACAATTTATGTTCATTTTATTTTCCATTAGAACATCCAAAAATTATCTTTCATAGTCAACCCATGTAGGTCTATATGAGGCTCTAACTAAGGTAATTCCACTTTTCTGTATGCAATGGTGCTCTTAAATTTATGATATGTGTAGCCATTAAGAATTTATTTATGTTCAAAGTTAAACCACTATGCATTTTATTGAAAATATGAACAATATTCATAGATTTGTTTTAGTCACATCGAGCCTCAAAATCTCATACAGTCATAGCACTTGGTTATATAATTTATCTAATTAATATATAAAAAAATAGGAGATGTCATGAGTCATTATATTCTCCCCACCTTATCTATTTACATCCCAAAATGAGAAAACAATGTATAATCAACAAAAAGATGGTGGTACAAAGAACGATTCTGAGCCTCCCACTACCACGTGCCCTCATAGAGATTCCCATGCCACTACCAAATGCACACCAGATGAATCTTTCTCCCAATAAGGATTATCTATTTTAGATCCTCGATCTCTACCGAGTACATTGAGAAAGTCAACCCATCGTCAATTTCTAGTTCACCCTAGTTGATGATGCGTGATGGATCGTGAAAGTTACTCCTTAGCTATGACTCGTGAATGAAATAATTCACCCAATGCATATGTGGGAGAATGGATAGGCATTACACCATCTCGCTTTCTCTGTATAGAATCATAAAAGGACCGATATATCTCAGTGATAACATTCCACCCTGAAACATCTCTACAATCCCCATCGAGTTTAGAACTGAATGATCACAGGGTCTCCCTCCCCAAACTCTAGAGGCATCAATATCCTTTTAACATATGTTTTTTATCTACTATGTGTAGTCCTCATTCACCCCTGGATGATCTACACCTTCTCGGTGGTAGCCTCCACCAACTCCGGGCCAATGAGTGCTGACACCCCTAAGTCATTCCACCATAGAAGTTGCATACATAGTCTTCCATACATGGACTTTAATGAAGTCATACCAATAGTGAAGAGGTATTTTTTCTACACAAACTCTACCATAGGTAGGTGATCCTCCCAACTATGTTTATATAATTGGAATCAAGAGCGTAGCTTGTTATCTATAACATGGATGTTCCTCTATGTCGGGTCATCTGCCTAGGGATGAAATTCAATGCTCAAACGCAACTAAAAAATGAACACTGCCAATCGTCCCATACACATCCAGGATGTGAAATGATCATAATTTTTTGAAATTATCACATGGGTTAGTCTATGAAGTTGAACTAACTATTGAATTAAGAGTTTCCTCATTACCTATATCGAGCTCCGCTCCCTGGTAGAAAGGATGTGGGCCGACTTGGTGAGTCAATCAATGATCACCCAAATGGTATCATGTTACCTGGATGTCTGTGGAAACCCTATAACAATGTCCATCGATATCTCATCCCACATATTATATAGCACCTCGAGTTTTTGAGTAAAGGATGCTATAACCTAATGTTATTACTTTTCATACAAACAAGTGATGTACAAAGAAACAAACTCTACTACCTAATTCTTTATCCCCAGCCACAAGAACTAACGTCAGAGATCCTTGTAAATATTTTCCACTATCGGTTGAACTACAAATGGGGATGTGTGAAACTCCTTTAGGATGTCATCACACAATTCCACTATTACAATTGTGTTAATTCAAAAGAGATATACATGCTCCCCACCTATATAATATCCATCATGGTCTTTCCTTGTAGATAAAAAATCACATCATGTCTCGCAAATCTATTCCCCAATCTATAACTCCCTAACTTATTCTAAATTTTAATGGGTGACAATATCAACTGAAGGAAAGATACTCCATCACCATCGAAAAAAGATATATATAGTACAAAAATATACTCTGATTCCTCACTTAGAAAGTGTAAGATGGATCTCTTACTGAGTGTATCCACTACCAGATTCCCCTTCCCAGAAGTATATAAAATTCTTAAGACATAGTATTAAAAGAACTATAGCCATATCCACTATCTCAAGTTCATATCCCAATGCAAAAATATATAATTGAGGATTTTGAGGTCATAGTAGATGAAAAAATTATCCCCCATAATGTAATTTAATCACATCTTCAATGTAATGACCAATGATTCTAGTTCAAGATCCTAGGTCACGTAGTTATTATCATGTTGTCTCAAATGCCATGAACCGTAGGCCATCACCACATTCCCCTGTATTAGGATACAACCAATTATGGTTCCTAAAACTTCATAGAACACTACATTCCCATCTCCCTCCTCCGATAGTCACCTAATGGGACCACCCCTAAACCTCTACCTCATCTCTTGAAAACACTAATGGATCTTCTCAATGTATACTAATGGTTTTCCCTTCAGTGTCAAAGTCATAAAGGGTCCTGATAACAAGGAATAGTTGGACAAAAACCTCTGATAGTACCAATACACATATAGGATACTCCTCACACCATTCAAATTCATGGATGGATCCTAAGAAATATCCACCTAAATCTAAACTTGGTCCACTCCATCTCCATTCTCTAAAAAGACATGTCTGATAAAGTGGAAATCCCGAATCTAGAACAAAAAATTCGTGAACTTCATATAAGGATAGTTCTCTCAGAGTGTGTCTAGAACCATCCTCAAATGTATTTTGTGCTCCTCCTCGGGCACTATATACACTAAGATGTCATCAAAAAATGAACACAATGAACCAATCTATGTAGGGCTCGAAGATACAATTTAGGAGTCCCATGAACATAGCTAGGTAGACGGTCATAGAAAAAGGCATTACCATGTACTTTTAGTGGTCGTACTTACATCTGAAGGCTATCTTTGGGACATCCTCTACCCGTACATGAAGATGGTGATATCCATACCTGAAATCTATCTTCAAGAACCACCTTTCCCCCTTCATCTGATATAATATGTCATAAATTCTCATTAGGGGATATTTTTTTCTTTTTCACCTGATTCAGGGATTGAAAGTCCACACATAGCATCAATATAACGTCTTCCATATTGGAAAACAAAATTTTCACGGCCCAGGGTGAATCACTAGGCCTCATGAAGCCCTTTATCTGTAGGTCCTTCAACTGTATTCTCAACTATTAAAGATCCACAATAGACATCTGATATGAAGGTGTAGTTATCTATGTAGTCTGAGGGTACAGATCAATGCATAAGTCAGCCTCCCTACTGGGAGGAAATCTGGGGGCATCCTTGAGAAAGATGTTCTCATAGTCCTACACAACTACCAGAAACCAATGACTCTCATAATCTTCTGTACTGAGGGTGTGGCTATCCTATTAGTGAGAAATCAGCTACACACTCCTCTTAGAAAGACTATCCTACACTACATGAATTTCATTTTCACCAAAAAATGAAATCTCAGTGCCATCTCTGTAAACACAATGCAATCTATGTCTAAAATAGTCAATCTATGCTTGGACTGTGGAAAACTAGTCCATACACATAATTAATATTTATTTACTAGAAAACATAATTAGGATACCCCGTATAAATATATAAACACCAAATGTAATCTCACACTATTAGGACTAGTGTGTGATCATCAAATCACCTCATGTAGGAGTCCCTAAATGTTGGGTTTGAGCCAATGGATCAATTGAAAAATCTGAGCCCCGAATTGGGTATGTGGAAAGAAAATAATAACTATAATCTTAATTTATCATTAAAAACTCTAGGCTGGGGAATACAAATATCATACCTCTAATCATCCATGGAGAATAAGGTTCATAGGCCCCAATCTTCTGAAGCTTTACCCACCCTATCCATCGGCTCCCAAATCCCATTGTGGAATCCTTGAGGGTGGTGGTCATAGTACCTCAAAACTTCTCCCACCACATGCTAATCTACCAATTCCCCTACCACATCAAATACCCAGTGATCCTCCCTACACAAACCTCCACCTTTGCCTCAGTGGTCCCTTGAACATCACCCAATCAGAACTATGTTGTGTCGGGAAATCTCATACCAGATGCCCCGGGCTATCACTTGCACTAAAATTTCTATCTATGGACTGACTTGAGCTACCTGGGGAACCCTTCACCACTAACCCGATATACTAGGTCTGGCTCCTAAAGTGTCTGGCCAGTTGGGGACCCATTGAATATCATTAGCTACCCACGTATAAAGACTCAACCATCTGATTCCTACTGGTAGTTCCCACAAATTGTGTCTTCAATGCGAGAATTCTCACCACTAAAAGATATCTCTCCAGTACCCCATCATAAGTCAGAATGCTAAGGGATATCATCGATTCCCAGATAACCTATCATAAACCCTTCTCGAAGGTATGATCCTTGAATAATATGTCATACACCTTATCTATGGAGTAAGAATTTGGTCGGTGAACCTCACTGAGTACTCTGATATTTTCTAACTTCCATGCTAATTATGCGGGAGTTCCTTGACGCACACAAACCACAATGTAACAGGAATGAGATTCTCACTCAAAATATTCTTAAAGTACACCTAATAGAGAGTCACCTTATCATGTCTTCTGGTCACTAATCTCCACCATAACTCCATTGATCCATGAAGATTTCATGTGGCTAGGACATCAATCATGTTAGGATGCATCATCACTAAGAGAATTACACTAGTGTTTGCCAGAAACAAATCCTCAGCCACCAGGGGGTCTATCTCACCCCTTAACCTATGAGGTCGCTTCATTTAGAACTCATGTTATGTACTCATCCACTGTGCATCCTCTATTGGTAGTACTGGTAGTAACTGCTGCTCAACGGGTGGGGGTATCACTAGTTCACCACTGGGAGGTACTGTCTCTAGTTCAAGGTGTATCACCGGTACATGTCCTATTACTGACACCTCTTAACTAGGCATAGCATCCTCGTAGTCATGCAATGGAATGCAGGATGGCTATCAATGTGGAGGCATCCTGAAACAGATCATTTTGAAACAAGGTCAATAGAGTATATATGTAGAGCTGACTCAAAAAGGACATGAAAAAAACAATTGATTCTTATATGATGCATGTGGCATTCATTTAACAATATTTAGTGTTCCCATGACCAATGTCAAAGAGTAGGTTTCCAGAGTCCTTTCCTTGGGATATGTCGGTCTCCAGAACAACACTATAGTCCCTAGCTTTATATCCAAACATGAAACACTTAACACTATTTCCCCAAACCAATATCACAGACTCGTGGTCCCAATATAGAACTGAACCCCTCTTATACCACTCGGTCATGACCCATCCCAGTGGTACCAATTCCATGACTTCTCGATTCCCACCTCTGATAGGCCAGGTGCTGGAGCATAACACCAAAATTTAATATACAACAAATGGGGTGCTTTTTCCTAACTTCCTATACACACTCACACAACTCTAAGATGAATAATCTAAAATGTAAAAATGAAAAATAAACCCTGAATGCAATCTAGTAGATAAAAACCTATACTAGACTGAAATATGAATGTAATTTTAAAATAGGGGAACTGGGTCAAAATACAGATCCACCAAAATATATACTGGAAAAGGTGAAATAAAAATATCCTAAAAAATTTCTACAGGAAAATATTCTGAAAAGATTGATGCTGGGAATATTTTTGAATCCGTAGGAGTACGCCTCGTATCTCTGATCTCACTAGGCACCACCTGGTCCCGGTCCACCCAACACTCTATAAAAGCACCAATCATCTGCATAAGGCATGAGGCATGTGGTAAAATTTAGTGTAGGGGTGAGTAAAAAATACTACGTAGGACACTCTGAAACCACAACAGAAAATCCAAAAAGGATAGAACAACCATCTCTACATAGGTATATACCTATAACAATGATACCAAGAATATCCAGATATACTCCTTATGATACAAAATGTAAAGATAGTAAGTCATGACCAATCATCTGCCATCGATTCTACTCGAGGCATGCTCATTCTCGGAGAAATCTCTCCTAGATCCTTGATATCCTCAGAGACTCTTACAAATAGGTCCCACTATTTAGGGCCGCACCCAAAGAGATAACAGTGGTCTGTGTCATGGTATACATAGAGGGGATCATTCTTAGAGGATACTGAAAATCCAAATCTATATTATACTTTAACATAAGGGATCATTCTTAGAGGATACTGACTATCCTACCAATGTTTCTTGTAATGTAGTGGATCCTTCTCAGCAGATATCATCATCCCTAACAATATGGAAAACTAGATGAAGGATTAACAACCTAGGATCAAAGGCCACATAAATTCCCAAAAAACTCGATCATGGGTGATACAAGATTTTTCTAGTCCCAATGAGGGATGCCAAAAATCTATCTGCGACTCATCCTATGGGGGGGGATTACTATACAGTGATTGGAGGTAATGTCGTACTGAACCCTTTATAAAAAAACCAAGAGAAAATACACAACAATAGAGGTCCATAATAAAACACAACAATCCATCTCAAAAAGGACCACCACATTGAAAGGTTGAATGTGTCATAGACGACTGGTCAAAAGGTCCTCCCATTTGAAGGATACATCCATTTTAGTTAATGGGTTTGTATAGGCTCGAGCCGACCCAACCTGGCCCAACATAGTTTGTACAACCGGGTTTGACCGACCAAAACCAACAAAGGTTTGATGTCCTCACATTACCAAGTTGGTCAACCCGACCCGTCCTGGTCATTCTAGCTTGGCCTGAACAGGCCTGGTCCGTTGGGCCGTAGGGACAACCACGAAAGCCCAATTATTCTATCCATGTCCACATCGTGTGGGATGCCCTAACTCCACCAAATGTGGCCTGCCTTTCTATTCCATCCCATGGTTCATGCAGTAACCCACCTACATTCCATGAATCTCCCTAGTTAACATGGTTAATCCTTGTTTCACGCGGTCGATCCACGTGACACATGCACACCCTTGGAGAAGCCAGGGGTTCTATCTATGAAAAGGTCCCGCCGGACCACATCTTCCACGTACCATTTTTGGCCTCCCAGTTGGAATCCTTGTCTGATATCCACCGATGAACAATGAGCCATGGGCCATCCCGTAGTTATGGTCTGACATGGACAACGGGAAGCTTACACAACTAGTCACACTATCATTGACCTTCCAGTTGGGTATTCCTAGCCCAACCACACTACCAATCCAATAATTCCACCACCACTGGCCGCCCTACCAATGGCCTCACTCTGTCACACCACTCCTGAAATATATGGAGACATTGCCTCCATCTATGCCTCATGCTACCACCACTATGTGTTGTCGTGGGATCTAATCGCCATCACGAATTGCAAAAAATGAAGATCAAGGTAGGAGTGGAGGTACATGTATAGGAAAACACCCAATAGAATAGATCAAGAACTTGTTCAGGTTGGCCATGATCTGTTCATGTTAGAGTTTATGAACGGAATAAAAATCAATCAATTTTTAACATGAGTACTCCCAAAATAACCCCACTACGGATTAAGACCATCCCATTATAGACATGATCCGTTGATTATAATTTTCATTGAGTAGTCCATGTTTTTTTGGGGGATAAAAAATAGAGATGGAGAACTAAACAAACACACATCCTACCTGGATTTTGGATCTGTCAGTGAAGTACATTCAACCTGGTCGGTGATCCGTCCACAATATATATCGATCTGTTATCTCGCTATCATTCATCATTCACTAACGATAGGTTTCACCAACGCTTTTATTCTACCGAGCATCTGGTTAATGTTTCATGGATTGTGAATATAATAGTGTATACATATCAATATGTTAAATGAAGAATTTTTTAAGCATTATCATTTCACTGTGTTGCAGTGTCACCACACTATTTCTTTTATGAATGAAAATGGGCTTCCCCATCGTGGCGTCATGGCATCACTACAACGCTGCAAAACATCAAAAGTAAAAAAAATAAACATTTTAAGAAAATTTTATTCTCCATTAAAATTTCTAAAAAAAACTTCTTCATATGACACATCCCCGGTTGATGTTATGAACCACCTAAGGTAAATTCTATATTTTGAATTCAACATTTCAACCAGATTTCTGATTTGGTCACCCATTTAGATGTTCTTTCAGTTCAAAGTTAAACTAACTATGATTTTTAATTAAAAAAAGAACTTTATTCAGGGATTCCTTCCTAGAACACCATGCCTCAGATCTATTGTCATCATAGTGTTTGGACTATAAAATTTTCTAATTAATTTATAAAAATAAAAACAATGAAAATTTTTGACATTACATTAAAACTAGATCATTTCACAAATTGGAATACAATGATAATATTATTTGATTTCAATCACATAATATAATAATTTTTTTCAAATAATAAAACTACATATTTTAGGTTTTTTTGGTCATGATTCTTTAATTTATTGAATTTTTCAAAATGCTAGATTTTACCATAAGTGGAACAATAGTGGTCCAAAACGAGAATAAATTTTTTGTGATCCAAATTTGAACCACCTATAATGATTTTGGAAAAAATGGGTTAGTAAAATACAAATAAGATGATTATAATTAAATTAAAATTTTAATGTTGAGACACATGATCATATAAATTATCATGATAAGATTATTCAATAATATGATATGTTTATGTGGCGACATAAGAGAATAAATATTTAAGTGGGCATCTTAACAAAACCCCCAACTCCTTATCTTTTTCGGGATTCAAATCAAAATATTTGTTTCTAAAAACACACATTCCCGGATTATCATTGTTTTTATGTATAGGGGGAAGCTTGAGTGAAATTTTAGAGCTTCCATTATTTATTTTATTCTCATTCCCCCAAATGTTCTTATAAATCCTATAGTGATCAATCCTAGGTGTATTCAATGATTTAACATCAAACTCTATATATTTTGTCATTAGAAGATAATAAATTTTATAATAAATTTTATTTTTATTCATTTATATATTTTGATCTATTTTTATATAGTCATACTTATATATAAATCAATGTAATGGGAATCATCATTCTTTGATGCATAACGTAGATTGTGTAATGAGTTGATTTTGTTGGTCTCTGTCTTCAACAATCGTCATTCATGGATTCTAATTGTTTTTCAATTATTTGATGAAATATAGATGATATCACCCAAGAATATTAATGTTCTAACATGAAATAAATAGTTTTTAGATGAGAAATTGGTCAAAACATTATATTGATGATACAATTTCTTAACATGTTTGTAATATAAAACATGATTCCATTGACCCTAATTGGTCCCAGTTATTAATATCATTTAATTCATAAATACCATAATGAGAATCAAGGGACACATAGCCTTGGATTAATATGATATCACCATATAATTCTTAATTTTAGTAACTTTTTATAGTAATATTTTCTAAATAAAGATACCCATATTCTTCAAAACCAATATTTTTTTAGGTTTCTCAACCAATCATAATTGATTGGTGTTTTCATTTTTCAGAATAGACCAATGATTTTAGATAATAAAATCATTATAAAATTAAATAAATCATGATGCATTCAATTCCACTACTAAAATGATAAATGTATTTCTAGACTAGAAAAGGTCATTTCTTATATTGATACATTATTATTTTTTTCTTTAATCATACCTCTTCTATTTATTTTTCTTTGTACTCATTATCTATTGATTAATGATACAAATTAGAATATGATCAAGTATACCAGAATAACATGGATAATTGAAATTGGAAAAAATTTAGTATATAGGGTTCAATAATCCATCTAAAAAAGACATACATAGTCCGCATAACAACTTTTTTATAGAATTATATCATTTTAATCAACATTTTTGGAATTTTGAAATTTTGTACTATTTTTTAATTCCATTTTAATATCTAATTATTTATAAATTTTATGATGTATTATATTTTAATTTATTTACAAATAAATCATAATTTTCATTGTATTTTTCTTTATTTCATTTCATGAAAAATTCCCTTAAATGTAAAGACCATGAAATAAAAACTGATCTAGAATGAACAATTAACAAATGAAACATATACATCAAGAGTATAGAAATACAACACAAATATTAAAACCATGGTCAAGTATCCTCTTAACATTCAAAATAAACCCAAATTTGTAACTAATCCTGAAATTATGAAAATGCAATGATATAGTATAGAATTAATATATTTGAAAACCCTAATATGGATTACCACATTCACATATATTTTTTCTAATATGTGTTAACTCTATTTTATGAATTTTTAGATTCTCAATAACCTTATGTTTTTAAGATGAAAAATTCACCTTGATATATGATCTTCTACATATTTTATGACGTTTACAGTGGTTTTGATGCATGGGTTTACCATTGTGTTGACCCAACATGGTAAAAAAATATCACATATCCTCCATAATAATATAATAAAAAAATATATTTTTTAGATAGTTTAAATGTTTTTTTATAAAATTATTATAACTTTTAAAAGAGACAACAAATGGGTGAAATGAGAATTTTATTGAATATGGAATGTGGGTTTTTCCTGATGAGAGATGTTTGTTTCATTCTCATCTCGATCATCAGGTTATTTCAGTTATGAATTAATTAATATTATTAATGGATTGATTAATCAAATTATGGAAAACTGATGACATAACTTCCATTTTTACCCATCAATTATGCATCTATAAGGTAACTTGTTTTTAGAAAAATTAGAGAGTTGAGGTGGGTTGTGGCACCAGAAGTTGGTGTCGACATCATATTAATGGAGTGGGATCAAATCCATGACTACATTGACTAATCAAATCCCTTTTCTAAGATGATACAACAAATAAAATAACTACTAATTGAGTCTTTTTTAATTAACCAATGATATATGAATCAATGTTTCACATTGTTTTGTTGTCAATTTTGCATTTTTCATTTGATAATGAATAAAAAAATTGATATAATAATTGCAATAATTCTTAGAACCATGTTATATTTATCAAAAAATTCCTAATGGATTTAAACCCCTAAATTTGGACATTTTATTTTATATAATAAATATAATATTTTCATTAAAATTAATTATTAAATATCTTATGTATATATTTTTTACGAAAATCATCAATAGATTTAAAGGATTGTTTGATCTATATTATTTCTCTTCATGAAATTATTTTCACTTAAGTGTAGTGGTTATATTCATTTATGATTTTTAAATCATTCTAAATATTATCTAATAATACATAATCAACATCATTCAACATGCACCATTATAAAATTATATTGGGTTGTTAAGCATCACATCGTCCAATGTATGTCAAAAAATTCATTCATTTATCGTCATTCATATTTGTGTTGGAAAAAATGATGGAATCAACTATCTCATATCAGTTGATCTATTGTAGTATGGATATAAATGGTTGAATAGAATGGGGCTACCAAAATAGTTGATAAGGGATTTTCGGATGGTAGCTGAATATTGGAAGCACATGCACGAGTTGGTCATCGGTATGAATAGAGTCATTGGGTGCATCGAAAACTAATAGGTGTTATATTTTTTGTTGTGTGGTTTTAGGTTAATTAATGGAAAAGTCATGGTGATTTGAGTAGTTTAACATATCGAAATTATGGCTATAAGGATATTCTTTTTGGAATCAAATAGATATTCAAAAAAATAAATTATAGATAAGGATGTGGGCTCATGAGAGGGGTTTGGTAAAGATGTTATATGAAGCCCTTTAATACACATGAGAAAATGGATTGGGTATTTTGAGATCCCCCTTATGAAACTGAAAATTTCTCTTTCATTCGTTCTATGGTGATTTTTTATCCCCTGGGTTCATGTTTTTTGAATGTTGAAATTAAGAGTTTTAAAATTCCTTCCATTACAGTGTGGATATGATGATGGTTTTGGAAAGAATGTAACAAAAACCATGTTACAATTATAGTCTTTATCCAAGTTGGTCACATTGTATGTGAAAAGTTTGTGAAAATTTGTAATACAACCATGTGAACTCTAGGTGTTTGAGTTAGTGGTAGACTCATTGTATATACAATGTTTTGTAAACCATGTGGGAAAAACATGTTTCATTCTCATGTTTGGGAAATTTTTAATTTTTTTAATTGCTTTATTATTTTCAAGAATCCACATTAATTCCCCTAATCCATATCACCTCTCCATTCTCTCCCAAATTACAGCAATGTTCTACAATATGTATTTGGAGCTGATTCTGGGAGATCCATAATCCAAATCATGAGGATATTAGATTTGGTGTATGAGAACCAACTTCAATGTACATTATGATAAAATTTATTCCTGGGTTTGAATATTAATAGACGCTTTATCATTTTTTTCTCTTTCACATAACATAATATGTGATAATGAACTAATATTAGCTGTCTCACTAAATGGGCATAGTAGTTCCCCATTACAAGGAGAACACTGATTTTTTAACAAATTTTTCTTATATATGTATTCTATATCCAGATGATATCATTCTTGTGACACAAATGATATAGGCTTCGAGGATCGGGGACTCATAAGTAATTGAGGCACCCTCATTATGGTGTACTCCCTTGGTAATATCGGTTGTAAGATATTTAATGAATGATACCATCTAGTAAGAAATTAATATTTATATGTGTCATTAGATCTTCCACTTTTTGGATGAGTTTATTGATCCTTAGAATTTATGATTATTATTAATCAATATTATATGTTGTATACATTTATTTATTTAAAAAACAGGGAATAAATATGTTCACAGTGAGGTATGATATGTTTGGTGCGTCACAATTAATATGGAGTTAATGAAATATTGGGATAAAGAATTTTTCCATTTTGTTCTTCAACAAAATTTTATATCATAGGCCCTTTGATGTAAAGTATTGTGCCTAAATAACTCATTTTTCATGGTTTTCCATAATAATGTTTGATTTTATAAAATTCAACAAACCATATATTGATCTACTAAGTTGATGGAACAAGTATGTAACCTACCTGATTATAGATTTCATGATAAAGAGATTATATTACACTGTAAACATAAATATGGGGTATTAAGTCATTTTAAAATTAAATTCTTTTAATATTGGTTCCTTGGTGTGGTGATACACACTAACGATGGACATTAGGTTGCTTCATATAATTCCTATGAGAATGAGGCATTGAGGGTCACATTATATGTGTATCCAGAATCTTAGTAAAATAATATATTATAAATTACTATGTAAGAAGTTGAATAAAAATTATTACCACATATGGATTAATAATGAATCATCTTTTCTTAATCACATATATTCCATCACAAGTTATTTAACCAAATTTTACGTGAGTTGAGCATTCCATAATTTTTTAATTTGGGGAATATAATATTAATTACTTTATTGGAAAATATGGTAGTAAAGTTTATTTATAAAATAAATAATCATTATTCAAGGATAGATAAATATTATGGAGGAGTGGAGGACTAATAACATTGGTCCATTGAGAAATAATATAAATTAAAAATTATTTTATTAAATATTATTTAATTTTATTATCATAGATTTAAACATATAGAGAAATATTTTTTTATTCCCATGGTTTTACATAAGTGTTACATTCATATTATAAATAAATTCCAACGCAATATATTTAAAAACCCTAGTAGTATATAAATCCAATTGTGTAAATATTCAAGAGAGCCAAATCAATAATTATTATTATACATAATGAAAATGGAGAATCCTCTCAAGCTCATGGGAGATCCATTATCCATCAACTCTCCCAAAAACGAATTGAAATCATCCTTCACCTCGAACTCTCCATTGTAGAGAGATCATGGAGAATGCTTTATAAGTGATTCTCGAGTGTAGAAATGTCAGAAAATTCTTGTAATAGGATCTGGCGTGCTATCACTATGAGATTCATACAATTCTATTTGTAGATATGTGGAATATGTGTAGACCACCACTAGAGGGAATCACTTCTTGATTTCTTTAATGAAATGATATTAATATATAGACTTATTATTATATTGATCAATGAAAAATTAATTATCATGAGGTAATTATTTAAATGATTTATTTAATTATATATAATATGTGATGATGTTGTACTTGGTTCCGATGTTCTATATGATTTCCATTTTCTTGAATTTAATTCTATTGAAAATGTAGTTTAACATCATGATAATTCCAGATTGATTAATGATTATGATAGAAATATATGTTAGGCATGACACATAACATGATTCTGCTTCACTTGGAACTAACAATTGGTTTCATAGGGTTCACATAATTACATATAATTATTTAATAATTATTGATTGATTAAATAATTTTATATTTAATTTTTCAATTCAAGTTTAATAGCTATTTAATTATAAATGTGATGTATTCTTCTTCCACTACCATTGATCATAAATAAAATCTAGTAATTTAATTTCATGAATAAAATAAGCTCAAATATCTCATATGGGGGTGCCCAAGATTCTGGAAAGATAACAAAAGAGTACACACAATGTTACTGTAAATAAATACCTTATACTAGTGTTCAATTACCCAAGAATTAATTTGTAATTAATTCAAGGAGTTTAAATTGAGTACACACATTGCATTAAATTATAGGGAACATGTTGATCGAGTAACCCTGGTGCACAGTCATCTGAAGTACATCCTATATAACCCATTGACAAAACATTTAATCCCGAATTCATAGACATGACTTGTAACTTCATATATGAATTACATGACTGGTGATTGTGTTACTCCGAGACCACATGCCATGTATCAAATGCACTCATCATATACACAAATGTTTTCTATGGTGTGGTTTACTCATCAATTACCTAATTGTGTGCCCCATATAGATGGTGAGAAAAAGATCACATAGTGTATATTCCATTTTTATTATATGCACATATTCTAAATTGCACAAAATTAATATTAATTTTTTATGTTATATAAAAATTATCAACGTGTTATTTCACGTTTTCATTATGTTTATATGACACACTATGTGATGGTTTTTTAATATATATATATATAAATTATTAATTAATTAATTTTAATTGTTGGATCCACATATCATGTATTAGTGGATTTATATTTTTTACACTACATGAATAAAATCATATCATGTGACATAAAAACTCATAATCTATTTATTCATTAAGAAGACTGTACACATCATGAAAGAATGTGATAATTCATGTATTCTATGAGTCGTAAGAGTAAATTGTGTAAAAGTACAATACATGTTGGGTAGATTTAGATGAGTATTCTACATGTTGCCTCAAGTGTAATTTGTGTTAATAGTTAAATTTAAATAAATATATTTAAATTGTTTAACATAATTATGGATGATAATATCAACGAAAGGAGAATGATAATTAAGATAAAATAATAAATTATTTAAAGATGAAAATTATTTAATTGAAGTGCGATTTATTTTAAATAATATTGAATTATAATTGAATTATAATTTTACTAAATGTATAATTCGTTTCATGTGGATGCTCGTGAGATTAGACTATAATATTTCATATGGGTTCTTTTATTTATTTTATTATTAAATTAAATTTTTGGAATTCATGCCATATCTACTCTTATTTTTTATGGTTTTTCATACCCATTCTTTAATTTATGTAAATCTCATCCCCTCAATAACATATGGTTAAAAACCTCATTATTGGATAGAGATCCCATGTTGGTTGAGGATGTTTATGTTTTGAGTTGTGGAAAAACCAATCAAAGAGAGATACCTGTTTAGATAAGTGAATGTTTCACCACAAACATTAATTGGTTCAATGATTTTCCCCATAGGTCAATAGTTAGTAGATCATCCTCAAGATAATCATACCATTAGTAATATTTCATAATCATATCACATTATTATTTAATCATTCTCATGTTTTATGTTTATTTACTTATGAATTATTTATTGTGGTAAAATTATTTAATTAACTAACAATCATCCCTAAGAGAACCAAAATAAATTTTATTATTCATAAATATTATTTAACACATGGTTATTCACTTATGTAAATCTAGGTAATATTAACAAGCATGTAAGAAATGTAATAATTGAAAATTTACACAATGAATGACAAAATACCTAAATAATATATATTCTTTTGGTATAATTTTAAACTACATTAGATATAATCAATCTATAGTTCAATGTTCATGACATCCAATGATTAGGTGCTTTTAAATATCATGTAATTATAAAAATATTTTCATTGTGTTGGCAAAAAAAATTTCATATCAAGGTTTCAATTCTACCCAAGTACATGGTGTATATAGGAGGAAAGGGTTGTGGAAATAAAATTTTTGGATTTCTGGATTGGGGAACCACTGAATTAATCAACGAACCAAAAGATAATTTAGATGGAATTTGGAATTACTACCAAAAACCATTAATTTTTAGTTAAAAAAATGTATTGGGGTAATGTTAAGTATAATATTTATCCATGAAACTAGAATAACCAAGAATCATGACATTATAAATCCATTGGTGAGGGATATCAAGTTTTGATAAAATAGTGGGAGATTAAAAAATATAATATTTATTTATCTATGTAAATTTTATCAAAAAATGTAAAAAAATTATTCTCATGTTATTTTTAGAAACAAAATAAAAAATTATTTGAAACATATTAATATGATCCATACATTATAATTGTAACCTTCTCACTGGTAAAAATTTCCTTGATTATAATGTGTGCTTACACAATATCCTTCCCTGTGAAAGTTAATTTTATCTTATTGAAAAACACATTCCTGATTATCTTGGTAATAAGGAAAGGGATTAAAAGGTAACACTATATGTGAAAAAATTGAACGATTCAACATATCTTCATTTTTTAATGCTATAGTCCATGAACGATGATATTGTGACACAACTTGAGAAAATTGATGCATATAGAATAAGGTATCACCATCATGATATTTATGATCTGAAGGCGAGACAAGGGATATACAATATATCCAATGATTTTTTAATGTTTATTGGAGAGTATGTCCCATATGTGCCTCCATTATTCAATATAATTAGATACATTAAATATATAGAAATATTGGGGATTAAATTCCAAGTGGATTTGTTAGAAAAATTCAATACATTAATCACTCCCCATAAAAAATTCCTTTTTTTGATAATAATAATATCAGTAAAAATGGGAATATGCTTTTAGAAATTCTTACCCTAATTCACCAAAGTGGATAAGAATACGGGAATCACATTCCCATGGTATTCATGGTGAATATTAAAAGGAATAACTAGTCAAATATCCACAAGACTCATAACAACTGTAAATATCTTAATAATTGTCTTCTTAATAAGGGAATGATCTAGAGGCAGGTTAAGGAAATGGAAGAAGTATGTTTTCTATGTGGCAAGAAAGGCCACTAGAATAGGTATTACACCAATACGTAAGGGGACGTTAAATTTGAGTTCATTATCGAGAGTAATTTGTGAATATCGAAAAATTGGGTATTATATATTTCTTTGGGTGTTCATAAATATATCCACATGAAGAAACCAAATCTATATCGATAAATTGATATATGGGATGTGGATTTGTGAGCTTCTATTGGTGTGATTCTGGATTCTCTTACCATTAGAGACTACTATATTTAACATTAACAATAATTAATTTTTTTAATGTATTTTTATTATGTACCCCCAGTAACCAATAACATTATTTTTGTACCGTTCCTCGATACATATATTTTTATTTTAATGTTTGGAAATATAATTTTTGGTTTATAAAGGAAATATATGTTATGGTATGGAGTATTTAAAAAATATTATTTATGAATTGAATTCATAAATAAATAAATTGGAAATAGATAATGTATCATGTTCACATGACTCGTATAAGACACAATTAAAGAATGACCATCATATTCAGGTCAATGATGAATAATTTATCAAATATCCATTAGGATGATTTTTTAGAATCTTATAAGACAAAACAATATACAATATTTAATTATTTTTTATAAGAAAAACTAACTAAACTTTCATTTTTTGGTCTGGATGAAAGGGCTATAAATCTTCATGTATTATTACACACTGATTATTTTGAACCATTATAGTATAAGCAAGAGTTGGATAAACTAACATAAAAATTTTTAATGATTATTTTATTAGATATGTCTATTTTTACTTGATGATGTATAATTCTGAGTCATTTTTTAAATTGAAACAATTTTATAATGAATTAGAGAATAAACATGGAATGAAGAAAAAGAATATTCAATCAGATCAAGGTGTTAACTACCTTAACCCAGAGATTATCAACCATTTATGATAGTTTGAGATTATATCCCAAATTACTCCACCTTACCCACCACATTTGAATAGTCTTAGTGAATAGAGTAATCATAACATGTTAGACATGGTACGGTGGATTTTTATTCGTCCATATATTCATTTATTCTTTTGGGAATATTCATTTAAAATTGTCTAACTTAAATTATATCTAGAACAAACTATTTTTGAAAACAGAATTTCATTCGAGTTATGGAGTGTAAAGAGACATGTTTTGTAACATACCAATGTATGGGGTTACGATGCATTGTTTAAGGATTTTTTAGGAAATAAAATATCACCCTAATGGAAAATGTGTATCCTTATATGGTATCCTAAGAAACTAATGAATACTACATAGAAAACCCATTATATACAAATTTTATCGTCATAAGAAAATTTATTTTCCTTGAGAGGGAGAAAATATTCAAAAAGGTTACTAGGGGAAATATTAACTTTGATGAAGTTAATGCACATTATAGAATATATTCATCAGTTCCCCATGGATGAACTAGTTCATGAAACACATGAACTACATATGATAAAAATATATATAAGATAACAAGATATATATGTACTTCTAGTAAGAAAATATGGTGAATAATTATTGAATGAAAATGATGAATCTTTTTCATAAAATGAAGAAGAATAGATAATAGAAGATTCATTATTTAATGGATTCATGAATTCTGACTTGAATCATATTAATCAAAACCATGTTTGGGTTGAGGTAAATGTGTCAGTTGATGTAAAAGCTCGAATGGTAGAAATTGGTATTCAGGACAAAACTGAACATGGAAGGCAATCTAAATACCTATAATGAAAA
The DNA here is from genome assembly GCA_963277665.1 of Viscum album. Taxonomy (NCBI): domain Eukaryota; kingdom Viridiplantae; phylum Streptophyta; class Magnoliopsida; order Santalales; family Viscaceae; genus Viscum; species Viscum album. Next base: position 1,803,695,552 of record OY728164.1, read on the forward strand.
TATAGAGGCTAAAGTGTTTCATCTATGTGATGAAAATTAATATGATGAAACCATTCTATTAGTTTCCATTAATAAATTCATTAGAATTCAACTTTCTCTAGAATCATACCATGTGTACAATATTTGGCTGAAGGATTTTCAAACTATTTTTCATAATGGGAACCTTAAAGAAGATTTCTTTATAACACAACCAAATTATTTTGTATGTCCTAGTGATGAAAAAAATATACAAATATTGTAGAGATCGATTTATATATTGAAGAAATAATCATCGTGAAGGAACATTTTATTCAAATAATCTATTACATAATTTGGTTTTAATTATAATGAATTTGATCCATGTGTTTACAATTGGTTTAGTGGGAACTAATTTGATACCCTATTAGTATATTTTTTGATATATTACTTATTGGAATCAACATAATAGTATTATAGACTATTATTGATTGGTTAATCATGCATTTATTTCTGAAGTAATTAATTGAAGAATCCTATATCCTAGGGATCAAGACCATTTGCGATTGATCCATGAGGCTTCTTGGACTATGTAAATGGGAATACATTGATATGAAACTGAATATATTTAGTATAGAACAATCCAATATGGGATTGGATACACTGTAACATGTTAAATATCTTTCAAAGAAAATGCATCCTCAACCATTAGAGGATAACAAGACATTGAGTAATATCTTATACACTTCAGAGATAAGATCAATAATGTATAAAATGTAATATACTAAACTTTTTTTCTCTATGCAATGATCATGGTGGGAAGATATTATGCTAATCCAGGTGACCAATATTGGTATACTATTTAGGATTTCATCAAGTATCTAAAAATATATAATGATTTTTTCCTGGTGTGTGGCGGAGATGAGTAGATGATCATTATGGGTTATATTGATGCTCATTTCTAAACCAATTAGAATGAGATATAGTCATAGATAAGATATTTTTTGTCATAGTAGATGAGTTTTACAATATATGAGATCAAATTATCTAGTTGTCACTGATTCTACAGTGGTGTCTCGGTATATTGTGACTTTTTATACATCAATGGATGATATTTGGATACAGAACATTACCCAGTATCTTTGTGCGGTATTTAGTAGTAGAGACCCTGCCAAATTGTATTGTGATAATAATGCTGTGGTGGATATTAGAAGAGATACAAGGTCTCACTAATAGAAAAATAAAATACATCATAAGTATCACATATTAAGATATTTTTATATCAGCGGTGATATTTTGGTAAGAATATTTCCTAGGGAAGAATATATGGTGGACCCCTTTGAATAAAGGAATATCTCAATAGAAGCGTGAGTATCATGTGAGAGATATAATAATGAATTTTATTTGGGATTGTCTCCAGTGAAATTGGGATTATATTATTGTTAGCACCCTAGATCCACATTTGTTGTACTTTATTATAAAATTTATTCATTTTTTAAATTATTAATAAAATATTTATCACATTATTATTAATCTTCTACGTCACATAGTATGTTATAATGTAATAAGAGTGTTGTTCATATTAAAAGGTAAAAGTTGTTACCCACTATGATGATAACATTGAAGTGAGAATAATCTATTCATAAATATATATTCTATAGTCAAATGATATCATTTTATCGATGGAAATGACACATGATATGAGGGGTGAAGATTCATAAGACATCGAGGTACCTTATCATGGTGTTATCCATTGGTAATATCAAGTGTATGATATTTTGGGAATGACAACCTCTAGAAGGAAATCCATATCTATATGTGTCATTTGATGTTTTTATTTACGGATGTTTTTACTAATTGATAGATTTTAATATTACTTTTAGTGAGTATTTTATGTCACTTACTATTATTTATTGATGAGATATATAACGACATCTGTTTGCAGCAAGGTAGAATATGTTAGGTATGTAATGAGTAATATATCATTGTTGAATAATATGACAAAGGATTTGTCCCTTCTATTCTTTAATGTAATTGGATATCTGAGTCCATTTAATGTAATTGATATAACCTAAATAAATCCAAGGAAATGTTGTTCAATAAGAAACTAAAATTTCAAAAAAATCAATGAACGAGAAATTGAGCACACATGTTAATGTCACAAATATGAATCCTACATGACTAGAGATATTTTGATAAATGGATTATATTAAATAGTATGAAACTGTATGAGGTTTTATTTAATTTTTGAATTATCTTAATTATATATGGATTCATTTTCATGTTGTGAGATTTTATCCTTGGACTTTAGGTTTGTTCACCTAATGCAAGTGAGAAAGAAGCATAGTGGGCACACATTATATGTATCAAGAATCCAAGTAAAATAATTTATTATAATTTATTATTTATAAAGTTAAATAAATTTCATTCCAACATTTTTTTAACTATTTTTCATGTATTATTGATCACATATATTCTAACACTAGTAATTTGAGTGAATATTATGTGAGAATAAAAAAAATTAATATTTATTTTTTATTTGTTTAATATAATATTTAATTATTTAATGGTTTATAATATAGTGATTTTAATTTATTAAATAAATATCCATTAGTAAAGGCCCAATAAATATTGTGGAGGAATGATGGGACACATTTATTGGTCTAGTGAGAAATAATATATATTGAATATTATTATTTTATTGAATATTTAATTTTAATTCATTATTTTAACACTTGTTGAGAAATATAATAATTATTGTAATTGACATGAGTTTATATATGGATTAAATAAATATTAATGTGAACAAGTTCAAATATTAAATTCTATACTCTAGTTGTATATAATCCTAATTATGTTATTTTTCAACAGCTTCAATTCATCATTTTTTCACAACTATACTGATGAATCTCTTCAAGTCCAATACAGCATCCTTCTTCAAAAAAACTCTCAAGAACAGAGAGTGATCATTCCCCACCTCCCATTATCAATTCTATATAGATCATGAAGAATGATTTTCCAATTATTCTTTAGGAGATCAAAGGAAATTAATGAAGGTGATATGATCTATTGTGCTGGCTCCCAGATATTCGTTTCACAATGTTCTAGAAATTATGGGACACTTTTGGATCACCACTAGAGGGAATCAGCTCTTGATTCATTCAGTTAAATTTTTTCACATTTTGGATCAGTTTTTAGAACCATAAATTATTAAATAAGTATCACAATATAATTATTCAATTGGTTATATTATTTTTTATAAATATGTGATGATTCTACGCTTGGTTCTGGAGATCAATCCCCCATTTGTATGTTTTAATTCAATTCCATTGATTATGATGTTTATTATTATGTTAATATTAGAATGACAATCTATAATGATTAAAATAAATGTTTATAATAACCCATCACACACATACACTATGACCAGAACCTATAATGGTAAGGTCCTATCCTATATTCTTATCTATGTTTCAACTCTTTTTATCCAATTTCATCTATCTATAATAGAAATATGGGAATATTTTAGTGTTTATGGTTCTTCTAAAATTATGGAATCTATTTCTAATGTTTTTTAGTCTCGACCAGATTCCTTTTTGAATATCATTCAGTCATGGTCACATGTCTCTATAATTTTGGATAGTGATTCAATTACATTTAAATTTATTAAATACTTCCTTGACTTCTCGATGTTTCAAATGTTTTATTGAACTAAATTAAGGTTATATGTTTTTAATAGTTTTTTGTTATCAATGTTTTCACATGTTTTATTGGTTTTTTACATTAGAAAAATTTGTTCAAAATTCATGGTTTAATGGAAGTTTGATATTAATTTATGGTTAATGAATTCAACTGTTTTTTAATATTATATTGGTGGTTATCTATGTGAAAAGTTATTAGTTCATGGTGATTTGGAGAAATATTTTGATAATTAAAAATGTATGTACTTATGTAAAGGGATAATCTTGTTTTAAAAAGGTTTTCATGGTTTTTAATGAACAACTATGTTCATAAAAGAAAATCCATTTCTTTTCTGAAGGGGTCAATTTGCGTTAGAGAAAAAATATTCCCTATAAGTGAGGTGTGTGAATATTAAATTTTTTAAATGTTTGGAAATGAGGTGTATGTCCAAATAATTTTATTTTATATTGATGTTTTTTTGTGTGCGAGAATGTTTGAACTTTTTAAAAAAAAATTTGTTTCAAAAAATTTAATGTGTAAAGATGGAGATTTTGAAGGATGATTTCCAAATTTGGATTTTTTTTTGTGCATTATTGTTATGAACATTTTCTCTAGGGTTATATTTTTGGTCATTTTTTTAAAAAATAGGATTTATAAAGCCTAGAGTTTCTATATATGGTGAGAATAAATGGATGTATCATTATGTGATTGTCTTATAGTGGCTAGTTATTATATCCTAGCTAATACCATTATCACCATGTTTAATTCTTCTACAGATGTTCTTATTTAAATGATTTTTAATCATGAATATATGTTTGGTTTTGGATATTTTTTTATGGTTGTGTTTTGGATTTGGTATGGTTAATTTATAGGCATGAATCATGGAATAAGGTGGTGTACATGTCACACTATATCATTATCTTGATGGTAATAACCGTTTTTAGCTATGACATGTGAAACCTAGGTTACTAAGTGTTCAATTTACAAACGTTTACTTACTAGTTGAGTGTGATACCCTTTCTAGTAACCCGTAGATGAATGTTGCAGATGGTTATTGGATGTGACTTCAATGAGGATATTGAGAGAGATATTTTGGTGATGATTTTTGTTATCGTTAACCCATCTATACGTCAATACACCTTTATATATTAATAAAAACTTCAATAATTAATTCATAGAGTCTTTCCTCATTGTTTATACTTATATTGTGATTATTTATAATATTTATCATATGCACATTCTCTTATATTTATGTTCCTTTATTGATGAATTACGAGTGATCATAATGGGGTGAGTCATTTTAATATAATTATTAAGATTGGTTTATGAATCCTTTAGATTTTCATTTTTATTATGACTTACAATGGTTATTTAAACTTTGTTTAGAAGTGTGGGTGTGAGATAAAGTATTTAATAGGGAAATATGTGGTTGTTTTTAGTGAATGTTTTTGTGAAATGGTTTCCATAAAAATTAATTAATCCAATATTTTTTTTCAAAAGATATTTTATTCAAAGAAAAATAGAATTTTTAATATAATTCATTAAAATTTTGTACATTCAATGATAAATTGTTGAATTTGAATTAGGTTTTTGATATGTATTTTTTGAGGCTTGTTGAATAAGTGTCATGCTTTGAAAATGTATATAGAGTATCATTTGTTTTATTATTTAGTAACTAGGTAATGAAAACATATTTTACAATGAATAATTTTCATATGAGTTGACATGGTTTCATTATAAGAGGAATATGAATTTAATCATGGTTTCATGATACATCTTTATGGATTACACAATGAATACTCACATACTTAAGTATGAAATTTTCATGTTTTCTTATGGTTATTAGGTTATGAATTGTAGGATTTATTATTACTTCTCTCTATTTGGAAGTGGGTGTTGATAGGTTTGTGGTTGTGACTTGGGAGTCACACAATGATGGTAAGGGTTTTCCCCCATTTTGTCTTTTGTTGTATAATCCTATCATAGAACCAGTCTCATTTATGTTTTAATTGTTATAATTTTTTTATAAATGTATATGTTTTATAAATATGATTCATTAATGAAAAATGTATTGTAGATTCATTGTATTTATTTTGAGTATTATTTCGTGTTTAGATGTTATTATTTTGATGACATCTTATTTATTATTGTAATAATCATCCATTGTAAAAAATAAATCATTTTGGATTCCTAGTTGGAAATAATATTGATCCTTGATTTAGTGAGGTTGAAATGATTACCATGAGTAAATTTTGATAACCTGGGCCATCACTCTAGGATAGGGTGATCAACAATGTGCTTTATCCATGTAGAAGAATGGTGTTAGGTGATGTTTTAGGCAAGATAATCCTTAATTTTTTTTAAATGTTATCAATGTATTTTTTTTTGAAGTTATGGGTGTACGTGTCTTAGGAGTATCAAAACATGGGTGGTAAGAATTATGAAGTTTTTACAAAACAATTCCTTGTTTTAGATCAATAATTTCTTGGGGTGGCTTAGTGTTTTTTCTTGAGATTAGGTTTTGGGTTGTTTTTTATTGATATATGTATTGTTATGTAGTTATAAAAATATGTGTCATTATAGGACCCAAGGTGAAGTTTCATAAAATTCATATATTTGATGTGAAACTGGAATAAATTATGTGGCTTATGGTTAAGGTGATGAGATGATCAACATTGTGTATCCTGTGAAAAACATTTCGTTACACACATTATCGGCGAATAGAATGGGAAATATATAGTCAAACTGTGCATATTGGAAAAGTTTTGAATTCTTTTTTCTCCCTCCACTAATTTTTTTCTAGTATTACGTGGTTGAGAATTTTTTCTGTGTGTTTAAATTAATCTTTGTGAATTTGGAAACCTTATTAACTGTGTTTTATGGAAATATAAATTCTAGGGTTATCAAAAATGTTTCAAAAATATATTTTTGGATGCTTGAGTATTAATTGTAATTTTTTTTGAACTATACATTTTTTGGATGATATGGTTTTGAATGAATGAATTTAATTGGTTTAGTTTTAATAAATTAATGTTAATTTTTTGAATGTGTGGTTTAAAGGGAAATTGGTTTTCCATAAATGTGTTCTTTTATTGATGGTTTTATTCTATTTTATATTTTTGAACCCATTTTATTTTTAAAAAATATAAATAAGATATTTTAGTGTGTTTTTGAAATGTGGTTTCATTTGGATGTTTGTAATATTGATTCTTTTAATTATTTATTATATCCCTCGTACATGGATTTTTATTGTTTTGATTGAGTTTTTTTTTATGTTGTTGAATTTGACGGTACATTAGAATCCTAAATTCTATAAGTCAATCACTCTTATAGTCCTCCTCGTGATCCAGATAAAGTTATTCAAGCATCAATAATGGCCTAGACTCCTAAGGGCGGGGTGGGGCCTAGTTCATTCTAGTATTTGGATTCCATGATAGAGTTTTGTAATAGGAATCCACCAGTGTTTAGTCATTATAAAAAATCATGTGGGGCTGTGGAGTGGATAGCCAAGGTCAATGCTATTTTCAAGTCTACAAAAACAACATAATCTTTTATGGAGACTGGTTTCACTCCTTTTTATCTAGTATTGTGTTCAGATTATTAGAGAAACACTATCTATTCACGACCATTTGATGTGTTTGACTTTCATGCTTCAAGGATACCTTCATTAAAAAAAAATAGAATGGATGGTATAACATCTTAAGTGGTGGAATTCAAGATTTTCCTCCAAGGTGGTAAGTTAGTAAAAGGTTATATCAAATACTTCTCTGGTGTAGTTTCTTTTTTCATTTATGTTAGTTGTATATAGTTCCAATAAGGCTTGGTTCTTTTATAGAGGCATATTTTTGTATCATAGTTATGTGGTGTTTCTATCATTGATGACATATTTTAACTACAAATTTTGTAAAGATGTTGTATTTGGATGGATTTTGTGTATGAAATCCTGTGAAAGGTGATATTAGGATCCCACCAATATTCATTATGGGATTTTAATGGATTAAAAATAGAAAAACATTTGTGGTCTATATGAGACCCAAAAACAAAAACCTAGCATGAAATTAAAAAAATCCTTTAGTAAAACACTAAATAGTAGATATCATTTATCAATTTCTAGAAAATGGATAACAGAAAATAAACTATACACAAATATAAAGGTAGAGCTCAGAGATGATGAAAATTGAGGTTAATAATGGAAATTAAAATGAAGACTAGAGATAAAATATTGTAAACCAAATTAGTTCCCATATCAAAGAAAAATTAAAAAAATCAATACATGAGATTCAAGAATAGAGAAATAAAAAAATAGATTAAAAGAAATACTAAATATTATAGATGTGAATCCAGATAGCAATAAATAATCTAGACCAAAGATCAATGACTGGTCACCCATAATTGGAGTCTAGATAAAGATACCTAAGATGGATATGGATAATGATATAAAAGGATGATAGGGATGGGAAGTAAAACTGTTCACTAGATGTGTGGATAAAAAACACAAAAATAAATCAAATAGAAAATATTAAAATGAAAAACAATGAATGAGTATCATAGATAAAATATAAATTATTTAATATTAGAGATAAAAAGAGTAAAAATATGCATGAGGATTATAAATTAAATTTTTTGGCCACAAACACAACTCCTGGGATTAGATGATCTATAATTTGAAAATTGAGATAAAATGGAAAATTTAAACAAAAATATTTAAAGTAAATACTTAATTTAATGATGTAGAAGGGGATCAAAGATAGAAAAATATGTCCAAATATAAAGATCAATGTTTATAGATGGATACGAAAGTTAGAAATGAAGATAGTTATTGTTGATAAAAGTTGTGTCTAAGATCTGTTACAATGATCTTGAAAAAGATAAATATTGGGATTGCAAGATAGATAAATATAGATGATCGGGGAGATAGATTAAAAATTTAGATATATATAATAATCAAAGATAATGAAAAGGCCTAAGAACGAATTCTTAAATTAAGAGACCAAAGATCATAGAGTAAATTTGACAAAAAAATAATGAATGATGTTTGGGTAATTAAAATAGTGAAATGGGACGAGAGAAATATCTGAGGTCAATTAAAATGAATGAAGAAGAAGATCAAAGAAACGAGACCCCATATTAGAGATATAAATGGAAAAAAATGTGAATACTGATAGAGTCTAGCAACACATGGCCCAAGACTACTGATGTAAATGAAGACTAAAACAGAGATCCTTGACCATAGATATAATAATAGAACCAACAAAGAGATAATTATTAAAATAAAAAACTAGATATGATGATAGAAATTGAAGATCATATAATAAAATAATGATTTAAAAATTAAGAAAAAAGACTGTAAATTTATTATTGGAGTAAAAAACAATAATGATGATATTGAACAATGGAGAAGGATACAATTAAAAAACACTGATATAATATGAAGAAGGAATAAAATATATTATGGTAATATGTTATTGATATATAATATATATACATAATGGAGAAGGAAAATGTATATCAACATAAAAACTGATCACTACAGGATGGTGTAGTTTGTAAGGGAACCATTAGTAAACCTTTTTGGATTTCCACACAAGAAGACCGAGGATCTATTATCCTAAAAAAATGATAGGTAGATTGGGAATTATTCATTCTTATTATTAACCATTTATTGTTCTTAAATATCTAATTATTATATAATTGTAAATATTTAATAAAATTCAATATAAATTCCTTAGTTTTTCAATCCACAATCTAATCAAATACAATCCAAATTATTTTCAATCTTATGAACTAATTTGATTAAATAAATCCATAATATTACAATAATAAGTAATTTGTTTTAAAAAATATATGAAAAACATCGTCTCTATTCCATAAAACAACATTTTACCTTTATTATCAAAACATGAGAAATTATGTGTAGCACATTCAAAGTAGAACATGATCACCACCATGATATTTTTCATTCCCTATTTTTTACAGAATTATTTTATTATTTTAAACATTAATGTTTATAATAAATTGAAATTTAATTTTATATTATATTTATATTAACATGACATGAATTTTCCTCTAAGTCATGTTTTGAGAGGTGGATTCAAAATGAATTTTTTTTAAAACAATTAAGAGTAAGAACTATTTGAAATCCCACTATTTAAAAATATTAATTTTCATAAATATAAATTTTTATCATTTTTTAAATAATAGTTTTAATTATAAGAATTTTATTTTTTAAAAAATAATCATCCTTTTTATTTTAAAAAATTTACATATGCATGACACATGAAAAAAAATTCTCACCTAATTGGATGCATCATATATTTTTCGAATTCTACTCATGATAGATTTTAATTCTTTTATTTTCTAGTTATTTTTTCAATCCATCATTAAATATTTTTTGGGTGAAGTAGTATATTTATTGTTTTAGTATTTATATTACAAATAGGTATCCTAATTTCATTTATCTGTAATTTTTTCACATTAATCAAATTCCAAATAGACTCTATGCTTGTGGGTGTTCTATCCACATTATTCCCAAAATCCATGTGTATGTACTCATTTATATAATATTTCATTAGTTTTTATAAGAGTGAGTTAAATCCTTGTTCGCTACCATTAGAATAAATGCATTCTCTACCCACATGGATGTTCTAGTTTGATTACCCTTACGATTCCATCCATTATTATATCCAATGACACTATATTCCCCACTAACTACATTACTACTAGTCATGATGTAGTTCAAATTATTTTTCGTTTCATAACTAACCATACCCACCATTTTGTTGGCATGATTGTATAATTATCACAACCTTTTTATCATCAAATAGACATAAAAATAAGTTTTTAGGGGGTAATTTCATTCAAACTAAACAGTGTCACAACTTCTACATTAGTGATTATGGAGAGTGAAAATGAAATTAAGAAATTCATCACTCTATCATGAATTATACCATCAAAAATAAGTTTCCAAAAATTTATCAAAAAATATTAAAAATTATAGAGAGACGCTCAAGAAACTATTAATGGTTTTGCAAGACCTTGTCATAGTTCTTTTTTCCAAATCCTTGGGTGCTAGTTTACCATCATTGAGAATTTGAACACCATGCACAGCCACCATTGGTCACCACATTTCATGATGATATTTTTGTGCAATTCCAAGATATAAAATCCTTATTGGAGAACAATTCAGAGAAGGATGATTATACAAATCCAATTAGGATCCCAAAAATCTCTTCGAATTAAAGAATAACTATCAAAATTTTATCAAAACATCAACATATGAGATTTTTTGATTGGATTGAGTAGGTTGAAAAGTAAATTGACTTGATGGATATACATGGTCAGTCTTAGGTCAAATTCATTTCTTATGAGATTTTTGGTGGAGTATAGTTACCCAATCCTTTTATATTGACTATTACATTTAAAAATAACAATATAATATAAATAAAAAATGTCATATCAAAAAGAATAATGTCTCTAGAAAACTATGTAAATTAAATGTAAAACTAAAACTAAAACAATTAATATTTCTTTTACCCTCCGTAAGTTTCACTTAAATCCCATTCAGTTGATAAATCATTATAATATAACATAGGGTTATACATAAAATAGTGTGAGTTAATAAATCTTGTTAGTTAAAATTCATGATAACAAAGAATTACATATAAAAAAGGAATAAATGATATAATAAAAGAAAATATTCATGAATAATCATGTTGAGGCATATTTAAAAGACCATGAAATCATAATATCCTGAGAAATTAGAATGATACAACATAATATATCATGATATAGAACAAAACATAATTCTAAGATCCAGACAGTATCACATGGTGGACAGTATCACATCATAAATTTGATTCACTCCATAATCCCATACAGAACATAACATATGAAAATATTATTACCCAATGTATTAGATCACTAACACACTATGATTTTACATTTGAATTAAAATTTTTATTCTTTATAATTCTTATGATACCTAAAACCCTAATTTTAAATTAATTTTAATATTGTATACCACTATAACCTAGACATTAAATTAATGGATATGAATAGGAATAAATAAATTATTAATTTTTTTGGATTAAACATGTATAAATAAATTCATCGGTAATTAATTGATTCAAAAAAAAATCATCTTACTTTAAAATTAATGTTTTCTAAAAATAATTCTTATATACACACTTTGTTTATATAAAAATAAATTAAACTAATCACAATATCTAATTTATTTTAATATAATTTATATTTTATATATTCTATAAATTATTTTATCATTCATAAAACATTTATCCTAGAAATTGGATAAAAATAAACTTAGTTTTATTCTTAAAATGTATTGTTCAAAAAAAGTATTTTCTGACAATATTTTCCACTTATTTACATAAAAAAATTATTCAAATTAATGAAAATGATTTTTGAATAATGTATTTCATATTTGGAATTGGGACGGTTAAAATTGGAAAATTGGCCACATTTATTTTTGTCAATATAAATAGTGACAATATGTAATTTTTTCACCTTAGGGAAAAACAACTAAAATTGGGTAAAGCGTAGGAGTAAGGAAATAATATTTTAAAAACATGAATTATTCTTATTTTATGACTAGATTATATGAATTTACATAAAATATGATTATATATGACCACATTAATCCATATTTAATTTAGTATGACCATTATATTACTTTATGAAAAGAATAAAGACAAAATCTAAATCTCGTTGCCTTAATATTTAATTTTTTTTACTGAAAGATAAAAAGAGGATATTTTTAGTTATAAATTTATATTATAAATATGAATTATTATTAATCATTTAAAATTTATTTATTATTTTTATTGAAAAAATATTTACCTTAAAATCCAAGTTTATGCCGATAATATATATTTTAAATTAATAATAAAGAAAAATAAATGTTATTAAAATAATTTAAATGCGTACAATTTCGATTAATTAATGTTTCATTCTAATTTGTTTGAAAAATATGAAATATTAGTTATGTTCAAAAGTATTATATAAAAATTCTAATAGTTTATTGGTGTCATTTTTGTTAAATTAAATGAACAGTGTTAAAAATGTCATTAATGATATTTTATGAACAAAATATTATAATCTTTAAAATAATGATATATTTAAATTGGAGAAGGTGGACAACACATATAAATAAATTTAACCAATTTTAAATAATTGAATGAAATCATAAATTATATGAGAAATTATACTTTTTTATGATTTAAATATTTGTTACGGTAGTTATGGTTACAAGTTTCCCACAATGGGGTTAATAAAAGTTCTAATCTTTTAAATGAATAAAATTACTACCTAAATTCCCTTTTTGATAATATTTATAAATTTTAATATTATAAATTTAATATTTTTCTATTTTTATGCATTTGGATTCAAAATGACTTAATTTAATTTTAATCTTCTTTTAAAAATCCAACAGTTCCCTTTTCCTCCCATATAAAATTAATACACTTATATGTTTTCATTACACCACACTGTGTAATATATCATAAAAAACTCTAAAAATTTACCTTAAAATGATACATATCAATGATTTTCAGGAAATTTTATTAATTCAATACCATTCTAATGGTCATTACGAAAGTATTTAATGGAGGCCTCTTGAAGAATAGGTATTCTTCATATAAGAACTATTTTATCTTATTTCTTCTTCTACCTAATCTAATAGTATGATATTAATAATAAAATAATAAATTCAGTATCATTAAAATATTTAAATGTTTTTAGGAATATGGGATCACCAATATCCCCCCTCTATTCCATCAAATGGGAAGTGAAACTATTGCTTATGCATTTGGGTGGACTACCACCACCACATATCAATGAAATTCATTTTCAATACACAAAATTTTTCGATTGTTAGTATGTTTGGTTTAATGTTTATATGTGATAATTAAGTAATATTTGTAAAAATATATTAATAATATGACATCGACATTATAACTTCGATTATGTTGGAAAATGATAATGCTGCTCATGTGTACGAGTGGAATATCATCAATATGAAGTGATGTGATTTTATTCATTTATTTTTAAATTATTTGGAAATATGAATAAATTTAATGATTATATAAGATATACGTGACAAAATAATATTTCTATAATGGTGATTTATTATTTATTTGTCTTTCATTTCATCTGTCAAAAATTGAGAGAAGTATTCATGTGCATATATGGCCTACCATCTCTGGGAATGGTCTTATTAATTTTTCCATTTATATATTTTATTTATTTAATTATATATATATATATAATTTTTTATATGATATTCATATAATTCCTGATATTATGGAATCTTGATCAAAGTACAACTACTAGATCTACTAAATTGAAATTATAATGAAAAATATTATAGTTAACATATGAAAATTAAGATTTTAATAAGGAGTTATAAATAAATGGATGGTAAAATTTTGTATGTTGATCATATATGATATTAGATATTTTTAGATGACTCTAGAATATAATGATATTACATTTAAATTTGTTATATATTATGTTAATGTTATTCAAAAACTAGTAGAACTAGAGGAAAATGATTTATGTTATGATCCCATTGTTAATAGTTATTTTAAATGATTTCATTTCTTATGATTAAATTAAATTATATTTTTATCAATAAACTCATTAATTTAATTTTAAGATAATTATTTTTTTAATATTTCATGTTTTTATTTAATTTTATCCTCTTTTCTTTCTCATTATTTTGTATGATTAATTTTATGTAAAATCATCATTATGAATCTCATTAATCGAAATATGTTTTTCTTCAATATCCATGTTTTATAAAAATATTTTATAAATTAATTTCATAGTATCCAATTATTTTATAAATTTATTTTTATCAATTATAGCATTTTTTAAAAATTCATTAAAAAATAATTTTCGTATCATTTTTCGAATGATGTTCTCCTTGATTTTTTTTAAAAAACACACGAATGGAATTTTTTAAAATTATACAACATGAATATAATTTAATATCATAAATAACAATTGATTAATTTATTCTTAAATTACATGTTTCCATGATTATTTTTAATTAAATGAAATGTATTATTATTTTAATAATTTTTATATTTTATATAAGTTATCTCAATGTGAAAATTTTGTTTTCCTCAGTAAATGTTTCAATGGATATATCAAAGTAAAGTTTTTTATAAGATGAAATCATTTTATGTTACATAATTTTTACTCGAGATATGAGCCAGTGATACCAAACTTATTATTTAATTAAATGGTTTAGTTTTATAGTTACATGATATGTGAAAAAATAATTTCATTTCCATAGGTTATGTTATGATGAAATTATTATATATTTATGAGAACTATTTCATTATCATGGGTTATTCTATAATGAAATGTGTTTGAAACTCATTTTATCTCTATGAGTTATTCTATTATCAATGTTTAATGATCATATGGAACCTATACGTGTGATTTTAATTATGTTATGGATAGTCATGAAATTATATATAGCTCCAAGGAAATGGTTGAAGATGTATATCTATTGAGATAAACATGACTAGAATGGAGAGTGAACCCATTTCTATAATAGAATATATCCACTACGATATTCATGATAGGATACATTGAATAAAATTTTAGAATCTGGAGTGAACACAATCCACTATTATTGTATTGAAAATTATCCATGACTACTATTAGAATGATTTCATATTATTTTTTGTATACTGGAAAAAATTTACTATGCCAATGTTTTGCCCTTGTGGATTATATATTTTAATTATTTTATGATATATGTCTTGTCCACAACCATTTTTTATTCGATGAACCAAGATTATGATTTATGTTATTAAGTTTATGGTTTTAAAATTTTAAGCGCATGTTCTCATACCCTTATGATCATGTTCTTCTGAAGTGGTCATTGATACCTACCTTGTTCATCCAAACTAAGAATATGTGCTCACTCATTCTTATGTTTCCCCAGGTTAAGAGGGCTTTTTATAAATATTATTTGTGAAATAAGGTTCATTTTTTTGAATATATTTGGATAATTTTTATATATGATATGAAAAAGTTTTTTATGAATCCATTTTCCAAATAGAACTAGATCTATACTATTCTGGAATGGATTGTTATGTTTTTAATGAATATTTATATAATAAAATTTAATACATCTATATTAAGTGTATGTTCCTTTTTATTCTTATATGAGAAATGATTAGTTGAATTTGAAACTGCAATTACAAAACATTATTGAGAGCCCTTGGTATAATTTTACCTATAATAAAACATCTTAATTTTGTATATGTTCCTAGATGATGTAGGTTAAACATTTGTTGGAATAGATTTTTAATTTTTTTCTTGATTTAGAAAACAAATAAATTATTTTTCATGATTATTTTTTCCCACTATTAAAATTGTGGATCTTCTAATGATATTTTATTATATAAAATGGATGGTACATGAAGGAATCATTTAAATATTGAATGTGATGAACAATTAAATCATTTTCATCCTAAAGAAAAAAATGTTATGGGATATGGAATTATAAATATCATAGTAATTGTTACACAAATTTATCAATATTTGAATCATGATGAGCATGAAAATGAGAAACGAAAGAGAAATGTTCTGTTGGGTACATTATGAGTTAACACCTGCCTTCTATTTGTATGTCTTATGATCCACTAGTTACTGAATAATGGATTAGTACAATTCAAATGATATTATCCATTATCTAGTGTTTTTAACATGAAAATAATAATATGGATGTCGATTATTTCCAAGTGGAAGAAGATAAATTGTTTCATATTATCAAGATCATGTGGAAATTAGAGTAAATTTTACCCATGTAATGGGATTTGTTTGGGAGTTTATTTTAGAATAATTATATTTCTCATATTCTTCATCTGAAAAAGATGAAGTAATTCCTTGATCTAAAGAATATAGATAATGAATCCAATAGTACCTAAGGGGTAAATTTTAGAAGGCATGTGTTGTATGATTCTTGTATTATCATCTAACATAAATGTACATTTTATCAATTTTTTATAGGATTAAAACAATGTCTCTAAAGGTAATTATCCACAAGATACATTATTATCAATGAATAATTCAATCAATATGATATCAGGGTGGAATATATTATTGGAGTTACCTATACATCTCATATTTTAGATAATAAAAATATATTTTAATTTAAATATAATATTAAAAATCACATAGAGAAGAAGATGAGACTCCCTTTATTCTCTAATTTTTGAAGGACGGTTTTTCAGTATTTTATTACATGGATTGGAAATTTTTTATTTATATAAAGGATAGTTATATAGAAGTCAAATGTAAATGTTATGGGAATATGTTTCTCAATTGTGAAGAAAACCAATTATTTACTACAAAACCCACACACCACTCTAATACCAAATATATGGGAATTAATATAACTAGTACTACAAAAAGGGATAATGCCAATGATCAACATTAATGACCCCCTAATCCTTTAGAAAAAGTCATATTTATTGTGATTATTATTTTCGATGTGAAGAACGATCACGATGTGGTAAAAGGCACACTTACCATCTACTCGAATACTTATAATATAATATTTTTCCTCTCTTATATATCTATATAATTTTTCAATGGTGTTACAATACAAATTTAAAAATTAGATATTGACATAGAAATGAAAAACCATAATTTTGTTATAATTTCATATCATGTTTATGAATATTATCATGTTATTATTTTGATTCAAATTCCTGCATATCTAGTTATTCTCCCTCAAGATTAATTCGATGTTATATTGGGAATGGATTGGTATCATTTACTTAATAGATATATAAATTCATGAGGAAGGGAATCCATGTTTGATATTTAGAACCAAACTGTGGTCTTATATGTGTTAATTGATAAATATGAACATCCAATGGGAATTACAACCATTGTACAATCCATGATTCATATTAATAAGGGATATTTATCTCATATGGATGTGGAGAAAATAAACATCAATGATATTCATATTGAATGAGAGTTTGTAGAATTTTTTTTTGGAAAATTTGTTTTCTCTTCCACCAAATTGTAATGTTGAGTTTTTAATAAGATTAATACATAGTGTTACACCTATTTAAAACACTCCTTGCAGAACAAACAAGGTTGAGCTTCATGAATTGTAGAAGAAACTCCATGTTTATCTTAGAGAGGGATTCATTCATCCATGTGCATCCCCTTAAGGTGCACCGATTCTTTCTGTTTGGATAAATGATGGATCAATGTGAGTCTACACAAATTATTAGGAACTAACAATATAAAAATCATGACTATGGACTATATGAATTGTATTGATTATTTTTTCAGTCATTTTCAAGAAGCATAATATTTTTAAATAATAGATCTTTGATATGGATACATTTAGATGATGGTCAAAAGTGGAGACATTCCCATGACAGCCAAACATATTAGGGTTGGAAATAATGAATTTATGGTGAGACCATTTTTGTAAATCCCCAACCCCAATTACCCAAAGATGGTGAATTATTTTAATACATTAGCATGGTTTTAAGAAATCAAGTCCCGATGTACCGATCAGTTTAGAATTCCTAGAAAATAGATTACATACATGAATGTTAAATTACACTATATAACATACCATACAATATCAATAGTTCTTTGATAAATCCATTTTTCACTTACCTTAACTCTGCATCTCAATCATTAAACAATTCTTGGGATCCTGGGAAAATAAAACATTAGAAAGGGGTGAGCTCAGATGCTCGGTAAGGGTAAATAATTTTGCATAAGCTATATACTTTTAAGGAAAGATGTGTAATATAAACATCATCCTTTTAAACATAAACTTGAACATAAGCCTTATGCCTTAGTATTATATCACGACATGGTTTTGTTTTTGAATTTTTCAGAAATTAGTTATAATTTATTTGCATGCTTCGATTTATTTTGTTTTTTATACTTTTTCGACAACCTTCATCATTAAAGGGTATGCAATTATTTCTTATTCCATATTGATGATACATATTGGTATAATCTAAGAATCATTTTACTCATGGAGAACCTCTCAACTATGATGAGAGAGGGAGAGATTGAGAGAGAGAGGTGGGAGTCCTTTTGTGGCCATTGATTTATGGATAACCAATGAAGCAGCCACATGATAGCTATATCATGGTTTCCCCATTGAATTATGGAGTTCTTTCAACCCCTAATTGCTCATCAGTTTCCATATTTGATTACGAAAAATCTTGATAGTGTCGATCATGAGTATTTCCCTAGAATGGGATTCTCAATCCTCCTTAGGTATTCAGTATAGTTTTTTCATAGGTTATTAATAAATTCATGTTTATTCTTGTTCTTGATGTATTGGTTCCATATCCTTTATTTCAAAGTCCTAAAATTTCTTTAATTTCCCTCTTTTTCATAGTGGAATCACTCTGATGATTATATAATAGGAAAATTTTATAAGAACATAAATATTCATTAGATTATATTTCATTATTTCAAAAAAAATTCAATTTATAATATTTTGAACGATCCTTACTTCTTGAATTTAATTCAAATAATATAATTTTGTTGTTTAGGAATTACATTATATGATTTTGTTGATATTTGATTTTTTTGGATTTTTTCTTTTTCATGATATATCGTTGTATATTGTTTCTTTTCATTTTGGGTGTATTGGTTTGTTCTGAAATTCTATTTATATAGATGTAGATTTAATTTATAAATGTATTGATTCTATATTTTTGAATAATGTTTTTTTTAATTTAATTTCTTCATATTTCATTTATTCTATTATAATTTCCACTACTAGTGTGTGATATTAAATTACAATTGTCCTAGTTTTTTTTACTATCACCATTTGCATTATTTAAATTGATTTATTCTTGATATTTGTAATCCCAATTTTACCCTCAATTTCTATATTTAATTATCTTCATTTTATAAATTTAAAATCAATTTTTTTATTCAATTTCTTATTTTCTAAGAAAAAACACAATAATTACCTCATCAAGGTTGTATATGGAATCCCTATGGGCTAAACTCCCTAAAAAACAGTGTCACACAGAATCATGATTTATAGATTTCATTTTTGATGATAAATATTGAATGTACTTTGATAATTTTCACTACTAGTATACTTTTCACTTTAATTTATCAGTTTTCCCTCATACTTGGACTTAAATTTGAACCTTATTCTTTTTTTATCAATATTTATTTTAGAAACAAATGATACATTATTGTTTTTTATTAGTATATTTTATGAATGAAAATAAACAAGCTCCTCCTCATTGGTAAATTTGGACTACCATTTGTAGAACACCCTGAAAAAATGTCGTTTCAGAGGAAAACTATGTTTAATTCTATGTCTAAAAAAATTAAAAATTTATTTTTCATTATATTAAATGATTTTTAGTGGGGTTTTCATTGCAACATGATTTCAATGTTCATCCACCTTGGATATTTTCTCCATTTGATGTAATTTTATAATTATTTGATTTATTTTTTTTCTTTTTCTTCCAATATCTCTAATCATATATGAACCTTATGGATTCCTTTAGATGATGATATATTTTTGTTTATCTGTTTTTCGGGTTGTGATGTGTTTTGTGTGAGGTTATCCTATATTTGAGATGTGGTTAGCAATGTGGTTTTAGAATAATCTTCTTTCCATAATGTATTTTATTTTACATGTATTTGAGATTATGTTTCATCTTTTTTGATCCCCCACATTTGTTAAGGTTGTTTCCAATCATTTATATAGCCATTACACGTTATGTGTTCATGATTAGATAGCTTGTGGTTGTAGTTAATTTTTTTATTTTTCTATTTTCACAATTATTTTTGATTCATATTATTAGGAACCTTATTCCATTACAAATACTATGACTTGGAAATTCTATTTAGTTTATTGTACTGTTATTTTCTAGATGTATTCCTACCTTCTATATCTCATTTCAGAGATATCCTAAGATATTATGGGTACTCACATCAGTCCATATAGTTCGTCTTTTTTTAGGATATATCATTTTAAATTTTGTTTAGACATTCTACTACTTACAATGAGAGTTTTATAATACTATGAAATATTCATATAGAGAATTTGTAGTGGTTTATTTTAGGTAATCATGTCCCCACAATTGTTTTCCTTATTACTTACATGAATGATTTTTTTAATGATTTTCATTATCTATGTTTTCCTATTCTATAATGTATAGTTTGGGGATGGATACAACAATTTTGGTGTTCTACAGTCACACAAAATCTTTTACGGGGTCCTCTATTATCATGTTACATGTTGTTCCAAATTTCTTCATTGGAAACATCACATAGAGTAAATCAGGTATATTTTGGAATAAAAATTTTCAAGATGGTGGTTAGAATTGTTTAATTATAAGAATGACTGGCATCATTAATATATAATTAAATTAGGGAAGCATGTGTCACATTTGATAATATTTAGGTGATGTTGGATATATATAATTACTATATTTGGTTAACTATTTTTCCTAGTAGGTGATTTTTATTTTGGATGATATTTCCATGTATAATATTTATAGGCAGCGTAAAATTATATCATGGATTAGGATTTTAATTTTCAAGGTGTTTATTTTTGATGATGTTGCTTAGTAAACCCTTTTATGTTTAATTTTCTATGTGTGTACTTATTGTGTTGTGTTCTCCTTTTGTGTTTTTAATTAAATTTCGATTTAATATATTTCATTACCTTGTCTCATCATCTTTTGGTCTTTACAGTTAATCATTATATATAATTCTTTAACCTATATTTCTCTTCTTTATTTTCCAATCCATTATCTGAGGTCCCATGATGTTTTCGATTATCTCATAAACCATGAATTATATCCCCAATAACCATAAATTTATTTGGTACCCTTACATGTGTCTTGGACTCATTTCCATTACCATTATTTATGTTTTTTGGTACTCTAATATGGGACTTGGTAGTTATAGTTTACCATTATACAATAACTCTTGACATATATGTATCCATATGGTTGTGTATACTTATATAGAATATTTTCACCCTTATGTTTCAGTTTTTTTGGATGCTTAAACATCAGTCTTATAATGTTCATGAGGTTTTATTTTCATATTATTTGGGTTTTTATAGATCCTTCATTTGAAATATTCCATTTATCTTATTTTGTTGCAACATTTTAACAACATTCAACCCTATAGGGATAAAATAATTGAATTTATCCTCAGTACACAGTATTTTTTAGGTTTAAGAAGATATATTGAGATATATATTGACATGAATATTAATAAACATGAATGAAGTGAGTTGGTGGCCCATATTCATGGATCTCATTTTAGAATTTGTGTATCAACTAGTTCATAGATTCCACACTTATATCATAATGATTCATTCACCTATTGTGTCTAATTTTGTGATGTCTTTGATGAGGGTGAATCTATATAGTGGTGACCCTAAGGATTCCACCATTTAGGAACATTACATCAATGACTTCCATAACTTATTCAACCCTAATTTCATGATGCTTGTTTCATCATGCATATGTTGTAATTTTTTCCTAGTCCAGTATTACTATGGTATCATTTTTTCAATATTCCTCTTCTCTTCATAGTAAACATACTATGATGATTATACCAAGAACATATATATTCCATTTATCTAAACATATAAATCTCATCATCCTTTAATAATTTATTTCGGCTTTAATAGTCCTATAAATCATTGAATAGTCACTACTATTAGAATATAATTCAATTATTCTATCTATTTGGGTTTTTATTATATATTTTTAATTTAGTGACTATTATGCTATTTTTAGGTTTATTTTATCTATTATAATCCTGTTATTCTTTAAATTTTCAAGATTGATTAATTTTTTTGTTCAATTATTATAGATTTAGGAATCTTGAATTTATTTCTCGTTATATCATTTTATGAAGAATTCAATTGTTTTGAGTAAATTTCTGGTGTAATGAGAATTTATAAATGCTTAGATGAGGTATAATTTACTCATCTATATTTCAATTTTCCATTCCCATAGTAAACAAAATTTTTCACTATCTCTAACCATTTAATTTGATTTGATTTATTCACAATGTTTGAAATTTCATTATGAACATTATTTTCATTTTTTATCAGTTTTATGTTTGAAATTAAAAATGTATTATTGTTGTTAAATTTATTATATTGTTAGATAGTTCACTAAGGAAGATCCTAATCATAGTTTTATATGTATTTAGTCAAGTTGAAAACAATGAAACAATTTTTTATCAAGAATCAACATTTAAATATTTAAATTTACATTTGATAACAAATATTTCAAGTTTGGTTATAATACCCACTCCATTTTAGATTTTTTACATTACCATGTAACCATTTTTATTTCATTATTTTTTTCTATAATGTGGCCATTATTCATCTATTTATTAGTTTCCATTTTAAAAATTAATAATATATTATTGTTTGGTATCAGATTTTATAAACCAAAATACCTATAATGATCATCCTCATGACTAAATGTGTATGGACTCCAGCTAAAATCCCACAATAACATGTAATCAGAGAAATTTTTTGATAATTTTTCTGTCACAAATATTCAAAACTGATTATTTCTTATATTAAAATATTTTATAGTAGAATATATATTTCAAACAAAATTATGTTCATTTAGTTAAGTCATTTTCTATTTTTAGATGTAATTATAAATTTTCTTGTTTGATTTTGGTAGTCTTGAACATCCCTATTTTCTTTACCATTTTTAACCTTATAAAATTTAATAGGTGTTACCTATTTGGGTATCTAGTATTAGGGTTTGAATATATTCATTATGTGGTTTTACGAGGTTCGAATGATGGTTGACAATGAGGTATTTATAGGATTTTGAGTGTCTAGTGTTTTCCTACATAGGTGTTGATTTTTTGTTAGTTATGTTGTGTTACTCTTCATTATTTATGATTTGCGGTTCACAGTATTGAAATATAAAGAATTTATCACATCGTATTTGGTATTTCTTGTCAGAGTTCTCCTATTATTATGTTGGTTGATCACCAGGTCTCATGGGTTTTTAGTTTAACTCTTTTAGCAATGGTGTTTTGGTTTCCCTGTGTTGGGAAATATCGTGTGCTATTAACCATATAACCAATTCATACCATTAGGTTTATTTTTATACATTATTTAAATATTTTAATTCCAACATTTTTTCACAAATTTTAGAGTTATCAAGGTATTTAAGGACTTCTCCCATTTTTCATTTTAATTTTCCTTTTTTTGAGGATCTATACATTTGATTTTTTTATTCAGGATGTATTCTCATTAGGTGAATACTTTTATGAGTCTATGATAGAATAAGGTAGAGGAACATGTTGTTTTTTATTTATTCTATAATTTTTCTCTCTATTATTTATTTTTTATTAATTTAATGATTTAACTTATTTTATTTATTTTCATTCTCGTGGAATTTATGATATGTTTTACATACAACATAATGTGTGAAAATAAATAACACACTATATTATGGTGCTTTGTATATGAATATGAGTTATTCCAAGGACCTATTATGTAATGTTATTTTCTTCTCCTAATTTATTCATTTGTAGCATCTTTGATAGCAACATAGAAATGTGAAAATGGGTTGGGATGTTTTTCTTATATTCATTATAGGGTATTAATGAAAGTGAGAGATTGTTGGATATGTAAAAAAAAAAATATAGTTATGTGTTTCATATGATCATTATATGACCATGTATAGTACAAGATATACAAAAACGGACGATATATGCTTGAGAATCCACACATAAAAAATTTATATACAGTGTCTCAGGAAATCACAAGCAGCTATAACTTTGATTTTCCATGATAAAAGGGATAACATGATAAAGATGATGAAGTAGTAAACATATATCATTCCTTTTAGTGGGTAGAATAGAAAATGGATCCATGTTCATTTTTTAAGGTAACATCAATGTTTATGGGTTTTATCACCTTCATCAAGGATGATGAACAATAGTGTGGGAGGATGATATAATTAAATGGCACTCTCGCAATCGGTTGTGAACAACTGGATGGATCACATCACATTCATCAATGCATGTTGTGTTTCATTAAAAAAATCACAATAGAAATATATTTGTATTAATATACATTTATTCCCATTTTCATTAATTAAATTAATACTTTTAAATGAATATTCAATCTAGATTATCCATTCATTATTGATTGAAACTGAAAATTAAACCATTGAAGACATATATATATATATATATATATATATATATATATTAATTTTTACATTTATTTAATATATTCATAATAATACTTACATAAGCAACATCTATTAAATATATATTTATATATATAATCATATTATATATATATACCTATATATATTTGTATGTCAAAAATAACTCATTTCTCAAAAATCCCACAAGAACATTATGCATAACTTCCAAAGTCATTGTGAATCAATACACATACTAGTGTATACAGTTTTTATCAAACTGTATTTATATTAAAAAAAACTTTGTCAGAAATATTATCCTTATCCAACATCGTATCAGTGTGACCCTGAAATCCTTATAAAAATTGAAAACAATTGTGAAGTCACTATTTCATAGATATATGGAATGGCCGATCGCTAGAAAAATATCAATGAAATGAAAGCTTTTTAGGAGGTCTTGTGTGATATCGATCAAACATAATCTTATTGTCATAATTTATTTGATAATAAATAACACCCAACTTTTCAATGACACAACATTGTTGTATAATGTGTTTTCAGATGCAATCCATATTTAACAATGACTAAGAACTTCTAAGGTATGTGTTTTCATGAAATATGAAATGTCACAATAATAAAAACATAGTTTACATGAAAATATACGAACATAGAAAGAAAGGATAATTTTTTATTCTATATATATGGTAATAAAAAATTATTACATTGTTTTTAAAAATGTCACATTAGAATTGGCTAGTAGAATCAGGCTTGTAATATTTCTCATAAAATAGAAATATGAATCTATATATATAAAAAATTGAAACAACTTTGTTGAGATATGTGATTCCTAATGAAATTAAACATATAAATGCAAGGAGGATATTCTTTTTTCTCATAGAAATTGAGAAATCAAACATCAATTATAAATATTCAGTTCATAACATGAAAAATGATAAACAAAGAACAAAAGGATAAAATATTAATTCAAAACATCATAAATAAAGACGATAAAACTAAATTGAGGATGAAATAAAAAACACATTGGATTGTGAAAATGGAAAAATCAAAAATTGAAATGGAAATTACAATACATCAAAGATTACCCAAATTTTTATTATAACAAAAATAAATGTTTGAAAAATATCATTATAAAAAAAGAATCAAGCCAATGATAGATGAACTGTTCATATATATAATTACGTAGTAAACAAATTGTATGTGATGAAGAAATAAATATAAAATTATAATACCTTATAAAAATTACTCAAAAGGGATTCAATTTAAATAAAATAAAAATCAATAATGTATACACAAGGAGATGGAAGGATTTAATTAACTTCTAGATGTAGTGATCATTTAGTGAATAATATATAAAATGAAGGTGTAAATAAAGTATTACATGGGTTAGAATATTTTCTACCTTTAGAAAATTGGGAAATGGTAGATCAGTAATTCCATTGCACTATGAAAAGAGATGAATACAAGAAAAATGATTCCAAATAATTAATATAAATGGAAAAAATAAGGAATGAAAAAAATAACCATGCCACAAAAATTTACATAAAAAATAAAATGAAAACCTCAGGATTACTAAGAACCCTTCAGACGGGATCAGTTTGAACTTTATTGAGGATGATGTTTAGAATCAGCTACTAGATTCATTGTTAGTAAGAATACAAAGGGAACTATAATCATGATCATCGTTGTCCAGAATCACCACAAAAAAAAATATTACATGAAATGAGCCACAATGTGTCACATAAACTGCAATATTATATTTTAATATCCACAAAGCATCAAAAATGATAATTATACTCTAGTGTGTTATGAATTAGGGGCCACTATGGCTCTCCCTTTGTGTTTCTCTCTCTATCGATCAACTCATCCAATAGTCTCTCTAAGAGAAAGAAGAGTCATTGATTCTTAAAATCTAAAATTTTAACCTCTAATAAGAAGAAATATTATACCCTATAGAGATAATGATTATAGCGACAAAATAATATGTGAGAAATGGAAGGTTGAAAATGAACGACTGCTAACAGCCAAATAAATATACAAAAAAAACATGTCATGGTTATGAATTTTATGTTTGGGTATTCTAGTACTACCATGAACAACATTATGATTCCTTGGGAGGTATGTGTGAGTAATTATTGAAAAAAATTCTTACATAAGGGTACAGAAAGACTTATGTATGCAAAGGAAAAAATGAAGTCCCATGTGAGTGTACCAAAATCACATGTAATGGTACATTGGGACATTCATATTGGTGCAAGAGAGATATGTTAATGTAAATTATCCTCCAATAAGGGAAAATGTAATGAAATGATATGCTCATAGTTGAAAACCCAATCTATGTAATGTTAAATAATAATGAATAATTTGGTTTGGAGAAAAGAAATAAATATATTAAATCCACATTTTTTAAGAAAACAAATAAGTGAAACCAAATGAAACTAATATAAAAATTAGAATTTAATTAAATATGGGGGATAAAATGAAACATAATCACAAATATCATTATTTAAAAATAAAACCCTAAACCACATGATGATTCTACACTACCTAAATATCATCATCTTGGGAATATAATCTTAATCATGAAACACCTAAAGTGGAAAATAGTTATATGGACATAATCATATTTTTTGTCTGACTTCCCCAACATGTGTCACCTATGAAATTTGCTATGTAAATTGAATGATAAATTAAAGATATTAAACATTACCATAATTAATCTAGTCCAAACATCGTGCATAAACAATGTTATATCCATAGATATCATATATCTATATAAAAATGACAATGGAGAATTATAGACAAGAAAATCATATGCTAATAGAGGTCACTGAAACTGCACATTTATGTATGCAGAACAACAACAGAGTAGGGTAGATCATCACATTAAACATAGATGAAAAAACATATCATACATTCATAATGAATGTAACACAATAAAAAATAAAATAATGAAAATAAAAACAAGCAGTAAAATAGATAGATCAATCATATTAAAAAAATTTAAACAGTTTCCTCATGAATGAACCACTAAAATAGAAAAATATCCACATAATGAGAATATTGATTAAACATGATCCAACGATAAAGACACTAAATCAAATGGAAAATATAAGAAAACAAGTGATCATTCTTAATATCATAGTACATTTCTAAAACATGAGAAAAGTGGTGGGAATTCACCTAATGAAATATTTGATAAGAATCCATTAAATAGAATTTAATAGTGTTAGGAATACTGAATGCATACAATTACATACCCAACGATACTAAAAACATGTTTAAAAAATGTTCAAACAGAAACCCCTAGAAGGTTGGTGATCATCCAAGTAGGGAAATACTATGATGGTCATGCCACACACATATATTCCTGTTGGAAAAACATGTAAATCGCAACGTCATTTAATATTTTATTTCAGCTTTTACATAACCTAAAAATCATTGAACAATCACTACTTCTAGAATTCAATTCAGTTATTATATCGTATTGTGTATTCATTATATATTTTTATTTCATTGTTTTTTATTCTATGTTTTGTTTTATTTTCTCAATTTTAATAATTGTATTCTATAAATTTTCATGATTTATTAATTTTTTTGTTCTATTATTATATTTTTATGTATATTTAATTTTTTTCCCATTATCGCGAATATTTATTGATGAATTATATTTTTTTGAGTAAAATTTTGTTGTATTGGGAATTTATGAATTCTTTGAGGAGGTATAATTTCCACTTCCATATTTCAAATTTTCATTTCTATAGTCCATTGTATCATTCACTACATCCAACATTTTCATTTAATTTTATTTATTCATGTTTTTTGGAATTGTATTTTTTACCATATTTTCATTGTTTATCAGTTTTTATGTTAGAAAGTAAAAATTTATTATTGTTTTTCAATTTAGAATTTTGTGAAGTAGTTCACTATGGAAGATCCTACTCGTAGTTTTATATGGATTTCTTCAAGTAGAAAAACATGTAGAAATTTTTTTATCAAGAATTGACATTTATATATTTGAATTTTGGTTCAATGATAAATATTTCAAGTATGGTTATAATACCCACACCAGTTTAGCTTTTTTACATTATAATGTTATCATTTTTTTTCTTAATTTTTTCTCTGTAATGTGCCTCAATTGTTATCTAATTATTTGTTTCAATTTTATAAACGAAAAATATATTGATGTTTTGTATCACATTTTATTAACTAAAATACCCATGATGTTCATCCTCATGACAAAATGTGGAAACCCTCTAGCTACAAAGTCCACAATAATATGGAAATAGATAAATTTTTTGATAATTTGTATGTCACAAATGTTATAAATTGTTTATTATTTATATTAAATTATTTTATAGTGGTTTCTATATTCTAAATTCCTTTTATGTTTAGTTAGTTAAGTCATTTTCTATTTTTGGAAGTAATTTTACAATTTTGTGTTTGAATTTTTGATGCTTGAAATTATATATTTTCATTACCATTTAAAACCATATAACCTTTTATAGGTGTAAACTATTTATTTTATTTAGTATTGGGGTTTTAATGGATTCTTGGTGAGGTTATTTGATGTTTGAGTGATGGTTTACAAGTCTATAGTGTTTTCCTATATAGGTGTTGATTTTTTGTTAGCTATGTTTTATTCCTCATTATTCTTCATGATGTTTGGATCTCATTATAAAACTATATAGAATTTATTACACTATATTCATTTTATTATAGTTCTCCTATTTTTATCTTGGTAGATCATCAAGTATCATGGGTTTTTGGTTTAACCCTTTTAGCGGTGTTGTTTTGGTTTCCTAAGTTTTGGAAATATGTTATATTATTCAACATTTGACAAATTCAAGACCTTATGTGTCTTGATTAAGTTTTGTTATTTAGTTGAATTCCCAAATTTTTTCTCACATTTTAGTGATATCTTCGGATTTTAGGATTACTCTCTTTCATGAGTTTATTTTTTCTTTTTTTGAGGATCTCTCGTTTGGATTATTTATTCATGAAGTATTATCCATAGGTAAATAGTTTTATGATTCTATGAATGAATAATGTAGAGACAGTTATTGTAATTTAATTATGCTATTATTTTTCTCTCGATTTTTTTAATAGCATGATTTCACTTGTTTTATTTATTTTCATTCTCTTTAAAAATATTATATGTTTTTTCTACAATGTAATTTTTGAAAATAAGAACCACGCATTTATGATGGTTCTATGTATACAAATATTAGTTGTTCCGAGGACATATTCATGTATTTAATTTTTTTCTCTTAAATTATTCATTAATATCGTCATTGATAAGTAAGTGATAATGGTTTATGATGTTTTCAATATATTCTTTATAGGGTATTAGTGAAAGTGGGTGATTTTTCGATATGTACTAATATATATATAATTATGTGTTTCATATGATCATTATATGACCATGTATAGTAGAAGTTAACCAAAAACCAAGAACTATCATTAAGAATCAACACATAAAAAATTATAAATAGTGTATCAGGAAATCACCATTGGCTACAACTTTTTTTTCCATAATAAAAGTGAAATCATGATAAAATCATGAAGTGGTAAAAAAATATCATTCCACTTAGTGGGTATACTAGACAATTGACATATGATCCCTTTTAAATGGTACATCAAATGGTGGGGGTGTTATCACCTTTATTAAAGATTATGAACAAAAGTGTGGGAGGATGATATAATTCAAAGTCATTCTCACAATTGGATGTGCACAACTAGATGGATCACATCCCCTTTAACCATGAATTATGTGATTCATTATTGTAATATCATGAGCAATATCATTGTGTCAATATTCATTAATTCTTGTGGTAATTAATACTATAAATCCTTTTAAATTAATATTCAATCTAGTTTATCCATTCAGAAATGATTATAACGGAAAATAAAAACATTCAGTAGAAATAATTATATATCACACACACACAAATATATATATTAATTTTCACATTTATTTAATATATGAATCATAATACTTACATCTGATTCATATATTAAGTATACATTTATATATATAGTCATATATATTATATATAGTTGTATATATTAGTGTATGTCAAAAATATCCCATAAGAACATTATTCATATCTTCTAAAATCTCTTTGAATCAATCCACACACTATTAGATAATTTTTTATTGAACTCTCTTTATATTAAACAAATAATTTGACCAAAATAATATCCATACACAAAATCTTATTAGTGTGCTCCTGAAATCCTTATCAACATTGAAACCAACTATGAAATCTTTATTTCTAAGATATAAGGAATGGGAGGTCTTTATAAAATGATCACTACTACTAATGCTTATATGGGGTCTTGTGTTATATCTATCAAACATAATCTTATAATCATAATTTAGTGATAATAAATGACACCCAATTTTTCAATGACACCACATTGTTGTACATTGATTTTTTCGAATGCAATCCATATTTTACTATGAGTAATAACATATAAGGTAATTGTGATCATGAAAAATGAAATTTGAAAACAATATAAATTAAATTTACATGAAAATAGAGAACATAGAATTGAAATATGACATTGTTGTCTAAATATAAGGTAATACTAAATGATTACTTGGTTTTTAATAATGTCACACTGGAACTGTGTAGTAGAATCAGGCATGTAATATTTCACATTAAAGTGAAATATTATTTTATATATACAACTTATAGATACCACTTTGTTATGATATATGATTCCTAATAGGAGTCCACATACAAACGAAAGGATGATATTATTTTTTGACGTAAAAAATTTGAAATCAAACATCATTAATTAATTTTTAGTTTATAACATGTTAAATTATATAAAAAATACATTGATGTTGAAATTTAAATTAAAAACATCACAAATAAATAAAATAAAATTAAATTGATGAAGAAATAAAATTTCACCTTGGATAGTGAAAATGGAATATCCTAAAATGGCCATTGAAATTACAGTACATCATATATTATATAAATTCTCATTATAACAGAAATAATTGTCTGAAAATAACATTATAGAATATTGAATCAAGCTAATGAGAAATGAACTCTAAATGTATATATATAAAATTACATAATAAAAAATTTTATATTAGAAGGGAGGAAATTTAAAATATTGAACCCAAATAAAAAATACTCAAAAGGTGTTCAATTTTAATAAAAAAATAGAATGTATTCACAATGAGATGGATGAATTTATTTATATTCTAGATGTAGTGATCGTTTCTTTTTTATAATGTTGATTAAAGGTGTAAATAAAGTATTAAATGTGATGAAATATTTTATAGCTTTGGAGAATTGTGAAATGGTATGATCATTAATTCCATTCCACTATGAAAAGAGATGAATACAAGAAAAATGAATCCAAAGAAATAATATAAATGGAAAAATATAAAAAATGATTTTTTTTTTCATGAATCATAAAAAAACCTAAAAAATACAATGAAAAACATAGGATGAATGAGAACCATCCATAGGGGATCAGTTGGACCATTGTTAGGGATGATGTTTCAAACCAGCTACTAAATTCATTATTATTAAGTATATAAAGCAAGCTATAATCATCATCAACATTGTCCAGATTCACCATCACTGATGATGACATGCAATGTGCCACTATGTATAACATAAACTCTTATATTAGATGATAAAATCCACAAATCATCAAACATGATATGTATCCTCTAGCGAGCTGTGTGTTAGGGGCCACTATATCTCTCCCTTATAGTTTCTCTCTATATCGATCAACACATCTAAGAGGATCCCTAGGAGAAATATGATTTAATGATTCTTCAAATATATATTTTCAATGTGGAGTAAGAAGAAATGTTACACCCTATAAGGATAATAGTTGTTTTAGAAAAAGAACAATATGACACTAATGGACGATTGGAAATGAATGATTCTTAACAGCCAAATAAATATACAAAAGAACCATGTCATGTTTATGAATGTTATGTTTTGGAATTCATGTACTACCATGGACAACATTATGATTCATAGTGTTCTATGTGTGAGAAATTATATAAATAAAATTATTACATAAGGGTACACAAAGACGAATGTAAGAAAAAGAAAAGAAATTTAGTTCCATTTATATGTACCAAAATCACATGTAATGGTATATGTGGACATACATATGGATACAAGAAATATACGTTAATGTAAATTTTCCTCAAATTAAGGAAAATTTAAGGAAATGAGATTCACATAGTGTAATACCTAATATATGTAATATTAAAGAATAATTAACAATATGGCTTGGAAAAAGAAAGAAATATATTAAATCCACATTTTGTATGAAAAAAAGTGAATCCCAATGCAACAAATATAAAAATTAGAAATTAATTAAATATGGGGTTTAATATGCAATATAATCACAAATATAATTTGTTAAAAATAAAACCCTGAATCACATAATGAATCTATACTACCTAAATATCATCATCATGGGAATATAATCTTAACCAAGAAACACCTAAAAGGGAAAATATTTATACTACTATAGTCATATTATTAGTCTAACATCCCTAACATGCATCACCAATGAAATTTTCTAACATTATTGAATGATATATTAATTCCCTTAAACAAGCTCATAATTAATGAAGTCTAAAAATCATGAATTATCAATTTTATATCTGTAGTTACTTTGTCTCTCTCTAGACAAGGTCAATGGGGAAGTCTAGCCCAGAATGTCAAATGCTAATGAAGGTCACCGAAACTGCTCATCTATGCATGTAGAAAAATAGGAGGGTAGTTTAGATCATCAAATAAAACATAGATGATAAAAATATTAGACATTAATAATGAATGTGTCACAATAAAAAATAAATTACGGAAAATAACAAGAAGGAAAACAAAAGAGAGAACAAGCATATTAATAATAAAAAATTAAAATAGTATCCTCATGAATGGATCCCTAAAGTAAAAAATATACACATAATGAGAATATTGAATAAGCATGATCCAAAGGTAGATATCATAAATCAAATAGAAACTATAAGAAAACATGAGATCATTCTTAATATCCTAGTACATCACTAAAATAAGAGAAATGTGGTGGGAAGTCACCTAATGAAATATTGGGAAATAATCCACTAATGGAAATTTCATAATGTTGTGAATACTGAAAGTAGACTATAACTTACACTAAGATACTAAAACCGTGTTTCAAAAAGGTTTGAACTGAAACCCGCAGAAGATTGGTGATCATCTAAGAGATAAAAATACTATAATGATCATAACACACACATATATTCTACTTGGCTAAACATGTAAATCTCAATATCTATTAATAATTTATTTTAGTTTTTATTCAATATATAAATCATTGAACAATCCCTACTTCTAGAATTTAATTCAATTATTATATTTTATGGGATATTCGTTATAGAGTTTTAATTCATTGATTTTTATGCTATTTTTAGTCATATTTTTTCAATTATAATGAATTTATTTTATAATTTTTCATTATTTCTTAATTTTTTGATCTATTATTAAATATTTATTCATATTTAATTTTTTCTTATTATCTCAATTATTTATTGATGAATTCTATTATTCTCAGTTAATTTCTATTGTAATGAGAATTTATGAATTCATTGAGGAGGTATCATTTCCACTTCGATATTTCAATTTTCCATTTCCATAGTCCATTTTATAATTCAGTATCTCAATCCTTTTCATTTCATTTTATTTATTCATTTTTTTTGGAGTTTCATCTTGAACCATATTTTCTTTTTTTATCAATTTTTATCGTAGAAATTGGAAATTTATTATTGTTATTCAATTTATTATTTTGTGATGTAGATCACTCAGGAAGATCCTAATAATTGTTTTATGTGGATTTCCTCATGTAGAAAACCATGAAACAATGTTTTATCGATAATAAACATTTACATATTTGAATATAGGTTTGATAAAAAAAATTCAAGTCTGGTTATAATACCCACACCTATTTTTCTTTTTTACATTACCATGAAATTATTATTTTTAAAATGTTTTCTCTATAGTGTGAAACATTGTTATCTATTTATTAGTTTTTATTATATAAAATAAAAATATATTATTTTTTATCATATTTTATAAACCAAAATACCCAAGAGGTTATCCTTGTGACTAAATGTGGAAAGCCTCAAGCTACAAAGCCTTCAATAACATAGAATCAGAGGGAAATTTAGATAATTTTTATGTCACAAATATTATAAATTGATTATTCCTTATATTAAATTATCTTATAGTGGAATCTAAATTTCATAATTAATTTCATGTTCATTTAGTTTACTCATTTATAATATTGGATGTAATTTTACATTTTTTAATTTTTTATATGCTTGAACTTCCCTATTTTCTTTACCATTTTGAACCATATGACCTTTTAATCGGTTTTACCTAATTATATATCTTGTAGTGGGTTTGGAATGGATTCTTTGTGAGGTTATAATATGTTCTAGTGATGGTTTAAAAAGAGATATTTTCATGATTTTGTGTATCTACTGTTATCTGACATAAGTGTTGATTTTTTTTATCTAGGTTGTGTTCCTCCTCATTTTTTTTATTTTTTGGGTATCCATATGGTACTATATAGAATTAATTACATGTTATCTGGTATTTCTTATTATAAATAACCTATTTTTATCTAGGTAGATCACTAAGACTAATGGGTTTTCCGTTTAACCCTTTTAGAGACATTTTTTGTTTCCTAGTGTTGGGAAATATGTTTTGTTATTAACCATATGACCAATCCATGACCATAGGTGTATTTTTTTTAAAATAGTTATTTTGTTTAATTCCCAACTTTTTTCTCACATTTTAATGATATCTAGGGATTTTTGGAATTCTCACCTTTTTCATGTCATTTTTTTGAGGTTCTCTCATTTTTGGTTTTTGTTCAAGATGTATTCTACAAAGATGAATACATTTACGAGTCTATGATAGAATAAGGTAGAAACAGTTTATTGTTTCTTTATTCAATGATTTTTCTCTCTATTTTTTTTTGTTTCTATTAATATCATGATTTCACATGTCATATTGATTTCCTTTGTCTTTCAACTTATTATAGGTTTTTCCTTCCACATAATGTGTCAAAATAAATACCACAATATGTGATGGTGATATTTATATGAATATATGTTATTCTAAGGACCTATTGTAGCATTTTATTTTCTTCTCCTAAATTATTCATTCTCATCATCTTCAATAGCAACTTAAGTAAGTGAAAATGGTTTTTACGTTTTTCATACATTCCATCTAAGGTACTAGTGAATGTGTAAGATTGATGGATATTTACTAAAATATATATAGTTATGTGTTTCATCTGATCATTATATGACCATGCGCTATAGAATATAAGAAATAAAAAATATGATCTATCTTTGATAATCAACCCATAAAAAATTATAAAAAGTGTACCAGGAAATCACCAGCAGAAACAACTTTCTTTTTCCATGATAAAAGGAAAATATTGATAAAGATCGTGAATTAGTAAAAAATATCATTATTTTTTGGTGCTAGACTATAAAATATATCCATGATCCTTTTTCAAGTTTTCATTAATGTTGATGGGTGTTACAACCTTCATCAAAGATGATGAAAATAGTGTTGGAGAATTATATAATTCAAAGGTTTTCTTACAATCGGTTGTGCATAACAGGATGGACCACATCCCCTTCATCCATGAATGATGTGTTTCATTAAATTAATCTCATAAGAAATTTCATTGTATCAATGTAAATTTAATCCCATTTTAATTAATTCAATAAATACTTTTAAATGGATATTCAATCTAGTTTATCCATTCATAATTGATTGTAACTAAAAATAAAACCATTTATGAGAAATAATAATATATAATATATTTATATTTATATTTATATTACTTTTCACATTTATTTAATATATGAATAATAATACATACATTGTCTACATCAATTAAATATATATTTATATATATAATCAGAATATATATATATATATTACTGTATGTAAAAAAATATCACATTTTCCCTAAAATCACACAAGAACATTATTCATAACACCGAAAATCTAAGAGAATAAATCCAAAAACTATTGGATTTAGTTTTTATCAAACTCTATATATATTAAAAAAAACTTTTCCCAAAATCTTATCCTTACCCAACATTCTAGCAGTGTGATCCTGAAATCTTAATCAACATTGAAAATAAATTTAAAATCTATATTTCCTAGATATAAGGAATTGGTGGCATCTATAAAAATATAAATGCTACTAAATCCTCTTTGGGGATTTCTATGACATCCATCAGACATAATCCTATCATCATAAATTTAGTGATATTAAATGACAACCAATTTTTCTATAACAACACTTTGTTGTATAGTGTGTTTTTAGATGCAATCCATATTTTACTATGAGTAAGAACAGAAAAGGTATTTTTGTTCATGAAATATGATATCTGAGAATAATATAAATTTATTTTACATGATAATAGTAGAATATAGAAAATAAGGATAACATTGTAGTCTATGTATAAGGAAATACAAAATGATTAATTTTTAATAATGTCACACTAGAATTCGATAGTATAATAAGGCTTCTAATATTTATCATAAAAGTGATATATGAATCTATACATACAAATTATTGATAAAACATTGTAGGGAGATGTTATTCCTAAAGGAAGTACAGATACAAACTCAAAGTGGATATTCATTTTTCACTTAAAAAATTTGTAATCGAACATCAATAATTATTTTTCAATTTATAACATAATAACTGATAAACAATGAAGATAAGGTCGAAATTTTAATTAAAAATATAATAAATAAATAAAATGAAATTAAATG
Source organism: Viscum album (assembly GCA_963277665.1). Lineage (NCBI taxonomy): Eukaryota > Viridiplantae > Streptophyta > Magnoliopsida > Santalales > Viscaceae > Viscum > Viscum album. The sequence goes on from OY728164.1 coordinate 1,803,733,269, forward strand.
GAAGAAGAAATAAAATTACACATTAGATTTTGAAAATTGAAAAGCCTAAAATGGCATTGGAAATTACACTACATCCAAGAACCCCTACATTCTCATTATAACAGAAATATATTTCTAAAAAATCATTATAAAAAATATAATAAAAAAACTCAAAAGTTAACTCTAGTTGTTTATATGAATAATCCCATAATGAAAAAAAATTATTTAGAATAGAAGAAATATAAAATGACAAAACCTAAAAAAATTACTTGAAAGGGCCTTGATTTTAATAAATAAAAAATAAAAAATGTATACATAATGAGATAGATGAATTTAATTGACTTCCTGATGTAATTATTTTTTAGTGATTAATATATTGAATAATGGTGTAAATAATTTAGTAAATTGCAAATAATATTAACTAGCTTTAGTGAATTGGGAAAATTTATGATCAGTAATGACTTTCCATTATAAAAAGAGATGAATACAAGAAAAATGAATCCAAATAATGAATATAAATGGGAAAAATAAAAAATGAACCAAAATGAATCATGAATCATAAAAGAACCTAAAATATACAATGAAAACCTAAGGACTACTAATATCCCACTATAGGGGATCAGTAAGACCATTGTTGTGGATGAAGTATAAAATTAGCTTCTGCAATCATTATTATTATGTATACAAATGGAGCTATATTCAAGATCACTGTTTTCTTGATTTACAATCACTAAAGATGACATGAAATAAGCTACTATGTATCACATTAACTCTTATATTAGATGGTAAAATCCAAAAATAATCAAACATGATACTTTACCTCTAGTGATATATGAATCAGTAGCCACCATATCTCTCACTTGGAGTTTCTATCTTTTTAAATAAACACATCTAATAGAATCTATAGGAGAACAATGATTCATTTATTAATAAAATATATATTTTCAAACTGTAATTAGATGAAATTTTATACCCTATAGATATAATGGTTTTTTAGTTATATAACAATACGAGAGAAATGGGTGGCTGTAAATGCACAATCCCTAACAGGAAAATTAATATACAAAACAATGATGACATGGTTATGAATGTTTTGTTTGGGTATTCTAGTACTACTGTGAACAACATTATGATTCCTAGGGAGTTATGTGTGAGTAATTAAATAAATAAAATGCTCAAATAAGGGTACACAATGACATATGTATGAAATTGAAAAGAAATTTAATACATTGTAAGCATACCAAATTCACAAGTAATGGTACATGGGGACTTACATATAGGGTACAAGAGAGATACATAAATGTAAATTTTCATCAAAAAAGAAAAAAATGTATTGAAATGATATGAAAATAGTAGAAAACTTAATCTATGAAATTTTAAATAATAATGAACAATATGGTAAGATAAAAAGAAATAAATATATTAAATCCACATTGTATAAGAAAACAGAAAAGTGAAACCCAATGTAAAAAATATTAAAATTGGAAATTAATTAAAGATGGGGTTTAAAATGATACATAATCAGAAATAAAATTATTTAAAAATAAAACACTACAACACATGATGATTCTATACTACCCAAATATCGTTATCTTGGAATAAAATAATAATCGTGAAACACCTAATGGGAAAATTGTTATATGGTCATAGTCATATTATTGGTGTGAATTCACTAACATTAATGACCTATGAGATCTACTAACTAAATTGAACGATATCTTAGATCTATTAAAATTTCTCATAATTAATCATGTCTAAACATCATGCATGATCAATGTTATAGCCATAGTAACCATGTCTCTCAGTAGACAATGTCATTGAGGAAATCTAGCCCCAATAATATATGCTAATAGTGGTCACTGAAACTGCTCATCAATGCTTGGAGAACAACATCATAGCCGTGTAGATCATAACATAAGACATATATGAAAAAACATATCAAACATTCATAGTGAATGTAAGACAATAAAATATAAAATAATTAAAATAAATTCAAGGAAAACAATAGAGTTTACAATAATATTAAAAATAATAAATTAAAATATTATCCTCATGAATGGATCACTAAAATAAAAAAAATTCTACATAATGAGAATATTGACTAAACAAGATCTAGAGGTAGATATCCTCCATCAAATGGAAACTACAAGAAAACATGTGATCATTCTTAATATGACAATACATCTACAAAACATGACAAAAGCGGTGGGAAGTCACCAAAAGAAATATTGTAAATAAATACAGTAAAGGGAATTTCATAGTGTTAGGATTACAGAAAGAAGAAAGTTACTTACACTAGGATACTAAACCTATGTTTCAAAAAGGATCAAATAGAAACCCCCATAAGATTGGTGATCCTACGAGAGGGAAAAATTGAACTATACCTCAATACTATCCAAGCCTACTAAACTCCATTTTGGTTCTAACATGGTAAAAAAACATAATAGACATGGAATAATGACATAGAGATAACATAAGCTAAATTAATATAACAATTCAACACACTATAGAAACACAAAATCCTTAAAACAATTCAATACAATCATGAAATAATAAACATGATAACCATAAATAAAACTATTTATTACATCCAAACTCAGGACATGCACAGCTAGAAACTACCAAAAATATTTATATTCATTATAAATAATAATATATCAAATGATTTCATGGAAATAATAATTAGACAATAGATTATAAAATTAAAATCAAAGGGAGAAAATAAAATACTTGAACATCCATCATAATCATCATGCAGTATAAAATACACTAAAAATAATTTATAGAAATCAGAAAATAATTTAGAATTTTAGGAAGACAAAATAACTAATTCCCCCCATATATGACTTTTTTTGGGTTTTATGTTTTTTGTAGTCTACATTTAAATAAAATTATTAACTTTATGTTTATTATTGTTTCAATAATCTGAAATTTGAGAATAATAATCTATTTTACCATTCATTACAAGGAAAATGATATATATATATAATAGAAGGTTCAAATTATAGGCCAAACATTATGAAAAAAAATAAAATAGGTAGTTTCTATTTCAAAAATACATTTATAATTTCTTATAAAATGATAAAAAAAAATTGTACATTCTGATTCTTGATCCCACATCATTATATTGTGTTCTTGTTTGCAGGATGTCCATATAAAACTATTAAGTAGAAATTTTTGGGTGTTTTTAATTTCACAAATAAAAATCCAATAAAAAATTATTTTTTATTTCATAAAATTACATCTGATATAAATTGAATAAATGGATCAAAATATAATTACAAATCATTATGAAAAAATGTAATTAAATGTGATGTATGGTGACAGAAAACAAAACATTGGACAATGAAAATGAAAAAAATGAACACCAGTAGTGGAAATTACATATGAAATAATGAAAAGTGAATTATATTTACCAATGAGATAATATTATAAAAAATATTATTCTAAAAAGAAGAATTGGGATAATGGGAAATATTATATTTTTTTATACATATGAATTGTAAAAACATAATATGATCAAAATTGAACAAATAACTCAATGAAGAAATGATTCTAACAAAATAAAAAATCCATAATTCATACAAACCATGATGGAATAAGTGAATCTAATTCTATAAGTAGTCATTTTTTAGAGATATAGAGGTTTAATCAAGGTAAAAAGAAAGACACAAAATAAAAAATAATAGTTGAGTTTTTCTTCCAATTGGAATATCATAGGATCATCACAAGATTTAGACAATTCAAAAGAGAGGAATAATAAATAAAAAAGTCCATAGAATGTCTATAAAAGGAAACAATACATCATGCACATGATGAAATGTGCCTTATACAAAAGGTTAACATCCTTTATCGGGGAATATGGTTGAAGTAAATGATAAATTCATTGATGTGAAATCCATAAATGGTTTCATTATAAAGATCACCAATGTATTGATTTACCATCATCATTAATGTAAGGCCATGAGAAACCATGGGTCAAATAAATTCCATGATCTGAGGAGAAAATATATAAAATATCTAACATAGGTATTCTCTTTTGACAAGACATGAATCATGGGGAATGACAACTCTCCCTTCGAGATTCTAGACTTTTATCTATGTCTCTCTTAGGGTATCCAAGAGTCTATCTATGAGAAATATGATTTATAGATTCATTTAATTTATATCTTCAATCTAGAATAATAATTATTTATATAAATGTGAGATAAAAAGGATTTTTTAGTGTCACAACAAAATGAGAGAAAGTGATTGATACTAATGAATAAAATGTAAATACAAATAAATATGTAAACAAAACCACATGCAGGTTATTAGAATGAAAAGTGTAATAGAAGACACCACCACAAGAGTCTATAACCTATTATTATATATGTATACTTCCAAGGAATATTAGTAGTCAAGATACCTTTCATAAGGGTAAATGCAAACTACCAAGACCCACATAAGGATACAAAGGGAGTTATAAAAGGGTAATGATAGAAACCAGTTCCTTACAAAAGGGTAAACTTGAACATATATAAGGTTAAATGAAAAGAAACCAAGACATGTATAATTGTACCCAAATATCACATAATGTTAAAGAGGGATGAATTAATGGTAAATTAGATATATGTAAGGAAAAATTGATGTTATGTAAGTTTAAATTTAAAAAATAATTCTTTCATGGGGGTAATACCAAGCTATATATGGTTCAATAACGAAGACTAGGATATGCTGAACCAAATAGAAGAGAAATATGAAATCCTTATTTACTAATCTGTATAAATATGTATAATCCAAAAACCTAAATCTATCTATAGGAAATTAAATTAAATGGTGTCTTCATTTTCAACATCTTCACTATTTTAAAATGTCATCACATTTTCACCAAACCTTAAATCATTAATGAAAATGAATAATGCACTGCTTAGGGGAAGTGATTTCTATCAATTCATATCATACTATTCTCATCAACCGAACTCATGAGGATGAGATCAAAACCCCGAGAAGTGTCTCAAAATATTCATGTTACCAAACTCCTTTATAACATAATGTTCAATGTAAAATTGTTAGCTACTAATTTTTATTCTCATCAATCTTTATTTTGACAATCTAATACCTTGATGCTAACTAAACTAAAGGACTCAATGGGAATGACTTTACAACTCCTAAACTAATTAAAATGAAACCACTTGTAAAATCCATCCTTTCACCCATTATCAGGGGAAGTGGCAGTTGGTGTTACTAGTCTTGGGTGACATCATGAATACACTAAATGCTCAAAATAAATGAGAAGGGATTCAAAAACAATTTGGGGATGATTTTCCCAAATAAAAAAATATACAACGATAACCATAACAAAAAAAACACAATATTATGTGTGAGTACCAAAAAATAATTCCCAATGAGTATCGAAACCAATAATCGGAATATTAGAGTACAATGAATCATTAAAAATAAAAACACTCAATGACCCCAATAAAACCAACTCAGCAACTCCCGAACTACTCCCTGCTCTGAATCCATACACCTTTCCAATCTTATTATGATGCATAACTAAAAAAGGGGATAACATTCCTTTACATATCTCCAAATATATCAAATCTTCAAATTCATGAATTTTTCCAAGTAGGTGGTGTGTATAAAACATATTAGGATTCCCCTAATGAATTACCAAATCACTCCACTATAATATAACATATTATCACATTTATATAAAACTACATACAATAATTAAGATTAGTTTATATAAAATCCAAAAAAATCCAAATTGATATGTTTTCCAATGAAAGAAACAAATCATGACTTTAAAACAGTTAAAAATTCCATTTAGGTGCACCAAATGCCTAATTATACTAAAAAAAATAGGCATGCATTGGGGAAAGTTCGATACTCATGACCAGTCTCTCATCCGTCCACCATGTCATCACTATGATAACAATATCCTTTTCCCCAATGTCACATGCCCATTATCGATGGTCATATCTCTTATACCCCAATTGTACAAACCCCATATTCAGTGTTACATCAAATGTTTGAACTCACACAAACCATTTATGACAAAAACCATGAAAATCCATTAAAATAAAAAAACTTCATTTATGAAAAATATTCCATGAACATTTCTCATGCATAAAAATCCAACTATAATTTTAAAACTACCATTTTAAAGTAAAATTTCTATGAAATTTCCCCAATACCAAACAATTTACACCATTCCAAAAAAACTATAGTTAAATGGCTCTCCATAAAGAATCACTCATCAGTTTCACAATTCAATGAATGAAATTGAATTAATTTGAAATCAATTCTTCAACATATAATAAATATGAATATAGACTGAATACATTTACCTAAAAAACATAGATAAAATGAAGAAAGGCACAAAAACATAAAAACCATGGATTAGATCTTCAATATTAAACTATACATCATGTTCCCTTCAATAATATTAACCATATTTGATCATGATTAATATCAGAAAAATTTAATTTCCCCAAAATATTAAATCCATAATTACATGAGAAGGAAGAATAATAAAACTATGTAAAATGATTATAAACCACCACCTACTAATAAATCTATCCTCCAAAGCACTAATATTATTTTAAAACACTATCTAATCAATATGAATGGTCTCCATTTCCTTGTAAGGAATAAAATTTATTTAAATGGCACGTTTAGTGGGATAATTATAGGACTAGTGGGTAAATCGAGTGAGATCCAATAATTTCATATCTAAATTTTTATTGTACATGATTAGGGTGAATGTTTTGGAAAACATTGTGCCAACAATTTATGATATAATCCCTCCACACACCCCTCATAGGGTTGGCTCACATGGATTTGATAGACTTTAATCATCCTTAGTGAACCCTTTTGTTAAACATTGCATTGTTTCTATTTGGTGGTTGCACGGTTTGGCCAAACGGTGTGCTTAACCATGTTTCTACATATTGGAATGTGTATCACTTTCATGGGTTCATATAATTTCTTTCATCGAATCTACTAATCATGCCTAAAATAATCACATCAATATAATCGACAAAACATTTCAAAAAATTTTCTAAACCTCCCAAAATATATCTTAAAAACACAATACATATAAAACACAAAATTAAAAGGGTAGTTACCTGAAACAGAATGTTTTAAATACATTATCATGATGACAATGATATAGGAAATTAAAAAATACAACAATAAAATTAAATCGTTTAGATATATTAGTCGTAGGGTAGTGGATGTGGATGATGGTAGTTTCACTAAGGAAGTGGAAATTATTATCGAGAGAGTTCATTATTTGAAAATTCATTGAACTATGAAAACCAGTAGAAATTATATCCATAGAAAATTATATTAATGGAGAAATAATATTTCACCTATAAAGAAAAATATTAACATAGCAAAATTATTTGATGAAATATCACAAATTAACATCAAAACCCCACATATATATTTACTTATTGTTACTCATTTCATTTTCCATTATAATATTCTGCTTGAAATTTCATCCCCCGTCATGGTATTTATATATATATAAAGTCCCAAAAAAATCATGTTAAATGGGTGGAAAATTAATAGAAAATTGCAGCTTCATAGTATTTTAAAAGGTGAATGTTAGAAATTTATTTTGAAACTAATAATTTCAATATATTGTTAGCGATGATGCACACTCAATCACCATCATTAAATGTTTCTTCCATATCATTATAACAAATAGAATCAACGTTAGGATATGATATAATGAGGTTCACAAAATTTAATATAAAACCAACTAATTCAACTTAAATGATACTGTTATGAAGACATCAATATCAGGACCAGGAATGATATTTGTTTTCTTCTCTCTTTAAAAATCATATTAATTTATGCATGTAGAACCCATATATATTATAGATTCATAAATAAGAAGAATGTGGACTATAATTTTTTTCAGTAAAATATGATAATATACATATATGTTTGTCCTATTCATAACCATTTTTGTCCTCCATATTTATTGTAAACTCGATTAAGGAAATATTGGTGTGTTTTATGCCCTACTATTTCATCCTCTTGTAATATTCTTCTCAAAATCATCATAATTAATTATCATGAAGAGATGATAAAATTAATGTTTTGGGAGATGAAAATCCACTTAGTATGTGATTAAGAAAAAAATAAATTCCAAATACATGTCTAAAAAGAGTAGGGAACTTCTATTTATAGCTCCTAGAAAATCAAAAGGTCTAAATTAAGGTCTCATTTGTTTTTATCTTAGGTTTTATTCTATTTAATTATGTAGGATAGTTTTCAAGAAGAGTATCCCATATCCTACAGATATAAAAATATTCTATTTTGAATGAAAATGATGTATCCAATAAGATTCCATTAAAATTCCATCAAACTGATATTATAAGAATTCAGCAATATAACCAATGGATTTTCATACATATATTTCAAAATATATATGTAGAAGTTTTATGTTTAAAAAAGGGGGAAAATATTTCTACCATAACAACAAGAAAAAAAATTAATGAAAAATAATATTGAAAATTTCTTTCTATTTTAAATAATATAAATGATATATATTAATAAATCATATATCATGTATTTGCGGTAGTTCTTTTCACCCTAGATGATGATCGCTGAGCACCATAATGGTGGAATAGTGTCTCCTGAAAAAAAAATTAATTTCACTAAAATGAATAACGATATAATTAAGAGAATAAACCATGGAATGGTACAAGATGTAGGTGGAAAATAATCCCAAAATTATGAGTTTATTCCTATGCTGATGAGTTAGTAAAACAGATTCCTTTTAAAGAGGGAATACTTTTTGACTCATTACCACTATGAATTTTATGAAAAGTGTGGATTATTTATTTATATATATTTTTCTTTGAGGTATCGTCCTCTTGAATAATGGGTAACTAGAAAACATATTTTCAATAGATTTATTTATATGGTACTATATGCTAGTTTTCCTGTATAATTTTCTCACTTTTTGACTTCTTAGATATTTTTTTGATAATTTTGTGGTCCTAAAAGTGTTTCTAGGGAATAAATATGTGTATCAATGTGGCCAAAATCATGTAATCTATCAAATAATATTTTTAATTCAATGTTTTAGTTATTCAAGAACTAATGGATTTAGTGAAAAATATTTTGGTTGAAAAAGACCAGTGAAGCAGCTAAACCGATAAACAAAAAATAAAAATGATCCATCTTGAAACAAAACTTCCACCTTCTAATGGGAATTATTATAAACAACTTTTTTCATGATTTTATCATGAAAAATAGCCTAAACTATACCAAAACCACCACATATGTAACCTGAATGGACACAAACAACCCCTATAAAAAATTAAATTACATGATTATGATTTTATCTCATTATTGTTGATTTCTTTTAAAATTACCCCCTATTTAGGTGATTTGAAATATTATCTATAATGGAATTCCTCTATATATTTTATCCCCACCCATTTTTTCTAAATTAAATAAAATGAATAAATTGTAATGTCGCTATCCAATTCCATATGAAATCTCCCCTAAAAATGTAATATAATTACTTTAAAATGATAAATCCACCAATGGAAATAAGAATGTGGATTGAAAATGACCCAAGCAGGCTACTATTCATAAACCTAAAATAGAATAATTCCAGCTAATGGAAAAGAACGAGTTTTTAAAATGACTTAAATGTGAGTGAAATGATCAATTTCCTTTCAAATACTGGAAAAAAATTATGAAACTATATGGTTGAAAACCAAATGATTATGGGGATTTTTAAATAATGTCTAATAAATGAAAATGTAATTTTTAGTAACTATTTAAAAAATAAAATTTATTATTTATAAAATGATCATAATTTAAATCAATCTTATATTCATTAATATTTATGAAATACCATGATATGATATTTGAAGAAAAACCACACAGAAAAACCCACAAGCATGATAGAGGTTCTTGAGAATCTATGAGAAAATTCAATAAACCAATGCATGTGAAAAGAATAAGTTACGTTTTTTAGAACACATAATGCTTTTGAATGGTCAGGGGAGATATCCGACATTCCATTAAATAAGATAATCATCACAATGAAGGAAAAAGTGTCGGTAATAATATAACAATGATATTCCATCTTTTTTGTACATTAATTAAGATGAATAATTACTTTTTAAATGAAACCATTATCATAAGGTGTAACATTAAATGAAATTGAAAAACTAATTTGATAAATTGATAGGTCTAATTTATATGGGAATGAAAATGAATAAATCTAAAGGAATCATGAGTTCCTCTAATTTGAAACCTTTCTGTGAACAAATCTTTGTGGAAAATCTCATCAATCCCTATAATGCTTCATTTCATTCTTTGTGGTCACTAGAAATGAATTTTGATTCCCTATGTTTAGTAATATGAGAAACAACAAATTATGGAGGATTTTTACACTCACAGTTCATAACTGAAGTTAGGAATTCCTATTCTATTAGGTTATTTAAATAAATTGAATTAAAAAAAACATAATTACAAGACCATGTTAAACCTGATAGAAAATGTTTCCTTATGTAACAATAATAATGAAATCCAAATGCGCAAATAAATTTTTTGTAGGATGCATGAGGATGAAGAGTGATGTTATATTGGAGATGAGGATAAACATATTGATCACATTCATTATTTATAAAGTTAATCAGTAGTCCAATCCAGTAAATTTTTTTTCAAAAAAAAAATTCACTAATTTTAAACAAGAATTACACCTACGAAAGAGAATCCCAACATATCATTATTTAGTGTAAAATATTACAAATTATAATTAAAACCACATCTATTTTTACCATATCTTAAATATTTATATTCCATTCCCAATAGGATACATGAAATTGCATCCCCAATAATGTTTTGGAATCATTTATCAAATAACAAAATCATATTTTTAAATGTGATGAAAATAAATATAAATTTATAAATCTTGAGCTATTGTAATATTGAAATGTAAATAATATATGATGAACATAATACCGTAAATATATTCACAATGAGGATTCACACACTATCTCCTTGAGCATACGTTCCCTGCATATCAGTATAATGAGAATACAATACATTTATATAATATCCAAAGAGGATCACAACATTGAAATTTAATATTTCAAATAAATCAAACTAAACCAACATAAGGAATTCTTTCATGAAGATATAAGTATCGAGGGATTGATATTTTATTCCTTCTTTGGTTAAGTCACATTTCTAAATGTGAATATAGAAATCCAAATTTGTATATATTTATAAATATAATGAATATTATATAAGATATTCATTGTAAAATATGATAATATCCATACCCATTAGTACATACTCTTCCCATACCCATCATTCGTCTTGATTGAAATATAGATTGAGATAATATTCCCAGGACATGATACATTATATTAGGATTAAAAATTACTTTTTAAAATAAATTTTGGTGAAAAATGCCTATGGACACTCTGTGTGATTAAATCATTTTCACAAAAAACCAAGTTATCTTCCTACACTAATAAACTGATTACCCTGTGAGAGGAAAAAACCAAACAGGGCCACATATTAAACTTTTTTTATGATTTTATAAAATCCGTTGCATGTTAGTGAAATAAATTATAGCTAAATTTTTGTCTTATTAAAGAGTGCATGACATTTTCTGAAATTAAAATCAGTAAAAATTATAAAATCACCTTCCCAAATACCTATTTAGTTCATAAAATCCATCAATAATTGTTTTCCCAAAACAAATTTTTTTATAAAATTTTAACATATAAATTTATAAATTATAAATATTTTTTTAATAAATCATTCTGATTCATATTAAATAAAAATTTTATTCAACAAAATAATTTCATAAATTATTGAATCATGCTACCATAACAATGACGTTAGAAAATCATGGAACTCCTAAAATAGTAATTATCACTCTATAACCAAAAAGTAATAATTGATATTAAATAGAAAAAAATATCCCTAATCTATATTTTATATGTGGAATGTAGAAACAAACATTATTTTATCTAAAAGATAAAAAAATGATAATTTTACATTTTAAAAAATAATGTTATCTATTGAAAAATAACAATATTTATATATTAGTGAACATTATTATAATTATAAAAATTACTTAGGACTTCAGTATCATAAAATGTATTATTATGTTATAATTTTATGAAAATAAATTTTATTTAAAACATCTAAATTTTTCATAGTACTTATTTTTAATTGAATTAATTTAGTCTCAAAAAATAATACCTTTTTTGTTTAAAATAAAATAATCATCATGATCACTTAATTACATCTTGATAACCATGAAAAATAATGACTAACTATATTTAATACTAATGGTTGTTTTTCTCATCAACCATATTAAATTAAATTCATAATGGTAAACAAAATTTTTCTGTAAATAAACCATCATTATAATATCACCACCCAAAACTCCACCTAAAAGTATTCTTAAAATTCCTCTAATATTTGCATTTTTTTCTTAATACATATCTTTACTTTTATAGTTTTTATTGAAGGATTGATATTTATTGAGGAATTAATATTTATGAATTTCATTAATGTTGCTACACTATTCTTCTATGTTTAAATCACTTTACAATTACCAGTTCTAATAGTTTATATTAACACATGATTTAAAAATTTATTATGAAATGTAATATTGTTTTTATCTATCTTGATTTTTTAATAGTTAGTATTTTATTTCATGTGACAACTCACTAAATAAAATGTTTTTATTAATAAAATAAATTATTAAATTACTATTTTTTTAAATTTAAATAATCTTTTTAAAATTAAATATCAATGTAATAAAAAGTATTTGTATAATAAAAAAATTTGAACATATATAAATTAAATGAACTATTATGTAAATTAAGATATCATTATAATATATTAATCATAGTAACAATTTATTTTAAAATGTTTCACATAAAATATCCTATGAAATTTCCTATAATGGTTATATGTTTTAACATTATTATAATAAAAATATGTATCATGATTTTTTTACCATTAAAATAAAAATACTTATTTAACAAGATGATGTGAAAATAAAAAAAATTAATAAAAGGAATATAGATGATAGATAAAATAATATTTTTGAAAATATTCATGAATATGATAAAATACATTTAAATATATATATGTGAATAAATGATGGAAGATAGTAGTAGGGTAGCATGGAGGCTGAAAGAAGGTGATAAATCATTTTCATCCTTTGGTCATGGGTTCAAGCTCTACGGAAACATGAGATGTGAAAGGTAGTCACTCAGCCTAAGAGAATACCTTTATTTAAAAGATAACATTCTATTTTACCTGAATATATCAATTTATAATTATATTTTATAATTTTTTGGGTTATTAAAATAAATAAATTCACGTTTGAGATATATTGATAATTCTATAAAAAAATTCATAAAAAAACAATGGATGTTACAATAATATAATTTGGAATATATAGAAATATATCACACATCATTATATAATTTTGTTTAATTTCTGGTAGGTAGGTATAAAATTCATGAATATTAGACTTACAGTTACTTTATAATTAATGACCAAAATTGGGTTTAAATTGATTTAAAGGTGAAAAACATGTAATAAAGAGTTAAAACCAATATAACACCCTCATATATTCTTAAAATCATAGTGAAATGATCAGTCATTAATTTTTGACATGTATGAATACAACAAACATCAATAAGTCATATGGTACGGTCTTAATGTCTAAAAAATGAGTTTCATAATATTTACATATAATAAAAACATTCATCAATGCATAAAAAACTATCAAATGACTTTGATTTATCGGTAAATAATAAGACAAGGATTGATGCATGATTCATGGAATGCAAAGTTGCAATATATGATAATATATCATGTAGTGTAGCCAAAAAACCATGAAAATTACCCCAAATTGATGTGAAATCCTATGAAAAAGATTTTTGATTGATTTATAACATTTATGAATAAAGCTAAAAATAATCTATTGTGTGGTGTGGTTAGAGTGGGTAAAAAATCATTTTTTTACAATTACAAATCTTTAAAAATGTGTTTCATATGGTTTAATATACAAATTTTACTTAAATAAAATTAAAATGACCCCTAATTAATTTTTGATAGATTGGAATGTGGAACATCATTCATACATATTTTTTTGGTCAGAATGACCAAAAGTGCATTTTTATTTTTTTGACACAAAAGGGTCAAATCTATGAAAACGAGCTCAAATTTTAGTGGAATCATAAGATGATGAATAGTGATTAAATTTTAACATTTATGAATATATTGTATGTTATTTTTTTTAGGTTGGGGTTTCGTTGATTGAAAAATAAATTTTAATATCTTTAAATTTAATTAAAACCCAGAATTAAATGATCAAAACCTATCTAATGACCTCAAATCATGATGAAATAGCAAAAAAAATTATTGTTTAACGCATGATAAGTATCAATAGACTAAAAATTGATTCTAAAAGTTTTTTTCTAAGAGTATAAAAAATTGTGGATATAATAGTCAAAATAAATTGATTAAATGGATTAGACCATGAAAAGGGACATATCTTATCATGGAACCATAATAATTTTTTTTAAAATATTTTTTTTACTTATTTAAATAGGCATATAATCATTTCAATGTTTTCCGACTATTTAATAATGAGTATTTCATTTTTAATAATTGTATGAGTCTTCAAAAATGATTCATAAAATGATACCATAAAATCAGTTTTGTTCAGATCATGGGTGATATTTCATTTTTGTTAAATATCAAGGTGATATAATATAAAGAATCATACCACACAATCCGGGTATCAAATTAATGTGAATTTAATTGTTATATTTCACCAAATATTTTTATATCCATAGAGTATTTTTTCAATAAAATTTTAACATGATTTCTACATTTTAATATTATTTAGGATATTTGAAACATTAGTACGAATGTGAAATTAATAGAATAGTTTATGTCATATAGTGTAGTTCAAATGTAGAATTGATATCTGGTTTGTTCTTACATGTTTTAAATTACTTGAACATTATTCTCCTATGTTCTCATGCCAATTCAAACATATTTTCTTATTTTTAACTTTTACTAAGGTGATTTTTCATTTATTAGTAAGAGTTAATAATATGAAATCATAGATCTCATAATATCGAGAAACCATGAAATTAGATTGATGCAAAGCAAATTCATACAGATCACAAATGACATGGGGATTGTTAATGACATAGGAATAAATCACATGATGATACGATGTGTAGTGATGCCACAATTTCCAAAAAAGAAACTTTTTTATTCAACTCATTAATGATGTTTTTCAAATAGTACAATAATATAAAATTGTTTTAAATTGAATAGATATAACTGGAACACAATCACCATTTAATTATTAAAATTTGGGATCAATCTGCATGTTAATATGACTAGTGATTTGATGAAAATAAAAATGGTATTTTTCCTATATTTTTAAAAGCATATGATGTTTATGGAACTACTTTAAATACATTATGGGCGATTATTAATCTTTAATGAAATATGTGTTTGAAATTATATATTTAATCATACTGAGAAATCTAGGTATATGATTTATTCAAGGTTAATTCCTATATATCATAAATTATTTATGGTTCATTCTCTAAATATTTCATGAAAATTAGTAGGAAATATAAATGGTGATGAAAAAAAGAACATTAAGAGATAAACAAGTGTATATTTTCTTATGGAATAATTTGAAGAAAAATATTCAAGAACAAATAAATGGTTATGAATTATTATGAAATCATTAGACAATGATTGTTTAATAATTTTGACTTATATGAATTGAAACCCTTTTAATCTGACATTCATGTAGCTCAAAATAACCAAAATTTAATTATTAATGATTAATAAGTCGTTGAAAACGTGCTTTAATGAGTAAATACCAAGAAAAAAACATCATAGTATGGGAAAATCACATAAAACCAATCATCCGTTAACTTAAAACATTTAGGTAAATGAAAAAACATATCATTAAGGTCAGTAAATGAAAAAATATATATAAATAAATCATTTTCCATAGATTTTATTGAGGATATAATTAAAATTTTTGGAAGTGTTATAAGAATAAGTTATATAAATTTTGTTTAACTTATAAATAATTCTATTTTTCAATGGTTATGATTGTTTTAAGTTGATTGATTCATAATGATTTTTCATATTAATGTTTCATACAGGATGCATAATTTTTTTTTAGGATATAAATAATTACATAAATAGAATATTAGTAATGAAATTAGATTTATAAAAACTATTATACACATATTTTTTTTAGAAAATAAATGGGTCAAAAGTGGAGGTAAATGAAAATGTAGTTTTATCTTATAAATGAACATATAGACTACAATTTATTCTGAAGGACTATGTTTCCAGAAAGCAGAAAACTATTTTATAAAAAATTGGGTAAAAAAATTTATATGATTAAAATCAAATAAACAAACACAAATTGTGATGAAATTATAGAAAAAACCATTGTTTAATATGTTATATAAAGGAGTGCCGCATGTGAATCCTAAATTTTTTTTGTAAATGATAAATGTGCATTTTTATTGATATAGAATAAAAATATGAGCGTAATAATTTCAAAATTAGAAAATAACTTATATTTTCAAGAGAAAATTGAAAAATTATAACTGATTTGGCTGAGACATATATTAATAGAAGCATGTTAATCAATTATGCGGTATGTTCTTCATTACTGAAAAAAATAGTCATTATAAACATGAATTAAATGTTAAAATTTAAAATGTTACATTGTATTGTTGTGAGGTCAATTCATACCAGTAAAAAATTAAATGATGGTATTTTTCAAATGATTTAATGATAATCAATTTATTTTAAAAGAGGATATTCGAGACCCAACAAAACAGTACTTTATAATGACAATATCAGGAATAAATTCAGTTTGGAATGATGTATACATACCATAATAGTGTTTATATACATATATACACTATTTACATGGTAATTTACATAGATTATTATTCATATCAAAAGGTTAATGTATTTAATCTGATATAATTTGAACTTTGAGATATTGTGAAAATAATTTCAAAGAAATGTTATATATTTTATTATAAATCTTACTGTATGGACACAGATGGTGAATAACTATTATATTTTGGGTGATCATTATAATTTATAGATATTATTATGAAGTTTACACAATTTGAAACTCGGTAGATGATATCATGAAGACTTACCAACCAACAGGAACAGAACATGTTTCAGGTGTCATTGTTAGTTCCTATTAGTGAACATGTGTAATAGTCTCCTAACTCATAGTCATTATCAATATATAATATTAGATAATATAATTTTAAAAAAATAAAAAGGTTTGAAATTGAAGTTAGAGAAAGGTATCCTATTTTTTGCTCATCATTGATTCCATGACATTGAATGAATAATGAAGATTAAATTTTTCACTTCTAATAGAAAGTTAAATCTCAAGCCTACATGACCATGTTGGTAGTACCATTATTAAATACATGTCTATGGTATAATAAATAAAATATATATATTTAGTAAAACTAATAATAACGAATGAAAGGATGGAAAAATGATGTGTGCATCTTGCTTTATGAGATATCTCAATCAGTCTATGAAAATTACATAGTTTAAAATTATTCAATGATATAGTGTTCTAAATTATTGTAATAATCCACCAAGAAAAATACCCACATAAAAAATTCCATTAATATAGAGTTTTATTGTTTTTTTACAAGTAATAAAAAATGTTAGGAATACAAATTCATTAAGGATTTATGAATGTTGTAATCAAATACCACTACAAAGTGCATCTTATTTTTGAGTGAACAGATTTATATTTTTCTTTCAATACAATTCATTACATATGAATTATATTTGATTGATGAATATAATATATTTCTATTTCTATTAGGTGGAAATTAATAGGGAAAACATAATCACCTATTCATGATAGATGGACAATTTTTTTTAAAAAAAGTTATTTACAACCAATCCTCAACACTGCTTTGCAAATTATTTATGAAATATATTATAAAACCATGAGAAAATTATTGAGGGATATAATAGCCTCAAATCTAAAATTTAAAATAGAATTGGGTTTTATGAAATCACTTTATAAAAAATTAGTAAAAATATTTTATAAAATATTAACTATATTATGATTGCTACCATATTTACATCTTCCATTTTCATTTTTTAGAACGTGAAAACAATCTGTATTAACGATTTCTATAAATCCACCATTTGAAAAAAAATTAGTTGGAGTCGTGCTTTCTAAATTATTTTAACTTACCAAAAAATAAATTTAATAGAACATTTTCTTCAAATAGAATAATAATATTTTTATGGAATAATCCTTCCTTGTCCAATTAATTATATATAATCATCTAATATGAATTATTTTCAAAAGTGACGTCCAAAAACATTAAAAAATTGTATTTATCCATTAGGAAATTTAAAGAGGGAATAATCGGTAAAAATAACTCTTTAATTAATAGGGTCATCCGTAATATTTCTCTTTTAAAAACATTATAGTTTGTAATTTATAATGGGTAATTTCACATTCCTACTAAAAAACTCAATATTCAATTTTCAATAATGTATATTTTTAAAATCACAATTGTAATATTCAGAATATGAAAAATTAGATATAGAAAAAAAAAATATATTGAATCTATCAATTTTGGACCATGAAGTCTAGAGACCCCTATAAATTCTCATAAATGGATGACCATACTACATGAGATGTAGGGGTAATTTTGAAAAAAATGGAATAATGGTTTCTCTCCATTATGCATATCCTGATGACCATCCACTGAGTTAATCATGGTGAACCACGTGGAGGATACCATGGAAGAAGTTTCTCAGTAGGTTTATGATGATAGAGAGATATTAGTGTAGATCCATTGAGGATGAAAATAGTATGTGTGAGCATGTTCACCATTTATATAGTATATGAACTATCAAAACTAGTTGAAATTTCAACCACAAAATATCTCCATTGATTCAGAACTATCAATTCACCTAATATATTAAATCAAAATGTAGTATAAATAAGTTTATGAAATAACATAGAGTTACATTATAATCCTTGTTTATTAATTGTTTTTACATGTTCGTTTTTTACCTTGACCTTTCAACCCCCATTAATGAATTCACACATATATACTCTCCCATGATCATTTTTTCTCAATGTGATGATTTTTTTACATTGACACATTAAAAGAAATTATAAAAGAGACATTTAATACATTTTTTATGAAAATGATATATTAATTTTAATCTAATTGACGACTCTCACCTCTTTCAATTATTATATTGTTCTTATTTATTAATAAAATCAAAATTGGTTTTTGAACCAATCAGGTTAAAAAAATATAAATTGAAAAAATAATATAAAACACATTAATAAAATATAAGCATTTCATAAATGAATACATAAATATCTAAATGAAGAATCATCTTTTATATCTTCTCTAATCAAGAATCATATTTTAATTTTCATATATTATAAAAATATTCAACAAATTTATGAATAAAAAAATTAATATGATATTTTTTAGTAAGATATGATAATTTACTTATCCTTTTCTAATTATTATTCCTATTCTCATTCTCATTCCCTATATAAATAATAATAGATAAAATAATTTTGGATTCCATGGTATAATATTTATTAATATAATAGTATTATTCTCTGATTCATCATAATTGACACCCAAATAGTGGTTCGATAAAATTACTTTTAGGACATAAATATACACTTATATAGGATATTGAGTATGGAAAGATACCTAGATGAATAAAAAACTGATGAAGGGATTATGAACTTCCCCATATCAATATGGGCATGAATATTCAATGAAAATTTGATCTTTTTTGTTGGATGATGGTAAATTTTGATAACTGAGGATCAGACTGATGTTCTGGGGATTTCAACATCACTAAATAGTCATTTTGGATGGGTTTCATGGGACTGGATATGTTATGGGTGCTTTGAAGGATGAAAAATGACGTACATAGAGGCCAATAAGATTCTGGAATCTTATGTAGGTGTCTAACACTATAATTAATATCTTTATATTGTGAAATTTTTAGACTAGGGGTAGATTTATGACCCAAGACAATTCATGGTCGTATGAAGTTGGTCACATCGTGATACCCTATTTTGATGGTTTAAAAAAATTAATAGATGGTTGATTGACTAGGTATACTTTTGGAAGTCGAAGGGCACACATGGTAGATGCATTGAAAAAATACGCCTATCTTATTCCTCATTTATTTGGGGTCGTTCATAGAGTTGTACTTTGGTTATTCTGGGTATGGTTCTCTCTCCAGTATTATTTCAATTAATTGTTCACAAAATTTTATAATTTTCATTTAACGTTTTCAATTATTTCCATCAGAGCAAGGTGGAAAATTCCCAGAATGATAGCGATTTTGTGTAGTCTTTCTAAGGTACATCCGGATACCACGTCCACCTAACACAATTTAATTTCATGAATATTTATTCCTCATTTCCATTTTATTTGTTGATATAAAAAATAGAATTTATTTGATATTGGGATTTGTGAAACATGTTATGGTTATTTCCATGGATGAGGATGGTGGGTATGTTTTGTGTTTTGGACATCCCATATGTCATGGATCCACGGTGATAAATACTTTTGGGGAATTCTCTGTGGTTATTCAAATTTGAAAAATATTTAATTGAAATGAAATTATTTTTTTGATTAATTATAATTTAATTATATTTAATTAACATGGAATGTTTTGTATGAGTTAGAATCTTGAGTTATGGATCCAATATGGACATTCCCTATGGATTTTATGAATTATTTATAAAGGAATGAGTGTGTATCTGGCATCACTCAAAATCTGGTGTCCCTATTATTGTTAAATTGTGCATTTTAATTTAAATAGTTAAAATTACATTAAATTATTAAAATAATATGAGAACTCAAGAATAATGGTACATGGTTCTAGGGCCATCATAAGTATTCACTAGTTTGATTCATTGTTTACATAAGAACAGGGCAAGGATTGAGTGGATACTAGATTAATTGGAAACTGCCATGATTTTGACGTGGATTAATATGGATGGCTCATGTATTCCCCATAAAGACCATTGAGACATATTATATATAAGTGGATCCACTATTTGCAGGGTGGATATAATATGCATGACTTGAATAGTCTGGGGTGTACTGTGGCATAGAGATGGGTCTTGGTCCATCTCTGGAAACCATCTTTAGCTAGGCATACAATTCTGGTGTATAAGGATGGTTGGTGACATTGATTTTCTCAAGGGATTTGATTTATTTTAAGCACTGTGTCTTAGCACGATAGTCTATATGTGAAAAAGGATGATGAGTGGATGCCTCTGTATTGGGGAAGATATAAGGGACTTATATTATTTCCCCTCTAACAGATTACCCTGAGATAATATATGTGTCTATGGGTTTTTATTTGTTGTCTGTTTCACCCAAAACCCAGATTATCATGTGAACCCAAAGAGTCATTGATGATGAGGATGGGTGTTGGTGTTAATCCTTCCCTGGATACATTTTAACTATATTATCTTGTTATAATATTTGATTTCATAGTGATCCTAGGAATCTATCATTCTATATAGAATTGTTGTGATTGATGTGTATGCCTGAGAATAAACTCTTGACTCCGATGAGACCTTGAGATTTCAGGTATGGATGGGATTTGTTCTCAAGGTATATTGGTGGGGGATTCCTTACTCGGGTAAAATACAATAACATGGATAATGAATTGTTATATGACTATAGGTGGTATATAAGATTCAATATAATTTAAATGAGATTATTTACATACAAGAAGGTCCAGGATGGTATGTATTATTTTGATGTACTGAAATCATATTGAATATTTGAGTTCCAGTATTTGAATGATGATTCTAGTAGACTACTCTGAATTTTTGTGATGCTCGATGTTCAAATACTAATCTGAATATTCCATTGTGAATTCTCATGATGATAAATATTATAAGGAATGTATAAGGTTTCAATATGGAAAATATCCACAATAATAGATATTGTAAATCATGAAGGAGATTCTCATATCCCCAAAATCGATGTGTCGAATACCCATTTTAAAATCAGTGGACCCACTGGGAACAAATCGATTGATTATCAATGAGATATTGTATTCCTAATATATTTAAATTTGGATCATGGGAGGGTATTCCTTTTTATTTCCTAGGTCACTGAAGAATCATTCACACCTAGATGTATTGGATTTCCAAGGGCCTCACCAACCATGGAATTAATCATTTTCCAGATAGTGAAAATGTCATTGTGGTTTATATTGAGGGATAGAGGATTATGGATTCCATGGGATTCCTAAGGGGTTTATACTCATCAAGATGGGTGCATGATAATGGGATCCTTAGTGAGTGTACAAAGGCTCCTCTAAGGTGAGGTTTATTCTGAAAGGCACCCCAACACTGGTTGATGAAGGTATGATTTTTTAGGGTCATGGAACTGAGGATCAGTGGTGGTTATTAGGATCAAAATGTTCTGTATTTGAATTCCCAAGGGAAATAATGATACTTATTGTAATGTTCATCATGATGTTTTATGATACATTTCACCATTAGGATAAATCGTTCTCTATTGGTGGGTTTATATAATTATTTTTAGTATTATTTAATTTAACTTGAGAATGTGGAAGGAACATATGATGGCAATAATGGAATTTTATGGGGTTGACATTGTGGTTCCTTACAATGTTATATAATAATACGCATATGCGGTGACTATATAACTTAGTTAACTGAGTATTTTTCACTTTGTTGTGGGTACATTTTGTTTAGAGGCACAATAATGCATGTTTGAGAATGATAGATTGGGTTGTTAGGAGATTGGGATTTGGTATTCATAGAGCCTTGATGTCTTAAAATTTATGTGATAATTACCATTAGAATTGTTATGAAGGATTTTATATCATGATATTCTATAGAAAAGAATCATAGAATCCACATTAAACTATGTGGTGTCCAAAATTCATTAGTTTATATCACATAAAACCCTAAAACACTATCTCCCATCATAGGGTGCAATGAAATAAAAGAAGAGTGCATGTATTAACTTACCTAGTACCTTTATAGAATCCTTATTCTATCTGGTGGCCTCTAATGCACCAAGAGGCAAGAACTGAGGAAATATGGTGGTTTGGTTCAGCTACAATTCAATGTGAGATAGGATGGGGAATCCCATATAGTGTCAATGATATTTTTACTTATCTTAATATTTAGGATGTCAAATCCAATAGATAAAAAATGTGTCAGAGCCTATGATGGATACTGATATGGTGCATCATGAACAACTTCACTAGTAGGATGTTCAAGTTTCCAAGGATGATATTTATTTTTTTGACCTACACTGTTATTATTAATATAACTCTCACCTATTATGATTCACAAGATATTCCTAAAATTGTAATTATTTGTTACAATAATATTTACTCCTCGATAGTTGGAAATAATCTTGTTACTGTTTTTTACAATTGACCAATAGTGGTTGGAGGCATCTAATTCCCCATGAGTTGTCATGTATAATTCACATGTCATACAAAAAACCTAATTGAGTTATTTTTTCATTAATGTGATACTTACTTTCATAAAGTGTTAGAAGCTCCTTATTCAGTGTTCTCTTGTCTATGTACTCATTATATTTTTAATCTTCCTAACTGAAAAAACATGGATTTTTTTCTTATTGAAGGTGATATGGTTCTATGGTTAGATTCATGTGATTATGATTACATGTTGCCGCATTGTATGGGATATGAGGTGACCCTAGTAGGTCAATGATGCACACAGTTCCATATTGGGAAGCAATCGGTTGGTTCATAATACTTGAGTTCAATTATTTGTTGTGCCAATGACAACATATATAGTGATTTACCACATATCATTAAATGAATCACTACATAATCAAATTGTGTGATGATGGTTCAATAGTTACAGATCACCAAGGGGTGATGCTGGTCGAATGTACCAAATAGGATTGGCTATTTAAGTTGTTATTGAAAACAAATATGGTGTTTTCATATAGATGGACACTTAGTGAGGACTAGTTACATGAGGGATTTTATATTTGGAATGAGATACTGGTTTGGAATATATGAGGCACACAATTAGGTTGTTTGGTATGTTAGTTACTGTATGACTTTTGAGAAAATAGTATGGGAGGAGATTGTGGGTTTAGGTTGATGGAAATGATGTGTTATCGAGGAATTGGTATGGGAATGAGGATGTCACAATTTTTTCTTAATGGATTGAATAATGAGAACTGGTTCATGGAATTTTAGGGACATTAAATTCCATGGAATCGGTAAAAGATTCAAGGTGTAGGACAATTTAGCTTCCTAAACATTTCATTCTTTTATATGATTTACATTTGTGACATTAGAATGGGTTCATGTGACTGAGAATGATATAGGTTTGTGGCTAATCATGTGGTTTGAATGTTGAGATTACATGCCTTAGAGTTTCCTTGAAAATATTGGATAAATCAAACTAGTTGTTGTCATGTGAATCACGTGATAATGATTCAGGTTGCATTGATCAGTTAGTATGGGAGAGTATTCACATTATGTACAGTTCGAGGTGATGGATATTTTTTACACATGGAGCATGTTGGGTTTGGAATATGTATATTTCCATGTGTGTTCCAATAAAAAATGGTTTTGATATAATTTTGTGTATATAAGGTCTAGAGTGTTTTTAGAAAATGATATGTTTCCCTAAGTGAAAGAGGTGAAATCATAAAGAGATTATGTTCAACAGAATGACTGATCTGGCTCAATCATGGTTATATATTAACATGATTGGGGGCATGGATAGAGTGTAGTAACACACATGCATTAATGAATCCTTTTTAGTTTGAAGTTGTGGAATAGAATAATGTATGAAATATGTATCAAATGATCTAGATTAGTATTTTATATGTATTGATATGATGAGTGGTGTTTCTATAGAGTTGAAACACATAAGTAGTGATTATAACTGCCATGGTTGGTCTTGCGGAATGGAATAGAAAAATATATGGATGGGAGTCCACCATTAGGAGGTTGAATAATTAACAATCCTTATAATTTTAATTTTCACAATATTTGGGGATGATGTTCCCCTAATATGATAAAATGTTTTAATTGAGGTTTCTTTTTTATGCCCTCATATGAGATAGAATCTAATTTCTGAAAATTCAATGCAATAATGGAAAGAGAATGTTCTTTTATGGATAGACGCAATGTTATCAAGGTTATGAGCATAATAAGACTATTCACTGTATTACTGATATGAGTATGTGAATCATATTGTATCTAGTCCTTGGTAAGTAATATATTTTAGGATTGAATGAAATGATTTTCATGGTAGTATCATTGGAAATAAGATGATGGGGAAATTATCATGGCCCGAGGGTGATTTGATATGGGATCCAAAATTCATGAAATTTTTCTAGGTTGAATCCATATTTCCTATCTTGGTAAAAAGGGTGAAATTGTTTTATTGAAAAATATCTGGGGGTGTACCGTGATTTCAACACATTGTTCAGGGGTGAA
Source organism: Viscum album (assembly GCA_963277665.1). Lineage (NCBI taxonomy): Eukaryota > Viridiplantae > Streptophyta > Magnoliopsida > Santalales > Viscaceae > Viscum > Viscum album. Next base: position 1,803,758,868 of record OY728164.1, read on the forward strand.
TCATCAAACAAAATATACGGATGAGTCATTTTGAGATGAAAATTCATGAGAATGAAGGGGTTTTCTGTCATGATCCATGGAATGATGACACAATAATTGGTGCGACTAATAATCTTGATTCTATTAGGATATATAGAAATGTTACACATTATTCATGTGGCTAAACATGGTTGGAGGGAACCATGTTGTGAGTGTCGTGTGGGATTCAGTTAGCATGTTAATGGACCTCATTAGGATATGTTTTTAGTGAGAGTATATAATGGTGGTAAGCACCATAGATCAAAATTATCAACAATAATTTTATTGGTAAATTCATATGTTACATTATTATTTATATTTAGAATATAATATTTATGAATTTTATTTAGTTAATTTTAATAGTATTAAATTGTTTTTTTAGAAGGATATGGAGCACGGTTAAAAATGTACATAATTAGTAGAACAAAGTATCACAACAGATATAATTTTTGTGATGTCAGATTTAAGATATAAAAAATTTAATGAAAAATCAACGACCATACTCCCAAGAAAGTTTATAATGAACCAAATTGAGTCATAGAAAAAATATATGGAATATTGTACTAATTGTTTATGTTATTCATGAAGTGTAACATGATGGAATAAAAGATGTCAAATAAGATGTGAATTGTTCATCCCCATACATTACATGTCATTAATCCACTATTAAGTATGTTAAATTATTGAAAACTAAAAATTCTATTACCACGCATTCCAGATCATGAATATAATTACATGAAATCAAACTATTTGATGGACCAAGAAACTGGTAGTTTCGAAAAAATAAATAGTGAAGGCCCAATTTATGATTCTAGTACGACCCATTGGGGCATTTTACCTATTTATTTGTCCATTAATAGAAATTATGGTTGGATATAAACCGATAAATAGGCATATAATATTAAATGGAAGAGGGAATCATATCCCAAGGATCCACTATTATGACTCACCGTATGGATTCTGATACTTTAGGATTACTTTTATTTCATTTTTTATTTAAGTTATTTTCCCATTTAACACATTCATTCATCTATTAATTCCTATGGTTCAATATTCTTCCATATAAATTTATCATCCAACCCTAATCTCATTTAATCTCACACGTCCATTCTTACTGTGATCTTTTTTAACTTTATTATTGGAAGATGACTAATGAGACACATGGCCCTTGTAAAGGTTTCATGACGTCATTTATAATTGTTATTGAAATTTTAATGATGATATGATTCATTTTTGGAGGGAAATAGTAAAAATCATAGGTGCGGTGAACATCCACTATGATATGCTTCTCAAGTCAAATCTGTCATCCAACCATGTTTGGTTATCTTCTCTTACACAGATGTGGGTACGATGGCGGAAAAAATACCCACTCAACATAGAGAGTATAAATCCAATTAAAATCTAATAGGAATGTCCAAATTTAATTTAAAAAAATAATAAATAAAAATTAACCCACATGTCTATCCCTAGAACCAAGACCTTTGATTCCTAATTTTATTCATTTTGAATCTTCATATTATGATAGTGTTATTTTATTTCATTGCATTTATTTTTTAGAACCCAAACCCCCTAATATTGAATTGATTTCATAAATAAATAAAAAATAAAATAAACCATTATATTATCGGATACAATTACTAAATGAACATAATAAAATTCTTCTCAAGTGAGACGACCCTAGTGAACCACTATGATGCATTAGGAAAATTGAAATTATCAAATTTAGTGGCCTCTAATATGAGGGTTTCATTTATCCCAATGAAAGGTAGAACCATGGACTAGATGATCATTTGGAACATAACCTAGTGGTATTTCATTAATGATGATGACTGTGGAGTGTCATATAGAGGTTTTTATGATGGTTATGAGTAGTGTATTGATTTTGATAAACTACTCAAATCATTACTGGAGTTCTGGGGTGGAATATTGTTATTTGTTCTAGAGTAAAATTATGATTTTTTTTCAATTCATAGAGAAATAATATGGTTATGTTTTTGGTGTAATGGTCAATGAGAAATCTCAAGTAAAACATATGTTATGGTGGGGAGTTATTAATTATTTTTAATATGGGCGTGAAAATGATTTAGGGAATTTGATTTTTTATTTTATTGGATGGTTGATTTTTTGAAATGTTCCTTAAACTATGGTTATGAGGGTTTTCACATCCGTAAATGTTGTTTTTGGATGGATTTCTAGAGAATGAGGTGTTATAGGTGTCTAGGATGATACTGGAGAAGGAAGGATTGGACAGATAGTTTTTGGAAGCTGTTTTAGGCCATATAAGAGGTTAACATTTTAGGAAGGGGGTCGGTCCCCTACGTAAGCAGAGTCACAACATGACACTTGGTTATTCCATGAAACCCAGTTTTGTTTCCCTAAAAAGATATTGGATCACACAACAACCCATTTTTTTTGGATGAATAAGGATGTTCATGGGAGAGCGGGAAACCATCACTCCCCACTTCTTCCCCACATGGTTTGGTTTGGTTTATGGTGGGAACTTTTCATCCATTTAAGGTAAGGGAATATCTAAACTTTTCATTCATTTTATAAAAGGGTCAAATGATAAATATACCCTCAAGGTACAAAAAATGAGATGTATCTAATAGAAGATCATCCTGGATTATAATGGGTTGTGATGATATGTAATACTTATATTCAGTAAATTATTATATCCATTACAAAGGGGTTTACATGAGATATTGAATGAAAATTTCACAAGGTAATAAAAAGATAATTATTACATATAATGATATTATAAATTATATATCATGGAATATCATACAGTCATTTTCATACATTTTTGTGTGTGGCTATTATCAGTCCTTCTCAACTAAGGCAAGAAAGATACCAGGAATGATAACCTTCACAAATTGTTACAATACAAAATCATGTCACGATATGAAGTTAGCTAATTAAGGGAGGTATATTATGTGTCAGATCAAATCATTAGTTGGAGTGATACCAATAATATATTTTAACACTATTATGATGAGAAAAAAAATATCTAGACCATGATTCAATTAGACAGATTAAATCTCTTTCCCAGCTTAGTAAATTAAATGGTGATGTGCTTAACAACATAGATAAGTTATATGTGGTGTTATAATATTTAAACAAATTCAATATGATGTATTCATTCACATGGTCATTATATTTCACAAAATCACAGAAATAAAGAGTGTCTTATAATTGATTGACATGTTCCTTTTCCATCTGTCACTTGATGTCAGGGAAAAATGGATTATATAATATACATCTGATCAATATGAAACTTCTTGTGGTGTATATTTTCATCACATGTCATATTAAAAATACATTTATTAAATTTTCTTAAAAATTATTAAAACATCATTGATATATGAATTTAGAATAATTAGAGGTCCTCTTTTCAAATAAGAGCATTTGATTCAAATTTTTTGGGTTTATAATCCATAAAAATACATATCAGCATATCGATAAAACCACATATTGAATGGATGTGTGGTCTATTCAAAAAAAGAAAAAATTAAATAAAGGAAATTCAATTTTGATGTCAAGAAGATATGATATCATTTTAATGGTTTTTACACCTCATAACATGTTTTTAAAGTATACAAACTACGAAAAATTAACTATTTGTTATTTTGACAACATTATACATCTGGTTGATGTGTGGTCTATTTATACAGGATATAAATTGACTATTAGGAATATAATATGACTTAATGACAATATGATATTGTTTTATAGGTATTGATGAATCGATCCACATTCATTTACATAAATGGATGTAATCACACGTAAAACTAATGTTTCATCTATAGTTTTTTATGCATATCATATTTTTTATTAAGAAAATTAGTTATTTATAACTATTATTGGATAATTTATTTTTTAGTTAAAATTTTTTATTAGGGAAAATTTAACGTTAATTTTATTTAATTGTAATTTTTATTATTATTCATGATTTTTTTAAATAAATGAGAGAAATGATTTCCTCCATTAGAAATATATATATTCAATACACCTGTTGAAATTCATGGAAAAAAATATAATTTACAATGAAAAGCATTTATAAACAAAATAAATAAATATTTATGAAACTATTTAAAAAGTGGATGTTTTGTATATTAAAACCTTAAATGAATAAGATAATTGACTGAGATGTGAATGGTATATACATTTCAAAGGTTGGTGTGTTTTTTATCTTTTGACTGTGATCTATCACATTGATGTGTATTATTATTTTATGCCAAAATCTTTTTATAACTCCCTAGAAACTCTATGATTGTAAATTCTTATTATATGGTCTCCCTTTTATACATAGGATTATATGACATTGGTTCCCAAAAAATATAATGGATTTTATAAAAATCAATATATTAGAAATTATTTTTAGGTAATCATCATTATAGGTCTATTTATACTTTTTAGGTATATAAACACATTTTATTAATTGTAATATATTTTATACTTGAATAAATAACTAAATATTGTAAAATCTTGTTACATTCAAAATATAAAAATTAGGTAACTATATATACATTTTTTTAAATAAATAAACATTACAAATTTTAAATAACTATATTTTATACAAAATTTCTGAGATTATAAATATTAATAGTTAATATAAATTAAAAATTATTATTTATAGTAATTTTTTGTTTCATTAGATAAAAATATAAATATATCAAATAATATACTATATATTTAAATAATATTAAATATGATAAATAATATTCATATATATGTAATTATATTCAAATGATGTTATGAATATAATACATATATATATATATATAACAAATATATATAATATTTAGGTAGACTCACTTTATTTATCTATGAGTCAAACGAGGATTGACCAACATTTTATAGTTTTTGACAGTGGAAGGTGTGAAACCCTTTTAGGTTTATTTCCTATCAAGGTAAGTGTGAATGAATTACATTCCTCCACCAACCTTTTTTTACAATCATATAAAAGCATGTCATATATTTTTAATAAAAGAAAACCTATTAAAACCCATGATATAAACATTAAAAATTCTTCGACCAATTATTTTATTAATGTTTTATTCAGATCCTTGTGGATAAATATGAGGAAAAAAATTAAAGTAATTCAATAATAACACTGCCTCAATGAAAAATCATGTAAATTAATTTTATTAACATATAGTAGTCAACTGGAATTAAATTGTATCAACCCAATGACCCTAGGCTAGGCAACACTACAGTTGCGTATTCTAATTATTCATTCTCTACACTCTCTATTTTATTCCCACGCTTCATTCTATCATATCTCTAGTTGTGTATATATTTTCCCAAGATGGATTTTGTCACACTGGGGGCATTGATTTTATAACTAATATCATTGGTAAAATTATAATAAATGGGAGAAATTTAGCCTTTCATAGGACACATTGAAGTACTATTTCATCGTCATGAAATTCATCTCCATTACATTTATTATTAGATTTTTTTGGAGGCTCTTCCCCAATCTCTGATATGTTTATTGAAGTATTATTTATATTATTAAGACCATGGATGAAAACTACTTAGAGTATTTCATGAAACATAGGTGCATGTCCACAAGAGATGGATAATGTGTGTCAAACAACAAAATGCAAGGATTGCTGTTTGGGAGATGAGATGATGTTGATGACAATTGAACATCACTTTGCCCACTAAATAGGAAAATGTATCCCGTTTATGAGAATTACATTATTGGAACTAGTCATTAACACAACATAACCATTTCCACCAACTCCTCCTAGATAAAATATCCAAAAAACTATCAAATCAATAGAGTTATGGGTGGGGATTTAATAGAGAGGGTAGATGTGGAAGAATCAGAACACACAACTGTAGTGATACAAAACTTCAGATCATTGGTTAATATAATATAATTTTAGATGATGATTGAATGTTACTGACATTATTCTATTTCATTTGATGTGAAGGAAGAGTTAATTATGAATTAATTTCATTTTTATCTTTGAATTTTTCCTCAAGGATCCAAATAAAAAATTAATTAAATAATTGTTGGAGGATGTTTTTAATGTTTTTTCAAGGAAACATGGTTTTTTAATACGTTGTATTTTATTCAAAAAAAATAGGGTTTTAAATGATTGGAAAAAAGAGGCCAATAAAGGTATGTTATATGTTCACACAGAGGTAAACAATCCATAAGCCATTTTATATGTGTTTTAATCAACCACACATCAATTCAACACACAGTGTGACTGCAATGAGTCAATATATCTTTTATCAGTTAAACATTAACAGTTTAGTTCAATAAAATTCACTCACTAAAAACAATGAAAACAAATTTTTATTATCCTGAAAATTAATTAAATTGATTCATATGTCCTTTGTGATGTGTAGTAATCAGCCTCATGTCACACAGATACACAATGTGATCGGTATATGTGAAAGTGTATGTTTCCTATTTAAAATAAAATTTTATTTTAAATGACTTGTGATGTACTCAAAAAAAAATGAATTTTAATTTTTTTTATCCTTTAGGAAAATGATCCATATATCATTTGAGAGATATAAGAATCATTCGTACCTCAATCTGGCTCACGGTGTGGCCAATATGGCTCCAAGGGCATATTTTTTATTTAAAAATGACATCAATTTTAATAGAAAACAAAATTTACCATCCCAAAAAAAAGGAAATTCATTCTTATTGTTTTTTTACATTATTGAAACGATATATATGTAATTTTTGACATGTTTGAATAATTTTCACCTTAATATGATTCACACTATGCCAAGTAAGACTCAATGTGTATATTATCAGTTTAAAATTGACAGTTTAGTTCAACAAATTTCACTCACTGAAATCTTAGTAAACAAACTCAAATATTGTTAATAATTTAGTAAATTGATTCATAAGTCATTTATGACATGTAGGAAGTAGTCTCACATCTCACTAGTACAAGATGTGATCGTTATGAGTCAAAGTGCGTGTTTCCATTTTAAAATGACATTTTAGTAAAAAAGACATGTGACATACTCCAAAATGAGTAAACAAATACATATTTTTTTGATACATTATGACATATATCCAAAATCCATGCTGGACTTGTATGAATTATTCCCACCACAATCTGATTCATGGTGTGAAAAAATATGACTCAAAATGCGTCTTTTTATTTAAAATTAACATCAACTTTTTAAAAAAGGAAAACTCACCCACTCAAAATCAATAAAATCCATTCAGATTGTTTAGGTAATTTAAGAAATTGATACATTGACCATTTTTTATGTGTAAGAATCATACAAACCTCAATCTGATACATTATGTGTCTATTAGTACTCAATGTTTCTATTATCAGTTTGAAATCAACATTGTAGTTCAAAAAGTTTCCCTCACTCAAAACTAAGAAATAACACTCAGATAATCATTTTAATTTTGGAAAATGACTTATAAGTAATTTTTTACCTGTAGGAATCAATATATTTCCAAACTGACACATTATATCTCTAGAATGAGTCAAAATTTGTGTTTCTAATTTAAATTGAAATTCTAGTAAAAAAGAAAGGTGACATAGTCAAAAATGGAAAAATACATTCAAATTATATTGATTATTTATAAATATGATCCTGAAGACTTTTGAGACTTTTAAAAATCTTCCTAAACTCATTCCTACATACGGTGTGACTGATATGACTCCAACTATATTCATTCAATATATAAGAATATTTTTTGTTTTAAACATGCTTCATATTGGAAAAAATGGGAAAACGAACCCAAATTGCTTTATATTAATTTAAATTATATATTCCTAATTTTTTTAGATATTTTGGTAATTTTGGTGTTTCATTGTTCTATTACAAAACACTACACATGTGGGGTAGTGTGATATAACAACACATTGTAGTATGACCCTTTATTTCACTTATAGAATAACTCATGAATGATACCGTTATGAGCTCTTTTATTAGAGCTAATAATGGACCCTCGTATCAACAGTTTATTATCACGGATAAAAGAAAATGTATTTTAACATCATTTCAGTAGTCAGTGCTTCTCTACTACTGATAGAGTCCATTTTTAGCACTTTTAAAGTCCTATTTTATAATAATGAATTCATTCTCCGTTGATTATTTCTATGTACATTGTGTACAATATTTTACTTTCATGTTAATTATAGAAGATAATCCATCTTATGTTTGGGATATATTCGACTATTTAAGGTCTTATAATGATCATAACAAATCCATCGACATATATATATTTATATATATTATCATAACATATCCAATAATCTAATAGTTTTAATAAAACTATTTAAGGTCACTATGCATGACATCAATTTTTTTTCACATACCTATGTCACTATCTATGAGGATTGTAATGAGGAAATTTAGAGAATCATATCTCATCCTAGAATAGGTCCCTAGAATAGGTTACATGGGCCTAAAAAACTGATAAATAGAGATGTATCTTTCCTCACTCAATATATGGTAGAGAAAAATAGCATAGTTTCATATAAAATGAGATATAATTAAAAAATCGCGACAACAAAAATGACATAATGAAAAAAATAGGTTAGAAAATAAAAAAACCAAACCATTAAAAGTTGATATCCCAAAATCTATTACAAGCAATGAAAACTCTCCACCTATGTAGAATTATTTCCCTAAAAAAATGAATTTAGATATCCATAAAGAGTAAAAATCTATAAGGATAGAGGCAAGAAGTCTTCACATCATTAGATGGATCAAAAACATGAGAATATAGTTGGCTAACAATGTAATGAACTTTAGGGAAACTACACTAATGTGTATGTCATATTATCTATACTACTAAGGATATGTGGTACCTAACACTCGGAAACTAATAAATATATCTAAAAAAGTAAAATATAAAACCCCAATAATATTGGTGACCAGACAATAAAGAAAAAAATATCACTACACCAAGAAACTACCCTTGCCAAAACTCAAAACTCACTACAATTCCATACATATAACCAATATTTATAAAGTACATAGATGAAGATAATATAAACAACATAATATTAACTCTTATATAGGAAGAAAATATATAAACAAGACCCTTACAAAACCTAACAGTAAAATAGATCTTCAACATAGGTTATGCTCATACACTTTCATACCTAAAAACCAAAGAAACACATTGGTTTCACATATAAAATGTTATATGTCTTAGACAGGAAAATTAAATAGGGAATAGAAAATAAAACAATAATCAATCATTAGACTGTAAAATTATATACATGGGGAGAAAATGACTTAATTAAATGATCACTAAAATCATTTAGTATTATAGAATCTTATAAAAATTAATTTAAATAAAAGAACATATGATATTGAATTTTTATAATAATAAATTAAATCCAATTTTCTTATGATACCCCTATGTTGTTTGGTGTACTTACATAGGTGATCCAAATTTATCCTTGTGGAAGAACAACATGGTAATTCTGGTTATTAAATGAAGAATTTATAAAATATCTATTTTTTGTTTATAGCATGGAAACTGATAAATATATAATTGAATGATCACCATGAAATCAAAATGTAATAAAATTCTAAGTAATTACATGGAAATGAAAATTTTCTAACTATTATTGGTTACTACAAAAACACATTAAATATTATTTATATAACTTAAATTAAAATATATGAATTCTAATTTTTTATACAACATTTTTTTGGGGGGTCCTACCTAGAGGCTATCCTCATGCAACCATGTCGAGGAACGTGTTGGGAGAATTTCATCAGAAAATATGAATTCAAACAATAGATATAAATTCTCAATCCAAAACATTACAAATAAAAAAATATAAATTAATTGTCAAATTTTTTTCCCTAAAAACCATGAATTATTCAACTGAAATAAAAAATATCATTATAGTAAACAAAAAAATTAAACATTAGAAGTTTCAAATTTCATAATATGAGTGGAAATTAAATTTTATAAAGGTTTACATGTTTTCTCAATATAATATAAAAATATCATGAACAACATTATACAATAAAAAAATAATTGATACAATGGAAAATGAATTCCATATATATTTTTATATAATTCCATAATTAAAATATTAATAATAAAATAAAAAATCAATATAAAAATATAAAAATATAGAAAAAAAGATTAAGAAAACATTGATATCAATAAATTAAATATTTAGATTTCATACACAATAAAAGAGTACAATCTCATTAAATTATAGATTTAGAGATTCTATAGTTGTTTACATGGTGATTAATGTTTGAATGAAAGTAATAAAATGGAAAGGATATTTATGCACATCAGTCAATTGGTCTATGTGAATCAGAATGGATCATCACAAGATTTACACTCTAGTAAAAACTGGAATATTAAAGAAGGATACCATAACATGACTGGAAAAGGAAAAAGTACAACATAAATATTTGATGACAAGAAACATAAAACTATGGTTTAACTAGCTACTAATTATGTTGATATAAAGCCCACAAATAGTGATATCATCAAGATCATCACTATCTAGATTCACAGTTCTTGATAATGGATAAAATTGATCCACCATTCATACTTCAATATTTTGAATCCAAGGGTAAAATCCATGAATTAGCTACCATGTAGATTCTTTTCTGGTGATCCATGAATTGGGGGGGAATAGATTTCACATTTAAAGCTTCACACACACACACACAAAACACTCTTTCTTTCTATATCTCTTTAACTCACTCTCCCTCTCTATAGAGACCCTAATCCTTGTAGGACATGTGTTGTTCCTACTATAATTACCTTGTAATATTATATAAAAACATAATCTCAATGGACAAATTGGTTTATTATTCTTGGTAATCTAGATACACATGTGATTCTTACAATACATCTGAATACAAAAATTATGACATATTTTTTATTCTATTTTTTATATTATCTTCATTCCATATATTGTATCCCATCATATAAGTCATATTAATCTTAATGGTGTCCTAGGGAAAAGGAGAAAATATGTGATCTCAGATTCCTAGTAACTGTTAAGTATAATAAAATAAGTAATTAATCAATGAGAATAATCAACATGGAAAGGCAAATAACTGAATCATAAGAAAAGTAATCAATAAATTGAGCATAATATGGAATGAATAAATGATGATAATATAATTCCATACAAATAATAACACTAACATGAAATATAACCATGGATATTCAAACTAATCAAACAATCACATGGAATATCAATAACTGAATTAATAATGATGGAGCACACACCATGGTACATCTAGAACATATCATCATGATTATTGAAAAGAAATTAAATACTTTCAAGGATTAATTCCAATATTCTAAAACCATCATGGATTCATTCCATGAATCTAAAAAATTGGAAGGCATTATCCGAACTATATCTAGTTTTTCTTATGAAACAAACTGATGCATCGAGTGGATATAGCGGGCCCCACCCATCTTATAAGAAATTAAATGCATTACTTAGATGAATGAGGTGGAACATAGTGAATATAAACATTCATGTTAAAACTATAAAATAAATTGTAAATACTTTCCTCAATCAAGTAACATAATCATAGAACATATCAAGTAAAGTGAACGATATCAAAATAGTACATCCCCATTAAAATTGATCATAAAACTTCCATAAGCAGAGTAATGATGGAAATAATACAAAATATATCAATTGGATTATAAATATTCGGTTTTGTGGATGAAGAATATATATACCGGAAAAATATCATTAAAAATTCATGAGAAAAATATACTTTTCATACTAAAAGAAATTATAAAAATAACATTGAAAGAAAATAATATATTTAAATTTTTTTATGATAATTTTTTTTGAAAACAAATTTTATAAATTATTTTGTAAAGGTTGAATCATTTTATAAATCAAATTTAGAAAAAAATGTTTTAGATGAAAATATATTTCTGACCGAATATAGAAATGAAGTTTTATTTTAGTAAAAAATTATTCTAAATAGTTTTAAGTATGAAATAGTGGAGAAATGCTTATATCACTAGAAAATTATATAGAATAATCAGAGGAAAAAAATTAAATGATTTATTAATATATGATCATATAATTTCCTTAATTTATATTCAATAATAATCAGTCTCGATTAAATTAGATTGTGATATAAACCCTTATAATGATCATAACGTTGATGTGTGAAGGAATCATTGAACCGAGTATGTGTATAATCTGTATATACAAATGAAATACGGGTAAATAAAACAATTGATTATAGAAAATCATTATACACATAATCATATAATATTAACAACAACGAGTATAAGGACCCATCATTAAACATTACATAATCTTGAGTTATATCATGAATTCACGTTGATGATATTTTATGGATTATAGTTATAGATAATTAGGCCATAACTATCACATAACAACTCAAAATATCACAAAGTAGACACATCTACTCAATGTCATTTTTTTCACCAAATCAATGTCCTTAAAATAAAAAAAGATTTGTTTTTCTTAAAACTAATCTCTTTATCTTTCATCACGACATCCATCTTTCTCTCACCCATCTTCACACCCTGTGAGAACATATTGAAAATATGGTATGAGTACAAAAAGATATTTATGGGAAATACTATAAGGAATGAAAACGCTAGGCCATTAATACATATAATCCGAAGAAATCATACTTTTCACCCATAAAACATAATCTCTATAACATACCTTATGAAATAATTAGTGTCCATAAAGACACATATAAATAATAAATCGAAAGGGTAAACTGTGGCATAAATATATTACTTAGAATATAACATTTATAGCTACATAGGGGGTAATCTTCATCACTACATTTGTAATACACATCACTGTATATTCCCTAAATCTCTCAGGTAAAACCTTATTATTTAAATCAGCCTCCTTAACCAATTCATTGGAGAGCTATCATGGGATCAACCACCATCATTTTGTCGTATAACAACCGGTATATATAAACAATTACCAAGAACCATAACATAATTATAACACATAAAACAAGAAAAAAAAGAAATATATATATATTGACATTACAATCAGAAGATATAATATCAAGATATTGATATATTCAATACCTTCTTGTCGATTTTCAATACAAGAATACATGAAATTTGAATATTTTATTTTATTTAAAAAATTGATACTTCTGGTAGAAGAATCCAAATATCAAATTATGGTCACAATGGCTAAAATGATGTTGTCATCACGTACATTAAAAATAAACATTTTTTTATAATTTTTAAAATGAATTGTAGAAAAAGAATAATTTGGAATACCATTGAAAAATATTAAAATTTATTGGGGTTTATTATACCCCATATATAATAAGGTGGTGTATATTATAAAAATATTCCTCAATGATAAGAGATTAAGACGAAGCCCCTTACCTAGACAACAAATCCTTACATACAATATTTATATTACTGAATAATAAAAAAAATTATTTATACTTCCTTAGGAACCTTTTTTAAGTTTATTATTACTTATATATCACTTATTACTATGTTGAAATAATTACATAATTATTTATGTTCATATCGGAAGTTCAGTCGATATTCGGTACTTGAGTTGAAAATGAACATTTATTAATATCAGTAGTCTATGTGGTAATAATTCAGTCATCCATAGAATAAAATTCATTACATACTATTCACTTATATATATCAATAATACTTTTTAAATCAAAAAATTTATTTATCAAATGAAAATTGAAAAATGTTATAATCATGGAAACGGTAGGCCATATGTACACATGAGTTACATTTTCCATTATTCACTGATATTTATGGAAAAAGGTTATTATTATTTCATATTTCCATAATGATCATATTATAAAAAATGATAATAATCGTTTAAATAATCGTATATATCATTAAACTAATATTATAAATAAAAACATGTCACAACCACTACTGCAAATCCGGCCTTTAGCGACCGCCATTGGCTGTCGCTAAAGGCCTTTAGCGGCCGCTCAGCGACCGCCATTGGCGGTCGCTGTTGCCTCGTCGCTAGAGGCTTTCAGCGACCGCCAATGGCGGTCGCTAGTCTAAAAAAAAAATTAAATTTTTTTTTATTGAATTGAATATATAAATATATATATATATATATTCATATATATACTATTAAATACAATATTTTAAATATATATATAATATATTTTAAATGTTTTAATATATATATAATATATATATAATATCAAATCATTGTGCTATAATAATTTAAAAACATCGATTCAAGAAATAATCTCATTTCAGGTCTTTCGGAGCACGTTTGCTCCGAATGGGACCGCCGCACGCCGTTTTGGTGTTTCATGGCGCCGGAAACGCGTTTCCGGCCGCCGCGGTCAAACGACACCTCCGAATGAGGTTCCGTCTAGCCGAACATTTCACAATTCACGCCCCGGATGTAGTCGTACGGTTTCGTGGCATTCGGAGGTCGTTCGGGTGGTTTTGACCCCCCAACGCGCCATTTCAGCGCTCGCCGCGCTGTTGAAAAGGACACAATCGGACGTGCCGCACGCACCGCACGACCGATGGACGTGCGGCCTCTTCCTGCATCTCAGGAATAATATTTCTATCGTTCCCGTGTGGTTTCAGGTCGTTCGGAGCACGTTTGCTCCGAATTGGACCGCCGCACGCCGTTTTGGTGTTTTAGGGCGCCAGAAACGCGTTTCCGGCCGCCGCGGTCAAACGGCACCTCCGAATGAGGTTCCGTCTAGCCGACCATTTCACAATTCACGCCCCGGATGTTGTCGTACGGTTTTGTGGTATTCGGAGGTCGTTCAGATGGTTTTGACCCCCCAACGCGCCATTTCAGCGCGCGCCGCGCTGCTGAAAAAGACACAATCGGACGTGCCCCGCGTACCGCACGTCCGCTGGACGTGCTGCCTCCTCTTGCATCTCAAGAATAATATTTCTATCGTTCCCGTGCGGTTTCAGGTCTTTCAGAACACGTTTGCTCCGAATGGGACCGCCGCACGCCGTTTTGGTGTTTAATGGCGCCCGAAACGCGTTTCCGTCCGCCGCGGTTACACGGCACCTCCGAATGAGGTGCCGTCTGGCCGACCATTTTACAATTCACGCCCCGGATATTGTCGTACGGTTTCGTGGCATTCAGAGGTCGTTCGGGTGGCTTTGACCCCCCAACGCGCCATTTCAGCGCGCGCCGCGCTGCTAAAAAGGACACAATCGGACGTGCCGCACGCACCGCACGTCCGCTGGACGTGCTGCCTCCTCCTGCATCTCAGGAATAATATTTCTATCGTTCCCGTGCGATTTCAGGTCTCTCGGATCATGTTTTCTCCGAATGGGACCGCCGCACGCCGTTTTGGTGTTTAATGGCGCCGGAAACGCGTTTCCGGCCGCCGCGGTCACACGGCATCTCCGAATGAGGTTCCGTCTGGCCGACCATTTCACAATTCACGCCCCGGATATTGTCGTACGGTTTCGTGGCATTCGGAGGTCGTTCGGGTGGTTTTTCCCCCCCAACGCTCCATTTCAGCGCGCGCCGCGCTGCTGAAAAGGACACAATCGGACGTGCCGCGCGCACCGCATGTCCGATGGACATGCTGCCTCCTCCTACATCTCAGGAATAATATTTCTATCGTTCCCATGCGGTTTCAGGTCTTTCGGAGTACGTTTGCTCCGAATGGGACCGCCGCACGCCGTTTTGGTGTTTTTTGGCGCCGGAAACGCGTTTCTGGCCGCCGCGGTCAAACGGCACCTCTGAATGAGATTCCGTCTGGCCGACCATTTCAAAATTCATGCCCCGGATGTTGTCATACGGTTTCGTGGCATTCGGAGGTCGTTTGGGTGGTTTTGACCCCCCCAACGCGCCATTTCAGCGCGCGCCGCACTGCTGAAAAAGACACAATCGGACGTGCCGCGCGCACCGCACGTCCGATGGATGTGCGGCCTCCTCCTGCATCTCAGGAATAATATTTCTATCGTTCCCGTGCGGTTTCAGGTCGTTCGGAGCACGTTTTCTCCGAATTGGACAGCCGCACGCCGTTTTGGTGTTTTATGGCGCCGGAAACGCGTTTCCGGCCGCCGCGGTCACACGGCACCTCCGAATGAGGTTCCGTCTAGCCGACCATTTCACAATTCACGCCCCGGATATTTTCGTACGGTTTCGTGGCATTCGGAGGTCGTTCGTGTGGTTTTGACCCCCGACGCGCCATTTCAGCGCGCACCGCGCTGCTGAAAAGGACACAATCGGACGTGCCGCGCGCACCGCACGTCCGCTGGACGTGCTGCCTCCTCCTGCATCTCAGGAATAATATTTCTATCGTTCTCGTGCAGTTTCAGGTCTTTCGGAGCACGTTTGCTTCGAATGGGACCGCCGCACGCCGTTTTGGTGTTTTATGGCGCTGGAAACGCGTTTCCGGCCGCCGCAGTCAAACGGCACCTCTGAATGAGGTTCCGTCTAGCTGACCATTTTACAATTCACGCCCCGGATGTTTTCGTACGGTTTCGTGGCATTTGGAGGTCATTCGGGTGGTTTTGACCCCCCAACGCGCCATTTTAGCGCGCGCCGCGCTGCTGAAAAGGACACAATCGGATGTACCGCGCTTACCGCACGTCCGATGGACGTACGGCCTCCTCCTGCATCTCAGGAATAATATTTCTATCGTTCCTATGCGGTTTCAGGTCGTTCGGAGCACGTTTGCTCCGAATTGGACCGCCGCACGCCGTTTTGGTGTTTTAGGGCGCCGGAAACGCGTTTCCGGCCGCTGCGGTCAAACGGAACCTCCGAATGAGGTGCCGTCTGGCTGACCATTTCACAATTCACGCCCCGGATGTTGTCGTACGATTTCGTGGCATTCGGAGGTCGTTCGGGTGGTTTTGACCCCCCAACGCGCCATTTCAGCGCGCGCCGCGCTGCTGAAAAGGACACAATCGGACGTGCCGCACACACCGCACGTCCGATGGATGTGTGGCCTCCTCCTGCATCTCAGGAATAATATTTCTATCGTTCCCGTGCGGTTTCAGGTCGTTCGGAGCACGTTTGCTCTGAATTGGACCGCCGCACGCCGTTTTGGTGTTTTGTGGCGCCGGAAACGCGTTTCCAGCCGCCGCGATCACACGACACCTCCGAATGAGGTTCCGTCTGGCCGAACATTTCACAATTCACGCCACGGATATTTTCGTACGGTTTCGTGGCATTCGGTGGTCGTTCAGGTGGTTTTGACCCCTCAACGCGCCATTTCAGCGCGCGTCGCGCTGCTGAAAAGGACACAATCGGACGTGCCATGTGCACCGCACGTCCGCTGGACGTGCTGCCTCCTCCTTCATCTCAGGAATAATATTTCTATCTATTCCGTGCGGTTTCAGGTCTTTCGGATCACGTTTGCTCCGAATGGGACCGCCGCACGCCGTTTTGGTGTTTTATGGCGCCGGAAACGCGTTTCCGGCCGCCGCGGTCAAACGGCACCTTCGAATGAGGTTCCTTCTGGCCAACCATTTCATAATTCACGCCCCGGATGTTGTCGTACGCTTTCGTGGAATTCGGAGGTCGTTCGTGTGGTTTTGACCCCCCGACGCGTCATTTTAGCGCGCGCCGCGCTGCTGAAAAGGACACAATCGGACGTGCCGCGCGCACCGCACGTCCGATGGACGTGCGGCCTCCTCCTGCATCTCAGGAATAATATTTCTATCGTTCCCGTGCGGTTTCAGGTCGTTCGGAGCACGTTTGCTCCGAATTGGACCGCCGCACGCCGTTTTGGTGTTTTAGGGCACCGGAAACGTGTTTTCGGCCGCCGCGGTCACACGGAACCTCCGAATGAGGTTCCGTCTGGCCGACCATTTCACAATTCACGCCTCGGATGTTTTTGTAAGGTTTCGTGGCATTCGGAGGTCGTTCAGGTGGTTTTGACCCCCCAACGCGCCATTTCAGCGCGCGCCGCGCTGCTGAAAAGGACACAATCGGACGTTCCACGCGCACCGCACGTCCGCTGGACGTGTTGCCTCCTCCTGCATCTCAGGAATAATATTTTTATCGTTCCCGTGCGTTTTCAGGTCTTTCGGAGCACTTTTGCTCCGAATGGAACCGCCGCACGCCGTTTTGGTGTTTTATGGCGCCAGAAACGCGTTTCCGGCCGCCGCGGTCAAACGGCACCTCCGAATGAGGTGCCGTTTGGCCGACCATTTCACAATTCACGCCCCAGATGTTGTCGTACGGTTTCGTGGCATTCAGAGGTTGTTTGGGTGGTTTTGACCCCCCAACACGCCATTTCAGCGCGCGCCGCGCTGCTGAAAAGGACACAATCGGACGTGCCGCACGCACCGCACGTCCGATGGACGTGAGGCCTCCTCCTGCATCTCAGGAATAATATTTCTATCGTTCCCGTGCGGTTTCAGGTCGTTCGGAGCACATTTGCTCCGAATTGGACCGCCGCACGCCGTTTTGGTGTTTTAGGGCGCCGGAAACGCGTTTCCGGCCGCTGCGGTCAAACGGAACCTCCGAATGGGGTGCCGTCTGGCCGACCATTTCAAAATTTATTCCCCGGATGTTGTCGTACGTTTTCGTGGCATTCGGAGGTCGTTCGGGTGGTTTTGACCCCCCAACGCGCCATTTCAGCGCGCGCCGCGCTGCTGAAAAGGACACAATCGGACGTGCCCCGCGCACCGCACGTCCGCTGGACGTGCGGCCTCCTCCTGCATCTCAGGAATAATTTTTCTATCGTTCCTATGCGGTTTCAGGTCGTTCGGAGCACGTTTGCTCCGAATTGGACTGCCGCACGCCGTTTTGGTGTTTTAGGGCACCAGAAACGCGTTTCCGGCCGCCGCGGTCACACGGCACCTCCGAATGAGGTGCCGTCTGGCCGACCATTTCACAATTCACGCCCGGATGTTTTTGTACGGTTTCGTGGCATTCGGAGGTCGTTCGGGTGGTTTTGAACCCCCAACGCGCCATTTCAGCGCGCGCCGCGCTGCTGAAAAGGACACAATCGGACGTGCCGTGCGGGGGGGGGGGGGGGGGGCTGTAAGGGGGTGTGGGGGGGCTGTACGGGGGTGCGGGGGACTGTACGGGGGTGCGGGAGGGGGGCTGTACGGTGGTGTCGGGGGGCTGTACGGGGGTGCGGGGGGCTGTACGGGGGTGGCAGGGGGCTATACGGGGGTGGGGGGGCAGTACGGGGGTGGCGGGGGGGGGGGGGGGGGGGGGCAGTACGAGGGTGCGGGGGGTGTACGGGGGTGCGGGGGGGCAGTACGGGGGTGCGGGGGGGCTGTACGAGGGTGCGGGGGGCTGTACGGGGGTGCGGGGGGGGGGGGGTGTACGGGGGTGCGGGGGGTTGTACGGGGGTGCGGGGGGGGGGGGGGGGGGGGGCTGTACGGTGGTGTCTGGGGGCTGTACGGGGGTGCGGGGGGCTGTACGGGGGTGGCGGGGGCAGTACGGGGGTGCGGGGGGTTGTACGGCAATCGGTTTCCCCTGTATCGCAATCTGACTTTGATGAGTCTTATTTCCCCTGTTCTCTTTCCACCTGGAAGCGCCACAAACCGTACAAATATCCAAATGAGTAGTTTCATTTCTAAACAATATACAGTTGTTTGCACATGCATCTATAGTCTCATATGTAAAACCTAAGTTCTCTATCAACTTACGAGCATAGTAATACGACCCAGGAATCTTAGCGTCGACAGGAAGAACTTTTTTCAATAAAACCAAAAGCATGTCGAATGATGTGTCTGACCAATTATTCAAAGTCTTCAAATGCAACAACTCCACGATAAACGACAGTTTATTGTAAGAAGTACATCCAGGATATAATTCTGTTTTCGCATCATCAAGTACTTCATAAAACCTCCTCGAATCACGATCTGCACCAGAGCGAAGATTTATCTCACCGGTCTCAAGATTCTGGATGTCAATGCCTTCAGGATCAAACCCACGTACCATTTCAGTAAGCATTTCATGCATTGGATCAGTCATCCTTGCATCAACATCCATCTGAGCTGCATCTGTATTTTGACAATGAACATATTCTTCTCCATGACGAGTCCAACTCTTATAATTTTTCAGAAATCCCTTAATGAAAAGGTGATCCCTCACAGTATCTCGTGTGAATTGATATCTGTTAGCACATTTTCTATATGGACAACTAATATAGTCACTTTCAAATCCTCTCGTGAAGTCAATAAACTGCATAATGCCATTGAAATATTCTCTAGACGTTCGATTTGGAAGATCAATCCAACTCTTATCCATAATAATATATGTATAACAAACATTTACACAATACTTATTACATTTACATTTTCCAAATCAACTATATTCAAAATAAATATTAACCATTTGTTTATGAACCATTGATAAAATAATAATGTAACTGAAAGGTCATGTTACCTGATTGAGCTACAAACCTGAAAGGGAGGGGAGCCGAAGGCGGTGCTGCGAGGGAGAGGAGGCAGCGAAGGGGAGCCGGAGCCAAAGGCGGTGCGGCAAGGGAGGGGACGGGCGGCGGCGGCGGGGGGGGGGGGGGGGGAGCTGGAGGAGAGGAGGCGGTGAGGGGACGGGGGACGGGCAGCGAGGGGGGGGGTGTCCGGGGTCGGGGGGGGGGGGGGGGCTGTCTGAGGTGCATGGAGGGGTGTCCGGGGGTGTCGGGGGCCTGTCAGGGGTGCAGGCAGGGGTGTTCGGGGTGCGGGGGTGTCCGGGGTGCGGGGGGGGGGGGGGGGGGGGGGCTGTCTGGGGTGCGGGGGGCTGTCGGGGGTGCGGGGTGGGGTGTCCAGGGTGCGGGGGGCCTTTCCGTGGTGTGGGGGGGGGGTGTTCGGGTTCGGAGGGGGGGGGTGTCCGAGTGGGGGGGGGCTGTCCGGGTTCGGAGGGGGGTGTCCGAGTGCAGGGGGGGTGTCCGGGGTGCGGGGCGGCGTCCGGGGTGCAGGGGGCGGTCCGGAGTGCGCGGGGGGGGGGGGGGGGGGGGGCTGTCCGGGGTGCGGGGAGGCGTCCGGGGTGCAGGTGGCGGTCCGGAGTGCGCGTGGGGGGGGGGGGCTGTCCGGGGTGCGGGTGCCATCCGGGGTGGGGGGAAAGGGCCGAGAGGCCGGAGGGCGGCGGCCGGAGTCCCGAGGGCGGAGGGCGGCGGCCGGAGGCCGGAGGGCAGGCGGCGGGGAAGGGCGGGCGGCGGGGGAGGGCGGGCGGCGGGGGAGGGCGGGCGGCGGGGGAGGCCGGGCGGCGGGGGAGGCCGGGCGGCAGGGGAGGGGAGGGCGGCGAGGGAGGGCGGCGAGGGAGGGAGGGGGTTAGGGCGGCGAGGGATCAGGGTCGAGGGGGCGCGGGGGGGGGGGGGGGCAGAAGCCCCCCGTTTTTTTATGTAGGTTAGCGACCGCCATTGGCGGTCGCTATTGGATAGCTATAACAACCGCCAATGGCAGTCGCCCGAGTCTGGGGGGCTTCAATGCCCCTTTTTCTAGTAGTGAACACTTTGTGGAGGTGATAGTTCACACATACGCAGTGACGATGATATCATGATAATATGATTAGAATGTATGAATGTAATTGATATATTATTATCTAAAAATGAGTAATATTTCATGAACATCACATATGAACATTAATTACATTATTATAACCTATCATCATATATGGCTATAGAAAATTTATTAGATCGGTTCGTGGATGTGATAGTTCACATGTACACACGAACGATTAATTCCTTTCCAATTTAATAGAAGTGGAGATAGAATTAGGTGATCATATTTACATAATAAATTATTGTTGTATTTACAGGATTGGATTTAAAATTTAATCTTGTAATAATACATTTTGATGTATGTGGAAGAAAAAATAAAAAACAAATACCTAACGAAAACAATACCTCTTCTTTGGTGGATCACCATTGAGAGCACCGTTACAACTCTAAGATGTGTATTATACCAAAACCAAGGCCTCAAGAATGTGTGGAAAGATTCTAGGATGGGTTTTCAGAAAAAAATGGTTGAAACAAATAGTTCTTGAAGTATGAGTGGTAGAGAAGAGTGGGACTTTCTTATATGACAGGGGAGGGGAACCCTTAGAAACTCTTAAAATATTATATTAATATAAATTAATGTTTTCATGAAAATTAATACAGCATGAGTTATACTGACGATTAGATGAGTATATCCGGAAATTATATCATGAAATAAGTTTTAGATATGTATTGTCTTTCTTTTAAACAATATCTTTTTAGTTTACCGTTAAATTTTATCTTTAAATTTTAATCATGTTAACAATAATTTATCTATTTTGAGGATATAATGATAACTTATACAAGTTAAAATACTAATAATTAGAGACATAATGAAATTTTATAAAATATCATATCATATTTTAAAATTAAAAATATTTTTATAATTTTTATATAATTTAATAAAGTATTTTTTTATTAAATATCAATTATTTTGATTTTGACATTATTAATTTTATTGAATTAAAATAAAATCCAAACAGATAAACATCTTTTTAAAAAACCATTTAAAAGACTTATGATATGTTCTAGTCACCTATAAAATTCATGGATGGCATCAAATATCTCAAATTATATTTATTTTAATATTATAAGAATAATTTACTTGATTCATCCTTTGAAAAATATACTATCAAATTATCATTGTGTTATATTTAAATTTAATAAATTACATACTAAAAATTATAAATAAATTATCTGGACATATGTAATATTTTTAACATTATAATTATTATTTAATGTCTAACATATCTCTTATATAACACCATATTAACATTTCATTAGTAATAAGAATCATGTTTATGATATTTTTTATTTTTACATTAAATAAAATGTTATTAATGTCATAATCACACCCAAGTGTCTTCCAAAGGCAAAAAATTAAGCCCAAGAATTGTCTTTGTCGGTCATAACTCATAAAAAAATATTAAGACATGTTTTAGGGATGCGTATATTAGTATAATATTATATTGACCCTCATATACCTGATTTACCATTTAACCATGATATATAAAATAATATAGTTACTATTCACCCAAAATTATTTTCATATTATTGGAAAAAAAATTCATTATTATTAAAACCAGGTATTTTAGATTTTGACATTTTAATTCACATATATGGAAAAATTAAATTAAAAATTAATGTCATTGTCGGAATGACAAAAAATGTTTTAAAGAAAATGTTCAAATGTTCACATAGTTTTTCTTTTCAAATTCGATAATAAATTTTTTCCAATGAACTGTATAATAATAAAGGATAAATAAAATAAAATAATTATAATTTAAAAATATTAACAGAAAAATTTATCTATACAAATAAATTGGATGAAAAAATATCTTTTGAATTAAAATGCAATGTTTTTCTATATTCATTAAAAATGAATTTTGTCAGAAAAAAATAGAAAATTAAACCAAATTAAATTTTTATGTCCTACATCTAATTAAGATGATTACTTCTTCAAGTATAACTTAACAAATATTTACAATCTATATTTAAAATGGGTTCTCCATCAAAAGGCAATAAAACTACATTAAAAAACATTCATTTTATCTGAAAAATGTATTTCTTCTTATATAATTTCTAGAAAACAAAGAAGATGAATTTTAAATATTAGAATGAATTAATATATCAATAATATAATCCAACAAGTGTGATTTTAATATTTTATAAACACAATTATTCAAACAAAAATATGTTTTTAATAAAAAGACACCCTTTATATTAAATTGGTTTTTATTTACATTTCTAATTAGTTTTCGTACCATTGAATCATTATATAAACATGGGTACACCCTATTTCTATAATTTAGTTGATATCCATCAATCCCATTATTCTAAAAATTATGAGATAACTACATCTTAAAATAATAATAATAATACTATATTAGTTTTTGTTATAATTCAACCTTGTGTGCAGTGTAAGATTTCAGTACATTATGATACATAATATAAAATTTAATATTAAATTACTATATAATTCATAGATATTTATAAATATGAAAAATTATTATACTATAATGACATAGTATGTAATATCCTTCCCACCTTTTGAAAATTTTATCCAGAAAATTTTAAATTTTGGCTCGTTATCTAAGGTTCCAATTTCAAAAATTTCATCCTTGAAATCCCACATCAAAAAACTAGTTAATAAATGTTTTACATTAATAGAAAGGAAGTAGAAATGTCACCCGAGATAACACATATGAGAATTTAATGTAAGAATACATGGATATGTAAGAAAAAATTACCATCATGTTTTGATGGGTAGTGATTGGAAATAGGATAAAGAGAGTGTTGACAATCAGAGAACCATAAACATGTGATGGGTTAAATAGAAATTGATATCTTACTTATAAATGTAAATTGAAAACATTTTTGTTTTAAGATAATTTTCATTGGTTTGTTTAATTTATTTACTACCTTGATAATGATAATAATAAAATACACTTACATTACAAGTAATGTTTCATCCTTTAATGAAATTCCACAAAAACTTATTTTTTTCCCAAATGATGAATATTTAAGAGGATTTAATTTTACTCCTAAAACAGAACAATAAATTTCTAGAGAATCACATAATCCAAAAAATATTAACTACATATTAATCATGTCTTGAAACATTTAATAAAATTAAAATTTTGGTTTAAGTATAATATAATTCCTCAAATATAATAAACATTAAAAGAAGAATGATTAATTTTAATCTCCAAAATTAAAATGTAATACCAAAATTATAACAAAGACCATTAAACAAAAATCAATACTTTAAATTCTAGAAATTGTTTTTAACTAAGATTAAATCAAAATAAATTTGAAGGATTTAATAAAATAATCTTCCAATATATGTTCAAACATTTAATTCTAAATAACAATGAGCACTCTTAATTTCTTATTCCAAAAATGTAATTTTAGAAATCATATATTCTCCATGATAGGTTAATCATTTCCATAAATAACCAAAATGACATTATATCCACTATAAAGCATAGATTATTTCAAAAAAACAACCATTAATCCTTAAATAAAATCCCATCAAATTATATTTTATGAAGGCATATTGGGTTCCAAAAATTGTGAATGTATACAAAAATAAAATTTATCACTAAATCCTGTTATCATTTTCCTATACCAATGATATCCATTTGGTAAAACATAAGTTCCAAAAATCAGGTTATTCTTATTACATCAACTCATTTAACTAAAATAAATTTTTATACTAACCAGTGTCTTCCCATAGGCCGATGTTAGGTTATAAAGTCTTGTAGAAATAAAGTTGTGGGATAAATTTACATTTCCTTTTTCCGAAGTGATGGGTTTTCACCCTTCCTTTAGGTTTTCAATTTCTAAAATTTATATAAATTTAACCCACTCCCAAAATGAGTTGAAATTCAATAAAATTGAACATAGCATATTTTATCCTCACATATTATTCCATACCTTTCATTTTGAAAACCAAAATGTAATAACCCATAATTGCGTCAAAAATAAAATATCCAATAAAACATTATGGTTATCCTTTTGTGTAATTATTTCCATAGAAGAAAAGATAATTCTTATCCAAATAAAATTTTCAAATAAAAAACATTATGGATAAACATAATAGAAAAAAAGTCTTCCAAACTAATCCCATCATCAAGAGAGCATTAATACTTTTAGACATATTGCCATCATATAGACTCCTGTAACTCTTGAATCCTATATATGTAGAATTTTTATTCATTCAGAATTACTAATGATCATATATCCTTAATTTACCATATTATTCTTTAATATTTATTTCCTAAAATATCATGAATCAAGTCCTAAGAATCAATAATTTTAAAACAAGAGATAATAAATAATACAAACCATTCATAATTCATTTTCAGTTTCATCATATTCAATTTTAATGACATTAGGTATTACCAAAAAAATAATTGTATGGTCCTCCCGATCACATTCCCAAACCTTCTTAAAATGAAATATATTTTCATAATTATCATACTCACCACATTAAAAATATTATATTGATAACATAGAATGTAATTTTCCCATTCCTGGAGTCAACTTAACACTTCCTCTTTACATAGTGGGTTATTGAATCATGACATTCATTACCACATCTATAAATCTTCATGTCCTTTTAAATCATTTTCCCAGGTGTTTATCTCCAAATCCATGACCCATTTGTCATTAAATATTCTAATAAAAATTATTATTATCTGAACGTCCAAAGATATTCATTTCTCTCATATATGATGAATTTAAAAACTCACCACGGATTCAATGGTTAATAATGAATACAAATAGTTAGTTTAAAATAACCATAGTGGTTCTAATTATAGATCCTATTTCATTAGGTTTCTTATTCAGATAACCCCACATATTCCTTCACATCCATTATTACATTGGTTCTCAATAGATCCATACATTTACTAATAATAAAAATGTTATTGTGAGTATATCAATAAAATCATCATACAATATCTTATGAGGTAGATAAACAGTAAGGTATACTTATTCCTGATATCTCAAACTGATTCAATAAATCTAAAATTACCATGAGTCTTTCTATTATTCTAACCATTTTGGTTATATATAAAATGTAACTTATGCTCAAATGTCACCCTAACTTCTAAATATATCTAAACCGACCTATAATAAATACTATAATGATGTAGCCCTGAATAATAAATAATATTTAGTTAGATCAATAATTAACATTGATTATCTTTTCACGTTTAGAGTTTTTGTGAATAATTCCATTATTATTAGAAAACAACTCAAAATATTACGAAAGAGCCACTTCTAGACACTATACATATTGTTCTCAAAATAAAGTGCTTAAAATAAAAAATGATTTCTTTTTGTTGATAAAAATATTTTTATTATTCATATTTACATCCACTATTATCTTAACAATCCACACACCCTATGAAAACATTTTAGATACATGGGATGAGGAAAAAGAGCTCAATAAAAGAAATATGATATGGAAAGAAAATATGACTCCATTAATACTTATAAAACCTTGGAATCAAATTTTTTACCCCTTTAACATAAGTTCATTAAAATATCTCAAGAAATAATAACATTCCATAAATGCACAAATAAATGATAATTCAAAAAGTAAACTTGTGGCATTTATATCTTACTTACATTGTATCTTTAACAACCAGAAAGGGTAACCTTCATGGTTACATTTGGAATACCCATCATAGTATAGTCCATAAATCTCTTAAGAGAACCCTTATATTTTACCACCATCTCCTTACCAAATGTATTGGAGAGATATCACGGGCTCACTCTCCCTCAATTTATATGGAATCACCCGTATACATAATAAAAATTTCAAGAACCATAACATAATCAACAGACAGAAAAAAAACAATTATAATGGAGAAATATCATTCCCACATTGCAATCACAATATATCATTTAATGATTTTACATAGTAAAAAACATATAAGAACAATTTTCAAAACCAAAAAATGAAAAGGGAATAAGGTATTTATTTTTATTTTAAAAACACTACAACTTGTATAGGAATAAAAATATCAAATAATGGTAATGGTGGTAGAAATTTTGTTCTCATCACATATGCTAAAAAGAAACATTAATTTTTGCATTTAGTAAAAACCTTTTTAGAAAAAGATTTCTCTTGAAATACATTTAATTAAATTAAATGTCAATGTCTTTTAGTATACACCTTATAAAGGATGATGGTGTATGTTATCAAAATATTCCTCAACGAATGGGGATTGATAAGAAGTCCCATACTATGAGTATGGACCATCACATACAATCTATATATTCCTTAATAATAAAAAAATGTTAATTTATACATTCTTGAGAAGATTTATCATTTTTACTATTTATTTTTTTATCACTTGTTACCTTGTTATATGAATTATTTATTTATTTAATTTCATATCAGACGTTCAGTCGATATTTGGTACTTGAGCCAACAATGAACATGGATTGGTGTCAATAGTCATTGTGGTCATAATTCCATCATTTTAAAAATAAAATTAATTATATTTTAATAACTATTATACATAAATTATAATTTTAAAATCAATGCATTCATTTATGGTATGAAAAATTAGAAATGTTAAAATCATGAAGACAATATGTCATATGTACGAATGATTAGCGATTCTATTATTCATTAATCATTTTGGAAATAAGGTAATTATTATCTTATATTTATAAAATTATAATAATATAATTTAAATCATAATATTCATTTAAATATACTTATCAATATAATAAAAGTGATTTAATGAATAAAAATGAGTCACATCGATTTTTGGAGGTAATATTTCACATGTATGCACAAACACCGTTATTGTTTTTATGTGAATAGAAAAAAATAATGTAATTGATATATTATTATGTTATAATGATTAATTAATCATGAATATCACATATCAACATTAATTCCATTATTATAAACAATCCTTATAGATGGCTATGGAAATCGAATTTGATCGCTTTGTTGAGGTGATAGATAAAATATATGCACGATAGATTAATTTCATACCCATTTAATGGATTTTGAGATGTATTTATGTGGTGGAATGATCATAATAGCATGCCAGTATATTGAGTATAAAATAATTATTATTTCATATAGGAATAATAATATTTGAAGGATGAGGAAGAAGAAATAATATATAAATATTTAAAGAAAATAAAACCTCTTCATCGGTTGATCACTATTGAACAACACCTTAACACCTCTAAGAAGGGTGATTTGCCAAAAAAAGTACTCAAGAATGTGGGGAGGGTAGTATAAAGGGTTTAGGGTGGATATTGGTAGACCCAAATTTCTTTTTAAGTATTAATATTAGATAATACTAGGTACCTTTTTTTAAGAGAGGGTAGGGGTACCCTTGGAAACTAGGAAATTATCACATTAATATAATTTACTATTTTAATCCAAATAACTCCAAAATGAGTTTTGTTGACGATTATATGTCTAATGTTCAAAATCCACTCATAAAATAATTTCTAGACATGTATTGAGTTTATTTTAGACATTATATTTTCTGTTTACCCTTAAACTTTCTCTTTTAATTTTAATTGTTGTAACAACATTTTTTAAATAAAGTGGATATAAATTTTACGTATATGGAGTAAATTCCACATAATTGGACACATTTTCACATTTATACCATATTATATCCAATTTCTAATTTTAAACTATTTTAGTATTTTGAAATAATTTAATATAAATAATATACAAAAAGAGAGATAAAATTTAAAAAAAACATTAAAAATATTTATAACATGTAATTTTAAACAATAAAATTCATGGATGATATCAAATATATCAAATTATAATTATTTTAATATTATAAGTATCATTTATTTTATTCTTCCTTTAATAAAAATATTATTATTACATCATCGTTATGTAATAAGAAAATTTAATTATTTATTAACTAAAAATTATAAATAAATTAACATGATGTATTTAATATTTTTATATTTATAATTACTATTATTAGTCAAATAGATCACTTATATAAAACCATATTAAAATTGTTTTAGTAATAAATGATATGTTTATGAAATTTTTATTTTTTACTTTAAATAAAATGTTATTAATGTCAAAATCAAACCCATGTGGATTATAAAGGCCAAAATTCCTTCGCAAGTAGTATCATGGTAGTTCATAACTAATAAAATAAGTATAGGACAAGAACTAAAGTAGTTTTGTATTTTTATAATACTATTTTACCCTTATTTACCTCATTTAACCTTTAACCATAGTAAATAAAATGCTAAAGTTACTATTCAACAAAAAAATAATCATATTGGTCCAAAATATTATTAATAATTACAACCATGTATGTTGGTTTTTTAAAATTCAATTGAAATATGTGGAAATATTAAATTTAATATTAATACCATTGTTAGAATGAAAGAATGGTTTATTTAAGTAAAACGTTCAAAATATTGCATAGTTTTTCTTATAATTTTCAATTAGAAAATACTTCTAATGAACTAAAATATATTAACAGATAAAAACATAATCTAATTACACTTTAAAAAAAAATTAAATTGAAAATATAACTATATAAATAAATTATCAAAAAAAGCACTCTAGAATTAAAATGAAATCTTTTCGCTAATCATTAAAAAGTGTAACTTATAAGAAAAATTAAAAAAATATGCCTATGTAAATTTTTATGTCTGGATTCTAAATAATAAGTTTACCTTGTAAAATATACCATATAAAAGTTAAAAAAAATTAAAAATGGTTTCCCCATCAAATGGCGGTAAAAAATCCTTTTTACAAAAAAAAAGAATTCATTTTATTCGTAAAATTTTATTTGTTCATATATTTTGTCTAGAAAACACATAAGATGAATTTAAAATATTATATTGAATTAATATTACAATAATATTATACAAAAAGGTTGATTTTATTAATTTATAAACAAAATTATTCCAACATTAGTAGTTTTTCATAAAAACACATCCTTTATATTCAATTGGTTTATATTTATATTTCTAATTAAT
Source organism: Viscum album (assembly GCA_963277665.1). NCBI lineage: Eukaryota > Viridiplantae > Streptophyta > Magnoliopsida > Santalales > Viscaceae > Viscum > Viscum album. The sequence goes on from OY728164.1 coordinate 1,803,789,318, forward strand.
TTTCTAACCAATGAAACATTACAAAAAGATGTGTAATTTTTTTTAAAAAAAAATTAGTAAATAAAACTCATTCTCTCTATTATAATGTCTATGCTATAACTAAGAATTAAAAAAATTATTATTAAAAATATATTAGTTTTCGATATAACTCATTATTGTTTGCAATGTCTGATTTTATAGAAACCACTTGTTGCGTGTCAGGTAAGCTATCAAACATAGAAACTCTTTTAAAGTGAAATTAATATATATTTCCTAAATATTATCAAATATGAAAATTATTTTTCTATAAATACCTAGGATATTACAATGAGGATGTAATATATGTCTATGAAAATCAATTAGGTTATAAAAATCATCACCACTCAGTAACATTCAATTAAAATACCATTATACAAAATAATTCAGATTGGGACTTATAATACTATGATGAATGAATTATTCTTGATATTACTTGTCAATGGTATATATTTATACCATATAAATGTAATTATGTTACTAACATTAAAACATTTTTCAATGAAATGAAATTGAGATGAAATCCCTTACCTCACACCTCATATAGATCAAACATGAATTAACCACTTGAATAGTGGTCTAAAACATGTTATTAAATTATAACATAAGAATTTTAATATTTATTATATAACATATTATTATTTTATAATATCTTATAACCATTTTGTTAAGTATCATTCAATATTTTCAATGAATAGTGTGTTAATTACTTTATTTTTTTGAGTATGTTCTCACTTGATATTTATTTTGTTCGTTTTACATAAATAATGATTTAAAAATATACATTATTTATAAAATTATTTAAATGTGATATTTATTTATTATAAATCTATTTATAGTAATACATAAAATTCGGTGATAGATAATTAAATTCATTGTTCATGTATATAGTAGGTAGTATTTACACATTAACGCCTTTTCTGTATTTCTATTGTATTTAAAGAGAGAAAAGTAAATGTTATAAATATATATAATATATTTTAATTATCATTGTTATGTTATAGGTATAATATATTATTATTACAACCAAAATTAAAAAATTCCATTTAATGTGTTAATGAATCACATCAGTTCGTGAGGTAGTTGTCTGCCATACACATGCACAACATTATAATATTCCCACAAAATAGAAATCATTATGATATATCTGACATAATGATTAAATAAGTATAATAAAATCATATTTATCATATTTATCAGATATAAATTAATAATAAATCTTTATTCTCATCCATTGATGGTTGTAATTAAAAAATGAATGACATCAGTTTACGAGGCGATATTATGTCAATCACACAAACACTGATTTTATAAACAATTTTACAGAAGTGTGTGATTTTATAGGTCTTAACAATATAATTAAAATATCTCATTATATTAAATATATGGAGGTTATTATATAGTCATATTAGAAAAGAAATTTATGGATGTCATGAAATAGAAAAAATCAAAAGGGGTTTTTAAGACCATTATCTCTTCATTGGGTATCCTCCAGAGGTTTACATTAATTCCCTCAATGATTGGATTTTGTACCCAAATTATTTTTATAGGTTTAGTGGAGGGATTTTGGGGAGTTATTTTTTATGAATATTCTAAACCAAATTCCTTTGAATGTGTTATGTGAGTAAGAGAGATAGTGGCCTTTTTTAATTGGCATGATTGGCACTCTTGTAATTTATGAAAAGTGTGTATTACTCCCAAAATTTTCATTTAATGTTGCTCCAATAATAGACCCAAATCAAGGATATAATGAAAATAGCCTAATATTTTTCACCCAATGGCTTTTTGACTATTTCTAGGTCATTTTTCAAACTTAGGTAAAAGTTTAATACCTTGTTAAAATCATTTTTCTCTATATAATTATAATTAATTATATATTCATTGAATATTCATTTTGGGAAAAAATTAACATAGAAATATTATAATGGATAAATTATTTTGATTCAAAATACATAATCCAGTTTTTCATATGCAAAACATAAAATTATAAAAAATTAAATTAAAATTATCCCCATATATGGGATGGGAAAGAGTGTTTTACAGTGAAAATATTCGAGGCTTTACTATTTTATATGTATATTTATATATATAAATTAATAAAATAAACTAAAATTGAATATTATATATATAAGTTGTGTATTTTAAATTTAATAGAAATCAAAATTTAATTTTTGATTATAACTATTTAGAAAAAAAATTATTTTTAAATTAAAATCCAATATTTTTCATTATTCATCATAAAATGAAACATCATAGAAAATACCAAAAAACTCACAGTAATTAAATTTACAAATTATTATTTCATAAGAATGTCTATTTTTTCAAATATTTTGCATAAAATTGAATGTATATAAATGTTTCAAAATTTATTTTTATAGTAATCTCACATTTAAAATGGGTATAAATGCTACTAAAACATCAAATTTTTATGCATAAAAATAGAATTGTTATAATATTATGCCTATAAAATATGTTGCATAAAAGAAAATTAATTATTTAATATATAAATATATTTTTTATGATCATTCACTAATTTTAATTTATTTATCTTATTATGATAAAACACACATTGGTGTATAAAAACATTTCCTTTATATTCAATTTTTTTCATTTCTAATTAATTTTTTGCCAATGAATTCATATTATATTTTAAACCATATATTTTCACAGGATATTTAATACTTTTTGTTCCCCCGATTTAACAGATATTTTATAATGATTAAAAAAATTATAATATTAATAGTATATTATTGTTCAGTAAAACATGGTCTTGCATGTAACACAAGATATCATTGAAAAATACTATTTTTTGAAACCAATGCTAGATTAGTATTGTGCTCATTTCAAACTATATAATATATTGAATTTTTTTAAAATATTAAATACATCATAAAGTCCTTTGAAGTTATATTTATTTCTATACATGGGGTTGCATGTTATAGATGTTATCAATTATGGTGTTCATATTTTAAATTTCAGTCTGTCACATTCTATCCTATATAAATAAATTGTATCTTCACAATTTTAACACGATCATGGTAATTAGGGGTTTAACATGTTCAAATACAATTTTAGAATACCTCACATAATTAAAGGGTTAAAAAAATTCTACTAAATAATAGACAGTGGTAAGTAAAAATGTCTTATGGAATATCAAATAACTAGGTTCCAGAGTAGGGTAAATCAATGGAAGGTTGAGAAATGGACATTGATAAATGTATATATAATTATAGAGATTTATTGAGGTCATTGATCACATGAGATTTAGTGTTCAATGGAATTTTAATGAGCTCAATGTTGTATATAAGTGATGATCTACATGAGCATCAGTTCAACAAAAATGAATGTATTAGGATAATTGTGTTGATATTTTTCTTCATAATGTGTAGTATTTCATTTATGGACTATAATTATAAACAAAATATATATACTTGATATGTTTATTTTTTATTTAAAACAATTATCCTTTGGAACTACCTTATTTATTTTAAAATGTATCCCATTAATCCAATAAATGAAAAAAATATAATTGTTTTAATTCCTAAAGCAATAAAATTTACATAAAATAGATCTTAAGATCTATAACACAAGATTTTACATTTTTTTCTAACTATTTCCCAAAAATAAAATTGATTGAACATGTTATGAAAAACGAATATATAATCTCTAAAATATCATCAAATGTTCATCAAACAAATTTCATTAATTGTTAACCATATGACCATCCAAAAATATTACCATCTATAACATTATAAAGAGGATCTTTGGTATTTTTAAAATGAACTTATCATTAATTAGTTATAGGGTTTTTATAACTATCTATATCACATTATCCATATCAATCATCTTTTATTCCATTATAGTTATGTCAATCTTAGAAAACATTTAGGGGTTATATTTCACTAAATCATATATTTTACATGATGTTTAACATCTAAATAAATCATTTTTATTAGTTATTGATTCAATTCAATATATTATTTCAAAACCGTAATGAGGATTACTACTGTACTATCATTATAAATTACATAATATCCAGAATATAATTTATTAATACACAGAAAAACATAATTCTTGAATCCAAATTAAAGAACAATAATCACTTTATTCATAATTATTAATAACCTTTCCTTAACCATGATCCCATAGCTTAATTTGAGATATATTCCTTGGTTATTTGGTAATTAAATTGAATATTTCCACATACGTTTTCTATTAAGGAATTGGAAATTGGAAAATTCATTATTTCCCTTGAAATATAGAGAATTGTGGAATTTTTCTCTACACATGATGAAAATTCCATTTCCTTTAAAAAATGTAACATGGTTTTTCCTACCACAGGTGTCACATCTTGGAAAATCATTCTTTCCCTTATTCCCTTTATCAACATTATTCTCTATTGTACTCTTTTTCTATTTTTTCCATTTTAATCCATAATAATTGGATAATTATTTCACAATCTTACAACAACATGATTCTATGACCTTATATGTTGAGATTTTTTTGGAGACTTTCACCATTCATAAAATTGTCTTAATTCCATAAATGAAATATTAAATATTTTTTGTGTTAAATTTGTATTTACTACATGTCTTACTAACCATGTAATGTTTGATTAATAATTAGAAACATTTTACCAAATAGTTTTATTGTTGAATTATGAACTCTATTTCCTTGTCTAATTTTTTTTCATGAGCAAAATATATTTAAAAATATTATTACATTGAAATCCTTCTTTTACATGATTTTTATTTCTCCCTCATCATTAGTGTTTTGAATCAATGAGCACCACTGATACTCATCTATAGAGAGGAGATAATATTCACCAAGACATTTAACAATTTCGCTACTTACCAAAGTTATAAATATCCTCTCTAAGGAACTTATAAATTCATCATCCAAATATGGAATTGTAGTCTAACTATGTAATGTATAATTCTATTGCATGAAGCGTTTTATCTTTGTCACACGGTGTGGTTGATCAGTAAGATTACCTATACAATAAGGGTTATTCCTATAACATGAGTCCTCTAACCCAATATATTTATAATTTGAAAAATTACAGAAACAATTATATCTCCACCTTCAATTTTGTTCCAAGATAGGAAATCCTTATACATATTGAATTAATTGAAACTTTTCCCACCCCTTCCATCTCGAGAAATTTCTAAACAATAGAATGAACTAGATTATATCATAATAATATTAATAATAATTTAAAATATCAAAAAATAGTGATACACATAGTATAGATAATCTCGTAATCATAAAACTTTTTTTCCTTGGGAATATTTTTATTTTTATCTCCTTCATAAGAGTATGTAAAAAAATGTCAATTATACTAATCATATCTCTCTAGAGTCTCAATCAGGTGCATAGTAAGGACCATTGTCCAATACTTGGTTATACCCGAGTCAAAACTATCACACCCATTTTAGTGTTATCACCCAAAGTACATTTTTTGTTGAACTGTGTCCGTATGTATTTTCTTGAATGGGATGTCATTCAAGGAAACCCTACATAATCTATACCATATCTAAACATTATTATGTTCTTCTATATTTATACTAACTGTCTAAATTACACTTATATAGTATGCTTCAAAGAATCCTAGATAAAGTGAAACAAAATAAGGGAAATCACAAATGCTCAGTAATGGTTTTGAACATTGGGAAAAATAATGAATCAATGAGAATAATCTAAATATAAAGGTAAATAATTGAAACACAACAAAGTTAGTCAATAACATGAGCATAAAATTTAATAAATAATTGATTATTATATAATTTCATATTAATATTCATATTATAATGAAACTTATCCATGTACATTATAAATATACATATAATTGAATGAAATATAAATAAAAAATTCATAATGATGGAATGCATAATGATATATATCTTTAACTTACTCTATCATCTTCATAAAAGAAATTTTATATTATCAACTATTTATTCCAAGAATCAAATATCATCATGTATTTATAATTAGAATAAAAAATATGGGATGAACTTGGATAAAAACATATCTAATTTGCCTCCTAAAACCCAATGATCCATTGAGGTGATATAGAGGGACCCACTAATCACCTTTGAAATCCAATTAATTCCTTATATGAATGGTGTGAAACATAATAAACATTTTTTCTAAACTAGAATATGAAATATAAATACATTCCCCAATCAATAAATATAATTATAGACCATCCAGAGTAAACAGATTCGTATGAAAAATATTACATCCCCATTCAATCTATTAAAAAATCATCAATAAAAATAATATGGATGGTATAAATACCACTTATATCCATTGGATAAATAATTATGGTTATTTTTCATTTATTAATAGAAACACCTTAACATTAACTTCAAAAACATTATTGATGAAAATATACTTTTTATTTTGAAAAATAATTTGAAAATCCATTTATTAGAAAATTATATTTAATTTTTTTGTATTTAGTAAAAATTTGTGAAAAATACATTTATAAATACTTTTGAAAAGTTAAAATCATTTTTGAAATCATTTTTATAAAACATTGTTTTGTATGAAAATGGATTTTCTAATGAATTGATATATGAAGTCGTATATTATTAAAACATTTTATCAAACAATTTGAGTACCAAATAGTGGAATATTGTAATATAACATGAAACATATCCTGTATAACTACATGATAATACAATTAAATGGGTTATTAGACCATGAACATTAAATTTACTTTAAATTATTTCAAGAACAAACAATATATATTGGAATAAGATTTTAAAATAAACTATTAAATTGATAATAATATTGAATTGATAATAAAGAAATGATTGAATTATATGTAAAAACTTTTAATCCACATAAAAAATTGAAATACAAGAACATAGATTTAAAATTTGTTATACACATAATCAAAAAATATTATTGACAACGAGGAAGTAATACAACCCAATAAAAAGGAATTGTGTTATGATATTCTTTAGTAGTTGGTGTCTTTTAGTTCAAATATATATAGATGAGATAATTCAAATTGAAACATAAAATAACATGTAGAAATATATTTTCAATATATAACATGTAAATGGCTAGTAGACAAACAACAATAAATTAATTAGGTTCATAACATTATAATATTCCTTAACGAATTGAATTTTAGACAAAGACCTTTACCTATCACTTCATTCTAATTGATCATTCATTGACATAATTATTATTTTTTTAAATTATTATTTAATTGTAAAAAACATATTTAAATTTATGATATCATTGATTATTCCTTTATTTCATATTATCAGTTTTTTGTTAATAATCATTCAATGTATTCATTGATTTAAGTATTAATTGCCTTGTTTTTCATGTTTATTTTGACTAGTTATATTTTTCTTCCTCTCGCTTATATCCGGATATAATCATATAAAAAATTAACTTTTTTAAATATCACATATATTTCATATATTTTTATTTATTTTAGTCTATAAAATTTTTTGATTGGAAATGAAATACATTGTTCAATGAGACAGTAGGCCATATGTACACATAAATGTTGTTTATTTTTTATTATCATTTGAAAAGGAAGAGAATTTAATTATATAAATATTTTTATATATTATTTAATTATATATTATTATGTTATATATATAAAATATATTTATTAAAACTACACTTAATATATTCTATGTAAATTGAGAATGAATAACATCGCTTCGTGAGGGGGTATTCCATCGTACACCTGAGCGACATTATCGTATTCCCATAAAAAACGAAAACTTTAAGGTATGTGGGATATAATAATTAAATAAGATTAAAAAATCATAAATTTCATATATTTTGTATATAAACTATAAATACATCATTATATATAACCTTTAAAGGTGGGAATGTAAAAATAAATTGCATCGGTTCGTGAGGTGGTAGTTCACTGTAAACATGAACGATGATTTCGTAACACATATGAGGGATGTTTCTAAAGATTTTTTTTGACATTATATTAAAAAAACTATCAGTATTTGCAACTTACTTAGTTTATTATATAATAACCATATACTAATAATGTAATTAGGTGTTGCAGGAAATGAATTAAAAATATGTCTAGAAGATCATTACATCTTTTTGATGTATCCACTATAGGTTTTCACTAAATCATTAAAATGAAGGATTTATGGCCAAAATAATTATTTTAGTATTATTTGATGCATTTTTATGAGTAATTTTTGTAGTTATTTTCTTAAAAATCTATTTTAATGTGATAAGAGATAAGGAGAGTGGGTGGCCTTTTATAGGTGGGGTGAGTGGCACTCTTGTAATTTTTTAAAATATTGAATTCCACCATTGTTCATTTCATGTAAAGTTGATCCCATAATGGATAAATTTAGATCCTCTATTGTATTAGGTTGATATATTTCTACTAATTTTTTTTACAATTTTATATTATATTCAGACTCTTATGCTTAAATTTATTCTCTTAGTAAACTCAATTTTCTCTAAATCACTATAATTAGTATTTACTTATTTGTCATTGTTTTTGGAAAATATAATGTTTAAGTTATCATAAATAATATATTATTCAAATTCAAATTTTTGAATCCTTTTTTCATATTTAGACCACATAATTGGAATAAATCAATTTAAAATTAAACCTGCAGACGGGATGACAAATAGGGTTTTTAAAAAAATGATCAAAAGTTTTCTATGTTTTTATATCTCAATTAAATATAAAAATGATTAAAATGAGATATATTGGAATAATTTATGCTTAATTAATCCATTTTACTCTAAAATCAATTTAAAATATAATTTATCATTATAAATTATTTAAACAGAAATGCAGTTTCCGATTAAAAACCAGTACTTATCACTATCCATCAAAAATTGAAACATCCTAGAAAAATTATAACAATTTACCCCAAAATAATTTTTACATTAAATTTTTAAATATAGTTATCACATTTAAAATAATTTGTAAAATTTACCAAAATTCTGTTTCAGAATAAATGCGCCATTACACGGGGGAAACTGCTTTTAGAAAAATATATCATTTTATGCATAAAATTGGAATTATTCTTATCATATTCCTATAAAATATATTGTATTATATTCGAAAAATTTTACTATATATATATATATTTCTTTATGATCATTCATTATACTTATCAGTTTAAATTGTCATGGTAAAATTACTTTTGTTGAAAAAAACATTTCCATTATATTTAATTGGTGTTTATTTTCATTTTTAATTAATTTTTTACCAGTTAAATAATTTTATTTTTGGATTAAAAATATAATTTAATATGTTATATAATCATATCCAAACCTTAAAATATAATTTATAGTTTATCAGTATTTAATTAAATAATATTATTAGGGGAATATTTCTGTTCAGTGGAACATAGTATTGGGTGTAACAGATGCTATCGAAAACTCATTCTTGCGTGCAATGAAAGTAAACTAAATATTGCATTAATTATAATATTGGTAAAGAAATTTAATTTATTTAAAATATAAAATATATATTAATTTAATATGATTTTATTTTCATTTCTACACTTGGTGTTATGTGTCACACACACAATGTAATTTAATGTTCATATTTGAACATTTCCTGGTATACACGCCCAATCTCTATCCCTCTACCATTGTGTATCCATAAGGTTATAAAAAACCAATTCTTATCATTTATTCATATATATATATATATATATTAATTCTTTTATAAATGAAAAAGTTGAAATTAAAGGATGTAAATGAAAGAACCCTAATTTCCAAATAAAGTAACAAATTAAACTATGTAAAGGTTATAAGACCGATGTGTAAGAACCCATCAAAAAGACCACTATGGGGGTGTAAAATCCTTATACATAAGGATAAAAAACTAAGTATACTTATAGTGAACATACCTTAATTAAGTGTAAACCAAAACAACCATGACCCTTGTATTGGTACCTTGGAATATACATATGGGTAATGCAAAAGAAACCATGTACCTAGAAATGGTACCCAAAAATCACGTAAAGGAATGAGTGATATACAATGGTATAATAGAGATACATAAATATAATTTTACCTCCCATAATGGTAACTTTTATGATTGGATACTCACATAGTTTAAAATAAAATCAATGTATTGTTCAATGATAAAAATGAAGAGAATATGAAAGACCCGAATAAAATATAATAAATCATAACTTAATTGACATAAAAAAATAGTGGAACCCAAAAACCTGATATCCAATCCCTAGAAATTAACTAATATAGTGATTTAATATGAAGCATCTTTACACATCTACACCATTAAAATTTTATCACTGATCTGGTAGATGACTATGTAATGACTAAACATTATCAATTGGGGCATATCATCATAAATATGAAACACTTGTATCATTAAAAATGTTATCTGACCATAGTAATACTACTATTCCAATGAACCATAACTTATATCAATTTTAAAACATATTTTCCAAATTGAATGACATAAAAATGTAACAAAATAGACCCAAAATTGATTAATTATAAACCACCATCATGTTAAATCCCATACGAGAACTTATATAAGTCAATATGAGATGATGACAATGAGGATATATAGAGTACAATATCACATGATAATATAGATCCCTTGAATAACTAAAATGGGCTTAAAAACACTAATATAGATGTATCCAACCTGAAAATAATATTTTATAATAAAATTTATCCAATATTTACATTAAATGAAAATATGATAAAAGATAAATCAAGAAAATATAAAAAAGGGAAAAAATAGATAGATGAATTGTTCCTAAATTAAACCACATAAAGATTCTCCACACGAATTTATTGAAAACTAAAAAAATATATCAAACTAAGGTGAAGGATACCAAAAAACACAAAAGGAGATATCCTTATAAAATGTAAAACATCATGGAATGTGGTGTGAAGTCCTAAATTTATTGGAAAAATCTAAAAAGTCCTAAAAATGAGGTTAGGATGCTACGAAACAGTTCAAAAAAAGACCAGTAAAGGGAATTTACATTTATTTGGAGTACTAGTGACACACAATTCCTAACTCTAGGACACCAAAGAAATAATGACCATAAAAAAATCCAAATCTATAAACCCACAAACTAACTAAGCCTAAACACTCAAATCTCTATAGGTCCATACCTGGAGCCAAAATTCCTAAAGGACATTGAGAAACACAAAAGAGGTAACATTATATCAACTCATAAGAAATGATGGACACTAGGGAAACCATATCTAACAAACACCTCACTGTAACTAAATCTCAAACATAGGGAAACCACACATTGACCGATTTTCTACCACAAAACCAGAGATGCATGTATATGGAACATGACTAAATTATCTATAAGGTTTATCAATATAATTAAAATATGGAATAGAATAGAAAATAAAATCAAAAAAATTATTGTAAAATTACAACAAAAAATGTCAAATTATATTGGTCAAAAAACATAAAAAACATTCTATAATGTAAAAGACTCAAAAAATAATTTCACTAAACGAATAACTGATATTTATTTTTAGTGAGACAAAATTAAATGAAATTTTCATCTGATACCTAATATTTTCTGGGTGTACTCATCATGGGGATCCACATTTAACTATGAGTAGAAACATCCTGGGTATTCTGGTTTATAAAATAAAATATCAAACAAATACAATATATTTTAATTTATAACATGAAAAATGATAAAAATATAGAAGAAGGGTAAAATTTTTGTCCAAAATAATGACATAAAAATGATTAAATTGAATTTAGGAAATAGAAATTGGTAGTGGTAATTAAAACATGGATTGTATGACTTATCAAAAAATAATAGTTAAATTTTATATGTGTCGATTCATGATACCACTTATTTGTATGTTTAACTTCCTAGAGGTGTCCCACATACAAAAAACGATGAAAACATTATTTGTTGTTTTTCTTTAAAAAAAATTGAAAAAATAATAACTAATTATAAGTTTATAACATGAAAACAAATAAATAGATAATATAAAGTTCATAGAGAAATTTTAATCATCAGGAATAAAACATATGTAATGGAAAAAAGGAGAAAGTTACTCAATCATTGGATAATGATAGTGGATATTTTAACAACGAAATTTCCATTTATAATAGGGAAATCCAGAAATGATGGTTAATTTACATAGAACCTATATTATAAATAAACACGATTCAATAAAATATATTCATGAAAATGTGAAATTAGTTCCAAATGGACAAAAATAAAATTCCTAAACAAACAAATACAATAATCTAGGAAGGCCAAAGAATACAATGATAAAACATGAGAAAAGAATAAAAAAACCACTTTGATATCAATAAATTTTAATGATAGAATGAATAAAAAATAAGATAGTCTAATTGAATAAAATTTATCCCGCACCTTTCATTTAGAATCATAGATGTTGAATAAAGGTGGGAATTTTTTTTAATGGAAAATATGATTTTAACGCTGTGGAAAATTGTCCTATGAAATCATTATCATAGGAATTACACTAAATAAAATATTATTTAAAGGAAAATAAAACTGTATAATGATCACATAATGAAACAATACAGTATGCATAAGAAAAAACAATAATTATTCAAAAACAAAAAAAAATTAATATGAAAACCTATGGATTACCAATAACGATTTATTGGGAACATTCTCAAGATAAACACTTTCAAAATTCTCTATAATTGAGGATGGAATTCCATGATCTTCACTATTTCACATACACGCTTTATTTAGAGAGTAAAATCCATAATCTCGATTCCTTATGGATTCTCCTCTATCCAGCCAAGAATCAAGCTCTATCAGAGGTCTCCCGTTGAGCATCTCTCCCTCTCTCTAAATCTCTCTCTATCATTCTTATAGTATCCTATAGGATCTCCATGAGATGGTTTATAATTATATTCATCAAATATATATACCTAATTTTTTAGAATTAGTAAATATATACCATAATGTGATTAGGTTTATTATAATGAAGAAACAAAACAAGAGAAACTGAAAAATGTATATGAAAAATTGTCAGTATGACGATATATCCTTAAATAGAACCATGAATGGTTTATAATACCAATTTATAACAACCCTATTAAACCAAAAATGCATGAGGGTAATAACATGTTACATATGGTTACCCAAACCAAGTATGTATAAATGTTAAGAGACATTCTATAGGGGTAAAACAAAACTACAATGACTCATATATGGGTACCTAAGAGTATGTAAGGATAATCATAGAAAAATAGTCTTACATTAAGGTAACCATAAAACATAGATTGGTAAATGAAAAATACCTAAGACCCATTTAAGGGTTCCCCAAACTCTTTTAAATGTTTATTGGAAATTATATATGATTATATGAGAGATACATAAAAGAAAATTTATCTCATATAAGGGGAATTGGTTGTAATTGACACTCATATAGTGGTAATACCAGACTATGTAAAGGTTAACAATAAAATAAAAGAGATCATGAGTAATACTAAAGAAATATTTTAAATCCACATTTAATTAAAAAACAAAAAAAAAGGAAAAACAAGTTCAAAATATCTCTGCCATGAAAATTAAATGAGTAATGATTTAATATGAGGCGTTTTCAAACATATCTTTCTTCAAAATTATATACCTAAACAACATAATTATTCTACACAATAAAAAAAATAAACATGAGATTATCATAATAAAAAGGAAACACATATAGTGTAAAATAACTACACAAACATAGTCATACTATCAATCTAAATTCCCTTAACATGTTTCAAATATGGTACATGATTCCCAAATTTAATAACATCTTAATGTTTCTAAATATTCTAAAAAATAAATATTTTATACAACCAACATGATAAATTTTAAATATAAAAAAAATCATCACTATGAAATCATGCCAATGATAAAATGGGTATAATAAAATTACTTTAAATAGATTTCATCGAAATTTCACATATGTGCTTGTAGAATAGAGTCAAGCATAGCAGTGTACATCATCTAAAAAATTGGTATAAAAAAATTTGAACATGAAGAGAGTGAAATTAAATAAAAAAATAAAAAAATTAAAATAAATATAATGAATAAAACACTCATAACATTAATTGAAAAAGAAAAACACTAAAAGAGTCTCTACTAAAATCTATTAATGACCCAGAAAACCCTCAAACTAACACGAAAAATGATTGAAAAAAAACATATATCATTAAAAAAATATAAACTAAAATGATAAAGTCAATACAAAAATCCTAGGAAAACTAATGAATATGAGAAGATGGTTGGGAATCAAGCTAATGAACTAAGTGAGAAAAATACACTAATGTGAAGGTACATGTATTATGTTTAATATCCAGAACCAATTCCTTAATCTAGGAAGCTAAAAATCGATCAAAAATATTCAAATAATAAAAATAATTGTTGGTTATCAAAATATTTAATAATAACACTACATCCAAAAACATACCATCCAATATAATGAACTCGCTAAATGTATAAACGTGGATCTAAATACCCTATATGACACGGATGATCAAAATTGATCTAATAGAATATCAACTTCTAGAAAAATAACAGACACTAGAGACATGAGATTTTACAAACATGTCACTAAAATCCAAATGTCAAACATAATAATCCCTTTCACATAGGTTGACCTCGTAAACATTGGATAACCTCATAATGAACACTTTCCTACCCAAAGACCAGAGACACAAACATGTAACACCCACCAAAGGAATCTATAAGGTTCATATATGAAAATGAAATACCAAAAGACAATGTAAACAAAAATTAAACTATATATTGTAATTTTATGGTCAAATAGAGAAACCAACCATGTCTAACAAATCATTTTGGGTATTATTCGAGAGGTATAAACATTTTACTATGAGGAGGAACTTATTGGATATTTTTTATGTAAAATAAACAATCTGAGATCATCAATCTATATTTTGTTTACATGAAAACATATAAAAATAAAATAAAAGGTTCACATTGATTTTAAAATATAATGATATGAAAAATAATATAATATTAGTGAAAAAAGTAAAAATAGAAGTTGATTCCATAAAATGACATGAAAAATTTTTCATAAAAAATATATACAGAAAAATTATTATTTTCTCTTGACAACAATATATTATTGTGTGTGTAGCTGGAATGAAATCCACACAAAACCATTATGAAGATCTCTTAGGCAGTTTTACTTCCTCAAATCCAAAATCAAACATAAAAAATAATTTTTTTAATAATTTAAAAATTGAAAAATAGAGAATATATGTTGAGTAAAAACATGTTTTGAATCTTCCATCAATAATTTGTTTTGGAAATCAAAAATCACACATATCGTAATCTCATACATGTTTTTTTCATATAAGTTGTATTCCTATTATATTCATGTATGTTGTCTTATAATCGTAATCACATATTTTGTATTCCATCAGAACCACATGAATCATAACCACATGTATTGTAACCATGCCATGTATCATAACCTATCCATGCATCAAAACCACATGAATTGTAACTACATGATTCATAACCACATGTATTGTAACCAGGTCAGGTATCGTAATCCGGCCATGCATCATAACCACATGCAACGTAATCAGGTGTATCGTAACAAGGTTATGTATTTAATCATAAGCATGCATCGTAACCTAGTTAAGTATTTTATCATTGTTAGGAATCATAACCATGTTATGTATCATACTTTTATTATGCATTGTATCATGCGTCATAACCATGTATAAATCATAAACAGGTGATGTATCATATTCATATTATGAATATCAACCATGTTATAAATTGTAATCATGATATGCATTGTTATAATAATAAGCATAGTAACCACAAAATGTAGTGTACTTTTGAAATGAAATACACTCTAATATTGAATTCAAAAAATGTTACATGTTACTCAAAGTCATTGTTTCATATTTTTTCACATACTTTTATTTGACTAAAAATCTATCATTGAGTAGGTGATTCACCAAACAAAATGATGTCGTGTATTCTATTTGTTTTGACCATTGTAACGCCATGTGGCCAAGTCCCTCTGCTTTTTTTAGAGAAATATGACCATTGGAGGAAATATGATTGTTTCAAGCTGATTCCTATATATATGAATTCATTCGAACCAAAATACATAACTATTTATTCTATCATGTTTTAGAGAGAGATATTGTGACTTTTATTTTGCTTTGTTTGAATGATGTGCAGATACAAGAAGTGAACATCTTGTTCCATGTTCTTGTATTTCTATAAGTGATTTTTTTATTTTTTTGTGTATGTTCAACATGATAACGATCAAGGGATTCTGGGGATATGAAAACGCGATTCAATTCAGGTTACTGAGGGATTTTATTTGTTTGAAATATAGAGGATCTAATTACCCTTTTAGTCTAGGGCTTCTAGGGATAAGAAGACAGTCATGCCGATCATCGTATTGAGGTCTTACTAAGGTGTTGGTATGAATTAAATTTTATACTAGGAGGAAGGATACACTACTCTTTGGGATAAATGAATTGTAATACCTTTACATTTCCACTTCGATTTTTAATATAAATGGAATTGAATTGTTTCCTCTTTCTATCCATATTCGTTTCTATTGAAATTGTATCAATAATGATTCATTAATTATATATTGTATTAATATATTCTATACACTGTATGGTAGAATCATTTACATTTGTATTACTCAGATCATTGTATTCAATTAGAATACAATTGTGTTTTGATACTTGTGGTATTAGAACATATAATATCCATCAGATCCATGACCTATATGGTCTATTATATTAGTTGTGAATTGTATTAGTTTAAGACATCTTAAAATAACTTCTTCCTTATGTTTTTATGCTAATTTTTTTAAACCTAAAATTAACCCCCTCTTGTATTGTTCCATGTAATATACATACATATATATATATATATATATTAAAATCAAAAAAATTAGTATAAAAGGAGGCTTCCACTTATATTTTACATGATTTATTTATTTTTGAAATTCAAATACATACCTATTACAGATATTTTTTATAACTACTTATTACTCTAACATATGGAGTAGAAGAGTGTTGTTTTATTATATGACATGAATGTATATTTGATCAATTGACAACCTAAATCCAACTTGACCACATATTTTTTATTGGAATTTTTATGATTACTATAGAGATCGAATGAAGAATGTTTTTATTAATACTGGAGTGGAAAACTTTTTCATGCTTACTAGATATTAAAAAATCCTAGATAAGGATGTCAGAACCTTAACCAACCCAGAGAAAAAATAATATCAATTAAACTACAAGGTACACAATACATTGTTGTGTTCCATGACATAAATACATGGTGCAAAAAAGATTTATGAAATAGTCAACTATATTAAATCAATGGGTGGTAAATGTCTTCATGATGAAGCACTTGTGTATAAGATAATCGATATAATTCCAAATGAGTGGGAATCGAAAAGGACATATATTGACAAGGACCTGAATTTTAATCAAATCGCCATTGTTGAGTTATTATGAAATCCACTTTAGGATGAGAAAAAAAATGAAAAGAGATGCTGAAATCAATAAGATGATGATTTGTAAGGGGTGATTAGCTTTTACTACTACATCTAAAGGGAAGATACCTGAAAGAGTTACAAGATCCATAGATTAGAATGTAGTTGTTATATCAGAATCAAGATAAAGTGGCCACTCAGATAATGAGTTATCCAATCTAGATCATAGGATTAACAAGATTTTTGGAATGAAATACACTCAATACATATTAAAAAAGAATGATAAAGAGGTCAAGAAATACTCAATAGTAACATGTTATGAATGTAAAAGAGCATGTCATATAAGACCAGATTGTAATTTAGTAAAAAGAAAAGACAAGAAGGATAAACATTCTAGAAGAAACAAGGAAAAGACAAAGAATTTATTGAATGAAAATGATACTTGGATTGAAAGTGTTCATGATTCATCAGATGAATCCTTATTATATGAATCTTATTGAAAGAAAAATATAGGACTCATAACCAGAATACCTATTGAAAATCAATGTTTCATGGATAAGGTACAAAGTGATGAATATAATACAAATGTTTTATTAAATTCTAATTTCCCTGATGAGAAACATTACTACTCTTCAGATAAATAATCCTTCTCAATATAGGAAAATTTACCTTCTTTTGATCAGTTATCCAGATTTTCCAAATTACTTCAAAACGATAATTTCAAACACAAGAAAAATATTGATATGCAATATTCTAGAATATCTATTTTTTCAAAAGAAGAATGAGATATTTCAAAAGATATTGATAAGAAAACTATTTATTTTGATAATATTTCAAAAACCATTATGGATGTAAATTTGGATAAGGATAAACATTCTAAGACTTTAAATAACTTTTTTTTTAAAAAATTGTTTTTGAAACCTAAACGAATTCCAAGAAATATCATGTGAGAATGATAATTTAGTAATTAGACAAAATCTAAAATATGTTCTCTTAAGAAAAATTTATCAAAATTCACATTGGGAGGTAATTAATTTTATAAAATTTATTCTCTAATTCATCCACTTAGAAAAAGTTTTATAATTCATTGCGCTCCCTCAAAACTGATTTTTAGTCAAAACTATTTTGTTTCTCAACGTGACCCATTCTACACCAAATTTCAACGTGATGTAAATTTGTCAATAAATTGTTCTCTTAATAAAACTAAATAGTTAGGATTTCATAAATAAAAATTTTAAAAACAAATTTGGATTCCAAAAGTTCTTTTGTCTAAAATTTATGGATCCAAATAGGTTTGGGTTCTCAAAAAAATTATTAATTTTTTTTAAAAAAGAATTGTACCAAAAAAATTAAAATTTGGTGCATGTATATTTTTTGTTCTAGAAACATGATGAGAAAATAATATTTCTCTAAAAATATTATTGAAATGAAAGTTTGAAGAGTGGCCTTTAGATATAATGCTCATGGATAGATCATTGGTTTCTATAATATTTTTATTTTAGGAAAAGATTAAATTTCAAATGTTTTGTTTGTCAATGGTCATAAGCATAGCCTTATAAGAATAATTCAATTATGTGATGAAGGGTACCTTGCGAATTTTTTGAATGAAACATCTTTAGTTCAAAATTCAAGGATGAATTCATTCTTTCTGCTCATATGCATGAGAATGTATATACAATCAACATAAAAGTCCATAGAAACTAGGACCTACATTTCTTAAGTGAAATGGAAGACCAATCTTGTTTATGGAATAGATGGTTTGGACACTGTAACCTTAGAAACCAATGTAAAATATCTATGAAAATGATTTTTAAGGATCTACCAGATTGTAGGCATGATTGATTAATTTTTTTTGACCCATGTCAGTATGGAATAAAACATAAAAGTAGCATTAAACCAGTCAATGATGTTTCAAATTCTAATGAATTACAGTTATTTCACATGAAATTTTTCTATACCACACAAACTGAAAGCATTTGCGAAACGAAATATATATTTTATTAGTTGATGACTACACCACATTCACATGGGTGTATTATATAGAAAACAAATCAAAAGAATTTTCTTATTTCAAAACATTTAGATCCCATGTTAAAAATGAGAAAAACCTACCACTGATGACTATTCTTAGTGATCATGGTGATGAATTTCAAAATTCTTATTTTTAAACATTTTTTAATGAGAACAGTATTAATCATACCTTTTCTTCTCTAAGAACCCCAGAGAAAATAGTGTTGTTGAAAGCAGAAATCATATTATTCAGGAAATGATAAGAACCATGCTTAGTGAATACTGAATTGCTAAGAATTTTGGGGATGAATCTGTTAGTACTGCATGTTATACTATAAATCGTGTTTTAACTATACCTTTTCATAATAATATATATTATAAATTGTGGACTAGACGAAAACCAAATGTTTCGTACTTTAGAGTACTTGGATGCAATGTATTTATGTTGAATATTAAAGATAATCTATTTAAATTATCACCCAAATAAGATGAAGGAATATTTATAGGTTATTCCAAAAATTCTAAGGCTTATTGATTATTTAAGAAAAACTCTTGTACTGTTGAGGAAACAGTGCATGTAAAATTTGATGAAACCAAATCATTTGATTTTACTCAATCCTTAC
Organism: Viscum album; assembly: GCA_963277665.1. Taxonomy (NCBI): domain Eukaryota; kingdom Viridiplantae; phylum Streptophyta; class Magnoliopsida; order Santalales; family Viscaceae; genus Viscum; species Viscum album. Next base: position 1,803,809,453 of record OY728164.1, read on the forward strand.
TGACATGAACTGATGTATTCTCGCAAACTGATTATCATCCTTTGATTGAAAACTATTCTGAAAAGGGAAACACTCAAGAAAATTTTTTCAAAAAATTTACCACATAAGACATTCTATCATATATTGATGAATAGGTTTTAAAAAACCCAAATCAATTTTTTCTTCAGAATCATCCCAGTGATAACATCATTGTTGATGTCAATCATCCTGTAAGGACTTGAAATTCCTTGAGAAATGACATAGAACATATTGATTTTTTATCTCAATTAAACCTTAATACTTCTAATTAAGCCTTAGGTGATGAATATTGGATTAAAAAATGCAAGATAAACTAAATGTATTTTAATGAAATCAAGTCTATACATTGTTAGAAAGACTAAAAGAAACAATTGTAATTTTTATAAAATTGGTATTTAGAAACAAATGTGATGAAAATTGATTCATCATAAGAAATAATGAAACACTTATTGATAAGGGATATAATCATCAATAGGTAATATAATATGAAGAAACCTATTCTCTGGTATCTATACTTGAATCTATTCAAATTCTATTACCCTTTTCAACATAATTCAATTTCAAACATTTTCAAATGGATGTAAAATATGATTTTCATAATGGTTTTGTACATGATGTTGTTTTTTTAGAACAACCTCCTAGTTTTATAGATTCAAAATATCATAATCATGTTTTTAAACATACAAATTATTTTTATGGACTTAAACAAGTCCTTAGAACTTGGTATGATAGACTCATGATATTTCATTCACAAAACAATTATTCTAAAGGTATGAAAAATCAAAAACCTTTTATAAAATGGAAATAATAAACATTTTAATTGTTCAAATCATTGTTGATGACATTATATTTAGATCAACTCAGTAATATCTAACCGATTCTTTAAGAATAAAATTATATATGAGTTTGAAATGAGTGTGAGGGGTGAGTTAGCATTATTTTTAGGTTTTAAAATATCACAAAGACCAGAAGGATCCTATATAACCCAACATAAGTATACCAAAGACAAATTAATAATTTATGGATAAGAAAACAAAAAATGTATTAGTACTCCAATTAGTACCTCAAAAAAACGTGATCTTGATGATGCTGGGAAAATAGTGGATCAAACAACTTTTGGTGGCCTGATAGGAAGTTTGTTATATTTGGTAGATATATCTCTAGACTAAGTGTTTTTAGTGTCTTTATGTGAATGATAAAAATCTATTCCAAAATAATCTCATTTTAAAAGAGTGAAAATAATTTTTCGCTACATAAAATGAATTATGGATTTAAGACTATATTATTCTTTTGGAAATTATTTTGTTTTGAAATTTTTTTCTAATGATAACTTTGGTGGTTGTAGAATTGATAGAAAAATTACATTCTGAACATGTCACTTCATAATAGATTATTTTGCTTTATTGTAGTTGCAAGAAGCAAAACTCATTTGCATATTCCACTACAGAAGTTGAATATATAGAATATAGAAGTTATTGTGCTCATATGTTGTGGATTCAAGACACACACACCGACTATGGCATGAGTTTTTCCAAAACACAAATACTATTTGACAATACTAGACCCATTTCTCTTAAAAAACCTTTAACATCACTCCAATGAAAAACTCATAGATATATTAAAAAACTATTAACTTCTGATAGATTTGAATACATTAAATAGGAAAAAGGAATGATCATTATAAAGTAATAATTAACCTCTATTTTGTGTTTAAACCATCTCCTAACACTAAGATACACCTTTTAAAAAAGGATTATACATAATTTTATCGGTTTCTCTTTTCAATTTTATGTTTATCGGGTTTACCGTTATATATTTTATAGTTTTAGGTTAGATTAGTTTAACTATAATTGGTTTCAATTATTTGTTTTACAGTTTAATAGTTTCACTATTATCTGTATTGGATTTATTTTTATCGATTTCACGATTTTATCCATTTCATGATTTTATTTGTTTCATGTATTTATCAGTTTCTTGTTTCAGATTTAAAATTTACTATATTTTAATAAATTATTAGTACTAAACTATAGTAACTAGAATACTTTATCTGTAATGAACTATTGGTATTGGATTACTTTGTCGGTACAAAAGTATCGATTTTTGATTACTTCATGGGTACTAGACTCTCAGTTTTTGATTATTATACTGGTACTAAATTATTGGTTCCAATTATTATTATCGATTTTAGAATTTCTATTAGTTTTAAATTATTTTTTGTATTGTTATCTTAAGAAAAATATACTATAACCACTACATCTATCCTATGACTCCGAAAGGTACTATCTCTAAACCCTTATTTTGGTTGTTTCAATAGTAGTTTCTCAATTCAATCATTTAATTTTGAGTTGGTTTCATTATAAATAAGATTTTATTTTAATGAAATCCTCAAGAGTTCGAAGTCATACTCAACTATTTTATCTTTTAGATCTAATCCTACCCATTAATTTCTTTGAAAATAATATATACCACATCAAAGTCATCTATTTCTATGTCAAGTCATGTTGCTCTATAAATAGTCAGCATTGTTCCTAATCAGTTCTTACATCAGTTTTCATAATTAGTGATGTACTCATCTTTTATAATCTAGAAATTCATTAAGGTTCTTGTTAGTGCTTCATGACTAAGTCTACTTCTTCTTCTCCAAACTAAATGTCCCTAAAAGAAATATCTTCCATGACCATTCAAGGTGAATGGTTAGTCTCCATAGATATTTACATGACTTTTTATTTTTCTTCAAAAAAGGATTTGAAGTTTTCAAGGGTGGGAATCCATTTGTGCGAAAAGGCTAAATTCAGACCCAGATTATGTGTATCATGATGAGGTATTACAATTTTATGAATCAGTACAGACATACAAAGCTCTTAATATTTCATTTATAATGTATGATAATAAGTATAAAACCTCTATAAAACAAGTACTTACCTTTCTAGGTGTTCTATTTCAGGGTGATTCACTATTTCCTTCTCATAATTTACCAGAATCTAATGGACTTTTGATAAGTACATAGCTAAAGAGTCACCTTTTGAGATTCATGAGGACAAGAGAAAAGAGGGTAATTTATTATAAGATAATAGACTCATATCACTTTGGATGCAATGGTTTTTTGTGATGATAATAGGTGACAAAGAATCTTTGAATGATTTAGATGTATATTTCCTCGATTATTTAGTGAACATAAGAAATTTTAAACTTATGGGGTTCATCTTGCTAACAATTGAGAAGCATAAATATAGCTCTATAAAATCATAGCTAGTTATGTTTCCCAATATTAACAATATGTTTCTGAAGGAATTCTTGAGATTGTATAATGTTTCAATCATGTAAAATAAGACATACTTCCAAGAACAATTATTTATTAAGGATAAGATATAGAGGATCATGTTTTGATTCAATCCTGAATCAAAAAAGTTTAACAAACGATTTGGATACTAAGAATGAAAAGTATTTAGTTGAAGGGAGTGAGAAAGATTCGAAGCCATCCAAGACAACATCGAATAAATGAATGTTAGTTAAAATTACAACTCAAAATTCATTAAATAATCAAAAGGTTGTATCCGATTGGGTTGATACTATGTGGAGAAAGAAAAAAATGAAAGGAATGAAGGGGATCCTGAGGTTGGTTTGGATCCAGTGAAAGCATTGTCTTTGAAAATTAGATTAGAAGAGGATTTGAAAGACGAAGAAAAGTATATGTGGATGAATAACAGAAAGGTTCATGAAATTGACATTGATACTCCACAAAAAATAGATGAGCAATCAAAAACTGGAATTATAATAAGGGATCCACTGGTTCAGACTCAATAAGCTCCAGTAGTAAAAGGTATAGAGAAACCTGATTTTGAACTATGGGCAACAAAATATATTCCTAGAGAATATGAAGAAGAAGAATAAGAAAAAGAAGAATAAGGGAAAGAATTACAAGGCTAAGAAGAATAACAGGAAGAAGAATATGGATAGGGAGAAATGAAATTTGAAGAGAAAGAAGATGAAAAAAAGAGAAGTCATAGCACTGAATCCTCAAAAGTACCATCATTTAATTCTCCATCTCTAGATCATCATCCTTCTAAGAAATATTCTCAACAGGTTTTCTCCAAGAATGTTATTCATATTTTATATAGAGAAGAGTAAGATTCCGATAATAATTAGAATCGTCTAGCTCAACGGATCGACACTAACGCTCATTTTGATGATCTCCCACAATACACTAAAGACAAATATTATGAAAGAACATTCACTATGAAAGGAATCCAGTGAATAGAACTATCCTTTAATAAAATGTTGAATATGATAACATTAATTCCAAAGATTTAAGATAGATTATAAATACTTTTAAATACTCATAATGATAGAATGACTCTATCAGGGTTCTGAGGGACTGGTTTCTCAGTCTTGAAGTGAATTTCCAGATTTTCATGGAACGTGCTACTGAGCACATTAGGGATTTCAATAAGGTTGTAAAGTGGTCATACAACGTTTATAATAGACTCAAGAATCATCAAGACAAATAGGATGAATTGGTATATCGGTAAATGTTCTTGACTCTGTGTATCAAAATATGGTTGTTGTGTTGAATGTAAATCATGATGTCCTTCAAAGACCTGGTACCTCTCAAAGAATAGCATTGGAAGAGCTTGTTGTTCTAAAGTAAAAATTGAAGGATGAGTGTAATGAGGTTGTTTCACTCTCAAATAGAGCTTTTATCCTAAAAAAGTTTACATACATTGGTTGGATGACTTAAATAACCAAGAAGAAATACATAATGGTTAGAAAGAAATTATTTGGGTTCATAAAGATAGGCTTCAAAAGCATGAAATGATTATTTCTGAACAAGATGAGATGATAAAGGCTCAACAAGAATCTCTTGAAAAACTCATGGAGGATAGAAATGTGCTAAAAAATATGAAACCTACGATGTCTAATCTTTTGGAAAAAATGGAAAAAATGTTGTTTGAAATATTGTTGTAATGAAATTTTGTTTCAAGTAAACATTATTGAGTCATACTTTTATTATATAAAATTTTAGTTGGATAAAATACATTACATTATTCTTGTTGAATATCAAAAAGTGGGAATTGTTTTGAAAAATATAATTTCATGAATATCTTATTAAAGGAAGAACTCTCAAGTAATATAAAGAGAATATGATCCCTTGTGAATTGTTTAAAATAAGGGTGGAATTATCCCAATTGAATATTACTTTCAAATTATTTATTAAACTTAGGGGGAGATAAGTCTTTTTTGTTATTTTTTATTTTTTAATTCTAAAAAAGGGAGAGATTGTTGAGTCAAAACATGTTTTGACTTTACCATAAATAATTTTTTTCGGAAATCACAAATCACACATATTATAATCTCATAAACTATTTTTTAATATATATTTTATTCCTATCATGATCTTTTATATTGTTTTATAATTGAAATAACCTATTTTGTTTTAAATCAGAACCACATGAATCATAACCACATGTATCGTAACTATGTCATTTATTGTAACGAGACCATGCATAGTGATCACAAGATTTGTAACCAAATGAATCATAACCACATGTATCATAACCAGGTCATGTATCATAATCAGGCCATGCATCAAAACCACGTGCATTGTAATCATTTTCATTATAACCAGATTAAGTGATGCACCGTATTCATGCATCGTAACCAGTTTAATCATTTTATCATAGTAATGAATCGTAACCAGGTTATGTATCATACTCTTATTATGAATTGCATTCATGCATTGTAACCATGTATGAATCATATCAAGGTGATGTATCATATTCATATTATTAATCCTAACCAGGTTATAAATTTTAATCATGACATACATTGTTATCATAATAAGCCATGTAACCAAGTTATGTTTTGTACTTTTGAAATGCATTACACTCTTATCTTAACTTCAATACCAATTACATGTTACTCATAATCATTATTTCATACTTTTGTATATACTATTTTATAACTAAAACTATGTTGTTTAATTGGTTATTCACCAATAAAAATGAAGTCATTTAATCCATTTTTTTGACCATTTTAATGTTATGTGTCCTACTTCCTCTGAGTTTATAAAATAAAATACGATCGTTGGGGGAAATATGATAGTTGAAACCTAAGTCCTATAAATAAGAGGTCATTCAAACTGAAATACAAAACTTTTTATACAATAAAGATCAAGATAGAGAGAGTGTGACTTTACTATTGCTTCATGTAAAAGCATTAAAGATACAAGAAGTGAACAACTTGTTCCATGTTCTTATATTTCAATAAGTGATTGTTTTTTCTTTTACCATCCGATCATCATGATAATGATCCAGGGATTCTAGAGATAGGAAGACATGATGTCGATCATCATATCAAGGGATTTTAATTGTTTGAAAGATAGAGGTTTCGATTACCTTGTTAATCAAGGGATCCGGGGGACAGGAAGGCAGTCATGCCAATCACTATATCGAGGGCTTACCAAGGTTGTTGTAAGACATATATTTTATCCTAGGTGAAAGGACACCCTACCCATTGGGATAAAATAATTGTAATACCATTACATTTACATTACTATTTGAAATAGAAGTGGAATTTATTTGTTTACTCATTCTATCCATATTCATTTCTATTGTAATTATTTCAATCATGATTCATTCATTACATATTGTATTAATAGATTCTAGAAGATGTATGTTAGAATCATTTACATTTTTATTACTCTGATAATTTTATTCAATTTGAATACAACTATTTTTCATTACTTATTATATTACAATATATCATATCCATAAGATACAAGGCCTGTATGGTAAATTATATTGGTTGTGAGTTGTATTATTTTAAGACCTCTTAAACTATCTTCTTTATCAATTGTTTTTGTACAATTTTTTTAATCCTAAAATCGACCCCTATTTTATTGTTTCCTCTAATAAAAATATATATCTATATTACGATCCAACAATATAATTTTGAGATTTTTATTCCAATCGAAGGAATAAATCCAATGAAATTAAAAGGATGCAAATATTAAATAAAATATCGGAATGTGATATTGTATAAACTATTACTAAAAGTGAAAATTACACCGACTAAATGATTTAAAAAATAAAAATTAAATTATAAAACAATTATATACGTCATAAACAATTTAATAAAACAAATAAAATGGAATTAAATTCCATAAGAAATTATTGTTTATTGACTTACAGGGAGAATAAAGGAGGGATGAATGAAGTAAAATGGCATTGTCATTTACATGAATTACCGAATTTTCCTATGATAAGATCATCATAGGATTTACAATATCAAAAGTATAGGGTTATAATAAAAATTAGTCCTATGTAATAATGGACTATGACACAATACAACATGAACATGATGAAAGATTGAACTAGTTTTTTATTCCAGTAACGGGATATTTATAGCGGTCAAGACCTTGAAGATTTATGATGTCATGATTAACCAATTCCAATGATGAAATTACATGAGATAATATAATTAACAGATAATCCATGATTAAATGGTAATATAAACACCCCCTGACATATAGATTCTCCTTGCATGATCAATTATTTTCAACCCACATGATCTCTCAATTCTAGTACCCTCTCTTTATCATAGTATAGCTACGATTCTATATATTAGCATGATTATTTTTAAATATTGAAATATAAATATTAATTCTAGAAGAATAAGGAACAAAATACACTCGGGAGATGTACGTTCTTACAATGATGAAACTAGATGATAGAAATGGAAGGATTAAAATATATGATCCCAAATAGCCTGATAAATCCTAAAATAGATCCATGTAAGGGTTATACGACAGATGTGTAAGGGTCCTAAAAGACCACCAGTGGGTGATGGTATAAAAATATTTAATAATTTTATGAATCCATGGATATATAAAGGACACATGACATTATTTTTATTGAATAAAAAACTACTAAGACTTGTTTATGTTTTTTTGGGTAGTTATGTAATGGTAATGGAAGAATCCAAAGGATTACTTATGGGTCCCCAATAACTTACATAAAGGAAAAGGAAAAGTAACAAAGTCCCATGTATGGATTTTTGAAAAACATAAGGGGAAATAAGAACTATTTGAGGGTTAATGAGAGATACATAAATGTCTTGGGAATTAATGTAATGGTAAAGGGAAGGAATGGAGGATCAATGAGTTTTAAAACAATGATACATTTTAGTTAATAATGAATGATAGGATATGATGAAACAAATGAAGGAAATTTATTATTTCTAGATTTAATTAACAAAATAATAAAGGGGACATGAAATAAATATTATCTCTTCCAATAAATAAAATATATAAGGAATTTAATATGAAACCACAATACAGGTCACCACCAAAAAGATTATAATATGTTATGATTATAATGAGTAGATATGTACTAAAAAGGTTTGATAAAAGTGCTCCATAGAATAGATCTTCTGTATAAGTAAAAAAACTAAAAAGTAGAGTATTATAAATCCCAAACAAAAAACGAATTGGAAAACATATAATATGTTCAAAGAGAATGAAGCTCGGTAATAACATGAAATAAAAAAAATAAAAAAAATTATAACACACATATAAAAAGGAGACAAAAAAACCGTCTCAACCTAAATATTTCATTGACTCAGAAAACACTCCAATTGATGCAAAGACTACAGAAAAAGCAAAAAATGAGATATTATCAAATAAATAGAAACAACAAGGATAGATACGAGTTTTACTAACAACGTAGTAAATCTCTATAATTATAGAAAAGAAGGTGGGAATATCTCTAAATAATGAGGGGAAAAATTCACTAATGAAAACATTATAGGAAACAAAAATAATGACATAAATTGGCCAAATAAAAAACACACGAGTCATGGTAATTATCTATGGTAAAAATAGGATCATTGCATCCAAAAACTACACAATCCTTGATATTAAACATCATATAGGACCATTCATAAATCCAATATACCTATAAGAATCGATGAAATACAATAGAGCTATCATAAGCTCAACTCAAAACTGAATGAAATACACAAAATATTCAAGGTCCTTCCAATACCTCACTGATAACGTACTACCAAACAGTGTATAACATCACATTGCATTCCAAACAAAAAATAAACAGAGACAAATATCTATCACTTATCCAAGGAATCTATATTGTTTTGAAATGAATATTTAATAGGTAAGAGAATAGAAATTAAAATAAAAGATTTATATTATTATATCTAAAGAGGTAAAGAAACATGAATGAAAGAACATAGAAATCACGTGGAAATTTAAAATCTAGACAATAATCATTAATTTAAATAAAAAAATAAAATTTTATTATTTGGGGATCTAAAATTAAACCCAATATAGCTATGATACCATTTAATTAAGGTGTTTGATTCCATAGGCTGTCAACATTTATCCTCAAAGGGGAGTATCATGGGAATATTTTCGTATAGAATCAAAAGTATAAAATTGCAATTCTACATTCAATTTATAATAGGAAAACTAATAATAAAGAAGGGAAGGTTTAAAATTTATTTCAAACATAATGAAAAAAACTATTATGTGGAAGTGAAAAAATTCACCAAGGTTGTTCCTATTACAATGGGACACATTCCATATTTCTCAAAAGACAAAAATAAAAATCAATACTTGATGAATCATTATACAACTTTTTTTGTGGTGTGGAACTTTGAGGATGTCCACATACAACCATGTAGAGGATATTATTGGGGGATTTTTAAATTAATTTAAATTAGAAATTAACAATTAGTTTTTAGTATATACCATTAATATTGATAAATATATAAACAATGTTAAAATCAAAATTCAAAACATAAGGAATACATAAAATGAAATAATAAATTTAAAAATAATAAAGAAACATTGGATAGTGAAAATGAAAAATAAATACAGTGGAACATCAGAAGAATCCACCTATATGCATGTAAAAATTCAAATTACAATAGAAAAAAATTTCCATTAATTATTATACAAAACAGAATTTTGAATATGAGTAATGAATTTCAGATTCCAATAAATACAATTCATGAATAAAAAATATAGTAAAAAGAAAGTAAACAACATACAATGATATAACATGAGATGATAACTCAAAAAAGAATAGATATTAATATATTCAAATGTCATATCACATACATAATAAGCTTTCTGAATTGAACTAAATTCAAGAATAATTGACCGTTCATTTATTTATTCGTCAAATAGATGTGGAAATAAAGTTGTAAAAGTACATGTAGATTTATGTGCATCATCTAAATTTTTTATGGAAGGGTTGTGAGGGGAATTACACCATTAATAAGAGATGAATAAAATTAAAACAATATGACAGAAATAATGGAAAAGGAAACAATATAATATGGAATGTAATTAATAAAATAGAAAAAATATTCAATAAAAAATAAAAAATAAAAACTGTGTAGGACCGAGACCCCCTTAGTGGGGCACGGTTTGACCACTATCGTTGTAGAAGCATTGAAAAATATTTTTATTTCATTGATGTGACATTTAGAATGTGTGACATGCTCAAGATCTTCACTATCCATATTTTTCATCATTAATGGAAACACACCATGATACACCATGAGTCACATTAACTCTAGAATTCAAGTAAAAAATTAATGATATATTAGATAGATAGATTCTATTATTGCGAGAAATGAATGGGTGACCTTAGGGATGTCCTTTAAAACTTATATATACCTTTATCTATCTCTCTCTATATCAAGGTAGAAATTTGGAACTCCCGAGAAAACAGATTCTTCAATAATTCTAATATATATATTCTATCGAGAGGAATAAAGAATGATACACCCACAAAAGATAAAGGTTGTTTTAGTAAAAAAAATAATGGAAATGGAAGTATTTAAATGAAATCATTCTTGAATCGAAATAATTTTGTAAACAGAACCATTTATTAGGGGTAAGGTCAGTGCACAAGTGTCCAGGTAAACCACCATTGTGTGAGTATAGAAACAAAATTATTAAGGGTACATAGTCATGAATATATAATTGTTAATACAACTTATTTAAGGGTAAAATAGAACTAAGAAGTCCCAAAAAATCGTAATCAAGGAGTTGAATACGAGTAATGAGAGAATCTAAGGACAACACAAGGGTACCCGAAAATGAATATATGGGAAATTGAAACAAGCCACAACCCAACTAAGGGTTATCAAAACATGAATAATTTTAATTTGGAACATACATAATGGTACATGATATATAAATAATGGTCAGGTGAAAAAACTGAATGAAAGGATAGCCACTCATGTTAATACCAACACAAAAAATGGAAACCCACAACAATAAATATCAAACTTCAAATTACAAATAAAATGTATATAAAATTCAACATAATCACACATATCCACTAGTAGAATTAAATCCCTAAACCACATTATTATTCTTTTCTACCAACACATCCTCATCATTGCCATATAATCCTAAAAAAGAAACACATATAGGGTAAAACACATATAAAAAATCATTCATACAATCCATAAATATATCCTAACATTTATGAACTATGAAAATGATGATCAAGTTGAATAATATTTTCAAGGTGATAAACATTATTATAATTAAATAAATCCAGATAATATTCATGATAATTTCATTTCAATCACAATTACCGTATTCTCTCGTCGAGATGTTGAAAATGAGGAAATACATGATTGAGAAGAAAATGTCATTAGTGGTCCCCATAATATCCCATCAATGTATATTGGACACCAAAATTAGAGAAATGTACATCCCCACACAAAACATTGATGAACACAACAAATCATAATTTTATATTGAATGAAACTCAGTATTAAATAAACTGAAATCATACAAATAATAGACATGGAAAACATAAAATAAGAATATCAAAAAGAAAAAATTAAAATAGTATCATCTTAAATCCTTCAATGACTTATAAAACTGTCATCCTAAGGAAGAAGCTACCTACAATGATAAATAGAGATATTCCCAATCATAGGGAAACTGTAAGGACAAATGTCATTATTCTTGAAATCCCAACAAATGAACATGGTAAAAACATGACACTTGAGGGAAATTTTTATATTACTAATAAAAGACTATTCCTAAAACATAGAAACTTAATATAAATAATAAAACTGTCCAAAAAACTCAAGAAGCTATTTATCCATGCAAAAAATGAGGGAACTAGAACAACAAAATATCCCAGCCTACCAAACTCTCTAAATTTATATAACTATATACATAACACATAATTAATGTTCATGAAGTTAACTGATATAACATACACTCATCTCTTGTGAGATGTAGGTACATGAGAGACACATGATCCTTCTCACACATCACTTCTAATGTCATATCAACCATAAGATAACATTACATAGAACACTTTCCTACCAAAAAATAAGAGATAATCCCAAGTAAAAACTATCAAGGGAATATGTAATGTTCATACATGAAATGAAAATATGAAGACAATGTAACCAACAATAATAAAATAAATTTTAAATTAAATCAAAATAGTGAAAACGAACATCCTATAGGAATATAAAAAACTACGCTGAAATATAAATGACATAAATAATCATTTAAAACAAATAAAAATAGATTTATAATATTAGGTAAAAAAATAAAACAAATTTCATTACAATTACAAATTATTACATGGTTTTCTATATGAGGCGCAAGATATTTAACTGCGAGGAGGAACGTCTTGTTTATATTAGTTCATAAATTCAGAAATTGAATTACAATATATAATAATTTTATAACATGAAATCATATAAAAAGTTAAAATATATTTCATATTATAGTCCAAAAACAAGTAAATACAAAATAATTACATTGATATAAACAATGTTATATCAATAGTGTCTATCACAACAAGAGACTCAAGATTTATCATCCAAAATAAGAATATATACATTTTGATTCTTTATGATACATTATTGTGGTGTGTGATGCATAGATTCCCATCCACATATATGGGGAGAAAATTTAAGGGTGATTTTCATTGAAAAGTCATAAATCGAACAATAGAAATTTAGTTTTTGTTCATAAATTTAAAAATCATAAACAACAAACATAAGGTTAAAATTGAAATTCCAAACATTGTGAATAAATAAATTGAAATTCCCATGATGGTGAAGTGAAAGAAAATATTGTGTAATGGAAATGAAAAATTCTAACTGATAGTGGAAATTAAAAATGAAATAATGGGAAATAAATTCCCAGTATAATGAAAACAATATTATGATCAATATGATAGTAAATAATATAATAAATATAATAAGAAAAGAATTATATATGAAAATACTTTCAATTTTAGAATAAAAAATGTAGTAATCACGAAAAAATGTAGAATATAATGATACAAAACATCGAAAAAAACTCAAAATATATTTGAAATCAATATATTAGAAATAAATAATGAATAAATAATAATCTGGTAGAATTGAATTAAATTCTATATGTATCGATTGTTCAACCATTTAAAGTTCAAAAAAAGGAAAATTGTATGTAGTAAAAGGATATGATGATTATCATGCCTCAACTAGTTGGTCTATTGTAGGATCAACATAAGATTTCCACTATAAAAAAGAGATAAATACATATAAAAAATACTATTGAATAATTGGACTATGAAACAATATGTCATGAATATGATGAAAGAAAAAATATTGAATAACCCACACAGAATATACAATTAAAACCTAAGAAGTGCTGATACCCCCCTTGTTAGGGATAAATTTAACCGTTGTCATGGAGGAAGGGTTGGATGATCAATTACATATTTTTATGTGAATTCCTTAAGGGGGGATATCTTCATGATTTTCAGTGTCCAAATTCTATACCGTCTATGATGGATCACCACAAGTGACCATGGGCCACAATAACCCAATGATTCAAGAGGAAAATCCTTGAAATATGTCACATATGGATTCTCATATGGAAAAAAACTAGGGTCTAATATAGTTCTCCCATTATTTTTTAGTCCCACCCTATATCTCTCTTGATTTAGTTGAGTTAATCACAACGAACAATTCAATTCATTGAATATTAAGGATTATATCTTAATTATGGATTAAGAAGTAAATATTTACATCTGAGAGATGAAAATTTTCATAATGGTTCAAAAAAATATGAGTAATGGAAGGCTGTAAATAACTAATAACTAATAGATAGATAAACTCACAAATAGAACAATGTAATGGTTATACACGTAAGGTTCCGGGTTGGCCACTAGTCCATGAGGGAAAAAGTCAGTTTATAAGGGTACACATCCTTGGATGTGTAATGGTTAATGGAACATACAAAATAGTACCCAATAAATTACATGAGGATTGATGAAAAGAATCAATAATGGTTCCAAATACTCATTTAAGGGTAATGAGAAATATATGTTAGTGTATATGAGAAATATATAAACATCATGTCAACTCATGTGATGGTAATGATATGTATAGGAGAATCTCATAGGGTTAAAAACAATATAGGTAATGATTAATAATAAAAACAATGATAGGATTATACACTATAATGAAAGCTATTAAACACATATTTAATTATGAAAAAATGGGAAACCATAAACAACATTTCCTTTCCATGGAAATTAAATAAATAATGTATTTAATTTTCAACATCATTTCAAATATCTACATTGAAATTTATAACCGCAAACGAAATTATGATTCGAAACCACCTAAACATCATCAACATGGGAATAACATGCTAAACATGATATTAAATAAGGTAAAATAGCTTTACGGCCGTAGTCATAATATTAGTCAATCATTTCTTAACATGTATCGAGAATGACACATCATTATATAATTTAAATCTCTCATAATGAAACTAAATATTATTATAAATAAATATTTCTAAACAAACCAATATCATAGTTTTCAGGCCTACACTTTCATAAATATCTCTATGAGATGTTTTCAATGTGGAAATCCAATCTTGAAAATCAAATACTGATAGGGGTCCTCAAAACTACCCTTATGTTCAGATAAAACAGCCACAAATGTATTTATATCAATCCACACACAATAACGACTGAAAAATATATATTATAAGTTCATATTTAATGAAAATTGATACGAAACGTTCCATAATTTTAATATATCTAATGATTACATCTAAAATAAAATTAACATAAAAAAATTCCTAAAATAGTCTCCTATGAAATCTATCACAAACATAGTGCACTCTAAACCTATGGAGAATCCTAAAAAATAAAAATAAAAAATGTTATATACTAAAATAATGGGAAACTATAAAGATATACCCATGTAATACTAACAATGAAGCCCATGTTTGTATACATAAATATATTATCTATTAAGATGAATATTAAATAAATTTATTAAACAAAAACTAAAGTAACATAATAGTTTTATGTCTCGAGAGACTAGAAACATAGTATTATTATTTCATAAATGATAATAATCATCTCCCAAAAAAATATTCTTATAATGTGCACATCATATAAATTTTATACCTAAAACACTGTTGATATCTTGTGGAAGGAAAAAAAGAAAGGGTGAGATCCTATTCTCATTAAGTATAAAAATAGAAGATTGTAATCTATGATAATAAAAAATCATAATATAGGGATAATGTGTAATTACCCAAACTATTAAAAATAAAATTCCATTAGAATTTATTATTTTCTTATGTAACATGGTAATAAAAAAACCTAAACATGTGTTTTTTATTATACACCATTGGATTCAAAATTAAATTAAGAATATTAAAGGTTACAATATAACTATTAAATAGTGATCTTGTGAATTGAATAAATATTGGTATTTAATGAATCCAATTGAGACCGAAAAAAATTGATGACTTCATACAGATGGATTGATCCCTATGAATCCCATTTATCGGAGATTATGAGGGATATAAAATAATTGGGCTTATACCTTGACCAATATCAAGATGTGATCCAAAAAAAAGCCTGAGTGAAACCCATTATAGGAGATTTCATGCTCATCGAGATCATATAACAATGAATGTTCTCACAATGAACCCATGAATGTCACATAATTTCTCACCTTACTCATAGGGAATATTCCGATGTAATAAAAGGATATGTATCAATATATTTATAGTATGAATTTTTGAATTTTAAATAATCATAAATTTATTTTCATTTTTATTGGTACATTATAATTGATTTTGATTTTAATTCAGTTAAATAGAAATTGTATTTTTGGGTAATTTTCAAATTATATTAATGGAATTATTTTGATGAATTAATTTTTTTTAAAATAAATTATATCATCATAACATTTTATTATTAAATAAGTTTTAATAATTATAAATGGACATATAATTTTTATGAAGTTAAATGTACCTTTCATAATGGAAAAAACTATTATTATAAAAAAACCCATCATTTTTTCAATAAATTTAGATTGTTATTTATAATGGGAAACTAGAAATATTTAGAAAATTACTTATTTAAAATAAATACTCTTTTAGTAATCAGAATGTAAAAAAAATACAATAGTGAATTTTTCAAAATTTTATGAAAATATCACATTTTTTGAGAAAAATTTAAATATCGTTCAAATATATCGTGTGTTTTATGACTTCATAAGGACCCAAAATTGATGTAATATATACTCTATTGGGTATAGTCATCAAAATAAATGTTTTCCCCTTAAAAATTGATTTTATATTTATGTGATTAATTTTATAGTGCCTCTATGAATCCTTCAAAAGTTATAATCTATTATATGATTTTAAATTCATTTCTTAAAGGGTGACTCACCAACTCATAATAAAATGTCATATTTAAATATATTAAACCTTTTAACTGAAAATATAATGAATTATTCCTACTATGGGAAACAATTTCAAATTAAATGGTATGGTTTGTGGTTCAAATATTTTATTTTGCAGAATCCAAAAACTAAATATTAATGAAATCCAACAGTTTACCTATATAAACACACTAAAGATACATCTTATCATCACTCAAAATCTACTGAGAATGTTCTTAATGTTCCTTCCTTTCTCTTGATTCATCCCAAGGAGCCCAAAGCTCTCATGAAGTCCCTTTTTATGATTTTGTATCCACGTAATCATTTAAGGGTTCTTTCCTTTCTCATCATTAACATAGTTTCTATTTATTATTATTCCCTTTTATTTTCAATTAATAATTATGGGGTATGATTGTTCAAATCCCACATATGAACATATTTATGTATAAATGATTATATGCCCCTTTATCTCTCCTTAATCCCTCCCATTTACACATGTTACCATAGAGATATTACATAAGCATCCATTACATTCACTTTTTATTCAATCTTATTTAATATTTTATGCATTTTTTTAATTATATATGTGTGGAAATGTCATTATATTTAGATATTATTGTCTAATTAATTTCCAAATGGTGAGAAACCCATATCTCTCTCCTCAAACCTTCTTATGAATAATTAAGTGGCACTATTATGGTACTGAATTTACACCACGATTTTCCATCCAAAACAAATTGTGTAGTGAATGTCATACCCATTTCCTATCAACATTGTTAACTTTTATGAACATATACCTTTTATTAGAGAAATTATGTATTTTTTACACACTTCTTGGTCTTTTAATTAACTATGATGATGAAAGAATCCATGTTTTTTGATCTATGTGGAACACTTAGGCATGCAAATGAAATGAAATTGATGGGTGCACCTAGATTATATATTGCTCCAATAAATTGGATAATGTTTCATATTATGATAATCCATTTTTTTACATGGGGGTTCCTGATTAAATTATGTTATTTTTTCTACTATGACGTCATGTTAGTTTAGCTTCGACATTTGTTTATGAGGAATTGACTTAAGTTGTTCACACATTTCCCTTGTTGTTATTATCATGCTATTTCATGCCTTATTATTCATGTTAATAGATGCCTCATTGATTTTAATTTTATGAAATGTATTATTATATTCATTTTATGACATTTTATTCCCTAACTAGTCTACATGTATCACCCCTTTCTTATGTATCTTTGTAGGTGATCCAATGCAATTTTATGCTCAACCATGTTACAGAAGTTTTCAGTAATGATATTGTAATTCATGTTTATAGTTGTAATTCAATGTACCTCATTCTCAATGAAACTAGTCTTCCCAAATTTTTTGATAATTTTATTTTTAAAGTATATGTAATTAAATAATTTATTAATGTTTAATAGTCATAAGTGTTGTCATATAAGGTTATGTGATCATGACCATAAAATTTGATGTTCACACAAAGCCTATCATAGATCATAAGAACGAATCATTTCCTAAAACATAATCATTTCAGAAATCATGACCCATATAAGAGATTAATCTTCTTAATTAAATCATTGATCGTAATATTTTTTAAAATGAGTGGAACAATAATAAAATAAAAATCATTTTTGTTTGACATGTTTGGCAACCAAAACCATCGACATGGTGTTTTAGGACTTGTCACGTGTTTCCCATTATGGGTCAAGATTAAACATTTTCATAATGTGGATTTGGATGCCCCTATATCCCACAGTATATGAAGACACAACTATTTCCCATAGTGTATGAAGCCCATTGACTTGTCTTCTAATTTTATATTTTATGATATAATGACATTCCCAATGTATTGTATGTGATATAGTTCACACCAGTCTCATATTTAAAAACACGCTAGGTTGAAGAACAACATCTTAAAACATTAATCATATCATCATATCATATACATTGTAAATAAAATGGGTTTTATCAACATTTCACCAATTCACCAAAGAATAATGCATAAAAATGAATGGGGATTGTGAAATATTAATCAAAATAGAAATTGAAAATATATAGAATTAATATGGATGGTATCATTAAATCTTATCACCATTAAATAACTGGTAACATCAATGGATTATATCATAGATGAGAAAATATTTTTAAATATCATTAGGAACATTTCTTCTGGAATATAAACATTAAAAATTGAATATACATTTTAAGTCATAATGAATTTTCAAAATATTTTTTCATGAAAATAATGTCTTTACTTATTCAATACCTCATAAAATAGCTATTTTTTCATGATAGTGGAAAAGACATTTCATGTTGTTTACATTAAAATAAAAATTCTTTTCAAACATACTATAAAATTGGAATGGGAATTTACGGAAAATGAAATGAAGATTCCATTAAAAAAAATTTATATGATGCAAATAATATTGTAAAATTTAATTAAATAAATCATTTTAGGATTAAAAATAATTTTTAAAAAAACATACAGGAAACATGATTTTAGAAGAAAAAGGTTTTTTTGATGAAGATAGAAATTAAGTTAGTTTTCAACAGAAAAATACTTTTAAAATACTAATAACATATTGAGATGGTAATCGAGGGGAAAAAATGTATTCTTTTGATATATTCATAGGTTAATAAATTTATATTTTTTCATGAGATATGGATCATAATATTTCATCATCATAAGCTAACACATAAACAATCCTGATAAAATTTTATTTTTTGTTATAAAACCCATAAGATATTTGTTTTTCTTGTACCATAAACCCTATTAAACGTAGATCATAAAATGGATTTGGAAAACATAATAATTTTGTGGAGAAGTATTGTAAAATAAATTCATGGGTAGTATAAACACCACATAAAAGAAATATGTGGGGAATATGACATGTGTCTCGTAGAAAATAAAAGTGAGATTAAAATCCCTTACCTTAAGTATCTACATAATTAGTTTTCATTATAACCCTTATATAGTAAATATATGTTTATTAGAAATATATTTCAGAACGATAATTATATATACCATTCCATATATTATTTACCTATGACTTTTTATTTTTGGTTTATCACCAATTCGATGTTAAAGTCACATTTTGTGAAATAAATGTGTTTTTTATTCAATTGTGTTTTGATTTGATATTTTTTGTCCCCTTAAATTTATCATGTTTATATAATAAAAACATGAAAGCATGATATGAATAAAATTTATATTCAGTATATATTTATTTATAGTGATTCCTTAAAGTTAGATGTAGAAAATAATATACACATTTCATGGAGATGATATCTATTATGAACGAAATAATGTTGTTTAAATTTTTTTGATGGAAACAAATAATTAAAGGTATATAATATATAACCATAAAATAATAAATTTTTATGTCACATAAATCAAATATTTTCATTAAACCCATCTTTATAACTATATAGGTAAATCTTCAACAAATCATTACAATTCACAAGGTGGTAGTTCGTTGTACACATGAACGATGATATCGAATTACCACATAATGGAATATTAGAAGAAGATGAAATTTCAGGATTATATAATCATAATAATATAATGAATTTAATTTTTGAATAAACTTATCATTATATCCATCCTTGAGATGTGGTTATGGAAAATGAATAAAATTAGTTTGTGATTCGTTTGTCTGTTATTCACATAAAAATTTCATAAACAATTTTGATGGAAGAGGAAAAGGATATATGTTATTCAATTAAAATAATAACATATTACAATATGAATAATACTAAGGATATTATATGATTTTGTGTTAATAAAAATAAAATGAGGTGGGTGATTAAATATAATAAAATACTTGTTTAGGGTCATCCACTATTTCTCAGACGACTTCATTTTTCCCCAAAATGATTTATAGGTTTTATTTTAACCAAAATAATGATTATAGGATGATAATAGGTAATTAGGGATGTTGTTTTGGTAGTAACATGAGAAAAAAAAGTTTTTTTGAAGTGTTATGTGGAGTAGATAGGTGGTAGCATTTTATAAGAGAGGTGAGTGACACCATTTTATTTTTCAAAAAGACAAAAATGTGTACCCATGTTTTTGACATGTAAAAAATTTCCAAAATGATCCATTATCAACCAAAAAAAATTTACGGTCGAAATATTTTTATAAAATGGCTGTTTTAAAATATTTTTTTAATTTTTAAACTATATCTATTTAGTTTTACCCCACAGAAATCTTATTCTTTACCATAACCAAGATAAATAATTTTTACATATTTTTAAATTAAATACCATCAAAAATTAATATGGCCATATTATATAATTTAAATTATTATAATTAAAAATATGGAATATATATTTCCTAATTAAATTAACATATGTAGAAAATTATAATTTAAATTTATTCCTAGAGACGTGTGAAAAAAATGTTCTCTGGAGAGAAAATGTTCAAATGTTTTTAAAAAATCATATCAAAATTGATTATGAAATTTAATCTAATAACCTAAATATGATTAATATAGATATCATTGAAATAATTTTTCCTTTAATACCATCATAAACAAATCATGTTTTTAAATTCATTAAAATATATAAAAATACATAATAAAAACCATTATTTTTCATTATTTTTCAAACAATTTATATTCTTATAGAACTACCACAAAATAACGCAACAAAAAATTTTAGAATGAAGAATAAAAAAAATATTTCAAAAAAATATTATAAATATTTAAAAAAACTATGAATAATTATTTCACAATAGGTAAAGAAACTACATTTTATAAAATTTCACTTTTTAAGTATAAAATTTTAAATTTATCTTATATCTTATCTAGAAAACACATAAAAAGGATGTTAAGAAATTTATTAAAAATATATTATTTAAATATTAATAAAATCATTCACCAATATTTATTTTATTATCATATTAATGTGAAACACATTTTTGTGCTGAAAAATAATTTTTCAGATAAAAATTTCTGTTATTTTAAAATATATATTATATTATTT
Source organism: Viscum album (assembly GCA_963277665.1). Classification (NCBI taxonomy): domain Eukaryota; kingdom Viridiplantae; phylum Streptophyta; class Magnoliopsida; order Santalales; family Viscaceae; genus Viscum; species Viscum album. The sequence goes on from OY728164.1 coordinate 1,803,831,233, forward strand.
TATAATTAAATGTTTACCAAGGTATTATTTTCATATACAATTGTAAAAAATATATTTTCCGAATTTAGTTAATCCACTTCTTACCCTCCATCCAACTGCTATGTGATAAATATCAAATTAATTAATAATGTTTTTATTCTATTTCAAATTTCGTTTCAACTCATTGTTTTGTGAGATAAAAAAACTCATTTTCCCTATATTAAAAGGTAGAAGTTAATATATAAAATTTAAAAAAAATTCACAAAATATTGAGGTGGAAAATTCATATCTCATTTAATGAATTTTAACAACAAAATGTATCACTTTGATACCAACAACTTAGGATACATTTTCATCATTACATCCTCAGGTTACCAAATATCTTTTGCATTTTGGAGGTTTCACCACATAACATTGACACTATGAGTGTTCTTGATTCATTGAACATTTGATGTGTGATTCAAAAATACAAATCGTTATTTCTTTACAGAAATGTCAAGCTCCAACATTAGGATCATTGAGCTCAGTATAACTAAAATCATCGTTCTTTTATTGAGGTATTAATCTTTCCTTTTCAGTTTGTACTTAATAAAATGGGGGAAAAGAGGCTGAGGGGCATATTGTAGGCCTTTTACACAATGTGAATCAAAACAACACATTGTCTACTTATAGGTACACACCATTTGTGGAAGGATACACACAATGAAATCCCAAAAAAGGACCATGTAATGGTCAGCCCAAAATATGTATAGACATGGAATTTAGTATAAAGTACATGCCATGTAATTTTTTGTTAATTATATTATGAAGTAGCATCATTTTTTACAAAATAGACTGGGTCCCATCTAGATTTGTGAACAATAGTGCCGAGAGTAGTTTTTCTCCATGGTTGATCAACCGAATCCCGATTCCTTCGCAGTCAGTTGTGTTAGAACCCGATCAATGTGCTCTCAATTCTTCTTATTCCTTTCTTATTAATTTATTCTCTCAAGGTATTTATTTAATGTTGAACATTTATACCAATTTAGCCGATCTAATATGTTCTACAGAGAATCAAAGCTCGACGATGGACCAGGAGAGTCATACTATGATGAGGTAGGTGGTTTTGTTCCCTTATCTTAATTTTGAGTTGTTTATCTGTGTTGTATTGTCATTTGATCATGTTTAAGGTGTATGCTTGAATTTACATTGACCATTATTATTGCATAATAATGAATAGTTCATGAATTAAACTAAATTAAACATGATTTATTTTGTTGGTTTGATTAAGTTCCACCACGTGGGTGCATTCCCAAGGAATGATAATTTATGGGCATTTGACTAATGTTTCCTATGAATCATGCCTTGTTTTCCTATATTGGGTTGTTAATTATGAATTTCATTTAGAACAAAATTGTAATTATTGTAAATTTTGATTGGTTTGATTAAAGGGTTTGGGATTAGTGATTTACCAATTTCTAATTGATATTCCAATTGTCATTTAAGCCTTGTGATAGTTTAATTCACTTGTTTCTTGATACATTTATAATTCCCACATGAGTAGTTATTATGTTAACTAAGTAAAAGTAAAATTTACATGTGTTTTTTATTATGCTGAAATTATGATATATTGGGCTTGACCCAGATTGACTTTTATTCCTATAGATGAGAAATTGTTACGCATGTGGGAGAGGATTGGTCACACCAATGGGTGAGGATTCATTAGGACCAAGGGAGAGGATTTGTTATTCCTGTTGGCAGGGTTTTTCTATTCCTACTGGAAAGTGGCGTAAATGATTATTGAAATGGAATGACATATGATGCGTTTGAAAAGAAAAATCACAATCTTGGATTTAGTCTTCACTTTATTTGTTTAGATAGCCCTAGGAGGTATTATATGAGTATTCTTTATATAGGGGATTTATCGGATTATGAGTAATATAGAGATATATATTGTTCAATGTAACGTGTTGGTTAAACTAAACGTGATGAATGAAGATGGTAAACAAATCTTGTAGGATTTTTTTGTTTTGAGTGCTTAATAGTTTACAACTTTTCCTTTTTGTCCACCACCTATTTCATATACTCACTAGTAGTTAGACACAAATCATAGGTGGATTCCTACAAGGATTCATTTCTCACACACTTTTTGGGTAATTCTTTTTTACCTGAATAGAAAATATTTTTTGTAGGTGTCGATAAGGGATGGCACCCCTCTATAGGTACTTGGTATGTTATTTATGAGCATGAGAACATGGGACTGTGTTGTGTCTTACGATGCATCTTTGTTTTTATTGATCCATTATCATTTGGAATGTATATTGTTGATTCCTCCAATGTTCCTTTTTTAGCTACATTATTAGAATATGTTACATGATGCATCACATTTTGTATTAAATGATTCTTGGTTATTTGTCTTATTAGTTTTCTACTTTTTATTCTAGTTATATGTAGTTTACTTCTTCCGCAGTTATCTGAATCAGTTTTACACTCTACCAATGAGGGAATATTTTCCCCACTATCACACCCTTGGCCCTTTCTATTATCTACAGGCCTCTATAATTTGGGAAAATGCACATTTGGCCATACAGACAACCATGTACGGGGCACCAGTTGAGTAGATTCTTGAATATGGGGCATTACAAAGTGTTATCAGAAGAGTATTATTTTATAGCTTTACATACTGTTTGGAGATATTAGATATGGATATGAAGGAATTAGAGTTTGGAAATTAGCGGTGCCAGGGAGTAGCTACCCTATGTTAATGGAAGACCCAAATTACCTGAAAATAAATTGTGATATTTGATTTTTTTAGCTATTATAGTTGATTTAATTTCACTGTTGGGAGACACACATTTTTTGTGCTGTTATGATTTATTCCATTATGGTTATATTTTGATAAATCCTGATGAGATGTGGGTATTACATCTCTTTCATCATATAGGAACTTGTGATAAATCACATGTTATGAATTCATTCCATTCCTTTTAGAGATCATTAATGATTTCATGTTGATGTGATAGATGTTGTGATAGATATACATGTTGTTGGGGGTAGATATCATGATAGATATGTAATATATTGTGAAAGGAGTACTGGTAAGTGTCATGGTTGAATTGGATGGATACAAAACATTGATCCATTAGGAGTATGGTCCCTATTGTATTGAAATTTGGTAGATAATGATTATTCTGTGGGATATAAATTGTGTTGTTATGTGCTATATGTGGATGCAAAGCATTGATTTTCAGGGATTATGGGACCCCACTAATCAAAATATGGTATACCGTTGCATTATTTTATAGAAATAGGCATTTTTGGGATGTTTCTGAGGATTGCTGTCTAAAAACCCATAGAAAAAGGCGTGTGGTCCTATGAACATATTCCATGTGTTCCTATGTTTAGGAAGAAATGTACTTTTCCATGTACACTCTATGTAGGTTGAGTACACACCGTGTGATGGAAGACCGTGTCAACATCCATGTGAGAGAAAACATGGTCTGTTTTGTTTGGATTAGAATAGGTCGTGTACCCGTTGTAATCCCCATCTAGTTTTACATTGGCGGACCAGTGTAGCTTTGGCCATGTAAAAGTACATGTCTAGAAGGGAAGACATGAGTACCCACTGTGTATCATCCCGACACACTGTGTATATTATATGTTTACACGACCAAGGTAGGTGTAGTAACATTTCCATTTGAGAGTTTTAGGGGACACACCTTGTATAGTTTCTATACGACAGGTACCTAGGGTGTTTACATGCCCATGACAGCAAGAGTACACAACCATGAAGTGGCCTACGTGTACACGCTGTATATGGTTCCTATATGTTGTGTCCCCATCCATTGTAAAAATTTTAGGATTTTCTTCTCCAATTTAGTTCATGCACTCTTGAAATGCACAACTTGATGAATAAATCTTATACTGAGGTGTATGTTCACCACAAGAACCTCCAGTTGTATGCTAGGAAAGTGGAAATGATCATACCTAAGAGGTGGTAGGCCATGGGATACTAGAGGATCCTCTAGTCTTTCCAGCTGTGTAACTAAACATTATACCAGTCATAGTTTTGGATGCACATTTCCATGAAATCTTGTTGAGGTTTATAAAGACCTTCCATGGAATAACTCATCCTTCCATGTCTATGGAAAAACTGGCATGAGTATTCTTGTAGCCAAATCTACCTACATTTTTAGGGGATGTTTTACCACTTGCTATAGAGTTATATATGTATTCCATGTTTATGATCTTCAGGCATCTTGAAATTCCACATGAGAGGAGGCTTAAGGACTCAACTTATATGTTGTGTGATTCTCCAAAGAGGGTGTGAAATGTTATCAAAGGGACAGAGTGTCATCAGGATATGGGATGGGGAGATTTTCATATGGTAATCTATGAATACTATTTTAACGATATGATGATGGCTGATAGACCTTTGGATTTCATGCATTTAGAGTAGGGTTCTATAGTAGTGGTGGACAACTCTTCCTGTTTCAATGTGATTCCATTATTTGTACCTATTCTGATTAGTGACGCGACATTGAGGGTTAGGTGATTTGAGTATGGTCTCATGTATGAAACTAGATCACAAGTGAAAATTTTTAGGATACCATCTTTATATTCAATCATAAATCAGACACAAATTACTGAGTGTTATCTTTGTGAAGATCGAGGATTGAACTATGGTGGGTTGGCATCGAGATCTGGTAATGACTAGATTGGGAGAAAGATGTTTAAAATGAAGATTTCTCACAGTGATACAAGTAGACATAATGTTTCTTCTAGTAGCCAGGAATGGTGATATCAGTATGGCAGAGATGGGAAAATGATATCACAGTTCATGATGGACTCAGTCGTGTTCCGATCTTGTAGAAGGATAGGCCATCTACAACGTTACTATAGGGTGTTTCCACTAGCATCTAGTGGTAGATGCTTTGCACCGACTCCACTTTCAGGTGAAGTGTTAGTGTATTGTAACATGTTAGGGAACTAGAATACATCAGGACTCTCATGTTATGTTGGTGGTTATTATTATGGTATCCAGACTCTAGGTTTTTGGAGACAACAGAATGGATCAAGTTAGGGAAGACAAGCTGTGTTAGAAGGCAACGATACATGTCAAAATTTTGCAGTGCAATAGACCCAATAAGAGAAGGATCCCAAACCATCTACTTTCATAGGTACTATTCTAGTCACCTCGACATTATATTATGAACTATTTGATACATGGGATTCACATATTATTAAATCTGTACACATTTTAGAGATCATTGGGATCTATGATTTCTCTTCTGATGATGTTATGACATTTGACACTCCATTAAGGATTAGGAAGATAGGTGTTCATTATTGTAAGTAGATCCCCATTGAGGTTGTTGAATATCACTTATTTTGGGATCTCTATTTATTATAGATGCCATGATATTATTTCATACTAATAATGGACTAGCTAGTCTCTTTTCAAGACAAGGTCAATTTCTATCACTTCAGGGTGAGTTTTACGTCACCATAACACAGATCATTTCAATATAAGGGAGAGTGGGATGTCTAGGTATGAAGAGCTAGACTTGAGCGATGTTGGTTGAGTGGGATGAAAATATAGATTTCTAATTTATATCTGTATGACCAGGGAACAAGTCTGATATATTTCCCTCCTGTGGATGATCATTTTAGGGATGTTTCCCAGGATGAGTTTTCATGGTTATCTCTTGTAAGAGAGGCAGATTTATCAATCCATCTAGTTCAAGGAGCTACACTGGTATCCATTCCTCCTTATAGGATAGATATGGTGGAGTTAAAAGAGATTAAGAGGTAGCTAGAGGATATAGAGGCTAAGGGTTTCATCTGACTCAGTACTTCTCTGTGGGGTTCACCTGTCCTTTTTTCATAGAATGCAGATGGTACCCTCGGGATATTCATGGACTATTGGAAATTAGACTAGTGAACAGTTAAGAACCGATATCCCTTTTCGCTAATAAATGAACTATTTTATAAGAATCAGGGATCTCAGGTGTTCTAAATTATTTACATGAGGACAAGATATCCTCAGGTATCTGTTCAATATTCACACATACCTCACATCAGATTTTATAGAAGGTATTACCTATATGAGTATTGAGTTATGCCAATTGGTCTCACGAATGTGCAAACAATTTTCATGGAACTTATGAACCAGGAGTTCTATCCCTATATTGACTCATTTGTTTTGTTTTTCGTGGATTGAATGTTTGTTTATTCCTCTAATCAAAATGAACAGGTCATACATCTTGAGATCATTTCATCACACTGAGACACCATTCGTTATATTATAATCTTTCAAAGTGAAACTTCTTGATAGATCAGGTTCACTTTTTAGGTCACGTCATCTCAGAGATAGAAGTATTATTAATCCCAAAGATGGTGAGAGAATTAGTTACTATGGAGCTTCCAAGGAATGTCTTTAATGATTAGAGTTATCTAGGGATAGCTGGATACTAAATGAAATTCATACAGGACTTATAAAGCATAAAAGTTTTAATGAGGGTCTTGAATAGGATGTGTGTGAAGTATGAATGGTCATATTAGTGCATGATGACCCTTCAAGAGAAGAAAGGGAGATTGATTTCAGCACCGATACTAATGTTTCTAGAGACAGTCAGATGTTATACTATGTACTGCGATGCTTGAGGTTTCAGGTTGGGAGAAGTGCTTATGCAATGGGATCGATTCGCTGTGTACGGGTCATGGTAGCTGAGCCACATGAGAGGAACTATTTGACACACAATCTTAATATGGCCGCGGTTGTTCATTCCATACATTATTGGACACCTTACTTGTTTGGGGTGAAGTTTTTGGTTTACACATACCAAAAAAGTCTCAATTATATCTTTTCTCATTATGATCTAAATATGATGCAGGGAAGGTGGGAATAATACAATCAATATTTAAACATAGATCTTGAATACACACCTACAAAAGACAATGTAGCGGCTGATTGAATTTAGTCGGAGGACTCAGATGCAGGCTGAGTGGGAGGCTTGTAGTGACTTGTAGTTTATGGTGTTGTTCTATGAGATGCACTTGGAGGTGAAAACAGTTAGGTACATAGTGGCCTTTCATTAGTTGTTTTTGACATCTACTCTCCTATAAAGATTGATGATGAGACAACTATCAGATTCTGAGGGCCTAGTCCTACGAGAGAGTGTAAGTGGTGAGGATCCACCTCCTGGTTAGACAGTAGGTGATGATGAAGTCTTGAGGACCCTTGGACATGTCTAGGTTCCAGTGGAAATATCTGAGGAGTTCATGTGGTTTTTTCATGATTCACATTTTGTAGAGGACCCTATAGTTACCAAGATGTACTGTGACTTGGACCATCCGTACTGTGGGCCATGTACATAGAGAGTGGTTGATGGTTTGGTTACGTAGTGTTTCACCTGTCAGTAGGTGAAGGTGGAACATCTACGGCTAGCTGGGATTTCACAGTAGTTACCTATTTAGTAGTGGAAATCGGATGATGTCATGATATACTTCATTACAGGTTTTAAGAGGTCTCCTAGAGGTAGTGATGTTGTGTGGGTGGTGGTTGATAGACTTAGAAAGGTCTCTTACTTCTTTCTGATCAAGGAGACCTTCAGTGTTGAGGAGATTGGGATTCTGTATATCCGTGAGGTGGTATGACTTCATGGGTTCCCTCGTTCTATAATTTCATATTTGAATTCCCACATTACATCTTGTTTCTAGCACTATTTTTAGAGGACACTGGGTATATAGGTGATATTGAGAAAAACATACCACCCTCAGACTTATGGACAGTCAGAGTGTACAATACAAGTTATGGAGGATATACTGTGATCATGCATTCTAAAAAATGGGGCTCTTGGGATAAGAATATTTTATTGGTATTACTTTACTACAATAATAGTTTTTAGGATACTATTGTGATGGAACCTTTAGAGGCTTTGTATGGTAGGCCATGCTGATCACCCTTGTATAGCCTTGAGGTTGGTGAGGCAGCTTTAATGAGAACACATATCTTGAAGGAGGCATCTTTGTAGGTCCATTTGATTCAAAATATGATGGGTATTATGAAATATATTCTGAAATCATATTTCGACTACTACAAATGACCTTTGGAGTTTGAGGTCATGGATCCATTTTTCTTGTGCATTGCACCGTGGTTGGGCACAAGATAATTAAGATACATAATAAGCTTTCGCCGAGACACGTCGGACTATTTGAGATTCTGGAGTTGGTTAGTCCACTTGCCTATCAATTGTAGTTATGTAACATCCCGATTCCGGAGCCCCTCCACTGGTGCCTCATACCCGGTTTGCCACATGACCTTAAGCGCGTTTCCCCGAATGCTAGAGGTTGCTGACTAGCATCGAGGGCCTTGGTGAGTCTGTGGGGAAACTATGCCCTCATTCGGTAAGGTATACAAGGTAAGAAAGCAACAATAAACAACAGAAGTAGTAATCAACATGCATAAAAAAAGAAACCAGAGAGCGGAAGAAATGCAGATATCTAACATTGATGACAATAATGCAGCAGGTACAAGTATCTATGGAAAGCAAAAAACACAACAACGTGCTGGAATACAACTGAAACCAAGTACAAAAGAAAAACAAAGAAAGCTCCTCAGCATCACGAGACATGGCTTGGTCCCATGCTCCCCAGCTCCTGATGAAGTCAAGATCCTGAAGTAGAAGGGCGCTTGCCCTTATCTATACCTGCAGCAACATAGTCTGCTTGGGCCCAAAAGCATGGCCCAAACTGGGTGTGAGATACAATCCAAGTAGGAAATCACCCAAATATTTGTGCCTAACAATCAATGAATAAATGGTAGTAATAAAACAAGAAGTAGTAAACAGAAATGAACAAGCAGCTACAATCCACAGTTCTAACAAATAAAGCACACAAGTAAGCAGTCAACAACAAGAAGAAAACAGGTAACCTCTGGGTAGCTCTCACAGTCTAACCCTATGGTTCAACCCCTGGTACTAGCAACCCTTTGGGAGGCACACACAGTCTCACCCATATGGTTCTGCTACGTAATTAAGCAAACTCTTTGGGAAAGCACTCACTGTGAATTCCCCCTATAGTCTCGTATCGTGCCAAAGGCTCTCTGTGGAAGCACTCAACGTCAATTCCCCATGTGGCGCGCGTTGTGGTCAAAAACACTCTGGAGAAGCCCTTCCATCAATTCTCCCATTGGTCTCGCATCGTGATTAAAAGACACTCTGGAGAAGCCCATCCATCAATTCTCCCTTTGGTCTGCTACTCTAGGTTCTCACAGTCCTGAGTATAATTAAACATTCTCAACGCGTGTATATCATCCATGTAAACCTCAATAACTACTTGGATATCAACTAAAGCTCAACAGAAATAATAAAACAATAGTCCACAATCCTATAACTAGGCATGGCAAAGGAAACTGAGGACAAACAAAATACTCTAATCACAAGAAATAACCTCTTCTAAAGCATTAAAGCAAAGCAGGCAAGTAACAAGGGAAAAACAGGAAGCATGCAATAACCCATTCAAGGTTATTGGTTGAAATTGCACAAAATATTCTTCAGCCTTCAACAGAAAGGCACAAACCACCTACCTTGATCCTAGGAGATCGATATACGTTAACCTCGATGACGGATTCCCCGTAGAACGACGTAGATATGAGAAAACACACAAAACGTTAATCCCACGATAACATTAAATGGAATAGGAATCCTGAAATGAGGCTAGAGCAGAAGGAAGAACTCAACGCTATGATTCCAATGAAACTGACCGTGCTCGAATCGGAGAATGGACGACGAGGTAGGAATCCGTCAAAGATCCGGCCATACGGACTCTCTCGGATGGTTGAAAACTGAAGAAGAAGAGAGATATGGGGGTTAGACGCAACCCCGGTCCATTTAATGAAAAAAACGAAAGTACACGGTGTGTACTTCTAGAGTACACGACTTGTACTTCAAATTTTTCCGTACTCCAAAAAACTGGCCTCCACCTCAGCCTTACACATCGTGTGTGTGGCCCGGGCACGACCAACACACGACTTTGATCCGGGAAGAGCACACGGCGTGTACTTAGAATGTACATGGCGTGTACTTCTGAAATTTCCAGAAAATTTATTTTTCTCAAAAACTCCAGAAAAAGGAAAAACATACCTGAAAAGAGATCCGGGTTTTTACAAACTTCTACCCTTAAAGAAATATTTCCCCGAATTTCCCAAACAAGGTGGAGAAAATGAATCCCCGAATAGCTCCGGCCACTGTGATCGTACATCGGCATCCCTCTCCCAGGTCTCGTCCTATACTCGCCCGTGATTCCATAACACCCGTACCAGAGGAACAGACCGCCCATGGAGAACCTTTATACTACGATCGACAATCCAGATAGGATGCTCCTCGAATGACGCATCCGCTTCAAGCTCGACTTCCTCCGGCTGAAAGACGTGAGATGGGTCTGAATGGTAACGTCAGAGCTGAGAGACGTGGAAGATGGTGTGCATGGCCTGATACCTCTGAGGTAGCTGCAACCGATAGGCGGCCGACCCCACTCTCTCCAGGACCTCAAACGGCCCGACGTACCGTGGTGAAAGCTTACTCTGTCTCCGAATCCTCTTGTTTCCCAACCTCGGTGAAACACGTAGAAAAACCTTATCACCGACCTCAAACTCCAGAGGTCGTCTCGGCTAATCAGCATAAGTCTTCTGTCGAGACTTCGTTGTAGCCATCCTCTTCCGAATCAGCTCAATCTTCTCTTAAGACTCTTGAACAAGACAAGGTCCTAGCAAAGCTGCCTCTCCTGAAGCTAGCATAAGGGTGATCGGCATGGACTACCGTACAAATCCTCCTATGGCGCCATATGAATGGTCACCTAGAAACTGTTGTTGTAGGTGAACTCCACCAGAGGAATATGCTTCTCACAAGAACTGCCAAAGTCAAGGATGAAATCTCAGAGCATATCCTCAAGCACCTAGATCATGCGCTCGGACTGACCATTAGTCTGGGGATGATATGATGTACTCAAAAGTACCTGCGTACCCAAGGCCTTCTGAAGTCCCTGCCAGAACCGAGAGGTAAAGCGTGCATCTCTGTCTGAAACAATTGAGTGTAGAACTCCATGCAGATGAACGACCTCCCTGATGTAAAGTCGTCCCAGATCATCGACACTGAATGTCTCCTTGATCGGCAAGAAGTGAGAAACCTGCATAAGTCTATCTACAACAACCCAGACAGCATCGTTCCCCTGAGGTGATCTCGGAAACCCGGTCACGAAGTCCATCGCAACATCGTTCCACTTCCACTCCAGAATGGGTAACTACTATAAAAGCCCCTCTGGTCGCTAATGTTCTTCTTTCACCTGCTGACAAGTAGAACATCTCATGACAAAACCAGAAACTTCCTTCTTCATACCTAGCCACTAGTATTGGCGATGAAGGTCCTGATACAACTTGGTGACACCAGGATGAACTGCACAAATACAGGAATGGAAATCCCGCATCATCTCCTCACACATGTCTTCTAGCACCCATACGCATCCTTGGAAACGCATGATCTCAAACTCACCCACTGTCCATCCAGGAAGAGGGTCCTCTCCTAGAACACTCTCTCGTAGGAATGATCCTTCTAAGTCTGATAGCTGCCTCATCCGTACCCGATCAAGTAGCGTGTAGGTAACAGCTACAGAAGATAGAAAAGTTTTCCCTCGTCTGAAGTGCACCTCCAGATGCATCTCAAAGAACAGAGCAATCAGCTGCCACTCACTACTGGCCTCCTGAACTGCCTGAATCAGATTTCTCCTGCTGAATGCATCAGCTGTGGCGTTGCCCTTTCCCGGCGTATAGGCAAGCTTGAAATCAAAAGACTATAGATACTCAACCCATCTGTGATGCCTCATATTCAGATCACACTGAGTGAAGATATACTTGAGACTCTTGTGGTCAGTGAATACCACAATGTGCTCTCCAAGAAGATAGTGTCTCCAACAGTGCAAGGCATGAACAACAGCTGCCAACTCCAGATCGTGCATAGGGTAGTTCCTCTCATGTGGCCTCAACTGCCGAGACCCACATGCAACGACTCCATCTCCCTGCAAAAGCACAACTCCCATCCCGATAACCGAAAAATCACAGTAAACAGTGTATCTCTTTCCTGGATCTGGAAAGACTAGCATCGGTGCTGACGTCAACTTCCCTTTCAGGTCTTGAAAGGCCAACTCACAAGAATCTGACCATAAGAACTTCACCCTTTTCTTGGTCAGACCTGTCAAGGTGCTGCTAAACGGTAAAAGTCCGGAATGAAGCATTTGTAGTATCCAACTAGCCCTAGGAAGCTTTGTACCTCAAAAATGTTCTTCGGCTGCTCCTAGGAAACTACAGCTCTAACTTTCTCTGGGTCCACAGATACTCTTGCCTATGAGATGAAGAGACCCAAGAAGTGAATCTGATCTATCCAGAAGTGGCACTTCGAGAGTTGAGCATAAATCCGTTGCTCTCTCAGTGTACTCAGAATGATATCAAGATGGGTGGCATGGCCATGTCGAATTTGAGAGTACACCAAGATATCGTCCACAAAGACCACGACGAAGGAATCCAAGTAAGGATGGATCAATCGGTTCATCTGTTCCATGAAAACTGCAGGTGCGTTCGTGAGACCGAACAGCATGACTGTATACTCGTATAGACCATACCTACTCCTCAAGGTTTCCTGAGGTATATCTGATGGTTTAACATGCAACTGATGATAACCGGACCTCAAGTTGATCTTCGAGAACACCTGGGATCCTCGAAGGTGATAGAAAAGGTCATCAATCCACGACAAGGGATATCAGTTCTTGACCATCAACTGGTTCAGCTTTCGATAATCCACACAAAGAAGAAGGGTATCGTCTTCCTTCTTCGCAAACAGAACAGGCGAACCCCAAGGAGAAGTACTGGGTCAAAAGAAACCCTTATCCTATAGCTCCTCCATCTGCTTCTTGAGCTCCTAAAACTCAGGTTTGGCCATCCTATGTGGAGGAATACCAGTAACGCTCCTGGCACGAGCTCAATACAGAAGTCTACCTCACGCTCCAGAGGAAAAACAAAAAATTCCTCTAGAAAGACATCCCTGAAGCGATACACCATTGGAGGAAAGTCCAACTGTGGAGTCCCCTGATCATCTAGATAAAGACTAGAAATCTGGGCTGTCACCCCTCCTAGCCCAAGATTCTTGAGTCCTGCCCAACTCGCCGGAATGTCCCATTCGCCTCTATGAAGGAAAGATTCACCCTCTGGTGAAATGAAACTGACTCTGCGGTGATAACAGTTAATGACTGCCTGGAAGGGAATCAACCAGTCCATGCTGAGAAAGACATCATAGCCTATCATCTCTAGGACATAGAGATCCCATACGGAGCGATACCCTGCAATCTTGAGAGGGCACTCTCTACACTGGCGCACACTAGATATCCTCGTTCCCAAAGTTGTGTCTAGTGTTAACGAGTCGGCTAAAGAAAAGATGAAGAGTACAAGGATCTCCATAACGACAACAGAGAGAAAACTATGCGTATCACTAGTATCAAAAATATTTGAAGATAAAACTGAGGCTACTAAAATCATACATCGAACAGTAGAAGGGTCGGGATCCTGCTCATGATAAGTCTGCTCCACCGCGAAAGTCTGGCCCGTGTCGCAGCCCTGCACCCCTGGATGACCACTCTGAGCTGAACCTCACTACTGGTGATGAGGAACTGGTGGCTAAATTCCACGACCTCGACCTCCACCTCAGCCCAAACAGTCGGAGGAACTCCAGTTCCCCGACTGGTGAAAAGCTGGCGGTGCTGCTACTGAACGAGGAGTCATAAAAGAACCCCAGTCACCAGCCACTGGTGAGAAAACCTAGCAGAACCACTGAAGGTGACCCATCTTGACACAAGATAATCACTACACGGGGTCTCTCTATCACTGTGGCCTCATGTGACCTATCCGGTCACACTGATATCACGTCACATGGCTGCCCGATGATGCCTCTCGCTTCCTCGAATCACCGCACGTAGGCTCCCTACGGTGCTTCTTGCAGTCATCTGAAGGAAAGCTAGCTCTAGAAGTAGAACCGCCATGACTCGCAGCTCCAGAGTCTCTCAGATTGTGCTCTACAATCAGTTCCTGGTTGATGATGGAAGTAATGGAAGTCAGCTGGAAGATGTTCACCTGCGAGCGGATCTCCCGCCTAAGTCCATACTCAAACTTCCTCCTGAAGAACACCCCACTCCCATCCCGATGGGGTGTAAAACGCTATAGATCAGAGAAACGAGATGAATACTCCATGACAGATAGAGTACCCTGCTCTAAGATCATGAACTCCCGGGCTCGATTGGCCCTCAGGGTCTCCGGGTAGATGTAGTTGTAGAACACGTGCTGGAACTCCTCCCAAGCCATAGCCTGCTACTGACCCACCTGTGAGATCATGTCCCACCACCTCTTGGAAGAGTCTCAGAGCATGTAGGTGGCGTGCTTGACCCGCCTTTCTGGAGGCGTCTCCAAATGCTCGAAGATAGTCAGCACGACTTCCAGCCATGACTCTGCAACCTGAGTTCCTCCCTCCCCCGAGAACGTGGGAGGATGCTGCTGCTGGAAAACCCGCGTCAGGTCTGCCATAGACGAGGCAGGAGGCGATGCTCCTTGGAAATCCTACAGCATCCTCATGAACCCATCACTGAACTACACATCAGCACCCATGACTATTACAACCACCGGTTCCAATGCTGGCTCGGCTGGGGGATCGACATGAAGTTCTCAATCAGCCCTGTCTGGCATTTGATCACTGCTTGACGACAGGCGTACGACCGGAGGACGTCTCAGAGGCATAGCTATGAAAGATCAAAAGCACACCTCAGATCAAGAAAAAAATGGAAATAGAACTCAAGAGCACAAAAAGGGAACAAGGGAAGAAAAACACACAAGATTGAAAACACGACGACACGGCGTGTATAAAACCACACGGCGTGTCTTTTTAAACCACTGTCATGGGCGTGTACCCCTTCCCTAAAAGTCAAGTACACATCCAACTACATGGTGTGTTGTCCCCAACACACGACATGTACTTGAAAACTATTCCCATGCCCGAGTCTCTTTACACAGCTAACCCACACGGTCCGACTCAACCCAAGACTACACGACGTGTTTGAAAAAAAACACGGCGTGCACTAGACATGGCTTCGGCGGCCCGTGTTGTTAACCACATTGCCTTCTACACGGATGAACCTTACACGGAGTGCTCCGAACAAACACGGCGTGTATAGTCGAAGGTTACACCATCCTGTGTTGTTCGTGACACAGCCGGGTACATGGGAAAGACTACACGGTGTGTTCCGAACAAACACGGTGTGTGGAAATGATGGTCACGTCGGCCCGTGTTGTTCGTGACACAGCCGGGTACCTAGATTGGACCACACCGTGTATTCCCTACGGACACAGTGTGTTCTACCCGAGCTTCCCCAGCCCGTGTTGTTAGTGACACGACCGGGTACACGGCTCTGAACTCACATGGCGTGTACCAATGGTACACGACGTGTTCCTGATGTTACTCCCATGACACCGTGTTCTACTCACACGGTCAGTGACACGATCTGAAAACTACACTGCGTGTATCTAAAAAGTACACGTCATGTATTTTGGGCTTTCTGGGCAGTAGCTCTGAAACTGCGTAGAATTCCAAAAACACTAAAAACATGGGAAAATATGACAATTTTATGATACGTGAGGGCCCATAACACCTCAAAAAAAAATCAAAATTTGGCGTTCATTCTTAATAAACGAACAAGAAAAATAGTTTTCTAGCATAACAGTAGAGAATATATCAAGCATCTATCACAATAGCATGCATTATCTACACAGAGCCTATCACATCAGCATGCAATCGCTAATGCACCCTAGATGGCATGGCAAGAATGCATGACCTGTGATTTCTACAAGTGCCTATATGATGCATGAGATGGAATACCCTCATCTCATCAGATTGTGACAGAAATAGAACCGAAATATCAAAACAATAATAGCACAATCCATGTGAATCACTTTTGGTGAAATCAGATCAACCATAAAATCTCAAAACCAGAAACCCTAATTAACGAGGTAGTATGGCTTTTCCCTGTACACGTGTTAGCTACTCCCGAGCATAGCTTAATGCCAAGTACTGAATCCGTCCTATCCCTGTCTAGGGTCTCCAAACAATCAAGCAAGAGAAAAGAACACATCTGATACCACTTTGTAACGTCCCGAGTCCGGAGCCCCTCTACTAGTGCTCCGTAACCGGTTCGACACTTGACCTCAATCGCGTTTCCCCGAACGCTAGAGGCTGCTGACTAGTAGGGGGGACCTTGGTTATTCAGTGGGAAAACTATGCCCTCATTTGGTATGGTATACAAGGTAAGAAAACAACAATAAACATCAGAAGCAATAATCAACATGCATAACAAAAGAAACCTGACAACGGAAGCAATGCAGATATCTAACAATGATGACAATAATGCAGCAGGTACAAGTATATATGGAAAGCAAAAAACACAACAACATGCTGGAATACAACTGAATCAAAGTGAAAAAGAAAAACAAAGAATTCTCCTCAACATCGTGAGCCACGGCTCGGTCTCATGCTCCCCAGCTCCTGATGTAGTCAAGATCCTGAAATAGAAGGGAGCTTGCCCTTATCTATACCTGTAGCAACATAGTCTTCTTGGGCCCAAAATCATGGCCCAAAAAGGGTGTGAGATACAATCCCAGTAGGAAATCACCCAAAGAATTGTGCCTAAGAGTCAATGAATACATGGCAGTAATAAAACAAGAATTAGTAAATAGAAAAGCACAAGCAGCTACAATCCATAGTTCTAACATGTAAAGAACACAAGTAAGCAGTCAACAACAAGAAGAAAACAGGTAACCCTTTGGGTCGCTCTCACAGTCTAACCCCTATGGTTCAACCCCTAGTACTAGCAACCCTCTGGGAGGCACACATAGTCTCACCCCTCTGGTTCAGCTACGTAATTAAGCAGACTGTATGGGGAAGCACTCACCGTGAATTCCCCCTATAGTCTTGTATCATTCTAAAGTCTCTCTGGGGAAGCACTCAACGTCAATTCCCCCTGTGGCCCGCGTCGTGGTTAAAGACACTGTGGAGAAGCCCTTCCATCAATTATCCCCTTGGTCCTGCATCGTGATTAAAAGTCACTATGGAGAAGCCATTCCGTCAATTCTCCCTTTGGTCTGCTACTCTAGGTTCTCACAGTCTTGAGTATAACTAAAAATGCTCAGCGCGTGTATATCTTCCAAGTAAACCTCAAAAACTACTTGTCTATCAACTAAGGATCAACAACAATAATAAAACAACAGTCCAAAATCCTATAACTAGGCATGGAAAAGAAAACTGAGCACCAAAAAATACTCTAATCACAAGAAATAACCTCTACTAAAGCAATCAAGAAAAGCAGGCAAGTAACAAGGGCAAAACAGGAAACACGCAATACCCCATTCAAGGGTATTGGTGGAAATTGAACAAAATATTCATCAACATTCAACAGAAAGGCACAAACCACCTACCTCGATCCTAGGATATCGATATACGTGAACCTCAACGACAGATTCCCATTATAACGACATAGATCTGATAAAACGCACAAAACGTTCATCCCATGATAACGTGGAAAGGAGGACGAATCAATAAACGAGGCTAAAGATGAAGGAAGAAATCACCGTTGTGATTCCAACGCAACTGACTGTGCTCGAATCGGAGAACGGACAGCGAGGTAGGACTCTGTCAAAGATCCGGCCGTATGGTCTCTCTCGGATGGTCGAAAACTGAAGAAGAAGACGGATATGGGGGTTAGATGTGACCCCGATCCATTTAATGAAAAAATTACAAGGCATATACTTATAGAGTACATGGCGTGTACTTCAAATTTTTATGTACTTCGAAAAACCAGCCTCCACCTCAGCCTTACACACCGTGTGTGTGGCCCGGGCACGGCCAACACACGAATTTGAGCTGGGAAGAGTACACAGTGTGTACTCAGAAAGTACATGTCGTGTACTTCTAAAATTTCCAGAAAATTCATTTTTCACAAAAACTCCAGAAAAAGGAAAAACATACCTGAAAAGTGATCTGAGTTCTTACAAGTTACCTGATAGGTACGAGTCTATGCACAACGTCTTCCATGTTTCTCAGTTGCGGCATTACTTTTTGGACCGATCTAACACATTTCTGAAAGAGGAAATCTTTTTTAGGAAGGTGAATCCACTGAGAAGAATCTCATTTATATAATGTATCATAGTATGTAGGTTCTATAGGGCTAGTCTATTCATTTGGTATGGTTGTTATGGCAGCACAGTTAAGTGCATGAAGAGACTTTGGAGAGGGAGGATGATGTACGATCATTGTGTCTGGAGTTGTTTTTAGAATTTTCTTCACTAACCTTGGAAAGGAAATTATATGATGAATTTATTTAAGGGGGAAATTTTGTAAGAACTTGTTTCTTCCATTGAAGTATAGATCATTACTTTTTGGTTTTTACTTATGAAAATGGGTGAAAAGTGGTAAAGGGTCTAGCTACAGGCCTATTAAAGAATGTGACTTGGAGCTACACATAGTGTATTTATTGGTACACTATGTGTATGGAAGTCTACACACCATGTAATCCCGGCACACGACCACATAGTGGTCGGGCTAGAATCTGTATCGACATGGTGTGGTGTCTCAATAAACATTTTGATGTTTGGTGTGCTACTGCAGACATTACACATTTTACTACAATGAAGTACTCATTAGGTTTTTAGATTCATGAAATTCAAAATTTAATATGAATGATCTATTTTCAGTTCAAAAAATGAAAACTATTAAAAAGATAATTTATGGTTCACATTATAGTTCAATAATATTGAAATAAAAAATGAGTATATGGTAGTGAAAAATGTGAAATTGGTATTTTCTATTCAAACAACATTTAAAATATTTCCCATTAAATATAAATATATATCTCTACACAAGGATTATTAAAACCATTTTTTTATGGGGTGTGATACATGTTTTCTTTCAACCTACAACAATCGGGGGTAACTTCTTAGGTTTCATTCATTAAAAAATAGATAAAAATAATTAATTTTCATTTAAAAAAATTACAAAAAATAAATAAATTATAGAAGATTCAAATTTTAATTCCAATTCTCAGTAGTAAATCAAATTAAATGAAAATGACTGTGAAAGTAAAAAAATGGAAAGTGACTATGGAAAACCCAATAATGGTAGTAGAATTAAAAATTACTAAAGCATGTATAAATTCTCATTATAGCAGAAACAAGACTCCAAACAAGAATATTCTAATTAACATAGTGATACAATGAGAAATGAATTATGTATTTATATTCATATAATTCCTAAATAAATAAATGTATCTTGATTGAACTATAGTAGCATAAAATGATAAATCATGATAAAAAATCACAAAACTATTTTCATATCAATATTTTCAAAATCATGATTGCATAATCAAAAAGAGGGTAGAGTTGAGTTTAAATTTATATGAAATTTTTATTCATTGATATAATAAAATATTAATGGACGATTGAATGAAGTGAAAGGAAAATATAGTTTATGTTATTTTCTACATGGGACTGCATACATGGGGATGATCATATTAGAATTTATAATAATAAAAAGGGTTAAATATAAGAAATTGTGTGACCTGAGATAGGGTAAAAAAGAAAAACTAAAAAACATGTATGATAAAATAATAATTATAAAAGAAAACACATTAAAATTCAAAGAAAACATAATGAGAACAAAGAACTGCTTACAATGACCCACATTAACCTTTTCCAATGAAAATGTTTGAACTAACTATTGTTTTCATTTATGTGACCTCTAAAATGGGAAACATATTCATGATCATCACTCTCTTAATTCACCAATATCATAGACAATATGAAATGAGACACTATGTCTTCTAGAAACATTGGGATTTAATTGTAAAATCCATTAACCATCCGTAAAATGACTTCTCCTTTATCAATCAAAAAATAATGGGTCACTCATGATCTCCCATCATGTTACTATCAAACACAAACACTATTTCCAAGATTAAATGAGAGGCTCTCTATGAGAAATATGATTCATTGATTCATAAAATATCCTCCGTAATCTAGAAGAATGTGAACAGAAATACTCTCGAAAGATGATGATTGGTGAAATGAAGTTCCAAAATGAGACAAATTTAATTATAAAAATGATATATCACTAACTATATGAAAAATTGTCAAATTTAAACATGTATGGGTTATAATTCATATGATTAAGGGACATAGAATCTCCCTATTCCATGAGTGTAAAAAAAAAATTATGTAAGGGCACATCGCCAATGATACATAATTCATGGAACCTTATGTAATGGGAAAATAAAACTAAAAAGACCAATATAAGGGTACCTAATTTAAAATGTAATGGTAATTAATGAAATAAAGGATTTTAAATGGGTTCCCAAACACCTACATAAAGGTAACTAAAAAACACCAATGTATGGTGACCCAAAACTCATACACGGATAAATAAGAACTTATTTTAGGGTTCATGAGAAACATTTAAAGGTCAAGAAAACATATATTATGTTGTAAGAAAAGAAAGAAGACACCGTTATGGGTAAAATGAAGCTATTTAATAAAAAATAATTATTACTCTATGGGGATGAATTAAAGTAAATATATATATTAAATCTGTATTTAATTAGTAAAACAAAAATGTGGAAACCAAAACATAAAATATTGAATTGGGAAATTAATTGTAGAATTCATTTAACATGAAATATTATCAAATCATTACACCTTAAATATTTTATCCCTATTTCATATGATAATTATACACCATCAAGTCATCAACAACATGGTAATATCATCGCAAATAGAAAACAACTATAGGGTAAAACTACTATATGAACTTTTCCATAATATCAAAAAATCTCTCCCTTACAGATGTCAACTATTACATATCAAACCCTAATAAAATGATATGATAAAGTACAATTACACATTTATAAATAACCTACATGAGGATTCCATGACTACGTTAACATGAGTTTCTCTTTGAGAAAATTTTGATAGTGAAATTCATAATATCAAATATCCTTATAATACTAGTCTCTAGAACAACTTATCTATGCTTGTTGAAATCAATGAAATAAATATGCATTCATTCCACTAAAAAACAAGACCATACAATAAATATCAAATCTTCAAATATGATACAACTCAATAAAAAATGATAAACAATTCAAAATAATATCAAGAAAAAACAACATAGAAAGAAGCATAAAAAATTAAAATAATAAGTGTTTCACCACCTAAATCTAACTAATATTAAGATTACTCCCCACATAAGGAGGAAAATACTAAAAAATATAAAATTTTGATATACTAAAAAAAGAAAAACTAAAAAATAGAGGTGATTTTTTCTAAAAAGATTACACAACTCTCAAACATGAGAACACAGGAGGGTATCCATCTAATTTAATAGTGGAAAACAAGACACTATTGAGAATGCCTTAGTCATAGTATTACTAATGGAACCCAGTTCTTAAGACCATGAATCCAAAAAGAATGCTGAAAAATTGAAAACCCAATAAGCTTAGTGATCAACGTAGAAAAAAATAGAATAGAGCTGAATAACAACCTGATCCTAAGCACTAGACATGTTATGTTACCATACATGGAGATAACAAACCTAAAGGATATAAAAGAACGTAATAGAGTGGACATAATTTTAACATCAAGGAAAATGGTACATAATTGAGAAAAATGGTATGACTAAAACCTCACTGATTACTAGTGTGAACACATAAGATAAACTCACACAAAAACCTTCCATACCCTGAAAATATAGACACACAAAGGTATCATATACCAATTAATCTATAAGGTTAAAATAAACAAATAAAATATTTAAGATCAAAGGAAAACAATTTATCAACAAATTGTCAAATAACAACACAAGTTATAAAACAACCAATATTAATTAATGTAAGACACATAATGAAATGTAAAATCCATAAAGAAATCATCTGATGAAACAATATATCCATATAAAATTTTTTCATACAAAAAATAAAAATTTAAATATGATAACCTCTTTAATGTTGGGTAGGCCACCAATGGTTGACCATATTTAACCATGAGCAGGAACTTATTTACTACTTTTAAAATGAACTATAAAATTGAGAAATGATGACATATATTCAGTTTATAACATTAAAACTGATAAATAGAGAAATTAAGTTTAACATTGATGTGAAAACATAGGAAAATAAAAAATTACTACATAGATATATAAAAGATATATTGGTAGTGGGTATTACTAAAATACTTAATATATTTCATAGAAAATATAAATATAAATAATTACATAATGATTATTGGTACAACATTGTTATGGGGTTTGATTGTAGGTAGACCACAAACAACCATTGGGAGGAACTCTTGGGTTTATTGCTATCAAATATTAAATATCGATAAACATTAAGTATTTTTAAATATAAAATTGTCAATTTGAAAAAAAGAAATCATAAGTTTCAAATTTAAATTTCAAAACATCTAAATGTAATCCAATCAAATGGAAATGATGTTTCCAATGAACAGATCACTAGACAGTGAAAATGAAAAAAAATGTACATGTGTAGTGTAAATTAAACAACCTCAAATATTATATAAATTCTTAATAAAACAGAAAAAATTTCATAAAAACATTTTTATATAAAAATAAATTAAGAAAATGAGAACTGTAATATATGTGTACATATATACAATTCATGAACAAAAAAGGTTGCAACATAGAAAGGTATCTTCATAAAATTATAAAACCTGAAAAACAATCAAACTGAAAACATCTTTGATATTAATAAATTCAATATAATAAATAAATACATAAAAAAAGTAAAATTGAATTAAATTCCTGAATAAATGATTGTTCCATAATTTGTAGGACAAATAAAGTTATAATGCATGATGAAAATTGTTAGTTAATATTTTTGTACATTGAGAAATTGGACTACATGTAGATCTCATGATCATCACATGATTAATCTACGAAAATTATTGGAATAATAGATAAATAAACGAGATAAAGACAAAGAAATAAAAAATAACATGAAAATGAATATACAATTAGTACTTAGGAACCAATAATAATGGCAAAGAAAACATATAGAGTCATATACCCCTCACTAATGCTCAATCTAACCTTTATCTAAGAAGAATACTTGAACCTTCGACTATAGTCACCGATTTGATGTCCCTAAATGGTGAAATAATTAAGATCATCAGTTTCTATACACACCAACATTGAATACAACATTTCATGATTGACTATGGGTCTATTAAACCCAATTATTTTTTGAGATAATTCATAAAACGGACGATATAGGTGTTTTCCTTCAACAAGAAAATAATTGGGGGCCACCAAAGATCTCCCATAAAGATAATCTCTCTCTTTGTCTCTCTATTTCTATTTATATATATATACAAAAAAATCTAAAACAATATAATTTTATTTGATTTATTTTCTAACACACAACACCATGAATTAACAACCCACTAAATATATATCCTTAAATTTTTTCTCTATAGTAGGTTTCAAAACATTAAACCTCAAGTCTAAATGAACCATTAAGGTGTAGTAGAAAAATCTAGCTATAAAATTAGATAGTGTTTATAATGCTAAAAAAAATTTAAAAATTATTTTCATCTATTAAATATAAATAAAATAATAATCATTTAAATAAAAAAATAATTTTTAATGTAAAGATTTTATTTCAAAAAGATGATTTAATCACTATTTTTACATAGAAATAAAAAAAATTTCTTGGCCAACATTAGAAAATTTATAAAAAAGTATTTTTAACCTTTAAATAAAAATTATTTATTGTTAATTTTATAAATTTTCTAAAATGTTTCCTTCTATGACAGATAGTGAAAATACCGACATTTAATTTGAAAAATTCATTTTAATTTAAATTATTTATAGAAAAAAAATAAATTATATATTATATTTAATGTAAAATTATTTCAATTATATATCTTTTATGTAACACCCCGAGATTTTATGAAAAATATTATTTTTAATTTCATTAATGTCTTGTGTTGTACGCTACACTAAAAGAGGCTTGCACAACACGCATCCTTGACTTTTCTTTCATTACACGCAATCGTGACCTTCCTCGATAGCGTGTGTAGTACACAATACCAAGTTTCACTAAACAATGATATGCTATTAAAATATTATTAAAACTAGCCGTTATGAATAGTAATAACCACTTTTTGAAAATTTATAAATTTTATCTTTCAAAATGGACTTCATTTTTGGATTCGAAATATCGAAATTATCTTAGGGTGAAATTTTGGTACTTTTCGGATAACTTTCATATTCTGATGAATAGTAAAAATTACTAAATTTTAATTAAAAACAACCTTTTTAATCGAAATAATTAATAGTGGTAAATTATTAATTTTAGTGGTTTTAAAGTATATTTATAATATATTTTTACAATTTAATACAATGTTGATCATTGGATGTAATTTCACATTTAAACCAACATAAACAAGTGTCAATCTTTTGATAGTTATTATCTCTTAAGAACACGCTATTTGTTTTGATGACGGGAATTAATTTTTAAATTAATTAATGCAACTGATATGTTTTTAATTTGGTAAAATAGACATCATTTTTGAGTTCATAATATAAAATATATCTTAGGCCTAATTTTTGGTATTTTTCTGCAAACTTTCATTTTTTGATGAATAGTGAAACCACTAAGTGGTAGTTAAGAAAAATGAATTTTTCATAAAACATAATTTTACCGCTTCTGTGAGAGGAATTTGAAAAGTCCGAGAGACATGGTTGATATCAGTAAGTAAAATGTGATTTAATGAGATGAAAATAATTGTTGTTGAATAGTAACTTTTTACTTTTTTTTACCACGGTTAAAAGTAAATACGGTAATTACTGGTAAAAATGATATTATTATTACCCTAAAACATGTCCTAATTCTATTGGATAAGTTTAATTCGACCAAAGACAAAATTAGGAATAAAATATGACCATTTAGGCCCACTTGGATTAGATTAGGACATTTATTATTAATTTATTTAAAGAAGGGTTAAAATAGTTAAAATCAATGTTTAATAAGTATATAATTTTTAATATTGGGTTATACATAAGATAAATTAGACTATAAACATTCATTAGAAAGCTAAAATGATTTCATACATATTGATATTTTATGTATAATTTTTAGACTTTAAATAAGTTAATTTATTTATGACACAAAGATGACGCAGTAATTATCTTATTAATAAAATATTGACATAATTGATGTCATAAATACCCAAATAAATATAATTTGAGACTTTTTATGAATTACACTAATTTTATAGGTTAATATGACAGGTTAGTATTGATTTAATTAACTTTTTTCGAACTAATCATTCTGTTATGAATTTCACAAAAATCAATTTCTAAATAGTGTCAAAATTGACATAAAATAGTTTTTAAAACTAGTATTATATTATTAATTGTTATTTTATTCCTAAAAATCTATGGTTAGGTCAAATGACATAGATAAATTTATATAAATTAATAATAAACAACTTGGGGTTCGTTTGTCTTCTTATATTAAGTTTATTAACCTTATAGTGTAAGAACACAAAAAGACACGGTAAAAGTAAAATTATCTTACTTAAAGTTAAATATAAATGATAATGTTAAAATAGGAACCTAAACTTGTCTAAATTATATTGGATGAGAGTATTTCGACCCATCCCCACCATATCTTCTAAATAACTCAATTTAGAGCTATTTAAAACCGAATTTTTCTTTATAATAAAATAATATTTTTAGTTTTTCCAAAGGAGCCCCTATCCTCCCTTATAAAAGGGCACATCTCCCACTCTTCCTCACACAACTTTGAGCCTTCAAGCTCAGTAAAACCCTGCCATATTCTCTTCTCCACTTCCCTAGCAACATCCTAGAGGTTCTGGTCTTCCTCAAAGACAAATTTTAGTCCCCTAAAAGGAGGTCTCAAAGAGGCGCTTCAAAGAAGAGGTAATGTCCATTGCCGATTCTTTCAACATTATATCTTCTTCCACATCTTCTTATTAGGTTGTTTCATTATTAAGTAATATCATCAGTATCACTCATATACTGATATGTTATTATAAGTATGAAACAACCCTATTTCACCATCTATCCATCCTACGGAAAATGAAATCACCGCGCGTGCGTACGTACGGAATATCATCTCCACGCCGTGGTGTAATCTATTTTCCACCACCACCTTACGTGGATGGTTATAATGGTTTACATAATAACTATATATGTTTATTGTAAAGTGATATTGATTCTGAAATAGTATACATAAACTCGAATACAATTCCATGATCATGATAACGATATCATCGCTCGTGTGTACGTACGGACTACCATCTCCACGACGCGATGAGATTCATTCTCCACGTTAACCATTCATGAGTGATTATAAAGTATATATAATAAGTAATCATAAAATATATGACATAATAATGATACTGCATTTATGTGTATATATATGTATGTCATCTACTTAATTCCATTCAACTCAATAAGGAAACGAAAACAGCGTTCATGCGTACGTACGGCCTACCGTCTCCATGAACGGTGTATTTCATTCCATTTACTAATTTATTATATATATGTATATTATGAATATATATTATATATAAATAATGTTTTATATTCTGTAATTAAGTAATCATGATCTATGTAATCATATGAATAATTACAAGTCAAAGCACGAACGAAAAATGAAACGATTTTACCCAAAACGCTCTTTAACATGGAATTTTCAAAAGAACAGGTAATATAAAGTCATAATTGAACCGTATATAATATCATAACAATGAGTATGATTCTGGAATAAGTCAATGACATAATTTAAATCATTATATAGGAGGTTCGGACACTTACAAAACAAATCAGACCTAAGGTAAGGGAAATATCTCAATCTCATTTTTATCCGAGATTGTTTATACTTTGGTATTTACTGGGGTGTATTTTATCATCCACATCCATGTTTCCTCAATATGTAATGTTATTTCCATCCACCTACAATTGTTTAAATCCAATTTTACTCTTCGGTGAGTTTTTAGTAAAGGATATGAAAGTAATCTTTTGTCGTTTTTCGTACGAGATACTTTTTGACTTTTCCGACAAAAGTTCGAAGAATGTTTTTTTACTTATACGGCATGAATGGATTTTTAAAACATTATTTCCAATAAGCTTCCTTTAAAAGTTTTCATGTTTATTTTTAATCAACTTTTTTTAGTTTATAATTGTACGACATGTTAAGAAAGGAAAAGTGTTTTTGAAGTAGAAAGGATATTTTCCTCAAGAATGGAGTTCAAGTGTTTTATCAAAATTATTTTCCATATAAGATAATAAAGGGTTCTATTTCTATCCCTATTATTACAATGATTTGATTATGTTGTGATGGAATTATTTTTATGAATTCCTTTATCTTATATTAATTTTTTTATGATGTCACGATGTTTAAGAATCCCATTTTTATTACAAGGGTTATGCTATGATGTATGGTTTATGATTTTGTGGCACACATAAGAATGGTATCATTATGAGATGGGTGGGACCTATATCTCCCTCCAATGCATTGGGTAAAGATTTTATATCTCATGAGATTGAAATGGATGGAACGACAGGTTAAACCGGTTCAGTGAAACAGGACTGAAACGAGGAGTGAACTCGGTTCAGAAATGGACTTTGTCCACTAAGATAGTCTTGGAAATGAGTCTTGACTAATAAGAAATGATTATCTATAATTATGTGTGTATGCCAAAATTTTTCATGTTTTATGTTATGATTATTGGAATTACATTTCAGTACTATGATTTATCCCATGTTATGATATTACGATCTCTTTTGCAGGTTAAAATTTCCAAAATGTAATGTTCCTATAAATATGATGTGATTGATATTTATTTTGTTTACCCTTACTGAGCATCTGAGCTCACCCCTTCATGTTTTCTTTTCCCCAGGATATAAATAAAGGTTTTAGGTAAAAAAGGGAAGATCTTTATGGGAGATGCTGAATATATTTCACTACGATTAGAAGATTATATTCCGAGTTTCCAAAGACACTAAACTATTACAGTCCTTGTGTGTGTGTTTTTGTTATGTACTAAGTATTCCGCAAAAGTAATGTAATGTCCATGTACGTCCAGCTTCGGGTCTCTACAGTTGGTATCAGAGGAAAGGTTTAGTCAACCTTTGGAAACTAGGATGCGAGAACTTTAGTGAGATCCCTAGAGATATTTCTAAGGTATGTCTAGGTATGTACCTAAGGTTAAGTATAAGTATATCTTATAGTTCTGGAATTGCGCTAACGATCATAGAATTAAACCTAAGATGTTAGATATTTAAGGTGCTCCCCCTTTATTATATTGTTTTTCCTAGCATGATTTTTTCCTCTCACACTATTATTTTTGGGTTTTAGACGATGGATGGAACCCGAAGGAACCGTGTTGATCAATGCAGTGGACAATGAAATGATTTTCTTCCTGAACAAACAAATGTTGTGGGAGATGGAGTGAAAAATATTATTGTTATACTTACACAAGATATGAATCATTCTGGACTTCCAAATGAGCAGATAAGGGAACAATATTCTATTGAGTCCTTCATGAGGAAACGCCCACCTTCTATCAGTGGGTCTTCTGATCCACTTGTTGCTGAACAATGGATCAGTACCACTGAAAATATATTTTTAGTTCTTCAATGTTCTGAACATGATAAATTCATCTTAGCAGTATATTTTTTGGAAGTTGAAGCTGATCAATGGTGGAATCTTATCAAGAATACGAGGCCAAGAGATGAAATTGAGTCCATGGAATGGGACGAGTTCAAGAACTTATTTTTCAATAAGTACTTCCCTAATATTCTTCGAACAAAGATGGAGAAGGAGTTTCTTGAACTAAAGCAAAAGGATGATGAGTCTGTTGGTATATACGAAGCGAATTTTACAAGGCTTGCAAGGTATGTATCTGGATTTATCATCCAACCTGAAAGTAAAGTTGATCGATTCATCAGTGGCTTAAAAACAAATCTTCGAAGGGCATTAGCTATAAGAGACTTTAGTAGCTATGAAGAAATTCTGTGTTGTGCTATCAAGGAAGAAATGGAAGTTGGTGTTACATATCCATCTCATAGTTTTGACAAGAAACGAAAGATGGTGTTCAAATAGAAATCTCAGAATAATGGTGAAAAGAAGATGAATGTTTCCTTATGCTCAATGTGTGGAAAGAAGAATGGTGGAGATTGTCTTAAAGGGACTAGAAAATGTTTTAAGTGTGGAAAATAAGGTCATCGAGTTTCTGAGTGTAGAAGTAATGGAAAAAGGGTTGCTAATGATGTGAATAAAGAAAATACTATAGAGAACGCACCACCAACACTTCAATGCTTCAAATGCAAGGAAATAGGGCATTATGATTATCAATTCCCTAATCCAAGGGTTAGTGATGATTGACATGAGCAACCACTTAAGTCAAAGGATAAAGGGAATTCACATGCGATCACTATTGGCGATGTTGAATATGACAATGATGTGGTGGAATGATTAATTGTTTATGTAATGGGATTCCAAAATAATGTTTTATATAGTATCATGGAATATCAGAATATTTATGTATTGGTCTATTGTGGTTTTCAATGGTACCGGTAACCATAGAATGTGATTGAGATATTTTTGAAAAAAAAGATGATATGCGCATAATGAAAGGAAAACGAGAAAATGAAATGTTTGACCGTATTCATGAGCTCATGACTGATGTAAGGATAATGTTATATCATGGTTTGAGTATATAGAATTTTTGGATTTTGGTATGTGGAAAGAGTTAACTTTTGACTGCAATCATGATTTCACTATGGTTCAATTAATGGGTATTCATTCTTCAAGAGAATACATGATTAAGGTATTCACATGTTTGTAATTTGACAAACAAGATATATCTTATGATATAAGGGGGATAAATGATGGCATTCACGTGATTGTTATGTGACATTTCAAGTAATCATTTTTATACTATGAGCTTGGACCGAAGTATTTGGGATAAGCCTAAAGATTGGGATGGATTATGTTGGACATAAGTTAGTATTGTTTAAGGATAAAAGTTTTTTCGATATTATTTATGGGATGTTATAGTAATTTAGTTTTAGAAAAAGGACAACCTGAAGGATGGGCGACAACCCATCGCGTCAGACAAGGCTGTGGGAATCGAACCCACAACCGAAGTGCGACTGGCCTTTATCGCCTACCACTGGCCTACAAGAAGTCCTTGTTTAGTAGAAACTAGTTTTATTATGATATAAGAAGTATAAGTCCATTTTAGGAACCATATATGATTAATCTCACTATAGATCGACTTATGTATATTTAATAACTTTTGATAACCTTTTGTTTGAGACAGATTGAATGACCCTTCATTCTATCACATGATCTGCTAACACATCACGAATGAAAAATTCAACTTCATTTCATTAAGAGATGAAGTGGAAATTGTCCAATGAATGACCAACGGTGAGACTATACCAAAATCATGAAAGTATTTCTTCTAATTACAGTTTCATCAACTTTAGGGAATGATCTTGAAAACCAAAAATGTTGTCCTAGTGCTCTTATATATGATGAACCAGATGGTACCTAAGATCGTCACAAATTTATGGCTTTGTGATTGCTGGATTTTCCATTGCCATGTTCTCTACCACTCTCCATCAGAACATGATGATTAGATTTATGTTCCATATCCATATTTTCACCTATGTGGAAACCCAGTGATTAGTTTATTTGGGTAACCGTTACATTTCATACTTTTGTTTTTAAAGATTGGTTTTGGTATTCCTTTTTACGATATGGGTTTCTATTAAAGAAACTTTCAAGTAGTAAACCATTTATAACTTCAATGAATTTCGAGGGCAAAATTCATTTTAAGGGGGGTAGAATGTAACACCCCGAGATTTTAAGAAAAATATTCTTTTTAATTTCATTAATGTCTTGTGTTGTATGCTACACCAAAAGGAGCTTGCACAACCCGTATCCTTGACTTTCTTTGCATTACACGCAATCGCGACATTCCTTGATAGCATGTGTAGTACGCAATACCGAGTTTCACTAATCAATGATATGCTATTAAAATATTATTAAAACTAGCCATTATGAATAGTAATAACCACTTTTTGAAATTTTATAAATTTTAAATTTTAAAATGGACTTCATTTTTGGATTCGGAATATCGAAATTATCTTAGGGTGAAATTTTGGTACTTTTCAGATAACTTTCATATTCTGACGAATAGTGAAAATTACTAAATTTTAATTAAAAACAACTTTTTTAACCGAAATAATTAATAGTGAAAAATTATTAATTTTAGTGGGTTTAAAGTATATTTAGAATATATTTTTACAATTTAATACAATGTTGGTCATTAGATGTAATTTCACATTTAAACCAGACATAAACAAGTGTCAATCTTTTGATAGTTATTATCTCTTAAGAACACACTATTTGTTTTGACGACGGGAATTAATTTTTAAATTACTTAATGAAACTGATAGGTTTTGAATCTGGTAAAATAGACATCATTTTTGAGTTCATAATATCAAATATAGCTTAGGCCTAATTTTTGGTATTTTTCTGGAAACATTCATTTTTTGATAAATAGTGAAACCACTAAGTGGTAGTTAAGAAAAATAAATTTTTCATAAAACATAATTTTACCACTTCTGTGAGTGGAATTTCAAAAATCCGAGAGACACGGTTGATGTTAGTAAGTAAAATGTGATTCAATGAGATGAAAATAATTTTTGGTGAATAGTAACTTTTTACTTTTTTTACCACGGTTAAAAGTAAATAGGGTAATTACGGGTAAAAATGATATTATTATTACCCTAAAACATGTCCTAATTCTATTGGATAAGTTTAATTAGACCAAAAACAACCTTAGGAATAAAATATGACCATTTAGGCCCACGTGGATTAGATTAGGACATTTATTATTAATTTATTTAAAGAAGGGTTAAAATAGTTAAATCAATGTTTAATAAGTATATCATTTTTAATATAGGGTTATACAGAAGATAAATTCGACTATAAATATTCATTAGAAAGCTAAAAATATTTTCTACATAATGATATTTTTTTTGTAATTTTTAGACTTTAAAAAGTTAATTTATTTATGACACAAAGATGATGTAGTAATTATCTTATTAATAAAATATTGACATAATTGATGTTATAAATACCCATATAAATATAATTTGAGACTTTTTATGAATTCCACTAATTTTATAGGTTAATATGACATGTTAGTATTGATTTAATTAACTTTTTCCGAAATAATAATTCTGTTATGATTTTCACAAAAATCAATTGTTAAATAGTGTCAAAATTGACATAAAATAGTTTTTAAAACAAGTATTATATTATTATTTGTTATTTTATTCATAAAAATCTAAGGTTCGGCCAAATGACATAGATAAGGTTATATATATTAATAATAAACAACTTGGGGTTCTTTTTTCTTGTTATATTATGTTTATTAACCTTATAGTGTAAGAACACAAAAAGACACGGTAAAAGTAAATTTATCTAACTTAAAGATAAATATAAATGATAAGGTTAAAATAGGAACCTAAACTTGTCTAAATTCTATTGGATGGGAGGATTTCTACCCAGCCCCACCTTAGCTTCGAAATAACTCAATTTGGAGCTATTTAAAACCGAATTTGGATTTATAATAAAATAATAGTTTTAGTTTTTCCAATGGAGCCCCTCTCCTCCCTTATAAAAAAGCACCTCCTCCCTCTATTCCTCACACAACTTTGAGCCTTCAAGCTCGGCCAAACCCTGACAAATTCTATTCTACACTTCCCTAGAAATATCCTAGAGGTTCTGGTCTTCCTCAAAGACCAATTTTAGTGCCCTAAAAGGAGGTCTCAAAGAGGCGCTTCAAAGAAGAGTTAATGTCTGTTACCGATTCATTCAACATTATTTCTTCTTCCACTTCTTCTTCTTAGGTTGTTTCATTATGAAGTAATAACATCCGTATCACTCATATACTGATATTTTATTATAAGTATGAAACAACCCTATTTCACCATCTATCCATCCTACAGAAAACGAAATCACCGCGCGTGCGTACGTACGGAATATCGTCTCTACGCCGTGGTGTAATCTATGTTCCACCACCACCATAATTGGATGGTTATAATGGTGTACATAATAACTATATATTATTTTTGTAAAGTGATATTGATTCTGAAATAGTATACATACACTCCAATACAATTCCATGATCATGAGAACGATATCATCGCTCGTGCGTACGTACGGACTACCGTCTCCATGACGTGATGAGATTCATTCTCCACGTTAACCATTCATGAATGATTATAAAGTATATATAATAAGTAATCATGAAATATATGACATAATAATGATACTATATTTATGTTTATATATATGTATGTCATCTACTTAATTCCATTCAACTCAATAAGGAAACGAAAACAGCGTTCATGCATATGTACGGCCTACCGTCTCCATGAACGGTGTATTTCTTTCAATTTACTGATTTATTATATATATGTATATTCTGAATATAAATTATATATAAATCATGTTTTATATTCTGGAAATAATTAATCATGATCTAAGTAATCATATGAATAATTAAAAGTCAAAGCACGAACGAAAAATGAAACGATTTTACCCAAAACGCTCTTTAACATGGAATTTACAAAAGAACGGGTAATATAAAGTCATAAGTGAACCATATATAATATCATAACAATGATTATGATTCTGGAATAAGTCAATGACATTATTTAAGTCATTATACAGGAGGTTCAGACACTTACGAAGCAAATCGGACCTAAGGTAAGGGAAATATGAGAATCTAATTTTTATCCGAGATTGTTTATACTTTGGCATTTACTGGGGTTTATTTTATCATCCAAATCCATGTTTCCTCAATATGTAGTGTTATTTCCATCCACCTACAATTTTTTAAATCCAATTTTACCCTTCGGTGAGTTTTTAGTAAAGGATATGAATGGAATCTTTTGTCGTTTTTCGTACGAGGTACTTTTTGACTTTTCCGACACAAGTACGAAGAATGTTTTTTAACTTATATGGCATGAATGGATTTTTAAAACATTATTTCCAAGAAGCATCCTTTACATGTTTTCATGTATATTTTTAATCAACTTCTTTTAGTTTATAATTTTACGACATGTTAAGAAAGGAAAAGTGTTTTTGATGTACAAAGGATATTTTTCTCAAGAATGGAGTTCAAGTGTTTTATCAAAATTATTTTCCATCTAAGATAATAAAGGGTTCTGTTTCTATCCCTATTATTACAATTCTTTGATTATGTTGTGATGGAATTATTTTTTTGAATTCCTTTATCTTATATTAATTATTTTATGATGTCACGATGTTTAAGAATCTCATTTTTATTACAAGGGTTATGCTATGATGAATGGTTTATGATTTTGTGGCACACATAAGAATGGTATCATTATGAGATGGGTGAGACCTATATCTCCCTCCAATGCATTGGGTAAAGATTTTATATCTCATGAGATAGACATGGCTGGAACGGAAGGTTAAACCAGTTCAGTGAAACATGACTGAAACGACGAGTGAACTCGGTTCAGAAATGGACTTTGTCCACTAAGATAGTCTTGGAAATGAGTCTTGACTAATAAGAAATGATTCCCTATAATTATGTGTGTATGCCACAATGTTTCTTGTTTTATGTTATGATTGTTGGGGTTACATTTCACTGCTATGATTTATCCCATGTTATGATATTACGATCTCTTTTGCAGGTTAAAATTTCCAAAATGTTATGTTCTTATGAATATGATGTGATTGATATTTATTTTGTTTACGCTTACTGAGAATTTGAGCTCACCCTTTTATTTTTTCTTTTCCCCAGGATATAAAGAAAGGTTTTAGGTAAAAAAGGAAGATCTTTATGGGAGATGCTAAATATCTTTCACCACGATTAGAAGATTATATTACGAGTTTCCAAAGACACTAAACTATTACGGTCCTTGTGTGTGTGTTTTTGTTATTTACTAAGTATTATAAAAAAGTAATGTAATGTCCATATACGTCACGATTCAGGTCTCTACATTTTAATCTGATTTTTAGTCACATTAACATTTTAAATATTTAATTTTAATAAAAACCATTATATTTTATTGAACATTTTCTCTTTGAAAACATACTCTCTCTTGCATTTGTGAGATATGTTTTAAATTTACATTATCAAATTATGTGAATGGAATTTGAGAAAATTTATTCCATTTTTAAAATTTAATAAGTTATATTTTCATTATAGTTAACAAAATTTTATACCAAAATGAAAAGTTATAAAATTGTAAATAAATTACCATAGATAGGGTAAAAATATATCTATATTGGAGATAAACTAAAAATATATGTGTTAAAATGAAACCAAAATTTTACAAATCCTATTTTAAAGAAAACATATGACTTTATAATGTATTATATTGTATAATTCTCTATTTTTCACCAATATTTCATGGGAAATATTTTGGTACACCTTTTTCATTACAAAAAATTAGAAGTGTTCCACTAACCCCACATATAAAATACCCCTATATCCACTCTTATTAAAACCATAACTCCATTTTTGGTTCGCCAATAACTACCATAATTACTTACAACATAGCTCTTATCATCCTAGAAGCCTTATTTTGGACAGAAACTCATCCAAGTAAGATTTTTGTTACAACCAAAGGAGGTTACTTGAATAAGAGTTAATGTTTTCAACTAGCGTTTTAATTTTAATTCATCATCCACTTATGTAAATAATAATTAATCAATGATGATATATTAAATTAATTATATTACTTATAATGAGATGCATTTATGTTAGTGTAATTACCTATGACTGTATCCTCTTCCATAAAATGGGTCAGAAAATTAGTATTCATTTGTATGATAAAGTAAGGCCTCACGAACCAATATCATTTGTTTTTCCATTACCAACTCTCATGGTTGGAAATCGTGATGAATATATATTATTAATAATATATTTATAAACAATACATATCTCTAGATCATGTATTTCATGTATAACCTTTTAATTTATTTACCATAGCTGATATGACAACATCGACCGTGTTTACAGTGGACTGTATCCTCATGAAGTAATGTGATTTGTTACTCACTAACACTTTACATGTTGGAAAATAGAGAAAATTTAATTAATATATGTTATATAAATGAAATAATTATTATATTAATGAAATTTTTTATCATTTTGAAAATATAATATATCTTTTCTTTTCTCGTCCTTTAACGCACTGAAGGATGATTATGTCATTCATGTACTCGTGGACTACCGCCTTTATAATGAAATATGAGTCTATATTTTAATCACCATACCACATTGATTATATTTATATTTATAAATAAAATATTATAATTATGATATTATGATCATTATAGAAATATAATATATTACTTACCTCTTCCTATAATGATCACAAAAAAACAGAAACATTACTCATGTGTACATATGACCTATGATCTACTTGATTAAAACATAATTCATTATTCATAACCATACATAATGATTCATTTTAAAATTAAAATTTATTTTTAAATATTATTATTATGGATATGTTTAAATTATGTCATCTTTTACAATAGACAACCTTCCAATGTCGTTTTTGAAATATAATCAAAATATCATAAAAACATAAAATGCAAAATTAATTAACTATGCAATCATATATGAAATAGAAAAATGTAAAATAAAAAGAATAATAAACATGATAAATTTTAATAAGAATGATTTTATTTAATATTATTTTGTTATTAATGAATATAATGAATATATATGACAAGTTGGAACCAGGGTAATGATTTCCCATCTCACTTTTACTTCGATCAGACATATTCCATATTCCCCACTTATTTATTTTCGCAGATTTATATACATTATGATTTTTATGAAATATAATGAATTAATTTACCTTAATTGTATTTATAGTTTCATTTAATGTTATTTCATTCATGGGGATTATGATTCAACAGTTACTAAAGTCATAACGGTTTATTTCAGTAACACATCCTTATTTGGGATTATTTATTAATATGTATACTATGGAAAAATTAATTTTTTAATATATCATGAAATAAATATATATTATTCTAATACTTTCAATGATGTCATTTTGAAGAAATATTACAACTTTCTACTCTTTGGTACTTATAATTATTCAAAATATATTTTTAATAATATCTAACTATATTTCATTATTCGGTTGAAAATCATTTTCTATCAAAACCCATGTCTTCAAAATAAAATTCAAAATTTTTATTAACATTTAATTTTTTTTATTAAATTAATTTATAAATATTTTGACATAAAAAACTAAAAATTCATCTTTATTTATTTTTCAAACAAATCCGTTTTTGATGTCCTCAAAAATATAAAAGGAATCATTCTTTTCATATGTAAAAAATGGAAAGAACATTCCACATTAATGACCAGTAAATTTTTTAAAACATATATTAAAATAATTAAAAGTTTTATTGGAAGGATAATATTTTAAATTTATTTTGTTTTATTCTAATAAATGTGATTTCCAAATTTAAAATGGTTATTTTCCTAACAATTATTTTAAAAGATTGTTTTTATTATTAATTATAATCAATGTTGTCAAAAAATCATTGTAATTATGATTCACTATGAATATATTTTATAGATGATGTCGCTATTCCTTGTTTGTATGGATTATTGATATTATTGAATGGGGATCTACCAGTTTGATTGAATTTAAATTTCTATAGATTGTTTATGACTATGTTTGTGGATTCTAATATTTGTATACATTTCGTATAAATAGTTTTTCAATATGAATGTTTATGTTTATTAGGTTTCACACATATCATATGAGGAATGTATTAGACTTATTAAGTGATATAATTGAACCACAATATCCCCATAGATTAATCGGTTGGTATCATTAGACAAGCTATATTGGGTTTTCTCAATGCCATACACATTAATATTGATGTCTTGGTAGAAGGAGTCAATGTTATTATTATATGTTGGAAAAAGTCCATGTATAAATGATTATATATTTAACATTTTACCATATATAATTAGGTATTTAGTTACTCATATTCCATGTGATTATTCGATTTCATGGCTATGATTCAATCTCAGATGATTATTTAAATCGATTTATCTAAAAATCATTTTTTCATGATATATTAGGCTCATGTTGTTTATTATATGACATGTTTTTCAATTATTTACCATTTTATATTGATTATTAATTATTTATTCATGATATAATCTACCGATCATTTACTATTTACTAATCATTTGATCTCCTCATATTATTATGTTTTATTTTACCCATGACAAGTGGGTGTGTTCTGTGACTGATAGATATAGATAAACTAAGGGTAATAAAGAAATTATTAGAGAAAATAAATTATTTATTTTATCTATTAAAATTTATTTTTAATTTCATCTATGTTTCTAATTTAATATGAATACTAAAATATTCAGCTATTCATGATGAGATTCAATGTATATTATGCTGATATTATAAAGAAACCACCATTTATTGGATTCCTCGGTTAGGGTATCTATAGTTAGTATTGTAGAATTCTTAGTTGAAACAATGGGAATTATATTAACTAAAGCATCGATTATAGAATATAATTTTATAACAGACATTGAGGGTGAGTATATAAGAACATCCTAATGTTCATTAATGAATGAATATTTGGGGTTTTCTTTAAAAAACGTCCCAATCAAGATACATCTTTTGTATAAGGTTTTAGAACAGATATACCTATTGTGTATTACTCTAAAAATGGTATATTGGGATTGAAACTATCATCACCTGATTCATGAAAACATTCCTTACTTCAAACCTGGTTCTAAAATCCTTCTGAAAATTCCTCAGTTAGTTAATATTTTTTTAAAATAAAATATTTATGGATTTGAAAATATTTTTCAATAAAAAAACAATCCCATGGAAAAAGAATTTCCTATTAGGAAATTAGGTATGCGTAATTATTTTCAATTTATTTAAATAATTTCCAACATTTGGGGATTCTACAATATGTTTTATTATTTTATGATCTAATATAGTGTTTTCCAATGTATATTAATTGAACATAGATTAAGGAATATAAATTATATAAAAAAATGTAATAAAATTATTTACAGTGATCATTTCATTGGTGGTTTGAAACCAATATTTAAAATGGAAAAACATCTTAAAAATCAACATCATTAATATATGATATCATGTGATACTAAGATTGAGCAAGAATTAACTATGAATTAATGATTCAAAGGGAATATACAGAATAATAGGAAGAAAGATAAATAAAATGTAATAGTGGAATACTGGAAAGAATAGTTTTCTTACTTTTGATAATCATGGAATGAAAAACCATGATACATTCTTAAATGGAATATGAGTATTTCATAACTGTAGTGAAATAGAAACCAAGATAAATACTTAAAAGGAATTAAATAATCTTATCATTCAAAATGATTACATTGTAAGGTGATGGGCCTATTAAAATTGGTTCCACATGTTTCAAGGAAGTATACCTCAAAATAAGAAAAGCGAACACTCTCATGATTAATTTATTACTAAAGATGGAATAGAATGATTAATACTCTACGGTTTAGAGTTATGAATTATGATATATTATTATTTTAATGAATTATATTTTAGTTTTAAGTATTATGAAATTTATTACAATTTCAATACAATATAATTTCATTAATTAATCCATAGAATGTGTTTACTGATAATAATAAAATATATAAAGTAATAAGTTTAACTTATAAGGGAACACACTATTTAAGGAGGATATCCATTAATGTGTTATTGATAATGATATTATATTGATATGTCTATAGGATATTGATTGTGGACTGGAAATTGGATATAATCATGATGGTTTACATCAATTTTTTTTGGAGTTTACTAAAATTATAGATATATGGAATATGTTCTAAAACCTATGACTTTTTTTGAAGAATGCATGGTTTCATTATGGTAATATGGTGATCACGGTGTCAAAAAATTGAAAATGTGACATTAAGATCAAATTTATATCATCTAGGTGATATAATATTAATTTAGATACATTTCACCAAAAAATTATACTTTGATCTTGGTTAGGCATATTTTGGATGAGCTCTAACGATAAATAATTTCTGAACAACTAATGTCAAACGTGTGGTGTTATTGGGTACCTTATAAAAACCATTTTGGTATTATTAATAATTATAGGAACAGATTTATTAATATTATATTGATCATACAATCCATTAAATGTTAATATTAGTACATTAGGAATGAAAAATAATTTCATGATATTCATTTCAAGGCGTAGGCGATGAATTGAAAAATTGAACAAAGAAAAACCAAACGATGAAATTATGATTATGAAGTAAAAATGTATAAAGTAAGTATGTTTAATTTTAATCATAGATTGTAAAATAACTCCTAAAAATTAGGAAATATATCATGAAATAAAATATTTTCCATAGTACCTTCAATTTTGATTAATCAAAAGACCCTTTAGCACATCACATATTTAGTTTTTAATTTTCATTAAACTTCTCGTGATCATTTTGTTTCTTGTGCTCAAAATCCCCAATCACTATTTATAATTATTTATACATTTATTCAATTTATAGAACATTACATACCAAATATTTTCTTATATATATATATATATGTACATTCTTATAATT
This sequence comes from Viscum album, assembly GCA_963277665.1. Classification (NCBI taxonomy): domain Eukaryota; kingdom Viridiplantae; phylum Streptophyta; class Magnoliopsida; order Santalales; family Viscaceae; genus Viscum; species Viscum album. Next base: position 1,803,872,073 of record OY728164.1, read on the forward strand.
ATTTCCATATGGAATTTTTTAATTCCATACCAAATATTTTCTTATTTCCATACCAAATATTTTCTTATTTCCATATGGAATTTTTTACTTCCCATTATCCCTTATTAAGAGGATTTTTTATTAACCAGATTTCTTATTTGTGTTTTCAATAAAAGAGTTTTAACATATTAAACCCCTCATTTATATGTTCAAGGTAAAATTTTAAGATATGGTTTATTTTTGTTGTGGAGAATGTAACACCTTAAAATTATAAAACAATGACATTATATTCAATATCATCTGATAAACATAACACTAATCAAAATAAATCAATGAAATATATCCCTTTTAATATAATACCTCTAATAGCTTGATGAAAACAGAACCCTAATTCTATATAAACCATAATGTAGTGTATATTTATAACATAGTAATTAAATTTTAAGGCTTTAGTAGTGATAAATAAATTATTAACATTATGGTGATTTATTTATTTTTTTAAAAATAAGGATCATTTAAACGAAACTGAAATGTATTCTATAAAATGGTTTTTTAAAAGAAGTTTTATTCACACTTTTTTCACATAATTTAAAAAATAAATATTTCAACTTTTAAAAACATTAATTTAAAATTGTACATAATTTTTTAATCATCTAATTAATAATAAAAAGTGGGTAATTTTTTGGTTTATCCAAAATTGTTTCATTTTATAATGAATTGTAATCTTTATATAATTTTATTTTAAAACACCATTTTACATTAAATTATTTGTAATGATAAATATGATTTTAATATGTTATATAAATTAATTAGTTAAATTATATATTAGGAAAATAAATTTATTTTATTCAAATTATTTTCATATTAAATTATAATAAAGAATCATTATAATATTTTGAGGATTTTCTCTTTGAAAAACTGCATTCTCATCACATCTCCCACATTAATATTAATTAATATTTTGGTACATTAGTGAATGTAATTTTCAAAAATAATTTCAATATAATGAATACGAATAATATATATTATCTATTAAAGAAAACTTAGTTCTTTACAATGATGAATAGTGAAAATTAGTAAAAATTATATACCATGGGGAATATAAAAATCGGGTTACTTAGTGTTAAACAAAAAAATATAAGAAAAAAAATGAGAAAAAAAGTTTTTCTAATCATTTTGCACACACATTTTTCATCCATAGAATAAAAAAGGACTCATATTATTCCATTTTTACCCCTTAAGAATGAGAACAAAGTGAGTACACCATTTTCTTTTAAAAAATTACTTAATTTCCACTCAACACACATTTAAAAGTCCACAATCTATTTTTTTATTAACACCTTATAAACTTTTTTATAAGAAAATACTTATAGAAAACACATCCCAAATACCTAATTATTTATGATAATCATTATTCTGGATAAAAATCTACCATATGAAGGATTTTCTTTAAAACCTTACATTCTTACCCTAAGAAAAGGCAACATTCTTCAATGAGTATTTTTTTTACTATTTCTTCTTCCACCTACTACAATAATTATTAAAACAAGGTGAAATAATAAGATATATATAATCCATACATTTAGTTGTTTTAATGTCATGGTAATGGACAAAAAACATATCCACGTCCATTAAATGGGTTAGGAAATCATCATTCGTATAGACAAAAAACTAACACCTCACAAACCAATGTACTTCATATTTCTATTACCACCAATCAAATAGTGATATGATTATGGATATATAATATATATATGATAATTATAATATAATAATATTTTTTGATTAATTAATCCTTATAAAAAATTACTTTCCACTGCGTTAGGTATAAAATAACATCGTTTGTTTGTATGTTAAAGTACTGCCTTATGAAGTAATGTGATTTGTTTCATACTAACACTGTATATGGATGAAAATAATGATATTTTTAATTATTATATGTGATATATATAACATAATTTTTATATAAATGATATATTTATCATTATGAAATGATACTATATAATTTTATTAATTACAGTTTCAATAACTGAAAGATGATAATGTCATTTCTGTGGTTGTGGAATATTTCCTTCACAAAGCGATGTGACTCTGTGTTTTCATCACCAAACGACATGGTTGATATATAAATGTATATTTAAAGAAAATATATATTTTATATTATATTATTATCCTTTTATAATGACAATATATTACTTACCTACTTTCCATAATGATATATAAAAAATGGAGACACTACTCATATGTAAGTATGACATATCGTCTTGATGATGGTAGCGTAGTCCATTTTTCATAACCATATATCATGATTAATTTTAAAATAATAATTTTTTACAAATATGATAATTAAATCCTTGTTATTATTTTAATATGATTAAATAATGACCAATTTTTCCACAATCATCCTTTTAAATCATTTTTGAAGCATATGTCAAATATCATCGAAACAACTTCCCTTAAAATCATTAATTATGTAATCATATAAAAAATAGAGATAAGTGAAATAAAAGGAGAAGTAAACCTGAATATGTTCTTAATAATTTATGTAATCAGCATTGATTTATTATATAATATGATAAATAATGTACATGTTGAGTCTGTCTCAAAGTAGAAGTTTCTTATATTACTTTTACCATTGTGAGACATATATTGTATTCACCAGTAATTTTTTATTGGTTGAGTATATACATATATCAGTGTATGTTAAATAAATAATTATTTTAAATTATGGATATTTTTTGTTTCATTTTTTCTTATTTCATTCATTATTCTTATGATTCGAAATATACTAATGTGCTAAGGGTTTATTTCACAATTTTATCGTTACTTTTTATTCTTTATGTTTATATATACCTTAAAATAACTATTAGAAATTTATATATAGAGAAAAATATATTTTATTCAATAATTCTTATTGATAGTATTTTCATCACTAATACCATTTTCCCACACTTTGTTACGTAAACTAATTGGGATTTTGTTAAATTCCGACATTATTTATCTCCTCAGTCAGAAAAAATTTTCCCAAAAAAACCCTTGATTTCTAAAAATATTTTAAAAATTGTTTTTTCAATTAAAAAATTATATTATAATCAATGTTTTAACTAATTTTACAATTTAAGTAATTTTTAATATTATTTTTCATATTATTTTAAAAATAAGGACTATTTGAATTTTATAAAAATATGTGAAAAGAACCATTGTTTAAATGTGCATCAATTGAAAATAATTTCATGCCGTCATGTCAACTAATTTTTTTATAACATATCTTCCAATATTTTAAGGTTATTTTCAAGGCCTTATTTAATTATGTTTTTAATTTTTGTTCTAACATGAAATTTTCAAAATAAAAATTTTATTTTCATTAAAATTGTTTTTAATTATATTTTTTATTATTTATATTAACAAATAAAATAAACCATTCATTAAGCTTTTGATCCATTATGGATATTTTGTATTGATATCATTCATATTATTTCCTTGGCTACTTTTTAATTAGATTGACTCGGTATGTACCTGTTTGATATCTTTTGTATTACTCTAGTTGGTTATCCATCATTTTTATTGATTTAAGATAGTTGTTAACATTTCATATACTTGTTTTTAAATATTATTTTTTATATTGATTTTGTTTCACTCCATTCATATGAAGAATTAGTTGGAATTTCTAAGTAGTAGGAAGGGACCACTATAACCCCTTTATTAATTGGTAGGTCTCATGGGAAATGTTTTATTAGTTTTTGGACAATGCCATACCCATATATATAGATGTATTAGAAAAATGACACAATGGTATATTTAGATTTCCAAAATTACGAATTCTATCATTAACAATTCTTTAAATTTTTCCCATGTTACTATTCATTTAGTTAGAATAACAATTTTTATTTTTCATGCACATGTGTTTATTTATTTGGAATTATTTGACCGTCATTTGTTCCAATCATATTATGCTCATGTTATTGATTATGTGACATGTGGTTCATTTATTTACCTAGAAAGATCTGTTAGTATTAAATTATTCATTACATCTTCCATTGTACTCTAAGCCTTACTAAGCATTGGAGTTGACCCATTTCTTATAATTAGTTTTACCAGGGATATAATGAAGAGTTTTGTGATTGAAAAATAAGGATTTTATAAGTGGAATAATTTAATTAAAAAATAAATAACATTTAAAATATTATTCTTTAAAATTTAAATTGAATTTTGAGTATGCATCATGTTTAACAAGACTATTAAACTATTTTCTCCATTGAGATGTGATTCCTTGTTTCTTATGACAATAAAAAAAAGTTACCACCGACTATTCACTATTAGGGTTGGGTTCATTACATTCTCTCTCTCATTGATTCCATGTTTACAGACGAATTATGATGATAATATAATTTCTAAAATAAATAAATTTTATCCATAAGATGGATTAAATATATACCATCATGAGATGAAGTTTGTTAGAACCAAAAATGTTGAGGGGAATGGAATGATACATATTAACTATACATAATATTCAAATAAACCAACAAACAGAACCACATAAGGTATATAATCTTGATGTGTAAGGGTCCCAAACAATGATCGCTATGTGAGGGTATAAACCCAATCTGTAAGGGTATAAAACCAATGATACATAATGTTCATGGGACCTAATGTAATGGTAATCCAGAACAACCAAGGACTTGTAAGGGTACCAGTGTATTTGCATAAGGTAAATGAAAAATCCAAATTATTATGTAAGGGAACCCAATGCAATACATAATAGTAAGGTAAATGAAACTATAACCCACATAAGGTCTCCCCAAACCCACATTATGGAAAATATGGATTAACCTAAGTTTACATTAGGGATATGTAAATATCATGTGACCTTAGGTAAAGGTAAATGATATGAATAAGGAATCTCAATGGTGTAAAACCAAGCTATGTATGTCTAAATAATGAATACTAGGATATACTAAAACAAATAAAACAATTATATTAAATCCATAAAAATTGGGAAGACCAAAAAAAATATCCACAATAGAAATTCAATAAAGAAGAGATTTAATATTCAACATCATTACAAATATCATCAATGACAATTAAAGCCATATAATTCATAATGATTTTTCACCACATAAACATAAATAACAAGGGAATATTTTCCTAATCAATAAATATATACTATGTGAAATAGAAATATGAACCTAGTCGAAATGTTGGTCAAAATTTACCTAACATGTATAAATTATGACACATGTTTCCAAAATTTATTGATTTCTTAAAGTTTATAAAGATGATCCTAATTAATAAAATCCTAATAAATTAAATTATAAAGGTCACAAGTATACATACATGATTCTCTCAGGAATATGGTCCACAAAAATTTATTGTCCACAAAATCACACTCTAACAGTGGTCCCCAATGTAGCTCATCTATGATGGAAAAAAACACTAATTAGTATAAAATGCATCCTACAAAAACATGGTAAAATAAAAACGATCATTTCTTCCAGAATACTTCATCCACATAAGGAAACTATTTTAGAAAAATCATAAATTTCTTCAATGATAACCTATCCCAAAATCTAAAATCTACTTCTATATGGAGTACAATTCCCAAATAAAATCAAAACATACTGATCCTAAAACCAACAAAGACTAAAAATATCAAAGCGAGAGTCCTTAAAATAATAAATTAGATCAAAATGATGAGAACAAATGTGAATATGAAAAATTAAAATATAATTAAAAAAATAAATTTAATTTAATTTTTGAGTCTTAGGTTATAAAAAAAATGGTTTCTAAATATATGTAACCAAAAAAGTTCTTAAAATGGGTAGATGGAAATCCCAAGAAGCAAGATGAAAAATTATGTATAAAAAATACCACTTTACCCACAACTACCCTTGTCTAAAACCAAAACTCACTATAGGTCCATACTAGGATGGAATAAAATTAAAGAATGTAAAAGAAAAAAGTAATGCTAAAAAAGGCCACATATAAGGGAAATTTTAGAAACATGATACATAAGACCCTTCCAAATCCCCACTATTATCTATCTCTCAGTCATATTCTAACGACACATAGAACCATTTTCTACTCCAAATTTAGAGATAAACACAAGTATAACCTTCCAAAAAATCAATATATTTTGACATTAAATGATAATAATGAAAAAAAATAAAAAAAATGTAAAAAGACAACTAAATATATAAAACCACATAACTGAAAAAATGTATCATGTTTGAGAAAATATAAAACCATTATATTTAATACTGGGTTTTCAAACTTATGAAATCCATATTTATTAGTTAAGAGGAATTTCATATGTATTCTATTTAAAAAAATCTGAAATCAAACCACAATAATATATTTTGGGTTTATAACATGATTTCAAATATAAATAGTAGAGTAGTATCAAATTATAATCCAAACCTAATAAAATAATTAATAATTACATTTTAGAAAACAAATGTGACCCTAGAAATGTATATTAAATCAATACATTCATGATTTCTCATTAAACAGGGTTACAAATCTATAAAATATGATTCTTGATGTGACATTATTGTAAGGTTTTGTTTTGGGAGGTGGTATACATACACACACAAGAGAAATTTCTGCATTTTCTTAGTTTTGGAGATCCAAAATTGAAAACTAATTTTGTTTAGTTCTTAATATTAAAAATTATAAATATATAATATATGTTATAAGTTTTAATTCTAAACAGTAGTAATAAATCAAATTAATTGACAATGCTAGAAAAGTGATCACAACATTTGAAAGTGACAATGGGGAAACAATCATTGGATGTAGAAATTACACCACTTTAGTACTTTTATAAATTATGATTATAATTGAAAAATATAGGAACAATATGATTCTATAGTATAGAATTCAGATATTGTCATCAAAATTCCATTTGAATGTATATAAAATTATAAAAAGAGAAAATATTGATTCAAGAAAGGAAGAAAAATGCACTGATAAAACCTAAAAACACAAAATAATAAATATTTTATATCAATATAATTAGAATATAGAATATATATAAAATATGTTGGAATAATTGAATTAAATTTTATAAACATTATTTAAATTAACGGTCGAATATAGGTTTAATAAAAGTAGAAAAAGGATATGTTGTTTTACATGATTTCAATAGTGGACCTCCATGTATGGGGAAAGATAATCATGGGAATTAATCAATAAAAAATACAAGAATATAATAAATAATAGTCCATATAAATACTAGACATGAAAATAAAAGAACATACATGTGAAGAAAAATTAATCATAAAATAACCCACAAAAAAACAGGACCCCCTTATCATATCTTGGTAGAATCTTTAGATATCCACTATTGTCTAACGTACATATCATCTTCCATGAAATCGTTGAAAACCAAAGTTATTTGAATTTATAAAAAAGATACATAAGGTAAAAAAAGGATATATAATGGTCATCAGATGTAATTTAATGGAAAACCAGAACTACCAAGACCAACATAAGGGTACTGACAACTTTATAGAAGGGTGAATACAAAAAACCAAATGTTTCTGTATTGGTAACCAAAAAAAATTTATGGGTGAAGGAATTGAAACTAAGACCCAAAAAAGTGTAGCTATAAATTATGTATGGTCAAAGAGATACTTGCATAATGTTACAGGGTGGATATATAAAGTACAAGTGACCTCTCATTGAGGTAAAATCAAGATGTGTAATGGTAAATAATGAATACCATTAAAGGATGAATAATTGGAAATAAATAAATCAAATTCAAATGTAATTAAAATTACCATAATGGGATAACCTAATACACCAAATCTCTTATTATTAAATTTATTTTATTATGGATTAAAACATTAACATCATATAAAATATCCATCTTTATAAATAAAACCCTAAACCGCATAATTATTTTTCACCACCTAAGCCTCATAAACCTAGGGTTCTCATCTTAAATGGGAAACACATCAAGGGTAAAACAACTATAAAACAATAGTTTTAATATTGGACCAGATACCCCTAACATGTATCACATGTGACACATGACACCCAAATTAGTCATTATCATAATGGTTATATACTTGAAAATTATTAAATAATTATAAACAACCTACACGTTAAACATCAAACGTTAAATTACATGGGTTTTCCTTTAACATGACACGAATGGATAAATCTGAACTAGAAAGTCATATTCTAAAATAGGTCCCTATTATAGCTTATCATTTCCTGCATTTCACCAAAAAATTGAGTTTTGTCCATCGTCACACAAAAAATGGGTGAATAAAAAATATTTTCAGTTTACAAGGAATGAAAACGAGTAAAATTAAGTGCAATCATGCACCTGAATGAAAGGAAATTAGTAGAGATAATATGGGTATAAAAAAAGGAAAAAACTAAACTACTATCTAACCATGTAATTCAAATACTATGAAACATATCCACCAAAGAATAATACCCAAAAAATTAAAAAGGGGATTTCCAAAAACGTAGAGATTATACAAGGGTATAGGTGGGATATCCTAACAACCTGTGAAATCATTAAAATGAAAACATAAAATAGAAAAAAAAATTAGAAAAAAATGGACTCCAACTACATAATAAAATAGGAGAATCCAATTCACTAATAGGGATGTCAGAGTCCATTTCTCACTACTTAAAAATTATTCACTAAAGAACGAAACTAAAACAAATACATTAAATAATTTATCTGAACACAACTTATCTAAGTAACATTAACTCTTAAGAAAACAACAGAGACTAGAAACACAAGATCACATCTACAACTCAATGCAAACTTTCTATGAAACACAGGAAAAACTCACAGAGAACACTTCACTACATGAAAAATAGAGACTGATATATATTTCACCAACCAATGGTAATAAATTTCATTAAAATAAATAATTAATGAATAAGGGAAAGTGATCAAAAATAATAAAACATTTTAAAATTAAAACCATGAGGATAAAACAACCCTGATATATGAACAAAAAAATAATTATGCAATACAAAATACACTAATAAATAATTTAATGAATAATACCATTTGTTTATAATTTCAATGACATATAATTACACTCAATTTCTCTTTGTGGCCTCTTTGTTATAGGTTGTTCTACTGGTGGTGGTTCATATTTTACATTAAGGGGAATCCTCTTGGTTATTTTGGATTAATAAATATAAAATATATAAAAATATAAAAAATATATTGATGTAATAACATGAAAACTAATAATATGAGAAATAAAGGACCCCATTTCACTCCCAAAATATGGAAATTCACAATGATTATAGGTAATTGAATGAATTCTCTCATCCAATGTATGAAATACAGATTGCATGATTTCTCATAAAACATAAATACAGATCAAAATATGATGATACCAGAAACATCTTTTTCATGGTGTGTTACCTTGAGTTAGTCTATATAAAATGATGAGGAGGAAAATCTTTTAATGTTTTCTGTGAAAAATCTATAATTGAAAAAAAAAATTCAATTTATATCATGAAAAATGATTGATAGATAATAAAAGATACAAATTTATAGTCCAAACATCATGAATAAATCAAATAAAAATGAAAAATATTGTTATAGTTAACAAACATTATACATTTAAAATGCATAATTCACACTTTTTTTTGGAAAATTACAACACATCATATCTTTAATAAATTAATATTACAATAGAATCAATATTTTAAAAAATATGATTCCCTATAATAGAGTAAAAAAATGGGAAATTAATTCATATGTTGATACATACAACTCCAAAATAATAATATGTAATAATAAATATAGTTATTGGAATCAAATAATAATCATTGTGAAAAATAAGCTAATTTTTTTTGGAAATTAGTAAGTAATAAAGAATGTATGAAGAGAAAACAAGATGGATGGATTGAATTAAATTGTATAAGTAGTGATCATTTGTTGACTTACAGGAAGATTAAATTTGGAATGAAAGAAAAAAATTTACATTACATTTAGATACATCAGATAATTGTTCTATGTGCATGCTGAATGATCATAACATTATTTACGCAATAGAAATGATTGAAATAAAAGAAAAAATTCCAATCCATTAGTATATAGGGAAATGATAAAAAATGCACATAATGAAAATTGAAACATAAAAGGACCCAAAAAATTAAAATAATAATCTAATGTGAGACCCCCTTACTATAGCCCGATATAACCATTATTGGGGAAGCACAGTCGAACCATGTTCTGATGTTATAGATGTAATATATTCTAAGGAATACATCATCAAGATTAACATTGTATAGATTAATGATCATCAAATGCAGAAAAAATTGAGCCACAATGGGTCAGATAAACCCTGTAATCATAGGGAAATAAATCATGAACCATCACACATATTTTATATCCTTTAGATAAATAATAATCCTGGGACACTATATCTCTCCCTTAGAGAAACACTTTCTCATTATCTATATATATACATTCATATATATATATATATATATATTGGAACATCTTAGAGGCACTAATAAAGGAAGCTAATTTTTTAATCTTAACATCATTATCATCATTATTTAAGATGATGGAAAATATACTTTGATATTTGATGGTTGTTATAATAGCTCTATGTAATGATAGAAAGAGAAGGGTGTAAATGAATGAGCCTAAGAAATCCACAAATAGAACAATGTAATGATTAAAATACCAATGTTGAAGGGCCTAGAAAACCACAATTGTGTGATGTAATGAACATCCTATGTAAGAGTATATAGATTTGGAAATGTAAATATTGGAAATGGTACTATAAAAATGGTAAAACAAAACTAATAAGACCAACATTTGGGTTTTGGAAGAGTAATATAACTATAAATATATAATCCATATGAATATATTAGGGTACCCAATAACTTATGTATGAGTAAAGGAAAATAAATCATGACCCATGTATGTGTACCCAGACACATGTATGGGTAAACGGTGACATTCATTAGGTGACATAATAGAGTCATAAAGATCAATTTACCACAGGAATGAGTAAAGGGATGTAATGGAGACTATTGTTGGGTTCAAACCAATATATGTAAGGGTTAATAATAAAAAATACAATAGGTTGAGATAAAGGAATGTAATATATTGTATCCCCATTTTGTTAACAACAAAAATTGGGTAAACCAAAAACAATAAAATATTGAAATTGGAAATTAAAAACATAAATGATTTATTTTACAACATTATCAGAAATCTCCACCATGAAAATTTAAACCCCAAACCACATGACGATTTTACTCCTTATAATTATCATCAAATTCGAAATATCAGACTTAATAGAAATAATTGATAGGTTAAAGAAGTTTTATGACCTTAGTCAAACTATCATTCCAAATTCTCCTTAAATATATCTACTATGACATAAACTAATCATGTGAGTATAAAAACTAGTTATAAATCAATTAAATAACCTAGAGACACAGAGAATGTTAACATAAATGAAATCCTGACTATGATTCCATAATAAAGACATGTATTTTTATGGATAGTAGGATACTAAATTTCATATATGGGTTAAGGATCTATATGAACATGTATTGGTATTGTAATACTAGTCTCTACTGAGTACAATATGAGTAGAAATAACAAATACACACAATACATAGGAATTCAAAAAAAAATAGGTGGTTTCTGGTCACTGTAGTTGTTGATATATTAGTTATTCATTAATAATGGAGATTCATACATAGAATAATTATACATAAACATAATAAGGATTACATTTATATATAAATTAATGTAATTAAATAGATATATCTTCATTTAGGGACACTACATTTTGAAAATTCTTAAGACATGATATTGTGGGTGAGTAAATGTTACACAATAAGATGTAGAAAATGGTAATAATGTTAATAGTGTTTATATGTGATATTATATTTGGGGGAGAATCATGGGAATATCCCATTATTTTGATGGTGGGATGATAAGTTGGGCCCCTGTATGGGATTCTATATGGAGAGGGATGGTGGGAGGGAAATAAAGGAATATTAGGCATCTCATTTTTGAGGCTGGTATTTGACCACATCATCTTGGGAGAGATATCCCATGATCATATTCCCCTTATATTTCATTATGTATCTTGTAGTCATTGATCCTATTTTTCTATATACAAACTAGTCGGTCCTCTTTTATCTGTAATTGGTCTGACATACCATGTCATTCCATGATCACTGTCAGTTTCTCTCACTAGGGGATACACCTCATGATCATAATTTTATGAAGGATCATGAAACTATTTAGACTCTCAAACAACTAGGATGTACTATTTTAAGAGTACTTTGGTGGAGGAACATGCAAGAAAAAACATTTCACTAATGGATACTCACATCTGATTCACTCTTTCAGTAGTGGAGGCACAACTATTTTTTCTATCACTATGGAAATCATCCACCAAGACATCACTATAACGTTAGAGTCATGGATGACTAACAAGAAATTATAGAATACATTGTCATCTTCTTCACTCATAGGATATTACCATTGTAGAGGAGTAAACACATGAGATTTTATTTCAATAAGAAGAACATGAAAATTTATATTCTCAAATAGATTCAAAAAAAATTCTATTATTTAGAGGTGAACTCATATTCAACTTACTCTTATAAGAGGTTCACTACTAGGTATCTTTACCCCTCACTACATTCATTCCCCTTTTGATTTGTGGGGGGACAAGTTGATAATCCAGTATTAAAAGTGGAATGGAATTTTGACACACATCCTTTGAGATGTAATGAATTCCCATATTCAAAAAAATGACCTTCATATTTTCTCATACATATGCAAGGGGACTCACCACCTATCTCATATTAGTGCCTTGAATCATTGTATGGAATGACCTCACATTGTAGTATTCTATCTATCGTCACTGTTGAATTATTTTTCATAGGATGATGTCAAATTATAGCAGATATTATGTTACATGGTTTGGTTACTAGATAAAATTTTGATTCTAGTAATTAAATTCCCATAACTCATATTAACTCTAATAGTTCTATACTTATTTACACTAGGTGAATATTTAGAACTAGGGTGTGATACTATCACTACCAAAATATCCACAATAATAATGGGGGATGATGTTCAGGATGACGTGAATCTATGTCCCATGAAATTGATACTTTTTGATGGGAATTATGTGAAATTTAATGTTAGACCTATACTGTTGGGAGATATTGGATTGTTTTTGGGACTTTAATCAATGTTGGGATCAAGAAAATATCAAATGAGGCTCACACTATGGTCAAAAAAGTTCTTGGATATTATCATGTCCATCATATTTTTTTGAATTTTTATTAAGAGTTGTTGGACTATCAAGAAGTGTAGAAAATCAAGATGATATCATTGTATGACTAAGAAGAAAATGGGGACACTAATGGGAAACAAATTCATGGTCCAATGGAAGTGGTGAAACATGGTTCATCCAAAATTGAAAAGGAAGCGAGGAATATTTGGGAGAATACATGGATCACCTGTGGAGTAGGTCTTCCTTCTATAGTCTTCAAAAAAAACTATGTTCAAGGTATGGTGAGTTGATATATAATAGGTATAAGGAAATAACAGTAAGGGTAAGATTTTTTTCTTATGTTTATTAAGGGTAATATATTAAATAGGCAATTATGTATGGGGGGTAGGGTCTTTTGGGATTATGCAAGAGATGTTATATGGAAGGGATGCTGTGAGTAAAAGTTGAGTAATATTCTTGATTTCTTCCATGAGGCTTAAATTTCTACACTATGACCTGGGTGATTTCTATTAAACGTTTCTTCTCCATTTTCATCCACCACCAGCCTATATCCTTGAATCCTATGTTTCTATATAAAATTTTATTGATTCGTTTTTCATATATCACTATTCAACATAAATTGAAAATTAATAGTGAAAGATGATATTAATAAATAATTATTAATTGTTGAAAAATTACTATATAAAAAAACAATACTCAAATCATCATGAATAAAATATATTTTTTATTATAATTTTAAAATATACTTATATGATATATAAGTTTAGCTATTTACTATCATGAACACCGAATTTATTGTAAATTTTATGATATATTTCAATATGATGTGTCTAAAAAGATACTCGATGCTATATTTATACAAGGAATAACTTGAAATGACATGTGGAGTCAATAAATTCCAATAAGATATTATAATTATATAATTCCATTTACAGATAAATCATGGAGAGTGATCATAAAATATTCAATTTCTAATTAATACGTTACTTGTTTCTATGATGCGTTAGGGGATCTCTATGGCTTCCCAAGATTGTTATATACAGAAAACATGTGGTGAATATAGTATGGATTAAATATTTTTTATGACTAAGGAAATAACTTATTAGAGGATGGAATAACATTTCAACCATGTTCTAGGATTCCGTATTGATAAATTAGATATATTGTATTTCTAAATCTATTCATAGTTGACATATTTCGAATTATTGATAAATAAATGAATTTCAGTAGAACATACAATGAAATGGGAACAAATTATTAAGATTAATATAATTTCAAAATCTTATATGATGGGAATTTTTTATATATTCCATTATATGAAAGGTAATTATATATTACATATACATGGGGAATATAATTTAAATTTTTAAAAAGTACAGACGTATTGCACCAAATTTCACATAAAACAATCTAGAAGTACTTGAAAAATTGGAACTGGATGGATTACTCATGTTTGGCAAAGTGGTATGGTAATAGTGATTCAAGGGAATTTAAAAAATTTCTACGGATTCTATAATCACATCATGTATTGATGTTTGTCCATGGAAATATGGAAGACAAAAATATTGAAATTATTGGATGTCATATCTACTATATTTTAGTATGTTTCATTTTCAAATTTATTATAAGAACTTGATTAACAAAATTTTCTTATTTTTTGTTGTACCAAAATTAATAATTTTTATCATTATTAAGATACGATTTTATTGTGGTTTTTATCAACATGTTTTTACTCTGAACTGTGAAAAATATAGGGATACATGATAATATTTCTATTTAATATATTTTCTCAAAGTATTTAGGTCACAATATAAAAATTAAACACACGGACATGTAGATTTATTGAACCTATAAATGGAATTTTGGTAGGCCCACTAGTTGTAGTCATACTCGTCATAATAATTTTTAACATGTTAGAACTAGCTGGATGATTTTATTTCAACCCAGTTTAGGTTGGAGTCGAATATAAATATCACAGATAGTGAGATAACAATATTATATATTTGAGATACAAATATTGTATATGGTATATTCATAAAATGGATATACATGGATGAAACTTTTATTACAAAATATACAATGTTACATAAAAAATATAATATATAACAATTAATGAAGAATATTAAAAAATATATAAGAGCTACAAAGATGAGAGATAAGAAATGTGAGTGTCATAGATTGTAGAATAGGTATGAGAGGTACAACATTGGGATATCACTGGATAATATTCACATTAACTCATTTCTATTTATCCTCGTGACTAGAGATTCGTCATCCAATATTTGATATTGGAAATCAATGAGAATTTTTTTAAATAATAATTTCTGGACACTACCATGAAATTAAAAATTAGTGAATAAAGAACTGAGGTGAAAAAGAGAGATAGGGGATGCAATATTAGAGGTAAAAAAATCAATGATGGGAGATACAATAATGAAAAATCATACGAGAGATTTAATATGATAGAAAATATATTCCAATGATCCTTGAATAGAATAACAAAAAATATGAGAAAATAACCCAAAATACAGTCAACAATAAAAAGTAAATAAAATTGGATTAAAATTAAAAACCAATAATACATAATATTACATATATAATTTAAAATAAACAATATATAACACAGAACACAATACAACACACAATATAAAATAATAATCTAAATAAAAGAAATTGATTGTATTATAGATTAAAAGGCACGATAAATGTTAGACAAAATAAGAATAAACAATAGAATTTATAATTTAAAACTCTAAATAAAAACATAATATAATAAATATCTAATAATAAAAAGTACCTAAAAATATAAAAAAAATAATAAATTTTTTTGTTTTTATAACCTTTAATAGATATGAAAAATCATAACGGAATATAATTTAAAAAAAAGAATAATAGAAAAAAACATAAAAATAGAATATAAAGTGGAAGTGGAAGAAGTTGAAGTTCTCTTTAAACTCAAAGATGATGTGAAATATGGAGATACATAAATTAAAAATAAAGAGGCTAATATTATATATTTCCATAAATGGTTGAAAATATAATCATAAAAAATATGATGAAACACTGTTTGAAATTAATAACTATATCTTTGAAGAATTCATCTTTCTAATAATAATTCTCCGACCTATAATCAAGTCGGATGAATCTAATGTTTTTCACTTATGCTTCTTCAATAAAACATCCAAATGAAAAATGGATTCTCCATCCTAAATATAATATATAAAATTTTCATATTTGACAAATCCCCATTTCAAATGATACTAAAAATAATGTACCTATTGTAAATTCTTGAAGAGAACATATGCCTTTTATTATAAATTAACGGATGTCTCTTGTGGAGGCCTATTCTTTGGAATGTGTGTTAGATACTAGATAAGGGGTAGTTTTTTTCAATTAATGTTTCAGTTTTTGGGTTGTTTTTTGTTTCTAGTTGGGGGTATTAATATAGGCTATAGGTAATTATTGGTGATGGAATGTAATTAAGGAAATAAAAATAGGCATTTTCACATTGTTCCATTGGAGGATTTTTTTGAGAATCAGGAGAGTGGTCCTTCTTTATTTACTCTAAATCTATGTTCTGTAAATTTTGTTTGTCAAATATAATGATTCATTTGTTTTTCCTTAGTATTCTTCTCTCTCTATCTCTCATATGAAACAAAACAAAAAGTCTTCTGTTCAAAGAACCATTTCTCTACCATGAAACAATAATTATATGAGTGAATGAAGGTGGATTTTCACTGATATGTTGTTAAGAGGAAAAATAACTAGAAAATTGATCAAAGTGAGTTGTATATGGAGTTATCCAATAGTTATTATAGACAATTATTTAGATAATATTTGAGTTACATTATTTAATAGGATTGTATCACACTGTTGGATTAGAAATTATAAAACATATTATCTGATAAAATAGAACTTTATAAGAAGTTAAGCATCCTTTACCATGGTTAATAAAAGAGTACATAGTTATATCATTGATCATTTATTGGATTTGAGAATATTATGGTTTGGATTGGGTGTAAGATCCATGATTTTGGAAAGGTGTGTTTTTTTTGTGTTTGGGTTGAACCCTTTACTTTTGGGACATTAAAAGGTTTCATGAATGTGTGAGAGGTCTTGGGGGTGCTCATGGGGGCTCGGGCATGGATGAAATGAAATCTGGGAAAGATAAGCCAGGGCACATGGCATGCGCACGGCTAGGTAAACCGTGCAGCTTTCCCAGGCTAGACCGTGCGACCCCTCCTCCTCCGTATAGACTTGTGCGCACGGTTTTCCAAACAGTGTGGCTAAACCATGTGACTCCTCCTCCATTGGGCAGTGGCATGCGTGCGGTTTGCGCACGGTCTACCAGACCGTGCTGACAAACCGTGCGACCACTTAATGTTTGGAAAAATTACAAAATTGCCACTCCGGGCTTTTAAACCTCACTCGGGATTTTCCTCCATTTCCTCCCTCTTAACCCTAGGAACGAATCGATTCGACCATGAGCTCCAAGAGATTGGTCTCCTTCGATTATTAGGCATTTTTTGTGATGTTGGATGCAGATCAAAGCTCTGGGTAAGGCTAACCTCATCCTTGCTTCTCTTATTGGTTTAGCATCAGTGCCTTCTCTCCCTCTTATTCTGAAAACCTAAATCCCTATCTTTTGGGTGAGTTGTAGGTTGAAGCTCTAAGGGTTGGTTGAATCAATGTCTAAGGACTCTATTAAGAGTGTGTTCAACCGCAGATTCAAGGTAGGTGGTCTACAAGTTATATCCCACAGTTATTTCGGGTTTATGTGCATGTTTACTTGTGTTCTTGTTTCTCTTGGTTATGTTGTGAATAACCTTCGCATGTTTGGTTTCAATGATGTTTAACATGGTAAATGGGAACCCTCACGATCCCCGTGGGATGTGTTGGGATGGACCTGACCTAATTGGGGCCATCCATGAGATGTGCCAGCTTTTCACAGGCTAGGGATTGTTAATTAAACAAGTGACCTTGTTGTAATAAAATGTGGAGGCCTTGATGAATACGTTGGCATGATTGGTGGAACTTGGGAAAAGAAGTTAGGTAATGCAACTAGACATGGAAACTAACCTTAGGGTTATTTGAAATGGAATGAATGGTTGATTCATGGAAATGATAAACGATTTAAATGGGTTAATGTGTAAATTGATTAAAGACCATAATGGGATAGATTATGTGTCTAGTGTTGAATTATTAGTGATATAGGCATAACACATGGGAATTGGGTGAATGGTTAAACGATGTGAAATGGTAGTGTGTTAATGGGTTAAGGCATAATGTAAATTCTCATGTGGGTCATTGTGAATGGTGGTTGCCAAAGGGAAATGGTTTGGATGGTTGATGGTTACTCATATATATAAGCATGTGCACATGGATTGGTAGTGTGGGGTATGACTTGAGGATCTACGCCCACAAGATGAGGGAAGACTCAGTCTCCAAACTCCAACCTGAATTCACGGGTTAGGAATGGGGACTAATGATCTTTTCTCTTAATGGTTGCATCCACCTGAATTGAGGCTTCGAGGTTAAGATATGGATGCATCCACCAGGACTGATGCTTCATCGTGAGGTTATGGTTGTTATGAGGGAGTTAGTCCTAGTGAGATAGGATAACCATATGTTTACCCACTTGCATGTGATTGTTGGACTCAGACCCATGTAACATGATGAATGTGATTAACCCAAGGAAATGTGATGAAATGGTAAGTGATGATAAATGGTATGAAATGAATGGAAATGAATGTGGTAATGGCTTGGATTTATACTAGTTAATGACATCTTATATTGTCATTTATCATTCATATTCCTTTTTCATGCACTACCTGTTTATACTGGATATTTTGTAGACATCATTGGTGGTGGCCTAATGAGTTCTACTCACACCCTTCTCGGTCCGCCGGTGGGTACCTGAGAAGACTTCAAGTTTACAGGTCAGGAGAAGGGCAAGGGTCCTTGCTATATAGTGTGTGGCATGGGTAGCACTTGGTGGAGGATCCAGACTTGGAGTCAGGACCATTTTGGGGATATTGGGCATTGTCTTTATTTTGACCTTGTTCACTTTTTCACTTGTAGTGTGACATGGCATATTTACTGATGGAAATGTTTGATATACTTGTTCCTTGTTTAATTGGTTATTGTTTCCGCAATTTAGTTAATCTGTTGTGGCTTACTATGACATATATATAGGGGTATAGTCTCTCCATTTGACTACATAGACCCTCACTACTAGTTGGAAACCTTTGGCGAATGGGGAGTTGTGCCTAAGATCATGTAACCACCCGGCTCGGAGTACAAGTTTAGTGGTTTCCGGGTCAGGTGCATTACAAAGTGGTATCAAAGGAGGTATTTCTTCTCCTTATATTAGGTCCTGTTATTTGGGATTAGTAGCCAAGGGTTAATATGTGTCGGGCCTTGGTAATGAGCTCATGGTTGGGATTAGATAACCCAGGTACGGGGGAAACCCAAGTCACCCTGGGTGGGAAATTGATGTTCTTGGTTTTGTGTTGTTACAGTTGATGATATTTCACCGTTGGGTGATACAAATGTGGTTTGATGTGATTGTTTTATGATAATTGTCTTCTGGACTTAACGGCACAAGTATTTTCATTCATGCATCATTGTAGGAACCTAGGGAGATAAGTGACATGCATTGTATTAGGCACACACATGGGATGGGTGTGTGAGGCAGGAAAGTAGGGTGCATTATGCATTTCATGAAACCAAGAAATAATGAGAAGAACAAAATAAAACAAGTTGGTAAATGATGTTTAGTGAAACATATGGCTTTGAAATGAAGTAGAAAATTCTTATGTAAAATGTTGTGTGAGTTTGGTAGTAGTGCATGGTTGTTTACCCCTTGTGGACCATGGCCTATGGAAGGGATAGTCGGGGCAGTTAATTTGAGTTGTTGATGTCATTGTAAATGGGTTGTTGTATCTAGTAAATAGTCTTTGATAAAGTTGTGAATGTTTTGTGGTGTGCATGCTAAATCTCGTGCTTGACAATGTAGAGAGATGCCACCACGACATCGGATTCCAGCCGGGCAACAGGAGGATATTGCTGAGAACACTCCTCCCGTAGTGGGGCAAGAAAATGTGGTGATCAATGAAGGTGGGGAAGACCAGTTCTGGGGGAACTTGGATCACCATATGAAAATGATGGATCGGGACCTAGGGTGGGGGGAACCGACCACGTTTCAGTTGACCAGAAAGTTCCAGTTGCAGCACCCTCCGACTTTCACTATAGAGGGTGGGCTAGAGGCAGCAGAGTTCTGGTTGGAGTCTTTCCAGATGATACTGGATCACCAGGAGACCCCTGTTTAAAAGTGTGTAAAGATGGACGTTTATATGTTGTGGGGCCAGACAAGGCGTTGGTGGGACATTCAGGCTTAGACCAACAGGCTGAGGGGATGTCGTGGAGGGTTTTTTCCTGAAAGGTTTCTGGAATATATCTTAGTGTACTCGAAAAATCATGAAGATCATTCCCAACTCCATTACATCATCTTGGGTATGCTAAGAGAGCACCAGCTATATGCCAAGCTATCAAAGTGACAATTATGGATAGGTGAGGTGCATTTTTAGGTCACATCATCTTGATGGCAGGTGTGTTAGTGGATCCAGAGAAAGTGCTGGAAGATTTATCTTGCGAGCAGCCCAAGTGTGTTTTTGATGATCAGAGTTTTCTGGGTTTGGTCTGGTATTACCGAAGGTTCATTCCTGATTTCTCTTACTTGGAAGATCCACTCTCGGGCTTGACCAAGAAGGGAATCGGGTTCGAGAGGATTGAGTCTTGTGATAATGCCTACCAAGAGTTGAAGAAGTGACTGACGACCACACCTATCTTGATCTTACCTGAGCCGGGTAATAAGTACATCGTGCTTTGTGATGCGTCTGGAGTCGGACATGGGGATGTGTTGATGCAGGGTGAGCGGGTTGTGGCTTATGGGTCGAGGCGGTTTAGATCCCATGAGCGGAATTATCCAACTCATGACATTGAGTTGGTTGTAGTAGTGTACGCCTTGAACTGCTGGGGGCACTATCTGTTGGGAGAAAAATTTACCGTGTTTACCGACCATGAGAGTTTGATGTACATCTTCTCATAGTGGGATCTAAATCTTTGGTAGCGAAGATGGGTTGAATATCTCCTTTCTTTTAACTTTGATTTGGTGTACACGTCAGGAAAGGGAAACAATGATACTGATGTTCTGAGCAGGAAGGTTCAGAATTGGGCAGTTCAGGAGTCCATCACCAAGTGGAAGATGATGGATTTATTTTCAGAAATGCACCTAGAGGTGTAGGAGGAGAATGGTCAGGTCACTATTGCTTACTTGACGATGGAGTCGATGCTCTTGAATTGAGTTAAGGAAAGTCAACTTGATGACCCTGAGTGTTTGAGCATGAAGAAAATGCTTAAAGGTAGGGAGATACCTTTAGGCTGGGTCGTCGTTGTGGATGATGTTGTTTGTGTTCGTGATCGTATGGTTGTGCCAAAGTGTGTGCGGGAAGAGTTGATGTGTAAGTTCCATGAATCAAAGTAGGCAGTGCATCCTGGTTTGACCAAGATGTACCGTGATCTCCGAAGTTCGTTTTGGAGGCTTGGAATGAAGAAGGATGTTGCAGGATTTGTGGTGCGGTGTCTTACCTATCAGCAGGTGAAGGCCGAGCATCAACGCCCAGGTGGTTTGTTGCATCCAGTTCCCATTCTGGAATGGAAGTGGGATGATGTGACAATGGATTTTGTCGTGGGTCTTTTGAGGATGTCACAGAAGAATGATGCAATCTGGGTAGTTGTGGACCAGTTAATGAAAGTGGATCATTTCTTACCAATTCAAGAGACCCATACAGTCGACCAATAGGGTGAGATGTATGTTTGGGAAATCGTGAGGTTGCATGGTGTCCCACAGACCATTGTTTCGGACTGAGATCCACGTTTCAAATTGCATTTCTGGAAAGGGTTGCAGATGGTTCTTGGTACACCGGTGTTTTTGAGTAAGTCTTTCGACCCGTAGATGGACGGGAAGTCGGAACGTACGATCCAAGTGTTGGAAGACATGTTGAGATCTTGTGTCTTGGACTTTGGTGGTTCTTGGGAGAAGCACCTATCGTTAGTTGAGTTTGACTACAACAACAGTTTTCCTGCTACAGTTCTGATGACACCGTTTGAGGCACTTTATGGGAGACCGTGTAGATCTCTATTGTGTTGGATAGAGGCTGGTGAATCGGAGTTGTGGGGACCGAGTCTCATGAAGGAGACATCAGAGAGAGTTCAGTTGATCTGGAAGCGAATGGATTCAGATCAGAGTAGGCTGAAGTCATATGAAGATTAGAGGCATAGACCTCTTGAGTTTTCGGTGGTTGATATAGTTTTTTTCGGGTGTCGCCAAGGTTGGGTCACCATCGCATTCAGATGTAGGGTAAGTTTGCACGGAGGTATGTGGGATGTTTTGAGATTGTGGAAAGGATCAGGCGAGTGGCTTACTGATTGTATTTTCCACATCAGTATGGTGGGATGCATGATGTGTTTCATGTGTCGCAGCTTCGACGGTATCACCCTGACCCATCTCACATGTTTTTAATGTTTAGGATGTGGAGCTTGAGGTTGATGGATCCTTTGAGGAGCATTTGGATCATGTGGTGGATCATAATGAGAAAGTCTTGCGAGGAAAGTTCGTACGATTAGTGCGAGTACTATGGTAGCATGGGAATGTTCAAGAAGAATCATGAGAGCATGAATCTGATATTCATGCTCAATGGCCCAAACTCTTCTCTTCAGTGGAGCGATAAATCTTGGGAGCTCGGCTCGAGGACGAGCTGTTGTAAGGTGGGGAGGTTGTAAGATCCTAGATTTTGGAAAGGTATGTTTTTGTTGTGTTTGGGTTGAACACTTTTCTTTTGGGACTTTAAATGGTTTCTTGATATTGTTACAGGCCTTGGGAGTTCTTAGGGGGGCTTGAGCATGGAAGAAAGGAAATCTGGGCAAGACAAGCCAGGGCGGATGGCCAGGTAAACCTTGCGGCCTACCCAGGCTGCACCGTGCGACCCCTCCTCCTCAATAATTTTCTTCCATTTCCTCCCTCTTCACCCTAGGAACGAACCAATTCCCCCAAGAGCTTCATGAGATTGATCACCTTCGATTATTAAGCGTTTTTGGTGTTGTTTGTTGCTGATCGAAGTTCCGGGTAAGCCTAACCCCATCCTTGCATCTCTTTTTGGTTTAGGGTTAGTTCCTTCTCTACCTCTTGTTTTGAAACCCTAAAACCCTATCTTTTGGGTGAGTTCTAGGTTGAAGCTCCAAGGGTTTGTCAAATCAAGGTCTAAGGAATCGATTGAGAGTGCGTTCAACCGCAGATTCAAGGTAGGTGGTCTATATGTCATATCCCACAGTTATTAAGGGTTTATGGGCATGTTTACTTGTGTTCTTGTTTCTCTTGGTTATGTTTTGAATAAACGTTGCATGTTTGGTTTCAGTGTTTTTTAAAATGGTAATGGGAACCCTCACGATCCTCGTGGGATTTGTTGGGATGGACTTTACCTAATTTAGGCCATCCAAGGGATGTGCTGGCTATTCCCAGGCTAGGGATTTTTAATTAAACAAGTGACCTTGTTGTAATAAAATGTGGAGGCCTTGATGAATACGTTGGCATGATTGGTGGAACTTGGGAAAAGAAGTTAGGTAATGCAACTAGACATGGAAACTAACCATAGGGTTATTTGAAATGGAATGAATGATTGATTCATGGAAATGATAAACGATTTAAATGGGTTAATGTGTAAATTGATTAAAGACCATAATGGGATAGATTATGTGTCTAGTGTTGAATGCTTAGTGAGATAGGCATAACACATGGGAATTGGGTGAATGGTTAAACGATGTGAAGTGGTAGTGTGTTAATGGGTTAAGGCATAATGTAAATTCCCATGTGGGTCATTGTGAATGGTGGTTGCCAAAGGGAAATTGTTTGGATGGTTGATGGTTAATCATATATATAAGCATGTGTACATTGCTTGGTATTGTGGGGAATGACTTGAGGATCTACACCCACGGGTCGAGTGAAGACTAAGGCTCCCAACTCCACCCTAAATGCAGAGGTTATGAATGGGGACTGATGCTCTTTTCTCTGAACGGTTGCAACCACCTGGACTGAGTCTTCGAGGTGAGGATACGGTTGCATCCACCCAGACTGAGGCTTCTAGGTGAGGTTATAGTTTTTATAAGGGAGTTAGTGCTAGTGAGATAGGATAACGATACGTTTACCCTCTTTCATGTTATTTTGGACATAGACCAATGTAACATGATGAATGTGATTAACCCATGGAAATGTGATGAAATGGTAAGAGACGATAAATGGAAGGAAATGAATGGTAATTAATGTGGTAATTGATTTTATTTGAACTAGTTAATGGCATCTTAATATGGAATTTATCATTCATATTCCTTTAGCATGCACTACCTATTTATACTGGATATTTTGTAGTCATCGTTGGTGGTGGCCTACTGAGTTGTACTCACACACATCTCGGGTTGTCGTTGGGTACCTGAGTAGACTTCATGTTTACAGGTCAGGAGAAGGAAAAGGGTCCTTGCTAGATAGTGAGTGGCATGGGTAGCACATGGTGGAGGATCCAGTCTTAGAGTCGGCACCATTTTGGGGATTTTGGGCATTGTCTTTATTTTGGCCTTGTTGACTTTTTCACTTGTAGTATGACATGGAATATTTACTGTTGGAAATGATTGATATACATGTTCCTTGTTTAATTGGTTATTGTTTCCACAATTTGGTTATTCATTTGTGGCTTACTCTGATATATATAAGGGGTATAGTCTCCCCATTTGACTACATAGACCCGGCTGCTACTCGGCAGACTTTGGCATACGGGGAGGCGCGCTTAAGGTTATGTCACCACTTGGCTTGGAGCACCGGTTTAGTGGCATCCGGGTCAAGGACGTTACATTGGGAGATGCTAAATCATGAAATAGATAATCCTGAATGAAAAGGAGAAGATAAATCTTTTCAAACAACTTCCTGAGAAGAAGTGAACCAATCATCCTCAAGAAGATGTAAATGAGTAGACTATTCCCATTATTCAATGCATTGCATAATAAAATAATGGTTTTAATAAATATTGAAGTCGTAAGGATGGGTTAGTTTGGTTTGGAAAAAACTATTTGGGATTTTCCAAACCTTCTCAAGCAATGTGGGGTGAAACTTCTTATGAAATTTAACACAACTATTTAGGGATGAAACATCCTAAAACAGAGGAGGATAATCCAGATATTCTAACAAATGTGAACTAATACAGAATATATTTCATAATTTTTAGAATATATTTTTGTTTAGGTGGATAATAATGTGATTGTAAATGTAATAGTAAATTTGTGGACATAGTATTTTAGACTGGGAAGGAATAATATAAGTGATCCTGAGGAATAATTAGACTCTATTTTTTTCAACTGAAGGGGGTAAAAAATTAAATTAAATTCCTAAATAAATTATATCATCAAAAATTGATTATGAGTTGAGTCATGGTGAGGAAACCAATAATGAAAATAAAATAATTGGGGATATATCCTCTTTTACGGACAATTAATTTTATGTCCATTTTAAAACATCATATTTCAAATAATGTATATTAGAATACTACCATATTTTCATGTAATAATGAGTAACCATATTTGGTTAAGAGTGTGGGGTGGACCAAGCTAATGAAAAAATAAAATTTAGTTCATGTTGAGGATACCTCATTGACTATGCATGGGTAGTATGAATCAAGAAACTCATATACATGTTACGTTTCTTGATGCTAACAATTTTCATATTCTAAGATCATGTATGGAATATTCAATAAATATTGTAGTAGTTATGTCCAAGAATAGAAGATAATTAATATTTAACATAAAAAGTGTTTTAATGTCATGGGTTAAATGAAAAGTAAATGGAAAGGACGCTATTTTTACATATTTTCATGTTTTTCATGAGGATAGATTATAATCAATGGACAAATTGACATTTAAAAAAAATACTAGTTAGAGATGGATGAATAAATTTTTGATATGATTTTACATTTTACCCATATTATTTAAGGGATTAAAAATACATGAATCCATGTAAAATGTTTTTCATCTCAAATATCTAAATTGGATATTTTACTAAAATAATTATCCACCTACATTGACTAGGGAGGTGTTGAGATTGGTAGATATGGGAAAGTACAAAAAATATTATTATAATGATATCCACTTTTATAAACTAATATTTAATTTCACCCAATGAATATCCTAGAATGTGAAATTTTAAATAGTACTTTCGAGGATCTCGTAAATATCTATGTCCTCATTGGGATGTGATATGCTTATAATCTTTCTCTATCATGTATTGGTGTTTTTTTCATGGAATCATTGATTTGGGTGGCCTCATTTATGGATAATTATATTTTTCTATCAATTCTATGTCTGATGGAAAATTTTTATTCATATATATCTTATAGAAGATGACATATTATATTTTTAGATCATGTTTTATGAATGATTACAAAGAACTTTTAAACATACAAAAAAACTGTATGAATTCAACTAATGTCTATATCAAAATTTTATCAAATATACTAGAATAACAAAGTTTATTAGATGTTTGAACACTATGGGTAAATTACCATACATCAGTTCATTATGAAAAATAATTAATGGGAAACTATGTCTATGTTTAATGTTCAAATAATATTCTTTCCCCTCATGATTTGTTCCTGTATCAAATTATGTAGGTTACTTTTCCTATGTTACAAGAATTGAATACACTGATGTTGGAAACATATGGAAGTAAAAGGTTCATTTTATATAGTGTGTTAAAAAAACCAAAGAACATACCAGATGATTTCATAGGATGAATAATTTTATAGGTTTGGACCTTATATATTTATGATTTTAGATAATTATAATAAAAAACATTTTTTCTGTGAAATCCAAAACACATATGGATAAGATTACCATGTGTGTGTCGGTACCAATAGAGCCACAATTATAATAATGAAGAACATACTCATGGATAAAAAATAAATAAATCATGTATACAATAATAAATCATGTTATAATAAAATTTAAATCAACTCTCTCTAGTTCTGAAATGAAACATCTAAATATAACATAACGATTTTTTTTGAAATTAATTGTTTAGTCCATAAAACGATATTTATATAATATAAACCTAGGAATAATTTTCTTTTCATCCACTACCCACTCCACAATAATTAATCAATTAATAAATACACATTTTTTTCATTTTATACAAATATTTTTTGTTTTTTCTTAAAATTATATATACGTGAGTGTTTGATTAATCTCATTTTTTCATTTTTTTTAGCTAGTAATTATCATTCCAAAGTCATAATTATTTTTGTAGATATAATTAGTTTAGATACATTGACCAATCGAAGAGTCCACGAGTCTAATTAAGGTGATAATATGTACTTATTTTAAAATATTTCATTCTATATGATAGACATAAAACCACACTATTAGTTTTGTAACCCATATGGTCTACCCCTTGGGTCAAATGGCCGTACCATTTAACACATAATTTTTTATACAGCCATTGATGCCATTTATAAATGAAGGGGATATAGTTTTAGTGAAATGAATTTATTTTCATTATTTTAGAGGTCTTATAATATGACCCAAACTTGAATTAATATTTAGTAAAGGAGTAAATGTGTCGGTTGTATTATTTTATTAGGGGGAACAGAGGGTAATAAAAAATTCATTTCAGGAAAGGGGATTAATTGGGCCCACTACGGGGTTGTCAAATAAAGAGGGTTAAACCACTGAAAATGATTGGAGATGAATATATAGTGAGATTTGGATAGATGATCTGCCATGTAGATTCGATTTCAGCCGATTGGTTTGGTCGAGATACATATCAAAGTGTCTTATATTTTCATCTTCATCATCCAATGGTTGATATTTTTACTTATAACATTATGTATATATGATGGGGTAATTTTTTTACATGGACTGACCTTCATCTATTTTTTCGTCATTGAATTTACTTGCATCATGGAATGTAATATTGACTTCCTCTTTTAAATACCTCACACAACCGATTTTCTTCCCCTCAATGGAAGTTCACACAATAGCATCATCACTCGATGATGGAAACCCATACCAGATTCTCACTCGGAGGACACACACCTTGATATTACATCCACTTTTCATTCAAACCCATCATTCCTAGAAGTTATATACCACTGACATACTTCAAAAACATATAAAACATGATGTATTTTACTAGATTTAACCCACTTTTTTCTATGATACATCAAATATGCAGTGATGAAAACATGGCATCAAAACCATCATGATAGTGTGGAACTCCACATGGAGGGTATGGAGTCTACATTATCCAACATGAAAGACCCCATGGGAGAATTTAGTTCATTGTAGAATGTTTGGGATCCAGAGAAAAATGAACAAACCTACATTCACAAGGTGCTTGTGAAGGATAATTCATTTTTTTGTATGGTTTTGTATGGATACTAGTAATATATCCACCACTCACTCACTAAATTCTTGTGAAAACTGGAGAATATTGTAAAACTCAGTTAGGGGAAACAATTGATGACAAAATATTCATCTTCGTTTTTATGAAATTGCATCATGAAACCACCTTAAGTAGGTTTTGAATGAACTAGTGCTTTAGGATGGTGTAATTGTGTAATATTTTCTTCCTCAAAACATGTGGGATAACCTACAAGAGGAATTTCATGATGTTCATATTCACATGTTTTTTTTTGAAGAAAACCAATGTACATCACAGATTGGCAGATGTTTTTTTGGATTTATAATAAACCTAAATCTATGAATCTATTTTCTTTTGAAAACATTATTGGAAGATCATTTGTGAGGATTGGATATCTAGATTCCCTATGAAGTACTTGTATAACTTCTATCAGAGGGTCTAGTTCATGAAAATATTGAAACAAATAAAATATTATGCATCCTTAGTACTTATGTGACCCAAGAAATAATATTTCATCTATTTCAGTAGTGGATTATTTGAATAAGTCATTCATTGTGTCTTAATTAAAAATATTGGTATTAGACTAAAAGGTATTCAGATTTCATGGTATGATGATCTTGATATAAATGGATATAGATACACCATGTTCTATGACATTAGATCACTGAAATATAGTGGAATCCAAGAAGCTAGACCTTGTATTCTACTCAACCATTAAATTGGAAGGTATTAATAGTATAATATATATATATATATAGTGACCTAACCCTAGAAAAATCGGAGCTACTGTCTAATACGATTACCTTGGAATAATAAAAATGTAACTCACCTCCCAAAGGACTAAGCAATTTAGTAGTCATGGTATACCACATATATACATGAGTCTTGTAATATAAATTAATACACTAATTAAAACATAATTTTGTATTTTTTTATGAAAAACCTATATTCTATCTAGCATATCCTTTCATATATTTCTTAGTACACTTATTGGATTTCTGGGTAATAGAAAAAATTATAAGGGTGAGCTCAAATTCTCAATTAAGGTATGTACATACTAATAAATAATTAATCAATTATAATATTATATATAGAATTATAAACAAATTACCACACGTACCACGTAACCAAAAAACTACGAAGGATTCACCTAAAAAATATTGAAAAGAAATAACTAAAAAATATGGAATTAAAATTACATGATAAGGGAAAATAAAGTGGAACAGTAAGAAATAAAAATTCCTGCTACTCAATTAATCAAATCAAGCATAAATTCAGCCATATTCATGTTGATGAAATCTCTCATAAATGATTAATAACTGAAACTAATTGATTGAAATTTTCAATTACTGGAAGGCACATATAAGGAAAATGTAAACCAATACCAGAAATATCTTTCACAATATTGTTAAAAACTATGGATAGAAACCCATTTAATTTTTGCAACAAATTTGTCTCATGAGAACTAGTTGATGCATCAAGGGGATATATAATGTTCAGGCTCCGCCTATAATTTCATATCAAAATCATTACTCATATCGAGTATCCAATTTAATTAATAAATAATATGCCTTATCAAATAATTTTATTAAATATAGAATACATAATTATCAATATTTAACCAAATAATGAAATAAATTTTAATTTAGACAATGTATTTAATAGTTTATATGGTTTATGAAATTTTAATATACACGATAAATGATATGGATTATTTGGGGAAATTAAATGTTTAATTATCATAGGAAATTTTAACATTTAAAATGGGATAAAATGAATAAAGTAATTATATTTCAATAATATCCCATGTAGTGTAAAAAAATGGTATATTTTTATTGTTAAAATATCTAAAAAACTATAAAAACATTGTTGATTAATATATCCTTTGTTATGCAAATCTTTTGAAAAACATTTATTTTAAAATATCATTTATAAAACAAAGAAAATATTTTATAGTGTGATAACTACAATCATAAATAATGTTTAATAGTTTACAATAATTTTTTGAAAGTATTTTATAAAATAAGGTTTTTAGAAGAAAAAAGGTTCTTCAACTAAAGAGAAGTATGATGTCAGGTTTTTAGAAAACATTTTATAAAAAATTTTAAATACCAAAGTGTGGGAAAATGGTACTATTATATGATAGTGTTCATGAATAAACAAAGAAAAAAATTGAATTGTTTACTGAATAATGATCTAATATTTTTCTCTGAATCAAATTCATGTGTAAAAAATCCTGAAATATATATATATTTAAATTAAACTCTTGAAAAGACCATAACATTGATGTGAAACTAAACCAATTAATAGATTATGAAATTTTTTTATAAAAAATAAATTTATATATTACTAATCAACTAATTTTCTCAAAAAATAAAAATTACTAAATTTATATAAATCACTCTAAAATACCCAATATATTTAAATTTGAGATCACCATTAATATAAAAATAAATAATAACAAATTTCTACTCTGAAAAATTTATTGATAATAGATATAGATCTGGAAAATTTATGGAGGAACTATTTTATATATACAGAACATTATTTCCACCAAAGTAAAGAAATATATATATTAAGATAGATGTAGGTAAATGTTTTTTTATTAAAATTTAAGATATTGAGTCAAGGTTTTTTTCTGTAGAATTCTTTACTTGAAATATAAAAAAAGGAAATAGAATGAATTTTAGACAATGTGAGAAAATATTGAAAAACACCTAGGTTGTTAACATGAAAATGATAACATTTTCTCTTGGTTTGTAGCATATTATATCACAAGAATGTGAACACATGATACAATTGGGTTATGTCAGTATGTAGTATATCTCATCTCTTAAACTGAAGATAAGTCATCACATTATAACTAGATTCATTGATTAAAAAGGAAATTTTCCATTTTCTAGTTGTGTTTTTGTATATCAACATCATAAAAAGAGTGCCCATCATTAATAAATCCAAAAATAAAATAAAATAATATTACAATTAGGCTACATTTTTAATTAATGTAAAATAAACACCATTTTAGAAAGATAAACCTAATAGATTACATTAATAATCAACATGAATTATATTTTAATTAGATAATATTATTTGAAGATAATAACTATAATAATATCATTTGAATTTATAAAATATTATAATAAAATATTATAATATTTTAATTTAGTTTAATTATGAAAACTTGCTCAGGAAACCCAACATATTAGAGCTGAAGTACCCAAATATATTAGTTCTCATATGAGATAGAATAGGAATGTTCTCAAATTGGATTAAGTATTATATAAAATTTTAGGAAAAAATTTATTAATGAAATATTGATTTAAGTTGTTGTTTTGGATTTTAAATGTAATCATTTCACAGAAAAGAATCCAACAATACAATATATTTAAGAATCTAGTAATCAAATACATTATAAATATTCAATTTGTTATTTCAAACATAACTGTATGAAGGTAAAAGTAATTCAATCATATATTGAGGAAATATTTAAAATACCATCCCAAATATAGCAATAATTTTTAAAAGTAGATAACTCAAAAAATAATGTATTTTTTTTTATTTTCATCATATTTTCCAAGATGTTAAGGTAAAAACACATTAAAAATTATTTTTATTTCCTTAAAAATAATTTATTATCAATCATGAGTGTCGTAAAATATTCATACTTGATCAGGGAATAACATGCAGTAAAAAAATTATTCCTTCATAAAATAATTAACATTAACATATTCCATAATGTATCATGTTTTCCATTAAATTTTTGGTTATACAGTAATTGAAATAAATATTTCAAATGTACTTTCTAAAAATTTAAACAAGACTAGACATAGAGGATTTTTTTTCGTTTCACATTGTATTTATCTATAAATTCAATAATTATTTATTAGACATAAAAAAATATTTATTATTTATAATAGATTTTGTTATCTATGATCATAATTTAATTTTAAATTCATTAAGTATGATAAATTATTAAAAAATCATGGAATACATTTTTCGGTGTCAAAAAGGTTTTACCACCAACTCCAAAACATCGGGGTTTGAAGAAATTATTGAAATCATCTCTCATTTTTTATATTTATATATAATCATGAGATTAATTTAACAAATTAATAATGAAGGATCCAAATAGAATTTTCCAATAGATAATAATGAAAAATTAAAATATGGTAAAACATCTCTATCATTGTAACCAAAATAAAAATATAATCATTATAACATTCTATCTAAAAGTGTATAGTTCTACAAATTGTAATTTATATGTTAAAATATATGAATCATATCAAAAATCATAAGGGTCATATATTTTAATGTAAATAAAAAATAACTCAAATGATTTGATATCATTATAGAAAAAACATACTAGATTTTCCTAAAATACTGTCAGAAAAAATATTTTAGTGGAAAAAAACTATTACATAAATTTGATAATAAAATTGAGGAGATCAATCAATACCATAAATTCAAATAAAATCATGTCAATAATGTCATAATGAATTCAAAACATAAATGGAAATGTCAACCATAAAATAAAACAAGTAAGAAGCACCACTATTACAGTGCTTTAAAATAATGATCTATCTAGAATGAAAGGATCCAAAAGCATATTTTATTCATTATTCCATCTAATATTGGGATCACATAACATAATTTAACTTCCATGATAACTATTTTATCATTTTCAAGATAATTATGATGTCATCGTTTATGCATGACCAGCGTGGAACTCAAAATTTTTAGGTGAAATAATCTAGAAGGAAATAAGTGACATTATAATTGAAAATAAAATAGGTTTCTGAAAAATAAATATAAAAAACATAAATATTAACCCGTGAAGTAATTGAATGAAAACATGATCCCAAAAATAATAAAAGAATATATAAAATAAGTTATTTTAGATATAATTTTAACATCCATCCACATCCCATTGGATTGAGATGACATAGGAATGCGACATGGACATAAATGATGATCCCAAGGCACCAAATGCTGAAAATAACTGTCGAGCGATTCATGAATTAATTGGGGAACTATTTTACCTTTAGATAAATAATCCAACCAAAACCCCATTAGCAACAAACTACATGATTCATGTCAACAAAAATTCATATTCATTACCAAAAGACAACCAAACTATTCCATAACAATTCCGAAATGATGATACTAAAAAACAAATATTCACATCTCCATGAAGAAGACTACACAATAAGACCTCAAAAAACTAGGACACCATCCATAGATCCAAACCAACCTCTATGATCCAAGCACCGCAACCTTACCAAAGAATCATTCCAAACTACTAGAATAATGAGGTGCTTAACTCATACCTGTGTCCCGGAATACAACATCTACAAAAGCATCAACATTCCTAAGTAGGGGTTGAGTACAAATACTCAGTAGGTTTTCCCCAAATTAATTCCCTACACATGCCACTAGTATAAAACCATTAGAACATTTATAATAAAATGTTTAAATAAAACCATAAATAGTTCCACAAGTTCCACAAGCCAAAAATTTCCTTACCCAACCATTTCAAACAGGGAAAGCCACTACTATTTCATAATCCATAAGACACAAAACCATCACCCATTATCTCAAAAAATTCCATCACGTACAGCAACACACAATAAGGAACCAAAACAATGGAACTTTCACCCAACCTGTTCACTACATTTCCAACTAGTGGTACTTCCCGAACACTATATATAATGGTTTCTAATCCATCCACTATCAATCATCTTTTATATTGGGAATTCCCACCCACTTCCACACAATCGACACAAGACATAACACATAATCATCCTACAAGAATAATGAACTAAGGACACAAAATAAGCACACCATCATTTCCAACACATCCCCATTCACTTCAATAAATCACCCATTTATTCAAAACACCCTCTAACAAATTTTTATTCTCAACCACATTTCAATAAACAAAATCTTTATTGAAAATAATATTTCCACTAACATTTTTCATAATCAACCAGAATCGAATTTAAAATCAATATTTTAAAATCACACAATAAATCCCCTTTTCGCAACAATAACCCATTTTCCCCAAAATCCCCAAATCAACACTAAATGGGTTTAAAAAAATATTAAAACATCATTATCACAATTAATCTCATTGGAAAAAAATTAATTCCAACCAAGGTCACTAATTCTATCCAAGTGTAGTGGAGAGAGTGGTAACCTACCTTAAGAGTTCTAGCGAAATTTACCGACAAACAACCATACCACAATTCCAGAAAATGATCCACAAAAAACCCAAAATTTACCTTCCCAACCATAAAAAATCCTTATTATCATCATTTAAGGAACATAAATCCTAGATCTATAGACAATAGATATAGATCATGAAAACCGAGAGAGAGAGAGAGAGAGATGGAAGATTATATCTTGAGAGAACCAAAGACAAACTAAGAGAGAAGAGTTAACCGAGATCAGATTCCTTCAAACCACCTAGAAAACCCTTAAAATACATTCCAAAAAGAGTTTTATACCACCCATATCAGTTTTAAATAATAAATCATTCATTTATTTCATATGGGATAAGAAATGGGTGAGTTAGTGTAAATCACAACTAACCTCATTTAAAAAAATAACACTAATGTGCCGCACAGTTTTCTCACACGATTTAACTAACCATGTGCTAACCATGTGGATGATACTACCTTGATGGAAACTCTCATGGCCTACCCTCATAGTTAGATAATCCATGCGCAAACCTTTTGGGAGCCACTGCCTCAATTTTCATTGTTTTCTTGGGATACATGCGCAGTTTTCCCTATATGTTATCAAACTATGGACCCTTAAAAATGCCTCCAAACTTCTCCAAAACCATCCCAAACCATCCCAAACTCATCCAAACGCTACCCAATAACATTAAACACAAGAAAAGTCATAGAAGAAGGCTAAATAACTCAAACTGGGGGTTGTAAATTCTTCCTACCATTGGACAATTCATCCTCAAAAATTAGAGAACTATCTCTTTCCCGGAGGAGCTCGATCCATTACTCGACCATCTCTTTCACATCCTACCAAGTCTCAACCTAAATCTATCCATGATACCACAAAACCCAAACTAAATTTCTTCTTTTACACTACAATACTTTATCCATCCTATCAAAAATTCGCCCTAGTTCATTCTGCAAATAAGCATATTGTTCTAGCTCAACATGATCACAACATATTACATTGTCACCATCTAGCTGCAACATTTTCAAAAGAGACACATGAAACACATTGTGCACCACACTAAACTAGGGTCGCAAAGCCAACCAATAATCCAACTCTCTAATCAACTCATGTATCTCAAATATCCCAATATACCTCAAAGATAACATTCCATTCATTCCAAACTGATGATGTCCCAACCTAGGAGAGATTTTAAAAAACACATGATCACCCACCAAGAATGAAAACGGTTGGTGTCAATGGTTGATATATGATTTATCTAAACTTTGAGCTATCTCCATCCTCTTTCTGATCAACATGATCTTCTCTGTATTTTCTTTTACAAGGCATGGTCTGATAATTTATGTATCACTCGTTTCTACCCAATGTTGTGGAGAACGACATAGATGCATATAAAAAGCCTCAACAAAATCCATATGTATTGAAGAATGATTAATATTATTATAAGAGAACTATACCAATGGAATGTTCTCCTCCCATGAACCACCAAAATCCATCACACAATTCCTTATCATATCCTCCATTTTTGTATCTTCCTCTCAAATTGGTCATATATCTAAGCACGATACATCATGCTCATTGTCAACACTGTCCCAAGGGATTGCTGTAAGGATTTCCAGAATAGATATTTTAACCTCAGTTATCTATCTGATATAATCAAAATGGGAACACCATGCTTCATTACCACTTCCTGGATATAGATTTTTGATGGATCATCCACCATTTGAGATTCATGGATTGGGATGAAATGGGTCGTCTTTGTGACCCAATACACAATTAACCATATGGAATCGTGCTTCTTGACCATTCTTGGGGACCCATCATAAAATCTAGTTCTATCTACTCCCATTTCCAAACTCAGATAGGTAAGGACTGAATCATTTTTACATTCCACTGATGCTTTACCTTGACCTGCTAACAAGTCAAGAATCTCGAAACAAACATTGCAACATTCCTTTTCATACATTCCCACCAACACTGTGCTTTAAACTCTTTTACATTTTCTGAATTCTTTTTGGAACAACCCACCTCGAATGATTATAAGCCCTGTAAAGTTCTTCCTAACAATCCACTCATACCACCATCTAATTTCATAAACTCAAGACTGAATTCCCATTCAGTTCCCAACTCCAAATAGTCTCCCCATAATTGAGTTTCGACCTCGTCGCCACACATTCAAGATCAGGTGTATGTTCCTCTTTAAACAAACCAACCAATTCATGAACCAAAAAAGGAAATGAAGACCACTCTATCACCCCAAATCTCACATAACAACTGAATGTTGGCTATGACCAATATCAACTACCACTAATCGAGTTTGTGGTTCACCACATGAGAATATAATTTTCTACATAATTAATCTTCCCCTAAATTTCCCTTACCTGGTGTGTACATTAAGTATAAATCAAAAATTTTGGAGATATTAAT
Organism: Viscum album; assembly: GCA_963277665.1. NCBI lineage: Eukaryota > Viridiplantae > Streptophyta > Magnoliopsida > Santalales > Viscaceae > Viscum > Viscum album. The sequence goes on from OY728164.1 coordinate 1,803,909,468, forward strand.
TCAATATATTTTCCCCCAAGTTCATATCTTTGTGGGAGAAAATAGGATTTAAACTCTTATGATTGGTAAACACTATGAATTTCTCACTGAAAAGATAACGACACAAAATTTTCAAATCATGAACCACTATCACCAACTCCAAATCATGTTTTGTGTAGTTCTTCTCCTACATCCTCATCTTCCGTTATCCATATGAAACCACATGATCCCATTGCAGGAGAATAAAACCCAACCCTGATCCAGATGTGTCCCAATATGCTACGTACCCTTTCCCTGGCTCTAGAAAAACCAAGATTTGTGGTGATATAAGGCAACCATTTAGCTCTTAAAATCATTTCTGACACTACTCATCCCATTTTAATGAGATAGTATTCCATGTAAAAGATTTATTTGGTGTGTCCAATAATGATAAATCATAAACAAAACATCGATAATAACCATCAAGACCAAGGATACTATATATTTAAAAATCATCCATTAGTGGTTGCTATGATATAACAGCCTCTATATTTTCGGATCGACTAAAACACCCTTATTCGAAATCACATTTCCAAGGAAATGAAAAACTTGTATCCAATAGTTATAGTTTGACAATTTGGCACACAACTGATGGTCCCTCAAGACCCCAATCACATTCACTATGTTTTTCTAGTTCTCCACCCTTGTTTGTGAATACACCAAATATAAAATCAAAAAATACCACTAAAATTGAATCCAAATAACTAGGAAATATCTGATCCACCATTTCCATGAACACTAATGGTGCATTAGTTAGACCAAAGGGCATAACCACAGAGTTGTAATGGTCGTATCTACTTCTGAATTCTTTTTTGTGGATATTCCCCTTCCTTACCCGCATTTGATGATATCCTAACCTCATGTCAATCTTGGGGAACTACTGATCTCCCCTCAACTAATAAAAAAATCATCACCTTGTGGAAGTCGATATATATTATTTAACTTAACTTGATTAATTTTTCAATAATCAACTCAGAGCCGCAATGTTCCATCTTCCTTTTTAACAAATAGAACTCGTGCTTCCCAGGGAGACGAGCTAGTCCAAATGAACCCTTTATTCTCTAGATCCTCTAACTGCATCATTAATTACAGAAATTCTAATAGTTCCATTCAGTAATATGGAAGTGAGATAGGAATGGTCCATCTAAATGAGTTAAATCATAAACTCCACTTCTCTCACTGGGGGAAACCCAAAGAATTCTTAAAGAAATACATGTATAAACTAATCGACAACTTCCAGAAGAACAATCTGCTCAACACCTTCCACTTATTCCAATGACAAAAATCTATAACTGATACATGATTGTGTCGAAAACTGGTACCAAAAAATCCATTGCAAATAATTTTTCATTATTCACCCCTCAAAATAGATGTTGAACGCCATCATCCATCATAAAACTAAACAATCATGAATAGAAATTGATGTGGGACATAAAAATCTCCAAAAAAATCATTCCTATTATTATATCATAAGAATCCATCTCAATCACTGAGAAATCCCACAATAATTCAATGCCATCCACAAATAAGAAACGCGCTCTACAGAGGAAATTTAAAAACCACCATTGACCTAGAAGATTTTCTAGTATCAAAAGAGAAAGCATCATTTCCATTGTTAAGCCTAACAAATCAATGATGCAAGAAGTAAGAAAATATTGGGAAGCACCCGTATTAATGGAATCTTGTAAAAAACATGGAAATTAAAATAATTGTACCTCGCACTCTGGATGGCCAAAACTGATCACCCATCACAACCTATTCATTTCAAAACAACTACTTTCTTTCCATGCTCTACTATTTATTACCCAGATGAGATGTCATGGTATTTCTAGAATCCCCATGACCAGTATTACTTTTCTATTGATGCGTATGCTGATGCCCCTATCCCGTCGAGGCATAAGAACCCTGCGACCCCTAAGGAGTGTTGAGAACACCCAACCTTGAAGAATTATGACAATACTACTGAAGATGCCCCATATGCTTACAATAATTACATTCTCAAGGCTATTCCTTACAATCCATATTGATTTTTTCCAAATAGCCACACTAAAACATCATGGATTACTATAATTATTTAGAGGAAGATTCATTAATCCTATCATCAGATTTTGAGTTGTACTCCCACCCTGGATATTAGTGTCCCTCTTCCACATCAACCCAACATTTGAGTTCCCACTATTCATCATGGGTAATAACATACATCCCTCTCCTATATCCCCAAAAATATCATGCTAAACCACTATATCTCTATTCACCATTTTTGGGTAATCATTTATACACAGCACTGCTATCTTAGAATAAATTTATTCCCTAAACCCAAATTAAAACATTTGTGCCTTCAACGATGTACTACATGAAACCTCTTGTGAAAACCTCACTAAATTCATTAAACTAGCTGCCTATTCCATTACCGCCATGTTCCCTTGCTTCAAAATAAATAAATCCATTATAATTTGAATTATGAACATATGAGTGTAGAATTATTTAAGAAATATATCCTCAAAACCCTCACATGTCACAACTTAGTCCATCCCAACTTGGAGTTTAATCTCCCACCACTAAAGGGAATGATCTTCCAACATATAAATTGATAATATTACTTTCAAATCTACAAGTGTTACCATGAAGTAAAATATTTTATTCACTATGATCATCCATTCTTCAGAACATTCAGGCATTTAATCAACCATATAGAAGGATGGATTCTGCCTTTGAAATTGAACAACATGATCCCCGTGCATCGGTTCATCCGAATTATTCCTACGTTCCACAGCATTGAAGGCTTTCACCATACTATGTACTAGTCTTTTGTTGAACTGAGGCTCAGGTGTAACCACATTTTTAGCAGCTTCCTCCAGTTGGTCTCTAAGACGGCTACCAAGTGCCATTTCTAACACTACAAAACAAATATAACTCCAACTCCTTTAATGAGGAATTGCATAAAATTCTTAAATTCAATTACATAACAACTGTCACAATAATGGTTTACAAAAGTTCACATTTCCATATTGCAATAATTTAGAAAATACAGCATGTTATAAAAATCAACCAATTTTCAAAATACTACTAGATTCCATGTTTCAAATCCTTACATTTTGAAACTCAATTCATAGTTTTCATAATCCACACATTCATATCTCACCATAAATTACTATACTACAATGAAATATGAATCCTAAAGGGAATTCATTTCTACCATGCATTACAGGCTCATCTCATTTGTGACACCCACAACGATGAGATATCTAATTCTTCTAAGTGTATCCAAACCCTTATTTACCCAACTCCCTTGTAACATGAAGTTAAGCATAAAAGGGTTAGCTACATCCTTTTATGCTATAAATTCTATGATTTGATAATACTATTCTTTGCTACCATATCAAATCAAGGAATAGACCAAGAATGAATGTCAACACCAAGACGAATAGTCAATGCCAATGGACTAAACAACTGCTCTCACTTGAAAACCAAGGGCCGAAAAAACTAATACCACTTATAACATACGGCCCCATCACATTGGACTGATAGGGAAGAGGAATTCTACATCGAAAAAAGAGATGTTCGGAAAGATCTAAAGGATGGAAATAAATTCAAAGGTCCTTGAAAAATAAATTGATGACCAATTATCCCTTTGTATAAAATCATCCAACCAATAGGCCATTGTCAACAAACATCATGATGCATGTCAACAAAACAACCAAACCCATACATTACCATAAAACAACCCAATTATTACATAGCAATTGCCAAATTCTGATACAACCAAACCAAAAATCAGAGTACCAAGAAGAAGAATACACAACAAGACCCCCAAAGAACTAGGACACCATTCGTAGCTCCACACCAAGATCTATACTCCAAGCAGTAGAACATCATTAAAGCATCATGCTGAACCGCTAGCAATATGAGATGATTTACTCATACCTATGTCCAGAAATACAACATCTGCAAAAGCACTAATGTTCCAAAGTAAGTGGTGAGTAAAAATACTCTGTAGGATTTCCACGAATGACTTCTATAAAAACCCCACTAGGATAAAATCATTATCACATTTATGTAAAATAATTTATCTCAAAAATTAAATAGTTCCACCATTGACACAAGATAATCATACCCTTACCAAGAAATGTAAATCAAGTTAATTCCACATATATTATATATTCCATATCACCATAAAAAATTAGCTTAAAAATTAATTATTAGAAAGAAACAAACAATAAGGCATCCAAAATTGTTGAACTTCCATCCAACACATTCACAACATTTAACACTAGTGATACTTACCGACCACTATCAATAATGGTGGATATTCCATCAATTATCCATCACCTTTCATTGTGGGACTTCCCACCCACTTCCACAAAATCAATGTAATCCATAACAGCTAATCAACAAATAAGTTTAATAGACGAATTCCACACAATAAGGACACCATCATTTCCAACACATGCCAATTAACTTCAATAAGTCACCCATTTATTAAAAACACTCTTTAAACTACTTTTCATTCCCAACCACATTTAAATAAACAAAATCATTATTGAAAACCATCTTTTAGAAATTATTTATAATAAGAAACTACTAATGATTTTAAAATCATCTTATTAAATCACACAACCAAGCCCCTTTTTGCAAAAATAAATCATTTTCTCCCAAATCCCAAAAAATATCACCAAATGGGTTTCCAAAAAAATTATCACATCATTATAGCAATTAATTTCAAGGAAAAAAACTAATTTTAACTGATGTCACTAATTCTAACCTTGTGGATTCTAGTGAGAACCCACTTACCTTTAGGGTTCTGGTAAAATCGACCCATGAACAACCGGACCTCAAATACAGAAAATGCTCTCCTAAAACCACTCTAGAATCTCATCCCTAACACAATAATACCTAATATAATAATTTAAGGCATAATAAATCCTATATATACACAAAAAAATATGTATATCTATAAAACTAGGATAGATGGAAGAGTAGATCTAGAGAAAACTAAAGAAAAACCAAGAGAGATGACTTGCCCGAGATGAACCACCTTTAAAAAACCTTGAAACACCTTCAAATTCCTTCCAAAAAGAGTGAGAGATCACCCCTAGCCCTTGAGAAGAGGAAATCCTATGTAGGATTCTTATGGTATAATAAATGGGTAACCTTGTGTAAATACTGACAAACCCTATTTTAAAAAACAAATTTAATGGGGTGCACGGTTAGCCCGGACAGTTTAACAAACAGTGTGCTCGTTGTGTGGATGATACTGCCTTGAAGGCATCTCACTTGGCCTACCAGTAGGGTTAGACAAAGTATGCTCAAACTATGTGGGACCCACTACCTTGAGCTGCATGGTTGTCTTGGGATACATGCATTATTTACCCTAACCATGCTCAAATTGTGTGCCCTTAAAAATGCCTCTAAACGTTTCCAAAAAACATTACAAACACTCACAAACTCATCCAAACTCATCCCAAGCACTTTGAACACATAAAAATGCATAAAAAGGCTACATAACTCAAAATGTGGGTGCTATAATAATGAACCAAAATGGATATATTTAATTACCATACGTCAATAACCATTTATATAGTTCTCCATTCTAAATATGAACTAATTTGTATTTATTTTTCTCAAATCATTGACTATATTTCCTATTAACCTCATTGTTTTTTAAGTTGTATGTACCCATCAGAACCTTGAGAAATAATTTTGATAGAACCTCCAGGATTGTGGTATGGGTTTTATTAAAAATATTGAAATGATGTTGATCTCTATAAAATCAGTGATTTATTCAAAAAAGACTACCATGGGGTAGAAACTATAAAAAAATAACATATCAATATCTTCTAGATGAAACTGTCATAAATATGATCATTTGTATAACAAATATCATTCAATGATCTTTTTATAATAGAGGAACAAGGAAATAGAGACAAACTATCAAATAAAAACTATAAATCATTATCTATGCCTATGATTTGGAGGTGAAAAAAACAATAATGTCCATGGAAAAAGAACTATGAGAAATATAAAAACTTGATAAAATAAAATTATATTTACAAACATGAATAATATGAATGTTTAAACATGACATCCTATAAATTATATATTATGGATCGTATACATCAAAATGGATTTAGGCGGTTTCTACTAGAGTAATGATCGTGAACTTTAGTAATAGTAGACCTAAAGTTATAGTGAAATGAAATACGATGATATTATATGATGGAAATAGAAACTAAACAGGTTGAATGTATATATGAATTTAATATTATATGAATTAAAACTAATAAATTAACCAATAATTTATCAAAAATCATAAAAAATTGATATATGGTCATTTTTATGATTAAAATAATAATGTTAGAGATTAATTTATATAATAAAACACATAATAAAAAAATATTATTTTCTTCAATATATATTCGATAAAAAAGAGAATGTATAAGTTATTTCTAAAATAATATTCTAATATATTATATATTTTCATAAAATTAATTTATCATAAAGTTAATATGTTAGGTTTTATTTATAATTATGTATAAATTAATGTTTCATAATTATATTTTTTGTAATAGAAATATAATGAAATCTTAAAATAGTCTTTAAGAATACAATTTTGTCATTGATTGAGGTTTTTTTAGATTCAATGACATGACACATAAAAAATAACTAAAAAATGATAAAACATTATATATATATATATAATGATTGAATTTTTAATTAATATTTTTACCTAAATAGATGAAAATAATAGTATGTAAAATATATATAACTAATGCTGCGAATGTTTTATAATTATATATAATTTTGACATATATATATTACATTAGTAGTAATATATTTACAATGCTATAATAATTATTATTACGAATTACAGTGTTAGATTTTCATGATCCCATTTATTGATGTAAACCATTTCTTTTATTCTATATTAATGTGAATAATCTAATTTTTTACAAATATGCATATCAAAATTCATGATTTACAATATATAATAATACTCTATATAAGTGAATGTTATAAATAATAATTCTCCATTTTTTCTTAAAATGGAATCATATTAATTTAATAAAATATGTATTTTTTGTGATGATAGATAGAATGGACAAATATAAAACGTACCTCGAAAATGAATTTTTATGAATTTTTTCTTTTTTTATCATTTTATTTTTTATATTTGAAATAAAATGATCCTCATAGAAAAAATAAATTTATCATTATCCCTTAATTAAATAATATTTCTTTTATACTAATTATTTTTTATTTATTTCATCAATATATTTTTTATTACATAGAATATGATTATCATTGACTGAAATAATTCCATTAACACAAATAAAATACATACTGGGATAAAATATAGTCATATTCAACACAAGTTCCATGTTTGAAAACACAATGAATTTACAATAACCACATGAACTCATATAATAATTCCATTACCAATTTTAAACAATGATAGGTGAATAAATTTTTTACAAATTTATAGAACCATAAAATTATAACAGTTTTTTAAAAATAGAAAAAAATATTTAAAATGATTGAAATTTATTCACATATTATATCATATATAGGATTAATTATTTAGTCATTAAATTAATAAATTAATAATTTTTATGTTCTTTTTTTCCAAATTGGCACTACCTAATGTTTTCATATATTTTGAAAATTATAGAAATATTGTGTATTTAAATCACAACAACCAATAATTTTTTTTTCAAAATTGATATTTAATATTTTAAATAAATTTATGATAATGAGTCCTTAATTATTTTAGATGGACCATATCCCAGATTCAAATACGTGATCCCCAATTTAGGCCAACAATGAAGGTGAATTCTTGGGGAGAGAAATTTGAACCACTTGTTGCACATGGGGATTAACATGGGGAAAGAACATCCATATGGTATATTTATAAATTAACTATAAATTTGTGTTTATAAAACATAATACCATTAAATGTCAATTTAGGATTTTTATAGAATGTATGTAACACCCTATGGTTTTAGAAAAAGAAAAAATGTTCAATAGGGTATTTGAGATGAAACATTAAGAATAATCATCTTGAGAAATATATAACTTTTATAACCTATCCATTAAATTGGAAGGTACAGATAGTATAATATATATATATATATATATATATTTAGTGACCTACCCCTTTAAAAACAATATACATTATCTACAAAAATTATGTTTAAATAATATAAATGTTACTCACATCCCAAATGACCGATAAATTAAGTAGTAATGGAAAGCTAGATACATACATGAGTCTTGTAATAAAAAATAATACTGAAATTACAACATAATTTTTTCATTATTTATAAACAAAATATATATTCCATCTAGAATAACCTTTCCTATATTTTCTAGTACACTTATTTGAATCCTAGTTAAAGGGATCAATATGAGTGTGAGATCAAATGCTCAGTAAAGGTATGTACAATAGATGTAAAAATAAATCAATTAGAATATTATTTATGGAATGGTAAAAAAAGTCAATCACATACCATGTAATCCAAAAAATGTGAAGGATTCACATAAACAATATTCCAAGTAATAATTGAAAAAAATGGAATTCAAATAAATAGATAATGAAAAATAAAATGGAAAGTTGTGAAATAAAAATATGTGACATTTAATTAATGAACTCAAATAGAAATGTAGCCATTTGCATATCGAATATATGTCTCCTACATTAAAAATAACCAAAAATAAAAAAGGGAAAATTTTAATTATTGGATGTCATGCGTAAGGAACAATAAAAGTTATACCATCATGATCTTTCACAATATTGTTAAAAACTACGGATTGAGACCCATTATATTTTCGTAACAATTTTTTCTCATAAGAACCTATTGATGCATCAAGGATATATTTAATGTTCTAGATCCACCTGCAATATAATGTCCAAATAATTCATCATATCAAATAATAAAATTAACTAATAGATAATATTTATTATCAAATATTTGTATTGAATAAAGAATATAGATTTATCAATATTTAACCAAATAGTCATATAAAAGTCAATGAATAAAATTTATATAAATGTGTATATGGTTTAGGAAATTGTAATATTCGAGATAAATGATATCGGTAATTAGGGGAAATTAAATGTTTAATTATAATAGGAAATTAGAAAATTTCAAGGGGACTAAACGAAATAATGGCAGTAAATTTCAATAATATATTTTTCTTAATAAATCATAATCCATATAAAATAAGAATGAGGATTGAATCAATACAAATTTTACAATGTAATGTAAAACAATGGTTTATTTTAACTGATGAAATAACAATATATCATTAAAAACATTCCTGATTAATATATGATTTATTCTACCAATATTTTGAAAATCATTTTCCTTTAAAATCTCTTTTAGAAAACATAAAATGTATTTTTATGGTAATAATTATTTTGATAAATCCTTTTTAAAATTTTACAAACTATTTTTGAAAACATTTTATAAACTATGATTTTAGAAGAAAATATGTTCTTTCACTAAAGAGAAAAATGATGTCAGGTTTTATAAAAACTCATTCAAAAAAATTTTAAATACCAAAGAGTGAGAAAATGTGTCTATTTCAATATAATGGTCATGAATAAACAAAGGAATGGGAAATAGAAGGGTTTACTGAATAAATATCCAATATCTTCCTTTAATGGAAATTCAGGTGTGAACAATGCCAAACAAAATGAAATTTGTAATGTGAAACCTTAAAAAGACCATAATATTGTTGTGAAAGTAAACCAATGAATAGATTATGTGTGTCAAATGTGAATCCATATAACAATAGTGGAAATAAAAAAAATATAGAGAAAAGGTTTTAAATATATAATCAAAGAATATTAATGACAATTATGAAGTAATATAACCCAATGAAAAGGAATCGTGTTATGAAATTGTTTTACACATGGTAAATTTTAATTCATTTTCCCATTAATGATATAATTAAATTTGAAACTAAAAATATCCTTATGAATGAATGAATAAAGATATTATATGTCAATGTGGTAGTATTTTCCCAGTATATAATAAATTTGGTGCACAATAACAAAATGATTATTTCAAGTTAAATTTACCAATAAAAAATTGAAGTGAGATTGAAGTAACAATCATTAAAAACGTTCTCACGGAGAATAATCTCTGAAAATTCCATAGTGTCCAATAACACATTGGAACATTTGAAAAATAATGTACATTAAATAATAACATTAAATTAAATGTATAATATAATTATAATAAATAGGTTCATTTTATAACATGTTAAAGGTAAATATTTACACCATAGAAAAGATGCATGGTGCATAACAACAAATATGTCTCAATAGAATGTAAATTTAGATGAAATCTGCTACCTTACAATTCCATCTCTATGAACATTTGTTAAATTAGTTTATAATTCTTTTAATCACGTAACTATATTATTCCAAAATCATATTAATTTTTATGATATCGTAAATGATATTCATATTATATCTTATTACCTGTGTGTTAATAAACATACATTATTTTCATTGTTTCGGGTGAGAATTGTCTAGTTTTTTTAGAATGATCTAAATTGTTATTTTTTCTTCCTATCATGGATAAATCATATACATATTTTAGACCATGATCATATTCTAATATATATACTAAATATATATATATTTATAATAAGTCATAATTTTTGGATTTAATAAATGAAATGCATCGTCCATGGAGATGTTATGTTTTTATGTACACACCAATGCTACTTCAATTTTATCTTTATATTAAAATAATAAATTGTAAAATATATATATGTATCTTATAATTACAATATATCATATATATAATTTATTTAATATACTTATATTAAAATAATCCAGCATATGTTACACGTATAGTGTGAATGAATCACATCGCTTTGAGGGGGTGGTAGTCCACACTTCCGCAAATGATGTTATCGTATATTCAAAAAAAATTAATCATGAATATATGTGTTATAAATTTATTATTGAAAAACCAAAAAATTATAATTTTTATATATATCATATATAAATAGAATATCCATAACAATTACTAACCAAGACAAGTGGTAATGGAAATTCAAACGACATCAACAACTACAAAATAAGGTTATATGCATGGTTTGTAACTGAGGATACAAACCCCAAAACCCTGACTATTTGTAATAGAGATGGTTGAATGAATCGCGACTCATATTTTATTTTATATAGGGAAAATAATATAGCCACATCTCAAATCCTTGCTATAGATAATATCCATGATTTAACGAATCGTGGTTGATATTACTGTGGAAAATGGGAAAATCTTATAGCCATAGTTCAAAACTGTGGCTGTAGGCATATACCCGTGATTTAGATCATTTTAATTATACTATTTCCAGGGATTTTACCAAAGATGTTGATTCATTCAATCATAGATATAAAAATTGATTAAATACATGGCTGTAGGTCTAGAGCCATAGTTAAAAACTATAGCAATAGTCTCTGAATTCCATAACAAATCTCCACGCAATAGCCTAAAGTGAAGCCTTATACCCACTCGATGCTATAAAATGAGTTCTATACTATGACATCATACACAATAGATACTCACACCTATCAGCTACCATAAAATGAACCCTACTCTCTAACTTCATACTCAGAAGCTACCATTAAAAATCGTATTGTACCGTTTTTATCATTTTATATTGAAAAAATAGTTAATGAAATAACTCAATGTTTCATTGAATGAACCACCTATTTTAATTTATGATAGAATATTTAGTGAAATGATTATCTTCTATAATATAGAAACCGAAAAAAATAACCTGAACCCAAGGCTTTTTAGGTCTCATTCTCAAAGTAATTTAATCCATTGACATTCCACAATCTGAATCATATATTTTGACCAGTTTAATAAGAAATTGTTAGTTCCAAAATGGAAAACCAATTAATTGCATTAACACCCATTTATCCCAAAATAGCCCAAAAATTAAAATTAATGTTATCATCTCTATTGCATGATTTACTCACCACATCGAAAATCATCTTGTTGGGAAAGCCTCCTCATGGTGGGAAATAGTATTTCATTGAACAAAACTTGTTTCTCTTTCAAAAAAAGTATAACAACAATATATTAATTAATAAAATTAATTAATATATATAAGAATATAATTCATATAGGGTACTCCATGTATTTTTTACTTCATCAAAAACCACTTTCACTGTGCAACCAAGGTAGTCATGGTGTGCCTTATGTCCTATAAAAAAACTACTAAAACTACATCTAAAGTGGATACAACATGATGGTAACTTCCCAAAACAATATCATTCACTTATTTCTCTTAGTGATCCCACTAATAAATCCACACCTTAGATACTCAGATTTTGGTATCCTCGGCATAAACCTTCTACTACACAACTGGTGTTTCATATTACCTTCTAGAATAAATTCTTCATGATCTACTTTGTGGACCATCAATTTTTTATAGAATAACCAACATATTAGTTCATAGATTATTCTTAACACATAATTGTATTTATTACATAAGTAATCTAAAACTATTTGTTATATTTTTTTTCTTCATAATTATTCTTTTGAACATCTCTAAAAATTATTCAAATTTGAATCCCTCATGTAAATGGTAGGTTATAATATGTATACATTGACATATTATTAATTTTTTCCCAATCTAAACTTTTATAAGCTATGATTTCTTTCAGTTACGTGACAAAAAATACTGCAATTCTTATTTTACATATCCTATAAAATATTTGATATCTTGATAATTTTTATAGCTAATCTACAATATCATTGAAAAAAATCAAATATTTGGATGGAAGTATCTTATATTTATCATAGATATTATCCTCTAAAAATTTTTATATTAAAATATTCTTCAAAACTCTATGTTACAAAAATTTAGTTTCTATTTTATAAAACTTCCACACTTTGAAATTCAATGTATTAATAACATTCTTCCCAACATCATTTTGAATAATTTTAAAAACATTAATCAGTATCCTCATCCCTTATTCATTATATGAACTATACATTTTTTCCATATTCTAATGAAACAAATTCCATATACCTATCTCATTTATTTCCTAATGTATATTCTATTTCCTTTTTAAAACACATGTTCTATAACTATCATGGATAGTGCTTCTGGAAAAACAGGTTGTGACCATCGACACTTTTCATTCTACATATAATATCCAATAAAATTTCAGTTGATTTATATGATACTAATGGATTAAAATAAGTTTGGATCATCCAAAATCAAAATTTCATCAAGTGATACAATATATTGTGTGAAACCCATGTTTTTCAGTGATTTGGAATGAATGATTCTAAACCAAAGCCATTTAAACGAAAAAAAACTACTTTTTTATATTCAATATTCCCCTATACTTACGTATTGAATTTATTACTTATTGTAAAAAAATAACACAGTCATCGTATGAATCCATTAGATTAAAAAAATCCTAAAAATTAATAAAAAAGAGGTAATATTATTGAGAATGTATAGTATTTACCATAGATTAGGGTATACAAAATATAAAATATTATTGTATGAAACTGGATGTATTGATTCAATAATGTTATGAACCATTTTTGAAGTAAATGAATGATCTATCATGCCTTGGTTCATTCTAAAAGGGTTATATTGAGTCTAGATAACTAAACTCATTAATTCTAAAATTCCACCATTGTATCATGTTGTTATAATACTGACACGAACCTAGTAATAATTTAATGATAGTAAAAAACAAATTTTCATTGTTATATCTAGGAAATATATATATAGAAAATATCATTCATAAATTGGGTGCATCATGCATGAATTAATATGAAGTACTATAAAGAATATGTGGTTGGATAAACTATTATATTACTATTATAATATGTATTTTCCCAAAACTATAAAAACATATCCCCTATTAAAAAATTTATGAATTATTATTGTTAATGATAATCATATACCAGAATAAAATATTGAAAATTTACACATACACTTCATCAGTGTGATTGCAACAAAGATAAATAATTCCTCAAATATATAGAATTCTACTCTACGTGATCCTTCCTATTAATATAACCCCACTAACTCCCCCATCACCTTCCAATGTACATAGATTATTGATAATGGAGAGAATAATTTCCATCTATTTGTATCAATAATCAATAGGGTTATAGAAATGGTGAAACGACAGTGAAATATTGACATGTATCTGTGGTCTTTGGGAGTTCAAAGTATTGATAAAAATTGTAATGGGTGGATTGAAGTGTTCTTCAGTTAGTGATTTTATTCTTACAAGATCATATATTATATTTCATCCAAGACATAGGAGATTAATTGATTTTCCACCCAATAATGAATGTGATGATATATCCCATATTCAAATGGGTATAGGATTTTCAATTTACCAATGTGAATGAAAATAAAGATAATATATTATCCTGGAAAAGTTATTTGGAAAAGATGGATACTATGTGAGAAAACCTTACATATGATTGTATATTTGGTATATATGGATATGTCATGTTCTACTATATTGTAAGGAGAACTGTGAATAACATGTTATAATAAGTAGGAATGTTTTAGAAGGTGTTGGATATTGACATGTACTGGACATCTTATAGCGATGTACCTAAAATAATTAATACCAGAATAGAAATTAAGGAAGCTCTTTGAAAATGTGTAGAGTCAATTTATATGTTCTCTAGATTGAAGGAAACTAAAAATTATGTCTAAAATCTCATGGATGAATTATAAGAAGGTCAAATATGATTTGAAGAATCCTATGATGTAATTTTAAAAGGTCTATAAATTTCCAATGATAACCCAAAAATTTATATAACTGATAACATTATCATTAGGTTGGTCTATAGTGAATATGGTTTTGACCATATTCTTCAGATAGACCCATCATATAGTTTAGAAAACACATAATAAGTCTGAGACAACCATTGGATCTTCGTTCTAAACTGACATCATGTAGTTGGAAAACCAGAGATCATAAGATTTTATCTATAGTGTATGGTTTAAAGTTTGATTCTATAAAGGTTTTACTAGAATCTCTCATGCTATAATTGGATATTCCATGAATCCAGTGAAGATGCTGTACATTTTATATAGTGATAAAGATATGCTAAAATGTGGTTCTGGAAAGTTATATTTCTGAGAAAATAATTTCTATCAATTTATAGAAGTTGTTTGAAATTTATTCTCAAGAAAAATATAAAAATTATATAAGAAAATGAGAAAAATGAAAAGAACGGTAATATTGACATTACCCATTAAAACAATCCTTTGAGAAAATAATGCTCTTGGAGACCTTGTGGGTGTGTATAGTGAATTTGTTGCACTTCAAAATTCATCAAATAAAAATTAATTGCATCCATATACATTGAACATCCTAATTTTTAATTTCGTTACTATATTACTTTTAACATATATATTTAGCCTCTAAATAATCTTTATGAATGGTTCTCCTTCTTATCTAGTATTTTCACATATCTTTTCTAGTGTACATATGTTAACATAAAGGTTATAGACAATCTGGACTTTATTTATTTGTGGATATAGTTTCTATATTAAATTGAATAATATGACCATCTATCCTTTCTTGAATTATTTATATTGAATAAATATTTCTTAAAAATTATAGATTTTTTCCTCCATAATTATTCAATATTCCTATAGATCCCTTATTATTTCCTCTATGTCATTCAAATAAAACCTCTTTTTCTCAGATGCACTCATGAAATATATGTTGAATAGATTCTTGACCTAAAAATATTGATTATTAATCAAATCCCTAAAATAACATTCTATTTATAGACAAAAATATAGATGGTGATATACTAATTTGTGTCTTATAAATTGTTTGTATAACTATTCTGTTACATCTAGTTTATATTCTCAATCATGTCTTGATTTTTATATTATTTTCTCTAGAATCTCCTTAAATCCTTTTTTTTACGTTTCACATACCTATATCAATATGAATGACAGGGTTTTTTTCCTTTTGTTCGCATCCTAATGTTTTCATTATTTCTCAATAATGACTATTGTTAAACTGGAAACCATTTTCATTGATTATATTTATAAGAAATTCAAATATATAAAATATTTATCTTCTAAAATAATTACCATATATGATCCCATACAATCCAGTAATGAAATAGATTCATTCCAAATTGACACATAATCTATTGAGAAAATTATCACTCTTTACCATGATAGTTATTAAATGGTCTAATGAATTCCAAGACCCATACAATAATGAAATATAGGAAAATATCAAGTAAATATATATCATCTTCTTTTAATAGTGAATGAATTAAAATTTACCTGTGTATTTCATAAAGGTTATAAACACAAATCGGTGGGGTATTTATGAAATTTATTACTACAACACATTAAATTTGGAACTATTTATAGACTTAACATAGATAGTATCATAAATCAATGGAGGATTAGGTCTATATTAAAAAAAACTTTTTTTCAATCCAAGGTAAGAAATAGGTTTATATAGATTGAGAGTAATCAAAATTATAGTTTTAGTTTTATTTTATTCCTATTGAAGAGGGAATATTTAAAAGGTAATATAACATATTGTTGAGTTTTGAATAACAATGTAGACCATGGATATCTTTTATAGATGTAGGTAATCCTTGAATATCCTGGATAAGAGAAATTATGTAATATGTTAATGAGTTTTATAGATGGAAACAGATCATGATTTGAGTAATTATGTTCATCTGAGCAATGTTAGTGGATTTTAAGGGGAGAATTGGGGTTTTCCATGTGTAATAATTTTAACATAGCTTCACTACATAGATTGATAACCAAATTTCATTAGAACCATACTATGTTAGAATATTGGATAAGGAAACATGGAGAGGGAGTTCTATAGTGGAGTTGATACCATCCATTTGAAGAGAATCTTAAACCGAGGAGAATCAATGAGAAGAATTCATTTTATCATTTTAATTCTATTTGTTTTAACATGGTCAAGATTTTATATTTTTATATTGGGGTTCAAGTGATTCACTTTAATTGATAAATATGAAATACTGATTGAATTTATATGTTTTTATTATTTTTATTGTTCTCAATACCTTAATAAATTTTATGTACCGTTGAATGATATTTGGATATAAATGTTATAAAAAAATATGAACAAAATATTATGAACTTGGGAGAGGACATTTCACATTGAATAAATAGAGTCTACCTTATGTAGGTAGCATAAAAATATTATGAGTACATAGTATTATATTTATTGGTTTAAAGAGTGTCGAGAGAACACATGAATACTGTAGTGATCATGCAATCATAAAATTGATAAATTTATGTGTAAATAGTATAAAATAGTTACACATAAATTAATAGAACCAACATCTCAAAATTAGAACACATGATCCTTATACAATATATTTATAACCATATTTAGGGTTTCTTCTAGGTTACGTCATTGTCACATAATTCCACAATAACTCACAAACTAGTATTTCTTGGGTTGTTAGATTTA
Source organism: Viscum album (assembly GCA_963277665.1). Lineage (NCBI taxonomy): Eukaryota > Viridiplantae > Streptophyta > Magnoliopsida > Santalales > Viscaceae > Viscum > Viscum album. The sequence goes on from OY728164.1 coordinate 1,803,927,001, forward strand.
GTCCTCACACATTACCAATAGTAATAAACCATTTTCTTAATTATTCTCTCATATCTAAATTAAAATTATATAAATAAATATGATTTTAACTAAATACATAACATAGGAAACACCAATATAATATTTTCCAACACCTTGTTCAATAATAATAAGCTATGTAGTTTCTATTATATTATAGTTATCAATAATTTTTTTGACTTTTTGTAGAGGAAAGTGTTTTAATATCACATTTTATTTAACATTTCAAATATAAAACACATAAAAAAATTCATTATAGTCAATATAAAAATGTAATATATTTGAGATTTCATAAAATTAACATTATAGTATATTTGATGATACCATTACATGGATTTTAACTACATATTAAAAATAAGATCTGTTAGTGTCAAAATATTTCCATTATTACTAGTGATAGAGCAATATTTCTATAGAATTATGGATTAAACAACTATAGATATGGATTTTAATTATCTATCCCAGATATCAGAAGAGAAAAATAATAATTATTTCACTATCAATTATAAAAACAAATATATTTCATGAGGTAAAGGGGATCTATATATTAGTAGAGTCATTTGAAACCTAATATGCTTTATAAATTCACCAAATGAGAGGGAAAATGTGTTAAACTACCCTATTTTGTTTACATTCCTACCATTAATGTAATTCCATTAGAGGTTTCTTTACAATTCAACATATATTTCCCAACAACATTCTTTTATCTCTAAATCAATGAAAGTTCAATAAATTTATCTATATTAAGGTGTATTCCATACTAATTTATCTGCTAATTAAGAAATTTATTACATACAAATGAAGTTAAATCTTTCAAAACAAAATATGTCATATACATTACATTTACCATGATATTTTAACATATTTAATTAACCAGATACCTTTGAATAAAAATATAAACTTCTGTACTAAAACAAAATTAATTTTTTTAAAGTATTGCAAATGATTCAAAAAAAATACTAAATATTCCCACCTCTTTTGTTTTTTCAATCACTGTTAAAGAAATTACATAATTCAATATTTAATTTAATTTGTTTGTGCCTTACTAATTCATTTATACGAGACTATTATAGTGATAAACCAGTAATGGAACTCAAATACAATTACAATATATTCTATATGTACATTCATTAAAATAAAATCATAGGTATAGTGATAATTCTAATAAAGAATCATTAATAGTTAATTTCATACCATGATTTTGAGAATTGAATGAAAATAATTTCAAATTATCATTTCAAATTTATATAGAAAACAATGTTGAATTCATCAAATATGTAATGTTTAGTCAAAGTTCCATCTATATGATGAATTTTAACATTCATGAAAATAAATCATTACTAAACCAAATTGAGGAATTATATTATAAGGTTAACAATATGAAACATTAATTGAGATATAATCCATTTTTAAATATTGATAACCCATAATTGTCTAAATATGTAAATATTTATTTGAATGTGTAAGATGATATAAAAAAAGTTGGTGCTTCAATTGTCAATGGGAAATAATAAATCCAATAATTAATTCAAGAAAAAATATAAGGGAATCAGTCTTGAAATTCATACAATGAGGATCTATGGACATAATATACATTAAAAAAGATAGAAAACATAGAAAATAATCAAATCAAGTATAGTAGTTTTTTTGTAATTCACAATCTAAAATATTCTGAAGTCATAATGAGTTCATTCAGGGTAGTCATTCTAGCATCCATAATATAATAATGAATGTGAGGTAGATTTATTGGAGAAAAATTGATATATTGGGAGAATATTACTAATAAAATTGGAGACAATTCAATATATGAATTCATGTAAATTACTAGAATAGGGGGATAAATATTCAAGGGAAAGGATGATAAAGAGACTAAACAATTAAATTAGATTCTAAATAGTATAAAGAAAAATGTCACAAATAATGAGATTAAAGTAATTAAAAATTAATTAATCCTTCTATTAAAGATGTTGATAATTAATAATAAGGAATTAAAGAATATCTTAGAGATTTATGATCAGTCTAGTTAACAGAGATGTGAATTATTATAATCCACCTACATATTTTCAAAAAGAGGTATAGAACATGATATTAATAGTTATAAATAATAATTATGTTTTTTTAAAATTATTTAAAATTTAAAATTTAATATACCATTTTTACAATCACATTCCAATATTCCCAAAAAAAACTATGTTCAATAAGAACATTATCACCAATAGGATGGGTCCAAAATAATTTTACATTCCTATATTTATATAAAAATAATATTTTCTAATTCAATGGATGATCCAATTAATGACTAAGGATCTTTGTAGTTTGAGAATTCCATATGAGTATGAAAGGAAAATAACATTTACATATCATGTTTATTTGATATCCAATATTAATTTAATCCATTTTTAAGTGAATAAAAAATTGGATATGGGTTATATTGATCCCATAATAGTGTATTTACAATTAGTAAAGAGAACCATAACATACTTTATAGTACTAATTGAATAATTTTATGAGATATTTTAAAAGAATATGATACTATGTGATTTTCTGTTTAAGGAAATGAAATTTTTATGGAAGTAACCATAATCCTTGGAAGACCCTTCCTAGCTAATATATGTTTCTCAATATATTTTCCACAATGGATTATAATTTTTAATGATAGAGAAGAAAAATAGATACAAAATTTATTTCTGGTTGTGAAACATCCACATATATTAGATGATTATTTCAGAGTTGATGTGATTGATATTTACGTTTAAAATGATCTATGAAATTAGTTTAACATTGAAGGATCCAGAATTTATGAACTCATTAATGGTATAAAATACCAACCAATGAATATTTTAGTGTGTGATGATCGATATGATTATTATTATCACAAACATACATTTGGGTATTTAAAGGATGAGTTGCATGAATGGAGATTTGTTAGGAGATGTTTATCTAGCATACTAGTATATGAAATAGTGGGAACTGAAATATGCATCATTGAGTAAACAGACATGGTTGGTCTATTACTAAAGTCGATTTTCCATGAACATGCATCATAATAAACCACCTGTAATGAAATAATGAAAAAACAATTTTGATATAAATCTTCTTATATAATTACGATTAGTGTGTAAAATGTACATGATAAAAGATACATGACTCTATAAATAATAGAAAAAAATATTTATATTGATATGAATATCCCAATACTATATAAAATGATCCTTATTATGGATCAAATGTATTTATTTTCATGCATATGTGAATTTGATACATTGTATGACATATAATTTCATTCAAAATTTTATTAGTCAGAATATTTTAATGGATATATTAATGAAAAGAATAAATTTTTGTGATGTTTTGAATTTATTAAATTCTCTGAGAATTATAATTACTTATGTAATTAATATTCGATTAATTTGATGATAATATATTAAAAAGGTGATTTTTACACATTCTGCGAAGATAAAACCTATGAAATGGAGGTTTCTAAGTAATATATCCACTGGAAAATCAGTAGCATATTTTTACTATAGTTATACCATGATGTGATTCCCAACGACACTTAAAATATTAAGAAATATTTTTTCCATTAAACATTAACAGGTTTTATTTGAAATCATGTTCTTAAAAAATAAAACATATAAAATAAAACTATTGTTTGAAAATATGAATTTTGGAAAAGTATTTTTTTATATAATTTAATCTTAATAATAATTATTAAAAGAAATAAAATAAAAAAGGAAACTAAAATATTCTACATTTTATATTTGATCATAAAACAAATAGTAAAAATTCTATATTTTCCCATAAAATGAATCATAAAAAAGATATTGAAGAAAGATAAATTCGATGTAAACTCCCCATTATGTTTTCTAAAATCATTTCACCATTATTATATAATGAAATTTAATTTATAACACATTTGATTGTTTATTATGACCAACAACAAACATAAATGTGGTATTAAATTACTAATTGGAAGTTATACACAAAATGAAAACCCATATCCAAAGTAACATGTGATACAGATTTTCCTGATGGACATAGAAATAAAGATATAAATGAATCCTTGGGATCATGTTATTTCAAATAGAAAAAAGAATTATTAAATTTTAATTATGTTATGAAACCAAAAATTAGTAAACATTGATAGAAAATCCAAATTCAAAGTTGATGAAAATTTAGAAAACATTTACCATAAAAAATCATAGGGAGTAAACCTTTTTCACACCAAAAAATATGGATTAATCATTTCGTTATCTTTCCCAAAACTCTCTGTTGAATTTGGAAATATTTATAATGGAATGACACTACGTGAAGGATTCATTATGGTGGTTTATCTGCAAAAAAAACTTTTGATCTGCTGAATAATAATTGATTGAACCAAAAAATTGGATTGGGAGTAACGTGATTAATGAGGAAGGAAATATTAAAATAGGTGATGATGATTGCAGTGTCAACATGCTTTATCATCATCATGATTGAGAAATTTGGAAAACAATATCTTGTTGAATGTAACTTAGTGCCACACAAAAACATGGGTGAATTTAGAGATTAACATAGAATAATACAACTAAGGAACAACTCATTCAATGTTGTTAGTAACTAATGCCCTAAGTATAATTTTTTTACAATTTTTATATCTATCATTCATGCTTTATTTTAAATAGCAGCAATAATATCCTATTCACATCCTTTCAATCAAATGTAAATATTAAATGTCTGATGAGATACTTAACAAAAATTATACCTCATCCACCAGTATAACAAAATACATAATCCATCATTGTGTAAAATTTTATATTGAAATATAATACAATGGTTGTATCCAATTCAATTATATTTAAATATATATTTAATAAAATTTGTGTGTGTTAGTGAATTAATGTTATTTGAGTATCTAGACATTCCAACATTCCTATATAAAATTCCTCATGTCTAAAGAAATAATTTTAGTTGAAAATTATTTTAATATTAGAAAATTAATCATAAAAAATATTATGGGAATAAATAATATTATTATATTGGATCTTTTATGATTAAATCATGAAAATTCCAAGCCTTATTGAGAGTTACTACAATGTGTTTCTATATTAAATTGAATAAAATAAAGACACCAGTATTCTATGTGTCAATATATCTTGGAAAATCCATCATATTTGGAATTATCCATATGTTTGATACATAGGTTCATAATATTTTTTTAATAACCAAACCATTTTCTAAACATTAGATGGATCAATGACTTAGTTCTAAAAATCGGGGGAAAGACCTCAGATTAGAAAATCCCAAGTCAATGGAACCCTTATTCATAAAATTTTATTATTTGTCATTAAGTCACTATTAAGGCTTGATTAAAAATAAGGAAATTAGTAAGAAAAAACACATATAACTATATAATTAATATAGAGTTAGTGTTAGTAAAAATTCACAAAAGAAGGTATCATTTTATAGGATAATTAATTCATTCATATGGTTAACATAAAGGGTAAAATTTTAATATAATTTTACATTTGAAGAGATGAGGGTCTAGTCTAAAGAAGTTCAACAATATGATATCATAGAAATAGTATTAAAAATCACGAAAAATAATTGACACCAAAGTAACAAGAAAAAAACTAGAAGACTAAGGGAGGGGTGGGGATATTAACTTATCCTGAATATGGATGGCCTAAAATTGAGACCGATAAACCAACCATTGCTGAAATATTGAATTGAAACTAATGAGTCAAAAAAAGACAAAGAAAATTTGAAAATGAATCAATGAAATCATACATGATGAAATAAGTTTAAATATCAAAACAATATGAAGGGAAAATCAGAGAATTAATAAGACAACAAATGGAAGAAAAAAAATACTACTCGATGAAAATTATGGAGGCCAGGGATCCAAAAATCAAATAAATCCTATTCTATGGATGAAATTAAATGGATATGGGGTGGCCATGTTGGAGGAGATGTATCATGTAGAGTTGAGGTGTTTTAATTAGAGGAGGACCACCTAAGTTGGGGTGGTTGTGTCAGATCCACATTGAGTGTAGGCGAGATAGGTTGGGGGAGGAGGGTCGAGGTGAGGAGTGAGTGGGGGGGGGATGTCAGAGCTGTGTTGTTAGGTAGCTCGAGAGGATATGTAGGAGGTGGTTAAGGTGAACCAGAGTGATGTTTGAGGAGAGGTGGGCTAGTTTCTCCGACGTTGGAATTAAAGGGAGTTGGGATGGAATCCCACGAGGGGAGGTGAAGTGGGTTGGGGAGGAGGGAGAGTAATCACAAGGGATAAAGTAATCATGATGGAGTTGGATGGGGAGGGGGGAGTAGGCTCATTTGGAGGATGATACATCCAAAAAAATCCTTCTTCTGGTAGATTTATGATGGATATAGCCACATATTTTATTAATTGTAGCATTATATCCATGTCTATAGTCAAAAATTCTAGTAGTGATTTATTTTTGAGGTTGTAGTTCATTGTACACATAAATAGTAAGATTATTACCCATTACATTGAAGTGTGGGTAAGTTTATGATGAACCCTTAAAAAAATTAGTATATTGATTATATTACAGTTATTAGGTATTCATGGAATAATAAAAATTTATAGGTTGGAGAATGGTTATAATACTGAAGATATTAATGAATAATGTTATCTCTTAATCTGGTAACTCCATTTTTTTGCACAAAAAGGATTCGATGGATTAATTTCCAACCAACGTGAGTCTTCTAGGATGAGGTGAGGGATGTTTAGGTGATATTTAGGCAAATACTGGTCCATCCATGTTGATTTGTTAGGTGTGAGTAAGTGAGAGGTGATAAGGCATTTTTATAGTGTAAGAGGAGTGACACTTTTGTAAATTTTGAAAATGGAAATTCCACCCATGTTTTTACCATAGAAAGTTGATCAAAAAATAGAAAAATGTAGATATAATGGATTATATTATCTAAATATGGTAATCCAAAGGATTTTTTATACGTTTTTTGTTCATTTTGGCCCTTAAGATTAAGGTTTAGTCCCTTGTTAATATTAATTTTATCTTAATCGTTGTAACTATTTTTATTTAAAATCACTAATATTTTTGGTCAAATAATATGTTCAAATAATTATACTTTGTAAATTATTCTGATTCCAAATATTGAAACAATATTTCTAAATTCCAATAAAAAACTAGAATAAATTAATTTAAATTTAATCCTATAGACCAGAAGATAATACAGGTTTTTAAAGTAATATGTTCAGATGTTTGTTAATTTTTTATAGTCAACTTCAATTTAATATTAATTAAAATGTCCTATAATTTTGTTAATTAGTAAAAATATAATCTATTTAAAAAATAAATAGAATTAAAAATATATTTTATCCTTATAAATAATTTAGAAGAAAAATATTATTGAGTTAAAATTCATTATTTTTCACTATTCAATACAAATTTAAACTTCCAATAAAAGTACCAAATATTCACCCTAAACTAATTTTTTTATTACAATTTCAAATATTAATTTTCATTTGACATATAATATTTATTCAATTTCATAATAATTGATTTAAAATATGTTATCCATTAAATGGTAGTAAAACTTTATAAATAAAAATATGGGTTTTTATGTGTAATAGTGGCTTTATTCTTATAGAATGTTTATAAAAACTATTGGATGAATATCAATAATATATTACTAAATACATAATATAGGTATTTTATTATTATCACTCATTAATTTAAATTAATTAAAATAATTATTATAAACCCACTTCATGAGTGTAAAAATAGATTTTATAAAACTACTCCCTTCATATTCAATTGGTTCTTATATTAATTTCCAATTAATTTGTAACCAATGAATTAATTTTTGTTTTTTATAAACATATATTTCTGTAATTTAGTAATTATAATTCATAATGAATAATATAATGGCTATTTTGTACCTTATTATATAAAATAATATTATTTTAATAACACATTACAATTCGATAAAACTTTGTATTGCATGCGACACAAGCCATTGATGAAATTGGGTGTATCATGTGATATATGATTAATTAGTGTCACATGCATTGCAATATATTATTTATATTAAAATGTTAAAATAATAAATATATTATAAATTCTCATGATATTTTTTTTGCATCACACGCTTAGTGTTGTGTGTCATATAGTGTAACAAATATAATTTTTTTACATTATATTTTTCAACTTTTATAATAAAATTATGTCTAAAAAATATTAATTATTTTATATAAGTTATCAATAAATTTTTATTAATGTAAATTTCTTTCTTTAATACAAGTTTATTTTGAAAGGATTTTAATTTATTATTTTTTAATAAATTTATAATTAAAAGTTAGAACAATTTTAAATAATATTTTATAAAATTAATATCATTTATTAAATTATCGTAGATATATTTATACTCGAAGAAAATATGGGATTTTTCTAAAAATATTAATTTTTCATGATATTTTTAAAAATCTAATTTATTTTATGTAAATTATTTAAAATTAAATTTATCAATATATTTTTAATACTTTTATCAATTAAATAATTAATATTTATCTATTATTAATCCATTTAAATACATTTGAATCATATTTATGTTTGATTTTCATATAAGTAACATTTTATGTTTAAAAATGGGGTTTTTGAAAATTATTTTAAATGCATAATGTTATTCTATTTAATAAATATCCCCAAAATGAAAAATTATTTATGCGAAATTTATATGTTATATATAAATAAATATTAATTTATATTTATAAAATGATCATTATTAGTAATAAGTTAATATAAAAGAATATTTTCAGGAAAAAAAACTTCTTGAAAACAAGTTGTTTCATCATATTAGTATTTTTAATTTTAATTTTAAATATTCCACATATATATATATAATATTTGGAAAAATGTTCTATATAATTTTAATTATCATATTTTGTATTATTTAGTAAGTACAACAGAATTTTTTTGACCATAATCAATATAAAAAATTGTAAAAATTAAATATCCCAGATATGGTGGATATAGATTTATAGGAGGTTAAACTAAGAGGTAAAAGTTCAAAATTTCCTAAAACCATTTATAAAAAATATTTTAGGGATATATTAAGAAAAAATCATGTATAAGGATCAAGTATGTTCCATTTTAGATCATGTTTTCATTTGGAAAACATGGGTACACCTTTCTCTTTGCAAATATTTCTAGTGTGCCACCCACCAGACATATTAAAGTCCACATGTTATTCTCATTTATTCAGTCAATCAAAGATATTTTTTTGGGAAATTGCTACTAAAATTTATAACATTATTCAATAACCACATCCTTGAGCACCTATTTTGATCATAAATCCATATTGTGAAGCTTTTTTTGTGATTACCTAAAGAGGATATTCAAAGAATATTTATGATGCTAAATTGAGCATCGTTATTTTATTTCTTCTTCCAATTTATTGATTTAAATTTCAATTATTATTACATAAAAACACTAACATAAAAAATATATTGAAATGTTATTATGTTAATGAAAAACCTAAATCCATAACATTATCAAACAAATGGGTTACAAAATCCTCATTTGTGTGTGTAGTGAACTAATGCCTCATAGACTGATGTCATTCATTTCCCATCATTTCATATCACAACATAATATAATGAATGATCACAAGTATATATATGTATATATTACATTTTTAACATATTTATTCTTCTTTTAATGTTATATCATATAAAACCATATACCTTCTATTCCATGGGGGATACGATAACGTTATTTGTGTTTATGGTGGACTACTGCCTCACAATGCATTGTGGCTTGTTTTCCCATATAATTTATTTGAAAGGTAATATGAATAAATATGATAAATACTTATGGATTTTAAGAGTATCATTTTTATGGATATAAATACCATAGGTGGGTGAATTGAATTTTAACGGTCTTAGTTTAAATAAATTTAAAAAAAATACATGATCTTCTAAAATTTAGTATATCAGAGTCAGATTCATTAGAATTATTGGTAAAACAATGTCATAGTCAGAATAAATCTGGTTACAATAGAGTAACAAATTCATACTAAGGATCTTATTTTAACAATATATTGTTTTTATTGAATTAAAAATAACACTAAGACAAAAAAAAATTACATAAATATTTGTATGATGACTACAATTCTATGACATGAGCTGAAGAGTTATAAATTCTATAAATAATAAATAAAATAGATATTTAAAGATAAAAATTAAATTCAATATAATATTAATAATATTACTATTTTCACCATTAGATTATGTTAGTCAATAACCATAAATAACATTATACACTATTTTATACTTATAGTAAATTTTGTCTTCCCTTTACAAGAAATGATCTATATATTATGATCAGATTTTCCCAGTCTCTATATCCTTATAATCTGATGATACGAATATAAACATATTTATTTCTAGCCTTGTAATCCCTTGACATGATGTCTCTAATTCATTTTATTTATATCTATGGATTTCCTTGGATGTAACAACGATTGGATTCATATTGCAATTGCAAATGTCATGAAGGAAAGAGTCCCTATGAAGATTATGTAGAACTACAACACACACAAAAATTATGATGATTAAGAAAAAGATGATCATGAATTAGAATTCTTCATATCTCTCACAAATTGAAATCAGTATATAGATGAATATGTAAATACCCTCCAAACTCTTATAATGACTCGTTATTTATAGGAATCCCTCCAAAGGTCATATTTTAGTGTTTTTAATGGCCTTATAACCTAGAACATGAAAACTCGTTTTTAACTGAATGTACAATATTGTAATTATTAACACCATTATAGTGTTAATGATATTAATTATTATAGAAAAAATATTTATATTATGATTATAAACAGAAGTCAGTCTAACAGACATAATTATGATTGTAAATTTGATTATAATTATATGTCACGACTCGTCCCATAGGGAATGTGTCGGGACTACCCCATGTCTGCCTTAAAATGGCCAGGGGTTGGAAACTAGCACCAGAATGGAATTTTCTAATAATGGGAAGGCATTACCTCAAAAAATATACACACACAAACACACAAGTGAAATACAACATAATAGTATGGTGAAACCACATTATATACCAAAAATAAATGTAATGATATGTACTGAAAGTAAAGGGGGCTAGAATACAAGCCCAACTAAAAAAGGTAGATCTAAAACTTGAACTAGAAATAAGCTCCTGAGGTCATCCACCGAGGATCCTACTTGAAGGGTAGGTACAATTCATTTCCACAGCTCTCCACATTGACTGTCACTCTCATCCACCGTCAGGTCCTAGCACCCCGAGTCTTAGTCATGGTTTCATGTTATCTTCACATGACACAACAAGGTGCGGGTGAAGCCCGTTCAAGGGTGAGTATAACAATAACTAGTCGGGACCCCAAGAATCTCTAAGGTCTCTCAAAATTGCACTATGGAAACCACAGAGAATTATCTCAATCAAAAATCACAATGCAAAATACTCATCTCAAACCAGGTATAACTAAAGGACATAAGTATATATGATTAGTCAAGAAGTCAAATAATCTTTATCTACTGAGAGGCACTACTACTGACCATACAGATTCATACCCACACAGGATCGATGGGTACTAACCCCCGATTACCCACATAGGATCTGTCCCACCAAGAGTCGATAGGTACTAACACCCATAAGACCCACACATGATCAGTATGCGCCTACCCACACATGATCGGTGAGGGCTGACCCACATAGGATCTGACCCACAAATTATTAGTATATTGATGATCCACGAAAGGCATCTCTAAGTATTTTCATCTTCGGGTGGCATACTATTGATCCACATAGAATTTCTCAGTGCTTATCCACATAGGATTGATATTTTCTGACCCACACAGGATCACTCGGTACTAACCTCTGTATGATCAATCTCTAACCTCCTCCTCACTATCAGGCACTAGATTCCATCTTATAGAAAGCATTATTCTGATAGAACCTCTCCTCAATAGATAGGTAATACTTATAATGAAAAAATTCACCACAAAGAATTAACTTAATGATCTGTCATGTGATAATGGTTCTAATGCAATAGACAACGCCTCAACTGGGCCACCGGTTTGTAAGTTATAAGTATTTTAGTGTCGAGGTCCCGATTGGATTCAGGTATGATACATCGCGACCATACATAAACATTATTATAAACTGATTTAGATTATTTTAAGAGGACATTCTCACTCAAAGGATCTCATCACCACAGACGGTTTGTCAAACAGACGTCAGGTTCACGAGATATGGCCTTTTTAGTGTTTTTGGGACCGAGATGGGTCTAGGTCTGGTCCGAACTGGCCTGACCCGTCCGGTACATCCCCGACTCGGCTCTAGCCTCCCTGACACTTTTTGACCCAGAAAGACCCTGATCGCGCCACACTGACCCAGTTCAAGCCTACCCAACCAGGATCGCGCCGCCCGAGCCAGTTCGTGCCGAACCCACCGGATTTGTGCCGCTTGACCTGGTTCATGACGACCCGACCTGGTCTGTGACTAAACCAGCACAGTCGAGCTAGGCCATGGACCGACCTACTAGGTGACATGGACCAGCCTCCTGGCTGATGCAACCCTGTGTGCTGGCATGGATCGCTAGTCAGGTGGCCTCTAGCATCCCAAAAGGCTTAAGAGTAGTCGTTCGACTCTTCAATTAGTGGCACCACGTGGGTCCACCATGGGGTCCACAGGGCATGGGTCCCCATAATACTACAAAACCATTTCCACATGTGTTTGATGGTGCGCCACCTCGACAATGCGTCCGACCGATTGCTGGCCGCCCCTTCGGGTCCCCCGAGGTGCCATGCAGCCCCACACTCTTAAGCGGTCGGCGAGCGACGATCTTCCGTCGTCGGTGCCGCACTTGTGAACCGTCTACGGGGAACCAAGTGATATTTGGTGGTATGTTCTTCCATCCGGATGGGCCTACGACCCTCCCAAGAAGACACCGTCATTGTGCAGAAATCTAATATGAATTGTTTCTATGATCGTTTTTCCGCCATAGAGAATGCACCAACGAAAAATTTAACGGAGGGTCCGAGATTTGTTGGATTCAGCTTGCGCCCTCCATGTTATCATTTTAAAAATGAGGAAATATAATAATAAAAAAGGAATAATAACCACAAAATTTAAGTACTCAGAACTTCCACCGGAGTGAATAGGCGAGACGCGAATCAACCCGTTAGTCGGTTGGTCTATGTTGGTTAAATTTTTCTAGAACAGAAGAGAGGGAACATCAAAGAACATAAACCCCCTACCTCGGATTCCGTTATAGGTATCACTGGAATTGGGGAGAGGATAGTCCTCATCAGAGTGAAGTTGTCAGCGTTCATCGATCTTGGATCGTTTCCACCTAATCTTCAGTCTCCGTTGGTGTAAGGCATCACTTCACTTCGCTAGAGGTTCCTCTCTTGGTGAAACCATGCCAAAAATCCAACATTAGCCTCACATAAATAGAGGGGGAAATGGTGAGTATGGAACAACATACTTAACGAGGTTCATTAATTAATTAACGTATTAATTCCCAATGGTGTAGTTACACAATAATAGAGTCATTGCATTTAATGGATTGAAATGTCACTGGTCCCGCCACCACCACACATCTGCTGAAAAAAATAAAATAATAATGTCATTTTATTTTATTATTCTTTAAAAATTCCAAAAACTAACTTTTTTACTCAACCTAATGCGGTTGAAGTGAATCCTCTCTTAAGAAAATCACGGTGATATAGATTTAACGGTGCCCTCAATTTTTTAATCCAATCACCAGTTCAAATGTTTGAAAACCCTGCCTGCAAATTTATGGAATGTACCTTAAAAAACGTTCAAAAATTAATTATGGGAACAAAAAACCTCATAATCAAGCACCATAAATTTTCAAACACTCATAATAATCGCTAATTATTAAAAAAAATCATGGAATTTTTGAGTCTTAAAATTCTCCCCACCTTAGGGCCTTTTTCTTTGAAAGCTACTACAAGACTAGGGGAAAAAATGGGGGTACTAAGAACGTATCTGATCCCCCAACTCCCATGTTCTACCCTAGATATTCCAGTGCTACCAATGAAACCACACGAGAGGAATTGACCACAAACAAAGTACCCACTCTTGTCGATCATCTATCTCCACCAGGAACTCCATAAACATCACCCCATCATTGATTCCCATCTCTTCCTAGTCAATAACGTGCGATGAGTCATGCACATATCTCCTAAATCGTGATACGTGAAAAACATTATGCACATGGTGCATCTGTGGGGGAATAAATAGTGGGTACACCACCTGGAATACTCTGCTGAGGATCTGTAAAGGTCTAATGAAACTTAAAGATAGATTATCTCCTTGGCCAAACCTATATAAACCTCATTAGGGTGAGACCCATATGAAGACATGGTCTCCCTATTCAAACTGCAAGGGTCTTCGTCTCTAGCGGGCATAAGACTTATGCCGGCTCTGTGCAGTCTTCATCTTCTCCTAGATGATTTTCACCATCTCTAGGGTAGCCTATACCAACTATGGACCTATAAGTGCAGACTCCACCGGGTCTTTCCAACAAAGAGGTGATCTGCTTCGTCTCCCGTACAAAGCATCAAATGGGGCCATGGCGAAGGTGGAATGATAAATATTACTGTATGAAAACTCCAAAAGGGGTACGTTGTCCTATATATATGGCAAAAATTGAGGACAAAAGTATGAATCATGTACTTGAGTGTCTGTATAGACCGCTCCATCTAGCCATCTGTCTGAGGGTGAAAGGAGGTGCTCAAATATAGGTGAGTTTTGAAATCCTCTTGTGATACCTTCCACAAGGGGGATGTAAATCATGTGTCCTGATATGAGATGATATTCAATGGAACTCTGTGAAGTTTCACTATCTCTTACACGTAAAGGCGTCTGAAGACTTCTACTGATCCCTACTTCCTTATGGGAAAGAAGTGGGCCAACTTGGCCTGTCAGTCCACGATCACCCTGATGGAATCATGACCCCTGGACATACGTAATAGCCCTGTCACAATGTCCATGAAGATACCATCCCACAAACACCCGGTACCTCAAGTGGTTGTGCTAGTCCAACTGGTACCTGATGCCTGACCTTAGTTTTTTAACAAGTGTGGCATCATGATACAAACTATGCCACTACCTTCTTCATCACTGGCCACTAGTACTGACGCTATAAATCATGGTACATCTTTTCCACTCCAGGATGTTCCACTAAAGGGGATGTTTGAAACACCTTCAACATCTCATCTCATAGATTCACTAGTACCATGGTGCATCCTCTGAAGAGAAAGACGTGATCCGACCCTTCAGAAAATCAATCAGGAGACAGTCCTGATGATATCTGAGAACATCGGACCAAGCAGTCAACATCCCCAAGGGGGGCCTCCCGAACACATTGAAGAAGTGGGGGAGTGACAGTCATATATTGAAGGTTGGTTTCTACATCACTATCCATGATGGATATATACAACGCAACTAGATTCTCTGTTTCCTTACTCACCAACTGTAGACCATACCTCCTACCGAGTTCCTCTCTACAACATTCTCCTTACCAGAAGTTTAGATAATCTCAATGTCATAGTATTTTGTGATAATAAATACCTGAGACTATTATGATGACAGTAAATAGTAAACCATTCACCCATCAATTAGTGATACACCATCTTCAGCGAATGTACCATTACTCCTAACACAAGGTCATAGGTAGCATAGTTCTTCTTGTGATGTCTGAACTACTCTGAGCCATATGAGATCACCGCTATCTCTTTAATTAGAACAAAACCTTTTCCAATCCCTGATGTGTCACAATATTCTACATACCCAACACCCTCTTATGGTAGCCTCAAGATGTGGGCACTCATCAAACTCTGCCTCCACTCCTGAAAACTCTGCACCTCGGTCACACACCTGGGTGGCTCCCAAGAAAACACTTCCTCTATCTTCTTCTTATCCACAGAAAATGTTGCATATAAGACTATGTGACCCAGAAATCTCCCATCTTCCTTCATGGCGAACATGATGGGGGAAGCCTAAGGAGAAACATTGGGCCTTACAAACCCATTTCTCTGTAAGTCCTCCATATATACCCGCAACTCCTGAAGGTCCACGGGATCCATCCAATATGCTGGTGTAGATATTGGTGTCTTCATGAGGTACATGTTGATGTGAATGTAGACCTCTATGCGAGGAGGTAGTCCCAGACCATCATCAGGGAAGACATCAGTATACTTTTCCACCCCTATAGGAAAACCCAGACTTCTCACATCAACTACTCTGAGTGTGAGGCTATCCATATAAAGAGTAATCTGCTGCACCCTCCTCTAAGATATCCTGTACTATCCATAAAAGGTTAACTCCTCACTGGTGAAGGTATACCGGATCCCATCCTCATAGACACACAGCACTTTGTGCCTAAAATAGTCGATATGAGCTTGGACTGTGGATAGCCAGTCCATAACGAAGATGACGTCGTAAGGCCTCAACGCTGCTACTAGGAGATCCCACCCAATGCTCTCACCTATTTGAGTAAGCTCACACTATAACCACCAGTGTGTAATCATTGAATTGTCTCCCATAGGAGTCTATAATCATAGAGATCAAGAAAACATCTCCATCAGAATCTCTGAGATTTGGACAAGTGACGTGAAAATGATAGAGTGATAACACTAATGTCTATAAGTACTACAAATATAGTACAATAGAGACAAATAATTCCTCTAATCATATCTGAAGCATCTTGGTCATAGGTCTTAGCTGTCTGAAGCTGTGCTAGCTGTACACCTGCTCATTGTGGTCAGGGTGGACCTCCTAATGGTGGTGATGATGGAACCTCAAATCACCACCCACCACCTATTGCAAGACGTTTCCTATTCCTCATCCTTCGCCCTACAGACCTTCTCGCTCGAATCTCTCCCTTTTCCTAAGAATTGTCTTGATTTTCTTCTAATCATCAGTACGATAGTTAGGGAATTAGTGATCTATGTGGCCCAACCCGCTGAATGTGAAGCATGATAATCCTAATAGCTGACCTTCTCTTCCTCGTGAGCTCCGCACCTCCGACCCTAAATCCTGGGGTTGTCCACCAGTGGGTCTGGCCCTCTTGGACCTCTACGTCATCTAGATACTACCTCCTACAGATGACGAGGCTACCTATCATCTAGTGGTTTCTCTAGTCGTTGATGCCTCATCACCTATGAAACTATCCAACAACAATGCTCACTCGAGCACTCAAACCTGCGTCAGGATATTTAGCGATATCATTGATGCTCTGATCTCCCACCAGAGACCCTACTTAATGGTCCAAGACCTGAATAATGGGTCATGTGCCATGTCGTTGGAGTAGAGCCATAGGTCAGTGAATCTCTCCGATTATATGGCTATAGTCCGGATGCCCTTCTGTAAGTGCAGAAGATCTCGAATATGCCCAGAGGGTAGTTTTGCTGGAATGAACTTTTCCATGAGGAGGCTCTCAAAGTCCATCCAGGTGTGGTCACCTCATCATGTGTCTGGAGAGTCCGGATTCACCATCTCCCTAGTGTTCCCCAGAATAGGCTAGAAGCTAGTATAACCATCTACTCTACTGGTGTCTCAACCAAGAAAAAAACTCTAGAAACATCCTCTAGCTAGTCCTCAGCTACCTGGGGAACTACCTCACCTCGAATCCTCGAAGGGCACTATCTTTGGAACTCTTGTAATGTGCTCAATCGACGTGCATTTTCTACTGGTGGGGCAGGTGAAATATTCTTCCCAAAGGGTGGTAGTGATGCTGGGGCACCACCAAAGTTGATAACATAGTTAGAGGACCCTGCACCAAAGACTCGTCACTTAGTGGGCCTTCATCATGTACTATATTGGGACACCTGGATAGCTACCTATGCGGTGGAATCCTGATAATAGACAGTTGTGCCACATTCTAAATGTTATTCCTTGTGAGCTAAATCAAGAGAGATCAAAAGTAAGACATTTGAAAAACTCATTCAATCAGTGTCTTCATGCACCGAGTCGGAAATCCGAATTCAGGGACCTTGTGTATGGATATGTCATCCCCCACCCCAACACTGGTCTCCCTAAACTAAAAACCACAGTAAACAAACTTAACACTATACCCTTATTGAAAAGATCAGAGTCCTTGTTCTTTGGTAAACCAACTCCTCTGATACCACTTTGTCCCAACCCATCCCACGGGGCCTGTGTCGTGACACTCCCGATCCCTCCTTCAAAAGGATTGGGGTTGGATACTAGCACCAGAAATGAATTTCCCAAAAATGGTAATGCATTGCCTCAAAACCTGTAATCATACCCGCGCACATGTGAATCCCAATGGAAGAGTAACGTGTAACCACACTAGATACCACAACCGAGTGTGAGGATAAGTAATAAAAGTATAGGGGGCCTATAACACCCCACGATTTCATATTACATTATTTTTTCAAAGTAATTCAAGAACATTCGCTACCCGCTGCACAGAGTTCAAGCGCACCACGACTCACAAAACTAGCCGTTCAAAAGTGGTTATGAGTAGTATTAACTGAATTTTCTATCTTATATACTCCATATAATTTTAACATACATATTATGTGTTTCTTAGACATTATATAGTAACAAATTAATTTTGTTTCTGATAAAGGAAGTAATTTTTATAAAATTCAAATTTACAGCCTTTTAATGGAGAAAACTTTTTAAATACAATATTTGACACTTTTATATATTCAATTTGAAAAAATAAAATTCTTCTTTAGAATAGGGACATAAAAAATTTAGTTTTGATAAATTTTTGGTACTTTTATGATAACTTTAATATTTTTATGAATAGTGAAATATACTATGTATTAATAGAAAACAACTTTTTTAAATTGAAATAATTTATAGTGTGAAATTTTTAATTTGAAAGGTTTTGCAGTATAAATAAATTATGTTTTTATCATTTAATACAATTCAGGTCATTATAAGTAATTTCACATTTAAATTTGACATAAACACCTGTCAATCTTTTTATAGTTTTTAAATTTTAAAAATCCTCTTTTCGGTTTTGACAACATGAATTAATTTTAAATTAATAAATGAAACTTATATGTTTCTAAATTGGTAAAATAGACCTCATTTTTGAATTTGGAATATCAAAATTCGATTTGGGTGAGTTTTTTGTATTTTTCTAAATACTTTTAATTTTTGATGAATAGAGAAAAACACTACGTTATTATTTAAATTCGAATTTTTTTAAAATAATTATTTATTTTATTTAAAATTATTTTAATTATATATATATATATATTACCAATATATTTTCAATTTAAATCATTGGAGTCATTTTATAATAAAATTAGATGCATAAAATGTTATTAAACTTTTTATCGTTTTTTACCCACCTCCTAGGAACATATGCAAATTTTTAAAAACATAATTTTACCACTTCTATGAGTTCAATTTCAAAAATCATAGAGACATTGTTTATATCAATATGTAAAATATCGTTCAATAAGATAAAAATAATTTTTTTTGAACAGTAACATTTGACTTTTATTTACCACAGTTAAAAGTAAATAATGCAATTAAAGGTAAAAATGATATTATAATTATCCTAACATATGTCCTACTTATATTGGATAAATGTATTACGGCTAAAAAAAACTTAGGAATAAAATATGATCCTTTTGGTCCACTTGGATTAGATTAGGACATTTATTATTATTTTTTTAAAGAAGAGTTAAAAGTGTTAAATTAAAAGTTTAATAACTAAACCATTCTTCATATAGGGTTACACACAATATAAATTCGACTATAAATATTCATTATAAATATGAAAATATTTCCTATATAATGGTAGTTTATATATAATTTTTAGACATTAAATAATTTAATTTATTTATGACACAATGATGATGCAGTAATTACATTATTAATGAAAAAATCGAATAAATGGTATTATAAATATTATCATAAAAAGAATTTCAAAGATTTTATGACATACACGAATTTTCTAGGTGAATATGACATGTTTGGGTCGATTCAATGTATCTTGTTCAAGGTAATCATGTTGTTATGTCTTTAAAAAAAACTAAATACCAAATAATGTCAAAACTGAAATAAATTAATTTTTAAAAAAATACTATATTATTTGTTAATATAATATTATTAAATATATTAGGGTCATCCAAACTGCCTAAATAATATTATATATGTCATTAATGAACCCCTTGATTTTCTCTTGGCAGTTTAGAGTATGTTTAATAATTATATACTGTAAGAATAGAAGAAGACACCGTAAAAGTTATAAAATTTATCTAAGTGTTAAATATAAAAGATATGGTTAAAATGGTAACCTAAACTTATCTAAAACATATTTTTTGAGTTTATTTAGATCAATAACAACATAAGGCTCGAAATTAATTCATTTGGAGCCATTATAAACATAATATGATTGTATATTAGAATGATATTTTAATATTTTCATAATGTGACCCCACACCTCTTATAAAAGGGAACTCCCCCTTCTCTCAAATCACATCCAAAGCAATTTTGCTCTGCCAACCCCTACCCAAATATCAACCCAAATTCCCTAAATTAACCATATATCCCTTAGTTTGATCCTAATTCCATCCTAAAATCCCTTTTGATCAACTCAAATGGAAGCACCCGAAGAAGAGGGAATAATTTCACCACCCTTTTTCAAGTTCTTTTCTTATTCCACTTCCACTTTCTTTTTTGTTTCAATACCAAAATAATTACTCCAGTACCTCCTACATAGTGTGATGTTATTATAAATATGGTACAACAATATTCTTTATTCTATCCATCCTATAAATTACAAAGTCACCATATTCACGTACATACGACGTATTGTCTCCACGTCGTGGTGTAGTTTGTTATTCAAACTCTTTATTATGTGGATGGGTATAATAATGAGTTTAAATGATGTAAATAATAAATGTAACATGTTAATTATTATCTATATATGATATAACACCTAATTACATATGATTTGAACATCAATATAATGATATTTTCTATCTTGTGTACGTACGAATTACCGTCTCCACAACACGATGCGATTCATTTCCACGTTCACCAGTCAACGATGATTATAACAATATATATAATTAATAAGTATGTAATATATGAAATAATAATGCTACATGAAATATATACATATATATATATATATATCTGTGTGTGTGTGTACTTACATATATCTTATACACTAACAACTGTTCAATACGATATTAAAATAGAAACAACGTTTATGGGTACTTACGACCTACCGTTTCCATAAATGGTGTATTACATTTAATAAATATATCTTTTAAAATTATTTATATTAAAAATATATATGATATATAATTAAGGGTCTATATTATGGATGTTTTTAAATCTTTCTCTAAATGATATGATCAAGAATAACAGGTTAAAGTCGTATGATAAAGAAATCGATTTTTACCCAAAATGTTAATTTAACATTGAAATAATTATTAAATGGGTATTATAAATTTATAAAAGAATCATTTATGATATAATAAATATTAATATGGTTCTGGTATAATTTAATATCATACTATGATAATTATCCAGGAGGTTAAATATAACCTTTAGCAAAGGAAAGTGCAAGGTAAGGGTTATTTCATCAATCTCATTATTATCCAAGATTGTTTTCTTGTAAGTATTTACTGGGATATGTTTATCATCGATATCTATATTTCATAAAATTGTTTTCAAAAGGAACATTTTAAGGTTTTTTGGAAGGGTAACTTTAACTAGATCATCATTTTAAATGGTTTAAATATTTATTCTTCTAAATCATTCTCATTAATGTCCATGATTTCAAAATGGGTTTTTTAGGATTTATTTATATGGACATGAAATTTATTAAAATGTAAATTCCTTTCAAAATTTTCAAATTGTTATGGGAAACATTGATTCAATTTTTTTTTTAAATGTATTATTTAAAAAAAATTGTGATTTTTAATGTTTTCATGAAAAAGGGATATTTCTCTCGAAGAGTTTTACAAATCATTTTCAACTATGTCAACATCCTTTTTGAATATTATTCTTTATTGAGGTTGATTTATTATGAATACAATCTTCAATATTATATTTAATGAGTTGTGATATGTCTGACTATGGATGTTTTATCTTTACACCATTCATGGTTTATGGATAAAGTATTGACATTTTGTATTCTGGTTTTAATTCGAATGTTTATGTTATTTTTAGTCATTTTCTTATGAGGAATGAAGTGGACTTTGTAAGTGACAGGTGGAGCCTGCTATAGCTGCTCGATTCATCAGTAGGTCTAATGAGACAAACTAGTGTCTTGAAACAAGGACATGACAAAATATTTTTGGAGTCTTGGCACAAGGTGTTGACTATGATGTTTTGATGTCTGGATTATGCATTCCATCATTATGAATTTGGCTATTGATATTCCATGTGATTATTAAACTAGTATATTATCAATGTGAATAATTAAATGGAATTATTTTGATTTATATATGCCATATTATGATGAATTGAATGTTTAAATGTGTTGTGTTTTACTTATATGTTGCCTTAAATGATTATACTTATTTCTGAAAGTTTTCTCTATATTGTTATCTTTTCTGAGTATCTGAGCTCACCCCTTTCTTATGTTTTATTTTCATTAGATTACAAGAAGTGATTTATGATTGATAAGAAGGGATAGGGTATGGGATTAATGGAATTATCAAAGGATAATTTATGATATGTTTTTTTCTAATATGTAATATAATGTTCATATATGTAATCTATTTTCCCTGATTAATAAACTGCTCAGCAATTCGGGACTCGATTACTTGTAATCATTTAAATGTATTAAAATAATGCATGACTCTAAGCTTCTGGAGTTGGGGCATTATAATTGGTATCATAGGATGTTTAGAAACAACCTTGGATATAGATTTAGATAAAATATGATTAGATAACATTACCATAAGATAGACGTTTTATATAAGTATAGAATAACTTCTTATAATTTTGGTAATGTAGACATTTTGTGTATTTTCCATGAAATAAATCAATGTCTGGATATGAGAAGGTATGGGCGGATCTGGTACAAATGTACCTAGGAGTGAAAACTCCGACAAGTAGTTTCGGGCATGACCCGAGTTATCCTGGTACACGACAATGGGCTTTGCTGCACTCTTGGTTACGACACTCCTGGGGGATATGCTTAGGATAATTCATATTTTTATTACTAGACATTATGAAGGATTTAAGTGAAAATACTTTCTCAAAGAAAAAATTTTATGATTATAGATTATATAAATAATATTTTCAATATACATTAGGTATTTTAAAAGTTTGGAAGTATGAATTTCGATTCATAAACTAACCTATTATATGTAATTGTTTAGAAATGACTTCTAGTTAAAGGACTGTGAAATCCAACAATATGCATGATCTAAATATTAAAAAGGATAATAACATTCATGGTATTAAGCCAACATTTAAATGGAAAATAGTCTCCCATGAATTATCATCATATTAAGAAATAATAACATGTGTTAATAAGATTAGTAAAAAATTCTATTAGTCCTATGGCTTTGAAGGGAAGAAAGAGAAGAAAAGGATGGAAGAGAGAAATATGGATAAAGGGAAGAGGGGAAATAATGATTTTCCCATATATGATAACTATGGAAAGAGCCACCTTAGTAATTGAATGAAGGGAATGTGAGTTTGTAATAAATGTGGAGAAAAATGAAACCATGTACATTATTTCATGGGAAAGAAAAGGATTTTAAATATACAATGATTCATCTATAATGAGTTGGGACACCATGTGAAGCAATTTCCATATCAGCAGAGTATACCCCAAATGCTACGATTAGATAATAATCAAGTTATGATACTACCAATTATAAAGGGGAATGATTATATTTCATATGTTGTAATTAATTTATTGTGTCATTCGATTATTGTATTAATGATTTAAATTTTATAATAATTATATTGTATAAAAGGACTGTATTGAAGTACAATTTCATTAAGGATTTGAGATTGTGTGGAACCAAGAAAAGTGACTCAATATCATGTTATATTTTTTTAAAAATATATGGTTTATATAAAGGTAAAACATAATATGGTTCTGATACTGAGGTAGTGATTTCTGAATAATATATGATTTATTTATATATATTATAATGGATATTCATGACTACCGTGAAACTGATTAATGATTTATATATTCCATCACAATTGTAGTTTACAACATTTTTGGATAGAAAGAGTATATCCAGTATTCTATAAGGAATAAGGGAGCATGAATGTAATCAATAAGTTTTTATGGTAATTCAAGGTGTTATAGTGTTTTAAAAGAATACATGATGAATGTATTAACATGTTATTATATAGAAAAATGATCTTCATTGTGTTTACCTTCCTTATAAATTTTGGACTGTGAGTTTGGACAGATGTATTTTTGATAAGTCTGAAGGTTGGAATCGATTAATTTTGACATTGGATACTATTGTTAAGATTAAATCATTTCTTGAGATTATTTTTGGATTGTCATAAAAATGGTAATCTGGTGGTCGGGCGACAACCCATCACGTCTGAGAAGGCTGTGAGACATGAACCTGCAACTGAAGGGTGACAAGGGTGCATCACATTCCCCTAGCCCACGTGATTTCTTGGATTGTATAATGCTTTTTAAATGTTCTTATAGATGATTTATTAATTCATTTTTTTTGGAACCCTATACGATTAGAATAAATATGATATATTTATATTCAATTATCTTTTAGAGTGAAAGATGAGTTTTTGGTAGAAATTAGTTAAAGGATGGAACTCTACTTGTCATGTATATTTTTTCTCTTATTCTATGATGAAATTAACTATTAAACTTTTTGGAAAAGATCTTAAAATCAAAAATGTGTTATCTTAATACCTAATTTTTAGTTGAACCGACGAAATTTTAAATCATCATAGATTGATGGATTTGAGGCCCTCAATTTTACACTTGTTTGTCATTGAAGACCTCAATCACTACCTATAAATATATAAGTTTTTCCTCCAATTATGTGTCACTAATTTCAACTAATGTTTTCATAATTGAGATCATATTTTGGTGGTGAATTTTTCATTTCTCTTTCCCTCTTATTAAGACTATATTCTATTAACCCAATTTTCAATGTGGGTTTTCCACAAAGGTATTTGTCTATTTTATAATTTTATTTTCGGAGAACAATTTCAAAAAGAAGGATGCAATTTATTAAATGAGGGGAGAATGTAACACCCCACGAATTCGTATTATGATATTTTTTCAAATTAATTTAATAACTTGTGCAACATACAACACCGAGTTCAAGCACACCACGACTTACCAAACTATCCGTTCAAAAGCGGTTTTGAGTAGTATTAACTGAATTTTGAATTTTATATACTCTATATAATTTTAACATCTATATTATGTGTTTCTTAGGCATAATATAAGACATAATTTATTTTTTCATATAAAGGAAGTATATTTCAGAAAATGCCATTTTATGGCATTTTAATGGAGAAACATTTTTAAATAAAACATTTGACACTATTATATATTAAATTTGACAAAATAAACTTCTTATTTATAATTGGGACATAAAAATTTAGTTTGGATTAATTTTTGGAACTTTTCTAATAACTTTCAAATTTTGACGAACAGTGAAAAATACTAGTTTTTAACAGAAAAAAACTTATTTAATCAAAAAAAAAATATATTGATAAATAATGCATTTGAAATTTTTTGAAGTATAATTAGATTATATTTTTATCATTTAATACAATTTAGATCATTATAAGTAATTTTACATTTCAATTTGACATAAACAAATGTCAATCTTTTGATTGTTTTTATTTTTTAAAAGCCCTCTTTTTTGTTTTGACAATGGAAATTAATTTTAAAATAATAAATTCTACTTATATGTTTTTATCTTGTAAAATAAACTTCATTTTCGAATTAATTGTATCAAAATTAGCCTTGGTTTAAATTTAGGTATTTTTCTGAAAACTTTCAATTTTTGATGAATAGTGAAAAACACTGCATTATTATTTCAAACTAAATTTTGTTAAATATTATTTATTTTATTGAAATATATTTTATGTAAATATATATATATAATACCTATATAAGTTTAATTTAATTCATTGGAGTCATTTTATATTAAAATTATATGTATAAAATTTTATTGACCTTTTTAACCATTTTTACCCACCTTCTAAGAGCATTTCCAAATTTGCATAAAAGATATTTTACCATTTCTGTGAGTTGAATTTCAAAAAACTGAGGGATACGTTTGATATCAATAAGTAATATTTGGTTCAATAATAAGAAAATAATTTTTTTTGAATAGTATAATTTTGACTTTTATTTACCACGGTTAAAAATAAATAGGGTAATTTACGATAGAAATGATATGATAATTACCCTAAAACATGTCCAAATTATATTGGATACGTTTATATAGACCTAAATCAACCTTAGAAATAAAATATGATCCTTTAGGTCCATTTTTATTTGATTATTTCATTTATTATTATTTTATTTAAAGATAAGTTAAAAGTGGCAAATTCAATGATTAATAAAAAAACAATTTTTAATATAGGGTTACACACAATATAAATTAGACTATAAATATTTATTAGAAACCTAATAATATTTACTACATAATTATATTTTATTTATAGTTTTTAGACATTAAATAATCTAATTTAATTAAGACACAATGATGATGCCTTAATTACCTATTTAATGAATCAATCAAATAAATTGTATTATTAATTTTAAAATAAATACAATTTCAATGTTTTTATGACATCCAATGATTTTCTAGGTGAATATGAAGTGTTAGGGTTTATTAAATATATCTTGTTAGAATTAATCAATTTGTGATGACTTTCAGAAAAAAAAATACCAAATAATGTCAAAAAGGGGAGAAATTAATTTTAAAATAAAATACTATATTATTGGTTGATATAATATTCCAAAAAATATAATGTTCATCCAAATATATTAAAATAATATTATATATGTCATTAGTTAACCACTTGATATTCTCTTGTATGTTTATTGAATGTTTAGTGACAAAATATTATAATAATACAAGATGACACAGTAAAAGTTAAACTATTTATCTAAGAGATAAGTCTAAAAGATAAGGTTAGAATGGTAACCTAAACATGTCTAAAACCAATTGGTTGAGAGTATTTTGACCCATAACCACCTAATTATAGAAATAAATTCATTTAGGGCCATTATAAAAATCAGATATGATTGTATAATAGATTAATCTTTTAAACTTTTCCTAAAGTGAACCTCACCCCTCTTATAAATGGGCAGTTGCCATTCTCTCAAAATCACACCACCAAATCAAATTAAATCGGCCAAAACCTGCCCATTTATCCTCCAAACATACCTCAATTCAACCTATATTCCATTTTTGATCTGAAATACTGCCTACAAAGCCCTTTTGATCATCTAAAAAGGTAGCACCCGAAGAATAGGTAATAATTTCACCAACTTTTTCATGTTCATTTCCTCTTCCACTTCCTCATTATTTATTGTTTCCATTCCTAAATAAAAATCCAATACCTACAACAGACTATGATGTTTTTCTAAATATTTTATGTCCATGTTCTTTATTCTATCCATCCAATAAATGAAAATGTCACCATACATGCGTACGTATGGCTTACTATCTCCACGTCATGGTGTAGTTTCTTATTCAAACAATTTATTATTTGGATGGTTATAACAATGAGTATAACTGATTTAAATAATAAATATAAGATGTTAATGATTCTTTATATATTATATACCACCCAATTACTTACGATTTCACCATCAGTATAATGATATCTTCTCTCTTACATACGCACGGATTACCGTCTCCACGACGCGATGAGATTCATTTCCACGTTCACCATTCAACGATGATTATAAAAATATTTTTTATTAATAAGAATGTAATATATTACATAATAATTATACTAGATATATATATATATATATATCTGTGTGTTTGTGTGTGTGTACTTACATATATCTTATTCACTTACTTATGTTCAATATGATATGAAAATGAAAACATCGTTTATGTGTATGTACGACTTGCCATCTGAATAAACGGTGCCTTCCATTTCATATATCTATATGTAATAAATATTTATATTCTAAATATATATGATAAACAAATCACATTTTATATTCTGGATATATTTAAATAATGATCCAAATGATACGATCATGAAAAATAGGTTAAGACACGTACAATACAGAAATCGATTATTACCTGAAATGTTAATTTAACATGGTAATCATTATTAGATGGGAACTAAAAATTCATAAATGAATCATGTATGATATAATAAATATGAATATTGTTTTTCTATACTTTTATAACATAATATAGTCATTATACATGAGGTTAAATGTACCCTCGACCAAAGGAAAGTGCACGGTAAGAGTTATTTTCTCAGTATCATTATTATCAGAG
The DNA here is from genome assembly GCA_963277665.1 of Viscum album. Classification (NCBI taxonomy): domain Eukaryota; kingdom Viridiplantae; phylum Streptophyta; class Magnoliopsida; order Santalales; family Viscaceae; genus Viscum; species Viscum album. Next base: position 1,803,955,520 of record OY728164.1, read on the forward strand.
TTTTTTTATGTGTAAGTATTTACTGGGATATATTTATTATAGATACTCGTATTTCATAAAATTTATTTCAAAAGTAATATTTTATGGTTTTATTTAGATGAACCTTTAAGTAGATCATCATTTTAAGTAGTTTAAATATATATTCATCTAAATCATCCTCATAAATGTAGATGGTTTCAAAATGGTTTTTATGGATTTATATAAATGGAATTCAATTTGTTTGAAATGTTGATTCCATTGAAAAGTTTCAAAGTGGTGTGGGACAATTTGATTCAAAAAATATTTAAATGTATTCTTTTCAAAATTGTGTGACTTATAAATGTTTTCATGAAAAGTGATATTTCTATCAAAGAGTTTTACAAATCATTTTACACTATGTCAACATCATTTTTGAATATTATTATTGATTGAGGTTGATTTATTATATATAAAATCTTCATTATTTTATTGAATGAGTTGTGATATTTTTTACTATGGATGTGTTATTTTTACACCAATCGTGATTTATGGATAAAGTATTAACATTTCGTATGATAGTTTTAATACAAATGTTTACATTATTTTAAACCTTTTCATATGAGGAATTCAGTGGACATAGTATGTGATGAGTGGATCCCACGATAGCTCTTTGATGCATCCATCGGTAGGTCTCATGAGACAAACTAGTGTCCTGGAATAAGGCAGTGACAAAATATTATCTGTAGTCCTGCCACAAAGCCTTGACTATGTGGTTATGAAGTCTGGCATTATGAATTATATCATTATGAATTTGGGTGTTGATATTGCATGTGATTATTCAAGTAGTGTAATATCTATGTGAATAAGTAAATGGAATAATTTTGATTTATGTATTCCATATTATGATGTTGTTTATGTTTAAAAGGCTTGTGTTTTAGTCTTATACATTGCCTTAAATTTTTATTCTTATTTATGAATGATTTCTCTATATTGTTATCCTGACTGAGCATCTAAGATCACCACTTTGTTATTTTTTATTTTCCTAGGATTACAATAAGTGTTTTATGATTGATAAACATGGTTAATCTAGTGGATTAATGGCATTATCAAAGGATCATGTATGTTATGTTTTGTTTTATAATGTGTAATGTAACATTAATGTATGTAATCTATTTTACAAGACTATTAAAATGATTGGTCTTCCAGGAATTGATTCCTTGTAATCAGGACAGTGTATTAAAATAATGCACCAACTCTGGGCTTCTGGGGTTGGGGCGTTACAGGGTCGAAATACAAGCCCAACTGAAAAAGTTACAACTACAATTGTTAACAGAAAATAGCTCCTGAGGTCATCCACTGAGTATCCTACCTGAAGGGTAGTTACAACTTGTCTCCACAGCTCTCCACATCTACTATCACCATCATCCACCGTCGGGTCCTAGCTCCTCGAATCTCAGCCAAGGATGCCTATCATCTCTACAAGACACAACAAGGTGTGGGTGAAGCCCGTGGAGGGGTGAGTATAAAAATACCTAGTAAGGACCCTGAGACCCCCGAAGGTCTATCATAATTTCACAAAGGAAACCACAATGCATGAAATCAATCACAAAACACAAAGAAAAAGACTTATCTCAAACCATGTATAAGTAAATAAAAAATGTATAGATGATTAGTTGTGAAGCTAGATCAACTTATTCGGTCGACAGGCACTACTGGTGACTATAATGTGTATGAACCACACATGATCGATAGGTACTAACCCTCGGTGACCAAATCAAGATCTGACCCACCCAGAGTTGATAGATACTAACCCCAGTATGACCCACACATGATCTGACCCACCAAGGATCGGTACGTGCTGACCCACATATGATCATCGAGCACTGATCCACACAGGATCTGACACACACATGATCAGTGTGTCGCTGATCGACGATGGGCCACTCTAAGGACGGTACTCATTAGGTTGCATACTACGGTTCAACCCTAGATCACTTGGTGTTGAACCACACAGGATCGCTAAGTGATGACCCACATAAGATCGCTCAGTACTATCCTCTGTATGATCTGTCTTTAGCTTCCGCCTCACTGCCAGCCACTGGATTCCCACTCAAAGTATGATTGATTTAGGGAGAACTAATCCTCAATCCATCGGTCATATTTCAACCAGTATGAAGACCCATAAATAATTAACCCGATGATCTGTCACATCATAAGGGTTCAAACAAAACAGAAAGTGCGTCATCTAGATGCTCGGGCCGTAAGTAATAGGCATTTTAGTGCCAAGGGCCCGGTTGGATTCTTGTTCAATCAAATCAAGCCATACTACAAAATTTTCCAAAACACATGTTTAGTATACCAAAAGGACTGCCTCGCTTCAACGATCCCAGAGTGGTAGATGGTTTGTCAAACAGACATCTGGTTCGCAAAATATGGCCTTTTCAGCGTTTATGTGCCCGACCCGGCTTGGACTGACCCAACCCGGTTTGGGTCCAACCCGTCCCGACACGATGTATCCTGGGTTGGCCCGGATGGGTTGCGCCACGACGGGCTCTACCTGCTGGGCCGCGGAGCTACCCAACATACCGGGCATTGCGGCCTGGTGCGCTCGCACAGCTCGCCAGCCAGGTAGCCGCCATCTTCCCGAACCGGTCAAGATGCGTCATTCGACATATCAATTAGTAGCGCCACATGGCACCACCACATGGTCTGCAGGGCGCGGGTCACCCTCCTATCATGACTTTGATGTCGCGACCCCTTTAACAGGGTGTGACACCTCGCCAACATGGTCGGCCAGTTGTCAGCCAACCCATCGGGGCTGCTGCGACCATCCGGTTGCCAGTGGCCCCATTGGGTCCACCGAGGCGCCCCATGGTGCCACCCTCTTCCACGGCCGGTGAGTGCCAGCTTCTGCCTTCACTACCATCACCGGAACCATCGAACCTGGGATGCATTGAAGAACCTTCCATGGGCCACCGGGTGGGCTCATGCGGTCCGTTCTTCCTTCCGGACGCACCTACGGCTCACTAGGGATTCTACTGTCATTGTGCGGCCCTAAAATATGCTTTTCCACCGCGTTCATTTATCCTCCATGAAGAACGCACCATGGAAAAATCTAACAGAGGGTACGAGGCTTGTAGTATTCATCTTGCACCCACCGTGTTAGTGCTTTAAACATGTGGAAATTTAACAATAAAAAATGAAGAATAGCCCCCAAATTTATGAACCATTAACATCAACCTACATGAATAGACGAGATGTGGATTAACCCATTAGTTGGTTGGTATGCGTTCATTATATTTTTTAATAATGTATGAGAGGGATCATCAAAGCATGTAAACCCCCTACTTCGGATTCCTTCAGAGGTATCATGGTCATTGGCGGGAGGAGAGTCCTCATCGGTGTGAGGTCATCAACATTCGTCGATCAAGGATCGGTTCGTCCCAGGATTCCATCTCCATCAGTGTGAGGCGTCTCTTCACATTGCCTGAGGTTCCTCACTTGGTGATGCAGTACCAAAATTCCAACCCAAGCCTCACATAAATAGTGGTGGAAACGGGTGAGTAACGCACCACCGATTAATGAGGTTCATCAATTAATGATCCTCTTAATTACCAATGGTGAAGTTACAAAATAGGAGAGTCGAGAAATTTAATATCTTTAATGGTCACCGGTCCCACACTTTCTGCTCTTCCGCTGAAGAAAAATAAAATAACAATTTGCTGTTATTTTGTTATTCAATAAAAATTCCAAAAACAATCAATTTTTCCAACCTATTGTGGTTGAAATAAAGCCTCTCATAATATAATCTCAGCGCCGTAGATTCAACGGTGCCCTAAAATTTTTAATCTGAGCACAAGTTCAAATGTTAGAATATGTATAACGAACCATACTTTATATACATTGTTGTTACTTCAGAATTGACGCACACTTATTACAACATATAATAAAACCAGGAAAGGACCGTATAGGTATTGTGTCTTTAGAAACTGGGAAACATAAACAATTGGTTCATAAAGCATCTACTTTTCCTCCCATTTATTTTATCATATCTAGAGTCCCTTTTTGGCATATTCTACTTAATAACCTTCTTCCTAACCTGGGGAAATAAAACATACAAAAGGGTGAGAAAAAATGCTCAGTAAGGGTAAACAAAATAAATATCAGTCACATCATATACATAAGCACATAACTTTTGGAAATCTTAGCCTGGAAAAGAGATCATAATTTCATAACATGGGATAAATCATAGTAGTGAAATGTAATCCCAATAATCATAACTTAAAACATGAAACTTTGTGGCATACACACATAATCATAAAGAATCATTTCTTATTAGTCAAGACTCATTTCCAAGACTATCTTAGTGGACAAAGTCCATTTCTGAACCGAGTTCACTCCTCATTTCAGTCCTGTTTCACTGAACCGGTATAACCTACCATTCCAGCCATGTCTATCTCATGTGATATAAAATATTTACCCAATGCATTGGAGGGGGATATAGGTCCCACCCATCTCATAATGATACAATTCTTATGTGTGCCACAAAATCAGAAAAAAAATACATCATAGCATAACCCATGTAATAAAAATGGGAATCATAAACATCGTGACATCATAAAAAAATTCATATAAGATAAAGGAATTCATAAAAATATAATTCCATCACAACATAATCAAATCAGTTTAATAATAGGGATAAAAATAGAACACTTTATTATCTTATATGGAAAATAATTTTGATAAAACACTTGAACTCCATTCTTGAGGAAAATATCCTTTCTGCTTCAAAAACACTTTTCCTTTCTTAACATTTCACACAATTATAAAATAAAAGAAGTTGATTACAAATAAACATCAAAACTTGTAAATTAAGCTTCTTGGAAATACTTTTTTAAAAATCCATTCATGCTGTATATGTTAAAAAAACATTCTTCTCGTACTTTTGTTGGAAAAGTCAAAAAAGTACCACGTACGAAAAACGACAAAATATTCCTTTCATATCTTTTACTAAAAACTCATCGAAGGGTAAAATTTGATTTAAAAAATTGTAGGTGTATGTAAATAATATTAAATATTGAGAAAAATTGGATGTGGATGATAAAATACACCCCAGTAAATACCAAAGTATAAACAATCTCGGATAAAATAAGATTGTGATATTTTCCCTTACCTTTGGTCCGATAAGCTTTGTACTTGTCCGAAACTCCTGTATAATGATTTAAATAATGTTATTGAATTATTACAGAATCATACTTATTTTTATGATATCATATATGGTCATATTCTTAGCTTATTATTAGTAATATTTCATTACTACTTGTTATTCGGGTGTTTATTACTTTTTGTTCATATGCGTGTTTGTCGAATAAATTCTTATTCTTTTCTTTAGGTTATAGATACCTAATTTTCAGAATGGTATTAGTGTAATATATATCATATTAATTCATTAAATTCATTTATATAATCATTATGAAATGACAATCATGTAGAACGAGTCGCATAACATCGTGGAGACGGTATTCCGTACGTACGCATGCGTGATGATATCATTCCTATGATCGTGGAATTGTATTGGAGTGTATGTATACTATTTCAGAATCAGTATCACTTTATAATAGTCATATATAGTCATTATTTACACCATTATACCCATTCAAGTATGGTGGTGGTGGAAAATAGATTACACCACGGCGTGGAGACGGTATTCCGTACGTATGCACGCGCGGTGATTTCATTTTTCATAGGATAGATAAGAGGTGAAATAGGGTTGTTTCATATTTATAATAACATATCAGTATATAATTGATACTTATGTTATTACCTCATAATGAAACAACTAAATAAGAGGTAGTAGAAGAAGAATGGAACTTGAAGAAAACGGTAGAAGGTATTACCTCTTTCTCGAAGTGCCTCCTTTAAACATTCTCTTAAGGCACTATAGTTGGTCTTTTGATAAGACCAATACATCTAGTAGGTTTGTAAGGAAGTGGGGAAGTATAATGGTCAGGGTTTGGCCAAGATTTAAGGTTCAAAGTGGTGTGAGGAAGAGGGGGAGGAGGTGCCCTTTTATAAGGGAGGAGAGGGGTACCTTTGGAATAACTAAAACTATTATTTTATTATATTGTAAAATTCGATTTTAAATAGCTCCAAATTGATGTATTTCGAAGATAAGGTGGTGATGGGTAGAAATACTCTCATCCAATATAATTTAGACAAGTTTAGGTTCCTATTTTAACCTTATCATTTAGATTTAACATGAAGTTAAATAATTTTACTTTTACCGTATCTTCTTGTGTTCTTATACTATAAGGTTAATAAACATACTATAAGCAGACAAAAGAACCCCAAGTTGTTTATTATTAATATATATAACCTTATCTATGTCATTTGGCCGAACCTTAGATTTTTAGGAATAAAATAACAATTAATAATATAATATTTGTTTTAAAAACCATTTTATGTCAATTTTGACACTATTTAGTAATTGATTTTTGTGAAAATCATTACAGAATGATTAGTTCGAACCAAGTTAATTAAATCAATACTAACATGTAATATTAATCTATAAAATTAGTGTAATTCATAAAAAGTCTCAAATTACATTTATTTGTGTATTTATAACATCAATTATGTCAATATTTCATTAATAAGATAATTACTGCATGACCGTTGTGTCATAAATAAATTAACTTATTTAATGTCTAAAAATTAGAAATAAAATACCATTATGTAGGAAATATTTTTATCTTTCTAATGAATATTTATAATCGAATTTATCTTATGTATAAACCAATATTAAAAATGATTTACTTATTAAACTTTGATTTTAACTATTTTAACCCTTCTTTAAATAAATTAAAAATAAATGTCCTAATCTAATCCAAGTGGGCCTAAATGGTCATATTTTATTATTAAGGTTGATTTTGGTCGAATTACACTTTTCCAATAGAATTAGGACATGTGTTAGGGTAATAATAATATCATTTTTATCCTTAATTACCATATTTACTTTTAATCGTGGTAAAAAAAGTAAAAATTTACTATTCACCAAAAAATTATTTTCATCTCATTGAACCACATTTTACTTACTGAAATCAACCGTGTCTCTCGGATTTTCTAAATTCCACTCATAGAAGTGGTAAAATTATGTTTTATGAAAAATTCATCTTTTTAACTACCACTTAGTGGTTTCACTATTCATCAAAAATTGAAAGTTTTCAGAAAAATACCAAAATTTCACCCTAGGCTAATTTCGATATTACGAATCCAAAAATGAAGTCCATTTTTAAAAATAAAATTTATAAAATTTTAAAAAGTGGTTATTACTATTCATAACGGCTAGTTTTAATAATATTTTAATAACATATCATTGTTTAGTGAAACTCGGTATTGCGTACGACGCAAGCTATCGAGGAAGGTCGCGGTTGCGTGTAAAGAAAGACAAGCTAGTGTCGTGTGTAGTGAAATATTTCTTTGAAAAATTATATAACATGAAAACAAAATATGTCACATAAAAATCTCTGGTGTTACATTCTACCCCCCTTAAAATGAATTTCGCCCTCGAAATTCGTCACTTTGTAACAAACAGATGAGGATACCTCTCCCTCATCATATCCTCAAGCTCTCATGTAGCTTCTTCTAATTGGTGGTTCCTCCATAAAACTTTCACCAAGAGAGTGGTCTTGTTTGGTAGGACTTTTCGCTACGATCCAAAATCTCTATCGACTGTTCTTCATAAGAAAGATCTTGCTCCAGCTGTACAACTTCAGAGCTGAGTACATGTGAAGGGTCATATATGTACTTTCTCAGGAGAGATACATGGAACACATCGTGTACGTGAGAGAGATTCCATGGAAGCGCCAATCAGTAAGCTACCTTCCCGACACGATCCAGTATTTCAAAAGTACCGATATATCTAGGGCTCAACTTCTCCTTCTTTCCAAATCTCATGACCCTCTTCCAGGGAGATATTCATAAAAACACTTTATCACCCACTTCAAACACTAGGTCTTTTCTTTGGTTGTCATCATAACTTTTATGTCGACTCTGAGCTTCTCTTATGTGTTGTTGAATAGATCTAACCTTTTCTGCCATCTCATCAACAAGATCAGGTCCTAATAGCATTCTTTACCCTACTTCATCCCAGCAAATTGGAGTCCTGCATTTCATTCCATAGAGAGATTCATAAGGAGCCATCTGAATACTGGAGTGAAAGCTATTATTATAAAAAAATTCCACCAAAGGTAGGTGTTGATCCCAACCACCTTTGAAATCCATAGAGCAAGATCTCAACATATCTTCTAGAGTTTGAATTGTTCTCTTAGACTGACCGTCTGTCTGAGGATGATAAGCAGTGCTGAAACTCAACTCTGTATCCAGAGTATGCTGAAGACTTCGCCAGAACTTCGAGGTAAATCTCGGATCCCGATCAGATATAATAGAAAGTGGTACTCCATGCAATATTACCAATTCCTTTACATATATCCTGGCAAGCTGATTCAGAGAGAAATCCTCTCTAATAGCAATGAAGTGTGCAGACTTTGTAGGACGATCAACTATGACCCAAATAGCATTATTGCCTTTGGATGTTGTAGGAAGTCCTGTGACAAATTCCATAGTGATGTTTTCCCATTTCCATTTGGGTATGGGTAATGGTTGTAACATCCCCTTAGACTTCTGTCTCTCAGCTTTAACTTGTTGACAAACCAAGCATCGAGAGACATATTCTGAAACATCTCTTTTCATGCGATCCCACCAGAAGTACTCTTTCAGGTCCCTATACATCTTCGTGCTTCCAGGATGAATAAAGAATGAAGAACTATGAGCCTCATCCAGTAGCTCCTTCATTAATTCAGGGATGGGAGGAACACAAACCCGATTCCTGAACATTATTATCCCATCACAATCAAGGTTGAATTCAGTAACATTTCTCACCTTCTTTTGTTACTCGACATCTTATTTCTGTGCCTCTTTAATCTTCACATGTATAGATGGCTGAACATTCATTTGAGAAAGATAAGATTTTCCCCTTCCATTATAATTCCAAGATCCATCCTTTGTAAATCCATAAATATTGGATCTTTTGTGATCCTCATCATGGATAAACTAGCATGGTCTTGTCGACTTAATGCATCTTCCACCTTGTTTGCTTTCCCAGGGTGGTAATGGATTGAGCAGTCATAATCCTTAATCAGCTCCAACCATCTTCTTTGGCACATATTCAGCTCCTTTTGTGTGAAAATATACTTTAAACTTTTATGATCAGTACAAATATCACACATTTCACCATAAAGGTAATGCCTCCAAATCGTTAATGCAAAGATTACCGCAGCTAACTCCAAATCATGAGTTGGGTAATTTTTCTCATGTATTTTCAACTGTCGTGAGGCATAAGCTATCACCATATCATTTTGCATAAGAACACACCCCAATCCCTTCTTGGATGCATAACTATAGATCACAAACCTTTCTCCACTACAAGGCAGTGTGAGCACAGGTGCACTGGATAACCTTCTTTTCAACTCCTTGAAATTCTCTTCACATTCCTCCGTCCAAACAAACTTAACTCCTTTCTGAGTCAACATGGTGAGTGGATTAGATAATTGTGAAAAATCTTTCACAAAACATCGATAATATCCAGCCAAACCAAGAAAACTTTGGATCTTGGTTACTGTTGTTGGTCTCGACCATCTTTCGATAACCTCTGTTTTTGCTGGATCCACAGATATCCCCTCTTTTGAGATTATGTGACCCAAAAATGCAACTTTTTGAAGACAAAATTCACACTTGGTAAATTTGGCATAAAGCATCTCCTTTCTCAGGGTCTTCAATATAATTCTCAAGTGATCTTCATGTTCTTCCTTGCTCTTTTAATAGACAAGAATATCGTCTATAAAGACTACCACAAACTGATCAAGATAGTCTCTAAAGACTCTATTCATTAGATCCATGAAGATAGCAGGGGCATTAGTAAGACCAAATGGCATCACAATAAATTCATAGTGTCCATACCTTGTACGGAAAGCCGTCTTTGGTATATCCTCCCTTTTGACCCTTAATTGATGATACCCTGAACGAAGGTCAATCTTGGAAAAGTATTGAGCTCCGTGTAGTTGGTCAAATAGGTCATCAATGCACGGGAGAGGATATTTGTTCTTGATAGTGATCTTGTTAAGTTCTCGATAATCAATGCAGAGTCTCATTGATCCATATTTCTTCTTAACATACAGAACAGGTTCTCCCCAAGGTGATGAACTAGGGCATATGAACCCCTTATCAAGATTCTCTTGGAGTTGCTTCTTCAATTCCTGCAACTCAATTGGGGCTATTCAATAAGGTGTCTTTAAAATTGGCAAAGCACCCGGTACGAGTTCTATTGAAAACTCAACTTCACGATTCGGTGGAAGACCCGGTAATTCCTCCGTAAAGACATCATCAAACACCCGTACAATGGGAATATTCTTAATCGTGAGTTTCTCACCAACCATTTGAGATAAATAACCTTTATTTAGTGGAATCAATACCCATAAAATGGAAGAAATTTCCACTGGAAGGTTATGTTCATCCTTACATCGATAGACGATCATAGATTGATCTGGAATATGAAATGTGACTTCCATTATTTGGAAATTGATATGAGCTCCATGTAGAGAAAGCCAATCCATGCCAAGAATCACATCAAATTCCACTATAGGAAGGATCACAAGATTTGCAGGAAGTACTTTCCCACAAACATCAATCGGAGAAGAATTATAAACTTTTGATGTGACTGTTGTGCCATTAGGTGTTGTCACAGCTTACTCAACATCTAATTGTTGAGGTAATACGGTGATACCCTTAGAAAATTCTTCATAAATAAAGGAGTGGGTGGATCCATAATAAAATAAAACATTTTATACTTTAGAGTGGATGGTAAGTGTACCTTTCACCACATCATTATCGTACTCCACATCGCTGATAGAAATTGCATGTGAATTTCCTTTGTCTTTAGCCTTAAGAGTTTGTTGACGTCGACCATCATCATCAACCCTTGGATTAGGGCATTTATTGGCATTATGTCCCATCTCCTTGTACTTGAAACATTGAAGTGTAGTAGATTCATTCTATGTATCCCTTACTTTGTTTGCATCATTAGACATCTTCTTCCCATCATCGTGACATTCAAATGCTCGATGACCTTCCTTTCCACATTTGAAACATTTACTTGTCACTTTAAGACAACTCCCTCCATGTTTCTTTCCACAGTTTGAGCATAAGGGAAATCTCATCTTCTTTTCAGTGTGCTCTTTATATTTTCCTTTGAATTCCATTTTCCTCTTCTTATCAAACCCATATGACTAATGGGTTACTCCAATCTCCATATCAACTTTGAGAGCACATCGAACGATTTCCTCATAGCTATTGAAGTCCCTTATGGCTAAGGCCCATAGAAGACTTGGTTTTAAGCCACTAAAGAATCGATCAATCTTACTCTCAGGTTGGATAATAATACCAGAAGCGTACCTTGCAAGTCTTGAAAAATTTGCTTCATAGGTACCAACAGATTCATCATCCTTTTTCTTCAGTTCAAGAAACTCTTTCTCCATCTTTTTTCAGAGAATACGAGGGAATTACTTATTGAAAAATATGTTCTTGAACTCATCCCATTCCATGGACTCAATTTCATCCCTTTGCCTCGTATTCTTAATAAGATTCCACCATTGATCAGCATCACCTTCCAAACGATACACTACTAAGATGACTTTATCATGATCAGAACATTGAAGAACTGAAAATATCTTTTCAGTAGTACTAATCCATTGTTCAGCAACTAATGGATCAGTAGACCCGCTGAATGAATGTGGACGCTGTCTCATGAAGGATTCAACAGAATGTTGCTCCTTCCTTTGCTCGTTTGGAAGTCCTGCATGATTCATAGCTTGAGAAAGTTGTGTGAGCATGGCTATAGGATTTTACATTCCAGCTCCCATAACGTTTGGTTTCCCAGGGGGACAATCATTGCATTGCCCATCGCATTCCGCATTAACACAGTTCCTTCAGGTTCCAGTCATTTACTAAAACCAAGAAGAATAGTGTGAGAAACACTAATTATAATAGGAAAACCACATAATTAGGAATAAAATTTCACACTTAAGGTCTTATCCTAGGTTATTCATGGCCATTTATAAAACACTAAGATTGTGTTCCATTCATAGACTTATCCTTAGGGTTCTTACTAAGGCTTTCACATCCTAGTTTCCAAAGGTTGACTATACCTTTCCTCTGATACCAACTATAACGACCCATACTTTACATACATTGTTATTACTTAAGAATTTAAGCACACTTATTAAAACATATAACAAAACCAATAAAGGACCGTATAGTTATAGTTTCTTTAGAAACTAGGATACATAAACAACTAGTTCATAAAGCATTTACTTTGCCTCCCATTTATTTCATAATATCTAGAGTCCCTTTTTGGCATATTCTACTTAATAAAATTCTTCCTGACCTGGGGAAATAAAACATACAAAAAGGTGAGCTCAAATGCTCAGTAAGGGTAAACAAAAGAAATATCAATCACATCATATACATAAGCACATAACTATTGAAAATCTTAGCCTCCAAAAGAGATCATAATTTCATAACATGGGATAAATCATAGTAGTGAAATGTAATCCCAATAATCATAACATAAAACATGAAACTTTGTGGCATACACACATAATCATAGATAATCATTTCTTATTAGTCAAGACTCATTTCCAAGACTATCTTAGTGGACAAAGTCCATTTCTGAACCGAGTTCACTCCTCGTTTCTGTACTGTTTCACTGAACCGGTATAACCTACCATTCCAGCCATGTCTATCTCATGAGATATAAAATCTTTACCCAATGCATTGGAGGGAGATATAGGTCCCACCCATCTTATAATTATACCATTCTTATGTGTTCCACAAAATTAGAAAAAACATACATAATAGCATAATCCATGTAAAAAAAATGGGAATCTTAAACATCGTGACATAATAAAACAATTCATATATGACAACGGAATTCATAAATATATAATTCCATCACAACATAATCAAATCAATGTAATAATAGGGATAAAAATACAACCCTTTATTATCTTAGATGGAAAATAATTTTGATAAAACACTTGAACTCCATTCTTGAGGAAAATATCCTTTCTGCTTCAAAAACACTTTTCCTTTCTTAACATTTCATACAATTATAAACTAAAAGAAGTTGATTAAAAATAAACTTGAAAACTTGTAATGGAAGCTTCTTGGAAATATTGTTTTAAAAATCCATTCATTCCTTATAAGTTAAAAAAAACATTCTTCTCGTACTTTTGTTGGAAAAGTCAAAAAAGTACCTCGTACGAAAAACGACAAAAGATTCCTTTCATATCTTTTACTAAAAACTCACCGAAGGGTAAAATTAGATTTAAACAATTGTAGGTGGATGGAAATAATATTACATATTTAGAAAACTTGGATGTGGATGATAAAATACACCCCAGTAAATACCAAAGTATAAAAAATCTCAGATAAAATGAGATTGTGATATTTTCCCTTACCTTTGGTCCGATATGCTTTGTACGTGTCTGAACCTCCTATATAATGATTTAAATAATGTTATTGAATTATTACAGAATCATACTTATTTTTATTATATCATATATGGTCATATTCTTAGCTTATTATTAGTAATATTTCATTACTACTTGTTTTTCGGGTGATTATTACTTTTTGTTCTTATGCGTGTTTGTCGAATAAATTCTTATTATTTTCTTTAGGTTATAGATACCTCTTTTCTAGAATGGTATTAGCGTAATATATATCATATTCATTCATTCATTTCATTTATATAATCATTATGAAATGAAGATCATGCAGAACGAGTCGCATCACATCGTGGAGACGGTATTCCGTACGTACGCACGAGTGATGATATCGTTCCTATGATCTTGGAATTGTATTGGAGTGTATGTATACTATTTCATAATCAGTATCACATTATAATAGTCATATATAGTCATTATTTACACCATTATACCCATCCAAGTAAGGTTGTGGTGGAAAATAGATTACACCACGGCGTGGAGACGATATTCCGTACGTACGCACACGAGGTGATTTCATTTTCCGTAGGATGGATAAGAGGTGAAATAGGGTTGTTTCATATTTATAATAAAATATCAGTATATAATTGATACTGATGTTATTACCTCATAATGAAACAACTAAAGAAGAGGTAGTAGAAGAAGAATGGAACTTGAAGAAATCGGTAGAAGGTATTACCTCTTTCTCGGAGTGCCTCCTTTAAACATTCTCTTAAGGCACTAGAGTTGGTATTTTGATAAGACCAGTACCTACAGAAGGTTTCTAAGGAAGTGTGGAAGTGAAATGGTCATGGTTTGGCCGAGCTTTAAGGCTCAAAGTGGTGTGAGGAAGAGGGGGAGGAGGTGCCCTTTTATAAAGGAGGAGAGGGGTACCTTTGGAATAACTAAAACTATTATTTTATTATAAAGTAAAATTCGGTATTAAATAGCTCCAAATTGATTTATTTCGAAGCTAAGGTGGGTATGGGTCGAAATACTCTCATCGAATATAATTTAGACAATATTAGGTTCCTATTTTAACCTTATCATTTAAATTTAACATTATGTTAAATAATTTTACTTTTACCGTGTCTTCTTGTGTTCTTATACAATAAGGTTAATAAACATACTATAAGCATACAAACGAACCCCAAGTTGTTTATTATTAATATATATAACCTTATCTAAGTAATTTGGCCAAACCTTAGGTTTTTAGGAATAAAATAACAATTAATAATATAATATTTGTTTTAAAAAACATTTTTTGTCAATTTTGACACTATTTAGTAATTGATTTTTGTGAAAATCATAAGAGAATGATTAGTTCAAAACAAGTAAATTAAATCTATACTAACATGTCATATTAACCTAGAAAATTAGTGTATTTCATAAAAAGTATCAAATTACATTTATTTGGGTATTTATAACATCAATTATGTCAATATTTCATTAATAAGATAATTACTGGATCACTGTTGTGTCATAAATAAATTGAATTATATAATGTCTAAAAATACAAATAAAATACCATTGTGTGGTAAATATCTTTATAATTCTAATGAATATTTATAATCGAATTTATCTTATGTATATCCCAATATTAAAAATGATTTACTTATTAAACATTGATTTTAACTATATTAACCCTTCTGTAAATAAATTAATAATAAATGTCCTAATCTAATCCAAGTGGGCCTAAATGGTCATATTTTATTACTAAGGTTGTTTTTGGTCGAATTAAACTTGTCCAATAGAATTAGGACATGTGTTAGGGTAATAATAATATCATTTTTACCCTTAATTACCCTATTTACTTTTAACTGCGGTAAAAAAAAGAAAAAAATTACTATTCACCAAAAAATTATTTTCATCTCACTGAACCACATTTTACTTACTAACATCAACCATGTCTCTCGGATTTTTGAAATTCCACTCACAGAAGCGGTAAAATTACGTTTTATGAAAAATTCAGTTTTTTAACTACCACTTAGTGGTTTCACTATTCATCAAAAATTGAATGTTTTCAGAAAAATACCAAAATTTCACCCTTGGCTAATTTCGATATTCCGAATCCTAAAATGAAGTCCATTTTGAAAAATAACATTTAGAATATTTCAAAAAGTGGTTATTACTATTCATAACGGCTAGTTTTAACAATATTTTAATAACATATCATTGTTTAGTGTAACTCGGTATTGCGTACGACGCAAGCTATCGAGGAAAGCCACAGTTGCGTGTAAAGAAAGCCAAGGTAGTGTTGTGTGTAGTGAAAGATTCCTTTGATGATTTATATAACATAAAAACAAAATATTTCACATAAAAGACTTGGTTGTTACAAAATGTCACTCACGCGTTTACTAAAAGTATCTTAAATAATGATCTAAAATTCATTTCGGGCACACCGGACCTCAGAGTCAAGCACCATAAATTTTCGTAGATTTTTAATAATCCCAAATCATTTAAAAAAATATATTTAATTTATGGGACATTACATTATAGGGATTGTTTTGATTGTATTGGTATCAATATTAGTCCGATTTTATCTGTATTAGTATCATTCTAATAGTGATGAATTTTTTCAGTATGGCATGGATTTCAAAATTCATACACGTAGTTTGATAAATGTTGAGTCTGTTGTTCCAGAAAAATACTGAATATGATTATCATTATGAATAAAAATATATTATATTCATAATACATCAGAACTTATTCTATGAATGTTAAATAATAATGTCTTCTACAAAAACATACTAAATAGAAGAGACATAAAAAATTTAGTATGAATGTTTTAAAAAGGTGTTTCTGATTTTCAAAACCAAATGAATATTAATTTAATAAGTAAATATTATGACTCAATAGTCCCCCTTTTTGGATACCAAAAAATGAAAACACTTAAATAAAAATTTGGATTTTAAAAACATATATCCCTTTGTGATTTTATGAATATTACATTTTGTGTTATTCTATAAAACAAAATTTCTCATGATTTTATAACTCTTCTAAATATGATGTTGAATATGATGTAATTATTCTATGTACTATTTCAATAATTATTTAGAGAGTATTATAAAGGATTCTTCATAATGAGAACACCCCCTAGAAATTTATCAATCTAC
Source organism: Viscum album (assembly GCA_963277665.1). Taxonomy (NCBI): domain Eukaryota; kingdom Viridiplantae; phylum Streptophyta; class Magnoliopsida; order Santalales; family Viscaceae; genus Viscum; species Viscum album. Next base: position 1,803,972,189 of record OY728164.1, read on the forward strand.
ATGTATCATAGTCTCCACATTTATATAGAACCCCCCATTTGTTAAATGTTGTCATAATTTAATTATATTCACCCCATATAATAATTTATCCATAAATTTTATTTTAAAAAAATAATGTTTGATGATGCAATGTTTCATGAAAATTTATAAAATTAATTAAGGAATCAATATTGAACTACATAGTCATCCGAGTAAATTTTAAATAATATAAACCCATTGGAATTGGGAAAAAATTTAAACATTTTTTTATAAAAATATAATTTCATTTATCAAAAGATTTAATATATTTATAAATTATATAAATTAAAAAATTTAGAAGATATGAAAAATCATTTTTTCTTCATTAATGTTTTTACAAAATTATTTATCATTTTCAACTCTATTCGTTCTTTTTGTAGATTTTCAACACTCTAATCCTGTGTTTGGTCAAGAAACACCATCTTTTTAACTTCCCCAATATGTTATTTGTTTTGATATCTCAATATAGTCACTTCTTCTTCACACGATTGGATTCTCGTCATTTCTAACTCCATGTATGAGATTTTTTTAGAACAATCACATATTGAGTACAATCATTAGTAAAATCCCTGCAATCATCAAAAATCATCATCATGTTTTCCATTTATTTGAACAACTAATTGAAGTACTCAACAGATTATACCATGAACTTATCCACTTCATCAAAATGATCATCATGAATTAACATATTTTCATCAACCTAGCCAAAACATGTAACCAGTTCTTTTCATGACTTCTTATTCATCTAAGAACATTCTTGAAGAGTCTTTAATTTATATTTGATTCAAATCATCGACTCTGTTATGTGTTTTATCAACATTAATTTTTGATTGAGACTTTCATCGATTATATATCTGCTTTCTTCATGTATAGAAAAATAAGGAATAGTTTATTCAAATATCCTCAACACATGAACAATATAATCTACACCTTCCAAAGAAAGCGTTGATGTATTGTCTGGTTATTATAGATCATCCTTGAGTTTTTTTATTCTATATTTTCTAAGATCAGTTTATTTTCATTTCATATCTAATACATGTAAATCTACCTTTTCATGTTTTCAAGAAACATACATATAAATTTTCTTATCATTAGATTACTCAATTATATCTATATCAATTTTAGCATTATATGATACGTTGGTCTGATACTGATGATCCATTTAATCATTTTTATGGATAATTCAACTTATTATTATGATGAAAAATATTCATCATATGTACTGTAATATTTTATTTAACTATTTCAGAAGTGGATGGTAATATTGATGAGGAATATGATGAATCTATTGAATCCTTTTCTTAATGTATTTTCTCATCATGTTTTTTTCTTTTCCATCCTAGTTATAAATATTTTCTCAATCTTCCTCATCATCCTCATATTCTATTTATGTTAGAAACACTTAAAATTAAACATATTATTTTTCATAACCATATTTTTCTTCTTCCTCTTATTATTTTAATTTTGATTATTTTTCATCTTTTTATTTTCCATCATCATCCTCATTAAGTTCATTTTTGAGCTATTTAGCAATTTTTGGAACTATCTTTCCTGATATATTTGGATCTTATTTATTCAGGGAAAATAATGGGAAAAATTATTTGACATCAACCTCTTTAATTCCCTTGACCTAAAGTGAAGTTATATTAGCACAGACTATAGAAGTTTCATCAAAATCTAATCCATATCTTAATATGAATTTATTAGTGTGGGATGTGGGATATAAAATCATTTTGGATGCTACATCTACTGTTTTTCACATATTTTCACAAAGTTGATCATCTAAAAATATTTTATTCTATTTCATTCTTTTCTATTACGCGTATGATTTTTTAAAAGCCCTTATTTTTAATAAATTTTCTTTCAGGAGGTGACGTATGAGTTTCAGATCCCCACATATCATCTTATCTTTTTCATTCATCAATTTTTCAAAAACATCATATGGAAATTTCTATTCATTCTTTCTTATCTCCAGTAAAGAGGACTATTACTATCATTTATTTTTCTTCTTTTCAAATTATATGGGTTTTCATGATGGATACACATTCAAATCAACACTATTGACATTCTAAATCATCTTCATTGGTTTTACATCAAGTAAAAATATCATTTTGTTCATCAAATTATCTTAGATAAATGAAATCATTACACTTATTTCATATGATCTATTTGAAACCATCATATACTTCATACATTCAATATATGTAATTCTTATAATGGTAGGAAACATGATTATTGTTAATTTTATTAATCAAGAATTTATTTTGTGGAAAATGAGAAGTATTAATTTTATAATATATATCTTTAACATATTTACCAAAAATTCCAATAAAAATACATCAGATTACAATAGCTTTTCGTTGTCATCATTTTTTTTTTGAAAAATTAAATTCATACATAGGTAAACTAAAAGTTATGTTTGGATTTAGATAGGAAAATTTCCATACATTTTCATACTCTAAAAACAATTATTCTTCATATTTTATATTTACATATGTACCAAGACTATCTAGAAGCTTCTGATAATTCCAGTATTCTTCTCTATTAGAAGGTATTCCAATCAAGCTAGAGAGATTATTATGACACAAATTTTATTTATATCTGTACATATATAAATGAAAATTTACATCATCTATTCAAAACTGAATGGATGAATAGAATTCATGATCCATATCAGGATAATGTAAATCATTATTGTTATCTCATTTCTCTACAAAATAGATATCCATCTGTGAAAAGAAATTATTTTCTATAAATTTGATTTGTACTTTTCATACCATGAAACTCCAACTTAACACACCAAAATTAAAAACTAGTTAAAAATGTTTTCCATAGTATCCTTTGGATCTGAAACTAAATATGGTGAACTCATGAAAAAGAAATATTTTATATTGGAGTCTTTTAGGTGTTCAGCATGTCCGGAGAAGAAGAACTAGAGAACCAATGTGCGACCCATGGGGGGGGTCCCCTCTATATAACAACATCTGGGGGAAGATTCATCTTCTATAATGTAATTAATGGTTTAGATTTAGATCCATCTTATTTGAGGAATAAAATGATCCAAATAACCTTTAATAAAAGTTTTTCAACCCTTATGTGTTTTAAAGATTTTATCTTATTAGGAATGCATATGATTCATAATCCTTTTTATGAAAACTATTTTCATAACAAAAAAAGGATTTTATATAACATGATAATAACAACATTTATAAAAACATTACTAATGAAATAGTTCGAAAAATAAAATAGTAGACTATTACCTTTTGGAGTGAATGAATCATCAATATAGTTAAACTTTCTTCTTGGTTTCTGTAAACTTATTATGATTGATTTCAACATAAATACTGAAAACTATATTTATTATACAAAAACTAGAAAGATAGTTTTGTAAAAAATAAATTATTAAAACATAATTTGAGTCTATAAATTGAATTAAAACATATGAGTATGAAAAAATGATTAAGAAATATGAAGTTTCAATTATAGAAAAATATTGGGTCTGTAGAAACACATTAAAAATAATTTTATAAAGGATAGAAAAATTATAAAACTAATTATTTTATAAAAACTAACTTTTTTGAAATTAATAATGAATATATACTACACTTATGAAATGGATTAGCTTAACATAATGAGATGGGTCAATAAAAAGTAGATATGAATAATCATGTTATATTGATCTCCACTATAATATATTTAACGTATTCAAATGTAGTTAATGTCATAGGTTTAGTAAAAAATCATCATGTTATTATCACATTTTGATGAATAATAAAATTTTATCTCCTTTAATTGTGTGATCCTATAGGAAATGGTGTCTTATATATATATATATACTAATAACAAGATTGATGTGATGGGTATTAACGTAATGGAAAATAACATGTATTATAAAAAATTATTTGTGTTTTAGTAAAAATCATGCCATATTCTTTGTGTGTTTGTTGAATCCACAACAATTGAGCACAAAAAATTACAACTACCCCATATCGTGCATCAATAGTTGAATGTTAAACTAATTTTTGTTTCTTACATGACCAAGAATCAAACTAATTTACTATAAAAATTTTGAAACTATGGTTTGACTTTGATGTGTACAGAGTACCGTTCTTTATTGTTAATCCCCAAATGGAATGTCATGTAGTTCAAATGGAAAGGCATCGTATAGGTCAACCAGACATTAGTATGGAAGGTGGCAGCATTTCACAGTGTTTACCAGATTTATGGGGTCCAAAATATGGAATGTTTCTTTCTTCATGAAAAGTGGATTTCCATAAAGACCTTATGAAAATATGGAAATGGAAATAGTTTTTCAGGGATGGTCTGCATGATTTTTGTTTCAAGAAGGATTTTTCATTTCTTATGGTGTTATCTAGGATTACGATGAGAATAAAAAAATGTTTTTTATGGAATCAAGGTATCAAAAATATGGTAAAGGAATGGATTTTAAAAAGCCTAGGATAATGTTAACTTGGATGAGGAACATCATGAATATAGATTGTGTTTCATAAAAATTACGTGAAGACAATCATCGTGACTGTAGAATGTATTGACAAAAGGCACTGTGACTACAATTACTAGTGTGAAAATGAAGTCAATAGGAGAACCGCAATGGGAGGAGCATCATAATGGTTTTTTAATAACCACAAATATTTCAAGAGGTGGTGGATAATCGTTACTAACTGATTCTATAAATATGAATCTACCCATTTTCACTCGGAATGAATAATTCATAAAAAATTGAAAGTATCTTTGATTTCGTGAACCAAGGGGATCTCCGTGAAACTGGGATTCTATGTGACCTTCAACATTATAAAAATAAGATGATATTATTGAATAATTCAAATAATTCAATATATTGAGTTCTTCATAATGATGTGTTTTTTATTTTTGACTCAGTGATCTTTGTGAAAGAGTTTGTTCTATGATGTCAGGAGTGCTTCATAAAGGCGGTTTGTTCTGTGAAGGCATGGGAGATTCATGGAATGAAGATTTGATCATTTGGTTTAAAGAGAATATCGCTATCATATTACATAAACTGTGGAATATGATGCAAGAAGAGTCATGTTCTATGTCATGAAAAAAGTCATTAATTCTAAACCATTAAAGTGACCTTCATGTCGATAAATAGAGTTAGACTTCTTTCAAAATAGTGAGCTAGGGGAGTCTACGGATGTGATCCGAGGAACATTATGTGCTATCCCTAAATAGTTTTAAAGGAAGTCCACCAGTCACAGAGCTACTCCCTCAAAACATATGTATTCCACATTTAGTAATTATTATTGGATATAGGTATGACCAAAAATATTTTGGTGTATCCTCCATGGACTATCCTCTAGCGATGAACCAAGTAAAAAATTTTGTGGTGTCTTGCTACCAGTGAATACATTAACTGATGTGAATTACCATAATACATGTTTAAAATGTTCCTACAAATGTGGAAACAAAATCCATTGTTTTAGAAGGAAACTTTGACTACCTGATTCACCCCTCCCCTCTCATGGTGTTCTGATGTTCACAAAGAGGCACTAGAGGGTAAATGATGTTGTTTCGAAGTACTTCCTTTTTGGTCATGCAGAATTTAGTCAATGTAAGTGGAGTACCCCTATAATATGGAAGAAACATTCAGATATGGAATAACATGATGATATCTTATCTACGATCTCTTGTAATGGATGATCTTTTTTCCATTTCACAGGGAATACAAGTCACTAATCCATCAGGGTTGTCTATGACTGATACAAATAGGAAATTTCATGATGCAGATGATAATGCACAAAATTACCTCACTATAGCTCTTTCTAATCAGGTATATATAAACGTGATGAGTTTCAATTCATTAAATTCTATGTGAGGAAAACTAGATAACATATATAAAGGAAAAAAACAATGTGAAAAAAGAAACACAACAACTATTGTATAATTGTATAAATGATATGAAGATTTATTTGGATAAAAATGTAGATTCCTTCTACAATCTAATTACTGAAGTTATAGGACCAATTTCAGGGCTTAGAGAAGAACAAAAAACAATTACATTGTTAATAAAATTGATAATTCTTCCACCTCTCTATAATCCAAAATTTTAATCTATTGATGAAAGTGATCTCTCTAATGTCTCTTTGGATGATCTACTATGTAGTCTATTCACATAACAAATGAGTTTCAAACTAGATTAATTAAGAAATAATTTATGTAATGAAATGACATTCAATGTCATGGAAAATCTAAAAATTTTAGAACATATTGTCGTTGATGATGATGATGAAAATCAAATCCCTTCTCTAAATCGGACGAAAATCAAGAATGTAAAAGTTAAATTTGAAGGTAATATACCTCTGTGTTGTTTTTTTGTGGTAGAGTTGGGCACATTGCCTCTCTGTTTCCATGAAGGTTTGATGATGATTAAAGATAATCTTGAAACATTGAAATGACTTAGATATTGTTTTACAAAAATGGAGAGTTCAAATATAGAATGAATTTATAGAGGAATAGTTTGGTATATGAAGAAGGAGAATATAACAATGAATTGTTTGAGGAAGAAGAACCAAATTTAAATTTTTGAACACATTATTCTATGATGTATACTGTTAAAAATATATAACCATCATGAGAAAAGAAATAGTTAATCTGTTTACTAGTAATGCTGATATCATTTTCCAACTAATGGATTCGCATGGAATGATAGAGATTCAATATAACAGACTGAAAAAGTGGAATGTATTTGTGGAAAAATCATATGAATATATTGATCATCTGGAAGCTAAATTTTAATGATATGAAAAATTAGTGAATTAATATTTTACTTCCATTGGAATCCCTGAAGATGTAGTGGAACTTAATCATAGAATTGAAGAATATGAAATGTTCAAAAATGAAAGTACCTCCAGACTGCAGGAGAATTCCAAGACTTCTATGGGACTCGTGGAATAAGTTGTTACTGATATAATTAAACTAAAAAGTGAATAAAATTCAAAATAATAAAAGTGGAAAATACAATTTTGAAAATTAGAGGATGATGGTTTGTTAGAGATAGCTAATAATTGTTCTAATATAGTTGAAAAAGTTTTGAATGATCAAATATCAACATGTAGGGGAAATAGTGGAATCAACTATGATTCTGAAACATAAAATGTTGTAAATAAAAGTGGCCAAAATATATGAAATTTGATTGTTGGACATTTTGAAAAGTAACTTGAAGTGCTGAAAAAACCCTCAAATCAAACTAACTAGAGAACTAAAAACTATCCACATTCTTCCAGAAATAATACGAAACCAAATTTATTCATATAGAAGGAGAAATGAATAGAACTATATATGAGAATTAGTTTCCACTTATGAAATTTCAGTTCTGTGGCTATCTAGTCCATACTACAAAGAAGAAAGAATATATTTTAATGGGGAAGATCTAGTTGGTAAAAAAAGGAGAAAGAATTCATATTATACTTCTTATAGAAGAAATAAATATATTGATATTGTTTCACTTGTTCTAACGTTGGTTGAAATTCTGTTTTATTAAGGTAGATGAGAGACAGAACAATCCAATTAGAACTCAATGATAAGTCAATACTCATCAACCTGGATGTTTTTCTTTTACTAATAGGATTTCTCCTATGGAAGAAGAGTGTGAGTATAAAGAACCTTCCCACATGGAAGGGAGATCTAAAACAACATCTTTATCCTTCATTCATTCTAATATTTCAGGGATGGAAAATAAGAAAATTAAAAAATCAGACAATGAATAAGTAGCCCTCAAAGATACTAACAGAAAAAACACATGGATCCTTGATAATGGATTTTTTTATATATAATGACAATTGTATTATTATTAACAAATGCTACGAAAGGTTTTATGTAATAGTATGTTTCGGTAATGACGGTTCTTTGAAAATAAAATTATGTGGATTTAGAGAACATAAAAATAAAGAGGTAAAGAAGAAATAATGTTCTTTATATGGATGGTTTGTTTTAAAATCTCCTAAGAGTTAGTCATCTTTGTGACTCCGGAATTATTTTCTCTTTCAATAAAAAATTCTACACTATAAAGTTAAAAATAGGGAATTCTATCTTGAATGGTTATAGAACATATGGAATATTATATGAATTTTACAATAAAGATGTCATTTTCAATATGACAGCGGAAGAAGCAAAAAACATATGACATCAAATGATGGGGAACATTAATAAAAAATACATGAAAAATATAACTTCACTAAATATAGTAATGGATATCCACAATCTAAAGCATGAATGAGAAAAGACTTATGATTCTTGCATACGAGGTATGTTTCCATATAGTTCAAGTTGGCCAAAGAAGAAAAGGGAATAAAATTTTATTTACCTCATCCATACAATTATATCTAGTCCAATAAATGTTTTTCCAAATCATAGAGAAAGTTACTTCATCTTTTTCATTGATTATTATAGTAGAATATCTATTATGAAGGTTATATATAGGGAATGGAAAGTTGTTGATTTCATGATCATAAATTGCCAAATTGGTGAGAATGACAATGGACTAACAATTAATGTTCTTCGGTCAGACAATGGATTTGAATACACATCCATTGAGTTTGAAAATTTCCAGGAGAATAATGGAATAAAACATGAGGTGGCTTCTATGGGGACACCAAAAAAATAAAGTTATTGAGCACATTAATTTATATGTAAAAAATATGGCTAGAACCATGATTATTGAGAGTCATATTCCTCTTCATTATTCGATAGAGGTTGTTCAAGCTATGATGTATATTCAAAATTAAAAAAGGCATTATATTGGAGAAAACAAAACACCGTATGAGTTCTGTCATGGATGGAAGCCCTATTTGAAGTATTTCAATGTTTTCAAAAGTAAATTATTTATCAGAAACAAATAATAAAATCGAGGAATTTATGGCGTTGTGGCATATGTAGGAATATTCTTTAAATATTATATGAATAGAGAATCCTATAATTCTTTCAATCAGTAGTTTTGAAAATTTATTGAAGCTAATAATGTTAAGATAATTCATGATAAGACCAAAAAACCTCGAGGGAATCTTATACTAATGTAATTGAAGATGAAAAAGTCAGTTGATGTCGAACAAATTCAAATGAATATATAGAGGTATGAGTGAAAAAACATTTATAGGACACAACAAGAAATTGATTTTAAATAATAATTGTAAGTTGAAACTGTGGATGAAGAGAATTCATCATAACCTCATATGAGAAATATAAGAGAATATATTGATAAATCCAAGATCATTGGGGATTGGAAGACTACCATTCAAACATGGATAATGAGGAATAATACTCAATATGAGTTCTTATCAATTGTATATCCAACTTCATTCGAAGAATATGAAAATGATTAATCCATTGTTAGAATCGTGAATGATGAGTTGGAGCATATTGATACGAAAAAACATGGGATCTAGTTAAAAGACTCTAAAATCCCAATGTAATTGGTATGAAGTGAATTTTAATGAATACATTCGATGATCATGGTTATGTGATCATAATAAAACTATGATTGGTGAGTAAAGTATATTCACATGTTTAAGGTGTTGATGTTGGAGAATCATTTACTATGATGGATAGTCTAGAGTCTATCAGACATTTTCCATTCCATTAAAAATTTGAGAATATAAAAAGTGTATCAAATGGATGTCAAAACATCCTTACTTAATGATGTTCATGAATAATAAGTCTACATAGGAAAACAAATGGCTTTTATATTTGGTAATGATGAGATGAAGGTGTGTCAGATTAAAGAAGTCTCTCTTTGTTTTATAGTTTGCACAACGAGTAGAGTATTTCTATCTAGATTATTAACAAAATAATCTTGAGTTTTAAATTAGAGGAGTGGATCGAAATATCATTGTGAAAAATTCTCAGATAGATCAGTTCATAGTTCCCATTTACATTAATGACATTATATTTGGTGAAAAAAGATGGGGATTACTGGATGAGTTTTATGATCACATGTAATCATAATTTTAAATGTCTATGATTCAAGAAATCATATATTTCAAAAACATGCAATTGATTGAATGTAAGTTGTACACTTTTATTTCTCATGAAAATTATTCAAGGGAGTTGCTGATGAAATTCAATATGCATGACTCCAAACCAATGTCGACTCCGATTTTGTTTGGGACAAAACATGAAAAGCTGGATGATGGGACATCATTAGATCACATGATATACAGAAGAATCATTAGAATCTTATTTTAATTCAAAGACACATGACCATATATTTTCTTTGAAACTTTCTTAGTATCCCACTTTCAATGTAATCACAAAAAAGAACATATGGATGTAGTGAAAATAATCATGAGGTTTATTCAAGGAACTCACAATTATTGATTATACATTATTTTAGTAAGAGATAGTTAACTATCAGGATTCTAAGATGTGGACTGGGATGGATATGTTGTTGACAGAAAGTCCTCAATTGGTGGAGAATTCTTTATCAAAAAGAAATATGTGGGATGGTTGAGTAAGAAACAGGAAAGTACTTCTCTTAGTACTTATAATTCTAGATTTATCTCCTCTACAATGTATTTTACTCAACAACATTGGATGAGGAAATAACTGACAGATATTGTTGATGAGGTGAAACTACCAATGGTTATTCACTATGATAATAAGACCAAAATTGATCTTATGAATAATCCTATTCATAATTGTTGTATGAAACATATTTAAATAATATATCACTTAATCATAGAAATAGTTGAAAAATACAAGATTAAACTAGATCATGTCGGAACTGATGATCAAGTGGTTGGCATACTGACCGGGACATTGTAGCACTTGTGTTCATAAATAATTAGTTTAACCATGATGTTCAACAACCTCCTAGTTCATGACAAGCTTATGGGGTTTCCCTTCTCCATAGTTAAATTAACTATTCTAATATATTTGTTAAAGTGAAATGGTTTTGGGGGTGATATTATCCATGGCGGTATGTTTTGAGCTTTTCAAGTCTAAATTAGGCTATTTTGGTGCATTTCTAATGGGGGAATTGATAAAATAAATAGTACAAAGGATTAAAATGAAAAAATGGAGGATAATGGAGACTAAAGAAATTAGAGGAGTTTTAATGAATGAAAATGATTATTCACTGTTATGATTAAATAGTTCTAGGCATGCAATGCTTCTATGACATGGTCTGTGAATAGATTGGACATCTTTACAACTCCAATACATGCGAACCAAATTTTTTCTTATCTGTTGTTTTCTAATTTGAGAATATATCACATGGAATTAGAGTGTTTTATTAGTTATCTCTTCTGTATTAGGTTTTGATTGAGGACGGGGCATCAATGAACTTATCTCCAAATTTGCAGCAAACCAGACAGGGGTGATTGTTGGAACCAGGGTTCATTTTTACCAAATGTAATGTATGGTTTGTCATTATTTTCAATCCTGAAATATAATATCAGCGATTTTGGATGGAAATGTATCTTACGTTTCTTAAAGATATTTGTATTGAATGTAGTATCATTTCTGTGTGTTGGCCAAATTTTTGGGGACCGAAATTTGGAAGTTTGATTACATCATGAAATGTGGATTTCCTTGAATGAATAATAGAAAAATAGATAAGGAATGAGCTTCAAAAAAAGGGCTACAAGAATTTTTTTCTGTGAAGGATTAATGATTTCTGATGTATGCTCTACAACTATAAAGAGCTTCATGAAAGGGTAGTTTTATATAACAAACATTTCATAAATATGTTATAGGTATGGATTTCACAACTATTGGGGTAATTTTCTCATATATACAGAGAGACACAAACAAAGAAGGTGTTTCATCATGATTACTAGAAGAAAATCATCACCACTACCTGGTGTTTTGATGGAAGGCTCTTCGACTACAATGGGCATTGTAAATCATGAATTTATTTAGAGCATTGTAAAGGAAGGAGCGTCGTGAAGGTGTTTTTGAATGATCCGGAAATAATGATGGAGGTGGTGGAGCACCATGAATGACCAAGTGTGTAAATAAGATGATACACCTCTCCACTCAACATGATGAATTTAGAGAAAATCTGAAATCACTCTGATTTCATGAATCATGGATATCTCTATGAAATTTTTTTTCTATATGAGCTAGAGTATCATGAAAATACTATATTAGTATAAACTGATGTTAATGATTCTATGTATTGTGTGATTTGTGATTATATTTATTCCAAATTTGAGTCACTGAGCTTGACGAAGGTGTTTTTTCTGTGAAGGAAGGTGTGCTTCGCAAAGGAAGGAATGCTTTATGAAGGTCGTTTTTCTTCAAAGGGAAGGTATCTTTGTGAGGGATCTTCGTAAAAATTAGTATTGATAGTTTGGTTTTAATGGAAAAATGATTTCAGATTGTATCAACATAAGTCTATGGTTCATGTAGAGATTCGTGAAAAGTGTGTGGCTAAGACTGTAACGCCAATCAATTGATGTGACCTTTATGTCGATAAAATGAGTTAGAATTATCCCAAAGAAGTCATCCATAGAGAGTCAATGGAAGTGATATGAGGGATTCAGTCTGTTATCCCTAAAACATTATAATGGTAGTGTTCCTGGCATATAGTGATTGTGTCAAAAAATTCATATTCCACATCTAGTATGTATTAGTGGATTATGCTATGACATACTATCTTCCAGTGTATGGTCCTTTTTCTTTCCCTTAGTAGTGAACCAATTATGAAATGTTGAGATGTATTCCTACATGTTAATATTTATATTTGATTCACATTACCATCAGACATGATTCATAGGTTTCTACTATTGTGGGAATAATATTAGTTGTTTTAAAAGGAAAATTGGATACCATGATTCACCTCGACCCTCTTAGGGAATTTCGGGGTCCTTCTAAAATGGCATGTTCCATATTTTCTTTTAATACCCATTCAACATTCCCCAATTTCAGCATCATTGAAACATTTTAATTTAGAAATATTTCTAGACAAATTGATAAGGAATAAATCAATATTTTTCTTTTGATAATGAAAAATTCGTTTTATATATTTAATATGGGTTTCCATTATATTTTATTGATATCGGGCACACTAGCACAATAAAAATATGAAATATGTTTTATTGGATCTTATGTATTGTAAACGTAATACTATACATATAGAAATATTTTGATCAACTGGTTTCCCAACCTCATCAAGATCTATGATATTGGAGGTAACAATATGAGAACTAATAAATTTATATTTTAATATCCTAATTTATAAAAATATATTATATATATATGTTTATAAACAAACATTCCTTCTAGTTTTTGTGAAATTTGAAAATCTAAAAAGTATGTTAACTCACCCATCATTCTCATTTCAAACTAAAAATACATATGATATGGAGATCAATATATCAAATACTTTTTTTGGACCAAATAAAATGTCATCATCATAATTTTTTACAACTAAAATATTTTTTTAACAAATTTTATAAAAAGTGTTGGGTCTTCATCTACCTAAAAAATGTTTTTTAACAAAAATCCATTTAATCTTTCATACTATGCACTAGGGTCATGTTTAAATTCATATAATGATTTTTATGTTTATAAAAAAGTTCTATATGTTTTTTATTTTTGATAATCATGTGGTTTTTAAACTATATCTTCCTCCTAAAACTCACCATTAAGAAATGCACAAATCAAATCAATTTGTTAATGACTAAAATTAAAGATGGCTGGAAAGTCTATAAGTATTCTAATAGCCGAAAGAATTTATATTATAGAATAATTTTCATCATAATAAATTCTCCCGTGTTGATTAATTCCCTTAGAAATAGTTATAGATTTAATTCTACAAAATTTTCATTTTTCGTCGCATTTTTTCTCGAAGACCACAAAAATATGACTATAGAGGTTTATATTGATTGTTTAAATAAAATATTGACATTATTAATATCAAACTAATTGAGTTTATATTTCAATTCAATAATCAAATCCTAATCACCCAATGATTCATCAGGATAGCTATATTAATATTTTGATCAGAAAGCTAGATGTTCAATTTCTTTTATTAAGGAACGTCTAGCCCTAACTGGTTGATCTACATCACCAATGATAATTTCAATAGAATGACTCATACTAAACAATTTGATTTCAGGGGTTTTAACAATTATGTTACTCAAAAATATGTAGAAAATCATCGTGGGGATAAAAATTAGAAACCAATTTTTTGGATATATCAATATGAGAATAATATTCTATCAAATTTTCAAAATCATTTATAAAAATAACATCTAACGATGAATGATGAGGTTGTTTGAAAATAAAAGGATCTGTTTCTTCAATCACAACATGAAATATTTCATTAACAATAATATAACATTAATTGAAATCTCTATGACGCTTATAAGTGGTGAGAAAATATAAAACAATATTTAATAATTATCTAAACATATATTTAAATTACCTTTATTATTCAAGATGAAGAATTTGCAAACCAAAAAAATTAATGAAACAATCTATTTTTCTTCTTGTCCACATCTCATAAAGAATTTTGTTTATAATTTGATTATTTAAAAATAGATTAATAATATATAGAATAAAGTACTAAGAAAACCAGTCCAAAAAAATTTATCAAATATTTTTTTTACTCAGTATGGTTCTTTCCATTCCTTGAAGAATTCAATTTCTTCTTTAAAATACACCATATTACAGGGGGTATCAGTGTTCAAAAGTAGTGTTCAATGCCTTTGAAACTAATAAATGATTCAAAAATAGAATATAGAAATTATTAATCATTAACAATATGAATAGTTATATAGGAGTGGAATTTCACATTTTTTTCATTGGATACAAATTTTTCAAAATAACTAATGGATTTTGATTTTGTTGCAAAAAATCAGAACAAATGGTATCTATAGTAATCATACACTATAAAAAATACATATTATTTTCCACAAATAGATCCATATTTTATAGGACCATATATCTCCAAGTGATCTTATTTTAAAAAACAAGAGGTTGAATAGTCATTAATTTAATTAAAACTAGAATGATATTTCATACGATATTAAAAAACATCATAGACTATAGAATAATTAATATTAATTTTTGGTGGATCCCTAAAAATTTCATTCATTTTCAATTTCAATATGGATCTTATTTTACAATGTCATACCCTTCTATTCCATATCCAATATTGATCCTCTATCATAATAATTATTGGTTTGTCATGGATCATTTGGTATTCTATGTTAAGTGTAAAAAAATTCTCATGATAATGGGAAAAAAATGTATTCATCCCTATAACTATTTAAAACAAACATATCATTCCTAATGTTTACAATGTAACCGTCATAAAAAATTAATTATTCTTTTAAGGTTGATCTTATGTCCAACAATGAATTGTTTTTTGAAATAATAGTTTTTCCAATAAGAAAAATGATACCTATGAAAATTATTCCTCCTTGAGAATTATCTTTGAATGTTTCTATTCAACATTTTGACTTGATAATCATCTTGAAGAAGTAATTGATTTGATTCAGATTCCTAGACCATACACTACCCATATACCTTGTATTCTTTTAGTTGGTACTATATTTCATTTCATGAAGAAGAAAAATTAGTTTTACATAACCCAAAAATTCTTATGTCAGATATTGTTAGAAAAAAATATTTTAGGTAACCACATGTTTCCATTTTTTTAAAATGTCATTTATTTTTGAAAAATAACCCTCGAGAACTCCTAGTGACTGATTCTTATTATGTGAAAAATTCCTTTTCCAATTTGTACTACCACATTTGTGCTTAATGAAATGGATTAATTCTTGGAGGAAAATAATTTTTATTGAAAGCATGTTTTTCATTTGAGAAACACATTCTAGAACAATTTCTAAGATGTTTGGTTTTCATAGTAATTTTATCAAAGGGTTCCTTTAAAGTGCTTAAAATTGATAAATAATTTATTAAGATATAGATTTTGGATTTTATTTTATTAAAAAAATACTTATCCTCTTCAGTAATAGTTATAGAACTAATTTCATCAGAACCATTTTTAAATCATTTTTCACTGAAATTGTTTTCTCAAATTTTTTTGTGAAAAATTTATTTGAGAATTTGTTTTATCAGGATAATTAGAAATATATGATAATAATTTTTTTAATATTGTATTCATGGAATCATCTATATGTATTTTACATTTTCCTTTATCACGTTTTTTTCAAATATTTCAATTTAAATTTTCTAAATGTTTTGAAAATCTTGAAACATTATCATAAGTAGGCAATGAATTTTCTTAAACTGAGGAATATTCTTCATCTAATGATGTTGAATTTTTTTTATCATAATAATGCTTACTTATTAAAGGATTTTTATGGGATTCATTTGGTTTTAACTTTTCCATTAGACAATTGTTTACTATTGGTACTATAGCACAAAGACTGATATTTCATTGTCATTTTTTTCAAATGTATTATCTTAAAGGTCCCCACAAATTTTTTTCTACTTGTAATAGGATTTCATACATTTAGTTCATTATTATTTATAAATCATTTGTTTATTCATATCTGAATTCCTTTAATTCATGTCTTTTCTCTTTAGTTTCAGAATATCAGGTCAGATATGAACAACGTTCATACATTATAAACATGTGACTTAAATATCATTATTGAAACATTTATACTTATGAAATTTCCTATAATGATAATTGAAATAGTTATTTCTTGTAATATTATACATTATTTTGAAAATATTATAACCATATTTCTGTGAATGTTTTGATACACATGAATATGATCAAATAACTACTTTCTTAAACCATGATTATTTAGAAACTATTTCTGGAGTATTATATTTTGTGGGAATAATATAAATATTTCCAAAAGAAAAACCTCTAAATTTATTCTTATCTTTTTCACCATATCTTTTCAATCATCATTAATTTTGAATAGTAGTTAAAATAAGATCATCCATGTTATGATTATTTATCCTTATTTTCTCATCAACAATTATTCCCTTTAATTCCCACTCATTGGGCATGATATCAATAATATTTTCAACCATGATTTCATTAAGAATAACTTTTTCCCCAATAAATTATATACAATTTAATATTTTCATGAACCTATGGTGCTTCTTTGAAACTATTTCTCTAATTAATAAAATAAAATTCTTGATAGTATGATCATAACATTGATCTTATAGACTCATAAACACTGAAGTTCCAATGTGTATGAATTATATTATTTTCCAAACATTGTTTTCTACTTCACATAGAGATATTAGATAATATATGTTTATTTTAGTGGAAGAAAAGAAAGTATTCTCCACATTTTATTTTGATTGGAATTCATTATTTTCAGGATGAGTAATAGAAGTAACTTCGTTGTTGGTAATTTTATAATATCTTGTAATAATAAAAGAATTTTTGAATACAATGATTATAACAAAAGTATTAATCGTATCTCTCTAGAACACATAATAAACACCATAAAATATATTTGTTCTGTTTGGATTGAAATTATCTATTGAACCAATATTTAGACCCTCCAACTAAAGAAGTAGAAATGTATTTGTCTACAATAAAGTTACTGTAACAATTTAAAAACAAGATGTTTGTAACAAAACATAATAAAATCATGCAGTTGATAGAATAAGTAAAAACTCATCATTTATGATATGTATTCATTGATTTCATTCCCATTGATGAATTGTAAGAGTACCCATATGATGTATATACATACATTAGTAGGGTAATGGGGTGAATATTATTCTAAAAAACATAGTTTTAAAAACAATAATCTAAATAATAAAAAATACACTTAATGTATGTTTAATATATTTAGAGCTAGTTTTATTATCTAAGTAACAACATCAGATCCATAATATGTCTAATTATATCAGATTAAAATAATATTAGTCACTATGGATAAAATTTTATGAAATTATTGTATCTATCATATTAACAATCTCCTGGAAGAAAACATTTGTATTGAAAGCTATGTATGATGATTATATTTCTATAACATGGAAAATGTAATTAAACAAATGTAATAATAATAAACACAATAGATATGAATAATTTAGAATGGATTATAAGCTATTATTAAAAAGTTTGAATATTTTAATTTTACGAGTAATTTAGTAAATAAAGATGAATAAATGTATCCATTATTTTATACATGTAGTAATTTATTTATTTACTTACCAAGGAAATCATGCAGTTGATATAATAAGTAAAAAATCATCATTTATGATATGTATTCATTGATTTCATTCCCATTGTTGAATTGTAAGAGTACCCATATGATGTATATACATACATTAGTATGGTAATGGGGTGAATATTATTCTAAAAAACATAGTTTTAAAAACAATTATCTAAATAATAAAAAATACACTTAATGTATGTTTAATATATTTAGAGCTAGTTTTATTATCTAAGTAACAAAATCAGATCCATAATATGTCTAATTATATCAGATTAAAATAATATTAGTCACTATGGATAAAATTTTATGAAATTACTGTATCTATCATATTAACAATCTCCTGGAAGAAACCATTTGTATTGAAAGCTATGTATGATGATTATATTTCTATAACATGGAAAATGTAATTAAAAAAATTTAATAATAATAAACACAATAGATATGAATAATTTAGAATGAATTATAAGCTATTATTAAAAAGTTTGAATATTTTAATTTTACGAGTAAGTTAGTAAATAAAGATGAATAAATGTATCCATTATTTTATACATGTAGTAATTTATTTATTTACTTACCAAGGAAATCCCTTGATACGATGATATGATTTTATATTTATTCAAATCCATGAATTCCCTTAATAAAAATATCATTATATGTCTTCTTATACCAAGAATCTCGTAATATGATGGATCAGATTCAACATCTTCCTATCGCTTGACACCCTAGATCATAAATATAATTAGATAAAGTTTACAATTTCAAAACTTATTATGGAAAAAACCCTTATGAGGATTCTGTAGAACTATAACACTCTAAAAATTTCAAAAATTCATGAACAAGATGTTCATGCATTAGTATTCTATAGATCTCCTGAAAATTGAATAAAGAAAAAAAAATCAATAAAGAATATCAAAATTAATTAAATGAAAATGTATATATAGGAATACAATGAGCAAAATAAAGAGTTTTTTTCAATGTACTCAGTCATATGGAACTAGAAACCTAATTTCTAATTGAATGTGTGAATTCATATGGATTAATACCATTATATTGTAAAAGATATTCAGTAAGATATAATTAAGTATTTGTTTTTTCATTATAATCATAAGTTAGTCTGGTGGACAAACTTATGGTTTTAATTGTGATTATCAATATAAGGATTAGTAAAATGGTTTCAGTTCCAGTATCATTTTGATGGTGATGACGTTTTCAGTACAATATATAATATAAATTTCATGAACCTCATCTGATAAAAGGGGAGTTTGATGCATTAGACACATAATGAATATTATTATAACAATTATGAAATAAATGTTAATATTCATAATATTGTATAACATAGTCAATTTATGGTAAATATAATTATTCTACAAATAAATACTAAAAACATGGGACATAAAATGATAGTGAAAATGTTTTAATAAGGTGTTTGTGATTTACCAAACTAAAAGAATTGAAAAGTAAGAAGTAAAACATCTGCATAAAAAATATATTCATATAAATCACATAATTATTATAATCATTAAATAATTATATTTATATAAATATTATATATCATCTTATTTCTTATATTGAAAAATGATAATGTATTTTGTGAAGACATGTAGACTACAACCCCCACAAAGCGACATAATTATTTTTTTCATAACCATAATACATGGGTGATATACATAATTATATTTAATAAAATTATACGGTATTTATGATATTAAGATAATTTTGTATGGTTAAAATGTTAATTACATTGTCTGCATAATGATCACAAAAAATAGAAATGTTACTCATGTATTCGTATAACCTACAATTTCCAGGATTGTAAAATATATTTTTTTCATAAACATATTTCATTATTGGATTTAAAATTTCTATTTATGAATAAATATTATAAATTATTCCTGATTAATATTATGGATGTTTTAAAATAATGATATCACTGTCTAAGAAATCACATAGAAGGGGTTGGGAAACAATAGACCAAAAATCCTCAAAATACTCAATGTTGAGTTAACAGATTAAGTATTTGAATATATCAATAGAATGGAATTAAATAAATGTATTACAAAAATCTTTTAAAAAATTAATGCTTATATTATTAAATCAGATAATTTTTATATTATTATTATAATTTAGTTAAAGGACACAAAAGGTATTATTATACTCGAGTTAAGGGATTCTTGTCTCACATTCTACTGTTGGGAGACACATTCTATACTCGTGACCTATTTATTTTACTTTTTGTATATAATGAACATGAATTTATTTTATGATCAATATATGGAAAAGTATTTGGATTTATATATAAATTTTAGGATCTCTCTTTCATGTGGTTTTTAGTTTAATAGTTACCAATACTGAATGTCATTTTCCTCTCAAATTTCTTTCATTGAGACATTTGTATTGTAATTAACCAATGTTATATTACGATTTTTATATACATACACATTAACATGAATTATCATTAACTTATTATAAGGAGATTTCATGTTTTATTTAATTTTTTCCCATCACGGGGGTTATTTTTAAATCACACCAATGTGGTAATGGTTTTATGATTCAATCTCATAATATCTTGGGATTGTTTAAATTTAGGATTCTAATGATGAATTAATATTATCCATCACTCAAGAAAAAATTTATTTTTTTATTATTTGTTTAATTCATCTGAAAAAAAATTTCCCTTCATTTTCCACTCTCTATGTACCAAATATTTAAAATTCAATCTTTATGAAAAATTATCGTTACTTCTATCTTCTATCAGAAACCCTTTTCCATTAATTCTTTTTATAAAAAAGTTTTAGGAAATTTTTTTAACATTATTCTAATGATTTATTAAATACAATTGTACCCATTTTGTATTTTTTTAAAAAAATAAGATGTAATCTTCATGTAAGTTTTCAAAAAAATAATGTTTTTAATTTTCCAAAACTGTGAATGGAATAATTTGTAATGTCTTTAACATGAATGAAATCTCATTCCATAATGAACAAAATATTCCATGAATCATCAAATATAATTTATATTGTTATTTTCATTGAAAATTATCCTTAAAAAGTTTTTTTATAATTGTTATTATATCAGAATTGATATTTTTCTTATGAACTATTTGAAATTATTTTAAAACATGCATTTAATTGTTCGGAAAATTATTTTAAATTAACAGGACTTTTAATATATATTATGAATTTCCAGTATTATGAATTTATTTTAAATGAACTTTTATTTAACTTAATAAATGTTCCACGTAATATTTCAATTTTTTCCAAATATTATTTGTTACCTTGATGTTAATTACTATTCATTGGGGATATGATACATGGATATAGATATTATTCATTATCTATATGGTTTATGTTTATGATGATAATATTTTTACAAAACCATTTTGTTTTCCTATGTAAATCAATTTTTAAAAAAGATATTTATGGAAAGGTTTCTTTTCCATTGGTTAATCATGTTTAAGTGATATTGTTAGGGAACCCGTTAGTTTTCTATGCATTAATCTACTTTAAAAGATATTTCTATGTAACCCATTTATTTTCTATGGGTTAATCATCATTTGAAAATATTTTTCTAAAAACCGTTTAGTTTAATTGGTTAAACATAATTCAAATAGGTTATTATGAAAACCATTTCTTTTCTATCATGTAATCATGTTTCAAATGTATTGATATGGAACCCCTTAATTTTCCATAGGCTAATCATGTTTCAAATAGTTTTTATGGACCCATTTATTTTTCATTAGTTATTAATTTTTCAAATATATTTTTATGAAATCCAATATATTTATTTGGTTTTATTGTGTTTTAATAATCATTTTATGGAAACTATGTTTTCAAATGGATAATAATTTTTCAAATATATTGTTTTGGAAGATGTATCATCTTTATAGGATAATCTTGTTTAAAATATATTGGCTTGGTTCCCATTTATTATCCATCATTTAATCATGTTTTAAAATTAATAATGTCTTTTTTATTAGTTTTATGATAAAATTTATGCTTTATGTACATATTTTATGGATCATTGACATTGTTATAGGATGGGAGAACCTAGATTGCATAAGGTGAGCCCGATATTACTTATATGATAAGTTTACCTAGGTAAATCTCTAATGAATTGGGTAATGAATATTAATTTAATTGAATTATATTTGATGTTAGCCTAATGGTTATTATAGCAGTAAGGTTACATTATGTGTTTTATGAATATAAAATACCAATATACCATTATGATTTCATTTTTATTGATATGGTTATAAATGTTTCTGTTAGTCAATATTGATATCACATGGATCCTGATTACTAATTTTGGTCATACAAACCCTTTTAAAATCAATATTCCATGGTTAAATGTTTCATGGGCATGATAATCCTTGTGTAATTATTTGCACATTGACTATATCTTCATATATGTATTTTATTCTTATCCACACTCATGTAATTCAATTTTTAATGTATATGTTCAATTTTTTAGATAATTTGAGACCTCAATTTCTATGTTTCATTTTCTGCCTATTATCATGAATTATGTTGAACAAACTCTTTCTATTATGGTTTTATATAGATAATGATGATGATTTAATGTGAAAGAATAAATGATGGGTAATATGAGAGAAATTATCATTTAAGGATATGGGAAATATTAAAGTAATAGTTTTTAAAAATTATCTAAATCTATACTCCTAAAAGGTTATTGGTTATGGAAAATAAATATATTTTTCAATTTGATGTTGTATGTTTATTATTGAAATAAAATCTCACATTCATCAGAATTAAATTAATACATATAATGTTTTTTATTTGAGAATTAGATTCGACAGTCTGGTTTCATAGATATTAGAGTTTGTATAAAATTAGGGTCTAGATAAATATGTAGAATATATTGTTTTCATCTTAATAGTTTTGGATACAATCATATGTATGAGAGTTTATGATTAGTAATAAGCTTAAAAGTAATTCATAAACATTGTAGTTTATTGGATATTTTGTGATTAAAGATACGTTTAAGGGAGTTCATCAGGTTTTTGGGAATTTTATTAGGTTTTAAAAATAGAAAAAATAATAATATAATCGGTGGCTGAAAACCCATTACATTCAGAAAGAGTGTTGGGATTGAACCCACAAAAAAAGAGTGGCAATAGTGTAGTGCCAAACACTGACCTATGTGTTATACTTTTTAGTATAAAATTGTTAATCAATTATAAATAGGTTTATAGATAATGAAAATAAAGAATTTTGAAACAAATTTTATAACATGTAGATAAAAATATGGTTGGAAAGTTATTTGGTGATAAGAGGATCAATGTAATTTTAGTAGAGAATCTCTTTAATTTTGGGAAATATCATTTAATGTCATAACCATATAGGTATTGGTTAATGTTTAAATGTAGGTAGAATAGACTGATTACCCCAATTATGGTAAATTGGTAATTAAATTGAAGACATTGGTGCTTTAGGAATAAAAAAACATCATCATGAATACTCATCATTTGTAGAAAAATAGAATATTGTGATGGAAATTGATAAATCAATGAATTTATTACTCATCATTTATGTATATGTCCTAATTCTTAAAGTATATATTGTAAACAAATTCCAAAACTCTAGGATAAGTAACATGTTACAAAATATTGTTATAATATATTCATTTATAATGATATAAATGACATTTTTTATAGCTCTATGGTTTATGGTTTTTTTCTTGATAAAACTCTCTTGATCATTAACATTCATGTGATCGATGATCTTTGTTATTTTATATTTTCTTTTCGGGAATACACCAATCGTCCATGTAAAAATCATGACATCCCACCTATGATGTCATATTTTTAAATATAATATGTGTTATTCCAAATTACATTCTATCTTTGTTCCCTTAACTAACAAGAGGATGTTTTATTATAACTTTTTAAGATATGGATTTCCAATAATAGTATTTTGAAACTTCAAACATTTATTTAAAAGAGAAAACAAAAAATTTTGAGGATTCGACTTAATATTGTGGGTATGAGGTAACACATATATATTTTTGAAAATAAAAGTATGTTTGATAGAGTATTTGATATAGAACACTAAGCTTAAACGGCCCATGAAGTATATATATGTTATCACCTAGATGTTAAACTATTATGTATAAATTTTTTTATATTCTTTATGAAATATATATTTATATTTTATTATATAAACATTTCATTATCCATATAAATTGTTTATAAATTTTTAGCAAATCATCAATATATTTTTTGTAAATTAATTTTATTCATTAAAAATATATTTTCTTTAAAAATAATTTCATGTATTTTCATAAAGAAATAATACTAATATTTTTTTTAAAAATTAGATAATGTATTTTATAAAAGTAATTTCTATTTTGAAATAAAAATATTAATAACTAAACTATATAAAATATTGAAATTTTTTAAAAAATGATGATTTTTTATGATTAGTGAAAAATACCAATTTTGTAAACATGACATTTATTATCCATGAATTAAGTAAATTAATAAGCCCTTTTTCTGATATTGAATTAACAAATTATAATGCAATAATATTTAATCGACAAAATTATATCTAAATCATCTTTATATTTGATATTTTTATATGTAAATTATTTTGATTGAAAACTAGTTTTCTGAAATCATTTTCAAAAAGAAAAATATTCCCCCTTTTTAATTAATTAAATAAATCTCAATTGTGTAGTGATATAAAATAATTTTATATATTATATACTAATTAATTTTACTTTTTGATACAAATATTATTATAATTTTTAATAGTGTTAATATAAATTCAGATTTCTCTCGAAAAATATAATTCTTGAAAATCCAATTTTTCATCACATATATGGGATTAATTGTAAATGAATTTTTTTAGTAATGTGAATTAAATTAGGAAAATTTGATTCAATATTTTAAATAAAAATAATTTTTATTATCGGTTATTTTGAACTTAATTTTTTAACCAAAATGGAGTTTGAATGTAGTAAAAATTAATTTTGATGGTTAACATGATGAAGAATTTACTAGGGAGAATATAAAATTATAAGGGTAAAAATGACATAAAAACATTTCAAAAAACTATTTTGTAGAAATTTTGATACATTTTTATTATTTATTCTCAATAAAGGTACATTTGGTAGCCTTTTGGAAAGTGAAAAATAGGGGTACCCATTTTTCTTTTAAAAAATTTCATACTTACCTCTCACCAATGACCAAATAAGTTCCTTACTTCACTACACATATCATATAACCATTAGTTTTATCATAAATATCCCATAGGAATCATTTTGATGCATAACTATATATTTTTTCTGATTACGAGGTACCGTGTTTTTCCAATCATCATCAATTTATATCTTCTTCGATATCCTTAAAATATATCGTAATTAATTTTATATAATAACACTAGTGTTTACCATATAATAACGGATGTCATTTGTTTTCCATTATAACATATCATATCTTGATATAATGTTGGATTGAAATTATATTTATTTTATTTGAAAGATATTAATAATTCTTGAAATATTATTTCATATTTAACATTATACATTCAATCCCACGCAGGATACGATAATGGTCTTTGTTTGTACGGTAGATTGTAACCTCGTGATGCAATGTGATTCCTTTTTCACTAATAATTTATATGGAAGGTAATAATGATATTTTTAATGAATTTTTTTGACATAAATTAAATAATTATGATATTAATTTTATTTTTATCATAATTAATGATTTATATATCGTTTTAATTGTTACAATAAAAAATTATAATGTTTTTCATGAACACATGTGGACTACCACTTCCACGAAGTGATGTGGTCACTTTTTCCCTTACCGAAACCCAGGGATGACATATATAAGTATATTTCATTAATATATTTTGTATTTATGTTATTATTATCATTATTAAAGGATAAAATATTACTTACCTTGATCTCATAATGATCATTGAAATATGGAAACGTAACTCATCGATATGTAGGACCTACCAACTCCATGATTCCAACATAGTTAATATCTGATAAAAGAATTATATTATTAGTTTTAAAATTATAATTGATGTAAAAATTTGATAAATATTTCATGGTTAATATTTTGGATAATTTTAAATGATTACCTCATTTACCATGGTCAACATAGTCAATACATTCTAAAATAATGATCATAACACCCTCAAAACACCCAATGTGGAATTAACTGATAAAGTATTTAAATATTTAGTTAAAATAAAGTAAAATAAATTTTTTGTTTAAAAAGTATAAAACCTGAAAATGGTTCTTATGAAATAAAATAATTTATGTAATAAAATTATATTATAGTTAATGTAAAAACCTGGAAATTCTAAACTCAAGGTAAGATATTTCCATCTCACTTTTTACAATTGAGAGGTACATTCCATATTAACCACATTTTTACCATACGTGGCTAATATAAACCAAATGAATGTATTTTTTTATTTATAACATGAAAATTATTTTTATTTAAATATTAATTTTAGGATATCTCATTAATGTTGATTATGGTATAAAAGTAACCAATTAATTAAGGGATATTTGTCTTAATTTTCCTTCTTTGAGAAATATGTTATGTTTGGAAACTATGATCATTTATGAGGTGTATATACCACCCCATTAACCTAAAATATGATGAATATACTAATTATGATGAAATTTTATGTCTTTTTATTACATCATGGGTCATATGATTCCATGTTACCACAGTGGAAATAGTTTTTGATAAAATCCTATCATTTAATGGGATTGATTATGTTTACACTTCTAATGATGATAAATTATTATCCATATCCCAAGAAACACATGATATTTATATTCTTGTGGTCATGCCATGTGAATACATGTTTTCCATTAATATTACATTCTCTATGTACATAATAGGTCAAATACTGATTCTATAAAAAAGCCTCCTTATTTATCCCTTTAAATGAATTTTATTATTTATTACAAAATAATGACTTATAATGACACATTCAATTTTTTAAACATTATCCAAATTATTTATTATATAATTTTTTTCCCATGTTTTAATTTTTCCAAAATTTTAAAATGGAATCACTATGTCATTCTAAAAAAAACCATTTCAATTTTACTGAATATTTGAAATGTAAATTTTTTTCATGTGTAAGGCCTTAATTGAATTTCTGATCATCATGTACATTATTTTTTTGAACTATATTTATTATTTTTTCAGGGTTTTTACAAAGAAAATAATTTGGTATTTTTTTAATTTTATAATTTGTTTTTCAATATGGTAATGATATATTCCCTAATGAATGTTTTAGAATATTTTTGATGTATACATAATAAATTTTCATTGTCATTTCAAATTAATATGATTTCTAAGATATATTATTAATTTTTATTTTAAAAATTTATTTTTAAACATATGTTTTTTATTAAGTTTTCCATCTGATCTCTCAAAATAATTTTCTATCTAATATGGTATCATTTGATGTTATGTATACTTTACAAGGGATGTGGTGAATATAATCCATTTTAATTTATTATATGTATGGTTTTTTATTGTGATGAAAATATATTTTTGAACCCATTTCTCTTCCATAGGATAATAATGATTCAATGGGAATTTTTTTGTAACCAGTTTCATTTCCACTAGTTAATAATATTTCAAGGATATTTCTTGGAATCATATTTCATTCCCATGATTTAATCATGTTTCAAAGAGTTTTTATAGAACCTATTTATTTTCCACATATTAATATTTTTTCATAGATTTTGTTAGAGAATGCATTTTTTCAATTGGTTAATCTTGTTTCAATGAATTTGTTATGGAACATGTTTCTTTTCCACATTTAATTCATGATTTAAAGATATTGTTATAGACCCCATTTTTCCATTTTTTAATCAATATTCAAATAGATTCTATAAAACACGTTTTTTTAAATTGGATAAACAAATTTGAAATATATTTCTATAGAACCCATTTCTTTTCCTTTGGATAAGCATGATTTATTGAAATTTTCAGGAAAACATTTTCTTCTCCACATGTAAACCATAATTGAAAGATATTTTTAGGGAACATATAGTTTTCAAAGGATAATAATTCTTCAAAGATAATGTCAAATAATAATTTATATTCCATGGGTTAATCAAGTTATTAAACTAAAAAAATTAATTGTCTATTATTTTTATGATGATATTCAAGATCTTTGTACATTTTTATGGTTCTTGTAAATTGTTTTATGATGGGTTGACCCTGATAGCACTGGGTGAGCCCAATATATCTTATATATTGGGTTCCCCTGATAGTTCCCTAATTAATTGGGTAATGACTATATTCTCTAATGATTATTTAGATGCCGGTAATATGGTTATTGAAAATTAAATAGTTTTATAAGGATTATATTTAGATAATATATAGAGGTACCAATACAATTTCATTTTGATTTATATAGATAAAATTTTTTCCTTCAATCATGATTGATATAATATGAATTGTGATTATTGATTCCGATGACTCTTTCCTTTGTGAATGACGTATTCCATGTTTTAATTTTTTACTATTATAAATATTCTTATGTTATGCTCATGAACATTGATTATGATACCATAACATTATGCACTTCTTATTATCATGAATATCATAAAACGTGTAATGCATATGTTTACATTTATTTATCATTTGAGATTACCCTTATAAGGATTCATTTTCCATTCATTATCAAGAATGTTTGTAAATGAATTATGTATCGAAAGGTTTTGTATGGATGATGATAATGAGGAAATAATGTGAAAAAAGAAAATATAGGATAAGTAGTAGAAATTATTATTTAATTACATTTATATTTTAAATGTTAGAAATTTTTCTAATATTCTGAAACATTAAACCTAATAGGTCAATGATAATATGGGTGAATCCAATTTTTTCCTTTTAATGATACAATTTTGGATATAAAAATGTGGGTTATATTCATAGGTATCAAAGACTAAATTTTAATGGTGATTATTTCATCACCAAATTTTGGACTATGGTTTCATGGTTTTTTTAATGTAAGTGGTTCATGGGGATTAATATTAGATGTTATATTTTAGTTTAAAACTCATAAATTCAAAATATATATTGACTTAACTTGGGTACAAATTCCATGATTTACTGTTAATGGACCACATGTAAAATTGATATATATTTGTAGGTACGAGTAAATAGTGGTGTTGAACTTGAGTGCTTGCCTTTTAAGTTTTAATCATATTCCCCCAAATGTACCTTAAAGGCCTTATTGTTTAACCTGAGTTGTGTTCATTAATATAAAATCATGATTTGTATATTTAATTATTACAAAGTAATTAATTTTAATAGTTTTTTTGTATTTATGTTCAATTATATATCATAATTTTGTGTTTATATACTTATAGTCATATGAAAATCAATGTAATGTGAATCAACATGAATTCATGAATTACTAATATTTTGGGATGATTTGAGTTTTTAAAAATTCTTTATCACAATTTATATTTCATGACTTATCTTGTTGAGATCATTATAGGATGAAATCAAGAAGCTATTGCCATGAATATAAATTTTTTTATCTTGAAATAAATTTCATTTTATATGTAATATTTTTATCACATTATTTTTTTGATGCAATTCCTTCAAAAATTCAAAACAAACATCATATATATAATTAATATAATGTAGAATGAAGATACATATAAATAAACTAGAACCACAATCATCGATTTAAATTAGTAATGAAAATATGTATGAGATCAGGGAAAAAGATATTAAAAAGAGACAAAAGACAATGATGTGAATAAAAATTTGATATGATGGAAACGATGGAATGTTATATACAATAATATAAATTTAATGTGTAAGATTGAATGGTCAATATCGAATATTAGAATATGTAAATAAGAAACATGAGTTTGAAAAATGGAAATAGATGCAAGTGAAAAGACCAATGATATGAGATGTTGAATAATTAAAAGGGATGATGGTCATGGATCAATGAAAAAGAACATAGATATAGATTAGGGAAAGAATCTAGAGGCTGCTATAGAGAATAATTATTGTTGAATAGTTATGCTGGTTGGGGTATCTTTATTATTATGTATATATTTTTATATATAGAGACTGAGGAGGAATTAGCTGTGGTTTTGGGGTAAAACATATAATGTAATATTCCTTCCAATAATTCTATATTTCTTCTTCTTCTCTATATATTTCATCTATAATCCTACATATTAAATTAATTTCAAATACAATTTCTTTCTTTTTCTCCCCATTATAAAATCACATATTATACAAATATTTTGTAGTGTTACGAATTCATGTGAGAGAATAAATATATAATCAAACTACTATTATAGACTTCAAAAAAAAATTATTATGTGTATTTAACTAATTTTTACATATAAAAGATGCATGAAAAAAATTTTATATCAAAATAGATGCACCACCTATTGTCTTCAAAAAACTAATTATCCTTTTTATTTTAAAAATAATTACATATAAAAGATACTTGAAACAAATTTTTTATCAAATTATATGTAACACCTAGTGTACCTAGCACCCATATTGGGAAATTGTAGCTATTTTATTGGTTTGATTATAAATTTTCGACCAAACTAGAATATATTATTGGATATTTAGTGTTTTTATTTTATTTAAATGGCACATCCGATAAATAGTTTGTCTAGTAAAATTTAAATGGTGTCTTCTCATACTAGTCACATTCCAAAAAAGTGTTCTCTCATCCACTGAGTGTTTTTTCCATGAATTTATTTAGCTCTATACATAACAACTCATTTCTCTAATGATGCATTATTTTTTATTATATATATTTTGTCCCATGTTTTTTTCTATCATGAATCATTTCTGTTCAACCATAAATTCTTATTACACTTTTTACATCCATTTTTATTGAAGCCTTCATAGAATCTGACAACACCACCTTCCCCACAGATTTCACCCTCATTGTCAAAAATCACTTACCAGCCATGGCCACCCCACTGGGAATCCTTTAATACATCCCTAAAAATAACAATCATTCATTTTCACAGTATGTATAAGGCCCCATCCTTAAAACATTTTATAATCGTGAATTAAATGAATAATTCACATTGAGGATATTTTCAAGTTTAGAGTTTTAGGGAAATAGGCCATAACTATTACATGTCATCTTGCATATTACAATGTAGACACTTCTACTATAATCGATTTTTCACAACAATAAAAAAATACCTACATAAAACAAGAGTTATTTTCTTTATATAAATCTTCATGAATAGTTTATTTCTCTTACCTTTCCTTATAACCTGTGAAAAACATTTAAAAAACATGGGATGAGCATAAAAAGCTCAGTAAGGGTTATAAATTAACGAAATGAAACATTAACCCATCAATAAATTCAAATCAATGAAACCATTATTTTCAATCATAACATACCTTCTGAAATCATAATATTTATGAATGACACATAGTAATAACAAATCATAAAGGTAACTTAAGAGTTACCTAACATACTTACATTGTATAAATCACATCTACATAGGGCGTCACATTTGGAATACCCATCAAAGTATATTCCCTAAATCTCTTAGGAGAAACATTAACGTTTAACTCTGTAACGTTACCCAATGCAGTGTAGAGCTATCTCCGTCCCACCCGCCCTAGGTTTCTCACGAAACCACCCGTATACGTAAACAATTTCCAAGAACCATAACATAATCATAACACATAACATAATCACAAGGTAAAAATAAAATTTCCACATTGAAATCACAATATATCAGTTCAATATATTGACGTAATCATTGCTTTATCAAAACCATTTTCAAAACCATTTAAAAAAGATATTTTTGAATCAATGTGTCCCAAACCACTTTGTAGCTTTTAAAGGAATTAATATTTTAAAACAGTAATGTCCATATAAATAAATCCTTAAATCCATTTTGAAACATGGACACTAATAAGAAATTTTTAGAAGATTAAATCAATAAGATCATATTTTAGTTAAGGAGTTCTTAACCAAATAAGAGATGCTTCAATACAAATAATTGAGGGATATAATTTAATCCAAACATTATAATTTCTTGAGAATAATGGTATTGATGATATAATATTCCAAAGGATAGTATATACACCATATCAAAGTGAATTGGGGAATATCAACAATGAAGTCTCAATGGAATGTAAATTGAGACGAAATACCTTATAAATACAGTATCCTTAGATTAAGGATAAATCAATTACATAATTATGTGTGGAAAATTAGAATACACCCAACATAATTGGATAGTAAGAATAGAACAATTAGATTTTATTCATATATATTCATAGCGTGACATAATCAAGAAGTATATGTTTAACACAAAGAATTGAAATTGGGTTAAGATGTTCTCTTACAGAATTTCGACAACCTAACGACATCACATAAAATTTTATAAAAATATTTGATGAGAAATAAAATGGTATCTCATTACTTGGATATAAAACATATATCAATAAGGATATAGAAGAATATATCCCAACATAATGAGATGTAAATTAAAAGACATAACAAAAAGAATCCTTTTAAAAAGAAGAGGGTGAAAGGTTCCCTTATCGATTTGGTAACCTACAAAACATACACCCCATGAAATGAAGGACCATCTAATGTCAATTTTAATACCCATAAATGGATGTATATTACTCAAAGATTATAATAATGGACAGTACATACAAAACTCATAGGAGATAGTGGAAAATATAGCATGAATCTCACGGGAATAAAAAGTGAGATAAAAACCCCTTACCTTGTTGTAATCAATCATGTCATATGACAAAAAGATAATAAAAACCAAATTAATCATAGAATTACATGAATATAATGAGAATCATGATAATATATATCAAATATCAGTACACAATACACCACATGAAAGAAATAAGTGGCGAACAATGGAAATCTCATAGAATTAAAAGTGTGATAAGAAATCCCTTACCTCGTGTCTGACTTGACTCGCTTGTATGTTCCTTGTTATTCATGAATGATAAACGTAAATTAATTTATAATTGCTTAATAATATTTTTCATGTTTATTATTCCATTTATATCCCTTATTACCTTTCTATTTATTTAATTTTTTGAGTTCATAATTGACATTTTGTCGATGTTTGGAACATGAGTAAAAAATGGACTTCTTATAATTACATGATGTTCATGTTGTCCAAAGATCATTAAATACAGAATAATATTCATAATTTATCTGTAATATATATCATATATATCCATTATATATATTTACTTATAATAGTGCATAAAATTTGGAGATAAGAAATGAAATGCGCCATCTATGGAGATAGTAAGTCGTACGTACGCATTAATGCTACTTTCATTTATATTTCATAATTTAATGGAAGAAAACATAATAATACATATATATATTATAATTAAACTATAATATATATTTTATATTTGTTACATATGTTCATAAATTCTATCCTTTATACGTTCCACGTATGGCATGAACGAGTCATATCACTTTGAGGGGGCGGTAGTCCGCATTTCCTTAAATGAAATTATCGCATTTACCCATTATGGAAACCATAATGGTATGACATAAATGAAAAATACAGAAGCATTAGGATAACATAAACAGAATATATATAATATATAAATACAGTGACATCTTGATGGCCTCCATGGAAGGTGTTAAAAGAAGATTGAACAATCATCGTTTCGTGAGGCAGTAATTCGCCACCCACAAAAACAGTATGTTCTTTATCCATTAGACAGAGTTGTGTGTAAGTGTATGTAGAATCCTTATCATAAAAAAATATTAGTATATTGAGGATATTGGTTTTATTTGGGATCAAATAATAATAATATAGCGGTGAGTGAAAAAGGAAATTAAAAGAAAGAAACTCGAGAGAAGACATTACCTCTATATTGGGTAACTCTTTTTTGTTTGAGCCAAAGGCTTCCTTGAAAGTATTTTTCCCAAGGTCATGCTCTTAGGAGTAATAGAAGAATGTGGGGAGAAAATATGAGTAGATTTTTTACGAGCCAAGGGCTTTAGAGGTGTTGGTAAGGGGTTAGAGGTGGGGGACTTTTATAAGAGGGAGGATGGTCACTTTTGGAAAGTCTTGAAATGTTACTTTATTATAAAATGATTTTCAGATTTTAAAGGTCCCAAAATGATATATTTTGAGGATAGGGTTATGGGGGATATAATTACATGCATACAATTGGTTTTCAACAAGTTTATGTTTTGGAATATACCTTATCTTTTCATTTTATTTTAAACGTTCATTAATGTGGTAATCAATGCATCATCATGTTGTCATAAATAAATTAATTTATTTACTGTCTAAAAAATATAAAAAAAATATAATGAGGTATGAAATATTGTTTTCATTCCAATGAATATATTTTTTAGATATAATTTATTTAAACAAAATTGAAATTTTTTTACTTAGGATATACAAACCATTGTTATATTTCTCTTCTTTTTAATAAAAATGTCATAAATGTCACTATCACACCCATGTGACTCTATGTGCCCTCATGTTTGGTAAAAAGCGTTCCATGGTCAACCATAACTCAAAAAAGAGTATTTGGACACATTTGGGGGTAATTTTATATTATTATTATATTATTTTATTACCCTTAATTACCCGTTTACTAGTTAATCATGATAATTAAAGATAATTACCGTAGTTACTATTCACGGTGTTCAAAAAACAAGAGTCTTAATTATATAATTTGGAACATCTGATTCTAAATATGGAATCCATTTTAACAACTTCCAAACACTTAAACTGCAGTAATTAATTTAAAAATAATTCTCCTTGCCACAACCAAAGACGAGTTTTTAAGAAGTAAAATTTATCAATACATTGACTTGTTTTTACATCCAATAAAAAAGTGAAATTACATCGAATGAACAACATTGTATTTAATTGATAAAAAGATAATTTAATATACTTTAATCCCAATAAAAAGGACAATATAACTATATAATTAAATTAGTTGAAATAGTAGTTTTGAAGTAAAATGCAGTATTTTTTACTATTCATTAAAAATGAACATTTGTCAAAAAATACTACAAATTTATCCAAAGAAAATTTGATATTACAAATTCAAGAATTATGTTTAGTTTACCAAATTTAAAAAATATAATCTTCCTTAATTAATTTTATAATTAACTCCTGCTGTCAAAACAAATATCGTGTTTTTAGGAAACAATATCTATCAAAAGATTGACACTTGTTTATGTACAATTTCAAAGTGAAATTAATTCCAATGACGACCATTGGATTAAGTGGTAAAAATATATTTTAACTATACTTTAAACCCAATTAAAAATATAATCTAACCATATAAATAAATTAGATTAATAGGGTCTTTTGAATTAATATACAACAAATTCACTATTCATTAAAAAATGAACATTATCCGAAAAATAACAAAAAATTACACAAAGTAAATTTTGATGTTCCAATTATAAAGAAGGATTTTATTTTTTCAAATATAACATATAAAATTGACAAAAATTAGTTTTAAAAAGGTTTATCCATCAAAAGGAGATTAATCTACCTTTTGTAGAATATTAGAATATTTATGCTTAAAATTGGATTCATTCGTATTTTAAGCCTCTATCATTTATTGGGTAATTGTTAAAATATTTAGCAAACAAATATAATCATTTTTTAGTTATTTCTATTCATTCATTACATTACAAAGACTATGAATTAACTACCATTTAAAATAATATTATTATATTATTAGGGTGAAATGTAAGATTTCAAAGAAACTCATTGTTGTATATTGGGTACGCCATAGAACATAACATTCCTTTTAAAGTAATATTAACATTTTATTCACAAATACTAATAAAAATGAAAATTTCATATTCTTTATTCACTTGGGATGTTACATCCTTCCCCCCTTTTGGGAATTGTGTCCTCGAAATTTTAAAATTGGGCTTTGAAACTTCATTGAAAGCCCCACATCGGAAAAAAGAGTTAGTAAAACTATCACTTTATAAGAAATAAAGATAAGTACAAAGGTCACACGAGTTAACCCATAATAGTATTCCATGTAGGAAAACATGAATATGGAAGAGAAAACAAAGGGTCAAGTTCTGATGGAGAGTGATAGAAAACATGATTAGGAGTAAGTTAACCACAAGAAGATCACAAACTTATGATGTGTGTAAATGTTCTTGGATTACCCAGTACGAAACGTAAACCAACAATGTTTTGGTTTTACGTTCCTTTTCAAAATTTTGAGTAGTTCATTTACTACATAGAATAAAAATATCAGGAAATATAACTACCTTCAAGTAGAGTTTAATCCTTTAATAAGTTTCTACCAAAACAAATATTTCCTCCAAACGATGAGAATTTCAAAAGACATGGTCACATAAAAAGCACAAGAATCATCTTCTAGAGAATCACCTAATCCACAAAATGAGAACTATATATTTCCCTTGTATTTAGACATAAAATAAAACCGAAATGGTTAGTACAAGATCAGATAATCCCCAAAATTGATACTTTTTCAAAAAAAGAAAAACTACTCTTAATCTCCAAAATTTGTACAAAAAACCCAAAGTTCCTAAAATACCATTCAATAAACAGATATCAATAAAATTCTTCAACATAATCGAAACTATGATTTGAACCCAAATCTCCGAAGGATTTAATCACATAGTCTTCCATGATAAATCTTAACTTTGATTTCCAAATAACATCAGTTACACTTAATGTCTCATACTAAAAAGTAGTTAACCTAATCACATATCCTCCATGATTGGTTAATCATTTCCATATATAACCAAAAATCAACTTATTTCTGATCCATAAAATAATCTAAATAAAAGAGTTAGTCAAACTAACCAGAGACATCACACAATCTAGTGGTAGGTGATAAATACCAGTCACACTTTGGTTGTGGGTTCTATTCTGGTAGCTTTTTCCGACACGACGGGTTGCCACACAGTTTGCGTGTTGTCCCTTTTAAAAAACATCATTTTTTATAACATTACCAAAAAGAGATAAATTCATCAAAAAATAACCATAACATATTTTAACCACAAATGATATATAATAACTTTCGTTCTGCATCCCAAAATATATTAAATGGTAATTTCCTCAAATTCAAGGATCATATAAACCAAAATGGTTCTTTATAAATATATCCACAAAAGAAAAGATAATTATTACTTGAATAAAACATTCTTACATCAAACTGTAGGATTACATATACTATAAAAAGTCTTCTAATTTAATCCCATCATCAAAAGCGCCTTAATACTTTTAAGAATTTTACCATACTAAAATCTATAATAATTCTTTAATCCCTTATATGTTGACTTCTTACTCATTCAACATTCTACATGATCCATTAACCATTCCTTTCTAACTTATTCTGAAATACTACTTTCCTACTATAATTGATGTTTCACAACAATAAATAAATACTTAAATAAAACAAGAGTTATTTTCTTGGTATAAATCTTCATGAATAGTTCCTTCCTCTTACATTTCCTTATACCTGTGGAAAACATTTCAAAAACATGGGATGAGCATAAAAATCTCAGTAAGGGTTATAAAATAACAAAAAGAAACATTAACCCATCAATAAATACAAATCAATGAAACCATTCTTTTCAATCATAGAATTCCTTCTGAAATCATAATATTTATGAATGACACATAGTAATCAAAAATGATAAAGGTAACTTAAGACGTAAATACCATACATACATTTTAGCTATCATAGCTACATAGAGAGTCACATTTGGAATACCCATCAAAGTATATTCCATAAATCTCTTAGGAGAAACATTAACATTTTCCTCCGTCATGTTACCCAATGCATTGGGGAGCTATCTCAGGCTCACCCGCCCACGGTTTATCACAGAACCACCCGTATACGTAAAAAATTCCCAATAAACATAACATAATCATAACACATAACATAATCATGAAAAATAACATAATCATAAGTTAAAGATAACATTTCCACATTGTAATCAAAATATACGAGTTCAATATATTGACGTAATCAATGCGTTATCAAAACCATTTTCAAAACCATTTAAAAATGATATTTTAGAATCAAAGTGTCCCATACCACTTTGAAACTTGTAAAGGAATTAATATTTTAAAACATTAATGTCTATATAAATAAATCCGTAAAACAATTTTGAAGCATGGAAACTAATAAGAAATATTAATAAGATTAAATCATTAAGATGATATTTTAGTTAAAGAGTTCTTAACCAAATATGGGATGCTTTAATACAAATAATTGAGGGATAGAATATAATACAAACATTATAATATCATGAGAATAAATTAATTCATTATAAAATATGAAAAAGGATAGTATATAAACCATATCGAAGTGAATTAGCGCATATCAACAATGAAGTCTCAATGGAATGTAAATTGAGACAAACTCCCATATACATACAGTACCCCTAGATTAAATATAAATCAATTATATAATTATGTGTGAAAAATAATAATACAGACAATATAATTGGATAGTATGCGTAGAACAATCAGAGTTTATTCACACATATTCATAGCATGACATAATTAATAAGTATATGTTTAACCCAAATAATTGAAATTGAATTAAGAAGTTCTCTTATAAAAATTCGACAGCCTAACGACATCACATAAAAGTTCAGAAAAAGATTTGATGAGAGAGAAAATGGTATCTCATAATTTGGATATAAAGCATACATCAATAAGGATATAGAAGAACATATCCCAACATAATGAGATTTAAATTAAAAGACATAACAAAAAGAAGTCTTTTAAAAAGTAGAGGGTGAAATTTTCCCTTACCAACATGGTAACCTAAGAAACATACACCACATTAAATGAAAGAATATACAATGTTGATGTAAATACCCATAAATGGATGTATATTACTCAATGATTAGAATAATGGGAAGTACATACACCACTCAATGGAGATAGTGGAAAATATAGCATGAATATCATGGGAATAAAAAGTGAGATAAAAAATCCTTACCTCATTGTAATCAATCAATTCGTATGATCAAAAAAAAATAAGAACCAAATGAATCACAGAATACCATCAATATAAATATAATCAGGATAATATATATCAAATGCCAGTACATAATACACCAAACACAATAAACAAGTTTCGATCAATGGAAATCTCACGGAATTAAAATCTAGATAAGAAATCCATTACCTCGTGTCTGACTTGACTCGCTTTTTTATTCCTTGTTCTTCCGGGATGATAATCATAAATAAATTTCTACTTGCTTAAGTATATTTTCAATATTATTATTCCATTTATATAACTTATTTCCTTTCTATTTATTTATTTTATTCAGTTTATAATGGACATGTTTTCAATGTTTGGAACTTGAGTGCAATAATGGACTTCTTATAATTACACGATGTTCATGTTGTCCAAATTTCATTATACACAGATTGATATTCATAATTTATTTGTAATATATATCATATATATCCATAATACATATGTACTTATAATAGGACATAAAATTTGGAGATCAGAAATGAAATGCATCGTTCATGGAGACAGTAATCCGTACATACACATAAACGCTACTTTCATTTATATTTTATTTTATAATAGAATGAAAACATAATAATAAATAGGTATATTATAATTATATTATAATATATATGTTATATATATTACATAAGTTAATAAATTATATCCTTTATACATTCCACATATGGCATGAATGAGTCATATCACATTGAGGGGGCAGTAGTCCGCCTTCCTAAAATGAAATTATCATGTTTACCCATTATGGAAACCATAAAGGTATGACATAAATGAAAAATAAAAACTCATGAGGAAAACATAAAAATAATATATATCTTACATAAATATAGTTACATTGTAATGTCCCCCATGAAATGTGTTAAAAGAAGATTGAACAATCATCATTCTGTGAGGCAGTAATTCACCACCCACAGAAACAGTTTGTTCTTTAACCATTAGACGGAAGTGTGTGTAAGTGTAGGTAATATAATTATCATAACAGTATCCTAGTATATTTAGGATACTGGTGTTATTATGGGATAAAATAATAAAAATATAGTTGTGAGTGAATAAGGAAAATAATAGAAAGAAACTCACGGCAAGACATTACCTCAAAATCAGGTAACTCTTTTTGGTTTGAACAAAAGGCCTCCTTGGAAATACTTCTGACCAAAGTGACGCTTCTTAGAGTAAGAGAGGGATGTGGGGAGATAATATGAGAAACATTTGGTAGAGACAAGGTCTTGAGAGGTGTGGGTAAGGGGGTAGATGTTGGGGTTGGGGTCTTTTATAAGAGGGAGGTGGGTCACTTTTGGAAAGTCTTGAAATGTTACTTTATTATATAATGATATTCGAATTTTAAAGGTCCCAAAATGATATATTTTGGGGATAAGGTGATAAGGGTTAGAAATACACCCATCCAATAGGTTTTCGAAAAGTGTATGTTATATATTTGACCTTATCTTTTCATTTATTTTAAATCGATCATTAATGAGGTAATCACTGCATCATCATGGTGTCATAAATAAATTTTTTTATTTAATGCCAAAAATTATTAAAAAAAATATCATCATAAAGGAAATATTTTTAGCCTTATAATGAATATTTATAGTCAAAAAGTTCATTTATTTAAACAAAATTCAATTTTTTTTTACTTAGGATATACAGACCTTTGTTATATTTCTATTCTTTTAAAAAAATGTCATAAATGTCACTATCACACCCATGTGACTCCATGGGCCCTCAAGTTTGGTAAAAAGCTTCCCAAAGCCAGAAATGACTCAAAAGGAGGATATAGACACTTGTTGGGGTCATTTTATATTATTATTATATTATTTTATTACCCTTAACTATCCAATTACTAATTAATCATGATAATTAAAGATAATTACCGTCGTTACTATTCATAATGTCTGAAAACAAAAGATTCTTAATTACATAATTTGGACCTTCTGATTCCAAATATGTAATCCATTTTACCAAATTACAGACATTGAAATTGTAGTAATTAATTTAAAAATAATTCTCATTGTCAAAACCAAAGATTTGTTTTTA
The DNA here is from genome assembly GCA_963277665.1 of Viscum album. NCBI lineage: Eukaryota > Viridiplantae > Streptophyta > Magnoliopsida > Santalales > Viscaceae > Viscum > Viscum album. The sequence goes on from OY728164.1 coordinate 1,804,013,448, forward strand.
AGAAGTAAACTTAATCAAAAGATTGACTTGTATTTACATCCATTTGAAAAGAGAAATTACTTCAAATGAAAAACATTGTACTTATGTGATAAAAATATAATTCAATTAGACTTTATAACAAATTAAATGTTCAATCTAACTATATAATTAAATTATATGAAAAAGTATTTTTGAAGTGAAATGTAGCATTTTTCACTATTCATTAAATGTTAACATTTGTCAGAAAAATACTAAAAAATTTTCCAAAGTAAATTTGATATTACAAATTCAAAAATAATGTCCATTTTACCAATTTCCAAAAATATAAGTTGAATTAATTAATTTTAAAATTAATTTCCACTGTCAAAATAAATAGCATGTTTTTAGAAACAATATCTATCAAAATATTGACACTTGTTTAAGACCAATTTCAAAGTGATATTAATTCAAATGGCCACCATTAGATTAAATGGTAAAAATATACATTAACTAAAAATTAAACCAAATTAAAAAGATAATCTAACTATATAAATAAATTATACTAAAAAGAGGTTTTGCATTAAAAACAACATTTTTACTATTCATTAAAAAATGATCTTTATTGTAAAAATAAAAAAATTTACCCAATGTAAATTTTGATGTCCCAATTCTAAAGAAGGATTTTATTTTTTCAAATATAACATATAAAAAAGAAAAAAATTATTTTTAAAAAGGGTTCTCCATCAAAAGGCGGTTAATCTACATTTTAATGAATATTAGAATATTTGTGCTTAAAATTGGATTCATTTGCATTTTAAGCCTCTATAATTTATTGGGAAATTGTTAAAATATTTAACAAAACATATATAATAATTTTTTAGTTATTTATGTTCATTCCTTCCATTACAAAGGCTAGGCGTTAACTACCATTTAAAATAATATTATTATATTATTAGTGTGCAGCGTAAGATTTGAAAGAAACTCATTATTGCGTATTGGGTACGCCATCGAACATAGAATTCCATTTCAAGTAATATTAAAATTTTATTCACAAATATTAATAAATATGAAAATGTAATATTTTATATTTACCTGGGATGTTACAGTATGTTTATCTTCATATAAAAATTTGGAAAAAATGGAAAGGGGGTGCTATCATGAAAACCCAATAGATTCACAAAATCTACCTTAGTGATCAAGGAAAATAATAATGAAATTATGGATTTTATCTCAATAACCTAATTACAATAATGGAATCATTTTTTACAAACCACAGTATTAATATAAACAATATTAATAGAAACATGATACAATTTTGTAGTTACTTCGTGAACTTCACATATTGATTATGGCCCTACCTCAGGTGAGAGCTCCCCAACATTGAGTTGTTGTACCACATGAGGTGCATAAATTGAAAAATATTTTTCATGATGATGATTAAATGGAAGTTATAATTTTACCATATATATGGGAGAAAATATTTAAAATTATGGACAATTATGATGAAAAATCAGAACCCTGAAAATCACATCGAATTAATGTACACATACCGACCATTCCTAGAAACTTCCCTGCTGAATAATTTATTGATTATATTGGAATGGTATAAAATTACCTTAAATTTTTGTATATAGTATAGTATAATTAGATTATATTAATTTTTTATAATTAATTTGGGGGTGAATAGAGACCCAAATAGTTTATAGATATTTTTACATGTTTTTTAACATAATTATATAATAAATATAAACCAATGATTGAAATTCCTTGTGTATTTATAAGTTTTAGTACATAAATAATAATATTGAAACAAAAATGACTGGAAAATATTTGAATCTTCACAATGAGACCACAACTCCATTTCATCTCCTAAAAATTCAATGGATAACCTAAAAAAATACATAAACAAAAGGGGTGAGAATAAAGAAAAATAAATTAATAATCATTATACCAAAGAAATACATAAGAGTAAAAATGAATGAAATTATTAAATAAAATATAGGTCACAAGAATAGTCACATGAAGATATGACATAATTACCACAGAATCATAAGATCGTGAAAATATGAGAATGTGGATAAAACATATAACATGTCATAATCATAACTCAAATATATCTACAAAGGAAATATCATATGGTTGATAGATTCCCAACATTGATAGGGATAACTCCATTATAATATTTACAACATATCATGAGATAGAAAACATTACCAAATGTATTATATTTAAAGCACCCCCATTAGTTTACAATCAATTAATTCATTATTCCACTTTCGATAGCTTATGACACATGAACCACCAAATCTAAATGAATAGTAATATAGTATACAATTATAACATCACTATTAAATCTATTTTTCTGAACATGAATAGCTAAATATTGATAAGATATGGTTTAGCCTTGTTAAAAATAAATAAATAAATTATTTATTTATTGTAAACAATAAAAATATAATATTAATTTAAAAGATTTGTTTTTATAAAAAATGTTTTTTCACCAAATATATCTTTATTTTCATAAATTAAATAAATATCAACTACTGAATGATACACAAGGATTAAAATTCCTTGTGTATTTAGAAGAGTTAGTATATAAAGCATAATAGTGAAACAAAAATGACTGAAAAATATTTGAATCTCCATAATGAGACCACAACTCTATTTTATCTCCTAAAAATTCAATGGATAACCTATAAAAATACATAAACAAAAGGGGTGAGAATAAAGAAAAATAAATTAATAATCATTATACCAAAGAAATACATAAGAGTCAAAATGAATGAAATGATTAAATAAAATATAGGTCGCAAGAATAGTCACATGAAGATATGACATAATTACCACTGAATCATAAGATCATGAAAATACGAGAATGTGGATAAAACATATAACATGTCATTATCATAAGAAAAATATATATACAAAGGAAATATCATATAGTTGATAGATTCCCACCATTGATAGGGATAACTCCATTATAATATTTACAATATACCATGAGACAGAAAACATTACCAAATGTATTATATTTATAGCACCCCCATTAGTTTACAATCAATTAGTTCATTATTCCACTTTCTATAGCTTATGACACATGAACCACAAAATCTAAATGAATAGTAATATAGTATACAATTATAACATCACTATTAAATCTCCTGGTCTGAACATGGATAACTAAATATTGATAAGATATGGTTTAACCTTGTTAAAAATAAATAAACAATTTATGTATTTATTATAAATAATAATAATATCATAATAATTTAAAATATTTGTTTTTCAAAAAAATGTTTTTTCACTAAATATATTTTTATTTTAATAAATTACATATATAACAACTACTGAATGATATTAATTATAAATATATATATATATATATTATATTCTATAACATGTTATAATGTTCGAGATTTTATTTTTCTATTCATGTGATAAATTAAAATTCAATTTTATTATTAAAATTATAGTTTTTCAAAAAACATAGTTCCACCCTATTTACATATATATTTTAAAATTAATTTCTACCATTCGTATGAATTTAATAGTGAGAAATATATTCTATATTTCAAAATTTTGGAATATATTTCATAAATAGTTTCCTTTTATATTTTTTTAAAATGAATAATAACCATAGAAAATTATTTTCTCTTTTGGAAGGATTAAATTGGTAAAATAAGGTAAAAACATTGGGATAAGGATTTTAATTTCTATTAAAATCGAATTATTCATATCATATGAGTGTATTTGGAAAGTTACATCAAATTATATAATATATGGCCTCTTGATTCCATGTTTCATTTATGATGGAAATTATATTAATTTGAGTAATTAATACAAACAAAATATCAAACTTTATATTTTAATATATATGTATTAGATAAATAAATATGAAAAGAGGATAATTTAATTTATATTTTATTTATTTTAATTATGAATTAATTTTTCATCATAGTAATTAAATTATAATTTTTAGAGATCATATAATTACCTTATTTGCATATGAAATGATAAGGAATCATATATTCGAATAATATAAAAATAAAATTAATGAAATTAAAAATATTGAATGATAAAAAATATGGATGAGTTAATGTGACAAAATATTTTTGTAAACATATATTACATATTATTGATGGGTTAATAGAATATATTAAAATTAAAAAGTTGTAAATGTTTCATTATCACCAAAATAAATATATAATGTTAGTAATGTCATTTAATGAAAATATTATGGTTAACAAATATTTCATTATACTTTTTTTTGAATGTGGCATGGTTGATAATATATGGTCAAAGATTCATCTAATTTACAATAATGATCTTTGTTTTGACCTATATTTAAAATTATAACCCTTTAGGATTGGCATAGTTTTTACTGTAGATAATGTAAAAATTGATCAGCAAGGGGATAATAAAAATTATTAGGGTTAATATAGCCCAAAAACCTATCTAAACATCATTTTGTTGTTTATATTTCTACCTTATAAAATTTTTAATTAAATTTTTGGACATTTGAAGTCATTTTTTAAAAATTATAAAATTATATTTTAATCATTATAGAAACTCCATGTGCACCCTTTCCCTCCCATATAAATAGACAAACCTTCTCATTTTTTGTGAAACCACATTTACCCATCCATACATAACAATAAATCGAAAAGTATCAAATAGACATCTATATAATAAAATTTATGCTTTATTATTATTATGTTACCCTTAATAATTCCCTTAAGAAATTATTATATGGAGGAATCTTGAAGAAAAGTTAATTGCCACTCACAAACACTCTCAATTAATTTCTTATATTGCATGCTATAATACTATGGTGTTAATAATTAAATAATAAATTAAATATCAATAATATAGTATATTTTTATCACGAATATCAATCCAATAGTCCATATAATTGTATGGGAATATATCTTTCATGCTTTGGTGTGGACAACCACCAGATGACACTGATAAAATATACTCTCCATCATCAAGATTCATATATGGTTATTATGATGGGTTTAAATTATATATATGATTCTTATGAAATAATTGTACATTGAAATTTATTATATCACATATACCTAGTTACCTTCCAAACTATTGGAAAATGATAATTATGCTCGTTTGTACTTGAGGTCTCCCAACACTAGGCAACAATGTGATGTGTTATCCATTTCTATTTTCCATGGATGCTAATAAAGATAGATTTTATGAATATATATTATATAAATTATATACTAATTTTTTTAAAAGGATAATTATTAATTACCTTTCATTCATTTCATCCGTTGAATTGTGAAGATAACATTCAACTATACATATGGCCTACCATATCCAAGAATAGTGTAATTTAGTTTTCTATAACTAAATTTATTTGTTTAATATATATATATATAATGAATATATATGAAATTTATATCATTATATAAATTAAATAACCATGTTAAAATTAAAATTTATTGAACTATATACCTTAAATTCTCCTGAGAAATGAATGAGTTATAATCTGAAAATGGAGATTTTAATAAGGAGTAACAAATTAAAGGATAAGAAAATATTATAATCGAGTCATATATAGTATTTTAATAATGTATATGATTCTATTTTAGATATATAATAAATTTAAATATATTGTAATAGCTGTTAATGAACTTTAATTATAAGTGGCACTTATGGTTATATTTTTTTGTTAAACTATTATTGTTTATTAAGATTATTTAGGATTATGTTTTTAGGGATGAAATTTTCGAATCTAAATCTTAATAAACTAATTATTTTTATTCCTCTCAAGCTATTTTTTAGATTAAATTTCATCTTTCTATTTTCTTTCCATTATTTACTCAATATCTCTAAATAACATTTTTATAAAAAACAAACATGATTTCTCTATTTGGATGAATTTTTTTTATGCGAAAAATGAATGTTTTTCATTAAACTATAAGGAATGAAAAGAATTTGGTTCCATCATGAATGATCAAGGATTTGGTTCTTCCAAAACAAGTGCCCACATTTTGTTTCAAATAAAATATATTCTTTAATATTTTTAGTATTTTTGGATTTCCAATAAATTATTTCAATGTGAAAAGACTATTTTCCTTAAGAAATGTTTGAATAGTTATTTTAAAGAAATTTATAGTTAATGGTGACATCCTCTACTGATTAATTTGATATTATCAAGGATATTATCCAACGATACCTTAATGATTATTTATTTAGATTTTTTGTGATCATGATGATAAGATGATTATTAAAATATTTTTTTCTGTGGGTAATTCTATAATGAAATGATGACATGTTTAATAAATTAGTTTCATTTATATGGGTTCTTCTATGATAAAATGTTTTTCTATCATATATCCTTTTTATGTGTTATGATATTATGGGGATTTAATGATCTTGTGGAACACATACATATGGTTACCATTCTGATATGTGAGGGAAAAAGTATATAGACCTCAAATGCAGTTAGTAAATATGGATATGACATGAGATAAAAAATATATGAATGGGTATTGAACCCAATTTAATATGGGAATCTGTCCACTATGTTAGTTATTGGAGTAATCTTTTACTACTAAAATGAAATGCATAGTTAACCCAATCATTTATGTAATTATTAGAAGTGATCCCTAACTACAAAGTAAACGATTTCCTATTCTTATGTGCATATGAAAGTTATATATCTTATAAAAATTTATAATTCTAAAAATTATATTTATTAATTCTTTTAACATTCATGTATTCTGAATTCCAATTATTTATTCCATGACTTGATATTATGAACATTGTTATTCACAATATGGCTTTCAAATGAAAATATCATGTTTTTATACCCATATTCTTCAGTTATGATAATGTGATCATTAATTTCTCCCATATTTACACTTATTGAGAATCTAATATACAATTTTATTATGATTATTTTTATATATGTTTCATGGAATTAATATTAATATGACAACTCTATGAATTATAATAGTAATGAAGAACAAAGTTTTAGATTATAAAGACTATAAATAAATAAGTTATTTATGTGTCATAGTTGTAAATGACCCTATACCAAAATGATTATGTGGTGTATTTTCATTTTATTTAATTAATATTCAGCTAATAAAATAGAATATCAATGTTTTTAAATTGTGGGTTTATACAGTGTGTGTTATAGTGTGTCTCAATTAACTTGAAAAAATGGGATCAAAAAAATTTAATGGGAGCCTAGGAGATAATTCTAAAAATAGAAAAAAACACTAAAATATCTATAATGATCATGCATGAACAAGTTTAAAATAAGGAGACATAAGATTAAAATATGATTTATTGATTTAGACATCCAATAATTGTTTTCATGATTATATGGCTTCTAGTTATTCTTATTTTTTCTAAAACAATGATGTTTGGTTTTATTAAATGAATGGATCTTAAATGAACCATGTCATTTTTCAATGCATTGGAAAGTGTATTTATTTTCATCATAAGATGAATTTTTTTGGGAGATAGAAATAAAAATATCATTTTTTCACTTATATGTAATTGTCAATATAGGATTTTTAATGGCTTATATATGGGAATTTTAGGGAATAATGATTTTTAGAGTCATTCATGTTGATAAACAATCATTCTTTTTGTGTATTTCCTAATCCATCAGTTTTTTCGAAGGCATTAGTACCAACAATATTTTTTAAATTATCTATTGTATGTAACATGAAAAAGTTATTTTTGGTGCATATCATTTGGAAGGAGAATAATGTCTTTGGGGGATATTATCAAGAACCTAAAATTGAGATTAAATTGAAACTATAGAGAAGGATGAGTTTAATAGATAATTTTTCAACAAATACATTCCCTACAGTAATCATATGGAAATGAATAATGAATTCCATGAACTAAAGAATAATGAATGTGAATATGTTACTAGTTATGAGGAAAAATTTACAATACATGCGAGGATAAAATATGGTATTATCCTCGAACCTGATAATAAGGCCGATGGTTTCATCAGTAGAATAGAATGAATATCTGAATGTTATTTTTCATTATACACTTTAGTACCTTTGAATAGTTTATTTATATTATATCATTTTTTAAATTGAAATTTTATTTACCTATCCATTTCATATTTTTGATAAAAAAATCATGATTGTAATCAAATAAATTTTAAAAATCATGGAGAGAAGAATATTGGATTTCCATTGATGTCAATGTCTAATTAAAAATATGGTAAGATGTTACTTAAAGTGATTATTAAATGTTTTTTATTTTTTGAAAGGAATGTTATCAGTTAACTAAATATATATGTAATTCGAAGAAGTTAGTAAATGATGGACAAAGAGCACCATGAAATCCACCACCAATACTACAACGTCTCAATACATAATCCATGAGAATTATGATAACAATTGATTAGACATAAATTTTAATTCCCATGATCATTGTAATTGACCTATAATTCCTAGTAAAAAACGGGAAATATCATGAGATCACTATTTTTGATGGGGATTATGTTAAAGAAGTGGTAAATGGTAAACATACCATCAAATTTGGAACTACTTATATCTTTTTTAAAACTTCTTCTACCTACTCTTTTATATCTGAATATTTCCTAGGGATATCACATTACTGTAATAATTATTAGATATAGATTTTTTAGTGGTAAACACTAATATTATGATTATCTCATCTAATGTCTATTATTACACTTCGATAAAATTTTGGGGGAATATGATTCTTTGAAATAACATTATTATTCCTCTGGTAGAATTTATAGTTATTTTGGATTATATTTGGATTTCATTACATAAAAACAACATAAATTTCTCGTGAAGGGAAGTCTTGATTGATATTATTAAAAAAAATATAAACTTATATTAGTGAAAAGATATACATGATCCTTCAAGGTAAATTCAATCCATTTTATGGGTTTTTAATAACATTCAAACGTGTCTTTTATCTTTGGTGGTTTGGAAAAAACAAAACCTCGTAGATATAAAAATTGTACATATTTTTTTTTTATTTTTATTAAAAAAAGATGTTTAGACGTCCTTAAAATCATTATAATGAGTTTTTAATAGAACTTATACATGGTGGCTCAATTATTTCAAACAATATATAGTGAATAGCTGAGATTGAGTACTAGGACTTGGTGAAAAACTATAATTAAATCCTAACAAGGGACTCATTTTGAAAGGTGTGTCACCTTAGATTACAAATGTTATATTTTTAAATAATATATATGGATAAATTCAATAATACATTTATTATTAGGATCATAGAAATACAAAAATCATTAATAAGTATATTATTCTCAACATTGTTGATTTTTTTTCAATTACAATGAACATAATACTTTCAAAATAGTTGTCTTTGATAAAGATACAATATGTTAAGGGTAAAAAAGTGGAGATATACCAGATACATCCACCAATATGAGTTATAGACACTATAAATTTATTTTTATTTCATATTATTATAGTAATGTCTTCATGATCATCATGGATTTCAAGAATAGTGAATTTAGAAAATAACTTCTTTAGTTGGTGGTAGAATATGAAGAAGATATTATTATATAATGTAATTTTGGTAAGGAACAATATTATTAATAGTGTATTTAAAAAAATACACTAATGAAGGATAATATGTAAATAAATTTACATAGAGTGAATTTTGGATATAAAAGATTAATTTTTGGGTTATATCATCTCATTTGAGGGTATATCCATTGATGAATAAAATTTTAATGTTATTGAATGTTCACCTAGTACAAACACTGTGACTGAGTTAAATAGTTTACTAGGTTTAGCTTGATATTATTGATTCGTTGTGGATAATTTCTCATTAATATTAAAGCTACTCACCATGCTAACTCAGATTGTATCCAAGTTAGTTCAGAGACATAAATGTGAGGAATATTTAATGGAACATAGTATCATTTTTTCACACAAATGTTATTACAGTACCTTGTAGTGGATAAGGTTTTGTGATCCTTATTGTAAAATAGATGAAGGGAAAATTATTATTCCTCATGAAAAATGTTATTTTTTTAGATTATGCCATACAATAACTAAACGATCATTAAAACATACATAACTTAAGACAAAGATTTAAATGTGGTAAAATTTTCATTGATGGTGTAGATAAATTATATTTACTAAGAATGGAATTGTATATTTACTAATCAAAAAATCATAAAGTATATATTAACATAGAGAGAATTGATTATTAAGTAGAGAATATTGTTGGAGATGATAAATGATTATGATTTCATAATAAATTACCACCATGGGAAATAAGATATTTGGGAAGAATCTATGAGTTGACTGGATCATGCTTGTTTATCTTTGATGAGCATCACAAAACAACTAATATTTCTATATTTACAATTGGTGGAACTAGAAATTCTGATGGAAGGGGATAAATCATTAACAAATAGTCTCCCAATAATCTATTAATGTGATGATTAAATAGCCACATATGTTTTATGTTTAGTTGAAAAAGAATGTGATAAATGGTCAAGAGTTCAACCTTTATTGTTATGGATTTATATGTATCAAGAATTATATCAGTGTCCTTCCATCACTAGATATAAATACTGAGCTATTAAATGTGGCCCATATTTCAACAATCTATATTCATCATATATTATAGAACATTTATATAGATTTCCATGAGTATTTTTGTTGGGATAGCATAAAGAGAATTATTGAATAGTATATATCTTGGTTCTTGGAATGTCAGAATTATAACATTGAGGTACAATAGTTAATGGAGATTTTATAACTAGACCTATAAAAGAAATGTAAATCTAAAAATATCACTATGTATTTTGTTATTGTGCTTTGTAAAATCTCTAAGGATCATAGTTCATTTTGGGTTATATTCAAGAATCATTATGATTTTGACACATTTTATTACTATTAGAGATATTTATCACAAAGGCATATTTCCCAAAAATACATTATTGAACTATAAATGTTTCATGGACTACCATAATCTTCTATATCTGATCATGATCTACGTTTTACCGCAATTTTCATAAAAAAAATCACGTGTATTTTTTATATAGATATGATTTTATGTTATTCATATCATCTTCAAATAGATGATAAACCCAATATAACCAAGAAAACCCTAAAGTCTAATCTAATGTAATAATATTTAGACATATTTCATTTATGTGATTTTTTGTGATTTTTGTTAAAAAAAATTCACCTCAATAAGGTTAAAACAAGTATAATATACTGTAATCATTTTAAGACATATTTCATTTTTTTGTATCTATATTAATTTTTGTAATGAATAAATACAAAATTTTACACTCTTGACTTAAATATCTATAAATTTAATAAATAATGATAAATAGATTAATTATTTGATTATAAATATTTATTTGAAATATGATTATATTTTTTTATCATGGTAATTAATTTTTAATATTTAATTGTTTAATAATTACCAGCATTGAATACACAACACTGATAGAGTACATATTCTTTTAGTTTAAAAAATAAATTATTTTAAGAAATAAATGTGTTAAAATTTAGTTGAATTATTTTATTAAAAAAATTTAATAAAAAATATTAATTATTCAGGATATTTAAAATGAATAAATTTTTATTAAATATTTTTTCTGGCATATTTTTCGTCAAATTTAGTTAATAGTATCAATGAATACATTAATGATATTTTATGAAAACATTTGTATATTATATTATTATATAATAATAAAAGTCATGAAATAAGAAAATATGGATATATTATTTTATATAATTCAATTTTCATGTCAATTTTTACCTTCTATGTAATATTATGACCCTTTAATTTTCAAAAAGTTATTAATGTGCATAAGGTTAAAAATTTTGAATGAAAGTTTCAATAAAAAACATAATGTTTATAATGTAACAAGAAACAATATTAATTTAATGTTAGTATTATATTTAAATATTATTCTATATATATTATAATTTTCATTATTTTTTCTGAATATCTCTTGAGAATTAATTAAATATATTTTAATATTTTTAGAAATTCTATTTCTGTTTTTTCCATCTCTTATAAAAGGACACCCCTTCTCTCTATTCATTACACCTTTTTGAGCTATATATATCGACCAAAACCAATATAAATTATTTATAAACTACCATATACTTGAATTGGTTGTTATTTTATTATTAATATAACATTAAAATTCTCCTTATGAGTGGATCAAAAAGAGGTATCCCTATGAAGAGGTAATTATCATACCCATAATATGACAATTTTATTCTTCTCATACCTCCTAAAATTAAAATATATTAATCACATAATAATTAAATATGCTTTATAAAGACTCATAGATTTTTTATGCTTTTTTATCACAATTATCCAACCACTGTTCCGTCAAATGATAAGTGAAAGTATAATTCATGCTTACTTGTGGACTACCACTGCCACAAAGAAATACTATTCATTTTCTGGAACTATAATTCATTGATGGTTATTAGGATGGTTTTAATATTCATATTTTATATGTATGAAATAAATATAATATTTTAATGATAATATCACATCTACCTTTTTTCATTCAAATATGATGGAAAGAAATAACTTCTCTTATGTCTATGTTCATACTACCACATCCACAAAGCGATGTGATTTTTTTCAATATTATTTACATGGACTATATTATGGATACAATTAAGGAATATATAACATAAATATGAAATATTAATGATCCTATAATGGTGTATTACTATTTTCCATTCATTTTTAATATCAATTGAAATAGAAAAAGTAGTGTTCATGACTATGTATCGTTTATTGTTTCTGTGAATGATGCAATTAATTTTTTATATCAATAAATTTTAGGGATGAATTTAAATAAATAAATAAATATATATAATAAAGATATATTGTATTAATATAATTTTTTTGGAAAATTTACCTTGATCAATGCACATTTATTAAAACTACCAACCTGAAATTCTAAATTAATATGAAATAGTTAACACTAGTAATTTATAATTATAATGAGGATTTATTAAAAATTGGTGCTAAAATGTCATAAGTGGATCATATATGTTATTATAATTATATAAAATATTATTTAATAAATATATAATAAATATAAAATTATTATAATTGATTTTAGTTTTCTTTTGAAGAAATTGAAGATCGTTTTAGGAGTTTTATGTTACAATGTCATTATTTATCAAGATTATTAATCATTTTGTTTATGATGATAAATTTTCCTAGTCAATATCACTAGAAAAAATTGAATTTTATTCTAATAGTATTTTTCTATAAATTACTTGATTTATATATATTTTCCATCATTATTTACTCAATAGATAAATTTAATATTTTGAAGGAAATCCCACCTCATTTCTCCCTTCATTCACATTTTTTTCTTCAATATTATTTTATTTTCTAAAAAAGGTTCAAATAATGTCTTTAATATTTTAGTATGTCTATTTAATTAATTTTTACCACTATTATAATTTTTATGAAATTATTTAGAAGGAATATTCATTCCGTTTTCAAAATGATGTATTGTTGTTCTTTTCATAAAAAAGTATGAATGGCATGTTATCTTTTATTTTATGATGAATTAACAGAATTTATCATTATGGAATCGACTAAATTATTTGAATCGTACATTACATTTTCGAAAGGATATTTTGAAGAAATTTTTTTACTTAATATTTTTTTAATTTGTAAATTGGAAATAAGTTATTTTATATTTAAAATAGTGTTTTATACAATAAATAAATCATGTGATCATATAATAGATTTTTTCATCTATAGTTACATCATTTGAGGTTATTTGTATTTTTATGGGGATATGATCAAATTATATCATCAATATTAATTCCCTAGATTTTTAGTAATGAAGAGAAATGTTTTTTATGAAACATATTATAATAAACTTTAATTATAAGTGGAACTTGAGGTAATATTTTATATGTTAAGCTATTATTGTTTATTAAGATTATTTAGGATTATGTTTTTAGGGATGAAATTTTTGAATCTACCTCTTAATAAACTATTTATTATTATTCTTCTCAAGCTATTTTTAGACTAAATTACATCTTTCGATTTTCTTTTTATTAATTACTCAAGATATCTAAATAACATTTTTATAAAAAACAAACATGATTTATATATTTGGATGAAATTTTTTTATGCGACAAATGAATGTTTTTCATTAAACTATAAAGAATTAAAGGAATATGGGTCCATCATAAATGATCAAGGATTTGGTTCTTCCAAAACAAGTGCCCACATTTTGTTTCAAATAAAATATATTCTTTAATATTTTTAGTATTTTTGGATTTCCAATAAATTATTTCAATGTGAAAAGACTATTTTCCTTAAGAAATGTTTGAAGAGTTATTTTAAATAAATTTATAGTTAATGGTGACATCCTATGCTGATTAATTTGATATTATCAAGGATATTATCCAACGATACCTTACTGATTATTTATTTATATTTTTAGTGATCATGATGATAAGATGATTATTAAAATATTTTTTTTGTGGGTAATTCTATAATGAAATGATGACATCTTTAATAAATTAGTTTCATTTATATGGGTTCTGATATGATAAAAAGTTTTCTATCATATATCCTTTTTATGTGTTATGATATTATGGGGGTTTAATGATCTTGTGGAACACATATGTATGGTTATCTTTCTGATATGTGAGGGAAAAAATATATAGACCTCAAATTCAGTTAGTAAATATGTATATGACATGAGATAAAAAATATATGAATGGGTATTGAACCTAATTTAGTATGGGAATCTGTCCACTATGTTAGTTATGGGAGTAAATATTTACTACTAAAATGTAATGCATAGTTAACCCAATCATTTATGTTATTATTAGACGTGATCCCAAACTACAAAGGAAATGATTTCCTATTCTTATGTGCGTATGAAAATTATATATATTATAAAAATTTATAATTCTAAAAATTATATTTATTAATTCTTTTAACATTCATGTATTCTGAATTCCCATGATTTATTCCATGACTTGATATTATGACCATTGTTATTCACAATATGGGTTTCAAATGAAAATATCATGTTTTTATACCCATATTCTCATGTTATGATAATGTGATCATTAATTTCTCCCATCATTAAACTTATTGAGAATCTAATATATAATTTTATTATGATTATTTTCGTATATGTTTCATGGAATTAATATTAATATGAAAACTCTATGAATTATAATTTTAATGAAGAACAAAGGTTTAGATTATAAAGACTACAAATAAAGAAGTTATTTATGTATCGTAGTTGTAAATGACCCTATACCAAAATGATTCTGTGGTGTATTTTCATTTTATTTAATTAATATTCAGCTAATAAAATAGAATATCAATGTTTGTAAATTGTGGGTTTATACAGTGTGTGTTATAGTATGTCTCAATTAACTTGGAAAAAGGGGATCAAAAAAATTTAATGGGATCCTAGGAGATAATTCTAAAAATAGAAAAAAACACTAATATATCTATATTGATCATGCATGAACAAGTTTAAAATAAAGAGACATAAGATTAAAATATGGTTTATTGATTTAGATATCCAATAATTGTTTTTCATGATTATATTGCTTCCCGTTATTCTTATTTTTTCTAAAACAATGATTTTTGGTCTTATTAAATGGATGGATCTTAAAAGAACCATGCAATTTTTCAATTCATTGGAAAGTGTATTTATTTTCATCATAAGATGAATTTTTTTTTTGGGAGATAGAAAGAAAAATCTCATTTTATCAATTATATGTAATTGTCAATATAGGATTTTTAATGGCTTATATATGAGAAATTAAGTGAATAATGATTTGTAGAGTCATTCATGTTGATAAAAAATCATTCTTTTTGTGTCTTTCCTAATCTATTAGTTTTTTCGAAGGCATTAGTACCAACAATAATTTTTAAATTATCTATTGTATGTAACATGAAAAATTTATTTTGGGTGCATATCATTTTGGAGGAGAATAATGTCTATGGGGGATATTATCAAGAACCTAAAAATGAGATTAAATTGACAATATAGTGAAGGATGGGTTTAATAGATAATTTTTCAACAAATACATTCCCTACATTAATCATATGGAAATGAATAATGAATTCCATGAACTAATGAATAATTAATGTCAATATGTTAGTAGCTATGAGGAAAAATTTACAATACATGCGAGGATAAAATATGGTATTAACCTCGAACCTAATAATAAGGCCGATGGTTTCATCAGTAGAATAGAATGAATATATGAATGCTATTTTTCATTATACAATTTAGTACCTTTGAATAGTTTATTAATATTATATCATTTTTTAAATTGAAATTTTATTTACCTATCCATTTCATATTTTTGATAAAAAAATCATGATTGAAATCAAATAAATTTTAAAAATCATGGAGAGAAGAATATAGGATTTCCATTGATTTCAATGTCTAATTAAAAATATGGTAATATGTTACTTAAAGTGATTATTAAATGTATTTTATTTGTTGAAAGGAATGTTATAAGTTAACTAAATATATATGTAATTTGAAGAAGTTAGTAAATGATGGATAAAGAGCACCATGAAATCCACCACCAATACTACATCGTCTCAATACATGATCCATGAGAATTATGATAACAACTGATCAGACATGAATTTTAATTCCCATGATCATTGTAATTGACCTATAATTCCTAGTAAAAATGGGAAAAATCATGATATCACTATTGTTGGTGTGGATTATGTTAAAGAAGTGGTAAATGGTAAATATACCATCAACTTTGGAACTACTTGTATCTTTTTTAAAACTTCATCTACCTACTATTTTATATCTGAATATTTTCTAGGGATATCACATTATTGTAATAATGATTAGATATAGATTTTTCAGTGGTAAACACTAATATTATGATTATCTCATCTAATGTCTCTTATTACACTTCGATAAAATTATGGGGGAATATGATTCCTTGAAATAACATTATTATTCCTCTTGTAGAATTTATAGTTATTTTGGGTTATATTTGGATTTCATTACATAAAAACAACATAAATTTCTCTTAAAGGGAAGTCTTGATTGATATTATTAAAACAATATAATCTTATATTAGTGAAATGATATATATGGTCCTTCAATGGAAATTCAATCCATTGTATGGGTTTTTAATAACATTTAAAAGTGTCTTTTATCTTTGAAGGTTTGGAAAAAACAAAACATTGTAGATATAAAAATTGTACATATTTTTTTTGATTTTTATTAAACAAATATGTTTAGACTTCCTTAAAATCATTAGAATGTGTTTTTAATAGAACTTATACATGGTGGCTCAATTGTTTCAAACTCTCTATAGTGAATAGCTGAGATTGAGTACTAGGACTTGGTGAAAACTATAATTAATTCCTAACAAGGGACTCATTTTGAAAGGTGTGTCACCTTAGATTACAAATTTTATTTTTTTAAATAATAGATATGGATAAATTCAATATTACATTTATTATTAGGAACATAGAAATAGAAAAATCATTAATAAGTATATTATTCTCAACATTGTCGATTTTTTTTCAATTAAAATGAACATAATACTTTCCAAAAAGTTGTCTTTGATATAGATACATGATTTTGAGGGTAACAAAGTGGAGATATACCAGATATATCCACCTATATGAGTTATAGACACTATAAATTTATTTTTATTTCATATTATTATAGTAATGTCTTCATGATCATCATGGATTTCATGAATAGTGACTTTAGAAAATATCTTCTTTAATTGGTGGTAGAATATGAAGAAGATATTATTATATAATGGAATTTTGGTAAGGAACAATATTATTAATAGTGTATTTCGAAAAATACACTAATGAAGGATAATATGTAAATAAATTTACATAGTGTGAATTTTGGCTATAAAAGATTCATTTTTGGGTTATATCATCTCATTTGAGGGTATATCCATTGATGAATCAAATATTAATGTTATTAAATGTTCACCTAGTACAAACATTATGAGTGAGTTAAATAGTTTACTAGGTTTAGCTTGATATTATTGATTCATTGTGGATAACATCTCATTAATATTAAATCTACTAACCATGCTAACTCGGATTGGATCCAAGTAAGTTCGGAGACATAAATGTGAGGAATATTTAATGGAACATAGTATCATTTTTTCACACAAATGTTATTACAGTACGTTGTAGTGGATAAGGGTTTGTGATCCTTATTGTAAAATAGATGAAGGGAAAAATATTATTCCTCATAAAAAATGATATTTTTGTAGATTATGCCATACAATAACTGAACGATCATTAAAACATACATAACTTAAGACATAGATTTAAATGTGGTAAAATTTTCATTGATGGGGTAGATAAATTATATTTACTAAGAATGGAATTGTATATTTACTAATCAAAAAATCATAAAGAATATATTAACATAGAGAGAATTGATTATTTAGTAGAGAATATTGTTAGAGATGATAAATGATTATGATTTCATAATAAATTACCACCATGGAAAATAACATATTTGGGAAGAATCAATGAGTTGACCGTATCATGCTTGTTTATCTTTGATGAGCATTACAAAATTACTAATATTTCTGTATTTACAATTGGTGGAACTAGAAATTCTGATGGAAGTGGATAAATCATTAACAAATAGTCTCCCAATAATCTATTAATGTGATGATTAAATAGCCACATATGTTATATGTTTAGTTGAAAAAGAATGTGATAAATGGTCAAGAGTTCAACCATTATTTTTATGGATTTATATGTATCAGGAATTATATCAGTGTCCTTCCAACACTAGATATAAATACTGAGCTATTGAATGTGGACCATATTTCAGCAATCTATATTCATCTTATATTATAGAACATTTATATAGATTTCCATGAGTATTTTTGTTGGGATAGCATAAAGAGAATTGTCGAATAGTATATATTTTGGTTCTTGGTATGTCAGAATGATAACATTGAGTTACAATAGTTAATGAGGATTTTATAACCATACCTATAAAAGAAATGTAAATCTAAGAATATCACTACGTATTTTGTTACTGTGCTATGTAAATTCTTTAAGGATCATGGTTCATTTTGGGTTATAATCAAGAATGATTAAGATTTTGACACATTTTAATACTATTAGAGATATTTATCACAAAGACATATTTCCCAAAAATACATTATTGAACTATAAATGTTTCATGGACTACCATAATCTTCTATATTTGATCACAATCTAAGGTTTACCGCAATTTTCATAAAAAAATCATGTGCATTTGTATATAGATATGATTTTATGTTATTCAAATCATCTTCAAATAGATGATAAAGCTAATAAGACCAAGAAAACCCTAAAGGCTAATCTAATGTAATCATATTTAGACATATTTCATTTATGTGATTTTATGTGATTTTTGTTAAAAAAAATCCACCTCAATAAGGTTAAAACAAGAATAATCTACTGTAATCATTTTAAGACATATTTCATTTTTATGGTCTCTATATTAATTTTTGTAATGAATAAATACAAAATTTTACACTCTTAATTTAAATATCTATAAATTTAATAAATAATGATAAATAGATTAATTATTTGATTATAAATATTTATTTGAAATATGATTATATTTTTTTATCATGGTAATTAATTTTTAATATTTAATTGTTTAA
Organism: Viscum album; assembly: GCA_963277665.1. Lineage (NCBI taxonomy): Eukaryota > Viridiplantae > Streptophyta > Magnoliopsida > Santalales > Viscaceae > Viscum > Viscum album. Next base: position 1,804,033,094 of record OY728164.1, read on the forward strand.
TAATTACCAACATTGCTTACACAACACTGATAGAGTACATATTCTTTTAGTTGAAAAATAAATTATCTTAAAAAATAAATGTGTTAAAATTTATTTGAATTATTTTATTAAAAAAATTTAATAAAAAATATTAATTATTCAAGATATTTAAAATGAATAAATTTTTATTAAATATTTTTTCTGGCATATTTTTTGTCAAATTTAGTTAATTATTTCAATGAATACATTAATGATATTTTATGAAAACATTTGTATATAATATTATTATATAACAATAAAAGTCATGAAATAAGAAAATATGGATATATTATTATATATAATTCAATTTTCATGTCAATTTTTACATTATATGTAATATTATGACCCTTTAATTTTCATAAAGTTATTAATGTGCATAAGGTTAAAATTTTTGAATGAAAGTTTCAATAAAAAACATAATGTTTATAATGAAACAAGAGGCAATATTAATTTAATTTTAGTATTATATTTATATATTATTCTATATATATTATTTTTTTTATTTTTTTTTCTGAATATCTCTTGAGAATTAATTAAATTTATTTTAATATTTTTAGAAATTCCATTTGTTTCTTTTCTATCTCTTATGAAAGGACACCCCTTCTCCCTATTAATTACACCTCATTGAGCTATATATATCGACCAAAACCAATATAAATCCTTTATAAACTACCATATCCATGAATTGGTTGTTATTTTATTATTAATATAACATTAAAATTCTCCTTATGAGTTGATCAAAAGGAGGTATCCCTATGAAGAGGTAATTATCATACCCATAATATAACAATTTTATTCTTCTCATACCTCATAAAATTAAAATATATTAATCACATAATAATTAAATATTCTTTATAAATACTCATAGATTTTTTTATGCTTTTGTTATCACCATTATCCAACCACTGTTCCGTCAAATGAGAAGTGAAAGTATAATTCATGCTTATTTGTGGACTACCACCGCCACATAGAAATACTATTCATTTTCTGGAAACATAATTCATGGATGGTTATTAGGATGGTTTTAATATTCATATTTTATATTTATGAAATAAAAATAATATTTTAATGATAATATCACATCTGCCTTTTTTCATTCTGATCTGATGGAATGAAATCATTTCTCTTGTGTCTATGTTCATACTACCACATCCACAAAGTGATGTGATTTTTTTCAATATTATTTACATGGACTATATTATGGATACAATTAAGGAATATATAACATAAATATGAAATATTAATGATCATATAATGGTGTATTACTGTTTTCCATTAATTTTTAATATCACTTGAAAAAGAAATAGTAGTGTTCATGACTATGTATAGTTTATTGTTTCTATGAATGATGTAATTAATTTTTTATATCACTAAATTTTAGGGATGGATTTAAATAAATAAATATATATATATAATAAATATATATTCTATTTATATAATTTTTTGGGAAAATTTACCTTGATCAATGAACATTTATTAAAACTACCAACCAGAAATTCTAAATGAAAATGAAATAGTTAACACTACTAATTTAAAATTATAATTAGGATTTATTAAAAATTGGTGCTAAAATGTCATAAGTGGATCATATATGTTATTATAATTATATAAAATATTATTTAATAAATATATAATAAATATAAATTTATTATAAATGATTTTAGTTTTCTTTTGAAGAAATTGAAGATCGTTTTAGGAGTTTTATGTTACAATGTCATTGTTTATCAAGATTATTTATCATTTTGTTTATGATGATAAAATTTCCTGATCATACTCACTAGAGAAAATTGAATTTTATTCTAATAGTCTTTTTCTATAAATTACTTGATTTATATTTATTTTCCATCATTATTTGGTCAATAGATAAATTTAATATTTTGAAGAAAATCCGACCTCATTTCTCCCTTCAGTCACATTTTTTTCTTCGATATTATTTTATTTTCTAAAAAAGGTTCAAATAATGTCTTTAATATTTTACTACGTCTATTTAATTAATTTTTACCACTATTATAATTTTTAAGAAATTTTTTAGAAGGAATATTCATTCCATTTTCAAAATGATGTATTGTTGTTCGTTTCATACAAAAGTATGAATGGTATGTTATCTTTTATTTTATGATGAATTAACATAATTTATCATTATGGCATCGACTAAATTATTTGAATCGTACATTACATTTTCCAAAGGATATTTTGATGAAATTTTTTACTGAATATTTTTTTAATTTGTAAATTGGAAATAAGTCATTTCAATTTTAAAATAGTGTTTTATACAATAAATAATTCATGTGATCTTATAATCGATTTTTTCATCTATAGTTACATCATTTTAGGTTATTTGTATTTTTATGGGGATATGATCAAATTATATCATCAATATTAAATCCCTAGATGGTTCAATAATGTAAAGAAATGTTTTTTATGAAACATATTATAATGCACTTTAATTATAAGTGGCACTTGAGGTAATATTTTTATGTTAAACTATTATTTTTTATTAAGATTATTTAGGATTATGATTTTAGGGATGAAATTTTCGAATCTACCTCTTAATAAACTAATTATTTTTATTCCTCTCAAGAAATTTTTTAGATTAAATTACATCTTTCTATTTTCATTCCATGAATTACTCAAGATATCTAAATAACATTTTTAAAAAAACAAACATGATTTCTCTATTTGGATGATTTTTTGTATGCGAAAAATGAATGTTTTTCATTAAACTATAAGGAATGAAAGGAATTTGGATCCATCATGAATGATCAAGGATTTGTTTCATCCAAAACAAGTGCCCACATTTTGTTTCAAATAAAATATATTCTAAAATATTTTTAGTATTTTTGGATTTCCAATAAATTATTTCAATGTTAAAATACTATTTTCCTTAAGAAATGTTTTAAGAGTTATATTAAAGAAATTTATAGTTAATGGTCACATCCTCTACTGATTAATTTGATATTATCAAGGATATTATCCAACGATACCTTACTGATTATTTACATAGATTTTTAGTGATCATGATGATAATATGATTATTAAAATATTTTTTTCTGTGGGTAATTCTATAATGAAATGATGACATGTTTAATAAATTAGTTTCTTTTATCTGGGTTCTTCTATGATAAATTTTTTTTCTATCCTATATCCTTTTTATGTGTTGTGATATTATAAGTGTTTAATTATCTTGTGGAACACGTATGTATGGTTATCATTCTGATATGTGAGGGAAAAAATATATAGACCTCAAATGCAGTTAGTAAATATGGATATGAAATGAGATAAAAAATATATGAGTGGGTATTGAACCCAATTTAGTATGGGAATCTGTCCACTATGTTAGTTATGGGAGTAAAATTTTACTACTAAAATGAAATGAAAAGTTAACCCAATCATTCATGTTATTATTAGACGTGATCCCTAACTACAAAGGAAATGATTTCCTATTCTTATGTGCATATGAAAATTATATATCTTATAAAAATTTATAATTCTAAAAATTATATTTATTAATTATTTTAACATTCATGTATTCTGAATTCCCATGATTTATTCCATGACTTGATATTATGAACATTGTTATTCACAATATGGTTTTCAAATGAAAATATCATGTTTTGATACCCATATTCTCTTGTTATGATAATGTGATCATTAATTTCTCCCATCTTTACACTTATTGAGAATCTAATATATAATTTTATTATTATTATTTTTATATATGTTTCATGGAATTAATATTAATATGACAACTCTATGAATTATAATATTAATGAAGAACAAATTTTTAGAATATAATGACTACAAATAAATAAGTTATTTATGTATCGTAGTTGTAAATGACCCTATACCAAAATGATTCTTTGGTGTATTTTCATTTTATTTAATTAATATTCAGCTAATAAAATAGAATATCAATGTTTGTTAATTTTGGGGTTATACAGTGTGTGTTATAGTATGTCTCAATTAACTTGGAAAAATGGGATCAAAAAAATTTAATGCGAGCCTAGGAGATAATTCTAAAAATAGAAAAAACACTAAAATATCTATAATGATCATGCGTGAACATGTTTAAAATATGGAGACATAAGATTAAAATATGGTTTATTGATTTAGACATCCAATAATTGTTTTTCATGATTATATGGCTTCCCGTTATTCTTATTTTTTCTAAAACAATGATTTTTGGTTTTATTAAATGGATGGATCTTAAAAGAACCATGTCATTTTTCAATGCATTAGAAAGTGTATTTATTTTCATCATAAGATGAAATTTGTTTTGGGGGATAGAAAGAAAAATCTCATTTTTTCACTTATATGTAATTTTCAATATAGGACTTTTAATGGGTTATATATGGGAAATTAAGGGAATATTGATTTGTAGAGTCATTTATGTTGATAAACAATCATTCCTTTTGTGTCTTTCCTAATCCATTAGTTTTTTCGAAGGCATTAGTACCAACAATATTTTTTAAATTATCTATTGTATGTAACATGAAAAAGTTATTTTGGGTGCATATCATTTTGAAGGAGAATAATGTCTATGGGGGATATTATCAAGAACCTAAAAATGAGATTAAATTGACACTATAGAGAAAGATGAGTTTAATAGATAATTTTTCAACAAATAAATTTCCTACATTAATCATATGGAAATGAATAATGAATTCCATTAACTAAAGAATAATGAATGTGAATATGTTACTATCTATGAGGAAAAATTTAAAATACATGCGAGGATAAAATATGGTATTATCCTCAAACCTCATAATAAGGCTGATGGTTTCATCAGTAGAATAGAATGAATATCTGAATGTTATTTTTCATTATACACTTTAGTACCTTTGAATAGTTTATTTATATTATATCATTTTTTAAATTGATATTTTATTTACCTATCTATTTTATATTTTTGATAGCAAAATCATGATTGAAAACAAATAAATTTTAAAAATCATGGAGAGAAGAATATGGGATTTCCATTGATGTCAGTGTCTAATTAAAAATATGGTAAGATGTTACTTAAAGTGATTATTAAATGTATTTTATTTTTCGAAAGGAATGTTATCAGTTAACTAAATATATATGTAATTATAAGAAGTTACTAAATGATGGATAAAGAGCACCACTAAATCCACCACCAATACTACAGCGTCTCAATACATGATCAATGAGAATTATGATAACAACTGATCAGACATGAATTTTAATTCCCATAATCATTGTAATTGACCTATAATTCCTAGTAAAAAATGGGAAACATCATGAGATCACTATTTTTGATGTGGATTATGTTGAAGAAGTTGTAAATGGTAAACATACCATTAACTATGGAACTACTTATATCTTTTTTAAAACATCATCTACCTACTCATTTATATCTGAATATTTTCTAGGGATATCACATTACTGTAATAATTATTAGATATAGATTTTTCAGTGGTAAACACTAATATTATGATTATCTCATCTAATGTCTCTTATTACACTTCGATAAAATTTTGGTGGAAATATACTTCCTTGAAATAACATTATTATTCCTCTAGTATAATTTATAGTTATTTTGGGTTATATTTAGATTTCATTACATAAAAAAAACATAAATTTCTCTTGAAGGGAAGTCATGATTGATATTATTAAAAAAATATAATCTTATATTATTGAAAATATATACATGGTCATTAAATGGAAATTCAATCCATTGTATGGGTTTTTAATATCATTCAAAAGTGTCTTTTATCTTTGATGGTTTGGAAAAAACAAAACATCGTAGATATAAAAATTGTACAGTTTTTTTTATTTTTATTAAAAAAAGATGTTTAGGCTTCCTTAAAATCATTAGAATGAGTTTTTAACAGAACTTATACATGGTGGCTCAATTGTTTCAAACACTCTATAGTGAATAGCTGAGATTGAGTACTAGGACTTGGTGAAAAACAATAATTAAATCCTAAAAAGGGACTCATTTTGAATGGTGTGTCACCTTAGATTACAAATGTTATATTTTTAAATAATAGATATGGATAAATTCAATATTACATTTATTATTAGGAACATAGAAATAGAAAAATCATCAATAAGTATATTATCCTCAACATTGTTGATTTTTTTTCAATTACAATGAACATAATACTTTCCAAATAGTTGTCTTTGATATAGATACATGATGTTGTGGGTAAAAAAGTGGAGATATACCAGATACATCCACCTATATGAGTTATGGACACTATAAATTTATTTTTATTTCATTTTATTATAGTAATGTCTTCATGATCATCATGGATTTCATGAATAGTGACTTTAGAAAATATCTTCTTTAGTTGGGGGTAGAATATGAATAAGATATTATTATATAATGGAATTTTGGAAAGGAACAATATTATTAATATTGTATTTCAAAAAATACACTAATGAAGGATAATATGTAAATAAATTTACATAGTGTGAATTTTGGGTATAATAGATTCACTTTTGGGTTATATAATCTCATTTGAGGGTATATCCATTGATGAATCAAATATTAATGTTATTGAATTTTCACCTAGTACAAACACCGTGACTGAGTTAAATAGTTTATAGGTTTAGCTTGATATTATTGATTCGTTGTGGATAATTTCTCATTAATATTAAATCTTCTCACCATGCTAACTCGGATTCGATCCAAGTTAGTTTGGAGACATAAATGTGAGGAATATTTAATAGAACATAGTATCATTTTTTCACAAAAATGTTATTACATTACCTTGTAGTGGATAAGGGTTTGTGATCCTTATTGTAAAATAGATGATGGGAAAAATATTATTCCTCATGAAAAATGATATTTTTATAGATTATTCCATACAATAACTGAACAATCATTAAAATATGTATAACATAAGACATAGATTTAAATGTGGTAAAATGTTCATTGATGGTGTAGATAAATTATATTTACTAAGAATGGAATTGTATATTTACTAATCAAAAAATCATAAAGTATATATTAACATAGAGAGAATTGATTATTTAGTAGAGAATATTGTTGGAGATGATAAATGATTATGATTTCATAATAAATTACCACCATGGGAAATAACATATTTGGGAAGAATCTATGAGTTGACCGGATCATGCTTGTTTATCTTTGATGAGCATCACAAAATAACTAATATTTATATATTTACAATTGGTGGAACTAGAAATTCTGATGTAAGGGGATAAATCATTAACAAATAGTCTCCCAATAATATATTAATGTGATGATTAAATAGCCACATATGTTATATTTTTAGTTGAAAAAGAATGTGATAAATGGTCAAGAGTTCAACCATTATTGTTATGGATTTATATGTATCAAGAATTATATCGGTGTCCTTCCAACACTAGATATAAATACTGAGCTATTGAATGTGGCCCATATTTCAACAATCTATATTCATCTTATATTATAGAACATTTATATAGATTTCCATGAGTATTTTTGTTGGGATCACATAAATAGAATTACTGAATAGTATATATCTTGGTTCTTGGTATGTCAGAATGATAACATTGAGGTACAATAGTTAATGAGGATTTTATAACCGTACCTATAAAAGAAATGTAAATCTAAAAATATCACTATGTATTTTTTTATTGTACTATGTAAAATCTCTAAGGATCATAGTTCATTTTGGGTTATAATCAAGTATCATTATGATTTTGACACATTTTATTACTATTAGAGATATTTATCACAAAGACATATTTCCCAAAAATACATTATTGAACTATAAATGTTTCATGGAATACCATAATCTTCTATATCTGATCATGATCTAAGGTTTACCGCAATTTTCATAAAAATCACGTGTATTTGTATATAGATATGATTTTATGTTATTCATATCATCTTCAAATAGATGATAAACTCAATAGAACCAAGAAAACCCTAAAGGCTAATCTAATGTAATCATATTTAGACATATTTCATTTATGTGATTTTATATGATTTTTGTTAAAAAAAATTCACCTCAATAAGGTTAAAACAAGTATAATCTACTATAATCATTTTAAGACATATTTCATTTTTATGGTCTCTATATTAATTTTTGTAATGAATAAATACAAAATTTTACACTCTTGACTTAAATATCTATAAATTTAATAAATAATAATAAATATATTAATTTTTTGATTATAAATATTTATTTGAAATAAGATTATATTTTTTTTATCAAGGTAATTAATTTTTAATATTTAATTGTTTAATAATTACCAACATTGCTTACACAACACTGATAGAGTACATATTCATTTAGTTGAAAAAATAAATTATTTTAAAAAATAAATGTGTTAAAATTTAGTTGAATTATTTTATTAAAAAATTTTAATAAAAAATATTAATTATTCAGGATATTTAAAATGAATAAATTTTTATTAAATATTTTTTCTGGCATTTTTTCAGTAAATTTAGTTTATAGTTTCAATGAATACATTAATGATATTTTATGAAAACATTTGTATATTATATTATTATATAATAATAAAAGTCATGAAATAAGAAAATATGGACATATTATTATATATAATTCAATTTTCATTTCAATTTTTACCTTATATGTAATATTATGACCCTTTAATTTTCAATAAGTTATTAATGTGCATAAGGTTAAAATTTTTGAATGAATGTTTCGATAAAAAAAATAATGTTTATAATGAAACAAGAAACAATATTAATTTAATTTTAGTATTATGTTTAAATATTATTATATATATATTATAAATTTCATTATTTTTTCTGAATATCTCTTGAGAATTAATTAATTATATTTTAATAATTTTAGAAATTCCATTTGTGTCTTTTCCATCTTTTATAAAAGGACACCCCTTCTCTATATTCATTACACCTCTTTGAGCTATATATATCGACCAAAACCAATATAAATCATTTATAAACTACCATATCCATGAATTGGTGGTTATTTTATTATTAATATAACATTAATATTCTCCTAATGAGTGGATCAAAAAGAGGTATCCCTATGAAGAGGTAATTATCATACCCATAGTATAACAATTTTATTCTTCTCATACCTCCTAAAATTAAAATATATTAAACACATAATAATTAAATATGCATTATAAATACTCATAAATTTTTTTATGCTTTTGTTATCACCATTATCCAACCACTGTTCCGTCAAATGATAAGTGAAAGTATAATTCTTGCTTACTTGTGGACTACCACCTCCACATAGAAATACTATTCATTTTTTGGAACCATAATTCATGGATGGTTATTAGGATTTTTTTAATATTCATATTTTATATTTATGAAATAAATATAATATTTTAATGATAATATCACATCTGCCTTTTTTCATTCCAATCTGATGGAATGAAATAATTTATCTTGTGTCTAATTTCATACTACCACATCCATAAAGCGATGTGATTTTTTTCAATATTATTTACATGGACTATATTATGGATATAATTAAGGAATATATAACATAAATATGAAATATTAATGATCCTATAATGGTGTATTACTATTTTCCATTCATTTTTAATATCAATTGAAAAAGAAAAGGTAGTGTTCATGACTATGTATAGTTTATTGTTTATGTGAATGATGTAATTAATTTTTTATATCACTAAATTTTAGGGATGAATTTAAATAAATAAATATATATATATATAATAAAGATATATTGTATTTATATAATTTTTTGGGAAAATTTACCTTGATCAATGCACATTTATTAAAACTACCTACCTGAAATTCTAAATGAAAATGAAATAGTTAACACTAGTAATTTATAATTATAATAAGGATTTATTAAAAATTGGTGCTAAAATTTCATAAGTGGATCATATATGTTATTATAATTAAATAAAATATTATTTAATAAATATATAATAAATATAAATTAATTATAAATGATTTTACTTTTCTTTTGAAGAAATTGAAGATCATTTTAGGAGTTTTATGTTACAATTTCATTATTTATCAAAATTATTTATCATTTTGTTTATGATGATAAAATTTCCTGATCATACTCACTATAAAAAATTGAATTTTATTCTAATAGTCTTTTTCTATAAATTAATTGATTTATATTTATTTTCCATCATTATTTACTCAATAGATAAATTTAATATTTTGAAGGAAATCCCACCTCATTTCTCCCTTCAGTCACATTTTTTTCTTCGATATTATTTTATTTTCTAAAAAAGGTTCAAATAATGTCTTTAATATTTTAGTATGTTTGTTTAATTAATTTTTACCACTATTATAATGTTTAAGAAATTTTTTAGCAGGAATATTTATTCCATTTTCAAAATGATGTATTGTTGTTTTTTTCATACAAAAGTATGAATGGTATGTTATCTTTTATTTTATGATGAATTAACAGAATTTATCATTATGGTATCGACTAAATTATTTGAATCGTACATTACATTTTCCAAAGGATATTTTGAAGAAAATTTTTTACATAATATTTTTTTAATTTGTAAATTGGAAATAATTTATTTCAAATTTAAAATAGTGTTTTATACAATAAATAATTCATGTGATCTTATAATAGATTTTTTCATCTATAGTTACATCATTTGAGGTTATTTGTATTTTTATGGGGATATGATCAAGTTATATCATCAATATTAATTCCCTAGATGTTTCATTAATGTAGAGAAATGTTTTTTATGAAACATATTATAACTAAACCTATTAATTTTTTTTGTTGAAATGATGAAATGTCCCTAAAACAGTTAATTTTCCATGGGTTATGCTATAAGGAAATTTTTAGAGAAATACATTTCTTTCTACATGTTATATTATGATGATTGTTTTATGAAATTTTGGCACACATATATATGACCATCGTTATGTTATGAATGGGTCAGGAATTATATAGAACTGAAATGCATTAGGTAAACATGGATATCTCATGAGATAAACATGGCTGGAATAATGACTGAACCTAGTTAATTAATGGAATATACCAACATTGATAGTATTGATGGTGAACCATTATTACTATGGTGGAATGGGGAGTTAACACAGTACAATTTTTTTGTCTTTAATGTGATATAGGAATACTATAGAAATCGTTTTATATTCTTAATTATGTTCCACCTATTTTTGTATTCTAAAAATGTTATTCTCTCAAGACCATTAATATTTGTTTCCTTTATAAATCATTTCAAATGAGCATTAATGATTTATTCCATAACTCATAATTATAAACTATAATTGGTGGTATAGTTTTCAAAATATAAACTCACGTTCTCATAACTATATTATCCTTTTATTCCTATGTGATCATTGATGTAACCTTTTTTGTCCTTACTCTATATCTAAAATAACCCTTCATTATTTTCCATTTACCAAGTATATTAGGCCTTATTCCATATTTTATATATACAATAAGAATTTTTCTTATCAATAATATAGCATAATATTATTTATATATCATATGAAAAAGTTGATCATTTATTTAATACTCTAAAATAAATGGACTTATATGAATCTATCATGCATCTTTATTCTTTGTAATGAATATTATAGTAATTGTATATAATATATATGTATGAATTTTTTTTGTAAATATAAGATAAGTGTATGAGAAGAACCACAATTTCATGTACATGATTTTTTGTGATATTTTTTGAAACTATTCATAAATAATAATCATAAGAATTTCCCATGTAATGAAATGGGTTTCATCACAATGTCAGATAGCATAAATAAAAAACATAAAATTATGGTTTCCAATAAAAATGGATTAAATATTTAAATGGATTTCATAATCATAGACCAAAAAATATAATTTCTAATTGATTTGATGAATTTATGAATAGTAGGAAATTGTCACTGAAAAAATATCTCATATGTTGGGATTAAAGAAAATAGTAACCAATATTTAAAGAGGGTAAATGAATAATCATATATAAAATACAATGAATGAAAAAAAAATTCACGATAAAATTTGTAATTTTAGAAATATCCCTTTCCTTATGTAACATAATCTCTATTCTCGTGAACATAAAGTAGTAGATAATAAAATGTTATCAATTAATTAATTTACTAATTCATGTTTTCATCTATAATTGATTAAATATAATTATAATATAGCCATTTATATTAATATCAATTATAGATAATATTCAATTCCATTGTTCATGGGGCATACATTTCATGGTTCCATGGTAAGCTCACCAATGTATAAGTGTTGACGTTCTTATCATATTGGAATAAATATATATAATTGAAATTAAATGGTATTAATTTACTTATATGTATTGATATGGTCCCAAATTTCCAATTGTTTTTAGAAATTCTGATGATCCATTATTTAAAAACATAACTGTTATATAATTAGTTTATTTTTGTTGTTTTACATACCATCATGATCATGTTTTTTATTATATATTATGTCTATATGGTAATTTAAAAGATTTAAATATTTGTTAATATAATTTATTTCATATTATCTAACTAAAAATATATTTTTAGGAGCATCCATGAAGGAATTTATGATATATGGTATTTTTTATTCATTGAAGTGGTGAACTGACCATATTGTACACAATTTTTTTAGCATCTAAACAAGGGTGGGTATAAGAAGTATATTCATCCACAATAATGACATATAAAGATATTTATTAAATATATTTTAGTATTTAGATATGGATGGAAACATAAGTTTGTGGTAGAAGTGGAATAAAAATTAAAGAGATAATGTATAATTTTGACTCTTACTTTGGGTTTTTTCTCTTAGGATACCCTTTAAGGTTCCTTGAAATAGCCTTTTGGGGAGGCCAAAATAAATAAAAATTGATTCAATTGATTGGTATGGGATTTATTTAGATTTTTTACAAGATACAAGGATAATTAAGTGATGGGAGAAGGGTTTGTGAGGTATGTTTATTATATGTGGATGATAGAGGTTTTTTATTAATATAAGATTCTTTAGTTTATTTTATTGGTTATAATTTTTCTATAATACTGATTAATTTTAGTATATATATTTTATAGTGTATTTTATTTTAAACTGATGGGTTGTTACATTATTTGTGGATAAAAAATTTAGGTACTTAGCTTAAATTTTTAAATACCATATTTTACCAAATTTCATTATTAATTAAAAATTAAACTATTTTATAAAAACACAAAATAATAATCATATATGTTTTTGAAATATATATTCCCAAAATGAAATTATTTTTTTAAAATTATTTTTTAAATATGAGAATTTTAATCATTATATAAATTATTTCTTTCATTGAAAAATATCATTATTTATATTATGATCAATTTTTATGACCCTGATAAAAAGTAGTTATTAATTAATAAAATTATCTTTTTATTATGATTAAAAATTAAAATAATTTATAAATAAATATTTAATTTTTTTAATATATAATTGAAATTATTTTTTTTTGTTTTTTTAGAAAATAAAAAACAATTAATCAATATTGTTTAATGCATTTGTTTACTATTACCATGTTATAAATGTGTCAGACTTTAAATATATAAGATACTTAAAAATTATTTTATAGTTCGATAAGCATGGTTACTATTCCAAGAATTTAGATTACCATCCTAATGGGTAGGTTACTATTCCATTGGATAGATTAGTATTCTGATGGTAGGATTTTTAATAGCATATGGGTTTCCTGCAACATAAAAATATGTCATATTGAAATCATTATTCATTTAATTATATTTTATATCATGTATATATATATATATATTAATTTTAACTTTGAATATTGTGTTACTTATGTTATTCTTCATTTATAGAAATTTGATCCTGAGTATTGTTTTTTTGGTGGATTGAGTATATCAAAAATATTATATTGTAGTTATCTATTCTTTTAATTTTTAGTCCATTTAAATATTTTTAATTCCTATGTCCATTTTTAATCTATAAATATAATTCTCAATTTATGAAAAAAATGTGTTTCATTATTTGGTTCATTGGCACTATACTATGACAAAATTATAAGAAGGTAAATTTCATGGGTATAATTATATGTCATTACATGGAGATTCTCTATGGTTGTAATAATTAGAGGGTGATATTGATTTCAATCATGTTGGGGTGGTTACTTACTTGTTTGGTGTTACTATGTCACAAGATTGACATAGTATGAAAACTACAATGGATGACAACCAAAAATCCATGATCATATCATGTTGGATTGATAAATTAAATATAAGACATTAATGTGACATAAAAATATGATGTATCATTTTCTATTATCCAATATGAACATATTGTGATGTGTGAAATGGTAGTTATGGATGAATTCCCTCTTACGCTAGGTAAACCATGTAAATTTAATCATGATTCCCACTATAGTGGTTGATCCAACACAATAAAAATCACTAAAGATTAAATATCACTGTACATTTTCTCCCCTAAATAAGTTCATAGACACCATGGTACAAGGAAATTTAATTACTTCATTATGTGAAATTACATATTTCGATGAAGTGTGAGGACAAATACCTTAAATACATTATTAACCAATCATTATCATACATCCCTACAAACATAATATCACCCCTCCATGCGAATATTGAATAGTATTGATATATTATGATTTATTATTTACCAACATTCATACCACTAAAAATGGATATTTGACACCACATTGTGATAGTCCTATATTATTATCTGCTAATTTTTCTAAACAAGAACATAAGACCAATAGAGAAAAAATAACTTATATGAATTTAAAAAAGTTTCTCAATAAGGTATTCCTGATATAATGTAACATCCCTTATGCCTTCTTTACTCAATTGGATCCCATGATTGTTAGCTCATGGAGGATGGGTGTTGATAATCTTACCATCAACATGATCACCATTATGTTTAGATTTGAATCATATAATTGGATGATAAGATTGAAATGTTTCATGGAAAAATTAATTTTTAAAAGTTGTAACTTTATAGTTGATATCTAAGACATGTAATCTATCTATGTAATTAATGGATGATAGATTTCAAGGACAGTGAGGGTTTTATGAGTTGTTAGGTATGAATTTTGTATAATATAATGCTCATTACACCTTTATGAGTCACATAAAAAGTGTTTAAAAATCCATCATAAATATTTTTTGCATGATTTACATCAAATATATTTGTGTACATGGATATTTGAATATCATTCACCTTTAAAATATAATTGATGTACTCCGAGTTTTACAAGAAAACATGTTATTTTTAACCAAATGAAATATAGTTTCGTTCTATATAAAGTTATATTCAATTTATATGTTTGGTCAAATGGTGATATTCATGTAAACAAGGAGATGATAAGATTCATCCATGTGTAGGCATGATCAATTAATATAAGTGAAATTTTCATTATCAATATCTTTTATACCTTTTAAAAGATATTCATTGGCGGTATTAGCTTGATTATGACATAACAAACTTACTTTATGAAAAAGTTAAATTATATTTAGGGAGATGAGGTTGAGTGACTTGCTACCATCATGGAAAAATTTCCACCAATACACTGTATGGATAGGCTGACAACATCAAGATAAAAAATAAGATATAGAAACCTTTATTTTTTGAATTGGCATCAATATATCATAATATGATCGATAAAAATATTTTACGAGTTAAAAACATGGAGTCTCATATCACAATTTGGGTTTTTTTATGAGATTGAGATATAATTCATTGTAGATGTTGTGATGCATTGCAAGAAGTAACATTTCAATTAGTGTTCATCCTTCAAACGAACCATGAAGCTCAGAAATATAGATATTAGAAAAAACTAAGGAAGATGCATGATCAATGGATTATTTTTTGAATAAATTGAACTTTCTTATAAAGAATAAGAAAATTTAGAGAAATCATGTTGTAAAAACAATATGTTGGTTATCCCATAAACTCATCACCATAATTAATTAGTTCTGAAAGATAAATTTTTTAATTAAAAAATATCTAATGTCCATGGATTTTACCAAATAATTGTAATATTTCCAACAAGGGACATTTTTCCCTTCATACTATATGATGGGTTTTTTTCATCCAAGATCATCTGTACATTCATCAATGATTTATATAATAATGAATAACTATAGAGATAAAACTAGACAAAAACATCCAAAAGAAACCATTTATTTTAGTTGGGATTAAATTCTATTGGTTGTAGTGGAAAAAGATATTTTTAATGTGCTGGAAATATATTTGATCTCCCAATACTTCAAGGGATATGAACAAAACACCAATACATATATTCACTTACCCCTTCTAGAAGCTCCATAGGAAGACATATTTATAGATATTTTTTGGACTATCACATAATAAATGGTCCCATTACTCTACCTATATAAAAATAAACTAATTAAAAATATATAACATTTTATTCCTTATAAAATCATCGATTATGATTCTTATGTAGATACACTATTTATTCAATAAGGGGAAATACTTTACAGAATTCTAAAAGAATACACTCTGAATAATATTTCAGACATAATTAAAATTTTAAAATCTATCACCTCCCATAGATTGATGGTAAAATTTTTAACAGTGACCACACTATCGACACTCATATCATCTACATGTGGGAGGACACTACTATGAAAAGATATCTAATTATCTACCATATTGATTTTTCATTCAAAAATTTTATGAATGAAACCATGGGGGAAATCATATTGATGTAGTATATAAATGGGTTTTAATAAAAAATGATCTAATATCATTCTTTGGTTTCTTTGGTATAGTGTAGATGGTGAATAGTTCGTCCATTAAATTGATTCTATACCTGATAATGTGTTTTATAAATGTAATTTCTCAAACAATAGGTAAAAAAGAGATATCTAATTGGAAGTAGATGGAAGGTTCTTTTTTGGGGGTGGTCTCATGATGGGTCACATCCAAAATGATCTTTTACTAATTGGTAAAAATAATAAGATTAAACCAAATATCATAGACACCAAATAAAATTATTGCATTGTTAATACTACAATTTATATGTAGTAACATCCATAAGGATATGAAACCTCTATGACATTCAACATGGTTTAATCTTTGTTGTTCTCTCCAGATAATACACTTTTTACTATTTAATAATAAAATATGTAACCTTTCTAAGAGAGTGAGACTGATGTATCACTTTCTATGCACAATTCCCCTCAAAGGACAATTTTTGAAAATTTGTTTTTTGAATTATTATTTTACCCCAATTCCAAGTTATTTTATTAGTGAATTATATTTTTTAGAGTATTTTTCTTAACTATAATCTTTCTATTATAAATTGTACATATTCTTTCCTATCAATAAAATTTAAGACTATTCCTATTTTTAGTGGTTTTCTACAACTTTTCATATAGCTCACCCTTTTGTAACATATTTCTATTTTGCGATTATACATTGGTTTTTATCAATGAAAATACAATTAATATTCACCATAAAATAATTTCACTTCTTTCATAGTTCAATGACCATGAGATCTTAATCCCTCTATAATCCAGTAACCCTTATCCCCTATTTGATTTCTACTAGGAACATCTCTCCATCCCAACCCATTCCCACATTCCATGAGAAACACTAATGATTCCCTTTTTTATTAATAATTCTTTACTATTACACCATAAGATTTGATTCACTTCAACCTATATAAATTATGATATACTATATGGATCTTCTGTATGACCAGTCATCGTGGGTTGAGTGGGGGGTCTTAGGAAAAAAGGAAATAAATTAAAAGGGTAAATAAAAAATAAAATAGTTCTATCTATAGCCACACATAACATACACAGTGAAGATATCCAATACTATGTTAAGGAATATTTTATATATAAATTTTGGAATGCATCAAACACAATATTAATATAGAATTGATAAATTATAATTTTATTTGTGAAATTGATCAGATATGTTGGGACATATAACTCCATCAAAACATCTATCGTATGTGATTAGCCTCAACACCAAATGATCAGGAACCCAACCCCCATGTTCATTCGTTCAATTCATTGAGAACTAAAAAACTCTTGTCCCCTATGAATCCACCTTCATATAATTATCAATTTCTCCATATTTAATTATTTCCTAGAGAATTCATAGCACACCTCAGTACTCAGAACAGATGACATCCACTCACCCTAGGTTCCCATTGTATGACTGCCTTGGATTGCACCAAACATCGCGTCACACCAGAATCCCCTGAGTGAAACCCATAGTATGTTCACATACCCCCAATGTGCTTGATTACTCTATGAAATTCCCCCAATGGTCATACATATCCTCTCTTTTTGATCTGACTTGAGTGTCCTCCAATTCTAGAAAGATGTAATAAAAAATAAAATGTATAAAATAATTGGGTGAAATTAAGAAAAATGTGAAAAATATGGGAATTAAAACTAAATGGGGGATGAGGGAGTTGAAAATGATAAGAAATGGGAAATAATTATGTCCTTCTATAGTTATAGTGGTTATTAATATGAATATCCATCTTTCATTGGACACTAAGTGAGAGATGGATAACTGAACTTCATAGTCTATATTGAACTCATTGTCCTATTAATTGGTTAGTCTAGTTGATTTTTTACATGGAATGTTGGGAGGGCATTATAATTGTGGACAAAATTGAGAAACAATATATATAAAAAATAGATCTTCCATCACCCGATAATATTGATTAGATCATATCAATGGGATACATCATGGTCACTAAGTAATGAAATGATTCCTTCTACAATGACTTCTATGAGATGCATGTCATAAGAGACATAGTATACACATGAGTGTGTTAGATTATTCTCTGAAATTATTGGTAGTTTAAAATTTAGGAATCTAATAATGGTCATTTCAACGTGATTAAATCCACCGATGATTGAATTAAATTCATTTAGCCCCAATAAATTGTATGAACATGATCGAAAATAACCTCTACCCTCACACAATTGTGTCATCTTACCTGCCACACCAACACCACCATTATAAACATACCTCTATCACTAAGGAAAAACATAATAGTCATGGAACTATTAATTGTTCTTCATCTGATATTATTGCAACCCATGAATCAATAGGTGGAGATAGTATCAGACACACATGATATAATTGAAAAATGATTTAGATATGAATATGAATGATGTAGATGTAATGAATGTTGTGGTAAACACATAGTTCACAATTCCCGGCCAATTTATTATTTGTGATACCCTATGGGAGGATTCTTCACACTCACCAGAGATCATACTCACATCCCGCTTCCTACCAAAAAAATATTATTCTTGGGAACCATAAATAAATGTTATTATTTAAAATCTTTCAACACAAAAAATCTTATTAAATCATCTATTGTTGGTTGAGAAAACCATTTTCTACATTCCCCACCATGGGATTAAGGTTTAATGCAATAAAATTACAAAATGAAAAAATAAATCAAATGATAAAAATGAAAAAATATGTAAAATGTGTTTTGAAGAAATTGTTATTCAATAGACAAAAAAGTTTTGACTTGAGATATTCCTATATAAGTAGATGTATTACATCCCACCAGAAAACTAGAATGGAATGGGGGTTTGTAGATGCACTTCATTTGTCTCCAGAAGTTTAATTTTATGTTTCCTCTATTATAAAATGGGGACCAATACATATATCCATTCACTATAGATGAAATTATGTATCCAATGGGACTTGGTAATTGTACAGTCCAAGTGTTAGAGACTAATGCAACATTGATTATCCACTCTCATGAAAAAATAGAGCCTTGGATTCTATTTTCCATATATAACACCACAAATGGTAGTTTTATATGTGTATTATATTTTTAAAATTAATTTATATTTTATATTACAGTATAGGAAATGTTAAGGATAAATTGTTCCTTGCATTATAAGGAATGTGTCTATTAATAGTGTGGTTTCAATCCAATACAATAATATTTTTCTTTATTACTCAAAATTAATATATTGAATTCACAATTTGGGATGTTCTATATTTTTCATTATCAAGTGCCTCACATAAAGAATTGTTATTATCCAACTTTTATACATGATAATTCAAAACACGGAATGCACTAATTAAATTGTGGTCTAAATTTTTCAATCATTTTTTTTCACTACACACAATAATAAAAAAACCATACATGAATTGATGGGAATATCATGTATCTGTACAAATTCGTTGGGAACTGATCCCAACATCCTCCCAAGAAGTAATTCATAATATTACCACAGAAAAAAATTCATAATATCTAGGACAATATATATTTGAAAAAACAATAATAGAAAAATATAGAATAAATAAAATCAATTTGTTTCAATATAGTATCTCAATTAAAATTCTTTCTAAGACACAATTTAAAAATCAATGTCCAAATAAATTAATATAGAATTTATATAAACACATGTGTATGAATGTCACTCTACTAATGAGTAATAAATGCTCTTGCATAGAGTGATACCAAATTTCAACATAGATTTCATTGAATATTTCAATAATAATGTGGCATAGAATAATATCAGTAATTCATAAAAATGAGGATAATAAAGTTATTTTTTATTTTATGAATTATAAAAAATAAAAAAAATAAAGAATAAAATTTAAATATTACTAAAATTGGTACCAAATAATACAACAACATCAAAAAAATAGATTTTCAATGACAAAATCTTTTAATGAGACAAATGATGACAATAGTTTTAAGGCCATGGATGTTATTTTATAGTAGAAATGGTGGTAGCATATTGATTTATTATTTAACTGGAAATCCTTTTAATGGATAACATTTCATGACTTAGTTTTTAATGGAATCATTACTACTGTATAAACTCCCATACCTGATAATGATGGTGGTTTATTTATTTAATTTGGAAGTTAAGAGTATATAATGTCTCCTCCACCGATGTGGAACTAAAATATCAAAATAATATTATTATATTTACACCCTAATACTATCCCATATGAATGGAAAACCTAAAACATATATAAATATCCTACACTCTAAAACATAACCTCAAAATCATATATAATAATTAATCATTCCCAATTTGGTAAGAAAATGGAAACACGTTTCATGAACATATTTTGATAGAATATCTAGAATTTAATTAGTGGTGATAACATGGAAAAAATATCCTATTTTTCATACAATCATATTGAATCTGATTAAAACAAACTGAAATAAGATTCATCTTCTCATGAATGATAATATTTTTTGAAATCTTGATCACAACATAATTGACTAACTAGATTTGTGTAGGATTCAAGATAAAATCCCCGATCATTTTTATTATCTATTGTTCCTAAATAATATTTTCAATCACATTGTTCATATCATGATACACATATTCAACAATTAATCTAGAATAACCATATTCTTTTTTTGTCATGAGATAAATTTTTCACTAATTAACAGTGAAGCACTTAATGTAGATATCATAGAAATGAGACATTCTACATAATATGTGTCAATTTCTTTTTTCAATTTATGTATGTTCATGATCATAATTGTAAAGATAAATAATTTTTCTATTATTAAATATCTAAAAACTGTAATGAAATTACACACAATATCATTTTTTGGGGGATTACATAAATTAACCCATCTTTATAACTAGATATGAAATGTCAGGTTATGTCTTTATCTGGTATTTAAGCTCCCAAAATGTTGCATATATATTTAATGTGAAGGAAACACTCCAAATTTTGTGTGAAATGACTTCCCTAAATATTCTAGTGGTGATTTGACCAATTCCACCTTGATCACACCCACTAATGAAAATTTCACCCACAAAATCTTCCATAAGAATATAACCCACTACATATTTAAAATATAATGTAAATAAATACCTAATTCATTAACACATGAAAAATATAATCACAATGGTGTAGATTAAGTTGAACCATTCATGAGGTCAATTCTTGAGTCAATTTAATTATTAATGGAGTACAAAATCCATGGAGATATATATTCTCCATAATGAAAACAATAGTGATCATAATTATTTATATTTAATTGTTAGAGAGGGTAGTGACAACTAAAATAAAAAGATATAACTAAATTGATTCCATCTATTGAACAATAGAATGGTTTCCTATGTAATCAGTATCATACATAGAAAAATAATCAATTTAAATAAATAATGATTCTTAGACAATGAGAGAGTCATCTATATTGATGTGCACTATATAGATCCATTTTAAAATGACAACATTTTTACATAATAGAAGAGGGAAAATAACCCAGGAATTGTTTTTAATCTAGCAATTTTGTTCATCCTTCATGGTCATTAACATGTAGGGATGATATTTGGAATCAGAAATGGTACCTACTGTTATGTGAGAAACCATTGTCCAATTAATACTCAAAAAAATATGAACATAAAAAATATGTATGTTGTATATAAATATATATAATAGAGTTTTATATAGAACTATAATACTCACATAAAAAATAATGGATTCTGATTTAGTAGCTTCCCCACATTCATATGAAACCCCCAGTTTTAATTTTTATGCTTTAGTTTAACTGGGTAAAACGTCTTTTATCCATGGGCTCCATATAAAGAATTCATAAGTCAGACATCATATAATTTTGATCCTTGAGTTTATGGTTTGAAATATCACTCCTCACCATTCTACTTCTAGGGGAAACCATAAACACCCATGAACACACCAAATTGACTTATATTATTGAATTTCTAATGATCACTTATATATACAGGTTCAAAATCATGAAAATACCAACGTCCCCATAGTCATAAAGCCCGATACAAATTTATTATTAATCACCTGGTATGTAATTATTTATTTAATTAACAATTAATCCCCAATAAAATATAATATTTAAATGATTGTTTGAATTGAAGCATGTATTTTGACAAAATATTTATAAATGTGTTCCATAAAAATATTCAATAAGTGAGATGAACACTCTAAATAATAATGTAATTCCTTTAATAAATTTTAATTAAAGAAGGTTGCTTTAAATTTCAATTTATAGTGATATTCCAATAATCTAATATAGAAAGGATTCTCTAAAAATAATTTTTATTAATGAATAAAATTAATTTTACATGTTAAATGCATCATGGTATCGAACATAATAAACAACTATTTCCCACACTAACAAATCAAAAATTTCTATCCAAAATTAAAGGATGATTAGCACTTGGATTTTGATTTCATGTGGTTTTAACCAGTTAACAATTTATCCTCTTGTCTCTAGAATAACACCACAAATAACTCAACACAAAATTAATATTTCTAATGGATCTAAAGTACAAACATCTAGGATTTGACATGCTTCTCCTTTTCCTTCACAAACATTAAATTAAGTGTTTTTTGCAACTGGTAGTTGATTTGAGATAATTTATAAACATATATTTCCCATTAAAATTCGAAAATATTATTACATGTAAATATTATTATCTATGACTATTTTTAAGAAAACTGATTAGTGTGAGATCCAAATCAGATGGTATCTAGTTCCTCATTTGGGATGTTACCAAGTCCCTTGATCTCATTCATTATTATCTACACAATCTATGGTTGATCATATTAAATAATATGATGTATCATATTTATACGGTAAAATATAAAATTTATTGGTCTAATAAACTTATAATCGAGGTTCGGGTTCCATTCATAGGTTATTTTAATCATTGATAAGTGTCCCCCTTTTGTGAAATCCTATATAATATTTTAAGCTTGAATCATATTTTGTATGTCAATGGATTTAGGCATTAATAAAATATTATTAATAATTCTATATAATATATTTGGTTATTTTATATGAATGTAACCTATAAATATATTACATTTCAAAAGGTCATAGATCATATTTTGAAATTATAACATGATGCACAAATATATTGTTAATTTTCATTTTGTTAATGATAAGTATGTTTTCTTATATTCCAAAAATTCCTTAAAAAATTCTCAACGCATCATATATCATTCCATTATACCACATATGCATCAACCAAATGACTTTGAGTTAAGAAGAAAACAAAAAATTGAAGTAACCACTCATTCCCTTATTAAATGAATGTTAATTCATTAATTTTTGGCGATAATTTTCCTTCTAGTTTTCAAAAAAATAAATTGGTTGACGTTTATCAATTGGAACTTTAAAATTTTCAATTATCTATTATTATTTACATATTCAATTAATCCCCTACCTCTATTAATATTTTAACATAAATAAATTTTTCATTGTTTATCATGGAAGATTTTATAGAAATCATTTAACCATTTGTGATGGGTTTTTAAAATATCAAATACATCAAGATTTAATAGAAACCAAAATTATTTTATAAAAATCCACTGAAACAATGACTATGAGACATATATAATATAGAAAATAATGAACATAATTCTGTATTGAGGACTTCTATCAGAGTGAGTTTGATATATATCTCCTAGAAATATCTAATGGGTTCCTTTCTCCAAGGGTGAATTATGAAAATCAGGATTCCACATGATAATATTGTCTGAACTCTCTTGAATCCATTTTTTGTTATAAAATATTATCTAAAAAGGAGAGATAATGGGAGATATATATATTGAGAAAGATTTTATTGAAAATTATGTCAAATACCAATGGAGAAATTATAATGATTCTAAGAACATGTAGAACACTAATCTTTTTAAATGAGGGAGATTCCAAGAACATAAGAATTCATAATGTTCAGGGTTATATTATGTTTAATTTTATTGATTTTACATACTACCACTTGAAAAACATTCCTTTAATGATCATTCACAATTTCATATATGAATTCAAAGTGAAAAAACTCTTTTAAGTAAAAAATCTAATTATATATAAATCATATACAGATTAGATACATTCATTAAATCCATTTTAAATAATTTGAGACCAAAAAATAATAATTAAGGACCATAAGAATAAATTGCGATTTTCATACATAATTTGGAATTTCAAAGAGGAAAAAAATATTAATGCATCGATAAAGTAATCATACAAAAAATTACTCTAATTTATAAAAAAATCCATTAAAATTTCATCTTATGTGGTGATTCATGAATAAATCCCAACCAGAAAAAATAATATCCAAAATTAATGTTATATCAAGGAAATCCAAATGTGGTGGGTTTTCTATGTATAAGGTAATTTTATCCAAAAATGATTTCATTCACATCTTAGTTGATTTACATCCCATGATAAGGAATTGATATTAGTACTAACTTTAAGATAAAAAACACCATATGATGATGATAGTGAAACCATAATGAAATGTAAATAGTTCTCAAAACATAATCCACGCCCTCCCATATTCATAGATATAAATGAGGAGATTTTTTTTTAAATCATATGTAATTTAATTTTATAGATGTAAATAATTTTCAAATTTAATTTCAATCCACAAAAATAATATAAATATGAGTATTTTATATAATTGGAATATTATCATAGTTAGTAATGCTTAAATGTTAAAAATTGAGGATTGTTGAGATGTGATATTTGAGGGAAAGTACATATTGAAATGTTTGTTGAAAAAAATTATTTGAGTTATCATTATATTTTTTGTCATAATAAAAGAAAAATTATCTACACTCCCTAGATTATCATAAACTATTATGAAGATAACGTGATAGTTGAAAAAATATATGGAAATTAGAGAAGAGTAATAGTGGAATATTATTAATGGGTGATTTAAAAGGATTGAAAGAAAAATAGGGTACAAAATAATAATAATATGAGATATTTTCATTTTTAGAGATGAAAATAAATAGATAAAGGGAGATATTTGAAGTAGGGAAACTGTTATATATTTAATCCAAAATTATATTTAATTAGCTCTCGTAAGAAATCAATGTATTATTGTGTTATATTATTTTTGAAGGTATTTTATTTCATCATTACAGAGATAATATTTTAGGGTTGCCTATCATTGAGGGGGTATTGATCACCATATTGATATTTTACTATGATAAATGACTCATACTCCATATCATATCTAGAAAACTCTGAGTGATGTCAAGAAACTCAACATATGAATAAGATATTAATTACAGGAATTGTAATATAATGATTGACTCTTTTTTATGTATCAGTTAACATTGGAACAAGAAAATTACATGTTCATTTCCTATTTATAAAAAAAATCACAATGTATTGCTAACTAATTCCTCAAATGATTTATATTTTCCATGATCTCCAACAAATTATGATATTGATGGGATATTAATTGAGAAAAAAATTTAAAATCCATGTTTGGTTATGAATGGTGAGTTATGCTTTTTAGTTTATCTAATTCCCCCAATTACATGATGAATTTATATAATCATGTGTTTCATCCACTCATAGGGATATTAGTGGTATATTACTTTGATTATACCCTAATATATTCTAGGATACGTCATGAACTTAACTATGATTTAATGAATATTTTTTAGACACATAAAAAATTTAATTAATGAAAAAAATGATATTTTACATTTCATATAATTTTTGTTGTCTAATAGAATGATGACTGATGAAGAGAAAGACAACGGTATTTGGGTTCGGTTAAAAATAATTTATAACAACTAAATAAGATTCTTTCATGGAAATTTAAATGTTCATCAAAGGATGATAATTATTTTTTCAATCAATTGAAATGTCATAAAAATAATTTTTTCATAGTGGATTTAACTTTACTTGGGGAAACGCACTAAAATAACATTTCTATATACATAATAAAATTTTGAAAAAATATATTTCATAATTATATTAGGAAGAATTATTTTTCTCTTAAGTATGAATAAATTATCTTATAATAAAGTGTCTAATAAAAAATATATTTTACTATAAAGATTTAAATGGTTCCATTAAATTACTACACCAATAACAAGGGATTATATTACCTCATAAGGAATCTTGAAAATTAGAAACATTATCTATGGTCATGTATATTTCTAATCCAATGTGATTCTGAATACATAAAATTTCATGTTTCATAAGGTGAATTGAATAATTTTCATGATAAATGGTAATAACTAATAGAAAATATATATTATATAATAAAAAAATTAAATCACGTGGTTGATTATTTGAGTAAAATATATAATCATAATATTTTTTTTCACATTAAAATACATTATTTTGAAATCTTATAAACATGTATGAAAGTGATGCCTATTTTTTTGAAATTTGAATGTTTTGTGATGAGTAGAGTGTGGTTAATTTTTTACATTAATGTTTGTTTTGTTTTATGAATGAATATATATTTAACCCATAGAGTTTTTAATAGTGTTATATTGAATGGTTACCCACTAATAAATGATTATATTGTGAATAGAAACTAGGAATCCCATCATCACCAATTCATTGATAATAAAATCATAGGAATTGGGAAATTAATGATATGTACATTATAGTGTAGAATTATACAATTAACATTGGTCAATGTTTGATAAAGATCACCAGTGAAATCTCAAGAGGAACTTCTCCCTAAGATAAAAAACATGTATCAACAATGCAATAAAACACTATTGGCATGAATTTATGAATCATCAAGATATACTAGCATCTTGGAAGAAAATAAGGAAGAAAATCTATTTTACATCAATCAGTTCTATCCATTGTATATTTGAGTATTTCAGATCCTAAAAGTAGGTCCTCAACACTAATATATAGTCTATAAGGAAAATATATGAGACCATGCATTCCATAAAGTTATGATTAATGTATATAGGAAACAATAATTTAATACATGACCAATAATTGTCCCATATCTTTCATCATAAAAATGGTTAGATAATTATTTACTTTTCATTTGAGATCCATTTCCACTCGATGAATCACACATGTTTCAAATGAATCACACCTTAAAATCCATGACTCTATAATTAAACAATATTGTATAATATCATTTTCGAAGAAAAAAATGCACTCTCTATATATCATAAATTTTGATATAACCTAAAGTATAAATATAAGAATATTTTCATAGGTGTTTAATATCCAATAGAAATCCATATCAGAATATACGATATCATAAGTTTATTAGTGATTATTTTTTTAAATATCCCACTAAAACTAAATCCATATCTACTTTGCGTCATTTCATTCAATATCGTATCATATAAAATAACATGAATATTTATGGATATCAGCCAAAACACTGTTGGAATTTAATCATTAACCTCACACTAGGATACATCTAATGAAATACCTTGAAAATACTAATAAAAAGATCATTTTATATAAATCTATAGAAAAACTTTTGAGTATCAAATCGAGTCAATATCAATCCTCATCCAGTCAACCACAAGGTATGAACCCATAGTTCATTACAATATTAAATAAATATGAAATATCATATCCATAAATTTAATCACATGGATTAATATATAAATGTATAAATAGTAAAAATTCTTCAACGAGATCTGACTTGATCTTCATTAAAAACATATAACTCTATACATGTGTCCACCCACTACATTATATAAAATTACCAATTTCCAAAAGATCCATTTTCCTAAGACATTGAATGACCATGGTACATGGATTATGTCAATATCATATTTATTCCTCATTCATTATTGAATATTTGAGTATGAACTAATGTTGAATACATCACATTTCATTATTCATGTAAATGATCTTGTCACATGTCCCTCATCCACATAGATAAGTACATGATATAAACATTCAAGGTATGGTCATCCATTTCCTCAGTCAATTTCAATCAAGGGAATAGGTTTCATACTCATCATAGGAGATGTTAAATATCATCATGGTTGATCTACAAAAAATTACATGGTTGGAAATATACCTAATCATTTTTTATTAATTAAGCGTTATGGATTTAATAAAAAAAAGGTATTAGTGTTTGATGGTTATGATGTAAGGTGTAACAAAATGCTCTTGTAATAGGGAATAAAAATATGATCCATGAACCCTTCTTATTCATAATTAATTTTATAGTATAATCCATGTGTAATTAATCATTGATCATCAGGTGTACAAAAATAGTTTTTTTTGTCAAGTGTATTTTAAATCCCCATACTTGAATCACACTAATACTATACTTAATTGATCATCATGAACTATTATAAACCATGTATAACATTATTTATAGGTAATTAAATGTTTTACTCTGAGAGGGAATTTATCATTACACTTAATAAAAATATATTAATATATTTATATAAGCATCAAATGTTAAATAATGTTAAATTGGTGATTCATTTCGTATTACATGAAATAGTACGTATATTCTAAAACTCATTAATAATATTTACCAAAAAATACATAAGCACATGAAAAAAATATCACCTATAAAAAATATCAAATTACCCTATTATTAAATTAACATTCATGTTTTTTTTAAATCCTTACATCATTATTTTATTCATATCGATCATTCTGTGACAACCTGATAAAACTCTCCCACTAAAATCTGTAGTGATTAACACCTAAAGAGTAAGTCAATTTGAATAATGTTGAGAATAAAGAATCCTGTTACAAATATTCAATTCATTAAACATATTAAAACACATCAACTCCATAAGATTAAATTTGTGTTGATAGTATCTTTATTTTACATTATATAATTTCACTAAGTTAATTATCATCCTCGTTGGAACTATTTTCATATATTTTTTCCATAAAATAATACGGTAACATAAATATAAAATTTCGTAGTATGTTTACCAATAATTTAAAAAATCTCAAGGATACCATGTTAAATTAACATTTTTCATGATAATTTAATGTAGTTCTGTAGGGTCCAAAAAATTCAGCCTAGGGATGTCAAACACTCCTACAAGTTGGGAGATGAAAAAAAATACAATCTGGATTGAAAATTTGAGATGAAATTTGAAATAATCCAATTTTCAAAGGAATTCAGCCGAGTCGTGTACCTATTACATGGAAAGGTTCACGAAAGGAAAAAATATGATCCATTAGTACATGGATGGCCTATGATGTCTTGGCCTGTGAGGCATTGGCCAATGAATAAAATAATTCATGGTGAATTTCCACCACCGAACTGAACCCATCACATACCATTTTTGTTTTTGATATTCTGACAAAGGTATGCCCCACACACCATCCATGTGATTGTTGTGGTTTTTGAGAATCTAGAAACATCCCGCACCATTGAAAACCATGGTTGATCACATCATATGCATGCCATATTTAATCCATGGGCTTCCACAAAATGTGCCACGTGAATCGCAGATACAAATTCCCTGACACTCAATAAAAGTACCACAAGGGGAACAAAAAAGGGGTTTGAAGAAGATGGATATAGAGACCGGGGATTGGTGAAAAGGGGATGAAAAACATAGTGTCTGCAATAGGAATTTCTCTCGCACTTGAAGTAGTTTTCATGACACCACCCCCTATCCAAAATAGTTTTTGAATTCCACCCTGCGAATCATATGTTGTTCATAGACTCCATCCCGAAATCCTTTTTCAGAAGACCCTCTACATCCTTCCAGAAAACTCACAAATAAGTATTATGAAAATGGTTCATGAACTCCCTTTGCAGAATGCAATACACAACTGGCTCATATCCATCCAATGGTTCACAAAATCCCCTATCCCGAATACAATCAATATACCATCCTACGCGCCCAGATCCATCACAAATAGTATCCTTCGTAAATAGATAGTACATGATAATCTCAAATGCATATGCCCCTATGCGGCCAACTCATATGCGGACAACCCTATGCAGAAAACCATTCTTTCTCATCAGTCCAAACTGCGACAGTTGTGCCCACGCACCCCCATTGGGAATAATGCTAAGTTTTTGTCTTGGCCCTTCGGGTTTGTCACTTCAATACCATCACTTATCCCCATGAAAAATTGATTATCTTACCATGAACCTTTTGGTCAAGGTCAAATACATTTTCCATTGCACCCTTATGCCTCTCAAGCATCTTTCCCTTAAATACCATGAGAAGAGAAATTCCTCATGCACCTATCAGAAACCATATCACCTACCTCCTATGATAGGTTAACCGAGAACCCCATGTATAATTACAGCATGATTGTTTCTTCAATTCCCAGACTAATCATTTCTATCCATCAAACTTTGTGTCTCTAGTGATTCTAGATCCTCATAAACCTCCATGGCCATCATAAGTGTAAGGCCAGTATCATGCATACACATTTGATTGACTTCGCACATCATGCCTCAGTGGCTCTGCATATGTTTCCTTCAATGAAGCCATCAACCAAAGTAAATTTAATCATTCTGATAGTCCTTTCCTACCTCTAAACACATCAATGGATTCCATGACCCATAGTATTTCTCTTAATCTAAGAATCCCTAGATTTAGTGTTTACACTTTCATTCCCTTTCATGTTCGAGGCACGTACGAACATATCAGACTGATTATCCCATAACTGACCATGGATTCAATAATAAGTGGTCAAAACTCCATGACAATAAGATATGTGTAATCTTCATGACCACATGACATTAAAAAGTATAGTATTCATCCCTAAAAAACATAATTAAACTATGATATCATTTTCAAAGATATATGACTTTAAACTATAGTATACCAAATGATTTCAGTTCTTCATAAACATCCCCATCCATTAGAAATGAATGTTCTGGGTTCAGAGGACACCTTTTATTTACTATTCACATCATGCACGAGAGGCTCTACGTATTTTTCCCACAAAAATATCATATCAACAAGAAAAAAATTCATCCTCCACAGATACCTATCATACCTTTTTATGCCTCAATGTATTCTATGCCTCCTATAATTTCACATGATCTATGATCCTTCATTATCAAGGGTTACACATTCCATCCCTCTCATGTTTGATGCTTGTCGGAACTCCCAAACATGATTTACCTACAGTTAATCATGGTTTCTTTAACAAGTGGTCCTCGTCGTATGACCCTAAACTACAAGTCCCAAAATATTTTTATCCACATAATGTTAAACTATATGATATTATTCTATGTAACATGACATTAAACAATGATACCATCATGCGAGCTATATGAAATTAAACAATAGTATACCCCATATAATTTTCAAAAGGGTACTCCCATTTAGGTAACTCCCTAATCTCCCAGCAACTGAGCTGCATGTCCTCCAATGTCATCCCATATTGAAGGGTTCATTGCTCTGAACCCTATACCTCGGTCTCCTCGACCACTTTCTTCGTAGGCCCACCCTATCCCACCTACAGAAGAGGAAGCATGTAGTTAGATGGATCTTTCACATCCCCTTTTTTCACACACCGAGGATAACATGCATGGTCATATAGATTTTTGATGATTATAACATCAAGAAATTATGAACTATGAGAACTATAATTCTTAATCAAACTAGGATATGTATAATGCCTAGCTGATGGACTGACCTCAAAAGGGTACCCATACAAAAGGGTTCACCCAATCATGTCCTCTTAAGGGAAGATTCATTGCATAAGACCAAGAAATTTTGAACTATAAGGAATCAGATTCCTCATAAAACCAGTATATGTAGTATGCCTTCTTGATATACTAAGATCAAAAGTGTGTCCTTTCAAAAGGGATCATCCAATAATGTTCCTCTTAAATGGGAAGATTCTATGTGTAAGCCCTTGTAATTATGGACTATGAGAATGTTGATTCCCTATCAAACTAGGGTAATTATGATGCCTACACAAAGGCTTGATCTCAAATGGTTCCTCTTCCAAAAGGAATCACTCAATCTTGTCCCAACAAATGGGAAGCTTCTATGAGTAAGACCCCAAAATTATGAACCACTAGAACACTGATTCCTGGTCAATCCAGGAGAAATAGGATGCCTACTTGAAGGCCCGAGCTAAAAAAGGTAACCTTCCCAAAGGTTTTACCTAATCACGTCCTCTTAAATGGAAAAATTCCATGTGTAAGCCCCATGTAATATGAACTACATGGTTTCTGATTCCTCTCACAAGGAAACATAGAAAACATATCTTATGGGTATTTTCCCGACGTCAAGTCACCTTCCATCCTCCATGGATGATGATAAACTCTAGAGTGCCTTATTGTATGGCTCAATTCATCTTTACCTCTGTAAAATCAAATCCATGTATGCATACAATGATCCTGCAAACTAGGGTTAGCCTATGGAAACACACTTTTGGAATGAACTAACGATTCAATAACATAAGAACACGACTTAAATCTATAAGAGTCCAGGAACATGCAATAATTCCCCCAAAAGAGGTGCAGTTAGCCTGGCTTCCCATCCCCTAGACCAATGGAGTCCTTACGTTTCTTTGGCCAAATCATTGTCCAACAAGTGCCTGTATTTGGAAAAAAAACGTCCCTGAATAATGAATATGAGAGTTGTTGGGGTTTTCTGCCTCCAAGAATATACCCTTCAGAGACCATTCAAGGAAGTAATATCCTAGGAAGTCTGATTTCGTAATTACTTGTCCCCATGAAATCACCTATTGGGACCATATAACTTTGTCGTCTCCATTTTAGTATGGAAGGGTAAATTAACCAGTCCTTGAGGGGTTAATCCAACCCTCCATTAATGTATATAGATGCAGAATTGGTCAAACCAAAATAAATGGTGAATTTGAAAAGAAACTATTACTAGAAAAAGAGATGGGTGATGATTCTCATTGGACTATTTCATCATCACCCAAAACACACCACCTCGGAGGAAAAAAAATGTTGAACCTGATATGAATCCTTAACCAAGGTGGTGGTTCTATCCCCAATGATAATAGACAAAATGATATTCAATGTTAGACCATTTTGTTCTCCCTTATATATGTAAAATTTGAAACCTCAAAGGCGAAACAAAAATGGTGAAACAGACGTGAATCCCTGACTATTTTCACTATTTTACCTGACTCAATCCCCTTCACATCACAACAAAAATGGGGAGAAGGCCAAACTGAATCGTCAAATTTGCATATGTCCAAAATAATTCTACATTGTTGATAACTTTTTGGTTTGTATGTCATATATGTGTGTTGAAAGATCCCATTGAGAAACCTTCAATCCAAATGAAATCCCAAAAACCGATGCAGACAACAAATCAGCGATCTCACATGCGGCTGTGGTCCCAATGAAGTACATGACCCCCTCACCTAACTAGAGTCTTCAATTCATTATTTCTAATACATTGATAAAATAGTACCACTAAAATGGTACTCTCCCCAAAGTGGAGGCCGCGAGAAAAGCCCTCCAGTCTGTGAAGGCTCACTAGTCGCCCCCTCAGCCTCGGTTGGTGCCCCTACACTGGGTGGCCCTAGTGGTTGTCTCAAACTGCTCTGGGATCCTCTCACCATAATGAGAAAATGAGTACCTCCCTTTTATAAGGGCGGCAGATGAAGTCAATGATGACAACTTCAACACAACTTCATAGGAGTCATACTCACAGGCCCCTTCCAGAGAGTGTCGCCACTTAGACCAGACGACCAAGCCTCTTAAAACTGAGGAAGGCCTTATTCCGAGTGTATCATATAATGTCCACGAGACCTAGGCCCCTTAGGATGTCTGCCATGGGTGGATAATATATAATCAGTAACATGCTATCACCATGGATCTTGAAAAGAAACTCATTTGTACAAACATGGAGGCATTAAACCGGAAGACCAACAACTTTTCCCCTACACACAATCCCTACACAAAAATAGGTTGGCCCAATATGCTCATGTGCACATTCCTGCTATTTCTCTTCAGCCCCGCCATGCAGAATGGGTAGAAAATTATAGGCAAATGCAAAATCATCCGATTCACAGGAAGCCCATCGTCAAAATAGGATGGAAACTAGCTATACATTGGAAAAAATACCTATTGATGCATATCCAAGCCTCCATCAAAATAGTGCAACAAGAAAATATGAGTAGATTCAAATTCCTTCAGATGAATAAAAAGGCTATGTGGAAAATATACCAGCAAGCGACTAGATGAAAATACCTTCTCATAAATATGAAAACCATCAATCAGATACTGTGGAACTAGAGAATACAACTGGTGGAAGACTCATTCCTCTATACCTGCATAAGATAATTTCCAATATCTATAGGAAACTCATGGAGGTCCCAGGAAGGAACAAACTCCTACTTAAATATCAGAATGTTCTTTCATACTTGTTCTAGGTAAATATGTATCTCATAACATCCTTGCAACGATGGAAGATCAGACATCGATCCAAGACCATATCTTCCAAACATGACATAATATTATTACATCATTGGGAAAGGAATGAGACTAGGCACATGACCCAGTTTACTCGAACGTAATGACTTACTCGCAGAATGGAACAGTCACTTCACAGTAGTTATGGATCCCTACACTAGTCCAGGAGGGTTAACAAATATATCCCACGATACCTGGACAAATGAATCAGGAAAAAATTCTTGTTATAACTAGGAGACGCTGGTCTAATATGGAGGCCTCTCTAGGGTAGACATATATCCCTACAAGAACTCGTGATGTTGGTCAATGTATTCCAACAAAATCATGGGACCCCACAAGATAGGGACATGTAAATGAATGTTGTTACCAACAGCAGGCATCCCCGGTTACCAAAAAGAGATCCCTAAAAAATAAAATGCACCAAAGGAAACCAAAAATTTAAATCATATAAATAATCCTTCTCTACTAGAAGATTGGGTTCTTAAAACCATCAAACATATATAAATAATGGTTCAAGACCGTTTCAGTCAATTACAAAATTATGGAAGTGGAAGTAGTAGTTGTGAAGGCCCTCCCCGAAATATTGCTACTAGTAACTCTGAAGGTCCTACACATAGAACCCATGGGGACTCACTCCATGGGAGCAGAATGATCGATCATAATAGAATATGTGTAAATCCATGTTGTTTTATCCCTCCCCTCAACCGGATGATTAGACAATAATAAGGCCCTCCACTTGTTGTCGTCCACCCTAATGGTTCTCCCCAGGGTATACGCTACAGATATGCTTCTCCCTATAGTCGGTCAACGAGTCATTATGGTAGTCCTCACTATGATAAAATTCATTTAAAAGGCCCTCCCTGCAATGAAAATTACTGTGAAGGTCCTCCCCATAGTAACAATAAGCAATGATATGGCACTCCCCTCATTAAAGAACAACTTAAATGCTCTCCAAAAAGATATGAATTGTATAAATTTTTTCCTAATGCCGGGTATGAAGTTGTGATAGTAGTCCTCTCCATCATAGCAGTCATTGAGAAGGTCCTCCAATCAGTGAAATCTTGCAGTAAGAATTTCCTCCCCTCACAGTAGCCCACCCTGAAGGTCATCCCCAGGGTATATGCTCTAAAGAAATATCCAGCGGTCAGGCATCAAGTTGCAATAGTGGCCCTCACCATTGCATCATCTATTGTGAAGGTCCTCCACACAACAACAATTCATACAAGGAAGATGGCCCTCCCCTTTCCAATTAAAATATGAGAAATCCCTCCCATGATATGGTTCTCAGAAATAAGGAGTCTGACATATCAGGAACTTAGTCTATGATGAGGGATAACCTTTCTCAACCATAAGATGGTATTGGGACATTCTCATCTTGTAAGAGACCCCAGCATCATTCACATATCAATGACGCTCCCACCTGCCCGATTTCTTGGAACAAAATTATAATGATGTAGTCATTTTGGGAATATCATATAGAGGATCCCCCAAAATAACAAAAAAATTACATGTTACTAGTGAGAAGACAACTATATAAGGATAATATACCAATGATTTATTGGCCTATGTCTACTTCTAACATCGACATACTAGAGGAGTTGTTTTGGGAATGTAGGCATGAATTTCGCCTCAATATATAGACCATTATTCGTCAGCGGAAAGAAAATATCTTTTCCCAGAAAGGGTATGTAGACCATGTCAACACGATTGGGGAGCATCACTGTCTAATCAACCTGAAAGCCATCATGTTTGCATGTCAGACATGATTAGAAAGGTTAAAAAACATTCAACTAGCTTGACTTCATGCATTGCAAAATTTGTGTCGCCTCATTGGGAACAACCTGACATGAGTTCATATTCGAGATCGGGGAGAACATGTAGCTCTGAAATTCACCCCACATCCTGAACAAAAAACCTCATTGGATATGAAATCATGAAAATTCATTATTCAAAGGAAGCAATCAAATGAAACCCCTTCTTAGGAAAGATGGGATACTCAACAAAAACTGGCTCAAAGTATGTCTCATAAGTGTCAGAATAGAATGGATCAAGCCATAGAAAATATTTTGAGTCATAAAAACAAGGACATTAAAGAGGCTTCCCACCTAATTAAATCCAACCATCATGTAGTTATCATGCCTTCAAATGACCATAGACTATACATAGGTCCAATATCATACTCAGCTCACACATGTGTGGGAGTGCGTGAAATCGAAAGGGATTAAATAGCAGTAACTACCATTGTGATGTAGGAACCACCCTAGACCACAAGGCTAGGGGAATTGTTAAATCAAAATTCCACCATATTACGAAAAAAACATAGGCTCTAGTGCATAAACTATATAACCGGAGAAACCCTAGCCTGCAGGGTCAGGGGTATTTTTACCTCATGTTCTCGCACAGAGGACGTTTTTATTCTCTCATTTGGGAAGAATGGTGAGCATAGGACTCACCCGGTCCACCCCTTTCTTAGGGTATTCACCCACTAAGACAAAGGTACATTATGATGTCAGATTAGGGATCCCTTTGGGTCAATATGCATCATGAACCCTAATGAATATCGGAGAATAGAAGGTGAAAATCCCATAAAAGACACAGAAATAATTCCTACCATTTAGAACTAGGTACACCACCACCAATGTGCTATGCATCAGGGAACATGGTAAAAGTCAACACCAAGGATATGACAAGAAATGCAACAGAGACAGAGGATGCAAGGGTAGATGGTTCTCTCCCAGAAGAGTCCCACACCGAGACTGATGGTGTGCATACTCAGAACCAGAGAGTGGTCCTAGATTTTGGCACCCCCTTAGTTAATTTTTCACTACCTCACTCGTGAAACCCTAACAAGGATAAGAATAAATCCATGATCATCTAAAACCTGCATACTCCCCCCTGAGAATGTTTCACTCACACTTGATTAAGGCTTCACCATAAAGGAGGAAGAAATGAAAGATCTCAGAAAAAATAACGCGGAGATAAATCAAGGGAGCAACCTTTCCATATGAGCTCACTTACAGAATTTCAGTAGGTATTCCCATATGAGGTTCCCTTTCCACAAAAACTCATCTTGATTAGTGAATCCAAGCTCTGATGCGCATATAATCTATCACAAGGACCCTCAACCAACGTAGACAATGCCCTAAAAAGACATCAAGACTTCCCCCTGTTGGGAAGGAATCCAGAATATATTCAGTTGAACCCATAATGGAACCCCTCAGATGGGTATCCACCACAAATTCCAACCACGTGGGCACGCTCAACTTTTCCCATAGACACACCATCCCAAGATCAATCCTAGTAGGATATGCATTAAGGTATCTTGAACATCGTCTAGAAACTAACAACTCAGCTAGAAGCCACAGAGGGGTGGTGAGCTATGATACAACTAGTTTTCAATCCCTACCCTAATTGGGTGACAAATGTTCTAACACCAAAAATAATTTTGAATCACTGTATTCCATGTATCCAACAATTTGGGGGGACCCATAATGAAATTCAATTCAC
This sequence comes from Viscum album, assembly GCA_963277665.1. Taxonomy (NCBI): domain Eukaryota; kingdom Viridiplantae; phylum Streptophyta; class Magnoliopsida; order Santalales; family Viscaceae; genus Viscum; species Viscum album. The sequence goes on from OY728164.1 coordinate 1,804,071,690, forward strand.
TATGCATCATACTGCGACCCCATGATGGGAACTCCAGAGAATCATGAATAAGTGAAACTCAAATTCGTCATGTGAACCCTATAGGGCTCCTACATTGTATGGTATACTAGCCTTCCATATAATTCAATCCAGGTTGGGGGGGACCTCCGATGATAGTTTGTCTTCCAATTCAGTTAAACATGACCTAAGAAAACTATGTGTGATCTAATGATTTGCAAGAAGAGAGAGAATTAAAGTCTCAGAATTCATTTCGGGATGGAAAGGCCTAACATATTTCATAAACTAGTCACTCCCCGATGATGAAATGCACTCTATGTGAATCGATATTCGGTGTGATGAATTGAGAACACCACTCTACTCGGTGAAGTACAAAAGTGGCTTCTAAGATTACTCTTCCTTTTACAAATGGATAGAAGACTCTTTTCAAATGACTAATCTAAAGTCCCTACTGGCCCCATAATCCCCACTGAAAAGGGAAGGACAATCTGAATTAGCTTCTATCATGCTTAAGCGCATCCCGGTACAAGCTCTAATTTTGAGGCCACCCCCAAACAGTGTAGGACCCCAGAGATGCCAATAGCCACCCCCACCACAGCAATATAAGAAACAAGGTACTAAAAGAAATCAGATCGAAAAACGATGAAATAAAGTCTACTCATTCTAATATTACTAGGTCCACGACTATTTTATAGCTTCCATGAATTACAACATGACCCACTACCAGAGACAAAGTGATCCAATGAAGTGGGACTCGATGAACATTAAAATTATGGTCTCTATCACCATATACTAGGAAATAACATCTATTAATGTATCATCTTCAAGGATATCCTGAAAAAGATAGTGGATTTAGGGCATGTCATGTTTGGCCACCACAGGCACAAGTGGTGTATGTTTCCACCTCAAACTCAAGATAGGAAGATGAACGGAAAAAATTATCCTATAAAAAGGATCAAAAATTAAACTATTAGAAGTCCCAAAATACAATAAATATAGATAATGGAATCCTCCAGGCACAGTTTAAAAAACCAACTCTACCACCAAAAGTTCCTTATGCAGCACATCCATCCTCCACATCCATGCAGTCCTCTAAGGGCCCGAAGTGTAGAATGAAGGATCAAGAAGATGGGATGTCATTGAAGCTGAAGCCAGTGTTAAAACATTCATAATTTATACCTATGTACCTGGTACTATGGGAACCTCCCTTCCAAATATTACAATGGGAACCACCCTACCAAATGATAAAATAGGAACTGCCCCATCAAACAGCACCATTAAAAGGATAAAGTTAGACAGATACATTGTCACATCAAGAACTGATCATTGGTTCCATTAATGTCAATCACATGATGGATCCTTTATGAGATGGAGACTATGGACACAAACCTATATTCCCCGCATCCAACCAGAGAGCCGTAGGATGTGGACTCATAGGCTATAGGTTACCTAGAAGGCATGATCATTGAAGGAGTCAAATTCGTGGCCAAACCATAACTCACACCATTACCATCGCAAAAACATTCTAAAGGAACATTCGACAGACACAACGGGATCAAAAAATCTCCCTCTCCCCCACTAGATTAATCGAGCATAGATATCATGGAATATTCATTAGAGAAAGAACAAATACTAAATCAGTCATGGAAAACAGGCCGACCAGTTTGGACAAACCTGAAAAAGACCGTACTTTCACTAGCTCATGTCACAGATGTTGAACCATCAACATCCAAATCCCAAGGCCCTACAGTGTTAATGAATGAGAAAACCTGATCTTGGAAGGGGCGATCTTTAGAACACATATATGATATTCTATTGTAGCTTGCTTCAGTAACAAATAATTTTTCAATCCAAGATATGTTTAGTCTGTCTGCAAATCTTAGGCATGCACTTGTCGAAGAATTTCGAAGTCCCCTGGAATTTGCAGTCAACGTAGTAGCAGCCGATGTCTATCAGATGTAGACCAATCTGAAATAATGTCACATCGCCATCCCATTCACAAATAGAGATGATGATACCATCATGAATGGGCACATCAAACCCTTATATTTGTCCGACATGATAAATGGAATTGATTTCCGAAGTATTTTTATCGAGAATGGATTTGGAGTGAACCTCCTCCCAGTACGAACACATCTTCAGCTGGGCTATATTGTATACATATTGACAGCCTACACCACAACAATGCATGGATATGAAAAAAGTTAAAAAAAAGTTGTTGGGATGAATGAAGAATAAATCATGGATAGGATACATCATGATAGGTTCTGAGTTCCTGGTACTGTAGAAAAGTAAGACCTTCAATTTCCTGTTACAGAGGCCTTTGCTGCATGAACATGATGCAATTATATCGTCATACCATCAGTGCGTCAAATCTCATACTAATGGTAAAAAATGGTACATTGCACACCAATAAATCGCCATTTGAGTAATATGAGTCACATTATTTTGATGTAGGGTCTATTAATATAAAGATAAAAATCCTTCATCCGATGTAATTGATTAGATTACTACCTCGAATGTATTAGAAGTGGCCCCCGCCGACCCCCTCTAGCTTGGAGAAGATTACGTATTATCCATCAACCATGTTGAATACATAAGTGAAAGTATGGATTCAGAATACATTGAATGAAAGATCTCTGTTACGACTACCATGTTCAAAGACATGGATGAACGGGCGGATTCCAATGATGACCAGAATAATCCCTAACAGAGATGCTCATGACCCATCCTTGAGACCCCAAACTTCCCTCACCTTACTCATTAAGGAAAAAATGATTTATATCCAAGCATTTGAAATATTTTCTCGAGAATCCTCTATCCATTAGAAGAGGTAGAAGAAGAAAAGGAGGAAGATGGTGATGATGATGATGAAGAAGAAGAAGAAGGCATCAAAGCTTCCCCTCTATCATTTGAAGAAGGTGTCTTCACCACAATTGATGAACATAAGGAGATAAACCATGTCATATAAGATGACCCACGACCCTCTCTAATTAGTGTGGAAATGCCTATCGAGAAGAAGATGTTATATACCTCCTCCCTAATAAAGAATTGATATGTTTATGGCTTGAGATACATAAATTTTTTTGGCCTTGATCTTATGTTCTCAACTCATCATATGTGCTTAGCAGAATACCACTAGGTCTATAAGTCGGCATCCAAAATAATGCACCCAATTCATGCTGCCAAAATAGAGGTTGAAGTTTACAAGCTATTCAGAGCCAACATGATGCGAGAAGTCTAATATCTGATCTAGTCGGCAAACATAGTCACTATCAAAAATAAGAACATGCATATTAGAGTCTTCATCGACTTCAGGGACATTAATTGAAACTTTCTGAAAGACTATTTCCTAGTCTTGATCATAGAATTGTTGATCGATGCAACCACCTGATATGAGGCCCCATCCTTCATGGACGGCTGTTCTGGGTACAACCAGATCCGGATGGCATGTGGAGATGATGATGATACGACTTTTAGGTCCCCTCCGGGAGTGTTATGTTATAAGGTCATTCCTTTTGGCCTAAAAATTCCAGGCCCATATATCATCTCACCATACACCGCATCTTCAAGCCCTTCCTGTGAAAATTCTTCTAGTGTTATGTCAATAATCTGGTGGTTAAATCATGACATCTCTCAAACCACCTAGAAAATAGTGAAACTGTCTTCATCAAACCACGAAAAACATAATTTAGTAATGAATCTCTGAAATTTTTCCTTTGGTAATACCACTGAGAAATTCCTAGACTTCATCGTATGCCCTTGCTGCATCAAATTCAACCCTGAGAAGACAAAAATCCATCCCTCGAATGTCCCAACCTCACAACCTCACCATGTTGAGAGGTCTTTAGGGGAACCTATCCAATATCTGGTTCAACATTTCCATCCTAGCAGTTAAAATTTTACCTTTCAGAAATCTAATGAAGAAAATAGTTATGTATGAGTGGGAAAATGATTTCCTAGAAGTTTATCGACAATATCAAAATATATCTTCTAAGACCACGAGTTCTAATGAATAAAATTTAGGGGAGACCACTAGTTTTGCATGTAACCACTCTGGAACGGTCAATAGGTTCCTTACTCATGCAGAAGAATGATCCCAGTAGTGAGAATTTTCTATATTACCTTAGTTGAAGAATTATTGATGCTGAAACATAGTATTCAAAAATTGAAAAGAACTCACTAGATATAATCTTCATGGTTCAGAAACTCAGCCATTACCTATAAAACCATGAGGTCCTCTTGGTCTCCCCCCTGTAAACTTCTCAAATAGATCCTTAACAGTCTCATGTTAACTAGACCCCTATCACAATGGATATTCATCCTACAATAGTTTTACATATGGTACATACCCCAAAAGGCTATTCGAGGCCAAGGGTTAGTAGACTTACTGGAAGAAAGACCCTATGAAGAAACCTCACCCTTGGATGTCGAACATCCAGATGATGAAGTAGTCTCTGTCTATGAGGACCCCAAAACATGGGAAATGATCATAGATGGTGCTTCCAAAATCCAGACAGGTAAAATAATTTAATATCCCAAGCTAAAAAAGTGGGGATGGGAGTTATCTGTGGTGCAGATTTTTCGCCACGTGAATAGAAGATACATCTTCCCCAACACTCTATAAAAGGACCATAAGGGGAACTAAAAAATAGGTTAAAGATGATAGAGAGAGATCTAGGACGGTTGAAAAGGGGATGATGCTCATACAGGGTGCCAGAGGAAATTATCCTACACCCAAAATAGTTCATCGTACTCTATCCAAAAACCAACATAGTTCTTGAATTCCATCCTGTGAACCATATACAGTTCACAGAATCCCTCCCACAAATCATATTTGGATGACCCTCCATATACAACCAAAAAACCCACAAAATAATATAATAAAAATGGTTTGAATACTCCCTATGAAGAATGAAGTTCATGGCCAGAACTTATCTGAGAAACGGTTCTTGGAATCCTCTATTCCAAAAAAATGACGTGCACCATCTTATGTGGCCAACTCCTTCACAAATAGTTTAATTTGTGAACAGACTATTCATGGCCAGCTCTCATGCATATGATCCTACGCGGCCAGGTCATATGTGGACAACCCTATGCAGAAAACCATTCAATCCCACAGGTGCATACCATAAGGGTTGAGACCACGCAGCCCCACTTGGTATTAGTGAGTAGTTGTGGTCCCGACCATCCATGATTGTCCCATTGCTACCGTCACTGACCCCCATGAAAAAATGGATTGTCGCACCACGAACATTTCAGCCTAGATTGATGAAATTTTCTATTGCGCCATTTATGCCTCTCAAACATCTGTCCCTTAAATAACATGAGAAGAGGAATTCCTTATTTTCCTCCCAAAAACCCTATCACCTACCTCCTATGAGAGGTTGACGTAGAACTCCATGGATAATCACATATTGAATGTTTCTTAAATTCCCAGACACATCAATTCCATCAATTAAACTCCATATCTCTAGTGATTATGGATCCTCATAAACCTTCATGGCCATAAGAAGAGGAAGTAATTTGTCTTGTAGGCACCTTTGTTTGACATTTCACATCATTCCCTAGTGGAATTGGATATTTTTCCTACAAAATAGTTGTCAACAAAAGGAAAACTCATCCTCAAGATATTCCTTTCCTACCTTTTTATGCATCATTGTCTTCCATTCCCCATATCATTGATCCTGATATGAGAATCCCTATAGTCAAGGTTTACACTTTCCTTCTCTCTCATATTTGAGGCATGTCAGAACATCTCTGCCTGATTATCCTACTACTTACCATGGACTCGACAACAAGTGTTCCGAACACTGTGATGCTAAAATATGAGTCATATTACGGACCACATGATGTTATAATGTATGGATGTTATCCCTGAAACAAGAAATTAAACAATGATGTCACTGTCCAAGGTATAAGACATTAAACTGTAGTATACTGAATGATTTTGGTACTTCATAAACCGCCCCTACCATCAAAAAGTGAATGTCTGTTTCCTAAGGAAACCTCTGCATAACTATTTTCATCAACCCCTAGCGGCTCTGCATATGTTTCCCACAAAATGGCCAATCAACATGTTATAAATTCTTCCTCTAGTGAGACCTCTCATACCATTGTAAACCTCAATCACTTCCATGACTCATATCATTTCACCTCATCAAGGATCCTCCATAATAATAGTTTACACATTCCATACCTCTCATGTTTGAGGCTTGTTGGAACATCCCAACTTGATTTTCCCCCAATTAATCATTATTTCATTAAAAACTGGTCCTCTTCATATGACCCTAAACTGAAAAACCCCAAATATTCCTATCCACATGATATTAAATTCTATAGTATTAGTCCATGAAAGATGAAATTAAAATATGATTCCATCATCTGTGCTATATGACATTATACTATAGTATACCCCATAAAATTATCAGGTGGGAACTCCCACTAAGGGATGTCCCTAATATCTCAAGATCCAGCTACATGAACTCTAATTTCATCTCAAATATAAGTGATCATTGCTCTTCACCCTCTTCCCCGTTTCCTCGACCTCTTCAACCATAGGCCCACCCTCTCCCACTAGTAGGAGAGGAAGCACGTGGTTGGTTTGATCTCTCATATCCTCTTGTTTCACACACTGAGTGTGACACACATATGCTCAGTGATTTGTGACAATTACAACATCCCACAATTCTGAACAATGAGAACTCTGATTCCATATCAAGAAAAGATACATAGTATGTGTACATGAAAGACCTAGATCAAAAGGTTGTGTTTCCAAAAGTGAGTAAATGATCATGAACTCTTAAATGAAAAGCTTCTATGCGTAAGCATCAACATTTCAAAACTATTACAAATCCAATTCCTGATCAAACTAGGATATGTAGGAGCCCTACATAAATGTCTAAGATCAAAAGGGTTCCCTTTCAAAAGGGATCATCCATCAATTTCCATATTAAATGAGAATATTCTTTGCGTAGTACCCATCAATTCAGAACTACGATGACTGTAATTCTAGATCAAAATAGGATATATATGATGCCTACATAAAGGCCCAAGATCAAAAGGGTCCCCTTCCAAAAGGGCCTGATTAATCATGTCCCCTAAAATGGGTAGATTCTATGTGTATTCCTCTATAATTCTAAACTAAAAGAACTTTGATTCTTGGAAAAACCAAGATACGTAGGATGTCTACTTGAATTCCTCAGTAAAAAGGGTACACATAAAAAGGGTATTCCCAATCATGTAATCTTAAATGAGAATCTTAAATGTGTAATCCCCATCTAATTTGAACTATGTGGGTTCTGATTCCTCTATCTATGATACGTAGGAAACCCATCTCAATGTTTTGTTCCTGAGATCATGTCGCCTTCCATCCTCCCTGGATGATGATAAACTCCAGAGTGCCTTAATGTATTGCCCAACTAAACATTACCTTCATCACCTCAAATCCATTTATACGTATGATGATCTTGCAAACCTAGGGTATCCCATTGAAACACTCTTCATGAATGAACCTTGGATTCACAAACATATGAACACAACTTAATTCATTAAGAGAGCCCCGAAACATGTAATAGTCCCCCCTAAAAGGGGTGTAGTTATCCCGAATTCCCATCCTCTAAACCAATGGATTCCTTAAGTGTCGTTGGCTAAATAACTTTCTAATGAGCACATGCATTTGGAATGAAGGTCCATTAATCATGGATACTAGGGTCATTCGGTGTTTCAGGGTCCACGAATAAACTCATTGGAGTCCATCTGAGGAAGTGATATCCTTGGAGGACCGATTACATAAGTATATGAACCCGTGAAATCGCCCATTCAGACCATATGACTATAGAATCACCTTCGCATAATAGAGGGGGTAAATTACCTAGTCTCATTAGGGTTAATCCAACCCTCTTTTAAAAGATATTGATTTAGAACGGGTCAAAACTAAAGGAATAGTGAATATGACAATAAACTATCTCTAGGGAAAGAGATGGGTGGTGAATCTTGTTGGAAAATTTCATCATCACACAAAAAGAGCCACCTTAGGTGAAAAAAATCATTAAATTGATTCATTAATATTATATCTTTACTCTATAATGAAATAAAATGATGTTCTCATATAACATTGCATGGTATAATTTTTATTTTTTTACATTATACATTTAGATTCCCAAAACCACTCTCATTAGAATATAAGAGACAATATTCATTTAGAAATTTCATTCTAAGATGCACTAAATCAATCATCATTGGAAATGAAACATATTTCATTTTAAAGGGAATAATTTTTAAACACGCCATTATTTATATAACATACATGTTATTCAAATTGATTAGTATATTTTCTAAATGAACACTATATAATATACCATTGTTGGTCATGGAATAATATTCCATCATATTTTTGGATAATCACTAAGATTTGGATGAGTAATAATATATTCTTATCAAAACATTCATCTCATTCATTAAATAATTTCTTCTAACATGATCTATCAAATAATGGGAAAAATGAGAAAACATGCATCTTTTAATTAAAATGCATTCATGTATGTTGTTATTCTTGAATAAATGTTATCATATAGTTAAAAAAAACTTTATTATTAACTAAAAATAATATTCATTTGGTTTCATGTCTATGTGTATCCTAAAAAAACAATATTAATGAACATATAATCCAATTAGGGACACACATTCATTTCTTTACTTATATCAGATAATACAGGAAATACCTACCAGGATATATGATTAAAATATCAACAAGATTTATTTTACAATGATTTTAATACCTATTATTTTGGAAAATATTTAATAACATCATTTTATAATGGTATTCTATTTATGAATTAGTGCCCCTATTTTTTTACAAATCATTATTCCACGATCAAAATTAATTAGTTCAAAACAAATTATTGTGAAATACATTACCCAACCCATAGTTTGTGTTACTCTCCGTCAAATATTTTTTAAACATATTCATAGATGTCTAAATGAATATTGTACATAATGAAAAATATCAATTCATGTAATTATTAATGATAGAAACAAGGAAAATGCCTTGAGAATTATAACAGCTGTAGAACTATACTCATTTCATCAATGAGAGGTGGATACATTTATTTATAGAATAATATAAATAACATACTTCTTTATTATTCACTTTGTGAATCTAAAATACATTTAACATTATCTAAAACATTCCCTAAATCTTGAATTTGATTATCATGGAATAAAAGTATCACCGAAAAATAACAATGATAGAAGAAATAACTGCGACTAAAAATACTATCCCTCATGTTGGGTTGTTGTTGATGTTAATTCCCAATATGGTGAGTAAATAATCTAGTATACCTTTCATAAATCCATTAGTGGTGATAAATAAAATGGACATGCATTTTCAATACAGAAAAAGGTTATGTTTTTTTTCTCAAGATTGTAGAGAATAATGTTCTCATCAATTTCAATATTATTTTTCTCTTAATGAAATGCTGGACTAGAAGTAGTCATTATGCATTACTAATTATCAATCCATATATTAGAATAAATTATCTGTATAAAAAATTCATGAAGAAGATAATGAAGCCAAAGAATCACAATAGTGATAATTTCCATCAAATGATATATATATTCAGTACTGGACATAGAGATGGATGTTTTTTTCATTCGTTGCCTTAATATTATATTACAAGTAAGGATAACTTCAAACATCGATTTATAATATCTGATAGATAATTATCCATTACAATCAAAATAATAAAAGGACTTAATATTCATATTATTGTGAGGTGAATATCAAAGACCACATTTTTTTTATTTATTAATGTTTTATAAAATTCATAGGATAACATCCAATTGATATTTAATCAAGTATTCAATTAATTGACTATCATTTCTAATATTGATGTTAGTATCTGGATGTGTCGTTAAAATAAATTTGAGTTTTACTAAAATAAACAATTTCTTATATGAATGAAAATATGGGTACTTGGGTCATAGAGGGACCATTCCACTTTTTAAAGAGGAGTATAGATTGTTTTTTCTTGAGAAAATAAATCATCTTATAAGATATTAGAGGAATATTTTCACTGGGAAACAAAGGATGCAATAATTGACCAACAATTCAGATAGAACAGACAATGTCTGGATGAGTTATTATAATATATTTATGTTTTCCCACTTGAAAAGACAATTGTATGGATTATATTATGATTCGATGGTGGTTTCATCCTAGAATTCCATGATGAGTTTTGAATTTCTCATTTTGGTGGTGGAGGCACAACCCATTACATAAAACTCATATTCCCAAATCCTTTTTGTGTGGTTTTCAACTGTTTTCATTCATAGAAACGAAAACACGAAATGGTCTCCCTCATCATAATGATCCATGATCCTATATTACAATTCCATGTGGTTTTTGAAGAGTTGTTATATTAACAATTTGGGAGTCACATTGGTCTATATGATGAGAGGCAGGGCTCATCACACTTTTTAAAATATGTAATTATTTCCTTTTCAAGGACTATCATATGTATTTAAGAAATACAAATGAATCATTTATTAAATACCATATATAAATGGGTTTCCTTATGTTAACAATAAATTATTAGAATGTGTTGGGATTCAAAATATATATATGTAATTTTGATTCTTAGTTGATGGTATCATTTTTATAAGGATTATATATTTTCAATCATGTCATTGATTGTCATGATGTTATCTTTACTCCGGGAATTGGGTTACTAAATTTTTTTTCCAACAAGGAAAATGGGAGTAATTTATATGTTGGGATCTCACCCATGAGAATCTCTTCTTTATTTTTATAACATCCCAAGATTTCATAGTACATTATTGGATCAATGTGATTCAATAACTTCCACTACACACAACACAGAGTTCAAGCGCACCACGACTTACCAAACTAGCCATTCAAAAGCGGTTATGAATAGTATTAAATGAATTTTAATATTTATATAATCCTGATAATTTTAGAATCCATATTATGAGTTTCTTGGAAATAATTTATGAAAAAATTATTTTTTTTCAGATAAATGAAGTATTTTTCAAAAAATGCTATTTTACCGCCTTTTAATGGAGAACCATTTTTAGATCCAATATTTAAAACATTTATATATTAAATTTTACAAAATAAACTTCTCCTTTAGAATCATGACATATGAAATTAGTTTCAATAAATTTTTGTTATTTTTCTGATAACTTTCATATTTGGGTGAATAGTGAAAATTAATAAATTTTAACTGAAAATGACTTTTTTAATCAAAATAATTTATAGTGATAAATTAAAATAATAAGTTGTTTAAAATATTAATTTGAATATATTTTTAACATTTATTCCAATATTGGTAATTGTACGTAATTTCACATTTAAACTAGACATAAACAAGTGTCATTCTTTTTTATAGTTATTATTTAATAAAAAACACGCTCATTGTTTTGACAACGAGAATTAATTTTAAATTAATTTTTTACACTTCTATATTTGGAATTTAGAAAAATTGATTCCATATTTATAATCATGAGGTCTAAATTTTGTAAATATGTAACTTTTTTTTATACATTTTGAATAATCACTTCGGTAAATATTTTATTTATCATGGTTAAATGGTAAATCTATTTTATAAGGGTAAAAAAATAATATTATAATAATATTAAATTTTCCTAACTATTTTCATAACACTATTTTCTGATACATGCTTGACCATGGGCATCTTTGGGTCTATTTTGGGATCCCATGGAGCCACTTCTAAGTGATAATGACACTTTATATTAATTAAGTTAAAGTAAATACAAAAATGACATATGCATATATATTTTAGGAAAACTATTTTTACATAGGGTTATATATGTTATCATTTCAACTATAAATATTAATTATAAATATAATAATATTTCCTACATAATGTTATTTTATTTATAATTTTTAGACAATGAATAATTAAATTTATTTATGACATAATGATGATGCAATATTTTCCTTATTAATTAATGAATTAAGTAAACGATATTATAAATGTTAAAATAAATATAATTTGAAAGTTTTTATGACATCCACGATTTTTATAGGTTAATATGACATGTTAGGATTGCTTAAATTTATGTAGTTATAATTAATAATGTTGAAAAGACTTTCACAAAAATCAATAATTAAATACTGTCAAAATTGACATAAAAGAGTTTCTAAAAAAATATTATATTTTTAATTGATATTCTATTCATAAAAATCAATGGATTGAACAAAAGACTTTTATAATAATATTTTTATCATTAATGAACCACTTGGGGTTCTCTTGGAGGTATATAGTAAGTTTATTAACCATATAATATAAAAATACCAAGAGACATGGTAAATGTCAGACTATTTAACTTGGAGTTAAATCTAAAAGATAAAGTTAATATTGACCGAAACCAATCTAAAACCTGTTGGTTGAGTTTTTTTCAACCCATACCCAAATTATATTTTAAATAATCAATTTTGGAGACATTTTAAAACTAAAATGATTTTATGATAAAATAATATTTCTAGCTTGTCCTAAGGTGCCCCTCACCCCTCTTATAAAAAGGCACTCCCCCTTTTCACTAATTCATACCTTAAAATCTTTTTATCTCTACCAATACCTGCCCAAATATCCTATAAACTTCCCTCACCTCATCTTAGAGTCCTTACATTAGTCATAAATCCTACTTAAGGAGCCCTTTTGATCAAATCAAAAGGAAAAACCCGAAGAAGGGGTAATAATTTCACCGCCTTCTTTCGAGTTCTATTCTTCTTACACTTCTTCTATCTCTGTTATTTCCATTATAAAATAATAAATCCAGTATATTATATATACTATTATGTTATTATAAATATGGTACATCCATATTCATTATTATACCCATCCTTTGAATGACATGTCACCATACGTGCATACGTACAGATTACCATCTCCACATAGTGGTGTAATTGTTATTCAAAACATTATTACTTGGATTGTATAATAATAATGTGTAATTCATGTAAATAATAAATATAAAATGATAATGATTCTATATATATGATATACCATCGAATTATATATTATATTAATATCAAAAGAATCATATTGTCACTCATGCGTACGTACGGATTTCCGTCTCCACCAATGCGAAGAGATTCATTCCCCATCGTATCCATTAAAGACTAATTTTCGTTAGATGATTAAAAATAATGTTTAAATAATTGATATCATTCTGTAAATTAATAAGATACAGCCCATCCATAACAAATATGACTCACATAATATTGAATATAAAGGAAAATGAATCCGTTAACACCTGAAACGGAGGCAATACATAGATATTTTTAATAAACAATTATAAAAGATCATATATGATATCATATTAATGTATATGAATATTTTATGATTTAATAACAATTATTTCACCATTATATAGGTGATTAACCTACCCTAGACCAAGGAAAAGTACAAGGAAAGGGTTAATTTCACAATCACTTTATTATCAGAGGTTGTTTTTACATAAGTATCTACTAGGACATATTAATTATCAATGTCCATGTTTCATAAAATAGTTTTCAAATGGATTATTTTTAATTTACTTTTTACTAAAACATAATTTTTAATCTTATTAATATTTATTATTCTAAATCATTCTCATAAATGTCAATGTTTTCAAGATGTTTTTTACGGATTTATTTATATGGACATGAATGTTTTTAAAATGTAAATTCCTTTGAAAAATTTCAAAGTGGTATGGGAAACATGGATTCAAAAATGCCTTTAAATGTCTTCCTTTTTAAATTGTGTGACTTTTAAATTTTTACATGAAAAAGAGAAATTTCTCTCAAAGTGTTTTACAAATTACTTTCATCTATGTCAACATCCTTTGATGGATTTTAAACCTGTATGAAGTTGATTTATTATGATACCAATAATCCATATTGTATTGAAGGATTTGTGATATTTTTGACTGGGGATTTGTTATTTTTATAACATTCATGGTTTATGGATAATGTATTGACATTTCGTATGCTAGTTTTAATCTTATTGTTTATTTTATGTTTCAACCTTTTCATATGAGGAATGCAGTGGACTTAGTAAGTGACGGGTGGAGCCTGCTATACCTTCTCGATGCATCAGTAGGTCTCCTGAGACAAACAAGTCTCTTAGCACAAGGCCTTGACACAAATTTTATTTGTACTATTGGCATAAGACCTTGACTATGTGGTAATGATGTCCAGCGTTAGAAATTACCTCAATATGAAATTAGTTATTACATGTGATTATTATACTAGTAGAATATCAATGTGCATGTTTATATGGTAATGTTTGGATTATTTTTTCCATATTATGTTAAAGTTTATGATTAAAAGGCTTTTGTATTTATTACACATATTTCCTTAAAAGTTTATAGCATCTGCTAAATTATTTACCCTTACTATGAATCTGAGCTCACACCTTTATTATGTTTTATTTTCCTAGGATCCCAAGAAGTGTTTTATGTTTGAGATTTAGGGTTATGCTAAGGTAAAAATGGAATTCTCAAAGGATTTTTTTGTTGTATGTTAAAAGGTTAATGTAATGTTAATGTATGCAATCTATTTTCCAAGACTGCTAAATGGATCGGTCTTTTGGGATTTTATTCCTTGTAATAAAGAAAATGTATTAAAATAATGCACCGTCTCTGGGAATCTAGGGTCGGGGCATTGCGGTTGGTATCACCGAAATTTTATAAATAACCATGGAAGCTAGATTTAGATCAAATCTAATTAGAGCACATTACCTTAAGATCGACTTTGATGATTATTATAGAATAACTTTCTCGAATTTTGGTAAGGTAGATATTTTTTGTGTTTTCCATGAAATACATCTCTATCTGGATATGAGCAGGTAGAGACCACTTTGAGATAGACTTGAACAGGAACTGGTGCACGAAAACGGGATTTGCTGCACTCTTGGTAACAAAACTCTTAGGGATATGCATTGGATAATTCAAATTTTCATTACAAGCCATTACGAAGGATATAGGAGTAAATACTTTCTCAAAGAAAACATTTTTATGTTTATGGATTATATCCATAAACTATTCAATTTATGTTAGGTATTTTACAAGAGTGGAATTATTAATTTTGACTCACAAACTGGCCTAGTGTATTCCATTATTATGAAATGGAGCCTAGTAGATGGAATAAGAACTCCAACAATACATGTGATCTAAAAGGTTAAAATGGTTCAAATATTTCCTTTTATTAAGCCAAAATTTAGTAATAAAATAGTCTTCCATGTATTCTAAACATATGAAGAAATAGTATCATTTTTTAATATGATAAGAAAATTTTTTTCTGAGATGTATGGCTTTGAAGGGAAGCAGGAAAAGAAAAGGATGGTAGAGAGAAATATAGATAAATGGAAGAGGGGAAAAGAAGGTTTTTAACATATGCGATAAATGTGGAAATAATCACCTGAGTAAATCTTGAAAGGAATGGGAGCTTGTTATAAGTGTGGAGAAAAATGACACCAAGAACGTGATTGAAAGGGTAAGAAAAAGGTTTCAAATGTAAAATGATTCATCTTCCAGGCATTGGGACACTACGTGAATCATTTCCCTAGTCATTAGAGTATACCTCAAATGATTATATTGGATAATAATAAAGTTATGATACTACCTCATATGAAGATGAATGACTGGTGTTCTTATGTTGTTATTATAGAATTATTTCATTTGAGTATTGTATCAACAATATAATGGTTATATGAATTATATTGATAAATAAGGATTGTGCTGTAGTACTATTTTATTGAGGATTTGAGATTATATGGTTCTGAGAAAAGTGACTTGATAGTAAGCTTGAATTTTTGGAAAATACATGGTTGAAGGAAATGTAATCCTTAATATGGTCTTGATAATGAATAAGTGATTTTGGAATAATATATGGTTGATTTGGATAAATTATATTGGATATTCTTGACTTCCATTTAACAGATTAATAGATTGTGTATTTCATCATTGTTGGAATATTCAATATTTTTTATATAAGAAATATATCCAGTATTATTTAATGGAAAAGGGAGAATGAATGTAATCAATAATGTTTTATGGTATTTCAAGGTGTTACCATGTTTTAAAATAATACAACATGAATGTGTTCACATGTTCTTACGTGGAAAAAAGGATCTTCATTGTGTTTAACATCCTTATAAATTTTTGACTGTGAGTTTGGATAGAAGTATTTGGGATAAGTATAAAGGTTGAAATAAATAAAGTTTGAAATTGGATACTATTGTTAAGGTTATTTATGGATTTGTATAAAAAGGAAAGCATGCTTACCGTGTGATAACATGTCGTGTCGGACAAAGCTGTGGGAATCGAACCCACAACCAATGTATGAATGGGGTTTATCACCCATCACTAGAATACGTGAAGTCCCTGGATTGTATATTTTAGTTTTTTTAAAGGGTCTGATAGGTGAATTATAAATTCATTTTTTTGGAACCCTATACGAATAGAATAAATAGAATATTTTTAATGTTCTATTATCTTTTATAGTGAAAGATGTGTTTGTGGTAGAAATTAGTTAATGGATGGAAATCTACTTGAAACGTATAAATTTTTTTCATCTCTTATTCTATAATGAAATTAATTCATAAGCATTAGGTAAGGGATCTTATAACTAAAAATGTGTTATCCTAATACCATATGTTTTTTTGAACAAATAATATTTTAAATCATCATAGATTGAAGGCTTTGATGCCCTTAATTCTACAATTGTTTCTGACTGATGACCTCAATCACTCCCTAAAAATATTTATGTTTTCCTCCAATTATGTGTCTCTAATTTCCCTCAATGTTCTCCTAATCGAGATCATAATTTTGTGGTGTCATTTTCATTCCCATTTTCCTCTTATTAAGACTACATTTTATTAACCCAATTTCCGATATAGGTTTTCCCTCAAAGGTATTTTCTATTGTTTACTTTTTATTTTTGAAGAACAATTTAAAATTTTTAGGATGAAATTTATTGAAGGAGGGTATAATGTAACACCCCATGATTTCATAGTACATAATTTTTTCAAATTAATACAATAACTTGCACTACACACAACATTGAGTTTAAGCACACCATGACTTACCAAACTAGCCGTTCAAAAGTGGTTATGAATAGTATTAACTGAATTTTTATCTTTATATAATCCTTAAAATTTTAGAATCCATACTATGAGTTTCTTTTACAAAATTTAAGAAAAAAACCATTTTTTCAAATAAAAGAAGTATTTTTTTAAAAATGAAATTTTACCACCTTTTAATGGAGAACCCTTTTAAATCAAATATTTGAAACTTTTATATTTTCAATTATACAAAATAAACTTCTGATTTAGAATTGGTACATAAGAAATTAGTTTCAATAATTTTTTTTGTGTTTTTCTGATAACTTTTCTATTTGGGTGAATAGTGAAAAATACTATATTTTAACTGAAAACTAGTTTTTTAATCAAAATAATTTATAGTGATAAATTATAATATTGAGTGGTTTTAAATTATAATTAGAATATATTTTTTCCATTTTATATAATATTTTTAATTGGAAAAAATTTTACATTTCTACTAGTCATAAACAAGTGTCAATATTTTGATAGTTATTGTTTCTAAAAAACATTCTCTTTGTTTTGACAACGACAATTAATTTTAAATTAATTTCTTCCCATTGTGTATTTTTAAATAAAAAAAATGGATTCCATATTTATAATCAGGATTTTCAAATTGTGTAAATAGTTAACTTTTATTTTTAGACATTTTGAATTATTATATCGGTAAATATTTTATTTACCATGGTTAAAAGGTAAATCCGGGAAATAACGGTAAAAAAATAATATTATAATAATATTAAATTACCCTAACACTTGTTCTAACACTATTTTACGATACATGTCTCACCATTGGCATCTTTGGGCTGATTTTGGGACTCCATGGAGCCACTTGTAAGTGATAATGACACTTTATATTAATTAAGTTAAAGTAAATACAAAAATGACATAAGCATATATCTTTTAGAAAAACAATTTTTACGTAGGGTTATATATGTTATATTTTAGACAATAAATATTAATTATAAATCTAAAACGATTTAATACATTATGCTATTTTATTTATAATTTTTAGACATGGAATAATTAAATTTTTTATGACACAATGATGATGCAGTATTTTCATTATTAATGAAAGAATAAAGTTAATGGTATTATATATGTTAAAATAATTATAATTTTAAAGTTTTGATGTCATCCAAGAAATTTATTGGTTAGTATTATACTTCAGGATTTCTGAAATGAATTTATTTCGAATTAATAAAGTATTTAGGACTTTAACAAAAATCAATTATTAAATAGTGTCAAAATTGACATAAAAGTGTATTTAAAACAAATATTATATTCTTAATTGATATTCTATTCCTAAAAATCAATGGTTCAGAAAAAAGACTTATATAATGATATATGTATCAATAATGAACCACTTGGGGTTCTTTTGGAGGTATATAGTATGTTTATTAACCATATAATATAAAAATACAAAGAGACATGATAAATGTCAAACTATTTAACAAAGAGTAAAATCTAATAGATAAAATTAATATTGTGACCCAAATATATCTAAAATCTATTGGATGAGTGATTTTTGACCCATCCCCCCATATACATTAAATAATTCATTTTGGATCCATTAGAAACAGAAAATTATTTTATTATAAAATAATATCTCTAGCTTTTCCTAAGGTGCCCTCACCCCTCTTATAAAAGGGCACTCACCCTTATCTCTAATTTACACCTTCAAAATCATTTGTCTCAGCAAAAACCTGACCAAATATCTTTTAAAACTACCTCAACTCATCTTAGAGTCCTTCCTTTAGTCATAAATCCAACTTATGGAGCCCTTTTGATCAAATCAAAAGGAAGAACCCGAAGAAGAGTTAATAATTTCACCACCCTCTTTCAAGTTCTTTTCTTCTTCCACTTCTTCTTTCTTTGTTATTTCAATTCTAAAATAATAAATCTAGTAACTTTTATATACTATTATGTTCTTATAAATATGGTACAGTCATATTCATTATTCTATCCATCCTTTGAATGACATGTCACCATACGTTCATACTTACGGATTACCGTCTCCACATCGTGGCATAATTGTTATTCAATACATTATTACTTGGATGGGTATAATAATAATTTGTAATTCATGTAACTAATAAATAAAATATTATACTGATTCTATATATATTATATAACTTCCAATTAGATATTATTTTAATATCAAAAGAATGATATTGTCGCTCGGGCGTACGTACGGATTACCATCTCCATGAACGTGATGAGATTCATTCCACATCATATCCATTAAAGACTAATTTTCACTAGATGATTGAAAATAATGTTTAATGACTTGATATAATTCTGGAAATGAATATGATACATCCCATTCATAACAAATATGACTCACATAACAAAGAATATAAAGGAAAACGAATCTGTTAACACCCGAAATGATGATAATACTATGATATTATTAATGAAAAATGTTAAAAGATCATATATGATACCATATTAATGTATATTATTCTTGTATAATTTAATAACAATTATTTCATCATTATATAGAAGGTTAAACTACCCTCAACCAAGTAAAAGTACATGTTATGGGTTAATTTCACAATCTCTTTATTATCCAAGGTTTTTTTAAAAAGTATCTACTTGAAAATATTTATTATCCATGTCCATGTTTCATATAATTGTTTTCAAAGGGATTATTTTTAATATACCCTTTACTAAAACATAATTTTAAATGTTTTAAATATTCTTTCTTCTTATTATTTCTCATCAATGTCAATGTTTTCAAAATGGGTTTAAGGATTTATTAATATGGGCATGAATCTTTTTAAATTGTTAATTCTTTTTGATAGTTTCAAAGTGGAATGGGACACTTTGATTCCAAAATGTCTTTAAATGTATTTCTTTTTAAATTGTGTGACTTTTAAATGTTTTAATTAAAAAGAGACATTTCTCTCAAATAGTTTTACAAATCATTTTCATCTATTTCAACATCCATTGATGGATTTAAAACTTGTTTGAAGTTGATTTATTATGATAAAAATCATCCATATTGTATTGAAGGATTTGTGATATATTTGACTGTGGACGTGTTATTTTTATACAATTCATGGTTTATGGATAAATTATTGACATTTATTATTCTAGTTTTAATATGAATTTTTATGTTATGTTTCTACCATTTCATATGAGGAATGCAGTGGACTTAGTAAGTGACGAGTATAGCATGTTATAGCTCCTCAATGCATTGGTGGGTCTAATGAAACAAACTAGGGTCTTTGCACGAGGCCATGACTCAAATTTTATATTTAGTCTTGGAACAAGGCCTTGACTATGTGGTAATGATGTCCATATTTAGGCATTCCCTCATTATGAAATCAGTTATTACCTGTGATTATTCTACAAGTATAATATCCTTGTGCATTTTTATATGGTAATGTTTGATTTATTTTTTCCATATTATTTTCATGTTTATGATTAAAAGGATATTTTATATTACAAATCGTGCCTTAAAAGTTTATAGCTTCCGCTAAATTATTTACCCTTACTAAGCATCTGAGCTCACCCCTTTCTTATGTTTTATTTTCACAGGATCCAAAAAACTGTTTTAGGTTTGAGATGCAGGGTTAATCGAAGGGAACAATGGAATTATCGAAGGATTTTTTCCATATTATTAATGGATTTTTTTGTGTTGTATGTTAAAAAGTGTAATGTAATGTTTATGTATGGAATCTATTTTCCAAGATTTCTAAACTGATCCATATTTCGGGACATGATTCGTTGTAATCATCCCAATGTATTAAAATAATGTATTGACCCTGGGAATCTAGGGTCGGGGCGTTACAAGTTTCCATTGGAAAATAATCAAAACACACATATTTTGGAACCACATAACAGGACACATCATATCATTTATGGTCATGTCACATGCACTAATCAATGCAGTGTAACATCATTATACAAGGAGATCATGATGAAGAATGCCTAGTTATGGATGGTGTGGAAGTAATGCATAATTGGACTGAGGTACATTGAAAGGATATTTCCCTCAATGATGATATGACCATACTTTTGATGTGTCGATGTGATGATTTCGGTGAATTTTGGTTTAGGGTGATAACCTCATGAAGGCTTCCTATATATCCCAATTGGAGAAGAATCAATGAAAACCTTGATCAGAATGTTCTGTATAACACAAATATAGGAGACACATTTCTTTCATTATCAATAATATTCCCCTTTGACATTTTGTATCCTATCGAATATAGATTTTTTAATGGATGGTAACATGGTCTTGGAGATGACACAAAATAGGAGGCATAAGTCAAAGTGAGAAGATGATATAAAAAAGTAACATGTACCTAGATAGAAAATTTATCTTGAGGATTTTTTGATCACCAGAAGCCTTTAATCCATGTGAGTCATTCTTGGTCTGAAAACCAAGAGGATGTAGAAGATATGGAAAACCACACAATCTACATTGTCCATTTCTTGATGAGGACCTGGCCATGGAAGAGAGAAATGGTATAGATGTGCACATATACTCACTTTTTTCCATATACCCATGGGTATGGATTTGGTTCATATTTCTAGAGGGACTCCCATCATTCATGTTTACCCCTAATTTTATGCTTGATGAGGGTGGAGTCTTCGTGGTTCTTAGGGAGAGAAAATGTTGTTCGATGTGTCAATCTTGAATATGATTCTCTAACTCAGGGTCACTACCTTATCCATACTTAGGGATACTTGTTACCACATGAATATAAAGTTGAGAAAATATTATGAATCTCACATTATCGGTAAATTAAATGTGGGAACCCTAATACCATGACAACGTATAGTTTAGAGGAAAAACTAGTGTTCCATATACTCTGATCACACAAATCCAGATGGTTATGGAGATGGTTGTCTTGGTCCCCCTTGAATGAGATATCTAAGGGCAGGGTTTAACTAAAATATGTATTATAAAAAAAATTAATGGGTTGCTCATGTAGGGTAGTCCTGGGTGGGTTGATGAAAGATCAATCAGGGTAGGTTTGGGCGAGGTGAAGATGACTCACATAGGGTAAGCCTTAGAGAGATAAAGATTGAACACGTAGGTTAATCCTACTTGAGACGAATGTGGATCATGCATGGTAGGAATGGGTTCTATGAAGTTATCATTAGGTGGTGGAGATCATAGAAAAAATTCCTAGGAGATGCATTTATCATGGATCCATGGGTATCCTTAGGTGAATTATAATTGTTGGTGAACATCGTTTGAGCTATGTAATGGTCTTTCACCATACTTGTTTTGATGATAGGTGGATGGATTAACTCAGTAATCTTGTTGATTTAGACATAGAGGGACCTTTATCCAAATACTATGACTAAATATCTAATATTATAAGGCTTAGGATACAACCTAATAGTTTGTATAACATAGGAAATGGACTTGGGTGAGTAGAGCATTGAGGCATATGTTGGTATTCGAGTCAATAAAAATAGGGATCACTGGGTTCATATTTGTGGGAATTTTTGGGAACCTAGTTAAAGGAAGTCATCCATTTTGACCCATCACATTGGTACTTCACAAAGGTACTTATAATAAGATTAGATTCTCTTTCAGGGCTGTAGATATTGGTCTTGCAAAAGCATCATGATGATTATGTGGGTTGTGATAAAGTCGTACATGTGAGTTCCATTAAGATATATGGTTCCCTTCACAGATTCTATTTATTGATGAATTTTACATTCATTTTTCTAATAATCATGTAAAAATGGGTGTCACCAACATCGCCCCTCATGGTTTGATCCAATCAAGTAATTTCATGTATTTATGAGGAAGAAGAATATGGATGTTGATGGACACTTAATTTACTGTGCAATACATGATATTTCAAACCCTTAGTTTGAAATTGAACATAACAAATATTGGAATGCAATAGGGGGATGTGAGATATAGTGAAGATGTTGAGCCTTTAGATCAGTCATATAGGTTTGTTGGGCCGAGGAACCATGTTGGATGATTAAGTAGGTCTGTCACACAGGTGACCAGACATCAATAAATATGATTTTCTATCTAAATATTTCCTCATCCGTTAATAATTATTGCATTACATCATCACTTTAGTACATCACATAAATTTTTTTGGAGTTAACTCAGTTTCCCTTATCCTTCCAGGTAGAATCCATTTTCATACTGATCACCCAAGGGAGTGGACTACACAAGGCCATTTGAGAGTATATTTAGTGTGAGTCCACTTGATTGAATAACATGTGTGAGGTAATGTGACAATGTGTCCTCCATGATGGAATAAGTTTCCAGATATCATTATTTTGTATCGAGAACTACAATCTAAGGTCATGATGCTAATGAAAATAATCATGTCATCTCTATAGAATCCAAAGGTAATTTTAAAATAATTTTGATTGAAAATCTATATCTCATGATTAAAAAATTATTAAAACGATCAAGCTAGATTATTACAAAATCTGTGAATCCACTCTACCTTTCATAGTGGAATTGTAATGACCCAAAATTTTATTAATGAAAATTTTTATTGATCTAATTAAATGTGTTATTTGATAAAATGGTTATATAAAACGTATGCACTTCTAAGGATTTATGTTTTTTTATCTTAGAATACCGTTGTGAATTTTTACCATTGCTAATATAGTCGTTGAATAGTGATCACATGATTAGTATAAATATAGGGCTTTAACAAATCCAATATACTCGGACAGAGGAAGTGATGTCCTCATACAGTAGAATTACTCCATACAAACCCCATTTTTCAGAGCATGGAAAGGATGTAGCATCACTGTGATTCACTATTGACCATGCCCAAGGCGAGATTTAACATGTTACACTAAAATGGAACCACCTACTAAATAAGTGGAATTTAATAGATATTTACCACCAAGTGATGTTATTTGTGCCTCCGCAAGAGTCGATCAGCATCTCCCACATTATTCATAGGTCTTATGCGGGAGTTATACGGGGTTATGTAACAATAAACTAATACTATGAATATGTGCATTATTTTGGTATAGAATAATGAATACAAACTCCTTTTGTTATTGTTACTCTTTAAGTAGTTTTTAAAGAACAAATAGTATTTTTTGTTAATTTTAAAATTCAATTGAAAATATATTTTGATGAATTAATGTATTTTTGAAATAAATAAAATTTTCAAAAAATATTATTATAACTAAATTCATTTTTATTAAATATAAATTCTTGTATAATTGTAATGAATACAATTGTATTTTTTTTATTAAGGTTTGAATGTTTTTTTTCAAAACCCATGAATTTTCGAAAAATGTTTGTATTTATTTTAAAAGTAAATATTCATATATTTATAAAATTATTTGCATAAAATAAATATTACTTTTGGGATCAAGATGTCGAAATTATCCAAGATTTAATTTTTCATAAATTTCTTGAGACTGTCAAATTTTTACGAAAAAATTAATTACTTATTAAATATATAATGTGTTTTAGGACATTATAATGACCCAATAGTGATGTAATACAATTTAATAAAAATTTGATTCGTCCAATATATATTTTACTATAAAAATAATGTGATTTCACTTTTGTTTAATTAATTTTACAATGGCTTAGTGGACCCTCCAATACTTATAATACATTTTATCATTTTAAAATGATTTCCATAAGAGTGTGACTCACCTCAACATAAGATAGCCTAATATTTTAATAAGTTCGGTCATTGGCCTTATAAAAAAATTCCACTCCCCTTTGGAAAAAATAATAGTCAAAAAACGATGGAATGGTGTGTGTTTTTTATTATTTTAATATGTATTTTCAAAAACCTAAATAATAAAGAACTCCCTCACCTTTCCTATATAAGCTCACTCCATCTCACATTCAAATTTAGTCAAATATTTTTTAGCTAGACCAACTCCTGACCTTCTCTGCCTAGAATCATCTCAAGTAGCCCTAATCTCCCAAGAATCCACTCTCAAGCCTCTCCCAAGACTGGGGGATCACACTTCCATGTAAGGGATTTCTTACTTTCTCATTATTGTCCAAATTTAATTATTTTTTTATTCCCTTTTATTTTCAGTTACAAATGTTGGGTTATGATTTCACACCTCCCCTATACTTCCCTATTGACTTTTGAATGATTAAATAACCCTTTATCTCTCATTAATGACTCCCATGTACACCTATTACCATGGATAAATTCCACAAGGTATTTCTCTCTCCTCATTTACATTCAAGAAATTATTTGATATAATTCATATAGAGCCCATTAAATATGTTGGGACATATATCTATATGACTCTATTACTGTCTATTTCATGTTCATATGATTAGATACCCCTATATCTCTCTTCACCATTTTATTAATTCTTATGTCACGTCGTTATGCTACTGAAATTGCACCACGATTTTCCAAGACAATGTCATTGTGTAGTGAATACCGTGCCCATTTTCCTATCAAGGGTGTTAACATTTACACACATTTACTAAATGATTATATAGTTTCATGTCTTTAATAATAAGTCCTTTATCTGGGAATAAAATATTACGTTTAATGATTCCATATTATATGATCTATGTGGCACACTAATTCTTGAAATGAAATGATTAAGAAGGGTGCACCCTAATAGCGCTCCATTGCATTGGGTAAAGATTGCTATCATGATACCTCATGTTCCATGAGTGATTGCACATGATAATTCATGTTCAATGATGGCATAATAATTCTCCATGTGCAATGATCCTTGTATCATGCTAATATTTTGTAAATTTTTTTTTCTATATTTCAATGTTATGATAATCATGTTATATCATGCCTTTAGGTTCAAGTTTCTCATATTCTCCACTGATATTCCTATTTCATAAAATTTATTTTATTCTTCATGTTATTCCTTGTTTACTCCCTTATGGGTATTTATTTCTCACCCATTTCACAAGTATGTACTCAGTTTATCCCGTGTAATGATAAGTACGAGGGAAGGTTGTTTTCAAGTAACGAATGTCTTCAGTAATGATATTGTATTTTTATGTCTTAGGTTTTCATGTAATGTCCCAAATATCCCAGGAAAATATACCTCTCAATCCTCATTGTTGTCTTAAGTTCATGTTTATGTAATAAATAATGTTTATGTGTGTAATAATGAGCATGGTTGTTATTGTTCGTATCAGTGGATAGGTTTAGTTATTTTTTGTATTAGGATTCGAAAACCCTAGTGAAAGGATTAGGGATAAGACTGAGAATAATAAAAACATACCTAATTTTTTGTGAGTATTGAATAATTGTTTTATTAATAAAATTTATCCCTTTCTGGATAAGAGAAGTTAGAGGCGGCTCTAGCACAGATTTATCTAGGCGTAAAACGCTAAAACACCTCTTTGAGTTACAATCAAATAGGAAATGGTGCATGAGAATGGGCCTTACTGTACACTTGGTTACGAAACTACAGGGGGATCTGCTATGATAAATTCATAAGTTTATTGTGAACCATTATTAATAGAATACAAAATAAATTCCACTAAGAGTATATGATGGGATGTATATCATGGATTACATAGATTGAAGCCTATATATTCCCATGTTAAGGAAATAAATGTAATTTATATGTTATTCCTTTTTTTATTTGGATTCCCCTATTATGTGTTACCCCTAAAATTATTTTTATTCCAGACAATGGCTAGTAATTGGATGAGTCAGGCTGGCAACAGATGCAATGATCAATGTGACGACTGTCCTAATGAGGTGACCAATCCATTGGGAGTGGGAATCCTAATCATTGTAATGATACTATCGCAGGTAACTCATGTTTTTAATAGGAACATGGGTCATGAACAACCTTTACCCCCCTATGAAGGAACAATCCATAATAAAGAGTTTCTTGAGACAAAGGCGTCTTAATTTTTATGGATTATCTGATCCCTCGATATATGAAAAATGGATCAACTCCTTTGAGAAGAACTTCTCCATCCATAAATGTTCTAAACAATGAAAAGTACATCTGGATACTTATAATATAGAGGGTGTAGATGATCACTGGTGGGCATAGATAAAAAATATAATGTTTGGGGAGGATATCGAGTTGTTGGAATTGAATGATTTCAAGAATTTTTTTTCCATAAATATTTCCCTCAAAACTATGACTTAAGATGGAAAGGGACTTCCTTTCCATGAAGCAAAAATGATGCTGAATCCATTAGAGTGTATGAGAAAAACATCAAATGTATTTCTATATATTCCTCCAGTATTGTCATTACCACCGATTTCATGGTTAACCACTTCATTGGTGTGATAAAACATATCCTACTGAAATCCCTAGTGATCCGTGACTTTGAGATCTATGAGGAAATTGTCCAATAGTCCCTCAAAGTTGTAATGGATATCAGTGAATGTCAGGGATATCGTGGGGATATTAAGTATAAGGTGGAAATTAATTCGAGTGGTCTAATGGATAATTCAAATGGTGCTAATAAAATCTATCACCCCACATACCAAAGGCGGAGAAAGAATCACCCAATAAATGTTCTGAATGGCACGAGGAAATGCTTTAGGTGTGGAAGAGAAAGGAACCTATCTATAGACTATGTAAAAGAAAAACTAGTGGTTCCGAGAGAAGATATGGATGCTCTGTTCGACCCTCAAAGTATTTTTCATTGCTTCAACTACAAGTACCTCGGGCACATTGAAAACCAGTGCCCCAGGACAAGATTTTTCGAAGGCAACCAACAAAATCCAAGGCATCAAGTGCGAGATTCTCCTATAACAACCACCGATGTGAACCCTTAAAAATGAAGTGGTGATAGGTACAATAGTTATTCATTCAGGTATAGTGAACATACTTTTTTATTTTGGTTTTGTGCATTCTTTTATATCCTGAAATTATAGTAGAAAAGTCTCAACACCATACAAATTCATGGAAGTAAAGATGTACCTTAGAATGGAAAATGGTTCAATCATTGCATCCCATGAATATAACCCCACTATTATAATTTGTAGATTGAAATTCCCAACGAACCGCTCCATACTCCCTATAGTGGAATTTTATGAAATTATTATCATGCATTGGATTTCCTTATATATATCCAACATAAATTGACATGATAGGGAAATCACTCTCTCTATGGTGAATAGACCCCTGGTTTTTTACATGTGCAAGGAGGAGGATGGAGCCTTTTTAGCACCATCATTTCAACTGTGGATATTACTACCACATGAGCATGATTATCTTGATTAGATGATGGATTCTAAGGAAGAAACCATCCTTGAAGTCATGTCTATTGAGAGGGAATTCATTGAATATTTTCCTGAGTAATTTTTCAATATTCCTCCTCGAAGAGATGATGAATTCTAAATTTATCTTATACCTAGGGCTTTGCCAATATCAAAGACTCCATGTGGAATGGATGTCGTGGAGCTTGAGGAGATAAAGAAACAACTACAGGAGCATCTGGATAAAGGGTTTATATTCCCAAGTGCTTCACCATAGGGTGCACCAGTCCACTTAGTCAAGAAAATGGATGGGTCAATGAACCATTGCTTTTATTATCATGAGATCAAAAAAATCACATTAAAGAACAAGTAACCTCTTCCATGAATTGATGACTTTTTCGGTCTGCTATGTGGATAAAATTACTTCTCCAAGGTGGATATATGGTCGGGATATTACCATGTAAGGGTGATGAAGCAAGATATCCCCAAGACATATTTTTGTAGAAGATATCGGCACTATGAATTCATAGAAATGCCTTTCGGACACACTAATGTTTTGGAAATATTCATGGACATGATAAATTGGGTCCTTAGATAATACCTATACAAATTTGTGGTTGTCTTTATAGATGATAGTGTAATAAAATCTGAAACCAAGGAGGATTCTGAGGATCATCTAATCACTTTAATAGAGATCTTAAGAAGGTGGAAGATATATGAAAAGTACATAAAGTGTGAGTTCTGGTTGAAGGAGGTCTCATTCATGGGCCATATCATCACAAGAAATGGGATAAATATGGATGCGTCCAGGACAACTATATCGATGGATGTCCATGGAAAAAATTGGTAATAGATATCCATTGTTTCCTAGGGATAGTTGGATATTAACTTTGATTTGTGAGAAATTACTCACGATTTTATGACCCTCATACCAAGCTAACTCTGAAGGGATTCAAGTTTTCTTGGATTTATGAATACAAAGATATTGTTAATTAGTTGAAAAGGAGGATTATCACTGTGACCATGCTCACATTACCCAAAAGTGGAGAACTATTTTTTGTATTCAGTGATGCTTCGAAGAATATCATGGGTTATTTGTTGATAAAAAACAAAAAAATTCATTACTTATGCTTCAAGAAAATTGAATGTTCATGAGAAAAAAAATCCAACACATGATCTGCAGTTGGCATTAATAATCTTACAATTTAAAATTTTGATGAATTACCTCTTTTCGGAGAAGTGTGAAATATATACAGATCCCAAAATCATGAGGAATATATTCACATAGAATGATTTGAACATGCACCAACAAATATGTTTAGAGATGATCAATGACTATGAGTGCTCAATCCATTATCATCCTGTAAAAGAGAACAAGGTGGTGGATGATCTAAGTAGAAAGGAACTAGTGAGCCTATCATTGATGATAATTTAATAGGATCCAATCATCTTATATTTGAAATAGATGGACATGTGAATCATAAAGAAGGGAACATCATCAATATTTTCACAAATATAGGGCTTCAACAAATAAATTATACTTAGGAAAAGGAAGTGATGGCCTCATCATGTAGAATTTCTCTATACAAAGCTAATTTGTTGGAGCTCAGAAAGGAGGTAACATCACTAGGATTTTTTATTTTCCATTCCCAAAAAGATAATTAATACATTAATCTTGAATTGAACCTCCAATGAGAGAAGTGGAAGTTAATTGAGATTAGCACATGAGCGATGTTATCTGAGCCTCCCCAAGTGTATGTAACAATCGCCAACCTTACACATATGTCATATGCTGGTGTTATAATATATTATGTAACGAGACCCTAGAACTATGATTATGTGCATTATTTTTAATTGAATAAATAATATACAATCATTTTATTATAGTTACTTTTTAACTTGTTTTTAAATCACACATAATATTTTTAGTTTATATTAATTTTCAATTGATATATCTATTTTTATGGATTAATTTATTTTTTAATTAATTAATATTTTTTAAAAAAAATTATTATTACTAAATTAATTTTTATTAAATATAAATTATCGTATAATTTTAATGAATAGAATTGTAATTTTTATTAATATTTGAAAGCTGTTTTTGTCAAAACCCATGAATTTTCGGTCTATATGTGTATTTATTTTAAAAGTAAAAATTCACATCTTTAAAAAATAATTTAGATAAGATTTATATTTTTTTAATCAGGATGTCAAAATTATCCAACAGTTCATTTTTCATAATTCTCTGAGACTGTCAAATTTTTAGGTAAAAATTATTTTCTGTTTAAATATATAATGTGTTTTATGGGATCATAATGAACCAATTGTGGTGTAATAAAATACTATAAAAGTGATATCGAAACAATATATTTTTTACCTTTAAAATATTGAAATTTTATATTTGTTTGAATAATTTTACAATGCCTTAGTTGAACCTCCAAGACTTATAATACATTTTAAAATATTAAAATGATTTCCTTGAGAGTGTGACTCACCTCCACATAATAAAGCCTAATATTTTAATAATTTCTCCCATTATCCTTATAAAATAATGTTTTCCACTATACTTCATAATAAATTATGGTCAAAACCCATGGGATGGTTTTCGGTTTTTATTTGTTTAATGTGTAGTTACGAAAATCTAAAAAATAAATAATTTCATCTTCTTTCCTATATAGACCCACTCAATCTCCCATTCCCCTTCACTCAAACCTTATGGAGCATGACCATCCCATGACCTCCTCTCTCTATAATCCTCACAAGGTTCCTCAAGCTCCCATGAATCCTCTATCAAGACTCTCCCAAGCCTTTAGGATATCACTTCCAAGTAAGAGATTTCATCATTTCTTATTTTTCTCCAATTTTATTTATGTTGGTATTCCCATTTATTATCAATAAAAATGTTGGGGCATGATTTTAAACCACCCCTATACATCCCTCTTCATGTTTTAATTATGAGATACCCCATTTTCTCTCATTAATGCCTCCCATGTACACTTGTTACCATTCCAAAATTCCATAGGTGATCTATCTCTTTGCATTTACATTCAAGAAATTATTTTATATTATGAAACTAAATTACATTACGTATGTGGGTAAATGTATCTATATGACCCCTTTACATTCCATTTCGTGTACATATGAGGACACACCCATTTCACTCTCATTAACCATTTATATGATTTCTTATGTCACGCTGTTATGCTAGCGAAATTGCACCATGATTTTCCAAGCCAAAATCATTGTGTAGCGAATACAATTCCAATTTTTCTTTCAAGGGTTTTCACCTATTAGAACATTTACTTATTTATTATATAGTTTCATGTATCTATTTTTAATTCCTTTATCTTGGAAAGAATTATTATATTGAATGATTCCCTGTTGTCTGATTCATGTGCCACACTTATGCATGAAATCAAATGATTAAGAAAGGTGCGCCCTGATAGCGCTCAAATGCATTGGGTAAAGAGTAGTATCATGATAAGTCATGTTCAATGAGGGGTTACTCATGATAATTCATGTTCAATGAGGTTTTAGTCCTGATTCATGTGAAATGATCCTTGTCTCATGCTAATATCATGTTAAATGTTGTTACCACATTTCTATGTTATGATCATCATGCTATATCACGACATTATGATCTTATTTCTCTTATGCTCCATTGATATTCCTATTTCATTACATGTATTTTATCCTTTTTTTATTCCTTTTTTACTCCATTACTGGGCTTTATAGCTCACCCTTTTCACATTTATGTCCTCAGGTTTTCCCATTCAATGCTATGTATGTGGGAATGTTGTGGTCATTTAAAGAATGTTTTCCATAAAGATGTTGTATTTTTATGTCATAGGATTTCATGTAACAAATAGACATGTTATTATAGGAATAAATGAAGAAGAACTAGTGAACATAATTGTGAAGTGATTATATACTATTGTATAATCGAATAATTATAACAGATGAATTCATCCAAAATCCCTATAGTTATTCACCAATGAACTAGTTCATTGATTATACCAATTTTTTCAATGCCTATAGTTTTAAAAGAGGATTATTTATTTACAAAGGAATTGTGACCACAACATAATCCATGCACCAAAGTCCGTGTTTCCTCCTTTTGTTTCCTCAAATTAATAATTTGGAACCTCAGTGCTACCATTAAATAATCCTTGATTCAATGATAAACCAATCACAAGTCATTATGGATGATTTTGACTTCTGTTCTCGAGGGTTAGTTATGTCAAATTGGATGTGGGTGTATGAGGTGATCCAAACCAAAGCCAAATTTAATTATGATCTGAAATACAATCTAATTTTTTAAGAAATTTAGGGGGAATAACACATTTTTATAATAATCCATTCACCATCCTTGATTTTATGAGATGATAAAACCCTCATATAAGGACTTTCTATACAATACATAGTGATTGTGGTATTAGAATATTGGGTGATTACAAAATCATAGGAGCACATACTCTTACAGTGATGCATGATGAATACATCTCACCAAACTAAATATTGGATAAATATTATTGGATGTAATATTTTTCTTATAGGCTATTTATTTGGTCCATAAGTTCAAGAATTAGGACCCTCTCAAAATGGTAGAAATCCATTTCGAATCAGGGATGATGGAATTCGTCAAGTTAAATGGAGAAGGTCCAACCTTACATCATACTATAGGATGCCATTAGTTTGGATAATCAAAGAATTCTTGGAGAATTTAGGCCAACCATGGAGGAATTAAAATATGGATAGTGGGGATATTGGGTTAATTATGATGTCCCTTATAGTACACACCTATTTGGCTTCCTAAATATATGGTTGAGTACCTATCTTCAACTAGTTTGGGAATCTAATGGTGGTGTGAGGCAATATAAATTAGTTATAATGAAAAAACTACTAGAAGTGATGTATATAGTGTTGGAATTCCCTATCAAAGTAAATATTTTGAATTATTACCTCATTCATATATACTAAAGTCTCCATATTAAATTTCACTGAAATTTTATATGTTGTTGGGGTGGATTATGGAACACAACAGTTTTTAAACTATGTTGAGAGGGTTTGAAGTTCCAATTGGTTTGATTCATATATTAATACTAGTTTTTTCTAAAATACATTCTTTATATCTAAAATATTCCAAACCTCTGAAGAATTTTAATGTATTGGGAGGGTTTAACTTCATTACATATGGTGGTTTACCTACTGATTTTTTTGACAATGTCCAAGGTGATGATGATCTGAGGTATATAATTATTGAATTTAGAGAGAGTGTACTAGAAGCACTCATTAACATGATATCATATATAAATCCATTGATATGAATCAATTTTAATACTATTATAAGTTTCCACAATATCTGAATGTCTCCCCCACCCCCTCATGTTTGGATTGAGAAACTCATGATATTGACCAAAAATAACAGGATCCTTATGGAACTGGAAGTATTCCAGGTTTTCATAAAGGTACCTCCATTAGATCTATGAACTAGGTTATTCTCCATGTATTCTACATATGAATATATTCCTACCCTAATAGGGGATTTTTTTTAAAGTGTCCCTCTAGTTGAGGCCACATTGATTTATGCGTGTGAAAAGTGCATTAGAAATTCTCATCTTAAGGAGGATGATGGAAAAACCCCAAAGTCATAAATATGATATGTGTAATGTTCCATGAATTAGTCTAATGTTGAAACAACCACATCTTATAGGCCGAGGTATTCTAGTCATCATCACCTAGAGGAGACAAATATTCCAGTGTCCTATTCTCCTATCAGAGTATAGGGGCCTGAAACCAAATCATAGTTAAAGGAAATCATATCATACATAAAGAATAATGTGGAAAATTTTATTATATGTTTCTTCTAATAGTCAAAACCTAGAAATTCAAAACACCTGACATTATAAATTTATGGGTATTTCAATAATCCTGAATATAGATCGTGTAATATTGGGATATTTAAACACTTTTTTATCATTAATTTAACATAAATAATTCCAGGGTGGGGAAACATATCAGTGAATTGGTGACACTAAGATATTACACCAATTACTAGATTCCAATGACAATGTAGTATGATGAAATAATGAAACAAGGTTATAATAATGATGTTGATGATGAATCAACCGATAAATGGGATGACTAATTTGACATTAGTGAGGTATGGTTCTATTTATCATTGTTCTTATCATAACTTATCCATGTTCATTTACTATGAGTGGATTTATTATTCAATTTTGAGGATAAAAGGGGAGATGATGATGGAATCTGAATCACAAAAATATGGTCCAATGGGACCCCCCATTGAAGTGGTAGGTAACACACATATGTCCTCAAAACTAGCCCTTGGTCAAAGGATGAAGTAAGAGGAGATAGTGGGATGGTTTTATTGATTCCAAATACAATTTCTAAAAAATAAGAAGAATAATTTCATTCTATTACCATCTCAAGGGAATAAAAAACAGTGGGAAATTATGATGGCTAAAAAAAATTTGATAATAATTTTGTACAGTTCCATTTATCTCCAGTCCTAGCTCGACATATCTATATGATCATACACTCCCCATGAATGATTTGTGTCACTTTACTCCCTCATGGGGTGAAAAATTGAATCATCAAGGACCAAGGGGGAGATTCCAAAAGATTTATAGACTCATGCTATTGAATTCAACCCTTTGATAGAAGATGTTCCAAGAGAAGAGGTTGTATCTCTTCTAATTTTGGTATAATTGTAGAAGGGTTATGGTTATGTCAGATACACTTTATATGGTTTCAAGTACCAATAACTACCTATCATCTTCAAAATATTTCAGATTTATATCCTAAAATAGAGGACCTACAAAATCAACCACTAGCCTTGTCACCATTCAAGAAGGGATTTTTTGGGATCTAGGATGTAATGATAGAAATATTGGTTCCATAGGACCCATATAGGTTATCCCTTCCAAAAATATAGAAGAAATAATTGGTGTTAAGTAAATTTAGTTCCTAATCACATGCCTCAAATACCCCTACCAGTGAGGATTCTTAGAGACTTGAGGCCACGTAAAGTGAATAATTGAATTTGTAAATATTTTGAAAAATCATAATATTCCTCTTCTCTAGATGAATTTTGAAGCATTTATAGGTAATTTAATGTGGTGTTTTTTACCTTTTCTAAATTTCAAAATATGTTCATCATCCTTATGTTTTATCTGTTACATAAAATATTAAATTATGTAGCTTTTATTGTAGAAAATAATGAAAATGAGATTCATGACCATAGCATAAAATTCCATCATGATTCTACTGTGGTAGTAACATAGTCGAGGGCCCCAAAGTGTGAGATTATTGATAGATGTCAATAAAAATATATGATTGTACTCTGGATGATGGATGATATTTATTAACTACTTTAGTTTTTTCATTTCCCTTCCATCTTCTATCCCATAACATTAAAAATGAGTCTCATATGTTATACATCACCATCAAATTTAGTGGATTATACTAAGGGGTGAGTCTTCTAGAATATTTAATCAACAGTTTGAGGTGATGTGTATACTACTTTATATGGAAGTAAATAGGGTTCATTCATAATATAATTAATCACAGAATATATTTCTCCCTCTAATAGTGACTCTACGATTGGATCAGAGGATCACGATTCATTTTTCACCTCATACCAATTTTTGGTGATACATTAGGATGTTGATATCATAGATGACACTTGATGTTATAATGAAAATACTTCATTGAATTCTAACATTTTTCTTCATAATAGGTTGTGGATGATTTGATAAATAGAGGGTCCATAATGACATGAAGTCAATCATTTTGAAATTGGAGAATGAGAAAAGATAACATAAGGTTGAGGTGGGTCTAGTGGGATAGATGATGGATCTTATAAATACTAAATACTTGGTAGATCATATCCATGCAAATTATGGGGAGGAGAATCAGCACCTTGTTAATGTAAAATCTCTCCAAATGGTACACCATCAAGAATAATTAGTTTTTGTAGAGGATGTGTGGTCCAAATCCCCCAATCATTGAAGAGGGTCTTGGAACAAAGAAGATATTTTTCTATTGCAATGGAGAAGAAACATCATGATGATGATGAGGAGATGACTACAAAACTATTTGATTATTGATAAACTATGGTCATTGATCATGGTAAAATACATATGATCAAATCCTATGTGGAAATATACATGTAATATTATTCTGGGAGACTCTATCATGTGAAAGATCTTCATATATTTCTATATCACAAAAAATTATTTTATTACCAAAAATATTATTCTATGTACCATTACTCATTGTAACAATAACATAACACTGAACATTAAACACTTCATTTAATTTCATTGTCTCAATGATTCAAAATTAAAACTATAGGAATGGGTGGGTTATATAATTTTTTCCTGAGTATTTGTAACTAATTTTTTTAGTTTAAATGTTTTTAGAAATGAAAAAAGGATCATATTAACTTTTGAGTGTTTTTCTTTTCCAAATTAGTTTTTACTTATGTAAAATATGCGAAGACATATCGAGTGTTCTTATCATTTTATTATGTTTCCCTTTTTGGGATATTCAACTAAAATTTTAATTCATATTTTTATTTATTTTCATGGGTCAATTTTAACTATATCATGCTGAGTGCATGGAAAGTGATATAGGACTCAACTATTTTATACGGTTCCCTTTCTGGGATCATAGAATAGCATATAAAACATCTCCTTATCATGATTATTTTAGTGTCTTACAATACAGACTACTGATAATAGTGTTTTAGTTCAACCAACATTGAGCAAGAGTTATGGGATAATGAACCAAGGAAGAATTAATAGCATAGAATGTTCCATATAATTTCAATTGCACAAATGTTGTTTCTTGGTCCTTATTATGTGATATCTATATCGAGAACATGATATAGGATAATTATGAGAGGACTAACCACTTATCATGTTTGAAAACAGAATTCTAGTATTATGTTTTCGGAGGAATATGGAGGTAGACGTTGTCTCTCTGGAGGATGAAGGTTCCTCTTGTTGATAGGCCTTTTGGGGGAGACATATGAAGAGATAAAATAAAAAATATTACACATAGAACAAACTAAGGATTCTGATGGAACCAGACATTATATTACCAATGGTCATAGTGTTTATGAAGAGAATGATTTCTCATGACCATGGAGGGTGGTTTTTAGGGAATGTGAATGATAGAGAATGAATAATATGGATCGACATTAACCAATAATGAGAAACAACTCTTAAAAATATATGATTTTAATATAAAGGAGGGGAAATCCTAGCTCTTTTGAATACATACAAATGAGGGTTCCTACAAAAAATCCAGAACATCCATCCTAGATTAGGTTTGTGTTCATGAATGGTGGACCACAAATTTTTTGACTAAAGTCATATATGGTCTTATAATAGAAGATATACGCATCACTACGTGTCTTGATTCGTTGATCGAAATGTCATAAATAGTTCAATAAGGTAATGTAGTGAATGGATGACACTAAGAGGAAATGATCCTACCCAATGAGGGTTTAGAAATCATACAATTTAATTTTATGTGACTATTCTATTATGTTTAACATCATAAATTAATGAT
The DNA here is from genome assembly GCA_963277665.1 of Viscum album. NCBI lineage: Eukaryota > Viridiplantae > Streptophyta > Magnoliopsida > Santalales > Viscaceae > Viscum > Viscum album. The sequence continues at coordinate 1,804,109,569 of OY728164.1, forward strand.
GTTTATGGAAACAAGTTATTGCCTTTTATATTTGAAAAAAATATTGTTGATGTTATGTTCCTTGGTTATCTAATCATGAATGTTCAATTTTTTTCACATGAATTACGAAATTTATATGCTTAGATATGAGGGAATCCAAATCCTTAGTGTGTCATGTGACACGTATGTGGGGAATATTTGTAGAGGATTTTTGAGAAGATGCCTGAAGAATGATGTTTTTAGGTCATACCAAGATAGAAGAGTTTTCTCCTGATAATTAATGTTTCATTGGTTGATATTACTTTTCGGTGTGAGTTATAAAAATACAGTATAGGGTGTATTTAAACTTTATTAAGATGTGGTGTCCTTAGATATTAGACATTCTATTAATTATATGATGATGAATCATATGGAGATATATAGAAACCATGTTTGATTTATATAAAACGTATTTTAGAGGATATAAGGAAAATATAATTATAAAATAAACCAATATCGCTAAAAAATGATTCCAATATATGACATTCTAATATGAAGGGGGACAAAGAAATTATTTTTTTCAAATTGAGGCTAGTTCTGAATAGATTATCTTGGAATCACTTCATATGTTTTCAATGTGAGAATAAATACCTATATTTTATTAGTTTATAATGGTAATCAAAAAATATGATCATTGTAATAACTAATTTTAAATCATGCAAGATATAGAAAACATGAATTTTAACATCATGTGGTAATTATGTATGTTGTTTCTTTTAATGTACTGAACTTAAGACCATTGTAGACCAATATTTAGATGATACATCTCAATTAGACTGATAAAACACTTGTATAATTCATAATCCCATTTTATCTATGATCAGTCTTTGAAAAAAGAAGTTAAAATGTTTTCTTTTACCACACATAGAGGACTAATAGAATATAATGGGGTAGTTCTATCATGTGGAGATCATACTAGGATGTCGTAACTGGGGATAACTATGTATATCATAATGGTGAGAATCAATAAATAAATAGTTATATGATCTTAATAACATCGTTTTAGTGGGATGTTATCGATGTAGTTTTATATCCTACAGTAAGGAAGAATGGTATTTTGTCATTTTGGAAACAATGTAATAGGATTTTAAATATAGAAATGATGAGTTAATTCCATGAAAATATTTTACGACATAAAACAAATGTGAAGAGTGAAATTATAATCCACGATCTTGAGAGTTCTCATGTCATGTTAAATGATTTGTGACACGTTTATAAGGGTGGTCACATAGTATTTTTGAGATTTTGTGGAAATAATTACATTGTCATGTCTTAGGAGAATATAATAAGCTTATCTAAAGAATGATAGTTCCTATGGTTGACATTCTATTTAGGGGTGTCCTAGAAATATCCAATCGTGGCATATTATGAATTTTCAAATTAATGGTGTTCACTCAAAATCTACATTCTATTACCTATATAATATTATTGATTATAATTATATGAGTTTCCTAGGATATGGAGTAGGAGGTGCGGAAATAATTTTTCTATGTAAAATGGATGAATTTGGTCTCACATTGGATATAGAGTGTGAAGTTACCAATTAAGATCTTTAACATATGTAGGGAAGCTGTAATTGTTTTCAAAAATGGGATTCTAAATGAGTGAACTTGAATTAAGATACTCCACATAGACTGTGGTATAATTATAGGAGGAAGGTGACTCATGATCAAGTTATCATTATATTACTGTGGTTGGTCATAGGTTATGGGACTTAATAATCAATATGTATCCTTTGTGGATTGGAATCATGCCACACAATGTTCAAAATCATAATCTGAACATATGTAAAAAACATGTGTTGAGATTGAGAATTTTATAGGTCTATAAATGAAAGGATCAGTGTTGAAGTCCCCTATATTTATTTTGTTTATAATTTGGATGGATATAATTCTATTATTATAGGATCAGAAATGTGGTGAGAACCTGTGCTGGACTCCAGTATGAACATGTGGATCGTACAAAGGAATATGGGGGAATTTTTTATATTGTGGATTGATAAAGATTTGGATCCTTGTTTCAATATATATCTAGTAAATTTTAAAATAAATCCACATGTAGTTCTCGAATGGAGTTGTGGTGTGAGACCAAAACCATGAACATTGATATTCTAAAAAATTTACCAAAATATTATGCATTGTTGATCCATGTAATAAGCAAATGTAACATGAAATTTTACATCATAGGGAATTTATGTTATGATATGTTGTTTTTAGTGTTAAATATGACAAAATTAAGAATTTTAGTTTTAGGCGATATGACTAGAACCTCAAGTCATTCCATTTATGGTCATTCGACGATTACCATTCCTTGTAGATTATCATCATATGTTAAGGAAGAAGGATAACTGATATGAAAAATAAGGTTTGGACACCAATAAAATATATCCATTCATTAGGTAAATCAAATCATAACATGCATCCCACTTTTGTGATAGGAGGATTCCTAATCTGGTATCCCAATTAATCTTATACATGGTACACAGGGTAAGACAAAATTTTAACTTCATGTATAGAATATGTTGTCATACATTTTGATGTCTTATGACTAAGACCATATGGGTCATGTAGTTTATGGTCATCAGATAGGGAACTCTATGTGTAATTTATCATTATGTGGTAAGGACAAATGATTTATAATTACATGAAGTATTTCATAATAATTATTTTCCTGATAGGGGTCTTTACAATATATGCATCCATGTAGATAAAGTAAAAATATACATTAGAGTATAAATTGATTATGGGATAAGGAATATCCCATTTTGGATAATTATTTGGAGGATTGTATTATGGGATCATCAGGGTTCAAAGGTCCGATACCGGATCCCCTTAGAGGATTGTGAATAGGAGAACATTATTATTAAAATCCAATGATGTCTAATTTTGTGTACTTCCATGTGATGAATGGATGAATTTTTTTTAAATATAGTCACTCCAATTCAACCAAATGATTTTTCTATTTCTCACAAATGGATAACTGATCACATTTGGAAACACACAGTGATTGAAATCAGACATCATTTAGAAATACTGCTTCTCCAAGTATACTTGTGAGTATGGGGTGTCCTGTGTGGAATTGTAGGTGGTAATTTTCTAACCCCACAAGGAATGAAATATTTTATGTAAAAGTATTTTTTTTCTATCAACTATCTTATAGAGTATGTTTGATAAATACATATTAAAGGACTCTATATAGGATTAGCTATTGAATGATAGTTAGATGAGTGGATTCATTTAATATTGTATTCCTAATATAGGTTTTCCGACTTTGAAAAATACAAATTGGTACCATACCATGTAGTTCAAGTAGATTTTCATTAGGTTTCCTATATCCATATTTCTTAAAGGGAGTAAACTAATTTGATGGTCTTCCACAATTGGTGGAAACCATTAAAATTAAGGATCATATGGATTAGGTATGGAATTATCCACAATTATTAAAAGTATGTACAAATGAATATATGTTGATATAATTCTATTTTGTGCATGGACGATGAATTTCTCATCTTAAAGTCGATCATCCAATAGTATTGAAACAATTAAGAGAATATATTCCTAACCAATCTATGACCACAATATGTGACTAAATATCATCTCTAAGGGGAATCAATCAATTAGTCCTCAGTTATAGTCAACAAGAGGGATTAAATTTTACTTCTTAATGCGATAATCACCATTGATATACTTGATCAACAATTATAACTCACTTCATACCATAATGTGGTATGCAATCATTTTATGTAGAATTTTATGTCCTACAATAAGGGCATGATACAGTTCCTCATTGTTTGTGAATCCATTTGATAAAAATATTTTTTAGGGAAATAATTCCTCTACAGTATAGTGAAACTGACTCCCAATATTAAATTGTTGAGTTTGGGGTCTACCAACAACTTCTATTTTTTTATTGTGGATACGCCATAAAAAATCCCCATATTTGGGGGCATTATTTAATAGGATATAATTATTCATTAAGAAATTCAATAGTCTATAATGTCATTTATATATATGATATACATTTTGAAGTCTTTTAATTCCTTTCCTTTTACAGCCTTCTATTGATAGAACTAAATGTAAAACTATTATAGGATAGCCTCCCATCCAGAAATACTTTTGGTCAACATAGGATGACCGATAATGTATTTGAGTGGGTTTCTATGAGAGAAAAAAATGGGCCTCAGGATGCTACATATAGTGTTATATTTTTTTGTCCACAAATATTATCACTAGATCACCAGTGCATAAAACTTTTTTAACGTCACCATTTTTACGTCGGTTATATACAACCGACGTGATCATCTATGATACATTGTTTTTTATGTCAGTTATTTTATAACTGATGTAAAAAATACAGAGAGTAATTTTTTTACATCGGTTATAAATTAACCGACGTAAAAAACCAGGGCACAATGTTATTTACGTCAGTTATCAAATAACCGATATAAAAATGATGTGTGTACGAATTTTTTACTTCGGTTATAAAATAACCGACATAAAAAATGAGTAATCTAAGGCCTTTTTGATGTTGGTTATTTGATAACCGACATAACAACCCAACCCGCAGATTTTTTTACGTCGGTTATATTATAATCGACTTAAAAAATTGTGGTTTATGATGTGTTTCTTACATCGTTTATTCTATAACTGACGTAAAAAACCAAGACGCGACTTTTTTTATGTCGGTTATAAAATAACTGACCTAAAAAATGCGGTATCTGATTCATTTATAATGTCAGCTATTATAATAATTGAAGTTTTTAAATGAAATAAAAATATTTTATAACGTAGGTTATTAAATAACCGACGTTATAAAACAATAAAAAATTTAACACGACCCGTGGATTGTCATTTATGATTTTTCGATTGACAGTCCGGTGGATTGTCTCTCTCGCGCGTAAAACCCTAATTGAATCTTCGATCTCGTTTTGTTAAAGTCATTTTTACATCATAGTTTATAATCTTTACTCTCCTCGGATCTATCATCTCCACTCACAACACTCAGGTATGCCTCCCACGACTTTATTTTGTTCATTTTTTTCCGAATAGTCTATATTTAAGTTTTGCAATTTATTTGTTTAAACAAGGTAAGATTCATTGATTTCAAACCCTCTTAACTCATTTTTCCATCATAATCTTCTTTATTATCACCAGATCTATTAGATTGACTCATAATATTCTCCTAATCCTCACCTACTTGTATTTCGTTTGTTTTTGTTTCGCGGATGCCCGACATTGATGGTAATTTACATTGATGGTAATTTTTGTTGTCATTGACAACTAATAATCCCATTCACCTATATTATTGCAATTTATATATAAACCATTGTGATACACCCATTCCATGTACCTGTGTGATTTATTTATAAGTATATATGGATTTTCATGTTGGAATGTTTGTTTTGGATCTTTGGTTGTTTCTATTTTGGGTATCACTTTTTTTGTTCCATAATCTATTTATGTTGCTTATTTTTGTGGAATATTATAAGTCTCCATATGCTATTAAAATCTGATTCATTGCACAATTGGTCATTTTAGACTGGTAATAGATACCGTTCATGGATCTCATTTTGAATAATGGAATGATACCAAAACTAGTAACGTGAGGTTAAAATCCCTAGATATGCCAAAAGTAGTAGCTTGAGGTTAAAATCCCATGGTTCTGGAGGGCTGTCAAGAGGGTTGGTGGTAGTCCGGGGGGATGGGTGATATCCAGAAGGTTGGGGGTTGTCCAAGTTGTCCATGGCGGTGGGGGGGGGGGCAGTCTAGGGTTGTGTGTGTGTGTGGGGGGGGGGGGTATATGGGGGTGGGGGTGTCGAAGGGGTGGGGGCTATCCAAGGGGGTGGGTTGGGGGGCTTTCCATGGGGGTGGGTGCCTGTCTAGAGGGTTTGGGGGTTCTTCCGGGGGTTGTCCAGAGGTTTTAAGGGTGTCCAGGGGGTGTCCAATGGGGTAGGGTGGGGGTGGTGTCAAGGAGGGGTGGAGGGGGGGGGGTCTCCAGAGGGTTGGGGGTTTCTAGGGTGGTGTTTAAGGGGGTAGGGGGTGGGGGTGGTGTCCAGGAGGGGTGGTGGGTACTGTCTAGAAGGGTGGGGGCTATCTAGGGTGGGGGTTTCTAGAGGTGTGGGGGCTTCCCAAGCGGGTGGTGGTGTCCAGTGGGTGGGGGTGGTGTTTAGAGGGTTCGAGGGGTTGTCCAGAGGGTTGGGGGCATCCAGGGTGTCCATGGAGGTGGGGGGGGGGGTAAATGGGTGTGTGTTTGGGGGGGGGGGTCTTAGTGGGTGGGGGTGTCTAAGGGGGTGAGGGTGTCCAAGGGTGTGTGGGCCTGTCCAGAGGGTTTTAGGGATGTTCAGCGGGGGTTGTCGAGAGGGTTGGGTGGTGTCCAGGGGGTTGTCCAAGGGGGTAGGAGGTGGGTGGTGGTGTCCAGGAGGGTGGGGTTGTCCAAGGGTTTGGTGGTGTCCATGTGGTGTCCATGGGGGTGGGGGTGGTGTCCAGGGGTGGGGGGTTGTCCAAGGGGGTGGTGGTGTCCAAGGGGGTGGGGGATATGTGTCAGTTGGGATTGACTACTGCATCATGGTTTCTGAGATTATGACATGATGATTATATTGTTTCTTGGATATTAGTGTTGTAAAATGATTCTATTTGGTTATATATATATTGACCAGTCATCGAATATGAGAAAATTATGGGTTATTTGGGAGACCATGTCATGGTTTTCAAATATGCGTAGTTATCCTGACCCCATTGTGCTGTGACGATTGGCTTTACATTGTTATTTTCTCCATCTGAGTTTTTATTTTAAATTTTTTTTGATTCTCAGGTGTACTCCATTTTCTCTAATTTTCTATCTACCATTGGAGGCCCCATGGTTTTATTTGATTAAATGGAATTTAAAACTGTTATATCTAACGATTATTTATTTTTAAAATCATAATCAAGAATACTTTTTTTAAATACACATAGATTTGTTTTATATTTCAAAATTGTTTTACATTCAAATTATTATTTTTTTATATAAACATATATTTGTATTATCTTAAAAATATATATTTTTTTGATATTTTTGATAGGTAATAATGAGTCAATGTTGGATTATGGCACATCAAATGAGCAATGAATATGAGGAAGGTGTTGATGCCTTTTTGGAATTTTCTAAATGAAATGTTCTAAGTAGTGACATTTTTTTCATTCCATGCCTGAAATGTTTGAATATGAAGAAGTTGAAAATTAGAGAGATAAAAGATCATCTGATTTGTCATGGTTTTAATTTGAGTTACATCCCTTGGATTTGGCATGGTGAAACCGAGAGGAATGTCACTGATGATGATGATTCGCAAGACGGTAACTCTAATGGAATTGAAGAAATGATTCACGATATTGCAGCAGAACCAATTGAGATTGAACCGATAGTTGTGCATCTATATGGCGATGCTGAGAAAAAATTATATCCTGGTTATACAAATTTTAGGGTTTTGTCGGCGGTGTTAAGATTGATTAACCTGATGGCGAAACATGGATGGAGTGACAAAAGTTTTACAGAGCTACTACAATTGATGAAATACATTCTTCCAAAAGATTACGATCTTCCATATTCACATTATTAGGACAAGAAAATATTATGCCCGATGGGATTGGGATACAAGAAAATAAATGCATGTCCGAATGACAGTGTTATATATAGGAAGGAATATGAATTTCCTGTCAGAGTATCCTAAATGCGGGACATCACTGTATAAGGTGAATGAAAAATCACAAGCTGATGTAGAGATTACAACGATCCCATCAAAGTTATTTTATTATCTTCCTATAATTCATCATTTCAAACGTTTATTTTCTAATTCACAAGATGCAAAAAATTTAATATGCATGCTGATGAGCAGTTATGTGATGGAAAAATTTGTCATCCAGTTGATTGTCCATAATATAAGAAAATTAATGAGCAGTATTCTACATTTTGAAATGAAATTAGAAATCTCATACTAGGGTTGTGCACAGAAGTAATGAATCCATACTGAACCCTCAGTAGCACACATAGTTCATGGCATGTTTGACGGGTAATTTAAAACCTCCCTCTTGATGTTTCTATGAAGCAAAAATATGTCATTTTGAATATAATGATCTCTGGTCGAAGCAACCCGAAATTGATATTGTTTTTTACTTTTTACTATTGATTGATGATTTGAAACTTTTATGGGATGATGGTATTAGAGTGTATTATTCTTATAAAATGGAATATTTTCAACTTCATGCAGGGCTTTTTTCACTATTAATGACTTCCCAGCATATAGGAATTTTTCTGGATATAGTGTAAAAGGGCATAAAGCATGTCCAATTTGTGAACAACAGACGTCATATTTTCAGTTGCATCATGGGAGGAAAACAATGTACATGGGTCATTGAAAGTTTTTGCCTATGGATCACCCTTATAGAAGACTAAAAAAGGAATTCAATGGCTCAAATGAATTTGATATTGCTCTAAAACCTTTATCCCCTAATCTATATTTTGAGAGGGTGAAAACCCATGATGTGACATTGGGAAAGACACAGAAAGCTGGTAATGATAGACATATTTTGAAGAAAAGGTCAATATTTGTTGACCTACCATATTGGAGATATCATGATGTTAAACATAATATTGATGTTGTGCATGTAGAGAAGAATATCTATGATTGTTTGATTGGAACATTGGTATATATTAAATGAATGAAAAAAGATGGGTTTAATGAAAGATTAGAGTTACTATCATTGGGAATATGTTTGGAGTTAGCTACCACTCTTAAATAAAGAAGAACATTTCTTCCCCCTGTTAGTCATACATTATCGAAGATGGAGAAAATTATATTTTTTCAATGTCATCATGATATCAAAGTGCCGCAAGGTTATTCTTAAAATGTAAAAAAAATTCTCATTGAAGGACTTGAATTTGATAGGTATGAAATCGCATTATTGTCACGTCATGATGAAACAAATTCTACCAGTTGCATTGCGTGGAATATTTCCCATCCTTTTCAGAAAGACTATAATGAAGTTTTGTTATTTTTTCAATTAAATTTTTAATAAGGTGATTGATATGAATGCTTTGAACATTTTTGAAAAAGATGCAATTTTTATACATTATAAATTGGAAATGTACCTCTGACTTTTTTTTTGATATAATGGGGCATATAATGATTCATCTGGTCCAAGAAATAAAGCTTTTTGGACCTGTATATCATCGTTGGATGTATCCTTTTGATTTTTATATGAAAATATTGAAGGGGTATGTTAAGAATCCATATCAACCTGAAGCCTCTATTATTGAGAAGTATAAATCTGAAAAGGTTGCAGAGTTTTGTACGAGCTACCTAGAGGCGGCGCAACACATAGGTTTGCCTCCATCTTGCCATGAATGAATTAATAATGAGGGAAAGGGGATTAGTTGCATGAATGTCAAATCATTGTCAGTTAAAAAGATGAAGAAGTTTTAATCATACATCTTGAATAACATAGATGATGCTCAACCGTATATCACATTGCATATTAATGATTTGAAACAATGTCATCCGAAGAAGAAAGAAATGTGGATTTTGAATGAGCACAACAAAACAATTCTGTCATGGTTTAAAAATACCTTTCTTGGTAGATCAGATGTATCAGATACATTAAAATGGATAGTGGGTGGTCCATGTTTATATGTGATAACATGGTCCGGTTATGAAATTTATGGATTTACATTTCATACAAAAGCTCAAGACAACAGAAGTGCAGTTCATAATAGTGGTCTATTGGTGTTTGCAGAAGCAATGAATTTTTGGTGTGCTAAGGACGAAAACCCAGTTTCTGCATCAAGTGCGTATTATGGAATGATTGAAGACAAATGGGAGGTTAATTAATTTAAAATTAAAGTTCATATTTTAACTGTAATTGGTTTATTGGTAACAATAGTGTCAGACACGATGAATTTGGAATGACACTTGTTAATATGAATACAATGGAAGACACAACTGATTCTTTTATAATGGAAACACATGCAAAACAAATTTTCTATGTAGTAGATCAATAATATAAGTAGTGGGATATTGTTTAACAAGGGACACAACAATATGTTGGTGTGGATGAACTTGATGAAGTTGCTAATTTATGTGAGATCCCTACTTCCATGGAAAGATTAACAGAACATAATGATAACCATGTTGAATACATGGTTTGTGCCATAAGGAACGATCATAATGAAGGAATTTTGGGAAAAAAATCCATTTGTACATTCCTAAAATTACAAGTAACTTAAGTTCATTTCTTTTTAACATTTATATTTTTCAAAAAATGTTTGATATTGTACATTTTTTCATTATTAAAACATGTATTAAAACAATATAAGTATAATTTTTTGTTTGTTTTAAGTTTTTTTAGTTTACATTATCATCTTAACCATTACATGAATTATATATGTATTATTTTTGTTGAGTGAAAATTACTTTACCATGTTTACCAGGTTTACCATGTTTACCATGTTTACCATGTTTACCATCTTGACCATCATGACCATCTTTACAATTGTTTAACATACTTACCATATTTACAATGTTTACTATAAAGTAACATGGTACAATTTTCTATTTTCTAATTACAATAGTATTAAAATATTTGAATTTATATATTCGTGAACTAATGTTTTTTTATTTGAAGGTTAATGACAGATCATTCAGTTGATCAACCACATGATTCTAGAGATGAGAATATTGGTCATACCTCTGGGGAGGAACATTCCCATGCTCATCTTGATATTCCCCAATATTCCTCATCTGCTCTTATTATGAAAAAGAGTTCAAGAGTTCTTAAGCGTGGGTGCACACATTTACCAAAGTAAGTATTTTGTATGATGACTAGAGAAATGTGGATAAAGAGATAATCTCTCAGTTGTGGGAGATGATTTTGGTAAGATCTTTTTCTATTGTTTGACTATTCTTTAAATGTTTCTAGTATATATAATATGTTTTACCTCTACTTTATCAGGTAAAATTTGATATTCCTGACACTGGAGGAGTCTGTAAGAAATGCTTATCGATGGTTGCTAGGAGAACAATGGATTTCAAATCAACCCTCTCATATGATTTCAATTTTGGTCATAGGAGTCAGGACAATCCATGTCGTATATATCCTTTTATAGTTGAATACACATGGAGGCAGTTTTATGAAAGTTGAAGAAAAGTTTCATTTCTGGTAAGCGAAATGTAAACTTTTATATGATTTCATATATAAATGATCTTAATAATGTTTTTTTAATGATTACTTATTCATAATTTATATGAAACAAGGAAAGTTCATCATGAGATCCAATCTAAAAATGTATACCCTCATAGTTTATCTCCGGGAGTGTATGCATTTTTGGAAGAACAAATAATGGTGGAAAATTTTCAAAAACAATGATTTGAGTCTTCAAGCTCTGGAGAGGTGTCCCCTCCATCCCCTCCATCTAGACATGATAAATGGAAGAGAGCTCATATGGGAAAAAAGGGCAATATCTTTTGGAAGAATCGATAATCATAGCTGAGAGGATTGTAAGATATCTATTTTATTTATTTAAGTTAACTATATTATACATATTCTTTCAATCATTATAGAAATGTTCAATTAATTAATACAAGAATCTCTTCAGGAGCAGAGATCACATGGGACATTTACAGCTACTAGGAGGCATAATATTTTATCTATAGCATTGGGAAAGCTTGAACATCCGGGTCATGTAAGAGGATATCTGGTAGGTGTGTCGGTAAGAAAGGTGTTTCAACGTTCTTCTACATCTAACGTTGAGGGTGTTTATTAAAAAAAATAGAAACCTTGGAGGCTGATGTTCATAATATTAATGCGATGATAGAGGAAAATATTATAGCGTCGATATAGTCTATATTTACAGACATGCAAAGACAATTTCATACTGCAGCTCCCACTCCTCCACCTCCCCCTGCAGACCCCATTATTTATCCTCCACCTCCGCCAGTAGCTCCCACTCCACCACCTCAGCCTGTGGACCACATTTTTTATCCTAATCCTTTGCCGCAACTTCCTACTTATTTTGAGTTGTATGTTGATGATCCTCAACATCATATAGTTTCATATGGGTAGGTCTATTGTATAGGTGATACATTTCATCATCAACAATTATAGGTAGAGAATTAGAGGGTCACTGTACATGATATTATAGATAGATCAGCTTGATTACCATTACATACAAATGAGGTGATTCCAGTTCGACATAGTATCATCCTTTTTTTAATTTGGCCATCCAAACATCTTCGACTCATTACCATAGAGGTATGAATGTTATATCATTTATTTTATTTTTTTAGTAAAGTTGTTTTATCATTTGAAAAATAATATATTTTTTCTATTTATTTTTACAGGAATACTTCAAAGGTAAAGAAATATTGTATAGACAACAACAAAGACAAATGGCTATGACATCAGATACAGATTATAGTAATCTTGACAGATTGTCAAGATATTCAAATTTGTTGGTGGGTCATTATGAGTTTCCAATGGAAGCTCATGTTTGTGGACGTGCAATAACTGTGGGGATTATGAAAACTGATATCATAGAACTTGTTACTGGAAATAGGTTGGGCATCAACGTAGTGAAATTTTTTTCCATGTAAGTCTTAACACCATTTCCCAGCGTTATATTTATTAAAAATGTATACTTATGTCTGTTTTGTATTAGGTATATTTATAAAATTTTTGAGAGGAATTAGTAGACATAGGTATATGGATTCATGGACCCGCAATTGATTTCTCCTGAAGCATGTGCATTGGATGAGGAACAAAGAATTACCTATATTGTTGAAAGACATGAACAGAATATAGTCACACAATGTCGGATGATGCCTTTTTTGTGAGAGTTATGAAACACATCTCTCTCAAAGAGTTCACTATCTTTTAACATAAAAACCCCAAACGTTAAATTTTATTTTATCAGTGATAATTGGATGTTAGGGGTTTTTTTCCAAGGGAGAAAACACATTATTGGATATTCTTTATCCATGATGATGTGTGGGAAAGTTTTAAGAATATATTGGAATTAGAAGTTTCAATTTTTCAATAGTTTTATATATTATAATGAATTATAAATTTACCCCATTCGTATTATTTTCTAACAGGGGATGGGTCTACTTTAGAAATAACACAATGAAAAGTAGTGCAATGATCAAATATGTAAATGCAAAGTTAAATATCAATATATAATTTGTGCATTTTGATTTATTACATAAAAATAATATTTTGAATTTACACTCATTCAAACTTAATTTTCATGAACAACAAGGCAACATCGAATGAAGATATTATATGTTAAGATTTATGTATGAAATAATAACAACTGGTAAAGTTGTGAACTTTGACTGGTAATATTTCCTCTTAAACATTGCCATAATATTTCAATTTGATTTATTGATTATACATGTTAACTACTATCCTATTCATTTGTAGTTATTTTATGACCCTCATCCCTATACTCCTCAAGACATCAAACACTTACAAGTGGAGTGGTCAAATTATTTTACAGGTTTGATTGAATTTTAGTTGTTTGTAATGTAAAATGTAATTTTGAATATTTTCATTGTAATTGTATATTTTGAAGTAATTTATATTGGATTTAGTTTTTTTTGAAGTTGACAGTGTCTGTTTTGAATGTTATATAGATGAATGTTTAATTTTTCTCTACTTCTTGTTTTGGTCTACTTTTGATGGTTTTTCTCGTATGGATTCTGGCCTGGGGGGGAGGGGTTCAAAGGGTGTGGGGGATGTCCAGGGGTGTGGGAGGGCTGTCTAGTTGGGTGTGGGGGGGGGGGGGGGGTTCTAGGTGTCCATGATAGTGGGGGGGGGGGGGTGAATTCCAAGGGGGTGGGAGCGTTTCCAGGATGGTGGAAGTGCTATCTAGGGGAGTGGGAGGCTGTCTAGGGGGTGTCCAGGGGTGTGGGGGTGTCCTGTGGGGTAAGGGGGGTTTCCACGGGGGGGGGGGGGGGGGGGGGGGGTTGTTCAGTGAGGTGTGGGGGAGGGGGGGGGGTTAGTTTAGTGGGGTGGGAAAAGAGGCATTTCCATCACTTGGGGGGATGAATGCCTCTTGAAGGTATTCATCACTCCCACATGTGAAACATTTTGAGAGCTCAAGCTTCGCATGTGGGGGTGATGAGTAACTTCCAGCAGAATGCCCCCCGAGGGGGTGTCCAGGAGGGTGTCAAGGAGGGTAGGGGTTTTCCAGTGGGTGTCCAGGAGGGTGGGGGCAGTCTCGAGGGAGGGGGCGTAGTCCAGGGGTGTGGGGAGATATCCAGGAGGGTGGGTGGCAGTCCCAGGGGGTGGGGGTAGTCCAGGGGTGTGGGGGTGTCTAGGAGAGTGGGGGTCATTCAGGGGTGTGGGGCTGTCCAGGGGGTGGGGGGATGTCCAGGGGTGGATGATGTTCAAGAGGGTGGGGGGTTTCTAGGGGTGGGGTGTCCAGGGGTGTGGTGGGGGCAGTCCAGGGGGGTGAGGGGGTTCTGGTCTGTTTTTGGTATGTTTTTGCTCTGTTTTAGGGGTGTGGGAGTGATGTCCAGGGGTGGGGGGTATATAGAAGGGTGGGGGCTGTCCAAAGGTGTTTGAGGCTATCTAGGGGGTCAGGGAAATCTAGGGGTGTGGTGGGGGATGTCCAGTGGGGTGGGGGGAGGGCTGTCCAAGGGTGTGGGAGTATTTTCCAGGGTGGGGGGGGGGGTATACATGAGGGTGGGGTGGGGGGGGGGGGTTGTCCAGGGGTGTTTGGGGCTGTCCAGCGGGTCAGGGGGTAGTCCAAGATTGTGGGGGAGGATGTCCAGTGGGGCGCGGGGGGGGGGGGGGGGGGGCTATCCAGGATTGGGGGGTTATACATAAGGGTGGGGGTGGTTTGTCCCGAGGTGTTTGGGGTTGTCCAAAGGGTCGGGGGCAGACTAGTGGTGTGGTGGGGGCTGTCTAGTGAGGTGAGGGGGTGCTGTTTAGGGGGTGGGGGGCTGTCCAGTGGGGTAAGTTTTAAATGTTATCAATTTAAATACTTTATTTTTCTTTGGTTCTTGTTTTGGTCTAATTCTATTTTGGTGGTACAAATTCAGGATTTGGTTTCTGGTTGTTTTTGGGGAGAGGAGAGGACTTAATTCCATTTTAGAAAATTGGTCTTCCACGTCAGTTATTTTATAACCGACGTGATAAAGGAAACAAAAAGTGTTTATCGCCTCAGTTATTTGAATAACCATTATGATAAACACCTGTGGAATGTTTTATCACATCAGTTATTCAAAAACCTATGTGATAAACACCCCTGGACTGGTTTAACACATCAGTTATTATATAACAGACGTGATAAACCATTTCCCAGGGGTTTATCAGGTCAGTTTTTAAATAACCGACATGATAAACATCAACCACATGGGTTTATCATGTTGGTTATATAATAACCGACGTGATAAACCCCCCCTCCCTAGTTTATCATGTCGGTTATTACATAACCGACGTGATAAACACCCCCACACTGGTTTATCAAGTCAGTTATCTAATAACTGATATGATAAACCCTCCCCCCTGGTATTTTTACGTCGTTTGTTAATTAACAGATGTGATAAACACCGTGAGGTTATGTTTTTTACATCGGTTTTTAAATAACCGACGTAAAAAACAGTATTTATAACATCATCTGTATTAACGTCGGCTAAAAACCAACGTAAAAAATGAAAAATAACTGACGTAAATAACCTTTTATGCACTAGGGGATATATCATATTTATATATGGATTATGAGTTTAAATGACAATCATTGATTGAAATGAATAATATATGTTATTTTAATTTTCATGATCATTAATAAATGCAAGGAGAGAACCTATCAATTGTTCTAGTGATGTAATACAAATAATGGGAGGCATCCTCTCTACAAGAGGCTTAATCACCGATGGACTCAAAATTAAATTTATTAATAAATTCAAATTCATGCTGATAATCACCATTCAATTATTATGCAACCACTTTTCTAATAAACATGGTTAAATGGAAACAATTTCCTATGAGTTTTGTTATAAATATATGAATAATAGAAATAAGTGTTTGAAATATACTAAAATATTCGATGTTTCTAGGTGGTTACATGTCAATTATAGTCATAATATTACCCAAATTGACTATGATGTTTGAATGGCATATCATGAAGATGAGAATATGGTTTTTACGGATTGGTCCGACCCTCTATATCCCCTTGATGCATCAATAGTACTAATGAGACAAATAGATGTGGACTTGGCTAGGGACTTTCCATTTTGAGATATGGTTTTTGGGGAAGAATTAATCATTTTTAGAAGTCTTGTCTGATGCCTTGACAATATGTTTCATAATGACTATAATATTCACATCCATAATTCTAAATAAATAAATTGATATTTCATGTGGTTATTCTACTAGTATAATACCCACGAATATGTTTTATTATTGAAATATTTACTCTTCTCATATTCCATTCATATTATGTTCATGAATTTTTTTGAAGGCATGTTATTTTATTTATTCCCATGTATGATGTTTTTGTTAATTTTTTCTGTAATATTTACCATTAATGAGAATTTGATCTCACCAATTATTATTTTACATTTTCTAGGACATGAAAAATCATATTATGATTGAGTTTTAGGGATAAACATAGATTGGTGGTGGTTCCCCATGGAACTTCTATGTTGTTTTTCTTTTCAAGTTGTAATGTTAAACTTATATATATATATATATCATGCTTTCCAAATCTACAAAACTATTGATTCCATCGGGATATAAATTTCTTGTAAACATTCCAATGTAATGTAATAAAGAACTAGAACCGGGAATCTATGGTCGAGTCTTTACATTTTATATTAGACTAAATTGAATGAAAAGGTATTTTTATCATTTTCCCAACAACGAACTTTGTGAAATTCCCGATAAAAATATTTATGGAATGTTTTAAAACATATACGGAATTAGTGGTTTTTTTATCCTTTATAATTTCCCAATTATTTGATGATTCCAATACATTGATAAAAAGATATATTAAATGAATATTTATTCCTTTTTAATTTCACGTGTTTTGAAATAAATGATTTGAAAACAGAAGGGATATTTTTCTCATGAAATATTTAAATTGATATACCAATATTATTTTGCATGTGACATTTCATTATTTCATGTTACTTATACATTAATGATGATATTATCCATATTCCACTTTGGATTGTTTTAGTTTATGATGTCAAGATGTGGACAAAACCTGTTACCTTTTCAATGGGGTATACATTAAACAATGAAATTTCTATACATGAGCCCTAATATAATGAATTATTTATAATCACGTGGAACACGTATGTTTGATTTTAATTATGTGTTGGGTGGGAGATATATCTTCCAGGAATCATTTTGTAAACTTGGATAACTCATGAGTCATTTTTTTTTGTGTGAACCTGATGACATGTTGAAAATGTTATGCTTGAACATAAATAGATGGTAAAAAGGATATAAAATAATATATCATTCATGTCCAATTGATAATGTGTGTACCTTTTTTGTTGTCTATATGATTATGCAACAACCTGATTTCCTAACCCTAACTTAGTTAGGGAACCTTTTTCCAATTATAAATGTTTATAATGATATATTTATGTTTACTCCAAAATTAAATGTCTCATGTTTTGCGATTATTGCTTATGTTCATATATTATTTTGTGATTCTTGTCCCATTAAATTAAACGTTTTTTCCATGAATAAAGATTCTGATAATGGATATAAAGTTAATAATTTTCAATTTTTACATCATGTTATTATACCCTTATCATCATTTTATTATGAAATAATTTATCATATATCCTTTTATCATCCTTATATATCATCTAAACTCACAATTACTTATGTTTCCATTTCCCTAGGTAATGATGAATGTTTCTATGTATAATATGTTATAAAAAATCAACTTTTTATATATGAATATTGGGAGATGGTATATATTTTTACAGTCCCTTTTTTTCCATGATATATAATATTTTTTCCAAATTCTCTATAAATATAATTCAAAAATGTCATTGGGTATATAATTTATCCAATAATTACTTTTCAAATTGTATGTTTTTCGGGAAATAAATTTAATCTTCTATCATGATCAATGCTAGATATGAAGTGGTTTTTTAGAACTAAATCTAGAAGTGTGTATTGTGAGATGATTTAATTTATATCAGAGAAGGGATTATGTAACATTTGATATTAGGATGGTTTGACGATATTTTATACTAACAATTATATATATTATCATAGGTATATAAGACTATAATCTCAAATTCTAAGACAATAATTTTGAGGTGTTAATTTTTTATCATTTAAAGGTGACTAGTGCAAACATTTATTTTGTAAAAAATTATGGGATAGTACATTTTGGGATGATTAATTAAATGTAAGAGATAACATTTGATGTTATAATATTTATTTTGTATTGAATATATAAAATATATTTTTGAGTATTTTTATCAACATTTTTAAATTTTAGAAGGATCATTTTAGAAAATGGACAACCCATAGGATAGGTGACAACTCATCGCATCCAACAAGACAACGAGGATTGAACCCCCAACAGAATGGTGATAAGGGTGCATGACCGAACACCAAACTATGTGATGCCATGGTTAGTATTTAATTATATTTATTTGTTAAAATATCTTTAATATGATGATTATGTTCATTTTGGGAAGTTAATTTTTATCATATTGATAACAAGGGGATTAGAAATTTATTTTATGTTAACATATAAAAGTTATTTTGGAAAATTTCATTATCTTTGAAACCCTATATGATTGAGGTAAAAAGAATAATATGGAATTTTACTTTTTGAATTAATGTTTAACATAATCTTGGAGGAATATATGATTTTATTGTGGAGTTGTGGTGATTCATATTATTTGAGGAAATGATTATCAAATATTAGAGAATATAAAATTATGGAAATTTCATTTTTGTTATGCTACATTAAGAGTGATAGAATACGATTGGATATAAATATTATATTTATATTGAAGAATTATGCTTTTGATTGTATCTATATTATTCTATAATATTTCATATAATTTTATGGATTGTTTTTTATTTAATGATCTATGATGAAATTTGGGTGTTACATGTTAATTTTTTCAATTAAACGTATTTCAACTAATGTAATGCATTATCATTTTTAGGAAAAAATTATCATGTTGTAAAAAATTTGGATGCAGTTATGTGTGAAGGAAACTGGAATAAATTATTATCGTTTTGTGGAATTCATGATATGCGGTAGTTGATAGTAGTGCTACAGGCATGAATGAATCACTTTTATTGTTTGGAAATAATGTAGATTTATTTGTTGAAATTTATTAAGGGGTAAAGCTATATTTTTCATTAATGTATTTTCCCATAATTCAGTAATATAGGTAGTAAATGAATTCCACAACTTTAGGAGAATGATTTTTAATACAAAATGTTTTCCATTTATAATTCCTACAAAGAAATCAACAACCTTTTAACCTCATACATATTATGGTTTAATGATGGTCAAATTTCTCATGACCATGTTTTTTATCACTCTCTATGGGTTATTGGGAGTTAGTTTTTTCTTCCAAGTCCTTGTTTTCATATTAGTAGACATAGTATGTGTTACTTGAGATGTAATTCATAGTTTTGTTTCTCTCATTTCAGAATAACGTTTTATTAACCCTTTTTGAGAGGTTGGATTCCACACAAAAATTTTCAAAATGTTATAACATTGATTTCTAAGAGAATGTTTAAATTGTGAGGACGTAATTTATTATGTTGGGGAGTGGGGTATGTAATCAACTGTGATTTTGGAAGGAAATACTATGTTTGATAGAGTAAAATATTTTCAACACTAATCTTAAATGAAAAAAAATTATTACATTAGTTTTATAACCTAAAAATTTTATTGGAGTATATGAATAATAAAAAATATTTTATTCAATAAATATAAACATCATACTAAATGAAAATTTATTGGCGGCTGATTAGAAAATAATCATATAATTTATTTTCTTCGAAATAAATTTTCATTATTTTATAATTAAATTATTTATACTTTTGAAAAATAATTTGACAAATTGTATTTAATTGGAAAAATTCTAAAATAATATATTTCTTATGGTGATTTTTTTTTATTTTATAAATAGTATTTTTTCAATTAATTGTCAAAAATTCCTATTTGGAATAATATTTTCTAGTATTTATATGAGAGTTATGTTTTTGATAAGTTTTAAACTTCATTAGTTTTAATTTGTTTGAAATATTCCAATAATGGTTTTCAAATGGATTTTATACATGAATTTAGTATTAAAATATTTTATATTTAAAATCCTATTTTCCTAAAAAAAATTCAATTTTACTATTAAATTTCAAATAAATTTATTAAAATTAATTATTTTGAATTTTGAAAAATTTATTACTGGATTTTTTCAATGGGTTTGAATTTATAAAATAGATCCCTTCTATTTTTGATCAAATGAAATTGTAACCTTAGTAATTGTTTTACAAAGATAAATTGTAAATCAGGTAATTTAAGATTGCAATAATATAATAAAGACATTAATATGACCATAAAACATTCCCAAATATTTTTTGATGAATAGAATTGTTCCATAATAATACAACGATATGTTATATGAGCATTTATAGAAATCTGAGTGATATTATTACAATTATAATATTTTATTAATAGAAAAGTCAAACGACTCACATTCCTAAATATAATAATTACAACCTTATTTAAGGTGGTGTTATCTTGAATATATGTTAGAATGTAAATATTTCTTTTAATTATAAAATATTTAAATATGTGTTGGTGATTTCATATTAATTTTATGTGATGAAACATTTACCATAAATAATTACATAATAATGATGAAATAATTAATAAATGAAATGAAAATTAAAATAAAATATATTAGAATTATTATAAGGAATTTAAGTTGGATAAAATAGCATGTTCCAATAATTTAAAATTTTTTGAGGGATTAATATTTTTTATTAATTGATTTTTTTAAACAAATCTTGTTGGATTTATTTTATTACAGTGAATGTAATTACAAGTCATTAAAATTGAAATTACAAATATATTATAATTAATAATATTATATAAAATGATATAAAATTCCAATGAAACTAATATTCTCCCAAAATAATGGGATAAAGATGAAAATGTCATCAATGATACATTTTTAGGTATTTTGACATTTTTTAGTAACTATATTATCCCTCAAAAAATAAAAACTCAGGTTGTCACTATACGAGTTAAAAGGGTTAAAAGAAAAATTTAAGGGTATATGTATTGTCAAAAATTAAAAATTTAATATTGGATGGGTGGATATTGTACCATAATCATCTTATATTTTTAATGAATCACTTTTCGGACAGGTGTATTTTTAAATTAGTTTATATTAATTAAATATTTTGTAAATTCCAAGACAATCACTCAACTATCTTATTAAAAGGAATATATTTATATAATTAATTCACACATAAAAACAGTTATTAATTGATAAATATTGGAAACCATATCTTCCTATAATCACAAAACTGATTCTGGATGTATTATTTTAGGCATAATTACACCATGAGTGGTCTTTATTTGTTAAGAAAAATAGATTGTCCAAAGAAGAGTTAATGTTTTTAGTAAAAACAATATATATTTTTTATTCTTCATCACCCCAAATATTATTCCATCATGATTAAATAATAAATAAATTTTACTCCATATTTTTATAGGTTATTAGGTTAGTATCATGAATTATATTTATCTCCACTTCCATCAAATGTTAAACAAAAGTTAATCATTCGTGTGTATGTCAGACTACCACCACACAACCTAATGGAATTTGTTTTCAATCACCATATCTCAAGACATAATATATGGTTATACGTAACTATTATATATGATACTTATAATTTATTAATCATTATTAAAATATATGAAAACTTTTACAATCATACCATTCCTTGCATCAAAAAATGATAACGTTGTTTGTGTGTACATGTGTACCACCACCACCACCAAGTGATGTGAAACATTTTTCATCAAGAAATATCATGAATGATATATATATATATATATAAATGTACATTTAAAGAATTAAAGTTTTATATTAATATATATAATATATTATGGACATTCTTGAAATATAAAATAACACATACCAACTTTCAATAATGAATATTGAAAAATGGAAATGTTACTCATGTCTACAAACATCCTTCAGTCTCCATGGTTGTAACATATTAAGCTTTTCATATCTTTATTTCATGGGTAGATTTATAAGTATAGTATTATTATAAAAATGGAAATAAATTTTTATTATTATTATTAATTATTATATTGGAATAATTAGAACTATGACTATAAACATCATACCAAGGCCATTTTGGACTCAAGTACTAAATATTGTGAAAACACCCGATGAGAAATTAAATAATTAAATAATTTTTATTACATGATAATAATTGATAAAAAAAGAATTAAAATCAAGTAAAAGTTTCTAATTTAATTATTCAATTAACCTATGTTTATTATTAAGGAAGATAAATAATATATGTGATGATTTGGACTTATGTTAAGGGTTTTCATAGTTGAATTTCCTTTCGTTGTGTTAAACATATTCTTAATATATTTTTCCATTCTATAGTTATGTTTAAAAATAAGTTTTACATATATTATGTTTTATTAAAAAAATAATGTGGATTTATAGTGAATACACAAAATTGATTCACTTTATCATCACTTTCATCTACTATATTACCATTGTAAGGGACTTCGTCTCATTTGTCTTTTATGGAGAAATATTTTTATGTTATAAACATATATTATATTATCAGGTGTATATAATACCAATTTTATATGTTATATTAGGAATTTATTTATTCATATTATATTTAGAGTTTTGATCATGGGGTATAAGATATGACTAATTACAAAGTATTAAAGGTTTATTATATAATTGCATCATTATTTAGGATTGTTTATGATTATGTATCTATTGGGGAATATTTCGGTTCCATCTCCATGATTTATAAAAATTCTTTTATAAATGGGTTTCAATATTATCCTATGAATGATTGATTTCCTTTTTACCACTATTTGACTTTTTAATGAATGGGTTGATAAAAATATTTATACCATTTTCCAAATAAGGTACATTGTGACATTACTGAAATAATTCTTAATGAATTCATTGAAAATTATATGGAATGAGATGCATTTTCTACCTTCATGACTCCTTTCTTATTTTTCATGTGATGAATGTATATCTATCCAATTCATTGTCTTAGGAGGGATAAATCCTGAGTAAAAATTTTATTCATGAACCCGATTACATGTTCATATTATTGTGTGTGAACCGAATTATATTTTCATGGTTTTTTTGGAAATATAGTTCATGTCTGTGAGATTATTTGTGGATTAGGTTTCATATTAATAAGTATATGTGTGGTCCACATTTCTTGTATTAAACACAATGGGTGACCCTATTTCAATATATACATGTTCACAATGTGTTAAGATTATTGTTATGAAACCATTTCTTATCTTATATTGTGATCTTATAGATATGCTTTTTTGTCACTTTATTATTCATGTCTTATGAAAATCCAGGAATTATTCCATGACTCAATATTATGGTCTTTGATATATAGGTTATAATTTTCAAATGTTATGTTCATGTTCCTAATCCTTATTCAAATGATATAATTTCGTAATCTTTGATATCACATATTGTTAAACTTTTTGAGAATATGATCTCAATCATTCTTATGTTTTTTCTTACACAAGGAAACCAATAAGGATTTATGTAGGATGTATCTATGAATGATTATTGATGTGAATAAAATTTAGGTTATGATATTGATTTTATATAGTAGTTAATTATTTTACTATGATATATAATAGTTTTTCATTATTATCTAAAACTATGATCCTAAAATATTATTGGGTGTGTATGTTATCCAATATATATTTTTTACATTCTATTTTTTTTAATGGATAAAACATCATTGGTCTATTACATTGTCAAAATATAGTTTTTGTGGTGTTCTGGAAGGTATCAGTCTCTCGTTTCAAACTTTTTCCCAATTTCTTTTTTTCCATTAGTGTTTTAGGTATCAGTGAGTTATTTCGGTAGCTCATGTCCGTGATTCAGGTATCAGTGAGTCACGTCAGTAACTCACATCGGTAGCTCAGCTTCGATGATGTTATGTGTTTGTGACTCAAGTAATCAGTTACTGGGGGTGTTGGTGACTCTTGGCATTGGTGACATAGGGTGTTGTAGGTCGTGGCATAGGAAGGTCTAGGTGTCGATGGGTCGAGGTTTCAGTAGGTCTAGGTTTTTGTAGTTTGTAGCATTAGTAGGTCAGGTATTGAATAGTGGTGTTGGTGAGCAGTGTCTATGAGTCACATTGGTGGGTTGCATCGGTTTCTTAGTATCAGTGGCTCTTCATTAGTCAGTCACGCATTAGTGACTCTTGTCGGTGAATCACCCATCATTGAGTCCTTTTTAGTTTTCCCTAATTTATTTAGTTTCGCCCCTACTATGTTTTATTTGATTTAAATAAAGTTTCAAGCTATGTTTAGGAACATATAAAGTTCTTTCAAATGATATTTATTATATCATTAATATATTATTGTTCCATGGACATTGAAATGGTCAAACCACATGGGCTTGACCACGATACAACATTATTGTCCCTTGAAATCATTTACCTTCCGTTGATATAAGATTTGGATTTCCTAAGATGAGACATTCTCTTCCTAGTGTGTTCCCATTTTTTCACGATGCACCTAAAACTTTTATTCCCTGAGGAGTCGTGTGCATGTGTGATAGCAGTCATTTGAGATTTTCCCTGGAGTCTTTCCTGCTACCTGTGGGACCCCCTATTTTGAGGCAAGGAAGAATTGTTGATCATCTGTTCTTCCAGATAGGGATTCCTTCATCTCTCTTTTTTTTGTATCATTCAAGGACTTTATACTCATTTCCCCTTGATAATACGATTGGACAAAAATTTAATGAAGATAATAAGGAGTAACAAACAAGGAATTGGGAAGACGATGATGATCATTTTTTTATATTTTTTGGTTCTTTGTATGGGTTTTATTCTTTATAAAAATCATGGCCTTTGTAGGTCCCTGTTTGCACACATGCATGGATTGTAAGTTCTTGTTGATGATACTATGTGAATGACTATATAATTATGAAATTTGTCAAGCTTTTATATTAGATTAAATAAATGGATTCCCCCTAATAGAACTGGTTCAATTATTACCCCTATTTTACCAAGTGGAAATGAAGTCTGATGGTTTCCTAAATCTGAATAAACCATGCATTGTTGGTGTGTATGTGTGGATGTGTGTGGTTTTTTTTGGCCTTGTGTCTCTCTTGGTATTTTCGTTCTATGGCTGGGAGTGTGGATGGGTGTATAGAGTGGCACAAGTGGTGTGATGGTATCACAGGCAATGAGATTGGTTGATTGTGTAATGGATGAACATCTTGTGTAGTGGGATTTCATATAGGCAGTAGGTGGGACGTGGGGCTGCCAGTTGTGGTAGTAACGTGGTGTGTTAGGGTTATTTCTTTTTTAGAGTAAGGATAAAGTGGCATGGATTTGAATAATGATGGTAGGGGTGTCCTGGAATTGGAAGTGTGCAATGGGACAACAAGATGGTTGATTTCTATTTGTTTTGCTAAATGTCGTGTTTTTATGCAGTTGGTCTATTGGTGATGGTTTATGTGGGTTGAATTTCAAGAAGTATAGTGTTACCTTACATGATTATTTCACCCAGAGTTTCTAGAGACTGTAATTTTATGAATGGGAATTAGAATGGATTCATTATCCTTGCACCTTATTTCTTTGTTCAGCTTTGGTAGTTGTGGGTTTGGAATATTTGTATTATAACATTTGATGTGTTTTGTAGTTTCATGGTTAGGGGTGGAATAAATTTACAAATTGATAATGTATAGTAAAAAATAATTAACTGAATTGGTTGGGGTTCTATTTCGAGTTTTTCCATGTAGTGATCTGGAGTTATTTTATCATGTCATATAAATTACCATCACTCGTGGTGGTATACACTCATAGTGTTGGAATTAAGGGTGGTTTTGGTTTGGGATGGTTGTTTATTTGAAAACCCTTAAGTCAGGATGGGTTTTTGGTACCTATATATATATACTTGTAGTTGTTTCAGAATTCTATACTTACCCCACCTGTGTGGAGAACTATGTGTCGAACACCTCTATCATTATGGGTGACGGTGTCCTTTCCCAACATCCCAATGGGAGGATGGATGGATAGTTATTTGAACTTATATTCTCCCTATACTTCGCATTGGTATTCCTAGACTCTTTAGGAAGGTTGTGGTGTTGTTGGGATGCCCATGTGAATGCGGGCGAGGTATGCTTCGTAGGTGTCCTCATGATGAGTTGTGTGGTGATTCCCAGTTGTCTTCTAGATGGGGTTATGGTTTTTTCCATGATATTTACAGGAAAGATGTGATGTGGTATGTGGCCCAGGTGTGTGCAGGCAGGTTGTGACAATGGGGAGTATGTAAGAGTGTGGTAGTGTTGGTGAAATTTCCATTAGGGATGAGCATTTAACCAATGGTAATTGGTGTGGGGTATCAAAATATCGTTTTTTATTACTATTTTACTTTACATGAATTTTATTAATTATTGAGTGTTCCTTGAAGATATTGGGGTGGATTGTATACCTTGTTATATGCTTTTGAGTTTCTTTTGTTTTCTCATAGGGGAATTAGTTTAATACTCCCACGTGTTCATGGGTAAATTCAGTTTTTACCTACTTAGTAAACTTGTATCCTCACCCTACTTATACAAAATTATTTTATGGTTTCCTGGGAGATTACATGGACTATGTTGGGCCTAACTAGATTAGATGCTGGGGGTGGTATTCGTGTCGCTAATTAGATTTATTTTAGTACTTTCTTTATAGTTCACTTTGTTTTTCTATCATTTTTACATTAAATATGCATTTGGGATAGATTTTGGTTTCTTTATATATATATGTGGAATGGAGATGTTTGAGGTTGATACATCCTATCTCATGATATTGGTCACTATAAAAGGGTAATCCATACCTTTTTTGATATTTTTATACCATTTGTGTTGGTTTCCACCTCAAGTCCAATTAGAGTCGGGTCTGGGGGTCATTATCTCTCCTTCATCTTAAGGAAGGAAGGTCTCGACATCTTTATATCATTTCACTCATCATGAAAAATGTGATTCATGGAATAATGGTATTAGAGGATGATATTTGAACATAGTCATAATGATGACTGAATGTGCTGGTAGGAAAACAATTTCAGGTGATCATGGTTCATGACATTGTCCTGGGAAGACCGACTAAAACATGGGATTTTAGGCCCCCCATGTGATCTGATTCTAGGAACTTGAGTTAATCGAACGACCAATAGAGGCTACAACATTTGCGGGGTATAGACCCTGGGTAAGGTACATGCATCATGATGAGTTGTATTTAGGTTTGTTTTCTGAATTTTCTGGAAATTATAATAAACAATGAGTTAAAATTAATATTAAATAAGTTACATACTACTCCACCTTAGGAGTTCCTTATTTACCTTTTAGCCATGGCATGTGGTCTTTGTCAATGAGTGGTTCTGGATGAGGAGGCTCACAAGGCAGATTTAGATGATCAAAAGAGGGTTGATCTAGAGGATGGGGACAATCAGTGGAAGAAGAAACTTCATGCATTCTGGCAAAAAAATCTTGGGAAGTATGAGGAAAATGTTAAAGATATGGAGACAAATATATATCTTGATGAGAAGGGGATATATTTTAGTTTCATCTGGTATCCTACAGAGTACTAGGTTCTCCTGGAGGTGATCCGGATGAGGGGAGAAGCTCATAAGTGATGGATTCTTTAGCTTGTTGAGAGTATTGAGGATGATGTTATGTGGTTAAGATTTGATAAGGATTTATGGGTGGAATTCCATTCATCCATGATGATGGATGATAAGAGGAATGGTAAAATCTCCCCCAGTAAGGGATTGTGTCACTAAGGTAATTGGGGATCATTTTCATGGATCTCCTATGTTTTTTGGGATCACATTCTAGATGAGGACTCTCGATCATGACACTTAGAGTAGGCACTCTATACTTCCCTCTATTGGTGGTTACTCCATTAACCCTACCAAAATACATAGATTTTCAGAAAAAGGCTGATGTGGAAGAATGGATGCACTCAGAAGGAGGTCTACCATGTGAGGGGAGCCAACTTAGTTCTTGAAAGGGGAATTCAGTCAGCAGTGGGTCTCCGGTGTGGGGACCATCCATGTTTCTACTAGTTGGAATAAGAACCCATAAATTTCAATTCTAACCTTATTTTCCTCACCCTTTTTCCGGCGATCATGTGTTGTGGGGATTTCCTTTTTGAAGACATGGGCACCTTCAATGTTAAAGCCCGGTTTGAGCTCAGCATAGTGGAGGTGGGAAGGTTTATCACCTGCTTCAGTTGTAGTTGTCGGCCCAGCTATTTCAACTACCGGCATAACAGGCTCTTTCCCCACTTGGGGTGATAGATATGGTTGGGGCCAACCATATGATGTTCTTTAAGGACATCAATCTGGTCAGGGTCGCGGTGGTCGCTGAAAGTAGAAGGGTTTAAGAGCTAGGCGTGGTTAGTTCCATGCCACAGTGGCTGTAGTTCCAGCTGGTTCAGAGGTTGTTTGAGGTACAACAAGTTCATCAGTAGTATTGTTTGTGCCTTTTTTATTTAGGATCTTTTCAATCCTTTTTTGAACCTAGTCAATACCATGTTCTGGGACTAGACATTGAGAAATGTTTTGAGCCCTTGGTATTGTTTACATTAGTGAGAGGAAATACTAGCTTGTAAGATTTTATTCAAGGGTGTAGAATGATGTTGGGGGTACATCAGTCCAATGGGGATGTATTTCTACAATAGTTGAATCCTTAGGATCTTATCCTTGGCATCGACTGGTTGTTTTTTGTTCACACTGTTATTGACTAATTCTGGAGGAGATTGGGGTTTTCAGGCATATATGGATAGTGTGTAGCTTTCTTTTTAATGTGTATTTGTTAAGTGGGAAAATGGTGTTAGGATCTTATCCATTCATTTTTGTCCAAGATATCAGTGCAATCAGTGGCTGCTGCGGTGGTGGAGGTTTCATGAGTCATTGGGGGAGTTCATGGATATTTTATTCAATGTTGTTGTGACTCTACCCACTCTATGTGATATTGTGTTCGGTATAGACTTATTACTCAGTGATAGTTCGATTTCAATGGATCCTTATCAGATAGATCATTTTGAGTTTTGGGAGTTGTGGATACATATTGGTGATCTGATTAAGAAGGGGTTTATCTGGAAAAGTGTGTTGCCTTGGGGTGATGCAGTCTTGTCATAAATAATGTTGATGGTGGTCTATGACTTTGAATTGTCTAACAAAGGTTAAATCATGAAACCTTTATGAACCATTACCCTCTTCAGAGGACATATGATATTTTCATCTAGCTTAGGGGAGAAATTTGGTTATATAAGATTGATATATGGTCTGGGTATCAATGGTTGAGGGTGAAGGAGGGTAAAATCTTAAAGATGACTATCAGATTAAGGTATGGGCACTTCGAGCTTGTGGTTATGTCGTTCGACATTATGAACGAACCATCTATATTTAGTGAGTTCTTATAACCGTACATTGTCCTATTAATAAATGAAATTATGATCTACTCGATGTCAAAGGAGGATCATACTGAGCATCTGAAGAGTATCATGGATTTCCTTTAATGCCACCATCTCTTAAAAATACCTTCTAAGTGTATGTCTTGGACACAAGAAGTCCACTTCCATGGACATGTGATATTTCTGTAGGATTTTGCAGTTGACCCATCAACGTTTTAGGGACTTGTTTCTTGGGTAGCAGCCATGAATGTGGAAGAAGTTCAAAGTTTTCTTTGTTTGGTAGGTTACTACTAAAGACTCCTACATGATTTCTCCTGACAAGTTGCACCATTGATGGCTCATACCATAAAGCCCAATATTTTGTGTTGATGAGGAACTAGAAAGAAGTTTTTTACAATCTAAATGGTATTTTAGTAAGTTCCCCAGTTATCAGGTTGCGAGAGGTAGGGTTGATTCTCAAGGTGGTTTGTGATGATTTCAGTTTGGTCATGGGGTGTGTATGGATTTAGAAAATGGGAGTGATCTAATATGGGTCAAGGTAGTTACATCCCAATGAACATAATTATTCCACCCATGATCTATAATTAGTAGTAGTGTTCTCTCTAATGTTGTGGCGGTATTAACAAATTGAGGGTGGTTTGTCGTCTTCATGGAACATAAGTGCTAGAGGAACATCTCTTCCAAGTGTGATATGAACATATATTTGTGGAGGTGGATGATGTTTCTCATGTTTTTTGATTTTGGTATCTCATAAATCTCATTAAATAGGAATTTTTCGGTTGATACATTGGTTAGGAAGTCACAGAAGAAAGTGTTTTGGGAATCTTAAGGTGCATAATGAGAAATGGAGGAATTTTCTACCTAGCACACAGATGCAGGAATTAACTGTGGAAGAGGTTCACTATTTTAGATAAAGATGTAGTCATCTATGTGGTGTTTGGTGGAGGAGTCTCAATGAGGATACTCGGAGGTAGAGGTAATGTGTGATCGGTTTGACCAGGGTGATGCTTTGGAGGGATGGTCAGAGGATGGTCCAAATAAAAACTTGTTCTATGGGATGTTGTTCATTAATATGGATATGCACAAGGGAGTTCTATGTGAGTTTCATATATCACCCCTAGTGGTACACCTGTTATATTTCAAGATATAATGTGGATTTCTAGAATAGTTTTGGTGGCTTGGGATAAAGCGAGAAATGTTAGAGTTTGTGGCAACGAGCGTGGTGTGCCAACAAGGGAAGGAATAACACCATGTTCCTGGTAGTTTGTTTCATCCTTGATATTTACTATAGTAAAAGTGGGATTAGATCCAATGGGATTTCATCAAAGGATTTCCTAGGGTTCAAGGAGGATGTGATTCTATCTGGGTATTATTGGTTCAATTGACGAAATTGGATCACTTCGTATAGATCAAGGAGTCCAGTGCGGTTTATTCATTAGTGCATAGGTATGTAGATGAGGTGGTGCGGCTACATGGGGTTCCATGATTCATCATATCATATTGGGATGCATGTATTACCTCACAGGTATATAGGGGATTTCAGAATTCCTTTTTCACTCAGTTATGCTTCAACACTGCTTTCCACACTAAGACGGATGTGCAGAAAAAGAGGACCATCTAGACTTTGGATGACATGTTGCAGCCATGTGTTATGGTTATTTATAAGGCCCCAGCCTTAAACCTTACTTAATCTTGAGTTATTACAAGATTACACATTGAGGATCTTTTCAGGTTTAGAGTTTTAGAGAATTAGATCATGAAACTTGCATTACATTCCACATTTAAACAATGTGGATTACATAAAAGACAATATTCATTCTTCCCATCAACGAGAACATATTTAAAATAAAACATGGATTCTCTCTTAACACATCCTTGACTCTATCGTCCTATCATGTACCTTTCCTCTTGACCTGAAAAACATTTCAGAAACTTGGGATGAGCATAAAAAGCTCAGTAAGGGACATAAAAATATGGAAAGGAAACATGAGTTCGTGTATACGTAAAGATGAAATCATAATTTACCCATAAAACATAGGCACTTTAACCTAACTCATCAAAACATGAATAAATCATAGAAATCATAAGACATAAAGGTAACTTGAGGCATTCATAACATTCTTACGTAGGGAGTAACCCTCTTGGTTACGTTTGGAATACCCATCACAGTATATTCCCTAAAATCTCTTCGGAGAAACCTTAACGTTTCACTCCTTCGCGTTACCCAATGCATTGGAGAGCTATAACGGGCTCACCCGCCCTTAGTTTATCACGGAACCACCCGTCTTCATAATAATGCCCAAGAACCATAACATAATCATATCACATAAAACATGCATAAAGGAAACATAACATTTCCACATTTCAATCACGAGATATCAATACAACACATTGACATAATAAAAACATTATGAAAACCATTTTCAATACCAAAGTAAAACATGGTATTTATTTTTCTTTTAAAAAAAAGAAGGTATGGCTTGTAGAGGAAGCCGAAACTCAAATAACGGTTACGACGGCGGAGAAGTCGTTGTCGCCGCATACGTATGACAAAAACATTCCCTTTTGTCGTTTAGTAAACGCTTCGTATAAAAAAGATTCCTTTTGAATAAACGTAAAAGTCAAAGGGGTTTATACACCGTATAAAAGAAAGTTGTGTATAAAATAAAATATGCCTCAATGAAAGGAGATTGAGACGAAGTCCCATACCACCTTGAAGCTTTTAACATTTTAAACCATTAATATCCATATAAATAAATCCTTAAAACCATTTTTAAAACATGGATATTAATAAGAACAAATCATTAAAACATTTAAAATGATATTCTTGTAAAAGGGGTTTCACCAAAATTAGAGACAATTGAATACAATAATTGAGGAATAACATTTAGTCAGAACTTTATAATATCATGAGAATAAAAGGATTCATGATATAATACTCCAAAGGACAGTATATACACCATATAAGAGTGAATTGGTGCATAACAACAATGAACCCTCAATAGAAATGTCAAATGTGATGAAATCCCTTATAAAGAAGGTATCCTTAAATTAAGGACAAATCAATCTCAAAATATGTGTGACAAATATAAATACACCCAATATAAGTGGATATTAAGTGTAAAACAATAAAAGGTCATTCACACATATTCAATGGATGACATATTCAATGACTACATGTTGAACCCAAAGAAATCGAAATTGGGTTAAGAAGTTCCCTTGACAGCCTAACGGCGTCACATAAAAATGAGTTGATGAGAGATAAAAAGAGTATCTCATCACTTGGACACAAAATTTACATCATTAAGGATATATGAGAACATATCCCAACATAACAATATGTAAATTAAAAGACCCAATAAAAGAAGTCTTTTAAAAAGAGGAGGGTGAAAGGTTCCCTTACCGACTTGGGTATCTTTCAAAACATACACCCCATGAAATAAGGGCAATAAATCATTGATGTAAATACTAATAAGCGAAAGTATATTACACAAAGAGTAGAATAATGGGCAGTACATACACCACTGAAAGGAAATTGTGGCAAATGTAGCATAAATCTCATGGGGATAAAAGTGAGATGAAAAATCCCTTACGAAAACTCGGCAGCCTAACGACGCCACATAAAACTTCAAAAAGGATTGATGAGAGAGAATAGGGTCTCTCATCACATGAACATAAAAATTACAGTAGGAGTAATATAAAATAACATCCCAATCATAAGAAAGATGAGCTTAAAAGAAATTACATAAAAGAGTGTACTTAAAAAGAAAGAGAGTTGTAGGATCCCTTACCTCGGGTCCGACTTGACTCGATCGTTCTTTAACGTCCTGAATAATAAACTTGAGTTAATTTCTATTTGCTTAAGAACCTTTTCCAAGTTCATTATTCCTTTTATATCAATTATTGACATGTTGTGAACATTATGTAATCATTTAAGTTAATAATGTTCATTTTGTCGGTATTTGGTTCTTAAGTCGAAAGTGGACTTCTTACAATTACATGTTGTTCATGTGGCCAAATGTTTATTATATCCAGAATTGTATTCATGTTGTAGTTATAATATATGTCATATATATCCAGTACATTCATGCATTTATAACATTACATAATCATTTAGAGGTAAGAAATGAAATGCACCGTTCATGGAGACGGTAAGCCGTACGTACGCATGAACGCTACTTTCATTTCTATTCGTATTTTATAGAATGGAATAATAATGATATAAAGG
The DNA here is from genome assembly GCA_963277665.1 of Viscum album. Taxonomy (NCBI): domain Eukaryota; kingdom Viridiplantae; phylum Streptophyta; class Magnoliopsida; order Santalales; family Viscaceae; genus Viscum; species Viscum album. Next base: position 1,804,143,526 of record OY728164.1, read on the forward strand.
TATATTATAATTCCAGTATAATATAATATTTAATATCATAGTTCCATCCTTTATATGTCCCACATATGGTATTTAACGAATCAAATCACTTTGAGGGGGCGGTAGTCCGCACTTCCTTAAATGAAGATATCGTGTTTACCCATAATGGGAACCATAAAGGTTTGACCAAAATGTAAAAAACAGAATCTTAAGGAAAACATAAACATACTATATATAATATATAAAAATAGTGACATCATAATGGCCACCTTTGAAGGTGTTAAATGAGTATTGAACAATCATCGTTTCGGGAGGCAGAATTTCACCATCCACGGAAACCGTATGTTCTTTAACCATTTGATGTAGTTGTGTGAGAGTGTAGCTCAAATAAATATTATAACAACATCCTAGTATATTGAAGATACTGTTGTTGTTACAAAATAAGTAAATAAAAAGAGATTAGGGGGTTGGAGAAGCAAAATAAAACAAAAGATCATGAGAGAAACAATTACCTTTAAAAGTGTAACTCTTTTTGATTTGAGCCTAAAGTCTTCCTTTGAAAGGATTCTGCCCAAGGTAAATCCTCTAGGATGAGGAGAGGGATGTGGAGAGAGCAAATGGTCAGGGTTTGGCCGAGCCAAAGGCTTTTGAAGTGTGTGAAATAAGGTGGAGGTGGGGGCCTTTTATAAGAGGAGAGGAGGGGCACTTTTGGAAAGCAAAGAAATATTACTTTATTTGAAAATGCTTTTCGGTTTTAAAGGGTCCCACATTGGTATAATTCGTGGATAAGGTGATAAGGCATCGAAATCCACTCATCCAATTGGTTTTGTCCATGTGTATATTGTAGATTTTTCATTATCTTTCCATTTTAATTAAATTGTCAAATAATGATGTCATCGCTGCATCATTATTATGTCATAAATAATTTAATTTCTTTAATGTCTAAAAATTATAAAAAAAAATACTATGATATAGGAAATCTTTTTATCTTTCCAATGACTATTTATAATCAAAATTTGGACTTGTATAACCCCACTTAAAAATTGTTTTAGTAAAACATACTATGTTAGTGTCATTTTCACTTTAACATTAAATAAAAAGTATTTTATGTTATTTCCCAACAAAAGTGGATCCATGGGGTCCCCAAGTTAGGCCATGGCTTGTCTTGGTCGGCCATGACACAACCAATAGGGTTGTGACATGTGTCTAGGTCATTTCATATTTTTAAAGTATTATTTATACCTTAAACTACACTAATTATCACTAATCGCGATTAAAAACTTAATAAGTTACTATTCACCAAAAAAATTATTATAATCTCATTGAACGACATTTTACTTCTTAATGACAACCATGTATGTCGGATTTTCAAAATTCAATACACATTAGTGGTAAACTTTCATTTAACTGAAAAAATCAGTTTGCTTGATTATCACTTAGTGGTTTCACTATTCATCAAAAATTGAAGTTTTTCAGAAAATTACCAAAAATTCACCCTAAGCTATATTTGATATTCTGAATTCAAAAATGAAGTCCGTTTTACAAAATTCAAAACATATTAGTCACATTAATTAATTTAATAATTAATTTCCGCTGTCAGAGCAAATAGCGTGTTTTTATAAAACAATAAGTATCAAAAGATTGACACCAGTTTAAGTCCGATTTCAAAGTGAAATTAATTCCAACCACCACTATTGGATTTAATGGTAAAAATATTTTCTAATTTCACTTTAAAACCAATTCAAAAGATAATCTAATCATATAAATAAATTAGATTAAAAAGTGGTTTTGAATTAAAATACAACATTTTACACTATTCCTTAAAAAAATGAACTTTATCGGAAAGATACCAAAAATTTACACAAAGTAAATTTTGATGTCCCGATTCTTAATAAGAGTTTTATTTGGTCCAAAAGAATGTTTAAGAGTGAACAAAACTATATTTAATGATGGTTCAACATCAAAAGGTGATAAGTGAACCTTTAGTGAAAACTAGGGCATATACGCCTAAAATTGAATTCTTTCCGTATTTTAAGCCTCTATTCTTTATTGGATAAATGTAAAAACAATTAAAAACATATGAAATCATATTTTAGTTATTTCTATCCATTCCCGCCAATACAACGGCTACATGTTAACTATCATTTAATATAATATTATTTTATTATTAGAGTGCAACGTAAGATTCCCAAGAAACTCGTTGTTGCGTGTTGGGTACGCCATCGAGCATAGCGTCCCCTTTAAAGTCATTTAAATATTTTATTCACAAATATGGATAAATATGAAATGTCATATTCTTTATTTACCTGGGATGTTACATCCTTCCCCCCTTTTGGGAATTGCGTCCTCGCAATTTTAAAATTGCGCTTGGAAACATCCTTGAAAGTCCCACATCGGAACAAAAGTCGGTAAAACAAACACTTTAAAATAAAGAAAGATAAGTACAAAGGTCACTCGAGTTAACCCATACTAGGATTCCAAGTATGAAAATATGGACATGGAGGAGAAAACATAGGGTCACGTTCTTATGGAGAGTGATAGAAAACATGTTTAGGAGAAAGTTAACAATGAGAAAATCACAAACTTGTGATGGGTTAAACGGTATTCGATTCCCCAGTAGGAAAAGTTAATATACAACATTTTTGTTTTAAGTTACTTTTTATTGAGGAATTTATTCATAAGGAAACATAATCACTTATCATATTGACTTTCAACTTTTATTATATTCCTTTCACAAACTCATATTTTCTCCAAAAGACGAGTATTTAGGAAGACTTGTTCACATTAAGAGTACTATAATCAACTTCTCGAGAATCACCTAATCCACAAAAGAGAACTATGTACATCCTATGTCTTTAGGCTTAAACCAGAGCCAAAACCAAAAAGTTTAGTACAAGATCAGATAATCCAGAAAAGGATAACCCCTTATAAAAAGAAAATCTATTCTTAATCTCCAAAATTTGTCCAACAAAACCCAAAGTTCAACGAGGACCATCCGATAAACAATTTGTCCATAAAATTCTTCAAAGTAAACCTAATATAATATTGAAACCCAAATATTTGAAGGATTTAGTCACACAGTCTTCCATGTTAAATCGTAACATTTATCTCCAAACAACATTAGTTGCTCCTAAAGTCTAGTATTGAAAAGTAATTAACCTAATCACATATCCTCCATGATATGTTAATCATTTTTATAAATAACCCAAAATCAACTTACTCTTAATTCATAAAATCATATAACCAAAAATAATCAGTCAAACTAACCAGGGACTTCACGTAGTCCAGTGGTAGGCGATAAATACCAGTCGCACTTTGGTTGTGGGTTCGATTCCTGCAGCTTTGTCCGACGCGACGGGATGTCACACGGTCTGCGTGTTGTCCTTTTTCCAAAACTATATAATTCTCAAAACATTCCCCAAAATGAGATAAAATCTTCAAAAATATTCATAACATATTTTAACCTCAAGTTTATCTCATTCCTTTCCTTTTCCATCATATCATAGAGTAACCCATAATTACCTAAAAAGTAAGGATCATATAAACCCTAATGGTTACCTTAATAATTATTACCTGAATTTCCACATCGAGTTGGCCATCTCGTAAATGATGCATTAGAGAACTCACGAAGGTTGAAGTGATTGATCATGGATCCTTGATAGTTGGTTTAGAACAACTATGAGATTCCTCATTGAATCCCCTATCTCATCTAGTATCATAATCAGAGAACCACCACAGTTTCCTTCAAACCCATTGTCACTTTGGTGCCTGCTAGATCCATCCATTCACTAAAAACATAAATGTCAGTGTGAGTATATCAACAAAAACATCATGTACTAATGAGGAAGGTAGACTCTAAGATATACTTACTCATTCACATTATCTAAAATTAGGACTCTTTCTGAAATTCTAACCATTATGGTAATGTCACTTATGCTTAAAGAATACCCTAACCTCTAAAGTTATCTAAACCGACCTTTGATACCAACTATAAGGCCCCAGCCTTAAACCTTACTTAATCTTGAGTTATTACAAGATTACACATTGAGGATCTTTTCAGGTTTAGAGTTTTAGAGAATTAGATCATGAAACTTGCATTACATTCCACATTTAAACAATGTGGATTACATAAAAGACAATATTCATTCTTCCCATCAACGAGAACATATTTAAAATAAAACATGGATTCTCTCTTAACACATCCTTGACTCTATCGTCCTATCATGTACCTTTCCTCTTGACCTGAAAAACATTTCAGAAACTTGGGATGAGCATAAAAAGCTCAGTAAGGGACATAAAAATATGGAAAGGAAACATGAGTTCGTGTATACGTAAAGATGAAATCATAATTTACCCATAAAACATAGGCACTTTAACCTAACTCATCAAAACATGAATAAATCATAGAAATCATAAGACATAAAGGTAACTTGAGGCATTCATAACATTCTTACGTAGGGAGTAACCCTCTTGGTTACGTTTGGAATACCCATCACAGTATATTCCCTAAAATCTCTTCGGAGAAACCTTAACGTTTCACTCCTTCGCGTTACCCAATGCATTGGAGAGCTATAACGGGCTCACCCGCCCTTAGTTTATCACGGAACCACCCGTCTTCATAATAATGCCCAAGAACCATAACATAATCATATCACATAAAACATGCATAAAGGAAACATAACATTTCCACATTTCAATCACGAGATATCAATACAACACATTGACATAATAAAAACATTATGAAAACCATTTTCAATACCAAAGTAAAACATGGTATTTATTTTTCTTTTAAAAAAAAGAAGGTATGGCTTGTAGAGGAAGCCGAAACTCAAATAACGGTTACGACGGCGGAGAAGTCGTTGTCGCCGCATACGTATGACAAAAACATTCCCTTTTGTCGTTTAGTAAACGCTTCGTATAAAAAAGATTCCTTTTGAATAAACGTAAAAGTCAAAGGGGTTTATACACCGTATAAAAGAAAGTTGTGTATAAAATAAAATATGCCTCAATGAAAGGAGATTGAGACGAAGTCCCATACCACCTTGAAGCTTTTAACATTTTAAACCATTAATATCCATATAAATAAATCCTTAAAACCATTTTTAAAACATGGATATTAATAAGAACAAATCATTAAAACATTTAAAATGATATTCTTGTAAAAGGGGTTTCACCAAAATTAGAGACAATTGAATACAATAATTGAGGAATAACATTTAGTCAGAACTTTATAATATCATGAGAATAAAAGGATTCATGATATAATACTCCAAAGGACAGTATATACACCATATAAGAGTGAATTGGTGCATAACAACAATGAACCCTCAATAGAAATGTCAAATGTGATGAAATCCCTTATAAAGAAGGTATCCTTAAATTAAGGACAAATCAATCTCAAAATATGTGTGACAAATATAAATACACCCAATATAAGTGGATATTAAGTGTAAAACAATAAAAGGTCATTCACACATATTCAATGGATGACATATTCAATGACTACATGTTGAACCCAAAGAAATCGAAATTGGGTTAAGAAGTTCCCTTGACAGCCTAACGGCGTCACATAAAAATGAGTTGATGAGAGATAAAAAGAGTATCTCATCACTTGGACACAAAATTTACATCATTAAGGATATATGAGAACATATCCCAACATAACAATATGTAAATTAAAAGACCCAATAAAAGAAGTCTTTTAAAAAGAGGAGGGTGAAAGGTTCCCTTACCGACTTGGGTATCTTTCAAAACATACACCCCATGAAATAAGGGCAATAAATCATTGATGTAAATACTAATAAGCGAAAGTATATTACACAAAGAGTAGAATAATGGGCAGTACATACACCACTGAAAGGAAATTGTGGCAAATGTAGCATAAATCTCATGGGGATAAAAGTGAGATGAAAAATCCCTTACGAAAACTCGGCAGCCTAACGACGCCACATAAAACTTCAAAAAGGATTGATGAGAGAGAATAGGGTCTCTCATCACATGAACATAAAAATTACAGTAGGAGTAATATAAAATAACATCCCAATCATAAGAAAGATGAGCTTAAAAGAAATTACATAAAAGAGTGTACTTAAAAAGAAAGAGAGTTGTAGGATCCCTTACCTCGGGTCCGACTTGACTCGATCGTTCTTTAACGTCCTGAATAATAAACTTGAGTTAATTTCTATTTGCTTAAGAACCTTTTCCAAGTTCATTATTCCTTTTATATCAATTATTGACATGTTGTGAACATTATGTAATCATTTAAGTTAATAATGTTCATTTTGTCGGTATTTGGTTCTTAAGTCGAAAGTGGACTTCTTACAATTACATGTTGTTCATGTGGCCAAATGTTTATTATATCCAGAATTGTATTCATGTTGTAGTTATAATATATGTCATATATATCCAGTACATTCATGCATTTATAACATTACATAATCATTTAGAGGTAAGAAATGAAATGCACCGTTCATGGAGACGGTAAGCCGTACGTACGCATGAACGCTACTTTCATTTCTATTCGTATTTTATAGAATGGAATAATAATGATATAAAGGTATATTATAATTCCAGTATAATATAATATTTAATATCATAGTTCCATCCTTTATATGTCCCACATATGGTATTTAACGAATCAAATCACTTTGAGGGGGCGGTAGTCCGCACTTCCTTAAATGAAGATATCGTGTTTACCCATAATGGGAACCATAAAGGTTTGACCAAAATGTAAAAAACAGAATCTTAAGGAAAACATAAACATACTATATATAATATAGAAAAATAGTGACATCATAATGGCCACCTTTGAAGGTGTTAAATGAGTATTGAACAATCATCGTTTCGGGAGGCAGAATTTCACCATCCACGGAAACCGTATGTTATTTAACCATTTGATGTAGTTGTGTGAGAGTGTAGCTCAAATAAATATTATAACAACATCCTAGTATATTGAAGATACTGTTGTTGTTACAAAATAAGTAAATAAAAAGAGATTAGGGGGTTGGAGAAGCAAAATAAAACAAAAGATCATGAGAGAAACAATTACCTTTAAAAGTGTAACTCTTTTTGATTTGAGCCTAAAGTCTTCCTTTGAAAGGATTCTGCCCAAGGTAAATCCTCTAGGATGAGGAGAGGGATGTGGAGAGAGCAAATGGGCAGGGGTTGGCCGAGCCAAAGGCTTTTGAAGTGTGTGAAATAAGGTGGAGGTGGGGGCCTTTTATAAGAGGAGAGGAGGGGCACTTTTGGAAAGCAAAGAAATATTACTTTATTTGAAAATGCTTTTAGGTTTTAAAGGGTCCCACATTGGTATAATTCGTGGATAAGGTGATAAGGCATCGAAATCCACTCATCCAATTGGTTTTGTCCATGTGTATATTGTAGATTTTTCATTATCTTTCCATTTTAATTAAATTGTCAAATAATGATGTCATCGCTGCATCATTATTATGTCATAAATAATTTAATTTCTTTAATGTCTAAAAATTATAAAAAAAAAATACTATGATATAGGAAATCTTTTTATCTTTCCAATGACTATTTATAATCAAAATTTGGACTTGTATAACCCCACTTAAAAATTGTTTTAGTAAAACATACTATGTTAGTGTCATTTTCACTTTAACATTAAATAAAAAGTATTTTATGTTATTTCCCAACAAAAGTGGATCCATGGGGTCCCCAAGTTAGGCCATGGCTTGTCTTGGTCGGACATGACACAACCAATAGGGTTGTGACATGTGTCTAGGTCATTTCATATTTTTAAAGTATTATTTATACCTTAAACTACACTAATTATCACTAATCGCGATTAAAAACTTAATAAGTTACTATTCACCAAAAAAATTATTATAATCTCATTGAACGACATTTTACTTCTTAATGACAACCATGTATGTCGGATTTTCAAAATTCAATACACATTAGTGGTAAACTTTCATTTAACTGAAAAAATCAGTTTGCTTGATTATCACTTAGTGGTTTCACTATTCATCAAAAATTGAAGTTTTTCAGAAAATTACCAAAAATTCACCCTAAGCTATATTTGATATTCTGAATTCAAAAATGAAGTCCGTTTTACAAAATTCAAAACATATTAGTCACATTAATTAATTTAATAATTAATTTCCGCTGTCAGAGCAAATAGCGTGTTTTTATAAAACAATAAGTATCAAAAGATTGACACCAGTTTAAGTCCGATTTCAAAGTGAAATTAATTCCAACCACCACTATTGGATTTAATGGTAAAAATATTTTCTAATTTCACTTTAAAACCAATTCAAAAGATAATCTAATCATATAAATAAATTAGATTAAAAAGTGGTTTTGAATTAAAATACAACATTTTACACTATTCCTTAAAAAAATGAACTTTATCGGAAAGATACCAAAAATTTACACAAAGTAAATTTTGATGTCCCGATTCTTAATAAGAGTTTTATTTGGTTCAAAAGAATGTTTAAGAGTGAACAAAACTATATTTAATGATGGTTCAACATCAAAAGGTGATAAGTGAACCTTTAGTGAAAACTAGGGCATATACGCCTAAAATTGAATTCTTTCCGTATTTTAAGCCTCTATTCTTTATTGGATAAATGTAAAAACAATTAAAAACATATGAAATCATATTTTAGTTATTTCTATCCATTCCCGCCAATACAACGGCTACATGTTAACTATCATTTAAAATAATATTATTTTATTATTAGAGTGCAACGTAAGATTCCCAAGAAACTCGTTGTTGCGTGTTGGGTACGCCATCGAGCATAGCGTCCCCTTTAAAGTCATTTAAATATTTTATTCACAAATATGGATAAATATGAAATGTCATATTCTTTATTTACCTGGGATGTTACATTATTAGTGGGTCTTGGGGGTGACATTTTACCTAGTTATATTTTTCATAATATAATATATATCAATCTTCCTTTGGTATGACACCATTTAAATCCTTTTACTGAAGGTTGTGTCGGTCACCATTGTGTTGGATGGATGTTGCAGAGGCAGTTGTTCTTGGTCCGGATAAGGTGCGGAGAATGGCTAAGAAGGTGCATCTTGTTTGTGAGGGGATGAATTCAACACATGATATTTATAATCCATATGATGTTATTATGAAAATGCACATGGAATTTGATGTTGGGGACCATGTGTTCATGATGGTTTCCCCTCGACGTGGTCCTCAAAGGTTCGGTAAAGGGAGTAAGATTTCTCTCAAGATCATCTGACCTTTTGTGGTGTTTGGGGGGGGGGTGGAAAAGTGGAATACCAATTGGAATTTCCCCCAAAGATGAGGTGGATTCATGACGCCTTTCATGTATCACAACTTCATTATTATCATCATGTTGATTCCAATGTCATTGATTGGAGATATTTGGATATCAAGAAAGTGGAAACATTCGTAGAGTGACTATTGGAGATAAATGATCTTCTAGTGAAAGTGTTTTGTGGATTGACTATTCCCTTGTTTTTTTAGTTGTGGAGTCATTTTATCTAGGAGGAGAGTACTTGGGAGTGGGAGACACAGATTCATTCCCATTACACAGAGTTGGTTAGTGGTTTTATTTTGAGTTTTTCTTTTTGATATATTTCTTTAACATTGATTTCTATGAGGTGAGTTGTTTATTTGTTCCATATAATGTAATGAATTCCTATCATGTGAAAATAGGGAGGCCTGATTCCTAATAAAGATGCATTAATTGTTATGAGATTAAACCCATGAGGGAGAGTCAATGTCCCACAGAGTGGATAATATCATGATATGGAGAAAAAAATTTAATAATTCATGAGCCCGAATAGTTGGTTCTTGTTTAGGGTATCATATGAGTGGTTGGTTTATAATTTGTGGGATGATGTGATCCTGGAAGTTGATGTCCCACTCCCACTTTCAAAAAACACATGGTGGCGTATCCTTCAAAAGTATCTTACATGGTGGTTATTTGGACCCCTCTTTATTTTGAGTTTGGATTTGATTTCTCAAGGGAGTGAATTGTGGGATATGTATCTAATGTAATGGCTCGGACCTCCGTGGTCTATTACATTGTCAAAATCCAGTGTTTGGGGAGTTTTGTGAGGAATCAGGGGCTCATATCAAGTGTTTTCAGATTTTACAGTTTTCCATCTGGGATTCAAGGGTCGGTGAGTTGTGACATTATCTTGTGTTGGTGAGTTATCATATCTGTGACTCAGGGTGTGTATCGGTTGAGGCATCGGTAGGTTAAGAAGTAGGTAGGTCATGCATCTATGAGTGGGGTCAAGGGGTGGTATCGATGAGTTGCATCGGTATGTTTCATTGGTGGCTCAATTTCAGTGGCTCTACTACTAGAGAGTCCTTTGGAGTCCCGCCTTTTTAATACATAACTTTTCATTACATTTTACATACAGAGGATCATTAATGTCTAGTGTCTTGGAAATCAGGAACAATAAAACTTGAATAAAACATAAAACATTATTCTAATCCACTTGTAAGGCTTAATCATAAGATCATACTAAGTACAAATACTGCATTTCATATCCTGGAGACATACATCAAAGGAAAGGGTGAGCAGAAGGCCCATTAAGGGTAAACAAGGAAATCAATGTACTTGTGAAATCAATAAGAACAAGAATAACAACATTAATATATGAGAAATGGATGCATGGTCATATCATAATGAAAATAACATGAAATAATACTTGAATACATGGATACAACATTTCATTTAGACATTCATGAACATATCACCATGGTCCATCCCCAAGGTGTCAAAAAATATTCCAAAGTTATTCACCAAGGTATCGTGAACCTTGTCATCTCTAGTGAATAAATATTTACCCAATGCATTGTAGAGCTATCAGGGTGCACCCTTAATATGTCTTTACATACATGTCAGACACATATATCATATTAATACATTTCACAAATAACTCATAGAGACTAAAAGAAATGGGTTTCATTTCAAAATCGTGACATTTTAAAAGATCTTAAAAATAAGATCATTATATCATTTATAACCCAAGGAATGGGAGTGAGGGTTATATGTATGTCCATTAAAGAATAAAATATATCATATTTATATATTTATTAACACCCATAGAAACGATATAGGTATGGTTATTCACATAGATACACCAGGGAATTTCCTGAGAGAAAGAGATAGAAATTTTGAGACGAAATTTCAGCAGCATAACAACTATATAACATGGTTTTAGAATACAATGAAAAGAGAGGGTACAAGGGTCACCAAATAATAAATAATTCATAATATAGTAGGGTTACTGAATAAGATCATGGTATGGAAATTTTAATGACATACCACATGAAAAGGAAACATGAAAGAAAAGAGAAGATGTGATTTCTCTTACGAGAAATTCGGCAGCCTAACGGTGTCACATAAAAATTCTGAAAACAAATTGATGAGAGAAGAAAGGGTCCATCATCATTTGGAAATGAAATGGTCAGTAATAAGAACATATATGAACACACCCTTATCATAAAGATATGGAAAATATAAGACACAACATAAACGAAGTCATGACATAAAAGAAAAGGCTGAAAGAATCCCTTACCTTGAAGACTAACTTCGAATGCATGAGGGTCGGGACCTTGGGAGGCTTGAGGGGACCTTGGGAGGAATCCTTTGGGGGTATTTATACCATAGCATCGTTGAGGAGGATTTTTAAATGAAAATAATGAGGAAAAAGGCTTGGTATTTATAAGAGAAGTGAGGGGACAAGTCATTAATGGCCAAGGGACACCACATCGGTGGTATTTAAAAAACCATGAGATTTCCCAAGGTATTTGCCCATTTTATTGGCCACATGGGACACCTAATACCTTATATTACAATTCATATGTCAACCAGAAATATTAAAAAATTATTACATCCTTAATGACGTCATTAAACACTTGAAACTAAAAACTGTATTTTCACTATTCACCGAAAATTCATTTTTTTAGAAAAATCTCAAATAATCACCTTTACCTAATATTGATGATCTGAATTCAAAAATGAACTCCATTTTATAAAAAAATTCCAACTATTTTTAAATAATTTTTTAATTAAAAAACACGATTCACCTGAAAAAACTAAAACTTGACTAATAATTTCTGAAATAGTTATTTACCTATTTTATTGAATCACATTACTTAATAAAGGTGCCTAAATTATATTAATTATTTATTTAAGTGAGATTACTAATCCACATGGTCACATTACTAATCATAAGCATAAAATCAGTATTCATAATTTAGAATTCATCAAAAATTAAGTTTATCTTATTAGACTCTAAATTTCTAAATGAACATAACTATAGCAAACCATTTTTTGAAAATCATTCACATCATTAATTATTTATGGTTTACATAAATATTTTAAAATATCCCCTTTTTCCAAGATTCGTCAATATAATTCCTATATTTATTCGAATATGTGAAAAAAACCCAAGCTTCCCCATAAGAATAAATCATAATTAAATTTCTCAATGGATTAAACATTGTTTCTACAGCTCATAACATAACCCCTTATAACCCCAACATATGACCTAATTTTAAGGCGTGCTAAGGTGAGAGAATCTGAGGGTGGCTCGACCAACATTTCCCAAGTAGTGATTTCTATAAGTTTGAAATTCTCCAGAAGGCGACTCTGCTCCAGCTTCACACGTTGAAGTTCGGATTGGGTTTGGTCTAGAGCAAAGCCCAAAGGTGCTACCTCCTTCCCGAGTTCTTTTAGATGGGCTTGAAACGTCCCGAGTCTACTAGAGGAGGCCATTAAATCCTCTCTCTATATTAATTAACCAATATCACTTGTATTTATAAACAATAATCACAACACTAAGAGTTTAGTTCCCAAATGTCATATTGACCAACGGTCATATAACAGTGGAAACCCAATGGTCTCATTTAAATTATACTTATTTTTATAAATGAAATAGTTTTTTTGAGTATAAAATAAAATAACAAAAAAAATTAGGAAAAAAAATTTATTCCAAATTTTGGGTCGTTATAAGTCTGGCATCAGTGACATGGAATGGTTACTCACCCTTTAGTGTGTCATTTCATAATATTCATTGTTTTTCTAGTTTCTTCCCTCCATTTTATTTAATGTAAATCGAGTTTAAATCCTTGTTTGAGTGATTCTAAAGGTGTTTCAAAGGATATTAATTATATGATTAATATCATAATGCTCACTACAAATTTAAATAGTAAAAAAATGGTCTTGACCATGATATGAAAGTAATGGTCCTTCAAATCATTTCCCATCTATTGATATGGGATCTATATTTTCTAAGATGAGACCTTCTCATCCTAGTGTGTTTCTAGTTTCTCTTGGTGTTCCTATAAAATTTCTTCCCTGAGTATTCATGCACCTATTCTATATCAGTCTATTTGGTTTTTTCACTAGTGTATTTCATGATACTTTTGTGAAACTCTATTTTTTGTGCATGGAATAATTTTTGATCATATATTATTCTAGGTAGGGATTACTTAGTCTCTCACCTTTTTTGTGTATCATACTGGGTGGGTGTAATCATTTCCCCATATAAATAAAGTTGGACCAAATTTTAACAATGATAATAATAAGTATTAATCAATGGATTGGAAATATTATGATTATCACTTTTTTATATGTAATATTTATTTTGTAAGGGGTGTATGTCTTCTGAAAATAATGACTATTGGTGGTCCATGTTTGAGCACTTGTATTGCCTATGAATAAATTTATTTGAAACTTTGTGAATGTTTGTATAATTTTGAAACCTGTTAACCACATTTATTTTGTCAAATAAATGTATTCCCTATGATTTTATTTGTTCTATGATAACCCCTATTTTATCATGATGAATTAAAGCACATGTGTTTGCTAATTCTGTATAATGATTAATTTTTTGGTATGGATGTGTGTTTTTCATGGTTCTATTAATCCGTGTGACAGTGATGGAAGTGTGGTGTTGTGTCTTTGAGTGTGGTTGTGTGTATGGGGTGGTACGGGTGGTGTGATGGTATCTTAGGCTGAGAGATTGGTTGATTTTGGAATGGATGAACTTGTCACGTAGTGGGACTACATCTGAGAAGTTTTTTGGGATGTGTGGATATAGGACTAGAATGTTTCATATTCCTATTTATGGGTGTGATGGGTTTGGTGTTGTGGTATAGTGGGGCTTTTGGGAGTGGTAGAAACGAGGTGTTTTGGGGTTATTTTGTGTTGAGAGGAAGGACATGGAGGAATGTCTTTGAAGAATGATGGTAGCAGTGTTTAGGAATGGGAAGTGTGTAGTGGGACTTCAAGATGGTTACTTTTTTCTTTTTTACTAAATATGGTGTTTTATTTGAAGTGGGGTTGTTGGGGATGGTTTATGAGGGATGGTTTTGAAGAATGATGGTGTTACATTATGTGGGGATTTCACCTAGTTTTTATTGAGACTGTTATTTGATGAATGGGTGATTGAATGAATTCATTTACCTTATCCCTTCATTTATCGTTGGATTTGACAATGGTTGGTATGGTTTCTTAACCTTATATTGTTTGTAGGGTTTGGTAGTTGCACAGGTAGGGATGCTATAAATAAACAAATTGACAATGTAGAGTGAAAATTGGTAAAACGAATTCAATGTGGGTAAGTTTTGAGTTGTGGCATAGAGTGATGTGTCATTCATTTATCGACATATTAAAGTGACCATTGTTCCTGGTGGTACATGTATGTATGGTAGGTAGTAAAGGGATTTTTTTAGTGGGCTAGTTATTTTATTGATACCCACAGGTTGGGATGAATGTCTAGTTCCTATATATATAAACATGTAGTCTCTTGTGACTTAAATACACACCCTGCTTGTGTTGATCACTATGTGTCGAACACCCCCATCGCTTTGGTGGAGGGTTTACCTTCACAACATCCTGATGTCAGGATGGATGGTTGGTTATTGGATACTCTTTTCTCCATCTTCTGTTCATTGATATCCCAAGAATCATCATGTATGTTGTGGTGTGGTTGTGTGGCCCAAGTGGCTATGGGCGAGGTGTTCTTCCCATGTGTCTTAGAGAAGTGTTGGGAGGTGATTCCTATGTGTATTTAGGATGTGGTTGTAGTTTGTGGACCAGGTGATTGTAGGTAATATGTGATGTTGTATGTGGCTTAGGTGTGTTCTGGAAGGCTGCAATAGTGGGGAATGTGGAAGAGTATGGTAGTGTCAGGTTGTTTTCTATTAGAGACGACTTGTTAAATAGTGGGAAGTGGTGTGGGATACCCAAATATCGATGGGCTTACTAAATTACTTTACATGACTTGAATTGTTTGGGGAGCGTTCCTTCGTGATATTTGTGTGGGTAATATACCTTGATAGGTTCTTTTTAATTTCTTCTATCTTCTCAAAGGGGCATTAGTATGACTCTCCCACTTGTGCATGGGTGACATTGGCTTTTACCTACTATGTATACTTACATGCTCAAGATACATATATAAAACTACATTTAGGTTTCTAGAAAAGTTTTTTAGACCATGATGGGCCTTACTAGCTTAGATGTTAGGGGAAGTTGTTGTGTCACTGATTAGTTTTATTTTGGTATTTATTTATATATTTTTTTGTATTTCTTGTATTTTTACTTTAAAAAATCATGTGTGATGTATTTTGGTTTATTTATATATATGTGAATTGGAGTTTTTTGAGGTTGATACATCTTATCCCCCAATCATGGTTACTAAAAAAAGTGTAATGACAGCAATTGTTTGGGATTTATATACCCTTGGTGTCGGTCACCACCCCGGGGCCTATTGAATGCAGAACTCATGGGGTCATTATCTATCCTTAATATTGAGGAAAGATGGTCTCTGCATCTTACTACCCCTTCCCTCATCTGGAATAGTCCAGGCTATGACAATTTTAAATGAAAAAATTGATCAAATTTACCATCATCAATGCAAAAAATGTAATTTTTTAGCACTAAATGAGGATGTGAGGATTATGGGATATTACAAAATAAGTCATCTTGGGGATGATGTATGTTTAGAGAGTAATTAAACCCTTACACCTGGATATAAGACATGATCCCACTCACCCTCTCACTGTTTTGAGTTTGATTGGCCAAATATTTTTTTCATCCAAAATGTTGAGATGAATTAAATGATAAAATACTGACGGGAATCCTCCCACTATCTGAAGGTATGATCTGGAAAATGGGTGTACCATATGATGGTTGGACCATTCAATGTGTGTAAATACTACATATGATTCACTAATTTTTACTGTGCACTTTTTCCCATCATGAGTTCATAGAGGGAAAAAATGTCTCAAATGCTTCTCTACATCCCAAAATAAGTTGTATATTGGAAATATAGGGTTACCTATTCTATAGTGGGAGCGGTCGGATCCACCCATTCAGGGTAAAAAATTATTTTTGACTGTACTAGTGGACGTCATTCCTCCATGTATTCTAGTCGATCATCCAATAACACTAAAGAATTGAAAATCTATTGGGTGAGGTTTGAATGAATACAATCTCAAATAGTAGATGAATCATGTAGGGAAAACTATGTTCTCTCTTCTTATAGTCATTATTGGTAACAAAGAGTGGAAACAATTTGACAAGGCATGTGACCCAACTTTGGTTGTTTACCCAATAGAGGATACTATTTTGTATTATTTCAATTGGATAAAAATACATCAGTTGTTATTACCCCATGTTGACAGTATGTTCTTAATCTATTTTAGTTGATGCAGTAATCCCCCTTTATTTGTGTATGTCTATAGGGAGTAATTGGTAACGATCCACCTATTGAATATATCAAGTAGGGATATTTCCACCATGTTTTCCTAGATTTATCTTTATAAAAACATCATACCCTTCTCCATAATTTAAATATCTTCTCACGTATGAGGGGTTAAACCTATTTTGGTGGTGGGTGATGTACAAACAGTCCACTACTATTTTCCTTAGGGGATACACCCTTAACGACTCTTTGAATAGTAGTTGAGGGATTATGTAAATTCTTATCAAGAATATAGTTTGGGGTAAAAACACCATCTTCAATCATCTTAGTATAAAACTTATTTATAATAGAAGCATCTTCTTTCTTCACTCCATATCCGTATTTGGTTCTATAGTGTCTGATGGGGTGGTGCTAATGACATTCACAATTGTGTAACATTTCAATGTAACTTGATCATATTATATGTGATTTGAGAGTTAGTTGTCTTGGGGTTTTTTGCTAATGGTACTAAGATATTTAGGGGTATTTGTACCTCAAATAAATATATTTTGTTTTAGATTATTACAGATCCTATTTCCTATATCTTTGGATTCATCTAGTATTTCATATAAAAGTGCAGCTTGAATAGAATAACCATAGAATTTCATCATATGAACTCTTATTAAAGGAGATGGGTCATGATATGGGAAAAATTGGGAATATTTATTTTTTTAATATTAATTTAAAATTAAAAAATATGTATTTCTATTTTAGAGGTGGTTGATTTGAAATATCTCCCATCCCCATGGGATGGGGAGATTCAATTTTACTAGTATCATCCCAAAGGCCAAATTTTCATTCCTTTAAGGGGAAATATTTATTAAAAAAATTCCCCCAACCTTATGGGATGGTGATGCTAATGAATAATAGTGGATTATACTACAGTAATGGATCTCTTGATCTTTCATATTCATTTTTGATCATGATATGGGGTGTAGTATTTATATAACATCTATTCCTTTGGCATTTTAGGGAATCAATAGTCTACAAAAATTATATATTCTTATTAAATAATCATAATTTATGTTCTGAAACGCTAGATGTGGTCATATCTTAAAACCTTTCTCCTATTGGATGTGGGAACTCTAAGACCATTTTAGGTCCAATTCCCATTGCACAAACAATATTTTATTTTGGTGGGGTTCACATTATGAATTTGACATAGATAAATATCATTAAATGATATTACTTATGGTAGTTTTTTATGATTGGAGATAGAGGTGAAATTAAAATATCTATATACGACCCTATAATATGGACATTAGGTGGGGTTTCAATAATTAGTTGAATTAAAATGTGAAATGAATTAAGGCATGAATTTTGGTGTTCCTTATGTTGTTTTCCAAATTTTTGGCAGCATATAAGTTGAATGGATGCTAAATCGATTCGGAAATGACTTTATACTATTAGCATAACATGGAATCTATAACCAACATATGAAATGAAATTTTTATTTAGGTGGAGAAGATTCATCCATAGATTTAGATGGATTTTTTTAATTCATTATTTTTAAAAAAGAATACGGAATATTGTATCTTGGAGTGGATAATGTTTATAACATGACCTGTTTATTTTAGTAATCCTACATTTTCTAGATGGTAAATATGTCTTCCTCATATTTCAAAAGACATTTATCAATCTTATATTAGAAAATGTATTTTTCTAAATTACTCTATTAGAAGAAATAGGTTTAGTATTTACTTACACTTTGATAGTAGGAGGATGGTGATCTAAGGTTGTTTCTAAGAATGATGTTTTTCATTGGATTCGTTATTGTTTATAAATAATTTCATCATTCAATGATGAGATATCAGGAATAAATGGCCTCATTTTCCCATGTGCCACATGATAAGAGGGATTTCTCTGATTTGACTCATCATGGGGTTGATCTAATTGAAATAATGTCGTTCCACTATGGGGAGTACCTTCATTACGAATGCCTTCATGGTGAGGAATACCTTCTTGGTTTTATATATGATTTCAGGTAGATAACCTACTACATATACCCTAGAAAGGAAATTACAGATGGAAAATATCTAGGGGAGCACTCTGTTTTTGTTTTATCTTTTATCCACAAGGAGGGTCTCCATGACACTCATATGAATATGATCACCTATGATCAATCATATTGGGGGTATCAAGTGAGAATCCATGGTTAGTTATCTAGGGAGGACCTTCAAAACACATGGAATCTATGTTATGGAGAAGATATTTGCACTTTCTTCTACAAAGTCTATAAATTGGAAAAAATAAGTAGGACCCTAATTCACTATAGATAAATGATTTCAGTATTCAATAATTTCATCATTGGGATGAGTAGGATCATACACTGGACATCCATTTTCCAATTACATTTGGTTATGAATATTTTTCGAGAAACTTTTGCATGTGACTAGGGCCACATTCTATGAGAGAAACATTCATATATTGGGCACTACATGGGTGGCTCCATTTTCAGTTATAAATTTTTCTTTCACATTTATTAGATTTTAAAAGGGATAATTCTTAGCCTAGAGTGTCCACTGGGATATACCAAGGGAATCCTATTTGGTCGGGTGTATGAACTCGATCTAGATGACAAAAAAATTGGCAATTTTCCAACGAACATCCTAGATGGGTGAAAGGACACGCTTCTAATATAGATCTATCCTGTTGTTATATAGATTATTAAACCCAATTTAGGGGATAGTTTTCTGTTTCCTCTATTAAAACAGTATCGTTTCCATCATTATATCATGGAAGGTTTGTAGGAATTGGGTTGATATTTTCATATTCCCTTTTATTATTGTCAAGAGATGTTGTTGAACTTATGTAGAAATAAATATGATATATTACCATTATATAATTGAGAAATAATTTATTCCTACTATATGTTTCCACTAAATGTCAATATATACTAATAGTTTTCATGTGCGCAGGTGAAGATATGGATGTGCCCCCAGTTTTTCATTAATATATTTTGGCTGGTATATCTGGTTACTACAATATTAGGTATAAATAGATTATGGATTCAGTAAGTTATGTGTTCCTAATATTAGTATGTAGAAATATTTTACTAGAGATATTAATAAAAAAGGCTATTTATTTTCGTTAAATATTTTATTTCTACCATGTTATTCTGGAAGGCTTCATTAGTTGTTTCTAATCATCATTTATAATTTTGATTGCTATGGGAAAAGACATAAATTTTCCAAAAAATATGCCTATATATTTTTTTAGCAAGATTTTTTAGTGGGAAAAAGAATGTGAGAATATCCCCAGTTGTTCTCTTACCACCCTCAACATGATTCCTTGGGTTCCTAGGTTTGTATAACCCGGGCTGGAGTTAGTGGAATGTCTTCCTCATCATAATGAGGATTTTATTCCACAAATAATTTACAATTATTACTTTTGGAATGACCCCCTATTACAGACCCCTATGTTTTCTAGATGTCATCATTAGTGACCGCTTTATCAAATAACATATGATAAGAGAGAATCTATTGGTGTATATAGGAGAAATTCATCAGATAGAGATTATATTGGAATCTTATGACACATTATTCTGTACCACCAGTCATTGATGGGTGGATGTATGGCTAGGATTCATGTTTTGGATGTATTTTTGAGTGGTCACTAGGTATGGGATGGTACCATTTATGTTGTACCCTAAAATAGTATGTTTGAACCCACTTACTGAAGGCGATGTAATGGTGATGTTGTCCTTGGATATGGTGAAGACTCTATTTATGGAGTATCTAATACATAATTTCATGATAGTATGAAGGATACAAAAAGATTTAATGAGGTTATTATTGAAATATAATGAATATATGTATGAAAATAAAAAACAAGAAAACATATTCAAATAACCATCAAAATTATTGAACACATACCTAATCGATCAATTAGATTCCATGTCTGGACATATATCATTTTATTATAGTGGCCTATAATATGGGAAACAAAATAACATTATCCAACGAATCATGTTAGGTTCCCAATTTTTTATTCATATAGGAAAACTAAATTGGGGTTTCAATGGTATTTTATGGTGGTGGTGGAACAACCCTTAACATTAGACAGTTATTCTCAAGACACTTTCAGGAGGATTCTAATATGATACATTCATAGCACTAGAAACACATGAAATTTCTAGAATATGTGATTTTTCATGATCATAAATTTATTACGTATGTGGTTTTTAAGGAATTGTTCCAACAATAGTTAGGTAATATCATTGGTTAAGAGGATGGGAATTTTGGATCATTGCACCTGGGTTTATTGGCTAATCGGGGACTGTGTGATAAATTTAAAACAAATTACTAAGTCATTTATTAAATCAAAAATATAAAATTGGTATCCTTGAAGATATAAATCATTTATTTGAATGTGTTGGATTTATAATAATCTTTATTAATATGAAATATTCCATTGACAGTACCCTTATGCATGCATATTGGAGAATCTTATGTTGTTTATTATCATGATGGTGGTTTTAATACACACTGTGGGAACATTGTAATTTATCAGAATCTTGTAGGAAAGAAGTTATATTGATTTCATGATCAAGAAAATGAGAACAGATACCTATATATCTTTGTGAATGAAAATATATCAAAACTACTTCGTTGACTCTTATTGGGCCACATCATACTATTTGAGGTCATGTAATGAGGACTAAACTGGGACATTTAATCAATTTAAGCAAGGACGTACAATAGATTGGCTCCTTGTCTATTAGGGTTTATGAAATATGATATAGTTTACCAATTGAAATGTAAAGGATATGGACCCACATGTTGAATATGATCATTCTATGGATGTGGCCCATAGTACATTAGGATAAATTTGTGTTGTTGGGTTTTAAACATATATAGGCTTCCTACATTTATATTTTAGAAATGAATCAAATCCCATATAGTTCAGCATGATGGGTATTTAACCTAGAGAGGGGTATTATTTCTAGATTCATTAAGAATACCTAAATTTTATGGAAATACTACTAGAAATATAGATATTATAGACCACTAAAATACTTTACAAAATCCCTTTAGATTCAACATTGATTCCAATAAATAGAGGATGTTTTTGGATTGTAACTAAATCTATTAGCGTCCGCTGTTTGGAGGACTCTAAATATCCACAAAATAACTAGATATTTTCAGTCCTGGATGTAGTAGGGGATGTTGGTGAAATGATAAGATGATGGCAGATTTCTATAACCATGATTCTCTGTCCATGTAAGATACATGGCGTCCAAAGTGTGTTTGGGTGTGTTAAGGGCGATCTGGGTGTAGTGAGTGGATGTTGGGTGAGACATGAGGGCATCGAGAAGGCATCCATGGTGTGTATGTGTTGACGATCAGGGGCCATGGTGGGATGGGGGCGCATGGTGGTGGTGGAGGGAGGTGGGATGTGTTTGTAGAACATAGTTTCGAAGAGGTAAAGAGGGAAGGTGAGAAAAATCCTTTTTTATTGTTTTAGTATTAGAAACTTCCATTTGTAGGATGCTAATATACCCTTTAATGACTTCCAAATAGAGGTCACAAATACTGAAAAAACCCCAATTGGATTTTTCCCACCATTCAAATTTGGTGCTAATGACCGCTAAATGGGGGTCACTAATATACCATTTATGGACCGCCAAAAGGTATCCACTAATACTCCTCCACTCCAGCGTGCAAAAATTCTAATCTTTCAAGTATTGATTTTCACATCGTTAATATGGCCTTTTTATAGGATATTATGATGGTTTTGGTTCTTTCACTAAATTGAAGGATGGTGTCAAATCATGAGGATGATATGGAAAGAAGATCTCTACCATGATAAGTCGTTTATAGTCATAATTACATGATCATCACTAACTAATAATCCCACATGATTAAAACCATGTATAGAAAACAATAATAAGTTGAAGTTGTATAAAATCACCCAATCTCATTTTTTTTGCTAGATGTGGTCAGGGATATGAATGAGAGAAATGGTTATGATGTCTCTATGTCCTCTCTTGTTTTTGTATCCTAGTTGTATAGAATTGGGGATTTCACTAGGAGGGATAACCATTAATGAAATTTACTCCTCATCTTATATAAGATGGTGGTGAGTCTTTTAAGGGGATTTAGGAAGAGAGATTTTTCATTGATGTGCTCACCTCCTCTATTATTTCAAACCAAATGGACTATCATTATCCCTATTGTTGTGAGCCTTATTACAATGGGAAAGTATAAATTAAAATTTTATGATGATATAAACTACTAGTTATGTTTAATAATATATCCCCTTTATGATGGGAATATATAATCCAAGGTAAACCCTGGTGTTCCCTATGATCTAATCACAGATATCTAGAGGCACTGGTAGTAGAGCTGTCAGATTAGTCCCACTCAGATGAGGGGTCCATGGGAATTAGTACCATTCCATGTGTGGTATTAAAGAGGGATCAATGGGTGGATCACATAGGGTTGGATAGGGTGAGTTTGGGATGTCTCACACATGGTATGTATGCAAAAAATGAAGATGGTTCATAAAGGGTAGTCTTGGGAGAGTTAAATATGGCCTATACAGGGTAAGAATGTGCAAGATGAATATGGATCATTTATGGTTGGCTTTGAGAGATCAAGATTCATTTGAGAGAAGGGTAGTATGGGATTAAAATATTAGTTGAGGATTTTATATAAACCCCAATAGTATCCTTAGGTTCCATTGGAATAATATCACTCATGTCATGAGATATAGATGGTCCATTCACAATACTATTTTTTATAGGGGCGGATGGTTACAATTTAGGCTATTGGTGTTTTATAACTTTAGGGACCTTGATCCCTTGACCATTGTTAAATAACATTTTTTGTAAATGTAGCCAACTATATGTCAGTTTGGAGGACTTGGGAGAAGTAATATGGTAATTAGAACATTGGGGAATCCTATGGTCTTCATATCACTACAAATGGGGACCCATGGTGTCCTATTTATAGTAATTTTCAGGACCTTGAGTAAATAAGGTCATCTGAATAAAACTATCATGTAGGTTTATCATGTTGGTGGCTCATGTCTGGCCTTAATACTGGTGTGACTGACCATACTATGCCACGTTTGCAGGTTCTGCATGAGCCTCGTGACATGTAGGTGGGGGTGTGTTGTGGTTTACCTAGGCGAGTTCTATGATTCTTCATGGTTCTCTTAACCCCTCCATTCATTGATGTTTTATAATATCTTCACATACTCATATGAAAAACGTCAACAGTGGAATTGTAGAGTACTTTTTCATCTCATTCAAGAGGCATATCGATGAATGTTCCTAGAGGCAAGAATGTATCCTATATAATATTCATTTCCTGTATTATTTGTGAAAGAAAGATACTAATAAGAGATTGGGACATCAATATGATGAAAACATTTCAAATGACACAATTAATTGGTATGAAATAACTTTTGTATACATTCTTAGAGATTTTAAATTTCTTTTTAATCATTATCACAAATAATATAAAAAAACATATAAAACTAATATGATGGTACTAGATGATATTTATCGATAAAAAGGTTCTATCCTTCATATGATGAAATATAAAAATGTAGTGATAGATATTTAAAATATACCAATCCAGGCATGAGGATATAGCATGAGTCTATAAATATATGGATGAACAAGATTGACATGAGAACCATCCTTAGAAGTAGTTATGTTAGGAAGAAACTGTACAAATAATTACACATCATGAAAACCATATATTGATGAAATATTTATATCAATTAGATTAATAGGCCAATGATATGTAGTTATTGGAAATTCATATAAATGAGGACATGATATCTGAGAAATCAAAAATAATGGGACAAAATAATCAACAGCTTATGTATGAGTAAATAATTTTTATTCAAGGAATTATTAAATATGATTAGGACTAAATATAACATTTATATATATTGTATAATCCCATTTTCATCCAAAAAAATTAACTAATGGTAAGTGGAACAGATCACATCTTCAATTTTTTCCAAATTCCTTTAATCCTTCCTACATTTCTAGAAGAAAACCAGGGGGTTTTCCCTTGACAACTAGTTTTCAAAAATACATCACCTCCAGAGATGATAATCTTTTTAAGGATGTTTTCAATATATGATTATCCATGAAAGAGATTGTACCCATTAGCAATGCAATATGGAATTCATCTGTGTAAATATAAGGAGTGGTCAATGAATTATAGGAAATAGATTCCGACCTCTATGAATGGGGAGGTTCGATATGTGATGTCAGTAAATAGATATTGAGTTACAATCATATGATAATTACAATAGATAAGTGGCTGAGTGTGTGGTGACGTGATGGTAATTATCAATAATGGAATATGGTTGGGAGAGGTTGGAGAGGATGTGAATGGAGATGTATCAATATTTGATGCATCATTACAGATTATATATCAATGTATGTTAGGAGAGAAACAATAATACATATGATGGATGTGAGAGTAAGGGGGAATGTTAAAGTATCTCATCACATAAATACATACATTTGGATAATTTACTTGAAAGACATGGTGGTGCTATGAAAATATTGAATGGATTTGATGAATATCAAAATCCTGAGTAATGTTATTGGTTAGGAATACATGATTGTAAATTATTCTGAGAGCTATTCGACAATGTTTTAGTTTATCTAAGTTCATTGAATTATCATTCTATATAATTTACATGAATGGAAATAATTTTTTTTTCCTGAAAATTTACATATCATGTAATTTTAATCTAATACAAGTGATATAGGACAATAAGGTGTGTTTATAGATCATTTATAGTGAGAGACATATAGGCTGTCTTATAAAAGATAATGAATAAATTATCATTAAGAATATCATATAAAAGGTGTGTAGATGTAGTTTTCAAATTTTTAGGAAAATTGAAATTCTGTGAGGAATATTCTATATTAGGACTATGATTAGGAACAGGATAACAAATAATACCAATCCACCCAGAAGAAAAAGTGAGGAATATAACATGAAAAGTTGAAAAAAGGAAATATGGACTCAACATGAATTGAAGGGGACTGAGTTTATAGGTGGGATCAACATTAAATTTCACAGTAAGAGAATGGAGGGTGAATATGATTGGATAGATAGGTGGAAACCATTAATATTTTTTTGATGAATTGATGATTTACATCAGATAAATGATGTGTTGGGAGAAAGAAAACTCACTAGGGGAGAAAAATAGTATGTAGGACATGCCATGGTGGAGGGATGGGGTTGTGATTAGAGTTGGAGGAGGATTGGTCTTGTGTGAGGAGGAGTGTTGTGGGGTGTTAAGAAGCATGGTGGGCCACATCATTGATGGGTATAGTTGAGATGTGATAATTCCGGGCATGGATAGAACTAGGTGGATGGTATAATTCCCAAGGAATGTTTTTGGGAATAAAAAGAGGATAAATGAAATGTTTGTGATAGATTTATAGCATTCATACCATGTAGAACTATTCTTAATTACTCAAAGAGTGGTGTATACCTTTATTTATATATGGATGAAAAATAAAACATGTTTTATTAAATCAATGTGCTACACTAAAATACATGTACTTTGATCTAATGAGGGAAAATATAATTTTTGGGAAAAAATGTAGTGGGGGGAAGCCGGGTCCAAATTATATAAAATTAATGGGGTAAAATGATAAAATATGGAGAGGGGAGAGTCTATTAGGGGGATATAAAATATTCATGTGAGGACCAACCACTCTGCATTGGGAATATATTCCTATGGAAATATTGAGTCTTAATACTTCTTCTTTTCCCCTTATCCAATGTAACTCTAGGAATCATAGAAAAATTCATACAAATAATCAAATTCCTAGAAATGTTTGAGTGGGTTAGACCTTATCAATTTTTATGAACTAAAACTTGTGTATGGAATAGGAAATTCCATTCACTGATGATGAACTATGTACCCTTCATAATAGAAACATGATGCACAACCAAATTTTAATTACTTAATGGAATCCCACACCATTACTTAATCATTTGACAGTGGTGGAGTCAACATGATTATCATTTAGAAGACAAAATTAACAAGTTTTCACCTATTTTTCATGAATGTACATCCAATCCATGGAGGCCTACACTTCAATTTTAATTCTCCAACATTACAAATAAATTGATAAAACTATTTTGAATTCACTAATGATATCTCTTTTTAATTTTCACAAAATAGTTATCATTACCCCACACCATGTGTCCAGTAACATTCCCAGTAGAGTTAACATTCACTATTCACATCCTTCATTTTTCTAGTATATGAAATCCTTATCAAAACTATTTGAAAATTTAATAGATATATGAATATTATATTCTTTATATTTCATTGATTTATGGATAGATTCATCATGGAAGACACTGGATTTCACTGATGGTGATCATTTTTTAATGTACTCTCTGTCAAATAATACACTATTTTGTTATTCCACTACAAAATCATTTAAATTGTTACTTCATGATACTAATTATTTCATCAACTCCCACAACATTGAGACATAATTTTCTACCATGAAAACTGAAACCCATGTTAATCTAGTTGACATGGAGAAACATATTGAACGATTTCAAAAAACACTAAATGAATTGGTTTCCATCCATGTAAAAAAATACAAGGGTATTTACTTCTAGGATAATGAGCTCACTAATCAGTCTATGTCTCTATGATTTTTGATGAAATTTTTTGAGAAATATACACTGCAAGATGGACCACCTCTAAAAAAGGAAATATATATATATATGGAGACTAATTTCAAGTACCCTCAACAACTTGAACAACCTTGTATATAGGGCATTGTACTTTCTTTATCTCATACTTGATCCTTAATTTTTTTCTAATTCGTTAAGCTCCATGTTTTCATTATCACTAATCCTATATGATCGATCATAAAAGCCGAATTGTACTTTTTCATTCATCAAATACCACCACCTGACACTATCTCTTTCTCATGTTATCAATGAATCTATCAAAATCCATTACTTTACCGTACTTGGAGATGTCTATTAAAACAACACAAGATCAATTTTTTTGGAGAATTTTAATGCTCGATTCAATATTATTGAAATCCATATAAATATGTAGAATAAATATATTTATATGAAATGGTTCTATTTCAAATTATATCTATCATGATGTGTACTTATCCACCCCGGTTCATCATCATCTAGATCCCTAGTATGTGGGGAATTTTTTTCTTGGATTTCATGATAACATATAGACTTGTAAATGTGCTCATAATCCATTCTAGCCTGTAAGAAATATAGATCAGTCACCTTGTGGAGATTTTTTCATGGGAGTAATAGTCAATATGTTCTGCATTGGTGGTTCAAAGAATTTTAACATGTTCCATGAAGTTGATCTATGACAGACACCTTACCATCCAATGATATAATTGGAAGATATGATAATTAATACACCTATTTGATTACTAGAGTCTTCCAAAAATGTTTTTTGATTAGTTATTTTTAGTAACACACCATCATATGGGAGAGGAATTTGGCACCTGATGATATATGAATTGGATGATTGTTGGTAGAATGTCCTATGATTTTAGTTTAGGATTCTCGATAGCCCAAGGAATAACTATACCAATCCAAAAAATGTTACCACTTCTATTAGAGGGGGTAATGGATCTATGGTTGGGGACATACATTTTTACATGGAATCTTATCAATGCAATGAGGAATTTACCCCCTTTATTTAGTCATAATGACAAAACGGTATCAAGGGTCAATGAGTGTTAGAAACCGTGTTAAGGATATGGTAATAATAATTGTAAAAATGTATTTTAAGCAGAGTTATATTTTCAGTAGGGGCCCATAGAGGTCCAAAAGATATAAAAGGGTGGGGTGGAGTTATTGTAAATGGGGAGTGTGGATAGAGTAACAAAGGTATAAGAAATCTATTGTATGAATCATCCACTTTTCCTAAGTAGTAGATTACTAGGGAATTTCTCGAACCTCCATATTTGTTCTTCTTCTCCATCCCCAATATAATTCTGATTCTCATAATATAGTAAATACAATGAAGCCTAAGTTACCATGGTACTATATTTGTTTAGAATTATATAAATTTTATAATCTTCACCTAAGTATGTTTGGAGTCACCGATAGTCGAATTTCACCATTATATAATAAGGCATAATCCTTTGATCCAGTGGAATGTCTTACCCAATGTCCCTCTACATGAGGATACATTACTTCATAGATAATCCAATTCATCACAACCCTAATACATAACATATATAAAATAAAATCATGATCTAAAATTATTTTATTAACTTTAATTGTAATTTACATCAAGGTAGATAAAAACCATGTCTTATATGGTCCTACCTATCACATAATTCCTAGACTGTAAATTAATAAAATGAGATTTATCTTAAATGTTAAATCATTCACATTATTGAAATTTTATAAAAAGATTATAAAGATTACAATTCAAATAGAACAAACAAATGAATTAATGTTTTATTTATTTTCAAATCATGAGATACACTATTATGAACTATTCAGAAATTACAAATTCTAAACACCTTACAATTAATTTGGAAATTACATAATAATATAAATAAATTCAATTAATTTTTATCCTCAAAATAAAATCATTCATATTATCCATAGTATGGAATATTCATCTAATATATGATCTCTCATAAAAGATATACATTTTATATTTAAATTTTTATTTTGAAAACATTATCACATAAAATAAATATTACATATTAATATTATTGAATCCTTTGAATTAAACCATTTATAAAAAATCAATTTTATATTCCTTCAATAATTCTCAAATAAGTCTCATCAAATTGATTAATTTAAATTAAAAATTTTGAATAATTCATAAAATATTAATATAAAAAGAGTATATTTTTCCTTAAAAATTTTCCACTAAAAAACAATATCAATTATACTTATAATTTCCATATCAAAAATTAAAATTAAAATTATAAATCATGAACGAAATTTAATAAGTATTTTTAATATTAACATTTAATATTATTGAATATGTATTTATAATGTTTTCATAAATATAAAATTAATTAATTAGACAAATATCAATGTATTATAGTTGTTTTGAACATGAAAATATTTATATTATCCCTTTTATGTAATTTACATCAAATATGTGTTATTTGATAAATAAAAAAAATTTATATATCAATTTATATTTTGTACACATCTTACATGATATAAATATCGCATATTAATATTATTTAATTCATTAATCAATAAAATTTTTCAAAATTTATTTTTATGTGGTTTGGTTACTTTCTAAGTATATATAATTTTTACATTACATTTTAATCTTGATGAATATTTCATAATTTTTTAATATACAATTTTTGTTTTTTATATTGTCTCAAAATTTCTAAAATCTATATAAATTACACTTATATGATCCCAATAAAATTTAAGTCAGTTCATATAAATTTAAAAGTTATTTTTTTATCAATACTATATATTACAGAATATTTATTAACAAATGTTTCAAAAAAAATTAAAAAATTAAATATAATCACATTATAATTATTTAATTTTTAAATTATTTTATACATAAACATATATTCAAATATATATTTTGTTGTTAATTTTAAAAAATTTATAAATTATAAAATTATTTTTATAATCAAATGTTAAAAAAATTAATTACTTTTATAGGTTATATTAAACGTTATGGAGGGGTGTTATAGAATATGATGGATAGAGAATACTGATCGAACTGTTTGAAATATATCTCTCATATTATTTGAGAGATATTACTATCACGGAATATGATTAATGTCCTATATATGGTATCTATTTTATATTATGACCAAGTAACAAAATTTATTTTTCAGTGACAACAATACCTATAAATCATTATTTTATGATTCACAACTATATAGTAAAAGAAGATATTCTGCTCTATATTGAATGCACTCTTTTTTCGAATTCAATATGCATATTTCATATAATATGTTTAGTATAGAATAATTATACTTAAATTGAGTTAATGGGTAAGATATTACCATATCGTATACTATGAATAAACTATGTAGAAAAAAATATGAATTGTATTTCATGGATATGAATATGAGAGAAATTGCAGTTTTGACAAAACTATTTTGTCCAAATGATATCTCATATTAAAATTTTTTATCTCTTTGATACTTATTTATTATTTCAGTGATACAATAAAACATTTATCAAGGTAGTGGATGAAAACAGTATCCATGAAACCCAAGATCAACATGCCTTTGATGATGAAATAATCTGATATTGTAAATAGTATGTTTACTATAAACAACAGAATGTAACTATTATTTCATTTGGAAAATGCATCATGATTATTATTGTGGAAAATGTAAAAGGCTCTTCCTTCTGAGGTGTATATACGATTTCTAATGGATCACCCAAACACATCTACCATGTCTTTTAGAACATTCACAATATACTATTATCTCAATGGTAAAGGTAGAAGAGAGGTTCAAGAGTGAAGTGTTTCATTTAAAGTATATGTGAGTATCACATTCCCTAACCCATTGTATTCCCACCATTATTTAGACAATAGTGGATCTCATAGAGCACATGAATTTAATCATATGTTTCTTAAATTCATAGGTATTTTATTTAACAACATATCTTATAACTACCACGCAATAAATGTATCATCCATTTTTTATTCCGAGTTTGTTAGTTAATAACTGCCAATGTATAGGACATCTTATGAATTTTATTGTATCATTATTATTACAAATGAACATTAACATATGATTCTTGGAATAGTAATTCTAAAAATTCATATAAATATACTCTCCATGTCATAAAATATGATATTTATATACTCTAAATGTTAATATATCCTAATTAAAAATTACAAGATATTTCAATATATATATGTAATACCCTATGAGAAAAAACATTTTTTTATACAATTTCATAAGGATTTTAGATAATACACCAATAGTTCCATGACTAAATTGCTCACTAATGAAATTCAATGTGGTGAAATAATGAGGCATGTCGTGGTTAAAAATAATTTATCTATTTTGGATATATATTTTTATAGACATTGCATTAACTGAGATGGAATTATTGTTTGTGAAATATCCAATGCAAGTAATAATGTTATGTACAAAGTATTTATATATAGATCATGAAATTATTTACCTGTTACATATAATTATTTGGTTAAAATATTGATTGATATTATTCTCATCCAACCCATTTCACAATTTGGGATTTATCCTATCTTGTTTTATAGGTTTGTTAAATTGACTTCTTTTATAGTTTTTAATAAAACCAGTTATGAAACTCATATATCTTTTTGTTTTTATCATAAATGTTTTTAGAAATCCTGATTACCCAAGGCCATTGAAATTGATAGTTCCATTAATATTAACAATTCATTTTTGGGGAATATTGTATAAAAAATAGGCATAATCCTTTGTTATAAACTACCACACACACTAAAAAAGATCGAACATTTAAGATGGTAAATATCAAAAAAAATCACACTTTTTTGTATTATCCATAGATAAATTTTAAATAAAAGGAACGTTGGATACCTCTCATTTAGTTTTACAGAAATTAAGATATTAATTCTACAATTAATCCAAAACATATTGAAAATAAGTATGGATTTAGCCAATCAAATCCCCCAGTTGTTCTACAAATGCTACTAATCACTTTTGAAAACCCAGTGGTGAGAATATATGAAATTTTGTGAAAATTGTTTCATCAATATTAAAGGGAAATATTTTTTAATGAATGAATTTTTTGTAATCTTATCAATATGGGTTGATAAAATTCATAATTCAACAAGGAGTAATGGTATTGGTGCACTTATGGAAGGAAAAGTTGTTGAATCATATAAAATGATAAATTCATACATATAGAGTCTTCTCCTTCCATTTTTCTAGAAATGATCAATTTTATGGCCTAAACTATTAACGTATCAAATGTAATGATATTTCAGAACTTCTATTAATAATCACTCTGTAACGCCCCGACCCTAGTTACCTAGAGTCTGTGCATTATTACATAACATTGGCATGATCACGAGAAAAATCAAGTCTCGAAAGACTGATTAGTTTAGTAGCCTTGGAATAACTAGATACATCCATAAATTTTTACATTACATCATAAAAAAAACATCTTGTCTTCATATCCCCTCATACTATCCCTGCAGGTCATTCATAAATTACTTCTTCATAATCCTGGGAAAAATAAAACATTGAAAGGGGTGAGCTCAGATGCTCACTAAGGATAACATTATAGCAGAAGCTTTCATAAATAAGCATACACACTTAAGGCAGTTTATAACTAAAACAAAAGGCTTTTAAACTTGAACTTCAGCATAAAATGGCAAAGATAAAATAAAATAATTCCATTTACTTACTCACATGGATATTCTACTAGTCGAACAATCCCATGCATTATCAATAACCACTTTCATAATGATGGAATGCATAATTCCAGACTATCATAACCACATAGCCAAGGCCTCGTGCCAAGACTACAAATAAGATTTTGCCAAGGCCTTGTGCCAAGACACTAGTTTGTCTCATGAGACCTACCGATGCATCGAAGAGCTATAGTGGGCTCCACCCGTCACATATTAAGTCCAATTCACTCCCATATGAAAAGGTTTAAACATAACATAAACATTCGTATTAAAACTAGCATACGAAATGTCAATACTTCTACCACAAACCATGAATGGTATAAAAATAACACATCCACAGTCAAACATAACTCATTCGATACAATATGGAAGATTGTATTGTATCACATTAACCTCAATCAAGAATAATGAAGGATGTTGACATAGATGAAAATAATCATCAAAACAATTTGAGATAAATATCCCCCTTTTCTTGAAATCATTTAAAAGTCACACTATTTGTCAAGAATCAATTTAAAATAGATTTTTGAATCAAAGTGTCCCATACCACTTTGAAACTTTTTAAAAGGATTTTTAATTTTAAAACATTAATGTCCATATAAATAAATCCTTAAAACCATTTTTAAAACATGGACATTAATGAGCACGATTTAGAAGAATAAGTCTTTAAAACATTTAAAAATGGTATTTTAGTTAGAGTTTCTAACCAAAAGAGAGACACTTGAATACAAATAATTGAGGTAATCAAAAATTTGTAATATCATGAGAATAAAGGGATTCATGATATACTATGTCAAAGTACATTATATACACCACCTAAAAGTGATTTGGTGTATATCAACAAAGAAGTCTCAATGGAATGTAAATTGAGATGAAATCTATCATAAAGGCCGTATCCTTAGGTTAAGGATAAATCAACGACATAATTATGTGTGACAAATACAAATACAATAAATATGATTGGATATTCAGTGTAAAATAATCAAAGGACATTCACACATATTCTTGTAAAATCAACACCAACGAATTGGATGTTTAACTCAACAAATGGAGAATGAGTTAAAATTACTCTTATCAAATTCATATCAATGACTTGAGAATTATCAATGGAGTGATTATGTGTATCAAAAGTATATCCATAGGAAGGGGAGTGGAAATTATGACATAATAAAATGAATAGTGATTCCACACATAATCTTGGGGTAATATAATCAATGAAATATGCGTAAAGCCAAATGAGTGGAAATTGAAATCTAAAATTCCCTTATCGATTAGGTAACTTACGAAACATACACCCATGAAAGAAGTATCATACCATGATGATTTAAATACCCATAAATTAAAGTATATTACACAATGAATATGATCATGGGCAGTACACATACACCACATGCAATAATTAAGTGGTGATTCAATGGAATTCTCACGGAATTAAAAGTGAGATAAGAAAATCCCTTACCACGTTAATCAACTGAGTCATATGGCCAAAAGTTAATAACCACCAAATGATTTACAGAATAACATGAATATAAAGAGAATCATGATAATATATATCAAATGGCAGTACACAATACACCACTTTCAATAATTTAGTGGCGAACAATGGAAATCTCACGGAATTGAAAGTGAGATAAGAAAATACCTTACCACGTTAATCAACTGAGTCGTATGGCCAAAAGTTAATAACCACCAAATGATTTAAAGAATAACATGTATATAAATATAATCATGATAATATATATCAAATGGCAGTACACAATACACCACTTTCAATAATTTAGTGGTGAACAATGGAAATCTCACGGAATTGAAAGTGAGATAAGAAAATCCCTTACTTTGTACTTTTTCCTTGGTCGACGGTAGGTTTACCTCCTGTATAATGGTGGAATAATTGTTATTGAATTATACAAGAATCATTTACTTTAATATGATATCATATATGATCTTTTAACATTGATTTGTTAATAATATCTTAGAATTATCGCCATTTCGGGTGTTAACGGGTTCATTTTACTTTATATTCTTTGTTATGTGAGCCATATTTATTAATGAGATGTCTATTATTAATATCCATAATGATATCATGTCCTTATATACTATTTTTAAATCAACAAATTATAATTATACTTGAATGGATATGATGGAGAATGAATCTCATCGCGTTCGTGGAGACGGTAGTCCGTACATACGCACGAGCGACAATATCATTCTTTTGATATTAAAATAATATATAATTGAATGTTATATCATATATACAGAATCATTATCATGTTATATTTATTATTTACATGAGTTACACATCATTATTATACCTATCCAAATAATAATATATTGAATAACAATTACACCACGACATGGAGACGGTAAGTCGTACGTACGCACGTACGGTGACATGTTATTCAAAGGATGGATAGAATACTGAATATGGTTGTACCATATTTTTAATAACATCACAGTATATATATGATACTGGATTTATTATTTTATAATGGTAATAACAAAGAAAGAGGAAGTGGAAGAAGAAAGGAGCTTGAAAAGGGGTGGTGAAAACATTACCTCTTCTTCGGGTTCTTCCTTTTTATTTGATCAAAAGGGATCCATAGGTTGGCTTTCTGATCAAACTAAGGCCTTTAGGTTGTAGTGAGGGAAGTTGAGATAGTATTTGGGCAGGGGTTGGCCGAACCAAAGGGCTTTGAAGGTGTGATGAAATGAGAAGGAGGAGTGCCCTTTTATAAGAGGGGTGAGGGGAACCTTTAGAAAAGCTAGAAATATTAATTTATAATAAATTCATATTCGGTTTATAATGGCTCCAAAGTTTATTATTTAAATTTTAGGGTGTGTATGGGTCGAAAACAACTCAACCAATAGAATTTAGACAGGTTTGGGTCATTATATTAACCTTATCTTTAAGTATTAACTCTTAGTTAATTAGTTTCACTTTTACAATGTCTCTTTGTATTTTTATATTATATGGTTAATAAACATACTATATACATCCAAGCGACCACCAAGTGGTCCATTAGTGATGAAACTATCATGATATAAGTCTCTTGGCCGAACCTTAGGTTTTTAGGAATTTAATAACAATTAATAATATAATATTTGTTTTAAGAACTCTTTTATGTCAATTTTGACACTATTCAATAGTTGATTTTTGTGAAACTCATAACAGCTTTATTACTTCTAAAAAAGTCAATTAAATCAATCCTAATATGTCATATTATCCTAGAAAATTATTTTAATTCCTTAAAAGTTTCATATTATATTTATTTGGGTATTTATAATATCAATTATTGTAATTTTTCACTATTAAAGTAATTAATTCATCATCATTGTGTCATAAATAAATTAAATTATTTAATGTCTAAAAATTATAAATAAAATATCATTATGTAGGAAATCGTTTTATATTTCTAATGAATATTTATAATCTAAAATACAACATATATAACCCTCTGTAACAATTGTTTTTTTAAAAGATATATGCTTGTGTCATTTTTGTATTTATTTTAACTTAATTAAAATAAAGTGTCATTATCACTTACAAGTGGATCCATGGGGTCCCAAAATCGACCCAAAGATGCCCATGGTCGACCATGTATCAACCAATAGGGTTAAGACATGTTTTAGGGTAATTTAGTATTATTATAATATTATTTTTTAACCCTTGTTTACCGGATTCACCCTTTAACCATGGTAAATAAAATATTTACCGGAGTAATTATCCAAAATGTTTAAAAATAAAAGTTACCTATTTACACAATTTGTACATCCTGATTACAAATATGGAATCCATTTTTCCAAATTCAAAACACAGAAGTGGCAGAAATTAATTTAAAATTAATTCCCGTTGTTAAAACAAAAAGCGTGTTTTTTAGAGATAATAACTATCAAAAGATTGTCACTTGTTTATGTCTGGTTTAAATGTGAAATTTTGTTCAATGACCCACATTGTATTATATGGTAAAAATATATTCTAAATATACTTTAAAACCACTCAAATTCATAATTTATCACTATTAATTATTTTGATTAAAAAAGATGTTTTTAATTAAAATTTAGTAATTTTCACTATTCATCAAAATATGAAAGTTATCCGAAAAGTACCAAAATTTCACCCTAGGCTAATTTCGATATTACAAATCCAAAAATGAAGTCCATTTTGAGAGATAGAATTTATAAAATTTCAAAAAGTAGGTATTACTATTCATAACGGCTAATTTGATTGGTTATGGTGTGTTAAAATCTCGAAGTTGCGTACAATGCACGCCATTGCATTATTCGAAAGGATACATACCAAGGAAGCTTGGGGTGTTCCATTCTCCCCTCATTCAATAAATTGCGTCCTCGCAATTTTTAAAAAAATTTCTTGGGAATATAATGGAAAGTCCCACATCGGAAAAAGAGTCAATAAAACTATCACTTTAAAAGAAAGAGAGAGAGGTATAAGGGTCATCCAAGATAACCCATACTAGGATTCCATGTAGGAAAACATGGATATGGATGATAAAATAAGTGTCAAGTTCTGATGGAGAGGGATATAAATCATGATCAAGAGAAAGTTAGCAATAATAAAACCACAAACTTGTGTTGGGACAAACGACCATTAGTCTCCTAGTAGGAAAGTAAACAGACAACATTTTCTTAAGTTACATTACATAAGGAAGAGGAATTCATTTATGATATTGACTAAGAACATTATGAGATATACTTACATTTTAAGTATAGTTTCATTCTTTAATAAATTTCCACCACTAACTCAATTTTTTTTAAACTATGAGTATTCAAGAAGACTTGGTCACACTGGAAGAGCTAGAATAAACTTTTATAGAATCACATGATCCATGCAGGATAAACTATATATTTACATTGTATTTGAAGATTAATCAAAACCAAAATGGTTAGTGAATGATCTAATGATCCCCCAAAAGGATATTCCTTGAGATAAATATGCACTAATCTTAATTTCTAAATTTGAACCAACAATACCCCAAAGTAAAATAAATACCATTCAATAATCAATTGTCCTTAAAATCCTTCAATATAATCAAAACTAATATTGAAACCCAAAACATAGAATAATTTGATTATGTAGTCTCCCATGTTAAATTGTATCTCCAAATGACATCAAATACTCTTAAAGTCACATACTTAAAAGTAATTAACATCATCACATATTCTCTGTTATAGGTTAATCATTTCCATAAATAACCCAAATCACTATAAATCCACAATAAAAACGTAGATAAAAATCCACCATTACTCTACAAATGAAACCCCATTGTATTCTATTTTCCTTGGGCATATAGTGTTCCCAACAAAGCGAACATCTTCCAAAATAACATTTATCACTTAATCACCAAATAATTTTCCTATACCAAGGGTATTCATTTGATAAGACATAAGACCCCAAATCATCTTATTATTGATCAATAAAATCATTTAACAAAAAAATAGTCCCACTAACCAGGGACTTCACGTAGTCCAGTGGTAGGCGATAAATCCCAATCGCACTTTGGTTGTGGGTTCGATTCCCACAGCTTTGTCCAACGCGACGGGTTGTCACACGGTCTACATGTTGTCCTTTTTCAAAAACTATATTTTATAATATTACCAAAATGAGATAAATTACTCAAAATAACATAATTTAACCACAAATGTTATATCATACCTTGCATTTTCATCCCAAATTATAATAACGTATAATTTTCTCAAACCCCAATGATCATATAAAACCAAATGGTTATTTATACCTATATCCACAAGAGAAGAGACAATTCTTCCTCAAATATCATTCTCACATGGCAAACTGCGGGGTTACAAATACAAGAGAAAATTATTCCAAAGTAAACCCATCAACAAGGAGTGGTAATACTTTTTAAATTTTTCTCCAACCATTTATTTCCACATAGCTTCTTCTTTGACCAAGAAAATATCCTATAGAATAGGACATTCACTCGGGTAATGGCCAAGTCCCCTACATTTACGGCAAATGACTGTAAATGGACTCTTGGGACCATTTTTATCTTCTTCCATAGTACTCTTCATTTTTCTTCGGCAATTCTTCTCTTTATGTCCTTCCTTCCTACACGTAAAACATTTCGTTGTCCCATTGAGACACTTTCCTGGGTGTCTCTTTCCACATTTCCTGCATGATGAAAATTGAGGGTTCTTTTCTCCATGGTCTCCATTGCTGGAGCTCTTATCATTTATCCCCTTTCTCTTCCTTGTTGAGTCTGGGATTTGGTTAATAAATATGTTGTTGATCATATTTTTTGAAAACTGATTTGGAATAAAGACGATATCTTTTACACCTATCAACATTCCATTTTGTTGCTCATTTCCACCATCGTTCCAACCTTGTACATCATTCTCAAAGTCACTATGACTTCCTTGGAATCTAGCCATTGACTAAAACCAGAAAGCATTGTGTGAGTAACAGTATTCGTAAAATCATTTAGAGATTAAAATGTCAGAATATTCTCAATTTGAAACATATTAGGATTAACCAAGGTCATTTACTCTCATCTTATATATATATTACTTAAATCGGTTTGTAAAGAAAATGTAAATTATCCTAAGCATATCCCCCGGGAGTGTCGTAACCAAGAGTGCAGCAAGGCCCATTGTCGTGCACCAGTTCCCGTTCGAGTCTAGCTCAAAGCGGTGTTTTCGGGTTTTACCCCTAGGTACATCTGTGCCAGAGCCGCCTCTACCTGCTCGTATCCAGACAGGGATTTATTGCTCGGAAAACTCACAAAATCTCTACAATACCAAAATTCTAGAAAGTTCTTTTATACTAATCCTCAAAGTTCATCTTAGGTCTACGTGCACTAATAAGAGTTTATCTAAATATAGCTTCCACGGTTTGTACTAAACTTCATCTGATACCAACTGTAATGCCCCGAACCTAGTTACCTAGAGTCGGTGCATTATTACATAACATTGCCATGATCACGAGAAAGATCAACTCTCGAAAGACCGATTAGTTTAGTAGCCTTGGAATAACTAGATACATCCATAAATTTTTACATTACATCATAAAAAACATCTTGTCTTCATATCCCCTCATACTATCCCTGCAGGTCATTCATAAATTACTTTTTCATAATCCTGGGAAAAATAAAACATTGAAAGGGGTGAGCTCAGATGCTCAGTAAGGATAACATTATAGCAGAAGCTTTCATAAATAAGCATACACACTTAAGGCAGTTTATAACTAAAACAAAAGCCTTTTAAACTTGAACTTCAGCATAAAATGGAAAAGATAAAATAAAATAATGCCATTTACTTACTGACATGGATATTCTACTAGTCGAACAATCCCATGCATTATCAATAACCACTTTCATAATGATGGAATGCATAATGCCAGACTATCATAACCACATAGCCAAGGCCTCGTGCCAAGACTACAAATAAGATTTTGCCAAGGCCTTTTGCCAAGGCACTAGTTTGTCTCATGAGACCTACCGATGCATCGA
Organism: Viscum album; assembly: GCA_963277665.1. Taxonomy (NCBI): domain Eukaryota; kingdom Viridiplantae; phylum Streptophyta; class Magnoliopsida; order Santalales; family Viscaceae; genus Viscum; species Viscum album. The sequence goes on from OY728164.1 coordinate 1,804,184,100, forward strand.
GGAGCTATAGCGGGCTCCACCCGTCACATATTAAGTCCAATGCATTCCCATATGAAAAGGTTTAAACATAACATAAACATTCGTATTAAAACTAGCATACGAAATGTCAATACTTCTACCACAAACCATGAATGGTATAAAAATAACACATCCACAGTCAATCATAACTCATTCGATACAATATGGAAGATTGTATTGTATCACATTAACCTCTATCAAGAATAATGAAGGATGTTGACATAGATGAAAATAATCATCAAAACAATTTGAGAGAAATATCCCCCTTTTCTTGAAATCATTTAAAAGTCACACTATTTGTCAAGAATCAATTTAAAATAGATTTTTGAATCAAAGTGTCCCATACCACTTTGAAACTTTTTAAAAAGATTTTTAATTTTAAAACTTTAATGTCCATATAAATAAATCCTTAAAACCATTTTTAAAACATGGACATTAATGAGCAAGAATTCGAAGAATAAGTCTTTAAAACATTTAAAAATGGTATTTTAGTTAGAGTTTCTAACCAATTGAGAGACACTTGAATAAAAATAATTGAGGTAATCAAAACTTTGTAATATCATGAAAATAAAGGGATTCATGATATACTATGTCAAAGTAAATTATATACACCACCTAAAAGTGATTTGGTGTATATCAACAATGAAGTCTCAATGGAATGTAAATTGAGATGAAATCTATCATAAAGGCCGTATCCTTAGGTTAAGGATAAATCAACGACATAATTATGTGTGACAAATATAAATACACTAAATATGATTGGATATTCAGTGTAAAATAATCAAAGGACATTCACTCATATTCTTGTAAAATCAACACCAACAAATTGGATGTTTAACTCAAAAAATGGAGAATGAGTTAAAATTACTCTTATCAAATTCATATCAATGACTTGAGAATTATCAACGGAGTGATTATGTGTATCAAAAGTATATCCATAGGAAGGGGAGTGGAAATTATGACATAATCAAATGAATAGTGATTCCACACATAATCTTGGGGTAATATAATCAATGAAATATGCGTAAAGCCAAATGAGTGGAAATTGATATCTCAAATTCCCTTATCGGTTAGGTAACTTACGAAACATACACAAATGAAAGAAGTATCATACCATGATGATGTAAATACCCATTAATTAAAGTATATTACACAATGAATATGATCATGGGCAGTACACATACACCACATGCAATAATTAAGTGGTGATTCAATGGAATTCTCACGGAATTAAAAGTGAGATAAGAAAATCCCTTACCACGTTAATCAACTGAGTCGTATGGCAAAAAGTTAATAACCACCAAATGATTTATAGAATAACCTGAATATAAAGAGAATCATGATAATATATATCAAATGGAAGTACACAATACACCACTTTCAATAATTTAGTGGTGAACAATGGAAATCTCACAGAATTGAAAGTGAGATAAGAAAATCCCTTACCACGTTAATCAACTGAGTCGTATGGAAAAAAGTTAATAACCACCAAATGATTTACATAATAATATGAATATAAAGAGAATCATGATAATATATATCAAATGGCAGTACACAATACACCACTTTCAATAATTTAGTGGCGAACAATGGAAATCTCACGGAATTGGAAGTGAGACAAGAAAATCCCTTACTTTGTACTTTTTCCTTGGTCGACGGTAGGTTTACCTCTTGTATAATGGTGAAATAATTTTTATTTAATTATACATGAATCATTTAATTTATTATGATATCATATATGATCTTTTAACATTGATTTGTTAATAATATCTTAGAATTATCGTCATTTCGGGTGTTAACGGGTTCATTTTACTTTATATTCTTTGTTATGTGAGCCATATTTATTAATGAGATGTATATTATTAATATCCAAAATGATATAAAGTCCTTATATACTATTTTTAAATCATCAAATTATAATTATACTTGAATGGATATGATGGAGAATGAATCTCATCGCGTTCGTGGAGACGGTAGTCCGTACATACACACGAGCGACAATATCATTCTTTTGATATTAAAATAATATATAATTGAATTTTATATCATATATACAGAATCATTATCATGTTATATTTATTATTTACATGAGTTACACATCATTATTATACCAATCCAAATTATAATATATTGAATAACAATTACACCACGACGTGGAGACGGTAAGCCGTACGTGCACACGTATGGTGACATGTTATTCAAAGGATGGATAGAATACTGAATATTGTGGTACCATATTTATAATAACATCACAGTATATATATTATACTGGAGTTATTATTATATAATGGTAATAACAAAGAAATATGAAGTGGAAGAAGAAAGGAACTTGAAAAGGGGTGGTGAAAACATTACCTCTTCTTCGGGTTCTTCCTTTTGATTTGATCAAAAGGGCTCCATAGGTTGGCTTTCTGATCAAACTAAGGCCTTTAGGTTGTAGTGAGGGAAGTTGAGATAGTATTTGGGCAGGGTTTGGCCGAACCAAAGGGCTTTGAAGGTGTGAAGAAATGAGATGGAGGAGTGCCCTTTTATAAGAGGGGTGAGGGGCACCTTTGGAAAAGCTAGAAATATTAATTTATAATAAATTCATATTCGGCTTATAATGGCTCCAAAGTTTATTATTTAAATGTTAAGGTGGGGATGGGTCGAAAACAACTCAACCAATAGAATTTATACAGGTTTGGGTCATTATATTAACCTTATCTTTAAGTATTAACTCTTAGTTAATTAGTTTCACTTTTACAATGTCTCTTGGTATTTTTATATTATATGGTTAATAAACTTACTATATACATCTAAGCGACCCAAAAGTGGTCCATTAATGATTAACCTATCATGATATAAGTCTCTTGGCCGAACCTTAGATTTTTAGGAATTTAATAACAATTAATAATATAATATTTGTTTTAAGAACTCTTTTATGTCAATTTTGACACTATTCAATAGTTGATTTTTTTGAAACTCATAACAGCTTTATTACTTCAAAAAAATTCAATTAAATCAATCCTAATATGTCATATTATCCTAGAAAATTATTTTAATTCCTTAAAAGTTTCATATTATATTTATTTGGGTATTTATAATATCAATTATTGTAATTTTTCACTATTAAAGTAATTAATTCATCATCATTGTGTCATAAATAAATTAAATTATTTAATGTCTAAAAATTATAAATAAAATATCATTATGTAGGAAATCTTTTTATATTCCTAATTAATATTTATAATATAAAATAAATCATATATAACCCTCTGTAACAATTGTTTTGTTAAAAGATATATGCTTGTGTCATTTTTGTATTTATTTTAACTTAATTAAAATAAAGTGTCATTATCACTTACAAGTGGATCCATGGGGTCCCAAAATCGACCCAAAGATGCCCATGGTCGACCATGTATCAACCAATAGGGTTAAGACACGTTTTAGGGTAATTTAGTATTATTATAATATTATTTTGTAACCCTTGTTTACCGGATTTACCCTTTAACCATGGTAAATAAAATATTTACTGGAGTAATTATCCAAAATGTTTAAAAATAAAAGTTAACTATTTACACAATTTGGACATCCTGATTCCAAATGTGGAATAAATTTTTCCAAATTCAAAACACAGAAGTGGCAGAAATTAATTTCAAATTAATTCCCGTTGTTAAAACAAAATGCGTGTTTTTTAGAGATAATAACTATCAAAAGATTGTCACTTGATTATGTCTGGTTTAAATGTGAAATTTTGTTCAATGACCCACATTGTATTATATGGTAAAAATATATTCTAAATATTCTTTAAAACCACTCAAATTAATAATTTATCACTATAAATTATTTTGATTAAAAAAGTTGTTTTTAATTAAAATTTAGTAATTTTCACTATTCATCAAAATATGAAAGTTATCCGAAAAGTACCAAAATTTCACCCTAGGATAATTTTGATATTCCGAATCCAAAAATGAAGTCCATTTTGAGAGATAGAATTTATAAAATTTCAAAAAGTAGGAATTACTATTCATAACGGCTAGTTTGATTGGTTATGGTGTGTTAAAATCTCGAAGTTGCGTACAATGCACGCTATTGCATTATTCAAAAGGATACATACCAAGGAAGCTTGGGGTGTTACACATTCTCACATTGATTTGATATTTTCATTATAATATTTGAGGAGGTCAAAATGAAGGTAACTATGAAAAAAAATATGCATTAAAAATGATGTAACAAATTATGATGAGAATAATTTTATAGAATAATTAATCATATATTCCCCATAATATATTCATGTAACTTGATTATAATTTAATATAATAAATAAAATATTAATTACGGTGGCATTTTATGGGTTGGTGATGAGTTTATAAGGTACGACAACAATGTTTTTTTATAGGAAGAATAATACTTAATAATTACTATAATTATAGATAAAATATGTTATGAAAATCATTACCAGTTTGTGATACATGATATGGGCCTGGTCCCACTAAATAATTTTCAATGGAATGTTTTTTAACAATGAATTTAAAATGTATTTGGTTAGACTTCTAAAATTTCTTTGTATGGTGTTCAGGAATTTAAAATTTGGTCTTTTTTTTATCATCCATGGTAGGTGAAAGAAATTCAAATATGGAAAAATGTTCTATATTAATTTCATGATCATGTTACCAATACACTATATATATATATTTCTCCATGTTTATAACTTGAGGGTGTAATTTTTTATATTGGTTTATCATCTTTCACTAAATTTAATCACACCCCTTGTATTGTAAACATTGTTAAATAAATTTTATTGTTATTTTGATAAATTTATCTTGCATCCTCCAAGAGTAAAAGACAAAATCACTAGATATAAATGATATATAGTAGATTATTTGACTACACTGAATCATTTATTATTGATTATGAGATTATTTTTTTATAAAATACACAATCTTCATGCCATATATCATTAGGTTTTCCAATGTATTAATAATGTAAATATGGGAAGTAGGAGATAGAAAAATCTATTGAAATACAATCAATTGACTAATATCCAAATTACCCTATAGTGTAGAATAATGTAAATTTTAATCCATGATTAATAAAGTATCTTCAATTATACCTTTTAGATGTGGCATCTATGAAAGTTATCTCCTTGTTTTAGGTGGATATTATAAATGAAAATGTTTCAAGATGAAGTCAATGATATAATTTATTTGGAATAACTCTATGGTTTTTGTTTCTAATGTGAGTTGGTCATCATTCATCAATTTTAGAAATAAATTGATGGTTTTAAAATGATCACTATTTGTATTTTTGGGTTGATTTATCAGTATCATTGAATAATGTATCATGGATTACTAGAATCCTAAAAACTCATTTTTCATTCAATTATTACTATCAATTTAATATATTAATTATTTCTAATACATAGAAGATATATTAATTACAATTTATTGTCTTTATAGAATCAAAAAACTCATACAATTAATAATTATGCCCTAAAACTAAATATTTTGACATTTTATATTATTTTTTAGTTATTTTAGCGTCTCTTTTCAATTTAATGTTGTTTTTCATATGTCATTTATGCTCCAAATCATGGATACATTGAGAAAAATCATAAATGATTCCTTTATAAATTAAATCATAATGATGATAGTGAAATAAAGACATTAATTTTCTAATTATTCATTAACCATCCATGAGCATAGATAATAGAGTATTATAGCCAAAAGAAATCCCTACAATAAGAAATAATGTTCTTAAATAAATCAAATAAAATTAATGATTATACCTTTTAGAAGTAATAAATATAGTAAATGAGTAATTATATCTTTCAACATATATAATCACTTATATGATGGATTTTTTTTGGAATCAACTAAAAATATTGATAGCTCCAATAGTTCTCATGATTAAAATGTTAACAAAAATTGAATATTTCAATATGTTGAAATTTTTTCCCCATATAAAATATAATATACCAATTGTAAATATTTAAAAAATATATAAAAAGTTTACAAGGGTAATTTAAATTATATTATGAAAAAAAAATTTAATTTCATTTTTTATAGAGAAAAATCAATAAAAATAGTGATATTAATAGATATTGACACAAAAATTAAAAAAATTTATCTTGTATCAGAAATTATCTCTTTATGTAAAATTGGATCTTGAAAATGCATCAATTAGAAAAGAATAATTAAGGGTAAAAAACAACTATACCTAAAATGAAGTATTTGAAAATAAATAAAACCTATTAATCAAGTAAAACATACACAAAAAATTAAATATAATAAAAGTAACATTTAGACAAGGATTATTTAATCCATATAAACTAACACTACTTGTAAACGCTTCTATTTTTTAATCCGTTAATTTTTTTTGAATCCAAATTATGAAATACAAACCTTTTTTTTTAACCTATAACAGTAATAAGGAAAATAAGGTATATTAATCTCTTTTTTATATATGTGATAGGTTTGGTAGAATAATATGAAGAGGTATGTTATATTTCTTGAGAATATTTTCTTATAAGATTAATAATATGTATTGTTGTTTGGAACATGTTAGTGGGATATGTCTAAATTATTACTATTATTATTTTTTTAACATTTCATCTATGAGTTAATATTATACTATTAAATTCATTATAACTAAATTATTCATTATCTTTAGGAGATATGTAATCCTTTTCTATGAAATAAAATCTAGATAAGTATCATAATTTCGAGAAGGGGTATTTCCAAACTAATTAAATCCATAATGATAAAATAAAGGGTGAATATAAATTTTTTTCATATTTTGGGGATGTTTTGGATCCAGTATTTATTGAAATGATTGAAATATAGGATGGATTAAATTTTCAAATGTGAATTATTTTTTGGAAGGAGTGCTGATGTTGGTGTGTCATTGTTCAATTGAGTGTTTACATTTTCAATGAAATGGACATCTATAAAGAACAAATGGTTTGGGAAACAATGAGAAAAAATAATGGGTGAATTGATTTTTTAAAAATATGTGTGTGGAGGTACTAGTTTTAAAGTAATGTTTGTGATTTTATATTTGTTCTCATATCTTCGATTTCATGAGCGGATGGTCTTTTATATTGTAGATTTTATACATTATCTGTTTCTCTAATATAATTGTTGTGGTGTTTCTCTTATAATGTTTGATATTTATAAGTCCATATTAATTCATTTATCATGATTCTATTTCTTGATTATTTTGTTTCATATTGGTTTATTTGGGTTGATCTTTTCTGATGATGCAATGATTTGGTGCATGAAGTGGTGTGATGCTTAATAGATAGGATAAATAGGATCAAGTGTATCTTAATTTCATAATTTAAAAAAAATTATCAAGATTTTATGTTCTAATGGATGATTGGAGATTGGGGGATACAGAAAAATATGTGTTATTAGATATTGTTAATCGAGTAAGCTATGTCCACATCCATTTTAGGTGTTTAGATCTCGACATTGAGTGGTTTTATTAGCTTGGAATTGTATGAGATATTCAGTATGAATTATAAGGCCCCAGCCTTAAACCTTACTTAATCTTGAGTGTAGTTGGGGTTTGGCTTAGTGGTAAGCACCCCTTAAATCTACATGAAAAATGGGGGTTCAAAACCCATTGGGCGCAGGGTACTGTAGCAGTACTGTAGCGTACTGTAGCAGCGGCGGCACTGTAGCAACGGCAGGCACTGTAGCGGCGGCAGGTCACTGTAGCGGCGGCAGAGCACTGTAGCAGCGGCGGGTACTGTGCAGTACTGTAGCAATGCGGGTACTGTAGCAGTACTATTCACAGAATGGGCTTTGGGTCAAAAAAATGGGCCTACGGGTCATGTAATGGGCTAAATGCCCACTGGGCCTTCGGGCTATGTAATGGGTCTCCCTCTACCCAGTTAAAGAGGTCTTTGCTTTGCTTTAATAATAAAAATGAGGCTTCGGCCCCAACCTTTTTACTTAATCTTGAGTTATTACAAGATTACATATTGAGGATCATTTCAGGTTTAGAGTTTTAGAGAATTAGATCATAAAACTTGCATTACATTCCACATATAAACAAAGTGGTTTCATAAAGATTGTATTCTTCATTCCCATCAATGGAAACACATTTAAAATAAAACATGGATTATTTCTTGACACTTCCTTGACACTATCATCATATCATGTACCTTTCCCTTGACTTGTGAAAAACATTTCAAAAAAAACTTGGGATGAGCATAAAAGCTCAGTATGGGTTATAAAAACATGGAAAGGAAACATGAGTTCATATATACATAAGAATGAAATCATAATTTACCCATAAAACATAGGCACTTTAACATACCTCATAAAATCATGAATAAATCATAGAAATCATAAGACATAAAGGTAACTTGAGGCATTCATAACATTCTTATGTAGGGAGTAACCCTCTTGGTTACGTTTGGAATACCCATCACAGTATATTCCCTAAAAACTCTTCAGAAAAACCTTAACGTTTCACTACTTTGCGTTACCCAATGCATTTGAGAGCTATATCGGGCTCACCCGCCCTTAGTTTATCACGGAACCACCCGTTTTCATAATAATGCCCAAGAACCTCAACATAATCATATCACATAAACCATGCATAAAGGAAACATAACATTCCCACCTTTCAATCACAAGATATCAATACAACACATTGATATAAAAACATTATGAAAACCATTTTCGATACCAAAATAAAAGAAAAGTAAAACATGGCATTTATTTTTCTTTTAAAAAAGAGGTATGGCTTGTAGAGGAAGCCGAAACTCAAATAACAGTCACGACGGCGGAGAAGTCGTTGTCACCACATACGTGCGACAAAAACATTCCCTTTTGTCGTTTAGTAAACACTTCATATAAAAAAGATTCCTTTTGAATAAACGTAAAAGTCAAAGGGGTTTATACACTGTATAAAAGAAAGTTGTGTATAAAATAAAATATGCCTCAATGAAAAGAGATTGAGACGAAGTCCCATACCTCGTATCCGACTTGACCCGACCGTTCTTTAATCTCCTGAATAATAAACTTGAGTTAATATATACTTGCTTATGAACCTTTTTCAAGTTCATTATTCCTTTTATACCATGTTATGAACATCATGTAATCATTTAAGTTAATAGTGTTCATTTTGTCGGTATTTGGTTCTTAAGTCAAAAATAGACTTCTTACACTTACATGTTGTTAATTTGGTCAAAGCTTCATTATATCCAAAATGATATTAATGATTTGGATAACATATATATCATATATATTCAGAATATACATGTATTTATAATATTACATCACATTTAGAGGTAAGAAATGAAATGCACCATTCATGGAGACGGTAAGCCGTATGTACGCATGAACGCTACTTCCATTTCTATTTCGTATTTCTGGAATTGAATCATAATTATATAAGAGTATATTATAATTCCAGTATAATAACATATATAATATCATTAACTTTATCCTTTACACATCTCACATATGTTATTAACGAATCAAATCACTTTCAGGGGGCAGTAGTCCGCACTTCCTAAAATGAAGATATCGTGTTTACCAATAATGGAAACCATAAAGGTATGCCCAAAATGAAAAAAAACATAAGATTAAGGAAAATATAAACATATTATATATCATATATAAAAATAGTGACATCATAATGGCCACCTTTGAATGTGTTAAATGATTATTGAACAATCATCGTTTCAAGAGGCAGAATTTCGCCATCCACGGAAACCGTAAGTTCTTTAACCATTTGATGTAGTTGTGTGAGAGTGTAGCTCAAATAAATCTTATAACGACATCCTAGTATATTGAAGATACTGGTGTTGTTACAAAAGAAGTAAATAAAAAGAGTTTAGTGGGTTGGAGAAGCAAAATAAAACAAATTAACATGAGAGAATGAATTACCTTTAAAAGTGTAACTCCTTTTGATTTGAGCCTAAAGGATTCCTTTGAAAGGATTATGCCCAAAGGGAATCCTCTAGGATGAGGAGAGGGATGTGGAGAGAGTAAATTGGCAGGGGTTGGCTGAGCCAAAGGCTTGAGGAGTGTGTGAAATGAGGTAGAGGTGGGGGCCTTTTATAAGAGGAGAGGAGGGGCACTTTTGGAAAGTAAAGAAATATTACTTTATTTGAAAATGTGTTTCGGTTTTAAAAGGTCCCACATTGGTATAATTCTTGGATAAGGTGATATGGGTTCGAAATACACTAATCCAATTGGTTTTGGACATGTGTAGTTTATAGATTTTACATTATCTTTTCATTTTATTTAAATCGTCAAATAATGATGTCATCGCTGCATCATTATTATGTCATAAATAATTTAATTTATTTAATGTCTAAAAATTATAAAAAAATACTATGATGTAGTAAATCGTTTTATCTTTCCAATTACTATTTATAATCAAAAATCTTATCTTTATAACCCCATGTAAAAATTGTTTTCGTAAAACATATTATGTTTGTGTCATTTTTACTTTTACATTAAATAAAAAGTAATTTATGTCATTTCCCAACCAAAGTGGATCCATGGGGTCCCCAAGTTGACCCATGGATTGTTTTGGTCGGCCATGACACAACCAATGAGGGTAGGACATGTGTCAATCTCATCTCATTTTATTAAATCATTATTTTTACCTTAAACTACACTAATTACCACTAATCGCGATTAAGAACTTAATAAGTTACTATTCACCAAAAAATTATTATAATCTCATTGAACCACATTTTACTTCTTAATGACAACCATGTATGTCGGATTTTTGAAATTCAAAACACAATGTTGGCAAAATTTCATTTAAACGGAAAATCAGTCTTTATAAGTACCACTTAGTGGTTTCACTATTCATCAAAAATTGAAGTTTTTTGGAAAATTACCAAAAATTCACCCTAAGCTATATTTGATATTACAAATTCAAAAATGAAGTCTATTTTACAAAATTCAAAACATATAAGTCACATTAATTAATTTAATAATTAATACCCGCTGTCAGAGCAAATAGCTTGTTTTTATGAAACAATATCTATCAAAAGATTGACACTAGTTTAAGTCCAATTTCAAAGTGAAATTGATTACAATGACCACCATTGGATTAAATGGTAAAAATATATTCATATTACACATTAAGACCAATTCAAAAGATAATCTAATCATATAAATAAATTAGATTAAAAATTAGTTTTGATGTAAAATGCAGTATTTTTCACTATTCATTAAAAAATGAACATTGTCAGAAAAAAACCAGAAATTCACACAAAGTAAATTTTGATGTCCCAATCATAAAGAATAAGTTTATTTTGAAAAACATAGTTTATAAAATTTTCAAAAGATAGATTTAAAAACAGTTTTCCATCATAAGGCTGTAAAACAATATTTTAGGAATATTAGTGTATTCCTTGCTTAAGATTGGATTTATTTTCATTTTAAGCCTCTAAAACACTATCTTAATAATTAATATACATAGATAAAAATATCTATTATTCATTACTTACCTGGGATGTTACATCCTTCCCCCCTTTAGAAAATTGTTTCCCTGTAATTTATTTACTTATCGAATAAATGGGGGTACTTATCCCTCATTGCATTTTCAGATTCCCATGTTGCCTCTTCAATCATGTGGTTTTTTCAGAAAACCTTTACCTGGTGAATCACTTTATTCCGTAACACTTGCTCCCTATGGTCAAGAATCTGGACCGGTTGTTCCTCATAAGATAGGTTCTCTTCCAGCTGAACTACCTCTGGGCTCAAAACATGAGATGGATCTGGCATATACTTTCTCAACATCGAAACGTGAAAAACATTGTGTACCTGAGATAAACTTGGAGGTAAAGCCACTCGGTATGCAACTGATCCAACTTTCTCTAGAATTTCGTATGGTCCAACGAACCTTGGACTCAACTTTCCTTTCTTACCAAATCTCATCACACTTTTCCAAGGAGAAACCTTGAGAAAAACATGATCACCTACCTCGAAAGATAGATCATTCCTCCGGTTATCCGCATAACTCTTCTGCCTACTCTGAGCTGTTCTCATGTGTTTCTGAATCAGCTGAACTTTTTCTGCCATCTCTTCTACCAATTCTGGTCCCATCAACTTCCTTTCACCCACTTCATCCCAGAAAGCTGGAGTTCGACACCGCTTCCCATATAATTCCTGAAATGGTGCCATCTGTATACTGGAATGAAAACTGTTATTATATGATAATTCAACCAAAGAAAGATGTTGGTCCCAACTTCCCTGATAATCCATAGAACAAGCTCGTAGAATATCCTCCAATGTCTGAATTGTTCGTTCTGACTGCCCTTCTGATTGAGGATGAAAAGTTGTACTAAAATTTAATTCAGTACCCAATGACTTCTGAAGGCCTTACCAAAAGTTAGAAGTAAACCTGGGATCACGATCCGATACAATGGAGAGAGGAACTCCATGTAACCTGACTATCTCTTTAAGATACAAACGGGAAATTTGATCAAGAGAGAAAGTATCTCGTATAGCAAGGAAATGAGCAGATTTGGTCAAACGATCAACAATAACCCAAATTGCATTATTACCTTGAGATGTCTTCGGTAATCCCACAACAAAGTCCATGGATATATTCTCCCATTTCCACTATGGCACTGGTAAAGGCTGAAGCATCCCTTTCGATAACTGTCGCTCTGCTTTAACCTGTTGACCTGTCAAACACTTCACAGTAAAATCAGCAATGTCTCTTTTCATTCCATCCCACCAGTAATACTCCCACAAATCTCTATACATCTTAGTACTGCCTGGATGAACTAAAAACGGAGAACTATGAGCTTCAAATAACAACTCTCTCTTCAACTATCAATCACAAGGCACACACAATCTCTTCCCAGATCTCAAAACACAATCATTATCAATGTTGAATTCAGGCAACTTACCTTTCTGAACCAGCTCTACCTTTTTCTGCAACTCACTATCTTTCTTCTGTGCTTGCTTGATTCTATCTGATAGAGAAGATCTCACTGATACCTGAAACAAAACAGAAGGACTTCCTGCACCAACATCTTCTATGCCAAAGTTCATCAAATACTTAACCAAAGGATCACGTTCCAAATGCAACATTGTTAATGAAGCATTACTTTTTTGACTCAAAGCATCAGCCACTTTATTTGCTTTTCCTGGATGGTAATGAATTGTACAATCATAATCCTTGATAAATTCTAGCCATCTCCTCTGTCTCATGTTTAACTCTTTCTGAGTGAATATATACTTTAAACTTTTGTGATCGGTATATATTTCACACTTTACTCCATACAAATGATGCCTCCAAATTTTTAAATAAAAAACAACAACAGCTAATTCCAAATCATGTGTAGGGTAATTTACCTCATGAGTTTTCAACTCTCGTGAAGCATAAGCAATTACCTGATCATTCTACATTAGGACGCAACCAAGTCCTTTCAATGAAGCATCACTGTATATAATAAACTCACCATTCCTGGACGGTAGTTCCAAAACTGGAACATTCACCAATCTTCTTTTCAATTCCTGAAAACAATCATCACATTCTTTTGTCCAGATAAAATTAACACCCTTCTGAGTTAGCTTAGTCATTGGACTAGATAACCGTGAAAAATTTCTAACAAACCTTTGGTAATAGCCCGCCAAACCAAGGAAGCTACGAATCTCGGTTACATTTGTGGGTCTTGGCCATTCTTCCACAACTTTTGTTTTTGCAGGATCAACAGTTATCCCATCTTTAGAAACAATGTGACCAAGGAAAGAAATTTGTTGCAACCAAAACTCACACTTGCTGAATTTTCCATACAGTTTATTTTCTTTTAAGGTTTGTAAGATAACCCTTAAATGTCTTTCATGCTCCTCTTTACTTTTAGAAAACACCAAAATATCATCAATGAAAACCACCACAAACTTATCCAAGAACTCATGGAAAATTCTATTCATTATGTCCATGAATACAATAGGTGCATTGGTTAGCCCAAAAGGCATTACTACAAATTCATAATGGCCATATCTCGTACGGAACGCGGTCTTCGGAATATCTGCCTCCTTTACCTTCAGCTGATGGTACCCCGATCTCAGGACAATCTTTGAAAAAAACTGTGCTCCCTGGAGCTGATCAAACAAATCATCGATATGGGGAAAAGGATATTTGTTCTTAACAGTGATGTTATTCAAGGCTCTATAATCAATGCAAAGTCTCATAGAACCATCTTTCTTTTTAACAAATAAAACAAGAGCACCCCATGGTGATGTGCTAGGTCTAATGAAACCTTTTTCTAATAAATCATGCAATTGCTCCTTCAACTCTAAAAGTTTAATTTGTGCCATTCGATAAGGGGGTTTTGAAATTGGCTTAGCATCAGGAACTAAGTCAACAGTAAACTCAACTTCCCGATCTGGTATTATTCCAGGCATCTCATCAGGAAAAACATCAGGATACTCATTTACCACTGGCACATCATTAATCTGAACAGTTCCTTTATTTTCAATGATGTGTGCAAGGTAACATTCATTTCCATCTTTTACAAGTTTGTCAGCCTCTTGATATGTTATCAAAAGTAGGGGTTCATTCTTGTAAACAAACTGAAAGTCTTTTTGAAAAGAAACTTCTTTAGCTCTACAGTCAATCTTAGCATGGTAAATAGAGATCCAATCCATACCCAGGATAACATAAAACTCTACTAGAGGTAGAACAATAAGGTTTGCAAGTAGGTTCATTCCACAGATAAGGGTAGAAAGATTCTTATAAATTCTTTTTGCCTCAACATTCCCCCCAGGTGTTTTTACCAAAAGTTTAGGAGTCATTTCTTGAGATGGTATTCCCATTTTACTAGAAAAGGTTTCAGAGATGAAAGAATGTGTAGACCCCGAATCAAACAACACACTGGCATAATCTGAAAAAACAAACAAAGTACCTGATACAACTTCATTTGATGGCCCGACATCTGCTGAAGTAGTTGCAAAGGATTTCACCACCCCTTTCTGCTAGTATAACTGCTTCCCATCACTCAAGCTCTTTGCCGGACACTCGTTTGCATAGTGACCCATCTCATTGAACTTATAACATTTCACTAACTATAAATCAAATTTGTTTTTACCTTCACCTTGATCCTTTTCAGTGCAATCACGAGCCTTATGTCCCATCTTACCACATCGGTAGCACATTCCATAATTCAGAAGACATTCCCCAGCATGCCTTTTTCCACATTTATCATAAACTGGAAACTTAGTTCTCTTACCATCAGACTTTTTTGAAGAATTCTTACCTTTCTCCTGCCACCTTGGTCTCTTCTTCTACTGGTTTTTATAGAACACTTGTTCATTGGAAAACTCCATTTCCTCCTTCTCAGCACATCGAACAAGATTTTCATAACTTTTAAACTCACGAGAAGCTAATGCCCTTCGATATTTTGGATTTAATCCTGATTAAAAATGATTGATTTTACTATCAAGGTCTTGGATAAAATTTGGAGCATACCTTGCCAATCGAGTGAACCTTTCTTCATAGGCAGCCACTGAGTCTTCCTCTTGCCTCAATTTCAAAAATTGTTTTTCCATCCTAAGTCGAACAGCCTTAGGAAAATACTTCTCAAGAAACATACCTTTGAATTCATCCCAGTCGAGAGCATCAATCTCATCGGCGTCCCTGATATTTTTAACCATAGAACACCACTGATCTGCTTCACCCTCCAAACGGTAAATAGCAAGACTAGCCTTTTGATTGTCTGAAGACCCCATGACATCAAAAATCTTCTCCAGTGCTTTAATCCACCCTTCAGCTAGCACAGGGTCAGATGATCCTCTGAATGATGGGGGATGTTGCCTCATGAAATGTTCCACCACTGACATGTTCCTCTGCGGTTGATCTGGCTGATCTCGTGCATGGATACCACCGCCATTTATCGCTTGATTCAACTGTGCCATTACTGCAACAAACTGTTCAGTTCCAATTCCGACCATCTCAGGATGCTGATTCGGAAGGTTATTTCCTTCTGTATTCCTTCCTAGCACTACTTCCCTATTTCCTCTACGGAAAACCATTCTGAAAAAACATGTCTTAGATGAAGCAACATGGTAATCTTCAAATGCTATATCACTTCAATTTGACCATAAAAAAATATTTTTGGATAATCATTTAATAGAATTCTAACTCCTAAAGTTATCTAAACCGACCTTTGATACCAACTATAAGGCCCCAGCCTTTAACCTTACTTAATCATGAGTTATTACAAGATTACACATTGAGGATCTTTTCAGGTTAAGAGTTTTAGAGAATTAGATCATAAAACTTGCATTACATTCCACATATAAACAAAGTGGTTACATAAAGATAGTATTCTTCATTCCCATAAATGGAAAAACATTTAAAATAAAACATGGATTATTTCTTGACACTTCCTTGACACTATCATCATATCATGTACCTTTCCCTTGACCTGTGAAAAACATTTCCAAAAAAAACTTGGGATGAGCATAAAAAGCTCAGTATGGGTTATAAAAACATGGAAAGGAAACATGAGTTCATATATACATAAGAATGAAATCATACTTTACCCATAAAACATAGGCACTTTAACATACCTCATAAAATCATGAATAAATCATAGAAATCATAAGACATAAAGGTAACTTGAGGCATTCATAACATTCTTATGTAGGGAGTAACCCTCTTGGTTACGTTTGGAATACCCATCACAATATATTCCCTAAAATCTCTTCGGAGAAACCTTAACGTTTCATTCCTTCGCGTTACCCAATGCATTGGAGATCTATATCGGGCTCACCCACCCTTAGTTTATCACGGAACCACCCGTTTTCATAATAATGGCCAAGAACCTCAACATAATCATATCACATAAAACATACATAAAGGAAACATAACATTCCCAACTTTCAATCACAAGATATCAATACAACACATTGATATAAAAACATTATGAAAGCCATTTTCGATACCAAAATAAAAGAAAAGTAAAACATGGTATTTATTTTTCTTTTAAAAAGAAGGTATGGCTTGTAGAGGAAGCCGAAACTCAAATAACAGTCACGACGGCGGAGAAGTCGTTGTCGCCGCATACGTACGACAAAAACATTCCCTTTTGTCGTTTAGTAATCACTTCGTATAAAAAAGATTCCTTTTGAATAAACGTAAAATTCAAAGGGGTTTATACACCGTATAAAAGAAAGTTGTGTATAAAATAAAATAAACCTCAATGAAAGGAGATTGAGACGAAGTCCCATACCTCGTATCCGACTTGACCCGACCGTTCTTTACTCTCCTGAATAATAAACTTGAGTTAATATCTAGTTTCTTATGAACCTTTTTCAAGTTTATTATTCATTTTATACCATGTTATGAAAATCATGTAATCATTTATGTTAATAGTGTTCATTTTGTCGGTATTTGGTTCTTAAGTCAAAAATAGACTTCTTACACTTACATGTTGTTAATTTGGTCAATGGTTCGTTATATCCAGAATGATATTAATGATTTGGATAACATATATATCATATATATTCAGAATATACATGTATTTATAATATTACATCACATTTAGAGGTAAGAAATGAAATGCACCATTCATGGAGACGGTAAGCCGTACGTACGCATGAACGCTACTTCCATTTCTATTTCGTATTTCTGGAATGGAATCATAATTATATAAGATTATATTATAATTCCAGTATAATAACATATATAATATCATTAACTTTATCATTTACACATCTCACATATGGTATTAACGAATCAAATCACTTTCAGGGGGCGGTAGTCCGCACTTCCTAAAATGAAGATATCGTGTTTACCCATAATGGAAACCATAAAGGTATGACCAAAATGAAAAAAATAAGATTAAGGAAAACATAAACATATTATATATCATATATAAAAATAGTGACATCATAATGGCCACCTTTGAAGGTGTTAAATGAGTATTGAAGAATCATTGTTTCAGGAGGCAGAATTTCGCCATCCACGGAAACCGTATGTTCTTTAACAATTGGATGTAGTTATGTGAGATTGTAGCTCAAATAAATATTATAACAACATCCTAGTATATTTAATATACTGGTGTTGTAACAAAAGAAGTAAATAAAAAGAGTTTAGGGGGTTGGAGAAGCAAAATAAAACAAATGAACATGAGAGAATGAATTACCTTTAAAAGTGTAACTCCTTTTGATCTGAGCCTAAAGTCTTCCTTTGAAAGGATTATTCCCAAAAGGAATCCTCTAGGATGAGTAGAGGGATGTGGAGAGAGTAAATGGGAAGGGTTTGGCCGAGCCAAAGTCTTGAGGAGTCTGTGAAATGAGGTAGAGGTGGGGGCCTTTTATAAGAGGAGAGGAGGGGCACTTTTGGAAAGTAAAAAAATATTACTTTATTTGAAAATGTGTTTCGGTTTTAAAAGGTCCCACATTGATATAATTCTTGGATAAGGTGATAAGGGTTCTAAATACACTCATCCAATTGGTTTTTGACATGTGTAGTTCATAAATTTTACATTAACTTTCCATTTTATTTAAATCGTCAAATAATGATGTCATCGCTGCATCATTATTATGTCATAAATAAGTTCATTTATATAATGTCTAAAAATTATAAAAAAAAATACTGTTATGTAGGAAATCTTTTTATATTTCCAATGACTATTTATAATCAAAAATCTGATCTTTATAACCCCATGTAAAAATTGGTTTCGTAAAACATATTATGTTTGTGTCATTTTTACTTTTACATTAAATAAAAAGTAATTTATGTCATTTCCCAACCAAAGTGGATCCATGGGGTCCCCAAGTTGACCCATGGCTTTTCTTGGTCGGCCATGACACAACCAATGATAGTAGGACATGTTTCAAGCTCATCTCATTTTATTAAAGCATTATTTTTACCTTAAACTACACTAATTACCACTAATCACGATTAAGAACTTAATAAGTTACTATTCACCAAAAAATAATTATAATCTCATTGAACCAAATTTTACTTCTTAATGACCACCATGTATGTAGGTTTTTTGAAATTCAAAACACAATGTTGGCAAAATTTCATTTAAACGGAAAATCAGTCTTTATAAGTACCACTTAGTGGTTTCACTATTCATCAAAAATTGAAGTTTTTCAGAAAATTACCAAAAATTCACCCTAATCTATATTTGATATTACGAATTCAAAAATGAAGTCTATTTTACAAAATTCAAAACATATAAGTCACATTAATTAATTTAATAATTAAATCCCGCTGTCAGAGCAAATAGCGTGTTTTTATGAAACAATAAGTATCAAAAGATTGACACTATTTTAAGTCCAATTTCAAAGTGAAATTGATTCCAATGACCACCATTGGATTAAATGGTAAAAATATATTCATATTACACATTAAGACCAATTCAAAAGATAATCTAATCATATAAATAAATTAGATTAAAAGGCAGTTTTGATGTAAAATGCAGTATTTTTCACTATTCATTAAAAAATGAACATTGTTAGAAAAATACCAAAAATTCACACAAAGTAAATTTTGATGTCCCAATAAAAAATAATAAGTTTATTTTGACAAAAATAGTTTATAAAATTGTCAAAAGATAGATTTAAAAAGGGTTTTCCATCATAAGGTAGTAAAACAATCTTTTAAGAATATTAGTGTATTCCTTGCTTAAGATTGGATTTATTTTCATTTTAAGCCTCTAAAACACTATCTTAATCATTAATAGACATAGATAAAAATATCTATTATTCATTACTTACTTGGGATGTTACATGAATGTTGTTGACCCTTGTAATATTCTTAAATTTACAGGGATATTTATTTCGGAATTATTTTGTTTCAAGATTTATAGGTTCATATTTATTTGTTTAATGGGTTATATATAATGTTTTTGATCTTGGACAGATCATGGATTTGTTCATATAAAGCCAACATAGAATTTGGTTTTCAATATCTTGGGGGTGGGAACCATTGTTTATTATTTGTTGAATTTCCTATTTGTGTGCTTTTTAAAATGATTTTACAAAAGTGGTTATGAGGTGATGACATGTCATCATTATGATGTTAGATGATCATTACTAGATAAAGTCATTGTCATCAATGGGATTTTTTATGAATATGACATTGGGGAAGTGTCATCATTGATCATTCTTTCATCACTTCTAGAATCATGGTACATAGTAGTTCCTCTAGTGAAAAATTTTAGTACTAAGACTCACTAAGTGTTTTCGGTTTTCAACAATTCTATTTTGAATGAAATATTCGTCATATGGAAGTACAAAGAACCAAAATAACTACATTTAGCATGATAGGTATATGCCATTCCACTTAATGAAAAATTTAGAATAAAGGCCGTGAAAATATAGAATATTTGAGTTGATTTGGTCGGTCCAAGAACATTGTGTTGTAATTGTTGGAAGAGAGGCATTAGGATGAGTTATAGGTACCTAGGGGTCATTTCTTAGAGGTATGATTCAAGATGATTATTAATGAATCCCATTTTTATGGATAATAGTACCATTATACTGAGTTTCATTTATCCTCTTGAGTGATGAATTTATTACTATGGGAGTTATTTTTAATCTACATCTGAGATAGGATGTGTGTTTAAATATGTATCCAAGTTATTTTAAAATTTTCACATTATAGACAATGAATCTTGTGATTTTGGGAAAAGTGGGTGTTTCTATTAGAAATTCAATTGGATTCGTTCTAATCGTGAATGTATTATGAAAAATAATTAATGTATGAATGAACCAAATCTTATTGGAATAGTTGGAAAGTCAAATCATCTATAAAATATTTTTAGATGTAATTTGAAAAATAACACAGAGTTCCACAGTGGTGGCCAAAGGTGTGAAGGGAAGTACATTTTATCTTAGTTGGAATTTCTTGTGAGAAAATCATGTCGGTAATTTATCATCTGAATCTACAAAATTATTTCATGAGAATCTTGGTCACGTGGGTGATAAAGGGATGTAATTTCTAGTCATTAAAGGTTTAATAAAACACAAATTACTGTAATATGGAACATATGAGTTTATCCATATTAACTAGTATAAATAGTTTTTCAATATAACAAGATAGACACTATGTAATTTGATATTATATATGGTTAATTAATATAAATAGTAATTATACAATGATACCATCATATATTAAGAAACATGGAAAGTGTTCAAATTATTTCTCAAAATAAAATTGTGTTTTTTTAAATTCATCATATGGAGATCTATGGTGGAAAAGGAGACCAAAATAATGATAAATTACTTATGTTCTGAAAAATGGTGGTAATTATTGAAGTAGATTGTTTTAGATGTAATTTTAGGAGAAAAGAATAATGGTTGAGACAAACATTCATAGAACAAAAAATATAAATATTTTATGAGAAATATAAATTGATCATATGATAATATATATATATATATATGATGTTATATTCTAGTTTCCCAAAGGTGTTTTTGGAAAAAGAAGTCAATAGGGTGGCCTATCTTGTAAAATGAAGTGATTTTGCTCCATTTGGATAGGATATTCTATATGAAAATCTAGTCTAGAGTCTAATGAAATGACTAATGTACTATAAACAGTGATAGATATACCATAATGATCAATACTATGAAATATATAGATAGAGATTAAGAATTTGAAATTAAAATTGTAGTTATTTTGGATGGATTTGAACCCTATGATTTTTTGAGTTGTTATACCATAGGTTATATGCCAAGTGTAAAGGTTCATTTGTGCAGTGGGTTTCATAAATTTAATTGATGATGTATAACCTAAGATCATGAAAAAAATTGGAATTATTATTGTCTCAAGACACTATGAATTGGGAATAAACTCGGAGATGATCTATTTTCATGATACAAAATCATGAGAGCTAACTGAACATCCTTCGTCTAAATTAGTGTGGAAGAACAAGTGGGTATATGAATATAATGTGAATGTGGATACATAATAACAAAAAAAAATTATTTTTGGTAAAAGGTTTTAAAAAATGAATTTTATAGATATAAGTGGAATATTTAACCAATTAAAATTTATTTAAAATGTGTAATGGTTTTTTGAATGGTTTTTATGGAGAGTAATGAAAAATGATATTTTGGACAAATGAAAACATGACTATATTGTACAATGATCCTTTTTTAATTTTTTTTTCCTGATCATATGTGGTATTTTCCTAAGAGTATGACAACTATAATGAGACGAACAAATGGGTGAGGGCTTGGGTCTTTTTAAAAAATTAAAAGAAATTAAATCAATTTTTATATATATTTCTAGATTTTGTTATAATTTAACATATCATGAGTTTCCCTAAACCCTTTTATAACTATATATGAATAATTAAGACTTATATAAATGTAGGGAACTGAATAGGTCAGGCGCAGGGAATGTGAATGGAATAGAATATTCCAAAAAAAACTTCATCCTTTATCATTTTAGTTAGTATGATCAAAGTTATTACGGGCGGTTAGGTACTATTCATCTCAAGAATGATTTCCAATATAAAACATTTATAGACATGAAGCTCCATGTAGAAGAGTGGAAGTTCTTATGGATTCCGAATAAAAAATGAAGCAGGATGAATTAGCCCACTATAATGGTTTTGAAACAGATCACATTCTTCATAATACTTTATTACTCATTGAGACTTCATATCTTTTATTTCACCATGTTGAAACTAGTTCATCTCCTTTGTGGATTTGTCTTATTCACAAGCCATGTGAGATGTTCCAAGAGAACATGTGGGATACGAACATCTATAGTAAAGTCCCTATATATGAAACATAAATTCATTTTACAGATGGCTTGATGGATAGAAACATCTTGCATGATATATCAATATTCATATAATAACTATGAGAAATAATAATTTTCATTAGATGGTGGATATAAATATTCACTATCTATTAATTTATATCATTGTATGATCATTTTCTCACTCGCATAGGGTTTATCATTAAACCATCCATGGAATTATTCTTCATTCTCTATATTATGAACCTTATTGTTAGATATAGGTATCTTGGAATCATTAATTTATAACGACATGTATTAATTTAAATATTTATCAAAAAAATATTGAATTTTGAAAAAAAAACATTCACAAGGATGGGAAGTTATTATATTTTTCAACACATTATATGGGTTTTTGAAACAACCCCACATGGGGTCAAACCCATACAAGCTTTCACACACTAAAATAGTCCAACCATTTTATTTTACATATTACAGAGAGTATACACCTCAATTAGATTGATTCGAAAAAATTATTCCAAGATATTGAATTGGATGAAATCATCTTGGATCACCAAAAAGGATTCATAGAAAATAATATGGAAGTATTACTGTGAGGTGAAATAATCATTGGGATGAATTAAGACTTCATGCAGTGAAACCTGAAGATATATTCCTTCCTAAAAAATTATGTATTCCTTTGGGGTATTTTATAACATTATTTGTATTATTGGGTCCTTGATGATGGAATCCTCACTAAAATTATCTTGTATTAGAATGATATGATTTTGGAGGTTATGATTTATGATCTGATTTGGAGATAGAATTTGTTTCATCAATAATGTTTGAGATGAAAGATCTTAATGTTTCAATTCTAATGTTTTGGATTTGTATTTAACTAGAACAGGGGAATGAAAAATTGTTTATGTCTCATAAGTAGTTTGTAACGTCCTGGTTCCGGGTGCCACTCAACGGGTGCCCCGAACCTAGTTTGCCATGTGACCTTAAGCACATTTCCCCAAACGCCAGAGGCTACCGACTAGCAGCTAGGGCCCAGGACTGATAGTGGGGAAACTATGCCCTCATTTGTCCAAGTGCAATGCAGCGGAATACAAAATAAAACATACAATGAACATTGGAAGCAGTAAACCATGCATAATTGAAACAAACAACTACAGTGGACACAACCAACAGTATATAAACAATGATTCTACATGTCTCAAGTTCTATGAAAACAGCCAGAACATGTTATACATCAATACAGTACAACAAAAGAAGAGTACATAAAAACAAAGCGAAACAGCTGGCAGCGGCATTACGAGCCTAGGCTCAGTCCCATGCCCTCCTACTCCTCAGAAATAGTCAAGTCCCTATATAGGGACTCATGCCCCTATCCACACCTGCAGAAATGTAATCTGTTTGGTCAGAAAAGCGTGACCCAAACAGGGTGTGAGAAATATATCTCAGTAGGAACCCACCAAAGGCCTGTGCCCAACTGCGTGTAAGACATGCAACAAGTTTGTAGTAGGAAAATTCAATAAAGTAAGAAGTACTCAAAAGTAACTAACTTAACAATCAAATTTCCATTTTATTATTCATTTAATCCATTTAATTTAGCAACATTTTTTGCTCAACAACACCAAGCGCTCAGGCTAACCAGAACCTTGCCCTCCGGATATATAGAATCTCTCCCTCAGGCATTGCCCTCAGGCGTATCAGAATCTCACCCTCAGGTTTACGAAGTGTCTCCCTCAGGCACAAAATTCAAGCCCTCAGGCACGAAAGGTTTCCCTCATGCAAAATATTGTGTTGCCCTCAGGCTAATATAGTCACGCCCTCAGGCTAATACTGTACAGTGCCCACAAGCTAATCACAACAACACCCTCAGGCTAAATAGGTAACCGGGCCACATCCAACATGAAAACAAGCAGTAAACTAGAAATTCTTCTAAATTCAATTTTACAATTAATAATTTAAAGGCATACCCTCAGGTATCCTGAAAAAATGGATAAACAGTAGAAAACACCCCCAGGGTGGTCCTGGATCCAAGAAATGATCCCAACCATAATTTTATTATCATAATTAAATTCCTAATCAATTATAGGTGTTTAATATAGCAACGGCCTCAGCCACATGACTCCCGAACATGGGATCATGGCACAAAACGAAAAAAACACACGGCAGTTGGAAAAAAACACAAAGCCACCTACCTTATATGTCAACGAGCGGTATACGCGAACGTCGGTTCCAGAAACACCGAAGAACGACGTAGATCTGATGAAGAAGAAATATTGCTTAAACCCAAATAACTTCTATTAGGGAAATAATTGGTAAGAACCACACCAGGAGAAAGGAGGGCTTACTTGTGCGATTCCAACGAGATTGTCCGAAACAGAATCGGATTCTAGACGTGCACCAGGAGGATCTCTGAAGGTTCGACCATCCTCTCCTGAGCTTCCTTCCCGTTCTAATCCTTCCCTGTGAACAGGGGAGGCTACTTCACATTTTGAGTGGAAAAAAACAAAGTACATGGCATGTACATCCATGTACACGACGTGTAATCCCTTCATTTAACTGTAAGTCTGGCGGCACAGCCATACTGTTCACAAGTTGACATGAGTACACGGCATGTACTCTCGAGTACACGGCATGAACTGTCACCCAGCTAGCGGCTGCTCCACCGCCTTACTGTTTTGGCCTAACGACTGACTACACGGCGTGTAAAGGACCACTACACGACATGTAGTCGGTTCCTACACCCTTCATCCCCGGCATGGTCACACGCCCCGTGTACCCATCCAACACAGCCTAAAGTTCACGACATGTGGAAAAAGTACACAACGTGTACTTCCAAAATTTAGTATTTTTCCCCATCTTCCATATTTTCTTAAAAACACTTATGGAAAAGATAAAAGAAGAAGCTCGTACCTCAAAATAAGAAACGGGTTCTTACAAACTTCCCCCCTTATAGAAATGCACCTCCTAATTTCCCTTCCAAGTGTGGAAAAGATCTAGCCGTGAACTACTCCTGCCACTGAGCATGTATGTTAGTCTCCCGCTCCCAGGTCTCTTCCTGCACTCGGCCATTCTTCCATAGCACCCGTATGAGAGTAACTGACCGGCCTCGAAGAACCTTCGTTATCCTGTCAACAATACTTATCGGATTCTCCTCAAAGGACACATCCATCTGAAGCTCAACCACCTCGGGCTGAAGGATGTCAGAAGGGTCCGAATGATAGTGACGCAACTGAGATACGTGGAAGATGTCGTGCATGGCTTTGTATCGCTGCGGTAACCGCAACCGATAGGCAACTAGCCCGACTCTCTCCAAAATATGAAATGACCCTACACACCGTGGTGAATGTTTACCCTATTTCCTGATCAGCTTGTGTCCCATCCTCGGAAAAACATGTAAGAAAACCTGATCCCTGACAACGAACTCCAAAGTTCATCTGCGACGATCAGCATAAGACTTCTGACGAGACTGTGTCATAACCATCTGCTTTTGATTCAACTGGACCTACTCAAAAGTCTCCTGCACGAGACGTGGTCACAGTAGAGCTGCCTCAACTGCCTCTAACCAACACAAAGGTGAACAGAATGGCCCACCATATAATGACTCGTATGGTTCCATCTCAATAGTCTACTTAAAGTTATTGTTATAGGCACACTAGACTAAGGGTATATTCTTCTCCAAAGAGCCCCCAAAGACTAATACGCATGCACACAACATGTCCTCTAGCACCTGTATTATATGCTCTGACTGGCCATCTGTCTAAGGGTGGTATGCTGTGATCAGAAGCACCTATGTACCCAGTGCCCTCTGAAAACTCTGCCAGAAATGAGACGTAAAGCGGGCATCCCTATCTGAAACGATAGAACGAGGGACCCCATGAAGACAGATGATCTCTCAGATATACAGCCTTCCGAGCTCGTCAACACCAAAGGTCTCCTTAATAGGCAAGAAGTGAGCTACCTTCGGGAGTCTATCCACAACAACCCACACATAGTCAATTCCACAAGGTGACCTCGACAATCCAGTCATGAAATCCATCGCGACATCATCCTATTTACACTCGGGAACGGGCAACTGATGTAACAGCCCAGCTGGTCTCTAATTCTCCACTTTCACCTGTTGACAGGTAGAACACCTCACAACAAAACCAGATACATCTTTCTTCATACCCAGCCACCAGTACTGAGGTCTCAAGTCTCGGTACATCTTGGTAACCCTGGGATGAACTGCCCAAGCTGAAGCATGAAACTCCCGCATCAGCTCCTCGTGTGTATCCCCTGGAACCCATACTCGTCCATTGAAATGCAGAACCTCGTCATCGCCTACCGTCCAATGAGGTGAAGGGTCCCCACTCACCACCGACTCCCGTAGAACTAGGCCTTCTAGATTCGATAGCTGTTACATCCTCACTCTATCCTGGAGGGTATAACTCACAGCTGAATATTAATGATAAGACTTCCCCTGACTATTGTGCACCTCCAGATGCATCTCAAGGAACAAGGCCATGAGCTCCCACTCACCACTGGCATCCTGCACTGCTTGTATCTGAGTCTTCCTGCTCAGTGCATCAGCTACTGCATTACCTTTACCAGGTGTGTAGGCAAGCTCGAAATCGAAGGACTGTAGGTACTCGACCCACCTTCACTGCCTCAGATTCATGTCACGCTGAGTAAAAATATATTTGTGACTTTTGTTGTCAGTTAAAACCACAAAACATTCTCCCAAAAGATAATGTCTCCAACAGCGCAACGCATGAACAACTGTAGCCATATCGAGATCATGCGTCGGGTAATTCGGCTCATGTGGCCTCAACTGCCGAGACCCGTACGCAACAACTCGGTCGCCCTGCATCAACACTACTCCCATACCAATACTTTATGCATCACAGTAAACTGTATAGGTCTTCCCCTTCTCTGGAGTATTAGGATCGGTGCATATGTCAACCTTCCCTTCAGGTCCCGAAAGGCTGTCTCGCATGCTTCCGACCAAATGAACTTCACACCCTTCTTAGTCAGACCCATCAACAATGCTTCTAAGCAGGAGAAGTCATGTATGAAGCATCTGTAGTAACCAGTCAGCCCTAAGAAACTCTGTATCTCAAACACGTTCTTCGGCTGCTCCTAGGAAACTACTACTCTCACCTTCTCTAGGTCTACTGCAACTCCTGCCTCTGAGATGATATGACCCAGAAAGTGAATCTGGTCCATCTAAAAGTGTCATTTTGAGAGCTTAGCATGTAGTCGATGCTCTCTAAGTGTACTCAATACGATCTCAAGATGGGTAGAATGGTCGTGTCGAGTGTGAGAGTACACCAAGGTGTCGTCTGTGAAAACTACCACAAAAGAATCTAGATATGGATAGAACACACAATTTATCAGAGCCATGAAACTGATGGAACGTTAGTGAGTCCTAACGGCATAACCAAGTACTCATACAGACCATATATGCTCCGAAAAGTTGTAAGTGGTATATCCGAGGGTCTCACGCGCAGCTGATGATATCATGACCTCAGGTCAATCTTTGAGAACACTTGTGATCCATGAAGCTGATCAAACAAATCATCAATCCTCGGCAAGACCTATAAGTTCTTAGTCGTCAACTAGTTCAGCTTCCGATAATCCACACAAAGCCTAAGGGTACCATCCGCCTTCTTTGCAAAAAGGATCGGAGAACACCAAGGAGAAGTACTGGGTCGGATAAAGCCCTTTGCCTGCAACTCCTCCAACTGCCTCATGAGCTCCTGCAGCTCAGGTGTATCCATCCTATAAGGAGTAACAGACACCGGTGCTTCTCCTGGCACCGCCTCGATAGAGAAATACACCTCTCACTCCAGTGGTAGTCCCGAAAAGTCGTTTGGGAAGAAATCCCTGAAACGATCAACAACTAGAGGGAAATATTTCTGACATGTCCCCTGGTCATCCAGATATAAACTCATAATCTAGGCCATGACACCACCTCTCCCACGATGCTCTGGTCCAACTCGACTCGCCTGAACATCCCACTCTCCCTTGTATATAAACTCTCCACCCTCTAGTGACGTGAAACGCAACCTGCGACGATAGCAGTCTACAATGGCCCGAAAGGGAACCGACCCGTCCATCCCGAGAAAGACGTCGTAGCTCATCATCTCTAAGATATAGAGGTCCCAAAGAAGGTGACACCCACCAACCTCAATGGGACACTCCCTGCACTGATTCATACAAGTCGTTCTAGTTTTCAACGGAGTGTCTAGCATCTTGATATCGGATGAAGAAGGAACACATAGCCCAAGGCTATCCAAAACGAGCACATATATGAAATTATGCATAGAAACCATATCAAAAAGTACTGATGATAAGACAGAAGCAACTAGAATAGTACCTCTGACTGTAGAAGGTTTGGAATCCTGCTCTTACTGGGTCGGTTACACTGCATATGCCTGCCCAGTGTCGTGGCCCTGCGACACAACCTGACTACCCTGAGTTGTCCCGCCCTGTTGCCTCGGAGATCCTGGTGTCTGGCTACTACGACCATGACCACCATCTCTGTCTGCACTCCCTGACGTATTCCAGTTCCCAGACTGGAAAGAATCCACTGGTCCTGCTCCCGCACGTGGAATCTGCACAGAACCCCTCTCACTAGCCATCAGTGGAAATGCCCTGCAAAAGCGCTGTAGATGACCCATCTTGACGCAAGTTCAGCATTCCACTGGGTCTCGTGGACACTGCGGTCTCTTGTGCCCCTCTCTGCCACACTAGTAGCACCTGATCGGAACACCTGAAGAAGCTGCCTGGCTGGTGATACCACCCTGAGAGAAGTCCATATGTCTCTTCCTCTTTCCAGTATAAATAGTACAAGTAACTGGTGCTGAACCACCTTGGGACACACCACTAGCTTCTTGCAGGTTCCTATATGTAATCAGCGCATGGTTCACAATAGCATGTACTGATGGAAACCTGAAAACATTCACCAGTGCTTGGATGTCATAATGAATACAATCCTCGAAACGTCTGGCTCTCAATGTCTCATCACCCACCAGCACGAGTGCAAAGAGCTGAATCTCGGTAAAACGAGCCGAATAGTCCATCACCGACATAGCGCCTTACTACATATTCATGAACTCCCGAGCTCTATCTTCTCTTAGCGTCTCTGGGAAGAAAAATTCATAGAAGAATAATTGAAAGTCATCCCACTCTATGTCCCTATGATGCTTTGACTGGGTGGTAACATCCCACCACCTCTTGGTGGAATCACATAACATGTAAGTCGAGAGCTTGACCCTCTGCCCTAGAGGCATCTCTAGATGCTCAAAAATTGTATGCATCGACCCCAACCAATACTTCGCAGCATGCGGTCCGCCATCCGCTGAGAATTTAGGTGGATGCTACTGCTAGAAGATATGTGTCAGCTCGGCCATAGATGTGGCAGCCTGCGGTGCTTCTCTGAAAGGCCTTCATGAACCGCATAAAGCCCTCACGGAACTGTGCCACTATGCTTGTGTCCAGTATCGTAGCTAGTGCCGCATCTGGCTTTGCTGGTGGATCAAAAGGTATCCCATGGCTCACCATCTCCGGAGTATAATTGTCACCGCTATTTTGGAGAACAACATGCGGTCATATAGGAGGCATGCCATTACAAGGTCAAAAGCAAGCCTCAAATTCAAGATTTATCAAGACTAAAAATGAAGGAAACAAAAAGGGAACAAGATGATGAAGGCATTTCAAAATTTTCACATTAAGACTACATGGCGGTTATACTGTCTACACAGCGTGTACTTGACTCCCCTTCCCCTGCCCGGGTCCTTCGACACGGCAATGCCACATGGCTCCCGTTGAACGAAAACTATACAACGTGTAAAATATCTACACAGTGTGTATGGTGTTATTTTCCAACTGCACATGTCGTTTGTGCCATGACCAACTACTTATCTTGACACTACACGGCGTGTTACACCCGCACACAGCATGTACACCACCCTGTTTCCCAGCCACACGGCTAACACCACATGGTCTATCCTCGGCCACGACTACATGGCATGTCCCACAGGTACACGACATGTTCAAAGAGAGGTGACACCGACCCGTGTTGTTAGTTACACGGCCGAGTCCCCAGGTCACACTACACGGCGTGTTCATCATTGACACGGCATGTTCTATACAGGAGTTCACCGACCCGTGTTGTTAGTTACATGGCCAAATTCGGGTCAAAACTACACGGACTGTACATCATGTAATTGGTGTGTGTTACCCAAGACATCCCTACCCAGTGTCGCCGCCCACATGGTTTGTGACATGGGAAGAGACTACAAGATGTGTACTCAGAGTACATGGTGTGTACATAGAAAGTTCACTTTTCTTCCCGAACAGAAGGCCATACACGACATGTGTAAAGATATTACATGGCGTGTATATTGGGTTTCCGGACAGTATGCCTCAGAAACTTCCCCGAAACCCATAAAATACTAAAAACCAACACCTAAGTGTCAAATTCTGACCTGTGAGGGCCCATACACCCCACAAATCAATGTTCGGCATCTTATCTGTGTTATAGATAATAAACAGTCAATGATCCACCAAATTTCGGTCAATGGGGTCCCATACTCACCAAAAACCAAAGTTTGGCATCCATTCTATAACAGGCTCAAATAAAATTACCCAATCACATAGCAGGTATTTTATCAAAGCAGCTATCACAACAACATGATTTTCTAGCACAACAACTATCATAACAACATGCAATTTATAATGAACCTACATGGAATTGAACTAATCATGGAATGTTATTTCTAGGATGTTCTTAAATGATGCATGAGATGGCATACCCTCATCTCATCGGGTTGCAACTAAACAAAACCCATAAATAAAATATAAACTGCACAATCCAAGTGCATCAACCAACGGAGCTATAATATCATCTGTAAAATTTCAAAAATCAAAATAATTACAAAAAAATATGAGGTATAATGACTTTTCATTGTACATGGGCTAGCTAAGCCTAGGCATAGCTTATTACCAACTACCATTCGTCCTTTCCTTGACTACGGCTCCAAATAGTAAGTCAAAGAAAATAACCCCTCTGATACCACTTTGTAATGTCCCGGTTCCGGGTTCCACTCAACGTGTGCCCTGAACCCGGTTCTCCACGTGACCTCAAGCACATTTCCCCAAATTCCAGATGATGCCGAGTAGCAACGAGGTCCTAGGTCTAATAGTGGGGAAACAATGCCCTCATTTTTCAAAGTGCAGCGCAACGGATTACAAAATAATACATACAATGAACAGTGGAATCAGTAAACCGTGCATAACTGAAATAAACAATTACAGTGGAAACAACCAGCAGTATATAAACAATGATGTTACATGTCTTAAGTTCTATGAAAACAACCAAAACATTTTATACATCAATACAGTACAACAAAAGCAGAGTATATCAAAACAAAGAGAAATAGCTGGCAGCGGCATCATGAGCCAGGGCTCGGTCCCATGCCCTCCCAATCCTCAGCAACAGTCAAGTACCTATATAGGGACTCTTGCCCCTATCCACACTATCAAAATCGTAATCTATTTGGACTAAAAAGCATGACCCAAATAGGGTGTGAGAAATATATCTTAGTAGGCACCCAACAAAGGCACGTGTTGAACTATGTGTAAGACATGAAACATGTGTGCAGTTGGAAAATGAAATAAAGTAAGAAGTACTCAAAAGTAAATATCTTAACAATCAAAATGACATTTTATTATTCATTTAATCCATTTAATTTAGCAACATTTTTGTGCTCAACAGCACCAAGCCCTCAGGCTAAGCAAAACCATGCCCTCAGGCTATACTGAATCTCGCACTCTGGCATTGCCCTCATGCGTATCAAAATCTCACCCTCAGGCATACAATGTGTCGCCCTCAGGCACAGAAGTCAAGCCCTCAGACATGAAAGGTTACCCTCAGGAGAAATAGTATGTTTCCCCCAGGCTAATATAGTCACGCCCACATGCTAATACAGTATAGTTCCCACATGCTAATCACAATAACGCCCCCAGGCTAAACAGGTAACCGGGCCATGCCCAACATGTAAACAAGCAGTAAACTAGCAATTCTTCTAAAGGAAATTTTACAATTACTAATATAAAGGCATACCCTCGGGTATCCTGGCCAAACAGTTAAACAGTAAAACACACCCCCAGGGTGGTCCTGGATCCAAGCAGTGATCCCAACCAGAATTTTATTATCATAATTAAATACCTAATCAATTTTAGGGGTTTAATATAGTAACGGCCTCAGCCACACGACACCCTAACATGGGTTTGTGGAACAAAACACATGGCAGTTGGAAAAACAAACACCAAGCCAACTACCTTATACGTCAACGACCGGTATATATGAACGTCAGTTCCAAAAATTCCCAAGATTGACATAGATCTGATGAAGAAGACAACTTGGTTATACCCAAATAACTTCTTTTAGGGAAAGGATTGGTAAGAACCACGCCAGAAGAAGGGAGGGCTTACCCCTGCAGTTCCAACGAGATCTTCTGAAGCGGAATCTGATTCCAGACGTGCGCCCAGCAGATCTCAGAATTTTCGGTCGTCCTCTC
This sequence comes from Viscum album, assembly GCA_963277665.1. Taxonomy (NCBI): domain Eukaryota; kingdom Viridiplantae; phylum Streptophyta; class Magnoliopsida; order Santalales; family Viscaceae; genus Viscum; species Viscum album. The sequence continues at coordinate 1,804,217,387 of OY728164.1, forward strand.
CAGAGCTTCCTTCCCGTTCTAAGCCTTCCCTGTGAACAGGGGATGCTACTGCCCATTTTAAGAGAAAAAAAAAACAAAGTACACGGTGTGTAAATCCAAGTACACGGTGTGTACTCCCTTCATTTAACTGTTCCTCTGGCAGAATCGCCATACTGTTCACCTGTCGACATGAGTACACAACATGTACTCCTGAGTACATGACGTGTACTATCGCCCAGCTGGCATCTGCTCCACCGCCTTACTGTTTTGGCCTTCCGACTGACTACACGGTGTGTAAAGGACCATTACACAGCATGTAGTCGGTTCCTACACCCTTCATCCCCGTCATGGCCACACGCCCCGTGTACCCATCCCACACACCCTAAAGTACACGATGTGTGGAAAAAGTACCCGGTGTGTACTTCCAAAATTTAGGATTTTCCCCATCTTCCATATTTTCTTAAAAACACTTACGGAAAAGAAAAAAGAAGAATCCCATACCACAAAAAAAGAACCGGGTTCTTACATAGTTAATATGAATGGGATTGTAATGATTTTAATAAGATAATCTAAATCTTCAACAAATCCATTATCTAGGAATGTGAATTAATCCAATAAAAAAGAGAAGTGAATATAATAAGAGGTTGATTACATGTTTAATTTTTTATATGCATCAATGGTTATAATCTAAATTTATTTCAGGGTTTTTATGTGGAGAGACATTTTATATTTAATGAGATTCATATGTAAATTCATGTTGAATCTGTGGAATAAGAACTAAGATGTGGTATTGGGGGTACTCTGGTATCTCAGTGGTTCAAGAGATAGAACTATGTTTCAGGATTGGTATTCAATTAATTGGGTTTTAATATAAAAATATTAGATGAGATATAGATTCATGGAGAAGTACCAGTGTATTTCTATTTTCCTTTAATGAAATAAATGAGAGTTGAATTTCCCAACATCAATAAGTAGTTGCAAATTTGAAAATACGCACAATGTATGTGGTAACCATGAATTGTGGGAAGAATTTGATCATAATGAATGGAATATTGGATTATCTGAAATAAATATTGTAAAATGAAATCTTGTTTTATGAAATCATATTATGAACCATCATGTAATGAATCCAATGGTTCTCTGCTGAAAAATGTTTATGAAACTATAGTAAAATTTTATCCCAAAACTGTTTATGGTTGGACTGATAGAGAAATTAATGGTTGATAGACGATGGAAAATGAATGATATTGAAATTAAAGTTATAGTCTCAAAAATTATTTGGTGTTTTTGTGCCTCATTGAAGATGAATGATAGACCGATGGAAAACTATCGGGTTTTAATGATGGTATGGAAGAATGATCAGATGAGGAAGTGACTATTAACATGGTGGAAACATTGAATATTAGTTTTGGAAGAGGTAGTTTTTTATATTTTTAAGCGAAATTTTTATATTTGATTGTGTATCATAATTCCCCAAAAATGACATTTCAAAACATTTTCTATGGAACCAGATGAAGGATGACACAATAGAACCAAGGGTCCGAAAATAGAAGTAGTAGTGACAACACCTTTAATTGACAAGACCAAAAGTATTAAATGGGGAGTTCTATATGCATGAAAGTTTTTCATAGAGATTTTATTTCAATGTGTCAATGAGACGTTTATGGATTCCATGGTTAATGTAATTGGTGTTTTAAACGATCGAGTAGTTGTGGGTCCAACATAACTAAATAACTAATGTAAAGATGATCCATAATTATATTTGTGGTGTCACTTATTTTAATATATTATTCTAAAATTATTCTTTTTATTAATTTATGTTGTTGTTTGAGAGGTATGACTTTATCATGGTATTTTTTTACATATCCAGTATACCTAATCTAAATGATGTATTGTTCCTTATATATTCTATTATAATTGTCAGAACAAGATATTTCTTGTGAATTTATCATATTTCATGGATGGAGTGTGATTCTTATTAGTTCAGACACAGTAGATAGTGAATCATTTGGATTATTGTCACCTATATCCCCTTGGGATTTAATCTCTCTATATTTAAACACCCTTGTTCTGAAAGTTTGGAAATTCCAAGAATAGACCTTGTAATTAATGAATAGGGGTATCCCATCTCTCACTTAGACCTAAGATTCCTTAAGTTGAAGGAGGTATCATTTTTGGGCCATATGATCACAAGTAATGGGATATCTGTGGATCCCTCCAAAACAGATGCAATTGAGGGATGGCTGAGGACAACATCGATAACCAATATTCGTAGCTTCTTGGGGTTAGCTAGATATTATCGACGATTTGTAAGAAATTTCTCACGATTGTCCAACCCACTTACCAAGCTAACTCGAAAGAGAGTAAAGTTTTCCTGGAGTGATGAATGCGAAGAAAGCTTGAAGGAGTTGAAAAGGAGGCTTATCACTACACACGTGCTCACTTTACCCACAAGTGGGGAGATTTTGTGGTATTCAGTGATGCTTTAAAGAAGGCATTAGGTTGTGTGCTGATGCAGAATGATAAAGTGATATCCTATGCCTCACGGCAGTTAAAAATCCATGAGCGAAACTATCCAACGCATGATCTAGAGTTGGCGGCTGTGATCTTTACCTTGAAAATCTGGTGGTATTATCTCTATGGAGAGAAATGTGAGATATATACTGACCACAAGAGTCTTAAATATATATTCACACAGAAAGTTCTTAATATGCGCCAGAGAAGATGGATAGAGCTCATCAAGGATTATGATTGTTCAATACATTACCACCCTGGGAAAGCGAACATGGTGGCATATGCCCTAAGTAGAAAGGATCCAGCAATTCTATCAATGATGAGAATTGAGAAGGATCCAATCTTCTTAGACTTGATGAAGATGGATGTGGGAATCATAAAGAAGGGAACATCATCAATTCTTTCACAAATTATTGCTCAAACATCTCTTTTGGAAAGGATAAAGGATGCTCAAAAGGATGATGTGGGAATTCAAGAAAAAGTGGAAGCTATCAAAAATGGAAAATCCATGGAGTTTAATGTTAATGAAGAAGTAACTATGCGGTTTGGGAAAAGATTATGTGTTCCATCAAGTCCGGAGCTGAAGAAGGAACTCTTAAATGATGCACATAGTTCAAATTTCTCTATTCACACAGGGAGCACAAAGATGTATCGAGATCTCTGAGAAAACTTTTGGTGGGATAATATGAAGAAGGAGATCGCCTAATATACATCAAAGTTCCTAGTGTGTCAGCAAGTGAAGGAAGAGAGGAAGAAGTCTAAGGGGATGATGCAACCATTGCCCATACCAGAATGGAAGTGGAAAAACATCACCATGGACTCTGTCACCGGACTTCCAACGACATCCAAAGGAAACAATGCAATCTGGGTTGTTGTGGACCGTCTTACAAAGACTCCACACTTCATTGCTATTCGAGAGGATTTCTCATTGGATCAACTGGCACAGATATATATCAGGGAAGTGGTAAGGTTGCATGGATGACCACTATCTATTGTGTCTGACCGAGATCCAAGATTCACCTATACGTTTTGGAAGAGTCTTCAACATGATCTGAATACTGAACTGAAGTTAAGTACAACCTATCATCCTCAAACTGATGGAAAATCCTAGAAGACTATCCAAACACTTGAGGATATGTTGATAGCATGCTCAATAGACTTTAAAAGAGGATGGGATCAACATCTTCCTCTGGTTGAGTTCTTTTATAATAACAGTTTCCACTCGAGCATCCAAATGGCACCATATGAAGCCCTTTATGGGAAAAGGTGCAGAACACTGGCATGTTTGGATGAGGTCGGTGAAGGTAAGCAACTTGGACCAGAAATGGTCGAGGAAATGGTGGAGAAGGTGAAAACCATTCAGCCACATATCAAGGCAGCCCAGAGTCGACAGAAGAGTTATGCAGATAATCATCGACGAGACCTTGAGTTTACGTTGGAGAGATAGTGTTTTTACGCATATCTCCGTGGAAGAAGGTCATGATGTTTGGAAAGAAAGGGAAGTTAAGTCCAAGGTACATCGGCCGCTTTGATATTCTTGATCTTGTTGGGGATTTGGCCTATCGATTAGCACTTCCACCTACTATGGCCAAGGTGCATGATGTCTTTCATGTATCCCTCTTAAGGAAGTACATACCAGACCCTTCACATGTACTCTCTTCTAAGGTGGTACAATTGGAAGATGATCTTTCTTATGAGGAGCAACTAGTGAAGATCTTAGATCATAGAGAAAATGTTCTATGAAATAAGACAATGCCCCTCGTCAAGGAGTTGTGGAGATACCACAAGTTTGAAGAAGCCACTTGGGAGTCGGAGGATATGATGAAGCTGAGTTACCCACATTTGTTTTAGTGTGGGAAAAGGAAAATTTCGAGGGTGAAATTTCTTAAGGGGGGAATATTGTAACAACCCAAAGTTTCATTAATGGAAAATCCCTCTTGATCCAGTTAAATTTCTCTTTATAAAAAATGTTTTTATAAGATGTCACTTCTTTGGTTTTATGATAAGAGTTGTGACCATTACTTTTATAGCCGTTGAATAGTGATCGCATGATTAGTATAGATATAAGGCTTTAACGAACCCAATTTTACTCAGACAAAAGAAGCGATGGCCTCATCCAGTAGAATTGCCCCATACTAAGCCCATTTTTCGGAGCTCAGAAAAGAGGTGGCATCCTTGGGCTTCACCCTTGACCAAGCCCAAGCTGAGCTTCATTATGTCAAGCTTAAACGTGACCGTCTACGGTAAAAGTGGAAGTTGATAGAGATTACCACTCAAGCGATGTTATCCGAGCCACCCCAAGAGTCTGTCACCATCGCACACCGTACCCTTTGGTCTTATGCAGCTATTCTAAGGGGTTATGTAAAAAATAAGTATTACTATGTTCATGTACATTTTTTTATCTAATAATGAATATAATTTCTAGTCATTGTTGATACATTGTAAATAGTTTTTAAAGTACAAATGGTGTTTTTAGGTATTATTTAATTACGAATTCAACTTTATTAAGTTAAGGGATTTTTGAATTAAATAATATTTTAATAAAATATTATTATTAATATTAAATTAATTTTTATTAAATATAAATGGTCTTATAATTTTATGAATGCAATTAAAATTGTTATTAAGGTTTGAAAGCCATTTCTGCCAAAACCCGTGGATTTTTGATAAATATTGGTTTTTATTTTAAAAGTGAATATTAACATATTTAGAATATTTTTTAGACAAAATAAATTTCATTTCTGGAATCAGGACGTCGAAATTATCCAACGGTGATTTTTTCATAATTTTTTGAGACAGTCAAATTTTTGGATAAAAATTAAATACCATTTAAATATATAATGTGTTTTATGACATCATGATGACCCAATGGTGATGTAATAAAATACCATAATCCTTATGTTCGTCCAATATATGTTTTATCATTAAAATAATGTGATTTTGGGTCTGTTTGACTTACTTTTCAAACCATTAGTTGACCCCTCAAGACATATTCAACACTTTGCCTTTTTAAATTAATTTCCATGTTAGTGTGACTCAACTCTACATAAGAAACCTTATTATTTTAAGAATTTCGGACTTGGGACTTATAAAATATTGTTTTCCTCTTCCCTTTGGAAAACACCATGGGCAAAAAAACATGGGATGGTTTGTGGTTTGGATTAATTTAATGTAAGGGGACACAAACCTAAATAATAATGAATTCTCTCACCTTTCCTATATAAACCCACCCAAGCTCCCACTTCCTCCTCACTAAAATCCCTTGGGGTTCATCTAACCTCTTCCCTACTCTCTCTATATTCCCCCCAAGATGCCCCAAGCTCCCAAGAAGCCTCTCACAAGACTTTCTCTAGCCTTTGGAAGCACACTTCCAAGTAAGTGTTTTTTTCCTTTCTCATTTTTGTCAATATTATTTAAATTGTATTGCCCTTTTAATTTCAATTATGAATGTTGGGGTATGATTTCACACCTCCCCCATACTTCCCTATTGTTTTTTGAATTATTTTATACCCCTTTATCTCTCATTAAATGCCTCCCATGTACACCCGTTACTATGCCAAACTTTCGAAAGGAACTTCTCTCTCCTCTTTTACATTCAAGCTATACTTTTGTATCATGAATCTAAATTCCATTAAAATTTTTGGGACAAGTATCTATATGAACTCCTTACATTCCATTACATATAAATATTATGTGGAACCTCTTTCTCTCTCATCAACCTTTTTTATGAATTCTTATGTCACGCCGTTACGCTGCCAAAATCACACCGATTTTCTAAGCCAATGTCATTGTGTAGTGAATACCATGCCCATTTCTCCATCAAGGGTATTCACCATTATTCACATGTACATATTTATTTTAAAGTTTCATGTATCAATTCCACATTCCTTTATTGTTGAATAAATGAATATGTTTTATGAATCCATGTTTTATGATCCATCTGGCACACTTATGCATGAAATGAAATGTTTAAGAAGGGTGCTCCCTTATAGCGCTCCAATGCATTAGTTAAAGTATAGTATCATGATAAGTCATGTGCAATGAGTGTTGACTCATGCTAATTCAAGTGCAACAAGGGTTTACTCGTGCTTCATGTGCAATGAGGGTTTACTCATGCTCCATGTGCAATGAGCCTTGGCTCATGCTAATTCAATGTTAAGTGTTGTTGCCACATTTCCATGTTATGATTATCATGCTTTATTATGCCTTTATGTTCATGTTTATCTTATGCTCTATTGACATGCCTATTTCCTAACATCTATTGTACTCCTCATGTTATTCCATTGTACTCCATTACTAGGCTTTATAGCTCACCCTTTTCTTATGCATGTCCTCAGGTTATCCCATGCAATGCTAAGTATGAGGGAATGTAGTGGTCATGTAAAGGAAGATTTCAATAAAGATGTTGTATTTCATGTTTTATGTTTTTATGTAATGATCCTAAGCCCCAAAGACACTAAACCTCTCGATCTTCATTGTTGTATCAAGTGATGTTTTATGTAATAAATCATGTATAAGTTGTAATAAAAAGAAGTGTTGTCATAAACAACGGTGTCTAGAATGAGTTAAGTCAAAAGATAGTGCATTCTAATCTATGATGGAATAAAGAAAAATATATAATTAAACAATTATTTCATTTTTATTTAATCATTAATCATCACATTAGACCCAATTTCAATCCATTTATCTCATTTTAATCATCATTTTTTATTATTAATCATTTGGTGTAGGTCGTAATGCTTATCACCCCAAATATAATTAAATGTAGGACTCCATACCAATCACTCTATATTTAACTTCGTGTAGGTCATCATACCTAGTACCATATAATCTCTAGAATATACAATGGTTGGAGAAGATATCCTTGTCCATGTCCCAACTACAATTTGGTCTAGAACACCATGTCAAGCACCATAAAAATATCATCTATTTAATCAATATTTAATTCACAAAAATTAGACACAACATTCCTTTACTAATCCAATGATTAGTTAAAAAAATTTAAAGGCCATTAGATAACCCTACAATTAACTAAGCACATAACCCATTAATTACTTCATCAATTCATTAATCAATAGACACAATTCTATTTCCATAATTGACTCTTCACAATTAGTTATACATATAAAATATCAACTTTTTATAATTAATTCACACAATTATTTATCATTTATCATAGTTATGGATCATAATTAATTCTCAAAATTAATTTCCATCGGTAAAAATCATGGCACAACATTAATTCTAAAAATTAATTATCTTCAGAGAATATCATAGGACATAATTAATTCTCACGAGTAATTATATCATAAAGCCAAACATAATTTCTTAATTAATTCCCAAATATTAATTTTCTTAACATAATAAATTCAATATAAATATTACTATATCCCAACCCATAACAAATCTCCAAAATATCTATTTGGGAAAACCCCTTCATTTTTTCTATGGTTCAATTATCAATTAATCACCAAGGCAATACCAAGTCAATTACACATTCCAAATTGCTCAAATTTTAGAAATCAATCATCAAGAGAATCTACAAAATCATAAACTCACATACACATATCAAAATCATGACTATTAGAGTTATATTTAGAAAACATTCTATGGTTTATTGATAGATGATAGCCCAACCTGAACCCAAAAATCTGATCATCCAACGTCATCTATCAGGCTTCAGATAAAAATCCCTAAACCAAAATTAAGATCAAAGGAATCAGGATCATCAAATATAGATCTAATTCCACAATACTAAATATAGATCTCATATCATAGGTTTAGATCCATGGAAATGGTGGAGATATTCAATGAAAAGATCAATTAAAGATAGAGGAATGAAAACAAGAAGCAACGGGATGAAATCCACTTACCAAGAAGAGTGAGAATCTTCTATCTGGGCTTTCGACATCAATGAATGGTGTCTGTATCACCTTTTAATCCCTTTGGAAGGCTTTTTGAACACTTATAATTTATAATTCCCCAGCCAAGGTCAGAATATGGGATCCTCAAGGGGTTCAAGTGTTTTTAAAATGGATATTCAAAAATTAAAATCATGAGTGCATGGTTTTCTCAGTAGGGGCACACGGTTTTGTAATATCGTGTGCCAACGATGAAGACCACTATATCCTTATTTTCACAGTTGGCATAGTTTGGTCACATGGTCTTTCAAACTATACACAAATTGTGGGGACCTCTCTTTTTTGCATGGATTAACTACATGGTTTTTCAAACTATCTACATACCGTGAATAGCCCACTATCCTTTAGTTTTTCACAATAGTTCACCCAGACACACCCCATGCCACCACTCCAAAACCAAGGAACGTAAAATCTTAAAAAAAGTACATGAAAATGCTCCTAATATGACTCTATAAAAGGGAGGTATCGTATAATCTCTCCATCATATAATAGCTCATCCTCCAACTGCACTGCTGAAATTCATTACGATTCTAAGCCAAAAAGATTGGGTCATTGAGCCCTCACGTGTGCTTCCCATTCCCATGTTTTTTCTTGAACACTTCCACAATTCCATACCAGATGAACTAATAGCATGGTCTTTCCCCATAACACATTCTCACTGTGACCCAACACACGTATCAGATTCTCCAAGAATGACACATTTATCTTGATGGAAACCTCTTCTAGATCAATCTAATGATAAGGGTTGAGGTAACACCACCATAGATATGACACAAGGAAAACATCATTTATTTCACTAGATTTATATGGAAGGGATAATCAGTATGCCACTTGTCGTATTCACTATAGCACCTCAAACGGTCCTATAAACCAAGGCACCAACATACCATGCCTCTATATACTGTGGTCACCCAATCTAGGTGACACCCCAATGAATACTAGATCATCCTCAATAAACTCTACATTTCATATCCTTCTATCATCATATGACTTCTTTCTAGTCTGATCCATAGCCTTACGTTTCTGAATCAACTGCACCTGCTCAAATATATCCTAAACGAGATAAGGTCCCTACACCTCGAACTCACCCACCTCTAGCGAACATAGTGGTAATCTATAAGGTCTACCATAAAGTGCCTCATATGGTACAACCTCTATAGTATCCTAATAACTATTATTTAGGTGAACTCCACTAAATCCAAGTGATTCTCACAAGAACCCCCAAATTCAAGAACACATGCTTGGAGAATATCCTCTAACACCCTTATGGTACAGTCTGAATTCCCATCCACCTATGGGATGAAGTCCATACATAATAAAACATGTGTTCAAAACACCTTCTTAATCCCTTCCAGACGTTTGATGTGATGTGCCAATCATGATCTGAAACTATAGTTCATTTCACCCTATTCAAAAAACTATCTCTCATACATACAATTCTACCAACTATCCTACTATAAAAGATTTTATGATAGGCACGAAATTTACTTCCTTCATTAGTCGATCCACAAAAATCCAAATAGAATCATTCTTCATAAGTGTCATTGGAAGTCCTACGATGAAATTTATAGTCACGTCTTTCCACTTCAATTCTATAATAGATAAGAACTGAAATATGTCTCTATGTCATTAATGACCTCCCTTCACCTACTGATAGGTGAATCATCTCGTTACGAACCCTCTAGTCTCCTTTTTCATGCTTGGAAACAAAAACTGTTGATGTAAGTGATGTTACATTTTTTTCACCCCATGACGAACCACCCATTTTGAGGCATAAAATTATTCCATGATTTTCTCTAACATAATTGTGGGCACAACACAATTTTTCACATAAACGAGTTCATCCTTATATATTATCTACATTGATGTTGTATCTGTACCTTCAAGGCATTCCCATAAGGCTAAAAACTCATGACCCTTGTACTACATGTACCTAATCAATCTAAAGAGTGTAGAATCCACTACTACAAAAAATAGAGTCATCCTCTCCTGCACTCCAAAACTACAACATGTATTTCCTCCAGAAAAGTCCTTATATTACACTTTTCTCTTGACACATATACCAATTGAGTCTGAGTTTTACAACTCAAGTAATCAACCACAATATTCACCATCCTATGTGTATATTCTAGTTCAAAATAAGTGGACTACCTATACTATACCCATCTTCGCTACTAAAGATTCATGTCATACTGTGAAAAGATATACTTCAAAAATATGTCATTCGTAAAAACTGTAAACCTATCTCTCAAATGAGAGATTATCTAACACAAAAATGCATAATCCATTGCTAGAAACTTGAGGTCATTAGTAGGGTAATTCTATTTGTGTGACCTCATATTACAAGACCCATAAGAAATGACTTGATCCCCTAGCAAGAACATAGCTCCATGTCAGATTCCAGAAGCATCACAACACACCTGTACTCCTCACCTATCTCATGTAAGATCAAAATTAGTGCTGATGTCACATGATTCATCAACTCCTAGAAATCATAATATACTTCTTCTATCTAATAAAACAATTCCCATTTAATTTTCAAACACGAAATCTGTGCTGCTAATCTGAAAAAATCATGGATGAACCTCTTGCATTATCCAGCTAATCCCAAAAATCTTTAGATATCAAAAACATTCATGGGCTACTCCCAAGAAGCCATTGCATATACTTTTTATGGGTCCACTAGCACACCTTCTTCAGAGATGATGTGCCCCAAAAATTGTACTCTATCAATCCCAAACACACATTTTGATAGATTTGAATATAGTTGATTCTCTCTCAGTGTACCCAAAACGATGTCAAGATGTTGGGAATGATCATCATGAGTCTTAGAGTACACCAAGATTTCATCCACATACACCACCAAAAACTGATCTATGTACGGATGAAACATCATGTTCATCAAGTCTATAAAAAAAACTGGAGCGTTATTCAACCCAAACAGAATTATTATAATCTCATAATTTCCATAACTAATTCAGAAAGAAATTATTTGTATATTAGAAGCCTAAACTCTAACATGATGATACCACTGATCTCATATCATTATTCGAGAACACACAAGCCCCCTTCAGATGGTCTATAAAATCGTCAATACATGGAAGATGATATTGATTATTCTCAGTCATTTTATTCAACTTTCGGTAATCGACACACAAGAGTAAATTATGGTCATCCTTCTTTGCAAACAAAATAGGTGATACTCAAGGAGATGTACTTCGATGGATAAACCATTTATCCTCAAATTCATTCAACTTAATTTTAAGATCATGAACATCACTCAGTTCCATTCAGTAAGGTGGAATAGATACCAGCTCAGCCCCCAACATGTGTTAAATAGTGAAATACACATATCACTCATGCGGTAACCCAGAAAAGAAATTAGGAAAGACATCCAGAAACAGTTCTACTACTGGTGTAAGGATGTATTGCCTACTACTAGCATCATAGATCAAAATAATAGAAACATGGGTTGTGATCTCTCCTAGATGCTGAGTAATTCTCCCAACTCGACCTGTAGAGATATCCCATTCTTCACGAAAAACGTACTGGTCAGCCTTAGGAGATAAAAATGTCACTCTCCTATGGTAATATTCTATATCGGATGGATATGCCACTAGCCATTTCATACCCATAATAAAGTTAAATACCATTATATAATGACATAGATATCCATTGAAAATTATACTCTCCGATCTCTAGTGACCATAACTTTCATAAATAGATATCCTTTATCCTTGTTCCCAATGCTGTATCGTTATTCATCACCATACTTATAGACTCCACATCCAGTATCAAGCCATTAACATGATTTTTAAGATATAAAGGAATGATAGGCACGAGTATCAATAAATTCACCAGGTTATTAAGAAGAAAATAAAAAAATACATGTCATTGTCGATATACCAACCTCGCTCTCCACAAGTGTAGGCTACACTACAAGTAACTGCCCTACACCTCTTCGATGTGGTATCATCTTACTGTCTTGAGTAGCACCACTATGTTGACATCGGTGCTCATCACCTGAAGCACCATGTCTAATAACTCTACATCCTAGGCCAGTAGAACTCCAACTACTAGTCATACATGGTGTAGAATACCCCATTCCCACAATCTAACTCTAAACAGCTTCTCGCTCAGTATGAGTTTGTTGATGATTCCTGTAGAATATCTATAGGTTTTTCATTTCCTACAAAACCGAAACTCTACTGGTGTTCGAGAACAATGTGCATGAAAGTGTCCCTGCCTATCACACTGATTTCAAAGCACATGAGTAATATCCAGTGGATCTATTCTTCCTAATTGTTCACCTTTATTTCCACTATTCTGACTAAGGTTCTCGAAAGAGTGCATCCTGATCTCAGAAGGCACACTCCCTTATCATCTAGTTATAGTTATATTTCCAATAATAGAAGCCTCATTATGGTTCACCTCTAAAATGAGATCCTAATTAACATTCTTTGAGAATGTAATCATCCTTAATATATTCACCTTGGACTTCATTTCACACATATGTACATCCTGAAATCATTTTCCCAAGGAATACTCATCTACCTCCAAATCTAGAGAAAAACACTATAAATATGTGAAATGTCCATCGTACTCCATTATGGACATGCTTTCTTGAGTAAGACACATAAAAATAGAAGACCTCTAATGTATCAGCATCTTGAGATAGAAGTTATCCATGAATTTCTCCCTAAATTCCTTCCGTAACATATCATCAGTCTGTCTAGATCGTACCTGAATGTCGGACCAGCATTTTCCTGAACCCTGTAGCATAAAAGTATCCATCATGACCATCCTCCCAAACAAAGTCTCTAGATGGTAATGTATCATCTATATAGATTCAATCCAGAATCCATCTTCCTCAGGTCCACCCTCTTTTGTAAATGTAGGATGGTACTACATCTATAAATCCCTTGTCTACATAGACATGATTTTTATAACATCCCATGGGTCTCAATCCATGATTTTCATGAAATGACAAATGCTATATATGAACCATTCTATTTCCCCCTCAGTTTTCACCAATGGCGCCTCAAGCACCCTATCTAGACTTTTGTTCCAGACAATGAGCCTCGATCACTCCCTCAACAATCATCATGATGGTGTATCTCTACAAAGCAAAACACACATCTTAGGTCTCATAACACAGCTTTATAACATTTTCGTAATAGGAAAAACTAACATAAAAAGTTTCAAAGTGTCATTTCCACCATTTTCTCACCACAAAGTGAACATTGAATCCTTCTCACTACCCTTCACTATCTTACTCCTAGGTCTTGGTTAAAAAGGTAACCCAAATTCTCATTAATTAATTCAACCATTAATTAATTCAACCATTATTTAATAAAATTATATCAAATTGATTAATTAATCATACCCATTTCATTGATTACGGTTCTCATTAGACACCGATTTATTCACATTATCCATCATTTTTTCAATCTCACACTAAGGAAAAAAAGTTCATGTTCAACAACATACCGATAACCCATTTTTCCCTAGAGTTCTTTGAATTTATCTTGTCACAATAACCCTGAGTTACTAGAATGATAGATGAAGACTTTGGTATCATTCCTCTTTAGCCCACGAATCATAAATCAACAATTTAAAAAAAACAATATCACATAACACCAGAATTGTGTCACCCAAGGTGAAATAATATCCAACTATTACAGTAGAAAACAATCATAAAAATCTATCCTTGAGTACTTGGATTTACCTGCTTATGTGGGTTTTCAATTTCCATGCATGAACTCATTACCAATCCTTGAATCTTCGTAGTTCTCTTTCTACCTTTCCCAAAACAGTAAGGAAAATAAATCAGAAAGAAATAAAAACTACTTTGATACCACATTGTGACGTCCTGACCCGTGTGCCACTAAGTGGTTCCCTAAGCTGTTTAGCCACAAAACCTCAAGCGTGATTCCCTGTATGCCCAAGGGTGCTAAATAGAAGTGAGTGTCTGGTAAGTCAGTCATGGAGGGACTATACCCTTTTTTTTATCAAAATAAAACATCGAAATAAGCAAAAACAACAATACCCATGTGAGGAAGCATACCAATAAGTAGATAAATACCGTGCCATATGATATTGAAAACATGAAAAATACAACACTCAACTAAATGTAAAAACAAGTTGTGATAATGAAAATGTCATGTGTCTATAGTGAAACTGAAGGTAAAGACACAACGACTCCCAAGTAGGTCCCAAACCACGTTTTTTTCCCTCTCCCATGCTCCAATACCAAAAATAAACCTATCCCATGGCCTTGATCTTATCCAGTCATGAAACAACAAATTGTAATCATGTTCTTATTAGGAGGTCCAAATAGGGTTTCAATACAACTTAGTAGGCCACCACCAACTATGTCTAAAATGAGTCCAGTCAAAAGATAGTGCATAAAATTCTATGAATAAATAAATATAACGCATAATTATTAATTTAATCATTAATCATCACTTTAGGCCCCATTTTAATTAAGATTTCTCATTTTTTAAATAATTCATTATTGATAATCATTTGGTGTAGCTCATCATTCATATCACCCCAAATTTCATTAAGTATAGATCGGCATTCCTATCACTCTATATCTTATTCGGTGTAGGTTGTCATGAATAGAACCCCATAATCTCAAGCTTGGATAACTATTGGGGAAGAATACTATGTACAAGTCCCAACTTCTAATCGGTCTAGAATGGCATGTCTAGCACAAAAAATATAATCCATTTTATCATTAATTAATTCATAGTAATTATCCACATAATTCCATTACTAATCCAATGATTAATTAAATATTTCAATGTCCATTCGTTAAGTAAAGAATTAACTAATAACACAACCCCTTAAATAATTCATAAATTAATTAATCAATCAAAACCATTTTATTTCCATAATTATTTCTTCACACTTAATTATCCAAATCAAATATCAAATTGTAATAATTAATTATCACAATTAATTATATTTGATCAAAACCATGGAACAAAATTAATTCTCATAGTTAATTATCTTCGTTCAATATCATGTAAATTAATTAATTCTCACAATTAATTATATTGGGTCAACATCATGGCACAAAATTAATTCTGATAATTATTTATTTACAAAGCCAAACAACATTTCATAATTAATTCCCTCAAATTTATTATCATAACAAAATCAATTAAATATATCAATTACAATATCTCAACTCATAAATAATATCCAAATTATCTATTTGGAAAACCACCTTCATTAGTTTTGTAGTACAATTATCAATTAATCACTGAGGTAGTCAGAAGTTAATTCCACATTCCTAATTATTCCAAATTAGTATATCAATCAAGAGATTAAAGAAAATCATAAAATCACATACACATATCAAAATAATTACTATGGGAGATCGATTTTGACCACCTACATAAGTTTGTTGTTGGATTTTAGCATAATAGAAATCCAAAAAATCTGAGCTCCACAACGTCGTCGATCATGCTTCAGATCTAAATCGCTAATCCAAAATTAAGATCAAAGGGAGCAATATCATTAAAATCTAGATCATGATAAAAAATACTAGATCTATATCTCTACTCATAGGTTTATTTGCCTGAAAATGGTGGGGATATTACTTGAAATGTTCAAAGAATGATATAGGAATAAATAGAAGAATTAACAAGAAGAAATCCACTTAATAAAAAGAGATCAAATCTTCAATTCAGGATTTTGATCTCGAATAATAGTGTTCAAATCTTCGTGGAATCCCTCTGGAAAGATTTGGGAACACCTAGATTTTTTCAAGCCCAATACAAGGTAGAAATATGGGTGTCCTGAGGGGTTTCATGTAGTTATAAAATGGATTTTTAGAATTTAAATCCAATGTGCATGGTTTCTTGGGAAGGGGAGTACAGTTTGTCAAACCATGCGCAAACCTTGCAGAACTCTCTACTAGCATAGATTAGCCAGATAGTTTCTCCAATAATGCGCAAATCATGCATAGAATATTTTTCTCTATTTTTTCTCAAAAACTCACCCAATCACACCCATGCCACTATAACAAAACTAAGTCACTTAAAAGCTACAAAAAGTACCTAAAAGCGCTCCCTAAATAACTCTAGAAAATGGTGGGATATTATAATTTTATAACATATATTTTTGAGGTAATTATTTATTACCATAATAATGGTTTGAAATGAGATTATTAATTAATCAATGAATTTCCATCAGGACTGTCAAACCAGGTTCGTAGTAAGGTCCATTATTTTGTACCATGTCTTACTGAGTCAGGCCCCACACACGATGTCATAGTTGTTACCCATAGGAACATCTATGCTGGAACCATGCCCACATTTATTATCCATACAAGGATTAATTTTATTAATAAACCACTTACAATATACTTAAAATATTTTAGTTATGTTTAATTATACATTTAATTTTCCCTCTGTAATTTTCAGGATTTGTTTAACCCTATTCCCAAATAATCAAAAATATTTTCATTAATACCTACTACAAAAACCATATTCATTATTTCATATTTATAAATGGATTATTAGACAATATTTAACATAAAAACAGCTCAAATGATCAATAATTCTAGTGTATTTTGGAATTAGGTACATTACAAAACAATTTAAAATAAGAAAAAAAAACATCTTCATCTTAAATTCATTAACATGCTCACACTTAAAACTGTGTATGATAACCTAATGATAAAAAAATAAAGTGTTGAAATATAAATCACAGTAAGTGAATAATATTGGAATAAAATGAAGAAATGAATACATGTTAGCCAATATATATATCCATTGTTCATAAAAAAGAACATGAATAACAAGGAATGATATATAATGATAATCATAACATGAGAAATATGGAAACAACCTAAAACACAACATCATAAACCTAGGTCAAGGATAAATATGAGAACATGATAATGGAAAAATTCCCATAATGAAATCAGGTTCACTCTATTACCCAACATGATGTATCATGCGACTAATAATTTCCCAATGCATTGGAGCACTATATAATTATGGGTTCATACATTAATTCAGTTTAATTATCATGCTTAAGTATTCCACATTGACCATATATCATGGATTCATTAATCATAAAATTTAATTACATAATTATGAATTGTGGATTAAATACATGTACATCCCTATTCAATGAATTTTAAATGTATATAAGTGAATTACCCAGAATGGAAATAGGTATGATATTATCTATACAATTGTTCTGTCATGGAAAATCATGGGGACATTTCAGGTGCATAACAATGTCTTTTAAAGACTCAAAAAATGGTCTTAGGATATTTTAAGGTTTTTTTCATCATTTGGAAATAAAATGGAAATTAATAGAGACATGGAATGAAATTTCTCAAAATTAGGAATTGGACATATAAGGCATGCATTAATAGGGAAACAATAATAAAGAAGAGAAGGCGAGGAACCCTTCTAAAATTAATCCTGATAATAGGTGTAATAAATTGTTCATCATAGGACATAATGAGTATAAAAGGGGCCTCTCATCATTTAGATATATAATGGACCATAAAGTGGTCGTAGGAAAAATAATCCCAAACAACTATAAATTGAGACTATGAATAAAAACATAAAAGAGGTGCATGAATATAAATGAGATAAGATAAATTACTAACTTATGAATGTGACTCAAAATACTTGGGAGAACATCCGGAGATATTGGGGTCACCATGGGGGGACTCAAAAAGGTAAGGATTGGTAAGTATGTTCTCCATGGAATTTTGGTGAAGAGAAATTGGAGTTTTAGGGTTTATATATGAAATGAGTGTGGAATTTTTTATCATTTATTAAAACATATGTTTTTGACTATATTTAACAAAATAACCCAAACCACAGAACGTACAATGTTTCTCACATGGTTTATCCAAAATGTTAGTTCTTTTCATTGTATTATTAGGCCATGTTCCGAACATAATAATATAACACCCTTTCTTATGTAGAGGTGATTCATACTCTAAAATAAAGTATTTTAAATCCATAAAATATATTATATGTTTTATGGGATTCTTGATGGATTTATAAAATAAATCATAAATATTACAATATCATTTTTTAATTATAAAGCATACGTATGGGTTTGGATAATTTTATAGTAATTATTACAGCACATTTGGGTCATTTTGAAGTAATTAAACACACTTCATATTTATACTATATTTTATTTTTACCCAAAAAATAAAATGTCTCAAAAAAGTATGAAAAATTATCCACTAGATAATATCTATATTAATTTTCAAAAATTATAATATTCACTTTAACTAAATAATTTTTTAGATATGTGTATTTTATATTTTAACATAGGAATCAACATTTTCTTGAACAATTCTACATTTTTAACAATAATACTTTTCGAAGCCTTATTAAGATTACATTTTACATCATAACAATTACATGATAATATATATTTAATAAAAATTTTATAATAATATTAAAATATTAAAATATTAATTATGTAAAAAATATATTATATTATTTTATTAAATTCAGTAATTGAATTTGAATATAACTCAGAAATACTATTTGTGTTTTATTTTATAAAATACAAATCATAAAAAATATGATGAGAACATGTTCATTATTCTATAAAAAATGTACATTTTCATATTTCTAGGTTCTTGATACGTATCCATTTAAAATAGAAGTGAATACCCTAAGAGTAAGGTGTGTGACAGTGGGACTTTCATCGAGCAGTTTGACATATATGGTTTGAGCTATGACCTCAATGAGATTGAACTTCTCTCGTAAATGGTTTCTCCCATGCTTAAGTTTTTTGATCTCAGATTGGGGTTCATTATGGTAAAATCCAATAAATTATATCTCCTTCAACAGCTTTGATAAATTGTATTTAATGGTTACGATCCAACTGGTTGAGGCCTTCAATTCCATCGTCTGATTCAATTGGGTTTTTTATAATGCTATAATTATACTAATCATATTATAAATTGTTCAAGTTTTATATTATAAATGGTAAATATAGTTAATAGTTGTTAAAATCTAACTGAATATAATAAAATAAAATAATTTCATGTGATTTATATTACCATAATACTTAATTAAGAATTTAATTAAATTGAAAGGGAGATTTTATTTATAATAGTATAGGTTATTACATATCAAGTTGTGGATACCATGGAGGAATGAAGGATCAATTTCCACCATGACAAAGAATTTGGAATGAGACACCTAGGATAATTCACTAATGGAATAAGAAAACTTTTATTGTATTGAAAATATGGGAATCAAAAAAATTCTAGGGAGTAGTTATGAGTTAATTAGAGATAAATAGCATTCATCATATGTATATGTTCATAGTTTTTTGTCTAAAATGATGGTAACATGGGAAAATGTATGTCGATTGCCTATTTTAACGGAGAAATCCTATACCAAATATGGTCACTTGTCATACAAATTATTTAAATAAATGGGTTGAGGTATATAGATTTTGGGTTTCATGAATTATATTGTTGATATATTTTTTCATTGGTATTTTTGATGTAAAAATAATGAAATATGCATGGATTTTGATAATTCTTGCTACAATGTTTTCATTAATTAATTATGAACTTATTTTTTATGGGTACCATCATGGAATTATGAGAAAATGGTTGATCATATGTTAAAATTATTAGAATACAATTTTTTGTTTTAATTGTTGTTCATTTGATGTAATTAATGAAAATATGAGTGACGGTTTGAGACTTAAATTTTATATAAACCTTAGGTTTGAGATGAATTATTATTTGAGTACTAAATATGTTTTCATCTGTTTAAATGGATTGATAATATTTTGGGATTGGTTGTCCATTGATGAGGATGGTTCTTTTTAGAGATGTTCAATATATTTCTTGTGATGTTATAAGAATTATATTAGGACCATTTTATTAAAAAATAAAATTTTGAAACCTATAGAAAGGTCATCCATATTAGATCCATGAGAGAAGGGTGATAATGATTTAATGCATACCATTCTCTTATATGATTTCTTGGATATTGTTAATTTTTTCTAATGATGTGACAGTTTATGTTTAAGATGATTTTGGGAACCCATATTATATCTTATAGATTACCGAGGTATTAAAAAGTTATTTGGTGATTAATATTATTTTTAAATATGTTAACAATTTTGAGAAACTTATATGATATAGGTAAACAAATAATCATTTGCTTTTTAGAATAAGGATTTAATTATCCTTTGAATTAATATGTTATTTAAATGTTCCTTTTTAGAAATTGGGGTTTCTATGTAAATGAAATGAATGTCATGGAGATTATTTTGTTAGGTTATATACATAATTGGTATGATACATTAAGAGATATTGATTTCCATTGGAGGTAAATGTTGAATTTATCTTGCAAGAATACATCATTATATCATTATATTATTTGGTTTTCAATAATACTGTAGAATAATTTTACGAATATTAATGCCAATTTATATTTAATTGTTTATGTTGAATAGTGGGTGTTATATTGGATGGTATGGTAGAAAATGTTATATTTCATCATATGATGGTTTATTAATTTTTTAGAAATATATTTTTCTAAAATTAATTATTTTTTCAGATTCATAAATACAGGAGAAATAAATTATTATCTAACGTGATACATTAGTATTTATTTCATTCCATCAAGAATAAATGGATTCGTCTCCAATAATCATCATTTTGAGGAAAATATGATATTGTGGTGGAAATTTGTTATAGAATGAAATTATACCTATCAAATAATAATTTATCCTTATGTTTTTATTCTCTATGTTAATGAAATTACTTAACTCTATGAAATGGATTTATAAAAAAATTCCTATTATGATCATCTTTGATGAATCTATGGACTTTTTCACAACACATTGATCTATGGTTTTGTGGATGATAAATTTAAATTCATCATTCACCTTATTGTGATCAATGTTTTCAGTTATTCAATATCAATATTTAGATATTTCCTTTTCAACCATGTTAATATGTTTTCTTCTAATTTATTTTTTCTGATTTGGAAATAATGTTATGTTTTATTCAAATTAAATTCATATTTCTCATTATCGTTTTTTGTTATGATGATTTATTGACCACTTTTATGATGTGTGATTTCAAAAAAAAAATTAGGTGTTAAAATATAGAGTACCAATTAAAGTCAAAATTATGAGTAAAAAATTTATTAATGGGGGGTGTAATGTAACACCTTATGATTTAATGAAATAGTTATCTATAATGAAATTTTATGACTTTGATAGAATCAATTCAATGAAACACTGGGTTTAAATGAACAATGATATACCATTAAAATATTATTATATATATGATGGTTATCACCTCTAAATTGGACGGTCTGGTAAGAATATGTCTTAAAAAATAATTATGAACATATATTATATACATAATAAAATAATTTTATTTTATTTAAATTAATTTTAAATAAAAACCGTTTGATAATAAATGATTTTGTTTTTAGGAATAACTTTTTTATGAACACAATTTGTATTTATAATAATAAAATTAATTAATTACTATTGTTCAATATTTGAAATGAAATTTATATTATATATATTAAGTGTAAGGTTATAATATTTATCTAATAATGGTTTCTAGGGATGGGGTAAACCTAAATCTAGATTTATACTTTAAAATGTATTTTCCTAAAAAGGTATTTTCATCACCGTTTTTCTTCTTATTTTAAAATTAATTTCATCTACTTATAGAAATAAAAAAATAAAAAATGAATTCCATATATCTAATGTGGTTATCCTTTTTTGGTAAATTGGTCACTTTTTTTATGTCATTAGGAATTGTAATCATTTTAAAATTTATCACCGTGGTAAATTGTAAATTCATGTAAAACAAGGTTATAACAAAATATTCAGGTCACAATTAATCATCATAATTTTTTTTAGGATTGTAATTGAACAGAAATCACTTTTCCCCCTAAATTAATTTTTCGTGGACATACTTTTATATGAAAATAACATATAAAATATATAAATCATATAAATGTACAAAATGTCCCTCTATTTAAATTAAATATTATGTGACCACTTTGGAAAAAAAGTATTGAATGAATAGAAATTTATTTATTTTGCATAATGAAATTATTTTCATTATGAAATTTATTTCTCGTTTTTAGTAATTTTTCAATTTTTTAAAATTATTATGTAACGCTAAATCAAAATACAATCAATTAATATAAAAGAAATTTTTTTATTAATAGTTAAATTTTAGTAATTTGAAGGAGATATATAATTCCATCAATATTATAGTCTATTATGAAATTTATGTTTCATATTAAAGGATTATATTTGAATTATATATTTTTTATTTTTGTCTTTTATGTCATATTAAATAAACAATGTCAAAGTTGGAATTAATAATATTTTATCAATGTATTATTTAATTAATTTATTTATAAAAAACATAAATATCCTTAAATCGGAAAAGGTGGACAATATATGGTGTAAAGGTACATCCCTAGGCCATTTATAATCTAATTATTGACTTATAAATAAAATAATCATCCTTTAATAGTTAAAATAATTTTATAATGTTTATAGTTAAAATAGGTTAATATAGTGGTTAAACCAAACAATATGATGTAAAACACCATAAAAACATGTTAAAATTTCACATTATGATTGGATGTCAACCCATCCTAAATTATTACAAATCCTTAAAAATTTGAAATAATTTTTATAGATAATTTATTTATTAAATTTCAATCTTGTATAAAATCCCACTTGTTCCCCTCCCCTATATTATAAAGGGTCACCCTTGCTTTATTTTATTCATTCCACATTGAGAGTTCTAGCTCAAAATATTCCTAACAAATTACCTTATCATCTCACATATAAATAATATAGATGTCATGTTATTCTCAAAAGACCAACACTAAGGTCATTATTAGGGTATTTAATATAATTTTTTAATATGAGGTAATCACCTCAATTGATCACTTCCTTTTTAATTCTTATTTTACCTCCTCAAAATTGTTTATTTTCAACCATATATAATTTATTCATTATAATAAATATACATAAATGATTTTTTTGATTTTTAATGTAACATTGTATAATATAGTTCCTTTAAAATGGGAAGTGAACGTATAACTTTTTCATTTGTATGGATTACCATCTCTGAATTGTGACACAATTCATTATCCAAAACTATATTTCATGTATTGTTATTATGAGAGGTTTAATGATTATTTATTATAATTAATAAATAATTTTAATCATATATTTATATTATCTTATATACATTATGACCTTATAAAACTTTATAAAAATATAATGTCTCTCATTTGTATGTGTTGACTACCACCTCCAAAAAATGATGTGATTTTTTCATATTAATTTTACATTTATTTTATTATGGATAAATTTTTTAAAAAAATAATGTATAAGTTATAAAATATTTTATCAGTAGTTTATTATTTTTAATCTTTATATCATTCCGTATTTTGAAAATTTAAATCATTATTCATCTGTAGACCTGACCGACTATCTCTATGAATGGTGAAATTTATTTTTTATCTCTAAATATTATAGATAGAAATCATTATATATATAGTTAATATGCATCATATTTATTTAATAAAAAAATAATTATATTATTGAACCATGTTTAATGTAAATAGGCCAGAAGATTGGTACAAACATTTAAATAATAATTTAAATAAATAACAACTGAAAACCATGATTTTAATAATGAATTATTAATAAATTGATGGGAAAATGGGGAAAATAGAAAACATATTATTTTATAAGTATATACATTATTCTATTATATATTTATATTAAATTTATATTTATTATATAAGAAGAAATTTTTCTTTCAAATCAGGCGGTACTTGGGGTAAGTGTTTATTGTTTCAAATTATCTTTCATGGGACATATGTTATCCCATATTCCTATATTATTTTATGAGGTATATATAATACCCACTAACCTATTATATAATAATTATGCTCATGTTCATGGTATTATCCATTTCATTTTATTTTATTCATTCATGGGTCATACAATTTATATGTTACCAAAAAAGTATGTGTTTTATGTATCAATATAATTTCTTATTAACATTGATAATGATTATGATTTCAATGTGAATTTTGAATATGTTCCCATCAACAATCTCATGAATTTTATTCTCCTCTAGTTATTTATAGTTAATATATTTTTACTTTCATTTTATTTTCTTCTTGTACTCAATATAATGAAATAATGTTTTGAAGGAAAACTATCTTAATTTAATAATTTGGTCAAAAACCCATTATCTTACACATCAAAGTTTTCTTAAAAAATAACTAATGTATTTAATATTGTAAATTTATTGTTAAAATTAATTTTCACCCATTATCAGTGTTTTAAAAAAATTTATTAAAATAATCTTCATGTCACTTTTTGAATAAGGATATTTTTTCGAAATTTTACAAAACTTTTTAATGGAATGTTGTATTTTAACTTATATAACATATATAAGATCATATGTTTTAACTATTCAGATATATAAACACTTTAATGATTCCATTATATATTTCCAAGACTATATTCAAGTAGTTTTATCTTAAAAATATTTTATAAAATCATTGTTTTTGAAAAATTACTTTTAATGTGGATAAGGTATTTTCCCAAAAAAAATTTAAGGATCCTATAATTATATTTATATTCATATATTAAAAAAACATGAGTTTTCTTAATCCTTTCTAGGATATAATACAAGTATTCCATCTTTATTATTTCCCTATATGGTTTATTTTTAATACTAATTGGTTTTTATGAAACCCATTCCTTTCCCATTGGTAATTTGATGATGAAATATGTAACTGTTTATTAAACTAGCTTATTTTCAAGGGATATTCTATGATTATATTCCATAAATGTTAGTCTTATGTCAATTTTAACCTTTCATGAGTAATTTCTTTTTAATACATTAATATTCATGACTTTTGATTTAAAAAATATTATGATGTAACTCGAGTTTATCATATTGAATAAGAATTGTATGGTTTAAAAAATTTAAAAATATTTTCTTATACACATATTCTCACGTAATGATCATGAAATCATTATTTATCCCTTATTTTTCCTTACTATGAATTTAATCTCACCAATTATTATGTTTCTTTTTCATATGAAATGAATAAAGGTTTCAATATTTATGATTCAAATAAGGGTTTTATTTATAAATAAACAAATGGGTTACGATGTAAATCTTTCAGAAAGTAGTTCATTATGTAATTGTGATTCTATATACACTAATCCTTTATGATCCTTAGGTGGGAATTTTTAATATAAATTGAATATTATTATAATAACATGTAATAAAATTGTATAAAAAATATGGGTTTCTATAGATGGAATAAGAGGACAAGTGTTGTCACCACATGCATTTTTGATTAGAAAAATTTCGTAAGGACCAAAGGGATAAGTCTATGTATAGGATAAAATCCTAGGATTTAATAAAAAATTGATTATGTGGTTTCCCAAGAAATGTGTGATTTTCTTGAAACACAAAAGCTAAAATGGTTTTGGAACAAATCTTTATAGGGGAAAACCTTGAAAAAATGTGTTTGGATATTTTTGGTCCATATTTATATTTCACATTGATTTTTTCTTTTTGACACACACATTATTACAATCCCCATAGATATACAAGAGTTAATTCACATTTTTTTTATGAACAATCATGATGGAATTTAATAGTTGGTTATCATTGATATCATATTTTAAACAAAAGTTTATTATAAATAATGTAACATGATTTATAAATCATGTATAATATTTTTCATAAATATGAATATTTTTTTCTCATATCATTTTTTTGGTTTTATTCAATGGTAGGAACCAGGAGGTATAAGGGTTATAATAAATGTGATGGAAAATGAAGTTATTATGGGATTTAAAATGGAATGATGAGTTGTGTGAAATGTATCATTATATTTCCTAATAATTTTTAAATATTTATTATTAACAACATGTTCATTAATGAACTCTCATACTCAAAATATAATTGAAAGATGGAGTTTAATAATAGATTATGTGGTATAAGGAATAGAAAAAAGGGATCAATAATATCCATATATGAAATTGTGAAAGAGTCACAATGTTGAATTTCATAATGGAAGATGAAAATGTTTTATTTTTATAAGTGAAGGTAATAGAGAAAAAATTTTCCAAGTAAATGCGAGGAGTTCAATGGAAAGAGACAAATATGATCATAGATATCCATTCATAGTTCGTTGTCTTCAATATGTTTAGCATGAGTACTATTCAATATGATATCTTTATTCAATAATGAAATCAAAAACCAAATAAGGAATGATGTTATATGAATCATTAATGTTGAAAAGATGTAGTATTTATGTATTTGGGTTATATTATTATTTTTTGAATTACTTTTATCAATGTAATTTTGGTGATGACCAACCAAAAAAATATAATATTATGTTAATTTTCATAATAATAAATGTATTAAAGTATTATTATCTTAAAAGTTATGGAATCTATCATCAGTTTTCATATATATGGTTTAACATAACATAAAAGTTGTAGATGTCCCTTTTATGGTTTTAGGTGATGGGATTTTAATTTAACTAATTAAAATTTGGGAGATTTATACTGGGTAATGGTATTTATGACCCTTAGGTTCAACAATAAGTATTATTTGAGGTAGAATTAATTGTTGATAATTTTTAAGGTATTCATAATCATTAGGTTTTATATGTTATTGGAATATAAAATTTATATATATGGATTTACATTATATTTCCATGGTTGAAATAGAAATTATATTAAAATTGTTTTATTAAAAACAATAACTAGTCACATTCAGTAAGGATGTGTGAATTGGAAACACATCTGATGTGTGCCAAGTGTTTAATAATTAACACAGGTCTATATGATGTCTTGGGTAGTGTGAATTGCGTTTATATTATGTGTATGATAACACTTTTTTAAAAAATTAATATAGTCTATATTGTAGTTATAACCAAGGTATTGAAAATTGATTCCGTGATTTGTATTAATTTAGAAGAAGGTCACTATATTGAGGATATTTTACAATTAAGGTAAAAATAACATTATGGGATTTTGTTTTAGGAATAAGGATTCCCTTTATTTTTTAATTATATAATATTTTAATAAGGATTTATAATGATATGAGTTTTTATGGAAATATTATAACATTGTAGAGATTATATAATTAAGGAGTATAAATTTTTTGTGGGATACATTAAATGTAATTTATATTACCTGTAGATAAATTTCATACTTTTCATGGGAGAATATATAGCGAAATAAAAATAATAATTAGGATTTAATTCTAATTGAGAATATTTTGATGAATTTTAAT
This sequence comes from Viscum album, assembly GCA_963277665.1. NCBI lineage: Eukaryota > Viridiplantae > Streptophyta > Magnoliopsida > Santalales > Viscaceae > Viscum > Viscum album. The sequence goes on from OY728164.1 coordinate 1,804,245,170, forward strand.
GTTGGTTATTTATCAAATTAACAATGTTTAGATTTATATTTTGTTATGAATTCCTTGGGGTTTGATGTTGTATTTCATTATTTGATAGTTTAATCATTCTAAGTGTTATATTGTGCAGTAAATTTTGGTATTGGTAAATTTATAATGATTAGAGGAATATCTTGTCTTCCTTTGGTAGATTATTTGATCATTTAGACGTTGATATTACTACTTCATTAATAAAAATATTTATCTTTAATAATCATCGTTAGAAGAAAAATATGATATTGTGGGGTATATTGATTAATGGCTGAAATTAAAATTAACATGTAAATATATATTCTTAGTTTTAGTCAAGGTTGTAATGAAATTCTAAAAATCAAGTAAAATGATATAGAATCATAAAATTAATCCTATTTTAATAACTTTAGATGAATAAATGGTTTTTTCTAATCTAATTAATTAATTCTTTTGTGATTATTATCTTTTTATTCCTCATTCACATTGTTGGGATCAATTTTATCTATCAATTTGTATCATTATTTAGATATTTAGTTTTCCTCCTTGTTGATATTTAACTTCACACTGTTATTGACTTTTTTGGAAACCTAGTTATGTTTGTTTCTGGATAACCATCATATTTACTTTTCCATTGTTTTAAGAAGAATATTTATTAACACTTTTTATGATGTGGGATTTCAATAATGAAATTTTCAGTTGTTAAACATTTCATTTCTGAGATAATGTTCAAATTATAAGGTGAAAATTTATGAAATGGGGAAAATGTAGCACCCTGATAGTTTATAAAATAGTTCCCAATAAATAAAGATGATTTCTTTGATAGTTTTTTAAATGAAACACCCAGTTTAAATAAACCATCATATAAAATTAAATTATGATTATCTAATATGACTTTTATTATCTAGCCACCTGATAGGTGGATATGAATATGAATGTCTAATTTATGATTAATATTTCTTACATATGTAAATAAGGTAATAAATTTTTATAAACTAAATAAATTAAAAATATCATTTCAGAATAATGGATATTTTGTTCTAAAATAATTCGTATACATGAAATTTGTGATTATATTAATAAATAATATTAATTACTATTGATGAATAATTTTAATTATTTTTTATTATAAAATCAATAAAATATTTTAAACATCAATGAATATTATTTTTTCTTGTCATGGGATAATAAAATCGAATTGTTTCCTTAAAATTTTATTTTTATATATACTAATTTTCACCACACTTTTCACACTTATTTTAAATTTATTTTCAACCAATTATAGAAATTTTATCATTAAAATTATATTTTCTATTTGGGTTCTAGAGATCCAAAATTTATAAAATATGTAATCTTCATTTTTCATAATTTTGAATACTTATCGTTATGATATCTATCACCCCAATAAATAGAAAATCACAATAATCAAGGTAATTAATATATTTTAATATAACCTTTTTTATCATAATTATTATTTTGAGGAAACTGTTTAGACCCTTGTTACATTAGTGTAAAAATTATATTTTTATGTGACTATTTTCTAAAAAATATATACTATATAATATTTAATACAACATAAAAATTTCTAATTTCACTCAGTTACTTTTAAATATTAATTATATTTCCATATCGGGACATCAAAAAGTAATGAATGAATATAAATGTAGATTTTCAAAATATTTAAATTAAATTCATTATGGAAATTTAATTTTTTTTATTTATTATACAATTACTTTAAATTCATTTTCAATGTAGATATATTATATCTTCAATTCATAAATATGAAATAAATATTTATATAAATACTTAAAATGACAGAATTTTAATGAGTTAAAGTGTTCCAATAATTTAATCAAGAAATATTACTTATTATTATTCTTCTATGGGAATATATTTTATGGCCTAATTTTTCTTATTGAAATTGATGAAAAATTGGATTAATAGTTTCAAAATGTACATTAATATATTTTTTGAAAATAATGTTATTAAATTATTTAAAAATATAAAACATAAAAACTGAGAATGTAATCAATGGAATATCATATCTTATAATTATTTCATGTAGTAATAAGAATACACATCAAATAGGGAACCAAATAATTCATTATTTCAAAATAATGATGATACAATAGTTAGAAAATAAACCAATAAGAATTCAAAATATTAAAATAGGAAAATAAATAAAAAATAACATAAAAAGAATCTCAAAAATATTGACTTACTCAATCTACCAGAATCATCGCACCCATGAACAAAGCGTTAGAAATAACCCAAAATGTTTACAATACAATATTCATATTGAAGATGAAAGTATATATAACCTTTAGATGAAATATATGTTAATGAAGAACGAATGAAAAAATATGTGTTAATATAAATTACAGAACCAATGTTACAGTCATAAATATAATTGTTTGAATTGTAACCTGACTGTTGGAATAGTAATTTGAAAATTAAGAATAGTAATTGAGATATTAGAATAGTAACCTCACAAATTACATTGTCAAATAATATTCATATATCTTATAAATGTGAATATGATATATTTATTTCATTGTAAAATTAAATAAATGTATGGAAAATGATAACATAAGTGATTTTATTTTACAAATCATAAATTCTTTAATCAATATTTTTTTAAATATAATGATTTAAAAGATTTTTATTTCACATAAAATGGGTATAAACATTAATATTATGTTTTATTATAATGAGACTATAATTTTATTGAACATTAAGTTATTTTTAAAAGGGTCATAAAATTGATTTTAATATTAAAATCAATATTTTTAATAAAAATTCATATTATTAAAAAATTAATCTTCTCATATTTGGAATATTAATTTTATTGAAATAATTAAATATGTTATATCTACAAATAAAAAACATTTAGGATCATTTTTTGGGATTTTTTTGATTTAGGTAAATTTTTGTGAATCGTAAAATAGAATTATTTAATGTATTAAATATTATAAAACAAATACAGGATTTATTGTTTCTGGCATTTTGTAAGAACCCATTAGATAAAATTCTCATCAAAAAATTACTATATTTATTCCCATGAATCAACACTATTTATTTTCTTGCGAGAAAATAATAAAATGATGAATATAATAATTAAAAACACCCCACTACTCCACTTATAATAACCATGCATCATCACCCCTTATAATATCTTATTATAAGCATTAATTATTTATAAATATATTTTAATATATATCCTACGCAATCTACAAACATTAATGTTCTAATGGTCTCACCATAAGACCAATTCCAAATTCCTTAAGTGGTCCTTCAAGGTCATGATATTAAAGATGCAACTCTCTAAAAACACTCATCTTAATTTAATTTCATATTCTTGTTTCTCGTATCATTATTAATACATAAAAGAAAAATAGCTCATATATAATATGTATAATATAATTCTATATTTATAATAGAATATATCTATTTTACCCATTTTTTCATCCCCTCTTACTCAATGATATGAAATCGTAAATCAAATTATATCGTTTACCTGTCTCTATGCATAATGATTTATTTTTCCAATGTTTACCTTTAAAGATAGTTATAAAACCATATTACAATGATAAATATGACTTTAATGTATATATTTTAAATTATTTGATGTTATTAAACTAATATATAGATATAATAATAAATTAAATTAAATTAGCTTGTGATGGTCGGAAAAACCACCAAAATAAACTAAACATATATCACTAAAATTTATTCAATTGAATTATACACATAGTAGAAAGGAAAATATATATGGGACCACTAAAAAATATTTATCTTCATTAATACTATTTTATTTCACTTATTCTAGTTTATTTCCATTTGACAAGAACATCCATAATTATACAAATGTTAACCGATGATGAAACCATTAAACGAACACTCCAAGAACATCGAAACTGGACATTATAAATATTTAAAATGTATATAAATTAAGTTAAAATAATAAAATAAAATAAAATATATATGTTACATTTTATGAATTAAATAATGAGTAAATATAATTTGATTGTCCTTTATATTAAGTGTAATTGCATAAACTTTTTGGACATAAGGTAAGGGATCCCCTCAATCATCCATTTTTTCATTTGGATCATGATTTACCTATATTTAACTCAATTTAACTCATCAATAATCTTATATAATCTTACCATTATATATATATATGTTCCAAATATATATATCCAGTTCAATTAATCATTAATTAATAGGGACATACGTGTTTTTAATGGTTACCTTTAAATTTATCTCAATAAGAAAACCACATTCACGGTAACTTATCTATTTCAAACCCCTTCTCAAGTACAATCCATAAAATATTTTAATAAAAAACATTATATAAAATTATTAATTTAATCATGTAGAACAATTATATTTTATATCTCTATTTATGGATATAATTATTCTTTTATCCTATTAAAAAACTCTTCATTCCATTCCATTTAACCACACTTAAGAACAAAACATCTAAGGTCTCCTCACCACTCATTACTAATGTTTTTATTACAGTGAAAAATCCTTATTCATGATATATCATAAATTCTAATTTATTAATTTTAAAGAATAATTTAATTAATTATTCAATGGAAACCATTATGAAAATCCCTTTGGTTGTGCCATAGGACTTGATTATAAAACCCATTTCTTTCCATGTTTCACCCTTATGTTTATTCATTATGATTTATTCTTAACGTGGACACCTATTCAAGAACATGTTAATATGGTTTAATCAAGATAATTATCCAATGAAATTGGAAACTCTTTATTATCATTAGACATTATGTATGGGATTAGGGAGTAAACATAAAATTTTATGGGACATTTTCCACCATTTGAAGCAATCTTTGATGTTAGTATTTTCTCATGTTTATGTAATTTTTTATGTTGCTTACACATTCATATATTTCCATGATCATATAATTAAATATTTTATATGTTATTTTTTCATATATTTTTTCATGATCCATGACATTTTGTAACTGTGTTATTACTTTTGACTCATGTTTCATGTTTCATTTCCTTGTTTACTAACTATGATTTTTATCTCATGACATTTGTCCATGTATTATCCATGATATACTATGATGTTATAAGAGATGAATTTATTTTTGAGCTCATTATACATATTATTAAGATTATATTTTATTCATTTTAATTATGTTCCTTGTATTCTAAAATATCTAGATTTCTTATCCCTGGATTATTTTTAATGGATATTTTTACTTAAAATAATTTAATAATATGTACATAAATAGGGTCTCTACAATTTGTATCTTATCATGGTCAAGTCATTTTTGAGTTATAGGGATAGAAAAAATAACTTGTAACCCTGCAGAATATTTTATTATAATGAATAACCATGATTCAAACATAGGGAATCATATATTATGATAAAAATTTCATTTATAAGTTCGTAATTGTATGTTCATTGTTACCTTTTTGTATACTTATTATCTATGTATTATATTCTATTAATTATATTATTATTTTCTATATTATATAATAAAAAAGGAGACCCCATCCCAATTATCAAATTTATTAAAAATTTGATTATATATCTAATGAGATTCCAACCATGATGTGAATGGGATATCAAAACCTAATTACAGTAGTCTCTCAATAGGATTATGTTACCCATAATAAAAATAATAATATGGAATAACTTCTATTAAAAAAGAGATAATTATAGCAGAATGAATTATGAGACAAATTCAACATATGTTTAGAATATCAGTAGATAACCTCAATACAAAATATTGTATTAACTCCATTGAGAGTATATTCTTAGTCCTATGGTGAATACAAGTAGAGAATGTAATAGTGGAAGTCGATCTTTTTGATGGGGAAACTGATTAGTGGTTGAAATGAACATGAAATTGAACACTAATGTGTAAATTGATTACATTTATTGGGAATGATTCATGATTTTATTTTTCAATAATTTTTTCCCCAGACTATCTCTCTAATGTGAGATATGGAGTTTTTCAGACATCAGAAAAAGGATGATGAGTTTATTAGATAATATGAGGAAACATTTTCAAGGATTTCATCATATACCTTAGAAAATTTCATGAGAACTAAATGAATATTGATCAATTAATTAGTGGATGAATTATATTTCTATAGAAGTCATTAGAAATTCAAAACATTGACAAATATGAAGAGTTTTTTCCATTTTTTCTGTAGGTTTGTGATTAATATTGGAGACTCTCAATGGTATAATGGGATCCTTTATGAAATTTGGATGATGGAGTTAAATATTGTAGTATCAACATGTAAATCCCATGAAGTAAGAAAACCCTTGAAACACACTTATCAAATGTGTTGGGAGAACCATCCCTAGAATTTCTTAAGGGGAACTAAGTGATACATAAAATCTGAAAGAGATGGGACTTCATATATTAATAGTTGAAGGGATTTGAAGAATCACAATAATGAAGAAGAAATAATGGAGGGTTCATATCGACACTCAATATAAAGTAAACTATGTCAACTATCTTCAACATGGTATCTATGAGAGATACTTTTCCAAAGAAAAGTATTTTCAGAGTCAATCATTGAAAACAACCTCAAAGGTTGCATGAAATGGCATATTTTATCACTACATATGACGTGCATCGTAAAAATGATGTGGTGAAATATAAACGGGTTATTATTTCAAGAGAAAAAAATAATTTTTTTATTCAGATACTATGAATTATTCCATATCTTTAAATTATTGTAGAACTATTCAAACAACCACTTAGAATATTAAGGTTGAGTTTCACATGCGAAAATTGGGAAAGTTGTTGAATCTAATGTAAATAAATCGTTTGTCACCATTTTTTTGATTTAAAACCCCAATAAATATTTCATCACTTATTTCATTAGACATTGATTTTATATTGGTCATTAATAAGACATATCTATATAAATAAGACATCACATTTCAGAAGATGCATATCACTCATTACATCATGGGGAATACTGCAATTCGGTAAAAATAAAAGAAGATTAATGAATATCCTTTGTAGATGTTTTCAAAATCATGGATTCTAATAAATTTTAGGAAATCATATTTATATATAATTATTGAAACAAAATAGATGATTATTAATTATTATTATACCATTATAAAGGAAAACATCGTTGTGTCCCGAGATTAATTGTAAAGTCTTCATTCAGAGTGAGAGGTTAAAAATCAATTGAACCTATGCATAGAATTCAATCCACATGACTGAATTTTTAAAATATAAACACCATTCAGTTGGATTAACTAACTAATTCATTATATGATAATCTTTATAAGTGTTTCATATGCCTTAGTTATTCACCATGGGGTGTGACAGTCCAATTATTTATAAAATTTGATGGACCAATCAGCATCTATAGGGATTATCTTGAGATAAACAAAATCATGATAAAGAATGTGTATCCTCTAACACTATTATATTAATTTATATCAACTATATAGGGGAAATTATTTTTTGAAGGTGGCCCTTCTAATACAATATCACCTATTAAAGGTATAAAAGGAACATATTCTTGAGACTACCTTTCAAATGAGATATAGAAACTATGAGATGTTATCGGTTCCCTTAAGACTCACTAATGCTATGGAAATATTTATGGACATAATGAATAGAGAATTTTGAGAGTAACAAAACAAATTAGAGGAATTATTTACAAAATATATTCTGATATAATCCAAAAAGAAATGTGAAGAATGATAACTATATGAATAATGTTGTAATTCCATTTCATTGGGATAAACCATGTGAAATTTAAAGTAAATGTGAGTTTTGGAATGAAGAAATTTCATTAAAAGGGAATGATATCATAAGTAAGAGATATATGTAACCCCTTTGAAAATAATGGAAATTGTGGAGTGGCACCGACCATCTAATGTATGGGAGATCCGTAGTTTCTCAAGGATATATGGGTATTGACAAAGCTTTTTGAGGAATTTCAAATGATTTTCAACCAACTAAACATGAAGAATTATAAGGGAATAAATATTTTCATGAATAATGATTATGAATACTGATTCAAAATTTTGAAAAAGGAGATTATCACTATAGTAGTACTTACAGTTTCCAATAGTAAATAACACTTTAGGATTTACAGTGTTGCATCATCAAAGGGATTAGGCTATGGACTGAGGAGAAATGATAATGTGATAGCATATACCTCAAAGATGTTGAACGTTCATGTGAAATACTATCCCATGAAATATTTTGAGTCGGAAGCTATGATTCCCTTGTAGAAAATTTATTGAACTTATCTATATTAGGAGAGTTGTGAGATATATAATGATTAAAAGAGAATCAAAAATATATATTCCCAGAAAATGTGATTAATAATACTGAGCTAATATTATTACGGATCATAATGGATTATGATTTCTTAGTATTTTACTATCTTGTAGATGAAACTAATATAGAAACATTTCTATGTAGAATGTATCTTACATGTTTATTAATAATGAGAATTGATAAGGATCCAATATACTTAAACATAAAATGGTAATATATGGGAAAATTAATGGAATTAGAACCATATTTCTTTTATCAAATGATTTCCCAACCATCCATTTTTACATAAGATAAATATTTCACAAGGAGATGAAGTTGAAATTCAAAATAAGGTGGAAGTCATCGGAAACAGGAAATTATCATAGTTAAAAATTGACATGGATGGAGTTGTATGATTTTGGATGTGGATATCTGTACGATAAAATTATTTTATTATGAAAGTTATAAGGAATTATTAAAAAATACCAACATTCTACATCCACCATGGGTGAAAATGATGTATTTAGATATCTAAGGGAACTATTTATTGGAAAATATAAATATGAATATTGGAGATTATATACCATAAGGGCCTATTATGTCAAAAGTGTAGGCTGATAAAAAAAATCTAAGGGGATGATGAAACCACTACCCACACCAATATGGAGATGGAAGAACATCACCATGTACATTTTCATTGGAATTAGAAATTCAACTAGAGAAAATAGTTCTCTATGGGTTGTTGTGGATTTTACATCAACGATTTCACACTTAATTTCAATTTGAGAGGACTAATACCTCGATAATCTAGCTTTGATATACACCCGAGAAGTGTAGAGGCATCATGGAACAATAATATGAATTATATATGATCATGATAAAAGATTTAAATCAATGTTCATGTATATTCCCCAATATTCTATAACCACTAAGAAAAAATTTAGTATGATGTGTACCCCTAAAACAAATAGCTAGTCTGAGTGGACTATTTATATATTAGAATTCACGATGTAGTCATTCTTGATGAAAATCATTGAAGGATGGGACCAACATCTCACCCTGGTCAAGTTATCAAAGAGAAATAGTTTCTAATACTGAATCAAAGTTTCTTCATTTAAATTACATAATGTTAAAAATAAAGAAAACTAGAATTCTATGATGAACTAGAGTAACTCATCATGATGGGTCTGGGAATTTTTTTGGAAGAAGTTGAAATTTCCATGACCATTTTAGAGTATATATTAAGACATCCCAAAGTCAAAAAGGGATTTGTAGAATATCATAAATGGGGAATAATGTATAAGGATTGAGATATTGTATTCCTACACATATATCTATGGGTGAATGTTATTATATTTTATAATAACTGAAAGGTATGTCCTAGGTATATCATCATCTTTGAGATCTATGCTCACATCTAAGCTTTGACATATCAACATGCATTTCGACCAATGATGAATCAAGTATATGATGTAATATACATATTCATCTTTAGAAAGAACATACTAGATCTATAAAATAACTAAAAATCATATTTGGTACCTCAAGAAAATGATATCTCTTATGAGGATAAGATGGTGATGAAATTTGACTATAGATACAATATTCTACAGAACATGAACACTCACCTAGTCAAGGTAATATAGAGAAAATATATGTACAAATATGAGACGTAGGAACAAGAAGAAGAGATAAAGGATAATTACCCTTATATATTTCCACCATATTATGTGAAAAAAAAATTCAAGGGAGAAATTTCATTAGGGGGATGAATGTAAAGACTTGAAAATTTCTTAATTTATATTCCCTTCATATAATTATGACACATTGTATAAGGGAGACACATCACATTGAGAATCCAAAAAAAATATTTTTCTCATAAAAAAATATTTACATATTAGTCATGAAATATAGAAATAATTATTCCAAATATTAAAATGGGATAATAAATAAATAATAAAATAATAATAATAGTTAAATTTGGAACTTCTCGATATACTAGAACGATTACACTCAAAAAAAGCTATATAACTAAAACCTAAAGCTAATAATAAAAAATTTGTTTTAAAGGAAACAATATATATTACCTTGAGAGAAAATATAATTAAATTAATATTTAATTAAACAATAGTAATGTATATAAATTAAGAAACCTATATGACAGTTATAAATAAGAAAATTGGAATAGTAATATAACTATTTGAATAGTAAACTGAACATAGAAATAATAATCTAGAAATTGGGAATATTAATCAGGATATTAGAATATTAACTTGACCTAAGGATGTTAATTATAGTATTTATGTATCTTGTAGATGTAAATATTTCATATTTATATCATAGAACAAGAAAATAAATGATTTAAAAATGATAAATTATGTTTTTGTATTTTATAAAATATAAATGACTTCATAGAACATTTATTGAATATATTAATTTAGAATATATTTTTTAACATAAATATTATTTAAAAAGATATATAAAAATGTATTATAATGATAATATAATTTTATTATTACTTTTGTAATTTTTCAAAGCGTCACAAAATCAATTAGAATATTAAAATTGTTTTTTTTTCATAAATGATGTCATTATTTAAAATTTAAATTTAAAATATTTAGAAAATTAGTTGATAAAATGGATTACATTTTTAAAATATTAAAAATGAAATATATATAGGAATAGTTTTTTGGATTTTACTAATATTTGTTAATTCTTAGTGAATAGTGAAATACAATAATTTATAGAATTTAACATTATAATAGAAAAACATGAATTAATATCTCATAGATGATGTTACAACACATTAGATTGAATTATAATGAACCATTTTTCATTGAGTTACATTAATCCAATAGAATGATTTTTTTGAGAAAATACCCTATTATAATGTATATAATAATAATAATCATCCCTCTCCCCCTTATAAACAACACCGATCACCACCCCTTCTCCTCACACAATCTAAACCTTGAGACATTATAAATACCATAAAAACTGTCTACATTATACTCTCTCATAGTCCAAGGGCTACATGTCTCGCAAAAATTCAAATTCAAGGTTCCTTATGGGGTCTTTTAAGGATGTGATATTCCATAGGTATGTTTCTCAAACCTATACTCTTCTTTTCATCAACATTCTCCTCAGATATTTCTTACATTAAACAGTAATAACTATAGTTTAATTCTTATACAATAATTTTATAGTCCTAATGAAATATATCATATCCCCCCATTTCTCATGCACTACTAATCAATGAAATGAAAGTGTTATCCAAATTATGATGGTCAATATTGTTCATGGGAAATGAGTATTAGTTTTACATTACAACCTTTAATGATGGTCATAAAACCATTATTATGTTTAAATAAAATTTAAATATTCCATTTATAACTTTTATTGTTTTCTGGATCTAATATATGAATTTAATATTTAATAAAATGAAACTAGTTCACACTAACAGAAAGAATCTCCAAAAAAACTAAACATTTTTCATTAATTTTTTACTAAATGAACCAAACTAATATCAGAATAAGTTTATTTATGCAACCATTTAATCATATTAATTTTTATTAATTCCATTTCATTTCAAATATATAGTTTTATGTCCATCCTACATGAACTACTATAATTATAAAAAAAGTAAACCACCATGATACCATGAAACAAACACTCTTAAAAAAATTACAATATAATGAAAATAAATGGGCATAAATAAAGATAATGAAATTATAAGAACTAAAATATATATTTAGAAGGTTTTGAAAACATTAATTAATATTTTTTAATTATCTTCTAAATAATGTACACATGATGAAAAATTTTAGAAATATTGTAGTGGATCTCCTTGAACCATGGTTTTTTCTTTTGGATTCTGCATTATCTTTTTTTGCATGAATTTACCTCTTCAAAATTCTAATATAATTATCCTATTATATATATGTATTGCTAATATACTTATTTTTCTCAATTAAAATTTTTATGGGGATATACATGATTTTAAAGGATCCATTCACAATTCATCTCAATAATAATAACCGATTAAATGGAACTTATTTATTCCAAACAACATATCATGTACACTATATAATGTTTATAAGCATATTATATTATTAAAAATCATTAATTAATTCATTAAAATCCATTTTACTTCATTTCTATTTTCATTAATATAATTTTTCCTTTATCCGCATATTATACTCTTTATTGTGTTCCCTATAACCGCCCTAATGAGGCATATTTATAAAGTCACCTACCCAATATTTTCATGATTAAAATTAGGATTTTCCTATTAATTCATGATATGTAATTAATATTTGTTTATTTATTTTTTTAAAAATTTAATAACTTACTTTATGGATCCCATTATGATACTTCCTTTGGTTATCTCTATGACATGATTAAGATACCAATTTCATTCCATGGGTAACCTTTTTGTTTATTCATTATGTTTGATTCTTAATGTGGAACAGATAATAATGAACATGTTATGATAAGTGAATGAAAATACTAGTCCAATTAAATTAGTATTGATTTAGTCTCATTATATTTCATGTGTTGAAATTGAGAGTAAACGGAATCAATGTTGGCACATTGTCCACCATTGTGATATCATCTCTATAGTTAGTTGTGACTCATCTTAATTTAAACTTTTCTGTTTCTTCCACATTCTTATATTTGCATGATCAAATTTTTAGATGTTCTATATTATATGACACAAAATTTATACTCATTAATCATTCAATTTTTTTCATGTTATTCCTTTTGACTCTTATTCCATGTTTCATTTCCTTATTTGTCCCCTTATTATACTTTTTATGTCACCCATTTATTCAATGTGTTCCTGAGGTTATCTTATATAGTTATAGAAAAAAAATGGATTTCGGAGATAATTAGGGAGAATAATTATATGATTGTTTTTTTAGCTATGTAGATTATCTTCCAAAGAAAGATGACTTTTTTATTCTTATTTTTTATTTAATGGATATTTTTTCATCAAATGTTTTTATAAAATATTTACAAGGATAGGGTTGATAAAAACTATTGAACTTGAAAATGGTGAATAATATATTGATTAAAATTCCCTCCATTCACCTTTAATAATAATAATATCAATTGAAATGTAAGAGTATATCCTTTTAATAGCAATAAGGAAGTTACCGTGATTAACATCAGATATTCTAATTATAGACTTAAACCAAATTATAAGTATTAAAATGCTACATAAACTAGTAATAATTTTATTTTCTAACTGAATATCTACCCCATGCTTCCATATCTTCAAATATATATCTATTTGGACGTATTTTTACAGATAATTAAATTGTTTTATATAATCATGTAAGACATCCCTTGAGTGAACCTCCCCTAGAAAATAAATTAAAACACTCTAATCTGATAATGACACCACATTGACCAATCTATAATGACCAAACCCTAAAGAATTATCTTTTATACCCCCTATACCAATTAATTAGGAACTAGTCTCCCCAAAATACCAAATCAAATTTCCTTAAGATAATAAATAAAAGAGTTATTTCAAAGAATGGGTAACCACCATAACTGATCAGTTCTATTGTTATTATTATTAGAAATTATCTAAATTTGTTATATTAGTAATAAAATAACATAATAATTATAAAAATAATCCTAAATATTATTATGATTTTTAAATCCCCATTATAAAACATTTTTCCTATCAAATGGGAAGTGAAATTATTGCTCATTCATATATAAGGCTTATTCTCTCCAGATATTGATGAAATTCATTTTCAACCACCATATATATTAAATGGGTATTATGATGGGTTGAGTTATAAAATATGATAAATAAGATATATTTATAGTTATTTAATTATAAATTCACATCTACCTCATTACCATCGAATCTATTTGAAAATGATAATGTCCCTCATGCATATGTGTGGACTACCACCCCCATGAAGCGATGGGATTTGTTTCGATTTTCATTCTAAATTTTATGTAGTAATTATATATTTAATTAATATAGATTATGTATATGATATTGAATTTTTTTAATATGATGAACTTTTAACCATCCATTTTTTCAATCTTTTTAAATTTGATAACAATATTAATGTGTATATAGGACCTACTATCTCCATTAATGACATAATTTTTTTTTTCTATCACTAGATTTTATGGATGAGTGTAAATATATATATATATATATTTAATGTGTATCATATTTATTTAATTCGAAAAAATATATATTATATAACCATGAACAATGTACAAGGTTTAAAACAACGTCTAAAATTATAATGATTGGAAAAAATAGTTAACACTCGAAAACATTGATTTATAATGAATTATTGATCAATTGGTGTTACAATGATAAAAATGTATCATATATGATATTATAAGTATGTAAATTATTCTCATAGATAACAATAATAAATTAATATTTCATATATATATGTTGAATGATTGCTTTCTAGAATATTGTATCTCGAGGTAAGGGTTTATCATCACTTATTATCTTCTTTGGGACTTATATGGTGTCATGAACCAATATTCTATTATTAGGTTCATATACTTGCATATAACATGTTATATAATTATTACCCTTATTTTTATGAGATTTAATTCCCAATTTTATTTATTTATTTCATAGGGATTAAAAATTTTATGTCACTAAGTTAGTAATGGTTTTATTTTAAAATCTCATTGTCTATCAGGATTGTTTCTGATTCGGTTTTAAATGATGGGATCTCATAATATTCCTCTCAATAAACTCATTTGTTATCATTTTACATAAAATGGATATAAAAAATTAATATTATGTTTTATTATAATTAGATAATAATTTTATTGGACTGTATGTAATTTTCCAAAGGTTTATAAAATAGATTTTAATATTAAAATCTGTATTTTTTATTAAAAATTTATATTATTTAAAAATTAATCTTCTCATATTTGGAATATTAATTTTATTGGAATAATTCAATAAGTTATATCTACAAATAAAAAAATGTAGGATCAATTTTTGGGATTTTTTTGAATAGTGAAATATAGTGATTTAAGGTGTTAAATATTATATGGAAAATACAAAAATTATTGATTTATTAATTTTTTAAGAACCCATTAGTTATAGTTCTCATTAACCAATTACTATATTTATTCCCAAGAATCAACACTATTTATTTTCTTGAGGGAAAATAATAAACTGATGAATATAATAATTAAAAACACCCCAATACTCCACTTATAATTACCACGCATCACCGCCCCTTCTCATCTCTCATTATAATGATTAATTATATATAACAATATTTTAAACCACATCCTACCCAATCTACAAAAATTAATGTTCTACTGGTCTCACCATAAGACCAATTCTATATTCCTTAAGTGATCCTTAATCATGATGATATTCAAGAGGCAACTCTCTAAAAACACAAATCTTAACTTAATTTCTTATTCTTGTTTCTCATATATTTATTAATACATAAAATAAAAATAACTCAAATATATTATTTATAATATAATTATATATTTCTAATGGAATATATCATTTCTACCAATTTTTCCATCCCCTCTTACTCCATGAAATTAAATCGTCATTCAAATTATATCGTTTACCAGTCTCTATGGATAATGGGTTATTTTACCAATGTTTGCCTTCAAGGATTTTTGCAAAAAAAATTCATGGATAAATATGCCTTTAATGTATATATTATAAATTATTTCATTTTCTTAAACTAATATATAGATATAATAATAAATAAAATTAAACTAGTAATGATTTTCTGAAAAACAATGAAAATAAACTAAACATTTATCACTAATATTTCATCAAATGAATTTTACATATACTTGAAAAGAAATTATATATGGGACCCTTAAAAAGTAATTATGTTCATTAATACCATTTTGTTTCACTTATTCAAGTTTATTTCCATTTTGCAAGAACATCCATTATTATACAAATGCTCACTGATTATGAAACCATTAAACGAACTCTCCAAGAACATTGAAATTGGACATTATAAATATTTAAAATGTCCATAAATTAAGTTAATAAAATAATAAAAAATAAAATATATATGTTAAAAGTTATTAATTAAATAATTAATAAATATAATCTAATAATCCTTTAAATGAAGTGTAATTTCATACACTCTTTGGTCATAAGGTAAGGGATCTCCTCAATCATCAATTTTTTCCTTTGGATCATGATTTACCTATATTATCCTCAATTTAACTCATCAATAATCATATATAATCTTACCATTTTATTTATATATGTTCCAAATATATATATCCAGTTCAAGTAATCTTTAATTGATAGGTACATACGTGTTTTTAATGGTTACCTTTCAATTTATCTCAATAATAAAACCACATTCACGACAACTTGTCTATTTCCAACCCTTTCCCAAGTAAAATCCATAAAATATTTTAATAAAAATACATTATGTAAAATTACTAATTTAATCATGAAGAAAAAATATATTTTCTCTCTCTATTTTTGGATATAATTATTCTTTTATCCTATTAAAATACTCTTCATTACATTATATATAACCACAGTTAAGAAAATAATTTCTATGGTCTTCTCACCACTCTTTACTAATGTTTTCAATTCAGGGAAACATCCTTATTCATGTTATATTCTAAATTATACTTTATTAATTTGAATGAATCATATAATTACTTATTTCATGGATACCATTATGAAACTCCCTTTGGTTATGCCTCAGGACATGATTATGAAACCCATTTCATTCCATGGGTAACCCTTATGTTTATTCGTTATGATTGATTCTTAATGTGGACCCCTATTCTAGAACATGTTATTATAGGTTAATCATGATTATGATCCAATTAATTTGGTAATTCTTTAGTTTTATTAGACATCATGTATGGGATTAGGGATTAAACATAATATTTTATGGGAAATTTTCCACCATGATTTTCCATCTTTGAAGTTAGATTTTTTTAATTTTTATGTAATGCTGCATGTTGCTTAAACATTCCTATATTTCCATGATCAGGGGATTAAATATTGTATATGTTATTTATCCATATATTTATTCATGATCCATGACATTTTTTTCACCGTGTTATTCCTTTGACTCATGTTTCATGTTTCATTTCCATGTTTACTAACTATGATTTTTATCTCACCACTTTTGTCAGCGTATTCTCCATGATATACTATGATGTTATAAGAGAAGAATGGATTTTGGAGCTCATTATAGATATTATTAATATTATATTTTATTCCTTTTAATTATGTTCCTTGTATTCCAAAATATCTAGATTTCTCATCATTGTATTATTTTTAATAAATACTTATACTTCAAATAATTTAATAATATGGGTACATGAATAGGGTCTCTATAATTTGTATCAGATCATGGTCTAGTCATTTTTGGGTAATAGGACTAGATGTAATTATTTATAACCCTATGGAAAATTTTATCATAATGGATAACCATGATTCAAACATATGGAATCATATATTATGGTAAAAATTTCATTGATAAGTTCACCATTCAATGTCCATTGTTATCATTTAATATAAATATTATCAAAGTATTAAATCAAACTAATTATTTTATTATTTTTTATATAATAAAATAAAAAAGGAGACCCCATGCCAATTAAATAATTAATTGTAAATGTTATTATATCCCTAATGAGATTCCAACCATGATGTGAATGGGATATCAAATCTAAATAACAGTAGTCTCTCAACTGGATTATGTTACACATAATAAAAATAATCACATGGAATAACTTCAATTTAAAAAAAAGATATAAATTTAGAATTACACATTACAAAAAAAAATCCTCATATTTTTATAATATCATTATATACCCGCATTACAAAAAATTTGTATTTACTCCTTTGAGAATAAATTCATAGTCCAATGGTGAATAAGAGTAGAGAATTTAATGGTGGATGACAGTCGTTCTGATGGGGGAAACTGATTAGTGGTGGAAATGAAAATAAAATTGAACACTAATTTATAAATTGATTACATTTATTGGGAAGGATTCATGATTTTATATTTCAATAATTTTTTCCCCAGAAAATCTCTCTTATATAAGATATGTAGTTTTTCAGACATCAAGAAAATGATGATGAGTATATTAGAGAATATGAGGAAAACCATTCATGGATTTCATAATATGCCTTAGAAAATTTAATGAGAACTAAATTAATATGGATCAATAAATTATTGGATGAATTATATTCCAATAGAAGTCATTATCAATTCAAAACATTAACAACTCTGAGCAGTTTTCATATTTTCCCATAAGGTTGAGATTGATATTGCAGACT
Source organism: Viscum album (assembly GCA_963277665.1). NCBI lineage: Eukaryota > Viridiplantae > Streptophyta > Magnoliopsida > Santalales > Viscaceae > Viscum > Viscum album. Next base: position 1,804,263,776 of record OY728164.1, read on the forward strand.
CTCAATGGGAAAATGGGATCCTTTATGATATTTGGAACATGGAGTTAAATATTGGAGTATCAACATATAAATCCCATGAAGGAAGAAACCTCTAGCTACAAACTTGTAAAAAGTGTTGGGGGAACCATCCCTAGAATTGCTTAAGGGGAACTAATAGATACATAATATCTGAAAGAGAGGGGCCTTCATATAAAAATAGTTTAAGGTTTTTGAAGAATCACTCTAATGAAGAAGACTAATTGAGGGTTCATATCGACACTTAATATATAGTAATCTATTTCAACTATCTGCAACATGGTAATAATGTGAGATACAATTCCTAAGAAAATTATTGTCCAAGCCAATCAATGAAAACAACCTCAAATGTAGAATAAAAGGGCATATTTTATCACTATATATGAGGTGCATCACAAAAATGATGTAGAGAAATATAAACAGGTCATTATTTCAAGAGAAAAACATAATTTTTTTATTTTGATTCTGTGAATTATTTCATATCTTTTTAATTATAGTATAACTATTAACACCCCCACATAGAATATTAAGGTTGAGTTATACATGTGAAAAATTGGAAAATTGATGTATATAATGTAAATAAATCATTTGTGACAAATGTTATCAATTTAAAACCCCAATAAATATTTTATCACTTCTTTCAGTAGAAATTAATTTTATATAGGTCATTAATTATATATATATACATATAAAATAAGACATCACATGTTAGAAGAGGGAGATCACTCATTACATCATGAGGAATACTCCAATTCTGTAAAGTAAAAAGGAGATTATTTAATATCCTTTGAAGGCATATTCTAAATCATGTATTCTATTAACATTTAAGAAATCATATTTAGATTTAATTATTCACACAATGGATATGTTTATTTATTCTTTATTATTAGACTATTATAAATGAGATTAATGAATATCCTTTATTCTTTATTGTGTTCCCTATAACTGTGCCGATGAGGCATATTTCTGAAATCACCTAACAGATATTTTTCAAGTTTAAAATTCGGATTAACCAATTTATTCATGTTACTTATTTAATATTTTTTTATTTTTTTCACTAATTATTTAATAACTTACATGATGGATCCCATTATGATACTTCTTTTGGTTATCTATATGACATGATTATGATACCCATTTTTTTCCGTGGTTAACTTTTTTGTTTATTCTTTATGTTTGATTCTTCATGTGGAACACATAATCATTAACATGTTATGATAAGTGAAAGATGATAGTAGTCTAATTATTTTGTTTTTTATTTCGTCTCATTAGATTTCATGTGTCATAATTGAGAGTAAACCGAGTCAATTTTGGGACATTTTCCACCATTGTGATATCATCACTATGTTTAGTAGTGACTCATGTTAATTTTATATTTTCTATTTCATCAGAATTACTATATTTACATGATCAAAATTTTAGATGTTCTATATTATATGACTCCAAATGTACACTCATGATTCATGCCTTTATTTTTTTCACGTTATTCCTTTTAACTCATATGACATGTTTCATTTCCTTATTTATTCCCATACTAGACATTTTAGCCCACCCATTTATTCAATGTGTTCCAGAGGTTATCATATATAGTTATAGAAGGAAAATGAATTAGGGAGGTAATTAGTGAGATTAATTATAATATTGTTTAATTTTTTGTTATGTAGACAATCTTCCAAAGAAAGATGACTTTTTTATCCTTGTTTTTCATTTTATGGATATATTTTCTTAATATGTTTTTATAATATATATACAAGGATAGGGCTACTAAAAACTATTTAAATTGAAACTGGTGAATAATATTTTGATTAAAATTCCATCCATTTACATTTTATAATAATAATATCAATTTAAATGTAAGATTATATTCATTTAAGAGTGATAATGAAGTTACTATGATTAATGTCAAATATGCTAATTAGGTACTTAAACCAAATGATAAGTATTAAAAAACTATGTAAAGTAGTAAAAATTTTATTTTATAATTGGATATCAACACATGATTCCATATCTTCAAATATCTATCTATTTTGATGTATTCTTACAGATAATTAAATTGTTTTATATAATAATTTAATACATCCCATGTGTGAACCTCACCTAAAAAATAAATTGAAACCCTCTAATCTCATCATCACACCACATTTACCATTCTATAATGATCAAACCATGATGAAATGTCTTTTAGACCCGCTATCCCACTTAACGATTAACTAGTCTCCCAAAAAGACCAAATCAAATGTCCTTAAGAGGATAAATAAAGGAGTTATTTCAAATAATTGGTAACCACCATAACCGATCAGTTCTATTTTTGTTATTATTTAACCTGATTCAAATTTTTTATATTAGTAATTAAATAATTTAATCATTATAAATGTACTCATATATATTATTAGTATTTTTGAATTACTGTAATAAAACAATATTCGTATCAAATGGTAAGTGACATTATCGCTCGTTCACAGATAAGGCATATTCTCTCCACATAGAGATGAAATTAATTTTCAACCCCCATATATATTAAATGGTTATTATGATGGGTTTGATTATACAATATGATTCATATGATATATTTATAGTTATTTAATTATAAATTCACATCTACCTCATTAAGTTCGTTTCCATTGGAAAATGATAATGTCACTCATGCATATGTGTAGACTACAACCTCCATAAATCAATTGGATTGTTTTTCGATTTTCATTTTATTTTTTATGTAGAAATTATATATTTAATTAATATAGATTATGTATATGATATTTTGTTTAATATAAGGTATTTATAACCATTCGTTTATTCTATTTTTTTAAAATTGATAACAACATTAATGTGTATATATGACCTACCATCTCCGTGAAAGTTGTAATTTATTTTTCCATCACTAGATTTTATAGATGAGTGTAAATATTTAAATATATATATATTTATATATAAAATTAATATGTGTCATATTTATTTAATTTGAAATAAAATTATATTATACAACCCGGAATAATGTACAAGGTTTATAACAACTTACTGAAATTATAAAGATCAGAAAAAATAGTTGGCACTCGAAAACCATGACATTATATTAAATTATTGATAAATTGGTGTTACAATGTTACAAATGTATCATATATGAAACTAGAAGTATGTTAATTATTCTCATATATAACTATAATAAATTAATATTTCATATATATATTGATAGATTTCTTTCTAAAAAATTGTAACTCGAGGTAAGGGTTTATCGTCTCTTATTATCTTCATTGGGACTTATATTGTTTCATGAACCAATATTCCATTATTAGGTTCATATACTTGCATATAACAAGTTATATAATTATTATCCTTATTTTCCTGATATTTAATTCCCAATTTTATGTATTTATTCCATAGGGATTAAAATTTTTATGTCACTAAGTGGTAACAGTTTTATTTTAAAATCTCATTGTTTATCAGGATTGGTTCTGGTTATGTTTTAAATGATGGGATCTCATGATATTACTCTAAATAAACTCATAAATTATATAATTTTATTGTTATATATTTAGGATATATATTTTCCATTAATTTTACTCTCCACAAATATAGACAATTCTAAAATAATGTTTTATAGAAAATCATCATCACCCTTCAGTCAAAATCAATTGATCTTACTTGTATCTGTTTTGCTGAAAATTTTTCAAGAATGATTTATCTATTTTATATTTAAATTTAAATTTAATTATTTCCCAATAAAAATATTTATAATAAATTGTTTAAAAGGAATATTTTTTTCATCTTTTGAATGTGGTGCGGTTTTAACATTTTTCAAAAAAGATAAATAAATGATTTCTTTTCACTGATACCAAAAAAATTAAATATCCTGCTGTCATGAATAGACAATAATATAATTATTATATTATATGATTCCAAGGCCATATTCAATGAATGAAATTTTCCTAATATTTTATGAATTCACATTTTTTGAAAAATTATTTCTAAATTGGGAATGATATTTAGCAGAATTTTTTTATTGATCTTGTAATGAAATTTCTATTCATCACTTGTAATAACCCTTCATTTTACATATGTTTTAATCGGGATATTATCCAATAGAATCAAAAATTTTAAATATATGGACTTATTATTTATATGTTGAATATATTTTTTTAAACCAAATTTTTGCATCAGTTATACTATGATGAAAGAATGAAATGTTTATGAATATAGCTTCTTCTCCATGGGTTGTACTCTGAAGAAATATTCATGAAATGAATTTCATTTCATGGGTTATAATATGATAAATTTCTTATTATCATTTTTAATCTCTATATATTATTCTTCATATGTTATTAGTGGGATTGTAATTATATATCCCTCTAAATCATTGAATAAATATGGATACATCATGTGATAAAATAAATAAATTAGAGTTGGAACCAGTTCAGTATGGGACTCTATCCAAAATGATTGTCTTCATAGTGATCCTTGACTTCTATGATGTTTTGGAAAGAGAAACATGTTCATTATGATATTCATTTTATGGATCATTGACTAGTGTGGATATTATTTTGTATTCTTCAATGTTTGACACAAACTCATGATTTATTCCATTGTCAGGTTCTCATGACTAATTTTCCTTGATATCTTTATAAAACATGTCATATAACCATCCATGATAAATTCTATGGAATAGTTCAATGGTATTTTATATTTAGGGTATGAATTTAAAATGTTATGATCATGTTCTTGTACCCTTATTCTAAGGTTATTCTCATGTGATCAATGATATCTTCCTTGATTTCCTTCCTATATCTTTCATCACAACCATTCTTATTATTCCATTGTCAATGTTATGAGTAAAAAATACTGGTATTAAATTTACAATATGGGTTATAGTTATGAAAAACTATATGGGTAATCATTAAATTATTTATGAACCAGTCGTTTGTGTATCTTTATTTCCCAAGAAAGTTAAATTTTGTGATCCTTATGAATGTATGCTTAAATTCTATAAGAAATTAATCTAATAAGATGCATTATCAAGGTATAGAAAATATGGATGACTATATATTTTATAATATGATATGATTAGTCAACCTTTTGATATTATGATTATATAAATTTGTATAAAACCATTTGGATAATTATACGTGTATAAAATTATACTAAAAGTCCAATAAGAAGAGATTATATTGTTTCATTGAAATATATCCCTATCTCGATTCTAAAAGTGGACATGATTTTGGAATATATGAATCATGTGGTAACAAACCAAAAAAAAATTGATTAATATATCGAGACCGCCATTCTAATTAATGTTGAGTGATCCCTTACTATACACATGGTTTGATACAGTAAGGAAGTATTATTCAGTAGATAATATTATCTTTATAAACCCTCATTAAGGTTTCACATAAATTATCATCATGGATGAGATATGGTAAACCTATGGATATTTTTATAAATGATGTAGGATTTTGATATCATATAAATATTTATTCATAATTATGATTTGTTTCTCAAAACATGATTTTTTATTTATCTTGAATAGGTTGAACAGAGAGGAATGATGTTAGCACTAAATGTAATGAACAATGATGTTTTTATGAGAAATAATATTGGGTGGTTAATTAAGTGAAAGATATTGGGATTATTCATAATTATTAATAATTATATATAAAAAAAATATGTTCCTTAACATATTCTCAAACTAACCAAAAAAATAGAATGATGGTGTATTCTTAGTGTTCAGGTAGTAGAGATTATGGATGAATGATGTATAAATTTCCCTCTTTCCAAAAATGTTGAATGATACACCAATGATTACATCTAAAATGAATAATAAAACATTTTATATAAGAAAAATGGGGGAATAAAGAAAAATATTCCTGAGGAGTAGTGTGGATATCAGTGTGGATAAATTAAATACATCTTTAAGATACATTCATAGTTCATTTCCTTAAAAGTGAGGATGGTGGGAACTGATCAAGTCAATTACATCTTATAAATGTTAACTCCTTGAAAACGATATACCATATGGTATACCAATAAATGATGTAAAAGGGACAAATTATTTAGTTATTGGGTTTGATGAATTATGTTGTTGAAGTATTTTTATCAATTCTATTATTGTTATAGGAGTACTGAAAATTACATGGATTGTGTTAATATTTGGAAAAATATATGTCTTCATGTATAATTAACATAATATTTATGGATTTTCTCTTGGGTTTTTTATTTTATAGTTTATAATTATTTTAGTGTCTTATACACCACTTTTGAGATACAGGTGATCATATTTTAATATAACTTACTAATTTTTTTGGATGTTATTTAATTTAATATGGTATTTTTTACCCTTAGTTTCTATATGATGTATTATTCGAACAAGAATATTGTTTTAATATGATTAATGGTATTGATCAATATTATTTTTTATACGATCTTTGATTATTAGAGTTATTTTTTGGATGTTTTGAAAATATCAAAGGATGTTATAACAATTGTATTATTATATATATTTAGTAAAAAGGAAAACATGTCAAATCCATAAAGGGAATGGTGATTTAACAAAAAACCTAAGGGTGATAAGGGCAAGAATCTGAATGTTAGCTAATGTGATTTATTGGTTAGTAAGACATTTTCATTTTAAAATGACGTGAATGATAAATATTATATTCATTTAATAAAAAAAATTAATTTTTATATTGATATTGGATTGAAATTTTTTTTATGATCAATAATATTTTAGAAGATGTTACAAAATTTTAGAACAATATATGATTAAGGTAAACTAAACATTATGGTTTTTTATTTGAGGACTAAAGTTTACATTAAATATTAGAAGCATATATGATTTTAATAGAGAAATTGTGTGATTCTATTTATTTACGCTAATGATTAACATATCAAGGATGTTATACAACGTGTTAATATTTACAATTTTATGAGACATTATGATTGATTGATATTATATGGTGGTATATATAAAATTTATCATGGAAGAATATGTGGTCAAAAAATTCATATAACCATGGTTCAGTTATAGGTTAAAGTATTTTGATTAATGATATGGTTAGTATTTTATTAAATGATATATTTTTTACATATTGTGTTATTATTGATTTTCTGGTGTTCAATGAAGTTCGTCTTTATATGAAAGATTTTTTATTTCGAGAAATATATTTTTGTATCCATTATGGTTTTTTATAGTTTATAAATAAAACTAATATATTGGTTTCCTTTTTCAGAATACGAGATCCATTATAAGTTGATTTTGGTTCTTGGGGAATAAAAAATTTCTTATGGTTCCCAACATTAACTAAAACCAAATATCATAGTATGAGAACAAAAAATCATAATGGAATCCAAATAATCGTGAAAATATATTACATTATGTATACAATATGACACATTCATTTAAATTTATGACTCTTTAGGCTTATCCTCAGTCATTAATAGTCATAATCTTGTAAAATTATAAATGGTAGTTAATAATGTGTTGGTAAATTTCATAGGAATTTCTCTTTGAAGTGTTAAACTTGGTGAGTAGAAAGGCTTGTTGTCATGCACTAGGAGAGAATCATGTCTTGGTCAATATTCCCTTTTTGGAGTTATTTCCCCTACATAACATTACGCCATATATATATCAATTTGTATTTTCTAAACAATGATTAAATACCATGGAAACTACTCTATGTATTATTAAAAATAGATCCAAGATATATTCTTATTGGTTGACTCATCCGCGTAGTTATCCTTATAGATATCCCATGCCATAAGCTTCGAAATATATATAGGTATCTCACTAAATTATTCTTATACAATTTCCCAAAGGCTACTAATCCATTCCTCTAGCACCAAAAATAGTGAAAATTTATTTTAAAACCTAGATAATATATATTTTTAGATGAATATTCAATAAATTAAAAATAATAATTCTGAGGATAGTAATAATTTAGTGTCTTTTTAGATAAGGTACACATTACACTAATTTGGTGAAAGAACTTCTACATCTCCCATAAATATCTTCTAGTATAGTACAATTCCAAATCATACTATACTTAAAACATTTCATATTATCCTAGGGAATATAAATAAAAGAAAGGTGGAGATCACACAATTATTATGGGTATGGAATGTATATAATTAAGCATAACATGAAGATAAGGATAATATATCATGAGAGTAACATTTGAAAACAATACCCTCAAAATAAAATATCAAAATCTTGAACAATATAATTAATATTGGTATTTCATAATAAATGAATCATATGGGAATCAAAGGATACAAGACAATAGATAAAACATTCAAAAAATACAGAGTTATGGACTAAAAATAAGAATAGAAAATCATTTTCAATGTAGTCAAGGATCAATTCTATTGTTATCATTGTGGATTTATTTCGCTCCCCAAACCATCATTGTAGTCAACATTCACTCCCAATATCATCATAACTGAAAAATTAACTTACGTAACTGTGTTCACTCTCTATTTAAGTTATGATTATCTTTGGATATATATATATTCATAATTCAATAGAATGAGACATATGTCTCATCTATCATATAATTAAAATCATACATATGTGTTCCATATGATCATAAAGAATTCATCATATCATCACCACTGAAATGATATTGTTTTCATAAACATTCATTCATATTATAACCAATGAAAATGGGACATGGTTCAAAGTAATTTAATCATTTTATAAAAGCATATCCCATGAATATATGTTGGTTTCATATTAATTGCATCATGGTATAACCCATGGAATAGAAACTGGCTTCATAAACATATTTTTATCATAAACCTAATCCATTCAGAGAATGAATAAAAAAGGTATCCACGTATCCTATCCCCAGTAATACATAGGTAACTTTGAAGGATGTCATCTTATATTTTAAATGAGTCTGAAATAATACTTGGGAGACATAATGAGGAAATATCATTTCTTGGAAAATAAATTTATCAAATTTATAAAATTGTAAAATTGTTTTTATTTGAAAATAACATTGAAAAATTATAAAGGAAGATTTAAAATAATAGTTTATGTTTTCTAGAGGATAATATAATTCCTGATTTGAAAAAAAATTGAAAACATGAATCATTTTTAAAATTCTTTATTAATTTTAAATAATTCATTCAAAATATAAAAATTAATTTTTGATTATTAATGAAAAAATTTATTTTAAAATATATTTTAGAAAATCTAAAGTAATATTGAAATCATGGAAAAATCATAACATCGAGTAATACTATTCATTCCATTCTTGGTATGAAATGGTGATTATTTTCAAAATTTTGGTAAAATCCAAAAGTGTATTGTTTAGAAAATGACATGAAAAATAATTTCTTTTTAATAAAATATTAAATAATTGATAAATATGAAATTTAAATAATATGGGGATTAGTAAATCAATTTAGAAATCATTTTATGTAAATTTTATTGTGATTAAATCTAATTTCTAATCGAAGGTATAAATAATGTCGAGTTTTACTAAAAACATTTTATCAATTATTTTAAGTACCAATGAGTTGAAAGATGGAATTATTAATATAAAAAATAATGAATAACTATTTGATAATAAAATTCCTCATAATAATTTATAGGTGGTTAATAATATTTTATAATTAGAGGCTTAATGATAAATAATCCATTTAAATGACATGTTTGTATCAAAAGACCCTTACCACATTGGTTACATATGAATCATAATACCTATGAAAAATATATCATATAATGGATATATAATAATTATAATTTTAAAGATAATGAACATATAATACAGTTATATGAAGTATATAAACCACATAAAATAAATATGTTCTGAATATAGCATGTTTTAAACAAAATTAATAATTGTTTTATGGTAATACATTACTACTTTCATTGTACTTTGAACCATAAGAAAAAATAAAGAATTATATGAAATAAAAATTTTAATATCATTAAAATAATTTTATTAGTGGTATAAAATTTCAATGTATTATTAAATACAGTGTGAAACAAAAAGAGTGGTTAATTTTCATATCTCTCCCTGAATGAAGATATAGACTAGAAATGTCATACCTTATGTCTCAAATTTTTCCAAGCATGTTTGAAACCTATATATAATAAATTTTAATTTATTATGAATATGTTGATATACTAGAAATAATTATATTTTACAATATATTATTTACTTATGTCATTTATTTAGATTCTTATTAAATATTACTTGTTAAAATCGCATTTTAGAGAATAATTGTTTTTCCATGTGTGTTTTTGTTTTATATAATTTGTCCTATAAAATTGGCCATTTTTAAATAATCTATGTTTTTTAAACCATGATATAAAAATCATATAAAATATCTATATAGGTATTTATAATTTTATTATTAATGTAATATATAGTAAATGAGATATGTGGTTTATTGAGAGGACAGATCGTATGTACAGATGACAATTGTATCCCTTTTAATAGAAAATTTAATTAATGAAAGAAGAAATAATATATAATAATTAAACAAAAAAATTTATTTCATATATATGATATATTTTCATTAATTCAATCCTTAATACCTTCCATATACAATTTGAGTTAATCACATCGTTTCCTAAGGTGATAGTCTGTTGTACACCCATGCGACATTATCATATTGTAAAAGAACGGAAAATATTATGTTATGTGTTATATAATAACTCATGATGTATAATAATATCCAATCTATTATTTATAAAAACTTAATACATCATTATAAATAGATGTGAGATGTGGTAATTGGAAAATGAATGTCATCGGTTAGTGAGGTGGTATTCCTCTATACACACAAAAAAGAATTTTTAACCCATTTGATGGATGTGGAGATAGTTTTAGTTCATTAAATTAAAATAAAAAAATATATATATAATTAATATAATGATTTTATTATATCTTTATATTTTTATTATAATTAAATGGGGTGGAGGAAGAAATAAATTAAAAATTCTTGTAGAAAAATGTTACCACTTCTTTGGGTGACAACCGTACGTTTGCAACAAAAGAATTTCTAGGATAGATTTATTTCCTTGAAAATACATAAATAATGATCGGAGGGATTTTTATATTTTATTTTTTATGGTCTTCTAAGAAATAAAGGGGTTTTAATGTGTGAATAAGAGATGATATGGAGGCCCGTTTTATGTTAGGTGAGTAGAACACTTTTATTTTCTTTAAATTAAAAATGTATAACGATATTTTTATCATATGAAAAGGCGTCAAAATTAATCAAAATCGATTACTTGACCTTATAAGGCCGATATATGAAAATGCAATAGATACGAGAGTCGTTTTTAAGTTAATTTTATCCCTTATCTTTTTAGTTTAACCCCATAGCGTATCCATTTTTACCTTAATAATGGTAAGTAATTTTTATAGTTTTCAGTACTCATATTTGAAAAAATGTTACACCAAACATATTAGAAAATATATTTTATTCTGATTACAAATATCTAATACATATTTTCTAATCCAATTTACAGAGATGGTGGATTATAATTAAAAATCAATCTCATTGATGTGAAGATTAAGTGAGCTTCTAATGAGATAATATTCAAAAATATACTATGTTTTTATATCAAAATTAAAAATGAAAATTATTCCAATGAACATAATTTTAATTGTAGACATATTATTTATCTATGTTTACTTTTAAAACATTTCAAATATATATTATCGTAATAAATATTTTAATTGAAAATGATCTTTTAAATTAAGTTTCATTATTTTTCGGTAGTCATAAATAAAATCAAATTATCATAATATTTTTAAAAAATTCAAACAAATATAATTTTGATAAGTTTATAGAAAAAATTTATTTATTACTTATTTAAATTCTTTAAATGTGGAAAATTTTGTTATTTGAAAAAAACACTACACAAACGAAGGAATGTTTGGTTTTGGACAAGTTTTTTTTCAAGAAGAAAAAGATTTAAAATTAACTATATTTCAAAAATTATAATATATAAATATCAATTAAAATTTATTTATATATAATAAATAAATTTAATTTAAAATATTCCCCATCAGGTATTATTAAATTATTTAATATTGAAAACGAATATTCACATTAAAATAATATTCAAGAAAACCCTTCTATGAAAATAATTAATGTATATTAAAATAAAATATATAGTTTATTCAAAATAAATTAAGTAGGATGTTTGTTAATAACTAATGAAAAAATTACTTTTCATCACATATTAATATTTTAGTTAATAAATTTGTTGAAAATAAATTATAGTTTTATAAAAAATACAGGTTTTTTATTATTAACTAACAAATCAATGTTCTCGAAAAAAAATAAAAATATCCACCATAAGTTAACAATGATATGATGATCTCAAAAATATAGATCATTTAATCAACTAAACAATCTCCAATTTTAAAAGGTAAATTAAAATTGTTAAAATAAAAAAAAATTGAATAAAACATATTACTATTTTATATAATTAAATTACTGGAAATTGATTGATTATTTACTAATAATTTATAAATAATTTACATTTAGTAGGAAACACACACACACACACACAAACATATATATATATATATATATTAGAATGTATCAAATACTATCTATACCCTCTTATTTAATGGCTAGGTTATAAAATCAATATTTAAAACAATATTATTTCATGGTTTCTTGATGCTTGGTGTCCTGAGTCTTGCATGATATCAATGAAACTTATTGTTGAAATTAATATAAGATAAACATTGTGATGTGTATATAATGACATATCTATATATTTATCTTAAATTGAAATAAGATTATAAAATAATTGAAATTCATAGACCACTTCCTTTTTAATTATACTTTATACTCCTCAAAATTTGGTATACTCATCATTAAATAATAACATCAGTATCCAAAATATAAAAATATTTTATAATGCCTATTAAATCGCCATTATTATCCCTCTTTATTATCAAATGATATGTGAGTGTGCCTATGTGCATACCACTTACAATCACCACATAGCGATACAATTCATTTTTCACCACCAAAATTCAATGATGGTTATAATAATGGGTTTAATTTTTATTTATTATTTCTATGAAATAATTATTCATATATAATTTTAATAATAGTTCATCCATATTAACATACAATCATTTGGAAAAAGATAACATCTCTCATGCGTATGTGTCGACAACCACAACCCTAAAGCGATGTTATTTATTTTTCATTTCAATATTATTTAAACATATTAAGGACATATTAAATTAAAATAAAATATTTTTTTCAAATAATAATTATATTTTACTATCAAATTATTATTTATATTTAATTTATTCTATCAGTAGAAAAGTAAAAAGAGTGTTCATTCATATATGCGACCTACCATCTCAATAAATGTTATAATTCATATTTCTATGTTTAACATTTATGGGTGACCATAAATAAAAATACAATGAATATATATAATATTTATATCATTAATAATATTATAAATATTATATTATTGTGACCAAAGTAAAAGGAGTAGAATTATTATAATAAAATGATCGTGATAAACGAAATAGTTAACAACAAATATGATAATACTATTAAGGAATTTTTATTAAATAGGTGTTAATATTTAATAAATGTATTATTTATGATATTAAAAGTCTATAAATGATTATTATACATATGTTTAATAAATATTGGTTTATTATAAATATTTTCATATTTATTTCAAATCTAGTGGAACATGCGGTAAGGGCTTATCATCTAAAATTTACTTCTTTGGGATATATTTAATTTCTTCATCGTATATCCATTCAATATGAGAATATAAGTACCTTTGATATGTTTTATCACCATTATTAGTTTAAAAAAAATTAATGTTTCATTTGACAATATTATTTCTTGGGTCCTACTACTCAAATGTTAGAAAAATTGTACGGTTTCTTTGTTATAATCTAATTTTCATGTTATGAATATTTTTTATTAAATGTTCAATGAAGACATTTATTGATATATCTCCTTGTAAATTCAAGAATATTTTTTTTGGTAATTTATTTAAAATAATATTTTTCATTTCATTTTTTAAAATTTATGTTTTTATAATATTGGATGACATTTTTCATCGAAACCCGACTTCACATATCACTTAATTTGATAATCATTCATCTTCCAAGTATATATATTAAATAATGGGTTTCAATGATGTTTATATTATTTTCAATTTATTGTTAATTGTCATTTTTACCAATGTATTCTTTTTTTATATGTTTTAAATGGAAGGTTAACAAAATTTACCTAGTGTGGTACTTTATCACTATTAAAAAAATTGAAAGAAATGATTTATTTTTACTAATAATGATTGTAAAAAATTACCCTCTATCCTGAAAACACAATATTATATATATTAATTATATGCTATAATTAATATTTTCAATTAATAGGTTTTCACAGATTATTTATGAATTTTAGTTTTTGATATGTTATTTAAATTTTGATAATCGAATCTTCCCCATGAATGTTTTAATGATATTGTAATGAAATTTATACTCATAAAATACAACAAAAATTTCATTTTATTGTCCTTTAACATGGATATAATAAAATATAACACCCTTATTTTTTCTATAGATAGTTTTTGTAAATTCTGAAAATATTTTTTACAAAAAAAAGCTTTTCTATTGGGGTTTTCTTTGATAAAATGATGAAATATATATTAAACCCACTCCATTACCATGAGTTATGATATTATGGAATAATTATTATCTTCATTTTTTCATGTGTTCTAATATAATGAATGTATAATGATTTTAGGCATCATATATAAATATATAGATATATACAATTTTTATTATGTGACGGGTGGACCTAGAAATATATATACCTATAACGAGATGGGAAATGTTTGATATCTCATGAGATAAATTGGATTGATATGGGATATGAACCCTTTTTAGTTATGGACACCACTATTATGATATTATTGGTTGTGAAACTTGAATAATATGATAGTTTTGAGAGTTAACCTAGTCAATGTTGATAGTATTGTAAGTGAACCATAACTACTATATAATTGATTTTCATGTATTTTGTGAATTTAACAAACTCATGTATTATTAAAATGTTATTCACTCATGAGTTATTTTATTTGATTCCTTTGCAATTCATGTCTTATATAATATATATATATATATATATTTAATAACTCATAATAATTATATTTCATAAACAAGGTATGGTTTTCAAATTTTTATCCCAAATTATCTTTCCCTTATTATAAAGTTATGATCATGTGATCCTTGATATCTCTCTCTTTTACCCTTAAAGAGATTTTGAGATCACTCAATATTTTTCTTTCACTATTTTAAGAAGAAATGCATGGATGATGTCACTAAAAAGTGTACTAATATTTAATAAATAAATTGGAGATGATGTAGAACATTTATGAACATTTTATTTAAGAGTCCATGTTCCCATAGAAACTAATCCTATATGGTCATAATGAATGTAATTGAAATTTATATTGAATATTTATACAATATTATATAATATTTATCTATAATAAGTATGTGTGCCTATATATTGTCCACTATAGGGGTGATTGAAGAAATAATTTTGTGATCTATAGTGGTGTCCATGCATGGTATGAGGAGGGATGGAGGTTAATTTCAATAACATTTATCATACCCTACTATTTTGGTAATTTATAATTTGACATGGAAGTAGGTGGATAGAATGACATATTGAAATTTTGGTTCATTGTATGATGTGGTTTTCGAGGTTCCTTGGGGTTGGATATAATGTAGTATCCTAGGTGTACCTGGGAATGATTTGTATGGAAGGGATGAGAGCACCTAAAATTATGATTTTGGGGACTGATAGTAGAAAATTAGATGAAAAGTGAAGTGTGAAACCTTTATAGATATTATAAATATAAATTCTTTTGTAGGGTATGTTTCATGGAGTCAATACAGATATAACTGAGACGATGAACTTCTTTGGTGTATTACTTGACAAAATAGAAAAATTAACGGATAATTTAGGGGTTGTCTTTTGAGAAATTGTGAATAGATAATATAAAGTTTAAATAGTAATTCCAAACATCAAGAATAAGTCATATAAAATAATTACAATTAAAACAATGAACATGACACTAGATAATTAAAATGAAAAGGAAAAAACTGGCAGTTTCAACTATAGTACCAAAAATATTGAATAAATTAACATCACAATAAAAAAACTCTTAAAAAATTGATTCCACGTAACTAAATAGAGAAAATTTGAAATTAATTCTATATGGTAATATATACAATTCTAGATCAAAAAAATACAACTTGTTAGAATGGAAAAAATGAAAGGATAAAATTTGAGAATAAATAAGTCAAAACAACTTTGAAATACATATATTCAAATTCAGAAATGAATACACAGTAATATGGTTGAATTAAATTAAATTCTAGACGAAATAGTTTTTCTGATAATTACAGGTCAAATAAAGGCAGAATGAAATTATTAATATAGAATATGATTTATGTTCTTCGTTCTGTTATCCCATTTCAATGATGTTGGATCATCCAATGAATTCCAACATTAAAAAAAGATAAATACATGAAAATATAATTTCATGTAATCCTAGATAAGGAAACTATAAAACATTTAAATAAATATAAGAACCATATAATAACATACACCAAATGACAAATATGTCTAATGGAGGACAAATCCCCTAACCATTTCCCAGTTTAACCTTTTTCACAAAATAATTGTAGAACCATTAGCTCTAATAATTAATTCAAATACTTATAAGGGTGTCATACCCATTATCATCACTATTTAAATTCACCATCATTGAATACCACACATTATGAGCCACTGTGGGTTACAAGAATAATTGGATCTGAGGGGAAATTCCATGGACCAACAAAAATAAAACTTCTCATTTAGAGAGCCAAGAATCAAGGTCCATTATTTCTCTCCCATTGAGATTCTCTCACTCTCTCAATGTTTTTTAGAGGCTCTATAGGAAAATATGGTTTTATAATGATTATAAAATATATCATAAACATCATAGAAAAGTGAATGATATTCCCATGAGAGGTGAATTTTGTAACAAAGGCCTCCATAACGAGTGAAATACCAAGACATGAATGAATGTTCCCGAACAACCCAGTAAATCCACAAAAAGTTCCATGAACGGGGAATAAAAAAGATGTGTAACAGTTATGCAAAACCATCGCTAACTAAGTGTCCCACCCCATTGCATTAGGGATTACTACCAAGGACAAGTAAATTTAAATAGACTTTACATAAGCTTTAAACAGAGTTAAAAAACTAAATTTATTGTTTCCATATTGTTACATATATTATGATGCATAACCCAATGGATAATATAAGAGTGACCAATCACTTATATTAATATAAATGAAAACAATTAAACACTAATGTATGGTATTACAAAAATATTTTATGGGTAAATTCGGACATATATAAGTGTACAAGAGTGATATGTAAAGGTGAAGTGACCACAGTTAAGGGTAATGAAAAGGAAATAAGATTCAAAAATATGTAAAACCATGTTACATAAGTGTTAATATTAATTACCTTGATTGGGAAAACAATGGAATGAAATTTAATAAATGTACATATTAATAGCAATAAAAAAAGGGAAATCTGAAAACAGAAAATCTCCATCATAGAAATTAAATTCTGAATGGATTTAATTTGAAACGTAATCAAATATATCCACATTTCATATTGAAACTAAAATCCACTTGTTCAATCGTCGCCACTTAAGTTACATCAACCAGGGAATATCAACCTAAATAGGAAAAACTATACAGTAAAATAACTATATGACATTTTTCAAACTATCATTCTTATTCCCCAAACATTTATCTGAAGTAGAATATGGTACCCAATTTTAATGATATCTTTTTGAATCTAAACATGCTAAAATTTAAAAAATTGTAAAAAATATTTCATAATAAATTTCATTACTTTATTTACATGTTTGTATCCATATGATGAGACAGTGAGTAAATACAGATCACCAGGTCACATGTTAATATAGGTCCTCAGAATAGCTCTTAGGTGCCAACAGAATAAAAAAATGGATTAGTATCATTCCTTATGTACAACATGGAAGAAGAAAACATAGAATAATTTCATAGAGAATTCAACATAATAAAAAATGAGAATCTGTAAAATTACATCAAGGAAACATTTTGAGTGAATTTGAATATAAAAAATTCTAAATGACCCTATATGTGAATATATCATAGACATACAAGACCCTCGATATAATGAGAATTTTTTCATAAATAAATAAAAAATGTGATATTTTCATTCAATGATAAAATTAAATTATATTGGTAGGACTTTATAACATCCCATGATATCTCCAAAACATGAGAAAAAATATGGGCATACAACTATAGAATTTGGGGTAAAAATTCATGTTCTGGGAACATATTAGTCATAGTATTAATAATAACACAAAATTCCTGACATTGGGAAACCAATACAATGACTCTAAAAGGTTCAAACAAAAAACCCAATAATCTTAGTAAGAATATATGGCACAAACATTTTCAATACACCCAAAAACTATAAAAACAAAGAGACTAATGTGTATATAATTCCATTATAGAAGCCAATTCCCATAAAGGATATAGAGGAAGACAACATAGATAACATAATCAGAACACTTAGGAAAATTTTAGACACTAGAGATGGAAGATATGAATAACACATCACTAGAAACCATCTCTCAGACATAGGATAACCTCAATTAGAACCCTTTCACACCATAAATACAGAAACAAACACAAGTATCACCAAGCCAGGTAATATATAGGGATCAGATAGGGAAAAAATATAAACAAAAGAATAATCAAACATTAGATTTTAATATTTTATCCATAGAGACAAAATGAACTAGTATAATAAGAATAAAAAGGATGGAGAAATTTAAAATCGAAAAAGTCATTTCAAGTAATGATAAATTGATTTATAAATACATGGACTCAAAATTAACCCAAATTTTACTCTATGACCACATTTTTGTGGGGTTATCTACTATAGGCTATCCAAATTAAATTTCATAGAGGTACTGATTGGGTATTTTGGTTTAGAAATTCCAAAATTGATTAAAAAAATAGTATTAATTTTTTTTAACATGATAAAAAATAAATATAGAACAAAATGTTCACATTACAGTCAAAACACAATGAAATAAGTAATTATTATATGGAAGAGAACAATGTCACACTGATATTGGCAATTATAAAAAGACTATTAGTATTTATCAGAAAATAGAAATAAAAATTAGTACAAGATGATTCTTGATACCACATTGTTATGGGATGTGCTTCCTAGTGACATTCTACATAAAATAGCGATGAGGGAAATCTCTATTGAACTGCATTATAAAATCATAAATAAAAAAAATAGTTTCCATATTACTACATTAAAGATGATAAAAATAAAATAAAAGGTTCAAATTTCATTTAAAAAAATTTGGAAAAAATCAATTGAACTAAAATATATTTTCATATTTAATAAAAATAATTGGGAAATGGAAATGTAAAAATTCACACTAGTATTAGTAATTATACCCCCTAAAATCCTATATAAATCATCATTATAATTAAAAAATTATGAACTAACTGATTGATAAAAAAATTGAAAATTGAGATATTATTTATAGATGTATGTACATAAAATTATAGATAAAATAATGATGTAAGAAAGAAATTCGGTGGCATAAAATGATATATCATGAGAAAATGAAACTGATGAATAGTTTATATTAACAAATTCAAAATCCCTAACCCATGCACAATAATCTAGAGTAATTGAATTAAATTCATAAAGTAGTGATTTTTCAGTGATTGACAAGTAAAATAAAGAATGAATTATAGTTTTTATAGGAAAATAAGATTTACATTCATTCGCTAGTTTCTGTATATTCATAGGGATGATCATTATGGAATTTACACTATAAAAAAGATATGAATATAAGGATAAAAATATTAGAGAAATAACGGATGAGGAAAAAATAAAATGTACATAATGAAAAAATAAGGATACCAAAACACATAAAAATCAATTAAAACGAAGGGGGATTGATACACCTTTATAGTTACTCGTTTTTTAATATGTTGTAGAATATTTTTTGAATGAGTTTTTAATGAAATTGATAAAATTTATGAAAATGTATACATATTTATGATCCTCGCTTCAACATTACCAGTCTCTGAAGAAGAACAAACAAAATCAACCATGTGTCTTTTAACCTTTTGAATTATAGGTGAAAACCCTCATAGTATCCAATATACAGCTTCTCCTATAGTGATCCAAGAATCTATGGTCATTACCGACCTCCCTTCAATATGTTTATATCTCTCTATTAGTTTTGATCTCATATTAAACCAAATAAGGTCTTCATGATAATATAAATTCATCAATTACTAAATTATAAATCTTTAGTTATGATTAATAAATAATGATATACCATAGATAGACAAAGGATGTTGCAATAGTTTAACAAAATTTCAAAAATGAGATTCTAAAAATTAATGAACCCTAATAGGGTGAAAAATATTCATTAGGAACATAAGTTAGTTAAAAGAAAAATTCATAAGGGTTATTATAGGAAACCACTGTTTTTAGGTATAAACCTATTGCATATGGGTACAAAAATAGGGATATATATGTCAAAGGCCAATATTTAAGGGTTAAAATGAACAACCAAGAACCACAAAAAGGTACATAGGGATATATTTAAGGTCAAATAATGAAACCAAAGTCACCTGTTTTGATACCTGAAAAATAATGTATGTGTAAAGGTAATCACACCATGTAACATGTAAGGGTACCCAAAACCATGTAAGAGTATATAGAGACATTTATAATGGTATCTATGAGATAAAATATGTTCATCTGACATCGCTTATGGATAATTTAATGGAATGGAGACTCACATAAGAGAAAAACCAAGATATGTACGGGTTAATATTAATACCAATAGAGGATGAATTGTAACGCCCTGACCCCAGTTACCCAGAGTCGGAGCATTATTACATAACATTGTCATGATCACAAAGAAATCATGTCTTGAATGACCGATCAGTTTAGTATTATTGGATACAATATTTATACATAAGTTCAAATTTACAACTTGAAAAGAAATACAACATGAATTTATTCCATTGGAAACATCCAAACCTCCTAAATAATGCTTGCAAGTCACTCATAACTATCTTCTTCATATCCTGGGAAAATGAATCATCAAAAAGGAGTGAGCTCAAACGCTCAGTAAGGGTAACCAATACAGGGGAAGATAACATAATTATTAAGCATGCTGAATAATTGAAACCACATGCCTTTACCAATAATAAACATGAATACTTTTATGGAAGGAATATGAGTTGAGTAAATAATTCCATAATAAAAACATAATCATTGGTATTATACTAGTTCAATGACCACATGAACCATCAATATTATTTTCATAATGAGGAAATATATAATACCGAGCATTCTGAAAAAAAATTTCAAGGCCTCGAACAAGATGTCTAAAAATGATTAAGGCCTCGACCAAAACCATATTTAAAATTGGGAAAGGGCCTCGGCCAATTCCAAATTTAGTTGTCTCATGAGACATACCGATGTATCTAGGAACTATAGTGGGCTCCACCCGTCACTTACTAAGTCCAATACATTCCTCATATTAAGAGGTTGAAATATATCATAAACATTGCTATTAAAACTAGCATACAAAATTTCAATAATTTAACCATAAACCATGAATGGTATATAAATAGCACATCCACAGTCAAACATATCACAAAACCTTCAATATAATATGGATGTTTTGCATCATAATAAATTGACTTCAAATAAACTTAAAATCCATCAATGGATGTTGACATAGATGAAATCAAAACCATTTTTTAGATATATATCTCTTTATATTTTGGAATCATTTAAGAGTCACATAAAGAATTTTTTTTTGAAAATATTCTAATAAGAATTTAAGGGATGCTTTGACAACGTTATAATGGCAGAAAATAGCCACACCCATCATATAAGTTAAAAAAAAGATATTCTTACCTTAATTTTGTCGAAAACGATAAAAAGGGCCTTGTTTGGAAAATGACGGAATGATTCCTTTATAAACATCTAATAAAAAGTCAAACATGGGTATAAATAACTTTAACCCATAGTATATAAAATAGTAAAATGTTTTGAAATACATTTTTAAGAAATGTGGATGTGGATGATAAAGAGGTCCCAGTAGATAATTACGTATAAACAACCTCAGATAATGGAGAAATTGTGAAATAAACCCATACCTTTTACTATTCCTTGGTTGGGGGTAGGTTAACCTCCTTTATAATAGTTAAATCATTGTTATTATGTTATACAAGAATCATATACATAAATATGATATCATATATGATCTTTTAATATTGTTTCATTAATAATATTTTAGTATTATCTTCATTTCGGGTGTTCCCTTACTCGTTTTCTTTTATATTTTTTGTTACATATTCTATGTTTTTTATTCATAGGATTCATATTATTCATATACAGAATGATATCAAGTCCTTAACAATATTTTTAATCATTAAATGAAATTTATTCTTGAATGGACACGATAGGGAATGGATCTCATCACATTCATGGAGACTGTAGTTCGTACGTACGCACGAGTGACAATATCATTTCTTTGATATTAAAATAATATATAATTAAATGGTGTATCATATATACAGAATAATTATAATGTTATATTTATGATTTACATTAATTACACATCATTATTATACCCATCCAAATAATAATTTATTGAATAACAATTACACCACGACGTGGAGACGGTTAGTCGTACGTACGCACGTATGGTGACATGAAATTAAAAGGATGGATAGAATACTGAATATGGTTGTACCATATTTATAATAAAATCATAATATATATAAGATATTTGATTTATTATTTTATATAGGAAAAATAAAAGAAAGAAGAAGTTGAAGAAAAAAGGAACTTGAAAGAGGGGGGGGGGGGATATTACCTATTCTTTGGGTTCTTCCTTTTTATTTGATCAAAAGGGATCCCTACTGTAGATTTATGATCAAAAAAGGCCTCTAGGATAATGTGAGAGAAGTTGGGAGGCTATATTGGTAGGGTTTGGCTGAGAAAAATGTCTTTTAAGGTGTGAAATTGAGAGAAGGGTGAGTGCCCTTTTATAAGAGGGGTGAGGGGCACCTTAGGAAAAGATAGAAATATTATTTTATAATAAATTCATATTCGGTTTGTAATGGATCCAAAGTAACTTATTTCGAGTATAAGGTTGGGATGGGTCGAAACCACCCAACCAATAGGTTTTATATAGGTTTGGGTCACTATATTAACCTTATCTCTTTGTTTTAACTCTTAGTTAATTAGTTTCACATTTACCACGTCTCTTTGTATTTTAATATTATATGGTTAATAATCCAACTAGAAAACTTCCAATAGAACCCCACATGGTTAATTAATGATACAAATATCATTATATAAGTCTCTTGGCCGAACATTATATTTTTAAAAATTGAATATCAATTAATTTTATAATATTTGTTTTTAAAAACTCTTTTATGTCAATTCTAACACTATTTGGTATTTAGTTTTTTCTAAATTCATAACAGAGTTATTACTTCGAAACTAATTCATTTAATAAACCCTAAAATTTCATATTAATCTATAATATTTTTTGGAATTCATTAAAAGTATCAAATTATATTTATTTGGATTTTTATACTATCAATTATTTTAATATTTCACTAATAAGGATATTACAGCGTCATCATTGTGTCATAAATAAATTAAACTATTTCATGTCTAAAAATTATAAATAAAATACCATTATGTAAGAAAGATTTTTATCTTACTAATTAATATTTATAATCGAATTTATCTAATGTGTATCCCAATATTAAAAATGCTTTAGTTATTAAACATTGATTTTAACTTTTTAAACTCTTCCTGAATTAAATAATAATAAATTTCCTAATCTAATCCATGTGGACCTAAATGATAATATTTTATTCCTGAGGTTTTTTATGGTCGATATACACTTGTCCAATAGAATTAGGACATGTGTTAGGGTAAAATTAATATCATTTTTACCCTTAATTACCCTATTTACTTTTAACCGTGATAATTAAAAGTAAAAAGTTATTATTCACCAAAAAAATTTTTTTCCTTATTTTACCACATTTTACTCCTTGAAATTAACCATGTATCTCGTATTTTCAAAATTCCACTCACAGAAATTGTAAAATTATGTTTTATGTTAATTTTAAAATTCTCCTAGGAGGTGGGTAAAAGACAGTGAAAAGTTCAATAAAATATTTATATATCGAAAATAATTCTAAAATAACTCCAATGAATTAAATTGAACATATATATGTATTATGTATTTATTTTGGCATTAATTAAATATACATTGAATAAATAATTATTTAAATAAAAATTCGGTTTTAAACTATAACTTAGTGTTTTTCACTATTCATCAAAAATTGAAAGTTTTCAGAAAAATATCAAAAATTCAAACTAAGCTAATTTCGATATTCCGATTCCAAAAATGAAGTCCATTTTGAAAGATAATATTTATAAAATTTTAAAAAGTGGGTATTACTATTCATAATGGCTATTTTGATTGGTTGTGGTGTGTGTTAGAACTCGATGTTTCGTACAACACACGCTACAGTATTATTCAAAGAGTAGCGTATAGTGGATGCTTGGGGTGTTATATTCTCCCCTCCTTCAAATAATTTCATCTTCGAAATTTCTATAATACTACCGCATGAAAAGACTCAGGTGGTTCATCATCATATGTTCTTCGGGTTCCCACGTTGCCTATTCTATCTTATGGTTTCTCCATAGAACTTTTACCGGACGAGTCATCCGGTTTCTCAGGAATTGTTCTCTCGTATCGAGATTCTTGACAAGCTCTTTGCAATAAGACTTATCAGGTTCTAGTTCTAATTCCTCATAGGTGAGTACATTCATTGGGTCAGGCATGTATTTTCTCAACAGTGATACGTGGAAAACATCGTGAACTTTGTAGAGACATGGTCGCATTGCCAAACGGTAAGATATAGCCCCAATCAGTTCTAGAATATTGAAAGGTCTGATGTACCTGGGACTCAATTTTCCCTTCTTACCAAAAGTATAACTCCCTTCTTTGGAGATACATTCATGAAAACATGATCTCCTACATAAAATTACATATCTTTCCTTTGGTTATCGGCATATCTCTTTTGCCTACTTTGAGCTGCTTCGATGTGGTTTTGGATTACCCTCACCTTTTCCATTGTTTCCTCCACAAGTTTTGGGCCTACAAGTTTTCTTTCACCAACATCATCTCAACAGGTTGGTGTGTGACATCTCTTTCCGTATAACACTTTATATGGTGCCATCTGAATACTTGAATGTAATGTATTGTTATAGAAAAATTCTACCAGAGGTAAATATTGATCCCACATACCCAGAAAGTCAAGTGAGCAAGATCTCAACATGTCTTCTATAGTTTAAATAATCTGTTCTGATTGTCCATCTATTTGAGGGTGATAAGAAGTGCTCATACAAAGTTTAGTATCCAAGGCCTTTTGAATACTTTTCCAGAATCATGAAGTAAAATGGGGATCACAATCAGAAAAAATTGATAGGTGTACTCCATGAAGTCTCATGACTTCCTAAATATATATCCTTGCTAGACGTTCAAGTGGTAGATATTCTCTTATAGAACGAAAATGTGATTATTTGGTAAGATGATCAACAAAGACCCATATTGCATCGTTCCTTCTAGGAGTCTTTGGTAGTCCAATGACAAAGTCCATCGTGATATTATCCCATTTCCACTCACGTATGGGAAGAGGTTTCATGACTCCTCCAGGCTGTTTCCTTCCAGCTTTCACATGTTGACATACCATACATCTTGACACAAAATCACCAATCTTCCTCTACATGTTGTCCCACCAAAAGGTTTCTTCAAATATCTATACATTTTTGTGATCCCAGGGTGTATAGAGAAATTGGAACTATGAGCATCGTCCAACAATTCCATTTTTAGATCAGGTATATTGGGAACACAATGTCTCCTCCCAAATTTCAATATTTCATCTTCATACACAAAGTCACTCAATCTCCCATCATTCACCGCTTTAATATTATTTTGAAATTCTCCATCATCAGTCTGAGAACCCTTTATCCTTTCTAGTAAAGATGGTTTGCAAACCCTTTGAAAATGTATCGATGTTTCACCATCCATGGTAATTCCTATATCCATCTTCACTAGATCAATGAAAATAGGATCCCTTCTAACACTCATCTTGTTCAAAACTCCATGATCTTCTCTACTCAAATAATATGCCACCTTATTTTCCTTCCCCAAGTGGTAGTGTATCACACAATCATAATCCTTAAGTAGTTCATGCCATCTTCTTTGCCTCATGTTGAGTTCTTTCTGTGAGAAAATATACTTCAAACTCTTTTGATCCGTATATATCTCACATTTTTCACCATAGAGATAATGTCTCCATATCTTCAAAGAAAAGATTATAGCAGATAACTTAATATCATGAGTAAGATATTTTTTCTCATGAATTTTCAGCTGTCGTGGTGCATAGGCAATAAATCTATCATTATTCATAAGGACACAACCAAGTCCTTTCTTCGATTCATCACTATAAATAACAAAATCATCATTCCCTGATGGTAGAGTGAATATAGGAGAATTGACTAATATTTTCTTCAGTTATTCAAAATATTCTTCACACTCTTTTTTCCAAACAAATTTAACTCCTTTATGTGTGAGTATTGTTAATGGGTTAGCCAATCGTGATAAATTATGGACGAAACGTCGATAATAACCTGCTAAACCAATAAAACTGCATACCTCTGTCATACTCATTGGTGCTGGCCATTCATGGATTTCTCTTGTCTTATAAGGATCAATAGAGATTCCATCCTTAGAGACATTATGGACAATTAATGAAATCTCATGAAGCTATAATTCACATTTTTTAATCTTCCCATATAATTCATGTCTTCTTAGAGTCATCAGGATAACGCGTAAGTGATTTTAAGGATCTTCGTAGCTTTTGGAGTATACAAAGATATCATCAATAAATCTCATTAAGAAATCATCGATATATTCCTTGAAAACTCTGTTCCTTAGATCCATGAATAAAGAGGGTGCATTATTCAATCCAAAAGGCATTACTGTAAACTCTTAATGAAAGTAACTGGTTCGAAATGTTGTCTTCGGAATTTCATCTTTCATCACACACAATTGATGGTATCCAGATCGAAGGTCCATATTTGAAAAGTATAGATCACTATGCTGATGGTCAAATAAATCATCAATGTGAGGTACGAGATACTTTTTCTTTATTGTTTTAGCATTGATTTCCCTGTAGTTGATACATAACCTCATAGATCCATATTTATTTTTAACAAAAAGGATAGGGGCTCCCCATGGAGAAACACTAGGGAAAATAAATACATTATTACTCAATTCCTCCAGTTGTTTATTTATATCATTTAATACCACAGTGGCCATTCAATAAGGGGTCATCAATATGGGCCTTGATCCCAGAATTAAATCAATAGAAAACTCAATTTCTTGTTTTGGAGGATGTCCAAGTAAATCATCTAGAAAAAATCTACATATTCTTTCACAATAGGTACATCCTCTATTTGAACATTCTTTTCCTCACCCACAATTATTTCATTCTCTTACTCCTTGATAATTGAATTTAGTTGAGCTACTGGGTTTGGATCTAGATAACAATCAAGTGGTGACGATTATTCTCTAAAGAAAAGGTGTTCCTTATCATCATCAACAAAAATTATAGTCTCTTTGTTCTTACAATAAATATTTGCATCATAGTCCAAAATCCAATCCATACTGAGGATTATATCAAACACAGTCATAGGTATGATGATGATATCAGTAGATAAAGAACATTTATATGCTCTAATAGGAACAGATTAACAACACATTGTTGCGATGATACTTCCCTTAGGAGTATTAACTAAAAAAGACCTTGTTAAAACAAATTGGAAATATCGCTTTTTCTTAGAAAACTGAAAAGATATGAAATAATGTGATGTTCCAAAATCAAATAAAGCATTGGATAAACTTGAGGAAACCATTAAATTACCTTCCAACGCGTCTTTCGGAGCTTCTACCTCATCTGTAGTGATAGAATAAGCTTAGCCTTGATCCCTTGGCCTTTTCTGAGGTATGTTCCCCAGACGCTTAGGAAATTAATTTGCATACTGTCTCATCTCCCTACAATTATAGAATTTAACATCATTAGTTTCTTTATTTCCATTACAATCACCATCTAGATGGCCTTTCTTTCCACATTTTTAGCATAATCCTTTTCCATTTAGATAGGCACCAGGGTGCTTCCTTCCTCAATTATCACATGGTGGAAATTTAATTCTTCCCTTCTTCCCTATTTCCTTATTTCCATTCCCACAATGTTCATTATATCTCTTCTTCTCTTACTTTGATTTAATTTCATTAGACTTAGTTAATTCTTTTTCTGTCTTGGTAGCACACGAGACAATATCTTCGTATGATGAGAAGGATTGTGATACTAATGCTCGATGGAGAAATGGTATTAACCCATCAATGAAACGATAAATCTTACTTCTTGGGTTACATATATAATCCGCATCATGCCTCACTAACCTTGTAATGTTACCCTCATACTCTACGAAATTCTCATCCTTCTTTTGCCTTAGACTCAGAAATTGCCTTTCCATATCTGTTCTATGGTCATGAGGATTGTATTTTTCAAAGAAAATCTCTTTGAACCACCTCCATTCCATATTTTATATTTCATCATCTTCCTTTTTGTTTTGAAACAATGAACACCATTGATTAACATCTCTTGTGAGGTGGCAAAATTACATGAAAACATTTTCCCTTTCACTAATCCCCAAGGCATGGAATTTTCTCTAAGAAATTTATCCATTGCTCCGCTACTAGTGGATTTTTAATCTCATTGAATGTCAATGGTTGTTTCCACATGAAGCGATCTTTCATTGATCCTCCACGCTGTGGATCTAGGTGCTCCATATAGGTAAGGTTATTATACATAACCTGAGTGAGTTGTCCCAGTATGGTGATAAGTTGATCAGTACCATTTGTATCACCAGCTCCACAATAATTATCTTGAGAAGGAGGGATATCCTTACATGATGTGTGTGCATTGATACGGTTTCCATTCCTTCCACTAGGCACCATTTCTAAACAATGGAATAAACTAGATTAGTTTATGAATCGAAATATATAATTCCAAATTTCTAAAACACTTAACATGAATTGAATAGTTTATGGATATAATCCGTAATCATAAAAATGTTTTCATTGAAGAAGTATATACTCATAAATCCTTCATAATTGTTTGTAATGAAAATGATAATTATCCTAATCATATCTCCAAGGAGTTTTGTAACCAATAGTGCAGCAAGTCCCATTGTCGTGCACCAGTTCTCATTCGAGTCTAGCCCAAAGCAGTGTTTTCGGGTTTTACCCCTAGGTACATCTGTGCCAAAGCCGTCTCTACCAGCTCGTATTCAGACAGGGATGTATTTCTCAGAAATCTCACAAAATCCCTACAATACCAAAATTCTAGGATGATCTTATATACTAATCCTTAATGTATATCTTAGGGCTATGTGCTCAAATCAGAGTTTATCTAAATCTAGCTTCCAATGTTTGTACTAAACATCCTCTGATACCAACTATAATGCCCTGAACCTAGTTACCCAGAGTCGGTGCATTATTACATAACATTGGCATGATCATAAGAAAATCATGTCTCGAAAGAAAAATCAGTTTAGTATTATTTGAAACAAGATTAATACATAATTTGAACTTTACAACTTGAAATGAAATACAACATGAATTTATTCCATTGGAAAAATCCAATCCTCCTAAATAATTCCTACAAGTCACTCATAACTAACATCCTCATATCCTAGGTAAATGAAACATAAGAAAGGGGTGAGCTCAAACACTCAGTAAGGGTAAGCAATATAGCCGAAGATAACATAAATATTAATCTTTTTGAATAATTAAAACCACATGCCTTTACAAATAATAAAAATGAATACTTTTATGGTAAGAATATGAGTTCAGAAAATAATGCCATAATAAAAGATAATCATTGGTATTCTACTAGTCGAATGACCACATAAAGAATCTATATTATTTTCATAATGATGAAATGTATAATGTCGTACATTCCAAAAATTTTTGTCAAGGCCTCAGCCAAGACGTCTAAAATGATTAAGGCCTCGGCCAAAATCATATATCAAATTGGGAAAGGGCCTCATCCAATTCCACATCTAGTTGTCTCATAAGACCAACCGATGCATCGAGGGTCTATACCGGTCTCCACATGTCACTTACTAAGTCCAATACATTCCTCATATGAAAAGGATGAAATATAACATAAACATTTGTATTAAAACTAGCATATGAAATGTCAAAAATTTTACCATAAACCATCAATGGTATACAAATATCACATCCACAGTCAAACATATCACAAAACCTTCAATACAATATGGATGTTTTGTATCATAATAAATCAACATCAAATAAAAATAAAATCCATCAAATGATGTTGACATAGATGAAATAAAAACCTTTTTTAGAGACATATCTCTTTATATTTTGATATCATTTAAGAGTCACATAATGAAAAAATTTATTTTGAAAATATTGTTATATTATTTTAAGGGAAGCTTCGATGATGTTATAATAGCGGAAAATATCCACACACGCCATATAAAATAAAAACAGGAATTCTTACCATAATTTTGTCAAAAAGGTGAAAAAGGACCTTGTTTGGAAAACAAAAGAAAGATTACTTTATAAATGTCTTATAAAAAGTCAAACAATGTTTTAAATTAATTTAACTCATTGTCTATAAAATATTAATAATGTTTTGAAATACATTTTTAAGAAACTGGATGTGGATGATAAAGAGGTCCTAGTATGTAATTACGTATAAACAACCTCGGATAATGAAGTGATTGTGAAATAAACCCTTACATTGTACTTTTTGTTGGTCAAGGCACTACAACAAAACTGCTGTTTGGCGGAGGTTCTAGGAACCACCATGAAATGTTGTTTTTTTAACACCCGACCCTCCTTCTACCATGATCCTGGCCCCCCGCTTCCCCCACGACCCCGACCCCCCGCTTCCCCCGACGACCCCGCAACCCTGAACCTGACAACCCCACACGACCCCGGCGACCCCGGCAACCCCTCGACCCCGTGACCCCTAGCCCCCCGTGACCCCGAAAGTTGCACCATCTTCCCCTCTAGGTAGGGTTTTGTTTCTCCTTCTTTAGGTTTTTTTGGTTTTCCAGTAGGTAGGTTTTTAGTATCTAGTTTAATATCGGAATCATATGCATGTGTATCCTAGAATCATTTCTAGACAAAGTTAAATTTTTTTGGTAAAGCCTCAAGCATTTCAGGACCCCCCTATGGATTGAATATAAATCTAAAATTGTTGTTGACGTACTGAAGTCATGAACCAGGAATGTTCCTGGGAGACTCCAACCTCATTAGATTGACTATATCAATCATGCCAGTCGTCTCAATTTGGTAATTTGACATTCCTATGGAGAATAAAATATAGTGGTGGATTCTTTATCGAAGAGGGAAATCATATAAATGAGTATGATGAGGTCCTTTAGCACTCCTTAATATTTATTTACCAATGGTGGATGGGGATATGCGGGGAGTGATCCACTCCCTTCTTGTAAGACCCCTTGTAATAATTAACCTTGTTTTTTTTTACATTTTTTTAAAATAAATTTTAAGACCAGCATCACATGGATCCTGGATATTCTTAGTAATATTTATTCATTGAGTTATTATTATTCTTTGAACTTATTTCATATTAATTTAGTACAATATATCCTTTTATTGTGTTATGTAGTAATGTACCATTTTTTAGGAAATACATTACAAAAACATAAACCATTTGAATAATATTTCTCACTTCGTGGGATATGTTCTATTGAAATCATCCAACGTCTTTCTCCTTATTGATTATGAAATGTGTTATTACAATATTGCCTTTTCCATATACCAAGTAATCTATATGATATGAATATCACATATTAAAAAACATATTTTGAATGATTTTAACCTAGAGTGTATGATATTCTATTTACATAGAGAAATGTTTTTACATTTTCTATATTGTTGTTCCCATATGGATTATTATAATAATGATGGATAAGTAATTTTTGACCATAAAACTTATTTCTCTATATGAGTATTAGTCATGTTAACCCTTATATTTACATTGAAAAAGTATTGGAATTGTTTATGATGACTCTCTACTGATGTTAGTTGATTATTTATTTGATTTTTGTATTTCTCATTATATAGAAATCCACAATTTAATAAATTAATGGATTCATATGGATTATTATAAAATTTCATGTTGACTATAAGAGTGAAAGAAATGAACATAAATAATTTATGGATGGGACCCAACATTATATAACCCCTCGGTGCATTAATAGATCTATTGAGACATAATTGTTTTTGTCATTTGGCATATGCCTACTACCCTTCCCCCTGCCATAATCCTACACTCCCGTCCCCTCCCCTCCATCCTGCCCAGCCTCTCCCCTCCCCTCCCCTCCATCCTACCCCTCACCTCCCCTCCCCCCTACCCAACATTTTCCCCTAGCACATAAGCCCCCCTGCCACTCCTCTCCCCTCACCTCCCCTACCCTC
This sequence comes from Viscum album, assembly GCA_963277665.1. NCBI lineage: Eukaryota > Viridiplantae > Streptophyta > Magnoliopsida > Santalales > Viscaceae > Viscum > Viscum album. The sequence goes on from OY728164.1 coordinate 1,804,296,576, forward strand.
CAACCTACCCACCCCTAGCCCCTCCCCTCCCCTCCCCCTTGCCCAACATTTTCCCCCAGCAGCCCCCCTGCCATTACCCTCCCCTCCCCTCGCCTCCCCTCCAACCTGCCCCTCCCCTCCCCTCCCCTTTCCCAATAATTTCCCCCAGCAGCCCCCTCCCCGCTACCCCTCCTCTCCCCTCCCCTCCCCTCCATCCTGTGTCGCCCCTCCCCTCCAACATGCCCAGGCCCTGCCCCTCCCCTCCCCCATGCCCAACAATTTCCCCCAGTATCCCCTCCACCTTAGCCAACCTTTTCCCCCTGCACCCCCTCCCCCCTTCCAGAACCTTCCACTCCCCTCTCCTCCATCATGCCCCTCCCCTCCCCTACCCTCCGTCCTGCCCCTCCCCTCCACTTCCCCCTGCCGAAATTTTCCCCCAGCAGCCGCCTCCCCCTACCCCTCTTCTCCCCTCCTCTCCATCCGGCCCAGCCCCAGCACCTCCCCTCCCCCTTGCCCAACATTTTCCCCCAGCAGCCCCCTCCCCCCTGCCCCTCCTCTCTCCTCCCCTCCCCTCCCTTCATTTTTTCCTAGCCCCTTCCCCTCCCCTCCCTTCCCCCCTACCCAACATTTTCTCCCAGCATCCCCCTCCCCCTGCCATCACCCTCCCCTCCCCTCCCCTCCCCTCCCCCATGCCCAACATTTTCCCCCAGCAGCCCCCTCCCCCCCCCGCCCCACCTCTCCCCTCTCCTCCCCTCCCCCTCCATCCTACCCAACCCCTCCCCTCCCCTCCCCTCCAACATGCCCAACCCCAGTCCCTCCCCTCCCCTACCCAACATTTTCCCCTAGCAGCCCCCTCCCACCTGCCATTATCCTCCCATCCCTCCCCTCTAACCTGCCCCTCCCCTCCCCTCCCCCATGCCCAACATTTTCCCCCAGCAGCCCCCTCCCCCTGCCCCTCCCCTCCCCTCCCCTCCCCTCCCCTCCATTTTACCCATCCCCTGCCCCTCCCCTCCCCTTCCCCCTACCCAACATTTTCTCCCAGAAGCCCCCTCCCCCTGCCATCACCCTCCCCTCCCCTCTCCTCCAACCTGCCCCTCCCCTCCCCTCCCCTCCCCCCTTCCCAACAGTTCCCCCCAGCAGCCCCCTCCCCCCCGGCCCCTCCTCTCCCCTCTCCTCCCCCCCCCCTCAATCCTGCCCACCCCCTCCCCTCCCATCCCCTCCAACATGCCCAGCCCCAGCCCCTCCCCTCCCCTCCCCCCTTCCCAAAAATTTCCCCCAGCATCCCCCTCAGTGAAATTTCATGCTAAATAAAGATGTTATAGTTTTCCACTGTAATTTTCAAAAAGGATTATTTATTCCTTATTTCGACATAGAATACGTGTTGATTTGTTGATGTTAAATCATTTTCAATCTCAGACACCATCATAGGATTCTTGAATCACTATCTTCCTTCATTATGTTTATTTCGAGGGTTAGTGGAAGTAGTTAGGTAGTTGGAACAAATTGAGGTGATCCTAAATTATCTTAGGGAACCTGATACTTTGTGTGTGATAATTTTATAGAATTGGATTTATAGTTTTAGTAGAGTCTTGTGAGAGTCAGGGGTACCTTCTTAACTTCATGAATGTAGGAATTGGAATCTCATCAAGATTGATTTTTTTAATGGTTATTTCCTAAGGGAATGAATGTAGATAAATAGACTGAGCTCATGAGACTTTTTATTGGTGACATATCAGTATGGGAGTATGTCAATAACCTTTCCAAGTTTGTTATATATTCTCCAAAGATAGTGGTCATCAATTATGAGAAAGATCATTTCTTTGGTGATGGTCTTCACCCAAACCTTGGTATATCTCTCCTTTCTTTGGGCATAACATCCATTTTGGATGTTGTCACTAGGGACATGTGAATGGAAGCTAAATATTCTTGGAAATCGATGGTTGTTCATTCCTTAGTTTTATCAGGTATGCAACATATTAATAGTGGTAATGAAGAGAATCCAATGTGCAAGGAGTAGAGGCAAGATGAACCATAACATGATGAAAAGGCCCATTTTTATAGAAATAGTTCATCCATTTTATGCTTCCAGTTTAGGGACTTTGAGGAATTTTGAGACCCATTTCTTGATATATGATTGAATTTTTCTCTATTATGGAAATTTTGTTCATCATTATTTGTTTTTGATGATGGGGTTATAGAAGATGTCTCATGTTTGATTCGTTATTTTTTGTTTAGGCACATTGTGATATACATGGATAAACGCTAGAACACATTACCGAGGAACACACCTCAGTATGTTAAGGGTTTTCATGAGTTTTTAGATTTTGAAATTTCTAATCGATCCATTGAAGGGATAATAAAATGTACATGTCCTAAATGTAAATTTAGAACATGGTTGAAGAGAGATGAGGTTTATGAACATTTAATACTGAAGTAACTCCCTGCTCAATATTTGTGTTGGATTTGGCATGGAGAATCAAATGTTACAGCAAGATTGAGCACCAATGTTAATCTGCGTAATGAGGTCCCAAGATCATCGACAATGGAAAATGAAATGCAAAACTTAATAAATGATGCATTTGTCTCTGCAAGACACCGCTATCAGCATCAAAACATATCAGAACAACTAGAAGAGGGTGCTAAAAATTGCAACGTGAAAAGTGATGTTTTTGAGACAGTAACACAGGTAGATCAAGATTGTCACATATCATTGGATCCTCCTCTTGATTCTGTGGAGCCAAATGTAACAGAAAACTACACTGAGAAAAATGTGTTTCTTGATTTAGATGATGATGGAAATCAAGAGTTGTATAGTGGGTGTTTGAAATATTCAAAGCTTTCATTTTTGCTGAAGTTGTACCATATCAAATATCTATGTGGAATTACAAATAAGGCAATGTCCATGATATTAGAATTGATTCGTGATTCATTTCCTGAAGAAAAAAATCTCAGAATCTTTCTATTATATAAAAAAAGTTGTTAACAAGCTTGGTCTGAATTATACAAAAATACATGTGTGTCCTAATGATTGTATGCTTTATTGGGGAGAGCATTCAAGTAGACATAATTGCAAGAAATGTTTTTCTTCTAGATGGCATGAAAAGGGTGATGTTTGAAGTCTGAATGAACATAATTTCATGGAGAAGAAGAAAAAGAGCACACCAGCAAAGGTTTTGCATTACTTTCCTTTGAAGCCTCGATCGCAAATATTATTCATGTCATCAAAAACCGCCGAACACATGAATTGGAATTATATAGATAATAAAAATGATGGGTTAATGAGACATCCACGATATTCCCAATCGTGGAAGACATTTGATTCCTTACATCTCGATTTCTCAGCTGATCCTATGAATGTCCGATTAGGATTGGCTGCCGATGGATTCAACCCATTTGGGAATTTGAGTACCAATTATAGAATTTGGCCAGTTGTTTTGATCCCTTATAATCTGCCTCCGTTGATGTGTATTCAACAAACATCTTTTATCCTTTCGATGATTCCTAGAAAACAAATTCCTGGAAATGATTTTGATGTATACTTGCAGCCGTTGGATGATGAATTGCAAGAGTTATGGAGAAACGGTGTTGAGACATTTGGCGCTTCTTCTAAAACAATGTTCAAAATGCATGCTACATTAATGTAGACCATTAGTGAATTCCCTGGTCTTGGGAATTTATCTGGTTGGAACACTTACACAGGTTTGGATTTCCCATTTGTAACTTTGATTTTGAGCCCAAACGGCTACCTCACAGTAGAAAATGGTGCTTCTTGTGTCATCGAATATTTCTCGATACATCTCATCGATTTTGGCTGAACAGATCCAAATTTAACGGTTTCATTGATCGTAGACCACTTCCAAAGTTGTTAAATGGTTTTGAAATATTTTCACTGCTTGAAAATGTTGAAACAGAATTTGGGAAGGTTCATTATTTGAATGATAGTGGAAAACGGTTCCGAAGTGTATCGTAAAGCGAAACAGGAATGCAACAATGGAAGAAAAAAATTATATTCTTCTAACTTCCGTATTGGGAATTTAATTTTTTGTGGTATAATCTTGATGTGATGCATATTGAGAAGAATGTATGTGACAATTTGATTTTTACATTTCTTAATGAGAATGGAAAGTCGAAGGATCATCTCAATGCTCGCAAAGACTTACAAGCAATGAACATAAAATGCGATCTTTGGCCATATGAGAATGGAAAGTATCCTTCAAAAATTTTTGTAATGAAAAATAGGGATAATGATACATTCTTTAGAATGTTAAAGAATGTTAAGGTATCTGATGGGTATTCAAGTAAAATCTCGAGGTGTGTTGACTTGAAGAATCGTAAGTTACATGGATTGAAAAGCCATGATTCACATATTTTGTTACAATAGTTACTACCATTGGCATTTCATACATTATTACCTGAAAATATTACTATTGTTGTACTCCAGTTCTTCACATTTTTCAGAAAACTATGCGAGAAATCTCTACATCCATTTCAACTTGACAACCTCCAAGAGAGGTTTGTATTGACCCCGTGCGCAATGGAGATGATCTTTGCTCCGTCCTTTTTTACTATAATGATGCATTTAACTATGCATTTGGTTGAGGAAGCTAAATTAGGAGGCCCTGTTCATTATCGATGGATGTATCCAATTGAGAGGTACTTTATTTATATGTTTTCCAGTTAAGTAAACAATTTTTGGAACTTAATTAAATGCATAATTATGTTTATTTTATTTCACAGATATCGTGGGCATTTGAAATCATACGTGAGAAATAAATCTAAACCAGAAGGCTCAATTTCTAAAGGATATGTGGATGAAGAGTGTCTTACCTTTTTATCTTGATACTTGGATGATATTGAGACATGATTTAATCGAGTTGGACGTGTTGAAGACACATCGACTCAATCTCAAATACATCATAAATCCATAATATTTCCTGTTATTGGACAATCAGTTAGGAGGAACTCAAATGTGACACTGACTGAATTGGAATTATTACAGGCACATGGATATGTGCTGCTGAATAGTGAAATTGCAGATCCATTTATTGAAGAGTTGAGGATACAAACAGAGAGACGAATGAGAGACCGAACACGAAATGAGAAACATATAACGAAAGCTATTAATAAAGAACTTGTATAATGGTTTGCACGACGTGTAATTTCATAAATATTGCAATAAATATGAATATTAGTTTGACACATAAATTTTGTAAATCTAATAAAGTATATTTCTTTTTTTAGATCATGAATACTGATACTCGAGCAGAGGTATCAGAAGATTTGAGGATTCTTTCTAGAGGTCCTCTAATAGAAGTTAGAAAGTTCGATGCTTATAATGTGAATGGCTTTAGATTTCGTACAGTCGATCGAGAAGTGGATTTGAGAACATAGAATAGTACTATATTTACATTTGTTGAAGTGGAATACTATGGAATGCTGCATGATATTATTGAATTATACTACCGCAGATATTTTTTGGTTGTTTTATTCAAATTAAATTGGGTCGATATTATCAGAGGAATTAAAAGAGATTCTTTGCAATTTACTTCTGTGAACTTCTCTAACTTGATGGATATTGGTGATCGTGAACTGCATGATCCATATATCTTAGTATCACAAGAAAAAAATGGTATTTTATGTGAATGATGTTGCCGATGAAGGGTGGAGTGTAGTTGCTCATGTAATACAAAGAGATTTGTATGATATGGGTGATGAAGTGGAAAATTTGACCTCTGAAATTGAATTTAATCAGCAACAGGAAGCAAAATTATTTCTCCATCATGATAATGAAAATATTGGTCTAGCAAGGATTAATGAAGTGGATGAAGGAATGGAGTAGGAAACCTACATGATTGAATGGGAAAATGATTGTATGTACAATTATTTATTTATTCACCAACCACTTGTTTCATTTCTGCAGTCATTCATTATCATTGTTATATATATTTTGTCTGTTAGTACTCAATCTGTTATCAATTTTAATTTTTTTTCTACATAATTTTTTTGAAATATATATTATGAACTTAATTTTATTTGATTAAATGACAGGAATTCCAAGGAAGAAGTGTTACATTATTTCATCCAGTTCTGTGACAAATAACTATCCATCTGGCTCCCTCCCCATGACATCTGATGCACCAGCTGTCGACACCCCTGCACCATCTCCCCCTGCACCATCTCTCACACCATCTATAGATGTCCTAGTAGAGGCTGAGTCATCGACTCCCCCTTTAGGAGCCTCAGTAGCGGGGCAGCGACGCGCCCCTTCCAGTTCATCCTGGACATACTGAAGTGTCACTATCATATGTACAAATTTTTATTAAATAAATTTATTGGAATTTGTTTATACTACTTTTTTTCTCATTGAAGATGTTATAAATGCAACCGTGGAGAAAAAAAATAAAAATTTCAGATGTTTGGAATCTGAATGGTGAGAAGATTGTTGTGCCATTTGATTCTTACGGGGTCCCTATGGATGATGTCTTGGGGTTGCTTGGCCAGATTCTAGGCCAGTTGGCAGCGGATCCCATTTCCCATCCCATTTCATATGATGATTGGAGACATATGCCTCCAAGATGGAAAAATGATGTGTTTGATTCTCAAATCAAGGTAAATTTATTACATTATGGTTTAATTTAATGTCATGTAACTAATATGTTCAAAATGAATTTCTGTATATAGATGTTCTTCCACTTTACCATTGCTGATGTGTTAGCACGGAAGTGGACAATGAAAAATCTAGGTAAGAAGAGGAAAGATTTTAAATGGAGATTGTGGTGTGATGTCAACGATGCTTCGTTGACCATGCAGCAAATGTATGAGAAGCTACCCAGTGGGGTACCAAAAGAGCAGTGGAAAGTGTTTGTTTACAGGCATCGGGATCAGAATCGGATTGTATTGAAATATATATATTATTATATTATCCTCATTTTTCATTATTACATGTATATGAAAAGGACATGACATTCAATACATCAGTATTAAATTGCGTTTTATTTATTTCAGGATCTATCAAGACAGAATGCGTCAAACCGAGCGAAGCAAGTCATCCCGCACACTACAGGTTCAAAATGTTTTTCTAGAAATTGAAGTTCATTGGTAATCTTTTAATTAGTTTAAATATTTATAATACAATATTATCTGTTTAATATATTGAATTATTGATTTATCTTTGATTAATGTAGTCACAGATTTTAGGCCATGAAGCATTTAGAACTGAACTGTGGTTGGATGTCCACAAGAAATCAGTTGGATGTTTTGTTAATGAACCTTCTAAAGAAGTTGGGGTATGAAGTAAATTTTTTATCATAATAACTTCTTATAAATTTCTTCTGTGTTAATATATATTGATATTTGATTTATAGGTCAAAATTAAAGAACTATGGGATGCCAATCCTGCGCATTCCTACTCTGTCTCCCAGGATGACCCGGTTGCTAATGTCCTTGGGAAGGAGCATCCTAGGAGAGTGTCCAGGATGGGTTTGGGACCCATGCTATCTGAGGTTTTTAGTAGGCCACCGGGGATAGCTGCTGCATCTACTCCTGACTTTAGTCAGCCCGGAGATGCTAAGAAAGATATTGTTTCTTTACGAAACAAAGTTCACCAACATGGGGATCAGATATCTACATTGCAGAAAGAGTTGACTGAACTACGTCATAAGATGAGCAGATATGCCCCCGGTGGGAGTACATTGATTGGTGGTATGCAAGTAAATCACAAAAAATCAGAATCATTTAGTTTTCTAACTTTCATTTTTTTCCGTTTTAATATAAATATGTAACCGTATTTAATTTTCAATATAATGTTCTTACAGGTGACAGCACAAAGTGGAAATGAAGGTAGAGACAATGAAAATGCATCATTGGACCCTCAGTAGTTGTACTGTTGATGTGTTGAAAAAAAAAATGAAAACAGTTTGTTTGTATATGTAACATTTGTGGCACATAGTTGCCACCACACATTTTCATGTCCTAAAATTTCCTTCATTTCTTACATTTCTTTTTATGAATTTTATTGATTTCTGATGTTTGTTTTTATATCTTCATTTCTCAAGTGTGATTTACATCATTCCATTTAGGTCTGTGTTTGAATTGGTAGTCGAGATTCCGGATGACTAGGAGTTAAACCCATTGTTGATAAGTTGAACAAATTGGGTCATTTCATAGTTATCAAGGGGATAGTGTTGTGGACACTTTGGTGAGGCCCATTGTTGAAAATGTCTGATTTAAGCACCAAAAGTATCTAAACATGCTATAGATCTTCTTAAATGTCTTCAGAATGTTCTAAATCAAGGGTGGTTCACTAAGATATAGGTGTTATTGAGGGGTGATAAATTAGCATAAGTCCATGAATATAGGAAAGAATACATTATAAATTAAAATATATTCTCAAAGATGGATGTCGACTTGATGCACAATTGGTATGTCTTATAAAAACATGAATTTTAAGAAAATAACTTCTACCAAATACTTCAATATTAGGATGGTTACAATGGACCATTACCAACCATAACTGTTTTGATCACTGAACTGTTACTGCAAGACTTGAACTGCATTCCCAACACAATTTCCACTTAATCATGGTCTGTCTGGTAATTATTACCTATCATTATATCCCTGAATTATTTATATTATGATTCTTAATTCCATTTTTTGATTCATTACATGATATCCAGTCATGAAACATTAATTACTGGAATTCCATAACTTTCTTCTTTACCATTCATGACTATTATTTCTACAACCACTCTCCCAAAGTTTACATTTTCCATGACCTCTGTGATTCTCCCCACCATAGGATTTTAATATTCATCATTTTAATAAAAATAGGAATGTAATTCCCATGAAAAACACTTTTTCCACCACTAAACATGGTTTCTGGATGTCAGTCAACATAATTATACCATGTTCCATCACGACAATCCATCATTGGCATACGTTGAAGCCTCATCTGGAACTAATATACCATCCTTGAAAAACTTGTGGATCACTTCCTACCACACAGATTTACATCATCCACTTAATAATAAATAGAAATGGTCTATTCATAATCACATGTTTTATGTAATCCTCATTCCATGCACCCATATTCAATCAACATAAATAACTACATCTTGATCTTTAACACAGATTGATGATGTTATAAAACTCGATCCTCTTACATAGTCATCCATAGAACTAGGATAACATAGCTTTTATACTAAAAACTATGGTCTACATCACTCACCACAACTTAGTTAATACCTAGGTAACCTCACTCATTGAGTGATCAGTTAACAAAACCTTTTTAGATCCCACAACCCTAAACCAAGTAGTTATGTGACAATACCCCTCAATGTGTTACCTGTGATTTCATCCCTCAAACTCTCAGAGACTAGAAATTTTTTCAAAAAACACCACACAAATCTCTCCACCAAACCATAGTGAAATAAGAAATTTATATGATAATGACTACTAAATTGATGTTACATCAATGAAATAGGAACACCCATTTCATATAATTCATAGGACCAATGACACAGTGCATTCTTGGTATTTTCTAGGCTACTCAAAAAATCAAACCCAAGGGTCACGTTATCCTACATAAAAATTTTACATGGATTATGACTTCTTGAGTCATACACCTTTGCAATTAAACTCACACAACTAACTAAACTAAATAAAATTATATTGGCATGTTAGTCCCACTAATCTCAAGCATTAAAGAAGCTCATAACACCTAGAATTTTTACTTATCTCATGATCTCCTACCAACTTGGGGAATCATTCCACAACTAGAGTCCTAATCAATACCAAAATACATTAAAAAAACACATTCTATGACCAAAAACTAAAAAGATGCATCCAATGATGCTTAATATCTCTAAGGATGCTAGAAAATCTAGGTTAACCCCTAACATTACACGAGGAATCAACTCTAATTATAGGTTTGTTCCTAAAAGGTCACTAGAATCTCCCATCTAACCTATATTCCAACATAAAAGGATGTCAACTAAGACTCACTTGAAATATCCACATTCTTATAAAAGCTATATCCCAATGTAACTCTAAAACTATTCCCACAATAGGATTTTTTATAAAAATATATTTCTAATGTGTTATTTAAGCTATTTCATCAGTTCAAATTTATTATAAGTATTAAGGATGGTTTCTAGGCCACAAAACCAAAAAAAAATCATTATATAATTGGGATGGTACTAATATAACTACTAATTCATCAATTATCAATTTCTAGAAGAAGAGTGGAATCATTGTGGATGGTCTATCCAAAGAAAGTGAAGTTATAAGATTTAGTGGAATCTAGTTTGGGATTTTACAATGTTGTATCAATGGAGTTTTATCTTCCAAGTATTTACTATTTAGGATATTGTATACATGAGTATGAGGAATGTGTCGGAACCTTTGATTCTTTTTTCTGGTTTTATTTGTTTTTTAGGGCAGTGGTGCATCAGAATCTAAGAATTATTTTTTTATTCTGGGCAGCTTTTAGCGGCGGTTTTAACTGCCTTGAAATGTATGCTGGTGGAATTTAAAACCGCCACTAAATAGGAGCCTTGTTGCTGCCTCATTCCACGGTGGTTTACCTGAATTTAGTTGCGGTTTTACTGTCACTGGAAATTGAGTTTATTCGCGGCAGTTATAACCGCTGTGAATAAAGAGATTCCCAGCGGTAGTAAAACCACCGCTAAATTCATGTAAACCTCCACAGAATGAGGCACCTATGACAGTTTCTTGAAACTGCTGCTAAAAGTTTGTCGACGCCCTATTAGGCGGCGGTTTCTGTAAACCGCGGCCAAACAGTGTCGTGGCGGTTTAAACCTCCGCTAAACACAAAAAAAACACCAATAAATGAACATTCTGTTGTAGTGAGGGCTATTTAACGTCATGTATAATTTTTAAATAATTTTTATTAAATTGTAAAAGAATCATATACATAAATATGATATCATTTATGATCTTTTAGTATTGTTTCATTAAAAATATATTAGTATTATTGTCATTTTGGGTGTTCACTTACTAGTTTTCATTTATATGTTTTGTTACATAAGAAATGTTTTTTATACATAAGATGTATCTTATTCATATCTAGAATGATATCAAGTCCTTAAACATTATTTTTAATTGTCAAATAAAAATTAGTCTTGAATGGATACGATGGGGAATGAATCTCATCGCGTTCGTGGAGACGGTAGTCCGTACGTACACATGAGCGACAATATCATTCCTTTGATATTAAAATAATATATAATTGGATGGTTTATCATATATACAGAATATTTATAATGTTATATTTATTATTTACAATAATTAAACATCATTATTATACCCATCCAAATAATAATGTATTGAATAACATTTACACCACGACGTGGAAACGCCAAGCCGTACGTATGCACGTATGGTGACATGTCATTCGAAGGATGGATAGAATACTGAATATGGTTGTACAATATTTATAATAACATTACAGTATATAGAAGATACTTCACTTATTATTTTAGAAATTAAATATCAAATAAAGAAGAAGTTGATGAAGAAAGGAACTTGAAAGAGGGTGGGGAAAACATTACCTCTTCTTCGGGTTCTTCCTTTTGATTTGATCAAAAGGGCTTCTCATGATGCTTTTTGATCAAACTAAGGCCTCTAGGGTAATTTTAGGGAAGGTGGGAAGATATTTGGGTAGGTTTTGGCCGATCCAAATGGCTATGAAGGTGTGAAATTTATAGAATGGGGAGTTCCCTTTTATAAGAGGGGTGATGAGAACCTTAGGAAAACCTAGAAATATTATTTTATAATAAATTAATATTCAGTTTCTAGTGGCTCCAAAGTGACTAATTTGGAGGATAAGGTGGGTATGGCCCTAAAACCTCCCAAACAATAGGTTTTAGACAGGTTTTGGTCACTATATTAACCTTATCTTTTTGTTTAAAATCATTGTTAATTAGTTTCACATTTACCATGTCTCTTTGTATTTTTATATTATATGATTAATAAACTTACAATAAACTTCCAAGATAACCCCAAATGGTTCATTAATGATACACATATCATTATATAAGTCTTTTCGCCAAACCACAGATTTTTAGGAATTGAATATCAATTAATAATATAATATTTGTTTTAAAAACTTTTTTATGTCACTTTTGACACTATTTGGTATTTTGTTTGTTCTATATTCATAACAGCATTATTAATTCGTTCCTAATTCATTTAATCAACCCTAAAATTTCATATTAATCTATAAAACTCATTTAATTCATTAAAAGTCTCAAATTATATTTATTTGGTTATTTATAATATCAATTATTTTAATATTTCACTACTAATGTAATTACTGCATCATATTTGTGTCATAATTAAATTAAATTATTTAATGTCTAAAAATTATAGATAAAATATGATTACGTAGGAAATCATTTTAACTTTCTAATTAATATTTATAATCTAAGTTATCGTATGTATAACCCTATATTAAAAATATTTTAGTTATTAAACTTTGATTTTAAATCTTTTAACACTTCGTGAATTAAATAATAATAAATGTCCTAATCTAATCCAAGTGGAACTAAATGATAATATTTTTTTCATAAGGTTGTTTTTGGGCGATATACACTTGTGTAATAGAATTAGGACATGTGTTAGGGTAATATTAATATCTTTTTTACCCTTAATTACCCTATTTACTTTTAACTGTGGAAATTGAAAGTAAAAATTTACTATTCAAAAAAAATTATTTTAATCCTATTGAACCACACATTACTCATTGATATTAACGGGGTATCTTGGATTTTTTAAATTCCACTCACAGAAGCGGTAAAATTAAATTTTATGTGAATTTGAAAATTCTCTTAAGAGGTGGGTAAAAGAGGGTGAAAATTTTAATAATGTTTTTATATATCTAAAATTATTCTAATCTAACTCCATTTAATTAAATTGAACATATATAGGTATTATGTATCTATTTTGAACTTAATTAAATTTTAAAATAAATAAATAATTATTTAAATAAAAATTCAGTTTTAAACTATAACTCAATGTTTTTTTCACTATTCATCTAAAATTGAAAGTTTTCATAAAAATACCCAAAATTCACCCTAAGCTAATTTAGATATTCCGATTCCAAAAATGAATTCCATTTTGAAATATAAAATATATAAAATTTTAAAAAGTGGGTATTAGTATTCATAACAGCTAGTTTGATTGGTTGTGGTGTGTGTTAGAACTCGAAGTTGCGTACAGCACACGCTAATTTATTATTAAAAGAGAAGAGTACTGTGGAAGCTTTATGTGTTACATGAATAAACATGAATAAATATATAAAAAAAATATTATTTTGTCATGAAAATTGGGAAACCCCAAAAAATCATACATCACCATTGAAATTAATTATATGATGTATTTAATATTATGTTTTATAACAAATCACCACCTTGAAATTTAAAACTAAAAACCAAATGATTATTCTTCACCACTAAATCATCATTAACATGGGAATTAAATCCCAATAAGGAAAATCCTATTAGGTAAAAGATATAAATGACCTTAGTCTGACTATCATTCTAACTACCACTTAGTTGTATTAACTATGACTTGTGTTACTAAATTTTAATTACATCGTAATACTCTATTTTATGTTCATAAGTTAAAATTTATAAAAAATATACATGATAATGGATATACTTACACTAACCAAGTTTCCTCTTTGATACAATTATAATGAAGAAATATAGAAAAAAATCACATGCGAATAGTGGACCCTAGAACAACTCATCTGTTCTTTCATAGCACCTAATAAATAGTATATTATACTTCCTGCAAAATAAAATTGATGAGAATACATATCAAATGATAACATTGAATGAAAATCACAATAAAAAGTAAAATCCTGAATTAAAAAAGAAGGAAAAGAACATGGAGAACATTAAATAAAAAAACATTAATATTTCCTCCATATGAATCAATATGTACACAAAAAACTCTCAATCAAAGGAGAATAAAACATAAATAAATCCAAAAGGAAATGTCTTCAAATAGGAAGAATCTGCATAGTTAGAGGAAGATGCCCTAGAATTTGAGGAAATCTGTAACATGTGAGAACAATTGGGGGAAACTATATAATGGAATATTGGAAAACAACTAAAAGGAACAGCCTTATTATAGACATACTAATGGAACACAGTTCCAATTATGTGGAAAACAATGAAAATATGTAAATGGGATAAACAAGATTCCAAATAAGATTGGTGATTATATTAGTTGTAAACAAGAGCACTAAACCAATTAACTATCCAATTATTAACACTAAACTTTCTAAAGGACTATACATCGATCCAAATCCCCAAAAGGATGTAGAGAAACAAAATATATCAAATGAATGCTCAACTCCTAAAACAATAGACACTACATACATAATATCCTAACAACGCATCTCTAATAAAGAGATCATAAACATAGGATAACCCCATAGATAAAAATTTCCTACCAAATTGGAAGTTATAGTAACAAGTAAAACTAAAAATTGAAATTTATAATTTTCATATATGTAATGTAAATGTATATGATCAAAGGGAAAAAAATTTAAACCATATTGTATAATTATATCCAAAGAGAGAAAAATAGCTAGCAGAATGAACATCAAAATCATAATATAATTTAAATTCCACTAATAAATTATTTCTATAATTAAAAAATATATTAATAATATTAGTGGAAAAATTAATCATACATTCCCTAAAACCCCAAATTATTTTTGAATTTCATTCGATAGGTAATACACAATTATTCTCTATGAGGAACATCTTTGGTATATTGATTTTTAAATTATGAAATCAAAAAACAATAATATATTTTATAATTGTAATATGAAAAATTATACAAATCTTACCAAAGGATAATATTATATTCTAAAAATATGTAAATAAAAATATATTACATAAAATTGATTAATTTAACCCTAGTTTTAGTATTAATGACAGAGACATAAATGATTTATATAAAACATTTTTAAAAATCCTTACATGTTAATTCATGATAAAACTTTTTTTCGTGGTTTTCCTGCTAGTGGTAATCTACATAAAACCATGAGAAGGAACTTCTCATGTGTTTTTATTTACATAATCGAATATCGAACAACAAATATTAATTTTAATTATATAATGAAATTTGATAAACAGAAAACATATAGTCCAAATTTTATTTCCAAATATCTGGAATAAATCATGTAAAAAGATGTAGATATTTAAAAATAAATAATCATTGGACAATGATTATGGAAAAAGTCACACCGATAGTGGTTATTACAGGACCACAATTATTTCATAAATTCTAAATATAATATAAATGTAATTCAAAATAACATGAATCAAAAAAACATAATCTAGACAATGAATATTTAAATTTAGTTGTACATACATATACATCTAAAAAACATTTTCAGTAATACTATAATGAATTAGAATGAATTTATAAAAAATTAGAATAAACAAACGAATACAAATTCAATTTCAATAAATACAAAATATATATTGCATACAAATTATGTTTTTATAATTGACTTAAATTCCAGATGTAGAAATCATTAAGTGATTTAGAGGTAAAATAAATGAAAATAAAAATTTATAATAGGATGATAAAATCTACTTTCAATATAGAATTTTCTTAAATTCATGAGGTAGATCATTTATGGTGTTTTTACTATGAAAAATATATTAATACGAGAAAAATGATAAATTAACAAGACTGGATATGAAAATAATAAAATACATACACGATGGGAAAATAAGCATACATAAAACCATGAAAATTATAAATAAAACCAAATGAAGATTGCGACCAGCTAACTAGATCCCCATTTAACATAAGTCAAGGAAGAAAAGTTGATCTAGATTTTGATTTCATTGATACGAATTATCCCAAGGATAGAATCCCCAGGATCATCACTGTGTATATTAACCATTAAAAAACACAACACTACATCATCCACTATTGGTCATGGAATAATTGGGATTTGAGGGGAAAATACACGAACCTACTAACATAAGGATTCACTTAGGGTAATCCAGGAATCTGGGGCCACCATAGGTCTCCTTTTGAGATTTTCTCTCTATCTCTGAACGATGTAAATGATATGATCTCCCAAAGTAAGCCTATTATTTATTTATTCAAATCTATATCCTCAATTTGGATGATTCTTGAAATATATAACCTTATGAGATGAATAATATTGCATCAACATAACAAAATGAGAGAATTAGATGGATGGTTATTTATGAGGCCGAATAGAACAATAAATCTGCAACTAGAACTACATAAGGGGTATAATACCAATGTTTAAGTGCCTTGAAAAAACCCACTATGTGAAGGTTAAAACCCTCGGTGTAAGGGTAAACAACCTAGGATATGTAATGGTTAAGGAAAATTACATATGGGTAAAATAGAATTGCCAAGAACAACATAACAATACACACAATGTTAGGTACTGGTTAAGATAGAAACCAATGGTTTATAAATAGGTGGAAAATAACCTATTTATGGGTAAAGAAAAAGTTTCCATGAAAAATATAAGGGTACCAAAATTACAAATATCTCTAAATAGGTAATTACATAATTCTACATGACTTATATGTAATGGTAATGTTAACACATATAATGGTGATTTAAAAAAAATGTGACTCATGTAGGGGTAATACTGAACTACATATCATTCCATAATAATAACTAAGATAAAATGATATTAATTAAATTATTTAATTAAATTAATTTTAAACTTGTTATACAAAAATAGGAAACCCAACAAAAGAAGTATCTACAATGTAAATTAAAAGTATGTTGGTTACATTTTAGAAAATGTAATGGTGTTCACCACTTTTTTTATGCCTGTAATAGATATCAAGACAGGAGGGATCTTTGGAAGGACCTCAAAAAATAAGGTAACTCTATCCGGTAACCTTGGTTTATTTTTAGAGACTTTAATGCTATCATAGTCAATAGTGAAAAAATAGGTCTTGCACAAGACTCTATTTCTTATAGGTAATTTAAATGCTGCATTGAAATGAACAACTTGACAGAGATAAATATAATAGGCATATAATTCACCTGGTTTAGATAAAATTATAAAATAATTGTGGCCAGTAAGCTTGATAGATCGTTCACTAATATCCATGCTTTGGATAAATGGGATAACATTGCTAGTATTACTCTAGAAAGGATTGCATCTGATCATCATCCCATTTTGGTTTCCTTTTCGCATAAACCTTCTAGACACATAGATCTTTTTATAATTAACAACACTTGTTCATATGATCCTGACTGCATGAACATTATTAAAAACTCTTGGGATAATATGCATGGTCAAAAGGATCGATATGCCTGACTGGTGAAACTGAAAATGCTTAAGAGGATTCTCAAATGTTGGTGTAAATATAAATCTAATGAAATTGATATTAATATCACCCTTTTGGAAAAAGTGATTATTAAATTTTAAAATGATAATTCCTCTTTTAATTTTTCTCATGACTCTAAACAAGAAAATTAATATTTCCTCTAAGCTTATCAATTTGCTCAACATTAAGGATGACCTTAGAATGAAATTTTTTAATTCCACATGGCATAATGATGGGGATAGGAATAATATGTTCTATAATGCTCTTCATAGAGTTAGAAAGGATTGTAGTCCTTTGTCTATATTCAAGTGGGGGACCAAATTCTTGATTCATAAGAAAGTATTACTAATCACATTGTTTCTTACATTCACAATATCTTCAATGGAAATAGTATTGATAAAGATATTTTTCTCGATATCATTCCAAATCTAGTTACGGTTTAAGGATAATACTTTTCTTAATATAATACCTTTATGTTAAGAAATTAAAGATACTATCTTCAGCCTTAACCCAGATGGTGCTCCTGGTCTGGATGGTTTTAATAATGGCTTCTATCAAAAACATTGTGATGTTCTTCAAGATAAAATTTGTCATCTGGTTAAACTTTTCTTTTCTAGAGGCATCATCCATGATGGGATTAGTTCCCAATTCTTAGTCCTTGTCCCTAAAATTAATAATATTGACATAATTCAACTCTTCAGACCCATTTCTCTTATAAAATCCCTCTTTAAGATTATTACCAAATTAATTTCCAATCTAATGGATTCTATTAAAAATAGAATTATCTCTTGGAACAAGTTTGGCTTCATAAAATGTTGATCTATTCAAGAATGTATCTGTATTTCCTCTGAAACCACTAATCTCTTAAAAAGAAAAAAGATTGGTTGGAATGTGGCCATAAAACATGACATTTCCAAGGCCTTTGATACTATTGATTGGAACTTTTTGTATAAAGTCCAAATTCAGTGTGGATTTAATGAATATTTTCTAAATCAGATAAAAACATTATTTAATTTTGGTCATATTTCTATCCTCATTAATGGTTCACGTATAGGTTAATTCAGTTTCTCAAGGGATTGATACAAGGTGACCCTCTTTTGGTGATTCTCTTCACAATTTCTGAAGATTATCTTAATAGGATGATTACTCAAGCTATTGAACAAGGTACCATCAAACCCATCTCTGCTTCTAGAAATTTGAATGCCCCCTCACATCTCCTTTATGTAGATGGTATAATTCTCTTTACCCAAGGGGATAAAAGAAACATTCAAAAACTAAAATCTATTCTTCTCCATTATCTAGAAGTGTTCGGTCAACACATTAACTAGAGTAAATCATACATTTACTTGGGTAGAAACATTCCTCTAGGGAGGAAAACTAACGTCACTAATACTTTAGGGGATAAGGAGGGAACCTTACCTTTTCTTTACCTTGGTGTTCCCATTTTCTGAGGGAGAACAAATGATAATTAGTTCTCCTCCATCACTAACCAAATTCTTCATATTCTTTCCACATGGAAGGGTAAGAACCTTTCGATGGCTGGGAGAATTTGCCTTGTTAAATCCACCATTGTCTGTAAACTTGCTTACTCTATGATGATGTATAAATGTCTGAAGAGTATTTTCAAGGATATTAATGTGGCTATTAAGAACTTTATTGCAAAGGGGAGTACTTTGGAGTGAAAATTGGTAACAATCTCTTGGGAAAATTGTTGCAAACCTATTAACAATGGTGGCATTGGTATTAAAAATCATTCTTATTTTAATGAAGATCTTCATGATAAAATCACATGGAACCTAATTCATATTAACTCTCCCTCTAAAGGGTTTCTCAGTGCCCGCTTCCTCCATATGCTTAAATATAATCATGCACAATTTCTTACATTGTCTATATGGCCTTTCATTAAAATCAAATTCATATCCATTATGACTAACTCTAGATGGATGGTAAATAAGAATACAGATATTAAATTTTGGTTAGATTACTGGACTGGTTTTCCCCTGATCTCTTTTATTGACAATAACCATCCTCCTCCCAACATTAATGAAACTATTAAAAATGTCATTCAAATGTAGAAATCATACCTTCCTGAGAATGTCATCCAGATTGTTGAAAATCATCCCTTCACTAACATGAGTGATTTTATTATTTTGGAACCTATTCACAATGGGATCCTAAATTCTAAAATTTTTTATATTCACTTGTTCAATAATCTAGAGAACTATTTTTCCTGGTTAAAAAGATTCAACAAATTCTGGTTAAAACCATTGAGATTCATAATAGTTTGGAGGATTTCTCATGATTGAATCCCCATGGATACATGCCTTTAATTGTTTGGGATTAATCTTTGTTCCAAATTCCCTATGTGAAATCCATATAGAGGGGATTTAAACCACCTATTTCTTTCTTGTGACATGAAAACCACACTTTGGCATTATGTATTTGATATATTTGAGTGTAGATGGTTTCTTTGTAGTTCCATTATCTTGCAGAATCAACAGTCTTTTGAAGTTGTAGATTCTTAGCAGATCAAAAATCTCTTTATCATTACTGTTGCAGAACTCCAAAATATAATTTGATATGATAGAAATTCTTATATATTTCATAACATCTCATTCAAGATTTGTTCAGGGAAAACAAGAATCCTCATGGCCATTCGTAAGGCGGATTCAATTCAAAAAGATCATTACAACAACTATGTTTGTGACTTTGGGATTCTCAGATGTGTTGGGGTGGATGGGAATTACCCTCATCAGAAGCATACCCTTGAAATTTTTTGGCGACCCCCACATCCAGGCTGGATTAAATTCAATGTGGACGGAGCCTCCAAAGGAAACCCTGGCCCAACGGGTTGTGGGGCCATTTTCAGAAATCTCCTCGACCAGACAATTGGATGCTTCTATAGTTCTTGTGGTGCAGCTTCTTCCATAGAAGCTGAGATGATGAGCATTATTCATGCGACTTCTTTTTCTAGGCTTCATAATTGGAGAAATAGCTTGATAGAGAGTGACTCCGCTACTATTATTCAGGCCATTTGGAATGGTTCCATTCACTTGGCTTGGACGCTCACTTAACATTAGATTGAATGCCTGAACATTCCTTTAGAGATCAACTCCATCGCTACTCATACCTATCGTGAAGCTAACAAGATTTCCAATGGACTTGACAACACGGGTGTTACTCACGAGATGCATCGAAGTGTTGTTCTTCCTCCCAAGTTAATCCCGATCTATGTCAGGGATCATAGAAAAATGCCTTATTTCAGACTTCTGTATTCCTTTTTCTCAATAAAATTAAGTGTTTTGGTCTTTGACCAAAACACAACATCTTAAAAAAATTAAAAGTAAGATGGTTTTAATAATCAATTATATCACACATATCCACAATGAAAATTAAATCCAAAATCCAAATTACAGTTCTGTAATATATAGAAATTACCATATTTTTCATATCATCATAACAAATAAGCACAAATAGTGTAATATAACTATATGACCTTAGTCATACAATCAGTCCATATACCCCCAACAAGTATCAAATGTCACATAAATTTCCCAAATTGAAAGATTTCTTAATGATTGAATAAAATTTTCAGAATAAAAAAATTAAAAAATCACAAATTATTAATCCCATATATGAAATTACATTACATTCTATATTATTTTTTTAATGAGAAAATTAATAAAATCAAATCACAAGATTAATGAGGTCCTTAATATAGATAATCTCTACCTTCAGAAAACCAACAATTAAAGAAGTATCTATCCCCACACAAAACATGAGATAACAAAAAATATAAGAATGACACATAGAATGTATCCCACCAAAAAATGAATAGTATTATAAGTAAAAAAAGAAAAGAAAACAGAGAAAATATATTGAAAATAGTAAAACACTAATTGAGTCTCTACATGAATCATTTATTGAGTCATAAAACTCTCCACATAAGGATATGATTTTAGAAAAAAAATACACAAGTTGATATCCTTAAACAATGGGAAATCGAAATGATAATAGTAATCTCTACTAACATCCTAGTATAATAATAAATTGAAAAAACAAATGATGTAATCCAACTAAATAATTTTTGGAAAATAAGGATTTATAAGGTAAAACAAAGTACTAAGATTTATGGAATCACATGGTTCATAGCACTAGGAATCCCAATAAATGATTTTAAATTTGTCAAATATAGATCCAAAGAATCTTGGTAATCATCCAAGATATATAAAAAATAACTCCATCCAAAAAATATGTAATTCAAAACACTAAAGATGATATATGTCCGTAAATGGGGTTAAAATACCTATATGATGAATATGAGACTGTTAGAGCTATCATAAGCATATGTCCTATTAAAATAATAGTCACTAAAGACAAAATATATGTTACGTACCAGATCTGAAAGCCACACAATGGGTACCCCGAACCCGGTTGGACACATGACCTCAAGTGCATTTCCCCAAATGCCAGAGGCTGTTGACTAGCAGTAAGGGACTAGGTCTGATTGTGGGGAATCTCAACACCCATTTTTCAAAGTGTAGCATATAAGAAAAGAAAATAACATACAACAGCGGAAGAAGTAACAACATGAAATAGAAATGGACAACTGATTAAAAGAGAATCATCATTCATATATATATATTAAGATGTAGCATGTCACAAATTCTATGAAAGTAGCCAGAACAGGATACACTATAATGCAATACAATAAAACTGAAATTACAAGGTACATCCAAATAGAACAATTCAGAGTAAACAGAATGCCGCAACATCACAAGGCTTTGCTCGGTCCAATGCTCTCCTACTCCACTACTAAAATCATGTACCTGTATAGGGACCCTTGACCTCATCCACACTTGTAGAAATGTAATCTGTTTGGGCCGAAGACCATACCCAAATAGGGTGTGAGAAATAAATCCCATAAGGCAACCACCAAAGGCATATTCCCAGCTGTCATTGAAAATGTGCAACAGCAGTGTGCAGTAGTAAATGCAATAAACTAAGATGTACTCAAAAGTAACTAAAATTACTAGTCATATTTCCATTTTAATATTCATTTAAGCATTCCAAGCATGCGCTTCAACTCGGAATGTATAACAAATTAATATTACCAAGGTAAATATTCATTATAACATTTTCCTAAGACATACAATCCTTACCCTCATGTAATCTGAATCGAAACCGACAGGTGACTGCCCACAAGAAAAATGAATATTTCCCTCTGGCATATGAAGTGTCTCCCATAGGCACATAATCTGCTACCCACACGTTTAAAGAATATTGACCTTGGGCTAAAGAACCACTGCCCTCAGTCTAAAAGAAACACTACCCTCTAGCTAAGAAAGTAACAGTACCGAGCACAACTCATAAGAAAGATTTTATATACAATTCATCTCAAAAAAATTTATTTCACAATATAATCATGGAATACACTGGGGGTATCCTGGCCAAACGGCTAAATAGAGGAACTAACCCCTGGGGTGGTCCTGGATCCAAGAATTTATCCAAAACAACAGTTTTAAATTATAAAAAGATTATTTATGCAATTCTAGATAACTTTCAACAAAGGCGACAACCATACGACACCCAAAACATGAGTTTGTAACACAACAGAACAAAAAAACACCCAGGAGTTGGAATTTGAACACCAGACCACCTACCTCGATCGTCTTTGATCGGTATACCTGAATGACGCCACCCGAAACAAGTGAGAATGGAATAGATCTGAGACGAACATAATCTTGTTCAAAATAAAATAACGTTCCCTCTATAAAGAATTGGTAATAGGCGCTCAAGGAGAAGGAAGAACTCACCTATGCAGTTCAATTGAGACCGTTAGAGAAGGATTCGGATTCCCAGAGTGCATTCAGAAGATCTCTAAAGCTCCGGCCTCCTCTCCTAGATCCAAAATGAACTAAAAGCCTCCTCTTCCGAATTAGGAGGATATTTCCCATTTTAAGGGTAAAAAAAATAAACCACACGGCATGTACTCCCATGTACACGATGTGTACTTTTCATTTTCTAAAATTTTCCTCTGGTGACTTCTTTCCACCATGACACGGTTCATCCATCGACATGGGTACATGACGTGTATTCCTGATTACATGGAATGTATTGTCGCTCCGCTGGTGGCTGCCTCCACCACCTTACTTTTCACCTGCCGACTGAATACACGATGTGTGAATACATTATACACGGCGTGTAGTTTGGGTTTACACCCTTCATTGTCGACATGCCTACCCACCCTGTGCACTCACCCCACACGTCCAAAGTACACTGGGTGTGGAAAAGTACATGGTGTGTAGTCAGAGAGTATGTGATTTTTCCCCAATTTCCGTATTTTCTCAAAAACACTTAAAGCAAAAGGAAAAGAAGAAACACATACCTCAAGAATAAGAACAAGGTTCTTACAAAATAATGAAAACAAGCCACTACTAAACAGACTTCAATCAAAAGATAACTTCACAAAGAATATTATCCTACAATGAAACCAAAGACACACACATGTAGCTCCTACTGAAGAAATGTATAAGTATCAAGTAGAAAAATAAAAAAAGGATATTAAAGAAAACAGTAAATAAATATTTTTAAAAAAATTATTAAAATAGTGGAAAAAACCTTAGCAACATGAACAAAAGAATAATAATAAAGTGTGAAATCCAATATAATAAAAATATATTTATATTTTAAAAATCCAAAATTGTACCAAATTTACCTCTCATAGTAGTTTTCTGTGGAGTGTGCTTCTAGAGGCAGTCCACATTTAACCGTGAGGAGGAACATTTTCATTATTTGGCACGTAAATTTTGAAATCAAATAAATTTTTTTTATAACATATAATCTTATAAATAGAAAATATAACTCCTACATTTTATTCCAATAATAATGAAATTAAAATGATTACATGTATGTGAAAAGTTCACACTAGAAATGACTATTAAAAAAAGAAATAAAATATTTCTCAAAAAATTGAAATCAATATCCGTATATACTGATTCATGATTCAATATTTTTGTGGGGTAATCTAACATGATGTATTCTATATATATGTGTGTGTTTTAGGAGTAATTTATTTTTTTATTTTCTTCATGAAATTTAAAATTTGACAAAAATAAAATTTTTATTTATGACATTCAAAATAATAAACAAATAACATGACATTCAATAGTAAATTCAATACATAAGGAAAAAATAAAATTAAATGAAAATGAGGATATATTTTAAAAAATAATTGAACAGTGGAAATGAATAAAAAACACTGGTAGTTTTAATTAACCTATCAAAAATATTTCATAAATATTCATTTCAATTAAATAATAATTCTGAACAGTATGATTCTTTAAAAAACAATTATAACCAAGAGAAATTGATTCCAAATGTTCATACATACAATTCCAGATTTAACAATTACAACTAGCAAGGAAGGTAACAACAAACAATAAACAATGTTGAGAAAAAACACAAAACAAATCAGATATGAATAAATTAAAAATATAAAATGAACAAAAAACTTTTTGAAATAATTGATTTAAATTCTATAATAAATACTAATTTAATATTGACATGTTGAATAAAGGTTGAATGTTTAGGTTCCAAGAATAGGGGAAGCTCCCTATGGACATGAAAACCTAGTTATTTTTTATAATTGATTTTTTTTCCAAGATTCACATTAATGATAAATTGGATACCTAATGAAATTAATTCAATGATTAATTAGTGAATAAATTCCAAATCCAAATCAAAGGATCATGAGATAATATTTCTAAAAATGTTAAAATACTAATAATTAAAATCAAATGAATTCATTATTTATTTTTTATTACAAATATATCCTCACATCATAGTGCCATAAAATTATTGGAGTTGGGATAATATTCTATCTAGTTGTGATCAACGCATTCTCTAAAAACCTTTAAACATCATTGTAGTAATCTCATGGTGCATGCATGGAAGATCATACTTCTGTGTCATTCTAGTCTGATCACCTTTATAATCTCATCACAAAAAAATTCTATTCGATATCTGATGACCTGAGAGTGGTGGTGGAGGTGGATCTTTATACGTGCATGATAGAATTAATGGAGAGGGGTCGCATTGAGGTTGTGATAAAACATTCCTTATATTTAGTTGTGAAAAACAAATGAATATTGTAACACTTATGAAAATAAGATAGTTTTTTATAAATACATGGGGAAAAAATAATTCTTTCACATGTCACATTATTATTATTTGTAATTCCTATAGAACCCCATGTGTATTATAAAAATATTTTTATTTATTTAGATGAATAAAAACCAAAATATTAATAAATAATAATTATTAAAAAAATATTTTCTCATTTTTATTTCATTCAGAACCATTAAATACAGTCTAACATTCATCCAAAATGTTAATCAGATCTTCAATAATAACTATTTTTAAATAATAAATACCCCAAAATTATTATCCAAAAAATAAATAATTATTATATTCCCTAAATATAAAATAAATATTTATTAAATATTATTCTCTTAAAATATTCAGTTGAATGTCTAGTAATGAAATATTTGTGATCAGGAAAACATGAATAACTATTAATCCACATGTGAAAATATTATTTACTCAACATGTTAAATAAAATATAATATTATTTTTTTATAAGGTTTCAGAAAGACTTAGTTTGTGACCCTATAGGCTTTATTTTATATGCCAATAGGTGAAGTATCCAAAATTTCCTGGATAAGAGCTTCCAAAACACTATTACACCCATATAGGTTGATGTTAATGTCACAATGATATAAATTTACATCTGGATGTTTACTGTGTAATATAATATATTCTTCAGGATATCTCTAATTATAAAACTTTCTTATTGATGTCATCATCCTATGTGTTGATATATATTTCTTTATCATTAAAAAAATTTATCATTCCTATAGAACACCATGTCAACTATTTTATTTAACATATAACATTTCCAACATATTTTCTAAGATATCATATTCGATTAATGAAAAGATAATACAAATATTTTATCTCATTATTTATCAATGAAACATTACTCCTGACACACCAAACATATTCTTCTTCACCATGAACATATGTCATCATATTTTCATCTCTAAATTAATGTACAAAAATCATAATATTAATTTTTTTAATCCCAATTTGAAATGGTTAGTATATGTTTTACTATATAGGATCATATAATGACACATAAAGTTGAACATTTCTAACTAGGGGACCTATTCTAATAATTTCATAAAATGTAAATTTAAAAGGAATGCATAATAATATGATTCCTTAATGTCAATAAAGTTTCCACACCTTATAGAATATATTAATTTTTCCTAATTTTGAATCCATTTAGATATATAACATATATTTGTGATTATTTTTATATATCCTTCATCTTCTAATCATTGTAGAGAGTTGCTATAAACTTTTAGTGAAAAAAGTAGTCTATAAAAAATCACATATTATTTCCCAAATAATATCATTCATGTTGTCATAAAAAGATTATAAATATTTATTAAAATTAATATAAGTTATCATAAATTGCACATAGGTCGGTGCTATAGAAATAACTCCAACAAACTAATAATAACACATGAACCACCAACAAACAAGCATCACTATACAAGACCTCACATTATATTAATGATTTGACTATGATAATTAATTAACCAAGGGGTTTTCTATGATTTATTGCATTGAAACTCTCCTTAATACAACTTCACCACTGTGAAAAAAATCCATCAAGAGGTGATATTTTTATATTATGTACTTTTTCCATTGGTGTGATCATAGATTGTTTACAATAATCACATGTATCTTATTATCACTGCATAATGTTATTGGGTCCTTACATATAGGTACCAATTCATTTTCATGGATAGCTATTCTTATCCCAAAATATTATTTGGATTTATTAAAAGCCACCATATAATCTGAATCTATTATATAATCCATGAAAACTAGAATACATTAACTCTTCCAGCTCACAAATCCATCAATGATACTGGAAACATATCCAAACTACATAATTAGATCATTTAGATCTATTTCAAAACTAAAATCAGTATAACCCCTAATGAGTGGATACACATATATTATATACACCAAGATCATATCTATAGTTCTTCTTAGATAATTAAGGGTTGACATTATAGTAGAAAAATTCTATTCCCCTATATCAGCATTTTTTCTAAAACAATTCATAATGAATAGTAAATATCATGTCCAACAAATATAATGGAATATATGGTTGATCCTACCACTAAATTGTAAGGTATATTACTCATTCAAATTATCTCATATTTTTTTGGGAAACAATTTCATGTAATGTTGTATACCTTGTGAAATTCATTGAAATTCCCTCTTGGATATTTCCGTTAGAATTATATTTATTATATTCTCATTCAATTTACATTGATATATCCATGTAGCCAATTGTATATATAATTAATTATATTGATACCTACAATACAGAATGATTCTTGTAAGTCTGTCATGGATAAATAAATTGTTAACTAGTCCATAAAAAACATTGAGACTGGAATTTCATTTCTAATTAGTAATAGGTTATCATCATATAATACTAGGATAATGACCACATTCCCACTAACATTATTATAAAATCTAATCTCCCATTCCTTCATAATGAATCAAAATTAATTTTATATCATCATCATTGATAATGTTCTATGACCAAGACAATTTATTCAATTGTAAATGGATTTCAAAATCATGAAATTATTTTTTGCATCACCTGGAGTCACAATAACTTCTATTTGATTCATGTAGTCATATTCATAAATTTTCCCATTATGGAAATATGTTTTGAAATCCATATTTCAAATTTTAAATTCATAGTAAGATTCTACAACAATAAAAATTCTTGTGGATTTAAACATGAGAACCAAAGAAATTTTATTTTTTCTAGTAATTGACCTAGAACTATTAGAATTCCTTATCCATTGTAATTAATTTATTGTTACTTATTTACAATATTTTACTTTTTTTATCAATGAAACTCATTTTCAAAAAATAGTATTTACAACAACTGATTTATTGAAAAGAAATCAAACAAGATTCTAATACAATAATTCTATTACATAATTCATTACTTGTTTCTATATTGTAACTAATGATCCTTATAAAACCTCATTGAAATATTGGGTTCATTATTTTCAACAAATAATGAGCAAACATATTTAAAATCTAGAAAACTGCATCTCTCTAGTTATATATCCATCTATTTCGCTAATGTACAACATATGTTTTTGGAAAAAATTATTCCATAAGAACCTATAGAATCTGTTCTAATTCCACCAATATGATATTTTGAGAATCAAAATCACTAATTTAAATCAATAACTCACTATCGTTATAAATAATGCACTCCCTCTCATGAAATATGAAATTCATTGTGATACTCATGTTCATGTTTATAGGGTTTTATTTGATATATCCCACTTAAACATTGGAATACCATATAAATATATAGTATTTTCACTTTTTTAAACTATTTCTTGAAATAGCCTTAAAAAATTCCTCACAAATCCATTCATGTGTTTGTGACAAAACTAGTTACTTTCCACACCATATTTCAAATGGAAATTAATTTTCATATTTATTTGGTATTTGGTTCAATGTGTATGCCATATTCTATAATGCATATCCCTGATGGGACAATGGATGATCAACATGATATATCATAAACCATATCATGTGACATAAGGTATTGTTCCACAATTCACTAACACCGTTTGGAATTTGTTTTTATGGTGGAGTGAGTAGAGAAATAATCTCAAACTCCAATAATAATTATATAAACTCTTGGATAACATATTCCCCATAAAAACCTAATAGAGAATTATTTATCTACTATTCATATTGATTCTTTACTTTATTTAAGAATTCATTGAATTTACCAATGGAATCCGATATATACATCATCAAGTATACATAACCATATCTACTCGCATCATAAATATATGTTATGAAGAATATATAAACACCTCAATATTTTACTAGAAGTGGTACACACACATCAGTGTGTACAAATACTATAATTTATATTAACCTTTCACCATATCCACATAATTCTAGTTCGGTCATTTTATTATACCGTCCAGTAAAAGATCATTTCGGTTTTTCATTATAGTATATTTAAAAATAACCATCATGATAGAGATTTATAAAATTCATATGATTTAAATATCTAATAATATAATAACATAGACAGATGTTATATTCCCCATGAATGTATCATTCTTTTTCATTTTCAAATACTTTTTTATCATAACTCAATACATTAGGGGAATTATTTTAATGTTCCATTAAATAACAAACGCTTTCCTTAGGTATGACAAAACTTTTATATTAAAAATTTAAATTAAAATAATATATTTCGTTAAAGGATTCAAATATTATGGTTCTGGTAATTTTGAGGGCATAATAAAAATATCATAAATCAAATTTCATTCATGTTTCCAATGAAAAGATGATGTCTCTAATTGATAGGTCAACCAACCTAATGACATTGGAAGGTCACAAATCCACCTATACTATGAAAATTTACTAAAATATATTGTCATATTGAATTTGGATACATATGTGACTACCATATTTTGTATCTAATAAAAAATGAATATATATTGATATATTAAACATTATAATGAACATAACTTTAGATTCCCATATTCCCATGGTGTAGATAATTTTTTGGTGGCCTTACTTGACACGTGAAAAATATATTTCTACATTTTATTTTCCCTACCTATAGAGCGTCCTCAACGTTGAATGAAGATTTTGAGGAGTTCAAAAAAATTTATGTGTATTTGGCCCCTTTTCCTTCATCATATATTTATTATTCACTATAAAAGATATAGTTTTATAACGCCCCATGTCCATTTCCTCTTGGTAAATATGAGTAAGATGTTTACAAATACTGTTCTCATTATTGATGCACACCTAACAACGACTCTCCCCAAATGGTTATAAAAAATAATTATTGATCCTATATCTCTCAAGTCTCACCTTCTCTTCATAGAACTCCCAATGGTGTGAGAACGTGATATATGTATTATTTTCTTCACATTTATTTATAATCTCTTTTTTCATGGATGATATCATTAATCATTGGATATCAATGGCATTTTTCAAAAGTTTCCCATAGGTTGAAAACTCTTATTCAGTAACCTTTTTTCTAGGTTCTACATGAATTGAGTTTTTCAACATATATAATTTCATTTCATGGTGTTGGAGAACACATTATTAAAATATCATTTTTAGAAATTAGTTTTTTTGATAAGGTAATACATATCATGTATGGATAATAGTGAAATGTTTATAGTCGTATTTATTTCCATTTATATAAATACAATGATTGAAATTTTAGAAAATTATATAATAAAATTAGATAATTAATAAACAGAATATTTATTATTTTATAACTAATTTAATAAAAATCTAATAACCCTCTATAATGGATTTAGAATATCTTATTTTTTGACATTCTATTGGGAAGGATCCATATTCACCTTATCATCACCCAAAGGTTGTCCAATCAGTAAATTCTATTGTTTTATGACAGAAATCTAAATTCTAACTACTTTAACCAAAATTTCCATGATTTTTTTAATTGAACACACATTAATAAGGTCATTATATTAAATTTCCTCAACGTTTGAATCATTGTTACACCATCATTTTCTTTGGAATTTAGTCATTGATGTTAACTAATGTCAGCCAACATAATAATTAAATTTATTATACCCCATAATTTATAGTACCACAACATTGGATAGTCTAACACTTTGAACTATAATTTAATTATAATATAAGTCCTTTAAGGATATACCAACATAATATATAAAATTTATTGACTTTTTATTAGATTTCATTGAACAATTTATCCTTAATATATCTTTTCTAATATTATTGGGATTTATATAAGTGAATAAAAATCTTATAGATAAAATATATACATAATCGAATTTATATTATTTATATCATGAATTATCATTAATGCATTAATTCATCAGATTATGTCATATCAATAGTAATGAAATACAAATGGATCACGATAGACATAAAATAATAATGTGTTATGTTATTGATATTTTAATAATGGATAGATTCTCTAGAAGATGATAAACTAACTTCTGGCCTAGCGGAAACACCATGAACCATGAATTGGTTCATCCTGAAGTAATCCACTTTTCTAACTATATATATCACTTGGATTGGGTTCTATTCATCACCAAAAATTAATATCCTCCCTGCTCTTTGGACCTCCATCCATTAAATAGTTTTCTACTTAATCATAATTGTGTGGTGCCAAAGGATTGATTAATTGGTTTATATATAAGAAACCATTGGATTATAAAGCCCTAAATAATGGTAGGAGTGATAGAAATCCATCCATAAATTTAATTTAAAAATAATTTAAAATAAATATATCACATATAGTGGTCTCATATACAATCAAGATCATCCACATACAGGAAAAAAATTATGCATTTAATAAAATTTTCATTCAATTCTAGTAATCCATATTTATTATAAATTGTAATCAAATAAATTATTTATAGTATTAAATTAATATATTAATTTATCATAATTAACATCCATTTTTTTAAATTTTCCATCATCATAATTTTAACCAAATTAGATATATTATTTTATGTTTTACTATGTAGAAAAATGATGTTAGGAGGAAACCCGAGGATTACTCATTAAAACTTCCCAATGTGTATTATATTTTTATAATTATTAATTATGAAACATGTGGAATGAAATTAAAATCATGTAATTTCATTGAATTTAATATCAACACAATGAATTCTTAGAATACATGGTTTTTATTTAGTGTATTGGGAGTCAATATGCCTTTAATTAATGAATGTATTACGAATTATACATGATATTTTGTTTTGAACATTATGTTTAAATAATTTATAGATTAAATACGTATATATATATATATATGCCATTACCTAGAATTTAATATCAATTTAATTACCATAGATATCACAAGTTGATAATTTATAATAAGAATATTACACTAATTTTATATTCTACTTAGTTTGTTAATATACACAGAACATACTATCTAGTAACACGACATGTATATTTGTCACCATCTATCCATGGTACTCACCAATGGAGTGATAATGTAATCATTATAGGGAAAATTATAGAGTATATAGAGTGTACATGGATTACATTATGTATGGTCTTTGAGTAACAATTCCACTGGTAATATTAGCAATGTATGAGAATACACTTCTCATCGTTGACTAATGTACTACACATCATGTACGGATGTTACAAGATATGTATTTTAGCAGATTCTTCTGATGTATAACAGGATTAAAATGTAGTGTATTTAAATATATATTGAATATTATAAATTAATATGGATTTAATTAGTTCTATATTAACTCTTAGTCCATTGAACATAATTACAGTAAATCTACCAAATTTTTTACAAGACAAGTACTCTTACACTAATTGTCTAGAATCCTTATCACCATAACTGAGTTAATAAAATAATATACATTCATAAAATTAATAAATTGCTTTATATTTTTTGGAATGAAGAGGAATCATACTTTATCTCATTATTCAGGTTAAATAAATCTTAAAATGGAATTGAAAACTAATGATAAGTGAATAAACCAATAAATTATCTTTATATAATTATAAAAAATTATGAAACCCTATGATAAAACATATAGGTTTCAAGCATCGGGGAAGAACCACATAGAACATTCCAAACTCATGTATTTTTATTTTGGATTATTTATTAGATATGTACTTCAACGATAAACACTGTGGGTAATATATTTTAATTAATGTCTGGTTAACAAGAGAATGAAATAAACAATATATAAAATCATTGGATATTTTTTATAATTAATTTATAAAATTAAGAATTACATTGTGAAGAAAGAATTGTTCATTGATGAATATGTCAATGTATCTATTAAGTACTATTGTTTTTTCATATTTATCATGTTAAATTACTTATAATAGTGATTGACACATATCCCAAATATATCTAAACATCACCATTGGAAAATCTGAGTGCATGAGTGGTAGATATTATCACTTTTGTTGTGTATATCTGATCACATTGGGTATATATTCAAAGAATGGTTCTCTTTTATATGTATAATAATTATAGTGGGGATAGAAGAGGATATCCCTATTCACTAGAGAAAATTCTTTGAGACGAAACTATCTTAGGTTTCAAGGGAAATTACTTCTAATGATGTTGTTCATAATTGAGAAAAATGGTATCACATAGGAAAATAATATCATTATGGTTATATAACTCTATATTTATAAAATAATAATATCATGCTCTCAATTATTATTTTACATAATTAAAAAGAAACCCCATCTCTATAATACTATTATTAATAATAATATTTCATGACATGCACAAAAATGTAGAATAAAACTCTATTTATTTATTATAATAAAATATAATATATATTGTTTTTCACCAGAACATTAATCCGAGTCCTCC
This sequence comes from Viscum album, assembly GCA_963277665.1. NCBI lineage: Eukaryota > Viridiplantae > Streptophyta > Magnoliopsida > Santalales > Viscaceae > Viscum > Viscum album. The sequence continues at coordinate 1,804,330,464 of OY728164.1, forward strand.
ATTCCCCATTAATATTTATTTGACATTGAGAAATTATTATTTATTTAACAAATAAATTTCCCATAATTATATCCCAATAATAAAATAATATTAAATTAACTATGTAGTAAATATAATTATTTTATATATTATTCGCTCAACACATTCCACCAAATAACAAGTGAAAGAATATGTGTGATCATGTATAAATAATTAATTATTGAACCATGTGTCAGAATAATATTTTATTAATATGATAAATAATAAATTATAATTTTATTTAACTGTTGTTCTTGATACACTGATTGTGTGTCCCTATAAGCCTCTTTCTTTATGGAATTTGGTGAAGCAGACCAATATCCCTAGTTAACATGTAGAAACATGTCATGGAACCCATAGAGAAAAAATATAACATTGAAAATAAATATAATTTCAGGAAGTCTCTTAATATGTAGTTTAATCTTATGTCATTATATCTGTAATCAAGTAGGATTTATGATGATTCCATAAGCATATGTGCTATTTGTTTCTTTCTTTGAATATTTAGAAATTCAAAATTCATCTATAGGACCTTGTCCATGTATTTATTTTGGAAATATTATTTCCATAAACATTCCTGAGATATTAGAATCCACTAAATAACAGATGTGTAAAATCCTTCCTTACATTATTAAACAAAGAAATATTAATCATGACACACAGAATCTATCATACTTCACTATGATCATATGTAATCACTTATTTCATCAATTAGTAGCTATCACTATATCATAATAATGAATAATAATAATTTTAATGTCTATGTACAACAAAAACATACGTGGATAATAACATCTAATAAAAAAAATAAATGAGGATTTACAATCGGTGGGTATCGTTCAGATTACATCCTAAACTTGAAATTACAAAAGGCATACACTATCAGAAGGTTATTTAATAAGATATGAGTCTCTACCAAAAAATACAATATCATCTATGTCCCATAAAATATTTCTTCTAACTATAAAAAATATATTTATGAATACTAACCTGAAACATATAAATTATCATCATAGTGGGAATGTATTGTGTATTTTTTTCTCAATAAATACTATTATAAAATTATCATATACTATTCTAGGATGAAAAATATCATGATGTGATAATATGAATATTAATGAAAAAAATGAAACAATTTATTATAATGTTCATAAAATTATGTTTTGTGGCACCAACACTAAAAGAATGAACATGTAAATGGACAATAAAATTTATACCATTCATCAAAATATAATACAAAAATATCATGGTGGGTTTACACTATAAATAAGACAAGAATAAAAGAAATTACACCCCATAGAATTTTATCATAAGGAAAAAAGTAAACATTCAATAAAAGAAACATGTAGCACACATGAGATGACAAAAAATGAAATAGGTAACCAAATGAGGATTGAGACCCCTTATTGGGGATTAGTTTAACCATTATCGATGAAGAACAATTGAACCATCTTATAATGTCATTTATAATATGTCCGCAATGTTATACATACTAAATATATTTAGTTTAATGATTCACCACCATCATATATGATATTCCATGATCCACCATGGTTTGTAGAAACTCCAAAACTCAAGTATAAAATCCTTGAAACTATCATTAAATGGATTATCCTTCAATGATCCAGGAATTCGTTTCCACCAGAGAGTTCCTTTCAATCCCACACTCTATCTATCTTTCTATATATCGCATTTGCTAAGAGTCCCTCCATGTGAGTTATTATACTTAAATTTTTTTTTAAATATCTCAATTGAATTAGAAATAATTATTGATATATTATTAAGATATACAGGTCTGTGAAATGGAAAAAATATGATAGAAATAGATGGTAGAAAATGAATGAAACCTAATATACTGGTAAATCCAAAAACAAAAAAATAAACATAACTATTTGAATACCAATGTGTAAGGGTCTAATAAAACCACATCTACATGACGGTACAAACTGACTTTGTATGTGTACGATAAAAATGATGTGTAAGGGTTAATAACTATATATAATTGTAAATATGAACCACCAATACCAATTTAAAGGTACCCAAGAAGATATATGTGGTTAAAGACATAAAATGAAGGATAATATAAGGGTACCTAATAAATTTTGTATAGGTAAAGTAAAAAAAACAAATTCCCTTGTAAAAGTAAACAAAACTCATGGATATGTAAGGAGTGACATAAATAAAGAATCATGAGAGTTATGTAGTGGTCATGTAAATTCACATAATGGGAAAAGAATGAAAGGAGAATTTTTTTTTTGGAAAATGAACCTATTTATTGGTAATTAATATTGACCAAGAGAAGACATAACAATAAAAATAGATATATTAAAGATTCATTTATTCATCAAGTAAACACGGGAAATTCAAAAGAACAAATCTACATCATGAAAGCTAACTAATGAAGGGATTTAATATGAAACCACCACAAATAATAAAAATTTTAAAATTTAAACCATAAACAACATGATTACTATGGACCTCCAAATCGTTTTTATCTTTGGAATAGCATTCATAAAAAGAAAGTCCTTATGGAAATAATTTATCTATGAACCAAGCCATTCTATCGAAAAAAATCCTCCTTACATGTATAAATTGTTTCTCATGGTTCCCAACATGAATGATATTTTAAAGATGCAAATGATTCTCAGAATCAGACATTTTTACAAATCCCACAAGATAAAAGTCAAGGATAATGTTTCCATAATCTCTCTCTGATAGGATGCCAATGAGGAAATCCAAACTAGGAAATAACAAGATATCATATGTGTAATAATTTCCCCCATTGATAGCAAAACCACAACTCCATAAAAGATCCATTAGAAACTGACCTAACAGGTTCCATTAGTATCCCCATAGACGAGTTGTCCCCTCACTAGGGTCTACCCAAATGCCCAAAATGAGAGTTCAATGTAATAAATTTCCAAATATTCCAAAACTTGTTCTTTCCCATGTTATTTTTCCTAAATCATATACACCATGGAAGATATCCCAAAAACCTCACCCATCTTGATCACTTCTCCGGGCCAAGAATGCTTAACTCTGGAGATATAATCTGGTATGATCACAAAAAAGAAAGGTTCTCCTTTTTTAGAATAGTCATATCATATTTTCTTTTAACCCTTTATGATTATGGGATGTTACATTCTCACTAAGATAACTACATATTAATTTTTTGATCCTATATCTCAACCCAGGTAGTTCCATTACACATAAGTTTGGGTTCTTACTCTGATATCGATGTAAAATCGCAGCCTTCCTGACCATATAGACATCTCACCATATCATGTTCATCAGTTTTTAGCCCATAATGTACCACCAGTTGCCCCACATACATGATGTCTCCTCCCTAGGGCCCATCCATGTTCTATATTGGGTCATCTTATTAAAAACAGTGCCCACAAGCCAAGACATGTTCATTATAGTCTTATTTTCTTTCACCCACAGACATCTAGAGAATCTTCCCAGGATGTCAACCTTCCTAGTCACTTCTCCAGGCAATGTTTGCATCATTGTGGAGTTCTAATCAGATATGATCATAAAAAAAAAGGGTAATATTTTTTACATGTGTCATATAATTTATCCTTTTATCCGTCTGTGATTCTTTAACATTATAACAGGTCCCCAAAAAAAATCAGTTGTTCCTATAGAACACCAACTAAGAGTGAAATATACATCTTCACAAAAACAATATAGATCAAAACAAATGTTCATAGAGAATCAAACTCAATAAAAAAATTATGCAATCATTTAATTCACTGAATATATAATAGTATATTAAGACCCATATTTTTCAATGTAATTATTTTATATGGGAATATTACAAGTCTGCAAAAATTGACGGCGCGTGATTATGAGGTCTGGAGTGCCCAGAATGAATTTTTCAACTTTTTTAAGTACTTTCAGTAAGCTGGTGACCATGTTTTTGTATCTTTTCAACCGGAGCTCGAAATTGACATCTAATGGCATTGTTGAACTCGCACAGATGATATTCTCTTAATGATACCTTCACCTAAACCATAGTATGTGAAGGGTGAATATTCGTTTTTGTTTTTTTCATGGGAGAAAATAAAATAAACTAGTTTTATTTTATTTATGAAATTTAACCATCCTCATTTGAATTCAAGAGGGGGGACCACCCAACCCTTGAACTCCCTTTTTAGTGTGGGAGGTGATTCTTGGTTTCTTTTCAAATTAATTGTTCCTACATTAAATTAAATTAATAAGCATAATTTAATAGTTCGACTATTCATTTTGGAGTAATTGGAGAAGTGTTTTCATGGGGATTTTTGGGGAGATATTAGGAGAAACACTTCCTCCAACCGAATAACTTTCCCCAATGATAAACAAGGAAGTGACCCTAAGCCCTGATCGGAAGCGTCTTGCAGAAGCAATGAATGCTGACATTCTTCAATGACTACGTCTTCTTCCTCGGGCCTCCTCTATTGGAAAATCGAGGTAGGGAATGTTTTTTTGAAAACCCCTTACCCTATTATTAATGATCTTCTTGATTTAAGAACAATTATGCCACTTCCTACCATTCTAACGTGGAGGGTGCAGGCCAAACGAACATTACCAGACCTTCCGGTATCCTTTGAGGTTTATGATGGTCTTGAATCAATGCGACATCCTGAGTCGAGTGTGGGAGTCTTTCGAATGAAGAACGGGCCACCTGGGTGAGCACGGTGACCCGAGGAATATCGACAGTAACCCGTGTCGGCGACCGGCACCAGTGGGGTGCGGGAGCAGCGGTCAGCACTCCGTCCGGCCGCGAAGATGTTAGTAATGCGACCGTGCCACCAGAGAAGGGTTGCAGCCCATCGGTCATAGTGGAGCAAGGTTTGTGGCTAGCACAAGGTTGTCCACGCGATGTGGGAAGCGGCGCACGACCGTGCCGTCGGGCGTGCTTGAGCCGCGACACGAGACTGTGGGGACGAAGGAGGGCAATCGCCCTGCTGGCTGCCGTTGGGGGTGCCGTGGCGTGCAAGCACGCCATGCAGGAGGGCTAGATGTCCGGCTAGCCAAGGTGTCGAGAGGTACCCCAGGTCCCGCGTTCCAGCTGCCTCCGCCACATGGCGTCGGCTAGTCAGTCACCCAACCCGAACGTCCCACCGTTTCGGGGTACCCGGGGGGATCCTCCCTTTTGGTGGTGGCTAAGTTGGACCCCACCACGGGGCCTTCCATCCTTGGGCTGAGTCCAGCGGGCCGAGTCGGATCCCATCGGCCTGGTCAGACCCATGGTCGGTCCCAGGTCGGGACGGGTTGGGCCGCGTCGGACCGGACTCGGACCAGCTTTGACCCCTTTTTACTCTTTCTACTATATCTTGATCTATGGGAGTCCATTTGACAAACCGTCATTGGTGCCGAAAACCATGAATCAAGGTGGTCCATTTGGTATAACCCACTTGATTTTTGGATAAAGTTGGTTAACGTCTGGGTTGGATTGAACACAAATCCAACCAGGCCCTCAGGACTAAAAGGCCAATAATTTACAGACCGAGCGTCTGATTGAGGCATCGTATGTTGCGTTGAGACCCCTATTACATGTATGTCCTTTTGTATACTTCTCCATGGTACTTCATGAATGTTGGAGTATCAACATGAGGATTGAGGAGTGGACCCTCTCATAATCAATCGAACTTAGGGTGGGAACCTTGTGGTTGGTTGTAACATGAGAAAGGGATCCTATGTGGGTATGTGCATTGGGATCTTATGTGGGTCTATGTTCTAGTATCCCACTTGTATACACTCAAAGAATCCACATGGGAATACTATTGGATCCTATGTGGGTCTGTAGTACTAGGATTCTATGTGGGTATGATGATTTACGATCCTATGTGGGTCTGCATATCAACAGAGTAAGATGATTTAGTAGTTACATATAATCATCATTACTATTGAACCTATGTTATACCTGTTGTGAGCTGAGTCTTTAACATTGTGGTAATCATATGTGTGGTGCACCTTTTTGTTGCATATCTTTAGGGTGATACCTTTGTGGTTTTCTTTTGTGTTTTGTTACCTTTGTGGTACCTAACTTCGTGGTGCTTCTTTCATGGTATTCTTCCCTTCATGGGACAGTTGAGCTTTGGGATTTTGAGTTGGGCATTGTGTTTCTTCATGATTGAAATGTGATTACTTTACAACTTAGGAATATGCATGGGCATATAACAATGTAGGTTTGTGCATCATTTTCATGATTTGTGGTTTATCCTTTGTGGATTTTGTGAGACCCTTGAGGATCTCATGATCCCTACTAAGTATCGTTATACTCACCCCTACACGGGATATTCACACACATTGTTGTGTTTGTTGCAGATGACAGATAGTGCTGACTGAGGACGAGAGTACCAGGACTTGTGGTAGCTCGAGGTGGACATTAGACGTGGCATACCATAGAGACGACAGTTTGAGAGTTGTACCCACCATTCAGGTAGGATCCTCGATGGGTGTTTACATGATTTCTTTTTAGTTTTACTTGTACTTTTCATTTTACATGTTATTTTCAGTTGGTATTGTATTAATACCCCTTTTTCTTTCTGTACACACCTTGTTTACTATATAGGTTTAAATTGTGATTGTATCTTTCTTTGTTCTTAGTTGTGTGAGTTTACAGGTTATATAGGAAATGCCTTCCCAGTTTTAGGGAATATGTCTTTTGGTGCTAGTCACCATCCCCTGGCCTATGGAAGGCGGGCTTGGGGTAGTCACGACATGGGCCCCGGGGTACGGGTCATGACAAATTGGTATTAGTAGGGTTAGTTCTACCATAGATCATTGAACTCTTGTCTTTTAATGGAAATAATGTTAAGTGTTAAGAGTTTGGTTATCAGTAAAGGAAATCCAGTGTTTGTGCGGTAGCCGAGGTATACATAGACCAGGACACTAAAATCTAATTTCTGACTCAGTGTTTGAAAAAACTATTTGAGTGTATATTTTAAAAAGTTTAATTTGTGATGTATTTGAGATATCTCACCTGGTATAACTTATTGATGGTGGTGCACCTGTTTATTTTTTTGGATGCCTCTATGTAGACATCCAGCACATATTTTAGGTAGAGCATTCCGTGATAGCCCACCGAGCGATGAGGCCTCGGTGCATGGACCTTAATCGGTAATGGTGCTAGCGGAGGCACCAGCGGTACCATTACCCGTTTGGCGAATGATTCCACTTGCCTAGATGTAAGAGATTCATGCCACTTGAGCACGTTGTGCGAGTTCCAATGTCAGAGGCCACCCAAGTTCAGGGATGAGAAGGACCCACATGCAGCTGAGGATTGGCTGGAGCCCGTGGTGAGAGTCTTCTGACTGGTAGGAACACTAGGGGATCTCATGGTGACCCTTTCCGCCAGTCTACTATAAGAAGTACCTGGAAGATGGTGGTGCTCGATTCTCTAGGTTCACGATGAGGTGACACTTATCTGGGCAGACTTTGAGAGCCTATTTTTGGTAGAGTTTGTCCCAGTGAAACTTCACGTAGTGCACATACAAGAGAATCTTCATCTATAGAAGGGAAACATGATTGTGGATCCATACTGACTGAGGTTCACCGACTTCCCACACTACTCTACTGATATGGTGCAGGAACCCATTTTCCAGGGCTTAGACCATCGAGCAGGGACTCATGAGGGAGATCAAAACTTCGATGATTTTTTTCAGCGTCCCGAAGCAGGTTGGGGTGTTAGAGAGAGCCCTCTAAGTAGATATTTTTCTTACTGAGCAGTCACCAGCAACGACACCCACCACCGGGCATCAGGTAGCGGAGTCTTCTACAGCTGGTAGTAGACAGATGTCACAGATGTCCAAGAGGAACAGACCTAAAGGTGGGTGACCGTAGGATTTAGGGTCGGTTGTGCGGGGCACCCGAGACAGAGCCAGACAAGCAAGGAGCATGTAGTGTTACGCATGCGGTGGGTAGGGTCACATGGCTCGTGGATGCCCAACCTATAGTACCGATGATCCGAAGACGGTCGAAGAACCTCCCAGTTAGAGATAGAGGATCCAACAAGGAGGTCCACAGAGAGTAGTCAGACATGGTAGAGGTGCTTGTCGTGCAGCTGGCAGTGGGATACAATTCGAGGTGTTACCACCACCACCACCAGGTGGTCCACCCCGACCAAAGGGAGCGGCTGGACGGGGGTGAGGACAGCTCCAGACAGCTGAGGCCTATGACCACGGCACTCTGGAGATGATATGAGGTACGATCTGTGTCTACTCCACATTAGTTGCAGTATTTATAGACACATCTTCTAAAAATTATTTTATTGAGACTAACCTTGTTCGGAGCTCGAAGATTCCAATGGAGATGTTGGATCGATCCTTATAGTTAGAGACTCTTATGGGAGTGGATTCGATGATTACCCCTAGTTCTGGTAGTGTGATCTTACTCTGTGAGGCGAGAGCTTTGGATGGGATCTATTAGTAGTAGCGTCGAGGCCTTACGACGTTATCTTGGGAATGGATTGTTTATCTACAATCCATGCTCAGATTGATTGTATTAGGCGCAATGTATGGTGTGTCCGCACGAATCGGATTAGGTTTACCTTCAACGGTGAGAAGGGAGACATTATAGCATATGATGAACTTACATGGAGAATATTGAAACCGATCACTCATCAGTTGTCTTGCCTTACCCTCATATCGGTTAATGTGGAGAGTCCAAGCTATCCTGTAGTGGTGGACCAGTACGAGGATGTCTTCCCTAATGATATTTTGGGTCTAAAACCTCACAGAAAGGTAGACTTTTACATTGACTTGTGCACTAGGATAACACATATATCGACACCAACATATCGGATGGATCCCATGGAGCTTCTTGTGTTGCAGGTAAAACTAGAGGGCTTACTGGGGAAGGGGTTCATTTGGCCCATTTTTTCTCCTTGGGAAGCCCTGATTTTTTACTCCAAGAAGGAGATTATGAACTTGAGACTTTGTGTTGACTATCAGAGCCAGAACATGGAGACAGTGAAAAACATGTACCCACTCCCGAGGATTTAATACCTCTTTGATCAACTGAAGGGAGAACGGTGGTTCTCGAAGATAGACCTCAGATCAGGCTATCACTAGGATAGAGTACGAGACGAGGATGTACCGAAGAAAGATTTTAGATGTCGGTATTTCCACTATGAGTTCATGGTTATGCCATTCAGCCTGACCAACACTCTAGTTGTTTTCATGGGACTCATGAATAAGATATATCAGCCATTCCTTGATCGCATTATAGTAGTATTCATCGAAGACATTCTGATCTACTCAGCTACCGAGGAGGAGGATACCTATCATTTGCATATAGTTCTGCACATAGTCTGAGATCACCATCTCTATGGTGAGCTCTCAAAGTGCCGGTTCTAGATCCAATAGTTTCACTTTCTGGGACATTTTATCTTGGATAATGGAGTTACGGTGGATCCAATGTTGATTTCAGAGGTACTTGCTATGGGTCCACCCATGAGTGTGAGAGAGGTACAAAGTTTCCTAGGATTGGCCAGATTCTACATGAGATTTGGGCTAGAATTATCTAGAGTTGCAGCACCTTTATCAGCATTGATGAAGAAAGGGAGACCCATTGTGTGGTCAAAGTGATGTCAGCGGATTTCTTAAGAGATGGGCCAGAGGCTGACTAGTGCCCCCATCTTGAGGCTCTCATAAGAGGGAATTGGGTACGTAGTCTACTGCGATGCATCAGGGATCAGGCTCGGATGTGTCATGATGTAGCAGCGAGCAGTTATCATATATGGTTCTTGTTAGCTGAAACAACATGAGCCGAACTACACTACCCACGACCTTGAGTTAGCAGCAGTGGTCTTCGCATTGATGATTTTGCGACAATACCTGATGGGAGAGCATTTTAGGGTCTACTCAGGTCACCAGAGTCTCAGGTATATCTTCTCCCAGAAGGACCTGAACCTGAGACACGATGTTTTCTTGAGTTCTTCCAGGACTATGACTTTGAGATAGTCTATTCTACAGGGAGGGGGAATGTTGTTGTAGATGCACTCACCATGAGATCTGGTACACAAATTCTAGGTGAGGCGACAAAGTAGCTAGCTTCTTTGTAGATATCTATTGTGGATCGATATGGAGCAGCTTTTATTTTGTCTCTTATAGTCACTCCCACACTCCTTTAGTGATTCAGGGAGGCGTAGTGTGGGGACACTGACTGCGAGGCTCAACGTGCTCAGATATCAACAGGACATGCACCTACTAGATTTTCTGAAGGTATGGCTCATGAAATCTCTTTTGGGGGACATACCATGGTAACCGTGTCGCTTCAAAATGAAGAGTTGAGGGAGTTCCATACGTCCCCAATAGGCGTACATCCAGGAGTGGTGAATATGTACCCGGACCTCCGACGACATCACTGGTGGCCAAGAATGAAAAAATCAGTAACAAAATCTGTCTCTTGATGCCTCACTTGTCAGAAAGTTAAGGCGGAGCATCAGGTACCTACATGAATAATTCAGCCTTTAATGTTCCTAGAGCAGAATTGGGATGGATATCCTTGGACTTAGTGATTGGAATTCCACGTACATAAATTGTTAATGATCTATATGGGTGATCGTCGAACAACTCACAAAGTCGTCCCACTTTTTACTGATCAAAGAACAGGGTTCAGAAGAGATATTGGTACACCCTTATGTGCAAGATATTGTGGGGATACATGGAGTACCCTGGACGATTGTCTCTGATCGTGATGCACGTTTCACTTCCCAGCATTGGAAGGGGTTGTGAGAGGCTTTCAGAATACATCATCGTTTGAACAATGCCTTCCATCCTCAGACGGATGGCCAGACTGAACAGACCATTCACACCCTTGAGGACATGATGTGTGCTTGCGTCCGTGACTTCATTCGGAGAAAGGTTGATCAATTTCCCTTTGTGGTGATTCCATAAAACAACAACTATCACTCCACGATTGGTATGGCACCTTTAAATACTTTGTACGACCGACCTTTCAGATCGCCTATGTGTTGGACTGACCTAGGGGAGCCAGCACTCATGGGAATATAGATGGTATGGGATACCACGGAGAAGGGGCAGATCATCCAGGAGCAGATGAATACTAAACAGAGTAGGAATATGTTATATGGTGATAGGATACAAGTCCCTCTGGAGTTTGAGGATGGTGACCACATCTTTTTACGGGTCACACCCTGAGGTGGTTGGTAGAGATTTTGCTGGGGCGAGCAGTTATCTCTGAGGTTCATCGAACCCTTTCAATTCCTCAGTAATGTTAGAGAGGAGTCTTACCACCTAGCACTTCCCCCTCAATTGCACTGGTTTCATGATTTCTTCAATGTATCACATCAATGATAATACAGGCATAAACCTTCACACATCATTGACAGGGTTGAGCTAGACATCGACTGTGGGGCGACGTTTACGGAGGATCTAGAAGAGATTGAGGATCGACAGAAGTGGGTCCTTATTGGGCGGTCGATACCTTTAGTGTACATTCGATGGTAGCACAGGAACCTCCAGGAGATCACATGGAAGCGGGAGTCTCAGATACATGCTTAGTACCCCAACCTGTTCCCTTAGTTTGAGTGGTGGCTTGGAGGGACGCAAAGCCCTGATGTAGTGAGAATGTAATGTCCCAGATTTTTCTGTGTAATTATTTTATTATATGGGAATATTACAAGTCCGTGAAAATTGATGGCACGTGTTTCAGAGGTCTGGAGATACCAAAATGAATTTATGAACATTTTTAAGTACTTTCAGTAAGCATGTGAGTGGTTTTTTTAACATTTGAACTGGTGCATTGAATTGAAATCTAAGGGAACCATTGAACTCGCAGCACTGATATTCGCTTAAGAGGTACTTCACCTCAGCTACAGTAGGTCGAGGGTGAAAGATATTTATTGTGATTTTCATGGGAAAAAATAAAATAAACTGGTTATACTGTATTTATGAAATATTATCATCACAATTTTAATTCCATGGTGGGTACCACCCTACCATTGAACTCCATCTTTAATGAGGTAGTTGACTCCTGGTTTCTATTACAAATAATTTTTCCAACTTCTATTAATTAATTATGCCAACATTAATTTAAATTAATATAATATATTTAATAGTTTCTCTCTTCATTTTGGTGGAATTGGGGAAATGTTGGAAAGGGAAGGTTTGGGGAGAATTTTGGAGAAACACTTTCTCCAAATGAAGTATATTCCCCAACAATGAACGAGGAACCAAACCTGAGCCCAAATCTTAAAAGTATTACGAAATAAATGAATGTCAACGTTATTCATCGACTTCGTCTTCTTCCTCACGCCTCTTCTATTGGAATATCGAGGTAGAGAATGTTGTTTTGAATACCCATTTCTATGTTCTTGATGATCTTCTTGATTTAAGAAAAATAACTTTCTTTTCTACCATTCTAACGTATTGGGTGTGGAGAAAATGTACATGGCCTATAATTTCCACAACCTTTGTGGTTTATGATTTTCATGAATCGATGGTGATGTCCCGAGTCCAGTGCAAGAGTCTTTGGTATGATGAACGCGCCATCGAGCCACGTGCGGTGACATGAGGAAGGTCGTTGGCTACCCGTGTTGGCGACCAACATCGGTGGGGCTCGGGAGCGATGGTTGGGACTCCAGTTAGCCGCGATGATATTAGTGGTGTGATTGCGCTACTAGAGAAGGGTGTAGCCAATCATCTACGGTGGAGCAAGGGAGGTGGCCTGCGCACGACCGCGCTGCCGGGTGTGCAGGTGCTGCGGCACAAGGCCACGACTGTGAAGGAGGGAGGCACCTTTACTTTGGGCCACGGCAGGGGTGTGTCGGGCGACCGCGCCATGGAGGAGGGCAGGACATCCAGCTAGCCTACTAGTCGAGTGGGACCCCGGGTCCCATGTGCCAGCTGCGGGCGCCACGTGGCACCAACCGATCCATCACCTAACCCAAATAGTCCATCCATTCGGGGTACCCATGGGGCGCCACCCCTTGGGTGGCAACTAGGGTGGACACCATCGTGGGGCCACCCATCCACGGGCATGTCGCGAGCCAGGTTGGATCCCGCTAGCCAGGTCTGTCCCAGGGTTGGACCCGGGTTGGTTCGGGTCATTCGGACTGGGGGAGACCGGACCCGGACTAACTTCAACACCTTTTTTCTCTTTCGCCTATAACATGAGCTACATGGATCTGTTTGAAGAACTATTTGTAGCTTCGGAAACCTTGAATCAAGGTGGTCCTTTTCGTATGTCACAATTGAGTAATGTAAAATGATGGGAATGGCCGGGTTGGATCAAACAAGAATTCAACTATGCCCTCGAAAAAAAGCAGAATAACTTACAGACATGGCGTCTGATTGATGCACCTTCTATTGAATTGATAACCCTATTACATTGTGGTCTTTTGGGATACTTATTCATGGGATTTCATGCCAGTTGGAATTTCAAATTGTGTCTTGAAGAGCAGAGACTCGTGGAATCAAGCGATCTTATTGCGGGAACCCTATGGCTGGCTGTAAGATGAGAAAGAGATACTATGTGGGTCTGGGCTTTGGGATCTTATGTGGGTCTATGTTCAAGTATCCTACTTGTATCTGCTCTAGGAATCCACGTTGTACTAATCGTGGATCCTACATGGCTCTGTTATAATAGGATCCTATGTCGGTCTGAGGATTTAGGATCCTATGTGGGTCTACCTCTCAACAGAGTTAGATGATTCAGTAGTTATATTTAATTATTTGTACTACCATACCTAAGCTATACCTAGAGTGAGCTAAGTCTTTACCTTTTTGGTAATCATCTGTTTGGCGTACCATTGTGGAGCATATCTTTGTGGTGATGCATTTGTGGTATTATTTTGTATGGCATTAGCTTTGTTGTACTTACCTTCGTGGTGTTACCATAGTGGTATTATTTCTTTCATGGGATAGTTGAGCTTTGGGATTTTGAGTTGGGCCTTGTATTTCCTCATGATTGAGATAGGATTACTCGAAAACATAGGTATATGTATCGGCATATATCTAAGTAGGGTTTTCTGTTGTTTTCATGATTTTTGGTTTATCCGTTATAAATTTTCTGAGACCTTCGAGGGTCTTGGGGTCCCTACTGAGTATTTTTATACTCACCCCTACACGGGCTAGGCCCGCACACTGTTATGTTTGGTGCAGATGATGGAAAATATATACTGAGGATGAGAGTACCAGGACTAGAGGTCGCTCGAGGTAGACATTAGGCGTGGTGTCCCACAGAGATGATAGATTGAGAGCTGTACCTACCCTTAGGTAGGATCCTTGGCATGTGTTTACAAGATTTGTTTTTAGTTTTACATGTTCTTCTCAGTTTACTTTTACTTTTCAGTTGGGCTTGTATTCTAGCCCCTTTTTCTTTCTATACACACCCTATATACTACATATTTTTACTCTGTACTTGTATCATACTTTGTGCATTGTTGTGTGAGTTTACATCTTATAAATTAAATACCTTCCCAATTTTAGGGAATACACCTTTTTGTGCTAGTTGCCAGCCACTGGCCTAGAGAATGTGGTCTTGGGGTAGTCACTGCATGGGCCCTGGGGGACGGTTCGTGACAAGTAGAGAGAGAATGAATAGAAAAATTAACCCACTAAATTAGTATCCAACATAATCTAGCATTGACTCAGAGTACTATCATCTTATGTAAAACAATTAATAAAAATGTAAAAGGAAAATACCCAAAAAAAAGTAAAAAATGAAAGGATATAGGTGATTAGTTATAGAATCCCAGGGTTGCTCTAAAATAAGAGAAAAAAGGTTGAATTCTTGAAAATAAACTATGGGGAATCCAGTAATTGACTTGTCATATTATTATTCTTAATAATATAACACAATTCCAAAAACATGGAAAAAAATCAACAAAATAGATAAAAAACACCCCCTTGGGATTATCCAAGAAGAAAACAAGAGAATAACACTAATAAATATCCATTTTAAAACATTATAATATCTATATATTCAAGATTAGAGATTAAATCCCTAAAAGAAGTATCGGAAGAAAATAAATCTAATGTGTGCTCAATTTCTAAGAAAACAAAACACACTAGAGGCACACTACCATTCTATGACCATGATACATACAAGATCCTAATCATAGGTTAACCTCACATTAAACAATTTTCTACCATATAACATGAGTGAAACAAAGGTATTTTCTACCCTTTCTATCTATAATAATCATCCAAGAAAATAAACTACGGAATATCATTAAAACAAAAATCTACAAACAGTTTGAAAAATTATTGAAAAAGACAAAAAATGACCAAGATGAAATAACATAAAATTATTATTTCAATATAAATTCCACTGCTAAATAATTTTAATAATTTAAATTATATCATGAATTTTAGCCACCCAAATATACCCCCAATTTCACACCAATAAAAATTAATCATTAGGGAGGCTGTCAAGGGTGGTCCATAATTTTCTATAAGGTGGACCACCATGGGTAGTTTTGTTTTTTAAAATCTGATATTAAGTAAAAATAACCAACTTTTATTTATCATGAAGACTAATAAACATATAATAGAAGTTAAAAATTTAATTCTAAACATTAAAAATTGAAAAATTATTACATGGAAGTGAAAAATGTCACACTATAGTGACTACTTTAATAAGAGTTAGATGATTTATCATAAAATAGATGAACATATTTTCTCTTGATGATTCTTGATAAAAAAATTGTTGTTTTATCAACATCTTGGAGACAATACATATAAAATAGGGAGTTGGATCTTCAATGTTCTTATTATTTTCAAATTTTAAAATCAAACTAGTGTTTTTTATTTTTCGAGTCTAACATTAAAAATAATAAAATGTCAATAGTAATTCCCAATTGTAATTCCAAAATTTAGGAATAAATCATATAAAATTAAAAAGTAGACATAAATGGGAAATATAATGGACAGTGACAAAATTATAATTAACATAGACAGTGGGACCTACACCACCTCAATGATTGTTAACATTCTCATTTGAATAAAAAAATTCAACAACATTATGCTTTAGAAAATAATATATGAAATTAGAAATGAATTAATGACATGCATTCATAAAAATTCTAGAATAAACCAATACAGTATGGAAGGAAATATCATATAATGATAAAACAACATAAAAAAGGCTTAGATAATATTCAATATAAATTAATTCTAAATCATTAATTCATATATAATAACTTTTTAAAAATGAATTATTTTACAAATGTAATTATTTGTTAGTTATATAGTGTTTGAATAAATGTGGAATCAAATAAGTAAATGGAAATAAATATTTATGTTCTATTTGTAGTTGGAATATGGAAGGATATTCATAGGACATCCACTATAAAAAATAGTGGAATATAAGGGGAAAATGACAGGAGAAAAAAATTAAAAGAAAATAATACCACATGAACCTGAAAAAACACTGATGTATCTGATAACCCAAAATTAATGACAAAGAAAATAGCAGGAGGACCAGGACCCCATACCTAGTCCTGGTTAATCAATTATTGAGGAAGAATGGTTGAAATATCAATTGATTTCTTTGATTTTCTATCTGAAATGGGAAAATTAATCATGATCATCAATGTATATATTCACAATCATGAAATATAGAACAACATTAGCCTCCATGGTTAATAGTAACCCCATGATTCAAGGGTTAATACTCGACCATGTGACATAAATCTTCTCCTCTAATGAGGCCAAAATCAGTAGCCACCAAATCCTCCCTTTAAGATATTATCTTTACCTCAATGTACTTGTATGAGAGTCCCTCTAAGAGAAATTCATTTCATCAATTAAAAAATAATATATCTGTAATTTGGATTAATAATGAATGATATCCACCAAGAGATTAATGTCATTGATGGAACATCAAGAAATGATTGATATTGATTCAGGTAAATGAACAATCCCTAACAACCCAATAAATCTACAAATAGTACCACATATGGGTTATAGGATTGATGCATAAGTTTTTAAAAAAAAATGTAGAATGAGGTTACAAACCCATTAAAAATGTCACATAGCAAAGGATATGTAATGGTTATGGGAAAATATATAAGGTTAATTTGTAACATCCTATATACTTAAAAGAAGTGTAGGATCAGAATTGATCTAATTTATGCTCAATTTTTAGGAAAACAAAACACACTAGAGGCACACTACCATTCTATCACCATGCTACACAGAAGATCTCAAACATATGTTAACCTCACATAAAACCCTTTTCTACCCAATATCTTGAGACAAACAAATGTATTTCCCTCCAATTCCATCTATAATAATCATAAAATAAAATAAAAATGGAAGATCATTGAAACAAAAATCCACAAAATGTTTTTTAAAATTATCGAAATAATGAGAAAATGAAGAAGATAAAATAATATAAAATGATTATTTCAATACGAAATCCACTACAAAATCATTTTAAAAATTGAAAGTATATTAAGAATTTTAGAGACCAAAATTTAAAACCAATGTCACTCCAATATAAATTAATCATTAGAAATGCTCTTAAGGGTGGTCCACAATTAACCACACAGCAGACCACCATGGGTAATTTTTTTAAAATCTAAACTTAAATAATAATATTCTATTTGTATTTTTCATTAAAACTAATGAATATATAATAGAAGGTAAAATTTTCATTCCAAACATAACAAAATGAAAAATTATTACATGGAAGTGAACAATGTCACACAATTGTGACTACTATAATAAAACTTATATGATTTCTCATAAAATAGATGAACATATTTTCACATGATGATTCCTGATAAAACATTGTTGTTTTATGTACTTTTGGGAGAAAATTATTATAAAATAGGGAGTTGGATCTTCATTGATGTTATTATTTACAAAATTTAAAAAAACTAGAATATTTTATTTTATGATTCAAACAAGAAAAATACTAAAATGTCAATATAAATTCAAAATTGTAATTCCAAACATTATGAATAATTAAAATTAAGAAAAAAGGTGGACGTAATTGAGAAAAATATTGGACAGTGACAAATTTATAATGAACATAGACATTGGGACCTACAACACCTCAATGATAGTTATCATTCTTATTTGAATAAAACAATTGAATAACATTATGCTATAGAATAGAATATAGGAAGTGAGAAATGAATTAATGACATACATACATACAAATTCTAGAAGAGATTAATATAGTAAGGAAATATCATATAATGAAAAAACAAGATAAAAATGCATAGATAGTATTCAATATAAATTAATTCTAAATCCATAATGCATATCTAATAATTTTGTAAAATTTATTTAAATTAGAAATTTAATGATTGGTTAATGATATAGAGTTTGAATAAATGTGGAATGAAATAAGTAAATGTAAATAAATATTTATGTTCCTTGAGTAGTTGGAATATGGAAGGATAATCATATGAAATCCATTATAAAAAATAGTAGAATATAAGGGAAAAACATTAGATAATGAAATGAAACGAAAATAATACCACATAAACCTGAAAAAACACTAATGTATATGAGATCCCAAAAATAAATGACAAAGAAAATAGTAGGAGGACCAGGACCCCATACCATGCCATGGTTAATAAATTATTGAGGAAGAATTTTTGAACAATCAATTGAATTCATTCATTTGATGTCTGAAAGGGGAAACATAATCCTGATTGTCATTGTATATATTCACCGTCATCAAATATGGAAGAACCTGATCCCCCCTGGTTCATAGTAACTTTATGATTCAAGGGTTAATACCCAAAAAATGTGACATAAATATTATCCTCTTTTAAGGACATAATTAGTAGCCACCAAATCCTCTGTTTGAGCTACTATATTTATATCATTGTTCTTTTATGAGAGTCCATCTAAGAGAAATTCATGTCATCACATCAAAAATTATATATCTATAATTTGGATGAATAATGAATGATATCCACCAAGAGATGAATTTAATTGATTGAACATCAAAAAATGAATAAAATTGAAACATGTCCATGAGAAATCCCTAAAAACCCAATAAATCCACAAATAGTACCACATATTGGTTCTAGGACCGATGCCGATGTTTTCTGAAAAATAACTATACCATGATGGTACAAAACTTTTAAAAAATGTTACAAAGAGAATGATATATAGTAGTAAAGGGAACATATATATGGTTAATTTGAAAGTGCCTAGACCCATGAAAGAGTAATCGAGATGTTATATAATGGTGATGATAGAAAACAATGGCATGTCTATGGGAACCCAAGATAATATGCAATCGTGAAGGGAATGAAACCATGACCCACATAATGGTCCTTAAAAAAAACATAATGGTAATGACAAACTAACATAATACTGCATGTTTGATATGTAAAGTTCACGTGGCCTCACATATTGGTAATGGAATGAAATTGAGGCGCATATAGGGGTTAAATAAGGCTATATAAGGGTTAATAATTAACATCTATATAGAATGAAACAAAGGAATGATATGTATTAAATTTTTATTTAGTCAAAAACGCAAAGTGATAATGTCTAAAATAATGAATCTCTATATTTGACATTAAATTTCTTACGGTTTTAATATGCAACATCATAACACATCACAATGTTGAAAATAAAAATCCTAAAACACTTGATGATTCAATATCACCTAACATCAAGAACATGGAAATATAGTTTTAAACATGATGCGAGAAAAAGTTAAACTAGAAATAAGACCTTAGTCATATGATCAATCCAAGTACATCCAAATTATATCAAGTGTGACACATGCTACAAGAAATGTAATGATATCATAATGATTCTAAACATAATCATATTTAAGGAATTATAAATTGCCTACATGATAATATTCACAACTGAAATTACATGAGTCTATATATGAGATGATTCGAAGGAGAAAATCCAAAACAATATATAAAATACTAATAGGGGATTCAATAACAATTCATATATACTAATAGAACAACAAAAAATATATTAGTATCCTTCCTAACATAAAACATAGATGAATATAGAATAAGATAAGTACATAGAGAATGCATCGTTTTAAGAAAATTAAAATAATAAAAATAAAGTCAATGAAAATAATTAGAGGAAAAATATAACAAAAAAATTTAGATTCTAATCCACCTAAACCAATATAATAATTAAAAAATATCCATATAAAAAATTAATACATGTAAGGAATCCAAATAAAGAGATCCTCGGAAATTGGGAAACAACATTGATAGATCTAAGCTATCCTAATATCTTTGGAAACACTAAAATATGTGAACTAATATTTGGAGATAGCTTAATAACATCTGTAATACATGACACTAAAGGTAAAATCCTAGTCTGACACATACAAATGGGACATCGTTACTAAAACATGGAAACACAAAAAGAGAAAGAAACATACAAAATACCTAAACCAAATCAATGTAATTAATAAAGGTATATCCATTGATACAATATCTGTTCAATAATTAGAGGATGAAAAAATATATAAAATAATCTCTACATAGAGGAAAATAATATACACTATACAAAAAAATTTCTAGAAAATTCTCCTTGAAACCAAACTCCAAACCACATGATAACCTGAACAAAAAACACTCATACCATGGGACTACAGAGACAAACTGGTGGTACATACCAAATTAATATATATGGGTAAAATGGGTAAATAAAATTTTAAGAGAAATGAATCATCAATCAAAATAAAAAAGTGTAAAATTAAAATCAAAGAGATACAAAACTAATAGAATAAAAATTTAAAAAAATGATGAAATTTTAAGGCCATTAAAATTAAGAAACAATCATTTAATAATTTTTATGACTCATGCTTAATCACAATTTCACCATAAAACCACCCTATTATGGGGTGGGCTACTGGAGGTAGTATATATTTAACATTGATGATAGATTTACTAGATATATTTATGCATAAATATTTAAAAAACTATTTTTTTATTTTATAAAATAAAAACTATAAATAAGTACAACGGTTTGATACTTTAGTCCAATGATATGGAAAAAATTGATATTAGTGAAAAAGTTTCACTTCAAGTGGCTTTTACCACAATAAATTCAAGATTTCAAATAAAATAAAAATAAATATATACTCATTCTAATTATTGATAGGATATTATTAGGGTGTGCGATTTAAATAGGTATTAATCATACAACCATGAGGACTAAATTATTGTGTATTTTTATTCCCAAAATTAAAAATCACCTGAAACATCAATTTACACTTTATAAAATTAAAACTAATCACTAAAGAATAGGAATTTTACATTTCAATTAAAAATAACATAAATAAATCAAATGAATTGATAAATATGGTGACAGTGAATAAATACTAAATAATGAAACGAGATAACACAAACTGGAAGAAGAATTGACATCACATAAATTAATGAAAAAATTATCAATACAACCAAAATAATATATTTAATAAACTAATTCCAGAAAAAAAATGGGAGAAACATTAATTTAATTATAGTTGTACGTTTATATAATTTGATAATAAAAAAATTTGTATGAAAGAAAGATTCATAAAATAATAAATTTTATCAAAAAAAATACAAAAAAACCATTGATATTATCAAATTAAAGAGGAATAATTCTTACAAAATAATATTTTGGGTTGGATTTAAAATCTAAAAACATTGACAAGTTATCAGTTTTCATGTTGAATACTGGAGGAAATGAAAGTAGTAAATATAAATTTATATGTACATTCTTTAACAAATGTACCTACATGCATATATAGGATCATCATGGATTTTCAACAATCAAAAATAGAGTAATAATAGAAAAAATATATTATAAAAAGCTATGACAAGTTTATAAAACAACATGAAAAAATAAAAAATTACTATCATACTAAAACACAAGGAAAAAATGGAAAAGAATACCTATGGAAGACTGAGAACCCCTTACGGGCATGATTAAAAATTTATTGATGATAAAGTGTTGAAAGAGCTATTTATGTCATAGATTTTAGGTCTGTAAAGGGATACATCCTCATTATCATTGCTAAACTAATTCACTAATATCAATAAAGCCATTCCATGAGCCACCATGTGTCACAAAAACTATGATATTTGAGGTAAAATTCATGAAAAAGCTAACATGCGTCATATCTAACCGTGATTCAATAATTGGGTGCCACAAAATCACTCCATTATAGACACAATCTCTATATTTCACTGTCTCTATCTCTAGACATATTTTAGAGGCTCTCTAAGAGAATATTGATTCTTCGATTAATCAAATTTATAACATTAATTCAAAATAAGAAGGAACGATATAACCACATGAGAAGAAGCATACAACAACAATGTAATTAAAATTTTAATTGGATGTATTTAATTTAAATATCTCTAATAGCCTAATAAATCCACAAAAAGATCCACATAAGGTTTACAATAATGATACTTAAGGGTTCTATAATACCACTACTATGTTCGAGTAAAAACCTACTATGTAAGGGTACACAAAAAATGATATATAAATGTCATGTGACTTTATATTATTGTTGTCTATAAATACCAAGACCTATGTAAGTGTAGCCATATAGTTACATAAGGTCATTGTTATAAAAAAAAGGCTTACATAATGGTCATGAATAGCATATATTAGGGTGAAGTAAAATAATACAAGACCAACCTAATGGTACACATAACTCACCTAAGGAAAAAGAGGGAATTGATTATAGGTACTTGGGTGGTACATAATGGTCGAGTGATCTCATGTTAGGATACACTCATGGAGATGTGACTAACATATTGGTAAAACCATTATATTTAAAGGTTAATAATAATGTCTGATAAAATTAAATAATTTAAATAAATATTTAAATCCATATTTTTGTAGTGATAAAAATTTTGAAACCATAAGAAATAAATCTCCACCTTGAAAATTAATGGTTTTGGGGATTTAAGATGAAACACCATCCCATAAATTCACCTTCAAAATTAAAACAATAAATAAATAATTATGATACACAACCTAACCGTCATAAAAATGGGAATATTATCCAAATGATGCATCTCTTATAGGGTAAATCCTAAATATTACCACAGATATACTATTTGTCTAGATAACCAAAAAATATATCAATTGTGATACATGATAACCAAATTTTGTCATAACATATTGATTCTAAATTTTTTAATAATTTTATTGTTATAAAAAACATACATGAATAAGGCCACACATTCAGATTCATGAGTCACTATATGATATAATTACAATGATGAAATCTAGATATTATATTCACATGATAATAATGGTCCATGTAATAGAACATATGTTTTTACAGAATGTCGAAAACCCATATTCTAAATAACCTTATGTCATGATTTAATTACATAAACATAGTATTTATAATATCATAATATGATTGTGATTTGTATTATCTTTGTGTAATTAGGTTCATAAATTAATATAATAAAACATATAAACAATGAAATTATTAAATACTTCATTAATATGCTCTCAAATTACAATAATCTTTTAAAACTAACGGTGGTAACCTGGGTACATAAAAAAGGAAGTGGAGCGAATTAATGTCCCTAAAGGGACTAAGAACTGACATTATGAAAAAAAATTAATGTTTTGAAATAGTAACATATATGTTACATAATGGGTTGAGAATAATTATCATGATAATATAAGAATGTGGAAACAACATATTACATGACATCATAAATATATGTCATCGATAACCACAATGACATCATAAAATAGTGTTCTTTGGATAAACTCTCATAAACTATACATGGAATCACTTGAGATTAAAACACTACCTAATGAAGTGGAGGTATATTTATTTATTTTTAAACGTAACAAATTCATATCATGTACATGTATAAATGTGAAACATTGATTAACCAAAATAAGGACTTCATTAATTACTTTTATTCCAATGACTAAATATTTTAGGATAAACACATGAATGTCCCCAATAAATTATGTATAGGTGCATCAATGTTAATACAATTTGGTGGAAATGGTTATGATTATTGAAAACTAAAATGTTTTGAATGTAATATCACATGATACATTTGGTAGTATAATAGGGTTACATAAATATTCATGGGAGGTATAAGTGAGAGTTAAAGGGAATATCATCACACCGAAATCAATATTTTTTTAATAGGGATGTCAAAAAACAAATCCAAAAATGGAAAATATGGTATCTATAGTAAAAATATAAAAGTGGTTCTTTAAAAAATATTGGATGGAGAGGAACCCTTACTTGATATGGAGTTTCAAAATTGTCCAGATTGGCATATTAAGAGCATATGATGGATTTGAATGGATTTAGAGTTGGAAGGGTATAGTTATGACATACAACAACGGCTTTGGATAAAGTGTAATGGGAGGTTGAGTGTGTTCATATTCTAAAGTATATGAGAGTTCATTATTGATTTTGAATTACACATTTTTTATTATATATGATATTTTTATCAATACCACAAAATATCCCATGGTCCTTGAACATGGGTTTCTCTAATGAGGAACAAATTTCATTATTTTAAAAGTATAATAAGAAAAAAATTAATATGTTCCCCATTGTGAAGTTGAAGTGAATAATGTTCATAATGACTTGACATTAAATCCATAAATATTTTTATTGGTTTTGGAAGATTGATAAATGTGGTTTAAATTTAATATTCCAACAGTTTGAGGCCACCACATTGTTCTTATTTTTCAAATAATGTTTGTCATATCCCTTAAGATATTAATCCTAATGGATAAAATAAAATGGAAATTTTAACAATGCCTATGATTCTTAATGGTATTCTAAATCTATTATGATTCAACTTATTACAATAAAAACCCACCAGAAATGTCAATGTGTTTTCTATAAAAAAAAATTAAATAGTAATGAATTTAATTTGATTAAAAGTTGAATTTATTTTTTATATGATTTGGTTTTTACATTGTTCCTTATATTTTTAATATTTCCCTTGAAGTCATCATTCTTTAAAGAAGAGATAGGTACTTATGTTTCATTACCTTGTCCAATTTATAATTCTCTTCCACAAACATTGGGTTCTAGTATAATGATTTAATGAGGTGAGTTTACCAACTTCGTATATATTTGTTTCTATGATATATGATATTCAATTACTAATCCAATTATGAAATAAAATTCATAAATGGTATCGTATAAGGATTCCATACGTGGGAGAGGTTTGGTATCTACTTACTAACGATGAAAACAATAAAAACATAATGTAATTGGTATTTGATAGGTGGGATTTCTGGTTAATAGTTAACCATGACCATGTTGTCTTGGAATCCAATGGGTCAGATTTATATTAGCCTAATAATTTCCTTCTTCCCAAACCACATGAAAAACATACATGGATATAGTAAGTGTAACAACATGTCCCCAACCTCAATATTCTTATTGACTTCTGTATTTTCTTCAGAAAATATCATTAATCATTTAGAGGGTATCATATAAAACTAAAGAGGTTTATCCTTCTCAATTCTCATATCGATAAGATCAGTACCCATTAGCTCAACATCCTTAATATGATCTTTTCTTGACAAAGTTTGACATCTATTACCATAAAATTATTTATATGGTAGAATATTAATTATAGAATGAAAACTATTTTTATATGAGAAGCCCACTAGTCGTAAGTGATAATTTCAAAATCATTATATATTCATTAAACATGATATTAATATATCCTCCATGGTTTGAATGTTCCTTTCAGACTCATCATACAACAATGGGAGAGAAGTAGATGAAGCTCAATTCAATATCCAAAACATCCTAAAGGATTCTCCCAAATTTTAACATAACCCATTGATATATATTAGATACCAAGTGGTGTGGCACGCCATGATGTTTTACCACATAACTTCTGTATATCATGGTGAATTGGTTAACGGAGAAATCATACTTGACAGAAATTATTTTCTTTTGGATCATTAAGAATATTGGCTACCATTAAAATAGAATTATTTCCTTTATATTATATGGGGATTCGTATGATGAAATCTATGGTTATATTATTCTGATTTCCATAATTGTATGGGAAATTGTTGTGTCATACCCTCATAAGTACATCTTAATCGTTGAAATATTGACATACCAATCTTCATGGTACTATTTCCACAATATATTAGTTCCTTTTATCCCATAAATAGTTTTTCCTTCAAATCCATATACATCTTTGCGAATCTTGGATGAAAAGAAAAGGATTATATTAGAACATCATCTAGTTCTTCCCTCATTATGTCTAGAATTTATCGGACCCATGTTCATTTCTAAAACCATATAACTCTATCATTAAAAATAATGACATGAATTATATTTTCTACCTTCTTTATTATCACCTCATCATCAATATGTGCCTCCTTTATCCTCCCAATATTGAATGGTTGAGCAGTTATTTAATGAATTCAGGATGAAGATCATTTTATTTTTCAAATTTCAATCCTATAGAAGTCCCAAACCATTGTATACCTTTAAATCTTCATTGGGGTAGGGTTGTTTGATCGTACCAATCATTGAATTTGTATCTTTTTCATCATCCAAATATGGTAAAATATTTATTAATCATAATTGATGAAGATATCTAACCACTTCAAGTAGTGCATATTAATATAATTTCGTGTGAACAAGTATTTGGTGATTTTATGATAAATATATATGTTTCAGTTATCCTTTTAGGGATAATTTCTCCAAATCATAAATGATTATATGATAATAGATAGTTCTAGAGAATGATTTCAGTTTTTTTATGACGAATCATTAATTGGTGGGTGTTATAAACTATCACTTTTTCAACTTGAATAATTACATATCTCTCCACCTTCAATGTCTCATATTAATCTCCCATTCTATGAATCTATAATGGGTGATTTTATGATATAAATATATGTATAACATCACATTTTAGTGAAAATTTCAACAAATTATCAATGCATATATCACAATACCAAGTGATATATCATGATTTTGGTAGTGTTTCACATGGATATTTAATAGGTCAGATGTATAAGATAACTATTTTCATCTTCATGATTTCACAACCAATGCCTTTTTATGGACACATCTCTATAGATCAAAAATCCATCATCACTGGAGGGTAATGTGTGAATAGGTGTGTGAGTAGACAATTCATCATATCATTAAATCATTTATCACATTTATCATTCTAGAAAATCTTCACATTCTAATATGTTATATTGGTTTGTGGGTCAAACAACCATGAGATGTTACACAAAAATTGTTGATAGTACCCCCTAATCCAACATATCTATGGTTATTTTTCATAGATAAAGGTATCGACCATCCATTGATTTACACTATTTTTGAAGGATCAATATATATATATTTACTTGTGATAGCATGACACATTTATGTTAAATGATCCAAATATAACTCATATATTCTTTATTTTCATAAAAAAATAACAAATTCATCACTAATTTATTCATATTCTCTTTATGTTACACATTTATTTTAGTGTAAATAAGAATATAAACTCTTAAGACAACAAAAAATATGATTTGTAATACTTTATAATCAATTAATTATGTTCATGAATATTTATGGAGAATTAGTGAGTTCAAATAGCATCACTATGACTTTTCAATTCATGTACATTCTATTAAAAGATGTCTTAGGTATAAATTTTTTGATAAAATAGATATGATAATATCCTATCTCAAGATCCATCATTGATAAAAACTAGGATTCAGATAATTGATTGATTATTTAATTATTCTGGGATATAGGATACTTATTCTTTAATAGGATCTTTTTAATATCATGATAGTCAATCTAGAGGCACATTCACTGTTCCTTTTTCTCTGTGGGGATGGTCAGTGCACTCCATAGTGAATAACATGGTAATATATACCTATTATCAAAATTATCTTATAATTTCTTTATATAAACCTTAATTTCAACAAAAAAATTAAATATAGTCTTGTATATTGTAAATTATCTAAGAATAAATTGTATTTATAATTCAACCTCTCAGTGAGGAAAACCCAAAAATTATTTACGAAAAAGATCAGCACATTCCCACACAATATGAATTTCTTTAAGGATAATATTTTTTTAATCAGAATAATTTTAAATAGGAAAAATTTATGATATGGAAGTTATATCCATTCATGTGATGAATATTCCAATTTAGATTCATTCATATATATGAAAATGTACATTATAAGAGGTTGATTTGTGATATAATTGGTTATTTCCTTGTCGTAGACTTTTATGTTGACTATATATATTAAAATTCTATCCATACCAATAATAAAATTGTATTTTTTCTGATGTAATTTTCATAATGATTAATGGAATGTTAAAACCAAAATTTTCATAGGGTATGATTCATATAAATGAGATGCGATAATAGGAAAAATCACCATTTTCATTGATATCTCCTCTCCAATGAATTGTAGTGGATTTTGAGTAGGTCTTTTAAATAAGAGAGATATGAACGAATTCATTGAACCAGAGTGAAAAAAAATTGTTTTCTATTATTTAGTGATTAAAATTTTTACCTAACAACTTTTTATTTTGGAGATCCTACATGAAAAATATGGTGGAATAAGTTCACCATTTGTTTATTGGCTTTAGAGACAGTTTTCACAATTTTCATTGACAATAGATGGAAAAAAAATTTCACATAGTGTCCTTATTAATTGATGTTGTATATTTGTAAAATAAGATTAGGATTTAATGAATAATCCATTTCATCTATCAAATTGGGGTTTTTGATATTTCGACAACAACGAGGAAGGTTCCCTTCATTCCCCCACCTAATGTGTTTCCTCATCCTAATGAGTAAATTTCTAGGATTCCTATTCCTTGACTTCTGGCATGTGGTTTTTATAAATTTTTTTCCACAATCAGTTTTACATTCATATTGTTATTATTAAAATAAATTTTCAAGTTATTATTCCCATTGGATCTGTGTGATTTGTTTATATTTATTACTGAATTAAGGGAACATTATGAAATTTTCTCATAGATATCAATTTTGTGACTTGGAATGGATTTTAATATACTCATATGTATCCCACTGAATAAGTGGAAAACATCACATTCATGGGAAATAAAATATATGGATCCATATCATTTAAATTATCGTGATGTTTTCCTCCGATGCCTAAATGTATTTATGACGATTTTTTTTAGGATAAGGAAGTCCATATCCAAATACATTCAATGAGTGTGAGGAAATTTTTTAACAAATTTTTTTATGGAATTCATTACACTACATAAATTTGAAATCATCTGAAAGGATAATATTTTTTACTAAAATCCACTTTTGATTAGTTTCTCCTTTTATAAATTAAAATATCATGATAAAAAATTATATTCATAGAGTATTAAAGAAAATATTAGAACATATCAATGGAATGTCCCACATTTTACATAATATGATTATATGAATATCCAATGAATGTATGGGGCCTCTGTCTCATAACGTTCACAATTACAATATTTTCATAATTATGTTGAATAAAGAGTTCTTCATGATTTGGGATTATATGAAAATCCAAATTCAATTGAGAATATATGACCATGATTTTCATGATTCCCACTCTCATTAGGTTTGGATTCATATTTGGGAAATAATCACATTACAACTCACATTGTTTATGGACTTGTTGTCTCCTACATCCTACTCCTCACCAAAATAATTGTAATCTTATGGATGTGTATTTTTAAACTATTTACCCCATAAATGGAAAACCATGAACATTAATGGGATTACACATAGATGAAATATATTTCTTAACTATGAATTTATATCCTTCGAGGTTACATTTCCATGATCCATATTGTAACATAAAATATTGTGGTCATTTTTATACCATAATACTGATTCATATGGATTTTATGATTTTATCATAACATAAAACCTGGTAATTTAAAACCAAGTCTGTAATAAGTCCCATTATCCTGTACCTAGTAATGATTGAGTCCATCCCAATACATTTTTTATTTCTATCACCCAATGATTAATCTGTACCATATCCACATCCATTATAGTAACCAGGAATAGATTTATTTAAAATAAAACTAATTACACAATATTTCAACAATGTCTTGGAATGTTTACCTATTATTAGTGTTATCCCAAAGTCGTTGAATGGATTTTCTAATCATAATTCCCAAAAATTAATTGAATTTCCATTAATTCCAATAAATGCAACCCAAATTTCAAAATAGTATAATTTATGATTTATTAAATAATTATAAACTCAATACAATCCCAAAATAATATGTTTACAAGTTTATTAGGGTAATTAGTTATAGAATATCAAAAATTAAATCAAATATAAAATAATATTACAGATGAATTCCTGGCCATGCTATGAAATTCCATTACACCATTAAAACATTCCATCATAACATTGGGGCATACATAAGAAATTGGTGAGTTATAATAAATTGATAGTTAGTAGTTAAATTTTAAAATGATTAATGAAATAAATTAAAGGTAAGATGTATGTCATGGTGACATAAAAATGAAAAAAACAATAAATGTGAAAATCAATACAAGATACAAGATGATATCACAAAGGAAGCATGTGAATAAGGGATCAACATAAAACATTTCATCATGGAAATAAGTCAAGGCTAACTAGAAATACATCATAACATGGTGTTCTCAGTATAATCTCTAATTCTTCACACATGGATTCTCATGAGATTAAAACACTATCAAATTCATTATAGGATAATGTGATTCAGTGCTAACACATCACATTAATATTATACAAATCCAAATGTGATCCACATAGAACATACCAAGGGAGGATGTATTTCCTGAATTTTAATCATACCGGATTTTTTTTTGTGTTAAATAAAATCAAAGCCCTAATAAATGAAGGATGGGAAAATATAGGTCAATAACCTTTGGTAGAAATTGGGATGGGTAATGACTACAAAAGGATTGGAATGAAAATTCATAGGAAAATTTTGGCAGCATGTGGTGGGTACATAATGGTTCGTTGGACAAATTAATGAGACTAAAATTAATATATAATCACATTGATACCATAAGTTATGTTAAATAGGAATTTAATAACATTTACAAAGATGAAAAATTTAAAAAAATGGAAAATTTAATAGAGCATATCGATTAAATAGTGGAATGAGAGGTTCCCTTACATTAATAGGGTGTTTATAATAGCATTCAAAGATATTATTATGATCATGGGGGATCCATAAGTGTGCTATAGTGAGGTAAAAATATAGTAATTTCATTATACATGGGTTTTTATTGAAGAGTAACGAGATATTTTGCGGGTTTATATAGTGAATGAGATGGAAGTTCTCTATTAATTAAAAAAATTATGTTTTGGACACTATATGATAATTCAATCAAAAACACTAACCATTAAATCGTTTATGAACATGAATTCTAGAAATTTGGAATAGTTTTCATTATGTTTTAAATATATATGCATATAACATTTTAAAATAATTCCCCTAGTGATGTTGAAGTGAGTGTTATTAATACAAAATTTATTCTAATATCTTTGAATATAATATTTGTTTTGGATGAATCATAAAGTGTTTATAAAAATATTCAAATAATATCATAATATGATTTTTAAGGGAAAACATAATTATCACCATGGATACTAATTTTATTTTTTATTATACAACTTTTTTCAAAAATGTCATTATACAATGATTATTTCTATAATGTATTTAATTTTATCCCAATAAATCAATAATCTTAGAAAATGATATATAGATTGGCATTGTTTATTTTGGGAATTATGATTTCAGAAATAATATTAATATTATTAAAATAATTCTTTTATATGATAATTTACACTTTTAATATAAAAAATGCCTATATATTGAGAAATAATGGGGATTGTTCTGAAAATTACATATTTCTAACCCATATTACATTTGAATCATAAAATAGTATTTTGAATTATATTTAATATATATTATTTATTAATATTATAATTTTTAACGAATAATTATCTCCAAAAAATATATAATTCATTAAAATGATTGTAATGATTGAAACTAAATAATTTATGCTATACATTTTTTGTTTCATCATAAAAAATAATGTTTTTTTAAAAATAATTATTTAATCATTGACAAGAGAAAAGTAAAAAAATGTAAATATAATAAAAAATTAAAAAATTAAAAAAATTCATAGATTTAGCTATGAGAGAAATAACCCCTTATTACACCATAAAACACACTATGGGTAAGGTATGTTATGGTGATATTTTCATGAGGTGGTTTAGAGAACAGGGTTTGGATCATGATATCAATGGGCATGAAGTTATCCCATATGCAGATTCAATTTTTCTATTGTTTCTCAATATCATCTTGTGAATGGTAAAGGGAAAATACCAGTGATGATATAATCATAGGAATCTTCAATAAATTGTCTTCAAAGAGTAAGATCCTATATGCTGAGGCAATAAAATCATTCATCAATATCAAATGGAATTTATCATAACAAAAACAATAAAAAAATTAATGTTTAGTTATAATTTCTATAATATAAATTATTAGGATTCCTGATTCTATATTATATTCCAAAGGATATAAATTATAGAAACAAAAATATCTAAATATGTTCATTTATTTTATATAGAAACATTACATAGTAATATAATAATTTTGTTTTAAAATCAAATACCATTTTTAATTTTTCAGGTCTTTATAGTAAAACCTCAAAACATATTAGTATTTACCCTCACTCAAATCATGGAAGGAAAAAAAATTAATGTTCCCAAAGACTGAAAAATAGTTCAAAAATGAAACCATGAATAAATAATAAAGCAAAAAAGAGAGGAAAATCCTTGAAAATATAAAACATTAAATGGATATCTAGATAAATCTATCAAAATCTCAGAATACTCTACATATATGTTGAATATTGTACAAAAAATTAAAAAAGGGGAGATTCCAAAACAATGTGAACTACAAGAAATGAGGTGAGCAGTCCAAACATTCCAAGGAGACTCTAAAACATTAGAGTAGAGGATGAAAAAATATATATTGAACATGGGGGGGAAATCCACTAATGTGAATGTTATTGTCTTTTTATAACTAATGGATGATGGTTCCTAACACTATGAAACAAATATAATCAAATAAATTGGTAAAATAGAAATCTTGTTGATATTAGAAATGATCAATGAATTTAAAAAGTGAAATACACCCAATTAATACCAAGGCCAATATACATACCTCACTATAGGTCTATACCTTGAGCCAAGATCCCTAAATGATAATGAAGAAGACAACATAGATAAAAAAATTTATTCCTTGACAAATGAAAGACATTAGAGACTCAAGATATGACCAACTACTCACTACTAACCATCTCTCAAACATAAGATAACCTCACATAGAACACTTTTCTAACTAATAACTATAAAAAAATTAGTACATATAAAATGAATCTATAATGTTCTATAAGAAAAATAAAAAATAGAAGAGATGTGACACAAAAATATAAAAACCATGTTTACAATTACCACCAATGATAGAAAATGACCTAGATGAATAAACAGAAAAAAGAATAATATAATGTAAAATACCCTAAAAATAATTTAAATAAATATAAAATAAATTTTGAATTTAACATAACATAATAATAATAAATTTTCCTCAAATATCAAAATTATCTGGGGTGTTTCTATAGGTTATTTACATTTAACCATGATGTAGAACATCTATGATTGTTGGATCATAAAATCTGATAAAGAATCATAAATAAATAATTTTGAGTTTATCGCAATAAAGATGATATAAAAAGAATGATATTTTCAAATTGATATTTAAATATATGTATTTAAAAAATGATTACATATATTTCATCAAAGTCACAATGGTATTGTTTTTTAAATTACAAAAAGTATTGCAAGATTCAACATAATATATATATATATATATATATATCCATAATTTTTTATTCTTTATTCCACATTGACGCTATGTAATATTATTGGAGGTTGTTAACATAAGAATGGGATGATGAACCTATTACATATTCTAATTAAAAAAATCTGAAATCAAACAAAAGTAATAAAGTGTTAATTTATAACATGAAAACTATGAAATAGAGAACAATAGTGTCAAATTGAATTTCTAAACATAAAAAATAAGTTAAAGGAAACGAAATAGAGAGTGATAGTAAAAAAATGGATTTTTTTAAAGGAAAAATGTCCATTGGAATTGGAAATCACAATAAATAAGTGATCGCAATAATTACCATTATAATAGAATCAAAATATTAATCTATATGATTATATAGAATCAATATAATGAGAATTCAGTAACATATATATGTTAACATAAATATATAATAAAAAATTTAGTATTTACGAAAGGAAAAAATATACAATAAAAAACATGGTTAAAAGGTCATAATATTTTTATATGAATAAATAAAAAAGACAGAACACATAAAAAATAATCCAAAAAATGGAATTTAATTCCTGAATCAATGATCATTAAGAAATTTTCATGTCAAATTAAGTGGTAAAGAGAAGAATAACTTTAAATTTTATTTAATGATACATAAAAATTTACAACATGAATGGATTAGGGTCATAAGGGTCACTTAATTATGATACATATTAGAATATATAAAATGAGAATAGATAAATATTAGAAAAATAATAAAACATACAAATAATGAAATAAAAAAGACAACAATGCCCCCAAAAAATGAGATTAAAAATCGAAATATGTTTGAGACCCATTATCTCTCATTTTCATACACATTTTTTGTCAAAATTAATTTAATGTATAATTTTATTTAAATATTAAAAAACATTTCCTAATTTAATGGATTAGGATCATCATTGTATCTCTTCGATGAAAAATATAAGAATAATAAAATGATACTTGAGGAAAAATAGATTGGGAAAAATTACAACACACAAAAAAATGACGAAAAAATAGAATAACCAATAAAAAATGAAAACATAATGAGATTTGAGACCACATACATTTTATAGGCCTATCCATTGTCATGAAACAAGGGTTAAATAAATTCTTTAATTCAATTATAAAGTGTTAAATTTAAAAACTATTTATTATTTTCCCTTTATTGAATCACCAGAATCTAAGATAACACACCATTAACAACCATGGGACTAAAAGAATATGGTATCTATGGTTAGAATTCAATAACCATCCAATATATTGTTTTATTTTAGTAATCCCTAAATTGAGGTCCACTAGATATATTCCTTTGTGATTCTCTATGTAACAATTTTTGTAGTCAACATTCTCTCCCAGAGAAGGCCATTTATTGAATTCCCAAATCTATACCTTCAGTCAATAAAAAGAAGAAATTATATACCCTCAAGAGGCAACATTCATTTAATTTGTGGAAAAAACAATAGAAAATGAAGGATTCAAATGAATGATCCCAAATATCTTGATAAATATGCTAACATAACCATATAATCTTTATAAGAGTTATTTGTAGGGGTGTTTTCAACCAAAACTCTATGAGGGTATAAACCCACTATGTAAGGGTACACAACAAAGGACATGTAATAGACATAGTATCTCATATTATGGTAAACCAAAACTATCAAGACCTTTATAAGGGTACCCATTTTGTTATGTAATGGTCAAAATGAAACCAAAGGACTAGAAATGTGTACTGAAGAAATTCATTAAGAATAATAAGAAATACTATATGACCCACCCATGGGTTCCCCAAAATGTATGTAAAGATAAGAGGTTCATAATTAAAGGTATAAGAAATATATGTAGGGACCATGTTACCACTGATACATGTAAATTAAATGAAAATAGACTCAATTATGGGTAAACCCATTGAATTTAATGGTTAATAAAATAAATGACGAGATGATGAAGTATTTGAAGGAAATATTAAAAATCTTTATTTTGTTAAAAATATAAAATAAGAGGAAGAAAAAACAAAAAAGACTCTATTATGGAACATAATTTGAGAGAAAAATTAATATGCAAAATCATCATGCATCTTAAGATATAAAATTAATACGCTAAACCACATAATTATTTATCCCCACATAAATATTATCATCTTTAGTAATTCATTATAATCAACAAACAACTGCATTGTAAAATTTCTATATGACCATAGTCATATTATCTATCCAGCATCCATGTACATGTATCAATAGTTAACATGCTTCCCAAATAGAAGGACATAATAAATATGATAAATATGGTTGCAATAATTTAATTCTAAATGAAATGTACGATAATGACCATACACTTACATGCATGATTCACTCTCTATTTTTATTTTATCATAGTAATAAAAAGTCATATATCACATGAAAAAAGATCCCCCTCCAAAAATCTCTTATATTCTTTTAGAACACCAACAACTAAAGTAGTATCCATCCTATTAGAAAATATTAAAGACCATACCATATAATAAGATTGTACATAATTCACTTCATTAAAAAAATTCGATCGTCAAAAAAGAATAAATAAAAATAAAATAGAGTGAAAAATAAATACCAAATGAAAACATTAAATGTCTCTCCCCTAAATATATCTAAAAATAAGAAAACTATCCAGATAAGGATGTGTATTTTTAAAAATAAAAAATGTATATCCACAGACCATGAAAAACAACATCGACCATGTAGATTATTCATCACATCTATGTACATCAATAAATCATGATAGAAATGTTGGCCATCTATAAAAAGGATTAGGGAAAAATAGTAAACAATATGGAACATCCAAGTCATAGGATTACTAATGAAACAATGTTCATTACTCTAGGAATCCAAAATAATGACATTAAAGGGATTAAATAAAAAACAATTATTTTTTTGTGACCATTCATATAGAAAACCTGGTAACTACTCCTTAAAACTACCATAGAATGTATATTTATCTCTTTATACGTCTATACATGTGGATAACTATACTAAACGATACAGAAAACACAAAGGACCTAGCATATCGCATAATTATACTAGTAAAATTATAGACAACAGATATTTAGTATCCTTTAAAAAACTCACTTATAACCATCTTTGAAGCATAGTCTATCCCCACACAAAATATTCTTCAACAGTGAATCTAGAGGAGAACATAGTTGACACCTACCAATGGAATCTTTATGGTTTAAACATGAAAAAAAATCGAAAATACAATATAAGAAACATTCAAACAAAATTTAGTAAAATTATATTAAATGATAGAAAAAAACCTAATAGAACAATCATATAAATAAATATACTACATAAAAACCATTTAATATAAAAGATCTTCAATTAAATTTTTTAGGGAGAAATTTTTTGATTCAATTTCTATAGGATACCACTTTTTTGGGGGGTATCTATCATAGGTTATCCATATTTAACTGTGATAAAGAAGTTACTTTTTATTTTGGTTCCTAAAATAATAAATTGTATAGTAGTAAATCAGTTTTATACTTATAACATGAAAACTAATAAAAAAATAGAAGGATTACATTTTAGTACATACATATTGAAATAAATAAATATTATATAGATTTGAACAATGTCACACACATAAGTATGTGGAAATTAAAATATGAATTTTCTGATCTATCATAATATAGAAATACATATATTTACATGATAATTAATTATAAAACACTGTTTTGGGTGTTTTCTTCCTCGAGGAATACCAAATACAATTATGAAGAAGGTACATCCTGTATTTTTTGTTTCAAATTTCCAAATTCAGAAAAATTAATTAAATTTATTTTTATAAAAAGAAAATAAAAACAATATTAATTAGAAGGATCAAATTATTGTGAATTATATTGAAAATAAATAAAATTAAATGAATACAATTTTCAATATGAAAATAACATGATAGTAAAATTGGGAAAATTGACAATGTATGTAGAGATGCACCACACTATTGCTTGCATAAATTCAAAATATAACAATAAAAAAATTCTGAATAACCTGATTCAAAAAATCAAAATCAAGGCCATGATAAAATAATTAACATTTACATACATTAAATTCTAGAACAAAAATATTTTGTAAGAAATATGGTATTAGGATTAAATGATAATATATCAAAAAAATATTCGATGTTAATAAATTCAAAATCAAAAACCTATACAAAAAAAGCTATAAGAATTGATTTAAATTCAAGTAGGTATGATAATTCAGTGATTACATGTTGAATAAAGTCATAACTAAATAACTAAAATGAAAAAAATATCTTCATTGGAAAATCAACATATGTTCATGGGACATGATCATCACTATCCTTCCACTGTGAAAAATTTTGAAATATAAGAAAAATGAGAGGTGAGAATCATTGTAAAAGGAAACAATTCAACTTTTACATGACAAAAAAAGAAATATAGAAGATAAAAAATTAAAAGAAAATGAAAACCTAAGGTGGTAGAAGACACCGTTATCAAATATTAGTTAAAATAATGGCATGAAATAAGGTTGAACTAACTACTGTATGTCTGTATGTAATAAACTCAAAGGAAGACATCATCAAGATCCTTATTATCTAGATTTACCTATATTGATGTGCACATTCCTTGAGCCATAATGCGTTAAATATGCACTATGATAAATGTAGAAAATCCATGAACAAGGTAACATTTTACTTCTCCTATTTCTAGCCATGAATTACGGGCTTCTATAGGACTCCCTTTGTTATACTCTTTATCTATCTATCTCTCTATCTCTCTCTCCCCATATCAATGTAGTTGAGATGATATCCATATAAAATCTGATTTTTTATTATTTAATATATATTTTTTATAATAAGAAGTAAATATATATTCATTATATAAATAATGGTTGTTGGAATGGCATAAAAATGAGTGTAATGGAATGGTCTAAATGAAAAAACTCTAGTATCCCGATAAATGAACGATAAGAACTATATAATGGTATAATGACAGATCCAGAATGGTAATACATAAATAATTCAATGGTAGGGAACAAAAACACTTTATAAGGGTAAATAATAATATATATTTAATGTTCTACATGCTTTAAATATGGGTAAACTATAACAATGGAGACCATAATAACGATACCAAGAGAGTTACTAAGAATAAAGACAGAAATCAATGTCGTCCATAACGGTACCAAACTAAGTCTTACCACCAT
Source organism: Viscum album (assembly GCA_963277665.1). Classification (NCBI taxonomy): domain Eukaryota; kingdom Viridiplantae; phylum Streptophyta; class Magnoliopsida; order Santalales; family Viscaceae; genus Viscum; species Viscum album. The sequence goes on from OY728164.1 coordinate 1,804,369,559, forward strand.
TATATATTATTAATTTCATTAATTACATTTAACTTCATTGATTCCATTTATTATAGGAAATGTCGAGTTTTAAGGATCCGTAGTAAAAAATATTATTATATCCTGGGAATTAATTTTTTTTGTGTGAATAAGAATAAATATATTATGAAAGTATTATGGTTTAATAATGAATTAAATAAATTAATTTATCAGCATGTGATTATAAATGATATATATAACATTTTAAATAAATTAACAGTTTTTCTAAAAACAGTTTTTATGCATGAATTGTTTTTATATTAATAAATTTAATAAATCACTATTGCTTCATTATTTCTATTAAATTTATATATTATATAATCAAAAAATATCTTTATCATTCATTAAATATTTTTTCATGTGTTGGGATATTTATATGTTCATTTCTATTGTTAAAAATAGAATGTTTCAAAATGTGGGTTTCTCACAATTTTCACATTTATTTAAAAATATTTATTTTTCAATTTTTAGAATTTTTTTTAAATTTACCATTATTATTTAAACCATCATACTAAATCATGTTACTATTCTGTTATGTGAATTTTTATAAAATATTATTATTTTTGGATTATTGATAAATACCACTTCCTTTAAAAAGCATACTTTCGAATTAATTTACAAAGATAAATATTGATTAGAAATGTTTTTAAAAGTAAAATATGTTCAATTATAGTATTAATAATCTAATATAGTTAATTGGAAGATAAATAATGTTGAATTTTTAGATTAAATCTTAGTATAAATTTTATTTTTCATTTGAAGAACCATTTTTTCATCATGAGGGATGTTTCAATATTAAATTTATTTCATCCACTTACGTGAAAACAATCTGATAAAATTGAATAAATATTTAAATATTTTATAATTATATTGATGTTTTTTTATGAAACCCATTTATTTACCATGGTTTATGATATTACAGATTAATGAAATGTCTTTTACAAATATTTTACTTTTAGGAATTTTTATATAATTATATTTTCAATGTTTTATAAACTTTTGGCTCACATTTGTATGGTTTTTATGTGAATTATATGGATAAAATTATATTTCACAATAATAAATTAGGTAAATAATTATATCACACGACATAATTATCAGATGCATGTCTATGTGCTTGATCCACTATGGGAAATTAGTTAGTGTTCAGGATCCACTACAAATGTGGGCGGAGATTATGGATCCATAATGATATGGGACATAAGAGTTCATGCCTTATCCATTATGATTTTATATTATTAGTAGTTATCCTTGAAAAAATAAATGATATATATTCAATTTATATGGCCATAATTCTATGACATTGGCTTATGATTCATGATTTATTTTTCATGATCTCCCACTCTTAATATTCATGGAATTTTAAATGAGAAATCTTTTTTCTAAGACTCATTCACATGGTCCATTAGTGATTAGTTATGAACTCTACATTTTATGTTCATAACATCATTAAAATATTATTATCATATGTTTCATTCTAATAATAGATTAATATCTATGATGTTTATCCATAAAAATAATATGATCTCACTGTTTCTTTCGTTTTGTTTCCCAATTTTTGAAGAATGGTTTTAGGTAGGGTATGCCTATTCATATTACATGAATGATTGATATTTTTTGGATATAATGGGGATAATTTATTAAATATAAATATTTTGTATCTAATATCCTGAGAAAAGTAACCATTATGGTTGTCAAACAAATACTTTTTTTAAATGAATTGAATAATAAAATAATAATATATAATATTTATTTATCAAATGCTTGGTTCATTAAAATTATTTATAGATAATGTTTTTAGTTATCCGTTTGAAACTGTGATGAGAAAATATTAAGGAAAACCCTATCAATAATTCAAAACCTTAGATGATTTCATTGAAATTTATTGAATGATAGGGTGATTGTTTTCCAATAATTTTTATCCATTTATATGTACAACATGTTATAGTTGCATTGATATATTTTTAACTACATGGAATCATATAAAGATAACATTAAGATTTGAATCATCATCCACCTAATGTATAACAACTTTCATTTATACACAATTAGTTCAACCCTCTCGGTAGATATTTTTAGGAATTTAAACAAAATATTTATAAACTATCATCAAGGATTTGAATAGATAATGATTATGATATATCTACATAAAAACTATGGGTCTATATAATGAAAACAAGGTGTTATAATTTTGAATCCAATAAATGATTATCAATTATGGAGCACTCTAATCAATGATGAATTATCCTCATGTCATCAATTTTATTTTTACAAGGGAATTTGAGATAGAGTGATATAGTTGATGTGAAAATATGTAAGCTCTAATATTTATCTAAACTATTTTAGATTAATGATATATAATACTATAAACCTGAAAAGGTATCTAGGAATGTTAATTCCTATCATCAATGGTTATTTTCTGTTTTAGCATTAAAAATTTATAATATTGTGATGATCACATATAAAGTATATTATTATTCTCCGGTTTATGTTTATGGGAATGTGATTCATATAAATATTTCTATTCTCCATAGTTTCTAAATATGATATATAGGACATAAATTGGATTCATCTATATAAATCACACATAAATTTATATGTATGGGAAGTTAGGTTTTATGTTCGAAACCAACTAACAGCTGTCAATTTGTGAGATGATAAATAATAACATTGCAAGGAAGTCACATCCATTATATGGGTATATAGTTCTATTCAAAGGGGTTTTTATCTTATATGGTTGGGTGTAAACTCAAATATTATTATATGTTTATTTTACATGAGTTTTATTTTTTTTTAATAGTTACATTTTCTCCCACAAAATCATGTTCTTATGTTTCTAAAAGACAGAAAACATATTATAATACATTTCTCAAAGAATCCATAAAAATGGCCCTAATTGAGTTGGTTGAATTGAATAGAAAACACCATGGGATTTATGGAAATTGATTTATTCATCCAAACATGTTAACATGGGGAACACATATTTTGTTTTTTACAAGAAATATGGATCAATTTCTCTTTTTATTGATTATCCAAAATATTTCAATTTCAGAATTCAAAAAACATATCATCTTCATCTTATTGATGAATTGTTTGGTGATGAAATAATTAATTTTTCAATAGTGGGTTTTATTATGGATATCATCAATTAAGGGTAGAAAATTAGTATATACCCATGAATGTATTACATTAATGGTATGACCACTATAAATATATAGTGTTTCAATTTCGATTTATTAATTCCGCAAATATCTCCATCGATTTAATGAATATGGAATTTATTTATTATATTGATTATTTCTTGGTTGTATTTATATATGATGTTGTTATATATTATATTAGAATATAATAGCATGACATTCACCTAAGGATTGAACTGATGATCCTAAAAGAGAATAAAATAAATGAAATGACTAAAAAATGGGAATTTCAGTTAAAAGTGTTTCATTATTGGCTAATATAATCTCAATATATGGTATATTTATGGATGCATAAATTATGGATGGTCAAAAATATTTTCCATTGACTACCATATTGACTTAGATACACAGTAATCTTGGACTATTTATGATATTACCTATTATATTTGGAAACATTCTCATTGTTGTCTGATGAACTCAACTTGTAAACATTGATGGGAGGAAGTTTAATTTGGATAGATGAATGTGACAAAAATTTCATGAAACTGATGAAAATTTTAGTTAGTGAACCTTTTAAAACCCTACCTTATATAGGATAAGTATTAATAATATACAGTAAGACATCGATGAAGGTAATGTGACACTTCCTCAAACAATATAATATATTTATAAAATATGCCTCATGAGAAATGATTGTTCACATGAAAATTTTCCAACTCATTATTTTAAATTTTCTATATTAATTTTTTCATTAATGATAATATGGAATCCTAATTATGGAGAGAGATGTGATATATATATTAATCATAAAATTTTAATGTATATATTCAATCAAAAATCATTTAAAATGTTACTAGGAATATGGTTGGAATTTATTAATGTTTTTGAATTCAAAAAAATTTACCACCCTCGGGAAGAGAACAATGTTTCCAATGTTGTATGTCGAAAGGATCATGCTTGATAATTTATGTTGAGGATCTAAAAATATCTATTATTTATGGATCTTAAGTAGAATGGATATGGAAATCATGATGAGAGTGGGGGGATCTTATATTTCTCAAATTATTACTCAAACATATATCTATGTTAAAACTTTGGAGATAAAAAATGAAGATGAAGAACGTCTAAATAAGGTTAGAAATGATTTTTAGTTAAACCATGATTTTGATGTAATGAATACATTCATGAACTGTAATCGTTTTCCATAAATTCTAGTATTGAGGAATGATCTATTGGATTATGTTAATAGTTCTTTTTTTCTATTCCACCTAAAGAATGAAGATCTATAAAGATCTGTATGAGTGTTTTTATGGGATAACATGATAAGATATAATGTAGAGTATGTATCTGTATTAATTTTATGATATCTTGTTATAGATGAGGGGATGAAATGAAAGGGGATGCTACAGACAATACCCATAATATAATGGATATGGGAAAATATCCTAAAGGATTTTTTTTCATTGGGATCCCCTGAATTATAAAAGTACCAATTCGGTATGGCTTATAGTTAATCCTATTACAAATTGAGTATGCATAATTACAATAGAATAAGATTTATCTCTTGACCATATCTCCATTAAATACATTATTGGAGTTTTATAGTTTCATGGAATACAACATTTCATTTTACCAGATTGGGATTTAGGGTTGACCATAATATTTTGAAGAACTACTCTTCATGTTCATAATATAGAGTTGAGTTTTATCATTTCATATATTCCTTAAAAATGATGTTTAGTCTATGAAAATTCTCAATCCCCTTAGGATTTAATGATATATTATTCTATGGATTTCAATGGTTTTTTTTCAACAACATCCTCTGGAAAAGTTTCCTATAACAGTTGCATTAACTTAAGAATTAAAATGGATTATTTGACTGACACTGTGTAATCAAGGGTATAACTAAAATGTGTTGGGATTAATATTGTGAATTAATGGTATTAGGACTATATAGATAACATGAAATTGTAGATAATGTCTAATATATTTAGTAACAAATCAAGGAATTTCACAATCAATAAAAAAGGAATACTATGAACCGTCAATGTGATCTAGTTTTTCAGGTTGGGGAGAAGATTTTATGATGAATTTATCCATGTAATAATATTTTGATAATAAATATGAAAGGAAATATTATCGCTAGGTATAATTTTCCTTCAACGATTCTTAATCGAGTCGGAATGATTGATTCTCCCATGTCACTTCCACATAATGTTTATTATCTCTATGATTTTTCTCGGTATCTCTCTAGAGGATATACATATAATGTACTTGAAATTTATAGAACAAAGTGTTCATACCAACAGTTCATGATCAACGATGTAAATAACCACATGCGGATATTCTGGAACATAGAATGAATACTGTATGAAACAAGACCACTCACCTGGTCGATGTTTAATGGTGATACAACCAATTTGAGGAAGCTACATGGAAAACCTAAGGATTTGATGCGGCGAGATTCTCTCTCCATGGTAACCATTCTAGAATGATAATAAAGTATATATAATAAAGAATCATATAATATATGACATAATAATGATTCTGGATTTATGTATATGTTATTTACTTACTTCCATTCAATTTAATAAGGAAACAAAAATTGTGTTCATGCGAACATATGGCTTACTGTGTCCCTGAACGGTGTATTTCATTACATTTATCGATCTATTAAAAATATATACATAATTCATGTTTTTCAATATGGAAGTACGTAATCTTTAATTAGGTAATCATATGAATAATTTCAAGTCAAAAAACATACGAATAATGAAATGATTTTACCCAAAACACTACTTTAACAAGGAATTGACAAATGAACAGGTAATATAAAGTCATAAGTGAATCATATATGGTATCATAAAAATTATTATGGATCTACTAAAAGTTAATAATATGTTTAAACCCACTATATAGTAGTCCCAGACAGATATGGAAGAAATTATACATTAGGTAAGGGATAATTATTCCAATCTCGTTCTTATCCGACATTGTTTATTCATAAGTATTTATTGGGGTTATATTTATCACCAATGTCCATGTTTTATAAAATTGTTTTCATAAAATGTTTAATATTCATCCATGTATGATTAAAGTCATTTTAACCCTTTTTTTACTTTTACCACTTGATAAGAAAGGAATCAATATTTTTTTAGCATACGAGAAACTTTTTGACTTTTCCGTCAAAAGCACATGAAAAATGTTTTTTAACTTATATGGCATGAACAGATTTTTACGGTTTCATAATGCCGTATTTTCATGAAGTTTTCTATACATTATTTCATGATTATTTTCAAAAAAAATTCCTTTTCTTTAAAAATTATATGGAATTTTTAGAAAATAGAATGATTTTGAAGAAGAAAGGATATTTTCCATATGAATTAAATTCTAGGGTCTTATCAAAACTATTTTACATCTAAGATGAAATTATTTAATATATTATGTTTCAAGAATAAGGGATCTATTATTTACATGGTTTGAATTTTCTTATGTTGAAATGATATACATTTCTTTAATATGGATTATGTTATGATGGGATGATGTTTATGAAACCCATTTTATTCATAGGGTTACAATGAATGATTTATGTTAATTGTATGGAATAAGAAAGAATGATTTAATTATGAGATGGGTGGGACCTATATCTCCCTCCAATGCATTGGGTAAAGATTTAAATCTCATGAGATAGACATAGCAAGAATGGAAATTAAATCTAATTCAGTAATATAGGGATGAAATGTCAGGTAATCACAGTTCAGTAATGGACTTTGTCCACTATGATGGTCTTGGCAGTAATGCCTTGGCTACTACATAGATCATATCTTTTCCACAATTTCATGTTTTATTTCCATGCTATTTTATAATTATTACTATTCCATTATGTTCTATGAATTGTGTACTACCTAGATTTATGTCATTACCCATGATTTTGATGTTTTATGTTCATGTTTTTATGATTCAAATGTTTATGTATTATTTTATGTTCTCCTTGTTTACCCTTACTGAGAATTTGAGCACACCTTGTTTATGTTTTCTTTTCCATAGGATATAAATAATGGGTTTAAGTAAGAAAACAAATGGGGTAGATATTTAGAGGAGATGTTGAAGATCATTCACCATGATTAGAAGATTATATTATGATTTTCCAAAGACACAAAACTAATACGGTAATTGGGCGTCTGTTTTTGTTATTTATTAAATATTATGCACAAGTAATATAATGTACCAGTTTATAAATCTTTGGATATATATAGTTGGTATAAGAGTGAAGGTTTAGTTAACCTTTGGAAACTAGGATGCGAAAAATTTAGTGAGATCCCTAGAGATATTTATAAGGTATGTCTATGGATGTACCTAAGGCTTAGTATAACTATAGGTTAGAGTCATAGAATTATGTTGACAATCATGAATAACCTAGGGTGAACCTAAGGATTCATGGATTAAATAATGAGTGATAAGGTAAACATCCCATAAGTTACATCTTATGATTATGTGATTCTTTTTTATTTTATCTATTTCATACACTATGGTTTCTAGCTTTTGTCAATGGAGGGAATGATAAGGAATTCAGTTAACTTTTATTCCAATGGAAAAATTGGGGAATATGATCAACAAAATTGTGCAATCCCTGGAGAGAAAGATATTATGATTATTCCGAATCACTCATAGCGGTGTATGATTAACAATGTTAACTTTAGTTGTATTTCTAAGTCATCAAATAAGAGGAAGATGGACTTTTATACATGTTCAAATAGTGAGGAACATAAAGGAAGGAATATTAAGCCCTCTACATTTCAAGAATAAGGGAAGGAGATCCTTGAGGAATACCTCAAATGGAGGGGAAGATGTTATCTATGGGGGAGAAAAGGGTCATAGAGTGACAGATTGTTATGGTGTTCAATGTATTATATGTGGGGAACATTGGACTTACCCAAATCATTGCCCTAACCTTAGAGGTTACTTCTAAATCTATGAAAGACCAATTCCATGACAATCATTGAATCAGATGGATTGAAGGGATTATGTATTGGAATTCCAGAATAATTTTGTTGAGGTACATTATGATATATTGAAATATCTATGTATTGGTCCATTGTGGTTTTCTATAAGAATATGGTACCGGTAACCATGAAAAGTGAATGAAATGTTTTTGGAAAGATGATGATATGGTCATAATGAAGGGATAAGGAGAAAATAATATGTTTTATGGTATTAATGGGCTCATGACTGATATAAGGACCAATTGATATCATGGTTTAAGTATATAGAAATTTTCAGATGTAGAAAGAGGTAACTTTTGATAGCATTCGTGTTTTCACAAAGGTTCTATGGTTATTCATGTTTCAAGAGAATACCTGATTAAGGTATTCACATGTTTGGAATGTGACCAACAAGATATATCTTATGATATATGGGTGATAAATGATGATATTCACATTCATGGAAGATGGCCTCTCTAGTAATCTTTTTCTTTATACTATGAGATTGGAAAAATGTATTTTGGATAAGCCTAAATATTAGAATGGATTAAGTTGGACATCAGATAGTATTGTTTAAGGTTATAACTTTTTGATGATTTAGAAAAAGGAAAACCCACAGGACAAGTGTCAGTCGGTCGTGTCAGACAAAGTTACGGGAATCGAACCAACAACTGAAGTGTTACAGGTCTTTATCACCTACCACTAGCCTATAGGAAGACCTTGGTTTGTATAAATTAGTTTTATTTTATTAATTGGTACGATAGATGAAGTATAAGTCCATTTTTGGAGTCATATACGATTAATATCACCAAATATGGACTTATGTATATTTAATAACTTTTGTTAACATTTTTTAAGACCGATGGAATGACCAATCATTCTATCACATGATATGATAACACTTCACGAATGATAAATTCAACTTCATTTATTTATGATATGATGTAGAAATTGTTCAATGAATGACCAACTGTGAGATTTTACCAAAATCAAGTAAGTATTTTTTCTAATTCAAATTCTTCATCTTTTGGGAAATGATCTTGGGAACCAAAAATGTTGTCCTAGTGCCCACATATCTGATGAATTAGATAGTAGCTTATATTATCACAAATTTATGGATTTATGATTTTTGAATTTTTCATAGCCATGTTCTCTACCACTTTTCATTAGAACATGACAGATATATTTGAATTTCAGATCTATATTTTCACATATATTCTCCTATGTGGAAACCAAGTGATGAGTTACTTTGGGTGACCGTCATGCGTCTAACATTCGTTTTAAAAATTATTTTTTGGTATTAATTTTTACGATGTGATTTTCTATGAAAGAAACTATCATGTAGTAAGCGATTTATAACCCCGACGAATTTTGGGGGCGAAAATCATTTTACGGGGGGTAGAATGTAACACCCCGAGATTTTATGAGACATATTCATTTTAATTTCATTGATTTCATTTATTGTATGTTTCACCAAGATTATATTTCACTATTCACAACACCATATTAGCTTTTAGTATACACAAACACTATTCATGGCTTGTGTTGCATGCAAGAGTGACCTTCCTCAATATTGTGTGTTGTACGCAATACAGAGTTTCACTAAATAATGATATATTATTATAATATTATTATGAAATAGCTGTTATGAATATTATAAATCTAATTTTTAATTTTATTATATTATATTGCATATTATATAATTTCTAAAACTTGGTATGAGAATAAAATCAATTTTTCTTATAAAGGAAGTATTTTTAAAAAAAATTTATTTTTTCGCCTTTTGAGGGCGCACCCATTTTAAATATAATTTTTGACATGTTTATATGTTCAATTTTAAAAAATAAACTTCTTATTTTGAATAAGGATATAAAAATTTACTTAGGATAAATTTTTGATGTTTTTTGGATAACATTCATATTTTGATGAATAGTAAAAATATGCTAAATTTTACTTAAAAACAAATTTGATCATAGAGAATATTTATATGGTTAAATTATAATAATTAATATTTTTATAGTATAAATAGAATATATTTTTACCATTTAATATAATTAATTTCGTTATCATTAATTTTATATCTAATTCATAGGTAAAAACATTCCAATATTTTGCAATGTTTTAACTTTTAATACGCGTTTTCTCAACGGTGGGATTAATTTTAAATTAAATAATGTAACTTCTATGTATTAAATTTGGAAAAATTGATTCTATATTTTAAATCATTAGATTCAAATTATGATAATAGGCTACTTTTTATTTTTGGGCACTATGAATAGTAACTACCGTAAATTGTATTTACCACAGTTAAAGATAAATCGTATAATTAAGTGTATCAATAATATTATAAAATTGTCCTAACACTTGTATTAATATAATTGGATGATTATATTTCTCCCTAAAATATTCTTAGGTATAAATGGAATCTATTGGAACCAACTTGGATGAGATTAAGACCTTTAATTTATTTTATTTAAAGGAATGTGAAATATGTCTCACTCAAACATTAATAATTACATTATTTTAAATATAAGTTAATAAAAAATATAAATTAGATTATAAATACTCATTTTAAATCTAAATTTTTTTCCTTTGTTATGGTAATTTATTTTTCATTTTAATGAAATATTTAATTACCTTAATAGCTTATACACTAATGATGCAGATATTATTTATTTAGTGTAAAAACAATAATATAGTTTTTATTAAAATAAAAATACCCATAAAAAGGACCAAAAACGTGACCAAACCTTATTGGTCAAGTATATATACACCATAATCATCCAAAGGTTGACTTTTGGACCATTTGGAGCCTTATAAATCAGATTTTGACATTTATATTATATTATTTAAAAATGATGTCCAAGTTGTCCCCTTCATAATTTAATAAAGATAACATTTTAAAAGTTTGTTTCTTTAGTAGATAAATTCTTATAAAAGTATTATTTTGAAAATATTATATTTATCTTCATCATAGTATTTTATTTTTAATTTTTATGCCAAAAATAAGTACATTAAATAATAATAAAAAATTATTGTGGTAATTATTTTATTAAGATAAATATCAAATTAATGGATTTAAAAATGTCAAAATAAATATTATATGAACTAATTAACGTTCTCAACAAATTTTATATATTAATATGACATGTTAGGAATATATTAAATATTTTGGTTTGAATATTTCCTCTTTAAATTCAAATAAATGAATAGTGTCAAAATTGACACTATTGATATTTTATAAAAATAAAATATTATTAAATTGTTTAAAAATCAGAAAGATATTTAAATATTATAAATTGTAATTTATATGGACTAAAACGACATAAAGTATCCAATTATTGACAATTCACAACACACAATTAAGTATTTACAAAAATTTAAAATTTAGAATATTATTAGCACAAATATAATTAATTAGATAAAATATGGATAAATCAAAATGATAAGGTTTAATTTAAATTTAAATCATGTCTAAATTTTATTTTATAATTATATTACTACCCTATATCATCTGATATTCTAATATGAGTCATTTTGGTGGTTTTTAGGTTGGTTTTGACTTTATTATAAATTAATATTTTGGAAGTTTCCAAAAGTGCCCCTCTCCTCTCTTTTAAAAGGGAACCTCCTCCATGTTCTCTTCACTCCATTTTAATCATTCAAGGTTGGCCAACCCCTGACAATTCATCTTCTAATCCTCTATAGTTATATCATAGTGGTTCTGGTATTCTCAAAAGACCAAATATAGTGTCCTAAGAGAGTGTTTAAAAGAGGCACGTCAAGGAAGAGGTAATCTCTTCTACCGATTCATTCAAGTTTCATTCTTATTCTACTTTCAGATATTTCATTTTTTCACTATAATGTAAAAACATAAGTATAAATAATATAAAAATCTGTTGTTATAAATATTAAACAAACCTATTTCACCTAAGATCCATCCTACAAAAAATGAAATCATTGCGCGTGCGTACGTACGGCTTACCGTTTCCTTGCCGTGGTGTAATATGTTTTTCCACCACCCCCATAATTGGATGGGTATAATGGTAGAAATAACAACTATATTTCACTATTACAACATCATAATAATTCTGAGCAATTATATCATCCACTCCAACTCCATTTAATAATTATGGAAATGATATAATCCCTCGTGCGTACGTACAGATTATCGTCTCCACGACACGATGAGATTTATTCTCCATGTCAACAATTCCAGAATGATTATAAAGTATATATAATATATAAACATGAAATATATGACATAATAATTAGACTAGATTTATTTATATGTTATTTACATAGTTCCATTCAATTTAATAACTAAACGAAAACAATGTTCAGCCGTACGTACGGCCTACCGTCTCCATGAACAGTGTATTTCATTCCATTTATTGATCTATTATGAATATATATATATATATATATATCAGGTTTTTTATTCTGTATTTAATTAATTATGATATAATTAATAATATAATTAATTACAAGTCATAATACTTATGATAAATGAAACGATTTTACCCAAAACACCGCATTAACATGGAATTGACAAATGAACGGGTAATATAAAGTTGTAAGTGAATCATATATGATATCATCAATATTATTATTGTTATATTACAAGTTAATAATATTTTTAAACCCCCTATACAGGGGTCTCGAACACATGTAGAAGAAATTGGACATAAGTTAAGGGATAATTATTCCAATGTCGTTATTATCCTGGATCGTTTATTCGTAAGTATTTCTGGGGTTATGTTTATCAACAACGTACAAGTTCTCTCAAAATTTTTTCATAAAATATTTAATATTTTTTCATGTATATTTGAATAAATTTTTACCCTTTTTATATTTACCACATGGTATGGAAGGAATCATTCTTTGTTTACCATATGAGGTACTTTTTTGACTTTTCTGGGAAAAGTATGAGAAGAATGTTTTTTTATCATATACTGCATGAATGAATTTTTACGGTTTCATAACGCCTTATTTTCATGATGTTTCATGTACATGATTTCATTATTATTTTCACGAAAATAGTTTTCTATTAAATATTCATTTCATTTTGAAAAAATAAAATGATTTTGGTGACAAAAGGATATTTTCCTCAAGAATTCATTTCATGTGTTTTATCAAAACTATTTTCCATCTAAGATGACATTATTTAATATGTTTATGTTTCAAGTATAATGTCTCTATTAATTACATGGTTTGATTTTTATTATGATGAAATAATATCCATTTGTTTTATATTGATTATGTTATGACATGATGATGTTTATGAAACCCATTTTATTCATTGGGTTATGATGAATGATTTATGTTTATTTTGTGGAACAAGAAAGAATGATTTAATTCTAAGATGGGTGGGACCTATATCTCCCCCCAATGCATTGGGTAAAGATTTATATCTAATGATATTGACATGGATGGAACAGAAAGTAACTCTGGTTCAGTAATACAATGTTGGAATGGCTAGTAAACCCGGTTCAGTAATGGACTTTGTCCACTATGATGGTCTTGTAAGCAATGTCTTGGCTACTATGGAAATCATATCATGTGCTTTATGGTTTTCCACAATTCCATGATTAATTTTCGTGCTATTTTATTATGACTAACGTTTCTTTATGTTATATGCATTATGTACTACAAAGATTTATGTCATTACTCATGATTTTGATGTTTTATGTTCCTGTTTTTACTATTCAAATGTTTATAAATTGGTTTATTTTCTCCATGTTTTCCCTTACTGTGCATTTGAGCTCACCCTTTTTATGTTTTCTTTTCCCCTGGATATAAATAAAGGTTTTAGGTAAGAAAACAAAAGGTAATGATCTTTATGGGGGATTTTGAAGATATTTTACCATGATTATAAGATTTTGTTCCGAGTTTCCAAAGACACTAAACTAATACGGTCATTGGGTGACTATTTTTTTATGTTTTAAGTATTCCACATAATTAATTTAATGTACTTGTACATCAGGCTTTGGGTCTCTAGAGCAAATTTCAACCCTATCTCCTCTATTTTTTGGAGACTATTAGAATATTATATATAAAGAGAACCATAATTTTTTGAGTTAATAATTATATTCTATATTCATCGATTCTATAAAGATTACTGGACAATTATTATGACTGAATAGAAGTACTAGGAACTCATAATGACAATAACTAGTATAAAAGTCACTCTTGATGATATACACCTCTGTCATCCATACATAATAACATCCCAATTGAATATAAACCTTGGAGATGTACTAGGCTCCACATATTTGAAAAAAGAATTAATTAATCTAGGTAAAGTGATTATTTTTCATAAAAAAGTCCTTTTTTAGCTGATGATAATCAATCCAATGTTGAATTGAACCATCCTACTTCTTGATGAAGAAGATTTTTTCACCCTAAGGTAAATCACATGGGAGTACAAACACGTTAAATATGTTCTATTGTGGTTTATTCTTTAGCTCCATTAGTTCACCAAGATACATTCTCTTTAGAATTAATGTATATTGGAAAAACCTCCTTCTATAATCTTGAATGCAAATTCAAACTCTTTTCTGGGAGTAATATAATGAAATTATTCAAGAAAAACAGTAGTGTTTTACCTCATAGTGGTCATGTCTTTATGGGTGATCTTAACCTTGAACTAATAATTTGACATATAGACATTATCTTCTTATGAAATAAAATCTATTCTTAAGATTTTGGTGATAAATAATAATCAACTTAATCCTTTTTTTGTAGCATTAGAGGATGTTTCATGATATAGAGAGTAAATTATTTCTCAAATCAATTTATATTGGATCTATATAAGGACATATAATTCATAACCAAAGTTTTATCAAATTATAATAAATATATTATCACAAGGATCACTAATAAGTTCATCCCATAATGTTCTATAGGAGAGGAGTTATAAATTTGGGATGAAATAATTTCTCCATTTCTAGTTATCATCTACTTTAATACTTGCATGCTTTGTGGTGGTGTTTGAATATCTCTGCTAAACTTGTGTGATATGAAGGGAAATTTACAACTATAATAAAAAATTATTTTCTCTATTCATGAATAATTAAATGGCATACATTTCATCACATCATATTAATTATCCTTCTCAATTTTTGTGATGTAATAATCATTCCCACACTGCCTTATAGATTTTTTATTATCTTTAATAATCCTCATCTTAGGGAATATGTTTTTAAAATTCCTTTAATCCATCTAGTTGTATCAATGTACAATACAATAACAATTTACAATATGACTCACCTCCTCCATCGTATCAGTGGGTCTCTACAATAAGAAAATATTAGTTTCGTACGCTTTCTTCTAAGACATCAAGAATTTCCTCATCCTATTTAGGAAATTTTATGGGTCCTTCTCTCAACACTTTTTACATGTGGGATGTTGAAATTTTTATACACCATTAGTTTTATCTGTCAAATTTCTAGAATTAAACTCCACCATACACTCTTTACAACCATGATACACTTTATATTAATTATTCTCCATCTCCAATTCGGTGTAATTACAAATAATTTCCTCGTATCTATTCGAGTCTTAGTTCACCATGTCTTTTTGTAGACTTAGTTTTGTAAAACCAAATCAGCGGTCAAATATAAATTTCGGGTAATTAAAAAAAAATTGGTGTAACATGAAGGTATTGTGAAATTTTCTTCATATTACCATATAGATTCATCGTCTTATTCATTATAAGAAATTAAATCCCTTTCAATTATAATTTATAGATTATGAAAAAACATTTTTTTTCAATATTACATCCACACCATTCCTTTTATCTCTTACTCATGAATCATACTATAGATCAATGTTCACCACTGATCAGATTCTCCCCCAAAATTATAAATTGCTAGTATAAATAACTATTTCATTGATCATTGATGTTTAGAGAAAATCATCAAAATTGAGTTGATCTATTATTCCTTGAGTGAGGGATTAGATGATCAAATTAATGTTAGAGACCTTTATCGCATAAAGGTATCCACTGAAGCTTGTTGTTTCATAGGTTTATTTTGTAATACATATTTGCTAGGGGTTTAATATTGAAGATGAGTCAAATAAGATAGTTTCTTGAGAAATATTACGATTCCATATCCCATTGGGATTGAAATCTCATTTTTGAATTCCAATCATTTCACTTCACAATGGTTGTTTACGCAGTTCTTCCATGTTCAGGCCATTAGCTATAGTAAATGAAAATTTGGGGATGATAAATATTAAAATACTACTAAATTAATCATAATATATTAAATACTAATGGATTACATATAAATTACTTATATTTACATAAATTATGAATTTATGGGATTTAATCTCTGTTATACATGACGTAGTTTCTAACATATACTCTTTTGGGATTTCTTTTAATTAATAGTGGCTTGTAATGAGATTTTGAATTTAAAAAATCATTTCCTAGGGGTGTTTAAACCCATGTGTGCAGCAGCTATTTTTGTCAAGAACCAATTCCCAATTGATTCTAGATCAATATGGTGCTTCTAGGTGTTACACTAATGTACTTTCGTGCAAGATCCATATAAACTTATTGTATCCAAAATGACATCTATTTTCATGAAATCACATACGCTATGTATTAAAAAACATAGGGATGTATTATTATTTTTATTATTATCCATATGTGTTTCAAACTAAATTTCTAATCCTAATAAAAAAATTAATTGTTCTTTCTTATGATATCAACTATGAATACCCATTTATTTATTTCACATTAATTCAGAATTTATTACACAACAACACACATTATAATACCGTGAAGACTTATAATTATATTTTATTGTGAATTAAGTACATATAATAACATTATAAATATTGGATACAAAAAAATTATTGAACACTTATCATTCTTCTAGAATTGTATAGTTCTGAAAATTGAACGGGATGTCCTAAGGAAATACATAAAAAGGGGTGTACATTAAATCCTAGTAAGGGAATAATAATAATAATAACATAATGTATGTAATACTTGTTATAAAATTTTCATTTAAAAGGGAAAAAGATTCTGAGAATTATAAACATGAACAAAGAGGCATGATATAGAATAATATCATAATATAAACACAGAAATGTGGAAAAAACATAAATATGGAATCATAAATATAGGCCAATGATAATAACCAAGACACCATAACCTAGTGTAAATGGGACCTTGATGAATTATTTTCACTCAATAATAATTTTATGACCACTCATGTGAATAAAAAAATTCCCAATTTATTGGAGAGATATAATTTAGGGTACACCTATCACATTAAATTCATTTACATTCATAAATATGTCGCATAGATAATTCAAAATAGGATTTTTTTTCATCAGATTTTATTCAACGAAAAATTATTTCGGATTATTTAAATTTATTTACCTAATAATTGATGTATAGGAATGTATAGGTGAATACTTTGGAGTATAAATAGTGATGTTATTAAAAGATCAATGTTTTGGCATGGAAAATCTTAGTTAAATTTCATCAGCATAATGACTGTACTTAAATATTCATAAAATGTTTTACTGAGGTAAGATGGGTATCTCATGTTTGGAAATAACATGTACAGTAATAGGGGTTGGGAAAATCATATCCAAAAATTGGGAAATGAAAATAAAATGCACAAGATGAAAAATATTCTTGAATAAATAATGTAATTAGAGATCCATTACTATATTTTAGAAATAGTAACCACATAGGAAAAAAGATATAATTAAATGGATTAAATGGTATATCATTAATAATACATTAATGGGACTGTATAGGTACTTTTATAATTACATTAAAATGAAACCAAATAATATTTATTTAGTTAAATACAAAGAAGGAGTTTGAATTGATAGAAGATAGAGGGGCCCCTTACCCTAATAGGATGATACAAAAAGATTGATGGGAGATTATAGAGGGAATGTGGAAAAATAATCGACACATGAAGGTGTATTACATTGTAACAATGTGCTACATGGTTTTTTAGGGATGAGGAATGTATTCTTGGGTGATATTAAATCTGAAAAGATAGAGGACATCTTTATTATTTCCAAAACATTGGTTTTGGGATCCTTATAACCAATTAATAAAAACCACAAACCATTCAATTTTTTTTCATATTTTATTTGGTAAATAAGTTTTATTTTTATTATTTTATAAGTCTATTAACTAAAATCTTTAAATTATTACTCTTGGATTTGTGAAAATGGTTCATGCAATAATGAAATGATTTAAAATAATAAAATATTATTAGGTTTTTTGAGGATTAATGATGATTTAAGGAATTAATCAAAAAATCACATTATGTTAAAAGGGAAACATAAATTTTTCCATGGATAGTGGTTATATAATGTGTTATGTCATTTTTGGTTCATTATGATGTGATAATACACATGGTATATTCATATCATATTTAATTTTTACTCAAAAATAGAATATCATTGAAAATGATAAAAAAATGGATAATTTCGACATGTTTATTCCAAAATTAATATTTATTTTTGTAACAAAATTTTATTATTACTGTATTTCTCACTTTTAAAACAATAATGGTAATTTATTGAGAATAATATGTTATTTTGAATAAAAAATTTTAAACCCATATTAGAATATAAATTTCAATTCACAAAATTTATATTAAATTTTATATTTAATAAAAAATTTAATTTTTTTAATTTTTTAAAAATATTATTTTTTAACTCATTATTTAATAAAATGGAATTTGTTAATTGAAATTTAATATTACACTAAAATAGAATTTTAGTTTTATTTTATCAAAATGAAAATCATTTAAAATATAACAACAATAATAATTAAATATAAACATTATTATTTTTATAATTCAATATATATATATTTAAATTATCATGGTCTCCAAAAATAACTCTTTATTACACCATTAAACACCAATATGTTAATGTGTATGATGTAATTATTTTATTGGGGTGGTTCGGTATACATGGTTTGGGTCGTGATCTTAATGAGCTTGAAATTATCCCCTAAATGGTTCTACATGTTAATTATATTTTATATATCTTCTTGGGATTTCTAATGGGAAAATACATGTGATACAATCTACCATAGAAGCTCTACTAAATGGGATTCATAAGGTATGATCCTACTGGTTGAGGTCATCACTTAGTTTTTGTAAATAACATTTTTCAAAACACTGTATTTATACTAATTATATATCATTGTTGAATTAAAATATTATGTATTTTTATGATACCTAAATTTCATTGAAATATAATAAGATAAATCCATAGAAGGTTATGTGATTTTTGTTACCATAATAGGTCATTAAATACAAACATAATGTTTTATTTAAAACAAGTTGGGTCATTAGAACCCAAAAACATACATAAGGGTAAATTTAAAAGAAAACATGATCCATGTAAGGATACCCAAACCCCATTTATGTGTAAAGAGGGACATTAGATAGGTTACCAAATAGATACATAAAGTTCAAGTGAATTCATGTAAGTGTAAATATAAGTAATTCATACTCATATATGGGTAAAACAAAGCTAAAAATAGAGAATAACAAAGGACCATTGAAGATGAAAAATGAAATTAAAAACATAAAATCATTATTTAATAAAAAATATAAAAACCCAAAAACCCATCATTATAAATGTAAAATATTCAATTTAAATGAATAATGTATATAATTTGAAAAATTATAACAAGTCTACACCATAAAAATATAAAACATAAACTAAATGACAATTATGAACCACCAAAATATCATTAATAGAAGAATATAATTCTATACATGAAACACTAACATTCTAAAAGAGCTATATGAGATTAGTTATTCAGTTAGTATTAAAGTACCTAACATTTATCTACTATAAAAAATGATTTAAAATTTTAAATACATCTTGATCCATTAAAACATGATTAGATTTAAAAAATTAGAATAATAAATAATGATAAATCTCACACCTTCACATACTCGACTCACTGACTAAGATAATAAAAATTTAGAAATATAGACATAAAAATCCCATGTTACATGATGTCTCTATAATAGATCATATATCCTTGTAAAAACAATATATATATTACTAACCATAGTCATAAAAACGTAACAATAAAAACATGTCATAATTTAATAATGATTGAAAATAATTAAAAAAAAGTAAAATGGTGATTATAACCTGAAGGAAAAAATTTTAGAAAAAAAGATTAGTAAAAAAGAAATAACGAAAAGAGTATCCCCATTAACCCATAACATAAATAGAAACCAAATTATCTAAGGATTATAAATCATAAAAAAGTAAAAAAATTAGATTTCATAAAAAAGGGAATATGGAAATATTAAGTATACTAGTACTACAATCATAGAATGACTCTAAAAATATAAACAATGGAGGGTGGAATTATAAAGGACTAAGTGAATAAAATCCACCAAAATTGAAGATATAGTATTATAAATAATAATAAAATAATTATCTAATAGTAGGGAAAATTTGGTCTAAAAGGGTCAAATATAAAATGAAGAATCTTAGTGGTCACCTAACCAACAACTAAGACAACTGCACCCACAATCTATCCAAGCCAAAACACTGAACACCCTATGAGTCAATACCAAGATTAAAAATCCCTAAATGACATTGAGGAATACAACATAGGAAACATAATTCACCTCATATGATAAAAATATACACTATAGACACATATTCCATCCAACACCTATCTACAAACCAACTCTCCAACATAGTCTAGCATTACCCAGAACACATTCCAACCATAAAATGAGAGACAAATTCATATACGAACTACCAATAATATCTATATGGTATATAGTGTAAATTAAAATAGGGAACATCATGGGGCCAACAATAAAATAATATTTTAAAATAATTTAATCGAAATAGTAAAAGTTATATAGGTGAATGAACATTAAAAACATGTTCAAATTGAAAAGAGACAAACAAATAATTTAATGAAGTTAAATTTTGGTTTTGATTTTAGAAGACACAGAAATAAAGTAAATTTCTCTCTGATATTACTAATCTTTGTTTTGATTCCAGAGGTGGTCCATGATTAACTATGAGGATGAGCTTCTTAAATATTTTAGTTTTTAAAATATGAAATAAAAAAACCGCATAATTTTTTTTATAACGAGAAAACTAATAATTAGAGAATTAAAGGTTTTCATTATAGTCTAAAAATATGGAAATATATAATGACTACATATATATATATATAAATTAATACTAATAGTGTCTATTACAACAAGACTTATAAAACATCCAATAAAATAGAAATAATAATATGTACATGATAACTAATGATAATAATTTTTATTTGTTTTATTACTTGAGGTGTTATATATATGACAACTAAGAATAAATTCTTGCATGTTTTCCCTCATAAAATTCAAAACCGAATAAAAAAATTAATTTTTTATGACTATTATATGGATAAATAGTGAATTGAAGGTTAAAATATCAATTCGAATCGTCAGGAATAAGTAAAATGAAATTACAATATTAGTGATGGTAAACAAATATTTATACAATGATATTGAGATGCTGCAAACTATATGATTAAATTATGAACCTGAATGTATTACAAATTTTCCATTATAGAAGAAAAAATATTACGTGACACATTATTCTTGAAAATATATTTGAGTAAATGAGAAATTTATTCTAGAGTTGTATACATAAAATTCTTGAGAAAATTAGTAATATATCATGGATTTATTATAATATAACAATACATGAAAAAAATTTCTTAAACAACTTCCATATCAACAATTTCATATGATATATTTCATAGACAATACATTGGAAGAATTTAATTAAATTCCATAATTAGTGGTTGATCACCAATTTTTATTTTGAATAACAGTGTAAATAAATATATAAAGTATATGAATATTTATTTTTTTTCATCCAATTGGCCATCATTGTGGTTATAATTAGATTAGAAGTATGAAATATATGGTAATTAAATAAAAATATTATAGATATATTCTATTTAATGATAAATAAATCTTGAACATGAAGAAATAAAAAACATAAAATAACACAATAAAATACCATATAAAACCTATAGGGGATTGAGAAACTTTATAGGTGTTCAGTTTAACGTTTTTTTAAAAAGCATTAACCAACTACTGATGTCAATGATGTGATGTCTAAAAAGGGGAACATCCGCATCAACCCCACTATTATGACTCACCATCATAGAAGAATACATTCTATGAGCCACCATATATCACAAAAAAAATTTGGATTCAAGGGGAATGTTCACAAAACAATCAACATACAGCTTCTCCCTCAATGAGATAAGAATCAGGGGCCACCCAAAAAATCACTTCAAACATCTCTCTATATATCTCTATCTCATGTTGTAATAAGTATTATTTTCAAAATAAATAATATTATTGAATTATTCAAATTTATATCATCTATCTGGAAGAATATTGAAATAAATACTCTCGAGAGATGAAGGTTATTGCAATTGAATAAAAGAGATGTGAAATAGAATGGCAGATGTTGATAAGCCTTAAAATCACAATAAATCCCCAAACACCACCCCATATGGGTTATAAGATTAAATTATTTGGGTCCATGAAATCCAACCATGTGTGACGGTACAACCCACTATGTATGGTAACAAAATAAACTCTATTTAAAGGGTAAGGAATCCAACATAATAGTAAACAAGAACTAACAAAACCCACGTAATTTTTCCTTCGGAGTTATAAAATTGTAATGATAGAAAGAAAAGGATTATGTATGGGAACCTAATAATATATGAAAGGGTAATGTTAAAATACTATTACCCATATATGTGTACCTGATATTCTCATAAGGGTTATGATTGGCATGTATGAGGGTGAAAGAGATAGATGTAAATGTGAAGTGACATAACATAAGGGTAAATGGATTGATTGGAGATTCACATATAGGTAAAAAAAAGATATATAAGTGTTCATATTCTATAAAATGATAGGATGAAAAAATGAATGAAATATATTAAATATGAATTCAATTAAAAACATAGAATAGAGAAAGTAATATAAAACATTATCCACCTTTTAAATTAAATGTAGTATGGATTTAATATGGAACATCATCACATATCCCCACCCTGAATATTATAATCCAAAACCACATAATGGTTCAACCTCACATTAACAATACCAATAAGGTAATATAATCAAAACATTAATATCATAGAGCATATAATAGTTAGACAACCTTATACATTATATTGGTCTAACCTCCCCAAACTTGTATCAGTTGTGAATCATGTTTCTATAAATTAACGATATAATAAATCATCTAAACATGCTCAGAATTATAAATTTAAATACAATATCAAAGATACAAACCATACCTACACTTATTTGAGTCTAACTTTGATATTAGTCCTATGGGGGAATCATGAAAAGAAAAAAAACATGCTAATAGAGCTCCCTGAACATCTCATTTGTAGATGATGAATTCCAAAAAAACATATAAATATCCATACTAACACAAATCATATATGAAAAAAAATATACAATTTTAAACGAGAAAGAAAATCATTTTAAAATTGAAACCATACAAATAAAAAAAGTAAAATAGTAGGTATAAAAAGAGTGAAAAAATGAATCTGTAAAGGATATGCACTTAAATATATTTGAGTCTCATAAAACACTATACCTAAGGACAATAATTCCAAATAAAATTTCAAATGTAGTGATCCTTAAATAAAGCTAAAATTTATTGATAGCTCTGAGTATTTATAACATCCTTGAAAACCTATATAATAGAAGATTAATTTTGTAAATATATATAATGAAAAAATTAAATCAATCCTCTAAAGGTAAATTTATAATTATATGATTATAAAAGACACATGATCCCATATACTAGAAAAATAATAATTATTCAAAATTGGTCAAACAAAAATCTGAAGAATCTTATTGATTATCCATGTAGAAAAAAGTGCACTTCCCCCTCAAACTACCAAATCCAAAACATTGATCACACTACATCACCATATTTTGAGCCAACATACCTAAAAGACATAGGGAAGAACAATGTATCTTAGATTCGATAAACTCCTTAGAAAATAAAATACACCAATGAAACAAGATCCTCCAAATACCTCTCTGCGAAATATCTATCAAATATAGGCTCATATCACATTTAATAATTTGTGATATCCAGACTAAAGTACACATATGTATAAACTACCAAAAAATAAGGAATATAAAGGAATCAATAATAAATGATGGATTGTAAAATTAAATCCAAATATAGAATATTGCCCAAATAATGGAATATCGAATGAAGGATATAACTTATAAGTCAGTAATGAATCATTTGATATAAGAATAGATTTATTCAAAAAAATTGAATATAAAATTAATCTCAGTTTACCTCTGATTACTCTTTTTTAGTGTGTTTTCCCGAGGCTATAAACATATAACTCTAAGGAGATACATCATGTGAATTTTAGTTTGTGTAATATAAAATTAAAAAAAAATATTTTCAGTTTGTAAGATGAAAACAGATAAACCATAAAAAATTCATATGGTAGTGTATACATAATAAAATACGAAGGAATGATTTTTTAGTGAACGGTGTAACACTATAACTAGATATTCTAAAAAAATTCTAAATTTCACATTATTAAAAATATAAATGTATACATGATGATTCTTGATACTACATTGTTGGGGGGTACGCTTCTTAGTGGTCATTCAAATATGAAGGTGATGGGGAACATCAAGGGTTCCTTTATTCACAAAATCCAAAATCATACAAGAATAATTAATTATTTTTCTATAACATGAAAACTAATAGTCACAAAATATATGGTTGAAATTAAATTTCAACAAAAATACAAACATAAAATGAAATGACAAAGATGGATATATAGAAAAAACACTGGTCAATGATATCATAATAACATGAACTGGTAGTGTAAATTCCACTACATCAAAGCTGTCATCAATTCTCATTGAAACTGTAAAACCTTTCTAAAAAAATATTATTCAAGGAAAATGAGTTATCATGATGATAAAATAATTTCAAATGTACAAAAATACAATTACTAAACTAAAAATGAAATAGGAACGAATGGAATCTGTATAAAATGATAAAAAATGAATAAATCATTCTCAAAACATCTTTAATATCAACAAATTCAAAATCCCAAATGCATACACTTTAATTAGGAAATATTGAAGTAAATTCTAGAAGAAGCATTTTTCCAGTGATTTATTGGTTGAATAAATGATGGATGTATATTTTATATTTAAAAACATATTGATGTGATTTTTCTAATTGGAAAATTTGAATTGGGAAGGATCATCATCATATTTGTAGAATGAAAAACTGTGGACTACATGAAAAATATTTCTGAGTTAATATTGGAAAAGTAAACTATACAATAAGTGCATGAAAAATTAAAAAAACATAAACCCCCATAAAATGTCATGGAAATCATTTGGAGGTGTGATACCATCTTACCATGGCTCGGTTCGACCTTTTTTTTAAGAAGATTAACTGTACTATATGTTAAAGTAATTGACGCAAAGTCTGCAAAGGGAGACATCTTCAACATTGTCGATATCCATATCCCCCATCGTCGATGTCCATATCCCCCATCGTCGATGATGAAACAACCTAATACACCATGGAATGATTTAACATTGGGATTCAAGTGTAAAATCAATAAACCACCAATATACAATATCTATAATGAGGAGAAATGAATTAGGTGCCATCAAAGTTCAAACTTTTAGCTTCTCTTCCTTCCTAAGAAATGATAAATGGATCTCCCCGAGCAAGATGATAATCAAAATTTTAAAATCTATTTCTTAATTTTGGAAGAATATAGTTGGTTATATTCTATATAAATGATAATTTATTCAATGGTTCAATAAAAATATTTCAAATTGGAGGGTACAATTTTACAAGACCTAAAATCAGGTTAAATCTAGAAAATGAACCCCATACGGGTTGTACCATTGATGCATAAGGATCCTTGAATACCGCCATAATGTTCTGCTAGAAACCCATTATATAAGGTTAACAAAAAAGGTTATTTAATGTTATTGGGAACATACATAATTATAAACTGAAACTATAATGGTCTGAATATGGATCCCCATATCATTATGTGAAGGTAAAGACAAAAACCAAATGCATATCTAAGGGTCCCAATAAACATAAATATTGGTGATGAAAAAGAATCCAAGATCCATTTAAGGGTACCCAAAACTTAGGTATGGATAATGAGGGACTTACGTAAGGGATCATGAGATATATGTAATGTTTAAGTGACTTAAGTTAAAGATAAAAGAATGGAATTAAAAAATAACATAAGGGATATAAAATTCTATGTGATGGTCAATAATAATGATAAGGAGCCAATGAAATATATTAAATTACCACTTAATCTACAAAAAAGGGATGCCTAAAACAATAAATCTCTAACATGGAAGTTAAATATAAAATTTATTTAATGAGTAATATCATAAAATGCATTTGGATTAAATATTAAAAACCAAAAATCCACCTGATGATTCAGTGGAAACAAAACATCATCAAATTTAGAATATCATCATACATTGTAAACACCGAAGTGTTAAAAAATCTATAATGCATTTGTCATAATACTCATCAAAAATCTAATATGATGTATCAAATATAATGTGTGTTTCCCAATTTTAATTATTTCTTAAATATATTAAAAATTCTATGAATTCAATAACTATAAAAAAAGATCATGATAATTTCCTCACCTACACTTACATGAGTCTCTCACTAAGATATGTCTAATGAGTAAATATTGATAAAAAATACAATAATAACAGTGGTATCTTGAATAGATAATCATTGCCTTTATAGTGCATAAAAACCATGTAGTATTCTTCCAAATTATAAAAATTATAGATTTAAATTCAAGAATTACATAGAAAATTAGACATTGTAAAAAATTAAATCATGTAGGAAAAAACTACTAAAACAATATATAGTATAATAGTATTATATTGAAAATAGTAACAGTGTCACCACATAAATTTATCGTTCATTGAAAACTCCATCCTCCTAAAGGGAATATTTCCTAAACATAATAAAAATGAGTTTTCCTTGAAAAACAAGCTTCTTTATGGAATAAAATGAGAGGAACTATCATACTTTCATTGAAAAAAATAAATATAAAAGAAATCATTCAGGTAAAGAATTTGAGTAATATAATCCACTAAACTGAATGTCCCATACATAATCTTATGAATGAAAAAACAGTTATAACACTGGAAAATAAAACAATCACCAAATAGGGTCTACCATAAAATTATAAAGCTTGGTTATCATCCCAGAAGAATACAAGAGCACTAAACCCAGAAACATACCATGCATATGAATAAAACATGCTACTGCTCTATACCTAGATCCAAAACCCCTAGTGGATATGGGGGAACACAACAGATAAAATGAAAACTCATTTACATATAAAATTTAGGACTTCAGATACACATGATCCCACCAATACCTCAATATATATATGTAGTCAAAAAAATAATATCCTCAAATATGACCACTTGTTACACCAAACCAGAGAAAAACATAGATAACACCAAGAAAAGTAATCTATAAGGTTCATCTGGGAAAAAATAATGAAGAGAATAAAAATAACAATAATAATAAAAAAATTATATTCAATTACATTAAATAAAATAGATGAACGAACATAAATAGAATACTAAAATATAAAATCTAATATAACATCATTTAATAAACTGAAAAATAACATTACAGTTATAGCATTTAAATAGTAGAATATATTTCCTTTTTATGACACATTTTTATGGTGTGATAGGCTGAAGGTGGTCCGATTTAATATGTGAGGAGTAAATTCATGGGTATTTTGGATTGAAAAATGAAAAATCAAACAAAAATAAGATATTAAGAATTTAACACGTTAAAATTGAAAAGAAAATATTAGATGGTGGAAATTTCATTCCAAACATAATGACATACCTATATGATGATGGTCGTACATATAATTACATTATTATATCTATAAGATGATCCCAATGTAAAATATGGTTTAGTAAATTACACACTAACAAAGGTATCTATAGAATTTCATATGTGCCTTTTTAATAAACAAAAATAGAGAACTATCCATCCTTACCCAAAACAAGGAAGGTTAAACATATTAAAAGTTTACCAAATATGTATCTCAGAAAAAGAAATGTGAAATAATAAAAATAACAACATAGAAAACTACAAGGATATCAATAATAGGAAAAATTATAAAATAAAAGAGTCTCCACCAGAATATATCATGGACACATGAAACAATCGCCATAAAGAGAATACTACCCAAAAAATTAGAGATCAATAAAGAGATGAAAATTATAAGGATGGAGGGTATCAATCATTACTTCATAGAAAAACTATAAAATGTGAAAAAAATGTGGGAATCCAACTAAAAAAATTAGGGGAAAATCGAACACTGATGGTGACATCATAATGTTTTTATTACTAGTGTCCCAAAAATCCTAATAGTGGTGAACCAAAATAACTACTAAAATGATAAAAAAAATTGAGGAACATTGATGATCATTTAATCATTAAATTATAACAACATACCCACTAATAACCCACCCTAAAAAAATGCACACTATTCTATAATTTGATTTAATATTCCTAAAAGAAGTAGAGGAACATGAGGGAGATATCGTAAACTGAACACCTAAGAAAATAAATGACAATGAAGACATAAGAACCTTCCATCACCTCACTATTTGACAACTCTAAAACATTGTATAAAGACATGCTAAACTATTTTCTTACTAAAAATCATCAACATCATTAATATTCACCTACCAATGTATTCTATAAGGTAAATAGGGTAAATGAATACAAGGTAGAGAAAGGAACCAAAATTTGAACAACAGATTTTAAAAATAAAGAAAATGAGAAGAAAAAACATTTTTGGATAAACATAAAATGCCAAAAGTATGGTAAAAGAGACTAACAAAAAATTTAATGAATTTTATAACCAATTTAATATTATTGTGATACAAAATTAAACACATGTTCACTATAATATGACTCAATTATGGGTATTCTATAAGATTCACCCCATATTTAACTAGAAGGAGGATCATCTATAGTATTTTTTATCCTAATATCCAAAATAAAAAAAAACTATTTTTAGTTCATAACAAGAAGAAAAATTAATATAGAAGGGAGGGGTCACATTAAATTCCAAAATTATGAAATAAAAAATAATTACATGGTATTGATACATGTCACAGGGGATGCAGCTATTATAATATGAATTTCAAGATTTTCCATAAAACATTATTACTAATTATATAATTTGACTCTTGGTAGCAATTTTATATAGGGTGTGATTCCTAGGGTATGAGAACATAAGACATCAAGGTGGAATATATTTTATGTTTTTATTCTCATAAAATCAATTAAAACTACGAAAAAATTATTTTCACATTATAACGTAAAAATTGATAGATAGTGAATATAATTTTTTAAATACAATGCATAATGTTATGACTAAATCAAATTAAATGGTACTTATGGATGCAATGATATGAAGAAGATACAATTTAAATGGAAATTTCACAGAAGAAGTTGAAATTATACCACTTCAATGCTTGCATAAAATCTCAATATAAGAGAAATAAAATTATGAAAATCATTCTTTAATGAAAAAATAATCATGGAAATGAGAAAAAAATTCCAAATGCATAAACATATAATTCATGAATATATAAATAATGTTAGAAAGAAAGGAATCTTCGGACAGTGATAAAAATTTAGGTACAATGAACTCTAAAGCACCTTCATATTAATAAATTGAAATTTCAAAACATATATATAATATTCTTATAGAGATGAATTAGATTCCAGATGCTGTTGTCTTTTAGTTATTCATATGAGAATAAAATGATGCAAAGAAATATATTAAAGTAAAAGAATATTTATGAAAATCATCCAATTGTCTATTGATGGACCTTAACGAGTTTTCCACTATGTTAAATAGTGGAATTCCAAACAAAGATATTGCATTAAGTCTTGACAAATAAAAACACGACCTGAAATAAAATAGAATCACAGAAAACCCCACAAAATATGAAATTAAAAATCATAAGGAGTATCAATACACACTTACCATGGATTATTTTAAACTATTTTCGAATATAAAGTTTACAACTTGTTGCTGATGTTGTTTACATGATTTCTACAAAGTCATACCTCTATATGATTGTTGAAGATTACATTCAAAATCTTTTAATACAGAACACAACATTACACTGTGCTACGAAACAACTATATCATTCTTGGTGAAAATCCTAGAACCATTTGATATTTGTATTTTCCACTAATGAGCAAAGAATCTGGGGCCACTAGGGATCTCCCTTAAATTTTCTCTCTTTCACTCTATCCAAAGAAGTTGTTGAGATGATCTACACGAGAATTTCTATTATTAATAAGATTCATTCACTGTAGACAACTGTTATTTTTTATTTTTGTCCAAGCTTCGTGTGAGGATGGATACTACTAAAATTTTGGGTTTTATATAGGAATAAATGATCTTTTCTTGACGCCACAATTACATGTGATTTGTTGGTCCTGATTTTCTCATAGGCATCACCTCAGAGAGTAAATCAGGTAAGTGTGGGTATGACCTTTACCATGTAAATATTTATTTATGTTTAATTTTATGAATTAATTTTAAATTTAATATATATTTCTAGGTGGGAGTATGATTCATAGAAGATACATGTTAAGGGATGTTGGGAAAATAGTATGCATATGTCCGTATAACTACGATTCCCTATAGGTGTCCCCTATTTTGGATGATATTACAAAGTTGATATTGTTTTGGTTGTACAGAATCATCATGTGATTATGATTTTATTATCCAAGGTGGAGATTGGTGATAATGTTTCATATTATATAATTTATAATTTTAATTTCAATCTATCCTCATATATAATATGCCATAACAAAACATGTTATAATATTACAGACAATACAACGTAGTAAAAAATAGTCCAAAAAGAAAATAATTTAAATTGAAACAATAGATATAATAAGAATAATAAAAATAAATCATTAAAAGAGTATCCACCATAATCTTTCACATAATCATAAAATATTATGCATAAGAATATGACTTCCTAATCAAAATATAAATAGTGACATTCTCAAAAAAATGGAATATGCAAGGATAGAGGTGAAAGGTCCAAAAGTCCTAGGAAAACTCTAAAATCCAAGAATAAAATTGGGAAGCTAGTAAATGATATAGGGTAAGACAAGCCACTATAAGGAACATCTTAGACATAGGCTTACTAAAGGAACATAGTTCCAAACATAGAGAAACCATAAAATGTCTTATTAAATGGATAAATAAAAAACCCATGAATCTTTTGGTTCAACAAAGACGAAACCAACATTAGTTCTCCCCTAAAATACCCATGTGTAAACATAAAAATCATTAAATGTTTGAAATTATATAAAAAACCCTAAATACCATAGGAGAACATAACTAAGATAACATTATCTGTACACCTAGTAAAATTGGAGAATCTAGAGACACAATATCCTTCCCTGAGATCAATACGTAATAACCAACAAACATAGGCTAACCTTACATATTACGCTTTCTTATCCTGAGAGTAGTGAATGACTCTGTTAGTAGCTACGAAATATAATAAAGATGATAATGGAAACAAAAGTCAATGAGTAAAGCGTAAAATTATTTCAAAATATGGAAAAAATTAGAATAACAAAAATAAAAGGTAATATTTTAATGTAAAAGTCACCTAAAAATAAATTAAAGAAACAAACAATCATTTTAAAAAATATCTAGTCAATAATAAAGTAACTTTTCAACTAATATCACATTTTTCATTGTGTTCTTATGATAGTGGTCAATATTTAAGCACGATGAGGAACTATTTGGGTATTTTGGTTCATGAAATCTTGAAGTAAACAGAATAATATATTTTTAGTTCATAACATGTAAATAGGTAAATATAGATCATAACATTCACATTACAGTAAAAAACAGGACATAAAAAACTATTATATGAATGTTTACAAAGATACACTGGAATTGGATATTATAAAAGGACATAAAATATTTCATAGAAATTATAAAATCAAATTTTTATGTGATGATTCTTAAATCCACAATATTCTGGGTGGTTCTACAAATATGAATTCCACATACAGCCATGAGGGAAATCCTATTGCGTGTTTATGTTTAGAAAACCATAAATTTAAAAAAGGTTAATTAATTTTTATTTTGTTACATGAGAACAAATTTTAACAACTCATTCTGATCAAATTGAAATTTAAAAAGCCATGAATAAAATAAAAAAATGGGAAATAATAGAGAAAATAAAAAACTATACATTGAAAATGAAAAAATGTACACATGTATTTGAAATTAAACAACCTCATAGATTAAATAAATTTTCATTAAAACAATAAAAATCATAAATCATATGATCTGTTATAACTATATTGAGGAAAGAGAAATTAATTCACGATGTACATATATACAGTTATAGAAAAAAATACAAGAAGTTATAATGCTACTAGGAGACAAAGATTTAACATGAGATGAAATGCTCAAAATATCATCGACATATGTAACTTCAAATGCTAAAAAACATAATAATCATGTTATTAGAATTAATATAACATCCAAATAAACAAATTGATTATAGATTTACAAATTAATTGATGACCAAAAATAATGTAGTAAAAGGAATAACGGATTTATATTCTTCTTTGATTTTACCTAGATTCATATTGCAGGATTATCATGGGTTTTACGCTATAAAAATTAGAGTAATTAAATAAAAATGGAACAAGATAATGGTTTTGGAGGGAAATAATACATTATTCAAATCAAAAACTAATATTTAATATGATCTTATAATGAAATTACAATGAAGAATTAAGGAGGTCTGAGACCCCCTTTCTATGGCTCAATTTATCCATTTTAGAAGAATAATAATTGAATCAACTACTATGGTTATTGATGATAAGGCACAACATATGAAATACTCAAGATAGTCATTGTATAGAATAACCATCATCGATGATACAATTCTCTCATGAACCATAGGTTTCAGTAAAACTTCTATTTTTTTGTAAATCAACAAAAGAGTAAACATTTGGCTTGTCATCTAGAATTCCATGAATCATGACCCATAAGGGATCTTCCATTAAGGATCTCTTCATCATTGTCACATTGAATAATTGGTAATATCTACACGAAAAATCTGATTCATGTATTCTTCAAATCTATATATTCAATGTGGAGTAATATATACTGAGAAACAATGATGGGTCTTGAAATAATGAAATAAAAATTAGAAATTGATGGATATAAATTAATAAAAATTAATAACCAGATAAGATATCAAATAGAACCACATAAGTGTTATAAGACCAATATTTAAATGTCTATGAAAAAAATCATTGTGTGAGTGTATAGACTCGATGCCCAAGGGTACACATCCATGGATATGGAAAAATCAAGTGACATTTAATATGAGAAATCCAGATCTTCTAGGATGAATGTAAGGGAACATTGGGAGTTATATAAGTGTACAAACAAAAAAAAGGCATGAATAAGGGCACCCTAACACACACTAAAGTGTAATGTAAAAAAACCTATACCCATGGAAGGGTGCCAAAAATTTATTTAGAAGAATATATAGAAATAGATAAGGGTATATTAAAGATGTATAAAGTTATAGTTATAGGACTAATAAAAATAAATCAATTAATTAAATATACATTTTGTTAACAAAATAAAAAGTGAAAACAAAATGAAAAAATATTCCCCTTTTCAATTAAATAAAAATGGATTTAATTTGAAACATCATCACACATCACCTCCTTGAAAAATTAAACACTAAAAGACATGATGAATCTTCATAACGTAAAAATTATCAACATATCCATATCATCATACAAAAGGAAAAAATACACGATAAAATAGTTCTCCGTCCTTATCCATATTATTAGTTCATCTTTAATGAACATGTATAAAATGTGACTCATGCTTCTATAATTGAATGATATCTTAATAGGGAAAAGAAATTTCCAAATTAAACAATTTTAAACATCTATCTTATTAAAGGAAATTCATGAAATTTCTTGGGTCTATTTTTGATGACGTTTAGGACTAAATCAAGGTCATAATATCACATAATAATAGATATTCCTAGAAAAACAAATATGTTCATATAGAAAACCTAAAAAATAAGTATCCATCCCCACTAAAAACATGTAAGAAAAAACATATATTAATTTCATTGATATTGAATCTTCTAAAAAATAAGAACAATCTTGAAAATAATGGGGAATACTTCTTAATTCAATGGATAAAACACATAAAAAAATCTTAAAAACAATAAATAATCCTGGTGATCATTCGTGATTCAAAGGATGGAACTACACCCTCAAAATAAAAAATTCAAAACATTATTCTCTTTATATGTTCCTAAAATGATATAATAACCCTAAAAGATGTGTAGGAACATAATATTAATATCATAAGATAATGTCCATGAAAAAAATAGACACTAGAAAGATAATAACTTCCCCACAACTCACTACTAACCAACACTCAAAAACATGAAATCCTCCCACAAATAACTTTACCTTCAAAATTCATGTGAATAACATGTGAAACACATACCAAAGGATTCTATAACGATCCAATAGAAAAATAAACATGGTAAGAATGATGAATCAACATTCAAACAAAACATTCTAAAACAATAGATAATGAGGTAAAATAACTGAGCTTAGTGAACATAAAAAGCATAAAAAAATTTAAAATAGACTATAAAATTATTTAATTCAACATAAAACTAATTTATATCACTATCGACACAAAATTGAACCCAATTACCATATAATACCACTTTATTGTGGGATATGCTGTCAGATTATGAACATAATTAACAATGAGGAGTAACATCATGGGCATTTGGGTTCATAAAATCCAAAATGAAATAAAAATAATATATTTTTATTTTTTTACATTATAATTGATAAATAGTGAAGAGAAGTTTAACATTTCATTCATAGAATAAGAAAATACCACATGATCACATGGAAAAGAACTAAAGTGCAATGAAACTAGCTATTATAACAAATAATGATTGTATTTTACATAAAATAAAAATTCAAAATTTTAAATTTTCATTCTTGAGAAAATATTTTTTTAGGGTGTATTTTATGGATGATGTCCACATATAACCATGATATGTTTTTTTGTAAAAAATTTGAAATAAAACGAAAACATTTACTTCTTTATAACTAACAAACTAAAAAAATTATAATAC
The DNA here is from genome assembly GCA_963277665.1 of Viscum album. Classification (NCBI taxonomy): domain Eukaryota; kingdom Viridiplantae; phylum Streptophyta; class Magnoliopsida; order Santalales; family Viscaceae; genus Viscum; species Viscum album. The sequence goes on from OY728164.1 coordinate 1,804,405,088, forward strand.
TAGGATAAAATTTCAATTCCATATATCAAGAATAAATAAAATGAAATGAAGATGATAAAGATATGGAAAAAACTGGGGATAATGAAAATGGAAGAAATTTGCATTGGTAGTGTAAATTAAACCATCATAATGTTTGAGTAATTTTTCATTATAATTGAAAGAGTACTCTGAAAAACATTATTCTACAAAACTGAATTGAGAAAATGATAAATGAATTCTTGATGTACATATATACAAATACAGAATAAAATAAATAAGAATATAATAAAGAAACAACATACAATGAGAAAAAAACAGCCATCCAAGCTAAAAAATAATCATAAATAAATTCAAAATGAAGAACTCATTAACAATATGAAGGAAGAATTGAATTTAATTATAAAATTATCACTTTTTGAATGATTTACTAATCAGGTAAATAAGGAATGAAAGTGGTAAAATTATAGAAATATTTTTATTATTCTATCAATTTTCTTACTTACAAGGGTAAGGATAAACATAATATTTTCAAAATGTAATAGATGAGAATACATGAATATAAAGACTAGATAAGTAAAAAATAAGACATGCGATTAAAAAAACCATACAAGACCCAAAAAAATGATAATGGATACATAAGGAGGACTGATACCCCCTTAATGGGATTTTTATCCATTTTTGAGTAAGAATGTTTAAAAACCTTCTGAATTCATTAATGTGATGTTTATAATGGAATGATTCCCCCATATCATCATAGTGAAGATTTAGTGACATTGAGGATGCACAACATGATCCAAGAAGGGTCGCAGTATCTCTAGGAACTCACTAGAAAATCAATCCACTGTCTGACTTGAGACTTCTATTATAGAAAGGAAATAATCGAGGTTCACTGAAGCTCCAACATAGATCTATAATAAATATATATATATATATATATATCTCCCTCTCCCTTAATCTAGCTGATATGATCTAACTGATAAAATTTTTCATAGATTATTTATATCAATATCTTTAATATATAAGTATAATGAAATATATACACTCGAGAGATGATGTTTTTATCAATATCATAAAATAATGTGGTAAATTGAAGGCTAAAAATAAAAGGGACCAAAAATCATGATTAATAATTAAAAATATTGTAAGGGTTATAAGACAAATGCAAAAGGGTCTTGGAAAATCCATATTGCATGAGGGTAAAAACCTATTCTGTAATTGTACACAACCAATGATACATAACGGTCATGGGAAATTTTGTAATGGAAAACTAGAACAACCCAGACCCAAATAAGGGTACATATGGAGTTGTTTAAGTGTAAAGACAGAAACCAATAAATAATATATGGTTACCCATAAACAATCATAAGGTAAATTGAAATGAATTCAAGGCCCACATATATAAAAATAATAATGAATGGGTATGGAGGGACTTATGTATAGGTACAAGAGAGATACATAATGGTCAAGTGACCTCACATAAGGATAATGGAATGTAATAGAGGATCACATGGGGTAAAACTATTTGAAATATGGTTCAAAAATAAGGAACAATATAGGACTAATGAGAGGAAGGAAATATATTAAATCCATATATAATTAACCAGATCAACATGTGGAAATCACAAAAAAAATCAATTATCCCATTGAAATTAAATAAATGATGTAATTTAATATGCAACATGCTCAGAAATCGTGACCTTAAAATTTAAAATCCTTAACCAAATGATGATTCATTTCCACCTAAACATCATAGACTTGGGTATATCATCTGCAAGACTAATCACCTAAAGGGTAGAATATTAATATGACCTTATCTTTACAATTTGTAGAACTTCCCATAAAATGATACAATTATGACACCTAAAACTCAAATTAAAAGAAATATTAAATATAATAAACTAGATCTTAATTAAAAAATTCTTTAAAAAATTGTGTATTAAATTAATAACATAATATTATATTTGGGATTTTTTAGATTAGAAAATCCGTTCTATAAAATCAGATGATATTTTAGGCCTTATAACAACTCATTTGTGATTACATTACATCAAATTAATATGAAGTATTTATCCTGAAAAAGATGGTGGTAATAAATATCATATGATTTAAAAAAGGATAATAAGTAAAAAAATGTTTAATCAAACAAATAATAAAAAATTAAAATAGTATATAGAATATGTATTGAATATAAACCAAAAATATTATTCCCCTAAAATTGTAGAGAGAATTTTGATCAAATGGTTTTATAAATTAAAATTGGGCAACAAGAAATGAAATCCATATTCACATAAAAAAATTAAATAATAAAAAATGTGGCAATAAATAAGTGAAAAATAATACAATGATAAAAATTATAAAAAACCCAGCATACCTTCGATACAAAAAAAGAGATAGAATGTGTAAGACATATGTTTTCATGAATTAATTATATTCCAACAGAAGGGATCATTTAGTGATTCATATGATGAATAACAGTTGAATGAAAACTATTAATGGATATAAATATTTGTTTTATTCATAATGGTTTCCTACATTCATGGTGTTAGATCACCTCAGGACATCCATTGTGAAAAATTGACGAATATAATAAAAAATACAATAGAAAGACTAGACAATGAATAAATAAATTATATACATGATGAAATAAAAATAATTTAAGAAACCAAAAAAAACTAAAATAAAACATAATGTGGGATTAGAAAACCATATCAATTGTTTGTCTATCATTTTTTGATGTATAAGTGTTTAACCCAATGTTTATTTCATTGATGTGATGTTTTCTGATGTTGATATACTCATGATCTTCATTGCACCAATTCTCTATCATTGATTCCAGAATTCAATGATTTTCCATTGGTCTCTAAAACTCTATGATCCATGGGAAAAATCAGTAAACTAATTAAAATATAGATTATCCTCTAGAGAGAATCATGAGCCATCAGAACAACCAATTTTATTGGATATCACTCTATAGTAGTAAATCTAAGAGTATATCCATAAGAATGATGATTCATTGATTCATCATATTTGTTTTGTTAATTTTTAAGAATATAGAAATGTATACCCTATACAAATGAAAGTTCTTTCATAGCCACAATAAAATGAGGGAAATATAATGATTGAAATGAATCTGTCATATAATCATGATAAACCCAAAAATAGAACCACGTAGGTGTTATTAGACCGATGCATAAGGGTCTTAGAAGACCACCTCTAGGTGAGGGTATAGACCTAGTATGTAAAGCTACACAACCAAATATATTTAAAGGTCACGGAATATTATGTATGTTAAATCCTTAAATACCATGTATCATTTAATGGTACACATGGAGCTATGTTAGGGTAATGATAGAAACCTAATTCTATAAAATGGAACCCATTAACTTATGTAATGGTGATGGAAAAGTAATCATGACCCGTGTAACAATACCCAAAAATAATTTATGTATAATGAGAGACATACGTAAGTGTACATGAGGGATATGTGATGGTCAACTGAACTCATGTAAGGATAATGGAATTAAATGGAGATCCATGTATTGGTAAAACCCATCTATGTAAGGGTCAATAATAAATAAAATGATATGATGAAGGATTGGATAAATATATGTTAAATCATCATTTAATTAACAAAAAATTCAAATTCAAAACAACAAATATGAACTTATGAAATTAAAACTATAATGTATATAATATGAAACATCATCATCAAGCTCCACCATGGAAAATAAAACCATAAATCACATGAAGATTCTATACAACCAAAACAATATCAACTTTAGAATATCATCCAAAATAAGGAACAAATATTGGGAATCATAGTTATATGGCCTTAGTCATACTATTTTCCCAACATCCTCTAACATGAATCTTCTATGACACATGCTATCCACATTGAAATATATATTAAATTCAAAATTAATTCGTAAATTATACATTTCTAAATAGTTATCACGATAAAAGTCATACCCACACTTACCTGATTCACTCTATGAGGTGATGCCTATGAGGAAATCAAGACCATGAAATCACATGTAACTGAGGCCCTACTAATTGCTCCTTTATTCCTATAGAAACCCAAAATTGTATTAGTATCCATCCTCACACAATGCATTGAAAAACAAAAAAATAACAGATGTTTATAGTGAATGGATCTTATTAAAAAATATATCATGAAACTAAAAGAAAAGAAAAGAATATAGATACAAATCATTGAAAATATATATAAATAAAATATTCCCCATAAAAATATATCATTGAATCGGATAATACTCCACTATAAGAGAATACTACCAAAAAATGAAGAAATGGGAGATCCAAAAATAGAGTTAAACTGCAACGATATATGTGGGTTGTCCTAACATCCAATAATATCTTTAAAATTAATAAAAGAGTGCATATATTCCAGCAAGGGAAGTAGTGGAAAACAGGAGACTAAAACAAACATCATAGTGTTAATCGTACAAACAGCACATAGAACCATGATTTAGAAACCAAAACAATTCTTCTATAAGTTTTATTTATAACACCAAAAAAGTTTGATCATATGACATGTAGAACACAAGAGTAATTTACCTATACAATACTCTATCCTAAACACTTACCTTACAAAATGTGCATACCAGTAGACCAAAGTCCTTAAGTACATGGAGTAACATAATAGATCTAACACTATCTATAATATTAGGAAACTGATAGAAACTAGAGACATAAAATTCTTCCAACACCTTACTGCTATCTAGCTCTCAGACACATGCTAACCTCACATATAACCCTTTCTCACAAAGATTCCTAAGACACACACAACATGATCATACATATGGAATCAATAAGGATTAGATAAGATGATAAACCATAAAAGATAATTGATTCATCAATCTAACATCAAATTATATAATTATATACATAGAGGGAAAATGATATAGTTTAATGAACATCGTAATCATGATGAAATTTAAAATCCACTAACCAGAAATCTAATGAAATTTAATATTGACTTAAAATTTTAGTATACTAATATTAATATGAATTTCTCTTTAATACCACTTGATTATCCAGTTTATGGATAGAGGAAGTTCACATTAAACATTGATGAATAAATCTTGGGTATTCTATTTTAATAAATCTAAAATCAAATAAGGGAAATCTATTTCCATTATATTAGACAAAAAATGGTAAACAATGAATACATGCAATATATTTTAGACCATACCTAAATATGTAAAAATTGTTTACATAAAAGTGGAAAATCTACATTGGTTGTGGCTATTACAAGATTAAATAAAAGTTTTATCATAAAATAAATAGATATATATACAGGTTGATTCTAGATACCAAATTGATGTGGGTGTGATTCTTGGAAAAAGTCCATATTCATATGTGTGGTAAAATTCATTTATGTTTTATTGTATGAATACGAAATAGAAAAAGTCAATCAATTTTCATTTTATAACATTAAAACTGAAAAAAAGGACATAAGTTTCAAACTCCAATTCTCAATATTATGAATAAACAAAATCAAATTATGATAATTGAAATAGTGAATAATTCTCTAGATATAGAAATTGGAAAAATTCATGATGGAATTGGAGAATAAAACACAAGTAATCATTCATAAATTCATATTATAGTATAAAAATGTGGAAAAATATTATCCCAACAAAGAGAATTGATACAGGGATAAATTTATTCAATATCTACATATATAAATTTTTTCAAAAAGTGTAGAAAACTAGAATATAATAAACAAACAATGATAAATATGAAAAAAATATCAAAAAAACATTGAGATAAATAAATTCAAATTCCATAATTCATACATAATATGAAGACATAATTAATTTAAATTTCATAGGTTATGAAAATTAGTGGAATTAAATGTTGAATAATTGAAGAAGGAAAGGTTTAAATGTGTAGGCTGATTTATATGCTTCATTCAATCAGACAATGTTCATCGGGTAGGTCCATCATGGGATTTCCACTATAGAAAATATAGGAATATAGAAATAAAATATTAACCCATGACTAGATTAAGAAAGAATACAAACTTCTGATGACTAATTTGGAAGTATACAAGAAACCACAAAGAAATTACGAATAAAAAATAAGGAGGAAATTGACCCTATTATCGAGGATGAGATTACTATTTATTGAGAAAAAATGACGAATCACCGGGTAAAGTAACTGATATGAAGCCTAACATGGATAATATTCACTAGATCATTATTGTCTATATTCTATATCATCAAATACGGCACCCCATAAACAACTATGGTACTCAAAATATCGGGTATCTATAGGAAAATAAAAAAAACTATCCTATTTATGACCTCTCATCTAGGAGAAAAATAATCATGGGACACCACGGAAATCCCTTCAAGATATTCTCTCTACCTATTCGTTTTTCTCACTCCACCCCTCTCTCCATAATCAATGAAAAGAGAGTCTCTATGAGAAATAATATTCTTCGATTGTTAATATATACACCATTAAACATGAAGGTTAATGAATGATATACCCTTGAGAGAGTATTGTTGGTTTAATGACGAAAAAAGAGTAAATGAATCATTCAATTGTTTATACCCTAATAGACTAATAAAAAAACAATTGGAATAATTTATTGTTCATAAGACAGATGCAGAAGGGTCATAGAAAACTAACATTATGTTAGAGTAAAAACCTAAATATAATGTTTCATAGGCAAGGATGCATAATGATCATGAGACCATACGTAAGGGTATCACAGAACTATCAGGACCCATAAAAGTGTATGTATGGAGTTACATAAGGGTAATGACATGAACCAATGGCTAATCAATGAGTAACAGAGAATATATGTAAAGGTAAACAGAATAAAACCCATACCCATGTAAGGGTACCAAGAATCCACATAGGTTTAATTAGGTGATTATATAATTGTGCAAGAGAGATACAAAATGTCCAAGTCACCACATGTTAGGGTAAATCCAAGGAAAAGAGACCCGTGTACTGGTAGAATAAATCAATTTAAGGGTCAATAATAAATACATTGTGAGGAAGAAAAAAACAAATGAAATCTATAATATCCATATTTAATTAAAATCATTGTCAACTGGAAACATAGAATAACAGTTTGTGAACTGATAAATTAAATGCATAAGTGATTTAATATGAACTATTATCACGCTTCTCCACATTGAAAATTATAACTGTAAACCATATAATGATTTTTCACTACCTAAACATCATGACCATTATAATATAATCCTAAAAACACATATTTATTAAATTATAATTATGACATTAGTCACGCTATTGTTCCAATATTTCATAACATGTCTCAATTATGACACAAGAGACCAAAACTAAATGATGTCTAAAAGATGATAAACATGCTCTGAATTAAGAAAATTCTACTAAACATGCATGGTAAGGGGTATAAATGTTTATAAACATGTATCCCAATGAGATAATGTCAATGAGAAAATAAATATAAAAATAACATACCAAAAATTTTTATAAAATAGAACATTTTTTCCAAAAGTGCCCAAAAAAATATAGCATTATCCATCCTACAAAAATAATTATAGGAAAAAAATACTAGATGATCACTAATAATAAAAATAAATAAATAAAAGTTCAATAATTAAAAAACAATGAAAATAATAGAGATGACATGTATATAAAAATATATAAAGAGTCTCCTCTTGAATATATTTAATATTCAAAAAAAAACTCTCTTTATGCAGAGAAGAATTCTTAATCAAAATCCAAAATGATAAATCTTCAAAAAATAGAAAAGGAAAACACAAATGAAAGATGTCCAAACATCCTTACAGAAATGTAATATTAAATAAAAAATGTGGGAATGCATCTAATGGACAAGGGGAAACCTACTTCTAAAGGGAACATCCTATTCATAGATATATTGATCAACCATGTTCTCTTACACTATAAAATGAAATTAATGGTTCTTATATCATCAAATAAAAACCTATGATGCATGGTTTCTAGGAAAGAATAAAATAATATCACTTCACCCTCGATATACCAATTCCAAATCACAAAACTCACATTTGGTCTATAACTATAGTTAAGATCACTAGGTCATAGTGAGGAACACAACATGTCTAACATAATATCAACTCATAGGAAAATGATAGACACTAGAGACACAATGTCATTCTAACACATCACTAGTAACCATATCTCAAATATAGTTAAACATAATATAGAACCCCTTCCAACCACAAAAATAGGTTGACACATATAGAACCTACTGACAGAATCTAATATTTTTGTAGAGAAAATGAAAAAAGGTGAGGTAAAGGAAAAAATAATAAAACAACATCTTGAAAATTTATATTAAACTATAGAAAAATTCATAGATGAATAAATATTAGTAGAGTAATTCAAATTTAATCCTATATTCTTATTTTGCGAGGTGATGATAATTTTAATCATCATTTAATTGATAGGATGAAATTCATAGTTTTTTAAAAAAATCCAATATCAAAAGACAAAACCAATTTTCATTTTATAATAATAAAATTAATAAATATATAATAAATGGTTCAAATTGCTATAAAAGAATACGAAAAAAATTGATTACAGAGATGGTAAAAATTTACATTGGAAGTGGATAAAATTATAATACATGATATATTTATCATAAAAACGAAATAAAATATATACATGATAATTCTTGATAATACTTTTTTAGGATGTTCTTTTATGAAGTTGTACACATACAACCATGGGGAGGAACTTATTGGGTGTTTTTTTAAATTATCAAATTAAAGAACAAAAATTAATTTCATCTTATAAAATGAAATTTAATAAATAGGTATCATGAGGTGGAATATAAATAACCTAATATCAATAAAAAATTAGATGAAATGAAAAAATAGTGATAGTGAACAAAAAATTGAACCATGAAAATATAAAAACACACACTGGATGTGGGAATTACACCACCTCAAAGGCTATATAAATTACCATTTTAAGATAAATATATTTCTATTAAATATTATTCAACAAACAATAATATTTTTAATGAGAAATTAATTCCAAATTGGTATACATTCAATTATAGAACAATAAAATGCTTTATGAAAGAAAGGAAACAATAAAAAAATTACAAAACAATAGGAAAATAAACTCAAGAAAATATTAATATCAATAAATTAAATATACTAAATTCATGCACAATAAGAAAAAGTAATTGAATTAAATTTTATATTCATTAATCAATTAGCGATTTTCCCATAAAATTATGGTGGAAATAAATAGTAAACGGAATATAATATTTAACTTCTTTAGAAAATTATCATAAAGGAAAGGGGTAAGATATTTACTGTCATTCCACAATGTAAAATGTGTAATACCAAAACAATGATGCCAAAGCATGAACCAAAAATAAAAAAGAAAAAATGAAATAAAATGAAACAAATATGATACCACAAAAAATGAAAAATAAAAAAATCATAATTGAGAACCCCTTATAGATGAACATTTTAACCTTTTTCGATGATGGAGGGAGAAACAAGTTGTTGATTTCATTGATAGGATGTTTACAAAGGGTAGAATCCTCAAGATCATCAGTGTCTGTATTCACATTATTAATGAATAAAAACTAAATTCCACCATGTGTATAAAACACACCATAATATGAGGGAAAAGCGAATTAATTATTAGACATCTGGATTCTCCCCTAGTGAGAAAAGAATTGGGGACCACCGGAGCTCTCTCATTGAGTTTACTTCTCCATATATCTATATCATTGTCTCTCTAATTGTATCCCAGATTCTCAGCCAGAGAAATATGATTCATTATTTTACAAATATATATCATAAATATATTAGAAGTATAAAATGTATACCCTCAATATATGATGATTTTTTATGTGACACAACAAAGTGAAAAAAGGATTAAAATCACTCATCCCAAAAACAATAGAAATGTATTAATAAACCATGTAATGGATAATATACTAATGAATATGGATCCTAAGGAATAAAATATGAAAGAGGGAACAAACCTTCTTTGTAAGGAAATATATCAAAGGATATGTAAAGTTCAAGTGGCCTTACATAAGGGAAAACCAAAACTAAAATGACCCATATAAGGGTAACCATGGAGTTACATACGGGTAAAAAATCAAAGTAAAATCATATTTAAAGGTACCCAATAAAATAAATAAGGGTAGAAGAAAAGAATCAAAGTGATAACTAAGGGTATCTAAAATCACATAAGGTTTAAGAGGGACTTATTTTTGGTAACAATATAGATACACAAATTTCAAGTGGTCCCATGTATGGGTAATGTTATTTAAATGCTACTTATTTACAGATATAACTAAGATACATAGGGGTGACTAGTAAAACAGTAAGTAGAATTAATGAATGGAAATAAATATGTAGAATTTGAATGTAATTTATAATAGAGAAATGGGAATCCCAATACAATAAATTACCAACTTATGCATTAAATATTTACTTTATTTAAAGAGAAATATCATCAAATATCACAACATTATATGTTAAAACCGTAAACCTCATGATTCATTTTCCCCCCCTAAAAAATAAAAACATGGGAGTTTCATATTAAATAAGAAATGTCTAATGGCTACGAATGATGTATTAACTTACTCATACTATTATTCCATTTTCCCAAAACACATATAATCTATTACACATAATAAAATATTGTATTTATTTATTAATTATTATAGACATACTATTAATTAAAATTATATAAATTCACTTCATGATAAAGGTCATACATTCACTTACTTGATTCTCTTTATAATACAATTATGATGTGGAAATTTTAACCGGTAAATCACAGGATAATAGTTGTCTACAAAATAAATCATTTATACCTATAGGACATTAAAAAAATAGAATTTTATTCATCATTACAAAATAAATGGATAAAAAAATATTTTATATATTTAAATTCAATGTAGGTATTTAAAAAAGTGAAAACATAAAATTAAATGATTGAAAAATAATACATAGAATAAGTATATAAAAAGCACAAAAATTGTCTCTACATGAATATATTACAAACTATGTAATATCTCTAGTTAAAGAGAATAATATGTAAAAATTTCTGAAGGAGAGATCCTCATACAATTGGAAACTATGTAGTCATAAGCGAGTAATCATAAAATCCTTGGGATATACTAAATCAAAATCATAAGGTATCTATATAATGGTAGTTTTTTTGTAATTTACCATAATAAATAAAGAAAAAATAAATTAAATTTAACAGCATATTTTTCATCTTAATAATGGTGAACAATTCCTAACACTACAAATCCAAAACATAGCTCCTAAAAGGGTAAAAACACATGATTCTTCATGACTAACCGAGAAAATCAAATGATAAATTCACCCAAAAAAACAAAATTATAAACATTGAAGCTTCTATAGGTCCATACATAGTTCCAAAATCCTTTAAGTACCCAGAGGGGTACGTCATTAAACACATAAGATCAACTCCAAGGAAAAAATGATTGATTCTAGAACAAATATATCCTTCTAACACCTTACTACAAACTAGATCTCAAAAAACATTATCCTCACATATAAACCTCTCCTATACCAAAACAATATTCAATAATACATTCCACCAATAATGTAAAAAATAATTTCTAGATAGAAAATTAAAATAAAGAAGATCATGGGATAAAAATTAAAAAAATTATTCTCATATTTTAGCCACATATAGAAAATGATCAGAAAAAAATAGAAAAAACTTTTTGAAATGTAAAATATTCCAAAATATAATTTAATGTAATGAAAAATTTATTAATATTTTTATTGAAAAAAAATTACTCCCAATTTCCCTATGATTCATCTTTTTTAGAGGCATGTTACTATAAGCTGAAAATATTTAACCTTATAGAGGATCATCATGGGATTTTTGTTTATACAATCCAAAATCAATCACAAAAAAATTATTTTATGATTATAAAATTAGTAATAATAAATAGATATTATAATATTCACATTTATTCCAATCATGTGTAAATTAATAATGATTATACGGTGATAAGCAAAGTCACAGTAGTTATGGAAATTAGTACAAGACTACAATGTTTTCTCAAAAACATAAATAAAAATATATCCATGTTAATTCTTGATAAAACATTTTATCAGGATTTTCAACCTAGTGGTGGTCCACATATAACCTTGAGAAGGTACTTCATTGTCTTTTTTAATCATAAAATCCAAAATCAAACAACAATAATTATCATTTATCTGGTAACATGATGACAACTAAATTGAAAATATTAGTCTAAAATTTTTATTCCAAACAAAAAGAATATATATAATGTAGTGAGAAATATGGAAATGGTGGTAAATAAGAAGAAAAAGGCCTTAAAAAACTAAAAATTGAAGTGGAAATTACACAACCTCAAATACCACATAAGTTCTTATTACAAAAGAAAAAAAACAGTAAAACGTGATTTTAAAAAATATAATTAGGACAATGAGAGATGAATTTTAAATGTACATACACATAAATCAAGAACAAAAAAAATTTAGATGGTGAGAAAGTAAAGAACATTCAACGAAAAAACATATGAAGAAAAAATAAAAACATCTTCAATATTCATATTATACAAATCCAAAATAAATAAAAATTATCGTTATTAATTTATTTAAATTCTCAAATTAGAGATCATTCAAAATTTTATAGGTCGAATAATAAATGAATGATTTTATTAAAATGAAAAAATATTACATGATTTTTCTAGTTGGCCTATGTCAAGGGGGAATGATAACAATGATAATTTTATTTTGAAAAATAGAGGGAAAAAGTGATCATCAAGTAGTGAAATACTATGTCACGACCCGCCCTCGGGGTCCGTGCCGTGACTACCCCAAGCCCGCCTTCCATAGGCCAGGGGCTGGCGACTAGCACCAAGGCGTAAATCCCAGAAAAAGGGAAGGCATTGCCTTTGTAAAGTAAACAAACACCACAGAGTAAGCAAGCGGAAGTGAAACACTAAGTACAAAAAGAAGAGCTGAAAAGTAAAAAGGGGCCGGAAATACAAGCCCAACTATAAAGTACAACTCGAAAGGGAAAACAGCGACTGAAAAGTAAAGCTGCTACGCTGAGATGTCCACTGGAAATCCCACCTGAAGGGTGGGTACAGATAGCTCCTCTGCTCCTCGGGTCCCGCCATCCGCTCCGAGTATGTCCCGCCCAGTGGTCCACCTCCGGGTACCGCCTCGTCGTATAGTCCACCTCTAGGTACCGTCCAGTCCTCGAACCTTCGGCTTCTGTCAGCACTGTTCGTCGTCTGCAACCAACACAACGAGGTGCGGGCATAGCCCGTGCAGGGGTGAGTATAACGATACTCAGTAGGGACCCCGAGACCCTCAAGGTCTCACTAAAACCAACAAGGATAAACACAAGAAGATCTCAACAGATAAACTCTACTTAGGTATATGCCCATACATATACCTAAGTTATCAAGTAACCCATCTCAATCATGAGGAAACACAAGAATTGTGAAAACGACGGATAACCACTACCCGGGTATATGCCCATACATATACCAAAGTTAGCAAGTGACCCATCTCAATCATAAGTAACACAGGGTCAAAAGTCTCAGCTCAAACCAGGATTTTCATTATTGAAACCGTAACTGCTGAAGAGCTCCGTCTCTGGAGTGTGCAGTGGTCCTGTCACGACTCTGAGGTACTGCTCACTAACCTAAGACTGCTGAAGTACTCCTCCTGTCGAGTACTGCGGGCCAGCCACCCAAACACAGTAGTGCTTCCCACCGAGGTATGTCACCCAAACTCCGTAGTGCACACCCCCTAGTAGCCTGCTGAGGTACTCTCCGGACGAGCACCGCGGGTCTGCACTGTCACACAGGTAGTGCTCCGTCCACCATGGGTCTGCACCTCAGAAAGTAGTGCTCCGTCCACTGGGCTAGTCGACTCACTCCAAGTCGAGTCGGTCAAGCAGTCGTCAGGTCTCAGCCAGCTACACGGTCTCCGTACATCGCATGCTCGTCACTGGGAGGGTCCGCTCCACGAGCTACAGGTCGATACTCCAAGTATCTCAAAGTCCCATGAAGAAGTGTCTCAAAGGTCCGTCTCGTCACAGGGGTCTCAACGCAACAGACGGCGCGTCGATCGGACGCCCGGTCTGTGAGTTATTAGCCTTTTCGTCCCAGGGGCCCGGTTGGTTTCGAGTGCGAACCAATCCCGGCCGTATCTCAACTGTACCCCGAACTCCCATAGGGTATACTCATAGGGACCGTTACTAAACGTAACTACCAACGCCGCTGACGGCTCGTCAAGCGGACGTCCCGTCTGAAAGATATCAGCTTTCCCGTTCCAGGGGCCCGGTTGGATTTCGGGTGCGGTCCAACCTGGCCATACTCCGACTGCATCCAAAACTCGGGCGGAGTATGTCAAAAGTTCCGTCTCATCAAGAGGAAGTCAACGAAACTGACGGCGCGTCAAACGGACGCCCGGTCTGTGAGTTATTGGCTTTTTCGTCTCCGGGGTCCGGTTGGTTTTTAAGGCAAAACCAACCCGACCGTACTCCACCTGCGTCCAAACCTCGGGCGGAGTATGCCAAAAGATCCGTCTCATTAAGAGGAACGCAACGCGACTGACGGCGCGTCAATCGGACGTTCGTGGCTCAAGATATGAGCGTTTCTGCTCCGAAGGCCCGGTTGGTTCCGTGAACGAACCAACCCGGCCGAACTCAAAGTAATCCTAAACCTTGAGTGCGATATACCGAAACGACCGTCTCGTTCCAAGGATCGCGTTGCCGCAGACGGTTCGTCATTCGGAGGTCCGAGGCTCAAGTTATGAGCCAAAAACCAAAACTGGTCCGAAACGGGGGGTCCGGGTCCGGGCCGACCCGGCCCGACCCCCCCCCCCCCCCCCCCCCGGGGCGGCGGCGGCGGCCGGCGGCGGCGGACGGCGGCGGGCGGCGGACGGCGGCGGACGGCGGCGGGCGGCGGCGGCGGGCGGCGCGGCGGCGGCGGCGGCGGCGGGCGGCGGCGGCTTGGCGGCTGTCGCCGCACGAGGTGGTCACGCGGGGGGCAATCAAGCCCCCGCTGATTTGTTAGGCGGCGCGGCCTTGTGCCGCGCCATATGCAGGAAACGGCCCCCGCAAGTGGGGGCCGGCTGGAACGAACCGGGGGGCTGTTGCCCCCCCTCCTTTAATGAACCGCCCCCCTCATTAAGAGGGGGGTTTGCTGAATGGTCCGGGGGATTTATTCCCCCGGTTTTCAGTCATCCGGCCGGCCAGCTGGCCGGCCGGTTTTTACTAACGGGACCGGAAATTCCGGTCCCGCCTTCGACTTCCGACGCCGGCGGCCCGGCCGCCGGCCTTCTCTTCCGCCGCGGCCCGGAACCGGCCGCGGTCTTCTCGTCCCGCCGCGGCCCGGAACCGGCCGCGGTCTTCTCGTCCCGCCGCGGCCCGGAACCGGCCGCGGCGTTCGTCGTCCGGCGCGGTGCGACGGCACCGCGCCCCTTCGCCGTACCATGATTCCTTCCAACGCGGCGCGACGGCATCGCGTTCTTGAAGATTCTCCTCGGCGTAGCGCGACGGCGTTGCGTAAATTATAAGCACGATCATCCGCGTGGTGCGACGGCACCACGCCACTTGCTTCCACCCGCATAAATAAACATGAACGATGGAGGGGGGTTCGGCCGTGTTCGTGCGGTCCGGCCCCCCTCGCGTTAACAATAACACTTATATAAAATATTAAAATGTATCACGTAGACATGCGATCCAAGAGCAAGAAAAGAAATAAGGAAACCAAAATGAAATCAACAACCCCTACCTCGGGTATAAGTTCGAGGATTTGACTATGTCCGCGGAAGTCGACGTCGCGGAGATCGGGCGTCGCGGAAGTCGTTCGTCAATTCCGTTGACGAAGAGATACGTCCGATGAGGCACGTCGTTGGCGAATCCTTGTACGCCAACGAAGGTTGTCCGAGGAAGGTGCGGTGTTCTCTCTCGTTGACACCGAAGACGAAGAAGAGCGGAGCGGCGTTCTTCGTCGGAAACTTGAGTGTTCTACGTCAAGTTTTGAGGAAAGTCAAATAAAAAGGAAACAACGAACTCAAGAACCCCTACCTTGATAGTCGCACGTTGACGGAGTCGTGGAATATCGGTGTCGATTCCTTTGACGTCGGAGGAAGAGTCGTTGTCGATGGCGTTCGTCGCGGAAAACCGTCGCGGAAGAGATGACGCAGAAGAAGTACGTCGCGTCGCGGATACGGCGTCGCGGACGGATCGTGTTCTTCGGCGAAGAAGTTCTTCGTTGAAGAACGTCGTTCTTCGCGTTCTTCGTTTAGTTTGGAGAAGAAGAAGAAGAGGAGCTCTCCACCTCTCAAGAAGACAAACGATCAACCCAAAATAAAATAAGACATCTTCTTATTTTATTATTACAATACACATTAGAATTTCAAAAGTTTGAAATTCAAAAAGGTTAAACTCCCAAAATTAACTCACTTATTTAATATACATGAATTGTATAATCAAGTAGAAGTTAACTTGTCAAGCCATTAAGAGGGAGAGAGGGGAGTTGAAAAGGTGGGGGTTCGTGTGGACCCCACCACACTTAATCCTCCCAATGGAGGTTAAGTGGGTGTGGGTCCCACTTCCAACCCCCTTTGGTAGGATTTTAACAAACTAAAAATAAAATTTGTCTTACACAAATTTTATTTAGCTCAACTGAAAACCCAAAACTTAACTTTCAACCCGCAACAAACACAACTCCCGAAAAGGTCTCTTTAAGCGAATATCGGCGTTGCGAGTTCATCGGTGCCCTCGGATTTCAATTCCGAGCACCGGATCAAAAGTTAGGAATTCTCGCTCGTTCGTTCACTGAACGTACCCGAGCCAAACTTCGGAAATTAATTCCGGGCACTCCGGGCCTCGGAATCAGGTGCTGTCTGAAACCGCGCTCTTGTAAAATTCTAAAGAAAATTAAGAAAAAATTTTCCTTGAATTTTACGGGTCTTTACATTACTCCCACCTCAGGGCTTTACGTCCCCGTAAAGCTACATGAAAAACTAGGGAAACAAAAGAGGGTACTGAGCACGCATCTGAGCCTCCCGCTCCCATGTGCTCTCCTGGAGATTCCCGTGCCGCCATCTGTTGCGCACAAGAGGAATCGATTGCCCCTGTAGGACCCGCTCCTGTCGATCCTCTATCTCCACCGGGACCTCCGTAAAAGTCGCCCCATCGTCAACGTCAAGCTCCCCATGATCAAAGATGTGCGTCGGGTCGTGCACGTATCTCCTCAGTTGAGACACGTGGAAGACGTCGTGCACCCGGTGCAACTGAGGTGGTAGAGCCAGGCGATAAGCCACCTCACCAACCCTGCTGAGGACCTGGAAGGGTCCGATGAAGCGTGAAGATAACTTGTCGCCTCGGCCAAAACTCCGAATACCACGTCGAGGTGAGACCCGCAAGAAGACGTGGTCACCATCCTCGAACTCTAGTGGCCTCCGCCTCCTGTCAGCGTATGACTTCTGCCGGCTCTGTGCTGTCCTCATCCGCTCCTGGATGACATGGACCTCCTCTGACGTGGCCCGGACCATCTCTGGTCCTACAAGAGCTGCGAGATTTCTTCTTTGCCGATAAGAGAAACCTGGTCTCATCCCCTGGATGAACCACATTCTTTGCCTAAAACAGTCAATCCTAACATGGATGATACTAATGCATACCAAGGATGACGTCGTAAGGCCTCGACGCTACTACTAAGAGATCCAACCGTTACTCTCGCCTCCAAGGGTTGAGTCACACTGTCGGCATCAGTGTGTGGTAACTGGGTCTCCTCCAGTAGATGTCTCACAAGTGAGGGTCAAGTCAACAGTCAACTGGAACCTCTTAGTAACATCACAAAAGAGGACAGGAAAGAAAACATCACAAAGGTATGCGTCTTTTATTATTGCAGCTCATATTACAAGACGCTACACAAAAGCAACATCAACATGGAACTAGAAGTACAAAAGACGTATCCACTAGTTCCTCCCCTGTCCACCTGCTCCCAGAGCTCCAGCATTTGTCGCTGCCTCAACCTCGGTGGCTCCCTCCAAGCCTGCGGATCGAGGAGTCGGACAGTCACGTGCCAGGTGACCCTTTCCGCCACAGGAGTAACATTGTCCGTTTCTGGCACGCCTGGCTCTGACCCCACCTCGGGTGCCCCGCACCACCGGTCCTAAAACCCGAGATCGCCCAACTGCTGGTCTGGTCCTCCTGGACCTCTGCATCATCTGTCTACTGCCCACAGATGACTCGGCTTCTGATCGAAAAAAACGCGGCAAAGGCAGAATCTCCTGTACACGCTCGGGGTGTAGAGATACTGGCACAAACTCCACCCTGAAGAAGGTCTCGAAGTCTTCCCATGCGAAGTTCATCTCATCGCAAAACTGAAACAAGTGGCTCCACCACCTACCTGCTGCTGCCTGAAGGAGGCTGGTAGCAAAGATCACCATGAAGTCTGCCGGCGTCCCCACTACCCTGAAGACTCTCACCACAGCCTCCAGCCAAACCTCAGCCGCCTGCGGGTCCGTCTCTCCCCGGAACCTGGGTGGCCTCTGGCGCTGGAACTCGTGCAGCGCGCTCAAGCGTCGTGCATCGCCTACTGCTGGGGCTGGTGGCATCGGTGGCCCAACGTATGGTAGTACCGCTGGTGCCTCCGCTGGTGCCTCAACTGCAAGAGGGCCCTGTACCGAAGCCTCGTCGCTCGACAGACTGTCAGCACGCTCATCCCTCCGGGCTCTAGCTGGTCGTCTGAGAAAAGACATCCTGAAAGAAACAACGTAACACGATCAAACGATTATACCTTGTGAGCTGACCTGGTTTGAGCTTTTTTAAGGGGAAAAACTTTTGTAAACACACACGCAATCAGTGTTTTCGTGCACAAGTCGGAAATCAGTTGTCAGGGTCCTGGTGTATGGATACGTCGGCCGCCCGCACCAACACTGGACTCCCTGAACTGAAAACCACACTCGGTACCCTTAACACTATTGCTTCACAGAAAGAAAGATCAGAGTTATAAGTTCTGCGGTAGAACCGAACTCCTCTGATACCAATTTGTCACGACCCGCCCTCGGGGTCCGTGCCGTGACTACCCCAAGCCCGCCTTCCATAGGCCAGGGGCTGGCGACTAGCACCAAGGCGTAAATCCCAGAAAAAGGGAAGGCATTGCCTTTGTAAAGTAAACAAACACCACAGAGTAAGCAAGCAGAAGTGAAACACTAAGTACAAAAAGAAGAGCTGAAAAGTAAAAAGGGGCCGGAAATACAAGCCCAACTGTAAAGTACAACTCGAAAGGGAAAACAGCGACTGAAAAGTAAAGCTGCTACGCTGAGATGTCCACTGGAAATCCCACCTGAAGGGTGGGTACAGATAGCTCCTCTGCTCCTCGGGTCCCGCCATCCGCTCCGAGTATGTCCCGCCCAGTGGTCCACCTCTGGGTACCGCCTCGTCGTATAGTCCACCTCCAGGTACCGTCCAGTCCTCGAACCTTCGGCTTCTGTCAGCACTGTTCATCGTCTGCAACCAACACAACGAGGTGCGGGCATAGCCCGTGCAGGGGTGAGTATAACGATACTCAGTAGGGACCCCGAGACCCTCAAGGTCTCACTAAAACCAACAAGGATAAACACAAGAAGATCTCAACAGATAAACTCTACTTAGGTATATGCCCATACATATACCTAAGTTATCAAGTAACCCATCTCAATCATGAGGAAACACAAGAATTGTGAAAACGACGGATAACCACTACCCGGGTATATGCCCATACATATACCAAAGTTAGCAAGTGACCCATCTCAATCATAAGTAACACAGGGTCAAAAGTCTCAGCTCAAACCAGGATTTTCATTATTGAAACCGTAACTGCTGAAGAGCTCCGTCTCTGGAGTGTGCAGTGGTCCTGTCACGACTCCGAGGTACTGCTCACTAACCTAAGACTGCTGAAGTACTCCTCCTATCGAGTACTGCGGGCCAGCCACCCAAACACAGTAGTGCTTCCCGCCGAGGTATGTCACCCAAACTCCGTAGTGCACACCCCCTAGTAGCCTGCTGAGGTACTCTCCGGACGAGCACCGCGGGTCTGCACTGTCACACAGGTAGTGCTCCATCCGCCATGGGTCTGCACCTCAGAAAGTAGTGCTCCGTCCACTGGGCTAGTCGACTCACTCCAAGTCGAGTCGGTCAAGCAGTCGTCAGGTCTCAGCCAGCTACACGGTCTCCGTACATCGCATGCTCGTCACTGGGAGGGTCCGCTCCACGAGCTACAATTCGATACTCCAAGTATCTCAAAGTCCCACGAAGAAGTGTCTCAAATGTCCGTCTCGTCACAGGGGTCTCAACGCAACAGACGGCGCGTCGATCGGACGCCCGGTCTGTGAGTTATTAGCCTTTTCGTCCCAGGGGCCCGGTTGGTTTCGAGTGCGAACCAATCCCGGCCGTATCTCAACTGTACCCCGAACTCCCATAGGGTATACTCATAGGGACCGTTACTAAACGTAACTACCAACGCCGCTGACGGCTCGTCAAGCAGACGTCCCGTCTGAAAGATATCAGCTTTCCCGTTCCAGGGGCCCGGTTGGATTTCGGGTGCGGTCCAACCCGGCCATACTCCGACTGCATCCAAAACTCGGGCGGAGTATGTCAAAAGTTCCGTCTCATCAAGAGGAAGTCAACGAAACTGACGGCGCGTCAAACGGACGCCCGGTCTGTGAGTTATTGGCTTTTTCGTCTCCGGGGCCCGGTTGGTTTTTAAGGCAAAACCAACCTGACCGTACTCCACCTGCGTCCAAACCTCGGGCGGAGTATGCCAAAAGATCCGTCTCATTAAGAGGAACGCAACGCGACTGACGGCGCGTCAATCGGACGTTCGTGGCTCAAGATATGAGCGTTTCCGCTCCGAAGGCCCGGTTGGTTCCGTGAACGAACCAACCCGGCCGAACTCAAAGTAATCCGAAACCTTGAGTGCGATATACCGAAACGACCGTCTCGTTCCAAGGATCGCGTTGCCGCAGACGGTTCGTCATTCGGAGGTCCGAGGCTCAAGTTATGAGCCAAAAACCAAAACTGGTCCGAAACGGGGGGTCCGGGTCCGGGCCGACCCGGCCCGACCCCCCCCCCCCCCCCCCGGGGCGGCGCGGCGGCCGGCGGCGGCGGCGGCGGGCGGCGCGGCGGCGGCGGCGGGCCGCGGCGGCGGCGGGCGGCGGCGGCGGCGGGCCGCGGCGGCTTGGCGGCTGCCGCCGCACGAGGTGGTCACGCGGGGGGCAATCAAGCCCCCGCTGATTTGTTAGGCGGCGCGGCCTTGTGCCGCGCCATATGCAGGAAACGGCCCCCGCAAGTGGGTGCCGGCTGGAACGAACCGGGGGGCTGTTGCCCCCCCTCCTTTAATGAACCGCCCCCCTCATTAAGAGGGGGGTTTGCTGAACGGTCCGGGGGATTTATTCCCCCGGTTTTCAGTCATCCGGCCGGCCAGCTGGCCGGCCGGTTTTTACTAACGGGACCGGAAATTCCGGTCCCGCCTTCGACTTCCGACGCCGGCGGCCCGGCCGCCGGCCTTCTCTTCCGCCGCGGCCCGGAACCGGCCGCGGTCTTCTCGTCCCGCCGCGGCCCGGAACCGGCCGCGGTCTTCTCGTCCCGCCGCGGCCCGGAACCGGCCGCGGCGTTCGTCGTCCGGCGCGGTGCGACGGCACCGCGCCCCTTCGCCGTACCATGATTCCTTCCAACGCGGCGCGACGGCGTCGCGTTCTTGAAGATTCTCCTCGGCGTAGCGCGACGGCGTTGCGTAAATTATAAGCACGATCATCCGCGTGGTGCGACGGCACCACGCCACTTGCTTCCACCCGCATAAATAAACATGAACGATGGAGGGGGGTTCGGCCGTGTTCGTGCGGTCCGGCCCCCCTCGCGTTAACAATAACACTTATATAAAATATTAAAATGTCTCACGTAGACATGCGATCCAAGAGCAAGAAAAGAAATAAGGAAACCAAAATGAAATCAACAACCCCTACCTCGGGTATAAGTTCGAGGATTTGACTATGTCCGCGGAAGTCGACGTCGCGGAGATCGGGCGTCGCGGAAGTCGTTCGTCAATTCCGTTGACGAAGAGATACGTCCGATGAGGCACGTCGTTGGCGAATCCTTGTACGCCGACGAAGGTTGTCCGAGGAAGGTGCGGTGTTCTCTCTCGTTGACACCGAAGACGAAGAAGAGCGGAGCGGCGTTCTTCGTTGGAAACTTGAGTGTTCTACGTCAAGTTTTGAGGAAAGTCAAATAAAAAGGAAACAACGAACTCAAGAACCCCTACCTTGATAGTCGCACGTTGACGGAGTCGTGGAATATCGGTGTCGATTCCTTTGACGTCGGAGGAAGAGTCGTTGTCGATGGCATTCGTCGCGGAAAACCGTCGCGGAGGAGATGACGCAGAAGAAGTACGTCGCGTCGCGGATACGGCGTCGCGGACGGATCGTGTTCTTCGGCGAAGAAGTTCTTCGTTGAAGAACGTCGTTCTTCGCGTTCTTCGTTGAGTTTGGAGAAGAAGAAGAAGAGGAGCTCTCCACCTCTCAAGAAGACAAACGATCAACCCAAAATAAAATAAGACATCTTCTTATTTTATTATTACAATACACATTAGAATTTCAAAAGTTTGAAATTCAAAAAGGTTAAACTCCCAAAATTAACTCACTTATTTAATATACATGAATTGTATAATCAAGTAGAAGTTAACTTGTCAAGCCATTAAGAGGGAGAGAGGGGAGTTAAAAAGGTGGGGGTTCGTGTGGACCCCACCACACTTAATCCTCCCAAGGGAGGTTAAGTGGGTGTGGGTCCCACTTCCAACCCCCTTTGGTAGGATTTTAACAAACTAAAAATAAAATTTGTCTTACACAAATTTTATTTAGCTCAACTGAAAACCCAAAACTTAACTTTCAACCCGCAACAAACGCAACTCCCGAAAAGGTCTCTTTAAGCGAATATCGGCGTTGCGAGTTCATCGGTGCCCTCGGATTTCAATTCCGAGCACCGGATCAAAAGTTAGGAATTCCCGCTCGTTCGTTCACTGAACGTACCCGAGCCAAACTTCGGAAATTAATTCCGGGCACTCCGGGCCTCGGAATCAGGTGCCGTCTGAAACCGCGCTCTTGTAAAATTCTAAAGAAAATTAAGAAAAAATTTTCCTTGAATTTTACGGGTCTTTACATACTATACAATGAAAAAATATCTATTAAAAAAGATGAAACAATTATCATAAATGATCCCCCTAATAAAAAAATCCTAAGGAGGACCAAGACCCCCTATCAATGTTCATTTTAACTATTTACAATGATTAATGGTTGAACTCACGGTATAAGTTGTCGATTTTATTTCCATAAATGTTAAAATCTTCAATATTATTTCCATGAAAATTCACCATCATTGTAGATAGGATAACATGATCCAAAATTATTAACAGGAAATATATAATCAAAGTTGAATTTCTATGAACCATTATATAGACATCTTATCCTCTCACAGCCTTGTAGTCATGGGCACGAGATCTCTCACTTTTATTTTATCTCTTAATCTATGTGATTTTTAGTATCCGATATGGTATGAAAAATTAATTTGATGATATAATTTTTAAAAACTATATATTTAATTTCTAAGATGAAGGTGTGATATACCATAAAGATATGAATATACATTCAATTATTCAATAAATGGGATAAATGGGAGTATACAAAAAATAATCCCTCGAAAACTAATAAATCAACAATAAAGCCATATATCAGTTATAAGATTGATCTTTAAGGGTCTAAAAACCCATTGTTATGTTGGTGAATAACCCTCTTCATATGGGTACTCATCCATGTATACATAAAGTTCAAGGAAACATTTTTACGGTAGAACCAAAACTATCCAGACCCACATAAGGGTACCTAAGGAGTTACATAAGGGTATAGGGAAAAACCAATCGGTTACATAAGACTGACAAATAAGCTAGACAAGGATTATGGTAATGAAAATAATTCCCATGTAATGGTATCCCAAATTCAATTAAGGGTAATCAAGGTATTATGGAATGGTACATGTAAAATATTTAAAGGAAAAGTGACCACATGTATAGGTAAAAGAAATGAATGGATGCTCATTCAAGGGTAAAACCACGCTATTTAAAATGAATAATAACGAACTCGAGAGGTCGACATAATGGAATAAAATATGTAAAAGGTATATATATTTAATGAAACAAAAAATCTATAAGCTAAAACAATAAATCCCCACCATTGAAAGAAAATATTTAATGGATTAGATACTCAACCTCATCACCCATATCTACCTTGAAAATTAAAAATATAACCACATGATGATTCTACACCACCTAAACATCATCAAATTTGGATGATCATCCTAAATAGGAAACACCTACATGGTAAAATAGATATTTGACCGTAGTAATACAATTTTTGAAACTTACACTAAAATGTTTAAGTTGTGACACATGTTAGTGAAGAGAATATCAAACACTTTTTGCATCTCAGTTAATCATTATATTGAAATAAATGATATTACCATCTAGTTAAAAGAAATATGTTTCCTTAGTCAAAACCTCTCTCATTAAGGATAATGGGAGATTACATGAAATATATGGGATAAATATCTATATTCACATGAGTTGGTGTCAGAATTTTGGACCTCACATAATCTAGTGAGAGGACACGTTCTTCGAACATGTTCACTATTAGAATTCACAATGGAAGAGAGGTTTTACATTCACCGTGGTAAGTGATTCATATATTATTCATTTAGAATATTAATTCCTATCGATAAGAAGAAAATAATAATTATTATATGATTGAAAATTATTTTTATATTCATGTAATATAATCCAGGTAACAAGATTCAAGGAATCGTTTTTTGAATGTTTTTATGAGTTGATACCATTAGTGAGTATTTGGGAAAGATCGTGATTATGGAAAGGGTATTTAGGTTAATTGTGTCTATGTGATTTATCATGTTTTCATAATAATATGGGGAGTTACCATTTATGAGCATGGGAGAGGGGATAATTCCATGTATGGGATATTATAAGGGGGTGGTATGGGGTAATATGAAGAGTGGAAACATTGGAACATGCTCTGAATAATTAGATTTGGAAAATATGAAATCTGCTGGATCTGTCTCTATAGTATTTTATAACTTAATTCTCATAACTTCAATATTCTATAGTCTTACATTACTATATACAATTTGGATGGGTTCTATATTATCTTTCATTAGTCTAACCTATCTTTGGATCCCACAATATATATTTATTCCTCTCTATATGGGGATCATAACATGATCATTATTCTTAGAAGGAACAAAATACTTTTAATATTATTGATTGGACGAGACATATTTTCATATGTTTCATTTTATGGGTGGAAACATAGATAAAGACCAATCACTAGAGGATGCTCTCATCTATTTCATACGTATAGTAATTTACTGCAACTTGTTTTTCTCTCCATATAGAGGAAAATTCTATCAATTTATCCATACCTGAGAGGAGGGTCCCATCCAGTATTCATAATCCACCACACCTTCAATTATATGTGACATTGATGGATAGATCACCTATAATGGTTGATCATTCAATTATATCTTTCAAAAATACATCTTCCTCCCTCGTAATATACTCTTAATATATCATGTCAATACAATATTATTTTTATCAAATAAGTAGCACTTGGTAATTATTCTATATGAAAGGATGCTTGGATTTTTTTTAATCTATGGAGGCACATGCATTATTATGAATGATTTGAAAGAGGATTAATACCAAGAAATATTATCCCTCACTTTTTTTACATTCATTTTGATCTAAGTGGATGACCACTGATGGACCACTTTGAAACCTAATTCATGGTACCAAATTACATCAATATGTGTTAATACATCCTTGTCACATTTAGGCACAAAATTCATTACCATTTTCTCTTTCCTCCTCATGCAGACATACCAATACTGAAATCATGAAAAATTATACAACTACACGAAAAATTTTGACTTGTAGTATCAAATCAGGAGATTATGATAAATTAATTCACAGAAGAAAAAATGGAGTTTCATAGAAGCTTCCCTTAATTGGTTTCCTTCCGAGAGAAAATATATTAGAAACTAGAAACAGTCCTCTAGCTCACATTATCCTTAAAGGTCACATACTCATGGGAACCAGTTGTATCGATGATTTATAGTTGGAAAACTATTACATTGTGATATCATATATTATTAAATGTGATATTTGGAAATAGTTAATTAATCAAACATATCTATCTTCATAGGCTATATAATATTTAAAACTCAATATGTGGATTTTTCCTCCTCTAACAATATAAATTGAAGAGAAATTTTGAAGCTTTAATAAAAATATAGAGGATAAGACTTCATTATCACTAGTTTTTTTTGTGGGAGATGGGGTGTTAACTCATAGTCCATAATAGTCATATGGTATTAACTTCTGGATAAGGTAACTCCACCAACATTGACTCTTGTGAATCTTGATTAGAACTAATTTTCATTCACTACATTATAGGTGATATAGTGTTAAAATGAAACAGTTTTTATTCTTTCACCCTAGTTAAATAATGGATGATATAATGATATGCTCATGATACACATTGGAAATTTATAGATCAAATCTAGTTTTTTGTATTTTTAGGGATGTTTCTGGTAGATCCATTTCCCAATGTAATTGTTAGGAACATATAGAAGATAATCGATCATGTCAGGAAGAAAAGGAATACATAATTTCACAACATTAGTTGGATCCTATAGTAGATGTGATTTTTGGTGTGTCCATCACACAAACCCAAAGAAGAATATTTTGGAGATTTCATTTCTCTTCTACATAGAAAGAGAATCATTCATCATTGTGGATGGAGATGCTAATTTCAAGTTGTGGGGAGGTGAGATAGACTACTAGTAATGAATTTGTATTAAGGGTATCAGCTTCTCTTGTGCTTCTTTGGTGGGGCACATAGGGAATAGATGTTTCTATTATTGGGGGGTGATGTTGTTCCACATCAGGGCTGTTTAAGGTGACATATGGTATGAGGAAAAATTGAGGAATATTTTTGAATGCATCCATGAGGCTTGGATTCAGCAACGTTGGTTTCTTATTTATCTCTATGGTGTATCCTCTCCATATTCTTATTCTTCCAAAATGTAGTCATTATTTCAATGTTATGGTAATCAAATTAGTTCGATTCTCTATTATCTATCAGTATTCATGAGAAACTAGAAATTGATGGTACATGATGGTAGTTATAAATCCTGATTTATTATTGAGTGGATTAGTCTACAATAAAACCTACACACCAATCATCCTAAATAAATTCCATTTTATTTCTACATGTCAAATCGTACTTCAAATATCATCATGTTGTTATGTTGGTTTTCACGATCACCAAATTTTGAGGAAGATCTTAAAAAATATTTCTATATGAAAATATTAAAAGAAGTCTCTATGGTATATTTCTGTAAGGGATTACTCGAAAGGGACAGTGATGTCATGAAATGATAATTAAAAATAATGATTACAAATTTTTTGTTATTGATAATTCTTCAATAGTGATAAAATAGTATTCATTTGAAAATGAAAAAGTTTCATTTTCCTTTGATATATTAGCTCGGGTTCTATATGTCTTCAAATGGATATGTTGATAATTTATTGACCAAATGTGTAATTTATTTATAGTTTTTTTGATCTATGTAATGAATTAATCAAATAATACCTTAATATAGAAACAATGTTCAAAGGATAATGGTCAACAAATATAGATTAATAGATTTTTTCAATCTAGTCATAGTACATATATTAACAATGTATTAGAAAATAAAATAATATTAGTAGAACATGGTGGTAAATTGAATAAGATTATTGTGATTTGAAAAAAACTACAAGTTTTATTGCTTGAAATTTAATTCATAATCAATAATATGTATAAATATTGATTTTTATTCATGTTTCTTTATATTTAAATATATCTAGTATCCATAATAACTACAGTGACCTATAGTAATTAGAATCATATAGTATTTGAAAATTTTAAACTAGATGTGTTACGTGAGTCTAAAGATATGGGAATATACTAGTTATCAAGGTAATTGAACATAAGTCTTCATTTAGTTCAATTTAATCTATTATCTCAGTATAGATAATATAATATGCTAAAATATATATGAAAATGGTTATAAGTAATCTGTATAATAATCATGTATGTTATAGATTTTGATACATCTTAAGATGTGTTTTTCCAATTTAAAACTCATGTTTTTTTTATATCTAAAGGAAAAGTTTTTATCATCATTATAAGAACCTTTGAATATGAACATAATAAAAATGAGAGGATTTTGAAAAGGAATCATTATAGGAAAAAATGGTAATATTAAACCAATAGGGATTTTCTAAAATAATTTATGTCACATAAAGAATAAATTACTATAAATACATGTGTATGTACCAATCATATAAATAAAAATATGGTAGGCACAATAGGTGTTTTAAAACTCAGCAGAAACATGGTTGACAAGAGAGAACATGCCTGTCATTAGATGTTAGATTTTGTGATGTTGGAGTTAAATATAGAGATACAAAAAATAGAAAATTTAATATCATATATTTGAAAAACATATATTGGATATGAGTGATATATAAAATATTTATACGTATATGATACATTTAGGATACTAGATACTATGATATATGGAAAAAATAAAAAGTGAAATAAACGAATAACATAAAAATATAAATAAGAGATAAAATATGAAAGAAAAAAGATATGAGTGAAAATGAAGGGAGGAAAGAGGTGATAAAAACATTTTAGGGAGATGAATGATTATAGATAAGATGAAATCCAAACTACATTATCCATTTAGAAGAAATACACTATCTGAGATTTGATATCGGAGATTAAAGTCCATCAAAAATAATAATGCCTTCAGACAACCATAAATGACACTAACAACTAATGAATATGGGAGGTGAAAAATAAATATGGTAGATACAATATTAGAGATGAAGAATACAACGATGGGAGATATAGAAATGAAAAATATATTGACAGATTCAAAATTGAAGATTGCAAGTTCTAGTGATCTTGTATCTAGTAGTCTAAAAACATGAGAAGATAACACTAAATGATGCATAAAATTGAAAACATATAATATTATATAAAAAATGAAAAATCCATAATACATAATTTTTTTTAAAAAATATATAATTAATAATATAAGATTATTAATAAATACACAAAATAATAAAACAAAGAAATATATAAAATAGAAAAAAAAAATATAAATGAAAACATATAACTACTTGTAGGAAACACGAGAAGAAACAATAAAAATAAAAATATATAACTCAAGACAAAGAACCCAATATAAAATAAATAACATAATAAAATAAAAAAACAAATAAAAACATAATATGAAATTCATAATTTAGATTTCTAAATACATGTGAAAGAAATTATACACAATATAATATGAATATTTAATAATATTATAATACACATAATAAAAACAAAGAATATAGAGAGAGTAATTGGAAATGAATGAATTTGAAGTTGAATCCAAACTCAATGTTTAAGTGTAATAGATTTATGAATATAATACAATAACTGATCTTGGTATTATAACATTTAAATGATGTTTTATTAATATACACCCAAAAAAATTTGATATTATATACATACATAAAAATATGAAACAACTATTAAAGTGTATAATTTTACCTATGAAGATGTCATATTTTCATTGAGAGTTATCTAAGGCACAACTAAATCAAATTTATCTAATAGATGAACCTTATACATCCTTAATATAAAAAAAATTGGAATCTATATCATAAACCAATCATATATCATTTTAATAGTTGAATGTATCCCCTTGAAATTGAAACAACAAAATAACGTTCCTTTTACAATTTCTAAATTTCATATAGGTGTTTTGTAATGAATGCGGTCCCATAACTTGAGGATTGGTATATATATGGGCATTTGTATTATAATATTGTGTAGGGGAAGTTTGTAACTTTTAATAATTATATGTTAGTTTGGTTGTTTTTTTGAGTAGTGGGTATTAATAGATGATGTTCCATGTAGGTGGGGATAAAATATTATATTGGCATTAAAGATAGTTTTTGTGAGATTAATACATGGGATGATTCAATCAGCCTCTATTTGGTGTCCTTGTATATTAAATATACCTTTTATATTTGGGATATAATTTAAATCAATGTAGTCACTATTTTGTTTTTCACAAATTTTCCACTCTCTTACACCATCAAACCTAACAAATAGTTATTTCTTTATGAATAATATGGTGCATATTATAAAATAATCAATGTTAGAAGGAATGAAGAATGATGTTCATTGAGAGGTTTTTGATAGATTCAAATTATAGAGATCCCAATTTTTATGAGATATAGAATGAGTCCTTGATTAATTTTTTTCATCCAATTTTTCAACAAGTGTTGAGTTTTATTATTAATCAAGGACTCATTCTATATCTCATAAAAATTGGGATCTCTATAATTTGAATCTATCAGAGATTATCATTTTTGTTAGATTAGAAAAAGAAAAAAGATATTACCTATAAAATAAAACATCATAAGATAAGAAAATAACATTTATGTGGTTATTGGCATATTATATGGTTATATCATATATTTTTTCACATAATAATGAAATTTATGGATTAGAAATGGAGCATCTGATGTGTGATAATGAAATACAGGAACTATAAGTAACATATGAAGATTTTCCCACAACTGTCTAAGAAGCTTCAGTCTATTCAAAATATTGATGTTCTAAAGTATAAGGATACAGTAATTTGTTTTTAAATTGTACAGAATAACTTTTTTATTCAATATTGAAGTTAAAAGTGAGTTTTAGGTTCTAGTTCTGAATTACCGATATTAAATATTTATTTCCGAAGGGGGGAGAGTGGTGTGTATGAATGAGGTTCCATTACATGTTAATATATGTTGATTGGATGTAGTTGAGTGGGAAGGGATATCAAAACCTTCTCATGAAACATGTGTTTTTTCATATTATTTAAATATAAAAAAACCATTTTCGGTGACACTCTAAATGAAATAGTAGGTCATTCCAATTTTTTAGAGTATGGAGGACTGGTATTGAGTCTTGTTCAGAATTTGGGGAATGATTTTTCGGATTTTTATCCTAATGAGATGATATAAAAACTGTTCCTGAATATATAGTAGATTGGTTTGGGAATGAACAATTTATGTGGTCATGAGGAATAACTAAACTCTAGTTTTGTTCATCCAAATGGTTTAAAAAATTAATTGAAGTCCCTAGCTAAATTATATAATATGTGATTTCTTAAGATCTAATTGAGTGTAAGAATCATATAGTGAATGAATATTCATTCGCTCTATGAGCGTTCTTATGGGATCATTATTTTATTTCCCTTTTTAAACATAATCCATATATGTAAATTACTGGGATATTTTCCTTAGTAAGAAAAGGAGTGGGTTTTCTCTTAAGATGTAGGATAGAAAAAGAAAAATAATGATTTAGTTACAGTTTTATTCTATGATATCTGATCCTATTTTCATTAGAGGTGGCACCATATAGTAATATAGGTTAGTGAAAAGTTGTTATTTTTTTATTATATCATTACTCATATTTTATCATCAAGATTTTTATGATATGAAAATATTGATGTTTTCGTGTTTGAACAACGAAGATAATGTACTATTAAATAAAAAATATGTAAAAGTAAATGAGGAAAAAGGACAATAAAGGAAAATTCCACTTTATACAAGATATATGAGTGTTTTTATATATTAAGGAATTGTAATAATGGAAATTGGGGTATTTAATGAACAATCTAATTAGATAAGGTGCACTAAATTATTCCTTGGGAAAAAGTATCCTCTTGAATTTTATCAGGGTTTCCGCATAAAAAGGACATTCCAACAACATTTATTGTTTTATATCACGGTGTAGATAAGTATATAAAACAACATCCACCTAAATTTACTAGTGTTGGGTGGATGTTAGAGAGGAGATGAAATTAAGGAATGATTGATAAGAAAAACATACTACTATAAGAATGTTGATTAACCAGTAATTCTTTTATCCTTACAAAATATCATGGAAAGTCGCTTGTAAAATCGGATGTAGGAGGAACTCATAATGAATTTTATCTGGATTGGGAAAAAATATTATTATAATATTTATCATTCATGAATAGTATTTTTTCATGAAATATATGAGCTGGAGTCCTTTTTGGAAAATTATTTTTCTATCAATTCTCTATGTGACAGACAAAATAAATTCATGTAAATATTATTGAAGAAAAATGTTATAGTGTGATCATATATTTTATGTATTATTTTAGAACATATTTTACCATTCAATGAAACCTATATAATTCATGTATTCTAATATATGAATCTTCAACTTGATCACTTTGATAACAAGTTACATTATCCATTCGAACACTCGCTCGACATCATAATTCATCAGCACCTTCAATATAATCTTCAATGGGGAATTGATTTCTAATTAATGTTTTCAATGATAATGGTTTATCCTATATATTTTTTCCTCCATTTCATTATATTGGTTAAATTTCATATGTTTCAATAATTTAATATACTAATGTTGGCATCATATGGTAATCATTGGGTTATTTTCGTTAGAGTTCTCATAAAATTGGTAAACCCATAGGTTGATCCATTCGCCTATTGATTTTTTTGGATTTACGTATTATATATGTATTATTATATAAGTGAGGACTTCAAATTATTCACCCCATAAAATTTATAACTCCCATTTATAAAGTAAATGGGTGTATTAAGGTCTCATTAGTTTCATAATAGAAATAATAAATATCTTATATCCATACAAAAAATTATAAAAAAATGGGTCTGAAAAAACATCATGTTATGACAAATTTGAAATAAACTTTTTATAGGACAGTAATCACATAGAAAAGCATCACATAATTTATTCGTTTCTTAAAATTTATTGATCATATATCCCAAAAATATTTATATAATCTCAACCAAGGACTAATTTTCTTCTCCCCCATTACACCACTCGATGATATTTAGTCAATTCATAAATATATATTTTTACTATTTTTTACATATATTTGTTTTTTATTTTAACATTTTATTTTTTTATATTTTTTTGTGTTTTTTGGGTTGTATTTTTTTAGATAATATTTATATTAGAAGAGACATAAAAATGATGGATTTTTTTAGATCCAGTGGCCAATACTTGATTAAAAAGGTCTCATGTGTGTATGACCTGGTTAATATTTTAATATCTTTCATCATATATGATATGGTGTGACCCACTCTATTATCGTCATATCCTATGATGTCTGCTACCTGGTCCAACCAATCCTGACCACTATAACCTGTTTTTTTAATAATTCATGAGATAAAATTTTAAAATGGAGGGTATAAACTTCATGTTTTAAGGATTCTTTTTCATGATTTTTTAGTTTCCCTAAATTGTCCCATGTTTTAGGGTATCTTTAGTTATAGTTTAAATTCATCAATTGTTATAGCTTACTAGGAGGAATTTGGGTGAAAAAAATGTGGTTTAGGGGGGGGGGTACTAATAGGTCCCATGAAATAGTTTTTAAATAAATAGATTTAGATAATGGGAACTAAATGTGAAGAATATATTATGATAATTCTTGGGTAGATCATCAATGAGGCTTAGAATTAATTCTTCAAGCACACTAGGGTTACCTTCGAGAGTGCCTTGCTTATTTATCTTCTTCCTAATTTAGCCTACATTTTTACACCTAGATTTATAAACACAAGAAATGTTTCCTCAAGTTATATCACTTGTTCTGAAAACCCCTTCTATGTGAACCAAATAATCCATTTTTTTAATGGTGTACAATGATAGATTCAACTGCATAACACACCATACAACTAGTTTTAGCTCTCAGGATGGAAGCATAGACCACATAATATTCACATAAAGAAGGTGTTACCATTTCCAATTGACCTCAAATCTCACAAAACATGGTCTTCTGTCCATAATCATAGAAGTAATTTCTCTCTGTAGAGATCTATGCCACTGACTTTTATTAACATCATGATGCACAAGATGTGTTTTCAATTTTTCAATCCCATGTTCCATTTGTTGAATTGAAAACAAATAAATAGTAATACACTATCAAAACCATATCACTAGTGAGGAAGAACACATGGTTTGGTTGGAATCCACTATCCCCTCCTTGAAGGCCGCTATGGAGTCATTTTTCATATCACAAAATGATTTGGATACTGATTTAAATAACATAGTATATTTATAAATAGAGATCACAAAAGACCATGATAAACATATCAAGGGGATAGAAAATATTCCAAGATAAACTCCAATTACCACTCATTAGATTAAATAATAAAATTGGGAAGGTTCCCCATCTTAGAGAGGAACATACATTGATGAAATTGAGAACCTCTTCATCACATGTATTTGCATCTGGAGTCCTTTTGAATTACATTTCTAATGAAATGAGAGGGATATGAAGGGTATGTTTCATAATCCATGAATTATCAAAACCTAAGGGTTGAACCACATCTATATGCTAAGACAGTTTGAATAAAATTTGATAATTTCTTAAGTGATTAATCATTCATGTGGCGATGTGTTTTTATATTTAGAATTCCAGTGATGTTATAAAACTAGTGCTAAGTTACATCAATATGGGTAGATTTAATGTGAGGTGTGGATGTTAAGATTAATTGTGAAGAACTATTATCTCTCTTGTTAAAGAGACATGTAAATATATATATTGAATATTTCAAATATTTTCACCTTTGAAACCTCTCTTACCGAATCCATAATACATCAGATATTTTATTTTTGTATTATGTCAAGACATAACATGATGGGTTAACATTCATAATCTAGATACATGGCTACGTAATGTGTGGATAGGTCGACATATGGGGCCTGATATATGAGGAGGTTGGAAACTCAGTTCCATGACACTCTGTCATTGAAATTTATAAAGATTTATATCACTATAAATTTTCACCAATCTACACTTTTTTGGTCATATTAATAGTGTCTCCCCAATCTCCATCTAGTCAGACATAATATGACCATCAGATAGAGTGATCGCTTTGATTCTCGAACTCATCCCACCCATTGGAGGGATGTTTGACACCAGACTGATAAATAATTATAGGACTTCCGGATAATAGAAATGTGTATCAATTGTGGTGATCACTTGATCTCCCTATATTGGTATGATGGTCATATGAATTGGGTGGTGTTCTTAGGAGAAGGTCAGAAGGCACTATAGATGGCATAAAAGATCATTGTGGAATATAATTGGCTTCATTTATTCATCCATGTATAAAATTCTATTTTAAGGGGTGGTGAGTGATCATAACCAGATGGAGTGATTATTTATTAAATCGGTTAATTCTTATACTGTGGGTTATTGTGTTGAGGGAAATAATAGGGAGAGAAAAAATTAGATGGTGGCTTGTAGGGTTCAAATAGAGAGAATTTTTAGAATAATATATTTTCCAATAATGATATTACAATCTTCATTATATCCTCTTTATGAAATTTCAATATTACCCTCGGTCTAGCTATAGTTATATTTCAATTGATAATTGCACTACTCTAATAGCCATTCATAACACCCTAACAACCCATGTATCATCATATCATCTCCCATGTAGTATTGTTTACATCTGTATATTCCTTGACTATAGAATTCAAGGTGTCTAATTATAACACATCCACAAATATAAAAACCAAACTGACTCCCACCCAGATATTTCAGACTCAACTGCATCCCTCAACATATAAGTAAGTATATTAGGAGGGTTACATATAATTCACCGCTCGACTACATTATAAACACTTTTACCATATATTATATCCATATTTTCATTAATGTGGGAGTCATAGAACTATGAACACATTACATTGGAATCATGAGATGTAACACCTTTATCTAGGAATTCCTACTAGTAAAATTTCCACATTAAGGATATATTCTAGTTTTGGATCCTAGGATAAAATCGAGTGTGGTATCCTCCGCATTGAATTCATTGGAAAAAAAAATTCTTCTCTTAGTTCTAACCAGCTATGGACAATAGTTGGGATAATATAAATATGGTATTGATTTAACAATTGGATGAAAGATATAGAAATTAAGACATTTAGAATACAATTACTATCATGAAAATTTTTCAATAATATTGATCATTAAACCTAGGACTAATTTTAGAACTACTAGTTTTTTGAGACACAATTTAATCAAAACCAAATCACCAATAGCATATGTCACTTATTTGTGATGAAAATTTTCAATCTAGTCTATCTGTTTTCATAATTGGTGAATGTTTTCACTGATATTTCATATGGATTAGTCCTAATCAATAAATATAGTCATCATAGCCATGAAATCATAATATCCATGTACATAATTTGTCAGTTTTGATTGTTTAATCCAAAATAACTGACAAAATGGGTCATCCCAAAGGATATTTGAAAAAAATTATTCTTACTATACATGAACCATGAAAACCATATCATCCATCATTTAAGATGATTAGTGGAGAAGAATTGAAAAATATATCTTGGTAGTGATTGAAAATGTTTCTTTTATAATCACTATAAATATGATATGAAGAACTCACAGTCACTGTGCTACCCTCTGACATGAGTATTTGATTCCAAAAAGATCATCAATATGGGATCACATCAGTGACAATAACTCATGAAATTTGATGAAACCTGATAAAAAATCATGAATTCCTTGGAGAATGACATTGTCATATAATGATATCTCAATCGAACAAAATTAATTTCATAGGCGATCATCTACTATAAAAATGTAATCAAATATCCACAACATAAGAAATCCAGAGATACATTCCATAATCTTCCTCCAAATATAATTGGAATATGGTATATGTTATAGTTTTCACAAGGTTCTTAATGCCTTATATCTACTATCTGGAAATACATCATACTCCTTCTCAAACTACACATCTAGGGACATACCATGACTATATAACTCATTAAAAAGTTGGTAATATGTTTTTATTCATTAATAAAGTTAGAAAAATCACGAATATAGGTTTTATTGAAACATTTTGAAATTATTTTAGAGGATCTTATAATTATCATCATTTATTTATTGAACAACATTACATTATCAAATACATACCCTGATTTTGATTGTCTATCATGTTTAAAATAATTAATTTATTTTTGTTAATATGTATCATGAGTAAAATCATTACTAATCTCCTAGATATCATCCATGTGAGGTTCTAAAAATGATGAATGGATATATTACATACTAGGAAATTCCCATCATTGGGAACCATTAAAACTATTTCCCCTTCTTAGTTTGTAAACAAATTCAAAATCAATGCCTAACCGTTTTTCCTAACCAAAAAATTTATCAATTACCATAATTTATTAACAAATATGTGTGATTTAAACTTCAATAGTCTTTATAAAAACTAATAATCTTCCCATTATGTTTTGATGTTTGTGTATAATGGAAAATTCCAAGTTCATCAATTCATTTTCATATATAGGATTCTCAAAATTTATAACTAGTTATAACATACAAATATAATCAATATCTCGCATTATTAGAGATGGAATTACCCAATATAGGCCCTTGATACGTCACATTCAATAGAAAATTTCCTAGAAAATTCCATAAATATTACAATGACTATTGTATTCAATCTATGGCTAACTAATATAAAAGAATTATTTTCCTTAAGAGTCTAGTGGAACCTATCATTTTTTGATATTATTGTCAAGGGTCGGAAAATTTCCTCATAATGCTGGGTAAAATATCCTATAATCACTTAATATTTAATGAAATACCCAAATTATATTTTATGATTACAAAACAATAAATTGACACACTACTATAAAAATAGTGGGGTCTTTTGATACACTCACAAAATATATAATATGGATCAAAAATCTATAAAACTAACAAAAAAATCAACATATATTCATTTATTTGTAGATATTATTTCTGAAAATCATTTTTTAAACCATCTATAATATTTATAAAAATATTTCTCATCCACTAATATAGATTTTTATACGAATAAAAAAACGATGATTCCATCCAACTTTATTCCCTAAATATTTAATTAATTATTTTCTAAAAAATTCATGGAATTCATTACAAAAAAATAATTAACTAAAATGTTAATTCCCCTCATGTGTTTTCCAGGTAGTTTTCCCCATATCAGTAATGTTCTTCTAAACATAGTGAAATCATGACTATTATCTATCCTTTAGAAATAATTAAACCACATGGATGTTATGATGAATCTCATAAAAAAGGTATTATGTGTCGTTCATGTAATATAATACTGTTATATGCCCTATAATCACACAAAAATATTGCAACCCCTATATTTCATATTTACTATTATTATATAATGAGAGTACATTCCATTATGTCTCCTAAAAAACATTTCCTCTATATTATATTAACTTAATTCTTGATCTCATTCATTGTGTGGAAAAAATGTTTAAACGAATGGATATTAACTAGTTCCATCACCTGGTCAGATATAAAATTTTATATCATGGACTATTAATATGTAAATTGATTGCCTTAATTTTTTGAAATAAAATTATAGTTTTCACTACTCTATATGAGTACAAAAATGGATAATCCATTTATGTAAACATTCATTAACATTTTTTTGTTAATTAATATCATGGTACTTTCTAAATTCTCTAAATATCATGTGTAATAGTGCAATCTACTGAAATTGTTCATTTTATTCTACACCATTGTCTCATTCACCTTCTATGAAATAACCATATCCATATACTCCAGATCAGTAGATTACACAAATTCTCAAACCATATTATTGGAACACATTTTCGGTCATCTATTCATGGGTATGAATTTATTCCTATAAGTATAATAGAGGACATTAGATCGAAGTTCGATAAAATCCTAATCAATTAAACACCAACTCATTACCAATGAGGTGTCATAACTCCATTTATTTCTATTTTCCCTCAGTTCCCCATTAGATATAATCTTCACTATATTGAAAAACTATTTTATTCCCATTCTAAGAAAATTATAATTTTTTTTGTGAAACATGACAGTTGTATTGTTCCAATAAAAAAAGTTTCTACATTATTATACATGTTAGAGTAAGTGAAAATTCAATATTATGTTGTTTATTTCTTTACACTATTCTACCAATTTTAGGTCCCATGATACTGGAAAGTAAATTCATATATAACATCATATGATTAATACAAGTGTTCATATCTATGCTTTCAAAATATTCCATATATGAATCTATAGTAAAAATTTTCCATATATCCTTCTAATGAATTATCATATAATCCTCTCAAACATCAAAATACCATGTTATACCTTATTTCGTGAAGAAATTTCAATTGATATTCATTCATGTATTCTTAAAAGTGATATAATATTATTGTATCAGTCCTTACACAAACAAAATATCCATTGATGCCTTCATCTCTTCCCCTGATTGATTTATTATAATATATCACTATTAAAATGTTATCCATGCTACCATATCAACACCAGTAAAAATATTCATTTAGAACAGTTTCAATTTCATGTTCCATACATCATTAACCACTTCATTATATCCCTTACTAATCTTCATCCAAGTGAATGTGAAATGACTAAGAGCATCATTGATGAAAAAAAAATCCTTCTTTGAGGATAATTATATTCACTTTGCTTTTAAGTCTCCTAGTGGGATATAACTAGATAAATGTAAAAAACATCATTAATTACATACTCAATTATATATCTATATTATAAAAAAATTATTTTTTAAAATGTATAAACAATATTTCATTTTTAATCAATTGATTTGGAATAAAAATATAATCATTTTAATGTAAAATTGTTGTTTTTAAAATAAATAATTTATGAACGTGCAAAGTTTTTTTCAATTATCTAATATAATTTGTATTTATTAGTGATTGATTTTAAGGAAATGTATATTTTATATATTCAACCTAATTTTTTAGCAATCAAATAATTTTTTTGAATAAGACAAGAATAAATCCACTTGAATTTAAATTTTTTTTATCTATTATGTAATTTTCCTCACATTTTCCATAACAAATTTAAATGAAATATTACAATATTTATAAATTTAATATTGAAAAATTGTTTAGTTAATTTTACTTAGAAATATTTAATGTGTTAAATAGTTCCATTTTTTCAATATGAATAGTAACCAATTAATGTTTTTCCACCTCAATAATGGTAAAATGAGTAATAAAGGGATAAGTCTTAGCATAAGGCATTAAAATTTCTCATACATGTGAATTTATAAAATTGAATATGTTGAATTTTTTCATTCCTATAAAATTATTCAATATATGGCCACTTTTTGCCTTATTATTGTAAATTTTTCCTTTAAATTTATATATAAATAGAATAAATACAAAATTTCAATTTCTTTACTTGAATATCCATAAAATTTATACATATTGTTAAAAATATGATAAGCTAAATTATAAATGATTGCTCTAAAAAAATATAATATTTATTATTATTCTAGTTTATTTTTAATATTTATTGATTTAATATATACATAGATTTCTTATGTTATGTCGCCACTATATTTATTCAGTTAATAGAAAAATAAAATAAATGATTTTTAAGTTTTTTAATGTAATAAAATTTAGTTAGAATTTTTATTTCCATAAATTTATAATATATATCAGATATTAGGGTTATATGAAGGGATGAAATTCTAATTCCATCTTTTTCAAGGTGACTTAAGTATAAAAACAATAAATAATGTAAAAGATTATATTAATGATATTTTATAAATATAATATTTCATTAAATTATTTCAAAATAAGAAAAATAATAAAATAGTATAATTTAGATATTATTTGGTCTAAAATTTCATCAATTTTCCATTTATGAGTCAAATTATACCTTATAAGTAACATTATGACCATTAAAGATTGAAATGGTTTTTTCTAATATTTACATTGAAAACATTAGGGATTGGTTTATAATAAAAAATAGTATTAAAATTACAAAAAATCTATATAAATTTCATTACATGATGAAATTTTTTCCTTTCATTCTTTATCATCTATTATTAGTCCATTTTGAATCAGTTTAATTTTGGATGAATTGCTGAAATTTTAATATTTTTTGAAATTTATATTTTTTTCTTCCCTAATTTTTAAATGGAATCATTTCCCCATTTTACCTACAATAAAATGATCCATATTTCATGATGATTCGAAATTATAATATACTATCAATATCCCTATATGATTGTTTTATTAATTGATCATCATAAAATACAACTTTGACGGTCTTCAAGAATAGATCTATAGGAGGCCTCTAAAAGATGAGGTAATTGTCTTACACGACCTATTTGAATTTATACCTTATTCTAAATACTATAATTCTATGGTATTATATATAAAATAATTAATTCAGTATGATCAATAAAGAAAAATATTATAATGTTATGGGATCGCCCATGTCCACCCATTATTCAATCAAATGTAAATTGAATGTATGGTTTGTGCGTACATGTGGACTATCACCTCCAAATGTTATAAATTTATTTTACATAACCATATCCAATAAAAAGTTATTATTAATGATTTAAAGATTAAATATTATAATTATCATATAATTATTCTAATAAATTTGTAAAATCAAATATTCCTTATCTTTCAATCCATTGGAAAACAATAACATCGCCCATCCATAAGTTTATCCATCGTCATCTATGATGTGATGTTTTTTTTCACTTTCACTTACTATAGTGGTTATAGTGGTATATTTAATTAATTTATATGGTATATATGATATAATATTTTTTTGGAATTTTTAATTGTTTTTTACTTATCTTTTTTTCAATCCATTTTAAAAGTGAAAAAAACATTCACACGTACATATGGTTGATTATCTCTTGGGATAGTGTAATTCATTTTTCTATCTCTAACTCATATAGATGATTAAAAATATATTTATAATCACTATATATTATATTTAAATTAATTTAATGATTAATGTACTATGATCTACGTTCAAGGATCTGAAAAACGAATCCAAAATTTTGATGAAAAACTAAATAGTTAACACCCTTAAAGAATAATTTTAATAAGGAGATATTATTGTATTGGTTCAAAATTTTCCTAAAATAAATATATATATGATATTTTAATTATATAAATTAATCCCTTATAGTATAATAATAAATTTAATTTTTCAATAAATCATTTCATATTTCTTTCGATGAAACTGGAAGTCGAGGTAAGGGTTTTATGTTCTGATCTCATTGTTCATCAAGATTGATTTTGATGATGTTTCTGATGATGAAATTTCAACATCTACCACCAAATAAAATCATGAATTTTATTTTACTATTTATTTGTATAGATTAAAATTTTTTATTTTCATTTTATATTATTTATGTATACAATATATTATAAGTATATTTTTATGGAAATTTAACATTATTTCTCTCTTTGATCGAAAAACCTCTTTCCTCAAAATCATTTCTTCTAAAAAGGGATTTTATAATGTTTTTAATATTATACTATGATTCAATAAATTAATTTATAACCATGATTTATTTATTAATTTTTTAAAATTAACTTTTTTTTCTTTATCTGAATGATTAACTAAGTTAAT
This sequence comes from Viscum album, assembly GCA_963277665.1. Classification (NCBI taxonomy): domain Eukaryota; kingdom Viridiplantae; phylum Streptophyta; class Magnoliopsida; order Santalales; family Viscaceae; genus Viscum; species Viscum album. Next base: position 1,804,447,817 of record OY728164.1, read on the forward strand.
TTTTTATCAATAATTGTGAAAGGAACATTTTTATTTGAATAATACGTAAAGAAAAAAAGTTCAAACCATCACAAACACTTAATTATGTAATCCTTACGTCATAACATTAATTTATAGCTTTCAAATAAAAAAATTTATTAATTCTTTTTAACGGTTAATGTTATAAATAATTGAATTCAATGTGAGATGTTTTTTTATAAGTAAATTTTACGTGTGATCTTTTATGGAAATTTCCAATATGTGATAACATACATTAAAGCTAGTTACATTTTAAGATATTTATGTTCCAATGATCCCACCAATATTCATATTATGTATAATTTATGATTATAATGAAAGGATTATTATGTTATCCATTTCATTTCCATGGGTTATGCTATGATGAATTTATGAATTGTTTATGAATCCCTTTTATTTTACATGGGTTTGGATATAGAGTTATTTTATCAAAACCATTTATTTCTTATCAGTTTCCATGAGTTGAATAATTAATTATATTATGTATAACATAATAATTATTTTTTTCATGTTTCTAGTGGTTCTAGGATTATATAGTCCTCTGATTAATTATTTTAAAAGTTGGATATCTCATGAGGGTAATATGACATGAATGTGGAGTGAACCTAGTTAAGGAACATAGCTCACTATGATTTGAGAGTGAGAAAAGGGTACTATGATATAATGGATAATGAACTAGATCCTATATGATAGTCTTAGAAGTGATCACTGAATAATAATTAAATAATTTTATATGCTTATATGCATTCCAAAAATCTATCTGTTATGATATTGTTATTATCACCTGGATTATGTTAATTTTATTCATTTTTGATTAATGTGTTATGAAATTATTGGAAATATGTAATGGATTAGTATTATAATCAATTATATATAGGGTTTGGTTTTAAAATGTTAATCTCATTCTGGATACCATTATTCTCAAATTATGTTTATGTGATCATTGATATATCACTTGTTCACCATTACAGATCAATTGAGATTATTCTTTCTAATGATTCCATATCCCATGTTTTGAATAATGATATAAAATATTATTTGTGATTATAGGACAATGTTATAAAGATAAGAGTTAGATTTTATGCAAACCCAAATGAACTACTAGTTTATGTATCAAATTTTCAAAAGGATGTTATCTTATACAATTTTGCATGGATTTGTATATTTTATTATAAATATTAATCTAATATGTTTTAAGATATATGTATGAAATGTATTGGTTTCTATCGAATAAAAATATTACCATGACCTTGGTAACATGCTAATATTTTATTATTTACAAAAATTTATTTAAATTTGATGATTCCTTATGTGGTACACAACTCCATGTTTTTCTTGTATAACACACAACAATGTGTTTTTTGATATAGTGAAAAACACATGCCACTTATTTTAGATAAATCTTGAATTAATATTATTTAAAATACGACCATATGAACTTTTCCTATATATCTGTATTTTTTTATTTTTGTTAACTATATTATGATATATACATATAAATTTGAAACTCATTATAAATTTATTTATACAAAATAGTAAAAAATAAATAAATTTTTAGTAAATTAATTATAATAATAATATTATTGATTTCTTCAAAAATGTTTTTATTAATTTTAAAGGGAAAATAATATAATTTCTTTATTTATATTTTTTATAGCATATTTTATAAAATTATCATATTTTTTGAAATAATAATATCAAAATTTTATTTTAATGAATTTTTTAGTTTGTTCAGAAAATATTGATTTTCAGTTAATAGAAAAAATAATATTTTTTTTAAAAAACTATCATTTATTCAATAACATAAGTACTTTTACTGACCAATAATGTTTTAAAGGTAAATTATTATAATTTACATATTTTTAATCTTCCCTATAACATTTTAATCAACATTATAATTTCTTTTAATATTTGTTTATTTTTTTGTTTGAAAAAGAATTTTTTTTAAAATAGTTTTAATGTGAATAATGTTTCTATTTTTAAATTAATATAATATAATAAAAATTTAAATATATATCAAAGTGAATATTTATTAAATATATTTTAATATTAATTGATATTATTAAAATTATTTTTATTAGATATAGATATTATAAAAAACGTCTTGTGCTTGAGAAAGATACTCTTCATGAAAACACTATGTTTGTCCCATATTAGGATTTTTTTTAAATTTAGTTTTTAAAAATTTAATAAAATTTCTCATAAATAAAAAAACTAATTTTATAAATTTTGATTTCAAATTAATAATATTGAAATTTTTTTATAATTTTCAAAAAAGATTACATTTTTTATGAATATGAAAATATCTAGAAATTTATTTAAAAACTGTAGTTTTATTTTAATTATTTATAAAGTAAAATTATATTTTAAATTGGGGTTTAAAGAAAATATTTTCAGTTATAATTATATTTATCCAATTAATTCATTGGATTCAGTTACATATTTAAATTGTTGTAAAAGTGTTGTAAATGTTTGGAAATATTCTTTTTGAAAACCAACATTCTCGTCACATCCGTGAGAGTAATTAAAAATTATATTTTAAAAATTATATGAATTTAATGACAAATAATGTATTAAATATTTTCAATCATAGTAATTTATATTATATAATATTTTGAAGTAGATTTTCCCCAAGATGAATAATGAAAATAATAAAAATTATTTACCACTCTTAAGGTAAAAATGGATTTAACGATGGGTTAAACTATGAAGATAATGGTTAAATTACCATAAATAATGTAAAATTAATTTTTATGTAAATATTTTAATTTTATCTTTAATATTTTTGTTTATATTGTCGTTTAGAATCATTTTTTAGTATTTACATATTTATTTTTGATTCGTTTTTTGGATTTTTCAAGTAGTTTCCACATGGGTTTCTTTCCCCCAATTAAAAAAGATCACCACCATAATACACATCATCACACCTCTCAAGGAATATAGATTTCCAAAAGCACATAAAATATGTAACATATACACCAATTGATTTTATTGTTATTTCTTACTCATAAAACACAAAAACTTGGGACCTCAATAAGATATCTACAAGTCGTGCTTCTAAGCGAAGGTAATTGTTTTAAATAATACTCTGTTTTTATTTCTTCATTTTCAACCATTTTTAATTTATTATAAATTATAATATTATAATACCAGTATATAAAATATACTGATATGTAATTTTTTTCAATTTAATAACCTATATCTATCCACACATTCATCAAAAGGGATATGATATCGTTGATCTTGTGTGTGATAAACTACCATATCACGAACCTGCATAATTTTTTTTCCATAACCTCATTTCATGGTGGTGTCTAATTATGTATATAATTTATTTATATTATATTTTTAACATGATATCAATTATAGAAATATAATAAAACATATTCTCTTTTTTATATTCCTTTTTTTGGATACATTAACGTCGATCGTTTGTTTGGAAGACTACAATCTCATGAAGTGGTGTGATTTATTCTAAAAAACTATTAACATAGAAGGAAATATAGATTATTTAAAAAAATGTGATTCTTATGGAATCATTATGATTTATTAATGCTTATTACCTTTCTGAAATTCTTTTGTTCCCCTCTTTAAATGATTGAAACTCCATTCATGCATACATAAAACCTACCATCTCCATGAACGGTTCATTTCATTTTTCTATCTATAACTATTTTGGATGAATATAAATATTTATATAAGGAAAATATATGATATTAATATCATAACTACAATTCTGATGATGATTTATATATGTTCAATGTAGATGAACTATAATTAATGAATAGAAACTCTCATAAAAAAGGAAGTAGTGATGAAAAAATAGAAATTTTATAAAAAAAATTAGTAACCGGTTTTAAAAATTTTATAATGTGGTAATGTATGATATTATATGTATTTTTTCATTAAATTATTGATATATATATATTATTAATTTTATGAATATGTACCAAGGAATTCAAGACTCAAGTGGTAGGGGATTTCTAGCTCACATTTATTTTTCATTGGGATGCATTCTATATTAACCATTTTTTTCATTTATGTGTTTTATTTAATACCCATGAATGCATTATATTATGATTCTCTAGAAAATTATTTTTATTTAAAAATTCAATTGTGGATATCTTTTTCATGGGGTATACAGTTCAAAAGTTAGAGACGCATTAAGGGGGGTTTGTCTCAATATTCATTAGGGGAGACATATGTTATGTGATTATCCTATATTATTTTATTAGGTGTATATACATACCCTTTAACATTAAATAAAATGAATCTATTTATTCTCAGGATATTATAAGTAACATTTTATTTCTATCATTGGGATTTCGATTCAATTTTTCCAAAGGGGTATATGTTATATGTTATTATCATATTATTTATCAAGATTTACCATGATATGCTTCCAATGATGAAATTTTATCATCTATATCTAAATTATATATGTTATTTTATTCTCCAATTGTTGATAATTATTATTTACATTAATATTAAAATTTTTCCACACATCAGTACTTCAAATAATTGATGAGATATTTTTATGAAAATATGACTTTATTTTTCTATTTAGTAAGAAATATATTTTATTCCAAAACCATTATTTATGAATGTTTTTTAATTTTTTTTTACAATTATCAAATTATTTTTAATAATTATAATTTTACCATATTTAAATTTTAATAAACATTTTTTAAAAGAATATTCATTTTGTTTTCAAAAAATTTCCTCATTGACGTTTAGTGAAATTGTGAAAGGGATCATTATTTCAGAGTTTATGGAATTCATATATTTTCACGTAGTCAATATTTTTATTCAATTTTAAGCTACATGTATATTTCTTAATTTTTATTTTAATGGAAAAAATTTTCAAAAAAAATATTGTTTTAAAAAACTGATTTTTTAAAGTGCAATAGATATCTCCCTACTTTATTTTTTTATTTTTATAGATTCCTTAAAATGATTTAAATGTTATTTTCAATGAAAAAGATATAATTTTTTAATGAATTATAATTTTTAAAATGAATTTTCTATGTGTAATTATCTTCTTCAGGAAAAATTACATGTGATCTTTCAGAATCATATTCCATCTATGTTGAGATTGTTTAATGATATTTATGTTTTACAGGGGATATGATCCAAGGATCTGATTCATATTCATTCACTGGATGGTTTATGTTTTTGAAGAAGGGATAATTTTGTAACCCATTTCATTCCAAAAATTTATGATATGATGAAATATTTTAAGTATGAAATTTATATTCAAATTTTCTGATATGATGAATGGTTTTTGATATTGTGTCACACACACTCATATACATATATATATATAGTTTTCATTTTGTGATGGTATGTAAATTATAACAAGGATGGTGGTTGCATTATAATAATATATGGGTGGGACCTATATCTCCCTTTAGTATATTAGCTATATATGGATAACTCATGAGTAAATATATTATTCATGAACCTAATTACATGATCAAAATTTTATGTGTAAAACTAATTACATGTTCACAATGTTATGTGTAAACCTTCATTCATGTTCAATATGTTATGCATAGACCTGTATTTGATGTCCATAACATTATTTGTAGACCTCTTTTCATGTCCAAAAGTTTTTTTGGGGGTATAATTTCATGTGATCTACATAATGAGTGAATATATTTTTATTTATACATGATTAAGATGTTAAATACAATGTGTATTCAAGAAACATATATCTTATGACATTGTTATTCCCTCATTTATAAAGTGAATTGATTCCATTATGATTAATGACTTACTATTTTCCATTAATTTTTTCCTGAAAAAAGATTATGAATATAAGGATCGAGAAATTTCCATGTATTATGTTTCGATATTGTTTCAATTATTTTTGAGACAATGTGCTGAGATAGTTTTCAGTTTCGAGGACTGGTGTGCCCAGAATAAATTTGGAATTACATTAAATATTTTATATATAAAACATGAACAATATTGTAGAAAATTGTAATAACTTATAAACAAGGGATCATATCATTATTCAAGGGGATTTTTTGAGTTTAATTCTATTGTTCTACACTTGGAACACCATATCCATTTTTAGTATGGGGTGTTTGTTAAAAAATTCATCACAACTGAAAAATGGATAAAATAATTAAATAAATAATATTTATTTCATTCTATATCATAGATAAATAATAAATTATATTTTTATATGATTATTGAAAATCTTTATGGCTATCTTCATAACCCAAGATCCATTAAATGAACGTTGGAGAGTGTATTGGAGGAGGTTTTATGGGAAAATGACAACTGAATAATGGATAAATGATCATTTCACAAAATACATTGATGATCTCTCCAGTGATAACAAAAAAACATAGTTCATATTCAATGATCGATCAAAATTAAGTCTGGATGTTTGTTTTGAATATATTATTTCCATTTGATTTATTTCTATAATGAAAATGATACTATCGACCAATAGATTGATTCATGGATCATCATTTTGGGGAATGGGTAATCTACATGTATATTTTTTTGGGGAGTCACAACATGTTTATTTTTTATCATTTATATCATTTTTCTAATAAAAAACTAAATATAACAACACAAAAAATGGAAAAGGTTCATTCCTCGTGGTTGTGATTGTGCTTTTCTCCAATGAGTCATCATTCATCACATGCACTTTCTGTGGGACTATTGTTCGGCAATCATCGAGAAATTGAACTTTTTTCACCTATTTCATGGGGTAACAATTCAACATCACAGATCTAAATAGATTATGGCTTGGGAAAATTCAAATAAAGTAGAACTTATTAGATTGGGACTAGATTTTCATGTGTTCGTGCAATTATTAGGTGCACAAAAATGGTGGATGTTTACGATGATTCCTGATCAAACAAGGCCCCCATAAAGAATTTTCCTAATGACGATTGACCTTGATTGTACTAGATACAATTTACATGAGTGTGAATGATGTCAGTGGTGGTGGATCCAGGTGATTAATGAATCTACGTAAATATGGTGGCATAACGCATGGGATCTTTGAAAATTTGTAACACAAGATTTGTGGGCGCCATGTTTGGGTGGATATTGTTCCTAAAGAAAATATGTATCACATGGAATGTGAACCTTCCCATAAGATTATCATGTAACTCGAAGGGTAATGTACATGGTATGGAGTTCAAGGGAATAGGCATGAAATGTACTCCCACATGGACACAGTGAGGAAGGGAATGCAATGGATATTGAATAAAATTGTACAAATTAAAAGTGAATGATCATGGGTACGTTATGTACTATTACTTTGACTCAAACATAATATATTTACACAGGATGAAATTGGTTTCGATGGGACATGTTATATACTCCATGGACACACGGTGTATTCCTTCAATGTTGACTTGGATCAATTTTCTTCTATATCATGGAAATGATCTGTTAGGGTGATTTCCCCATATCTATTCCATGGGGGTTAATATGGAATCTTGTCATATACATAGGTTTGTGATACCTTTAGCAGGACATCTCGGATTGTGTTATAGAAATCTCCCCATTAGGCCTATAGTGTGATCCACTATCATTTCATTACCCTTGGTGGAGTTCTTTATATTTTCATAACCAATGCTATGTTGGAATCATTCCTCTACTAAGTGGGTTATTCATGATTGATTTGATGGTATACCCTATTGACCTGGGTGTAATTGTCATTGGTGTATCGTTTTAGTTTAATCAATAGTCGTATAATTATAATGGAGATACTCGATGAAAAATACCCCCTGAAAAAACTATATCAGTTCAATCTAACTCATGGAATTTTATCCCCTATATAATTTCTATATGGAACTATCGAGAAGGAGTTATATTCTAGTATTAAAATCTTGATATTACCCTCAAACTATGTGTTTTTAATGATTATTTCTAGATATTTTTATATATGTTTTGTCTAAATATACTTGAGTATATATTACTATTATTATTATTTTCTATGCTTGTTAGTTTTAGGGTGTCGTATTGGGTGATTTTATACTAACCCATGCATGGTATTTTCCTACAAGTTTCATGTCATCTGATGTCAATTTCCATTTTGATAGAGTCCTAGATAAACTAGGACCAGGCACTACGTATTGAGACCAGATAGACTAAGGTGTGTTCCTATGGTGTATTGATACCAGTCTCCATTTTTACATTCATGTTTTACTTCTTTGAAGACACTTTTTTTTGTGATCTTGTATTTGTACATATCTACTTTACAATGATTGATGAAAAAATATTTTTGTGGGATAAGATGAATGAATATAGGGTTTATTTCATTTTTTTACATTTCAGTATTTTATGATCTCAGAGATTTTTTCATATCTATTTGTACTTTATTAAAAGCCTACCATGTTAGTTATATTCTTATTAAAAACTAATCACCAACCCTTAGCCTAAATGTGGTGGGATTGGAGAGTTTCAACATGGGACCTTTTGGGATGGGTAACATTAGAGATGTTTCATGGTAGTAGGTTCTATAATTGGACTAGGGTATTAGATTTTTGTTTCGAGAAACAATTTTATATGTTTTAAGTTCGATTTTAGGCTAGGGAATCTAGTGTTGCAGGGGAGGGCAAAATTTCCCTACACCAAGACTCAAACCACCTGATTTTCAACTTGATATAAGAGAATGATGGTTTCCTAGAAAAAAAATTGTATATGCATCATATAAAAATGTGTTGGGGCTTCCATGTCCTTTTGGAGTCAGCATTCTATATATAATCTTTGATCGTTGAATATATTGCTTACTTTCTAGATGCCTCTATGATGTATTATTTCTTGGATTTATCATCAGGATCACGAGATGAACCAAAAATTATGAGATATCAATACATAGATAGGGTCTATAGTTTTTACCTCCATGTGGTTCACCAGTTATACCACATCCTATAGAGTGGTATATGGTACACATAGTACTAGGAGGAGAGGTTCCTAGGTTGGGTGCACTTCATGAGTTTCAATTAAAGTGACCCCTCAGGATTCGATGTGATCCTAACCCATAGTTTTTTTTAGTACTTGAATATGTTTTTGAAGTAATGTTTTCATGTATTAGGACCCCAACTGATCATATAGAGGTTATAGAAGTGATCCTTATTCATGGATCAACTGAATGATGATGGGAGTTAGGGACCTATTTTTATGATGTGGTTAATGTAGCATGTTCATAGTTTTATTTTCATTTTAGAGAGGTGTTATCTATAGTTATGATGAGGAATGTACACATCTTGGATCTTATACATCATTAGAATTTATACACTATAGTATCTGAGTACTCTTCAATGTTCTTCAACATCTCTTGGTACTTGATAGATATAGCTCATTATCAATTCTTCTAGGATCATACCTCTAAATGAGGAATTAATTAAGACATCTAAACAAGAATTATATCTCATTAAATTACATCATGTGATGGGGTTATAGATATGGATTTTTTTGATAATATATTTTTAGGTGAGAATACTTAGACACTATTTTCTAGATGTGGGCACACAAGAGCCAAGTCATATATAGTAAGGGGATTATTTCTCTCTCTATGACATGTATGTAGAAAGTGTTACAGGAAAGGTTCTATTATTGACGTTCTGTTATTTAGTTATTTCATGACAGGTTTAGTGACCCCAGTGAGAGACTGTGTTAATTTTTATGATGGTAGGTTACATCTTTCATGATATTGTATGGCCCTTCGTATGTATGATAGAGAGACACTAGATGGGCTACCAAGGAAGATGATGTGGGTGAAGTAGAAAGGTCCATAGGGTGGAAAATATGGAACATGATATTCGAGGAAATAAGGGGGTGGTATACTCTTTGACTGATTACCACCAAATTCCCATGGTGGTTTGTATTCATCTTAGGGAGCTAGAAAACAGCTGTGGGGGAAGCATAAGTGAGTAAAGGGTTAGGACCAAGAGGCTTTGGGAAGGATATGAGGTAGGATATATATATTTTCTATGATTTCTACATTGATAATAAAAATAGGAGCTAATACTTCATTTAATTCCACATATCTAGTTTGAGACATAGAGATTCTGGTTAAACCCTTTGATTGACCCTTAATCATGGAGACACCCACAAAAGATGAATCAGTGATCACACTCTTGTCCAAACAATGTTAACGGACTCTTGGAGGTGAGATATTTTGTTGATATATCTTTTTATTTGTGATGATACCTTATGTTTTCATTTTATATTCATACTATTTGACTATAATTTATGTACATGTATAATATTTCAATCATTGGATGTTGTGGTCGTACTGCGATGGGACTAGGTTTTCATTTTTTGGTGAATAGAAAATCCATGGATCACATGATGTCCTCATGAATAGGAGGGTGTAATAGACTACTCACATGAGGGATAGAATTATCCTCTATATAGTGGTTGTTAGGTGTTTCCATTTCCATATAGTGTTCATGTAGTGCTAGTATTTCATCACACAGAATGTCCAAGGATTACGTCCCCACTGAGAGACAGACTTGGGCATTGAATCAGAATGTGGTAAAGAATCTCTCAGTGGTAGGTATTTATCATAGTAGGTGATCAAGGTGTTAGAGGTGTTATACTCATTAAATTTATCATTTTTTGATGGAGATGGTTTGGATTAACTTCTGTTGATGGTTGTTACATATTCACTTCTATAGCGAGTCAAGGAGGCGAATCTGGTTGAGGCCGACTATAATACCCTACATACTAAAATATCCACTCGACATGCTCTTAATGGATTTTTTGAATGTAGGGAGCATGTTAAACATTTAATAGGATGAACAATAGTAATAGTGACATTGTGGGAGGAGGTTCTAAGCGATTTTCACACATCTCTGTTGTTGGTATATCATGTTGTGGTAAAGATGTACCATGATTCCCAACGAATGTTTTGGTGGATACGGATGAATAAGGGAGTTCAATAGTTTGTCTCTTAAAGCTTTTCTTTTCACAGGTGAATGATGAGAACCATGTTTCAGTGGAATTAGATCCATCCCATCAAGGTTTCATTTCAGATTTTGGATGGTAGATCCATATAAATTGTGATGGGATTATCATGTATATCCATAGCACACAATTCCTACGAGGTGATCATACACCTACTCACTAATTCGTCTCACTTTCCAGCTATCCAACATGTGAGTTTATATGAGAACGTGGGACACCTTTATATTCAAGTCATTGTTTGAGTCCATATAGTTCCTTCAATGACCATTTCTGATCATCAGACATGATCCATATCACAGATTTTGAAGGGATTGTAAGAGGATATTTGGACTCAACTGCATTTCAGCATAGCTTTTCACTCCTAGATTTATGTCCAGACAGAGTGGAACATTCAAGTTTTAGGCGACATGTTACAAGATATAATGTTGAATATTTTCTGTAGTTGGGAGGATAACCTACAATTGTTGGAGTCTGGGTGAAAAAAATACCATTCCCCAATTTTTATGGTAGCATCGTGGCCTTTTATGGGAAACCCTGCAAGTAAGAACATTGCTGGACTAACCTAGGAGATTCATAACATATGGGCCTAGAGTTGGTGAGGGACACTATATAAGAGGTTTAGCTCTTCCAACAATGGATGAAGACTTCATATAAATATTCTGAGTATTATGTTGACCGACAATGGATGCCTTTGGAGTTTGAGGAGGGATACCAACTATTCCTATAGGTTTCCCATGAAAATTGATTATATAGATTTGTATGGGAGGAAATATATTTTTATGATTCATTAGACCTTTCAAGATATTTCATAGAGTTCGCAAGGTAGAATACCAGTTATCTCTATCTCCACAGTTAGAGTAGGTAAACAATGTCATATGTAAGTCGCAAATGCGGAGGTACATGACATACTACAAAACACGCCATTGACATTGTAAGATCGGGCCTTTATCTGTGCTAGAAAATAGATGACTACCTCGCAGTGGTTAAAACGCCAATTATTTTATCAGCCCTAGAAAATAGCTGATAAATGGTATCTATTCAATGAAGAAATGGATGATCAATCATACTTTTTAAATTACTTTTATTTAGTGCAGACAAAGATACCCTTTATTAGAAATTTAAAAAGATCTCCCAACAGAATCCATTATCGGTGCTTCTAAAAGCACCGATAAAGGATATAATTAGTATCACTTTCAGAAGCACGAGTAAAGATACCTTTATCACATTTTGTAAAAGGACTAATAATGTCCACCCTTTTAGCACATTTAGTATCGCTGATAATGGTGAAGACTATAGTGTTATGTTACAACACACTACAGTACCAGAATCATGTGATGTGTTCTATAACGACACACTGCATCATTAGAAACAGAATAGAAATGAAAAAAATAAGACACAAACACTGAATTTAAATGAAATAAAATTTCTCACATTAATACATGAAAAAAACACTATTATATCGTATGTTAGTTTTTTTATTAATGTTATTTTAAATTATTAATATAATGTCACAATTGGAGTCATACCGATCACACCATGAGTCCAATTGATGTGTAAATTATTACTATGTATCACAAAATTATTATGGATATTTTTTAAAAATTACCAACAAAATATGAATGTTATTTCTTAGCTTTGAGTATTTGGGATATTGTTTTATTAAAATTAATGTCGGTTTTGGGGATGCAGAGTCATAATGGTCACACCATGAATCAGATTGAGGTTCAGCTGATTTATACATGTCACAAATTACCTATGGATCACTTTACAGAAGTACTAAAACAATAAAAATGTTTTTCACATTTCTGATCATTTTAGATGTTTTTTTCACTAAAAGTAATGTCAATTTTGAATAAATAGATGCACTTTGTGTAATATCGGTCACACTGTGTGTCAGATTAAGGTGAAGATGATTTCTACTCTTCTTAAATGAATTGAGGTTTTTTATCCTAATGTATCAAAAAAAATTATAATGTGTTTCCGATGTATTGAGTATCCCACTGGTGATTATTTCCAAAAATGTCATTTTAAACTACAATCAAAGACATTTATCTATACATGAGGGATCATGTTTTCGTTTGACATGATACTTATTAATAAATGTCACAAATTAATTGTGAATAATTATCCCAAATTATCAAGACAATTTGAGCAGGTTTTCTCAATTTTCATTAAGTGAAACTTTTATGTACTAAAATTTAATTTTTAAATTGATAATGGATTTTTGGAGTCATACTAGACACACCATGAGTCATACTGAAGTGATATTAATATATACATGTCAAAAATGACATATGGATTATTTTCTTAATGCACCAAAATAATCTGAAGGTTTATTCATGGATTTTTGAATACAAGTTGTTTTTTTTCACTAAAATTAATGTCAATTTCTGAAGAAAAAAATGACTCACATAGATCCATAAAAGTTTCACCATGGATCAATATGAGTTACAACAGATTTTTACACATCCCAGATGACTCATGGATCATTTTCCAAAAGCGTAAAAACTATTAGAATGTGTTTTATCTATTTTGAGTACATCGCTGTAATTTTTTTTACTAAAATCCCATTTTAAACAGGAAACACGCACTTTGATCCATATAGGTGGTATAGTGTGTGGGTTTTACATGAGAATCATTAATACACATCATAAATGAATTAAAAATCGTTGTCCTAAATTATAAACACAATACAAGAAGGATTTCACAGTTTTCAGTGAGAGACACTTTTCATATTAAAATGAAAATTTTAAACTGATTATGAATGCATTAGGTCATAAAGGTTAAAAAGTGCATTTTATTTAGGTGTAACTAGTTTCTATATTTTTCAAATGACATATGTGTTGTTTTAAAAATGTACCAAATCAATATGAATGTGTATGATCAGTTTTTATTATGTCGGTTATTTTTTCAATAAAATTAATGTCATTTCTAAATAAAAAGACACATTTTAAGACACACCGGCCACACCACTCATTGTATTGAGGTTTGGAAGATTTATACACCACCAAACAGACTCATGGATCTTTTTCCTAAAGTAGCAAAAAAATCAGAAAGTATTTCTTCTATTTTTAGTATTCCACATGTTTTTTTCTAAAATGACATTTTAAATTGAAATCATGATATTTGAGTCATACCTGTGACAAAGTGTGTGGGATTTACATGAGACTTATTTTGAAATTTCACACATGAATTATTAATTGTTATCCCAAATTATTAAGACAATATGAGGGTGTTCTCTTTTGATTTAGTGAGTAATTCTATTTCGTATTGAAATGTTAATTTTAAACTGATAATGGACACATGGAGTAATAAAGTTCCCATCGTGCATTAGATTGAGGTGTGGATAATTCCTAAACATTAAAAATTACATTTAGATAATTTTACTAAATTAAAAATACAAACTAAATACATTTTTTTTATTTTTGATTATGTCAGTTGTTTTTTCACTATAATTAATGTCAATTTTAAATAAAAATGTACACTTGGCGTTATACTGATCACACTGTGAGACATATTGAAATGAGGCTGATATATTCACATACCAAATTTCCCATGGTTAAATTTTGTAAAGTATTAAAACAATAAGAGTGTGTTTCCTTTGTTTTTAGTGCCACACTTGTGTTTTTTTAATAAACATTCATTTTAGAAAAATAAATACATAAGTTGAGCCATAAAGGTACAATTGTTAGTGGGTTTAACCTGAGACTTATTCATACACATCATAAATTTGTTACGAACTGTTGTCCCAGATTATTAAGAAAATTCAAGATCATTTTCATAGTTTTCTAAGAGTGGTAATTTTTTTTTAAAATGTAGATTTTAAACTTATAATGGACAATTTTAGTGATGAAGGTCACACCGTGCATTAGATATTGGTGCAGTAAATTCCTATATATCAATAATTACTTCTGGGTCATTTTCCTAATGTACTAAGACAATTCGGTTTTGTTTTCAAGTTTTTCAGTATGTTAGTTGTTTTTTCACAAAAAAATTAATATCAATTTTCATTTAAAAGAAGCACTTTGAGCAATATAGGTCACATCATGCATCATATTTTGGTACATCTAATTCTTATATGTCCCAAATGAATCATGAATTATTTTATTAAAATATCAAAATCATCAGAAATATTTTCCTCTATTTTGAGTATGAAACTTGTATTTCTCTACAATAATTTCATTATAAACTCGAAACACATAAATTGATCCATACAGGTGTAATCATGTGTGGGTTTAGAAATAAAATTATTCATACATGTCACAAATGAATTACATATCGTTTTCTAAATTAATATGACAATCCAAGAATATTTTCTTGGCATTCAATGAGTGATGCTTTTTTCTATTAAAATCTCAATATTAAAATGATAAATGACACTTTGAGTCATACAGGCCACACCGTGTGTCAGATTAAAGTGTGGTTGATTACTACATGTCACAAATGAATTATGGGTCATCTACATAATTTACCAAATCAATATTAATGTGTTTGTTTATTTTTGTTTATGTCAAAAAAATATTCACTAAAATTAATGTCATTTATGAATAAAAAGAGACACTTGGAGTCATGCATGTCATACCTTGCATCATATAGAGGTGTATATAATTTTTACATATACCAACTGACTCATAGATAGTTTTCCTAAAGTATAAATACAATAAGATTTATTTACTCTATTAAAAGTTCCCCACTTTTGTTTTTTTACTAAAATATCAAGTTAAATTGGAAACATGAAACTTGATCCATAAAAGTGGAATCTTGTGTGGGTTTTACATAAGACTGATTCATAAACATTATAAATGAATTTTGAGTCCCTGTAAAAACTTTCTATTAAAATATGAGTGTTGTTTCCAAGATTTCAATTAAGTTAATTTTAAGTATTAAAATTTTCATTTTGAATGAAAAACAGACACATGGAGTCATTCCGGTCAAACTGTGCATCAGGTTGAGGTGAAGTTAATTCCAATGAGTCAAAAATAATATATTAATTATTTTACAAATTTTCCAAAACAATCCATATGTGTTTTCTTGTTTTTGAGTATGTAAGTTTAGTTTCACTAAAATTAATGACAATTTTGAATAAAATGTTTCACTTGAAGACACACCAGTCACACTTTTTTTCGTATTGAGTTGAGTCAAATTTCTACACATCAAAAATGACTCACGTATCATTGTAATAATATACAAAAATAATTAGAAGGTTTTTCATCTATTTTCAATACACCACTTGGATTTTTTTATCTAAAATGTAATTTAATACTAGATGTACAAACATTCACCCATATAGGTTTCATAATGTGTTGGATTGACATGATACTAATTCATACACATCACAAATTAATTACAAATCATTTTTCCAAATTATTATGACACATTTTGAAAAACATTATTTCAATAATTCACTTAAAACAATTTTACAATGGCTCTTGTCTGATGTGACAAGTGTTGTGTACACTTTTAAAAAATTGAAATCTAATAGAATCATGGTATGATCATAATAATACTTCATTTCCCAACAATTTTAATTTTTCACAAGCCAATAATTCTTACCCTCCTATACCGTAGACTCCACCTTGGTCATCGCTTATGCCTCGTCCCCCACATTGGTCTCTACCTCTGACATCGCCTTTGCCCCCACATCTGCTTCTACTTCTACCTCTGCCTCCACCTCTACATCTACCTCTGCCTTCATGATTTATAAATAACATTACTTTTTTTAGGTCATTGCATATAACATTATTTATTGCCTACATTATACTTCTTTAATAGAAATTGATCATAAATAATATATAAGCATTCTATCACTAATGATTCACACCCCTAATATAACTCGAAGGTCATAACTCTTACAATATTACAAGCATATCAGGTAATCACATAATTTTTTATCAGTATGTATTTTGAAAAAATGTATTATCCACACTCATCTTTAAATGAAATTGATTTCTTCTTTTTAGTAACTATGTGGTTAGTAGTCTTGATAGTACTATGAAAATATAGAAAACAAATTATTATAAAATATATTTAATTAAATTGTAATTACTATATGAAATTACCTATTGGGGGATGATGGTCTTTTCATTTTTTATTATTTCCCTCATAAATTTTAAATCATAATATCCATAATATGTGTAATTATCTTTTTTCAAACACTGTAATATATTGACAAAAATAAATAAATTGTGTTGAATCATTTTTATGGTTAAATTTTTTATATATACCTTAATTATTTTCTTTTGTATTCATCCAAAGGCTTTATCCTTCAGACACCGAATTCATTCCATGATCTAGACTTTATTGAAAGACCGCCCAATAATAACAAAAATCTTGTTAAAACGTAGACAAAACATGTATTTCAAGGTTTATCTATAAAATATTGATTTTAGTGTATTAGATATTCAAAATAAAAATAAAGTGTGTTTTATTAGTTTCTTATCCATTTGTTGGATCCCAAAAAATAAATATTTGCGGTTTCCATATTGACTACTATCATCATCCAGTGAAACCTGATAAACAATTAAGTAATTCAAAAATTAAAAATATATTTTATTTTATTATATTTTAGAGTATTACCATTGCATAGTTGGCATAAAAATAGTCAATTGTATAATGATTTTTTATTAAACACTTTGAGTATGTGAACTTTTTTCATATTACTTTCTTCCTTATTCAGTATAAATTCTTATGTACAAATGATACTAGGATTAGAGAACCCAAATAATGATTTGTAGGATCATCAATTTATATAGATTCCATATAATCATCTATAAAAAATATAAATAGTTTTAAATTTTATTAAACATATTATTTAACTATATAGAGTGGCATATTATGAAAATTTACCTAATGTATGCATTCACAATTGAGATGCCCAACCATTCATGGTTGAGAATCTCACTTAGAGTATCAAGGAAAAATCCATCTATCAAGGAATATCCAGATATTTCTTTTTCACATTCAATTGAATATATAGTCTTATTTATAATTCATTCTCAACATTATGTTTTGATGATAATAAATGATTCTCTAGAACTGGTGGGGAGAAGGTACTCTTGGATGATTGTTTTGTTTTCTAGGCTAATTCACTAGATTTTCCTGATTCGAACTTAAACTTCCCCACCGCATTATCCATATGTAATATCATACCTCACTTCAGAAATTTTATCAAAAATAGTTACAAGGTTTTCATATTAAAAAAATTGATAATGACAAACCACATGTAACTTTATAATATTAGATAGGTGTCCTATGAAAGATCCCATGAAATCATTGACCATTGAAATATCTGGTACTTCAAGTGGAATAGGAAACATAGTAACAGACTCATAAGATACCAAAATACCCACTATCATGTGATAATTTGGGAGTTCTTCATTGTGTAGATGGTCTTATGGGATATTATATACTATATCCATTGCAACACGGTAGTTCATGGGGGTTGAATGATACAAATCACATACAATTGTATCGATAAGAATTTTAAAAATATCATGTTATCAGAATTTATTTGATTCACAAAAGAGAGAAAGAGTAATTATAAATTTATTACCCTGGGTAAGGTATGCGGTTGGGAGATGGAAAGACTTAATGCTTGTGGAATCATTTGGTTCATGTGCAAATCTCTGTTCCATCATCGGTTCTCATTGATAATTTCTTATACAATAGTGCTCTAAACCAGGCTACAAAATAATATATTAAAATGAGTATATTTGTGTATTCAATCAACTCAACATGTTATATATATATTCATGTGGTTTAACTTCTCAAAATATGTCTAAGAAGAGACTCCAAAACATAATCCTCTAACACGACCATATAGTTTAGGCTGCTTTAAAGCTACTGAATGTACCTTTTCCTCTACTACGGGTGTGTCCAATTCCTATGTCTAAACCATATAAAAAATATGAACAACTAATAGCTATTTTTTGTAATATTGTTTTAAATCATAATGAATGAAAATTATTTCATACCTACACATGCTTCTTTTAATTTTCTGTATTTCATCAACAAATTTAACCTATTAATTTACATGATCATCCATCCAATGAACAAGATGTGGGATGGAGTTGGCTTCAGAAATTGACTCTTCAATTTACAGATACAAAAGGGAACCTATGTTGTTTCATATCACATAATTATACTTTTATTGTAGATTTAAAATACATACTAATTTCATTTCTCCTGAACAATACCCCATCCTTACTTTGTGATAGGGGTATATTGGTTTAGATGAAGATTCTTTATTTTCAACACTCTCTTTTGGTTTAATAAATTAACAATTTAGAATCAAGATAGATAAGAAATAATGCAAAATAATATATTATAGTTTAAAATTAACTTAAAATGATTTCTTATTGTGGTAATTGATTAAATAACTACATGTTTCTGTCATTAAAATGTGTACATAAATAAGTGGTGGGTGGGGAATTATTTTCCCCTAATCATCCCAAATATGTAGCTTTATATGAAGAGTCCGGAAGCAAATATGGGATCTTCCTTGGCCCATTCAGATAAATTCTATGAAGAAATATTCTAAAATGAATGAAATATTCAAGGAATGATGATGATTAAATCAACATTCAATTATTTAATTTTTTTATAAAATAGAGAAAGTATATTGTAACATTACCATTATATCATTCTAACGGATTTCATTCATTATAGGTTGTACATGGTGAAATGAATCAATATAAATTGGAACATTCATTCTCATTATAACACCATGATAACTAATGAACATTGAATTTTTGGGGTCAATAAGTTTGTCATGTTGAATCCATCCAACAATAAATTTTATACACTAAACTAATTCCTTGGTAATTTTTTCTACACTAGGATGAAATGTCATTGTTGTTTTTTTCGAGGACATGTTTTTCTTCCACTAATAATTCCACAGTTTCATCATCAACGTTCTTTTATTCCTCGAGATAGGTAACATCGTCGTGTGTCGAGGACATTGTCTACATGAGTAGTTAGACTTTTAATTTTTCTTGAATAACAACAGTATAACAAACTCCATGAATATTTGTCCATAATTTCTTCAATCACTCATGATAATTGTTATTGTATTGAAAAGATATATAATATTGAAATAATGTAGTAAAAATATCCATAACTTCCTTTATTAAATCCTTCTCCATATATTGATTGTCCTCATATAATGATGATGGATTAGACTCCCCCTTTCAAATTATCCTTCCTCCCATAATTGTGGTTCAAACGTTCGTTGATGACTTACCTCCCAATTAGTAATTATTGAATATTGATTTCATTTACTTATCTCCAGTATTTTGTTGACATCAACCTATGTTTCTTAAACTAATCTATCCCAAAGTCATACCCAGATCATTTTGGATGAGTAATACTCAGAGTATTTCAAGAAATATAAAATATTTGGGGGATGAGCCTCATTAAACAATATGAAATAAAAATCTAGGAGGTGAATGTTGTGGTTCCACTAAGGTTAAAAAATAACATAAATGCAATTTGAATTACGTCTACTAATATATTAAATTATAAAAATGAAGAGTGAACATTCAAATCAACATGACTTGAACTCATAGTTATTTACATACACTCACAAACATTTATTGTTTTCCACATCCTCTAAAACGTTTATTCTTTTAGTAGGGCTTAGAGGAGACACAATTTTGTGGTCGTATTGATTCCAGGCTAATGGGAGAGCTTGAAAACAAGTCATTTCTCCAAGAATCCAAGAGAATTATCCTTCAGATAATGCCAAAAACAAGGTTAGATATCTCTTCTCATTATAGAAGTAATACCTTAGAGAGTCATATTAGAAGACTCATTGCAGTATTATTCTCATCCAAGTATGCTTAACGATGGGGTTCTAATATGATCCAATCTAACCACACTCAAAATAAATGTAATATTTGATGTAATGTTGTCAAAAGTGATTGAGTGAGTCGTATATGAAGATAAATATCAAGAAACCAAACAAATCCATTCATTATGATTTGATAAATTTTTTTGTGTAACTTTTTGTGTCCCCAAGAATTAGAAAACATGGAAGATATAAGGAAGAAAAAGTTGAAGAATGAGTTGGGAGATGCATTCTTAAAATCCATTAGAGTGGTATTGATGAAGATTAATGAATAAATCTGAGTGGGAGTTATGTAATCAATAAATAGTGGAACCATAATGATGAGAGGATTGCGAGATTCATAGAGGGATTCCAATCCATCATCAAGAGATGGAAGACAATGAATTGTATCACGACTTATTAAATAAAGGGAGTGGAGGTTATTTTTATTGAAATATTAAAGTATTATACCTCTATTCAAGATAGTAACAATTTTCAGGCCTTATGCATGCTATTGTAAACTTTTATGCATGGGGTGTATTGTATTTTATATCTATATTACAAAAATGAATCCTTATTTACACAACATTATTTTTCAGACCCATGTTCATTTTTCATGAAAATTTATTTATGTTGATCAAGACTATTATATGTTTCTTGCATCTTTAACAACAGTGGATGGAGCTTCATTTCATAGTGGTATATATGGAGCCAGAAAGAGTTTACAGAGTAGAGGTTGCATTGTGTAGGTATAGTCAAGGAATATATATATTTATATATAAGATACTAATAAATAATATTAACACTGATTACTCTTCTTATATATGATTACATATATAGAATATTTGTGTTAATAGCATTATGAATAATTTCTAATCTCATTCTTAGATGAAATATAAGATACTCGTAAATAATGAATATTTAGCTTTTATATCATACGACCATCAAGAACAATTTAATATACGAGGATTGTAACTATCACTATTGAAGAACCCTATATAGAATCATCCATACACTACTCATCCATAAATAATGTACCAACCATATCTAATGACCCTATCTAGAAGAAATGGCTAAGAAGGATAATTGGAGGTTCCCTAACTAACCACATCGATATAAATGTTTGACATCAAGGAGGCAATAAGGACTAATGTTTCCTTTGAACCTACACTGATGGAATCAAACGAAAAGTCAACTCAATTAAAGAGGAATAAGAATACCACCACTCTAATGGTCATAAATAAATGAATCTCACCCCGCCTATATTCAAAACCACTAATTTCTTCCCAACGATTCCTCACCTTCCAATTTTTTGGATATTTTTTCAATCCACCACAGTCCCAATAATTAGTACCAATAGTCTTTTTGTTCCATCACTCACATCCCAATACACATTACATTTATTTTAAGTGTTATATGATTACAATGAGTATATTTGTGTATTCAATCAACTCAACATGTCATATGTATCTTCATGTGGTTTAACTTCTCAAAATATGTCTAAGAAGATACTCCAAAACATAATCCTCTAACACGACCATATAGTTTAGGCTGCTTTAATGCTACTGAATGTACCTTTTCCTCTACTATG
Source organism: Viscum album (assembly GCA_963277665.1). Taxonomy (NCBI): domain Eukaryota; kingdom Viridiplantae; phylum Streptophyta; class Magnoliopsida; order Santalales; family Viscaceae; genus Viscum; species Viscum album. Next base: position 1,804,470,199 of record OY728164.1, read on the forward strand.
GGTGTGTCCAATTCCTATGTCCGAACCATATAAATAATATGAAAAAATAATATCAATTTTTTTTGTAATATTGTTTTAAATCATAATTAATTATAATTATTTCATACCTACACATGCTTCTTTTAATTTTCTGTATTTCATCAACAAATTTAACCTATTAATTTGCATGATCCTCCATCCAATGAACAAGATGTGGGATGGAGTTGGCTTCAGAAATTGACTCTTCAATTTACAGATACTAAAGGGAACCTATGTTGTTTCATATCACATAATTATACTTTTATTGTAGATTTAAACTACATACTAATTTCATTTCTCCTGAACAATACCCCATCCTTACTTTGTGATGGGGGTATATTGGTTCAGATGAAGATTCATTATTTTCAACACTCTCTTTTGGATTAATAAATTAACAATTTAGAATCAAGTTAGATAAAAATAATGCAAAATAATATATTATAGATTAAAATTAACTTAAAATGATTTCTTATTGTGGTAATTGATTAAATAATTACATGTTTCTATCATTAAAATGTATACATAAATAAGTGGTGGATGGGGATTTATTTTCCCCTAATCATCCCAAATATGTAGCTTTATAAGAAGAGTCCAGAAGCAACTATGGGCTCTTTCGTGGCCCATTCAGATAAATTCTATGCATAAATATTCTAAAATGAATGAAATATGCAAGGAATGATGATGATTAAATCAACGTTCAATTATTTAATTTTTTTTCTAAAATAGAGAATGTATATTGTAACATAACCATTATATCATTCTAATGGATTTCATTCATTATAGGTTGTACATGGTGAAATGAATCAATATAAATTGGAACATTCATCCTCATTATGACACCATGATAACTAATGAACATTGAATTTTTGGGGTCAATAAGTTTGTCATGTTGAATCCATCCAACAATAAATTTTATACACTAAACTCTTTCCTTGGTAATTTTTTCTACACTAGGATGCAACGTCATTGTTGTTTTTTTTCAAAGACATGTTTTTCTTCCACTAATAAATCCATAGTTTCATCACCAACGTTCCATTTTTCCTCGAGATAGGTAACATCGTCGTGTGTCGAGGACATTGTCTACATGAGTAGTTAGACATTTAATTTTTCTTGAATAACAATAGTATAACAAACTCCATGCATATTTTTCCATAATTTCTTCAATCACTCATGATAATTGTTATTGTATTGAAAAGATATATAATATTACAATAATGTAGTAAAAATATCCATCACTTCCTTTATTAAATCCTTCTCCATACATTGATTTTCCTCATATCATGATAATGGATTGGACTCCCCCTTTAAAACCATCCTTCCTCCCATAATTGTGGTTCAAACGTTCGTTGATGACTTACCTCCCAAATAGTAATTATTGAATATTGTTTTCATTTACATATCTCCAATATTTTGTTGACATAGACCTATGTTTCTTAAACTACTCTATCCAAAAGCCATACCCTGATCATTTTGGATGAGTAATACTCAGAGTATTTCAAGAAATATAAAATATTTGGGGGATGAGCCTCAATAATCAATATGAAATGACAATCTAGGAGATGAATGTTGTGGTTCCACTAAGTTTAAAAAATAACATAAATGAAATTTGAATTACGACTACTAATAAATTAAATTAGAAAAATGAAGAGTCAACATTCAAATCAACATGACTTGAACTCATAGTTGTTTACATACACTCAAAAACATTTATTGTTTTCCACATCCTCTGAAACATTTATTCTTTTAGTAGGGCTTAGAGGAGACACAATTTTGTGGTCGTATTGATGCCAGGCTAATGGCAGATCTTGAAAACAAGTCATTTCTCCAAGAATCCAAGAGAATTATCCTTCAGATAATGCCAAAAACAAGGTTAGATATCACTTCTCATTATAGAAGTAATACCTTAGAGAGTCATATTAGAAGACTCAATGAAGTATTATTCTCATCCAAGTATGCTTAACGGTGGGGTTCTAATATGATCCAAGCTAACCACACTCAAAATAAATGTAATATTTGATGTAATGTTGTCAAAAGTGATTGATTGAGTCGTATATGAAAATAAATATCAAGAAAGCAAACAAATCCATTCACTATGATTTGATAAATTTTTTGGTGTCACTTTTTGTGTCCCTAAGAATTAGAAAACATGGAAGATGTAAGGAATAAAAAGATGAAGAATGAGTTGGGAGATGCGTTCTTAAAATCCATTGGAGTGGTATTGATGACGATTAATGAATAAATCTGAGTGGGAGTTATGTAATCAATAAATAGTGGAACCATAATGATGAGAGGATTGCGATATTCATAGAGGGATTCCAATCCATCATCAAGAGATGGAAGAAAATGAATTTTATCATGACTTATTAAATAAAGGGAGTGAAGGTTATTTGTATTTCAATATTAAAGTATTATACCTCTATTCATGATAGTAACAATTTTCATGACTTATGCATGTTATTGTAAACTTTTATGCATGGGGTGTATTGTATTGTATATCTATCTTACAAAAATGAATCCTTATTTACACAACATTATTTTTCAGACCCATGGTCATTTTTCATGAAAATTTATTTATGTTGATCAAGACTATTATATGATTCATGCATCTTTCACAACAGTGGATGAAGCTTTATTTCGTAGTGGTATGTATGGAGCCAGAAAGAGTTTACAGAGTAGAGGTTGCATTGTGTAGGTATAGTCAAGGAATATATATATATATATAATATACTAATAAATAATATTGACACTGATTACTCTTCTTCCATATGATTACATATATAGAATATTTGTGTTAATAACATTATGAATTATTTCTAATCTCATTCTTAGTTGAAATAAAAGATACTCATAAATAATGAATATTTATCTTTTATATCATACGACCATCAAGAACTATTTAATATATGAGGATTGTAACTATCACTATAGAAGAACCCTATATAGAATCATCCATACACTACTCATCCACGAATAATGTACCAACCATATCTAATGACCCTACCTAGAAGAAATGGATAAGAAGGACAATTGGAGGTTCCATAACTAACCACATCGATATAAATGTTTGACATCAAGGAGGCAATAAGGACTAATGTTTCCTTTGAACCGACACTGATGGAATCAAACAAAAAGTCATCTCAATTAAAGAGGAATAAGAATACCACCACTCTAATGTTCATAAATAAATGAATCTCACCCCACCTATATTCAAAATCACTAATTTCTGCCCAATGATTCCTCACCTTCCAATTTTTTGGATATTTTTTTAATCCACCACAGTCCCAATAATTAGTACCAATAGTCTTGTTGTGACATCACTCACATCCCAATACACATTAAATTTATTTTCAGTGTTATATAATTATTTGAAACTAAATTACTATGTTTACTAATTTATACACATATTAAATGATGTTAGCCAATGTGTTCAAAAAACCATGTTAAGGAGATCCGTCTCAATAACTAAATATCCTAATATATTTATTCCTCAATGAAATCTATAGAACAAGGTTCATAGATAAATGAAAGAAATTATATTTTTCCAAGAGGTTTTAAATGTTTCAAAACATGAGGTTTCATTTAAACATGTAATCCCATATAATCTACAACATGATGAGCAATAAAACAGTGAAAGGTTTTACTATCAAACAATGATTTCATGAGAGCTGAATTTAAGAGAATCATATCAAGCACTATGAAAGGACCATATTTATCTTATGTGAGCATCGACTCGTCCCTATATAATTGTTTACTAGTTGCACACAATAATTCAATAATTTTTAATTGTGGCTATTGTGACTTTTGGGGTATCAGTGTTACACAAGACTCACCAAGCATCACTCGTTGTATTTCAGTGGTGAGGAGAAGATATGTAGGGTTCTTGATGGTTAAAAACACTACAAAAACAAAAAATAGATAGCCCAAAAAATCGAACAATAATAGAGGAAAAGTTGAAAATAACATACATTTGATTCTATCCTTTATTCGTATTATGGAACATATATGAGACGCCCCGCTAATAGTGGAGTTCTGTGAGATCTTGAGAATTGCAAGTGACTGAGTAGAGGATAGGGTTGTTTTAAATATATTAGAGAAACTTTTAACAACACTTTCATAAAATTTATAATAAAAATAACATTTATAAGTCCACATAATGATAAGTGATGATAAAAGTGATATTTATCAGAGCATTTTTAGCACTAATAAAGATCGAGATTTATCAGTGCTAAAAAATGGTTAATATAAAACATCATTAATAACACTGTCATTTTATTGCTGATAAAGATATATTTTAACAGCTATTTTTTAGCATTGATAATGATTGATCAATATCAGCACTAAAATATAGTTCACAAATATTCCATTAATTAGTTCAAATTTTTAGCGTTGCTAATGTATGTATAATTTTAATTATTAATATAATTTTATTATAATTTTAAAATTATTTTAATATATATAATTTTTATTTTGAATTACATATCTACTAATTTAAAACTAATAATTATTTATTGATAATAATTATAAGTATATATTTATATATTTATAAATATATATAGTAATTATAGATTTATAAGTATATTTATTAATAAATATTTATTTATAAATATATTTTTCACATTATTAGTTGATATAAAATCGTAAATACATACATTTTAAAAATGAGGGAAAAGGAATAATTCAAAATGAGTACATTAAAATATTGAAAAAATGGATATGTTTTACTAATTTAATATAAATTATTTATAAATATTAGATATATATATTGAAAATAGTAAAACATTGTAAATAAATATTTATAAATGAAAAATATAAAATGATGAAATTAAAAAAAATGAATAACCAAATTGTAAAAGTATTAAAACTAAATAAATAAAATTGAATAATTAAAAACATAATATATCATGTTATAATAAAATTCTGAAATATAATAAAATTTGAATAAATTGCATAAATATTAGGTTTATGATTTTCCATATATTACGTAAATATATTTTTTATGTGTTTCTATATAAATATTAATTAATAACATATATATATATATATGTGTGTGTGTGTGTGTGTTTGTGTGAAATTAATGTAACACACGACGTTTGATATATGTTAAATTGAAAAATAAAACAACATCACTTATGAATATATCGTTAATATTTTTTTAATTAAAATTTTATTCATTATATATATATATTTATATTATTTATTACTATTTATAATAAATAAATATATATATATATATTATACTTATTCAATTTTACAATTAATTGTTTCATTAATAATTTTATAAATAATTTTGCAATTAAATCATTTATATTATTTTAATAATTATAATCAATTCATTTTATATAGATATTTAATATAAACTATTTATTAATATTTATATTCTATATATATATTAATTTTATTAATTTTTATTAATAATTATTTCATTAATAAAATGATTTTTATTTTTCATCATTTACTCATTTTAAACTATTATTTAGTTAATTATTTATTTTTATTATTTTACAAATATATATATTTAATATAAACTATTTAATAATTTTTAACATTTTGAATACTTTTATTCAATTTCATCTTTTTTAACAATAATAATTTAATTAATTAAATTATTAAAAAAATTGATTAGTTATTTCATTTTATTTTGTACCTTTATTAGAGTTAATAATAAATCTTTGATAAAGTGTAACCTTTATCAGTTCTAACAAAGTACAAATAAATATTCCATTTTTTAATCAATTATTTTAGCATCGATAAAGATATACTTTATCAGTGCATTTTTCTAGTGCAGCTAAATGCCAACACTGTTTTAGGCGTGTTTTGTAGTAGTGATGTACAACTCATCAAAAGTTATTGAATAGGGAAAGAAAGACATCGAGGAGGGTGATACCACTATTGTGTACCTATTAGATGTCAAATATATTTAGGAGATGATCCTTCATGGGTGAATGATTTATTTTGTTCATTTCTAGTGAAAAGAAAAGAATCTTCACTAGAGAACATGGGAGAGAAGGTTCATATGCATGGTTAGTACCCAAATTTTTTATCCAATTTTATTTTATTTTTAGAATATAAATCCCAATGTTGTGGTTAATTTAAGGACTCAATGATTTCCTGGAATTAATTTTTAATATTTTATTTATTATTTTTGAGGCTAAGTGTTGAGACATCATGGGATTATGATGCTCGATATACCTGATATTAATGATTATACTATATTAAATTATTTAATTATAAAGAACATGAGGATTTTAGTATAATGTTGAATAACTCCTAAAAGAGGGATCATATCTGAAATAGAAGGTTTCCATTGGGCTTTAAGAGTTTGTTTCACCCTAGTTTGATAAAAATTATGTCTTCATGAGGGTTTTTCAATAAAATTTCATTACGGGTGTAAAGTGGATAAAATAATTAAATATTTTTTTTTATTACATTCACTGATTTAGTGACCATATCTCCCCTTTAAGTATAAAATTAAGAAATATCCATAAGGCTATCTTCATAAACATTGATCTATCAGAAAACTTTTGGATAGAGTATTTGTGGAGATTACATGGGGGAACAACAAACGAACCATAGATCGATGATCAATGCACAATAGAATTAGAAGAAATCATCAATGATAATTACAATAATTTTTTATTTATCATTGGTGGACTCAAATCAAGGAAAGAAATTATTTTTTTTAGATTCCCTCCCTTGATATATTTCAATAATTATTTCTAATAAATTAACCAACAGGTTGATTCACTGATCATTATTTATGAAGGATAAATTTTTTTTAAGGGAATTTTTTGAGAAAATTGATTCAGTTTTATTTTTTAGTAAATTTATTCTCCATTATAATAGTAATGGATCAATTACAACACACAAAATTTCCAGGGTCATTCTTCATTATTGTTTTTTTTTGTTTTCAGCCCGATTCGTTATTCATCGCCGGTGATTTCCATTTTGTTATGGTTTGATAGACATCATGGAAAAAACATTTCCCAACTCCTTCAAGATGAAATGATTCAATATCATAGATCTGGACATAGTATGGAATGTACATAGAGTATATAGGGAATTAGTGACTGTATCGGGGCCTGATTGGCACACACTAGTTCCATTTTTTGATTCTTGTCCACTATAGAGGTCTAAGATGATTCTACAACAAATAAGGAAACTATAAATCACTTCTCGATTGATGATCAACCTCAATTAACCCAGATTTTATTTAAAAATGCGTGATTGATATAGATGGAATTTGATCCAGTAATTAAAGGAGAAGAAAAAAATGAAGAGAGGAAACTCATGGGATTTGTGAAAATTTGTAACACACAAAATGAAATTAGGGATTTCTCAGCGTGTGGGGACCTTGATGCAAAATGTATGGCTTCCGATGGAAGATGATTTTCATAGGGTGTATGACCGAATTTCTTTGAATTTGACCCTTACATGTTTTCTTAGCTTTCTCCTTGGAGGGTACAGAGAGATATGGATGAAGGCCCCATAGACTCCCAAATGGAAACAACCATTCCAGGTGTACATGGTTAAATCCATGTACTGGTACATTGAAAAAATTACATAGGAATGTGTATGTCATGTACTATTACACATACATAGGCATATATTGTCTAGACAGGACGAACCCGATTTCGAAGGTACATACCCTGTACTCATAGTACATGCCATGTACTCCTTCAAAGTTATCTTGGAGCCCTTTTAGATAGGTTTCATACAAAAAATTTAGGGTGTGTTCCAAACATTATTACCCTGAGGGTTAGTATAGAATAATTTCCTACACATATGATGGTGGTCCATTTAGTAGGATATATTTGTTTGAATTGTTGGAATCCCTCTGTGAGGCCCATAGTGAGATCCTCTATCCACATTAGTCTATTTGAAGAGTTAATTGTATCTTCATGACCAAAACTATGTGGACCCTAATCTTCTACTTACAGGGCCATTCTATAATGGGTTTTTGGTAAACCCCATGGCCCTAGGTGTGATCCTCATATGTGTATCATATATATTCAGACATCCAACACAATATTCAAATTTTGATACCCGATTAGCACAACTTATCGAATGGAGATCATATGGTATATCTAATTTATGGAGTGTGTTCACTTAGATAAGTTCTATGTGGATCCTTCAAGTAGGTATCTTAGGTCAACATGACAATTGGGACTTTACCTTGAGGTAGTGTGTCTTTGTGACAATATTTGAGTATTCTTATTATTTTTTTCTTGAAAAATACATGTATAGTGTTGAATGTTATTATTTTTTGTATACATTGTGGTTTTAGGATATCATATTGGGAATTATTATACTCACCAATGCACATGATTTACCCTCAAATGTTATTCCTTGTGTAGATGATGATCCTTTTGAAGGAGTCATGGATGGACCAGAACTATAGAGTTCTTAGTATGAATAGACAGACTATGGTGTATTCTAGCTGTATGTAGTCACCAATCTCCATCATTACTTATCTGTTGAAATTTTTTTTAGAATATTTTTGGTGGGAATTTATTTGGACCTATTACCATTACAATTATTTCAATTATATTCTTGTTGTGTGATTAGATGTATGCAGGGATGATTTATTTCATTTTTTTTTTTACATTTTAGAATTTAATGTGATGGGAAATGTGTGTGTATGTAAAGGTACATAGGGATAAGGACTCTCGTATTAGTGATATTCCTAGTTGGCTCTAGTCATCAACCCCTTTCCTATAAGAGGTGGGCTTAGGGACTTGTTTCATGGATCCCTTTTGGAAGGGTTGTGACAGTGATCTTTGTTGTGCATGGTACGGTATTAAATTTTTACTCATTTTCTCATATGATTGTTTTGGTTATTATTATAGACCTCTTCTTTTTACACTTATTGAGCTTCTAAAAACATAATTTATTATGTTTCCACTCTCCAAATTATGATGTATTTTTTTAAGTAGGGTATGTCTATAAAAAGTTCATTATGAGGAGATATTTATGGGAGACATTGATTTTATTACATTTAATAAGAATATGGTTTTTCTGTTATCTAATTTAAGTAAAATATAACATTCCCCTACAATTTGTTTTTCTAATTTATTTAACATTCATCTAAACATGTGTAGTATCTATATATGAAATTATCTAGTCTTTGTAGTTGGTATCAATGGAACAGTTTATTTAAAAATGAAATACTATGATGAGAAAAAATATTGACATCCCTTGGGATATTTCTAACTTTATTTATAGGGATTTCCCTAAGGATTATTCTTAGGATGAATCAATTTATAGGAAAATGTGATACAAATTTGGTAAATAATAGAGAAAGTGATTTACAAGGAATTATATAACAATATTGAGGCTACAAGTGCACATGGAATTGGATAGAGGTACCTAAGTGTATTAACAATGAAAATGGGATCCTTGATATAGACATGTTCAACAACTCGTGCATGACAATGGTCTCTGATGCTAATATTGTTTAAAGATCCCAAGATATATGCATTGTAAATTCAAAAAAACCTAATGATCCATCATTAATGATTTAAATAGAGGATGATAGTGTGTGTAATAGGTTAAATATTATGTTTCCTAAATTTAAATGACTGTATCTTGATTTAAAAATGAATAATTATTTTCCAGACTATTTGATTTACCATTATGATTATTATTGATCACACTATTAATTTTAGTTTTATACATTGATGGGATATAGAAGTTACTCAGTTAAAATATAATGTAATCTATGATTTTTCTAAATAGAATTCAAATTGGATTATTACTGTGAATAATAATGTTTTGATTAATACTAATAAGTTTCCATGATACATGATTATCAACATCCACCTTAGACAACTCTTGAACTCACAAAATAAGTGAATGATATAGTTCATTGAGTTTTAAATTATTCCATCAATTAATTAATCAAGGTCAATTTTCTAATATTTCATTAATATGAAAAGAAGAACTCAATGGAATGTCATGGATAAATCGAAAGATATTATAACTATTATAAAAATGATTCAATGTAATATATTATACATGAAAAACTAAATGTTCAGTTGACTAAATGGATTAAAAGAATTGTCTCCCTATGTATATTCAACTATTAAATGTAGAATTTATGGGCATTAGAAAATTTATGTAAAAGTGGAATTCTTATGAAGAGAATCATCATCGTTGTTTGATTAATTATTTTTTATGATATAGACACTATGAATTACATATGATAATAAATGGGAATTATGGTCTAATATAATGAATTTTAGTTAATGATTAGATAAGGGAGTGGTTTGTTTAATATATTTATGTATTGGAAATCATGAATTATGAAACATTTAATTATTTTCAATTTTTTTGTTAAGGATATGAAATAATTTGTTGAATGATGTTGATGAACTAGAAATGTGATTTAATGGAAAGGTGGCATCCATAGAAAACACATGACTAAGGGAATGATAATCATTAAAATATTCCTAATAATTATTTCTGGATAAAGTGAATATTGAAACGAATATAGTAAAATTGACACCATTGATGACACTTGAACTAATTCATGATGTATTGAAATAGTGGACTATGGTATCATCTATAATGTATAATTTTTTTTGGATTCATAGAATATATTTTACGATGTTTTAGGTAATAATGTATTTTTCACCATATGATGATTTATATATAACTTTTTCTAACATTTTTTGATATTGAATAAAGAATGATAGAATGAATTATCATTCATTTAGGGATCTTATTCAATGATTCACACATAAAAAATTAAACTCTAAGAGTAACATTTTAAGTCTATTTTTTTCAGGTCACAACCAAAGGATGATAATTTTTTATGGAATGGATTGAAATCAAGTACATATATATTTTCATAAAAAGTACCCAACATTTACAAAATGATATAGAAATCAAATAATTTCCTATTATTATCATTTTTAATTGTATAAATTGAATTTATCAAAGCACTATAATACCATTATTTGTTCTTTATCCTTCTCTGGATCACCCACTTTTTTTTGTTTAATTATCTCTATCACTCTCTATAATTATTTATCCTTTTTCGTCATGTCAAAATCATCACATCATGCTTACATTCGAATATGTGTAAAACTATTTATGAGTTACTATATGTAACATTTATGTTTACAACAATCCAATTATATGGGATGTTTTTTTCATTTGTATGAATTTGGTTTCCATGAAGTAATTATCAAATTTGAAACCATTGATAACCAAGATGAATTTCAAGGGAAAATTAATTTCAAGGGGGTAGAATATAATATTTGAAGATGATATGATTTTTTAGAAAACTATTTTAAATTATTAGATATATTTAATTGCATGAAAATACTAGATTATGTATCATTACACTGTTCAACAGTCTTGTTTGATAGTTTGCAAGACACGAGGCACTAATCATCAGTAAACCATGAAATAATATTATTTTGAATATGACTACTATGACCAATATGATAAATAATGTTGTATGAATAGTATTTACCAGTTTATGAAATATCCATATAATAAAATACAAAATATAATTTTATATATAAGTACATATTAAATAATAAATCAATTTCCAATGAAGTAATTATATTTGAAAAAATTTTGGTTATCTGGAAAAATGATTTTTTTTATTTGTTTGGAAAAATATTCTAATTATGTTATATATTATTTTTAAAATATATTTTATAAACTTAAATTAACTTTTTTTTGTCAACATACCGAAATTATCATATGGTTAAGTCATGGTATTTTCCAGAATTATTGATTTTTAGTTAATAGGGAAAACACTATTTTTAGCCAAACTACAATTTATTTTTGATAGATTAAGTTTCATAAATTCTCTTTTATATTTTAAATAAACATAAGTAATATTTAGTCATATTTAATAAACTTAATAAATTTTTAGTCAAATTATTATTTGATTTTATTATATGTTTAATTCATGGTAAAATGGGTTTTTTCTCAATATTGTTTTAAAATGAATAATGTTTCTCCATTTTAATTATTTAAAATAATGACTAATGAGGAATGTTTTAAATTAATTTTTTATATTATATATAAATATATTTTAATTCATATTTATAATTTGATTATTATTATACATAATTTTAATATAAAATCAAGTCGTGCATGTAAAAATTTCAATTCTCAGAAACCCTATTTTTTGTCGAGTCTTCAAATTTATATTTGTAATTTAAATTTTTACATATTTAGGGGATAAATTTGAGAAAATATTGTTACATTTTTAGATCATAATATAAAAATTATATTAAAATTAAATTTTTTTATTATTTATTAAATATTTTAATTTTTTGGAAGAAATGTAATAAATTGTACATATTAATTAAATAATATATTTTAATTTAAAAACATTAGAAAGATAAATATTATTTTAAATTTTATATAGTTAAAATTTTTAATTATATATCATTAATTCCAAATTTCCCCATTTTAATAAATTTTATATTGAAATTGATTATAAAAAAAATTAAAGATATTTAACATTTTCTCTTTGAAAACCCACTTCTACATCACATCTGTCAGATTAATTTCAAATTAAAAATATCCACTTCATTGAATAGAATTATGGAAAATGGTATAAATATTTTGAACTAGAATATTATATATTATATAATTTTATGAGAAATGTTTTTGACAAAAATGAAAGGTGAAAACCAAAAAAATTAATTTCCACATATAAGGTAAAAATTGGTTTACTAAGGGTTACACTAAGAACATAGGGATAAAAATGACTATAAAAATCATTAAAGTATTTTTATATTGATACATTACAATATTATAAATTATAATTTCTAATATATGGTCATTTTTATGATTTTTATCTTGCGAAATACAGATTGATTTTGGATTATTTTTGGAAACCTCAAAGTACTTTCCAAGTGGGTTCCTTCCCCCACTTATATAAGGCCACCACCACAATCTAACTATTCCCTAATATAAATAAATATCAATCATCAAAACCCTAAAACAATTCCTCCCAAATATCTCTATATATTTTTTAGATATTCTATTTCATCCAAAAGACTAATACTCTGGTCCTTAATAAGAGTCTCAAATGATGTGTTTATATAAAAAATATGTTTTCTTCACAAATCTCCTTCTTTTCATTTCTTATTTTTCAATCATTAATTATATATTAACACTTATAATATAATAAAACCATTATAATTTCTATACTGATATGTTATTATATTATATTAATAAGCTATAAACGTCCTGACTTCCATTAAATTGGAAAGAACCCCCTTGATTGTGAATATGTAGAATATTGAACATATAGACCAAAAAAATCTATTTTACATAACCACAAATCACAGTTTGGTTTAATTTTGATTTTTTATAATTATAATATAATTTTAACTTAATTTATGTTTTGTAAATATAATATCACATGTACCCTTTTTCCCTTTCATTCAGTGAGAGAAACACTCACATCCCTTATGTCTTTGGTGAACTACATCCCATGAAAAAATGTGATTCATTATAACTAACTACTTAAATGTAAGGTTATAAATATTATGATCACAAAAATATGTGATATTTATTAAAAAATAATGGTTCTTTTCGGATTGATAATTAATTATTCTTTTTTTCGGTCCATGTATTCAATGATTGAAACTGCATTGATGCGTTTGTACGACATTATTTATCCATGAAGGTTTTATTTCATCATTCAATCTCTATATTTTATAATGGAATAAAATATTTATATAATAATTTTATATGATATTAAATTCATATTTTTTGAGAAGATGGATTGTAACACCACATGATTTTATGGTATGTGACACATTCCTATCAAGTGGTGTGGTCAAACGTAATATTATTTTTCCAAATATTGCACAATGGTTGACCAGAGCCTTCCCCCTTGATGAGCGTTGAATTTTGTTCACATACATCTTATAAACCACCTAAATTATTTCATTTTTTCTTTTAATTTTTTGATGTAAAATAGTAACAATGTTTTTTAGTTTTACATTAATTTTTTATAGAATGAAAAATGAGAATTTATACAACCATACAAATCTAAATAGAATGAGTTATTGAATGAAAACAATTTGTTTTGAGTTTTGGTTTAAGTATTAATCATTATCTACATTTATATTTTTTTTCAGGTTTCTATAACAACTATTAAATCCCATGATTCAAATACTATTATTTGTTTAGAAATTGTGGAATATCAATGAATTACTAAGAAATATTAATACCACCAACTCTAATAATCAAGGACGATGACACACTTTGGTCTTGGGTGTGCCATCTTCCAGGACCTAGCTCTATTGATTCTATTTAAATTATTTATTTTCTCAGCTCCAACATGTGAAGAAAACACCAACATAGTGGGTAAAAAGTCACTAAATAAAATTATTAATATAGGTTGAGTTGTATGTCATTGGGGGCAGTCACCGCATCTGGAAAACATTCATCACCCATGCATGCTACTCAATTCAAAATAAAAACATAAAACTAAAGTTTAATGAAAATTCATGAACACTCTGATATTCTCCAAGGACAATTATTCAGGTTAATCTCTCATTTGTGATTGTAAGACATCACAATGGATGAAGTTGGAAGAAGAGAAAAGTTAGAGAAATAAAAAAAAATTGAATAATTTAAAAATAATTAGGGTGACAGAATAAAAGTATAAAGTAAAAAAATAATGGTGATGAGAGTGAGGGAGAGAGTAAAATAGAATAGAATAAAAACATTATATAGAATATAAATAATGATAAAATAATAATAATAATAATAATAATTACTATTACTATTATTTTTATATTCAAGATAATATTTTTTTTTAAATGATAGAAGAAATAAAATGTGATAATAAATTTAAATTAATAATTTTATAATATTCATAATATTAATTTTAATTTTATTATAGTAATTTTTATTATAATAACAATTTAAAATAAGAAAATTAAATGAAGAATAATATTGATGGATTTTAGTGGAAACAAAATGCAGAAATTGATTATTTAAATATAAATTAAATTGAAATTACAATTTGAAATAAAAGAAAATAAAACAAAAATGAACATTTTTAAAACTAATTAAGTATTGAGATAATAGAATTTATCGTCTAGACTCCCTCAGTGGAAATCTCCACCATGGTGGTGAAATGATGGTGTGTAATGATTTTGGAAGGAGGAGATATCCTCCTTTTATAGGCCATAATTTCCCTTAGAATGTTAATGCATGTTATCCCCATTAAATTTCTTGTTCAAGCATGAAATTATTTATAAATTTTTTCCCAAATATCATGGGAATATCATGTTAATGTTTCTACATATTTTTTCATGTTTAGATAGAATTATTTCTATTTTAGTATTAGAATTTATTCTTTCCAGATAGAATCTCCATATTCAATAACTACAGTTTCCCTGGAATTCATGACCTTGAAAATGGTTGATTAATCACTATATTCCCTCATGAGTGTTTTTATGAAAAAAAATTCTTCTCCACTCCCAACATAATTACATTTAGGCCAACCAATTATATTATATTGTCCCACCATTAAAAATGTCTATATCTTTGCACATTTTTAAAGGCCCAACTTGTTAGCTAGTTTTTGGCTTCCAAATGATGGATGAAACATTTAGTCCAAATAAATTAAATAACGCCAATGTTGTATAGAATCATAAAAATAAATAATTTTAGTATTTGTATTAGGAAAAAATACATTATGTTTTAAAAATAGAACAAATTTAAAATAGTTAAAATTCAAAATATATCATTTTTTGATTGACCTAAAAATACCAATAAGATAATAAAATGTGATAATTTCCCTTAAAATAACACTTTATTAGGATTAATTACATTGAAATTAAATATTAAATAATGGAAAATTATTATTCTATCATTTCCCCCACACATAAACCATGATTTTTCTCAAGCATAAAATCTCAACACTGATAATAATAGGGAACCAATGTTTTCAGTGTTAATATTTAAATGCATTATAATCAAAGAACAATCAATACAAAATGAAAAATTTTTATTCCACAAAAAATATACATTAAATTAAAAAAATTTCAAAGAAACATTAAATTCATTTATTTTACATTAACCCTCAATTTGTGTTTGAATATTCTCATTTTAGTCATTCTACCTCATCAATTCATTACTATTAAACATGCCAAATTGGAATCTAAATAACTTTTAAATCTTTTATATCATCACTTGTGATACAATTGAGATAATGTTATTCTCGTATTTTGATATAATGCTCCTTATAAATAATAGTGTAAAATAACTACTTTCATCTCTTTGTAAATACAAGAAAAACATAAAATCATGGGGATATACAATTAATGATCTAATAGAACTAATTATTATGATTTGTATAATATTATGTTTAAAAATAAAGATCATGGAGGAGGTTTAACTTGTAAAGCATACAACATGTTATTCAAAGTAAAAAAATTTAATGACATTATACCCTTAAGATTGTTACAACTCCAAACATTCCCAAATACAAAAAGTAAAGATCAAAATCAGTTTAAGCATAATGAATGATTTGTTCCCTATCTTAAACTTTTTTTACTTTAAATTTTTTTCTTTTTAAATGAACATTTTCTTATTCATTTTTTGAAATTTTTGCATTATATTAAAATTCACAACCACCACCAAACCACATTTGATAAAAATAAAATATTGCTTATAATGATTTATTGTTCACTCATATCATAATCAAATTTTTCCATTATTTTGGTTTTTTGAAAAAATTTATTTTTCATATTCATGAATGGAAAATAATATATTACAATGAATGATTCATCAAAATTTTATAATTATCACAATAAGAACCATCACACTTCTTCCTAACAATGTAAATCATCCCATTTACCATTATTTATTTTTCCCTCACACTTTAACTTTAATATATCATGAAATTTCTATGAGTAAGTTAGGAATGAATAAAAATGGTTTGAAACATCTCTAATCCTTATCAAGGTTATACGTGGTATATATAGACTAAATAATGATTCTTTTAAAGGTGGTATTCTAAGAATAATTAGATTTCCAAATGATTCCTCAATCATTTTAACTATTTTTTTCAGAGTCATAGCTTTGAGAAATTCAAATTGGTGTTCTAGTAGGTGTCATGTCCCAATATCACTCAAGATATATAATTAAGATAAAACATGGAATACTTGGTCTAGAAAACCTCTATGGAATGGAACATATGATTTGGGGAAATCACTCAGGGTATGAGTACTAATTAAGAATCAACTCGCATTAATTTCATAAATTTAAAGCATAAAAATGGTTAAGAAATTTCGTTTACATGAATCAACAAATTCCATCAAATCAGGAATCCTCATTTTAAAAACCTTTTAATCATTAAATTCTCTGTTTTAGTCATTCAATATCATTAGACATGAAATATAAATCGTGTAGTCACATGATTCTTATCAAACTCATGTATCCTAGTCAAATCAAGAAAAACATGAATTCAATTGTGGGAATGTAATATTGTCATTAAATTATAAAACATGTTTAGGGGGAAAATTTATAGAGTTTAAAATATTAATTTAAAGGTTGAACTCCCTTTACCATGAAAATTAGTCCCCTTTCTTCCTTATCCTTTAAGACTAAATTCTTCGATTATAAACCTATAAAAGTAAAATTAAATAATTAAGCATATGGATCGTGTCATTAATTCTCAAAAAAAAGTATGGAGTTGGATTTATAGTTCACTATTTCTATGAAAATAATTTAAAATCTAAATTCATAAAAGGAAATGGAAATTGATTAGTCTTGGTATAAACCCCAATGTGGGCCATTAATTTTTATTTTCCCCTGAGGGAAGTACCAATATTGATCCAAAGTTAGTTGGTTGGTGAATCTTCCTTTATTTGAACCAACACATTTATCTTTTCCCAATTTATTCTTTACTTATATTATTTGAGAAAGATACATGGATAGAGTACATCAGATCCTACCCTTCATAATTAGGTAAAACCTACATGGTGGGATTAAGATGATGTATGGATCAACATCTTTCATGGTCTCTACTTGTGAAAACCTTTCTAGGGTTGGAATCACATGGACTGAAGGATATGAATGATAAAAGTGGAAGTTAACATGTATATTTACATAAATAATATTTGACTATTTAAAATTTAATTTTTCTAAATTCATACTTACAACATATATCCTAATTTCCTCGCACTCTTAAATTTGGATCTCTTCATGATGTGGCCCCTCAAATGAATGTTCTTCTAAATTTGGGATATCCATGTGCCTCAATATGTGAACATGTAGATTCTCCTTCCTCCAACAAGGTATAACGAAGACTGTCTCATTCTTTATAATCAAAACAATAAGAAGTGATGCAATGTTTATATTATATAAAACTTGAATAGATAGATTCAATGAAAGTATCAACTCCCTATGCCGGTTCAACTTCATATTTACCTATGTGATAAGTTCACTTTAGATGAGCATATTAGTAGAATTAGGTATGTAGTAAGTATCATCAATCCTTTCTTTAATTCCCATCAATTCTGGGGCCTCCTCCTTGTGATGGGCCTTAACATCTTTGATGTACTCTGTAAAATTGGGGAATTATGGTGGGGCTTTCTTCTTGGTCTTCAGTATTTGATAATCATGTTTCACATAACAACAATTTATTCGAGTCCTTGAAATAATAAAATGTTGTATTACCCATTTATTATATGTTTATCTCCATCAGTGAGTTCACCAATCTTTTTATAAAATGTTCACCTCTTATACATTTTATATTTATTAATTCTTGCACCTGAGAGTATTTCTTCTTACAAGAATTTATAAAACTGAATCATGAAAAAATCACAAAATGTTTTCTTTGTTTTATTATAAATATAAATTAAACCAATTTAATATTTGAAAATAGTAAAATAAAAATTTAATAAAAGATTGGCTCCCTGGAAACAAAAATAGTTATGACACACTACTGTCCTAGCGCATGGTCAAAAAAATTTATTTGTTTATAGTGCAGCACAATGTTTTACCGTCGTCATCTCACTTGAAGATATTCTCAATTTGTTCACAAACATTTTATAAATCAGCACCACTATTTGATTTTTTATGTTTTAATGTAAAATAATTTTAATTTTTGTGGGTTTATGATTTCTATTTTATGTTAAGAAAATTGAGAATTTGGACTCCAAATAAAATCTAAACAAAATGAGTTAAGGAATGAAATCATTTGGTTTTGGGGTTTGGCATAAGGTTAAATCATTATTCTCCTTTATATTCTTGATTTTATTTTTATAATCCAATAATTAAATCTAATGTGTGGACTACAATTATTTATTTATAAATTGTGTAATATCATTGAATACCTAAGAAATCATAATTCCACCTTCACCTATAAGAAAGGTTGATGACACACCATGGTCTAGTGTGTGATATATTCCAAGAATAAGGTCATTCAATGCTAATTCCTCCATTGATTAGAGAAACTATGACATGTGAAGAAATAACCATTAGATGGAGGGAAAAGTGATTAAATAAGAAAATATAGATTGATTGAGTTCCATGTCATTGGAAGAAGTCACCACATCGGAGACATTCACCTCACCCATTAATACTACTCTATTCTATCTTAAATAATATAATTAATATTTAAGGTAAATTAACAGACACCTTGACTTCCCCCCTAGCCAAACCTAATGGTCAACATATCATTTTCATGAGTAAGAGATAATAATGGTGGGTTTGGGAAGAATAGGAGAATAAGTGATATAGAATAAAAAAGAATAATATAAAAAGAATTAGGGTGAAATAGTATAAAAATAAATTATAAATAAAATGGGTATGAGAGAGAGAGAAAATAAAATAAAATAAATAAAATTAAAATAAAATAAATATATATAATATAAAAAATTTTAAAATAATAATAATAGTAGTATTAATTATTATTATTGTATTTAATATTTGATCTTTTTGAAAAAAGTGGAGAAGAAACATAATGATAAAATAATTCTAAAATAATTGTGTAATAATAATAAGAATAGTAATATTATTTTTATTATTGTACTAATAATTTAAAATAATAAAATTAAAATTAAGAGAAGTTGGATGGATTTGTGTGGGAAAAATGAATTAATTATTTAATCTAAACTAAATTAGACATAAAATTTTTATTTGAAATAAAAAAAAGAAAACTAAAATAAAATAATGAATAGTGAATAATATATGAGAGAAAATAATGTAGCAGCATGCTTCCCTAGGTGGATATCTCCACCTTTGTGATGAGTTGATGGAATGAAATTATTTTGCATGAGAGAGCTCTCCTCCCTTTGTAAGCTAGAATTTCACTTCGAATGATGACACATGTTAGCCCCATTAAATGACCTATAATCATGTGAAATTATTCATGAATTTTGTAAAAAAAATTACATTCACATCTCCTCCCCAAATGTCAGCATATTTTTCAATGTGTAGTGATCGTAATGTCCATTTGAGTCTTAAAATTTAATTTTTTTAGACAGACTCTCCACCTTCCATGTCTCCGGTTTACCATGAATTAATGATCATGAAAATGGATGATAAATGAGTTGATTTATTATTTAAAGATATTAATAAATATATTTCACATATCCACCCAATATATTAGTTCATTTTATACATATGATCATGTGATATGGTCACCCATAAAAAATCACCATATGTGTGAATAGTTTTAAAGGCCCAAATTATGAGCCGATTTGGGCATTCAAATCATGAGTTTGGATTTGGGTCCAAAAGAATTAAATGAATACCAGGATTTATAGAATACTAAAAATAAATAAATTAACTATTTGGATATGTATATAATTTTTCATGGGTGAAATAAAAAAAATAATTTAAAAGTGTTAAATTTAAAAATATACTATTATTCGATTATGCACAAAATACCACTTAAAACTAAAAATAAAATAATTATATATATAATAACTATTTGTTGATATTAATAAAATTATATTCAACATAAAATCACTTAAAATATTCTATCTGTCAGTATGACACTTAAAATTTATCATCTTTTATAATGTACATAACAATGAACAAATAACTTAAACAAATTATTAAATATAATTGTGATAGTTATCACATATCCATTGGAATGGAAATAGTGAAAGTTATTATTTAAAAAAGGAATAAATATTTTTAAAACTAATAATATACAATATTTGGTTACAAATTAATTAGAGAATAAAATAAAAATCAATTGAACATAAAATATGTGTTTTTTTGAAAACTATTTTCAGGACCACAATTTAATTCTATATTAATAAATTAAATTATTCACTATTTGTGATTGTTATTAATTAAATATATATGTTACATATTCAGTAAAAAAATTTAAAATGAAATTAATTTTTTATAGGCTTAATATAATAATGGTAAAAAATATACTCATTAAAAGGATTTATTATTTCAAGATATAATTTTAATTCTTTTTAATGGAGTGGTTATTTTAAAAAATTATTTTGCAACCGTTATAATTAATGTTGAAATGAAATCTTCTCTATAAAAGCATATTTAAAAATTAGATTATGGTGATTTTTTTAAAAGAATATATTTATTTTCAAGTGAATAGGTAAAAAACCATGAATTATATAAAATGTTCATTTTAATTATATTAATATTATATTTATTATTTCAATATTTAAATAACTGATGAATTTATAAATAAAATTTTGGAATATAATAAATGGTAATATTATAAAATTATATAATAGTTTAATTAAATAATGTTCTAGAAATTATTAATTAAGTGTGGCTATTTTTATAAAACATAAATGATTATTTTCCATCCTGTAATTAAAATATTGATTTATAAAAAAAATATATTTTCATAAAATGTATACATAAATTAATACCTTCTTTCTTTTTATTTTGAGATACAATTATGAGACCTTTGTTAATAATATAAAGCTCCATAAAATCAGCTATAATTTTAAAATTACTATTTTTCGAATAAATGATGATATTTATTAAAATTAAATCTATAATATTTAGAAAAATATTTTAATAAAATGGAGATCACTTTTAAATTATACCAATGAGAAATTGTTTATGGGATATTTTTTGGAATGTTCTCAAATAGTATATTTTTTTGAATAGTAAAATCTGTAATTTTTGGCATAAATACATTATAATTTAAATATGTTATTCCTTGAGACTTTGATTACATAATCACCATAATCACTGACTCTGGATAATTATATTATTATATTTATTAATAATTCTAAAAAATCATAATATTTTTCAAAAATAATAAAAAATGAATGAAATGTTCAAAGAACACCACTCTCCTCCACTATAAATATCATCCTCACTGCCTCGTATCCTCATACATATTATGCCTTGAATGTTATAAAATTATTAAAAAAACATCTTACAAATACTCTTCCCCACATTTATGTGGTTTTGGTTTCAACAAATGAATAGAACAAATTTTCTTGTGGAGGTTTTCAAGGTTATGGATTCAAGAGGTAAAAACCACTTTACTTTTCTGTTAATTTCATTTTAATTTATTTACAATTTTTATCCTTAACTCACCTCATAAATTAAAACATGAATTGTAATTCTGGAATCATATATATATATATATTATATTATTAATTTTTCACTACAAAATCCCCCAACTCTTTTCCTTTTAATTTCATTTTAATGATGAAAACATCACTCGTGAGGTGCCAATTTACCGCCTTTATGGATGACGAGTTATAGTTTTTTATATTCATCCTTTAATAAGGTTATTAAAAAAATTATTATACTTAAAAATGTCATTAATATGTGTACTAAAACATATTTAATGTTCTTCAACCAATATATATACACAATATTAATTCATTACACAAAACTAGCTTGTGATGATTGAAAAACTAAAAAAAATAGTCTAAATGATTACTAATTACATATTATCAAATGATTCAACCTCAACCTGACTAACCAAATGTTTTATATAATACATTATAATTCTATAATACCACTATTATCCTATAATTTCAATTTTGTACAATGATATTCATTTTACAAGATCTTCAACAAGTGAGTAAAAGTAAACCGATCAAAAAATCAATGGAAACAAATTCATCAGAATGATAAAATTGTATTTTATAACTCATAAAAAAGTCATAAATTAACCTCATAAAATTATAATAAATAAATAAAATTTATAAATGGTTATTAATTAATTAATTAATATATTTAAATTGATTATTTGTGACATTAATATCGAGTGAAAAAAAATTCAGGCATAAGGTAAGGGTGTTTTCATCTCACCTTTATTTCTGTGAGATATGCCTTATTCACAACTATTTATTTTATGTGGGTTATGTATACTAACCTTCAATTTATAATATCATTAAACTATTTATCTTAATGGTATTTAATATTTCAATAGAAGACCATTAATTTTATTCCCTGAAAATCCATTTTTATTCATGTTATGTTTTCCCTCTCTTTACACAAATTTTATTTTTACTTCATTTTATTATCTTCTTCTACATAATGTTTAAATGTTCCAAAATCATTTTTCCAAACCATTTCATATTTAATTGATGGGTGAATATGTTTTTTATAAGATTCACTTTTCAATTATTCCCATTAAAGAAGCTTAATTAAAGGAATCTTCCTAATTTCATACCCATTTTCATGTACCATAGATAATATGTTTTAAGAATACATTATCTTATTAAAATCATACATTTTTTTAAAAAAAATCCATCCTTTTTAATTCTTGGTTTTATATAAATAGTTATGAATTTTCCGTTTTAAAGACTCTTTAATATTTTCCATTAAACTGCACTGAAATATGCCATTTTTAATGTATCTTGAAAACACATTTCATAATTTTTTAATTAAGTCGGCAATAATTTACACATAAAACACAATTTTATTTTCCTGACATTTTTTTCATTTTAACAATATGATTTTATGATAAAAACATATTATTTTCAAAATAAACTCTTCTTTTAAAAGTAAAATGGTATTACTTTTTTTTATTTATCGATGATATTGGTAGAGTAATTTTATCTATGATTATGAATATAATATATAAAAGTGGTATGGGACAAATTTAGTTAATGAAATTTTTTTAAATCCATAATTTAATATAATAGAAATTTATTGGACTTAGTAAGTTAGGAGAGAGCCGGCTATAGCCCCTCACTACATCCATAAGATTCATGTGAAAACTAGATGATGTTTTGTCCTAGGATTTACCCATTAATGTAGACTTATTGCCTGAGGACTTGATGTTATGTTTATGGTGTCAAAAATTATGAATTCTCTCATTATGATATTAATAATTTATAATCCATATTATTATTCAACTTTCCGAATATCCATCATTAAGATTCATGTGACTATATATATGGAATTATTTATTAACCTTATATTCTTACTATATTATACTCAATATTATGTTTTAATGAGATTTGTTTTTAATTCAAAATGCCCTATTGTTTATGAATATGATAAATTCTCGTATATTTCTTAACCTTACTGATCATCTAATCTAACCCATTCCTTATGTTTTATTTTTCTTTATATTGTAATGATGTTTATTATGAATGACTTATAGTGATAATCAAGGATTTTATGTGTATTTCAAATGGATTTTCTATGTTGTTTTCATATCATGTTGTAATTTGACAATTATGTATTTATCTTGTTTTCCAAATGTACTAAAATATTAAGTCCTTTGGGATTTGATCTATTGTTCATAGTATTAGTGTAATAAAGTAAGGAATCGAATATGAGATACATGCTTTGGGTATTTATAGTTGGCATCAGAGCAAGTATAGTAAAAACATTGGAAACTATATTTATAAAACAATGATTTGAGACCGTAACCCCGTTATAGATTTTGAGGATATGCATTGAAGAATTACCTAGAGTTTTTGTATGGTATATATTATGTTGGACTTAATAGAAATAGAACTCTCTCCAGATAATACAATTGGATTTCCTTTGGAAACAATATAGATTTGGGTTACAAAATCCAACATGTTATGTTTAGTCAAACTCTATTTAACCTGGTAGACAACAGTCAGACTTACTGTACATATGGTTTGATCAAAATGGGGAATATTCTTACGATAATTCATATTTTCATTAAAAAACATTATAAAGGATATGAATATATAATGAAAATGGATAACCCAAGTTAAAAATATGATGTTTTAGGTTGAAAATAAGGGTTCATGACATTATATAAATGAATGTATGTTTTTATCACTATGACGATTTTTACAGAAACTAGGCTTGCTGCTTTAGTTAATAGATGGATCACGAAGAAGACATCTTAACATTTAACATGAAGGAAAATATTGTGGCATTGAGAAAATGAATCAAATGATGATAGAGGTGAAATATATCCCAATCATACTTGATTAATTTTATAAAAAAAATAATTAACATCATATATCATACCCAACACCCAATCTCATTATAGAAGAGAGGGATAGAGTTTGATAAGAGCTCGAGTGGTGAAGACCAGGGAGAAAATAAGGCTCTATTTCCAGCATCTATGAAATGTTGAAAGATATACCTAGGGACATGTCTCAATAGAATGAAGAAATTATTTTTTTATGTTAAGTAAGGACATAAATGAAGTAATTGATGAGGAAAAATAATGATTATTATGGATGAAGATTAAACAGATCATAATAATATATTTTTAGTTCATTACCATAAATTTATGGAATATGGGCATTAACTGATTGAATAACCTCCTCTATAAGATAAAAACTATGCCACAGAAGGACCTATATGGAAATAAATGGATGATGTACTTATGTATTGGTATCATATTAATATAATTGGTTATTAACCTTATTTAAATAATTTATATCATATCTAATATGGATGTTATGTTAATATTGATTTAGAAAAAGGAAACCCTATAGGATGAGTGACAACCCATCACGTTCAGAAAGGTCGTAGGGTTTTAACCCACAACCAAAATGTGATAATGGCACAACCCCTACCACTAGCCTACATGATATCCTAATTAGAGTGATATTTTTTATCTTATGTAAAAATATTATTTTTAATTTTAAAACATTTGATTTATCTAATATAAAACCTTATTATTAGAAATTTATTTTTTCATTATGTTATTAATGTTACATTAAATGAAAAAGAATATTTTAATAAATTAAATATGAATTATATTTTGGGTGGAAATATGATTTCATTGTGGAAATATAGTGATTCATGTTATTAATGGAAACATTCATCATATCACAGAAATTTATAGATCTTTTTGGAATATGAATTTGGGAAGATATGTTTTGTATACGTCTTGAGGTTTTAATGGATAATGTTGAACCATGGATATTATTTTTGTTGTTGTTAAATTATGATTTATTGTATACTTTTTGAAAATAATTTTTGATTCTGTAACCATTTAGACGCTGAAAGAATGACTGGTGGCTCTTATGGTTTATAAAAAGTTATTCAAGTGTGGAAAATTCATTTTGAACATTCATTTCCTAGTGTGAGGAATGATGTGAATATAGATCGATGTACTAAAAATGATGGAATTATTCTTTTCAAATGGAATGTAATCAAGTATGAATATTTTTACAAGTAGTTTTCTAAATTTAAATGAATCCTTCAACACTAGGAAAATTATTGTGGAACAAAAACATTATCTGTTTACATTTCATTTTGGGAAATCAATAGTCTTTTAATCACAAGTTTTTTGGGTTTGTGATGGTTTAATTTTTAATAATTATGTTATCTATTAGTCTACATCATTATTTTATAATTTTATTCCACTTACAAGAACATTTTATTACATTCCACTAATTATTCTCTACATAAAATCCTAATTATTTAGTGACCTTTTATCTTCTAATTCCCGCTTATTAAGAGGATATTTTATTTACCTTTTTCAAATATGGGATACCCAAAATGAAATTTTTATTTATCATCCACTTATTTTTGATGTATAACATTAAAATTGGGAGGAATCAATTAATTTATGGAGGGGAGATTATAACACCCAAATATTTTTTGATGTGTCCCTTTATAAATTTATCTTCTTCAATAGTGTACATTACATTGAACACTGGGCATAAAAAATGATTAAATATCACTGTGATAGTTACCAAGTAGATTTTTGAATGGAGGGAGTGAATGAGATTATTTATATTATGAAAATATATTTTACACGTGTTTATAAAATTAATTCTTTTGTTAATAATTGATAAGAAATAAAAGCAAAACTCTATGGAACATAAAATATGTGTTTTTATAAAAAAAATTAATAATGGAACTTTGTATTAATAAATTAAATTAAGCTATATTACTAAAAAATATTAATTAAATTTATTTATTACATACTCAATAAGAAAATTTAAATAAAACTAAAAGTATGATTTGTTTAATGTATGAATGGATACATTTTTATGCATTAAAATGCTACATTATCCTAAAGAGAGTTTTAACCACATTTAATGGAGCACTTAATTTCAAAAAAAATTTACCATTTTATAAACTATATTGAACAATATAATCTAAATTTTTAAATTTATAATCTCAATTTTTCCTTGTGGTGAAATTTTGTATTTTTCTGAACATATTTATTTCTGAGTGAAAAGGTGAAAAATCACATTTTTATGAAACTATAATTTTCTTTATATTAAAAGTATATTTATGATTTCAATAATAAAATAACCAATTATACTATCAATAAAATTTAGTAATCATATAAATCTTAATATGATATAATTATGTCATAATATAAATAAATAAAAGTTCTTGAAGTTATTCACTATGTGTTGATATTTTTATAAAACATAACCATTTATTTATAGTTTTATAAGTAATATAATGATTTAAAATAAAAATTTTTCTTCAAAAAAATATTTATAAATTTATAGAAAAAATTATAATTATAAAAATATACTTTATTGAGAGCTTATTTAATAATTTAATGTTTTATAAAGGCATTTAGTATTTTAAAATTGCTATTTTTTTATAATTACTGATCTTAATTAAATAGTCAATTTCTCATATTTAGAAAGTTATTTTCATAGAATTGCATCAATTTTTGAATATTTCATGTTTAAAATTGGGTATCATAAATGATGTTGATTTTTATAAAAAACTTGGATTTTATGGTGAACAGTAAAGTATTGTATTTTACAATATTAATTTATTATAAGTTAATACACTATTACATGGGTCATTTCTGATGTAATAATCATAATCATGAAATAACCTTCAATATTTTATTATATTTAGTGATAATTATCAATATATTCATAATAATTATTAAAAAATAATAATCAAATGAGTAAAGTATCCAAAAAACACCCCCTCCACCACTATAAATTCAACACATCACCCCCTCTTATCCTTACACCTCTTAAATCATGAATCAAGACCAATTACTACCAAATAATATTACCAATCCCAATTCCCATATATATGATATTAATTTCGCAACAAAATATCAATACCAATTTTCCATAAGAGGTTCTCAATGAGTATAATTTGAGAGGTAAAAAACTCATTCATTTTCATTTAATTTCATTTCAATTTCTATTATTTTAATATCATTCCCCAAAATAAAATATCCAAAAATATAGGATAACTCTAGTATAAAATATATAATATAATTTTATAATGTCAACAAAAAATCTAGGATTAAGTCTCTTCTTCTATTCCTTTTATTTTAAAAATGAAGACATCATCTGTGAGGTTCTGATTTACCACATTCTTGGATGATGTATTTTCATTTATTCAATTCATCATTCAAGGATGGTAGTAAAACAAATTTTATGGATAAAATGGACATTTATATGTATAATAAAACTAATTTAATGTTCTTTAACTAGTATATATATACATAATATTAATTCATATCACAAAATTAGTTTGTAATGATCCAAAAACCACTGATTTAATAAAAAAAATTCAATAACTTATAATATAGTTATTCAACCTCACCCAAAATAAAAAAATTATTTATATAAAAATTTAATATTATTTATTAACATTAATAACATATAATTTAAACTATGGACAAACTGTTCAAAAAGGGAATAAATGAACTTAATAATATTGTAATAAGTCATATTCATGTATAAAAGGATATAAATTAATTACCTACGGGATTTAACAAGATTATACAAGACATTATGATCATGTGAAGAATAATTTTAGACATAAGGTAAGTGTTTTCTCATCTCATCTTTATTTCTGTGATATTTTCCTATTTCAAAACTATTTTTTGTGTATGGGGAATTTATACTATAATTTGATGTGTAATATCATTAATCGCTTTGTCTTCATGGTATTTAATGTTTCAATTGATGATTATCAATTTTATGGGGCATATGGTTCGACTATTTTCATAGTGGTACGAGATTCTCCCAAAACCTCTATTTTCATTTGGTGAATGTTTTCTCAATGTACCCCAATTTAATTCATCTTTATTTTTATATAATTAATCTATATTATATATTTATGTTGAAAACTAATTTATCTATATTATTTCATCTTTATTTAATGTGGAAATATGTGTTTTATATGTTTCCCTTCCAAATTCTTCCCCTTAAGCATGCTCGACTAAATTGAACTTCCAAATTTCATACCCATTTTTAGGAATCATTAATATTCTATTTTAAGACACCATTGACTTAATAAATTCACTATTTTTTCATGAACAACTATCCTACTTCAATCCGGGTTTTATAAAAACATTTATTACCTTTTCTGGTAAAATATGCTATTATATTTTCTCATAAACCGCATTTAAGATGCTTATTTCTACAATATCTTAAAAACTATATATTTATGTTTAACATATGTTAAACATTATATTAACATCAATGATAGTTTCATTTTCCTTAAATCTTATTTTTTTATCTCCATGTTTATAGTTGGATTTTATGTTAAATACAAATAATTTTCATAAATTACTCTTCTTTTGAACGTAATAGGGTATTTCTATCAAAATTTTACAGATGATTTTATTAGAGTATATTCATATGTGGTTTGGATTCAAATATTTAAATTTTTTATGGGAAAATTTTATTTAATGATATTTTTAAAAATAAATTGTTTGACTTATAAGGAATGTGTTGGACTTAGTATGTGATGGGTGGGTCCCGCTATAGCCTTCGGTGAATCGGTAGGTATCATGAGAAAAACATCACTGGTATTAGGCTGAGGCCTTACCCATTTATGTATAATTATTTTATAAGTCCTTTATAGTATGTTTATGAAGTCCATAAATATTCGTTCCCTTGTTTTGATATTATTAATTGATAATCCATGTGATTATTCAACTATTAGAGTATCCATTGTTATGTTTCATGTGATTATACATATGAATTAATTATTCGTCTTATATTACTTCCATATTATGATCATGATTATGTATTAATTGAATGTGTATTTATTTCAACATGACTTATTGTTTTTGTTTATAATTATTTTCCTTGTACTTCGTACCCTTACTAAGAATCTAGGATCACCCATTTATATCATTTTATATTTTTACGTGGATATAAAGATGTATATTAAAAATGAATTTCAAGGAAAATACGGGTGTTTATGGGAGTTTCAAATGGATTATCTATATTTTTTCCTTTAATGCTGTAATTTAACAATTATGTAAGTATCTTGTTTTCCAAGCCTACTAAAGTGTTTGGTTCAATGGGATTTGATCTCTTGTTCATTGTAAAAATTTATTAAATTATGGAACCAACTCTGAGAAGCTGGGGTTGAGGCCATCACATGGAATGAAAATAAATTAATAGGAATTGAAGCTATTGAAAAAAACACTCATGAAATATTAAAACTGTTAAAACCCTGAAATAGAAATTTTATAAAGTAATTATTAATAAATAGGTGTTAAAATTTTATAAGGGGATCATATATGAAATAATATTTTTTATGATAATATATTAGATTAATTATATACTTATATTTCTTATATAATAGATTCAATCAATAATGTAGTAAATAAAGGTTCATGTGGTAAAATATTTTCATCTCACTTTTATTTTTCTTTGAGACACATTACAAATTAACCATTTGTTTATTTTATGTGGTTTATATAATATAAGTTAATGTATTATAAACTTTATCTCCTAAAAACTATTTTTATATTCACATCTCTTGAGGATATCTATTTCATTGTGTATACGGTTCCAATGTTAGAAAAGTTGTAGGGTATTTTTGTCTCAATTTTCCATCTTTAAGACACGAGTTATGTTATGCACCTATATTCCTTGCTGAGGTGTATAAAACCCAATATACATGTAATATATTAAATTCGTTTATTCCCATGATATTATTCATTTCACTTAATTTTATTTTTTATGGGGATTACGATTCAATGTTACCAATATGGTGTGGGTTTTATGTTACAATCTAAATATTTATCAGGATTTATCATTATCATCCTTCTAATAAATAAATATTAATATATATATCTCAATAAGATCTTTTATTTTCTTCTCAAATGTATATTAATGATATTTTAAACTAATATCACAAGTATTCTTCTCATTGGTACATAAAATTGATGAGATTATTATTTTATAAAAAGTTAACTTTATTTATCTCTTTGGTGGGAAATCTATTTTCTTCCAAAACAGTGGTTTCCAATATTTTATTTAGAAATTATATAATAATATGCATGGATTTTTTAAAAATGGGTTTTTACAAATGTTTATCTATTTTAAAAAATATTTACAGGAAAAATAATATCATTTTACAAAAAATTAACTTCTGGATTTTTCTAAAAATGAAAAATGAATCTTCAATTAAACTTATATGGCATGAATGGAATTTCCAACCTTCATGACCAT
This sequence comes from Viscum album, assembly GCA_963277665.1. Classification (NCBI taxonomy): domain Eukaryota; kingdom Viridiplantae; phylum Streptophyta; class Magnoliopsida; order Santalales; family Viscaceae; genus Viscum; species Viscum album. The sequence continues at coordinate 1,804,502,046 of OY728164.1, forward strand.
TACTTTCATTGATGTTTTCTTTATATAATTTTAATGTATTATTAAAAATATGTATTTTGAAAATGTATTATGTATCAATACTTGTTTTTTGAAAATAGGAAGGGTGTATTCCTTATGATTTTTTTTAAAATGATTTTTAAATATTCATTTACCTGTTTTTTATGTTATCTTTTAAGAAAATGGTTCAATTTTTTAAAGTTTTTATTTTTAAAAATGATTTTTAAAAGAAAAGTTATTTTCTTTAATAAATATGCCAATATATATTTCTAAATCATTGTCAATATAAGATTAAATATATTTATGTTAATTCTTATAACATGGGTATATGAACTAAGGATGAAATTATTATTTCTCTGTATGGTTCATGTTTATTATAATTAGAAGTTTATGTAACTCGTTTCATTCCCATTGGTTAGGATATAAGGTAATGTTTTGTTAAACCTATTTTTGTTCATGGGTGTTCATAGAGTGATTTTTTTATTATAATGTCTAAAAATTGTTTATAGTTTTCATTATGTCAATATGGTTATTTTATATGAAATGATGGTAGTTACGTTAATAAAATGATAGATGGGACCTATATCTCCAAACAATTCATTGGGAAAATATATATAATTCCTAACTAAATATGTTATTCGTCAAATTCATTAAATGTACACAATATATTTCATGAACCTAATTACATGTTCATAATATCATGATTTACTAATATAAAATTTTCCAACTCTTATGAATCGACATACCATTCATGTCCTTAATGTCATGTGTGTTCCTGGTTGTATGTTCATAAGTTTATGTGACGGCCTCATTTCATGTTCTTAACATAATGATTGACCTTTTTTCTATTTTTATATATTCAAAATGGTATAAGAGGATTTATATTCCCTAAATATATGTCTTATACCAATTTTCCCCCCATGGGTCATGTTATTTGATTCAAATATGATTCATGTCTTATGAACTGCCATTATTTTTTCTAGTACTCAATATGATGATCTTTGATGTGAAGTGTATGGCTTCCAATATTTATACACATTTTCTCATACCCATATATTAATTTTTTCAAATGTATCTCCATTATTTACCCTTACTAAATATATGAGTAAAACATTTTTATTTTCATGTTTTCTTGGTTATGAATAATGGTTTTATGTCGGGTATTTTTATAAAGAGTACTTAATTTCAATATCTTTATGGGTGATATTAATTTTCATAGATTAAATTAGAATATGTAGTATATATTCCCCAATATAACTAAATAATTTTGGTCCTTAAAAGTTTTATTTTTTATTGTTTTGATTATTAATAAGAAATGATGGATTATGTATGTAAGAAAATATTAGGTCTCTATACACATCAAATCATGTACAAGATTATGTTTTCCATAAAAGGAGATTAATAATAAGGCATAATCATATGAATTACCCATGAAATGAAATGGGTTTCATCTTTATATCACATAGAATAAATAGAAGTAATATAATAATGGTTTATATTAAGGAAGGAATTCAATAATTCTTGGATGTTAATAAATAAAGTCCATGAAAAAACAGTGTCTGATTGATGTAAATACTTGAAAAATACTAGACAAATCCCCTTTCAAAAGTAACTCTTAAATTAGGTCTTTGTAAAATAGGAGATGAGTCTATAAAGAGGGTAAATGAATAATTATTTCTATAAGACTTAAAATGATGTAAAATGTTTTTCTGTGATAAAAAATGTTATTTTACAAATCATGGTTTATTTAAATCATTTTTAGGAGATGTAATTGAATATGGGTTTAAAAATGAGAAAACCCCATTAATTGGGTTTTCCAATTTAGAGGAGTTGAGGAGGTTATATTTTGAAACCTATATCTCCCCATAAAAGAAATATGAATTAATAAATTTATATATATTATTGACATATATACAGAATATACAAGGGTAATTTAGGAATTTTATTGTTAGAATGTTTTGTATGCGAGAGAAAACATAACCCCTATGAAAATAGGGTGGTCTAAAAATATTCATTGCCTTATGTTCCATATTCACTATACAGATTCACTTAACATCCAAAATAATAAAAATAATTTCATTAATTAATTATTTTAGAATAGTTTTCATCAATAGTTATGTGATTAATTCTTAGTTTTTGTCATTTAAAGTATTTTGAATGATATATAATATTTGATTCTATTGTTCCATGGGAATTCATTTCATGATTCAATGGTCAGATAAATTGTGGATAATTACTATTTTTCATGATTAATGTGATTAAAAACATAATAATGAAATTAAAATAAATTAATTTAATTATATAAATTCAAATGGCTGTAATTTTCTTCTTTTGTTCTGATATATTTATGATCCATTTTGGAATAAATTTAAAGTTACATAGTTTTTTTGTTTTTTTTATTTTACTAATCATCCTGAACTAGTTCCATTTTATTTAATATTATATATATATATAGATTCTTGAAAATTTAATATGTTTTAATACACTTATTATCAAATTATTAAACACTGATAATTTAATTTTGACTAGGGATGAATTTGGTATTGGAAAAAATATGTTCTTTCATAGATGTGGTGAACTAACCATATGGTCAAAAAATGTTTTTTTCGAATCTAAATATCAGAGGGTATAAGATTTACATTCAACCTTAATAATAAAATATTATTATATTTATTATATTGATGTTAATATTTTTAGGTTGATGGAAAACATAATGGGTTGGTAGAAGAAGAAAAAATAAAAGAGACATTCGAGAATATGACCTCTTCCTTTGGTTTCCTCCACATTAGAAACCCCCTAAGCCTCCTTGTAAAAGAATTTGGATGACACCTAAATAAATATGATTTCTGGAAGTTGAATGTGAAATTATCTGGGAATAAATATTCTATTCTACATGTCATAAAAGGTGTAAAGATAATGGGTGGTATTTATATTGTGGGGAGAGGGGTGTTTTTTAATATTATATTCAGTTGAATATTATTTTGGCTCAAGATAATTAATAGTATTTATTCATGTAACTATATATAGTAAATGATGCCTATGATTTTGAACAATTTTTTTATGACATCATTCGTGACACAAAAATTCATATATTTGTCTTATAATGATAAATAATTTATTGTATCATATTTCACATTTAATGAATAGTAGAAATATTTAAAAAAAATATAAAAAAACAATTCCTATTTTTTTTTTGTATTTTAAAAAAAATGATATCTATTTTTTAAAAATTATTTATTAAAAATATGGGAAAATTAATTTTTTTTATTAAAATCAGCTTTTATTTCAAATATTTAAATTTTAATATTATTATCAATTGTATGACCCTATGAAAAACTAAATATGGTGTCATAAAATTAAATTATAATTATAAAATAAATTAATATTAATTTTTAAATGGTTTTTATAAAATTAATATTCCATTTAAATATAAAAGTGGGAATAAAATAGTTATGTTTTTAAAATATACAAACATTTAATCATTAAATTTTTTATAAATTATTTAATTCTTCCATGGTATAAATGTCATATTTTTAAACTATATGATACCTAAATATTCATTTAAAAATTCATAGTTGATGTTATTATATCTGATGGCTAGATTATTGTTCAAACAATATGGTTACAATTACAATGGTCATATTACTATTCTAATAGTCAGATTTTCAACAATCATATGACTCATCTATTACCTCAATATACCACTCATTTCATTAATACATAATTTAACTTAATTTTCTATCAAGTATAAACAGATTCTCTTTTTAAATATGAATATTATGATCAAAATTTCTTGGGTCATTTTTGCAGCCTTTTTCATGAGTTCTTTTATTCTAGTGGATCAAGCATATCCCAATTTTTATAATTTATTTATCATAATTTGTATTTTTTATCCCATTGTAATATAATGAACACATGTGGACATTTTTCATTCCCCATAATTAATTTTCAAATTAATATACTAAAATTTTATCGACATCTTCATATGTTCTCTAGGATTTATTCTATGACCCATTTATAAGAAGGTAAATTCAATTGATAAAATCATGGGTCATTATTAGGTGTTTTGGATGGTTTGAAAAATAACTGAATAAGAATCAATGGCTTGGTATTAATGTCATTAGCTATTGAAACATAATGATTCTTTTTCACAATTATGGTTTAATCAAAATGACAATGTACATGTGTTATATCATCGGTACCATGAATGTTGATGAGCCCCTCGAAAAAAATAACAGAACACACAATATTACCATTATATATTTTCATGGAATACTCTATAGGAAATATAGGATAAAAAATTATTTGTTCATATTATTCCTTCATACCACTATTCATGACCAATTTCATTAGATCACCATGTTTAGGATTGATGAGTATGTCACCCGAGTTTAGAAAATGAGGGAAATCTAAAATTATCCCCATGCTAAAGCCCTTCAATGACACAAACATGGGATTCATAAAAAAGTAGAACTAATGGTTCATTTCTCAATCTTAAATAGTGGAAAGTTCCTATTAAAACAATATTAAGGCTATATAATACTAACTGAGATAAAAAATCGTTATAAATATTAATAAACCAAATCAACCCATTTTATTATATTATCGTTGGAATGTTCTATCAATACCATCAATCAAGAAACTTATCAAACAATTAATAGAATCAACAATGACTTCTTTTTATGGAACAATATGAAAATTATGTAGAAACCATAATGATGTAAGGGGAGAAGAACTACATTGAATCAAAAGGAATCATTGCAGAATAGAGGGAGTTCAAAGGTGTGAGATTTTATGATGATGACTACCAAGCTGACCAAAGAGAAAAGGCAATGAAATTTTCTATTTAAAACTCATTTCCAGGTGAATGGAGACGTTATCAAAATAATTATTTATCGGGGATTCCATGAGAACACAATATCCCATGAAAAATATAAGAACATAGATCTTCTTCTGATGTATGTTTTTCCTTTTTCTGGATTTTTTGAGAAAAGAGGAGTTTCTGGAAATTATCAAAGTACACGTCATGTACATTATGAGTACACGTCGTGTACATCCTTTCCACAGGAGACCGCGTGATGGTCATGTCCTGGCCACACACACAGCCGTGTAAGGGTGTTTGGAGCCACTTAATGCGGAGTATGGAAAAGGCCAGTACACATAGTGTACTCTAAAAGTACACGTTGTGTATATTGTTTTTTTTTTCATTAAACGCAGTGGGGTCACGTCTAATCGATAGAATGGACTTATTTTAGGTAGTCTTCGTCCGAGAGCACCGAGAAGCCATAGATCTTCGATGAGCCCCCAAACCCCCGTCCATCCTCTGATTTGAACACCGGTGAGTGTGTTGGAATCGTAACGATGCGTTATCTCTTCTCCTACAGCATCATTTCCCAATTCCATCTCTTTTCCATGTTATCATGGGTTGAACGTTTTAGATGTTTTTGTAGATATTCGACGTTCTAAGGTGATTCAAGCCCCCTAGTTCAAGTATATCGATCTCCTAACATCATGGTAAGTGGTTTGTGCTTTTCTTTAGAATTTATTTGAGTATTATGAACAAATTCCACCAATACCCTTGAATGTTATATTGCGTCTTTACAGCTTTTACCTTGTTTTTTGACTGGTTTTCTTGTATGCCTGAGTAGAGGATATTGTTTGTGAATATGGTAATTTCATGTGCATTCGATGTATTGACCATGCATATTTTGACTCTTTATGACTGTTTGGTCTAGTTTTTCTTGTTAGGATCTTCCGAGTTTCCATGCCTAGTGTTGTAGGATGGTATGAATTTTGATCCAAAATGATGTTATGTTGTAGACTGCTAGAAAAGTAGTTCTTGAGGTAGACATTGGCCGTTACGCAATGTTATTCTTGCTAATTTTACACAGGACTGTGAGAACCTTGTGTAATAGAGCATAGGTGGAATAGAAGTAAGGGCTTCTCCAGAGTGTCTTTATAATTTAAGACATAAGACCAAAAGAGGAATTTATTTCCAATGCTTCCTCAGATATTCTGTTGTTCATCAACGCGGGCCACAGAGGGAATGTGACGTAAGTGCTTCCCTAGAGTGCCTTTAGTACCAACACGAGACTATATGGGGAATAGACGGTGAGTGATTCCTATGAGAGTCTATACTATAGCTAAAACAAAGTGTTGAGACTGTGTGTGCTTCCCGGAGGGTTGATTTCTTCTCCTAGGTTGGACCATATGGGATAGGCCGTGAGTAATTCTCAGAGGGTTACTTCATTTTGTTATCATCTTTGATTAGTTGTTTCTTGATAATTAGACTGTGGATTGTTTACTGCTGAGTACTTTTCATTTTTACTGCTTTCTGTACTTTTACCGACCATATATTCACTGACTATTAGGCACAGATAATTGGGTGGTTGCCTATTGGGATTTACTCTAACAGTCTTTTTGGGTCATGATTTTGGTCCCAAACAGATTATATTGTTGCAGGTATGGAAAAGGCCAATTTCCCTTCGACTTCAGGTTCATGATTATTGTGGAGCTGGAGAGAATGGGACCAAGCTATGGATTGCGATGCTAAGGAGTTTATCTACTTTCCTTTGTACTTTGGTTTAGCACTATTGTATTCCAGCATTGTTACTTGTTTGGTTGTTTTCCCAGACATATATGTATCACGCATAATTTATATATATCTGCTCTAGTTTTTTCCTTTATCAATTTTCTGTTGTACTGTTGTTGGTGTTTACTACATCTGCTACTATATGTATTTGTTTACTTCCGATTGTGTTATTCCAATGAGGGAATAGTTTCCCCACTATCACACCCAAGACCCTCTCTGCTAGTCGGCAGCCTCTGGCATTTGGGGAAATTCACTTGAGGCCATGTGACCAACCTGGTATGGGGAGCCTCTGGGTGGATTCTGGAACCGGGACATTACAAAGTGGTATCAGAGGAACTCTTTTCTCTTGACTTACTATTTGGAGCCTTTAGACAGGGATAAAATGAAATGGGTACATGGTAATAAGCTGTTCTCGGGAGTAGCTAACTAGTGTATAGGAAAAATCCAACCTACCTCGTCATTACAATTTTTCTGGTTTTTCAATTTTACGGATGATTTGATTTCACTATTGGGTGATTCACATGTTTGGTACTGTTACCATTGATGTTATTGAGGTTATATTTCTTTTTCAACCCTATGAGATGAGGGTATTTTATCTCATGCATCATATAAGAACCTGATAGAAATCACATGTCATGCATTCTTGCCATTTCATTTTGGATGCATTAGCAATTACATGTTGTTGTGATAGATGTTTTGTATAATATTCATGCTATTGTGAAAGATGACTTGATAAAAATGTATGATTCTTGTTAGATAATTGATTGTGTATGGTTTTTTTTTGAATGAATTCCAAGCATTGGTTCTTGAGGTGTTATGAGACCTCATAAGCCAGAATTTGGTGGATCATTGACTTTTTTACCTTGTTTTTAACTTGATAAAGATGCCATAATTTGATTTTTTGGGAATATGGGCCCTCACGGAACATAATTTGGCACTTTCACATTTCGTTTCAGTGTTTTCTGGGCTCCGAAGAATTTTATAAGGCTTGCTATCTGGAAAAACCCAGAATGCATTCTGTTTAATGTTAAGTACATGCCATGTGTTCTTCTATTTGGGAAGAAACAATTTTTCATTAGTACATGTCATGTACTTTAGTTACACGTTGTGTAGTCTCTAACCGTGTCATTGTCCATGTGGATAGAGACAAAGTATATGGAAAATCTTGTGGGAACACGTCGTGTACCGATTGTGCACGTCGTGTAGTGTAATCCTAGGAGTCTGACCATCTAGTTAACAACACGGGTGAGTAGATTCTCTTCTTATACACATCATTTCAGGTTTGAATAAGCCGTGTACTCTGACCTAGGTAATTGGTCGTGTCACGAACAACACGGGTTGGTGTTATCCATTCCCGAACAAGCCATATCCGTCTAGAACATGTCGTGTAGTCACAGCCATGTAGCTAGCCGTGTAGCTAATCACACTGTCTGTTGGGAATTCTTAGTACACACAGTGTCCGACTGGAACACTCCATGTAGTGTAACCTGGGTACATAGGCCGTGTCACTAACAACACGGTCCAAGTGAAGCTTGTTGAGTACATGATGTGTCTACCTTGAACACGCCGTGTAGTTTTGTCTTAGGAGAGTCGTGTGGCTTAACCGTGTAGAAAGACTGGGGAAGAGGAAGAGTATCCAAGTACACTCCATATGTTTGGAGAACACACAGTTTGTTTGGGGTTTTACATGGCCATTTTTGGTAGAAGTACATGCACATGTAAATGACTTAAGGGAACATGTCGTGTAGTCTTTATACACGCCATGTAGTCATGTTTTTTAGTTTTCGAATGCCTTATTTCTCTTGTTCCCTTCATACACTCCTAGTTTTTACTCGTTGATAAGGTTAATCTAAGGCATTCATTTGACCTAGCAGAGTCATGGAACTGAAACGTCCTTCGGTCGTACGCCAGTTGGCAGGCGGTTATCAGACACCAAATATGGCTGATCAGAAACATCCAGCAGATCCTCCTGTCGTGCCAGTCTAGGCACCAGCCGTTATACCTAACAAAGAAGATAATGCTCAGTTCAAATAGGGATTGATGAGGATGATTCAGACCTTTTAGGGTGATCTGCTTCCTGCCACATGTATGGAAGACTTGACACGGGTTTTCCAGCAGCAGCATCCTCTCACCTTCTCAGGGGAAGGAGGACCGCAGGCTGCAGAGTCATGGTTAGAATCCAGGTTAATGATCTTCGAGAAACTGGAGATGCCCCCAGAGAGGAGGGTCATGCTTAATACCTATATGATATGGGACTCCACCAAGAGGTGGTGGGACATGATATCATAGGTGGGTCATCAGCAGATCCTGGCTTGGAAGGATTTCCAGTGCATCTTCTATGACTACTTCTATGAAAAGACTTTGAGGGATGATCGAGCCCAGGAGTTCATGAATCTGGAGTTGGGTACTCATTCTGTCATGGAGTATTCTTCATGCTTCACCGAGATTTAGTTATTTACACCCTTCCTGGGAGGAGACAGGTTATTCCTGGCAATGATGCTTGAGGACGGTCTCAGGCACGACATCTGTTCCCAGGTGAACATCTTCCGGTTGACTTCTACCACTTCTATCATCAACCAGGCACTGATCATGGTGCACAATCTATGGGATTCCAGAGTTTTGAGCCAAGGTGGCTTAGAATATAGAGATAGCATCCCTCCTACTGATTGAAGGAAGCACTGTAGGGAGCCTTTGTGCGGTGATTCGAGGAGGCGAGACACATCTTCCGGAAGTCTGGTTATATGCTACCAGTGTGGGTAGAGATGGAATACGAGCCCGATGTTCCATAGAGACCCAGTGGAGTGCTGATATTGCGGAAAGATGGGTCACCTTCAGCACTTCTTTCAGATATTCTCACCGGAAGCTAGTGATAAGGGTTCTTCAACGACTCCGCGTTTGGGAGCAGTAACGCCAGTTTCTCACCAGTCTGGGAATTGGAGTTTGTTCGGCAGTTTAGGTCAAGGTGGAGGTCATTGAAGAGGTGTTCATTCACCAGTCTTTCAGCGGAAACATAGTGGATCAGTTAAGAGTGGACAGGCAGGGTCATAGTGTTGTGGGGCAGGCCAGACCAGTACAGTGGAGAATTCCCAACTGGGGCAGGATCCCGAACCTTCTACAGTCCGAGGTACGATCCTAGTTGCCTCAGTTTTATCTTCAGCTCTTGTAGATACCGGGTCTTTCCATATCATTATATTTGTTGCTTTCGTGGAGAGCCTTGGGATCTATATCGTCTCTTCTACTGATATCTTGACGCTAGACACTCCGTTGGGGACTAGAACAGCTAGTGTACATCAGTTCAAGGAGTTCCCTCTAGGGGCTGGTGGGTGTCACTTCTTATGGAATCTCTTTGTCCTAGAGATGACATGCTATGATGTCATTATCTAAATGGTCTGGCTAGTTCCCTTCCAGGAAGTCATCGACTGTTATCATTGGAGGGTGAGTTTCATATCAGCAGAGGGTGGATCTTTTCTTCATAAGGGCAAGTGGGATGTCCAGGCGAGTAGAGCGGGTACAGAGTATCATGGGTTAGGAAGAGTTACATACCGGATTGCTAGTATATATTTGGATGATCAAGGGACTTCACAGTTAGACTTTCCTCTAGTGGTGGATCGTTTCAGGGATGTCTTTCTAGAGGACTTTTCTGGTTTGCCTCTAGAGCGAGAGGTTGACTTTTTGATTGAGATTGTTCCAATAGTGGCACTGATGTCCATTACTCCTTATAGGAGGGCTAAACCAGAGTTTCATGATCTCATAAAGCTGTTGGAGGAGAAACAAATAAATGGATTCATCTGACCCGGTACATCTCCTTGGGATTCACCTGTCCTATTTTCGAAGAAGGCAGACGACACCCTCAGGCTTTTTGTGGATTATCGAAAGTTGAACCAGTTGATGGTTGAGAACTGATATCCCTTTCCAAGGATTGATGATCTCTTTGATCAGCTTCGATGAGCCCGAGTGTTCTTGAAGATTGACTTGAGATACGGTTATCATCATTTTCATGTTAGACCATCAGATATATCACTCAAAGCCTTCGGGAGTAGGTATGGTCTATACGATTATATGGTTATGCCATTCAGTCTCATGAACGTGCCTACAGTTTTCATGGCACTGATGAACCAAGTGTTGCATCCATACTTGGACTCATTTGTGGTGGTCTTCGTGGATGATATATTGGTGTACTATCACACTCAACATGACTATTCTACCCATCATGAGATAGTTTTGAGTACATTGAGAGAGCATCAGTTATATACTAATCTCTCAAAGTGCCAGTTTTGGATGATCAGATTCACGTCTTGGTCATGTTATCTTAGAGACAGTAGTATCAGTAGACCCAGAGAAATTGAGAGCAGTAGTTTTTTGGGAGCATCCGAAGAACATATTTGAGGTGTAGAGTATTCTGGGGCTGGCTGGATACTACAAACATTTCATATAGGACATTTCATGCGTAGCAGCGCCGCTGAAAGGTCTGACCAAGAAATGTGTGAAGTTCATATGGTCAGATTTTTGTGAGTCATCCTTTCAAGAGCTAAAAGATAGTTTAATGTCAGCACCGATACTAGTCTTTCTAGAGTCGGTCAAGATCTATACCATTTATTGTGATTCTCCACGTATCGGGTTGGAAGTTGTGCTTATGAAGGGAGATGGAGTCCTTGCATACGGGTCTCAGAAACTGAAGCCACATGAGAGGAATTACCCGACGCACGATCAAGAGTTAGCAGATGTTGTTCATGCCTTGCACTGTTGGAGACATTATATTTTGGGAGATCACTTTTTGGTTTTCACCAACCACAAGAGTCTCAAGTACATCATCACTTAGCGTGATCTCAATCTAAGACATCATAGGTGGGTTGAGTACCTACAGTCCTTTGACTTTGAGCTTGCCTATATGCCATGGAATGGAAATGCAGTGGCTGATACATTGAGAAGGAGGACTCAGATACAGGCAGTTCGAGAGGCCAGTAGTGAGTGGCAGCTTGTGGATATGTTCTCTAAGATGCATTTGGAGGTGAATGATAGACAGGGGAAGACTTTTATATCTTCTGTAGTTTTTACCTCTATGCTTCTTGATCCGGTTTGAATGAGGAAGCTATCAGATTTTGAATTCCTAGTCCAATGGGAAAGCATGTTAGGATAGGACCCTATTCCTGGAGAGACCATAGGTGACTATGATATCTTGCGTTTCCAGGGATGCGTATGGGTGACAGCAGATATACATGAGGAGTTGATGTGGGATTTTCATTATGTAGTTTGGACAGTTCGTCATGGAATCACCAATATGTATCGTGATCTACACCATTAGTATTGGTGGCCACATTTGAAGAGGGATGTTTCTGGTTTCGTCATGAGGTGTTCCACTTGTCAGTAGGTGAAGGTGGAGCACCAGATACTAGCAGGGCTTTTGCAGTAGTTAACAATTCCTGCGCGGAAGTGGAATGACGTCGTGATGGACTTCGTGACCAGGTTTCCGAGGTCGCCTCGAGGGAATGATGTTGTTTGGGTTTTCATTGACACACTCACGAAGGTTTCTCATTTCCTGACGATCAAGGAGACCATCAGTGTTGATGTTCTTGGGCAGTTGAACATTTGAGAGATTGTACGTCGGAATGGAGTTCCACACTCCATTTTTTCGGACAGGGATGCTTGTTTTACTTCTCGGGTCTGGAAGGGGATTTAGAAGGATTTGGGTACATAGGTACTTTTGATTATAGCTTACCATCCCTAGAAAAATGGCTTGTTCGAGCATACTATTCATGTTCTTGAGGATATTCTCTGAGCATGCATTATGGATTTTTAAGGTTCTTGGGAGAATTATATACCTCTTGTGGAGTTCTCCCACAACAATAGTTTTCACGCAACTATTCATTTGGAACCTTATAAGACTTTGTATGGTTGGACATGCCGATCACCCTTATGTTGGTTGAAGGTAGGAGAGGCAGCTTTTCTGGGACCACATCTTTTTCAATAGACCACAGAGTAAATAGAGTTGATTCAGAAGAGGATGGATACTGCACACTCTCATCAGAAGTCTTATACTGATCAGTGGAGACGACCTCTAGAGTTTGAGGTTGGGGATTAAGTTTTATTACGTTTCACACCAAGGTTGGGACACAAGAGGATCAGGAGACAGGGTAATATTTCACCAAGGTACGTCGGGCCATTTGAGGTGTTGGAGAGAGTTGGGTCGGTGGCCTTTCATTACAGTTACCTCAGAGGTACCGTGATATGCACGACGTCTTCTACGTTTCTCAGATCCGACGTTACATTTTAAAACCATCTCATGATTTCAAACCTAAGGAAGTCAAGTTGGAGGTGGATGCATCTTTCAAGGAACATCCTATCCGAATTTTCAATTGCAGTACGAAGGTTCTTTGTGGCCGGTCTGTCCCACTGGTATTGGTGCTATGGATGCACGGGCAAGTAAATGATGAGATTTGGGAGAGGGAGGCCGATGTACGGTCGCAATGGCCAGAGTTTTTCGGGGTTTCATCTTCTACACCACGCTAGCTAAATTCGGGGATGAATTTCATTAAGGGGTGAAGTTTTTAAGAACCCGAATCTTATTTTCAGGTATTTTTTCCTTTTTCTAGAGTTTTTTATAAAATATGAGTTTTTGGAAATTTTTAATGTACACGCCTTGTACTTTATGAGTACACATCGTGTACTTCCTTGTCACAGGAGACTGTGTGATGGCCATGTACGAGCCACACACACGGCAGTGTAAGGGTGTTTGGAGGCCACTTAAAGTGGAGTATGGAAAAGGTGAGTACATGCTGTGTAATTTCTATTTTTTCATTAAATCCATCGGCATCATATCTAATCGACAGAATCGACTTATTTTAGGTCTTCTTCGTCTGAGAGTGCCGAGCAGCCGCAGATCTTCACTGAGCCCCCGAGCCCCCGCCTGTTGTCCGATTCGAACACTGGTGAGTGTGTTGTAATCGAAGCGGTGAGTTCTCTCTTCTCTTAGATCATCATCTCCCAATTCCTTCTTTTGTCCATGTTATTGTGGGATGAATGTTTTAGACTTTTTTGTAATTCTTCGACATTCAAAGGTGATTCAAGCCCCGTGGTATATGTATATCGATCTCCTAACATTAAGGTTTGTGGTTTGTGCCTTTATATAGAATGTATTTGATTATTAAGTCCAAATTCCACCAATACCCTTGAACGGGGTATTGCGTGTTTGCTGATTTTCCCTTTTTGTTTTATTTCATTGTTTGTATGCCTGAGTAGAGGTGATTGTTTGTGAATAGGATATTTTGATGTGCTTTTGATGTATTTCCCATGCATGTTTTTCCTTTTTATGACCGTTTCGCCTTGTTTTTTCTTTTAGGCTCTTGCTAGTTGTCATGCCTCGTGTTATAGGATGGTGTGACTTTTGTTTTAACATGATGTTATGATGTGGACTGCTAGCCAAGAAGTTCAGGACGTATACATAGGTCGTTACGCGATTCTACTCTTATTGATTTTACACAGGGCTGTGAGAACCTAGTGTAATCGACCATAGGGAGAATGAATGTTAGGGCTACTCCATAGTGTCTTTATAATTTACAATGCGAGACCATTTGGGGAATTGACATTGACTGCTTCCTCAGAGAGTTTTTAGTTTCTTGATGTGGGACACAAAGGGAATGTGACGTAAGTGCTTCCCTAGAGAGCCTTTAGTATTGATGCGAGACTATATGGGGAATTGACGGTGAGTGCTTCCTCAGTGAGTCTATAATTTAGTTGAACTAGAGGGGTGAGACTGTGTGTGCTTCCCAGAGGGTTTCTTTCTTTCACTAGGTAGGACCATATGTGATAGCCTATGAGTATTTCCCAGAGGGATACCTGTTTTTGTTAACAGATTTGATTAGTTGTTTCTTCATAATTGGACTCGTGACTATTTGATGATGAGTACTTTACTGTTTTACTACTTTTTGTACCATTACCTACCATATATTCAATAATTGTTAGAAACAGATCTTCTAGTGTTTGCCTACTAGGATTTAGTCTCACGCCCTATTTGGGTCAGGATTTTGGGCCCAAACAAATTATATTGTTGTAGGTATGGACAAGGGAAAGTTCCCTTTAACATCAGGTTCTTGATTATTGTGGAGCTGGAGAGCATGGGACCAAGCTATGGCTTGCGATGCTGAGGAGTTTATCTGCTTTCTTTTGTACTTTGGATTAGCACAATTATATTCCAGCATTGTGACTTGTTTGGATGTTTTCCTAGACATAAATGTATCTTGCATCATTTATATATATATATCTGCTCCAGTTGTTACCATTATGAGTTTTCCACTATATTGTTGTTGGTATTTAATACTTCCTCTATTGTATGTATTTGTTTACTTTTGTTGTGCACTCTGCTAATGAGGGCATAGTTTCCCCACTATCAAACCAAAGGACCTCATTGCTAGTCAGAAGCCTCTGGCATTCGGGGAAATGAATTTGAG
Organism: Viscum album; assembly: GCA_963277665.1. Lineage (NCBI taxonomy): Eukaryota > Viridiplantae > Streptophyta > Magnoliopsida > Santalales > Viscaceae > Viscum > Viscum album. The sequence goes on from OY728164.1 coordinate 1,804,517,079, forward strand.
GCCATGTGACCCACCAAGAACAGGGTGCCTCTAGGTGGCTTCCGAAACAGGGACGTTACAAAAAAACACAATTAAATTTAATAAAATAAATCATCAGTCACCCTATCATAGTTGATGGATAAAGACTACATGAGTCATTTGAGTTACCAATCAATGCAATGTGTCATTCACATAAGGCTGATATGATTGTTGTGTGTTGTGAGACAATGTTTAGATGAATATGTTCCAATATAGTCTAGGATAACCAAAAAAGGTTTATCACAATTCCCACAAAATGTCCAATCCAACACCATGGTGTTCAATAATGACAAACCACATTACACTTTTTCACCCGTCACGAAGAACCATGTGACACAGTTATATGGAAAATCAGCCATTTAATTAGGTGAAGAAAATAAAATCAAACCGTATAGAGAGGCTAGATACATCATGGATGTTAACATGTTACCATTGTGACAGTATAAGTAAGATAACGCTTAATATAATCATCCACCAATCACAATAGCATAATTGTTTGATGTTATCAATAAGAAATATTTAGGTGACCGAACAATGCATCATATAATTATTTCTCAACCTATAAAAAGAGAGTGTGAGGTTTGAAATTATCAAGATGGTTGGATTAGAACTTATTCAAGGTTTTTTTATTATTCATATTTTTGTATACATTTTCATATTCATTATTGATTATAAAAACTCATTATCACTGGATACACAATCATTTTATTGAAAAAATTGTTTATTTCAAATTTTATGGTGATTTTAGGTCTTTTCCAATCATAGTCACAAATTTTAAGGGATCCATAATGAAAATGAATTTAAAAAAAGTGTCTAATTTATAAACACACACTATATACCCTTTCCTAGAAATGGATTGGCTAGCCCAATTACAGTCCAATGTAGTCGAAAAAAGTACATTCCATGTACATCATGTTAAAATGGGTTGTATTACCTTCCAGAAGAAGTTGGGGGCTGATATAGACTCTACACCCCATTTGGGGTGGCTCTACACACCTTGTATCCCACCAAATGACCCCTGATGTGTTGAAATTCAAAGTGTGGCAAGATTGACCATCTACCAGTACAAAACTGAGAAAAATAAGATTTACATGAATAAACATTTTATAATTATTGGTACACACCATGTAGTCTAGTTTTCAATAAATATAAGGACATACATTCATGTTCTATATTGGAGATTCCTAGTGGTGGTGATTCCACTCTATTGTTTGATCTTCCCCAAATCCAATTTTTTTATTTCCTTTCATGTTTTCCATTTATACTTTATTATAAATATTTGTATCCATTATATTTTCCACTCATATCCATGGTAAGTGCAATGTTTCTACTTAACCTGCACACTATGACCAGTTAATAAGAGGATATTTCCCTCATATTGTAGTTCTAATAAATTTATGGATTTTTGTGTTTTCAACTCTGGTGTATTATATTTATTAAAATTATTATTTTACAATTAGATTAATGAATTAAATTCCTTAATTAACATTTGTAATGACCCTGAAATTTCACGGAATCTTTTTTCATAATTCTTTGGAATTTTACAAGTCCGCAGTTTCTGACGGCACCTGATTTTGAGGCCCGGTGTGCCCGAAATCAATTTCCGAAGTTTTGTTTGGGTACGTTTAGTAAACGTACATACAGGTTTTTCAATCTTTTGAACTGGTTCTCGGAATTGAAATTCATGGACACCAATGAACTAACAGCGCCAGTAATTGCTTCAGGGGACCTTTACCGTAGTTGCATTTTATGCGGGTCGAGAGTTAATTTTTGGGGAAATTGGAAATAGAAAAATAAAATTGTTAGAACAATTTTATATATCAATGGAAGTTATTTACACCCATGGGAAGTTATTGGTGGGGCCCACACCCACCCAACTTCCCATGTGTAGATATTTGAGAGGTGGGTCCCACACGAGCCCCAACCTTTCATCTCCCATAACTCTCTTCAAACCCCCCCAATTAACTCCTCTTCATTTATTCTGGAAAACCCCGATTAATTATGGGAACTCTTTAACTCCCTCTCTCCCACATTAATGTTTACCAACCCATGTTAATCAATGAATTCTAACTCTTTAATTAATTGATTAAGTTGTTTTAATTTTGAATAACTTGTGTGAATAAAATAATATCTTATCTATTATTTTATTTCGTCACTTGATGTGTTTGGATTTTTGTGGGAGCTCTGAAGAAAAATATAGAAGGGTGCTCTTCTCTCAAAGAAAGAACACCACCCTATTCGATGAAGAACGCCTTCGATGAAGAATGAAACTCTCTTCGACGAAGAATGCAAATTACACTAAGAATGAAATAATTCCTTCTTTTCTTTTCTCCGTGACAAGAGAGGAGACGCCACTTCTTCATTGGGTGCACTCCGACGACGACAGAATTGACACCATCATCCACGACGCTCAACTACCACGAATCTTCTCCAAGGTAAGGTGGATCGCATCAATGATATTTGAATAAAATTGTTCCTCGTTCTTCACGAAACCTTCTTTAGTTTTGGCCGATTGTTACCGCCTAACGCGGACGGTGAGGGCCGAACAAACATAGCCCGATGACCCTCTGTTGGACCTTACTTTTTTTATGCAATGGATGCGGAAATAGGAGGCGGTGGTGATGAATGGAAGTGGCGGTCGTACGCAGCCCGCATGTGGAGAAACCGCAGCCCGCAACTGTGGGCCACTCGACGGATGAAGAACTGGCCGGCTAAAGTCGGATGGGCCGAAGGGAGGAACCGCGGCACCCAACGGCACCATGCTGTGGAAAACCGTGGCCTGCATTGGTTGGGCCACTTCGGTAGAAGAACCGGTCGGCCCATCGGCCAGCTGGGCGGAGGAGAGCTGCGGTGCTAGGAGGGTGCCGCGCCGGACGAACTGCGGCCCGCCCATGCGGGCTGCTTCTGTCGAGAAGGCCGGACGGTTTCGGCCGACCGGTTAGGGAGGGCGGCGCGACTTGGCGCCACCGGTTCATGCAGTCGGGGGTTTCTCCCTCTACCTCGGACTGCTCGTCCCCCCTCGGGCCGAGCCGCGGCTGAGCCGGGCCACATACCGCCGGGACCGGCCATGCCCCCTCGGGTCGGGCCGCGTGTTTCATCAGGCTAGTCCCACCCTCTGCCGGGTCGGACCAGCCAACCCAGGGTTGACCCGACCCGCCAGCACACTGGGCTTAACGGGCCGGGCCCGTTTTCACTTAAACATGAATAACATGAAGACCGCATGTCTGATCGACATGCCCTCTATGGCATTGGGACCCCCGCAACCAGGTAGTCCTTTTGTGATACTCTATGTGTGTTTTGGATGACATTGGAAAACTTCCATGTTTGGAACAAAAATAATTTCAACCGGGCCCTCTGAGCAGAAACTCTTATAACTTAAGGACCGGTTGTCTGATTGACGTGTCGTCAACAATGTTGGATTCCTCTTGATGAGATGGTTCTTTTGTAATACTCTAAACAGGATTCAGATGTGGTTTGTTCAAGACTAGGTTGTATTGTACCCGAAATTCAACTGGGCCCCTAGAACAGAAATGCTTATAACTCATATATTGGGTGTCCGATTCACGCGTCATCTGTTGCGTTGAGACTACTATGATGTGGTGGAACTTTTAGATACTTACACCTGAGTCTTCATGGAACTTGGAGTGTCGATCAGTAGCTCGTCGAGCGGATCCTCCTAGAGATGAGCATATGGAGTACAGAGACCTTGTTGCTGGCTGAGACCTGACGACTACTTGTACGATTCGTTTCAGAGTGACTTGACTAGCCCAGTGGAGAGCGCTACTATATTGGGGCGGCATATCCATGGCAGGGAGCTCTACTGTGTTGGGGCGGAAGACCCACGGTACTCAACAGGATGAGTACCACTGTAGTCTATTTGGGGGAGCGCTATTGTGTTGGGGCGGCAGACCCATGGCGTGGAGCGCTACTGTGTTGGGGCGACAGACCCGTGGTACTCGACAGGAGGAGTACCTCAACAGTCTAAGGTCAGTGAGTAGCACCATGGAGTCATGAAAGGAATATTGTGCTCTACAGAGGAAGAGTTCTCTAGCAGCCATTTTTTTGACATCATGAATAAAATCCTTGTTTGAGCTGAGGCAATCACCTTTGGGATTTCTTCATGATTGAGATGTTTTACATGATAACATAGGAATATGTATGGGCATATAACTATGTAAAGGTTATCTATTGAGATCCTTCTTTTTGGTTTAGCCTTGTTTGATTTTTTGAGATCGTGAGGGTCTCGTGGTCCATACTGAGTATCGTTATACTCACCCATGCATGGGCTATGCCCGCACCTCATTGTGTTGGATGCAGAAGACAGACAGCGCTGACCAAGGCAGAGAGTACGAGGATTGGACATTACCCAGATGTGAACACTCAGTGTGATGGAACATGGAGCAGACTGATAGACGTGTAGTGCTGAGGAGGACATATGTACCTACCGTTCAGGTAGGAACCCAGAGGATGATTCAGGAGCTGCTTCACCATTCTGTTGTTTGTCTGTTCAGTTGTAATTTCTATTAGTTGTAGTTGTACCATTCTATTGGGCTTGTATTTCGGGCCCCTTGTACCTTCAGCACGTTTTCTATACTACTTTACTTAGTGTTGCTTCCTCTTGTACTCTGGTTATGTGTGTTTATGTTTAATAAAGGAAATGCCTTCCCTTTTTATCGGGATTTACTCCATTGGTGCTAGTCACCAGCCCCTGTCCTCTGGAAGGCGGGCTTAGAGTAGTCATGGAATGGTCCCCGAGGACGGGTCGTGAAAAATTGGTATTAGAGGATGTTGGTTCTACCACAGAAATCCAGACTCTGATATTTTTCATTATGTAATGCAATAGTGTTAAGGGTACTAAGTGTGGTTTTCAGTTTATAGAGTCCAGTGTTGGTGCGGGCGGCTGACGTATCCATACACAAGGACCCCATCTTCTGATTTCTGACTCAGTGCATGAAAACTCTGATTGCATGTGTGTTTTGAAAATATTTTTATAAGTCATCTCAAACCAGGTCAGCTCACCAGGTATAATCTTTGACCTTGTCACATCTATTTCATTTAGGATTCCTCCCGACAGATGACTACCTAGAGCCCCGAGAGTTATACGTACTGATAGGCCGCCGAGCAACGAGGCCTCAATACAGGGCCCTCATCATGTTGAGGCACCGGTGGAGGCACCAGCGGTACTACCACCCATTGAGCCACTGATGCCCCCATCCCCACCAGCAGGTGATGTACACTGCTTGAGCGTGCTGTACGAGTTCCAGCAGTGCTAGAGGCCACCTAGGTTCCGGGGAGAGACAGACCCACAGGTGGCTAAGGATTGGTTGGAGGCTGTGGTGAGAGTCTTCAGGCTAGTAGGGACGCCAGATGAAATTATGGTGATCCTTGCCGCCAGCCTCCTTCTGTCACCAGTAGAAAGATGGAGGAGCCTGATGCTCCAGATGCATGACGAGGTGAAACTTCTATGGGAAGACTTCGAGACCCTGTTCTGGGAGGATTTTGTACCAACCACCCTTTGAGTGGTGCATATACAAGAGCTACCGCATCTTCAGGTGGGTAGCATGACAGTGGCGCAGTACACAGCGAGGTTCACCGACATCTAACGATACTCCACCGATATGGTACGAGACATATTCCTTATGGCCCGGACCATTGAGAAGGGACTCAGGCGAGAGATTAGAGCTTCAGTTGTCTCCCACAGCATCCTGACGTAGACGGGGGTGCTGGAGCGAGCCCTCTTAGTAGAGAGTATCTTTTTTGATCAGTCCCCAGCAATAGGACCCACCACTAACCGGCATGTAGAAGAGCTTTCTGCAGCTGGCAGTAGACATATGACGGAGAGGTCCAAGAGGACCAGACCTACAGGTGGTCGACTGCATGACTCAGGGTCGGTAGTTCGGGGCACCCAGGATGGAGACAGAGCCAGACCTCCCAGGTTGTGTTACTCATGCAGCGAACATGGTCACATTCTTCATGACTGTCTGACCCGTCGTGCAGATGATCAGCATATAGAAGAAGGATCTCCCAGGAAGAGGCAGAGGTTCGATCAAGGCGGACCGTAAGGAGCAGGTGACCGAGGCAGAGGAGCTGTTAGTGCTGCTGGTGGTGGACGATGCTTCGAGGTGTTTCCACCACCACCACCAGGAGGTCCACCCCGACCGTAGGGAGCAGGTGGACATGGGAGAGCACAACTTCAGGCAGCTGAAGCATACAACTGTGGAGCTCCAGAAGTAGGTGGACAAGATCAGCCTAGTTCTATGCATGGAGCCCTTTGTTCATGGTGCTTCTAGCTTCCTTATTATTGTTATTTGTTTTTTTATATGTCTTTATTACTATGAGCTGCAGTAATAAAAGACACTTGTCCTTGTGAAATTTTCATTCCTTCATTTTTGTGGTTAATTCTAAGAGGTTTTGGTTAAAACCATGGAATTGACCCTCACTTTTGAGATTTCTTCTGGAAGAGATCCAATGACCACACACTGATTCTGAAAATGTGACTAGACCCTCAGAGATTAGAGTAACGTTTGGATCTCTTGGTATTAGCGTCGAGGGATTACGACGTCATCCATGACATGAATTGTACCGTTCTTTTCAGTATTGGCTATATTAGAAAAAGTATGTTGTTTATCTAGGGGATGATACCAGATTTACCTTTTTAGAAAAGAAGAAATCTTAGCCGCTCTTGTAAAACATTAGCGAAGAACGGTGTAGATGAATTCTTACAATTGGTTAGTCTCACCCATTGTTCGTTGAGCGAACAATTTTTGGTTTACTCCATTCTCAATAGTCTCATGTGTATCTTCTCTTAGAAGGACCTGAACCTGAGATAACGTTGATAGCTTAAGTTCCTCTAGGACTATGACTTCGAGATAGTCTATACTCCTGTGAACGGGAACGTAGTAGCGGATGCTCTCAATAGGAGTTCGGGCATTCAACTGCTAGGAGAGGTGATAGTGCAGCTGGCCACGTTGCTGATATCCTTTTTGGATAGAGATGATGCAGCATATTTTTAGTCTCTTATAGTCACTCCACCAATTCTTCAGCAGAGTAGTTGAGGTGTCTTATTGCCTAGCCCTTCCACCTCAGTTGCTCTGGCTGCACGACGTTTTTCACATATCTCAGCTAAGAAGTTGTGTGCACGACCCGACCCACATCATCGACCATAGGGAGATGAACATAGAAGACATGGATACAATCATAGAGGTTTCAGTGTAGATTGATGATCGACAGGATTAGGTCCTACATGGATGGTGGATTCCTCTGGTGCACATTTACAGGAAGCACAGAAACCTCCAGGAGAGCATATTTGAGCGGGAGGCTAAGATCTGTGCTCATTACCTCTATTTTGTTTTCATAGTGTTTGTTGTAGCATTATGGGGATGTAATGCTCTGAGGTGGGAGTAATATAAAGACCCAAAAATTTCAAGGAAATTTGTTTCGTAATTATTTGGAACTTTACGAGTCTGCAGTTTCTGACGGCCCCTGATTCCGAGACCTGGTGTTCTCGTAATCAATTTCCGATGTTTTATTCAGGTACGTTCAGTAAATGTACATGTGGGTTTTTCTATCTTTTGAACTGGTGGTCAGAATTGAAATATGAGGACACCGATGAACTCATAGAACCAGTAAGTTCTTAAGGGGACCTATACTGCAGTTGCATTTTATGCGGGTTGATAATTAATTTTTGGGGAAATTGGAAATAGTTAAATAAAATTTCTAGAACAATTTTATATATCAATGGATGTTATTTCCTCCAATGGGAAGATATTGGAGGGTCCCACACCCACCCAGCATCCCATGTGTGGATATTTGAGAGGTGGATCCCACCCGAGCCCCAACCTTTCATCTCCCATAACTCTCTTCAACCCCCCCCCCAATTAACTCATCTTCCTTTATTGTGGAAACCCCCCTATTAATTATGGGAACTCTTTCTCTCCCTCTCTCAAAATTTAATGTTTTACAACACATGTTAATCAATGAATTCTAACTCTTCAATTAATTGATTATGTAGTTTGAATTTTTAATAACGTGTGTGAATAAAATAATAGCTTAACTATTATATTATTTTGGCACTTGATGTGTTGGGATTTTCGTGGGAGCTCTGAAAAATAGAGAAGGGTGTTCTTCTATCAAAGATAGAACACAACCCTATTTGAAAAAAATATCCTTCAACGAAGAACGACACTCTCTTTGATGAAGAATTCCAATTCCATAAAGAATGATGGCGTGCCTTCTTTTCTTTTCTTTGTGACAAGAGATGAGACAAAACTTCTTATTCGGGTGCACTCCGATGATGATGGAATTGACACCGTCATCCAGGAAGCTCAACCACCACGAATATTTTCTATGGTATGGTGGATTGCTTCAATTTTATTTGAATAAAATTGTTCCTCGATCTTCGTGAAACCTTGTTTAGTTTTGGCTGATTGTTACCACCTAACGCGGAGGGTGCGGGCCGAACGAACACATCCTGACAACCCTCCACCGGTCCTTACTTTTTGTACGCAATGGAAGTGGAAAAAGGAGGCGGTGGTGATGAATAGAAGTTGCGGCCGTGTGCTGGCCGCGTGTGGAGGAACCGTAGGCCGCTCGAACGACGAATAATCATCTGGCTAAAGCCGGTCGGGTCGAATGGAGAAACTGGGGCGCCCCATGGTGCCGCACTTAGGAGAACCACGACCCGCATAGGACGGGCTTCTTCAGAGGAAGAACCGACCAGCCCGTCAGTCGGCCGGGTGGAGGAGAGCCACGGTGCCAGGAGGGCACCGCGCCGGACGAACCGCGGCCCGCCCGTGCGGGCCGATTTCACCAAGAAGTCCAGCCTGTTAGAGGGAACAGCGCCTCTTGGCTCTTCAAATTTGGGAAGTCGGGGCCGCACTCTCGGCCTCGGATTGCTGGGCCCCCCTCGGGTGGAGTCGCGGCTGGGTCGGGCCACGCCCAGCCAGGTTTCCCCCTACAGGGTCTGGTCGTGCCGTGCCTGGCCGGAACATACCGTGTCAGGCTAGGCCACACCCCGCTGGGCCGTGCCCTCAGGTTGGGTCATGCGTTTCATTAGGACGGTCTGACCCCCTGCCGGGTTGTTCCTGCCAACCATGGGTTGACCCGACTCGCCAGCCCACTTGGCTTAACGGGATGGACCCGTTTTCACTTAGACGTGAATAACATGATTACCGCACGTCCGATCGACACACCGTCTGTGACACTGGTACCCTCACAACGAGGCGGTACCATTTCAATAATCTATGTGAGTTTTGGACGACTTTGGAAAATGGACGGGTTTGGAACAAACATAATTTCAACTGGGCCCTCGGAGCGGAAGCACTTATAACTTATGGTTCGGATGTTCAATTGATGTGTCGTAGACTGTGTTGGATTTCACTTGATGAGACGGTTCTTCTAGCATACTCTACACATCACTCAGATGTGGTTTGAGCATGGACGGGTTAGATTGTACTCGAAATCCAAACGGGCCCCTGGAACTGGAATGCTAATAGCTCATAGACTGGGCATCCAATTAACGCATCGTCTGTTGCGTTGAGACCACTATGATGTGGCAGAACATTGAGATACTTCCACCTGAGACTTTGTGGAACATAGAGTGTCGATCCGTAGCTCGTGGAGCGGATCCTCCTAGAGACGAGCGTACGGTGTACGGAGACCTTGTAGCTGGCTGAGACATGATGACTGCTTGTCTGATTCGTTTCGGAGTGACTTGACTAGCCCAGTGGGGAGCGCTACAGTGTTGGGGTGGTAGATCCATGGCGGGGAGCGCTACTGTGTTGGGGTGGAAGACCCGTGGTACTCAACAGGAGGAGTACCTCTGTAGGCTATTAGGTGGAGCGCTACTGTGTTGGGGCGACAGACCCATGGCGGGGAGCTCTACTGTGTTGGGGCGGCAGACCCATGGTACTCGACAGGAGGAGTACCTCATCAGTCTAAGGTTAGTTAGTATCACCTCAGAGTCAGGATATAACTACTGTTCCCAAAAATGGAGGAGTTCTCTAGCAGCCATGTTTTCAACATCATGAATAAAATCTTGGTTTGAGTTGAGTCAATGACCTTTGTGTTTTCCTTATGATTGATATGGGTTACTTGATTACTTAGGTATATGTATGGGAATATACCTATGTAAAGGTTATCTATTGAGATCCTTCTTTGTGGTTTATACTTGTTGGATTTTGTGAGACCTTGGGGGTCTCAGGGTCCCTACTGAGTATCGTTATACTCACCCCTGCATGGGCTATGCCTGCACCTCGTTGTGTTGGATGAAGACGAAAGATAGCACTGACCGAGGTAGAGTGTACGAGGATTGGACGGTACCCAGAGGTGATCACTCGGCTTGACAACCCATGGAGCGGACCAATAGGTGCGGAGTGATGAGGGGGACATCTGTACCTACCGTTCAAGTAGGAACCCGGAGGACAATCCAGGAGCTTCTTCACCATTCAATTGTTTGTCTGTTCAGTTGTAATTTCTTTTAGTTGTAGTTATACCTTTCTGTTGGGATTGTATTTTCAGCCCCTTGTACCTTTAGCACGTTTTTTATACTACTTTACTTAGTGTTGTTTCCGCTTGTACTCTGGTTGTGTGTGTTTACATTTCATAAAAGCAATGCCTTCACTTTTTTTCAGGATTTACGACTTTGGTGCTAGTCGCCAGCCCCTAGCATATAGAAGGCGGGCTTGGGGTAGTCACGGCACTAGCCCCGAGGACGGGTCGTGACATCATTGGTGACTTATTAGACTAATAATTAAATCAATGTATTAACAAAAATTAATAGAAATGATCAAACCCATGAACATTGGGTGGGATCTTTTCCACTGTTTATGGGTAAATAAATATAACAGGTTTTTGAATAATTAATCACCGGACCAAAGGATTTATCTTTTAAACATGTAATGGATTTTCTCCATCCAATAAACATCAATTGAGTTTAATACCCTTGGTAAATAATATTATTTATAATTCTAATTCTAATGAATGATTATTTCCATATAAAATAAATGAATTTTAACCCTGAAGAGATTGTTTCTATTTGTTATGTACTTTCTTTTCACTTAATTTTATATTCGAAAATATTTTCAATGTTTCATCTCATTAACTTATTCCATTCCATATGTATAATCAACGTTGACTCATCAAATTTCACTGAATCATTTTTTCCAAATTTTACCCATGGGATGAAACCCAATTGTCGTGAGGTTTCTTGTTATTCGAATCAGAAGGGAACAATAATTTCAAAATTTGACTACACCTTGTGATAGGAGTGTTTCAAAATATGGGGCCATTTTTTGGTTATTGGAAATATATTGTGCATGTTTGAGTCAATAGTTGTAATTTCGGCGTTTCCCCTTTTTCCTTTCGGGAGAATTTTTTTGGGTGCATCAACCCCAAATCCCATGGATTATTATCTGACTGGGAATGGTAAAATCTATCTCGAGAGGATTTTTATTCGCTTTATCTAGTGTTGTTGTAATAATAAATTTATTATTATTATCCATACATGGATAATGGGTTCTAATATAATGAAAACACATGTACATTACTCACCCCAATAATATCATATTCTCCTCTATAACCATAATTAGGTAAAAAAGAAAAGTTATTATAAATGATAGAGGCCTTTATTACATGTATGTTGGACCAAACAAAATGGCTGGTCTGGAATGAAAATATGGTAGAGTATATATTAGAGATAATTTCTAATTTGGATACTCTGATTGAGTTTGAGGTTCTGTGTTCAAGTTCTATTTCAACTGGGGAGGTATGTTATGATGCAGACCCCAGTTAAAATTATCTAATAATTCATAAAAATATATTTCAAAACAAAAATTAGATTATGAGAATATGCCATATCATGATGATAAGGAATAAGTTGATCACGTTGTTGGCAAAAATCCCTCATGGTAACATTGAAGTATTTTTGGGTTGATTGTGTTTGTTGACAAAGGAGGTATCCATGGAGAGTTGTCGAGTTCCTAAGAAGTTGTTGAAAATCCATGTTGACAAAGAACGATGACAAAGGAAGGGACAGTCTGGAGGCGGAACAAAAGAACAGTACAAGGTGGCGCCGTTTCCTAGTGTTTTCCAAATTTTTGGGGTCCAAAATTTTGAAGTTTGGTGAGCATCGTGAAAATAGGATTTCCATGAAGATCATATTTTTATACGGAAAAGGAATGAGTTTTGCGAAGATGGGATGCATGTCTTGGATTTCGCGAAGACCAGAAAAATGGAGGCGGTGATGCTTCGCGATTACGTCAAAGTTTCGCGAACAGCAGAGTTGAAGCGCATCGCGACATTGAAGGGATTTGCGAGGGAAATTTGTGGGGAAGGCACAAAATAATGTTGAGGGTGATGATCCGCGATTACGATGAGCTCTGCAATCCGAAAATTGCTGAGGTGCTTCACGATTTGGACATAATTCTGGCAGAAACTTCAGAGCTTCGCGATTTGAGATGACGTGGCATTGACTTCGCGCGGAAAGTTGGAGGGTCAGTAGAATTGCTTATAAATAGAGGTTGACCCCCTCGAGCGAAGCAGATAGAATTTTCAGTGAAAATCATTTGATCTCGTTCCGCGAAGGTAGTTCGCGTAGCCTGTGTGCTTCGCGAAAGAAGAGCTTCGCGGTGGCTATTGTAGCTCCACGAAAGTTGCGAGCTCCACGTTGGCTCAGTGAGCTTCGCGAGGGAAGTTGCTCTGCAATGACTTGAGCTTCGCGGTAGTGCTTCATGGTAGTTCTCCGCGAGAGTGCTTCGTGAAAATGCATGACCTTCATGAAGGCTTGTTTGAGCTTCTTGAAATTGGGAGCCTAGCGAAGTAGGGTGCTTTGAGAAGGAGTTTCCAAAGTGAATTGCTCAATGGTTAAGAGGCAGAGAGGTATTAATCAGTGGATGAAAGTTGGACTTCAACAGAGCATCTATCAATAGTTGAGGATGCATTCATTAGTGATAATGAAGAGACCTACAGGTCTATAAACTGTGAGTGGATTCCCTTCCAGAACAGTGAGCTTAAGAAGAGGAAGAAGGTGATCCTCTCCATCAGCAGTGAGCCAGAGAGAGAGAAACAGGGAGTGACCCTTGGGAAACCAATGAGCTGACCCTAAATTTTGAGGTAAATAGAGTGGACTCCTTACCTTGTATACGTAGATGACTCTAAGATCTGCAGTAGACCTTGATTTGACATAAAAAAGATGAAAGTGAAGGATTTTAGAAAAACACCAAAATAGGGTAACCATCTTCCGTGACAAACTGTGCGCAAATTACTAAACAAAAATGCCCGATTCAAATTTCACAATGTTAGACTTTTCCAAAGGTTTAATGCGAACCTAACGGCGATATAATTGGACATCGAACAGAGGAGTAGAACCCTTCCTAATGGGCTGCTGGTTGGTGTGACGGGACTGAGGGGTGCGACGTGATGAGTGTCAGAGGGAGAGAGGAGAAGAAAAAAATTGAAAAGAAAGAAAATAAAGAATAATAAACGAAAATAAAAATTATAGAAAAAATAAAAGATAAGGAAAAAAAGGAAAGAAAATATAAAATAAAACAAAATAATGGAATTGAAAATAATAAAAATATTTAAAAGTGGTAATCCCCTATTTTAATTATTTTCATTTTTCCAGTAACCCCCTCTTTGTTTTATTTTAGAATTTTTCTTATCCTTTCTTTATTTCTTTAAAATCTTATTTAAATCTCTTATTACTCTTTTACAATCATTATTTAATTATTTAAAACCCGAGCAACTCGCCAAAGTGCGACGTGACATTTTTCATGAAACGTCTACAATTATTTGAATTAATTAAAATGTAGTATGGGACCCGCCATGAGGTGTGCAGGCGCTTGCCCTGGGTCACTTAATTAATTAAAATGCAATAAAGGAAAAATGGTTTGTACCTGATTAAGACTGAGATGTTACAACTTCCCCACTTTATGATAACTCATTCCTGAGTTTACCATCCTAGGGTAGTTGAACGTCCCTAGAGAAGAGTTCTGACCACTGCACACCTACATCCTTCTCTCACTCCCAGGTCTCGTCCTGAATGCGTCTGTGTTTCCAAAACACCTTGACTAGTGGGACTGACTTGCCTTAGAGGAATTTCATTCTACAGTCGACAATACAGATCAGATGCTCCACAAAGGATGCATCAACGTCATGCTCGATGTTGTCAGGGTCAAAAGAATGAGACGGATCTGGATGATATTATTGAAGCAGAGATACATAGAAAACATCGTGCATGGAACGCTGCCTCTGAGGTAGCAGTAAGTGATAGGATACTAGACCAACTACCTACACTATCTCAAACGGTCTGATGTATCTCAGGGATAACATCCCCTGCCTCCTAATCCACCTATGACCCAACCTCATAGAAACACGCAGAAAGACTTGATGTCCCACCTCGAACTCCAGTGGTCTGCGACGATTATATATAAAAGACTTTTTCCTAGACTGAGCTGTAGTCATACGCTTCTGAATCAGCTAAACTTGCATAGAAGTATCCTGAACGACATGAGGACCCAACGAAGCTGCCTCACCTGCTTTGAGCAAGCATAAAGGCGAACAAAATGGTCTACCATACAGAGCATCATACTAGTCCATTTGGATTGTCTCTTGGATGCTGTTATTATAGGTAAACTCGAAAAGTGGTAAATGCTTCTCCCAGTAACCACTAAAATCAATGATACAAGCCCGTAACATATCCTCTAACACTCATATAGTTTTGTCAGACTGCCCATCAGTCTGAGGGTGATATGTAGTACTCAAAAGTACCTATGATCCCAATGACTTTTTCAACCCTTTCCAGAACGGTGAATTAAAGAGAGTATCCCTGTCAGAGACAATAGAATGAGGTTGAACATGAAGTTATACAATTTCCGTGATATATAGCCTTCCTATCTCATCAATCGTAAAGGTCTATCGGATATGCAAGAAGTGTGCAACCTTGGTCAACCTATCGACAACCACCCATCCTGCATTGATGATTCGAGGATATCTTGGAAAGACTGTAACAAAATCCATGGTGTTTTCATTCCATTTCTATTCAGGAATGGATAGATGTTGTAGGAGTCCAGCAGGTCGCTGGTGCTCTGCAGTCACTTGTTTGGAGGTAGAGCACCGAGTGGTGAAACATGTTGTATACTTTTTCATACCAGGCCAAAAATACTATCGACACATGTCACTATACATCTTGGTCATCCCAAGATGAACTACCCAAACAAAGGTGGGATATTCCTTCATCATCTCTTCCTATATTCTTTATGGTACCCATACATGTCCATGGTAAAAGAGGGTTCCACTGCCATCAACAACCCAAACAAAAGGTGGGTTCCCTCCTGTAACCCTTTCCCAAAAATTGAGTCCCTTAGGAATAGTCAACTGTATCATGCGGACTTCCAATAAAAAAGAGGACCTCACAATAAGAGCTCCTAGAACCAGTTATCCACTCTGCTCTTGAACCACCAGATGCATCTCAGAAAACAAGGGCATCATCTCCTGCTCACTGCTCTCTACCTGCACGACATGTTTCTTTGTCATGCAGCTTAAAGCATCTGCCACAACATTACCCTTACTGGGGGTATAATCAAGCTCAAAGTCAAACTAATGCAAGTATTCAACTCACATGCATTGGGTTAAGTTCAAGTCTCGTTGACAGGAGATATATTTTAAGATTTTATGGTCTGTGTAAACAACGAATATTTCACCCAATATATAGTGTCTCCAACAACATATATCATGAATCACAGCTACCAACTGAAGGTCGTGTGTAGGATAGTTCAACTCGTGAGGTCTCAGCTAGCGGGATCTATAATCCACGACTCAATCACCCTGCATCAAAACTGCACTCAGTATGATTCTTGAAGCATCACAATAAACTGTATAGTTCTTACTAGGATCTGGCAGTATCAAGATTGGGGATGAGGTTAGTCTTCCTTTTAATTCATGAAAGGACTTTCCACAAGCTTTTGACCAGATGGACTTCACAAATTTCTTAGCCAACATCGTAAGAGGTGATTCTATGTGGGAGAAATCCTGGATGAATCACCTATAAAAGCCAATGAGTCCAAAGAAACCGCGGATGTCGAAGACACTCTTGTAATGCTCCCATCAAACTACGACACTCACTTTTTCTGGGACAATTGATACCTCTTCTTTAGAAGTAATACGACCCAAGAAGTGAAATTTATCAATCCATAAGTGGAATTTAATAATCTTATCATATAGTTGGTGCTCTCTCAGT
The DNA here is from genome assembly GCA_963277665.1 of Viscum album. Lineage (NCBI taxonomy): Eukaryota > Viridiplantae > Streptophyta > Magnoliopsida > Santalales > Viscaceae > Viscum > Viscum album. Next base: position 1,804,533,331 of record OY728164.1, read on the forward strand.
GTACTCGGCACGATATCAAAATGGGTTACATGGTTGTGTCTGGAACGTGAATACACTTAGATGTCATCCATGAAGACTACCACAAAGTAATCAAGATATGGATGAAAAACTCAGTTTATAGAAGCCATGAAGACTGCTGGGTCATTCCTGAGGATGAATGGCATAACCAGATACTCGTACAAGAAGCACCTGCTTCGGAATGTTGTACTTAGTATGTCAGTTGGTCGCACACGTACCTGGTGATATCCCGACCTTAGATCAATCTTGGAGAAAATAGTTTCTCCCCAGAGCTGGTCAAAGATATCATCTATATGAGGCAATGGATATCGATTCATTATATTGAGCTAGTAGAGTTGATGATAATCCACACATAACGTTAGGGTACCGTATTCCTTCTTGAGAGAAAGGAAAGATGAACCCCATAGTGATGTGATAGGTCTGATGAAACCCTTCACCTAGAGGTATTCAATTTTCTTTTTGAGTTCCTTTAGCTTTGTTGGTGCAAACCTATAGAGAGGAATAAACACTAGTGTTGCACCTCGCACGAGTTCGATAGTGAACTCGACAACTCTCATAGGAGGTAAGCCAGAGAAATCATAAGGGAAGACATTCATGAAAAGATCCATCACTGGAGGGAATTCAACGAGTTGAGTCCCTTGGTCACTCATGAAGAGACATGCCAACTAAGCCGTCACCATCCCCAACCCTATCTATTTAGGCATAGCTCGGTTTTCCTACATATCCCATTCTCCTTTTTATGATATGTGTCGCCATTAGGGGATGTAAAGGACACCCAACGGTGATAGAAATCCTCTTGGAAATGATAATGAGAAATCCAGTTCATACTGATGATTAATTCAATGCCATACATATCGAGGATATAGAAATTCCAAACAAAACGGTACCCACCTATCTCGAGGGGGAACTCTTGGAACTGGTGTATGCCCTCTTTCCTGACCCCAAGCAGAGTGTTGAGATAAATGACACCACAGTGATACTAAATTGGAAAAACAAGACTCTCAACAAAAGTAGAATATATAAAGGAGTGTGATTCATCGATATGAAAAAGAGTAGAAACTAATGTAAAGGCTACTAGGATAGTACCCCTAACTGTAGATAGTCTTGCACTCATCTCCTCTGGTGCTGATTGGACTGCGTAAATGGGACCTGATCCACGAACCTGATACACTGTCTGGTTGGCATGAGCTAGTCCACTCTACTGATGTTGATAGTCTGGAACATGATTTCCTTGACCACGACCTCCACCATTACTTCGGCCTGATCTACCAGTGTAAAAAAATATTCTATCATGTTGTGGATTCATAGATCCCATATCTGACAGAGGTGTAGGTGCGGATCCTCAACCACTGGATGTGGAGGATAATGATCTGCAGAAACTCTGAAGGTGACCCATCTTACCACAATCTCAGCACTCCTTAGCATCCCTCGTGCACGACAGCATCTTGTGACCATCCCTACCGCACTGATAACAAGTGACAGAGATATCATGAAGTTCTCTTTGGCTATGTTTTCCCCAACATGTACATTAAAAATAGTGTTTCCTGCTGCTAGAAGAGCCATCACTCTGTCTCAGAACTGAACCACCCTTGCTCAATGGTTTAACCTCCCTGACATTTTTCTTTGATAATAGTTCCTGTTTTGTGATCTCTGTAACAGTCGTCAAATGGAAAAAGTTCACCAGTGAGCAGATAGTATACTCATGTATGTCCTCAAAACACCTCGCAGTAGTCTGCATGTCGCCAGTACGATATGGGAAAAAACACTGAAGTTACATGAAATGAGTAGAATACTTTGACATTGTCATAGTGCCCTGCTAAAGATTTAGGAACTCCCATGCATGATCATCTCTCAGAGTTTACAGAAAAAATGATTGTAGAATGATTATTGGAAATCATCCAAAACAATTCCACCGGTTTGCTCGACCTGAGAAACCATGTCCCACCATCACTTGTTGGAGTCATGAAGCATGTAGATTGTAATCTTGACCCTTCTATCTAGGAGCATCTCATGGTGGTCGAAGATAGGCATTATAGCTTCAATCCACGACTCTACAGCATTAAGGCTACCACTCCTTGAGAATGTGGGAGGGTGCTACTGTAGAATGTTTCAAATCAAGTCTTTCATAGACAGGGCAGGTCTGGGGATGTTCTAAAATGATTGCATAATCCTTAGGAGAAAATTCATGAATTGAGCATCAGGTTCCCTTAGAAGATCAATAGGAGGTAGTGCCACATGAGGCTCTACAAGAGGTACCACTGGTGGTTTAGGACCCACCATATCTGGAATGTGCTCATTGCCACCCTCCTGAGGCACAGCATGAAGACGTCGTAGCGGCATTTTTCTAAAACATCCCAACAAACCCTTAGACAAGGAGTAAAGAAGGTGTGAAGAATAATTAGGGTGAAAAGGAGGTTTGGTACATGGAATTCCTCTAAGGAATAAACAACAGACAACCCACCTCAAATGATGTGTTTCAAAATAGAAGAGAGAACTAAAAAGGATTACTAAATAGTTCTACAGTAAACTCCTCAGTTAAGTCAGGATAACATATAACAGACTGTCACAACTTTATATTCAGCAAACCGGCAGTTCAATATTTTTCCACTATGCACAACAACAATCACAGGAAAACAGTCAAATGCATGCTGAAAGTAGATATGGCATGGCAATATGCATGGAATTTAAATCTTATAGTGCCTACTATGATGCATGGAATGTATCGTCGTCGTATCATCAAGGTGCAATGGTAAACCCAATATCTCAACAATATCAACACAATAACAACACAATACAAGTGAGTAACCCAATGGTGAAATAATATAGACAATAACCGGCATTATCAATAACTACAATCCCAACCCAAGAATTTCGGTTTCCCCTATACATGGTTTAGTTACGTCCAAACAGTGGGTACATTCAAAATCCCTATATCCTACTCTATTGTCTAACCCAAATAGTAAGTCAAAAGGAAAAAACCACCTCTGATACCACTTTGTATCGTACGATTAGGCACTCCTCTAAGACGGTGGTCGGACCGGTCTGTCACATAACCTCAAGTGCATCTCCCTGAATGCCAGAGGCTGCCGACTGATAGTGAGTGCCATTTTTGTGTCTGTGGGGGAGACTATGCCCTCATAGGAAATATATAATATCAAAGTGGAAGTAAACAGAAACAAATAATAAATAGAGGAAGCATGTGAATTAGTAAACTACAGATGAAGCAATACTAACAAATCCAACTGAAGGATAATAACCATGTGTAGAAGATCAAAAAAGGATGTCATGCCATGATATGGGTCTAAACTGAATGTACGAAAAACCGAACTCAAAAACACAGTCAATTAAAAGAAAAGACACACGTAGCAATTGCATCATGAGCAAGGCCCGATCATCTTCCCCAGTCTCCATCTTATTCATAAATGAATAGTCAAGCATCTGAAGTAGCATGCTTACCTTTTTCAATACCTGCGAGCATTTAATCTACTCGGGTGACCATGACGCCCGAGCAGGGTGTGATATAAAATCTCAGTAGTCTGGAACCTATGGTGTCTAAACCTTTCCATTTCATGCAGCAATAATAATTTAGTGTTCCATTATATAATAATCCCAAATAATTAATTTAAATGCAATGAAATTAATAAGCTGGCTTGGGTTCAAAACGGCACACATGCCTAATAACATGCTTCAGCGTAAGCTGGTAAAATGAAAGGGTCTCTGTCAAAAAAATGCACAAACACAATTATATATATATATAACCAGAAAGCATGGTAATGTAAGGAAGATGTATATACCCCAAGCTTGTGCTTTGATATGAGGTCTATGTCATGTGTTAACCAGGTGCACTTCCACATATCATAAGGACATCTCAATTATCAAGAAAACCCAAATTGAAATAATATAATTCATAAGTGAATCATTATTAAAGTTCAAGTTGAGTGTTGGAGTCTGAGCCCGTCCCGACGGTATCGTTACGGAACATCCATCAATTTATCTAATGCCACCAACCCCATCCAAGGCAATATTTTGAAAGACCAAGTATCGCCCGAGGCATGGCGTTACCCTGAGTCTGTCCCAATCTCGAAAAAAGGGGTCGAGTGTCATCCAAGGATGGCTTAGCCTCATTTCCAATAGATCTGTCCCGATGGGCCCTTTTGGAACCGGTATCACACAAAAGTATTATAATGTCTGGGGAAGTCTTGGTCCGGAAAAGCCAACGACACTGCCCCTGGCACATAAAGGTAATCCATCAGGAACAGATGATCTAAGTGTGGCCCTTAATATGGGACCCTCCCCCTTTCCCCACCATGAATTTAATTAACATTTTTGTAACAACCTGAAATTTTATGAGGATTATTCTTTTTAATTTCAATGATGTCTTGTTTTGTACGCTACACTAAGACTTTCTTGCACTATAGGAAACATTGTATTAGCTTATAGTATATGCAACACTATTCTTGGATTGTGTTACACACAATTTCAAGTTCGTTTGATAGTAGTCATGCTACACAACATTGACTGTGTGTATATATATATATGTATATATTCCATGTATAAATGATATATGGTTGGATTATGTTATAATAAACAACGAAGGAGTCTTTCACAACACACAATCCTGACTTTTCTTACATTACACGCAATCGTGACCTTCCACGATATCGTGTGTTGTACGCAACACTGTGTTTCACTAACCAAAGATATGCAATTAAAATATTATATAAACTAGCCGTTATGAATAGCAATATAAACTTATTGGAATTTTATAAATTTTATCTTTCAAAATAGACTTCATTTTTGGATTCGGAATATCAAAATTAGCCTAGGGTAAATTTTTGGTATTATTCTAAAAACTTTCAATTTTTGATGAATAGTGAAAACACTGGGTTACTATTTAAAAACCAACTTTTTATTTAAATAAATATTTATTTTAGTTAAATTTATTTTATGTCAAAATTGATACATAATACCTATATAAGTTCAATGAAATTCATTGGAGTCATTTTATAATAATTTTTGATATGTAAAAATTTTATTGAACTTTTCACCGTCTTTTACTCACCTCCTAGGAGAATTTGGAAATTTACATAAAACATAATTTTACTGCTTCTGTGAGGGGAATTTCGAAAATCTAAGAGACAGGATTATTATCAAGTACTAAAATGTGGTTCAATGAGACGAAAATAATTTTTGGTGAATAGTAGCTTTTACTTTTATTTACCACGGTTAAAAGTAAATAGAGTAATTAAGGGTAAAAATGATATTGTTATTATCCTAACACATATCCCAATTCTACTGGATAAGTGTAACTAGACGAAAGAAAACCATAGGAATAAAATATGACCATTTATGTCCACTTGGATTAGATTAGTACATTTATTATTAATTTATTTAAAGAAGGGTTAAAATAGTTAAAATCAAAGTTTAATAATAAAATAATTTTTAATATTGGGTTATAGATAAGATAAATTTCACTATAAATATTCATTAGAAAAATAAAAATATTTCATACCTAATGATATTTTATTTCTAATTTTTAGACATTAAAAAATTTAATTTATTTATGACACAATGATGATGCAGTAATTATCTTATTAATGAAATGTTAACATAATTGATGTTATAAATTCCCAAATAAATGTAATTTGAGACATTATATGAATTACACTAATTTTATAGGTTAATATTACATGTTAGTATTTATTTAATTAACTTTTTTTGAACTAGTCATTCTGTTATGGGTTTCAGAAAAATCAATTACCAAATAGTGTCAAAATTGACATAAAATAGTTTTTAAAACCAGCATTATATTATGAATTTTTATTATATTTCTAAAAATATAATTTTAGGCCAAGATACTTATATCATGATGTTTATATCATTAATAGACCACTTTGGGTTCGCTTGAATGTATATATAAAGTTTATTAACTATATAATATAAAAATACAAAGTGACATGGTAAATTTCAATCTAATTAACTAAGAGTTAAAACTAAAAGAAAAGGTTAATATAATGACCCAAACCTGTCTAAAATATATTTAATTAGAGTATTACGACCCATAACCACCTTATCTTTGAAATAAATCATTTTTGAGCTATTATAAAGCAAATATGAATTTATTATAAAATAATATTTTGATTTTTTCCAAAGGTTCCCCTCTCCTCCCTTATAAAAAGGGAACCCCTTCCCTCTTTTCTTCACACCATTTTGAGCCATGAATCTCGTCCAACCCCTGACCATTTATCTTATCCACTTCCCTAGCAACATTTTGGAGGTTCTTGTCTTCTCAAAAGACCAAATCTACTTACTTAAGAGGAAGCATAAAGGAGGTGCGTCGAAGAAGAGGTAATCTCTTCTTCCGATTTTCTAAAGTTTCTTTCTTATTCTACTTCCTCTTCTTTAGTTGTTTCATTATGAAGTAAAAACATCAGTATTACTTATATAATTATATGTTATTATAAATATGAAACAACCCTATTTCACCTTCTATCCATCCTACAGAAAACAAAATCACCGCACGTGCGTACGTACGGAATACCGTCTCCACACCATGGTGTAATCAGTTTTTCCACCACCACCTTACATGGATGGGTATAATGGTGTGAATAATAACTATATATGATTGTTATAAAATAATACGGATTCTAAGATATTATATCATCGACTCCAATTCCATTCAATAAATAATGGAATGATATCATCGCTCGTGTGTACGTACGGATTACCGTCTCCACGACGCGATGAGATTCATTCCCAATGTTAACCACTCAAGAATGATAATAAAGTATATATAATGAATAATAAAGTAATAAATGACATGATAAAGCTACTGGAATTTTGAATATATATATATATTTTTGTGTGTGTGTGTGTGTCATCTCCTTACTTCCATTGAAGTCAATAAGGAAAAGAAAACAACGTTCATGCGTACGTACGGTCTACCATCTCCATGAACGGTGTATTTCATTTCATTTATATATCTAATATATAAATACTGAATATATATATATATATATGATATATAAATCATGATTTAAATTTTGTTTGTAATTAAATCAATATATAAGTAATAATAATATCAATAACAACAAGTCCAAACACGTACGATAAATAAAAAGATTTTATGCAAAATGATACTTTAACATGGAACTTTCAAAAGAATGGGTAATATAAAGTTATAAGTGAACCATATATGATATCATAACAATTAATATGATTCTGTAATAAGTCAATGACATTATTTAAATCATTATACATTAGGTTCGGATATGTACGAAGCATATCGGGACTAAGGTAAGGGATAATTATTCCAATCTCATTTTTATCCTAGATTGTTTATTCGTAAGTATTTACTGGGGTTATGTTTATCATCCATGTCCACATGTTCTCAAAATGTTTTCATAAAATCTTTAATTTTCTTCCATGTACGATTAAAGTAATTTTTACCATTTTTTTACTTTTACCACATCGTATGGATGAAATCTTTCTTTTGTTTACCATACGAAGTACTTTTTGACTTTTCCGACAAAAGTATGAGGAGAATGTTTTTTTAACATATATGGATTGAATGGATTTTTACGGTTTCCTAAAGACTTACTTTCATGAAGCTTACTCTACAATATTTCATGACTATTTTCAACAAAGTCCATTTCTTTTAAAATTGTAGGGCATTTTTTGAAAAAAAAAATTCATTTTGAAGAAGAAAGGATATTTTCCTCAAGAATTTCATTTCAAGTGTTTTATCAAACCCATTTTCCTTCTAAGATGACATTATTTCATATGTGTATGTTTCATGTATATTGTCTCTATGATTTACATGGTTTCACTTTTCTTATGATGAAATGATATCCATTAGTTTTATATGGATTATGTTATGATGGGATGATGTTTATGAAACCCATTTTATTCTCTGGGTTATGATGAATGATTTATATTTATGTTGTGGAACACGTAAGAATGATTTCATTTTGAGATTGGTGGGACCTATATCTACCTCCAATTCATTGGGTAAATATTTATATCTCATGAGATAGACATGGATGGAACGGTAAGTTAATCCAGTTCAGTGATACAGGACTGGAATGAGGAGTGAACTCGATTCAGAAAGGGACTTTGTCCACTAAGATGGTCTTGGCAGCAATGCCTTGGCTAATGTGGAAATCATATCATGTGCCTAATGGTTTCCACAATGACATGTTTTATTCCCATGCTATTTTATCAGGATTCATGCTCTATTATGATCTATGCCTTACGTACTGCCATGTTTTATGTCATTGCTCCAGAATTTGATGTTTAAACATTATGTTCATGTTTTTAAGTTCAAAAGTATATGGTTTGTTTTATTTTCTCCATGATTACCCTTACTGAGAATTTGAGCTCAGCCTTTATATGTTTTCTTTTCCCCAGGATTTCATGATAGGTTTTAGGTAAGAAAAAAAGGGGAAGATCTTTAGGGGGGATGTTGAAGATCTTTCACCATGATTAGAATATTGTATTCTGAGTTTCCAAAGACACTAAACTATTACGGTCCTTGTGTGTCTATTTTTTATGTATTAAGTATTCCGCGATAGTAATGCAATGTCCTTGTATGTCGAGCTTTGGGTCTTTAAAGTTGGTATTAGAGGAAAGGTTTAGTCAACCTTTGAAAACTAGGATGTGAGAACTTTAGTGAGATCCATAGAGTTATTTCTGAGTTATTTCTAGGGATGCCCCTAAGGTTTAGAATAACTATAGGTTGTATTCCTAGAGTTATGTTGACGATCATGAATAACCTAGGGTGAACCTAAGGTGTCATGGATTAAAGAATGTGTGATATGTTAGACATCCCATAAGTAACCTTTTATGATTACGTGGTTCCTCATTATTGTAACTGTTTCTTACACCATGGTATTTGGTTTTAGTAAATAGAGGGAACCAGAAGGAATTGGGTCAACATTATATCCAATGGAAAAATTGGTGACTATGAGCAAAGAAATTGCGTAATGCCTAGAAATAAAGATTTTGTGATTTTTACAAATTATTCATCGCGATATATGATTAAAAAGGTAAACTTTAGTGGTATTCTCAATTCATCAAATAAGAGGAATATGGACTTTTATGAATGTTCGCATGTTGAGGAGCATAGAGAAGGGAACATTGAGATTTCTAGATAAGGGAAGAAGAACCTTGAGGAATACCTCAAATGGAGGGGAATATGTTATCTGTGTGGAGAAAAGGGTCATAGAGTGACAGACTGTTATAGAGTTCAATGTCTTATTTGTGGAGAACATGGGAATTACCCAACTAAATGCCCTGACAAAAGAGGTTACTTCTAAATAAATTAAGGACTTATTCCATGACAATCATTGAAGAGGATGGACTGAAGTGTTTATGTATTGTTATTCAAGAACAATGGTGTTGAGGTACTTTTTATGGTATATTGGAATATTTTTGTATTAGTTTATTATGGTTTTCAATAATTTTATGGTACCAGTAACCCTGAAATGTGATTGAAATATTTTTGGAAAGAAGATGATATGAGCATAATTAAGGGATAAAGGGAAAATGAAATGAGCTCATGACTGATATCATGGTTTGAGAATATAGAAATTTTGGGTTTTTGGTATGTGGAAAGAGTTAACTTTTGACGGCATTCATGTTTTCACTATGGTTCAATGGGTATTCATTTTTTCAAGAGAATACATGATTAAGGTATTCACATGTTTGTAATTTGACCAACAAGATATATCATATGATATATGGGGGATAAATGATGGTATTCACATGCTCGACAGATGACATTTCTAGTCATTGTTTTCTTTATACTATGAGCTCAGACAGAAGTATTTTGGATAAGCCTAATGTTTTGAATGGATTATGTGGGACATAAGTTTGTATTGTTTAAGGCTAGAAAATTTTCAATATTTTTTATGGAATGTTATAATAATGTAGTTTTAGAAAAAGGACAACCTGCAGAACGGGTGGCAACCCGTCACGTCGGACAAGGCTGTGGGAATCAAACCCACAACCAAACTGTGACATGCCTTTATCACCTACCACTGGCCAACATAAAGTCCTTGGTTATTAGAAACTAGTTTTATTATATTAAGACGTATGATAGATGAAGTATAAGTCAATTTTTAGAATCATATATGATTAACCTCACCATATATAGACTTATGTATATTTGATAACTTTTTCTAACCCTTTGTTTAGGATAGATGGAATGACCCATCATTCTATCGCATGATATGTTAACACATCATGGAAGAAAAATTCAACATCATTTATTTAAGAGAAGATGTGGAAATTGTTCAAGGCACAAACAACAGTGATATTGTACCAAAATCAAGTAAGTATTTCTTTTAATAATTTTTCAACTTTAGGGGAATGATCTTGAAAACAAAAAAAGTTGTCCTAATGTCCTCATATCCGTTGAATTAGATGGTACCTTAAATCATCACAAAATTATGGATTTCTGACTGATGGATTTTTCATAGCCAGGTTCTCTACCACTCTCTATGAGAATATGATGGTTATATTTCTCTTCCATATTCATATTTTCACCTATGTTGTCCTTTGTGGAAACCCAATTCTGAGTTACTTTGGGTGACCGTTATGATTCTAACTTCCTTTTTTAAAATGAAGTTTTAGTATTCCATTTTACTATGTGGGTTTCTATGAAAGAAACGTTCACGTAGTAAACCATTTATAACCCTGACGGATTTTGAGGGAGAAATTCATTTTAAGGGGGGTAGAATGTAACAACCTGAGATTTAATAAGGATTATTCTTTTTAATTTCATTGATGTCTTGTGTTTTACACTACACCAAGATTATCTTGAGCTATACGCAACACCCTATTAGCTTGTAGTATACATAACAATATTCTTGGATTGTGTTACACACAATTTCAAGTTCGTTTGATAGTAGTCATTCTACCCAACATTGAGTGTATATATATATTTGTATATATTCAATGTATAAATGAAATATGGTTGGATTCTATTATACAAAACAATGAATGAGTCTTTCACAACATGCAACCCTGACTTGGCTTACATTACACACAATCACAACCTTCCACAATAGTGTGTGTTGTACGCAATACCGAGTTTCACTAAACAAAGATATGTTATTAAAATATTATATAAACTAGCTGTTATGAATAATAATACCCACTTTTTAGAATTTTATAAATTTTATCTTTCAAAATGGACTTCATTTTTTGATTCGGAATATCGAAATTATCCTAGGGTGAATTTTTGGTATTTTTCTGAAAACTTTTAATTTTTTATGAATAGTGAAACCACTAGGTCACTATTTAAAAACCAAATTTTTATTTAAATAAGAATTTATTTTATTTAAATTTATTTTAGGTCAAAATTGATAAATAATAACTATATAAGTTCAATTAAATTTAGTGGAGTCATTTTATAATAATTTTAGATATATAAAACATTTATTGAACTTTTTACCGTGTTTTGCCCACCTCCTATGAAAATTTGTAAATTTACATAAAAAATAATTTTACCACTTCTGTGAGGGGAATTTCTAAAATCCAAGAGACACGGATAATATCATGGACTAAAATTTGGTTCAATGGGATGAAAATAATTTTGGGTGAATAGTAACTTTTTACTTTTATTTACCAGAGTTAAAAGTAAATAGGGTAATTAAGGGTAAAAATTATATTATTATTATCCTAACACATGTCCTAATTCTATTGGATAAGTGTAATTCGACCAAAAACAACCTTAGGAATAAAATATGACCATTTAGGTCCACTTGGATTATATTAGGACATTTATTATTAATTTATTTAAAAAAGGTTAAAAATAGTTAAAATTAATGTTTAATAATTAAATCATTTTTAATATAATGTAATACATAAGATAAATTCGACTATAAATATAAATTAGAAATCTAAAAATATTTCATACATAATGATATTTTATTTATAATTTTTAGACATTAAATAAATTAATTTATTTATGACACAATGATGATGTAGTAATTATCTTATTAATGAAATATTAATATAATTGAAGTTATTATTACACAAATAAATGTAATTTGAGACTTTTTATGAATTACACTAATTGTATAGGTTAATATGACATGTTAATATTGATTTAATTCACTTTTTTTGAACTAGTCATGCTGTTATGATTTTCAGAAAAAATCAATTACCAAATAGTGTCATAATTGTCATAAAATAGTTTTTAAAAACAATATTATATTATTAATTGTTATTATATTCTTAAAAATCTAATGTTCAGACAAGATACTTATATCAGGATAGGTGTATAATTAATAGACCACTTTGGGGTCGCTTGGATGTATATGGTATGTTTATTATCTATTTAATATAAAAATACAAAGTGACATGGTAAATGTCAATCTAATTAACTAAGAGTTAAAACTAAATGATAAGGTTAATATAATAACCCAAACCTATCTAAAATCTATTGGATGAGAGGATTTAGACCCATACACACTTTAGCTTCGAAATAAATCATTTTGGGGCTATTATAAACCGAATACGACTTTATTATAAAATAATATTTTTAGTTTTTCCAAAGGTTCCCCTCTCCTCCCTTATAGAAAGGGGCACCCCTTCCCTCTTCTCTTCACACCACTTTGAGCCTTGAACCTCAGAAAACCCTTGAAAATTTATTTTATCCACTTCTCTAGAAACATTTTGGAGGTTCTGGTCTTCTCAAAAGTCCAACTCTACTTCCTTAAGAGGAAGCTTAAAGGAGGTGCGTCGAAGAAGCGGTAATCTCTTCTTCTGATTTTCTCAAGTTTCTTTCTTCTTCTACTTCATCTTATTTTGTTGTTTCATTATGAAGTAATAACATTAGTATTACTTATATACTTATATTTTATTATAAATATTAAACAACCCTATTTCACCTTCTATCCATCATATGGAAAACGAAATCACAGAGTGTGCGTACGTAAGTAATATCGTCTCCACGCCGTGGTGTAATCTATTTTTCCACCACCACCTTACATGGATTGGTATAATGGTGTAAATAATGACTATATATGATTATTATAACATAATACTGATTTTAAGATATTATATCATCCACTCCAATTCCATTCAATTAATATGGGAATGATATCATCGCTCGTGCGTACGTACAGATTAGGGTCTCCACGACGCGATGAGATTCATTTTCCATGTTAACTACTCAAGAATGATTATAAAGTATATATAATGAATAATAATGTAATACATGACATGATAAAGATACTTAATTTATGAATATATATATATATGTGTGTGTGTGTGTGTGTGTGTGTGTGTGTCATCTACTTACTTCCATTCAAGACAATAAGGAAAAGAAAACAGTGTTCTTGCGTACGTACATTCTACCGTCTCCATGAACAGTGTCTTTCATTTCATTTATATATCTATTATATATATATATATACTGAATTTATATGTGATATATAAATCATGATTTAAATTAAATAATTAAGTAAATCAACATATAAGTTATAATAATATCAAGAACAACAAGTCCAAACATGTACGATAAATAAAACGATTTTACCCAAAACACTGCTTCGACATGGAACTTACAAAAGAACAGGTAATATTAAGTTATAAGTGAACCATATATGATATCATAACAATAAATATGATTTTTTAATATGTAAATGTCATTATTTAAATCATTATACAGGAGGTTTGGATATGCACGAAGCATATCGGGCCTAAGGTAAGGGATAATTATTCCAATCTTATTCTTATCCGAGATTGTTTATTCGTAAGTATTTACTGGGGTTATGTTTATCATCCATGTGAAACTATTCTCAAATTTTTTTCATAAAATGTTTAAATTTCTTCCATGTATGTTTAAAGTCATTTTTACCCTTTTTTTTACTTTTACAACATCGTATGGAAGGAATCTTTCTTTTGTTTACCATACAATGTACTTTTTGACTTTTCTGACAAAAGTAAGAGGATAATGTTTTTTTAAATTATATGTAATGGATGGATTCTTATGGTTTCATATAGCCTTATTTTCATGAATATTAATATACATGATTTCTTGACTATTTTCAACAAAATCATTTTTTTAAAATTGCATGGAATTTTGTGAAAATAAAATTGATTTTGAAGAAGAAAGGATATTTTCTTCATGAATTTCATTTCAAGTGTTTTATAAAAACCATTTTCCATCTAAGATGACATTATTTCATATGTATATGTTTCATGTATAATGTCTCTATGATTTACATGGTTTCAATTTTCTTAAGATGAAATGATATCCATTTGTTTTATATGGATTATGTTATGATGGGATGATGTTTATGAAACCCATTTTATTATTTGGGTTATGATGAATGATTTATATTCATGTTGTGGCACACGTAAGAATGATTTCATTATGGTATGGGTGGTACCTATATCTCCCTCTAATGCATTGGGTGAAGATTTATATCTCATGAGATAGACATGGATGGAACAGTAAGTTAATCGGGTTCAGGGATACAGGACTGGAACAAGGAGTGAACTCGATTCAGAAAGGGACTTTGTCCACTAAGATGGTCTTGGCAGCAATTCCTTGGATACTATGGAAATCATATCATGTTCTTAATGGTTCCCACAATGACATGTTTTATTACCATGCTATTTTATCATGATTGATGTTCTGTTATGATCTATGCCTTACGTTCTGCCAGGTTTTGTGTCGTTGCTCATGAATTTGATGTTTAAACATTATGTTCATGTTTTTAAGTTCAAATGTATATGGTTTGTTTTATTTTATCCATGCTTACCCTTACTGAGAATTTGAGCTCACCCTTTATATGTTTTCTTTTCCCCAGGATTTCAGGAATGGTTTTAGGTAAGAAAAAAAGGGGAAGATCTTTATGGGAGATGTTGAAGATCTTTCAACACGATTTGAAGATTATATTCTGAGTTTACAAAGACATTAAACTATTACCGTCCTTTTGGTCTATTTTTTTATGTATTAAGTATTCCGAAAAAGTAATGTAATGTCCATGTACGTCAAGCTTTGGGTCTCTATAGTTTTCACAGCAGTAGATATGACATAATCAACATATAAGGTTTTATCTTGAAAAATATCCATATACACCCGCATCACAAGGAATAAATATAAAAATATAGTATAACAACGTGTAAGGAAATATAAATATCATCTCAACCTCAGCGGATAATGCACATTTAAATAATAAACAATTCAGAATAACAACTTGCAAGAAAATATACATATCATATCTATTTCAAACAATAATGCACTTCTAAATAATAATTAGTTCAGCGTAACAACTTGCAAGGAAATATACATATCCTATCAATGTCAGTGGATAATTCACATTTAACAAATAAGCATTTCTACATAACAAGTTCCAATGATCCAACAATTCAAGTTCATATTCAAAGAAACTATTTATAAAATTTAATTACAATAAAAGGGGCTTCGCAACACATGTAATTAATTAAACAATAAAACCAGCTAACGGAAGGTTACACCGACCATGTCAGCACAACCAAAGGGGTGTCCAAATTTGTTGCAGAAAATCAACAACTATTTATTTAATTTTAAAACAATAAAAAGGGTTGTGTAATACCTGTAGTTAATTAAATTAACAAACCAGCTAAAAGAAAAAATTCACCGAATACGTCAGCACGCCCAAAGGGGTTTCCGATATTATTTAAAAAATAAAAAACAAAATAATATAAGAATTTTAAGACTGCAAAAATTAGTCAAAACAAACAGTGTAATTAAATTGGGTAAATATTGCTCAAAGCCGGTAGGCACTGACTCATGGCACAATGGTGCGTTTTTATAAATCACATCCAAATGGAGGGAAAGAGAGTAGACACCCTACCTTGTAGTTGAGATAACTCTATGATCTACCGTAAACATTTATTTGACCTAAAATAGATGAAAATGAAAATTTTTAGCAAAACCCCAAAATAGGGTAACAATATTCCACGACAAACTATGCATATATTACTCAACAAAAATGCAGGATTCCAATTGGGAAATGTTAGCCTTTTGCTAAGGTTTACTTTTCACATGAAGGTGAAGGAATTGGACATCGGACGAGGGATAGGTAGCCTTATGAAGGTTCTACTGGTTGGTGTGACAGAATTTAGGGGTGCGACGTGGTGAGTGGGAGAGGGAGAGAGGATAGGGAAAAATGAAAAGAGAGAAAAGAATGAAAAATAAAATAAAATAAAAATAAGAGAAAAAAATAAAAGATAATTAAAAAAGGAAATAAAATAAAAAGATAAAATACAATGAATGAATGGGAAGGAAAATAATAAAAAAAAATTAAAAATCGGAATCCCCCATTTTAATTATTTTCATTTTTTCCATAACCCCCTGTTTATTTTATTTTAGAATTTCTTTTTATGCATTCATGATTTATTTTAAATAATCGTTAAATCTTGTATTACTCTTTTACAATCCTTAATTAATTAGTTAAAAACAGAATACCACGCCAATGCACAACGTGACATTTTTCATGAAATGTCTGTAATTATTTAAATTAATTAAAAAGCTATCTGGGACCCGTAGCAAGGTGTGTAGGAAGGCACTCTGGGTTTCTTAATTAATTAGACTGCAATAAAGTAAAAACGTCCCATACCTGGTTAAGGAAAGGACATTACAACATCCACAACAAACCATCTCATGTATCAAATGGTCCTCCTGCTGTAAATGCCCCTCAGACCACTAATATAGGACCTGGTATAGAAGATTCTGCTGCAAGCATGACGCCATCAGATGCGACTAATCCTTATTCCATAACTAACATGACCTCAGATCCATGTAAAAAATTCACTGCTACATCAGTGTCCTCTGTAGTCAGACATTCTACATCAGCAGCTGTGGGCACATCTCATAGATCTCCAACATTAACTCGACCCTAGCCGTATCTAGGCCTGGTATCTATTGAGGTACATCGCACATCAAATAGACTGAAGTGGCTTTCATAGTGCATTATCTAGTTGAGAGTGAAATTCTTGGATACTAATATTCCCCAGAATATGGTTGTTTGCGAGGAGATTGTGGAGCCCCTTCAGTATATGCATCTTCATGAAACAATTCAATTTTTTTTTCAATTTCTTCAACAGTCGCATGTACTCTAGAGTGACATGGGAATCTCCATTCATCTATATACCATCTTCTCAATCTCACCATGAATAAATTGTTATTTTTATGTTTCTTTTTATTTATTACCTTTGTCTTCACATCCATCACTGGTTTTCCTCACCCAAACCCACTTCTGTTTCCCTACACCCTCATATCTCCTTGGTATCTTTCAAAGAAAACCATGTGTTGTATTATGTGTTTTGAAGAGTCTCCAACTACACTTTTCATTCCCCTAAATTGATATAGGTGACATCATTAATAAATGAATTTTTTTTTTACATTTTTTGGATTAATTATAGTTAATAAAAAAAATAGAAATGTTAATTTTAAATACATATATGGTTATATCAAATTTTAATGTATTTATAATGATTTATGATATAAATTAATTTTTTTATTATTAGCCATTTGGGTTTATTTGATTGATTATTTTTATTCATTTTCTGACCTAATTTACCTATTATCCTCCTCATTACCGATAGGAATTCTAATCCATTTTAGATATTCAATCATATACCATCTTCCTATATAGATTCTTGTGATATGAAAGGCTTCTTGAATAAGTCAGTTTATCTTTTCAAAACATGAACAAATAGATTTACATTAAAATGATTGTAGGATTTGATTGATTTTTTTCTTCCCCTTTGACCTCATGACATACCCAACATCTGACCTTCTAAAAGCCGTATGAACCATGAAAATCCCTGAAATGAAGCAATAATACCATCCTATTTATCTATCCTACACTAATTCTTTTGAAAATTTCATGATAATTCATTTTGAGCATAATAGAGGAAGTTCAGCTAGTCTTGTTATATTTTGGTAATCCACCATGGAATTAAGTGTGCAAGAGAGTCCAACATTTGTATTTGGGTAGAAGGGTTCGAAAACCAACATGCATTGTGTTTCCTAGTCGTCACCCTAATTTTTTTATAGTGATGACAAATTAAATAGAGGATCCAAATTCAGTCATTACACTTATTGGTTTTTTATAAACCCAGGTTTGCAGGGGAATATAATGTTGATGGTAAACTTTAAGGGATCCTGTTGAGGATTTATTTTCAATGATCCTTTTTATTTAATATCATAATTTATTATTTAAAAATCCATCCTCCTTTTTCAAGCCTCTATGATTATTTTTCACATGATTACTTACCTACCCTTATTCTCAGAATCATTTGACCCATATTGAAATTCCTCATGATTTTAGTGATACGATTTCTAAGTGTAGAACGAGAATAACTAGAAGCCTATGGATATAGAAAATATACTTGAGACTGATCATACCACATATTAAATGATATTGAGTGATCATTGTGTAATTTTTTGGTGACGTAATTCATCATGAGGCATGTGTAATTATGAAATTTTAAAAAATGATAATAAATGGGGATGAAAATATTTAATTTAATTACAAAGATAGATTGACTAAAAATTATATGAATTTGAAATGAGTTTTTTTCTTTTTAAAAACATATGTTAGTTATTTAGTAATTTTAAGAATAATTAGTTGAATTCATCCCTTTTTAGAGTTTAGATTCTATTGAATATATGTTGATATTTTTCTTGAGGTGAAGCAAATGACTATGTATGGGGGAGATTGGTGTTCTTGATTTATGAATACATTTTTGTATTCGTTTATTATTATAAATTCCCATTTTTACTATATAAATATTCATTCATAGAAATAATACTTAATTTCATTGTTCATGTTGATTTTTAGGTATTTTCCTATAAAAATAATGAATTCAATTTAATTAGAATGAAAATTAATATATAAATAATGTGTAAATTATAACCACATGATGGGTACCATTGTCCACACATGGATCAGCTAGTTTGTGTACACACCCATATAGCTGAACAAAAAGGAAACACTATGTACTTCATGTAAACACATAGTGTATGTTCTTCTAGAAGAGATTATAGGATGAAATTGACACTACACGCCATATGGGGAGGTTCTTCATGCTGTTTATCCCACTAACTGACTACTGATAAATTGAAATTCAAAGGGAGACATAGTTGGATGCCCACTAGTGGAGAAACGGAGAAAAATCTAGTTTACCTAACAACACGCTATGAACACATGGGTACATGTAGTGTATAATAGTTTTATATAATATGAGGGGAAACCGTCCATGTTCTAGGTTTGAAATTCCAGGTGGAAGTGTTGCTGATCTATCATCTGATCTTCAAAAAATAAAATTTTTTATTTTCCTTACGTTATTTCAAATTTGGTTTTATTGTAAATTCTACTCCCAAATCTTTTTTTCTATCATATCCATGGTAGGGGTTGAGTTCCAGCTCAACCCGCACACTATGACCATGTTTATTAGAGGTTATTTCCCTCTTTTGGGGGTTGTAATAATGTTATATATTTTTTTTCATTTATTTCTTGTATATTACCTTTATAATGTCTTCTATTTTACAATTCCCTTTGTGAATTAAATTCTGAATTTACCATTGTGGTTGTATCAGACTAAAAACAACACCAATAGTGAAAAATAATGGAATTACAATGATCACATAAATAACTATTTGGTTTTCTTGGTTCCACTATTTTGGGGTAATGATCTCGAATGTGTTTTGAAGAATTAATCACAGTGCAAATAGATTAATCATTTAAAAATTTAATTGATTATTATCAGATCACAAAACATCAATTTAATAGAATCCCTATAGAAAATAAATATTATTTAAAATTATAATGCTAATGAATGATTATTTCAATAAACACTAATTTAATTTAAACCTCAAAACACTGTTTTCCACTTGTTCTATAAATTCATCTATTTTAATTTTATTTTCAAAAATTGTTTCACTACTTCATCCTATTGCATTCTTACATTCTCTCGGGATAATCAACATTGACTCACAGAATTTTACTAAATCGTTTTTTATCTTTTTTTTCTTATGGGATCACCCTCAACTTCATCTAACTACCATGTTAGTCCGATCATTATAGAACAATAATTGGAAAACTTTTCCACACCATACAATGAGAGTGGTTTAGTTACCGTGGAAATTATATATTGATTCTCTATATATTAGTCAACCCACCACTATCAATTTCACCAAATAAAAAGAATTTTAAATGTTTTTTTCCATGAAGAAGAACCCAGACAACCATGTGTAAGCAATGTCAAGAATTTATTTAGATATATGTAATGATTTCTAGGAGTTGGGGTGGAAAACTATACCATTTCTATTACAACCTAATCATTTTGATACATCCTTATTGATATATCTTCACCCCTACAAGAGATGATCAATGAGATTCAAAATATAATTCTCAATGAGATACTAACTATATTACTAGCAAAGAAGGATGTACAACACCACATTGTGGTAGTTAAATAATAGTTTCATGAAAATATTTCACACTACAACATAAGTCCAACAATGTAGGAAATACATTATAAGAAATTAATATATTTTTTCAACCCAGGATTTTTGTGTGAATGAAAGATTCCTTGGGATGTACATGATATTTTATCTCACAACAAAGATAGATCATGAAAGATTTGTGTTGATAGTCAGACCAACAATAAGAACACCATCATGTATAGATTAACAATCAATTAATTATATGATATAATTGATATGATTTAATATTAAATGATGATTTCAATTATTTACCTTTAGAGTGGACATCTCACATATTGAATTTAGAAAACTGAAGAATGAGAGATAACCTTCAAGAATAAGGAGGGGTTTTATGAATGGTTGTGGAAGTATTTTGGGTTATCTGACACCTCTTTATGATTTATGAGGCTTATAAAAATTACTCTGGAACCCTTTATTGGTATGTTGATATTCATTTTCAACGATGATATTCATGTATATAAAAAATTTTACTGTCTTTAAATTTAACAACTATTATATGCACCATATGTTTTGATGGAAAACATGCTTTGTGTTTAACAAATGAAATGTAGTTCCTAGCTTTCTAAATTGATTTTCCTTTAATTTTAGGTTTAAAATGATGTGATTCACATAAATGAAAAAAATATATGAGTATTTTAGTTGTTCCTCCAGCAAATAATATTTTTTTAATTTTCAACAACCCCGATCTTACATCCTTTTATCAGAGATTAGTTTTATAATTATCCTCAATTGTTTTTTCTCAAAGACTACATGAAAAAAATGACATTCTTCATGGGGAGTTTTATCTAGTAAAAGGATTTATAATATCTTGGAAAAACATTCCAACATTTCATTCCTAGCATTTACTGACCTCAAAATTCCATTAGAATTTTAAATGGATGGATCTATTGGTAGAATTGGTGTCCTTCATTCCCATATGGTCAACGAAATTATTTTACTATTAAATAACATGGAAAATTAAATTCCATATGGGTTTAATATGATATTTTGCTATAATTCATGATGTCATTTTAGATTTATTTGTTATAATGTCTTTTCTAGTGACAGTTTGACCTCCATACTATTCTCGAAGGATTAAAATATTTATATATATATTTATATATTCATAGAAGATCCTTAGTAGGATGTATTCTTGGTGGGTAATCATTATAAAAAAAATTAACCTCTGAGATAAATTAAATTATTGGTAAAATAAATCTTGTGTCATAAACATTAAGAAAAAAATCCAAACTATGTACAGTTAGTTTTTGGGATTTATTTTTTCCAAATGTCAAATTTAAAAGATGTATATTCCACTAAATAATTGGAAATTTTCAGAAATTTGAAGTTTGCAGGATATTTTATGCTATAAAATGGAATTATTTTATTATAGGATAATGTTATGATCTCTCAAGGGTTTGTTTGAGAAATAATAATGACCAAGTAACACCATAATAGAGACATCATTAAAGATAAAACCATTTCTTCATTGGAGTGAAAATTCGTCTAACTAATGTTGAATTTTTACATTTCTATTGGGGTGAAATGGTCTTTGAGGTTTGATGAGAAAATGGGAAAAGTACTAAACACCAATCAATAAATTCCCCCACCCATTCAAGAATCTCCCAATGTAGATTTCTCCATGAACTTTTTTATTTAAATACATTGTATTCGTTGATCCCATGACTCATTCTTCATTGTTCTAAATGGATTATAAAACATAGAACATATTATTCCTATAAAAATGATAGATATTTAATCTTATGTAGCTATGTTTTTATATAGGTATATGGTAAGACTACAGAGACTTAAAAAAAATAATGGATATTATTATGAATGAATTTAATTTTAGAAACTCATTTCACCCACTGATAAATGGAAAAAAAATATCATTTGTCACACTGTAGAAACTCTAACCTTCTTATTGTTTGTAGATGATCATATAAAGTGAGACCTAAATAATTCCTCAGTTTATTTTTCATTGTTATATATTATTAATCCAACCACATGGAAAAATTCTTTTGAATTAGTTTACCAATGGGTGCCAAATCACAGTCTTGAACTATTGATATATATAATGTTTTTAGGATATAGTGTGGACACTAAACACATGAAATCTCACATTGATGCTTTAAAATTTTGACTGGATCAAAAAATTGAATATTGAAATTAATGGTATACTACCAAAGGTGATACAAATCAATGATATGTTATTTTGAAAGAGGTGGATTCCATCATGAATCTCATCCATAAAGAACATTTCCCAATCAAAACCTAAAACATGTTTAAACCAATGAAAATTCACCCCTGTAACATCATGTAACGTCTCATAGATAATACATACATTTTGTAACCTCTAGAAGGATGAGGGGTCTCTTTGATATTCAATGAGGATGACAATGAATTGTTCCCTATAGTAGAGCCTCTTTATAGTATATAAGAAATGAGGGTAGGTCCTTTCTAGGAGAGGGAGGCTGATGAAATACCTTTTATGCTTATTTCCCATAATGGGTAATTTTATTTCAATTATTTATTTTATAATATTTTCCCTGATTTTATAATATTTTATGTAAAATGTAAACTATTTTGTTTTAGATTTTTTCCCTACAAATACAATGTCTTCTGTCATCTGTATTTTTTTTTCCATAATAAAAAAATTCAAGAGTCTTCCCAATGTTTATGGTTTTAATAACAATGTCATTCTAGAGCCCTACATAGAAAGACTCATTTTTATTCCAAGGTGTTACATTATTGTCTATATAAGGGATTTTATTGTGAATTCACTATGATCTAATTGTGCATGTTCTATAGTCTGACACCCCTAAAATCCTAGCATCATTAATATCCTATATCCCCTTTATCCTCTATTGTGACCACTATATGCATTACTCTATCATATAATGTTCTTGAAATCCATGTATAATGATCTGGTTCACATTTTTCCAGCTTTGATTATTATTATGCCACCCTAATAAGATATACAATACACCATACCTACATTGTGATCAATTATGTGATTCTTTTCAAGAGTGTTCAGCATTGTCTATGTGAGGGATGTAGAAAAATATGAAATGTCAAAAAGGGATATGGGTAAAATAAAATAGTGGAATTTGATCTACCAACATCCATACATAACACCCATGGTTATGTTCACCCATTCTATGTGAATACTAAATTTATTTTATGAATTTATTTCAGGACTCATGCCTGATATGTGATTATAAATAAGAGAAGTACCCTGATGATGTGATGTTGTTCAACCCGACTATCATTCATGGCTCCAACACAACAATTACCCTACATGCTTGGCCTCGGATCCCAATGTCACATGCCCAGTTCCCTACATTATCTCCCTTGGTTCACTGATCACTATCATTCTCTAGTCACATGTTCACCCACCTACCTATCTTGCCCCATATATACACACTAAATAATTACATAGGAATTCGAGTGCATGCCACATGTCCCTATAAAAATGAAATTTTCTTAGTAGGTCTCCCTTATATAATTATTTTTAACATTTTAAACATCATATAACACCTGAATACTATGATAAAATCCATCAGTGAGATCCCAACCCCCTAGTGTGTGCAACATCTGTTTTTAGCCCCCCCCCCCAAATCACACCCACCATCTATATCAATATAATTAAAGTGTTATATATTGTGATAAATACTAAATATTAAATATATTACATAAAATATATTGTGGAAAATGAGAAAAATGTTAAAATATTACAAAAAATAGAAAAAGTTTTCAAAATTTATAAAATTTTTAGAATATATAAACAATATTTTCCCTTAAAAAGAATTGTTCTGAATGTGGATAAAATATTTCTTGTATAAAAATGAGATGGAGAAAGATGACTCAATATAATTTTGTATATTTAACCATTTATCAAATTAATTAGTTAGTCTATGTGATAATTTATAGAGGATTTGTTGATAACATGATATCCCTGGATATTGATTTGAAGATATACCTAGAAATAAATTTCATACCTAACCATATATTTTTTATGAGATCATACTGGTTGGGGATATCATGGTCACTGTGTAATGGTATATTTTCTTCTACATTGGATTCATTGAGAAGCATACTATATTATATGTGGAACATATAAGAGAATATAAAATATTTGTAGGAAACACTTGGATGTTTGACATCATATATTATCATAATTTTAAGGAAAAGATGATTCAAATTGTCCAATGATTGTGCTAAATCCATTTTTTACTATTGAATAAGGAAGATTGTAGAATACTACAACCAGTTCTCTGCTATAACTATATCGTAAAACAAATGGCACTAAACCTTATTCTAGAGGCCTCTCTCTCAATGATTAAACCTGCATGTGGTGGAACTAATCACCATGATTCATATAATGATTCTACAACCCATGATCACTTGGTGGTGATGTTTTCCATTCACCCTCTATAGAAATGTCCATTGATTCATACCCTTCCATGAAAGCTGATGATGGAATGAACATGAAGATAATGTAATTGGAGACATATTTGAAGGAATTTTTTGTTTTTGATTCTATTTTTCAGCTACTTCTGACACACCAAAATTCAAAGACACGTCCCATTTCTCCATAATTAAATTCATTTATCACACTACCTTAAAAATGATATTATTTGTATTCTATAAACACCCTAAAATATCAAAAATTTCACCAATGTTCTAGAATAAATTTTTCCATATTTGTCTCCTCGATATTAAGGAAAACTCTGATGTAACTTCTAAAAAGGGAAATCACCCTAATGATAAACATGATAAAAGATAATATGAGGAATTTTTAATTAAATTTTATTCAATGAGAACCGAGATTTTGATACGATATATAGAAATATTAGTGTAAATGTTCCATATCACTAGAGCACATAAACAAATAACCATTATTGAATAAGTGTTAGAGGATCCACATCAACGTTCATGATGAGGATACTTTATTCTTGACACCACTACAATGATTTAATCAATAGAATTTTCTATTAATAAAAAATAAAATCTATATCCAATAGGGCTTGAGGGTAAGTCCTTTCAATGTGGGGGTGATTGGTGTTCCACTGATTCTCCACATCGATGTTATAGCTAGAGACGTGTCTACTATTTGCAGCACCTAGACCCTCACATTGGGGTCTTTTAAGTTGTTTCTTTTTTAATTAATATTTCATTTTCCATATTAGGATATTTTAATTGTAAATTGGTCCTTATTTTTATTGGATTTTAGTCTATAAAGTTGGTTTCTAAGTCCATTGTAATAATATTTTTCTATATTCATCACATTCTAGGCAATTTTCTCTCATTTTGTGATATTTGACCACTGTTATGCTTATCCTCCTCATTTAAGGACTCAGTTCTCTCCACTTGTTCTATATCATATTTTAAAACATGGAATGTAATAATTTAATTTATTTCAAAATTATGAACTAAAATATTGTTCACTAAATACAATAACAATATTCACCATGAAATCATTATTTCGATGAATTTATATCAACACTCAATAGTTATAAAGTAAATTTATACATGGATGGGTCCATTTGTACATGTGTCTAGTCTGAACTGGATGTATTAGAACACATGCACCTACATAGAATGATACAAACAATCAACTTGGTCTTAAAAAATTATTACATTCGTGTTTTTTGTTAATAAAAATATATAATTACAAATTAAGTAATTATTACCTAATATTTAATTTTTTAATGAAATATTTTGAAAATTAAAATATAATAATTATTAAAATGGTTACAAAACATATAATAGGATCATAATATTTGACATTCAATGCAATAATATACAATATGTGAAAATGATTTTAACTGTGTTATGACCAAGGTTATAATTTTATTATAGGAATAGTTGCCACAAATTGTATTGTTGTTTTTTTATACTTTCTATATGGGAAACCACATCATCAATTAGTTTTTAAAATCATCATTAATACTAGAAAAAATTACATTCCACTTAAATATGGAAGATTATTTATTTATATTTAATATAACGATTACATCAAACATTATCTACCAATGTGGGACTCAAATAATAAACAATAAATATGAGATTTACCCACTAATACAAAGCCATCAGTTTTTTCAAGTTTACTCATATTGATAAATTATATACTCTTGTAGCCTCCCTGAAACTCAGAAATAAATACTTATCATCTCTATCTTGGTACAAAAAAGGGCTTGAATTTCAAGAATATCTTCTATAAGAATATCTTAAAGTTTATAATAGCCATGAACATGGATAGTTGTTCCTATTCTTCTCATAATTCTACAGAATGAGGTGAAATTATACTTCAATATGATTCAGTCACTCATGAATGATAATATTTTTTAAAATATTGATCACAATATATTTTCTTGCTATTTTCTATCATCATTCAAGATAGTATTCCTGATCTTTTTTAGTATTTCTTTTCCCAAAAAATATTTTTAATCACATGTGTCATAACGTAATAAATAGTCTCGACCTAGGATCTTCATATAATTTTCCTATTAATTATTTTACATGAGATAAAATTTGTTATATTAATAAAATAAAATAATATGTAGATATTATTTTTAATAGATATCAAACATAACATCCACCAAATATTGATACAATTTATATATTATCATGATCAGAATATAGAACACCTATGTAAGATTCCAATTTAACATATCTAAAAATATGAAAAACATCTCCTCACTTTGATATTATTGGGGATTACATAATGTTATAAACATTTTATAACTAGACAATTAGTGTTTGGATAAAACATAATCCAATAGCTTTTCTCATAAACATGTCTTGTATATCTATCAGGTAAAGGGAACGGTTCACTGTCAGTGTGAAATGATTTCTTTATAGGCTTTAGTGGTTATTTGACCAATTTAGGCATCATTAAAACCCAGTAATAACAATTTAATCCCTATAAAATACTATGAGAATTGTTCTAAAAAAATATTGATGATATAAAAAATGATACATCATTATCTAACATATTCCCAAGATAATAAAATTGTTGAATAAGTATAAGAACCATGAATGATGTGAATTCATGATTCTATACAATGATCGATGAAGCTAAAATCCATGGATATATTGCTTCTTCATCTGGAAATCCCTGAGGAAAAATATTATTATCATCAAATTGATGGAGAGGTCAGTGATAAGTGGTGGTAAAAGATATTATTGATTTTATATCATAATTATATATATATATATATATAATGTTTAAAAGTAATAATTTTCATATTTCTATGAATAACTATTGGGAAGAAGGTGATCTTTGAAAATATTGAGTGTAGCATCAGAATAGATGTGCACTATATTGTCCAATTTGAAACTAAACACACATTAATATAAATAAAGAGGGGTGTGAACTATTTTATTGTTAGAATTAATGTAATGTTGTATATTTTTCATGGACCTTAATTATATTATATTATATTTTTATTTAGAGATATTACAATGTGTTTGGAGAGTATCCATTATACTAATAATACTATATTAAATCATTATAGTAGATACTACTATATGGTATATATTCTTTATGGTATTTTTGTATACATTACATTTAGTCCTTCTATTTCACATCTTTATTCCCTAAGGGCTAAGTCCCCACACCTTCATAAAAATCCATGGGTCTTTCCATTGACTGTTTACGTGAACTAGTTAAATCATAATCCTTCCCAGAGCTCGAATATTTATTAAGGATATGTAATTCAGGAATATTTACGATTCACCAAACTATGGGTGGGAATCATACCCCATCCTCGGAATACCAATGGATAAATCAAAACCACCTGAGAAAATAATATGGGTGTATTATTTACATATTTTTTTTGGATCATAGATCTATTCTAAATTAGATCTAGAAGAATACCAACATCCCTATAAAAATGAATCTAATAAAAATTATATTTTACTAAACATATATGTTTTTACCATTTTAATTTCTGCTTAATACTCAACTATCATCTCGAATTCATTTGACTATTGGAACTAAGGATGTATATGCATTCATAATGATATTAAATTAGTTCCATGTAAATTTTCATTATACATAAAACAAGTGAGATGAACACACAGATGGTAAATGTTATTCTATCTTTATCTTTCCCATAAATTTGATTGATTTTTATTTACAATACTAGTCCCATAACAATTACAAATCTAGTGGGAACCAGTCAATATCCTTTTTATGAATACAAGGAATATCATTGGTTTCATACAGCGTAGTAGGCAACATCCTGAAACTCTATGGTCCACACTAGGAAATCTATGGTTTCTCTCTCATATTCAATAATGAGTATAATTATGCTTTTGGGTTCATATTTTTCTAGGAACATAACTATCAATACCAAATTCTAAAAATTATGAGAACATAGACCTCGAAAAAAAATTATTGTTTCCAATTAATCATCACTACACACCACTTGGATTTGGAATGTTCCTCATTTTCCATCATTACTTTTAAATTAATTTTTTTATATAACATTCAGTCTATTTGATATTGTTTACAGAACCATCTTACTCACTAAATTATAGAATAAATATTGAATCCAAAACATTTGATACATAAATGGAGTTTAAGGCATTTGATTAGAGTTATAACAAAATCACATTTCCTCTACTAAATAATCAATGACATAAAAATTCTAATGATCTACTTCATTTTAATATTGTTTTTTATGAAAAAAATATTAAATACATTGATGTATCATTTTTCATGAGTAAAATCTATCAAATATAAGGATAATAAACTTAAATAGCATTTTTGGGTTCCATTCCAAAATTAATCATTGAAATATGTATCCATGTATGTCATCCATTTTGATATTTGATTCCCAAATCAAATTTTCTCTATTCTAGGATTTAGGAATTATGTTAATTTTATTTATGATGTTTTATTAACTTTTTTTTTCAAATGAAATATAATGTCAAATTATTTTAAATTTTCCAATGATTTTATTTAAATTCAGAAATTAAAACTCAATGAAAAATCATGTTTTTTATTGTGATAATGACATTGAATAATTTTACATCCCTTCAATTAAATAATAAATTCTATTCACATGATATATAAATCTATTTTTCACATATTCCTCAGAATAATGACATTCTTGGATGGAAAAGTCAACACATTGAGGATAACAATCATTTACATATTAAATGAGGATGCATACAAGATATATTGGACAAGTGTTGTCCTTACTATTGTCAACATGATAAATATGAATTAATTAATAGTTTTTAATTGAAAAATATCCAATATATATTACTAATTATATATTCAATGCATCCAATCCCTCTGTTAATATTTGAATGTACATGTTTGATCAATGCATTTCAAGAATTCTTTTATTGAAAATGTTCCTCTCCTTGGGATTGGGTTTTTAAACATCACGTATACATAGATTCCCTGGAAAAATGAAATTATTTTCATTATAAAATCTAAAATAGAGGATGATATATACATATATATATAATATTAAATAATGAACATAATTTACTAGTTAGGTCATCTCTCGTAGTGGGTCTTATAAAGGTATCAATGAAATAACCAACAGATTCATGTCTTCACCTGAGAATTAAAAAAATCAATTATAAAAGAATTATTGTAACCCATGTCTTTAATCAAATGAATTTTGGAAACTCATAACGTTACATAAAGATATATAAATTTTGAAAAGCGAGTTATAACAATGTTGATTAACACCAATGGATACATTTCCATGATCTTGACCCCTTATATAGTTATCACTCCTTAAATAAACAATACTCAAAGAAAAAAGAATTTCACAAAATATAGACTAAATTATTGTTCAATTTAATTATAAGACAAATATCCATTAGAATATTATAGCATTAAAAGCCTTTCAGAATTTCAATGATTAATGTAATGAGAAATTAGTATCCTAAATACATCATCTAATGATATATAAATCCTATAAATACCCATACATTCAAAGTACCAAAGTGACAAATTAGTGTCCTAGTAATTGTTACAAAACAAAAAACAAAAATATTGAATTATTTTTTATATTTCATAATTTTGAATATACAATAAGATAATAAAAATCTTCTCATTATGTAAGAAGGTGATACCATAATTACACTAATTGTGTCCCCAACATTCCCTTAAAAATTCATTCCTTATGGTTATATAATATCCAAACCCAATCCCATAAAATAATCTTCAAAATAAATGTAATATAAATGAAATATATATTGTATGGGTTACCTACCTATAATGAATATTTAACTAAATTTGAGCCCCAAAAAATATTAGACAACTTATTTCCCATAAATGTTGATGCATTCATAGAAATTCACCAATTTAAGAGTTACTATGATGATTCAAGATTAAAGTCCCTTAAATTATATAATTTTGTGTTAATTAAAATGAATTTATAGCACTCTAAATCTTACTAGACTCTTATAAAAAATGGATATAGTAATTTGTGTGAACTTTATCATCACAAGGATCATAAAATATCAAGTAATTAATGCAAGATCATGGGATGTGATAAAAACTCAGCTAATAAAATAAATTCTATAAGTTTTCACCAAAACATTAGTGGATGTACTTATTCATCATGAATTATTAATAATATTCAATGAAAAAAGACCCTCTAATGGTGTCCCAAATAATGGTTTGACAATCATAAATAATACAACACCTCTTAGTGTTTTTCATACATCTGGATAGGCTATATAAATTATCACACGATGTATCAAATATTTCATTCTCTTAAGTGTCTCAACCTATGTTTTAATATAAAATTAGGCTTAAAGGGTCTCAAATATAAGTGGGGTAAATAATCTTGTGGGGGGATACCATCATCTTTGTATGTATATTTATATATACATAAATGGTATACATCAATTATTTCATTATTTTTGTAGAAAAGAAAATTGTGTTTTGTTGATGTGAATTGAACATGTAGCATCACCAGGTTTATTGTCCATTGAATAAAAAACGATGTCACCAATATAAAGTTTAGGATTCATTATATCCATTATAAGAATAAATACAAACCTCATTTAGAATGGAATAAAAATATGAAAAATACGTTAAATTTCAAAATTATTTAGAATAAATCAATTTCAAATTGGTCACAATGGATCTTGGAGATCATATAATCAAATAGTGACATTAACTACAATTACTCCAATGGAGAAGTGAAAAAGTACCGTACACAATTTTGGGGAGATAAAATTAGTAATTAAAAAATGGATTATTACTATCCACTATATGATTTATTTTTTCAATAAATAGTATGGTTTAAATATTACCCCCATATATTATAAAATAAAAATATTTTCAATAGTATCTAAAATAGGCAACACCATTCTTAAACAAGCCACAAAATATTATTACCTAAATATGTTTATTATAAATTAGCTATTCAATTTCCCTGTATAAATAAAATTAATTTAATTATGAAATATATACAAATTAAATACTCAATTCATATGGAATTATTATTTCTTAGTTAATTATCACTCAAGTTGAAGTAAAGTAATCTTATTCTTTAGAAATAGGTTTTATTAAAAAATGTTATTTATTTATTTTTTTGAGAATATTTTAAATTAAATTTCTCGAACATCTATAAATTTTATTTTATAAAATTAATATCATTTTTTAAATCTGAAAACCAAAATTATCCTATGGAGAAATTTTTGGGATGTTTTTTAAA
The DNA here is from genome assembly GCA_963277665.1 of Viscum album. Taxonomy (NCBI): domain Eukaryota; kingdom Viridiplantae; phylum Streptophyta; class Magnoliopsida; order Santalales; family Viscaceae; genus Viscum; species Viscum album. The sequence continues at coordinate 1,804,565,551 of OY728164.1, forward strand.
AATATTTATTTTTTAGTAAATATGAAAAAATACAGACTATAATTGGAAAATTAATTTTTATTTCAATAATTAATAGATTTTATATTGTTAATTTTATTTAAAACAAAAATAACATCAACTAAATTATTATTTATTTATTATTTTCATTGGTATCAAATTTATGATTGAATTTAGTATAAAAACATTTTATACATAAAAGTTATTTTTTGGGAAAACAGATTTTTGTTGCGATTTCAGTTATGATTATAACTAAATTATTATAAATTATAGATATTTAATATTGAAAATTTTAATACATATTTGGAATCATAATATATTCATTTTATATAAAATTCAATATTAATTTTCATCATTATGAATAGTAACCATGGTAAATAATTGTCACCCTAGTAAGAGTAAATCATGTTATCATGGTTAAGAAAAATATGATTAGGACTAAAAAATGACCATAATAGTTGAATTGTTTATTTTATGAATATATTTAAAGTATAGTAATATCAAATTTTAATATTTGATCATTTTTTACCATTATCCTGTGATTTTGACCTTTCTATTAATTTATTTAATGGAAAATAAAAAATATAATTCTATTTTTATATTATATTTAGATTTTTTATATAACAATAAAAAATGTCATACTCAGTTCTAAGTATTTATTTGAAAGATGATTTATTTTTTATAATTTTAATTTATTTTATTAGTGTTTTTATAATTACCATAAATGCTTACACAATACCAACATAGTATTTATTCAGTTAGTATAAAAAAGAAACAAATTGTTTTAAAAATGTTAAAGGTGATTACATTTGAAGGAATTTATATGTACAAATAATTTTGTTGATATATATTACCTATTAATGATGTTTTAAATTTCAATATTATAATTCCCTTTTTCACTTGTTGTATTTAATTTCAAATTAAATAAATAGTGTCAGATATTAAATTAATACAATTTTTTGGAAAACTAATGATCAATTAAATGATTTAAATTTTATAAAAATATTTATTTTTTCTAAATTAATGGAAAAGGATTGAAAAAAACCACCATGCTTAATTTACTATCCATTTTTTCTTTATGGTAATATTGTGGTCCCATAAATATTTGACTATATGAATATTGCGGTATTTGTAAAAATGTTTAACATGGGTTAAAACTAAAATAGAAGGGTGGAAACATGACCCTAACTTGTTCAAATATTATTAAATTATACTAATTTGATTCATTATCATATGTTCATTAAATTATGTCAGTTTTTATCTATTATTTACATGAATATAAATATATATATAAAAATTTATGAAAATAAATAAATACGGCTTCCATCCCTTATAAACGCACACCCTCCTTAAATGTTCATTCAATATATTGAGAAATATAGATCAACAATACCAATAAAAAATCCCTTCTAAAATTAATTATCCAAATTCTATAATTTAGTTTCATCCAAAATTTACAATCCTATAATCCTTAATAGTATATATAAAATAGTAATTTCAAAGAAGAGGTGATCACATTAACAGATCACCATTTCTTATTCTTTATTAATTCCTATAAATATATGATATTATTCATTAAAATAATAAATTAATTATAAAAAATATAATAAAATATTATTATTATTTTGAAATCATCAATTTCAACCTTCTTTCCCATAAAATGGGATGTGAATATATTACTCAAGCGTACATATGACATACTGACCCCACATAGCAATACATTTCACTTTCTACCACCACATTTCATGACTCATAATTAAGATGGTTTTAATCATTATATATGAATTTTATGGCCTTATAAAAAAATTTATAATATAACCTCTACATTATTACCATCCAGTCAGTTAGAATATAATAATTTCCCACATGTGTATGTGTGGACTACCATCTCTACGAAGCAATTAAATTTGTTCATTTGAATTTTAATTCGAGGTTAATAATGATAGTTTTTGTCAATATAAATGATGTATATAATAAAATAATTATCATAGATTTTTAATTATCATTTACCTTTCATTTATTGAATCATTATAAATTTGAAAATACCTTCATGTGTACATATGGCCTACCATCTCAAGGAATAGTGTGAGTCATATAATAATATATAAATTCAAAAGGAAAATATAAATATAATAATATTGGATATATATATACATAAATATATGATATATATATATATATATCATTAATAATATTCCATTTATTATGGAAGCATGATCAAAGTACAAGGACCAAAACTATTGAACTGAAACAAACATGGATGATGCCGTAGTTTTCAACTAGAACTCTTATGTTAGAAAATATTTACAAATAAGTGTGTGATAAGTGGTTATAATTAAATAATATATTGTATTATGTACGTGATATAGTTTCTATTATATTTTTATAATAAATATATTTTTATCTTAGAGAAGGATCGTACACATAAAATGGAAGTTGAAACTGAGGTAAGGGATACCCATATCACTTTTACATTGGTGAGAAATATTAAAAAAGTCACCAATTATTTATTATTTGTGGTTTATATAGTTTCATTTTATATATTATATCCAAAATATTTTATATTCATTGTACTTAATCTTCTATTTAAAGTTATTATTTCATGGGGATAATGATATAAATGTTTCCAATGTTTTTAGGGTTTATTTCAAAATCTCATCATTGTTAAGGATTTTTTATGATTATATATCATTTGGAGGAATCATTGGATCGTTATTCATTAGATCCAATATATTTTATTATCAAACATTTATAGTAATTATTTAAAAAAATTCCATTAATTTTCATCTCTTTATGTTTAGTATAATATTTAAATCTAGTTCATAAAAAAATAAGCATTGTTTTTCCTACTCTATTTTGAGTATTTTCTTTTAATATCCATGTTTTCATTTAAAGGATTTAAAGAATTTTTTTATATTATACAAATATTAATTAATAAAATTGTTACACAAGTTTTAATTATAAAAAAATTTCTTAAAAGGAATATTCTATCCATTTTACAAACAAATTAAAAATCTAATTTTGACATTAAATGTTAAAGAAGTGTTTATTTAATATAATTATTATGAAAAACATTTCCCACAAACATAACTACTCAATTAATTAAATATTATATTAAAAAAGTTAATGCTTCATTTTAATAAATATTATTTCCGAAATATTTTGGAGTATATTTTTCTCAAAATGATTTATAATGTGAAAATAATATTTTCCTCAAGGATTTACTATTGATCTTTTTATAATATTTCTATTGATCAATAATAAAAATACCTTTTAAAATCATCTAGGAATGATTTATAATCATTCCATAATTATTATTTCCATGGATGGTATATGATCAGTTTGACAAGTTGATATTTTCTATACAAATACCATTTCGTACTACATAAATAGTTTCTGAATATGTCATATTTATTAATATATATTATTTAGTAACATTATGAATTTATTGTATATATTACTTAATATGTGGGGACAAAAATTAAGTATCCCCTTGATGAATCAGACAAAATCAAGAGACAGACCAGTTGGGTAGACTAATTAAATGGTTTTTTATGTACCAATAGTTTAATAAGTCTTTGCACAAGGCCTTGATTGCAAGTTTCATATTAATGAAATTAGTCTTTCCATCACTATTATAATTTTTTTAAGAAATTTTTTTTATTTGATAATTTATGATATTTATGGATAGGTTTTATTCTCATAAGATTATTTCTATGGAATAATTGATCTTAATTTTTCCAGGCTAAATTAATCTCTATGATCATATGATTTATTGAATTGAATTAGTTTTTAATTATTCACGATTCTATATATATTAATAGTCATATACAAATTATAAAATAATATATATTTAATCCTCTCTAATAATCTGAGCCCACCCTTATGTTTTAGTTTTCAAAAAGGATATGAAGAAGGAATCTATTAATAAGATCAAATGTGGGAAATATTTACTTAAACAATTTTTATATTATAGGTTTTTAAATGTAATGATAGATTCAATTGTGTATATACTTCTTCAATACCACTAAACTATTTGGTCTTTTGGGATAAAATTCCATGTATCTAGTGAAAATGTAACAAATTAATCCACATCTCTGGAATACTAGGGTTGTGGGGATTGCATTATTGAAATAATATGTGAGGTTTGTGGGAAAAAAGGAGTGAAAACAACATTATTTGAAATAATGTCGGTGAATATTAGTCATAATAAGAATTTTGAATCATCTCAACCAATATATTCCAAGAATAGTGTAAAAACCCTCTATTTGGATATTGAGGAACTATATCAATTCACTAATAGTGTTGAGTGAAAACTAAAATCATTGAGGATGCATTACACATATTTAATAAATGAGTTTTACAACCACCATGATGTTAAAATAAACCCTAAAATAATTCATGGAAAATTAGAATAAAACTAATGTATATTTTAAAACACAAACAACCCTCTCACAAAATTAGTGGGGAAATTGAGGATAAAACTTTAACTACTTCATATTTCAATAAATATTTTAAATTTCAAGGATATGTAGATATTTTTCCACTCTAAAAAGTTAGTAATGATGAAATTTCACCACATGCGGTTTGTTTGGGGGTTAAAATTGATGGACATGTACATGGTGAAATTTTTGTAGAAATATGTTCTTTGTGAACTCATTTTAATGGGGATCATAATCAAGAACAAATGGAATAAATTTATTATATTTTCTGTCTCGTCATGGATATGTTATGTAGTACCATTATTGACTATAGTGGATACACAAAAGTAGCAAGTGGTATATTGGTTGATAAATTGGTATTTTTGTGGTAATTGTAAAGGAATATTAGGGATGGTGGGGTGAATTAGAAGTCATGATATAGGAATAGTTATCATTATTCAACTGATGATATTACAATGTTATAATTATCATGTGACAATTTAAATTTTTTTATATTACAGAAGAATAATTGTGAATGAATATTCAAGAGTGTAATCAATATAATAGATGTAAAATATTGTAAATAATAAGTGTATAAAGTAAAATGATCTATTTTTTGGGAATAATATCAAGAGTCAAAGAGATAAATCTAAAATGATGAAACTCTCATACATTCAATGAATAATTAAAGTTAATTAATTACCATAACAAATCAATGTATTATAGTGTTATTTAATTTTTTAATTAATTTATTGATATCGTTCTATGTAAAATCATTGAAAAATACCACTAATATGGCATATTATAGAAAATATTTATTTTCCACAATTAAAATTTATTCATAATCTATTTTTATAAAATATAAACCTATATTAAACTAAAAAAAATCAATATCTAAAATTAATGATAACCAGATTATTTAAAAGATGATTTTTATTTTATCTTTATCTAACATTAATATTTGGTCATAAAAATATTTCATTTAAATAATATCTTTTGATTTTTGATTGTTCAATAAATAAATGTAATGTATTATCATCTCATTCACTACTTCAATTATATCTTTCACGAAATCCACCTAATTATAATTGGAAGGTGAGGTGAATTATAAATGACATTCAAAATGATGATTGGTTTGTATAAATGTACATTGACCCTATTATTTCAATCGATGACCCAATACCTTCGTGGATTTTTAAAAATTTTATTCATCCATTTCATAGTGAGATTCATGGAAGTTTACATTGATGATATATTAATATGTTATATGAGTAATCATTCACATATTGTACATCTAATTAATACTTATAAAACATTGAAAAAATAGGATTCTGGAAATCCTGGATAAATCATGTTTCATTATAATCATTCAATGTGAAAAAATGAGGGTTAGTGAAGAGAATGTTAATGAAATTCTGAAGGATACTACACCAAACATTATCAATTGTGATAGAATAATTCTTGGTCTTGATTTTTTTAGGATTCATGAGGGAGGTTTTAATAAATTGATGTATCATTGAATGAATTTTTGTATAAAGTAGTGAAACTCAAGTGGGGAAAGATCAAATATTGGCCATCTATATACTGAAACATAAGTTTTACTATTTATTTTTGTCAATTATTCATGTCTAAGAGCGATATGTCTAAAATTTGATTTGAAAAACTATTAATAAAGTATCTAAAATTATTTTTTTTTCAGTCAGTTGAAAAACTATAACGCCCCGAACCCAATTACCCAGAGTTAGTGCATTATTTTAATAAATTTGCATGATTACAAGGAATCAAGCCCTGAAGGACCGATCGGTTTAGTAGTCTTTGAAAATAGATTACATACATTAACATTACTTTACAATTTCAAACATAAAACACAGAGTAAATAGTTATTTGAGAACTCCATTATTCCCTTTATCTTAACCCTGCATGTCAATCATAATACACTTATTGGAGTCCTGGGAAAATGAATCATAAGAAAGGGGAAAGCTCAAACGCTCAGTAAGGGTAAGTAATACATCGGGAAATGACATAAATATTAATCATGGTGAATAATTGAAACCACATGCCTTTACCAATAATAAACATGAATACTTTAATGGAAATAATATGAGATGTGTAAATAATGACATAATAAAACATAATCATGGGTATTCTACTAGTATAATGACCACATGAACCATCAATATTATTTCCATAATGAGGGAATGTATAATGTCGGACATTCTGAAACATTTGGTCAAGGCCTTGTCCAAGACGTCTATAAATGATTAAGGCCTCGACCAAATCCATATAAAAATTTGGTAAAGGGCCTTGGCCAATTCTACGTCTAGTTGTCTCAGGAGACATACCGATGCATCGAGGAGCTATAGCGGGCTCCACCCATCTCTTACTAAGTCCAATACATTCTTCATATGAAAAGGTTTAAACATATCATAAACATTCGAATTAAAACTGGCATACGAAATTTCAATACATTAACCATAAACCATGAATGGTATAAAAATAGAACATACACTATCTAACATATCATAACTCATTCAAAACAATATGGAAGATTGTATTATAATAAATCAACCTTAATCAAAAATAATATCTAGTAAAGGATGCTGACATAGTTGAAAACGATGAGTAAAACATTTTTAGGGAAATAATCTTTTTGTAAAATCATTTAAAAGTAACACATTTATAAAAGAAGTAATTTAAAAGAGATTTTTGAATCAGTGTGTCCCTTACCACTTTGAAACTTTGGAAAATAATTTTCATTTCAAAACATTCATGTATATATACATAAATCCTTAAAATCATTTTGAAAACAAGGATATTAATTAAAAATATTTAGAAAGATAAATATTTAAAACATTTAAAATTCTGATCTTGTTAAATATTACCTTTCACAAATCCTTAAAATATTCATTTTGAAATCATTTTTATGACAAATGGACATGGATGATAAAAATTTCTCAGTAAATACTTACACATAAACAATCTCGGATAATAATGAAATTGTGAAAAAAAAACCTTACCAATTTTGTAACATACAAAACATACACCCCATGAAAGAAGTATTATAAAATGAATATGTAAATAAACATAAATTAAAGTGTATAACACAATGAATACAATTATGGGTAGTACATACACCACACAAAAGGTAATAGTGTCAATATGACATGAATCTCATGGGAATAAGTATTGAGATGAAAACCCCTTACCTTGCACTTTCCTTTAGTCGAGGGTACGTTTAACCATCTGTATGAAGAATATAGTATGTTATTAAATTGTACCAGAACTATATTAATATTTATGATATCATACATTATTCTTTTATGACTTTATACTACCCATTTAATAACAACTTCCTTGTTATATTAATATTTCAGGAAATAATCGCTTTCTTTATCGTACGTGTTTTAACTTGTTACTCTCGATTGTATCACTTAGATCATGATTTAAATACCTTCCGAATATAAAACATGATTTATATGTCATATATATTTTGAATAAAAATATGTATAATACACAAATATATATGAAATGAAAAACACTGTTTATGGATGCGGTAGTTCGTACGTACGCATAAAGTATGTTTCCGTTTTCATATAGTATTGAATGGAAGTAAGTGAATTCGATATATTTAAGTACATAAATAGTAATATATATAAATATATATATCTCCATTAGAATTATTATGTCATATATAACATACTTATTAGTAATATATATTTTTATAATCGTCGATGAATGGTGAACTTGGAAATGAATCTCATCGTGTCGTGGAGACGGTAATCCGTACGTATGCACGAGCAACAATATCAATATTTTGATATTAAAATAATATATAATTGTATTTTATATCATATATACAGAATAATTATCATTTTATATTTATTATTTACATAAATTACACATCATTATCATACCCAACCAAATAATAATGTTTTGAATAACAATTACACCACGATGTGGAGAGGGTAGGTCGTACGTACGCACCTATGGTGACATGTCATTAAAAAGATGGATAGAGTACTGAATATGGTTGTACCATATTTATAATAACATCACATTATATAGAAGATACTAGAGTTATTATTTTATAATGTAAATAACAATGAAAGAAGAAGTGGAAGAAGAAAGGAACCTGAAAGAAGGTGATGAAATCATTACCTCTTCTTTGGGTTCTTCCTTTTGATTTGATCAAAAGGGCTCCTTAGGTTGGCTTTCTGATCCAAATAAGGCATCTAAGTTTATGTGATGGAAGTTTGGAGGATATTTGGGTAGAGTTTGGCCGAGCCAAAATGCTTTGAAGGTTTGAATTAGTGGGAAGGTTGAGTTCCCTTTTATAAGAGGGGTGAGGGGCACCTTAAGAAAAACATAAAATATTATTTTATAATAATTTCATATACGGTTTATAATGGTTCAAAAGTTATTTTTTTTCTAAGATAAGGTAGTTATGGGTCGAAATACAGTCAAAAAATAGGTTTTAGATAGCTTTGGGTAACTTTATTAACCTTATCTTTTAGTTTTAACTCTTAATTAATTTGTTTTTCATTTACCATGTCTCTTTGTATTTTTATATTATATGTTTAATAAACTTACTATAAATTTCAAATATATCCCCAAGAGGTCCATTAATGATACAAATATCATGATATATGTTTTTTGGCCGAACCCTAGATTTTTAGAAAAATAATATCAATTAATAATATAATATTTTTTAAAAAACCTATTTAATGTCAATTTTGACACTATTTTGTATTTTGTTTGTGATAAATTTATTTAAGAATTATTACTTGAAAAAAACTCATATAACCAATCCTAATATGTCATATTAACCTATAGAATTATTGGAATTCATGAAAGTCTCAAATTACATTTATTTGGGTATTTATAATATCAATTATCTTAATCATTCATTAATACGGTAATTACTGCATCATCATTGTGTCATAAATAAATTACATTATATAATGTTTAAAAATTATAAATAAAATACCATTATGTATAAAATCGTTTTATATTTATAATAAATATTTATAATCGAATTTATATTATGTATAACCCTATACTAAAAATGTTTTACTTATTAAACTTTTATTTTAACCCGTTTAACACTTATTTGAATTAAATAATAATAAATGTCCTAATCTAATCCAAGTGGACCTAAATGATACTATTTTATTCCTAAGGTTGTTTTTGGTCAATATACACTTGTCCAATAGAATTAATACATGTGTTTGGGTAATATTAATATGATTTTTACCCTTAATTACCTTATTTACTTTTAACTGTGGTAAATAAAAGAAAAAGTTACTATTCACCAAAAATTATTTGTATCTTATTGAACTGTATTTTACTCCTTGATATTAACTGTGTCTCTCGGATTTTTTAAATTCCACTCACAGAAGTGGTAAAATTATGTTTTATGTAAATTTTCAAATTTTCATAGAAGATGGGTAAAAGACGTTGAAAAGTTCAATAAAATTTTTATATATCAAAAATTATTATTACCTGACTCCAATGAATTACATTTAACATATATAGGTATTATGTATCCATTTTGACCGAAAATAAATTTGAATAAAATAAATAATTATTGAAATAAAAATTCAGTTTTAAACTATAACTTAGTGTTTTTCACTATTCATCAAAAATTGATTGTTTTCAGAAAAATACCAAAAATTCACCCTAAGCTAAATACGATATTCAGGATCCAAAAATGAAGTCCATTTTGAAAGATAAAATTTATAAAATTTAAAAAAGTGGGTATTAATATTCTTAACGGCTAGTTTGTAATGATAGGGTGCGCTTGAACTCGGTGTTACATGTAGTGCATGTTATTGAATTAATTTGAAGAAATAATGTACTATAAAATCTTGGGGTGTTACATTCATCCCTCCTTCAATAAATTGAGTCCTCACAATTTAAAATTGTTCTTCAAAAATAAAAGGTTAAAAATAATAAATACCATTGTGGGAAAACCCACATCAGAAATTGGGTTAATAAAATTTAGTCTTAATAAGAGGAAAAGGGGAATGAAAAAGTCACCACCAAATTATGATCTCGATTAGTAGAACATTGGTGGAAATTAGAGACACATAATTGGAGGAAAAACATAAATATTAATAGGGATTGATTGAGGTCATCCGTTACAAACAATTGTAGAATTGAGGGCCTTAGAACCATAAATCTATGTTGATTTAAAATACCATCGGTTCAACAAAACATAAGGTATTAGGATAAAAAAATTTGGTTTTATGATTCCTTACCAAATGTTTAATAATTTATTTCTTCATAGAATAAGATAAGAAAAAAATGTATACTTTTCAAGTAGAGTTCCATCCTTTAAATAATTTCTACCACAAACTCATCTTTCACATTTAATGATAATAGAACTTAAAAATATTCTTTTTATCATGTTCATATAGGGTTCCAAAAAAATGAATTTTTAATTCATCAACCAGACCCTTAAAAAAACTACATTATTCAATCCCGGACATCATGTGGGTCAGTGGTAGGTGATACACCCTTGTCTCCCTTTAGTTGCGTGTTCAAGTCTCGCAGCCTTTCCAGATGCGACTGGTTCCCTCCCGACCTCCAGGTTGTCCTTTTTATGGAAATAAAAAAATAATATCAAACTAGACTTATCCAAAATACTTCTGTCCAAACTCACATTCCAAAATTTATAGGGTAGATAATCACAATGAAGATCCTTTTTCCATTGAATAACATCTGAACACCTTCATCATGTATTCTTTTAAAACACTACAACGTCCTGAATTACCATAAAACCTTATTGATTGCATTCATGATCCCTTATTCATTATATAATAATAGATATACTCCATCTATCCAGAAAGTTTGTAATTTCAAACAATGAAGGAATATAAAAAACATGAATCAGTTTCAAGGTAGTCAAGAATAACCAATATAATTTATCCAAATCAATCATGTATTATTCCAAAATCACTACCTCGGTATCAGAACCATATTATGGTTTATCTTTCTCTCAAACTTATATTTTCCAAAAATGTAACCTAATATTGAGTCACATTTCTTGGTTCCACACAATCTCAAGTCCTTAATGAAATTGTACTGCAGTAAAATCCTTATATACTCCATAATTATTATAATTAGTACATCATTGATACAAAACGCAAATGGTATAATTCTTTAATTAAAACATAAGAACTCTAATCATTACTCTTCATCTGTGTTAGTATCATAACTTTATTATTATCCAATATAATCCTTTGGGGAATACTCTAATGATATGAACATTGGTTTTCATAGTGTCCCAACTCCTCGCAGATGAACCATTGTACATTTGAAACCTTTTTCTTACACTTGAAGTCACATACTTGGTGTCCTTTTTCTTCACTGTTATAATAAACTCACATTCCCTTCAGGCAAGTTCTAGGGTGTTTCGTCCCACAGTTATCACATATGGGAAAATTATTCTTTTTCCATATTCCCTTTATCCATCTTTCTCTCTTCCATCCTTCTCATCCCTTGCTTCCAATCAAAGCTATAGGACTCAGATAAATCATTAATTATCTTATTAACAAATGATACAATTTATTCATATGTTGAAAATTCATGGAAACTATTTCCCATCTTAATGTTGGCTCCATACCATGAAATATATGATCCTTCTTACTCATTAGATCATAAGTATTGTTGGAGTTCACATTCCTTCTACTGGGCGCCGTTTCTATACAATGGAATACACTAAGTCAGTTTATGAATTGCAATGAATAATTCAAAACTTGAAAAATACCTAACCTAATTTGAACAATTTATGGATATAATCCATAAAAATATTTTTTTGAGGAGGTATATACCCACATATCCTTCATAATTATTTGTAATGATAATGAGAATTATCCTAAGAATATCCCCCGAGAGTGTCGTAACCAATAGGACAGCAAGGCCCATTGTCGTGCACCAGTTCCAATTGGAGTCTAGCTCAAGGTGGTGTTTTTTGGTTTTACCCCTAGGTACATCTGTGCTAGAGCCGCCTCTACCTGCTCATATCCAGACAGGGATGTATTTTCTTCGAAAACTCACAAAATCTCTACATTACCAAAATTTTAGGAAGTTCTTCTATACTAATCGCCAATGTCCATCTTAGATCTATGTGCTCTAAACCGACTTTATCTATGTCTAGTTTCCATGGTTTGTCCTATACTTCCTCTGATACCAACTGTAACACCCTGACCCTAGTTACCTAGAGCCGGGGCATTATTTTAATACATTGGCATGATTATAAGGAATCATGTCCCAAAGGACCGATTAGTTTAGTATTCTTGGAAAATAGATTACATATATTAACATTACATTACTATTTCACACATAAAACACCTTGTAAATTGTTATTTGAGGATTCCATTATTCCCTTTAGCTTAACCCTGAGTTTCAATACAAATACACTTCTTGGAATCCTGGAAAATGAAACATAATAAAGTGGTGAGCTCAAACGCTCAGTAAGGTAAGTGATAAAGCGGAAGATGACATAAATATTAAGTATGGTGAATAATTGAAACCACATGCCTTTACCAATAATAAACATGAATACTTTTATGGGAAGAGTATGAGATGAGTAAATAATACCATAATAAAACATAATCATGGGTATTCTACTAGTATAATGACCATATGAACCATCAATATTATTTCCATAATGAGAGAATGTATAATGCCGGACATTCTGAAACATTTTGTCAATGCCTCGGCCAAGACGTCTAAAAATGATTAAGGCCTCGGCCAAAACCATATACCAAATTGGGAAAGGGCCTCCTCCAATTCCACATCTAGTGGTCTCATGCGACCTACCGATGCATTGAGGAGCTATATCGGGCTCCACCCGTCACTTACTAAGTCCAATACATTCCTCATATGAAAAGGTTTAAACATATCATAAACATTCGTATTAATACTAGCATACGAAATGTCAATACATTAACCATAAACCACTAATGGTAAAAAAATAGAACATACACATTCAATCATATCATAACTCATTCAACACAATATGGAATATTTTATTATAATAAATCAACCTATATGAAAAATAATATCCCGTAAAGGATGCAAACATAGTTGAAAATGATGAATAAAACATTTTGAGAGAAATATCATTTTTGTAAAATCATTTAAAAGACATACATTTATAAAAGAAGTAATTTAATTGATATTTTTTAATCAATGTGTCCCATACCACTTTGAAACTTTTTGAAAGAATTATCATTTCAAAACATTTATTTTTATATAAATAAATCCTTAAAATCATTTTGAAAACATGGACATTAATTAAAAATATTTAGAAAGATAAATCTTTTAAAATTTTAAATTATGATCTCGATATAGAGTAAATTTCACAAATCTGTAAAATATTCACTTTGAAATCATTTTTATGAAAAATGGAAATGGATGATAAAAATGTCCCAGTAAATACTTACACATAAACAATCTCTGATATTAATGAGATTGTGAAAAAAAACCTTACCAATTTGGTAACTTATGAAACATACACCCCATGAAAGAAGTATCATACAATGAATGTGTTAATACACATAAATTAAAGTGTATAACACAATTAATACAATTATGGTCATTACATACACCACACAAAAGGTAATAGTGGCAATATGGCATGAATCTCATGGGAATAAGGAGTGAGATGAAAACCCCTTACATTGCACTTTTCTTTAGTTGAGGGTACGTTTATCCTTTTGTATGAAGACTAGAGTATATTATTAAATTGTACCAGAACTATATTAATATTTATCATATCATACATTATTTATTTATGAATTTATAATACCCATTTAATAATAATTTCCATGTTATATTAATATTTCGGGTAACAATCACTTTCTTTGTCGTATGTGTTTTAACTTGTTACTCTTGATTGTATCACTTAGATCATGATTTAAATACTTCTATAATATAAAAAATTATTTATATATCATATATATTTATAATATAAATATTTACAATATACATATATATCGTTTATGGAGACGGTAGTCCGTACGTACGCATAAACGCTGTTTTCATTTTCATATAGTATAGAAGTGAAGAAAGTGAATAAGATATATGTAATTACATAAATAATTATATATATAAAAATATATATCTCCAGTAGAATTATTATTTCATATATTATAATCTTATTAGTAATATATATTTTAATAATCATCGATGAATGGTGAACTTGGAAATGAATATCATCTCATCGTGGAGACGCCAATCCGTACATACGCACAAGCGACAATATCATTAGTTTGATATTAAAATAATATATAATTGGATGATATATAATATATACAGAGTCATTATCATGTTATATTTATTATTTACATCAATTACACATCATTATCATACTCATCCAAATAATAATGTTTTGAATAACAATTACACCACGACGTGGAGACGATAAGCCGTACGTACACACATATGGTGACATGTCATTCAAAGGATGGATATAATACTGAATATGGTTGTACCATTTTTATAGTAAAATCACATTATATACAATATACTAGAGTTATTATTTTATAATATAAATAAACAAGAAATCAGAGGTGGAAGAAGAAAGGAACATAAAATAGGATGGTGAAATCATTACCTCTTCTTCGGGTTCTTCATTTTGATTTGATCAAAAGGGACACATAGATTGAATTTCTGATCAAAATAAGGCCTCTAGGTTGATGTTAGGGATTTTGGAAGGATATTTAGGAAAAATTTTTCCAATCCAAAAGGATTCGATTGTGTGAATTAGTGAGAAGGGGGAGTTTCCATTTATAAGAGGGGTGAGGGGAACCTTAGTAAATACGTAAAATATTATTTTATTATAAATTTATATTCGGTTCATAATGGCTCCAAATTGATTTATTTTGAGGATAAGGTAGGGATGGGTCTAAAAACACTAAAACAACAGGTTTTAGATAGGTTTGGGTCACATTATTAACCTTATCGTATAGTTTTAACTCTTAGTTAATTAGTTTGACATTTACCATGTCTCTCTGTATTTTTATATTATATGGTTAATATACATACAATTAACATCTAATAGACCCTCAAGTGGTCCATTAATGATACCTATATCATGATATAAGTCTATTGGACTAACCTTATATTTTTAGAAACATAATATCAATTAATAATATAATATTTGTTTTAAAAACTCTTTTATGTCAATTTTGACACTATTAGGTATTTTGTTTTTGATAAATTCATAAAAGCATTATTACATCGAAAAAAACTCATATAACCAATCCTAATATGTCATATTAACCTAGAAAATTATTTTAATTCATATAAACTCTAAAATTACATTTATTTGGGTATTTAAAATATCAATTATCTTAGTCTTTCATTAATATGGTAATTACTGCATCATCATTATGTCATAAATAAATTAAATTATTTAATGTCTAATAATTATAAATTAAATACCATTATTTTGGAAATATTTTTATATTTATAATGACTATTTGTAATCGAATTTATATTATATATATCCTAATATTAAAAATGTTTTATTTATTAAACTTTGATTTTAACTCTTTTAACTCTTCTTTGAATTAAATAATAATAAAGGTCCTAATCTAATCCAATTGGACAGAAATGATAATATTTTATTTCTAAGGTTGTTTTTCATCGAGGTACCCTTTTACAATAGAATTAATACATGTGTTAGGGTAATATTAATATCATTTTACCCTTAATTACTCTATTTATGTTTAACCGTGGTAAATAAAAGTAAAAAGTTACTATTCACCAAAAATTATTTTTATCTTATTGAACCACATTTTACTCCTTGATATTAACCGTGTCTCTTTGATTTTCAAAATTTCACTCACAGAAGCGATAAAATTATGTTTTATGTGAATTTTCAAATTCTCATAGGAGATGGGTAAAAGACGGTGAAAAGTTCAATAAAATGTTTCTATTTCTAAAATTATTATAAACTGACTCCGATGAATTACATTGAACTTATATATGTATTATGTATCTATTTTGACCTAAGATAAATTTAAATAAAATAAATAAAAATTTAAAAAAAAAATCGGTTTTAAACTTTAATTTAGTGTTTTTCACTATTCATCAAAAATTGAATGTTTTCAGAAAAATACCAATAATTCACCCTAAGCTAATTTCGATATTCTGAATCCAAAATTGAAGTCCATTGTGAAATATAAAATTTAAAAATTTTCAAAAATTGGGTATTACATTTCATAACGGCTGGTTTGGTAAGTTATGGTGTGCTTTAACTCGGTGTTCCCTGTAGGGAAAGTATTTGAATTACTTTGAAGAAATAATATACTATGAAATCGTGGTGTGTTGAAAAAATTGGGTTGCATTAATATATTTCAACTATGAAAGGGGATATATGACCTCCATGGAACGCTATAAAATTAGTGATATCACTCTTAGGATGGTCAATTTACAATCCATTTAGATCAAGAGAACAGAAAATGTATGAAGTCCTACGGTGTATTGAATAAGTGGAATGATAAATTTATTGAATTTAAAGGAAACCTTAAATTATATCATAATGAATTTACACATTTAATGGAATTTTTTTACTAATGTTATATGTAAAATATATTTACTCTTTGCATTATTTCTACTTAAAATACTTGTTTTTGAAATATTGAAAAATATATATGAAATTGATGTTTATTTTAAAAATATTTAAATATGTTTCATAATTATTGAGAAGGATAGTTTTTAGATAAATCAATTTTTTTTGTAACTATAATGTTTTTATTCCATATTGTTCATGAGAGGTTTATAATAAAATTTTAAGAAATAACTAATGAAGAAAAAATAAATAGAATAAAAAACGTCCAAGATCACTATTGATATGAAACTAAAATTTCATAAAACATGAAATGAAAAATTTGTTTCATGGACCATAAAATGATAATGAATCCTTTAATCAATTTTTAATGAAGATAAAAAACTTAATGTAACTTCCCTCTACAATTTATACACATTTAGTAATGAATCACTCAAATACTTCGGCTGGGAAAATCTCATTCTTTCCAATATTCTAGTATCATAGATGTAATGATTATTGAAAAGTGATTCAGGAAGGATGAGTATCATTTAGAGTCTATTTGAGTATTGCACAACTGAATCCCAAGGACTGATCACATTTTTATAGTCCCCAAGGATGTTCCCTGATCCCATGATTTAACATGTATGTTTTATAATCAAATGAATAATATCTTCAGCTAAAAATCATGTAATCCATCATCAATAGCTCTCTAATCTGTTTGAAATTATGAAATAATTATTAAATACTAGACAACACATTTGATATCCATTTCCTTTTTATGAAATGTGCTTGTTTAAAAATAACCATACCATATGATACATCATACTATGATTCAACCATGTTGTATAATATGATCTTCCACAGAAGACAATACAATATCTCTATATTGTAAAATCGAATATACCCTTAACCATAAATATATACTGATTGTTATATATCTATAATAACATATGACAATACATGTCATAATAAATGATATCATAATAATTTTAGGGAATATAAATTTAAAATCCTACATAGATTAAGGCCTTATAATATTTCTATTATTTAACCTTAAATTGTATCATAAACGAGATATAGACTCTTTTTAGTTATATTCTAAAATATATTTTTAAATTTATCATTTACATCACCATTTATTACATCATATGAAATATCTTGTGAAATCATCATACAATTTTTTTAATGCTCTAAAATAGTTTTGTTAAAGCTCTCTGAGTCAAAATCAATCCACACTTGGTCAACAAAAAAGTATGATCACATGGGACAATACAATGTTGAAAAGAATATGAATCATCATAATCTTAAATGTAATAAAATAGAATCATCATGTAAAGAATCAATATTAATCATGAATCCAAGGGATCTGAATTTATATTCATCTAATGTTGGTATTACTATACATTCCTCCACCTACTACAATTTATACTAGAATGCATTTCCATATAATCCCATCATCCAAGACATTCACTGACCATGGGACATTGTGTATGTCAATCTGATATAAGTTGCTTATAATTTATCATCTCTTAAGCATAAAAAAATATTGAATAAATCACATGTCTTATATCAAGGTAAATACACATAACAAATATCCTTTCTAGGCATGTTACTACATTTACCCAGTTTATCTAAATCAAGGGCCCAGATGTTATAATTTCCATATGAGTGTAAAATTCACATCTTGGATGAGGTAACACTAATGAAGTGATGAAAAACATACCAACCACACCATTATTGTCTAATCCTCGTGCATTGAAAGAAAAATTTATCAAAGTATAAATGTTTACATGATTGGAATCTCACCAACCCCAAACCGGGGGTATCAAAATACGAACCATGGGATCCTAATATACCAAATACATAGTGCATGAAACATCATGTAGTATACTTCCCTGACCATCTATCACACAAAACTCATTTTGTGCTTTGAGAATATTTCGTATCCAAATAAAACAATCTCACTCACACTAACCATAACATATCATCATAACAAATAAAATAGTATGACACACATAGGTTAGAGATTACTCAAGTCATAATTTGATGGCCAGTTATTATTAAACATAATGAAATATATATCAATATATAAATTTATATATATAATTTGAAAAATTATTAACTGTAAATTACTTTTTAATTAAATGATACATTATGTATATTTCTAAAATATTTAATAATACTATAATAGAACCACACATAATAACAGGTCTTACATACCCCGTATGAATGAATTTCAAGTCATCCTTATGTTCAATTTAATTTGAAGTGTTTTTTGAAGTCATTGCATATCATTATAATTCATGTCTCATTACTCTTTAACCACCAGATAAAACTATCGCACTAATCTATTTAGTGAGTAGCATATATGGATGAATCTGGTTTGAATAATTATGTAACTAAGGAATATTATTAAAAATACTCAAATATTCAATAATATTCTAACTCAAAAACTCAATAACATATAATTATGTGTTGTTAATGACTATTTTTTCTACATTGAACATTATTTTTATTATTATAATCGTACTACAAACAATTTCAATAATAAAATTCCTTAAATTCTTATATTGAATAATTTATATTTTACATTGAATCTTCACCAATACATCATAATCTCTCCATAGATACCATGTGAAATTATCTTTCTTATGGTAATTAAATGTAATTCATTAAATTGTTGCTTTACCATCATAAACTAATCCACCTACGAAATCAACTAATTTTCACATAGACCGTTGACTTGTATAATTTTATATTTGTTAAATTTAACGCACTCTAAGACCAAACATTATCTCAATTTCCACATAGAAACTATATTCCTTGAATAATATC
The DNA here is from genome assembly GCA_963277665.1 of Viscum album. Lineage (NCBI taxonomy): Eukaryota > Viridiplantae > Streptophyta > Magnoliopsida > Santalales > Viscaceae > Viscum > Viscum album. Next base: position 1,804,585,369 of record OY728164.1, read on the forward strand.
ATTCTAACATACAAAAACTCCTTTGTGTTAGGAAATAACACATATTTTATTTAAGAGAGAATACATAAAAATTTATGTATTGTTTTTATAACATAAATGCAATTCTAGTTATTTAGTTTATTTATTTAAATAAAGTCTATGAAATTTTCTATTGTTAGAAGTGTAATAATATATCCTCATGTTTTTTGATAAACACTATGACGCCCCGAACCAGGGGCCACTGAACGGTTCCTAGAGCCAGTTGGCCACACACCCTCATGTACTCCTCCCCGTATGCGAGAGGGTGCTGACTAGCAACAAGGGTCTGGTAAGTCAGTCTTAGGGAGACTATAACATCATTTATTAGAATAAAAGACCAATGTAAGGATATAAAATTAACCAAGTGAAAAATCATGTAAATAAGTAGAACTAAACCATGAAATATAATATCCAAAATTAGAAAATACAATACTCATCATAAATGTAAATTGTGCTATGAAAATGAAAGTTACATGTGTCTACAATGAAACTCAATGTAAAGAAAAAACGACTCCAAAATGGGTCCCAAACTGTGTCTAGTTCCCTCTCCCATGATCCATTCCCCAAAAAAACATATCCCATGTTATGTCCATTATCATGTCCTACAATAACAATATTTTCTCGATTTTCGATCTGGCGGTCTGACTAGGGTGTGAGTACAAATCAGTAGACAACCACCAACGGTGTCTAAAACTAGTCCAGTCAAAAGATAGTGCATGTTGTTTAATGAGGATATAAATATAGTCCATAATATTAATAGTGATCACATTATCTTTAAATCATTAATCATTACATTTGGCCATGTTCAAATCATGTATCCCATTTGAATCATCATTCATTATCATTAATCATTTGTTGTAGGTAACCCTGCCTCGAACCCCAAGTCTTAATTGGATCACCATTCATTATCAATAATCAGTTGGTGTAGGAAATTATTCATAACACCACAAATCTTATTGAGTGTAGGTTTTCATGCATAGAACCCCAAATCTCATTTGGTGTAGGTCGTCATGCCTAACACGCCATAATCTCATTCGATGTAGGTCTTCATGCCTAGCACCCCAAATCTTATTCAGTGTATACCGTGTTTCCTAACACCCCATAATCACATGCTTGGATAACTATTGTGGAGGAATTACTTGTCTGTGTCCCAATATATAATCAGTCTAGGATGCCATTCCTAGCACCAAAAAATCTCAGGCATTTAATCATTATTTAAGTCATAATAATTTTCCACATTATTCATTTACTAATCCAATGATTTGTTAAACATTTCAATGGCCATTATTTAATTCAATAGTTAACTATGCGCATAACCCGTTAATAAATTAATCAATTAATTAATCGATGAATACCATTCACATTCCATAAAGAATTATTCAAAATTAATTATCTATTTCAAATAACTACTTGCCATAATTAATTATCACAATTAATTATCTTTAGTCAACATCATGGCACATAATTAATTCTCTCAATTAATTATATTTCATAGAAAAACCTAATTCTAGAATTTATTTCTCCCAATTAATTATATTATCACTATAAATTCATTATATAAAGATAATAACTCCACCCAAAATCAATCTTCAAATAAAATATCACTTTGGGGACCCCCTTCGTTTGTTCTGTGATCAATTATCAATTAACCACCAAGGCAATTAAAATATCAATTCCATATTCCTAATTACTCCAATATTGGAATTAAATTATCAAGGGAATTTAGAAAATACATAAAATCATACACATATCATAAATCATAACTATGGGAGTTCAATTTAGACCACCTACCTATGATTATTGATGGATGTTAGCCCAACAGAAATCACTAAAATTCGAGCGACACAACGTCGTCAGTTACGCTCTGGATCAATATCCCTAAAACCAAAATAATTATCAAAGGCAAAAAGATAAGGAAAATGAGATCTAGATCCACAATACGTGATCTAGATATCAACTTATTGGTTTAGATATATAAAAATGGTTAATATCATCTATGAAAAGATCATAGAAAGATATAGTAAAGAATGGTAGAAGCAATTGGATGAAGTCTACTTACTAGGAGGAGAGAAGATCGTCAATCCGGGATTTCGATCTCGAAGAAAAGTGTTTAGATCACCATGGAATCCCTCTAGAAGGCATTGGGAACACCTCGAATTTGACAAGCCCAAGAAAAGGTTGAAATATGGGAGTCCCATGGTTTTCGAGTGGTTTCAAAATGTATTTTTGGATATTAAAAATGGTATGCATGGTTTAATGGGTAGAGGCACACAGTTAGTCATACCGTGCACTAACTGTGAGGAACTCTCTCTCCAGGTTTGCACGGTTGGCATTATTTGGCCACACGATTTCTTAAATCATGCGCAAACTGTTCATATCCCAATTTCCATTAGTTTTCCATAAATATTCACCCAAACTCACCCCAAGACACTACTCTAAATCAAAAGTACCTAAAAAACAAAAAAGAACCTAAAAATGTGCCTAAGATGACTCTAGAAGAAGAAGTGATCTTACAATCTCCCCACCTTATAACAACTCTTCCTCGAGCTGCACTCTTTAAAATTTCTATGATTAATTGCCCGAAAGATTTTGCCATTAAGCCTTCATGCCTACTTATTATTCCCATGTTTCCTCTCGAACACGTCCATGTTTTCATCACACGTGAACTAAGGACACAATATTTCCCCATAACACATTCTCATTGTGACCTATCACATGTATCAGATGATCCTTAATGGAAGCATCTATCTCGAGGTCAACTTCAAGCACATCAATCACACGATAAGCGTCTAGGTGATACCATCATATTTGTGACACATGGAAAACTTCATGCAATGTTTTTAATTTCTTTGGAAGTGTTGATCGGTATGATAGTGGCTCGATTCTCTCCAGCACCTCAAACAGTCCTACATGCCTATGTGCCAAATTTCCCTGTCTCAGTATCATGTGGTGACCCAATTTAGTTGACCCCATAAGGAATAAACGATCATCCTTTGTAAACTCGAGTGGTCACCTCCATCAATTAGCATAAACCTATTTTCTACTCTGAGTTATAGCCATACATTTTTGAATCTACTACAGCTGCTCTAGTGTCTCCTAAATGAGACTCGGTCTCAATAGCTCTGACTCACCTGCCTTAAACCAACATAGCGGTGATTTACAAGGTCTACCATAATATGCCTAATATGGTACTAGCTATATAGTTTCTTGAAAACTGTTATTATATGCAAAATCCACCAAATCCAAGTTCTTCTCCCAAGAACCACCAATGTCAAGCACACAATCTCATAATATATCCTATAACGCTTTAATGGTACACTCCTACTGCCCATCTTTCTGTGGGTGTTAGGTTGTTCATAATAGAACTGGTATACTAAGCACCATCTGTTAGCCCTACCAGAAGACTGAAGTAAAGCACGAATCGCTATCTAAAACTATAGTCCATGAACCCCATGCAAAGAAATATCTCGTTCACGTACAGTTCTCCCAACCTCTCTACTGCAAAGGTTTCCTTAATAGTCAATAAGTGTTCTACCATTGTTAGTAAATTCACAATTTCCCGTACAGAATCATTCTTCATAAGATTCCTTGGAAGTCCTTCCATGAAATCCATATTCATGTCATCCCACTTCCATTCTGGAATAGGTAACAGCTAAAATAGGCCTCCTAGTCATTGATGTTATGCATTCATCTGATAACAGGTGAAACATCTTGTTACAAACCCTGTTATCTCCTTTTTCATTCATATCCACCAAAACTATCGTTGAAGGTCACGATACTTTTTTATCACCACAGGTTGTACTGCCCACCATGATTCATGAAATTATCGCATGAGTTCCTCCCACATACTCGTAGACATAACAACCTTATTTTTCACATAGATATAACTATCCTCATCTATTTTCTAGTCTAAATGTATCACCTGAACTTCAAGGCTTTCTCTCAAGACAAAAAACTCTGGATCCTCGTACCACATGTCTCTGATCCATCTCAAGAGTGTAGACTCCACTTCTACCGAAACCAGAGTAGTGCTCTCCTGACTCTCCTGAACTACCATACACATTTCTGATAGCAAAGACATCATCTTCCACTCTACAATTGAATCATGTATAAACTGAGTCTGAGTTTTTCTGCTCAAGGAATCAACCACACTATTCCCTTTCCCAGATGTATATGTCAACTAAAAATCAAAGAACTTCATATAATCTTCCCATATTCATAGATAAAGATTAAATTCATATTGTGAAAAGATATAATTCAAGATTTTTTGATCCATAAAAATGTAAAATTTTTACCCAAAAGATAGTTCCACCAACACTTAAGAGCATAAACCACTGTTTCCTACTCGAGTTCGTGTGTAGGGTAATTCCATTCATGTGGCATTAGCATCCTAGACCCATAAGCTATAACTCTACCCCCTTGTATCAACACAGCTCTGAGTCCAACCAAAGAATCATCAAAACACACCATGTACTCTCCAATTGACTCATGTAAGAAAAAAATTGGTGATGAAGTCAAGCGCTTCATCGAATCTTGGAAATAATTATTGCATGCTTATATCCAAACAAACATTTTCCATTTCTTTGTCAAACCAGTAAGCAGTGCATCCAAATGGGAAAAGTCTGGGATAAACCTCATGTAATAAAAATCTAATCCCAAAATTTACTAAATATAAAAAACATTATTGGGATTCTCCCATGAAATTATTTCCTTCACTATTTATAGGTCCACTGCCACACCTTCTTCTGTGATGATGTGCCCTAAATAGTCTACGTTGTCAATCCAAAACTGGCATTTAGATAGCTTGGAATATAACTGATGTTCTCTCAGTAAACCCAAGATGATGTCAAATGTTGAGAATGATCATCATGAGGCTTAGAGTACACTAAGCTGTTGTGGAAAAACACCACCACCCATTGATTGAAGTACACATGAATGATCATGTTCATCAAGGTCATAAACACTCCGGTTGAATTAGTCAGCCCAAATGGCATTACGAAAAACACATAAAGTCCATACTTGCTCTTGAAATCAATTCATGGTACCTAAGAAGTGTGAAATCTCACCAGATGATATGGTAATCTCATATTATTCTTTGAGAACACACTATCCACCTTTAGCTAGTAAAACAGATCATCAATACATGGAAGAGGATATCGGTTCTTCACTGTCATTTTATTCAACTTTTGTAAATCGACACACAAGCATAGTCTCTCTTCATCCTTCTTTGAAAAAAAACATGTTATCCCCATGGCGATGTACTTGGAAGGATAAACCCATTAACCTAAAACACATTGAACTATATTTGGTGCTCCTGATTCTTAGTCGATTTCATTCTGTAAGGTGGAATAGATACAGGCTCAGCCCCTGACATGAGCTCAATTACGAATTCCACATCTCCCTCGGGTGGAAACCCTGAAATGTCTTCAGGAATGACATCCTGAAATAGTTCTAATATTGGTGGAATGACATGTTTCCTACCCCTCCCCTCATCGAGCAAAAGACTATATACATTGGCTTTGAGCACTCCCATTTTCTAAAAAATTTCCCTAGCTCTGCCTACATGGATATCCCATTCTCCACAGTGAACATAATGGTCACCCTCAAGAGATAGAAATGGAACTCTATTGTGTTAAAAATTTATGGGATCATAGTATGTGACTAGCCAGTCCATACCCATAATCAGGTCAAAGCTCGTTATCTCTAGGACCTAGATATCCTAAAGGAAATGATACTCTCAAATCTCTAGTGAACATCCCTTGCATAAACAGATATTCCATGTCTATGTTCCCAATGGTGTATTGATATTCATTATCCCTCTTACAGACTCCACCTCCAGGCTCAATTTATTTACAAGGCTTAAAGATATAAAGGAATGAGAGGAACCATTATCAAATTAGGTTTTTGGTAAATTAGAAGCAACTACAATACTACCTCTCACTATCAATGGACCATCCTCGCTCTCTAGAAGAGTAGGTTGCACTGCATGTAACTGTCTTTACCCTCTTCCATTTTGTTTTTTCTGACTCCCTAATGTAGAGCCACTCTTTTGGTATGGTCACTCATTACCTGAAGCACCATGCCAACTTCCTCTACCACCTCTTATAGAAGAAATCCAGCTTCCAAGCCTATATGGTGTAGAAGACCCCCTTCCCACCCCCTGACTCTTTACAGCTGGTCCCTCAGCACTAGCCTTCTGCTGCTTCCTACAAAACATATGTAGGAGTCCCATCATTCCAGAAAAATGGAACTCCACTAGTTGTCGATGACAATGTGTACTATAGTGTCCATTCCTACCGCACATGTGTAGAATCACATGAGATAGATCTCGTGTAACTGTTCCTCCTGACTGTTCATCTTGCATTCAACTGTCCTAAATAAGATTCTTGCGGTGGCGCTTCCTGCTCTCGGAAGGCACACTCTCTGATCGTCCAACTACCTATCTAGTACTGGAATCCTCTTTCAAGTTCCCCTCTGAAATGAGATCCTGATTTATAACTTCTGATAATTTATTCAGCCTAAAGATGTTCACATGGGACTTAATTTCACACTTAAGTCCGTCCTAAAATTGTTTTTCTGAATATTCCTTATCTTCTACACAAGCTAGATCAAAACAATGTAAATATGTGAAATGTTCAGTATACTTCACTATGGACATGCTTCCTTGTGTTAGATACATATACTCTGAATCCTTCTCTTAACTCAGCGTGTCTAGATAGAAGTGTTCCAAGAATATCTCCAAAAAGTCATTCTATAACATATCATCAGTCAGTCCACATCGTACCTGAATTTCCCACCAATGCTTCATGGAATAACATAACATATAAGTAGCCAATATGACCCTCCTATCAACCAAATTATCTAAATGGTCAAGTATCATCTCAATGGATTCAATCCAGAGTTTAGCTCCCTTAGGTCCACCCTCTCTAGTGAAAGTAGAAGGGTGATGCAGAAGAAACTCCCATGTCCACTCTGACATTCTTTTCAAAACCTATCATGGGTCTCTCTCTATGAATTCCTTGAAAGAAGAAATGTTTCATAGAACTGGTCTCCTTCTTCCTCAGCTTACACCAATGGTTCCTCATGCTCCCTGACTAGAAGTTCCTTCTAGGCCATACCCCTTGTTCTATCCCTCAACAAGGGTCATGGAGGCATATCTCTTCAAACCCAAACACACATCTTAGGTCTCATAACACAACCTTATAACATTTACGTAAGAGGATAAACTAACATGACAAGTTTTAACATGTCCCTTTCCCCTTTTTGTCACCACACAGTCAACACCAGGGACTTATCACTACCCTTAATTATCCTACACCTAGGTCCCAGTTTACAAGGGTATATTTATCCTCATTAATTAATCCAACCATTAATTAATCGCATTGTTTCAATTTAATTAATTAGATAATTAATTAATTTATCATAATATTTTCATTAATTAATGTTCTCATTAGAATCTCATTTATTCACATTTTTCAAAATTGTTTCAATTTCACTTCAAGAAAAAATAGTTCATGTTCAAAAACATACATAGAACCCCTTTTCTCATGAGTTCCTAGAATGATGTGTGTCACAACATACCTGAGAGACTAGATTGATTCATATAGACTCACCTATTATGCATCTTCATGCAATGAATAAAAATTCATCAATTTTTAAAACAAATACCACATCACACCACAAGTGAGTCATCCAAGGTGAAATAATATACAATTGTTACAACAAACAGCAATCACAACAATCCCACATGGAGTTCTCAGATTTTCCCCCATACATGGGATTGCAACTCCCGTGCACGAGCACATTACCAAGCCTCGAATCTTCCTCATCTCATGTATTCCTTTTCCAGAAATTGTTTGAGAAAAGAATAATAAAAAATGGAAAATCCTTATATACCACTTTGTGACATCCTGACCTAGGATCCCCTGAACTGTGCCCTGTATCGGTTGGCAACATGCCCTCAAGAGAACCTCCCCATATTCTAGATGGTTCCAACAAGAAATAAGGGTCTAGTAAGTTAGTATTGGGGAGACTATACCCTCATTTATGAATAAAAAAGACAAATGGAAGCATATAACATTAACTAAGTTCTAAAGAGTTTAAATATATAGAAACAATCCATGAAATATGATAGTCAAAACTAGAAAATACAATACTCAGCTGAAATGTAAATCATGCTTTGAAAATTCATGTGCCAAGTGTCTACAATGAAAATAAAAGTAAAGACACAACAACTCCAATACGGTTCCTGAACTGCAATCAGTTCCCTCTCCCATGATCCAATCCCAAACAGTATCCTATTCCAGGGAATCTCTCTTATCATGTCCTGTAATAACAAAATCTGCTCGGGTTTCGATCAGGAAGACAGAATAGTGTGTGAGTACAACTTAGTTTTCCACCACCAAAAGTGCCTAAAACGAGTCCAATCAATAGATAATTCGTGTAGTTTAATGAAGAAATAAATACAAATCATAATTTTAACAGTTATCACATTTTCATTAAAATGATTAATCATTATATTAGGCCAAGTTCAAATCATGTTTCTCATTTGAATCATCATTCATTATCATTAATCATTTGGTGTAGGTCGTCATTCCTAGAACCCCAAATCTCATTTGAATCATCATTCATTATCATTAATCATTTGGTGTAGGACATCATGCCTAACACAACAAATATCATTGAGTGTAGGTCGTCATGCCTAGCACCCCATATCTCATTCAGTGTAGGTCATCATGCCTTAGACCCCATAATCTCATTTGGTGTAGGTCAGGATGCCTAGCACCCCAAATCTCATTCGGTGTTTGTAGTCATGCCTAAAACCCTGTAATCTCAATCTTGGATAACTATTGAGGAGGAACGCTATGTCCAAGCCCCAACTTCTAATCAGTCTAGGAATCCATGCCTAGAACCATAAAATCTCACCCATTTAATCATTCTTTAAGTCATAATAATTTTAGACATTATTCATTTACTAATCCAATGATTACTTAATCATTTCAAAGGTCATTAGTTAATTCAACAGCTAACTATGCACAAGACTAGATAATTAATTCATAAATTAATTAATCAATCAATACCATTCACATTCCGTAATTAATTATTCACAAATAATTATCCATTATTAATCTAAACATTCCCTAATTATTTCTCACAATTAATTGTTTCCAGTTAACATCATGGCACAGAATTAATTCTCTCAATTAATTATCTTTCATAGCGAAAAATAATTACATAATTAATTTCCCCCAATTAATTATCTTATCAATATCAATTAAATATCAAAAAATAGTATCTCAACCAAAAATCAATCTTAAAAATAAATATCAATTTGGGAAACCCCCTTCCTGTCATGACCTTTCCTCGGGGCTCGTGCCATGACTACCCCAATCCCGCCTTCCATAGGCCAGGGGCTGGCGACTAGAACCAAAGGCATAAATCCTGATAACTGGGAAGGCATTGCTTTTATAAAAGTAAACAAACACCATAGAGTACAAGCGGATGTAAAACACTAAGTACAAAGAGAAAGTGTTGAAAGGTAAATGGGCCAGAATACAAACCCAAAAGAAAGTACAACTATAACTGAACAAAGTACAACATAAAAAGACAACATCTAAAAGAACGGAAGCGGATCCTGGGACTTCCCTCTCGGATCCTACCTGAAGGGTAGGTACAGATGGCGCTGCTCCTAGATCGTCCACCATGGAACCTACCTGAAGGGTAGGTACAGATATCCTCCACAATGCTCTCGCCCGTCAACCTCCTCCGATTGTCGTCTCACCGTGAAGTCCACCTCCAGATACTGACTCGTCGTGTAGTCCATCTCTGGGTGCCATCTAGTCCTCAAACACTCGGCCTCCGTCAGCACTGCCCGTCATCTGCAACCAACACAACGAGGTGCGGGCATTTCCCGTGTAGGGGTGAGTATAACGATACTCAGTAGGGACCCCGATACCCTCAAGGTCTCACTAAAACCAACAAGGATAACCACAAATAAGATCTCAATAGATAACCTCTACTTAGGTATATGCCCATACATATACCTAAGTTATCAAGTAACCCATATCAATCATGAGGAAACACAAAGATTATGAAATCAACGGATAACCACTACCCAGGTATATGCCCATACATATACCTAAGTTATCAAGTGACCCATCTCAATCATGAGGCAAACACAAGGTCATAGACTCAACTCAAACCATGATTTCATTATTGAAACTGTAACTGCTGAAGAGCCCCGTCTCTGGAGTGTACAGTGGTCCTATCACGACTCCGAAGTATTTCTCACTAATCCAAGTCTCTGAGGTACTCCTCTTGTCGAGTACCGCAGGTCTGCATCCAAATACTGGGCGCTCCGTCCGCTGTGGGACTGCCGCCAAATACCAGGCGCTCCCCCAAATAGCCTACCGAGGTACTCCTCAGGTCGAGTACCGCGGGTCTACTGCCAACTACCAGGCGCTCCGTCCGCCGTGGGTCTGCCGTCAAATACCGGTAGCTCCGTCCACTCGGCTATTCGACTCACTCCTAGTCAACTCGGTCAAGCAGTCGTCGGGTCTCAGTCGTCTACACGGTCTCCGTACTCCGCTCACTCGTCTCTAGGAGGGTCCGCTCCACGAGCTATAGTTCGATACTCCAAATATCTCAAACTCACATGATTAAGTATCTCAAAGGACCGCCTCGTCATAGGGGTCTCAACGCAATAGACGACGCGTCAATCGGACGCCCGGTCTGTGAGTTATTAGCCTTTCCATCCCAGGGGCCCGGTTGGTTTCGTGAGCGAAGCAACCCGACCATATCACAACTGTACCCCGAACCCTCATAGGGTATACTCATAGGGACCCTTTCTCAACTTTATCACCAATGCCGATGACGGTTCGTCAAACGGACGTCCGGTCTGAAAGATATCATCTTTTCCGTTCCAGGGGCCCGGTTGGATTTCGGGTACGATCCAACCCGGCCACTATCCAACAACAACCAAAACTCAGGCGAAGTATGCCAAAAGTTCCGTCTCATCAATAGGAATTCAACGAGACAGACGACGCGTCAATCAGACGCCCGGTCTGTGAGTTATTGGCTTTTTCGTTCCAGGGGCCCGGTTGGTTTTGTGAGCGAACCAACCCGACCACACTCCGACAGCATCTAAACCTCGAGCGGAGTAAGCCAAAAGATCCGTATCACTTAGAGAAATCCATCAAAGTCGACGACACGTCAATCGGACGTCCAGAGCTCAAGATATACTTGTTTCCTCTCCGAGGGCCTGGTTGGTTTCGTGTACGAACCAACCCGGACAAACCCAAAGTTCTCCAAAACCATCAGTGTAATATACCGAAACGACCGTCTCGATCCAAGGATCTCTTCGCCACTGACGGCATGTCGTTCCGTGGTCCGTAGCCCATGATATGGTCAAAAGACTGAAAACGGTCGGAAAATGGGGGGTCTGGGCCCGGACCGACCCGGCCCGACCCCCTGGGTCGGCCCGAACCGGGTCGACCCGATCCGGGTCCGACCCGGATGGGAGCGACCCCGCCCGGCCTGGGCGGGCCGGCCCGGCCTGGGCGCGACCCGGCCCGGCGGGTCAGCTTGGCTCGGTCGACTGGCCGAGCGAGGGAACCGCGGCCCCCGCGCGGGGGCCGCTCCACTGCACACGGACGTGGCATGCAAGCCGCGTCCCGCCCCTCAGTTCCGCGTGGCCGCGGAAACGACCTCACCGCCGCGGCTTCAGCCGCGACTTCAGCCGTGGCGTGTTTTGCCGGCAGCGCGCCGGCGGGAGCTTCCGCGGACCACCAGACGCACTCTGGTGGTCCGTTTTGCCTGCGGTCTTCGCCAGTGGTCCTCCCGGGACCCAATCTTCACAGCAAGGCTCTCAAACACCATATCGGACTGCTTCGTCATCATCCGTCGATCTGCATATCGATAAACAAGCTGCGGAGGGTTCTTGGGCCGTGTTTGTTTGGCCCGCGCCCTCCGCGTTAGGTGTTATCAATTGGCAAATAATAAACACATGGTTTTAATCATTGACGAGGGTATAATTTATCCAAAATAAATTATACGAACACCTTGCAATCAAAAAAATACCCACGCATGAGAGTTTAAAATTTGAATGCGCGGCGTGACGACGTCACGCATTCTTGTTGCTCGATCCCGTGCGGCGTCACGATGTCGCGCATTCTTGCCGCTCGATCCCGCGCAGTGTGATGATGTCGCGCATCCTTGCCGCTCGATCCCGCGTGGTGTGACGACACCGCATCAATTCGTTCAATCCGCAACAACAAGAAAAACAATAAGGGAGGGGGTGGCCGTGTTTGTGCGGTCTGGCCTTCTCCCGTTAACTGATAACATGCGGTCCAAATATCGCGGATAAAAGACAGAAGAGAAGAACATAAGGAAAATCACGTAAACCCCCTACCTCAAGTTGTCGATCGAAGATTGTCGCGGGGATGGATCGTAGTGGAAGAAGCATTGCAGAGGGAGAACTATCGGCGTCACTTCGTCAATCTCCGAGGGTTTGGCGTTCTTCATCGCCCTTCATCGGAGGCCGACGTTCTTCATGTTCTTCGCGTTCTTCGAATTCTTCACGTTCTTCATGAAGGAGGATGAAGATCTTCAAGCTTCTCCCAATTCTCTCAACAAGCAACCCTCAAGAAGACAACCGTTGGTCTTATTTTATTAACATGCCAACAAATTGAAAAAAAAACTAAGTAACAATCCATTAATTTGTAGAATTAATTTCAACAAATAAACCTCCCAATTAATAGGAGTGTTTTAAGAGTTTAAGAAAACACACCAGTTGACTTTTATTAATGAGGAGTTTTCGTAGGTGCGTAACTTAGAGGAAAAGAAACGGTGGGGATCGTGCGGGCCCACCTCACAAATATCCTACCAAGAGGGTAGGATATTTTGTATTGCACCATATCCGCTTTAACTTAGCTCAAGTGGCTTTAAGTGGATTTTATGTATCTTTAAGTGAAATAAAAATAAAGTTTTCGCACCACTTTATTTTATTTCTTAACATACCCCCAAAAATTTAAAAACCACACCCGAGCAAATGCAACTCCGGAAAAAGAGTTTCTAAGCAAATACCGGCACTGTGATTCAATCGGTGCCCTCAGAATTTGATTCTGAGCACCGGTTAAAAAGTTAGAAAAACCTGGTCGTTCGTTCACGGAACGTACCCGAGCCAAACTTCGGAAAATGATTCCGGGCACACCGGGCCTCGGAATCAGGTGCCGTCAGAAACTGGGTTTTTGTAAAATCCAAATAAAATTAAGAAAAAAATTTCCTTGAAATTTAAGGGTCTTTACATCACTCCCGCCTCAGGGCTTTACGTCCACTTAAAGCTTTAACACAAACTAGGGTTACAAAAGCGGTACTGAGCACGCATCTGAGCCTTCCGCTCACATGTGCTCACATGGAGGTTCCCGTGCTACCAATGAAAGTGCACAAGAGGAATCGACCGTCCTCCTAGGATCCGCTCCTGTCGATCCTCGATCCCTATAGGAACCTCTATGGAAGTCACCTCATCGCCATCGTCCAGCTCCACATGTTCGATGACATGCGAAGGGTCGAGCACGTATCTCCTCAGTTGAGATACGTGGAAGTCGTCATACACCAGGTGCAATTGAGGTGGATGTGTCAAGCAGTAAACCACTTCACCTACCAAGCTAAAGACCTAAGAAGGTCCACCGAACCTCTGGGATAACTTGTCGACTTGGAGACATCTCCGTAAACCTCGTCGAGGTGAAATCCGTATAAGGATGTGATCGTCATCCTCAAACTCTAGAGGCCTCCAAATCCTGTCAGCATAAGGCTTCTGTCGGCCTTGTGCTGTCCTCATCCGCTCTTGGATGACCCAGACCTTCTCTTGTCTCACAAGAGCTGATATGATTTCTTCTTTGCCGATAAGAGAAATCTGGTCTCATCCCCTGGATGAACCACATTCATTGCTTAATACAGTCAATCCTGACATGAATGATGCTTTCATGCCATGGATGACGTTGTAAGGCCTCGAGGTAACTACCAAGAGATCCAACTATTACTCTTGCCTCCAAGGGTCGAGTCACACTGTCGGCATCAGTGTGAGGTCACTAGGTCTCCTCCAGTAGAAATCTCGAAAGTGAGGGTCAAGTCAACAGTCTTAACCGGGACCACTCAGTATCAATCAAACAAAAGGACATGAATGAAAAATTTACAAAGATAAGTATCTTTTCATTATTGCAGCTCATAGTACAAAGACACAAATGTAACAACAACAAAACTAGAAGCAACATGATCAATAGCCTCCAGGTCTGGAGCTAGTCCCGCTCTTGTTCATCTTCTTCTGAAGCTCCATGACCATAGGCCTCAGCTTTCTGAAGCTGCGCTCTCCCATGTCCTTCTGTCCCCTGTGGTCGGGGTGGGCCTCTGGTGGTGGTGGTGGAAACACCGCGAAGCATCATCCACCTCCAGCTGCACGGCCAACTCCTCTTCCATGGCTCCCTGCTCCTTGCGGTCTGCCCTGATCGAACCTATGCCTCTGCATGGGAGGTTCTTCATTTAACTTCTGGTCATCTGCATGGCGGGTCGGACAGTCACGTGCCATGTGACCGATCCCGCCGCAGGAGTAACACCATCCACTCTCAGCACGACTGGATCTGAATCCACCCCAGTTCCCCCGCACAACTGAACCTGAGTCGTGCAGTCGGCAACCGGTAGGTCTGGTTCTCTTGGACCTCTGCGTCATCTGTCTACAGTCTACTGCAGAAGAATCTGCCGCAAGCCGGCTAGTGGTGGGTCGTGCTGCTGGAGACTGTTCAGAAAGGACACTCTCCACTAAGAGGGATCTCTCCAACACCCCTGTCTGTGTCAGAACACTATGAGAAATAACAGAAGCTCTAATCTCCCGCTTGAGCCCCTGCTCGAAGGTTTGGGCCCTGAAGAATGGGTCACGTACCATATCTGTGGAGTAGCGTGAGAGATCTGTGGACCTCGCTGAATATTGTGCCATTGTCATTCTTCCCTGCCGCAGCTGAAGTAGCTCCTGTATACGCACTGCTCGAAGGGTGGCTGGTACATACTCTGCCCGGAACAGGCTCTCGAAGTCTGCCCAAAGAAGTGTCGCCTCGTCATGCATCTAGAGCATCAGGCTCCCCCATCTGCCTGCTGCTGCCTGAAGAAGGCTGGCAGCACGGATCACCATGAAGTCTGCCGGCGTCCCCACTAGCCTGAAGACTCTCACCACAGCCTCTATCCAATCCTTAGCCTCCTGCGGGTCCGTCTCTCCCCAGAACCTGGGTGGCCTCTGGCACTGAAACTCGTGCAGTGCGCTCAAGTGACGTGCACCCTCTACTGCTGGGGCTGGTGGCATCGGTGGCCCAATGGGTAGTAGTACCGCTGGTGCACCTGCAGGTGCCCCAACTGGGATAGGGCCCTGTACTGAGGCCACGTCGCTCGACGGGCTGTCAGTACGAACAACTCTCGGGGCTCTAGCTGGTCGTCCGCAGGGAGGCATCCTGAAAGAAACAAACATGACACGGTCAAAAGACTTATACCTGGTGAGATGACCCGGTTTGAGCTGATATTTAAAAACTTCTGGAAACACACATGCAATCAGTTTTTTCATGCACAAAGTCGAAAATATGTTGTCAGGGTCCTAGTGTATGGATACATCTGCTGCCCACACCAACACTGGACTCCCTGAACTGAAAACCACACTCGGTACTCTTAACACTATTTCTTCACAGAAAGAAAAATATTAGAGTTATAAGTTATGTGGTAGAACCGACTCCTCTGATGCCAATTTGTCACGACCCGTCCTTGGGGCCCGTGCTGTGACTACCCCAAACCCGCCTTCCATAGGCCAGGGGCTGTCGACTAGCACCCAAGGTGTAAATCCCGATAACTGGGAAGGCATTGCCTTTATAAACGTAAACAAAACACCAAACAGTACAAGAAGAAGTAAAACACTAAGTACAAAGAGAAAGTGATGCAAGGTAAATGGGCCAGAATACAAACCCAAAAGAATGTAAAACTACAACTGAACAAAGTACAACAGAAAAAGACAACAGCTGGAAGAACGGAAGCGGCTCCTGGGACATCCTCCTCAGATCCTACCTGAAGGGTAGGTACAGATGGCGCAGCTCCTGGATCGTCCACCACGGATCCTACCTGAAGGGTAGGTACAGATAGCCTCCACAATTCTCTCGCCTGTCAACCTCCTTCGAGTGTCGTCTCACCATGAAGTCCACCTCCGGATACTGACTCGGCGTATAGTCCACCTCCGGGTACCGTCCAGTCCTCGAACACTCGGCCTCCGTCAGCACTGCCCGTCGTCTGCAACCAACACAACGAGGTACGTGCATAGCCCGTGGAGGGGTGAGTATAAAAATACTCAGTAGGGACCCCGAGACCATCAAGGTCTCACTAAAACCAACAATGATAACCACAAAGAAGATCTCAACAGATAACCTCTACTTAGGTATATTCACATACATATACCTAAGTTATCAAGTTACCCATCTCAATCATGAGAAAACACAAAGATTATGAAATCAACGAATAACCACTACCCAGGTATATGACCATACATATACCTAAGTTATCATGTGACCCATCTCAATCATGAGGAAAACACAAGGTCATACACTCAGATCAAACCAGGATTTTCATTATCGAAACTGTAACTGCTGAAGAGCCCCGTCTCTGGAGTGTATAGTGGTCCTGTCATGACTTCAAGGTACTGCTCACTAATCCAAGTCTCTGAGGTACTCCTCCTGTCGAGTATCGCGGGTCTGCAGCCAAATATTGGGCGCTCTATCCGCTGTGGGTCTGCTGCCAAATACCATGCGCTCCCCCTAATAGCCTACAGAGGTACTCCTCCAGTCGAGTACCGCGTGTCTGCTGCCAACTATCAGGCGCTCCGTCCACCGTGGGTCTGCCGCCAAATATCGGGCGCTCCGTCCACTGGGCTAGTCGACTCACTCCAAGTTGAGTCGGTCAAGCAGTCGTCAGGTCTCAGTCGTCTACACGGTCTTCGTACTCTGCACGCTCGTCTCTAGGAGGGTCCGCTCCACGAGATACAGGTCGATATGCCAAGTATCCCAATGTCCCGCGATGAAGTATCTCAAAGGACCGCCTCGTCATAGGGGTCTCAACGCAACAGACGACACGTCAATCGGACGCCCGGTCTGTGAGTTATTAGCCTTTCCGTCCCAGGGGCCCGGTTGGTTTCGTGATTGAACCAACCCGGAAATATCACAACTGTACCCCGAACTCTCATAGGGTATAATCATAGGGACCCTTTCTCAACGTGATCACCAACACCGCTGACGGTTCGTCAAACGGACGTTTGGTCTGAAAGATTTCAGCTTTTCCGTTCCAGGGGCCCGGTTGGATTTTGGGTACGATCCAACCCGTCCACTATCCAACAGCAACCAAAACTTAGGCAAAGTATGCCAAAAGTTCCGTCTGATCAAGAGGAATTCAACGAGACAGACGGCGCGTCAATCGGACGCCCGGTCTGTGACTTATTGGTTTTTTCGTTCCAGGGGCCCGGTTGGTTTCGTGAGCGAACCAACCCGACCGCACTCCGACGGCATCTAAACCTCGAGTGGAGTAAGACAAAAGATCCGTCTCACTTAGAGGAATCCATCAAAGTCAACGACACGTCATCCGGACGTCCGGAGCTCATGATATACATGTTTCCGCTCCGAGGGCCCGGTTGGGTTCGTGTACGAACCAACCCGGCCGAACCAAACGTTCTCCGAAACCTTGAGTGTAATATACCTAAATGACCGTCTCGATCCAAGGATCTCTTCGCCGCTGACGGTGCATCGTTCAGAGGTCCGTAGCCCAAGATATGGGAAAAAGACTGAAAACGATCAAAAAACGGGGGGTCTGTGCCCTGACCGACCCGGTTGGGCGTGACCCGGCTTGGCCAAGGCGGCCCGGCCCGGCCGGGGCGCGACCCGGTTCGGTGGGTCGGCTCAGCTCGGTCGACCGGCCAAGTGAGGGAACCGCAGCCCCCGTGAGGGGGCCGCTCCGCGGCACCCGGACGCAACATGCCGGCCGCGTCCCGCCCCTCGGTTCCGTGTGGCCGCGGAACCGACCTCGCCGTCGCGGCTTCAGCCACGGCGTGTTTTGACGGCGGCACGCGGGGCGCCTCCGTTGCCTGGCGGTCGGCCGCCGCCTCTGGCCGCCGGCGCCGCCGCGCCGACGGGGGCTTCCGCGGACCACCGGATGCGCTCCGGTGGTCCGTTTTGCGTGCGGTCTTGGCCAGTGGTCCTCCCGGGACTCGATCTTCATTGCAAGGCCCTCAAACGCTATAGAGGCCTGCTTCATCGTCATCTGTCGATCCAAACATCGATAAACAAGCTGTCGAGGGTTGTCGGGCCGTGTTTGTTCGGCCAGCGCCCTCCGCGTTAGGTGTTATCAATTGGAAAATAATAAACACGTGATTTTAATCATTGAAGAGGGTATAATTTATCCAATATAAATTATACTAACACCTTGCAATCAAAAAAATATCCACGCACGAGAGTTTAAAATTTGAATGCGCGGCCTGACGACGTCGCGCATTCTTGCTGCTCGATCCCGCGCAGCGTGACGATGTCGCGCATGCTTGCCGCTCGATCCCGCGCGGTGTGACGATGTCGCGCATCCTTGCCGCTCGATCCCGCGCGGTGCGATGACAGCGAATCAATTCATTCGATCCGCAATAACAAGAAAAACAATAAATGAGGGTGCAACCGTGTTTGTGCGGTCCAGCCTCCTCCCGTTAACTGATATCATGTGGTCCAAATATCGCAGATAAAAGACGGAAGAGAAGCACATAAGGAAAATCACGTAAACCCCCCTACCTCAAGTTGTCGATCGAAGATTGTCGCAGGGATGGATCGTCGGGGAAGAAGCGTCGCAGAGGGAGAACTGTCGGCATCACGTCATCGATCTCCGAGGGTTTGGCGTTCTTCGTCGCCCTTTGTCAGAGGTCGACGTTCTTTGCGTTCTTCGTTTTTTTCGCATTCTTCGCGTTCTTCGCGTTCTTCGATTTCTTCGCGTTCTTCGCATTCGTCACGAAGGAGGATGAAGATCTTCAATCTTCTCCCAATTCTCTCAACAAGCAACACTCAAGAAGACAAGCGTTGGTCTTATTTTATTAACATGCCAACAAATTGAAAAACAAACTAAGTAATTACCCATTAATTCATAGAATTAATTTCAACGAATAAACCGCCAAATTAATAGGAGCGTTTAAGAGTTTAAGAAAACGCACCAGTTGACTTTCATTAATGAGGAGTTTTCGCAGGTGCGTTACTTAGAGGAAAAGAAACGGTGGGGTTCGTGCGGGCCCCACCTCACAAATATCCTACCAAGAGGGTAGGATATTTTGGATTCCACCCTATCCACTTTAACATAGCTCAAGTGCTTTAAGTGGCTTTTAAGTGGATTTAAGTGAAATAAAAATAAAGTTGTCGCACCACATTATTTTATTTCTTAACTTTATGCCAAAAATTTAAAAACCACACCCGAACAAACACAACTCCGGAAAAGGCGTTTCGAAGCAAATATCGGCGCTGCGATTCCATCGGTGCCCTCAGAATTTGATTCCGATCACCGGTTTAAAAGTTAGAAAACCCCGCTCGTTCGTTCACTGAACGTATCTGATCCAAACTTCGGAAAATGATTCCAGGCACACCGGGCCTCGGAATCAGATATCGTCAGAAACTGCGTTCTTGTAAAATTCCAAAAAAAAATTAAGAAGAAAATTTCCTTGAAATTTACAGGTCTTTACACTTCCTTTGATCTGTTGTCAATTATCAATTAACCACCAAAGAAATTCACTAGTCAATTCCATATTCCTGATTTCTACAATTTAGGAATTAAATTATCAAGGGAATATAGAAAATTCATAATCTTATACAAATATCAGAAATCATGACTATGGGAGTTCGATTTAAAAAACCTTCCTCGGTTTATTGGTATAAGTTAGCCCAATAGAAATCCCAAAAATCTGAGTGGCACAATGTCGTCGATTAAGCTCCAGATCTAAATAACTAAAACCAAAATTAATATCAAAGGAATAAAGATCTTCCAAAACTAGATCTAGATCCCAAATCCTTGATCAATATCTCAACTCATAGGTTTAGATCTATATAAACAGTGAATATCCTCCATGAAAAGTTGATGGAACGTTATAGAAAAGAACAGGAGAAGCAACGGGATAAAATCCACTTACTAGGAGGGGAGAGAATCTTCAATCTGGGATTTCAATCTCAAATAACGGTGTTCGGATCATCTTGGAATCCCTCTGGAAGGAATTGGGAATACCTATAATTTTTCATGCCTGGGCCAAGATCAAAATATGGGAGTCCCGAGGGGTTTGAGTGGTTTTAAAAAGTATTTTTGGATATTAAAAACCGCTCGCACAGTTTCTTGGGTAGAGGTGCACGGTTTGTCGAACCATGCACCAACCATGTAAACCTTCCTGTCCAGGTGTTCACAGTTGGCATGGTTTGGATGTATGTTTTTTCAAACCGTGCATAAACCGTGCGGAACCCTCTCTCATGTTTTTCACTCATTGCACGGTTTGGTCGCACGGTTTGTCAAACCGTGCACAAACCGTGCACATACCACTATCCATTAGTTTTCCTTAAAAATTCTCCCAAATGCACCCTAGTCCACTCATTCAAATCAAAGGTACTTAAAATAATAAAATAGAACATGAAAACGTGATCAAGATGACTCTTGAAAAGGTCAATATCTTACAAACACTTATAGCTTGATGAATCAAAAATCATGTGCATCAAAATATTCATATAATTTATTAATCAATTATTTTTTACATTATCTTCACGAGAATTATAAAAATGATATAAAGAATGTATATTTTAATTAAAATTCATTCAGACATGATGTTTTTATTTCAACCATGTCCTCAATGTAGCATCCACTTACTGCACTACAAGAATGATAACGTCAACAAGTCATTACCAATAAATTTTTAAACTATAAATATTAAATATTTATATCACTTTCAAAGGGAATATTCGATTTTATATACCCTAAAAATTAGAATTGAATTACATAAAAATAGTAGAATAGGTGGACTCTCCATGATGTTTCTTACCTCCCTTTAAATATTTTCACTAGTTTATTATATGATATTCATTTTTTCTATAAGAAAATAATTTTCCCTCGTTAATTTTTATTGTTCTAGTCAACATTGTACAATCTCCAATACCACTATTTTTGTCTCTGTTGCTAAAAATTTTACCCTTTCCATTTTCCAACATTGTCATGTCTCATGATATTAGAAATCCCATACCTTGATCAATCATACATAACACACTGAGGGGATAATGTAAACATTTAATGAACTCATTCATTAAATAATTCATTATAAATCATTTGATCCTTTACAATAGTTATTGAAGAATGAAACTAATAGTTATTTCTAACTAAATAGAACAACATTTTCCCTTTATGTAATTTAAACATCTAAATATTTTGATCACGTGAATTGAGACTAAAATTCCTAACACCATTTTTCATCAAAAAGTTACTTCAAAACATTTTACCTCGCATGCTATGCTTTCTATGGATAGATTACTTTTTGGATTCCATTAATACTATAAGAGTCCATGGATTTACATTTCATTAGTAAATTAGATTCTATGGTCACACAAAGGAATGTAGAGAAACCCATTGAACCATTTATATGATTATCTAGTGTATCAATTTCTTTTTGTTTTTTCATTTTTCCAATCAATTTCATATGAAGTGGTTCCACTAATACAAAAAACCACACTTCTTTGTGTACTATTATTATGTTCTTATATTGAATAAGAAAAGTACAACCAAATAGTTTTCTCATATCCAATATTAATTTCAAGGTCAATATTAATGAGTATGATGTCATTATCTACAATACAATATTTTATTAAATGTTTTCAAGATTTATTATTCATTTAATATGGACTCTTTATAGATGTTTTAACACTAAAATTATGGCCAAATATATTTTTATCATAATCAATAGTAGGACATGATTTATATTTCAATCTATTTTTTTTTTCATTTTATTAGTATTTCCCTGAGGAAATGATAATTTTTGTAGGGAAGTATATCAATATTATGATTTTGACTCTTGGATAGTTGAGTGGAAAAATCATTACCCAATTGATCATATAGATGCACTCTACTTTATTTCTAAAATAAATTAATCCTATTCTTGTATCCTGGAAAAATATATCCTATATAAAACACAATTAATAGCTACTTAATCCTATAATTGTCATTCATTAAATTCATGACATACAAATGAAAAAATTATGATGACCGACCAAGATGTAAAAACATAAACTTAATAAGTTTATACTTTTAATTAATCTAATACTTAGTATTTAAAAATGGATTCAATAACGACCTTTTCTTTTTTTATCTGATATATATTATAAATGTTTTCCCTTTACCATCCATATGTCATCACTAAAACAATTTTGTATATTTTCCCTCTTATATGCAATTCCCTATTAGGTAATAAATATCCTCCCCACATTACTTTTCTTTCTATACCAAATCCACATCCCTGAAACCCTTCTCCTCTGATTCCTATTCATCTTTCCCCTCCTAATCTCTACCAAGAACTTTTTCCAACATGAATTCTCCTTCCATTACAAATTATCCTTCACCTTTGCCACTAAATTTGACTCCGCCTTTTCATTTATCTATTATACCAGCATCCCCTGCACTTCCTCAGTCTCCTCCTCCACCTTGTTCTCTACCTCAACCTCCTCCTCTTCCTTGGTCACCACCTACACCTCCGAGATGTTATTTAAAATTTTAATATAAATAAAATCTCTTATTACTTGTAATATTCTCATTGACCACCCCCATTAATCTGTCTCCGATGAATGGTTAATCTGGAACCCTCTCGCAACATTAGATTCAAGGCCAGAATTGAATTCATAGTAGATTTGAATTACTCTCATATTGTCATTGTCTCATGGTGACAAACAAATATTGAGAATTGATTTTAGATAAATTAGTTTCACATATCATGATCTAACCTGGCATCATCGATCTCTGGCTACCACTCATATATCACCTTCTTATCTAAATATCTTCCTTGGGGTTACTAGAATGGATGTCTCCAATGTTCCTTTATTTGACTATAAACACTCTAATTATCACACAAATATATACCTCAAATCCCTAAAACATATACCTTCAATTATTAGCAGATTCACCACCAATTATATTTCATTATTACCACATCCATTTTCTAAATTTTATTTTTATTCTATATCCAATTTCATCACTATGTTTCTTCAAATAAATTTCATTCTTTGTACGTTTTCAGTTCTAACTTAATTTCATGTTTAACTATTTTTTTCATTTTATCTCTCTGATAGATTTATTTGTTTCAAATATGTTATGTTTATTAATGTTTCCTTTTATCCGTCTTCTATCACATTTATAGACAATTCACAATTTAAGAAATACATATACATATAAATGTCGAACATCTTTCATGACAACCATGTTTTCATCCCGACAATCAGTCATCACATCCATGAAACCCAATCTAACATCCCTTCTTTAGGCTACCCATGTCTATATTATAATGGATCTTTGGGTGTGCTTCATGTTATATAGTTTTTTTCATTCTCTAATTGAAAAATTTAAATTGAATCTATATATTTAATTATTTTTGTTCACTAATAAAATTTTTTGTTATCTAGATAGTTCATATATAGGATTTTCTATGTCTCTACAAGTTATCTTCTCCTTCAATCAATATCAAATTTTACACTTCATTTTTTGTATTATTTTTTTCATCGCATCACGTATTAATTTTTTATTAATGAATATAATACTATAATTATTTCATCCACATTATAACCATGATAACTATAAATTTAAATTTAAATAATTTTCTACTTGGAGGATTTCGTAAAATGTATATAATTTTTTTAATGTATTATGATTTTTTATAATTTTTAATTTGATATTTTATAAAAAATTTCTTAATATACTATAAAGGTAAAAAATAGAATCATCAATCACATGTACACTATAATATTAATCTACTATAAAATTAAATTTGACATATTTTTAAAATTCTATTTTATATATTTCTGACCACTTGTGGTATTTATAATGTTTTATTTTTGAATGAACTATCATTGTTTTTATATATGATTCATTTTTCATCATTAAAAATTATCAATTCCTTACCTAAATGATTATATTATATATTTTTATACATTATTTATTATATATTTATCAATATGAAATAATAATATCAAATCACATTTCTCTCATGCCTCTTTCTAAAAAGTTGTATGCCCTTCTATATTTCATGGAGTCGACTGAAAAATCATTACACTAAAATTATCATATAGTTTATTTCATATATGTTGAACACATATTTTATTATTTCATTCCCTTTTTAGTATTATTGTTATGTAGAATTGTTCTTCATTTTTTGTTTCATTGGTCTCTTTTTAAGAAATTTTATAAATGTGTTTTCATTTTTAGGTCCCCTGCTATCTTGTGTCTTACATCAATCATTTTCCCAATATTTTATTTCATTGTTTCCAAGAATTTGATATCATATCTGACTTTTACTTATTATTACAGTTGACATATACCTTTCATAGAAAAAAATAGGATGGATTGGCCCAATTTAAATACTAGTAATACAACTAAGAACTAGGTTGCATCATTCAATATGGTAGTATGTTAATATTTCTCTTTTATCTATATTATTACAAATAGATTTTCACCCTTTTTTATGATGGATTTTTTTATTTATTATTATTTTTATATTTTTCCTTATAGTTATTCTGAAAAAAGTAAATAACAAGGATTATGATTCTAACCATAATCTATGGACAAATTTTGAATTTTTCTATATATTAATTTTATTATTAGTTTCACTTATAGAATGAAAAAAATCCTTGTTTGAGGTTACATTGAATATTATTCATCCTTGTTTGAATCATATCTGGATCATTTAGTTTTTCAGGATATTTATTGTACTCTATTTTTAAGAGTTTGATATCAAATCTCTATAGACTTCACATCAAAATTATATGTCATGGAAGATGAACACATTTGTTAATATTTCATCTTCTTTGGGAAATTTTAGTATCATCTAAAATCATCCATTTTATCTATAATTTTAGTTTTCATGGTAACATTACATAAAAAATCATATATTTTCTTTTATTTTTAGGCTCCCATTGATATTGTGTCTTACATCAATCATTTTTTCTTAGTAAATTATTTTTCCCCTATATTTGAAATCATTTGTTCCCTTCCAGTTAACATAAATAGAATTCATGCTATTACTGATCAACATTAGAAGGATTGTTCTTATTACAATTCTTCATTTTCTACTACAATCAAGGTTGTTTCATTCAATGACATAACAACAAAATATTTTTATTTTTCAACTACTTTTCACCCTTAATTATTCTGGAGTCATTTCATTATTAATCCTTCCATGTTTCTCCATGGATTATATACTAAAAAAAATAACTAGAGTTTTGGATCTAATTGAAACAAGATGAAGCCTTTTAACTATTTATATATATATATTATTTTTATAATTGTTTTAAAATGAAAAAAATACCAAATTATTACATTCTATCAAATCCCTATAATCTCCATGTTCCTATCATCCCCCTTGACTCTGTCTCCTTCTCCCGATATAGGGTTTCATCTACTTCTAATATACTCCATTTCTATCCCCTATAATCCACTAACCACAACCTACTTTAAATCTTCAACGGTCACGCATCTTATAATCAAGAATCATATACATAGATATAAAAAATCATAGGTATTAAAATCATTACGTATTTTATATATTTTCCCATAATATTTTCATTATCCCCAATTTATGATCGACAATAATGCACCACTTTCGTTTACCATCCCTCTATAAGAACTCATTATTTTCTAAAAAATTTAATATTAAATTTCCAGAAAATAAAACCTCATCTTTCTTGGAGTCTACAATCACATCATTATACTTCAATCATATAATATTGTAATTTGTTGAACTTCAACACCTTTGATAATATATCATTCTCTTTGTATATTTTTCCTTTGATCTAGAATATTCTATTTGTTATATATATATATTATTTAATTGGTCAATTTTCATAGAATGTAATACATGTCTATACAATTTTGGGTTCCCTATGATCATATATATTACATAATTCACCTATTTTTCCTCAATTATTTTTGGAATATATGAATTTTGGGGAAGATTAACATTTCCCGAAGTCTATAAATATTCTTCTCCTCTCATTCATTAGTAGCTATTTTATTTTTTTTTTCTAATGAGAAATTTTATAAAATTTATTCAGGTAACATATTAATCTATTAGATTAGGTTTATAAACATTGTCTATATTTTCTTTTATATACAATTTTTAATCGAACTATTGAATTTTTTCATGAAAAATACACATGTACCATTGAGGTTTAAGGTGATAATGTTCCAAAGAATTGATTATTATTATTCCCAAATATTTTATACAGACATGAACTTTTAAAAAGGTTATCATTTTATAATTGTATTTTATCTATTTCAATCATGAGTAATTATATGGGTTTTTTATATCTAATTTAAAATTTTGATGTTATTATGTTATACCAAAGATTATATTTTTAAATTTACATTTTCTAGAAAAATTCATATCAATAACTAAAAGAAATTTAACTTATATTTGGATATCTATTTTTCAATTTATAATCACATTTAAGATAAATTGAGAAATAAATAATATGGTTCGTATTAGGTTTTCCAAAATTTTGATATTGATGGTCATTGGTCAATTCTCGTCCTCCATGGTATGTGTTAAATTAAAATTTGATATCATAATTAGAGGAACAAACTAAAAAAATATCAATTGGGGAAGTGGTTTGAAATATGGTAAAACATTACTTTCATGGTAAAGTAGGAAAGATTAATTAATTGAGTGTCAAATTTCCAAATAGCTCATTTACCAATATATATTTTCTATGGTTGATCTAATTTTCTTAAATTTCCATTATAGTTGAATTTTTTACATAGAGATTTTATGGTTGGTCAGAAAAGAATATTGGCACTTTCATTTGGACCATCTTATAAGTTTTTTTTATTTTTTTTAAACAATATAAAAAATTATATATTTTTAATAATAATATTGTTTTCTTCTTGTACAAAAAATTAAAAAAAACTAATTTCATCTTTTCGTTTTATTGGTGTATTAAAATATTATGTAGGGAAGAAAATCAAATATTTGTTTTCAACCATTTTATATAGGGAAGATTATTTCTTTAATTTTTTAATTTTAATAAAAATACTTTCTATGTTTATAAAAAACAATTTTATGTAATTATTTTATATATTATATGAAATTATTATATTATTTAGTTATATAGAAGATCACTTTTTGAAAATAGATTTTTTAAACATTCTTCCTCACTCGAATTTGACAGTTTATATAACAAATAATCATTGGGCATATTGTTAGGTATTAATGAACTTTTGAAGTAGTGTAAAAGAAACATGTTATTTTCGGGTATGTAGGAAATGAGAGTAAGGAAAATAAATCAAGGCAGTCATTTCCATTTGTGTGTTTTTTCTTAAAAAAGAAAACAAAAATGACATCAAAGTCCCTAAGTTCAAGGAATGTTACACCATGAATTTATATATCATTAACATTCTGAAAAAAAAAAATTAATCATATTTTCATTTTATTAAATTTCATCCCATCACATGTATATTATAATCTTAATAATTGTGGAACCATTGAACAAATGTTTGATATATTATATTTAAACATATATAAACAAATCAAATATTTCATCCCTCAAACATTTATATCACAATTATTTTCTATATATATATATACTACATTTCAAGGAATTTCATGAAAAAATACTAGCTTATTATTTTTTATAGGCAATACTCTATAATATAAATCCGGATGTATGCCCAATACTCACTAAATTACAATCCATTTAATATTTGAAACATTTTTCTATAGTGTTGTTTTTAATTTATGAACAATACTATTTTCTAAATTATATATCATGAAATATTTTAATTATTTATTAGCATTTTGGGTTGTGAGTGTCTTTGGAAAACAAACAATTTTATCTCAATTTGGTTTCATGATTACAATTTATTTAATTTTCCCTCAACTTCAACATTGTATAAAATACTCTATTTTGGAAAATGTTTATTCTAGTTTGAACAATATTTAGATAAACATGATTAAGTGTTGTTCCTATTTTTTTTTAATATTAACCCCATTTATAATTGATGTTGATTTATTAATAAGGATGATTTATATTTTATTTCTATTTTTCATATTGGTATAATACTTAGTTATAAAATCATTATTCATTTATTTATTCCTATAAAGACACTTTTATATTCTTTTAAAGTTGTTTAAAATTTAATAAAAATGATTAGTATTCTTATCAATGTGATATTTTAAAAATAATGTTTCTTTTTCCCAGATATTCTATTTTTTAATCTTTGGTGTCACATTTTTTCATTAACCGTCAAGACTCGTGAACTACTGCAATATATCTATGGAGTTTTTGGGTCACTCATATTATAAAAAAACATATTTATTGATAGGTGTTATGAATAAAATTTATTAGTGATAATATAATGAATGGGGTAAGATTTTACGAAATATCATAAAATAGATTGACATGACAAACAATATTTTGCTGAATTCCTTACTAAATTTTATCATATCATGATAATTATTTTACGTGACAGTTGGCTAGTGGCCAACCATGGAGCATAGATAAATACATATAACATATTATCTATTAGTTTACTAATAGTATAAACAACATGAATGAAAATAAAGTTTCAATTTCCATCCACATTATTTTTTATTTAGTAAGTTTAAAATCATAAATTATTAGATTAATTTTTTGTATAACATAATTTTGATCTTTTAAATAAAAATTATAATCATATTTCCAAATTTAATTTTTATGGGGGTATCTTTCATTAATTGAAGGACATACCTTATCAATTTATTGTTTGGTACATTTTTATGGGGATGTTATTATTTGTTTGTTTTTTCTATGTATATTATTTTTTCAAGAAGTGCCAAAAAAACATCATGGGAGGGTTTCATGACTTTAAAACATATAGATCATGAAAAAAAATGTCTCTAATATGGTAATACATTTATTATCTTATGTAAATTATATGAGTCATCATAAAAAATTAATAAATTCTATAATAAATTCCACCAATTCCCTGAATACATTCCTGATGATTATTATTTGTGTGTATATATTATTTTTCAGCAGTATTTTTCTTATCAGGGGTGAATATTAACAAATATCATAATTTTTTTTGATTCCTATACTCTATGTAAAACAAGACTCATATCTGTAAATGTTTTTTAATTATATATATTTAATTATTATACCCATGTAAGTATATATTCTATGGTTGTTTAATGCATTAAAAATTTAGTTGTTTTTGGCTTTGCATACATTTTTAGATAGAGAAATATTTTTGGTTCAAGGAATTCATTGGGAATTTGGAGTGGATGTTGCCGAAAAATAAATAGTTATATATATTTCGGTTGAATTATGTTTCCATTGGATAAAATTATATTATAATGAAATTTAATTATCCAAAGTTACATCCCAAACAAGTAACTACACATCATAAAATTCAGTAATAAAAAGTGAGAGCCTTCACTATATTCATATATGGGTTGTTATTTCTACATTATTTGTCTTATTTTACACTATGACCATTTATTGATAACATATTATTTATATTGATACAAACTAATTTTGTTCAATAAGGTTTTATAGAACATGAATTCATATGTGAATTAAATGGATCCACTTCATCAGGAGAGGATATTCAAAAACAATTCCACTATAGATGGATGCATGATAATTAGAATGGATGAATGTAATGACTAACCATTTTTTGATACATTCAATCATTTTATTAAATTGTAAATTTTTATATGTTTTAGCAACTCAATGTTCAAACATAGGTTTTTTATTTAATGTTTTGAATCATTTTTCTTCCGTACATCTATTTAATGTATAATTTAATTAGTGGCTGCACTTTTTCAGACATTTTAGTAAAATATCTAGATTTTCCTCCTTAAACATTCATCCAAAATACTGACTAGAATCAATTTATAAATATAAATAATGTTATATATTTATATTTTTTGAGTACATATTCTTTGATGATACATTAAATTAAAATTACTATTCTATAATGTATCATGCCTCACAAATTTCGTAACATCTTCTATGTATGGAGATCTACAACATGTTTTTAAATGATAATGTATTTTTGGAAGTGATGATAACATTCCAAATTTTAAAAATGTAACAACATCATCAACATGAGACTAAAAAATAGTTCATTTTAAATAAAACATTAATAAATCAATGTTTGAAAGGTGTGGAAGAATAACATTTCATCTATTAATGGGCTTCCCAATCATAATTTTTATCCTTTACTAGCAATATCTTATTCAATTAACTAATACTCAATGTATTTAGTTAAATTTATTTTTATTAATATATATTTTATAATTAATTTTTCTTTTTGTATTGTATATAAATATATCTTGTGTATGTGATTTTTTAATTAAATTATTTACCCTGAAAATAAACAATTTGGGTACTAGTTCTTAATATATATTCTTACATGTAATTATTTTGTTTTGGAATCTATATTCAAACAAAAAAATTAAAATTTTCAATAATAATTAATTTGTAACAATTTACACAAACAATATTTTTTACTCACTAAAAAATAAAAATTAAATATATTCAAACATATCAAAAGGAATATTATACATAAGGAACCTATTTTTTCATGTAATTATTAATGAATTTTGTATTTTAATTTCAGGGTAATAATAATGGTTGTATAATAATTCAATGTACTAGGATGAGAGGTGAACACATTTATTTTTAGATATAGAAAATAAAAATGTGTTCGGGGAAATAAATGTGTGACTCTAAAATAAATATAAAAATGTATAATACACCCTGTTAAGACATAACTGATGTAATGTAGAATAAGAGTCCAAAAAGGAAAGAGAAATAATAAAGGAATAAAAAATTCTGAACAAGACACCCATCAAAATGGTTTATTGATGATGTGAATGCCCATCTTAGGAAGTTAGATTCCATTCAAGCTACAGTCAATCCTTTGGTTAATATGTAATCAAGATGGTGAACATTTATAATTTAACTAAAGTTTATATGTTTTTTATCAAGGTGATTTAGAAGGAAGTGATATTATTTTCCAATATGACTCATGTATCATGGATTTTGGATTAAAAGTAATACATTTTGATTCCTGATTATCACACTAAATATGAACATGAGCATGTGGATGGAAAACAATTTTAGAAAGAATGTGTTTATGATAATGAATTTCAACAGTGATAATGGTCATCCCATGGTATTTAGATTCGTCACTATATCTAGAGATATAGTTTAATTCATTAGTAAACAAGAGAATAAATTACTATCCAAAAATACTACAAATCTTGGTTTAAACATTTATGTAGACAGTCATCTATCGTAGTCGCCATCACATAATGTCCCAATGATCATACGATTATGATGTGAATACCAAAAACCACAGGTTTGGGTCCTTTTTTATTTTAAAATGTAAATGAAATTACACCATTTTTATTTCCTAAATTATTCTATGAATTTATAGTCCTTTCTGACTTTACATGAAATATCAAAATGATTAATTATTAGATAATAAGGTTTTTCATAAGATGATGATATGTATTTGGTTTGTAACACCATGAGATTTTGTGAAATTGGTTTTTAAAATTAATGTTACCATTTCAATAATTTTTGGTTCACGAAACACTAATATATTATTCCATTATAAGTAGCCTGAAATTTAACGTATTTTACACAGAACACAATGTCTGGATTGTGTGACGGTAAATACCAATTTTAGATTTCATTACAAAAAATGTCGATTTAAAATGAACCATGAGACAAAAATAATATAATATTATCTAATATGATATTTATCAACTAGCCATTAGAATGGATTTTATTATTAGGATTAACAAAATTATTAAAATATGGTTTGCACATGTATTAATAAATTAATATATATTGACTAATAAATTGTAAATGAAACTAAATACATTTTGAATGTAAATGGATATATTTTTAGATTTACTGTGAAAATGTATGATTTAAACAAATATATTTAAATATTCCTCTTTGTAAATTCATTTAATTAAATTTATATATAATAGATTCGATGTATTTTTTAACATTGGTCTTATGCGAGTTCTAGACAATGGATTAGATTAAATCCAATTTTATGCTTATAAAATATATTTTTCTAAAAAGCAATTTTTTCGTTTTTATGGTTGACCTCAATTAAATCATATTTCCAAAAATTTAACATTTTAAAGAGAAAAAAATTTAATTTTTGAAATATGAATATCAAAATTAAAATAGGGTGATTTTTTTGGATTTTAAGAAAGGTTTCTTAATTTTACAAATAGTTAAAAATATTGAATTTCAATTAAAAACTTCATTCTAATATGACTTTATTATGAACATATATTATATTCTTAATTTTTTTTAAAATTATATGTAGTTAAATTATACATAAATTAATCCAGTTGAGGTTATTTGAATTAATTTCCTTTTGAAATTGGATAAAAATCTTTTGTTACATTTTGAACTATTTCCCATTAAAACCCCATTTTCATGGGACATCTATGGGATTAATTTTATATTATTTTTGACCATATATGTGAAAGGAATTTATAAAATGTGCTATAAAATTGGAATAATAATAAATTATAATTTATATTAATGTAAACATAAATTTTGAATAAAATTAATAGTGAATGTAATAAAAATTAATTACTATGGTTAAAGTAAAAATTGGTTTATTGGGGGTTAAATGTTCAAAGACAACGATAAAGATAACTTATAAACTTGTCGAAAAACTATTTTATATGAATAACTTGAATGTTGCACATCGATGGTTCAAATTTCATTGAATATGGATGCTTTTAACATATGATAAATGTGTAATAACTTATTTCTTTTCAAAAATACCATGTGTATCCTCTCCCTCACTTATAAAAGGCCACCCCCTCTCCTCTCTTATTTATACCTTAAAATAACATTATTTCGACCAATCCCTACCCAAATAAAATTCCAACTCCCCTCATCTCATCCTATAATCCTTATTCTATATATAAAGTTAACATGTTAATGATTTAATGAAAACCTAAGGAGGATACATGAAGAAAGGGTAGGGCTCTTCAACGTGCATCATTTTTCTATTTCCCCCACCACTAAATTGAAATATAATTATACCATTATTATATAGACACATAATTATATTACATATAATGATATGTTTTTATGGTATTGTTACAACATAAATCATTTTCCACATCCATCAAATGGTCTATAAAATGATCAATTGATAGTATGGTGGACTACCACCTAACGAATAGATGTCATTTGTATCTTTTTTACCACCTCTCGGAGCTAGTCACGTCGATGAATTTTCTATCTATATTTTATATTAATTATTTTTAAGATGTTATTATTATTTTTTCATTTTTATTTCCCACATATCTTCATGATTAACATTTTCTCATAAAATGAGTCATTTGTCTATATGATAGAATGTTGCTTTTCAAACTAATGTTAGTCATTCCTGCTTTATATAGATGGTGTTATGTATGTGTCTAATTTAAATATAAAAATTATATTACATTAAAATTATTCTATAATGAATATTTATATATGATTTTTTTTCTATATATCAATATGCAAATAATATTAAAATAATATTCATGTGTTCATACTACCAACCATCTAATTGAATTGTGTATTTAATTACTTATCACTATAATTTATCTCTTACTTGAAATATTTATAATATATATATATAACTATCTATATTTTGTTTATAATTAATCCATGATCAATGTAAGAGGACCAAAAAAATCTAAACATATATAAAAAACAAATAGGTTGTAACCCGAAATGTAACTTTAACATTGAATTAATAATAAATTGATAATAAAAGGTCAGAAGAAAATCATATATGGAATAATATATTTTAATATGGTAATGTAATATATTTATTATGAACATATATTTATTATATATTGATTTTTAATTTGTACGATGGAGTTCATAACCTAAGGTAAGGGGATTTATAGTCTCCCTTTTAATTATGAGAGACTTTTTCCATATTCATTACTTGTATCTTTTGTGTTGTATATATACTACACTATGACATGGTAAATCATGAATATACCTCAGTTTATTATAATTGATGTTTCAATTGATTTTATTCCATCTTGGGGATTATTTTTCAATAGTTACTCATGTTGTAATGGATTTTTGTCCCAATATTCTTTCTTTGAGATATACGTTATGTTGTGGACCTATATTCCTTCATGAGGTGTACATACAACCCCTTTAAAATGAAAAAAAAAATTATTTATAATAATGATATATGAAGTTTCATTTTATGTTACCTATTCATGGTTTTTATGATTCATGGCTACCAAAGATGTATGTTATTTATGTTACAATCTCATCACATATCATGATTGTTTATGATTATTCAAATAATGATGAAATATTATTTTATATCACTCAATAATATTTTTTATTTACTTATCCTATGTGTTTTTAATAATAATACATGTTTCCCCTTCATTTAGCCCTCTTTATATACACAATAAATGTAAAATAATGTTTTTATAAAAAATCATCTTTTTTATAGAAAAAAATTTTCCTTTCATTTTTTTCTTTACAATTTTGAATTATTATTTTCTCATGGTTTTAAATATATATTTTTACCCAAGTTTTTATTTTAAAAAAAGATAATTGAATCTTTATGTCACTTTCTAAACAATGGACATTTTTCATTTACTAAAATTGTGAAATGAATCTCTGATTAAATATGTATGAAATAAATGAAACCTTCGATCATTGTGACAACTATATTATTTGAAGCATCATTTCCATGTTTCCAAGTTATATTCAAATATATGGAATTTCAAAACAAATCTAAGAAACAAAATTCACATAGTAAAGGATATTTTCTACAAGATCTTTTTTAATGTTTTTATGTATTCTTTTATAATTTATCATAGTTATTTTCAAATAAAGTGATTTTAATTTTTTAAACTTTTAAAAAATTTAAATTCAATGAAAATGTATTTTCTTATATAATTGTCCCTATAAATATATGAAAATTATTTTCACTATAATATGACATCCATTGGTGTTAATTATTATTTACTAGGGATATGAACTAATAATACTATTATTACTCTTAATCTTAATAGGTTATAATGAAATAATATTTATTATACTTCATTCCCTTCCATAGGTTATACCATATTGAAATGATTTTGAATCATGCTTCTTTTTAAGTGTTATCCTGTAATGATAAGATGAAATAATTATTTAACCTATCCATTTTACATAGGCTATGATATTATGAAATTTTTATGATACCCATTTATATTCATGGGTTATGTTATAATGAATGTTTAATGATATTGTTGAAAACATATGTATGTTTTTCATTATGTGATTGTGGTTATTTATAACTTGGGATAGTGGAAAAATTATATTCAAAGTTGGTTTAGACCATTATATCCATCCAATGCATTGGGTGGATATTTTTATCTCCTGAGATTGAAAGGACCAGAATGGGGAGTGAACTCAATTTAGTAAGGGCCTTTGTCTCATATGACAGACTTGGGAATGATCCTTGATTGACATAACAGTTTGGAGAGTGAAAACATCCCACTATTAGGAATGTACTGCCAATGGGTATTGTGTTGTATCCCACCAAGGAGGTTTATCCCCAAAAAATACGGTATAGTAGTGTTTATAAGAAGCCCCAATCTGGTACATGGTTGGTTATTTGAAACCTAAAATGGTATGAATGATTTTGTGGGTAACCTTGACATATTATTTTCAATGCCTTTTTGTCTGTTGACAATATATATCTTAATTCAATTTTATTCTATCATTTCAAATTTTATTTGACTCCCTTATGATTCATGTATTATGAGCTTCCAATTATTATTCCATGACACATGGTTTTCATCTATGCCTAGTTGGGTATGAACTTCTTTTTTTCTTCATTGTAATATAATATTATTCTTATCTAATTCATTCATATGATAATAGAGTGATATCTATTACATGTACACTAACTATGAAAATTGGGATCTCCCTTTCTTATTTCAATTTTCCCCAGGTTATAAATAATGGTTTTATGTAAGGTATGTCTATTATATTTACTAAATGGGATGATATGTTTAGAAAACATTGAATATATTTCCCCATATTAGAATATTATCTTAATTTATTTAAAGTCACTAAATTATAATATTCCTCGACGATATTTTCCTATAATGGTATAAATATTCATCTAGAAATATTTTATATCCATATATGAAAATCTCGAGAGGCTATAGTTGGTAATAGAGGAAAGGATTAGTTATTCATTAAAATCTAGGATGAGAAAAATCTAGTAACATCACTAGGGATATTTCAAATGATATTTATAGGGATATATATATAAGGATAAGACTAAGGATAAGTTACAGTATAGAAGGATTTCTTCGAATTTTGTTAAAGGATTGAGTTATATGATCCTAATTAACTACATTAATATTTAAAAAATAGATGTTGAAGTAGATATTTCACTAATATTACAAGTGTTAACAACCTAGAATGAACCATATTGAACTAGGCACATTCAAGAACTACTACACAAAAAAGGTCCATTCAAGAAACCTTGTTTGATACACTTGGGAGATATTCTATATAAATTCACATACTCTTTAAGAACAATCATGGTGTATTTAAATAGATTATTACTAAGAATGACCAATGATAAACCTAATGTTTCATAGATTATAATATTGTGATCCATGTTTCTTAATGTAACTGAAAAATTATAGTCCTTGAGTATTTGATTGCATAATTTAATGAACAATCTTCTATAAATATGTAATATCCATTTGTGTGAAGCCTGATCACTATATAGATGAGAATATGGGTTAATAGTATCATAAATATACCTTTAACCTAGTTCAATAATAGTGTCAATGGGGGTTTATTGAGATAACAAAATATCATTTATAGTATTAAAATAATATTTTCACATTGAAATAGATGTTTAATGAAATGACAAACATTTCTAAAAATTTATGAAATTTATAGGTGATTCATTGTATAATAATTAATTTTTATAAAAAAATGATGAAACCTATAAAGATAAAAATATGGGATGGTGGTGTCATGGAGGGAGCATTCCCGTAGTATCAGAAGAATGATGAATATAATTTCATAAGGCAGTATAGTATATGAGAAAAGATTCCAAGCACATTTCAACTATGAAAGACAGTTTAGAGTTACAGAGAGAGAATGAGAGAGATTTGAATGCACATAAAATATTTCAATAGACCCATGTATTTGGATTGAAACTATTATTGATGATAATATTGGATATGGTATGCACAATGTGATTCTCTTTGATTAATAATGATATCAACAATACAACACACCAAAACCATGTATTCAATGGAAAATTTAGAATAAAAACAGTGTTATACATAAAACATTGGGGCTGATAAAATCTAGTGATGATAGGGAAAAATCTACCAAACTTTGAGTTGGGAGACTTGTTGAGTCCATAATGAGACTGATTAATCCTATATACATGGAACTATCCCCAAAGGTAATGATTCTAGAAGGTTGTTGCAAATTGATATCCTCATTATGAAAACCATGTAAAACCCCATTTTGTAAAATTAGCTAAATACAAGGACAATGATTAAAGTTGAAAGATATATGAATAATTAAATAGATTTAATTCTAAAAAGTAGGGAGAAGGTTTTGATATAATCAACACCATATGTATGTGGATCAACTTTCACCACCATAAAGGCATTAAGATGTCAAAAAATACCACCATCAATTAGATGGAAAATATAAATCTATTTTATACTAATATTCTATTTTCCTACCAATAGTGGGACTCGATCCCAAGTATGATTGTCAGACAATACCTGTAATTCATCCCTCATTTCTTGAGGCCAACCATGTTATATTGAACCTCAAAATTCATAACAGGAACAAATACTATCTCATGACTGTATATGTGTTTGATCAAACTTGTGAGTATAGGATTATCATTTAATGATACTGTACCCTTCCACAATGTATTTAGAATGTCATATTTTCCTAGAGTAGGGGTGACCGATGGAGTCAAGTAAATAGATTCCCATGTCTGGGCAGTTGGAATGTTTTATGGATGATGAGTGTAAACATAGACAAAATAAGGACCATCATAGTGTTACCACTGTGGAAAGGTTTAGTGGATGGTGAGAGGCATACAATCATCAATGGTGGTATTAGTGTGAGGATATGTTGGAGAAGATAGGAATGGAGATTCCTCAATAAAATAGATAGAAATAGAGATGATATATCTTTGTATGGTGGTGGAGAAATAGTAGTATCAATATTTGGTAAGATATTATACTATAATGATTTAGAATAGGCATTTTTGTTAAAATATGTAGAAATTGGGTCTAGTTTCATGAAAATGACATAGACACCCAAACATACAATGTGGATAAGGGTGAATTGGGATAGTGGGGAGCATAGCTCAAAACAAAATCTCACCTTTGAGGAAAAAAGAAATAAGGGACTTTATAAGAAAATTTTAAGTAAGATTATCATCACACAAAAACATGGGGACATACATATGAATAATAAGTAATATTCACTATTATGAATATGTTGATCTGTACACTCAACATCACTATTCTAATGGGGGTATCTAGAAAGGATATTTGATTATGGAAATCATGATCCTTGAGAAACTACCTAAGTGAATAATATAATAATTTTAATTTATTTAATGAGTTGATACATTTAATATTCTTGGATAAAATAGTGAAAATTCAATGGTAATATTTTTTGAAAATTTTAGACATCCTATAATTATCAAGAATAATAAAAATTCAGGTGATGTGAGGGAAATCATCAATAAAGATAACATAAAAATTGTACACTAAATGAATTGGGATCACACAAGAATCCCATATATCCTAATAGAGTTAGTTAAAAGGTTTAGACTCAAACATCACTAAATTAAGAACATATGATATCAAATGACATTTTAAAAAATAGAGATCTCACAATGGAAAGAAATGTGAAGACTAAAACAAGGAAGAAGCTGACGTATATCGCAATATGGATGATGTTAATTGAGAAAATGTATATCAAATGAATGTTTACTTATGTAAAATAATTCAAGGTATGTTATGGTGTCTAAAATGTACTCCCAATCATAAATATAACCTCCAAAACAATCCATTTCAATTACCACTCCAAAAAAACAACATCATTTGATGCGAAAACAACAAAGAAATTAATTCCATTATTAGATTACTGATTTAGGGGATATTATAATGAATTCACGAAACATGTTCCATTGAAGTTAGGAGAATAAAATGATTCAATGAGATAGACTAAAATAATTTAATAGGTTCTATTGATCTATTATATATAATAATTATTGTTGCTACAGTAATATATATGATAGGTAGTAAAAAAATAACTCCTATTATGATTATTAGATATATTAGAATAAAAAATAATAGCTATCAGCTAATGAGGGATATAATAGCTCGGTACTCTAGTCTGATTAATATATGCCAAAGCAGAGGAAGGTAGTGAAACAGATCAATGAGAGTGCATAGTATCAATATAACCCATTGAATCTTCTACATTGTGATGGTAATCAAATAATGGATGGGAGTATTTTATTAAAGCCTTATAGACATACCGATTTTGATGATATAAATGTAGATGGAGGTTCTAATAGTGATGAATGTGATATAGTAAAATTCC
Organism: Viscum album; assembly: GCA_963277665.1. Taxonomy (NCBI): domain Eukaryota; kingdom Viridiplantae; phylum Streptophyta; class Magnoliopsida; order Santalales; family Viscaceae; genus Viscum; species Viscum album. The sequence goes on from OY728164.1 coordinate 1,804,625,367, forward strand.
ACAATTCAAAAATAGTGATGATTTTCCCAACCAAAATCATGAGAATGAGTACTTAAAAAAAGACCATATCTACATCCTAGTAGTGTAGCGTGATTATGAGATTATATTTTTTGGATAATTAAACAATGATATTTTGAAAGGTGATAGTAGAATAGTGGAATCTCAAGATATGATTGGTTAGACATCACTTTAGATAATTTGTTTCATATCATAGATCATTTCCTTGAAAAAAACTAAGGAGATAAAACATATCATGTCGAGTCAAAGTGGACTATGGTGTTTAATGATGTGGTTGTGAAACCCCCTATTCACTATGTTTTAGTCATTGTATTAGTTAACATTATATTGGGATTTTCAAACATATGATACATTTCAATATAGAATTTTGTGCTTCATAGTTTTTCCTTGGTGAAGAACAATTAGTCAACACAATTATTATATTCCATGATTTACCCTTATGGAAGATCCTTTCATGGGTACATAACAATTTTTCATAGCTTATGAACATCTATTAACCATATAGATCTCCCCCCCAAAAAAATTATTTTCCCTAGTGTTTCAATGTAGTGATGAATTATGTGCACAATGTTGGGTAAATCATATGAAAATAATTAATTTTTTAACTAGATGTTGGAAATTCATTATGTAACAATTACTAAATTGTTTTTCCAACCATATAGTGTCTAAAATAAATTTTGTGAGGGGATTCTAGAATAGGAAGTTGTTATATCATATTTTCCTCATGATTGGAATACCTTTTGTCCAAACTATGTTTCATTACCTAGTGTTTATTTTTTGAATAATTTCATAACATAACCTAGAAATTTAATATTGGTATCATCCCACTTCACCCCAAATCATTTTCCATCCCTTAGGGTTGAAAATAAGAGTTTTATCCTTACCCTACTTGAATTGTTGTCCATCATTTGGTGATATTGAATGATATTTCTTGTATTTTTTCATCTCTTCTAACTTAATTTATTTTAACTCGCTTTTTTATTTTATTTTTTGGATCCCTGATAAACCCTAGATCTATTGTAGTAAATTAAATAATTATTAATATATTATTTTTTGTGTTTTTGGGGTCTATGGTTGTTAGAATCCCCCTCCACCTCTTTTTTGTGGTCACCATTTAAGGAGAAATATCCCAAAGTGTTTCATCGTAGTTTCTTCTTCCTCCAACAATGTGTCACAGTGTAATTTTTTGTTATTTGAATTAACAATGTTATTTTTTTATTTAATTTTTAACAATATATAATATCCTTTAGGACAAATATATATACTTTTTTGAGGCTATAATAATTGGTTTCTCCATTAAATACGTTCTTTTCATGTTTTAGAAGGAATATTTTTATGTAATAGTAATTATTGAAATTTATGAGGGAATCATCAGAATATTTTGAAATAAATTTATTGGATTTTAATCCTGTTTTAGTTTTCAATAATTGAAAACTACTTTTTATGATATATTAGGTTTGAAGTGGTATTTTAAGTTCAATGTGTTTAATTAATGGTATTCTTTATTGAATTTAAAATTGATTTTCGAAATGTGTGTGTGATATACCACATGTGAAAATGTTTTAATGACTCTTTATAAATTTTTTTGATGGAATTGAATGTCTTGGAAATAGATTTTTTTAAAGAAAGAAGGCCCATGTGAAACAGTGAAATTAAAAAAAAAATTGAAAATGGTGTGTGATTTAAAATATTTTATAATTAATGTTTTTAATGATGTTTTATGAAATGAGAATGAGATTGTATTCACGAAACATGTTTTTGTGTAAATATACAGGTTTTATCATTGTCTTAAAATGTGTATTGTAAATGAAACCCCTTAGTTGACCCTTTTTAACCCCTTTGATTGGGTTCATTATCACTATATGATACCTCTATATCACCTTATGCAAGAATGTGTTTTTATTTAGTTGTTGAATTTTGAATATGGGTGTTTATTCATTATTCATATTTTGGGTGAGGGTCACTTATGTGTATTTATATTGGGGAATACTTGGCTAGAATATTCTTATTACTTACTTCTTTATTAGTCATAAGAACCTTAGTACTACGTCGGATATCTATTTTATTACACTAGTATGTTTGTAGGATATTACTAGACCTCTAGTTTTTCTATTAATAAAGAATTGTATGGAGTTTTAATCATGATTAAGCATGTGTGGGATCATTTTATGACTTATTTATTGAACTTAAATGCATGTTTCTACCAGGATTTTGAGTTTCTATACTATTATATGGTTAGGTTCCTTAGATATTATAGATCCCTGGGTAAATCCCATAACACAATCAATTTCATGATTGTTCATTGATATATAGGACTTTGATCTTTTGGTTTATTTTGTAATTTCAAATACTAATATAGTTTTAGAACCATTTTCATTTTATATTATAAATATGGTGATACTTATATGGTTCGTGATTTGGAAATATTTACCAATGTGTTTATTTGGATATTTCATTTGAAAAAGTGAGTCTTTAAAGCTGTTTGGAAAAACTATTTTGAATTTAAAAATAATTGTGTGTGAGCTTTAATGTGGATTTCAAAATAGGTGTTTGGGTGTAAATATGGATTTGGCTGGTGAAATTTTCTTAATTGACTGTATTCTTCTAAATAAAAAATTTGGTTTTTTTTTATAATTATAAACAGGTGTGTGTTTTTAAATTGGATTTTAATGATGTTGTTTTCATTTTTTAAAATTTTGAAAATAAAAAAAATGTATGACAAGTGTTGATTTTTTTTGGTTTTTAAAAATTTATAATGGAAAATTTAAAATTCTATTTTTATTTTCCAAATATAAATGTGTGTTATATATTCCAAAGTCAATGGAATCATTTCGGTGGGTTGTGGCTGACTACTAGTATTTTTAACTCATGAATATATCATTTATGATCTATGTTTTAGATAAAATCTATCTTTATTTCTTGTGGATGATGTGGGTTGTTTAGGTGGTTGTAAGAAACCAGACATTCAATAGATTTGGTTTAGGAACATCTTTAGTTGGTTTGTTAATTTTTTATTTATTATTGGTGTTATAACTACCTTCTCTTATATATATATATATATATATATATGTTGATAATGATTATTTATATTATTTTTCTAATTGGTTAAAAAAATCTTATGAAATATTTTTCATTTTTATTTTTTCTAGCACTTGTATTAATTTTTCCATTTCGTTCATCTTTGATTGGAGTGAAAACATTCTCAAGTGGATTCTTATTATTATAAGTAATTTGATTCTATCCTATGTGTATTGGGAACACCATTTGGGACATCTGAAATTTTGGGTCATGTGTCATGATAAATGGCATCTAGGATTGTATTATTAGAAAATATTTTCAAAGAATGACACCTTATTTAGTAAGATTATAAGGTTATTGAAAATCCCTTTTTATTTAGATATGTCTTGTTTTAAAGGTGATTTAGGTTTTCAAATCATGATAGTTAAGGTTCGGTAGAGTCTACTTGGCTCTTGATCATCTAACCCCAAAATATCCTTTTGGTTTAATTGTTTTGAATTTTTAATTGGTGTTTTCTACATATATGTTACAGATTTCAATGTGAATTGATAATGTTTTGAAAACCATTGAGTAGAATTGTGACATTGGGGGTCACTCCATTGTTTTGGGGTGGAAGTTAAGGATAGTGTGTGTTGAAAGTTTTTCTCTCAAGTCATGGGAAACCTTGAGGTACCCATATGGTTTTGTTCTTGAATTTTACATGGTATGTTTCATGTTTGGTTTGTTATTTCCCAACCCATCTTTTCAAATCAAGAATAACACCATTACTTCCCTAGAAAGAATGTTTGAGTTCCTCTAGATTCATGACTTCTACAAAAATTTTATTTACATAATGAATGTTTAATGAGGATTTTATTAAGGCACATTGTGTATGTGGTTCTTGCATACCTTATTTTATAGGTTTTTTTGGGGTACAATTTTTCATTTTATTAATTCCTTTTTTTAAATAAAATTGTTTTTTATGATTTGTTTTTTAAAATGTTCTAATGAATAAATGAAATTAATGAATTCCCATAGGTTTATCTTGTTTTTATTAATGGATTTTTCACATATGGAATTTAAAATGTAGGATGTTTCAAACATGCATCATATAGTATTCGTGAAGGGATTTTTTTTCAAAATAGTGATTTGAATGTTTTTTTGGATCTTGAAGGAAATGATGATTATTAAATGTGGTAAGTTTTGTAATAACTGGAGATAATGTTTTTAAGAATTCATTGGATTATTTTTTTTCAATGTTAAGTAAATATTTTATTTATATTAATTGAAAAACTATGTTTGGGTTATGCATTCAGCCATGTTTTTTTGAAATTTTAATGATTGTTTGGGATTTTAATCTTATAAGTATACCTTGGTGAAGGGTGAATCAAAATTATGCATCTAACATTATGATTTCAAAATAAATTTACTTTTCATGGTGTGAATGATGTGTTCCATTCCTTTTGGCTTATTGTTTGGTTTTGATTCCAACTATATAGTGGAAACATTTGGTTTATGTTTTGAGGGATGGTGTGATGTAGTTAATGGATTGATTTTTTCTATTATAAGCCCATGAAATTTCAAAATATTTTATTCATTTCCACATCCTGCCCAGATTCCATGTATATTTTTGCATGTGGAAACATCACGGTGCTCTATTCTCATCTTGGACTTCATGAATCAGCATTGTTCATTGAATAGGGGTGATCAAGAGTCCATTTAAATAGGAATGTGGGTTTAATAGTTAAAGTGGTCCCTTTGGACACCTGAAGCATCAAGGGTGTGTCACCGTAAGAGATTTCCTTTTAGTTTTTGCTTATTATAGTGGGAGATGATTATACATCCTCACCAAAATTACGTTTTGTATTTGGATTTATTACACATTGATTTTTCTATTAGTTCATTCATTGGGATATGAATGTTGAAAATTAAGGGACCTTGCAATCATTCGTCATGTTGATTGATCAATGATGGGGTACACCAATCAATTTTCAGAGTTGATATTATTTATCCAATGTTGGTAATCAATAGTACAAATAAGGATTATTTGATTAGAAATGGTCTTCTATTAGTTCCTTAGTCACTTATACTTGCATCTAGTCGAATACCATTCTGGAGGGTTATCAACAAGGCCATTCAATTAAGATATGACTAGTCTTGGTGAACAGTGGTGAGTGATTCCTTAGATTGATCTTGTGGGAAATTGATGATTGAGAAGGTTTGGATTATAATGTATGAAGACACAATGGTAAAATAATTTGGTAATTATTATTGGAAGAAAATATCACTCATGTTCTACTTCTGTGGGGAACTAAAGAATTTGATACACCCAATCCAGATTCTTATAGAGTTTTTATCTTTGGGTTTTATTTGGGTTATCATCAAAACATCTGTAAGATGGGGTTTTTTAAGAGTAATTAGGTTTAATACATTTTGGGATGTGGGTTTTTTTTGAAATTTACTTTCATGGATATAATTTAGTTAGACATTTTGATCCATAGTTATGGTTAATAGAATATTTTGGATTTCATTTATGTATGGATTTGAATGTCATTGAATGTAAACTTTTTTTCAATTGTAACATTCCCCCTCTTCCACCCCATTGTAGTTTTTCGTGGATAGCTATGAGTTTTTTTTTGTAAATCCTTATTTATTTTGGAATATTTTCATATAATCCTTTGGTTTCACCCATTTTATTATTGATAAATTTTAGTTCTCTTTTTTTATATATAAAAAAGTATTTTCATTCATGATTAGGTAATTAGTGTGTTTGTTCTACCATTTTAATTAGTATACAAGATAGTGTTTGGCAGAAGAAGTTTGAGATTGAGTTTCCCACATGGTTTCCCATTTATTTAATGATGCGTATCTTAATTTTTTTATTTGTTTCCACCACGGTAGTGGAATTAAAAATGGTGGTGGAAACATATAAGGTCTCTATTGATTCATATAAATTCTTGTTTTAGGTACATGTTTTCTTTATTCTTAGAGATTTTTTTGAACCTTATGGTTAATAAATTCAATTTTTTTAGAATAACATATCATTATTTATATTTTTAACCATGTAGTTTTTTCTACCAGTTTGGTACAAATTGGATATTTCATTTTAACATTCCTTTATTTTTTTACCATGGAGTTTCTGGGGTAATAAAGTGGACTGGTAGAGTGTTTTTTAAACCCCCATGTAACAATGTTGTTGTTTTTTGTTTTATATACCTTACCATGGATCATTCAAAAGTAAATAATATTTAGGGATGTAATTTTGAGTTTCCGAGGGTTTTATGGGGGAATCAAATTTATCCCTAATGGTTAATAGTATCTGTACACTTATTATCTGAATATTATTATCATGTTGATAAAACAAAATTTCATGACATTTGTACACTTTTTTAAACTATAAATAGATCCCCATAAGCTGTGTGGGATCACTTCTATGTTATGGGTGTGGCACATGGCTTGAACATAGTAATGTATTCTATGAAACAACCATGTAGTTAACTCTAATTTTTTGATGTTCTCTTGCTACATTATGTGAATAGTTTGTAGAAATGTTTAGTGCCTAAGGTAAAACATGAGAAAATTTACTCTAGGTAGTTTATTGTAGATTGGTAGTGAATATTTTTGAAATATTTGAGGCCAAATTATGTGGCTTTCCTATGTGTTTAATTTTTTGTTCTATTCTCAAAATGACTATTCAAATTAAAACGAGTTTTACCACACATTACCCTTAATTAATCAACAAACCCTTATTTCCCCAAAGATAAATAAAAAAATTTCCTTGTATAATTCTTGTACTCCTTTTGGAGAGTTCCAATATTATTTGAGGTATTTGTTATTCTATTCCATTCTTCTTTCATTCACACACTATTATCTATTTTGTTGACTTCCCCCAAGAATCAGGTTTCCCTTATTTATGATTTTAGGGTGATATATGGACTTTATGTTTGCGTATTTTGGTTTCATGTTTTATTAGATGAGCTCTCCATCCATTTATTTGTGGTCTCTTTTGAATCCAAATTGTTTTGAAGCACTTTCATAATGTTTTTTCTTCCTCTAATTAGGTGTCACTCTAGAAAACTTTCTTTTTTGGTTTCAAGGTGTTTTTAATCCTTTCAATTACATTTTTATTGGTATTATGGACATATTTGACAACCTTGTGGTGATTTAAAACTGTTGCACCATGTTTTGAGATTTGTATAATGTTTTCTCATTTAAATATAATCTTATTAGGAATGAAATGTAATAGTTCTATGTGTTATATTTCTTATTTGTAATTGGTGAAGAGGATTCTGAAATTATTTTAAAGGTAATCATTGTATTTTAATATAGTTTCCATTTTCAATTTGTGAATACTATTTCATTACGGGTGTTTTTTTTGAAGAGGGGTGTTGACCTCAAATTATATAATTAAATGGTTCATCGGTGAATTTAAAATAGTTATTTGAAATTTGTGTCTTATCCACCCCATGAGAAAATGAATTAATTGATCTTTTGAAATATGATTTATTGTAATGCTGCTCTTGGAACTCGGTTTTTATTTCAAGTAATAAGGCCCATGTGTACGGTTTACATTGAAATGTTTTTAAATGGGGTGTAATTTTTATATTTTTTTTCAAACAATTGTTTATAATTGTGTCTTATGAAATGTGAAAGGTCATAGAATCTAGAGTCTTTTTTGGTATTAATGGACTACTTTGGAATTTTGTTTTAATTTTATGATTCTGAAAGACAACCCTTGGTTTTTCCTTATTATGCTATCCCATATATGGGTTCGTTATCTCAATTAGATTCTTGTTTCTCCCCATATGTGGAATTTGTTTTAATGGAACGGGTCAATATTATATATTGTGATATTCAATCTTGGGTGTTAGGTGTGGGGGTAAGCTATGATAATACATTGTGGGATAGATTTTTCTAGAATATTATTATGCCTCGCTTCCATATTGGTATGGGGAACCTAGGTACCAAGTAGTAGATCTAATTTATTTTACTAGTTTGTTCACATGTCTCTAGTATCCCTACTATTATACTAGAACCAGGGGATTATATAGGGATGTTTTCAAAATGAGGCTTATGTGAAATAGAAAGATAATATGTTTCTTAGACATTAGTGAATTCCTATAGCTGGTTCATAATTTGGTAAACTTCAACATAGTTAGTTTATTTACACATTAATGATCCTATGGTGGATCCCATGACAAATTCAATTGCTTGGTCTTATATTGACATATGATGTTTTAATCTAGTTCATGATGGTCTCTGTTAACCTCTTTATATTTTCATATCAACTTTTCTAATATATATTACATTCTTTTGATATATATGTGGAGTATTCATTGTTGACATTAACCGGTGCATGTTGGGTAATTTATGTTGGGAAGTTTATCATTCAATGATACTAAAAATCAATTATGAATTTTAAATACACTTTTTTTGGTGATTTAAAATTGATTTAAAAATGGTTGTTCTAGGGTAATGATATAATCATGTAGTGATATGTTGTATAATTACCATTTCCATAAAAATAAAACAAGTGTGATGTTTTTTTTAGGATTATATATTGGTGTGTGGTTTTAATGTTTCTTAATTCGATGGTTTTTTTCATGAATTTTTTTAGTTTCAGAGAACAAGAGAAATGTTTTCAATAATGAATACAGATTTTTTTATGCCCTAAGTCATAAATGAATATAATACATTCTAATATGATTATAAAAATAGTTTTAATTTATTTCTTTATGAACTTAATTTCAACGTTTTGGAGGGTTATATTGTCCTCTTGGGATTTTACCTCAAATCGATATCATTCTATTAACAAAATTTAGCTATAATTCATCTATTTTATATAAGGATGATATGGGGTGTGTTATGTGGCTCTAGAAAATGGGATATTTTATGGAGTGTGTTCAAGCTCATATAGTATTGGTTCATTATAATTTTATTTTTTGTTTGTTTTGTACCTATTTTCATTTTTGTATCCTTCTTTGTATAGATATTGATTATGTCAGTTCTTAGGAATATGGATTAAATGACTTTTGTTCGTTATATCCTATTTGGAATATTTATTTATTTTGGATCTTATATTTATTTTTATACTATCTTTTATCTCCCATTTAGGGGAAATAATTACAATTGGGATTTCAATGATTCCTAAGCACTAGTTTCCAACCTGTGGGGTTTAAGAACACCATTGGGACTTGTGTAAGACTCTGTTGGGTTCAAATTAAAAAACTTTACTAGGGCATCATGTTAATTAATAAAAATAAATAGCCTTTAATTCAATGAAATTTGAGGGATATTGATTATGGTGAAGAAAGATAGTAGAATGGTTTTAAAGAACATTAGAAACTCAATATTAATTATTGGTCTAAATTAAATTTGGATCTTAGAGATGTATATTTTTTAAAAGTTTCAAAATTATATTTCACATCATTTTTGGAGGATTATATTATATTTAAAATAAAATAAAACAATTATTGGGGGAATTCTTCTACTTCTTGTACATCAGATCTAAAATAGGTGGTGGGGGATCAACAATGTGAGATTATTGATATATATGAGTGACATGCATAGGGGTTTCATAATGATAGAAATATAAGTTACTATAATCAAGGTGATATTCTATAAATCATGTGGAGGTGGTGACCATCAATGGAAGGATTGATGAAGTTAGTAATGAATATACTATATCATGTGGAACATATGGCAGAGCATATAACATACCACCAAGCTAGTATATATGGTTAAGAGAGTAATATATAAGAAATATTAAATAAAAATTAAGTAATTCCTCAATGGTAATTCAATTGATATGTGTTACTTGGTGGGATAACCTTTAAATAATATAAGAAGATAATAAAGGATGTATAGGGTAATAAGCTTATGGTTAAAATTTTGCGTGTGTTATCATGTTTTTAGGATGTTACAACACCTCATGTGGCACTACTGTGTCACATTCCTGGGTGGTGAGATGTTTTGGGAATAAGAACACCCACTAAGGGATCCACAAGGGTCAAGGGACACTCTTGATAGGAATTATGTGGTCAAAATAATGATCTATAGTGGCTAGGTATGACTTTCAGAGGGGAGTAGTGGTTTACTGATGATGGAAGTGAGGTACAACAAAGATTGAATTTAATGGGACATGGAAGGTATCAGCTTTGATGGTGGACGATGACGAGAAACCATGGATTTGAGATACATTGGATCATAAAGTATTAGAAAAAAGTAATGGGAGTAGAGTTGTAGCTCTGATACCATGTAGAACCAAATTCTCTTCCACAATGAGACTTTTATCCCTCTAATTATATATAGGGGATAAATAGTACATGTTAGAGAAAATTAAAATGGGAATCTAAAATATATGTTGACAGGTCACACATGAGTAGAAATGTATTTATATTTGATGTATGTTTTAGGGGGACTAGCTATGTCAACATATTAGAAAAGGGATTGTGGACTAGTTATAAGTGGGTAATGAGGTGAGAGTAAGGGGTGAGTAATTCATTGGTGAGAATTGGCCACAGGGCTTGGGTTGGATATTTGTAGATATTTTCAAGAGCCTTATTCATTATTATTATTCAAACAATCTATTATAATTTTTTTATCATATTATAATACATAAAATTAAAACTATAATTATAAACCATGGTGAGTTTGGGACATTATACCTTGTTTCAACATGAATCTTCATCATTTAATGTACAATTACACTTAGTGATCACATGCACTAGCCAAATTATCTCAGAGAAACTTTTAAAATTTGGGTTCCTCTATCACAACAGTATCACAAAGAAATACTTCATCACTTGATGGTGATTAGATCATATGGAATAAAATTCAGAGTCTTCAAGACACCATATTGTTCCCTACACACACACACAAACTTCTACTCCACATTGGATTTCACCACATGTTCAGGTCTATAGCATGAGAGACAACAAGATGCATCTATTACAGTTTCTCTAATGATTATCTCCTTTAATTGTTATCTCAAAATAGATCATGTGTCTAAATACTTTTTCCATGTATCTTCCTAGGAGATTAATAATCCACCACTCATATCCCTTATTTCAACAATATAAATATTCCACAATGCACATGTACTGATAAAATTTCCACTTATGGTTTTCTTTAAATTTTTATTCATAAAGGTACACATATATGAAACATTTCCATCACCAAACTAAGCCATCAAGGTTGTTTTTATAATACACAATTGATCCTCATATTAAATATTATGTTCTTCCTTTACTGGTTGTCATCTAATGCAGTCGTAAACTGATGTCTTTTCATCTACTCCAACAAAAATGAGACATAATTCTTCATCAAGCTAACTCAACACCATATTAAAATACATAAAATGGAAAAATGACTAGGAGGGTTTAAAACAACCCTGAAAAAATTAGATTCTAAAAAACAATACACAAACCATGATTTGAATCACTAAGAGAAGGAGATCACTAATCATGATCATTTTTATGATTCATGACGTTTGATTTCAAGAAAAAGATAATGTGTGATGAACCTTCACCACCAAGGGTGACATAAAATACATGAAAATACATTTTCATGGTTGTCACATTGTAGCGCCCAGCGCAAAGGGTATTGGATGCCCCAACTCTCACACTTGATTCTTTATTTTTTTCCCATGGGTGGAGCTCAATATTTTATATAGAACCAATCCTCTTGGGTGGATATCCCACTTCAAGAAAGGATTTAAAATTAAACAGGAACCTATAATTTTAAAACTATCTCCCTCACATGCTAATATATAATTCATCTATATTTTTTTTATGATACATGGAATGGTCCTTCAAAAAACATTGAATTAATTTTCATTGAGGTCTAGATTCTGTGATTCATTGGTCTACACATCCAAATTCCTAATGATGAATTTCTTTGCATAAATCAAGGTATATTGAATAACTACTTTATTTATCCTCTTATGTACATCAAAATCTCAATTTATAGTACATGAGATTAATTTTTTTGTGAGTACATTGTTACATACAAAATGGTTGTGAGTTAATAATAGACAGACTCAGATATAGGCAATGTGGATTGACATCCATGTTGTGAAAATTTTCATGGGAGTTATATATACTCAGTTCTATAATAAGGATTTTTTATTGTTGACATCTTCAATGAAGCTGGACTATGATATCGACATGATCATCTAGGGACACACACTTGGACTGAGACCATTTTCCACCCTTCTGATAGGTGCAGTCTAACAGTGATGGATTTTGAGGAGATATTTCACTTATCATTGCCTCGCTTAATATTGTCCTTCATCACTTGAATACCTAGGAGTTTAAAAATAAATGAAACAGGTTTTTTTGTAGTTTGGGTCTGAAAAACTATTACCCATTGCATTACTATAACTCCCCAAACAGCAGGTTTACACTACTGGGAGAGGTGGATGAAGGCTATATAGATGGGGTTCATTAATTGTCTATAGTATTATATAAATAAAATGAGGCCCAAGATCCATTCATTTATTATTTAGTAAAAGAATGTTTCAAAGGGTTGGAGAGTGTTAAAAATCTGGGTTAAGCCCGGGTGATTAATAAAGCTTCAAATTTAATTTTAGGTCATATAGTGACCCATTATTTTCATACATAAATATCAAATAATTTAATGTAATATTTGATAAATTTCATAAATATAATCCCTAAGACCATAATATTTTACGAACATTGGAGACCAGAAACACAATCATATTATTTCTCAAAGGATCTTCAGCATCTCCCACAATGTTATTACAACATATTACTCAATTTTGGCATACCCTAACTAATCCATGATTCATAAACCAGGGAAGGGAACATAAGAAAGGACGATATCAAATTATAATTTATGTTAAACATAAGAGATATCAATCTATGATTGTACGAAAGAATAATATAATAATAAAATTATGTGGTCATGATCATAACCAATTATAAAATAACTAACCTATCATTAACTATAAAAGAGAGTCACAGGGTAAATCATTATTATTTCTGAAAATGTGGACCACAAGGTAGAAAAATCATCATAAATCATTCATGAACCATAATCACATGTTTCAAAATTATGGAAATGTGATAAATATATAAATCCATTTGATATGTTATGGTTAACTACCAAGACCACCAACATAGTGGTTTAGAACTTATCACATGTTTTCTATCATGAACCAGGAATCACCTATTTATCATTTTGGTTTAAAACACACATATTTATAATAGTTAATTAGACACACATTTTCCAATAGTGGATCATTTTCATTGAGATGTTTTCCATTATTATCTCATTAGATATAAAGATTTACCATGCATTCAAAGGAGGTATAGCGCCAATAAATCACATAATTAAATACATATTTATTTGTCCCATAATATCAAGAAATATTCAATATATCATCTCACCATACCCCATGTAAATAAAACATGTTTCATAACCATTTAATCTATTTACAATAGCATTACCCATGAAAAATAATACGGTTTCGTAAAAATTTCACCACTATGTACATTAACCATACATAGAAACAATAAGAATGGTATAATTATATGTTTTTCCTATTATAGCCTATTTATATCCACAGGATTTCATCATAGATGGAAAATAATTTTGAAGGATCATTAAAATAATCAAAAAAAATTATTCATTCTACTTTAAAATAAAAAAATTATAAACATAAAATATTTTCAAAATCCTTTTATTTCAACATAACCTTGGGATATTATACTCTAAGATTTAAATCAATGGTTGGTCTTGACTTCATAGAATTTCATTCATGACATACATATTAAAACAAATATTCCTATCATGTTTTACTTAAATGAGAAATGGGACATTTTGGAAAAAATTATTAATATTTCATTAAAAAATTATGAAATTCTAAAATAGTAAAAAATATATATCTATAAATCATAGGAGTGTAATAAAACATTTAGGAAAACATATTTTGAAAACAATTTTTTCAAATAAAACAGATTTCATACCAAATAAATAAATAATGTATGATTTTCATAGAAATATTTTATCAATTATATTAAGTACCAATGAGTGGAAAGAAAGTTACTGTTACTTTTAAATATCACGAATAACAATAGTATAATAAAACCTATTAGTTTATTGTGATAGTTATCGTAATATTCCATCATTGGGATCATAAGCATAAATAATATTGATAAATGATGTGATTTTAAGCTAAAATCATTACCACTTTAATTAACTCAAACCATAAGCCTTATGAAAGAACTAAAATAAAAGGAATATATTAGGTCATGAAAATAATTTTAATCATGATATAAAATATAAATATTCCTGAATATTAACCTCATATAAGGGTATATGTTTTTAATGTAAAATTCATCTAAAATAAAGAAAAATTGGCGGAAAAATATATTTCCTCTATGGTAACTTGGAAAGTGTTATTCACATGAAAATGAGATAATAAACTGATATATAAATCCCTAAAACATAATGATATGAATCATAACATAAATTAATGGATCTTATATATACTACATAAAAAAGTGGTGAATATGGCATATATCTTATATAAAACTAAATGTGATATTGAAATCCCTTATCATAACTCTCAACTTACTTTGTATATGTTCAGGTCTCTAGAATAATATATATTATTTTATTATATATATATTACATGATCAGACTTATATATATCATTCCATAAATTATTTACATATGTCCTTTTATTAACCATTTAATAATTATCCCTTATTAAAATTATGTTTCATGAAATAACTGATTTTTATTTCGTGTATGTTTTAAGTTGTAATTTTTGGTCCCCTTAATTAGATCATGGATAAATAATCACAATAAATTTACCCGTGATATAAATATCATATATATTTAGTATATATTTATTTATAGTAATAAATATATGTTATAGAAATAAAATGAAGTACCACATTCAGGGTGATAGAAGGTTGTATATACGCATGAATATTGTTCCCATTTTCTTGATGGATTTAATGAAATAAAGGTAAATTATATATTATAATTGCAGAATATTTTTTATATCATATATAGAACATATTTTCATTAAAATCATCCTAATTACATTCTATTTAAAACATGAATTAATCACATCACTTCATTAAGTGGTAGTCCTCCGTACACATGAACACTGTTATCGTATTCCGACAAAATGAAATTTAAAAAAGCAAACATGTAATAACATGATGAATTTTTTTTAATATCATATATATAATATATAAAGAATAAATCTTCCAATATTTACATCCTTCATGGGTTGTATTGAAAAAATCAATGGCATTGGTTCATGAGGCTCTATTCCAATGTGCACATGAACAAGGATTTCGAAACCCATTTTATTGAAGTAGAGATTTCTGTATTCTATGACCATATGATAAATACATATTAGTATATATATGATACTAAGGATAATAATTCATGATTTTACAATAATAATTTAAGTATTTAGATAAATAAATAAAATAAAATCACACATTGATGAATGTTAACTATTCTTCTAGAGTTATCTTTATGTTTATACAAAAAACATCACTAGAATGGATTGATATACACAATAATGCTTACAGGATGATATGAGAGATTAAGGAAGAAAATTTTGAAGGTATTGGTCAATAAAAAATATTTTTGATTCATGAAAATGATAGGAAAGGGCTTGGCTATTTTAAGATAGATGAGTGGACATTTGTAATTTTTTTAAATAAAAATGTATACTATGATTTTCACATTCTAAAATGATCCAAAATGATAAATTATATTATAATGACTATATAATGTCGAAATATATCAATTAAATAGATGTTGTAAAATTTGGTATGTTGTTTTTTACCCTTATCTTTTTATTTTAACCCCTTAGTAAAATAGTTTTTACCTTAATCATGCTAAATAAAATTTTGATTTTAATATAATTATTTTGTTTTGAAACTAATGTATGCCACCTTAGATATAATTAAATATTGAATTCCCAAATATGGAATCCATTTTTTCCAAATTCTATAATCATAATGGAAAATTTTAATTCAATATTAATCTCACAGATGGAATGAGAAATTAGGATTTTAATGATAAAATGATCAACAGTTAACCTATATATATATATTATTAAAATATTTAAATGAATTTTATTTTATTAACATATATATAATTGAACTAATTTTACATTTTATCAATTATAAAATATAATTTTATTCATTAAAAATTATTGAAGATTTATTTTTATTTAAAATCCAGTATCATTCACATTCTATCAAAAAGTGGAACATTATATTAAAATAAAAAACAACATAAAGATAGTATTGAAATGATTATTTAAAAAAAATATTATTTAAAGAAATAATTTTCTAAAAACATCAGTAAATATTTTTATTAAATGAGATCAAAATGCAATAAAAATTATTTTTTTGAAATATATAGTTTTAAAATAAAAATTATATAGATTCATATACTTTTTCTAAAAAACAAAACATGAATGTTAAAAAATTTCAATAATATAGAAATTTGATTAAACACATTCCTCAAATGTTACTCTTTTAATTTATTTATGTAAAAAAAATTGTGACCAAAATAATAGCTTTCTAGAAAAATATTTCCTTTATTTTCATATGGAATTCATTTCATTTACAATTAATTAGATTGTAAATAATTCATTATATATACATTTTTAAAACATACTGTCATAATTTAGTTAACCACATTCATACTTTTCATTCCAACAGCTAGGTGATACATATTATATTAAATAATTATATTTTAAGAGTATGTTACATTTCATTTAGACATGGTGTTGTTTGTAATGCAAGATACACTATGTGTTTTGTGAAATGAAATATAATCTCAGGTTTTTTACAATAAATTCATAAATAAATGTTGATTTTAATGACAAATATGAGAATTTATTGAATTTATTTCAAAAAATATATTTCACACAATCTTGGGGTGTAACATTATACCGCCTTAAAATGTATTTATCAATAAAGTTTCATAACTGTGATATAATAAACTAAATATACTATTACAACATTATATCATAGAGTTCCCTTGTAGCATCCTCAAGATAATTATTTCACAACGAAATAATGACCAAGTGAGTAGTCTTATACGTTGAACTTTCTCTATTCGATTTAAAATCTCCATCTGTCATTTCTCATAAAAAAGATCATGATCTAGATGTATGCCCCATGTGTTCATTAAATGTGATTGATCATGTATGTACTTACATAGGATAAATAAAATGAACACATTTATAAGATGATTGAAGTTTTCTGGAAGTGATATTTAACAATTTTTAGTCCTAATATGATCATTAATTCTAAAGGGACCAACATAACTAAGGCTTAATTTCCCCTTATTTTTTCAAAAATTAATTTTTAGAAACAATATATCCATAACTCATAATTCTAGATCATGTAAATTATTATCTAAATAACATTTATTTCAACTTCATGTTATAATTCGATGTCACTAAATAGACTTAATCATTAATTCCATTTCATTAGATAGCTCGGTTCACAACAGATTTCATTCTGAAACATAATTCTAGTACTTTGGATTTCTGAACATCATTTCAAAAAAGTATTTATAAAAATAAATCTGAATGATTTATTGATATATATTATTTTAAGAAAAAATAAACTAAGGTAATTTGTTGATCCCAACCATATTTTTAGTTCATCAAACATTGGTATATCATATCCTCTAAAGATTGATTTTTCCCTTAGAATGACTATATGTAAGAGGGTGATATGTATTTCTGAATGTTAGCATCACAACAAGATATTGTAGAATAATTTTCCAAAACATCGAGGTAAACATTTGATCCTGATCATATACAATTGAATGAACTACCCCATGAAATCATGCAACTTCTTTATTTTATATTATAAGAAGAGTATCCATAGTGAAATACTATAATATTGAAACAAAGTGTCATGAATTTGTATGGATATAAACTACAACCCATAATTACCTCAACATCAAGGATAACATAAAACCTAATGGCTACCAGTACCATTATCCATATTTCCACTAAGTGTAAATGAATTTCTCCACAAATAAATTTTTCACAGAAAAATATATGAAAAACAAAGTGTTTTATTTCCATAAATGTACATTAATATATCCTAAATCTTGATAAACACCTATCATATAAAACTTAAATTGATATTTTAATGAAATTGATCTTATGATCAAATGTAAAATAATAAACTGATGATGGTGTTTGTAAATATTTTGATAATATTACATGGATACGTATATACTTTCAAAAGTAAATTCAACTATTATACATTATATATGCTATTATCTTATACAAAAATAATTTTCATTGGATTCTTGGGTTTATCCTTGTACCAGTAAAATATAAAATTTGATTTTATTATTAAATAATACATGTATAGGTGGATAATCAGAAGAAATTTTACTAAAGGATGAATAACAACATTTTTTTGTGATCATTAATTTAAAATCTAACATGAAATTCCCATATAATGATGGTAGTTCTAGTGTTCCATAATTATCAATATTTACTTTATCCACTTTGATTTTAGAATCATTCCATTTTTCATTTTTCATTATAGATTTTCGTTTATTATCAACAACACTATGCCTTAGAATGGGGAATTAATTTTCATAGTTCCCAAACTCGTTGAACATGATAAAATGGAGTTTGGGTAGTGCATTAGATGTTGTATTCTTGTATATTAATGAATTAACTAGATAATTTATCAAATTTAAATATTTAATAGAAACATGAAAATATGTTCCACATTTAAATATCCTCTCAGTTAATCAAAATAAATTCCTATGAATATTTTTCTAATATTTATGGAATGCAAACTATTGGAAGTTATTTCCACCATTTGAGTTTTCACGGGTCTCAATCTTCCTTTTCATATAAAAACCATTGGAAATTTAGGAATAATAATTTTCAATTTATCCTTTATCTCATTTCTAACAACATCAACATAGCTAATAATATCTACTATAGAAAAGGCATTTTGAAGAGTTGGTTTTAAGAGAAAAATAAATAGATCAATTCTATTTTCTAGGATGATGATTAAACAAGAAGCATACCCTGCATGTCTAGTAAAATTAATTACATAGGTACAAAATGTTTTATCATCATTTTTCTTATTCGCATGGAGTTCCTTCTCTATATTTTTTTAATATAACATTATGGATGTACTTACTAAGAAATATAACCATAAAAGTTTCCTATTCATTAGATTGAATTTATTATTATTCCCTCATGTACTTAATTTGTTTCCACCACTTGGTTTCATCACCTACAAATGATAGATAACCCAAATTACTCTTTCATGATTGAAAAACTATCAAACATAAAAATAATTTAACATGTACTTTCAATTTCTCAATAACATGTGGATATGTTGAACAACAAAAAGAAGGTAGATATTTCCACATGAAGGAATTACGATATTGTTTTTCCCTACATTTCTTATTTATATGTTCAGCAGGATTCATATCTTTAAAAAGTTGTGCGAGAAAAAAAATAAGTTGACCATTATTGCTCCCATAACATTTGGTTACTGTGGAGCACATAATTGAATTTTTTATTTCATTCAACATTAACAGTTCTTTATAGTTCTTTCCATTGACTAATACAATAATTCATTGTGTGGGAATGAATTAGCCTAGTGGAAAGATGCATAATAATGAAAAATCATTTATTGGTTGTAAAAATAATGATACTCTATTTCCAATCTATGAAACCTTATTATTATATATGTTTATTCACTCTAATTAGTTAAATCAATCATGACTATTTTTTATGAATTTATGAATATTATCCCTTGGGAATATCTATCCTGGTGGGCAGAAATGCCTATATTCATTCACCATATGATGGTCGAGTCTAGTACAATGTTTCCTTTTTAGAGATATTAACATTACGTTCCTCTATTCTGAATCCACAATCACTTTTAGTATGCATATTGGTTTTAATTTCATGGATACCCCATTCTCTATGATTCACCATAATTCAAAAATATTTTCCAATTTAATAAATTACCCATATCATAATCTTTAGGGATATTAATAGACATATCCCTAGAAATATACATATACATATCCATATGGATTTCACTAATGTTTTATAATCCTAATAGCCAATTATTAACTAATTATTTCATATGAGAACAACTATAGAGAACCGAGATGTTCATATATAAATATCCCATCTTTTTAGATGAATATCTGATACATTACACAACTAAATTCCAAAGGACTATAATAGTTCAGTTTATTTTGAGACTAGAAACACAATATTCTTATTTCATGAAATATCATCAACATATGCAACAATGATCTTATCAAAATGTACTCCTCTGAGGAATACCATAAAAATTCATTATTCATAACTTATGGGAGGAAATATAAGATACGGTGAGATCTGAATATTTTTTATGGTAAACATAAGAGATATAAATCTATGTTCACATGGAATCAAAATATAAGCATAAGGGTATGTGATCGTGAATATAACATACAAATATCATACTCATCCTTTCATGGATCTTAAAACTGATTCATTGAATAAGAAATTATTATTTATGAAATTTGGATAATAATTGTAATGTTTACTAATTATTGAGACAGAGGTTGAAATCGAAGATAATGAAAAAGACTAACAAAGAATGCTTAAAAATGGAGAATAAGACTAGATATTGATGTTTATGATGAATAAAATTCCCAATGTTCATAAAAAGAAAAATAAAAATAGTTCGAGTGAAATATTTATATCAATGTTTGAGATTGAAGATGAAGATCAGATACAAAAGACCCGTGATCAAAGATTTTAATATAGATAATGAAGAATGAGGATGGTGATCTGTAACATAAGACCAAAGACAATAGATGCAAATAAATATTGAACCAATGTTGTATTATTATTGACAGAGAAAAATATGGGAGACCAGTGACTAATATGGGAATCAAAACTGTATATAATGATAGAGATAGAAGACTGATGATTAATGATGTAGATTTGACATAGAATAATGATGAATCAATGTTAAAAACTGAATTATGGAAATAATACTACTGATATGGTATAATGGAGAAGCGGTAAAGTGAAAAAAATCATTGGTATAATATTAATGCTGATTACCATAGATGATGTTCATAGATCGAAGATAAAGAACATACATAGAGACTATAGACAGAAATTAGAGACAAACATAGAGATTGAAGACTAAATACCAGAGAGGAAGGCAAAAATAAATTATTAGTATATATAAAAAATACCAAATATCAAAAATATTATTATAGAAAAAATTCAAAAAAATGTAGATTTTTTGAGTAAAGAATGAATATATATAGGAGATTATACAGTAGAAAAAATAATATGAATAGAGATTGACTATTTTAAACATAGATGATGGTTAATGAAAACAGTATCATAGAAATGAGATCTGAGACCACGTATATATGTGAATATTGTGATTAAAATAAAATTTAAAATAAATGGGTCAATTATGGAGATTTAAGAGCAATGATTAAGGCATGGGATTGTTTATATAGATAAATTTGGAAACATAAGCTAAGATATTGATGAAATAAATCATAGAGGAAGGAAAAAATACCAATGAACCAATATCATAATACCAAGACCTGGTACTAGATATTGAAGAAAAAAGATAGTGAGCGAGGGAAAAAAGAAAATAATAATAGATATTAATGACTAGAGAGGATGACCAAATACCAAAGAGAATTATTGGAGACATGGAATGATGAGGGAGCTAGGAGACCATGACAAGTGTTGAGAGTAAATTCATTAACCGATGATAAAAGATTGGGATTAAGATAAAGATCAATATGAGACACTATAGAGAATATCAAAAACATTATAGAGAATAAAAAATATCAGAGATCAAATAGAAGACTATATTGGAGGGTAAGGATAATGAAGTATAAAATATCAAAAACCAAAACTTGTGACCAGATACTATTGGTCTACTATATTAAATGGATAAAAAAGACCATTTATTTTAGATTCAATGTAAGATATTGATTTAAAAATATAGAAAATGGATAAAGGGGGTAATAATTGGATATTGAAGATAGTATATGGGAGACCATATATTGGAAATAAAATATCAAAAATTAAATAGAAGTGAAAAGATATGTGAATTTATAGATGGGAGATAGGAGACAAGACATAAGAGATAAAATAACAATGAGATGAAATTAGAGATAATAGATAAAGGATGGAGGATGGTTGAGGTGATATGTGATATATTAAATGTTAGATGTGATATATAAGATAAAGGATGGGATAATGAGAGTTTATATTTTGTATTTAAGATACAAGGTGAATAGAAAGGAGGTCAAAAATGAATATTGTATTTTGAACGTAGTACAATAGAAAGTGAAAATAGAATACTAAAATGGGATAATAAAGAAATTAAATTCAACAACAATGTCACCATGTGGGATAATCTATAGGAAAATTGTCAATATAGATTGAATATCTAAGTCCAAAAATTGAGGACCAATGTGAGATAGGATATTAGTGATAAAACAGGATAATTCATAGATCTATGTATATATATTGAAACATGAACATTTTAAATATGAATGATAAATGAAGATAAAAACAAATTATCATAACATTGATGGTTGAAAATCAATCCACGGATGAATGTTGATGATGTGAAATTGACGATTTATGATCAATGACTAAATATACAAGATATTGTGTGTCTTAAGACCCAAGATGTTGATCAATGATAAAACCCCTTAGACAAATGATTAATGTATAAATTTATTTTGAAAAAATGAAGATATATTGAAATTAATTATTTACACATGATAAATACAGGCCAATGTTATAAGAAACTACAACAAAAATCATAATATTGATGATTGATTGAATAAGATAGAATGTATAATACAGAACAAACTACTGAATATAGAATAAAAATTCATATTAAAAAAATATTAAATAATGATATAATAAACAACAAATTCATAAAACATGACACAAAACACATAATTTTATGTAGTAAGGAATAGAAAATAGAATATATATATATATATAGTAGAATAAAAAAATATTAAATGAAAGATATTTACATTATATAATAACATGGAATGCTTCCGCGCTCATTGAAATTAATAATAGTCTTGAAATAGGTTTCCACTAGGAAGTATCACAACAAACTCAAATGATTTTATGTTTTGTTACTAATTTATCTTTTATATATCATCCATGTGGAATCTGGATGCTTTTATGTGGCATAAAAGATAAATATCTATAAAAATAAATATTTTCTAATAAAATCCTCAAAACAAATCAACTTGCATATTTTCATTTCCAAGTAACATGAGATCATATAATGGGAATTAGAGCATAATTGTAGATAATGACTTGTAATATACTAGAGAGTGAATGGAGAACATAATTTAGAAATATTTTATTACAATTTTTATAGTATATTTTGTTGAAAAATTTCATTTTTTATTTGAAATTGTACTTATAATAGTTTTATTAACATAACAAAAGAAAATATATTTACATTATATAATTTCATGTAATGTTTCCATACCCTTTAGAAGAAATAAAATTCTCAAAATAATTTCCTACTATGAAGTCTCACATACAACTCAATTGACTAATTAATTTGTTCATGATGCCTCATCCATATAACAACAATGGGGAATTTGGATTATTTTTCAAAGAATAACATATAATTATGTAAATTAGTATATATTTCCTTATATATTCCTCATTGAATATGAACATTCATATTATCATTTAAATGTTACATGAGATTGATGAACTAACACAGTAATGGAAATTTAAAATAATGACTCTATTAGACACTATATAGTGAGTATGCAACGTGATGTGGCATTATTTTATTACAGAGTTCCAAATATATTTTTTAAAATTAATGGTTTCTAAATGTAATATTTATATTATAATATTGTACAATTGAATTTGGATAAAATTATGTTGAATATGATATTCTTTTTAAAACGTGATAATTTTTTTTTCTTTTTGGTTCATTGTTGATTAGTGTTTTTGGTTTGAATTTTATTTTATTACAAAACAAATATTATTAGTGGATATATCTTCTAGAAATTAAAATTGTTATTTTTGGATTTAGTTATTCATTCATTCAATTTTTTAATGATTCAAAATTTTTATGGAAAAATATTTTTTTTTATTTCAAATAAGAAATTATTTTTAATTGGATATTTATAATGAAATATATAAAAATTCCATAATTTAAATTAAATTATTTTATCTTTGTTATATTAAATATTAAGTGGATTATGATTTTGAATTTTTAGGATATTTTATTATTAATCATCAACTAATTATATTTCCCACTATAAAATTTTTAGCTAAGCATTAGAATAACCGTGTGAAGGCTAGGAATGACTTCACAATGATTTGAAAAATGGTTCAAGTGACCATAACCAATGGAATTACAGGTTTGTGAACTTGATGTATGTTATTTTGTCCAAAATTTTATGTGTATATTATGGTTTATGATCCATGTGTTTGAAATATGAATCCCGCTTTTATAATACAAACACCACATTGGTGAAACTCGTGTTAGGATTAGTAACTAAACATTTGAATTAATAATCGCATATATATAAACCCCACACTGGTGAAGACGATCCGAACATTTATAATTTTAATGCCACACAACAAAATTCCTTTTTTTCTACCATGTACTATAATTGTCACGAATTATGAACATAGGCTCTAGTTGGGGAGTATTATTCATATTTCTTCTCTGCATCTCAAAGTGTGAAAATTATATGATATCGAAGCTAATGAGATTTCAGATGGAAAACCGTAAAACATGGATGTTTGTGGGTCACTGAGATCTAGTTGGTATTGATATAGAAAACTTATAAGAGAGAGATTCACATATATGATGAGGAATATTGATTTACGGTCTATTTTTATATTGTTTCCCAATGTGCATGATTTCAAGGAGAAGACACCACTAATCCTAAAATGTTGAAGCTAAAAATTTTGAAGTGAGAGTATTTTCAGTGAAAGATCAAATTTCAATTTGAAATACTTGGTTGATCTACGTTTTATCTTGTATACTATAGTATAACACTAGAATCTTACAGCCTCCAAGTTTAAGTAGACCACAAACCATCATAATATTTTTCTAAGAATCAATAAAAATTAATAAATTTTAGGAATGAGGATGAGAGTCAATAAGAATTTTTTATTTTGAAGAAATAAACAATGAAGTCCTTAGTAATTGCAAGATTAATCAAACACCAACTAGGATGCCTAAGTTGTATTATGAATGGAATTGAGGGACCCTAGTTATTTCACCGAAGTGGGTGAAAAAAATATTCTTTAAAGATGATGATTATGAAAAAGAATTATTAAATAGAAACATGACAATGTTGACATTTATATTTTAATTTTTGTAATGTACTCCCTATATAATGATTCATGGACTCTAATTTTTTGAATGTTCTTTTTAATTGGTAAAATAGGTAAGTATTCAACAAAAATTATAAATGGATGTTTCAAGAATGTTCTAAGAAAGATTGGTTGATTTTTTAATAGACTAATTGATAAAAAAACCTATACATAAATCATAATGAATGATATCCTATTTAATTTTACATTTTAAATCATACTTCTATGACCATGATTTTAGGCAAATGATTTTCAAGAACACCCAATTTGGAAGAAAATTTCAGGAATATGTCTGTTTGAAATGACCAAATTGGGACCCTTAGTTATGTATATATGGAATACCTAGAAGGGGTTACTAAAATCAATTGATTACAATAAGTTAATAATATTAAATAAATTCATTTATATATAACTATTTCATAGTGAACATAGAATATTACTTTCAAATCAAATTATTTACATGTTTCATTGATAAGATAGTGGGAGTGTTATAAGTATTCAAGAGAGATATTATGATTACAAATAAAAATAAAATTTTATATTTAACAATATTATGAAAAATAAAATAAAATTTCTACAATAATAACTAAATAAATAAATAATGTTCTATATAATAAAATTTAATAAAAATACTCATGTGTTTTCTGAATCTATACATAGTTCATATATTTTATAATTATTGAAAATTTATAGATGAAACAATCTAAGACTGCATTATTATTGGAAAATAATCATTACAATAAAACATGAAGGGGAATAGGAAGAGACTCTTATGAATTACATAATGTCATAATATTTTGTTCTAGGAGTTTTTTCACATGTGAAAATATGTACTAATGTTTAGTTATAATGATTCATGAATAATTTTATGTAAATAAAGAACCATCATAACCACACATAAATTCTATTAGAACAATAAAATAGTACATGGAAAATTGGAATTAGATGGGTTCCAAGTGTTTACAGATGTAAAAATATAGTACTGATTAATATAATTTAATAATTTTTTTCAATTAAATAAAATTTAAAAATACTGCACTAAAATATATATAATATGAAATAGAAACTTATTAAATTAAAGGGATTCCATATCTAAAATAATTGGCTATATTGACACATTAGATATATATTCAAAAGTTGTTTAGAAATATTATATTCCTGTATTTTTTTATACAAATTGAGTAATTTTCTATCATTATTTTGATAAGATTTGACTATAGAATTATGAAACAGGTCAATATTATGATACAGGAACAATAGGTGGCTACTCTATAATATCACTAAATGAGAGGAATCCTAAAATTAGTTCTATTATAGTAATAATATTAACCACACAATCATGTGAATTTACTACTCCAAAACATGGAAACACAGTAATCATAATAGCAACATCCATACATAGAAAAAGAATATTTAACATGTGTGAACAAACTAGTCATTAGTAGTTTCATATAGTTTAAGGGGGGCTCAAATATATATATGAGGAAATGAAAGAAAAAACATATGATTTTAGAGATAAAAATATTAAAAATGAGAAATCCATAAAAGGGAGATAAATTAAAAAAAAATAGGATAAAAGAGGAATAGAAATATAAAAAATAGAAAAAATAAAAATTAATAAAGAACATAAAAATAAAAAGGATAGATACAGAGATGAGAGATAATAAATTTGAGTGAGAAAATTTAAGAATAACGATGATAGGTTTAAAGTGGGGATATCAATGATTAAAGATCAGATAATTTCCTTACAATTTGATCCCTATATTAAATGTCCATGAAATAATATTTGATATTTTAAATAAAACACCACAATATAATATAAAAATGTATGGACACCACCACTGAACAAAATTACCAAGAATGAATATAAGTTGTGTAAATGATATCATAGGTACTTTATTAGAGATTATAATAATATGAGATATGAATAAATGAAAAATAATACAAGAGAATGAATATCATAGATCGAGAGTATCAATGATCCTAAATATAATAGATCCAAAATATGATAAGATAATAGTAAACATACCCACAAGAAAAACCAAATTATTTGGATATAAAAACATTTATAATAAAAAAAATCATAAAAATGTAGAATAAATAATATTAAATATAGAAAAAATGCAAAAAATAAAATATTATTTGGAAAATAAAATAAATTATATAAAAATAAATGAATATAGGATATAAAAAAATGTATAAAATATAAAAAGAAATAGAAAAATTCATAATAGAAAACTCAAAATACAATTCAAAATATAATAAAAATTACATGATAAGACATACATAAAAATATTAAAAAAAATATTTCAAAACTCATATGTAAGATCCTTGAAGACATATTAGAAAAACATGACCCTGTAAAAAACAGAAAATTGAAAATAATGTGTAATATAAAATAAAATAAAAAAACGGGTAGAGTATGTGGAAAAATAAAAAGTTCATGTTAAAATAAAACTTAATCATACTGTTGAAGATATATATGAATATAATAAAATGATGGATGTTCATATTAGACACATATATTAATGTTTCTTTATATATATATATATATATAATAGGTTGGAAAATTATTTTAAAATGATAACGTTGATTCTAAAGAATTAATATTTCCATTGAGAATAATCTAACAAACAAAAAAATCAAATATATTTAATATTTCTCTATTATATTACTTGAATATAAATAACAAATGAAAGCCCGAAATAATCTCATGATCCAATAATAAAACATACTCATAGTTGGTTCGACCCCATTTATAAGGACCCCTGATGTTGATACACATATATTATATATATTTAATTGAATATTCATTACATTACACAAACACATGCCCAAGGACCATAATTGTTTAGTTCCATTGGAAACATGGAAAAAATAGGTGAATGATCTTTAATGATTCCCACAATGATATTCAATTATATTACTCTTTATTAAAACCATTATCCATAACCTAGGTATGGGAAAAATAAGAATGTGTGATCTCATAATCTCGTTTTGGGTAAACATAAGATATACATAATAAAAACACGGACATAGGGGTATGAGAACAATAGAATGACATTTTAAAACCATTACCTTTATAGAAAAGACAAAACTGAAGATTCATTGAATAATGATAGGAAGTTCATAAGACATGAATTATATAAAAATAAAATAACATACACCATAAGAGTATAACATTTTCATAAGAAATGAAATTGTGTAAAACGCATAAGAATAGAAAAAAAATTTCTTTTCAAGTCAAGGATATTTTCCTAGACTACCATAGTTTATGGTTTCACTCCCCAAACCATAATAGTATATATGGTTCACTCCCAATACTATCATGGTGAAACAATTCCCTTACTAAACCTAGATCAATCCAAATTATGGTACTCTCAAGCTCATGATATATAAATCATTAACCAATTCATTGGAAGGAGTCATAGGCCAATCCCATCACATCATGATGAACATAAATATGTGTTCTAAAGGAACATAAATCTTTCATAAAATCTAATCCAATAAAAATAAATGTTTTTTTTAATATTTTTTATATAACATAACTCATGAAATGGAAGGGAATTCATAAACATGCCAATTCATAAATAAAAACCATTCTGGAGACGAATGGGAATGTTATATTAGGATAATATACCTATTAAATCATAAATAACATTAAATAATGTTGTCTTGAATGGAAAATGATTTTAAATGATCTCTTGAAATAATTCTTGAGTAATATATCTTTTTTATTTTGGAATAAAAATAATAGATGAATAATTTCAAAGGAAAACATTTTACTTGAAATAAAATTGTAAAATTGTAAAGTAATATTCAAAATATTAAGACTTTATTGAATAAATAAAATCTTCTCTTTCTATTTACATTTAAAATAAATTCTTTTTATTTTTTTAAAAAAATCTAATTTTATTTTTTATGGAAAATTATAAAAATATTGCCTTCGAAATAAATATTAATCTAAAATTTAATAAAAATATTTTAAGATCCACAAAATATTATTAAAATAATATTCCAAAATAAAATTTGGAAGCATTAACATGATAGAAAAATATTCCCCAACTGTGTCTTAAACATAAACAATCCCAAATAGTTATGAGATTGTGTAATAAACCCTTACAAATATCATATCATTGATGTGAAAATTAATCAACTAAATCAGTTTTCTGTATTCACTAGAAATCCACCTAAAACACATGGAGATGCAACGTAACATTAGAAAAAGTAATTCCACCGATTATCAAAGCATGAAATAATCAATAAAATAGTATTTTAACCTCATTAATGTAAATCCAGGTAACAATTCCCTTACATAAAGTAATTTATTTTTTGTTTATATTTGATCCCCCTCTTCATTGAAACAACTCCTTTGGATCACATATAATGGGCTTTGGGGATGATCTTTTGAGAATAAAAGTCTCTCTAAAATGCATCTAAGTATTTTTATAAAGGAAATTGGAAGGGTATTATCAAGATTTAATGCTAAATGTGATTTGAAAAAGTGAGGGAGAATGTTTCCTTTTATAATTGAGGTTAGGGGCCCTTTTGGGCACTCTCAAAATGTAATGAATCCGATTCATATCATTGAAAATTCCCTTATTATAATTATTTTATACTGTATAATCAAATAAAATCACATTAATAATATAATAGAAACATCATAAATGATGAATGAATTAAATGTGAATTGTTTCTAGAAGTAAAGGAATCTATACCAATGAAATAGTAACATGACCTTTGGATTTGTGATATGAACATTAGGAATAGTAATTTTACCCATATAATAGTAACCTAAACTATGAAAGTAAATTTTTTGGAATAATATGAATGTAAATATGATGTATTTATTTCATGGAATGAGTAAATAAATGTTTTAATAAAAAATTAATTGTTGGTATATTTCTAAGTCATAAATATTAAATTAAATTTTTTAATAGATTAAATAATATAAAATAATATTTGTATTCATAAAATAAATTAATAAATTAAATTTTCATTTCTTTTTATTTTATGATAATTTTATGAATCCATAATTAATTTTTCATTGTTTCATTAATTAAAATTTAATTTAAAAAATTTTAATTTTATGTCAATGGTGATTTTTGATATAAATTAAATTTACCATATATAAAAAATTATTTTCATAAAATGGAGTTCGTTTTTTAATTCATTATGATGTAAAATTGTTGTGGTGAATTGTTTGGTATTTTTCTAAAATAGTTGATTTTTTGGTGAATTGTAAAATAATGTAATTTATGGTATATATATATATAATAAGTTAAATTAATTATTTATTGGGTAATGGATTATGTAATAGAAATATTCTAAAATTCTCCTTATTTAAAATATTTTTTAAGGATTTCAAAACTATTAGTAGTCTTGAGGAAAAAAAACAAACAAATGAATGAAATACAGACAATACACCCCTCTCCAAACACCACCCCGGAACACCTATTCTCCTCACACACCTAAATCTTTTATCCTTGTAAACATTATAATCAAATATCTTCCCAAACTCCTCCCCCATATACATGATCTCTTGGTCTCATCAAAAGACCAAAAAAATTCCATATTGAATTCCTAAATGAGGGGGAATTCAAGAGTCAAAATCCACATTCTTTTCTTTTAATTTAATTTCATTTTCTTTTCTGTTTATTATTATCACCCCACCTCCCCTCATCCTAGTGTCATGATTAATACACTACATTATATATAATTTATTTTTATTT
Organism: Viscum album; assembly: GCA_963277665.1. NCBI lineage: Eukaryota > Viridiplantae > Streptophyta > Magnoliopsida > Santalales > Viscaceae > Viscum > Viscum album. The sequence goes on from OY728164.1 coordinate 1,804,656,555, forward strand.
TTATAATGCAAAAATCTATAATCAAACATGTTCTCATCTACCTTTTATTCTCAAAATGGAATCATTAACTATGAGTTATTGTTTTATCGCCTTTAAGGATGAAATGTTTTTATTTTCCTCTAAATCCTTCACATAGGGTCTTCAACCCATTATAATCGATGAAATAGATTGTATAATTTATTCTATAACCTTTTTATGTTCTATAACTAACATATTTACACAATACTAATTGATAAAAAATGAGTTGTTTCAGTTCGAAAACCGCCAAAATTAACTAAAATGATTATCATTAACTATTAATCTAATTATTCATCTTCATACCATATAATAAAATGATATATAAGACAAATTTAAACTATATAAAATAATTAGTAAAATATAATTTTAATTCATCATAATTACCCCCACTTTATATGGTCTTCAAATCATGTATACAAGTGAACCAATCATGAATCCCATGAAAACAAATAGTCCCGAATTATTAAATTAAACTCTATAACTCATCAAAATGGAAATAAATTAAAAAAATATTATTATAAATAATAAAACAAATTTCAAAAAGGTTATTAATTATTTATTTAATCGACTTTATTTTATTTTACAAAATATTAAGATCAAGTCCAGAATAGTTAGAAACATAAGGTAAGGGATTCCTACCAAACCACTATTTTTTCCTTCAAGTTACGTTTTCTCTCTCTTTAACCTAGTTTAATTCTTATTTAATTTTTTATAATTATTCATTATTCTTTTTTTTCACACTCATTGATCCCAGTCATTTCATCCTTTTGTGATGGGTAAATATATTTTTTTCGTAAGCTTCTCTTCTCAATTCTTCTCGATAATCAAGTCTGATTAAAGGGAACTTCTTAATTTATTACCCATATTTAAGTACACTAAATAATATATTTTAATCCAACTAAATTTTTAAAAAAAAAATCATTTATTCAGGAAAAACTATTTTAGTTCAATTCTATTTTATATAAACAATTATTCATTTTCCAGTTTTAATGAAACATGAAAATTTTCCCTTAAACCGCACTAAAATTTTTTATTTTTAAATACTCTTAAAGACTATTTTTACATGTTTTTACTTTTTTTTGATAGAAATTATAATTATCTATGCATATTTTCATTTATTAATTTCTTTGTATAATTAAAATCCATTATTTTATTGGACCCATTATGATATCCTTTTTGTTATTCCTTTTTTACTTTATTATGATACTCAATTTTTTCCATGGGTTACCCTTATGTTTATGTTTGATTCATTATGTGTGATTATTAAAGTGGCGCACATATTCATGAACATATTATGATGGTTTATCCCAAATAGCACTCCAATTCATTGGGAATGTTTTAGTCCTGTGAGATGTCATGTTGGGACAGGGAGTTAACCACATTCCTTTATGGGAATTTTCCCACCATGAGATATACTCTTGGAAGTTATCATTGAATCATTTTTATGTCATGTTATATGTTATTTTTACATTGCTATAATTACATGATTATATTATATAATTTTATACATGTTATTCTTACATATGTTTATTTATGTTCAATTCCTTTTATGTCATCGAGTTATGTCTTCTAACACATGTGTTATGTTTTATTCCTATGATTATTTTCATACATGTATTTTTAGCTCATCCATTTTGTCCATGTATTCCTCAAGTTATCATATGATGATATAGGAGATCAATTTTATTTTAAGATATTTATGGATGATTAAGATACATATGTTTTATTCTATTTCTTTGTTTTTATTTTTATTTACCTAATCATCCAAAGACACTAGATTTTAAGATCCTTGGATTATAATTTTGATGGTAAATTATTCTTAAAATCATGTAATAATATATGTAAAGGATATGGTCCCTATAGTTGGTATCAGAAAAAGGTCTAGTTACTTTTTTAGATTATGACTAGAGTACCTTAAAAATAACACTATGGATAAATCTATCATCATGGATAATTTATATTAAATTATAATAATTAAATGACCGAATATAATTTTCATTTAAAAATTTATCCTTTTATGTTCAATGTTTTTTATATGATTATTAGCTATGTATTTAGGCCCCCTGATTTTACTTTATTTTCCTAGTAAATGTTTGGATATCTAATAACTTCTCCAATAATCAATTTCATATGTAACATGATGATTTTCCAAATGATATGCCAAAAATGATTGGAATCGGTAATCAAAACATCATGATAGTACCAGATCAACTTGATCAAATTATGAAAAATAACATGAATCACATGGAACTCTTTCCATTCATAATAAATAGAAAGTTGTTGTTGAATTTGTTGTGTGGAAATGGCCTCCCATGTCTAGTGGATCCAATGATCCTCTCTTTGTAAAATAATGGTTTAACTCCCATTAAGAATATATTATATGTCCTCCAGTGCTCATAAGAAGAGAATGTTGTGATGGTAGTCAGTCATTTTGATGGGGAAGAAGATATGTGGTGGACACTGGTCAAGAACCCTATATCCAATAAGTAAATTGAATCCATGTAATGGGATCATTTTAGGAAAATATTTTCAATAAATACTTTCCTTGAATCATCTATCTTATGATGGAAATATAATTCCTTGGAAAAAAGAAAAAGGACGATTAATTTATTGAATCATTTGAGGTAAACATCACAACACATTCCTCATAAGCCTCCATCATTATCATGAACATTAAAATCAAGGTGGATCACTTCTATAGAAGATTAAATATGAAACTTTGAATAAACCTGGAAATTTATGACTTTTATAGCTATGAAGAGAATATATATTGTTCCCTTATGGTTGAAATAGTGGTCAGAGACTCCCAGTGGTCTTGTGATCCTAGGGGAAAATGAATAAAATAGAGTTTAATATGGGTGGATCAATAGATAAATACTATAATGGAAAGAATACCCAACATCCCACATGTAAAAAGAGTGGGAAGAAGTATCCTGAACACAGTTTAAAGGGAACCAAGAGATTATTAAAAACTGGAAGTGAGAAGAATATCTCTAATAACTACTGAAGTTATATGAATAATCACTCTAATGGGAACGAATAATGGAAGGCGAATATCAAAACTCATCCTATAGTGCATTGTTTCAACTATAAGGAACATGTGTATTTTTCATGCAATTTCCCTCCATGGGTTATTAGAGGAAATCAAAAAAAACAACCTCCTTGTCAAAAAGGAAGGGCATATTTTGTCACCATTTATAATGTGGAGATCGACATTGATTTTGTTATATGGATACTGTTTATTCATTGAAGAATATAAAACATACTATTTTATTTCGTTTCAACACATTCTTTCATATCTTGAAGTCTTTGTAGAACTTTTCTAGCACTACCTCAAAAATTTGATGTTGAGTTATATGTGAGAAGTAGAATAGGAAAATAATTATATCCAATATATATAACTCTTCCCCAATTAATGTTTCTAGACTCAACCTCCTATAAAATCTCATATTACTCAATTTGGTATAGTTTCATGCAATATGGGCTATGGATTGACTGTATTTATACAAATCCAACATCAACATTTGAGAAACGAATATAACTCTCCACATATTAAAGCATCCTCCAATTCTATACAAGTGTAAGGAGTATGATGAATATCCCTCAGAATAAACATCTCAATTTTGGATATTGTTTCTTTATGAAAAATCATATCAAGATCAAATTAATGATAAATGTGATAGAATAAATCACAAATACATGACCACTATGGGGGATTACGCTGATGTATTCCCTGAATAATTTCATGGTATTAATCCTGATCAAGAGGTTAATTTATTAATTGAACTTATTCTGAAAACTCTATATATGTCACAAACAAAATATATAAATACCACTATTAATCTCTTTAAATTAAAGAAACATCCACTAGAGAATATGGACAAGGGTTTTATATGCTTGACTGCTTCACTATGGGGTGTGTCAATCCTCTTCGTCCAGAAGAAGGATGGATCAATGCTCCTCTTCATTGATCACAGTGAGCTAAATGAAATCATGATCTAGAACAAGTATCATCTTCCACGGATAGATTACTTGTTCAATCAGCTATAAGAGGTTAGGTATTTCTCATAGGTGCACCTTTTGTTGGGATATCACCAATTAAAGGTGATAAGGAATATATTCCCAAGAATTTATTTCAAACGAAGTATTAAAATTATGATATCATAGTGATTTCCTTCAAACTCACTAATTCTCCAAAAATAATCGTGGACTAAATGAATAGAGTCTTTAAAGATTACCTTGAAAATTATTGGTAGTATTTATTTATGATATTTTGATATACTCCAACAATATGTAGTAACATGAGGATAATTTGAAGATTGTGTTGATGAATTTGAAAAGGGAGAAAATTTAACCTAGATATATTAAATCTAAGTTATTTATAGAGGGAGTATCATCCATGGGGAGTGTTATAACCAAAAAATTAATATTTATGGACCCTTCCAAGATAATGAAAATTGAATAGTGGCACAAACCAACATCTGTTACAGAGATATGATGTTTTTAGGTTCTAGGTGGGTGTTACTGGTGATTTTTCAAGAACATATCATGATTTTCAAAACCACTTATCATGCTGACTCAGAAGGGAGTGAAGATTTTCTATACTAGTGAATGTGATGACTGCTTTAATGAGTTTAAAAAGAGTATTATAACTTCCCTAGTGATCACACAACTAAAAAGTGGGGACATATTGATTCATGGATAATTTTAGAACCATAATCTATAATCATACTTACTTATTTAATATTTTTGGTGATAATGATCAAACTATACCTAGTCTTCAAGAAAAATAATAATCTAATGAATAAAATAATGATAAAACACACATCTCCTCCCATATAAATAGCATCCCTCACTACCTCTTCTCCTCACACATCTAAAGATTTTATCCATGACCAAATTTTTCTCAAATATCTCACCAATCCCCTTTACAAAATCCTTGAGCCCACGGTCTCATCAAAATACCAAAACCCTTTTCATAAGGAGGTTCTCAATGGGGACGAATTAAAGAGATATGGTCATCTTTCTATTCTTTTAATTTATTTTCATGTTCTTTTCTTTTTGTTATTCACGCCTCACTTACCATATTACATGTGTTATGATAACCACAAATACCTTATATATAACGAAATTATATTATTATAATGTAAAAATCCTTAATCAGACCTCTTATCCACTCCCTTTTATTTTAAAAATGGAATCATCATCTATGAGATGTTGTTTTATAGCCTTCAAGGACGACAAGTTTTCTTTTTCCATTATCTCTTTGATGTATGGTATTAAAACAATTTAATGGATTAAAAATATTCTAAAATATATTTTAGAATTATTTTTATCTTCTAGAACAAACATATTAACATAATACTAATTGATAAAATAAAATGACTTTGTTGAGATCAAAAGCCACCAAAATTAATCTAAACAACAATCATTAAGTATTTATCTAATTATTCATCATCATGGAAGATAAACAAATTATATATAAAAAAATTTACCCTATAAAAGATAATTAATAACATATAAGTTAAATTCTGGATAATTATACCCACTTTACAAGATCTTTCATACTTGCATACAAGTGAACAAATCATTAAAAACAAGAAAATGAACACTCTCAAATGATTTAATAAAACTATATTTCTCATCAAAAAAGAAATAAATGAATATAATAAAAGTATAATAAAAAAATTTGTAAAATTTCCTAAATTAATTAATCAATTGTATTAATTTGATTATATGTGACATTAAAATAAATTTCAGAACTGTTTTAGACATAACGTAAGGGATCATTGGAAAACCTCTATTTTTTCTTATTAAGTTTTTTTTATCTCTATCTATACCAATGTATTTATTCTTTATTTTTATATAAATACTCAAAATTATGTGTATATGTTCCAAAAACATGTATACATATCATTTCATCCTCTTTTGCTGGGAAATACATGTTTTAATACAGTTCAATTCCCAATTCTTCCCGATAAGTATGCCTAATTAAAGGGAACATCCATATTTCTTACATGTTTTTGTGATCACTCCATAATGTATTCTAATCAACAATAAATTCTCAAAAGTCACTCATTTTATCATGAAGTACTCTCTTACATCAATTATGGATTTATACAAACAATTTTTCTTTTTTCTTTTTAAAGAAAATTGAAAAGATTCCCTTAAACTGTACTAAAATATATTATTTCTAAAGCTTTTTAACACTGTTTTTACATGTTATCATATCTGTTTGATAGAAAATATCATGATTTGTACCTATATTCCTTTAGAAATTTCCATGTATAATTTAAATCCATTAATTCATGGACACCATTGTAATATTTATTATTTTATACCTTTGGACATGATTATGATACCTAATTATTTTCATTGGTAACCCTTATTTTTATGTTTTATTCCTTATGTATGAATCTTAATGTGATAAAATATCCATGAACAACTACTGATTGGTGTTCCTAGATAACACTCCAACAAATTTGGTCAGATTTAGTCTCATGATATGTCATGCCTGGAAAGGGAGGGGTTTTGATTCCATTATGGGACTTTTTCCACCATGTGATATAGTCACAGTAGTTATCCTTGAATATTTTTTTTAAGAATGATATATGTTGTTTCCATAGTCATTTTATTCACTGATTATATGATCAAGTGTTAGAAAAATTATTATTCCTTATGTTTATTCTTGTTTCATACCTTTTATGTCTTCTTGTAATGTCTTATAACCCATGTTCTATTTTTTATTCCTTTGCTTATTTATTTACCATACTTTTGAGCTCCTCCATTTTGTTCATGTATTCCCCAGGTTATCCTTTATTGATATCGAATATCAATGGATGTTATGGTGTATCTATGTATAATTAAAATAATTTTGTTTTATTCAATTTCCATGATTTCATTTTTATGTAATGAATCATTCCGAGACACCCGATTTTACATCATTGGCTTGTAATTTTGATGGTTATGTATGTTTAAAATCATGTCATAATAAGTGTAAATTCTAGGGTTGCTATAAAAAATAACAATATAAAATAAAATAAACTTAAAATGTATCCAATGTGATTTTTTTATAATATATTATGTGGATGGGTAAAAAATCTCTCATACAATGATTTTTAGACAATATTAGGCTATATTTTTACCCTTATCATTTATTTTTAACCCATATTTAATAATTTTAACTCTTATTTGGATAATATATATTTTACTCTATAAGGGTCAATATCATTACTCTAAAACTCTAAAATTCCCTTAATTGGATCCTTTATGAAATATTAAATCTTATCCCAATCAGTTGGCTAATTTTATGATTTTTATGAATTTTATATCATTTAACTAAATGATGATTATTTTAAAATATCTATACTATTATTTTTATCCTAATCATTAGTTTGAATTTAAAAAAAATAAATAAAAATATATCCAAGGAAAAAATATTTCATTTTATTGTAAACCCAACAAAGTCATTGATAAAATTCACGTATGACATTAATTATATCATATTATATTTATTTTAATATTATTAATATCATTCATTTGAAATTTTCATTAAAAAAATAATTACTTGATCATCATTGTGTAATTATTTAAGGTACATGTTTCTTTAATAAAAATTATAAATACATTACCATGATTTTTATATATATCACTATTAATGGAAGAATTTAGCTAAAAGATAAAACCATAGTAAAAATGATACACTTATTAAAATCAAAAAAATGAAATCTTGTACTTTTCTTTCAATAAAATATTATAAATTTTATAATATCAAAAAAGTAGTCCAAAAAGTAATAAATAAATTTATAACAACAAATATATTTTATTAATTTAAAATTTTACATTTATATTAATTCATAACATAACTTTTGTCAAATGTTGACACATAATATATATTTATAACAAAGAAAGTGACACTTCATGACTTTCTTTGATTTAAATATTATATAAGTCATTTTCATAGATAAGTGTCCATTAAAAAATAAATTTAGGTCATTTGGTGTTAATTTTAGAATTTACATAATCCCATAAAATATGGGTAAGGGTTAGGGTTATTTTATAGTATTATAATTTTATTTTTAGCATAAATTAATCAATTTTTCCATTACCTAGCTAAAATAATTTACCAAGGCTAATATCCACATTGGAAAAGAATAAAAAGGAAATAATTACGAAATATTAACCCTTTTAAACAAAATATTTCAACCATATTTCAAAATTGAAATAAAAACAGTGTCAAAATTTTATTTGAAATAAAGCCGGGAAAAAACCACGAGAAACAGTTATTCGGAAAAATTTACCTTTATAATATAACATGTTTTTTTGATTAATTAATTTTTAAATACATTTAAAAATAAATAATTTGTTTTTTATAAATAAATATTAATAAATTAAAATTTATAACAAACACAAAAAATAACTTTCCCTTATAAGATATTAAAAGGAAATACAGTTTTTAATAACATCAATATTGTAAGAACCTGCGTTCTTAGACTGGATAAAATACGAGTTTTTATTTATTTATTTATCGGTGGGTCAGTTTTAAAACCGCGCTTCGGAACGAGGTTCTAAGTGCACAAACTGGTTCAAACGGTTACTTTGGGCTGTGCATGGGCGGTTAGACCATGTAGGTCAAGTCGTGCAGTTGAGAATTTTTCAAAATGGGTTATCTAATTAATTTGAATTAATGGATGTTTTAATAATAATAATCATTATTATTAAGTGTTTTGAAAATGCGTTTAACAAAATTATGGTCGAAATAGATTAAATGTGGATGTTTTAATAATAATAATTTTGGAACATTATTATTATTAAATATTATGGAGACTTGTTTATTTAGGTTGCGGTCATATGCCATTAAATGTAACGTTACAGTTTGACTAAAGAGTGTCAAATTAAAATCATGGTCAACAAATTTTAATTGACGTTGTGGTTTAATAAAAGACGTGTTATTTAATTAAGTCACTCAATGAGATTAAATCGATGTTTCATAATAATAATATAAGGATATTATTATTTATATTATGTTTTATTAATTAAATTCCAGGAAATGTGAATTTAATTAATTGCGTGAAATAAATTCATTGATTACTTGGGTCAAAGGTATTTTATTTTAATGGGAAGTATTAATAATAAAAACGTTAGGATATTATTATTATTAAATGTAATGCAGACACATTATTTAGTTATTCTAAATAAATGGATGTTTTTAATAAAAATAATGTTGGGAGATTATTATTATTAATTGTTTCACAAAGGAGTTTATTTAAATGGTGGTCAAATGCAATTAAATGTGAAGTTGCAGTTTGACCAAGAACGTTAAATAAAAATCACAGTTTAATGGATTTCAATTAACGTTGAATTTTTTTTAATTAAAGGGACCGTTATTTTTAACGCATTATCTTAATTGAGGTGGCTTTGCAATGAAGCGTTTAATTAAACGAGTACGTTTATTTAAATGTTTGGTTAAAATTATTAGTTTTGATCATTATTATTATAATAATAATTGGGTAATTAAATAAGGGTTATGGTTGACTTAATTAATGAAATATATGGGTGAAGAATCCATTCAAATATTTAAGTGTAATTAATCCTAATAAATAATATTGTTGACCATTATTATTATTACTATCATTGTTATATTCTTGTGAATTTTATTATAAATATAACATTAATGATGGCCTATAATATATATAAATATATACATAGAGTGTAATATATATATATATATGTATGTATGTATGTATATATATTAGTAGTAATATATATATATATATGAGTAAGAAAAAAATATTTTTTTTAAAAGAGGCGCTGGGTAAGGGGGGCCTGACTCCCTCCTGCCTCTTTTTTTCCTTCCTCTTCTTCAATCACGCAGGCCCCACGTGGTGTTCTCCCTCTCTTTTTTATTTATTCCCTCTTATTTCTTCGTCTCCCATGTGAGGTGCCTCCTCCAAATCTTTGGCGCATGAGGGTTTCCTTCCTCCCTAAGTGCTAGACTTCCTGCCTGGACAGCGCCTGTAGCGCGAGACCCTACTTCGGCTCCTCTCCGCACAGCGCGACTCTCTGCTGTGCGAACAGCCCCACGACCGGACCTCCTCCTCCCGCGGGTTCCCCTGCTGCAGCGCGCTGACGGCCCTCTCTCATCCTATGGTGGCTTCCAGCTTCTCTTCTCCCTTGCAGTGGCCCAAGGCCTCCCTCGGTAGACCTCTTTACAGGGCAGTGCGTCTCCGAACAGCGGGCGTGGCCCCCTTGTAGCGCAGTTCTCCCTTTGGCACACGGACCAGTGACCTGCTCCCCATCTTCCTTTGTGCGCCCTACCGAAGTTGTGCAGCGTGACCTTGGGCAGACAGCCCGTGTAGCGCAACCCTTGTTGCGGGTTACTCCTTCGCGCATGGTTTTTCTCTACTTTCTCCTTGGTTTGGTTCGATTAGCCGAGGTAAGCTTTTTTGTGATATCTTTCTTCGTCACTTTGAAGTGTTAATGAAATTCTGGTGTTTGGTTTGGAATTGCCCAAAACCCACAATTAGGGTTTGGTTAATAATTTGTGTTTCACTATTCAAGGTTTATGCGGGAGATGTGTTGGGATCGTTGGACCATGCTCCAACCACCGTAGTTGGGTGTGATTACGTTTTATCGCCGATGTTGGGTAAGAAAAGGTATATACATAATTATTTTATATTTTACATTTTTTTAATTATGAAATTGAGTCTGCAAACCCTTGCGACCATTATCTGGTCCAGAGTCAGTTTACCTGAGTTGTTAATTTTAGCAATATATTGTTGTTTACGTTGCAGGTTATATATACACATTGCTCTTATGTGTACAGGTATATATATATACAAATATATATATATATATATATATATATATATATATATATATATATATATATATATACGAACATCAAATTCGCGCACGTGTGACTGCGTAACCCGTAAAGCAAGTCGTGTTAACCTGGGTCCACTCCGAGGGAAAACTGAAATCCAACATCCATGTATATCATCTTTCTCACCTCTAGGTAGGTGGTTTGTTCCCTTCCATAGAAAGTTGATGAATATTTTGTGCAAATTCCACCAATACCCTTGAATGGGGTAATACATTTTATTGTTTTGCCTTTGTTGTATTGTCTGCTTTGCTTGATTGCTAGAGTAGATATTTTTCCTGTGATTATGGTAGCTTTAATGTACTTTGGATGTTTTCTATGCTTGTTCTGTCTATTTGATGTTTTTCTAGTTGCCATGCTTAGTTGTAGGACAGTGGAACTGCTACCTTGTTATGCTGCTGATCCATAGTCGATAGTCAAGTAGTTCTTGAGGTTTACTTGGACGATGTACACGCATGCTGAGCATATATTACCTTTCACTCAGGACTGTGAGAACCTAGAGTAGTAGACCAAAGGGAGAATTGATGGAAGGGCTTCTCCAGAGTGTCTTTTAATTACGATGCGAGACCACAGGGGGAATTGACGTTGAGTGCTTCCTCAGAGAGTCTGTAGTTCCTCGATGCAGGCCACGGTGGTAATAGACGTTGAGTGCTTCCCTAGAGATCCTTTAGCACGATATGAGACTATAGGGGGACTTGACGGTGAGTGCTTTCCCAGAGAGTATGTTAATTTCATAGCTGAACAAGAGGGTTGAGACTGTGTGTTCCTCCTAGAGGGTTGCTATTACTAATAGGTTGAACCATAGAGGTTAGGATGTGAGAGCTACCCAGAGGGTTACCTGTTTTCTTCTTATTGCGGTTTGTTTACTTGTGTACTTTATTTGTTAGAACTGTGAATTTTAGCTGCTGTGTATTTCCTTTTTACTGTTCTTGTACTTTACTTGCCATGTATTCATTAACTTTTAGGAACATATCTTTAGGTGGTTGTCTACTGGGAATTTGTCTCACACCTAGTTTGGGCCATGTTTTTGGGCCCAACTAGACTATGTTATAGGTATAGATAAATGCAGGAACCCTTCTACTTCGGGTACCTGACTTGCTGTGGAGTTTGAGAGCATGAGACCAAGCTAAGGCTTGCGATGCTGAGGAGACTTTTGGATGCTTTGTTTTTCCTTTTCATTGTTACTATGTTGTTTCTAGCCTGTTGTTTGGTTTGGTTGTTTTATGAGACTCATAACATGCCATGCATCATATCTTCAGTTAGAGTTATTTATTATTTTATAAAGTCTTCCACTGTTAAATTCTGATGAGAATTTTGTTTACTGCTTCCGTTGTTATATATCATTTCCTTCCTTTTATTTCCATTACCTATGAGGGCATAGTTCCCCCAACTACCTTACCCAAGGCCCTCGCTGCTAGTTGGTAGCCTCTGGCGTTTGAGGGAATGTGCTTGAGGTCATGTGGTGAACCGGGTATGGGCACCAATTGATTGGCTATGAATCTGGGTCGTTACAAATATTTTCACTATTCGATGGGAAATAAATGTTTTTAGAAAAGTATCAAATATAATTTTAAGATATTTCTAACATTATGAATTAGAAAATTGAATTTTATTTTGTTAATTAAATTTTCATGTACTTTTAGATGTTAATATTCACTTAATAAAATATTAAAAACTCATTTTTGAAAAATACATGTTTCGTTAAGATTAAAGTGAATTACTAAATGTTGTGTGATAATTTTTCTATGAAATTACCAATAAATTCATTAGAATTTGGGACATTATTATTATTATTTCATAATTTTTAGTAGAATTTATAGCTTCCAATTTAATGGCTAGGTTATAAGGGAGATATAATTTATTGTGGTTGTTCTAACTTTTCTATTGTGTGCAAGAAAATCTATTAATGAAATCAATTTATTTTAATGTCACTTTAATTAAAATATCAGGCTTTTACATTATAACCCTCCCCCTAAAAATTAATTTCTCCCAGATAATTATTCTTCATCATAAAAGGTTTTAACATTTGAAAATTCATTCATAAAAATCCACTCCATAAAACTAAATAATTGAACATCCAATAAAAAGGGAGTGTTATTAACATAAAGTAACACATAACTAAGTTTACATATAGGGAAAACATTAAAATATTCACTTGTAAGTGAAAAATTCTATAAAGGAAATCCATGATATCATAAACCACCATGTAATCAAATTAATAATCATTTCCAAGGTCATCAATAATATCTCTTTTATTTTATCACAATCAAACATATCATTATCTCATTATCCAATCCTCATGCATATATTACGGGTTATCATTCCCTTAATCATTTGTTCTCAAAATAAACTACCTCAATCACATTTCTTGGTTACCAGTACCATTAAACATATGATTTTATATCCTTGAAAAAACACTATAGTTTACTAATCTCTTTATGTACCATTATTCCATAATACCATATAATTATTTATAAATAATTATTATTGAATTGTAATATACAAACACTCACTCAATCCAGTGCATTGTTTTTGTACTGCATTTCTTCAACATTGATCACCTTAGACTTCCCTTTTCCTTTGGACTTAAGAGGTTACTAGAATTAATCATTGTTATTAGCCCTTGGATTTTGGCACCGATTGAAAATGTTCTAATTTTACATATACATGAAGCATTGAGTGTTGGTGTTCATTTTATGGAACCTTATCTCAATTTACATCATTATCTAAATTCTTACCATAACTTTGGAATTTATTTTCCATATGACCTACTATTCGACACCTAAAACATTTAACAATCCCCATAAGAAATTTTCCACCATGCTTCTTTCCGCACATTGAACATAAAGGAAAACTAATCAGCTACTCTTAGTGATTTTTAATTATTAATTTTAGACCTTTATTCATTTTATTATCACATTCAAGAGATTGATATATAAATATGACCTCCATTTTCACCTTGATGTCCCATCATTTGATTTCCTATGAGGTACGAATGTCACTTAGGGATAATGCCCATCAAAGACTTAGTTTTAGGCCACTTAAGAAATGGTCAACCATAACTTTTGAATGAATGATAATACCATAAGCGTACATTGTAATTCTTGTAAAATTTTATATATAGGTACTAATAGATTATTCATCATTTCTATTGTAATCAAGTATCTTTTTCCCTATATATTTTTAAATAATACAAGGAATTTATATTTAGAAAAAATAAATTCCTGAACATGTCACATTCCATGGAGTCGATTTTATCGTATTCCATTTATTATAGATAATATTCCACCATTGAGATAATTCACCTTCAAAATGACAGATATCAAAAATGATTTTCTCCTATATTGAAAATTAGATATCCAAAAATATATTTTTAGTTGTACTGATCTAATAATCACCCACATATGCATTTGAAGACCGACCAAGATAAGTTTGGTGTTACCTCATGAAGAACTTAACATAATATTGTTCCCTCCTTTTTTCATTCATAAGTCTAGAATTAATGATTCATAAATAATTTTTTTTAAGAATAGAAATAATATTTTTTATTCAATATCCCATAACATTTGGTTTTTTAGAAGTAAAATTATTTCATTAGCTGTTTTACTTAGCACTGACATGGTTACTTAGGCTTCCATCCATTGAATAAAATAAAATGTATAGTTTCAATAAAAACAATCATAGTGGTAAAATGGTAAAATCATGGGAAACATAATTTAGTATTATAACATCTTAGGTTGAATCCTATATTAGTCATGATAGTTACAAAAAATCTAGAATTATAACCTATACATGGACATATACTTTGGAATCTTACTATGGTTTTCTCATGCTAGTTTCTAAAGGCCCACTAAACCTCTTCTATGATTCCTAAAACGAAGAACTATGATTTCAATATATGGATATTAAAATTTTTCAATGAATATTCATCAAATTACACAAAAAATATTCTTGGGGACAATAATATTTTATTGCATTTGGAAACATGGAATAAAAACATCCAATTTGGTGAAAGATCCTCAATGGCCCCCAAAAAGATAATCCCTTTAGTTACACTAACATAATTAATTTCATCATAACCTGAGGAAGGGAAAATATGAATTGGTGAGCTTAGATGCTCAATAATGAAAATCATTAGAGATACATAGTGTATTGGGTTCACCACCCAAACAATCATAGTAGTCAAGGTTCACTCCTAAGTATAACATGGGGTAAAAAGTCCCATATTGAATTGAGTTCATTCCCCATTCCAATCATCTATTTATCCCATGAGATATATATCATTACCAAATGAATTGGAGGGAGATATAGGTCCTCAAACATCACAAAATAAATACCATACATATTTATTCCACGAGAATATAAATCATTCAAAATATTAGAAACCATGAAATATAATAGGTTTCATAATTTATTTGAGTATAATATAACTCATTAAATGAAAGGAAATTCATAAAAATCATTCCATTATAAACATAAACCATTAATAGAATTAATACGAATGGTATCCTTGTATTGTATCCCTTGTAAGGAATAAAAAATTTTAAAAATAATTTATTATATGTAAAATGATTTGGAATGATAACTTGAAATAACTAATGAGGAAAATATATATTTCATTTTGAAATCAACATTTTTATAGACAAACCATAATTAAGGAAACCATTTTATTTGAATGGAACCTTTTAATATTGGAAAGGAACATCCACGATATTTGGTAATCATAAAAGAAAGAGAATATTTTCATGTTTTAAAACTTAAAAACCATTCCATTCATTTTTTTCATAAAAAAAAGGTACCTTATTTTTAATATGATAAAATAATACTCTCAATCTGTTTTTAGGTATATGAAATTTATAAAAAAAATTATATATTCAAAATAGAGTATTATAATCCTTTTTGATTTTTTTTGGAAACACATACATAGAAGAGAAATAATCAAATACATATTATTAATTATAAAAAATCTCAAATAAAGAAAAGATTAGGAAATAAACCCTTACAAATATCATATCAATGAAGTGATAATTAATTAAATGAATTGATTATATATATTCATTTTAAATCCACAAAAAAGGTGGATATAAAATATAATATATTAAAAAATATTATATCACATAATCATATAATGAAATAATAAATTAATTAGATTTTTAATCCAATGAATTTAAATTGACTTAATAATTCTCTTACCATATGTTGTTTCTTTCATTGATCATGTTCAAACATTGTATTCTTCAAGATATCTCCTTTGGATCTTCTCTGATGGGCTTTAGGGATGGTATTTTGAAAATACCAGAACATCTAGAATGTTTCTAGGAAAATTGAGAAGTAAAATTAATAGTGTATGGTAAAGTGATAATGATCAATGTGATGTGAATAAGTGATGGAGGAGGTGTCCTTTTATAATTGATTTGAGGGAAATTTTCAGAAACTCTCAAAATATTAAATTAATACAATTTAATTTTTCATTCCATATTGCTAAAAAGTTATTTAAATATAATATAATATGTTTATAGGTCTAAATCCTCTCATCTAATTATTTTTAGAGATGCTTAGGTCGCATTATTACCATTATCCTTTAGTTTTAACCCATATTTAACCCATTAAACTCTTATCGTGGTTATATGAATTTTACTACATAAGGGTCAATATTTTTGCAATCAAATGTCAACAGACCCATTAATGGATCATTGATTTAATATATAATCATGTCCAAATCATTTTTCTTAATTTATGAATTTTATGAATTTTATATCATTTAATAATATATAAATTATTTTTGAAATATAATTTATGTATATTTTGATAATATTCATTACATTGAATTTTAGAAATATCACCAAAACAAGATAACATTGAACCAAATATTTTATTATATCCCCAACATTTCAAGGTAATATATAAAATTTATGAAGGACATTAATTATCTAAAATAATTTTTATGCTAATAATTCTATAAAGACTTATTTTATACATTCATTAATTAAATAATTATTGCATCATCATTATGTATTTATTCAATAAAAATTATTAATAAATTTTCATGATGTATATAAATAGTTTATATTTCAAATTAATATTTATAGTTTAATTTATCTAATAGATAACACCATGGGAAAGATTTTATTGTTATTAAAATCATGAATATGATATCATTGACTTCTCCTTAAAGAAAGTATTATATGTTTCAAAATTCGATATAAGTTTCCACAAAATTTATTTATATATTTTTAACCTTAATATAAGATTATTAAGTTAAAAATGGATTTTAAATTCATTCATAATGTGCCTTTGTACACATGTGGACTCATAAGATATATTTAATGAATAGAATATGACATATTGTGACTTTCTATTATTTGAATAATATTTAAGTCATTGTATTCTAAAAGTGTCCTTCTAAAATGTCAATTTACAAACACAGTTGTTACCAGTAAAATTATGATAATGATATAAAAAATTTTCAAGTATTAGGTTGATTTTATAGTCCATTTCATTTAATTTTTAACCTAAATTACATATTTTACCTTTTCCAATGGTAAAAACATTTACTGAGCGTACAATTAATGTTGGCCAAAAATCGAGGATAATTATTTAAAAAGTTTAGACTTATGAATCCAAATATTACATCCAAATATGAATTTTTAAAATTCATAAGTTTCAGAATATAATTTAAATTAAAATAGGCTAACTGGCATGAAAAATAGTTTTTTGAAAAAATTTATTTTTAAAACATAAAATATTTGTATAATAAATTCATGTGTGAAATCGTTTTCAAAAAAAATAATTTAATTATAAAGAAAATTTAGAAGAGCAAGGAAACATTAGTCATCCAATAGATTGCAGGATTACAACTATATAAAGAGAAAAACATTTCAAAAAAATATAAAATTATTGATTTAGTGTAAATTACACCAATAAATAATTTAATGCAATGATAATTGAAATTAGATTTTTTGTAACAAAAATTTAAACCCAATTTCCCTTGACTATGAATATTTTGGGAATTGTTTTGTAAGAGTCCGTCCACATTTTTCCACAAGGAGTAACCTCATGGGTATTTTTGTTCAAAAAATATAAAATCGAACAAGAAAGATACATTTTCAATTTATAATATGAAAATTATTAAGTATATAAAATAAAGTCCAAATTTTTATTTAAACATACTGAAATTAAAATTTAATTCACTAAATTTAACAATGTCAAAATAGTATTGGATATTACAAAAAGACATGCAAGATTATCATATTCTAAAATAAAAATACGAACATGCTTATTATTTATTCAACTTTGTTGTGTGGTGTGATCCCTAGATATATTCCACATACAATTGATATGATGAACATCATGGTTATTTTTCCTCACAAAATTTTTAAATCAAACAACAAAAAATTATTTTCATTTTATAACAAAAATATTGATAAAAAAATAATAAAAGAAATAAATTTAAATTCTAAATAATAATAATAAAAGAAATATAATGATAAATATGGTGGAACTAAAAAAATATTAAATTTTTTAAATTAAAATATCATAGTGGAAATTGACATTTAAACCCCTTAATACTTGCAAGAATTCTCATTGCAATTGAATAAAAATTCTGATTATCAATATTCTAAGTTACATAATTATGAAAATGATATATTATTTGAATATGTATATATATATATATATTTACATAATAAAAAAATAAATTAATAATGTAAGGATACTATATAAATTGATACAACATAAAAAAATAAATCTAAAAACATTCTATATCAATATATCAAAATACTAGAATTCATAGATAATAAGATTATTAGATTGAATTTATTTTCTGATATAGGGATCATTCAATGAAATACATGTCGAATAAAGTTGTGGAATAAATAAATAAATAAAATACCATATATACATGCTTTGGAAAATTAGCATATGTGCATGAGGTAGGATCATCATATGTGTAATGTCCTGGTTCCAGAAGCCACCCAGAGGTGCCCCGTACCCGGTTGGTCACATGGCCTCAAAAACATTTCACTGAATTCCCAAGGCTGCCGACTAGTAGTGAGGGACTTGGGTGTGATAGTGGGGAAACTATTCCCCCATTGGCATAGTACATAGTAGAAGTAAAGAAGATATATAATAGCAGAAGCAATAATAATCACATACAACAGTAAACAGTGAAAGACTGAAAGTAAGGAACAACTGGAGCACATATATAAATTATGCATGGTACATATGTCTAGGAAAGAATCCAAAAAAATCACAATGTTGGAATACAACAGTACTAAATCAAGGAAAAAAAGAAAACTGATAAACAACTCCTCATCATCGTAAGCCTTAGCCTGGTCACATGCTCTCCCTCTCCAAATTAGTCATGTACCTAAAGTAGAAGGGTGATTTCCCTTATCTATACTTGTAGCAATATAATATTTTGGGGCCCAAAGACATGATCCAAATAGGGTGTGAGACTAAATCCCAGTAGGAAACCACCAATATATTAGTGCCTAACAGTCAGTGAATATATGGCAGGAAATATGTAAAAAGAGTAGTAAACAAGGAAGTACTCTCCAGTAAACATTCCTACAGTTCAATTGCATTCAAAATCCACATATCAAGTAACAGCTAATCAAATTAGGTAACCCTCTGGGAGTTCTCATTGCCTAACCCCTTTGTTCAACCAAACAAGAAAAAGGAACCCTTTGGGAAGTACACACCGTCTAAGCCCTCTGGTTCAGGTTAAACAAAGATTCTCTTAGGAAGAACTCGATGTCAATTCCTCCTATAGTCACTTATTGGTAACTAAAAGGCACTCTGGGAAAGAACATATGTCAACATTCCCCATGTGGCCCACGTCGAGGAACTACAGACACTCTGAGTAAGCACTAACCACGAGTCCCCCTATGGTCTCGTATCGTACTAGTAAAAACAGACACTCTGGATAATCCCTTACATCCATTCTCCTTTTGGTCTACTACACCAGGTTCTCAAGACCCTGTGTCAGTCAACAAGTACAGAAAAGTGTATCATCTCAAGTAAACCTCATGAACTACTTGGCTAAATATTCTATATCATATCAGCATGTTAGAAAATTACAACTACTAAATCCTACAACACAAGGCATGGGAAACAGGAAAGGCATCCTAACAAGCTAAGCGGGACCAAAAGATCATAAATAGTAAATTCATGGGAAAACACTTCCAAATCAATTCAATTAACCCTATTCACATTCAATTTTCCTCAACTCATGCATACAAGCATAGCAGGCAAATAACAAGGCGAAAACAATAAACACGCAATACCCCATTCATGGGTATTGGACTATTTTTCCTATATAAATCAACGAATTTCAATGGAAAGGCTCAAACCACCTACCTCGTAATTATAGGATTGGTATACATGAACCTCAAGCCTTGAATCTCCCAATAACATCGTAGATATACAAAATAATTAAGACATTCAATGGAGGATAACATGAGTAAAATGAAGAATTAGAAAACAAAGATCTAAAAGAAGGAAGAGCATACCGAGGCAATCCCAACACAGTTAACATCGGTCTAATCGAGAGATTGGATGCTCGATCGGGGGATCAGGGAAAGATTGTGGTTGTATGGATGATCTCGAAAGAACCAGACCCAGAAGCAGATGGTTCTGTCCGTCAGAGGCGACCCTCGATGCGTTTAATGAAAAAAAAAAAATACATTGCATGTACTTTTGATGTACACTCTGTGTACTTACCCTTACCAAGCCCCGCTTTAGGTGGCCTCCAGTTCACCACACACGGTCATGTGCAAGGCCTCTATACGGCAAACACACGGATACCCACAGTAACCGAGTACACGGCGTGTACTTATAAAGTACACGGTGTGTACTTCAAAATTTTCAATTAATTCATCTTTTTCTCAAAAACACCAGAAATAGAAATACATACCTAAAAAGATCTGGGTTCTTACAAACTTCCCCACCTAATGAAATTTCTCCCCGAATTTCCCTAGCAAGGCGGTATAGAATAAGAAACCATGAACAACTCTGGGCATTATGATCGTACATCGGCCTCCCCCTCCAAAGTCTCGTCCTGTACTCGCATGTGCTACCATAGAACTCGTACCAGAGAAACATACATGCCACAGAGAACCATCGTACTTCGATCAAAAATCCAAATAGTATGCTTCTTGAAATATGCTTCCACCTCCAACTCGACTTCCTTGGGTTGGAAAGCATGAGACGGGTCTGAGAAGTAACGTCAAAGCTGAGAAACGTGGAAAACATCATGCATAGACTGGTACCTTTTAGGTAACTTCAACCGATATGCAATAGGCACAATTCTCTCGAACACCTCAAACATCCTGATATATCTTAGAGAAATATTACCCTTTCTCCTAATCATCCTATGTCCCAACCTATATGTGAAATGTTGGAAAACATGATCCCTGACCTTGAACTCTAGAGTTCGTCTCCATCGATCAGCATAAGACTTCTGTCGAGATTGTGCAGTAACCATCCTCTTCTGAATCAACTCTATATGCTATGTGGTCCCCTGGACTAGACGAGGTCCAATCATAGATTCCTCTCATCCCTCCATCCAACATAAAGGTGATTTGCATGGCTTACCATAAAAATCCTCATAAGGTTCCATCTTAATAGTTTCTTGTAAACTATTTTTGAAGGAAAAATCCACAAGAGGTATTTGTTTCTCCCACAAACCTAAGAAATCCAGAATGCATTCTCAAAGCATGTTCTCAAGCACCTGAATCATTTGCTCGAATTGGCCATCTTTCTAGGGATGGTAAGCTATACACAAAAAGTAACTGTGTACCCAAAGCCTTCAGAAGCCCCTACCAGACCTGAGAAGTAAAATGTGAATCCCAGTATGAAACAATGGAGTGTGAAATGCCATGTATATGCACAATCTCTCAGATGTACAACCTTCCCAGCTCATCAACACTGAAGGTCTCCTAGATCAAAAATAAGAGAGACAAATTTGTGGGTCTATCAATGAAAACCCATACCACATCATTCCCATGAGGCAACCTCATAAAACCTATCATTAAGTCCATCGCAAAATCATTCCACTTCCACTTGGGAATGGGTAACTGTCACAAAAGCCCTACTTGTCACTAGTGCTCTGCCTTTACCTACTGACAGGTGGAGAACTTAATGATGAAACTAGAAACATCTCTCTTCATACCTAGGCCCCAATAATGATGGTGTATATCACGATACATCTTGGTGACACTGGGATGAACTGCCCAATATATGGAATTAAATTCCTACATCAACTCCTTGTGTATGTCTACTGGCACCCAGATACTCCCCTAGAAACGCATTATCTCATCAATACCTATGGTCCATCCATGAATAGGGTCCTCTACTGACACAATTTCATGTAGGACTAGGCCTTCTTAATCAGATAGTTGCCTCATTCTCACTTGATCAAGAAGAGTAGAGGTAACAGCTACAGAAGAAAGAAACATCTGCCCAAGTCGATCATGCACCTTCAAATGAATCTCAGAGAACAGAGCCATAAGCTGTCACAAACTGTTGTCCTCCTGAACTTCCTGTATCTGAGTCCCCCTTCTTAATGCATTAGCCACGGTGTTGCCTTTCTCGGGCGTATAGGAGTGCACGAAGTCAAAGGACTGAAGTTACTCAACCCACCTTCGCTGTCTCAAATTCAGGTCATGATGAGTGAAGATGTACTTGAGACTTTTGTGGTTAGTGAAAACCACAAAATTATCTCCAAGAAGATAATGAATTCAACAGGATAAGGCATGAACCATAGCAACCAACCCCAGATCATGCATCAGGTAATTCCTCTCATGTGGCCTCAACAGCCGATATCTATACGCAACGAATCCTTCCCCCTGCATAACCACTACTCCTAACCTGATACCAGACGCATCACAATAAACAATATATCTCTTGCCTAGCCCTATAAATAATAGTATTAGTACTGAATTCAACCTTTCTTTTAGCTCATAAAAGGATTAATCACAAGAATCTGACCATATGAACGTTGCACCCTTCTAAGTCAGACCCATCAGTGGTGCTTCTAAGCATCAAAAGTCCTGTATGAAACGTCTATAATATCCATCTTTCCCTAGAAAACATTGTAACTCAAATAAGTTTTTTGGCTGCTCCGAGGAAACTACTTCTCTAAATTTCTTTAGGTCTACAGAAACTTATGTATCTAAAATAATCGGACAGAAGAAGTGAACTTGGTCCATAAAATAGTGGTATTTTAAGATCGTAGCATATAAATGATGCTCTCTCAGTGTACTCAGAATGATATCAAGATGGGTGGAATGGTCCTATCGAGTTTGAGAGTACACAATGATATCAACCCCGAAAAACACCACAAAAGAATCCATGTATGGATGGAACACTCGGTACATCAGTGCCATGAATACTGGAAGTTTGTTCAAGAGACCGAACGACATTACCACATACTCGTATTGACCATACATGCTCTGGAAGGCTACAAGAGGTATATAGGATGGTTCAACACACAACTGATGATATGTGAACCTCAATTCAATCTTTGAGAACACCCAGTCTCCCTGAATCTGATCAATGAGATCTTGAATTCTCAGAAAAGGAAATCGATTTTTGACTGTAAAAATTTTCATCTTCCGATAATCCACACACAGTTTGATGGTACCATTCACCTTCTTCGCAAATACGAAAGGTGAACCCCAAGGAGAAGTATTGGGTCAGATAAAACCCTTTGCCTATAACTCCTCCAACTTCTTCTGGTGCCCCTAAAACATTGGTGTAGCCATCCTATATGGAGGAATCAACACCAGTGCTGCTCCTAGAACATGCTCGATAAAAAAGACTACCTGACACTCCCGAGGAAAACCTGAAAAAATCCTATGGAATGACATCTCTGAAACAATCTACCACTAGAGTAAAGTACATCTATGAAGTCACCAGGTCATCCAGATATATACTTGTAATTTGGGCTATAACTCCTCCATACCCATGATGCTCAGGCTCCAATCTGCCCTCCTGGACATCCCATTATCCCTTATTAAGAAATGATCCACCTTCTGGTGACGTGAAAATCACCCTACGGTGATAGCAATCAACAACTTCATGGAAGGTAACTAATGAGTCCATCATGAGAATGAAATCATAACCTATCATTTCTTGGACATAGAGGTCCCATAACAAGTGACACCCACCAACCTCAAGAGGGTACTCCTTTCCCTGACGAACACTAGCTGTTTCAGTCCCCAACAGAGTGTCTAGCATCAAGATATTAGAAAAAGAAAAGATACATAGCTCAAGGCTCTCTAGAAAGGATAAAAATATAAAGATATGGGAATCCAATGTATCAAAATGTCTAGAAGCTAAAAATGAGGAAACAATAATTGTACCTCAAACTGTAGAGGGTTCGGGAACCTGATCCTCCTGGGTCTACTCCACTATAAAAGTCCGGCCTACACCATGGTCCTGTGACCCTGCCGATCCACTATGAACTGATCCACCCTATTATCACTGAAAACCGGGTGACTAGCTACGTCGGCCGCAAACTCCATTTCGGCCTGAACGGCCAAAAGAACATCAGTTCCCCGACTGAGGAGTAATTGGTTGTGCTTATCCTAAACACAGATTCATAGAAGAACCCATGTCACCTGCAATGGGTGAGATGATCTGAAAGAAGTGCTGATGATGCCCCATCTTGCTGCAATATCAGCACTCCACTGGGTTTCTCAGGCAATGTGGCCTAATATGCCCATTATCCCCACAATGGTAGCACACCACCTGGCTACCAGAAGAAGTCTCTCACCTCCTCAGATCTCCATGAATTGACTCCCTACAAGTGCTTCTCACTATCATTGGACGAATACTAAATCTAGATGTCGATCCACCCTATCCCACAACTTCAGAATCCCTCAGATTATGCTCTATGAAGTGAGAAGAATACTCCATAACAAAAAGCGTACCATGCTTCAGACTCATGAACTCTCATGCTTGATCGGCCCTCAAGTTATCCAGATAGAAGTAATCATAGAAGGCATGCTGGAACTCATCCCAATCCCTAACCTTTTGGTGTCCTTCCTCTGAGATAACATCCCACCATCACATGGAGGAATCCGGAAACATATACATTCTGAGCGTTACCCTCCTCTCTAGAGGCATCTCTACATGCTTAAAGATATACAACATGGCATCTAACCATGACTATGTTTCCTGAGGTCCTCCTTTCCCTATAAAGGTGGCAGGAGGCTGCTGCAAGAAAACCCTTGTCAGCTCTACCATAGAAGGGGCAGGATGCAGTACACCTTGGAAGGTCTACACGAACCTCATAAATCCTTCTCAGAAGCCTGCATTAGCACCTATGTCCGGAATGACGACCAGTGCCAAGACTGGAACAACTGGAGAATCTGCAGGTAGCCCATGTTCATCCATGTATGATGTCTAATCCCAACCCTACAGCTGGCATACTACCGGAGGTCATCTTGGTGGCACGACTCTGCAATGTCAAATGCACACCTTAGATGAAGATTAATAGGGACTGAAAATTTAGAATTAAAATAAGGGAACAGGAGAAAGAAGGCATTCAAGTTTTCCAAAAAAATGGATACGGGGCATGTAAAAATACTACAAGGCATATTCCCTTAATCCTTTCACATGGGCGTGTACTCCTTCCACAACTGTTCGTGTAACACCCTAAACATATTGTGTGTCTTCCAAACACATGGTGTGTACTTGACTTCTCTTCCCCTGCCCGAGTTCTTCTACACATCTAAGCCACACTGTTCTCCTAAAAGTAGACAACATTTCGTATTCATTCCAGACACGGCGTGTACTAGATGAGCTTTACTGACAATTATTATTAGTGACACAGCCGGATGCACATCTCACATTACACATAATGTTCTAGAAGGACACTAAATGTAATGGGAAGATTTTTTCGATCTATGTTGTTCATTACACGGCCGGGTATTTGAGTTACACTACATGGATTATTCCAGATGGACACAACATGTATTAGAAAAGACTCAATTGACCTGTGTTGTTAGTGAAAAGGCTGGTTACACGGTTCTACAACACGACATGTACATCTGATAAACGGTGTGTACTACCAAATATTTCATACCCCGTGTCCCCACCCACAGAGTCTGAGACACGGTTAGGGACTACACGGCATGTACATACAATACAGGGCATGTACTTCTGAAAAATGGTTTCTTCCTAAACAGAATAACACATGTCTTGTATTTAATATTACACACTGTGTATTCTATGTTTTTCTAGATATTAAGACACAAAAACTACTCTGGAACCAAAAAACACTGAAACGAAAATTAAAGTTCCACATTCTGATCTGTGAGGGCCCATACCCCTAGCTAATCAATGAGTGACATAATATACATGTCATATACAAGGAATACAAGTTAATAATCCACCAAATTCGGATCCATGAGGTCCCATAACACATCAAGAACCATATTTTCCCCTTCATTCAAACAACACTATATACAAATCATTACCCTACCCCAAATAAGGTATTTTATCAAGGAATCTATCACAACAACATGCATATTTAGCACAATGTCTATCCCAACAACATACAAATGCTAATTCACCCTAAATGGCATGGTAAGAATGCATGACATGTGGTTTCTAGAAAGTGCCTATATGATGCATGAAATGGAATACCCTTATCTCATCGGGTTGCAACAGAAATAGAACCTCACACATATCAACGATAACAACACAAATCATGTGAATCACCCAACAGTGAAATCAAATCAACCATAAATTTTAAAAATGAGAAAATTTGCAATAAACAATGTAGATTAGATTTTCTATGTAAAAAGTTTAGCTACTCCTGGTCACAGCTTATTACGAAGTACCTAATCTGTCTTATCCCCAACTATAGGCTCAAAATAGTAAGTCAAGAATAAAATAATTCGCTCTGATTACACTTTGTAACATCCTGGTTCCAGAATCCACTTAGAGATGCCCCATACCCGGTTGGTTACATGGCCTCAAGTGCATTTACATGAATTCCAGAGGCTTCCGACTATCACCCAGGTCCTTTGGTGTGATAGCAGGGAAACTATGCCCTCATTGGTAGAGTAAATAGTTGAAGTAAAGCAGATATACAATAGAAGAAGCTGTAATAATCACATACAACATTAAACAGTGGATGACTGAAAGTAAGGAACAATTGGAGCACATATATAAAGGATCCATGATACATATGTCTAGGAAAGAATCCAGAAAAATCACAATGTTGGAATACAACAGTACTAAACCAAAGTACAAAATAAAACAGATAATCAACTCCTTAGCATCACAAGCCTCAGCTTGCTCCCATGCTCTCCAGATCCAAAGCAGTCAAGTACCTGATGTAGAAGGTATCTTGGCCTTATCTATACCTGCAGCAATATAATTTTTTTGGGCCCAAAAGAAAGATCCAAATTGGGTGGGAGACTAAATCCCATTAGGCATCCACCAAAAGATATGTTCCTAAAAATCAGTGAATATGTGGTAAGAAATAAGTAAAAATGGCCATAAACAAGGAAGTACTCGGCAATAAACATTCCTACAATTCAATTTCATTGAAAATCCACATATCAAGTAACAACAAATAAAAGAATGTAACCCTCTAGGTGTACTCACAACTTATCCCCTCTGTTTCAACCAAACAAGAACAAGAAACCCTATGAGAAGTACACATAGTCTAACCCCTCTTGTTATGCTTAACCATAGACTCTCTGAGGAAGCAGTCCATGTCAATCCTCTCATAGACTCATATCGGTATCTAAAAGGATCCCTGGGGAAGAACTTACATCATCATTCCCCATGTGGCCTGCATCGAGGAACTAAAGACACTCAGAGGAAGCACTTACATCAATTCCACCTATTGTCTCACATCGTAATAGTAAAAACAAATACTCTGGAGAAGCCCTTACATCCATTCCCCATATGGTCTACTACACCAGGTTCTCATGTCTATGTGTAAGTCAAAAATTACAGAAAAGTGTATCGGACCAAGTAAACCTCATGAACTACATGGATAAACAGTCTACAGCAAATCAGTATGTTAGAAAAATACAAACACTCTATCCTACAACACTAGGCATAGAAAATAGGCAAGGCTGCCTGACAAGATAAGCGGGACCAAATTGTCCTAAATAGTACATGCATGGGAAAACACTTCCAAAGAATAGATAATTACCCTATTCACATTAAATTTAAATCTACTCATGAATACAATCATAGTATGGGAATAATAGGTTTAAATAGTAAACACACAATACCCCTTTCATGGTTATTGGGATATTTTTCAAATATAACTTAAAGACATTAAACAGAAAAAAAAACAACCTACCTCTGCATTTTAGGATTGTTATATGTGATTTTTAAACCTTCTATCACCCATGAACTCCATAGATAGACAATACATCTAAAACATTCAATGGATGATAACATGAGGACGAGGAGGAATCAAGAAATGAAGCTCTAGAAAAATGAAGAGATTACCGAGGTGGTCCCAACGTAATTGATGGCAGTCGAATCGGAGATCGGATTCTCGATAGGGGGCTTGGGAAAAGATCCTGGTTGTACGGACATTCTCAGATGAACCAAACCTAGAAAGAGATGGCTATGTCCGTCAGACGCAACCCAGTGCGTTTAATGAAAAATAAATACAAGGCGTGTACTTTTGATGTACACAGCTTGTACTTACCCTTACTAAGCCCCACATTAAGCGGCCTCCAGGTCACGACACACGGCCATGCGAAAGGCCGATACATGACCAGAACATGGCTACCCACAGTAACTGAGTACACAATGTGTACTCCTAAAGTACACGACGTGTATATCAAAATTTTCCAAAAATTGATAATTTTCTCAAAAACACCAGAAAAAGAAAAAAAATACCTGAAAAAAAGATATGTGTTCTTACAATAAGAATTCCACTTTGTAAAATAACGAAATACAAGAAAAAAGAGACCAGATAAATAATAGAAAAAATAATAAAAAAAGAACATGGAAAAAATGATACATAAAAAAGCACAAAAAACCGAAAATAAAAAGCTTTAGAGGACTGAGACCCCCTTACTGGGGATCAGGGAAAATATTATTAAGGATGAAGGGGTGAACTTGATTATGAATTCATCGATTCAAATTCCAAAAAGAGAGACATCCTAAATATCATCACTATCTTGATGCACCATCATATAAGACCACATGTCATGATCTACCATGGGTTGCAGAAAATATGATATTTTAGTGGTAAATCGACACGGTAGCCAACATATGGATTCTCCTCCTACAACCCACGAATTGGGGGCTGATATAGCTCTATATTTGAGATTATGTCTCTCTCTCTCACACACATTCTCTCTATCTATATCACTATAACATAGAGGCTCTCTATTATAGGTTGATTAATTGAGTCCTAAAACATATGTCATTAATGTAGAATAATACATAATGATATACAGTTACAGTATGAATGTTTCTATAAGAATACAAAAAACAAGGAAATTGAATTGTGAAAATGAATAATCCCTAAAAACCCAATAAATCCACAAACAAAACAACATAAGGTCTATAAGACTGACATCTAAAGGTCCTAGAAAACCAACACTTTGTGAGGTAACAAACCCTCTATGTAAGGATACATAACCAAGTATACATAAGGATCAGGGGACGATAGAGAAGGATCAAAAAGAACCTGCGAGTCCCAAATAAGGTTACCCAATTAGTAACATATAGGTAAAGACAAAGATAAAGTCCTACATAAGGGTACCCAAGAGCATTCATAAGTGTTGAGTTAAACAATACAAGACCCACATATGGGTCACATAACTCAAATATGGGTAGAGAGGGAAATATGTAAGGATACATGAATGATATGTATATATCAAGTGAACTCATGTAAGGGTAAATACAAAGGATACCTGCATATGGGGTATTACCAAACCACATAAGGGTTAGTGATAAAGAATCATAGGGGAAGAAATAGAGTAGAATGTATATTAAATCCATATATAATTAACAAAAAAAATAAAAACCCTAAAAAAATTCACCCCATGGATGTTAAATACCATATGAATTTAATAGGAAACTTTATTACACATATCCACCTAGAAAATTGATACCATGTACCACATGTGAATTCAAACCCACCTAAAAAACGTCAATATGGTCCTTGATTTCTAAAAAATAAACACTTATACGTTAAAATAAATATATGAACTATGTCAATTTATTGATCTAACATCCACTAACATGTATCTATTTTAAAAAATACATCCCAAATTAAATTATATAATTATATTGATAAAAATTTATCAATTAATCAATTCTGAACTACCATCATGATAAATCCCACACCTCAACTTATGTGTCACTCTCTAAGATGGTTCAAATAATAAAACCTAGACTGGTAAATCACGAGATGATATAGTCCCCTAAAAAATATCTTCTATTCCTATAAATCTCTAAAAAATAGAGTAGTATGAATACAAACACAAAATAATGTAGAAAAAACACATTATATGTTCATAGAGAATGAAACTCAATAAAAAAGAAAAGTCAAGAAAATATAAATAGGGAAAACAACAGATAGAACATTCATAGAAAAATCACTAATATTTTATCCATCGAAATATATCACATATTCTAAAAAACTATCAACCTATGGATTATATATCTTTAATGAAAAAATTGAGATATCTAAAAAACTATAAGGATATAAGTGACTAGTCCTGTCATCCTAAGATAGCTCTAAAAAGTGAACAAAATGGTTAAAAAACTAAATTACTATGTGAAAATAAGTTATTATATCACATATCCTATAATTGGGATTACTAATGGAATATGGTACCTAATAATCATGAACCAAGAAAATGATGATAAAGGGTAAAATAGAAAACCTAAAATAAACATTGTGATCATCCAAGTAGAAAACGTGAGAATTGCACCCACAAAATAACCTAACCTAAATATTGAACTATATACAGGTAAAATCATGGAGCCAAAAACCCAGAAGGGTGTGGAGGAACATAATAGTTCTAATATAAGAACAAATCCTATGAAAATTTCAGACACTATAGAAACACATGATCCTACAAACACTAAATACAAACTATATATCAAACACACTATTACCTCACCCACAACCCATTGCATCCCAAAAATAATATAAATATATATGTAAAAACTTCTAATGGAATTTATTACATTCAGAAAGACAAACAAAACCATGAAGAACATGAAAAAATCAAAAATAATATTTTAATGTTATAACCAAGGGAGAAAATGCTCTAGATGAACGAACATCAAACTAATTCTACAATGTAATTCCATGAATAAAAATCACTAATGAAATTGAAAAAACATTGAATGTTTTATTTAGGTCATATTAAACCCATGATACCTCTAATATAACATATTTGTGGGGTTTTCAATCAATGTGGTCCCACATTTAACTATATGGTGGAACTATAAGGGTATTTTGGTTCATAAAATCAAAAACACAAAAAATAATATTTTATTACTATATAAAATGAGAATTGATAAACAGAGAACTGAAGGCTCAAGCTTTAGTGAAAACATAATGAAATACTAAATGATTACATGTAAGTAGAAAATTTCATAGTGGTAATATATTACAATTAATTTTATGATTTCTTATAAAAAATAAAAATATGTATATGCTGATTCTTGATACCACATTATTTTAGGGTGTGATTACTTATTGCAGGCCAGATATAACTAAAATAAAGAAAATATTAGTTGTTTTTACATGAACAATATAAAATAAAACAATAAAAATTAATTATCAGTGTTTGACAGACATACTGATATTTAATAATGTAAGATTCAACTTTCAATTTGAAACATCAGGAAAAAATCAAATGAAAATGAAGGATACTCAAATAGGGGTAGATGCAATAAATTTAAGGGTAAATAATACCATGAGTGAGGGGATGAAATAAAGGAGTGAAATATAGTAAATCCATAATTCGAAAATAAGAAAATTGTGATTCCAAAGAAAAAAATTATATATTATGAAAATTAAATGCAGAAGGTATTTAATATGAAACATCATCACACATATACACCATGAATATTAATACCCCAAATTACATGAATATTTTTCAATAATTAAACATAATCATTATGGTTATATCATCCTAAACTAGAAACACCTATAGAAAAAAAACATCTATATGACCTTAGTTGTACTATTAATCAAACTGAAATGTATCAACTATAAAACATGCTTTCCATGTTAAATTACATCATAAGTATAATAAACATTCATAAAATTGAAATATTTTATAAAAATAAGATAATAAAATTGAGACCTCTATTTATATGATCCACTCTCTTAGATGGAGCTAATGAAGAAATCCATACTAGAAAATCACATACTAACTTAGGATCCTAGAATGAATAATCTATTACTACATTACATCTAAAAAAATACAATTATCCAACCCCACACAAATAATAGAAGAGATAAACAATCATAAGTACACATAAAAGGCAACATAGTAGAAAATTGAAATCATTAAAAAATTTCCAAGGAAAAACACATGAGAACATGCCTAATACTAAGAAAACACTAAAATATTTTCCACCAAAATGTATTAAAGGATTAGAAAAATATCCAACTAAAGAGAATAATGCCTAAAAAACCAAAATGGAAGATCCCCAAATAATATGAAAAATCAATGATAGAGTCCATCACACATGACATACTAGGATAGATAGAAAATTTTGAAAAAAATCATGAATCATGATAATGTTATATGGGAAAACATGATACTAAATTGATTGTCATAGTGTTATGATTACTAATTTCACTTGGTTCCTAAAATCCAAAAAAAAATTAAAAAACATTGAATGTGGAACAAAAAACACCTAAAAATCATGATGATCATCAATGTGGGAAAAAATTATACTACTCCCACAAACTACCCAAGAATAAATAATTAGCTCACTATAGGTCTATACTAGGGGCCGTAATCCTTAAATGATTATGGAGACCATAATTTATCTAACACAATATGAAATCTTGAGAAAATTGATGAACCAAAACACACAAGATCTAACTATCACCTCAATTATAACTATCTCACAGAAATGAGCTAACCTCACATAGAACACATTCCTACACCAAAGATAGAGACACGCACAACTATAACCTAAAAAAGAAATATATACTATTACAACAGGTAAAATATATATAGAGTATAGCGGAAACTAAAATAAATAAAATGATTGTAAAATTATATAACAAGAGAGAGGAAAACCTATATGGCCAAATATCAAAATAATTCTAAAATTTAAATTCCATTGAATATAATAAAAAATAAATCTTTATTTTTATAGAGAAAACATAATTTAGTTGAAAAATGATTTATATATGTATATATATATAATTCTAGAAAAACAAGAATGTATCAATAATGAAATGTATAATCATACTTTAATAATGTTAGAGAGAAAGAAACTCAAAATAGCCTCGAAATAAAATGTTTTAAAATCTTAAATGTTGACATAATAATAAATATAATTTTAATTAAATTACAGATGTAATGAAAATTTATTTATTTACATGTCTAATAAACATAGGTATGATATCATTCAAATGACTAGAATATTTATGTGTCTCTTTATATTTGTTTATGTGCATGGGGTAGGATCATCACCAGATTTACACTATAGGGAAAAGAGGTATACAAGGAAAATAATTTTGGAGAAATAAAATACAAGGAGACAATATAAAATCCACATGAAAAAATAAATAGAAAACAAGAATCAATAAATAGTTACAATGAAAATATAAGTATTTATAAGGTCCCCTTACTAGGGTTTGGTATAACCTTTTTGGAAAAATTAGGTTTTAACCAACTACTAATCTCATCAATTTTATGTCTAAAAAAGATGACATCCACAGAATCATTGTTTTACCATTTCTAAATCTTCAAAGATGACATGCCATGAGATATCATGGGTTAAAAAACATTCAAATCTTTTGGGAAAACCAAAAGTATTATAGACATAAGGATTTTCCTTGGTTCATCCATGAATCGGGGACCATGTGAGTTCTCCCATCTATAATATCTCTCTCTGTCTTAAAATAACAAATTATTTCTTCAAGGGAATTTTTTTAATGGTTTGGGAAAAAGCCTCATTTTTATTACCAAATCAAACCAAAGACCTCTTTTAACAAGGTAGAGGGAAACCAATCACACAGCCCAAAGGCCCAGTGGGATTTTAGCCCATTAGATAGCCCGTAGGCACAAATTGTTTGCCCCAATTCACATTCTATGAATAGTAACCCACCTACTAGAGTACTTGCATAGTACCGCCGCCGCTACAGTGCCCTGCTAATGCTACAGTACCCGCTGATGAACAATGTCACCACTGCAACAGTGCCGCTATAGTACTGCTACAGTAACCTACGCCCAATGGGTTTTGAAAATGTACCCTTGAGAGACAGCAGTTATTCATATCACACACCAATTCTAGAGAAATGGGACACTACAAATGAGTTTTCCATAATAACCTGAAAATCGGCAGCAGAATCATGTAAGGGTTTTATGACTGATTTTTAAGGTTTCTAGATAACCATCACAACATGAGCGTATAAAATATCTATATAAAGGTAAACATCCAAAAACAATTATTTTAAATGGAACTTTTTATGTATAAACCAAAACCACAAAGACTCTCATAAGGGTAACATGGTAGTTACATATAGTTAATGAAATAAACTAAATTATTACATAAGTGTACCCAAAAACATACGTATGGGTAAAGGAACAAAATAAAGTCTCATATAAGATTACCCAAAACTAATTTGAGGGTAAATATATACTTTTGTAAGGGTACAAAAGAGACATTTAAATGTCATGTGACCTTACGTCAAAGGTAGAGGACTGGAAATGAGTGCCACATAATGGTAAAACCAACATAAAAATAGAGAATAATAAATACTAGGAGAGGAAGAAACTGTTCAAAAAAATATATAGTCTTTATTTAATTAAAAATAAAAAAAATTGAAAATAATATATGAAAATATCTACCTTGAAAATTAAATGCATAATCCATTCAATATGTAACGTCATCACACATCCACATAATGTAAATTAAAACCAAAAACTAGATGGTGATTCTATACTAACTAAACATCATCAATGCAGGAAAATCATCTAAAATTGATAACACATATAGGAAAAAAAAACCATACAACCATTGTCATACTCTCTAACCAACTACCGCTAAATCTATCAATTATGAAACTTGATTCCCTAGAAGAATGAATTCTTAATGAAAATAAATGGGCTCATAATTAAATATTTTTAAGCACCCTTTATGATAAATTTGATACCTTCACATACCTAAGTATCTCTCTATGATGATGTTAATGAGTAGATATAGATTAAAAAATCACATGCAAATAAAATTCAAAAAAACAACTCATTAGTGAGTTCAGGACATCAACAAATACAACATTATTCATTTTCACAAAAAAAATTTAAAAAAGAAAAATATAAGTTCATAAAGAATGTAAACTAGTAAAAAAATTACATTTGGGAAAATTTTAACATGGTTGAAAATAGTGATATAAATTATAGAAAAATAAAATACTTAATATTCTTAACCTAAATCGATCACAGAATAAAAAAACACTCCACGAAAGAAGAATATTTCCAAACAAACCATAATTAAAGTTAATAAAAAATAATTTAAACCATAAGGATAATTGAATTCACCCCTAATATCCTACAAAATCTCTGAAACAAGATAACCTAGACAGGAAAAGATATAATGTATTAGGAGAAAACAAACTGCTAAGGGTAATATCCAGGTCATACGATTAATAATAGAACATTATTTATAAAAATTGGAATAAAAGAAAACTCTTCTAGTATTTCTAAATAAAAAATCAATGAATCTTTTTTATCATCCAAGCAGGAATCAACATATCTAAAAAAAATTACCAAATCCTAAACACGTAACATGAAATAGGTGCATACCTAGAGCCAACATCCGTAATGGAAATGATGTAACCCAACATATATAATATAAGATCAGCTCTTATCCAAATGAAAATAACTATACACAAGATACCTCCAACACATCTTGGCATACCATCTCTCAAACATAGTCTATCCCTCACAAAAAACCTATTCTTGAACAGAAACATGAAAAATAGACATGTGGGACCTAGAAAACACATATATATGTTTTATATATAAAAATTTAAAATGGAATAGAATATAAAAAAATATAAAAATTGATTAAAAAATTATTTAAAGCACCAAAATATCGATATATAATTATATTGACACAAAATTCAACACAATTTCCTTCTAATAGAACTTCGTTATGGGTTTTCTTCTATAGGGGAATTAATTTATCCATGAGGATAAAATTCTTGAGTATTTAGGTTTGTAAAATATGAATTTGAAAAACTATATTATTATTTTTTAATAACATTATAAAAATAAAACTAGGAAGAAAAGGTTCAAATTGAAGTCTAAACATATGAAATATAAAATTATTTCAAATTATGAAGAAAATAAACACTTTTAATGATTGTATAATTATAATGATACTTGATAGATGTATCATAAAAAAGAAATAAAAATATATACATGATGATTCTTCATAAAAATTTATAGCAGGGAGTGACTACTGGAAGCATCCACAAACAACTACAAGGAGGAACAACTTTGGGGTTTTTCTTCTCAAAATATATACTCGGACAACAAAAATTAATTATTTTTCTATAACGTGAATAACAATAAAAAATAATAATAAATGACTCAAACTTCAAATCAATGCATAAGGGATAAATTAAATGAAATGAATAAGATATTTATGGTTATATAAAACATTGGATGTTGATAATGGAATTTTTCACACTAGAATCATAAATTTCACAAACTAATATTTCTTAAATACACATTTAAAATGATATAGTATTTTGAACAATATGATTCTACAGAATAGACTTAATACAATGATAATTGAATTATTTATATACATACATGTAATTCAAGAACAATAAAATGAATCAATGAAGTATCTCAGTCGAAAATAATGAAAAAACATGTGAAAAACATACTCAAAATAGATTTGATATCAGTAAATTCACAATACATGATGAATAAAAAATAGTGGATTAGAAACAAATCAATAATTACTGATCCTTCAATAATTTATAGGTCAAATAAAGAAATAAAAATTTATTAAAATTACAAGATGATTTACATGTTTCAACCAATTAGCTTATGTGATAGTGGCACAATCATCACACACTCTCCATTATGAATATAAGAGTTATACAAGAAAAATTATAATTGAGAAATAGTATATAAAGAATAATAAAACATGCACCAAATGAAACATGAATCATACAAAATCCCAAAAATAATAATAGAAAACTAAAGAGTAATGAGGCCCCTTTTTGGTTCTTTATTTAACCATTGTAAAGGAAGATATGTCAAACCAATTGGTGAGTTAGTTAATGGGATGTTCATAATGGGATATATCCTGAAGATGATCATTATCTATATTCACCAATACTGAAGATGGTATGCCAAAATCTAACACGCGTTCGAACAACTATTGGATCTGATGGGAACCTCATGAACAAGTTTCCATATAGATTTTCCTCTTGAGATATAATATCAAGTACCACCAGAGATCTCAATTTTATATTATCTATATATCTCAACGTAGATGAGTGGCTATCCATGAGAAGGATGAGTCCTTGAATCATCGTATCCATATCTATAATTTGGAAAAATAAGGAAAGATATAACCTCAAGATATTAAGGCTTCTGAAACGACAGAATAAAAACATAGAAAGGGAAGTCATCAAATAAAAAATACATAAAAGAAAGATATTTTTGAAAACAGAATGATATAAGGGTTATAGGAATGATTTTAAAGGGTAAATAAAAATGAATTCTTTGTGAGGGTAAAACCCCAATGTGAAAGTCTACACATCCAATGATAAGTAATGTTTAAGGTACCATACATAAGGGTAAACTAGAACTAACAAGACCCATGTGAGGGTACCCCAGGGTCTTACATATGGTTAATGTTAAAAAATAATGGCTTTTGTATGGGTACCCATGAACATATATAAGAATAAAAAAATTATCTATTTATGATGTAATGGTTCCCAAAACACATGTAACAGAAAAGAGGGAATTACACAAAGGTAAAAGAAAGATACGTAAAGGTCTTTTGATCTCATGAAAGCTTAAAATAATGGAAAAGAGACTCATGTCGTTGTAAAAAATAAACATAAGTGTCATTAATACATTTTTGTTGAGGATGAATCAATAAGAAGGAATATATTAAATTATTATTTTAATAGAAGTAAATAATACTGGAAACCCAAATCTAAAAATATCTCCCTTGTAAAAAAATATACAAGGGATTTAACCCTCTCTACCTAAAAAATTAAAACACTAATATTTATGATGATTATTTCAAATAACATGACTTTGGAATTTATTTTTTCATTCTTTGCAGGAGGATAGATCATTTGGATGATATTATGGTTTGGTTCCTCGTTTAAATTTTTGAATTAAGGATGTTTTAGGTGAGTTTTTGTCCTATGCACGACCTGTTCGCATGGTTTGATGGTTAATCATGAAACCTATAGAGGAGAATGGTGTTTTTTGTTCAATTTCTTCTTGTATGGTTTGATATGCAAGGTTTGGGGGAAACGTGTGTGGATAATGAAAAAATCATGTGACTTAAAGTTTGGTGTACAAGGTATGGTAGATAGATTGTGCATTGTTTGAAGAAATATTAACGAATACATGGGGGAGACTCTACCATTTGGAAAAACTGTTTTCCACTCTTAGAGCATGGTTTCTGAAACTATATAGGAAAACCATCTGAGGTATCTCACTTCTCTAGTATGGTGTGAATGATTGTAACATGGTTTTCCAATACGTGCGGCCAAACCGCTCAAGAATCCCATGACATTAAATAATGTAAAATTCCATTTTTCCCTCTTTATATGTAACCATCATTTAGGATTTCATCTCCTTTCCTAAACAAGTAACACTATGGGGATTTAAAACCCCATACTCCCTTTCTACCTTCATTCATTTAATCTCCTTCATGGTTCGAGGTGAGTTTCCTAAGGATTTTTCAACATTTCCCTTCTCTCCTCACATTTTCTTCTTAGATCTGTGGTATTTCCTTAGTGGGTTCTCTATTTTCCATACCATGGGTTTAGTTTTGATGTGTGGTCTTTTTATTGAATGTTAGGGTGTCTAGATTATCTCTCATGATTTTTTATTCCTTCTCCCAAATATTTATTTCATTCACACATATTTGAGGTATTTTTTTCTACCTATTTCATTTTGGGAACATTACATTTTCTACTTGTGTGTTTCAAAATAAATTATAAATGTGTTTTTCATTCTTGAGATGTGCTTATTTTGTTTATTACGATGTTTTCATGTTGTAATAACATTTTTTAAATGGTTTTCAAGAGTATAATTTAATATTTAATTTTATATCTTTATAAACGGTGTTTTATAGAATTTATATTGACCATATTAACTATCTTTTGGTATTTTAATAGTGTGGTTGGACATTTATATTTTTTGGTTTGTTCGGTTTATTATGATATTGGATTTTTATATGAGTTGTGGTGACATTTATATTTTGGTGATTGTGTGTGTGGTTTATTATGTTTAGTGATGGAGGAAGTATTTTTTCTATAAAATAGTTGATGGGTGCATTCATGGATTCTGGAAAGGTTTCATTGTATATGGGAACTCCCATACATGCAAAAGGTTCACATAAGGATGGGAATAAAATTTATAATGGCCCTTGATATTTATTTTTCCACTAAAAACCCAATTTTTGATAAAGAATTTTCTCACTCCATTCCCACTTCCTCTTCTCAAATGGTTTTTTAACCCCCTACTGTTATCAAAATAGTTCCTTGGATTCTAAATAGTGACTTGCTATTCAATGTGAATTTAAAAGTGATTTTAAATTTATTCTCAAATCTTGTCCAATTTCAAATTTTGTGATGTGTCTTCGATATAGAAATGAGATAAAGTCTTGTATTTCTCCATTCATAAATGTTGTATGTTTTCATCTTACTTTTTAAAATAGCTTTATAAATGGAATTGGATATGGAAATGTATGTCTTGGTTAAAATTTTATGATTTGTTAAATACATTTTCTCAAACTCAGATGATGTAAATGCCCAGCGGGAATTTTGGAATGTTTTGCAAGAATGGTTGACAGATTATTTTGTGTGAAGTCCCAGTTAGTGCTTATGTATTTCTTGATATTTGAGAAGGGTACCTATATGGTGGATCCTCCAAGTATAGGGTCATCACATATGTGGTGTTAGTGTTTTGGATTTTAAATCATGGTGGTAGTGGGTTTTAGTTGAACCACACATGTGAGGACCTACCCATTCACTAAGTGCCATTATCATGGGATCTTTGGGTGTCCTCTAGAGGGTGAAGTGATAGTTTTCTTGTCGACCTTGGTTAGATAGGTTTGTACCCTAAGGATTTTCTAAGAGTCCATGTGAGATGTGCCAATGGATAATCTAGTGTAAATTGTCTAGTAGGTTATTGACTATGGAGCTCTACCATACTCAGACTATTGAATCCAAGCTGAGTATATCCAGGTATTTGATATAGAGATAAATAGGAAATTCTAATGATTGAATATCTATCATTTATATTTTTCTCTTCATCATGTAGAATATTATCCACGTCCATTTATGATTTCTTGAGTTCATTCCATTACATTCCTCATGGCCTATTTTAAATTCTATTATGAATTTGTAATGGGGTTTTGGATTTAGTATTTGGTTTTTGGATTGTAAAACCAATTAAATAGGGTATTTTGCATGTGTTTTTTGAAGGTACCTTTTAAAAATAGATGATATTATTTTGAGCTGGTATAACCAAATTTCCAAATGTATATAAAATTATTTCTTGTGGACTATTTATGGAAAGGAAATGCATAGACTCTTTGGCGATAACCAATTGATCTATTGTATTCTCACACATTACTTGTGACACTAGCATCGATAGACCAAATATATTTTGAAGGGGCATGTTTTTTTTGTTGTTTCCACGGATCATATTGGTCTTATCATTGGTGGTGACATAGAGGTCGCATCGATATTATTATAGTTCGGTATTTAATTTCTATTTTTTTCAACCATTATTTAATCTAGACTATATTTTTCATATATTTTTTTATTTATTATTTGTTAATTATTTTTTCTCTGTTTAATTTATTTTTTCCTGGGTTAATAGAGAGAAATCATTCATGTATGATTTATTTTTGATACCCTATTCTGGTTTCTATCTCGGGGGGATTGGGACCACCACTCTAGCCTTTTATCTTACTAGATTATGTGTTTAGATTTGGGACAACCTAGTTTTATTTTTTATGAAATTGTATCAGAGAATCCCTTTATTATTTGAGGATCATATTGTTAGGGATTTTGACTATTGAGAATCGATATGTTACTAAAGGAAGGACATCATGAACCCTTCCTCATTCTGATCCTCATGCTTCCAAGGGTAGTTCGAGATTTTAGCGATTTGTTTTAGTTTTGGGGGTATGGATGGGTAATGAAAATGATGTTGATCTGGTGTTATAATGTGACCACACATGGAGTAGTGACCCATGTAAATTCTGAGTGCGTAGTTTTAGACCTTTCTATTGGTAATGAATTAACCATGGAATGGACCACTAATAATGTATCCGGGTTGTTTATGACCACTAGTTCCCTATCATAGATATTTAGTGTGAGTTGTGTCTTGTTTTGGTTTAAATCAGAGTTAATGGATTATTTAAATTAAATTTGTTTTAGGAAATAGTGTTTTGAAAATAAAATTGGTTTTATGTTCTATTTTGTTTTGAAAAATGAATTACATGGTGTGTGACCTATTTTTGAAAAGTATATTGTTCATTTTATGAAAAAGTCCCTATAAGAATGTGGTTTTGTAAATTAGAATGATTTAGTGGTTTTTGAAATGTTAATTATGGGTCTTTTGTTATTTTTTCTTATGATTCAGTAGTTCTAGTTTGAGGAATTCCTTTTGAGATGATTTTTTATCGTCTATTGATTCTATTTTGGTGTTCCTTTTGTTTTTCATAATTTTCCTCCCAAAGTGGTCCCCAAAAATTCTAGTGGGTCATACCTAGATATTTTTATTTCATGATTGTTCTTTATTTTATATGTTGATAGAGGTGTGTTATAGTTAGTGGACTATCTTAAGGAAGATGAAAGTTTATTCAGATCATTGGGAACTCCTAATGTTGTGAGAGTTCATCCTATTTCGAATTCATTTTAGGGTCTAGATTTGGAATGGTGGAAGGTTAATATAATATAATTGGTTCTAGATAGGATATCTTGGGAAGCTTTTATGACCACTTTCTTATGATATTTCATAACTGAGAAGGTGAAGATGATTAAGGTGGAAGAGCTCATGAATGTTCCACAAGGTTAGTAGAGAGTGAAGGCCTATAATGATCACAATTGTGAGATTTTTTCCTTTTCTATATAGGTAGCATCATAGTATTATTTGAAATATCCTCTCTTCATCATTAGTCATTGACTATAGATCAAGTATTGATTCCTCTAATCCGATGAAGTTTAGTTTGAGGAGTTGGTAGGTGGGGAATTTTAATCTCAGTTGATTCCTCGGGTACATTCTGTAGTATGTGGTTCTCATGAGGTTTCCCTACCTAGTGAGATGTTTTTTGTAGAGGTTTATATTTCTTATTTGCCATTGTAATTAATTTAAACATCCCATTCATCCTAATGTTCACTTATGTTCTTCCAATGTATGTGTTTTGGGAATTTAAATATTTCTTGTTCCCATCCTCTGAATGTGTGTCGTTGTTGGGGTAGTTTGGGTCACATAGAAAGAATTTTGGGAAGAATTTCGAGATGAAGATGCCTCAATTAGTGGTTGGCATCTCCTAAATGTGGGTAATTATATATTTCATGATATTAGTACTCTATCTGTAGGCCTTGGAGTGACACTTTTTAGATATTCAGGAACTACTTGGGGTGTGGGAAATTATGTCCTAGATTTTTTCTCTAGTGTTGGGGTGGATATGATTGTATTTTCATTGTTTTATTTTTTTATGATGTCGAAAGTTAATTTTTTTTGTCAAATTATGATGGTTATGTTCATTTGTAACTAGACTAGTTATTCTTATCTATATATGAATCTTTGAATTGATTATTCTCTCTTGGTTGTGGTTAGATTTTTAGTGGATTAGTTTTGGTTCTCGATCATGATCATTTTGTAGATGATTTAGTCTTGTTGGATTGATG
The DNA here is from genome assembly GCA_963277665.1 of Viscum album. Classification (NCBI taxonomy): domain Eukaryota; kingdom Viridiplantae; phylum Streptophyta; class Magnoliopsida; order Santalales; family Viscaceae; genus Viscum; species Viscum album. Next base: position 1,804,699,802 of record OY728164.1, read on the forward strand.
AATTTTTTATTTTTTCACAGTTTTTTTGAGTTCCCTATCTGAGTTACCCATACTATTTAGAATTTTTTGTTCATTTTGGGAGCCTTCGTGTCTATAACATCATGTTGGTAGTTTAATATTGATCATGAAAGTCAATTTCCTAGGGATGGGAGAACCTAATCCATGGTTCTCCTCATTATGATTTTCCATAGAGTTGGGGAGGTGTGAATTTTTTAATAAAAGGTCACCCTTTGTCTCATGGTTACATTTGGTCTAGTTCCATTTTGGGTTTGAGTTTTGGTCCTTATTCGGATGGGTGACTTTCTAGGGGAAAAATGTGTCTATAGTGGGGAGAATTTGCACACCTTAACCTTAAAATTTATTTATTTATTATTTTATTAATTTTTGATATTTTCATAATGGATTGGGATGATTTAATGGTTAAAATTTATGAATTTGTTAATTCCAAGTGTTTTTTCGAAATGTTTGTTGTTTCTGTGCACATATTTTCGGTTAACTGTGTAGCCTTTAGAGGCACAATATGTATCATCTCAATTTCTTCTTTCATGTTATGACATGCAAAGTTTGGTGATACTATGAAAGGCTAAGGAAAATCCTTATATCATGAGGGTTGGTGTTTATGTAATGGTGCATGTCTAACACACAGTTAGGATAAATAGTTTGATAACCATATGGGGAGGATCTTCTTTTTGGAAGAACCATTTTTCATGGTTAGAAAACTATTTTCTAAACCATAAATACAATACTTATGAGGTTCCCATATTCTCTAGTAGTGAGTAAATAGTTGGCACATGATTTTTCAAACCATGCGGCCAAACCATTTGAGTCTACTTGTTATTAAATTTTTCAAAATACCAGTTTTCCCCTCCTCTTTTTAACCATAATTCAGGACAAACTCCCTTTGTTAGACCTAGCCTCACTAGAGGGATCTAGGAAAACCTCCACATTTTTTACCTTTCCTCCATTCAAGATACATCATGGATTCTAGGTAATTTTCACTTGTACTTTTAGTCATTTTCCTTCTCTCCTCTATTTCCCTTATTTGTTTTTTTGTGGTTATTTTTTATTGGGTTCTCTCTTGTCCAAACCCTAAGGGATAGCGTTTATGTAGGGGTTGATTTTCTTGGATATTATAGTTTGAAAATTGTCTCAAGGATATTCTTCATTATCCCAATGTTTTTCCTTCACAGGTTGTTGAGATAGGTGTTTCTATCAATTTCTTTTATGGAACATTCCATCTTATAATTTTTTGGTTTCTAAATAATTTATAAATTTATTTCACATTATTTTGATGTGTTTTTTAATGTCATTTTTATGTTGGAAAACATTGTGGAAATGGTTTTCAAGGGTTTTATTTGATATTACTTTGTATATATGCATCAAAGGTGATTGATAAAATTCAAATTTATCTTTATAAATGAATTTGGGTATTTTAAGAGTGTGTATAAACATGGTTATGTTTTGGTTGATTTGGTTGAATTTGATTTGTGATTTGTATACAATTTTTGGTGAATTTTATGCATTGGTGAAAGTGTCTGTTGTTTTTTTCCCTTTAGTATTGGAGTAAGTTTTGTTTTCACTAAAATGGTTTTTGGGTAATTTCATCATTGTTCGATGGGTGTCTTTGGATGTTGACACACCCATAAGTGTACATGGCGCACATAGGGATGGTCATACAAATGGTAATAGAACATGATAATCATATTTCCCTTAAACCATATTTTAAAGGATTTTCTCACTCCTTTTCCTATTCCTAATCTCAAAAGATTACATTAAACTCCATTAAATTTTAAAAAAAATTACATGGTTTCTAAATGGTGACTTTTTGTTCTATATGAATTTAAATGTATTTTTAAATTTATTCTCTAATATTATTCAATTTTCTATTTTTGATGTGGCTCGATTTTTGAAATGAGATAAATTCATGTTTGGCTCTATTCGTGAATGTTGTATTTTATCATATTGTTTTTAAAAATGGTTTCAGAAATGGAATTGTATTTGGAAATTTGTTCCCCAGTTGGCACACTGATATGTTTTGGATATCTTTTTGAGACTCATATGATGTGAAAAACATAATAAAATTTTGTATGTTTTGGAAAAATGGTTGAATGCATATGTGGTCTGAAGGCCCAGTTAGAACATTTATGTTTATTAACATGTTAGATGAGAAACTCTATGGTGGATCCCTTAAGGAGAGGTTCATCAAATAGCTAGTGTTAGTGTTTGGCGTAGGCAAGAAAAGTGTTAGTGGGTTATAGTTGAACCACATGTGTGAGGACATCCCCATTCACCATGTACTATTATCATGTATTCTTGGGCGGCATATATAGGGTCTAGTGATAGTTTCCTATTGACCCTGATTATATAGGCTAGTACCCACTAGATTTACTGAGGCCTGGGGGGATGTTCCACTGGGCTGGATACATTAGGGAAGTAACATGGTTATTGGCGATGGATTTGCACCATATTCTAGCAGGTGTGTCCAAACTAAATATGTTCATGGATTTTTTGTATATATATTAATGAAAATTTCATGATTTATTTTCTCTAAGTTATATTTCATTTCCTCTACATGTTTGATATTATCACTTTTTTGTGCTTGATATAGTTGTTTCCATTAATACCAACACAGACAATTTTACCTTCTGTTATGATTTTGTAATTTGTTTATGGGTTTGGATTCTATTTTTTGATTGTAAAAAATATTTAAAATGGGAAGTTTCATGTGTTGTTTTAAAAAGGTAACTTATTGAATGATATGTTTTTATGTTGAACTTATAAAACCTATTTTAATTATTTATTTCAAATTAATGTTTGTTCACTATTTAGGGAATGTAAATCCATGTAATATATGGTGATTTCATAATATGTTGTTGTATACTCACACCATACATGCGACACTTAGTGACGGTAGAGCCATGATGTTTTTCATGTGTTGGTTTATGGTCGATATTTCCATTGATCATGTTGGTATTGTGGTATATATTGACTAGGAGGATACATGGAGATTGTGTTAGAGTGGTTTGGTTTTATTTTAGTATTAATTTTTTATTTTTTCAGTAGATGTTGTATCCAAATTGTGGTGTCCATTTCTTGATTTTCAATATTTGTCAGTTATTATTGTGTTCTATACATAGTTTACTTTTCCCTTGGTTTATAGGGTAAAATAATTCCCATATGATTTATTCTTTAGGTGTGGTGTTAGGATCTAACCTGAGAGGATCATGATTGACTTTTAGGCCTTATCTCAGATCGAGTTGAGTGTAGGGTTGTTTGGAAGCCCGACTTTGATAATGAAATTCCTCACAACCTAAAAATCAGTAAAACAAGAATATCATCTAAAATAGAAAACACTTATGTGAAAAAAAACTATTATACCTTAGTTATAAAATCATCCAAAATGCCCCTATAAAGTATAACCATGACACATGATTTCCAAATTGATTGATATAATAATGATGATATAAATTTTTTGGATTAAAAAGTTCAATATAACCTACATAATTAATTACAAAATTTCACTACATGAGTTGATCTCTGATATGATACAATCAAGAAAAAATTGTCCAAAAAATCACATACTAGGAGAGGCCCATAGAATAGCTCTTATATTCCCAAAAATCCCCAATAAATAGATAAATACACACCCTATTATAAATTATTGAAGAAAAAACATATCTTGTGTTCATAAGGAATGTGACTCCATGAAAAAAAGTTCAATATTCAAATAAAACATGGATAACAATATATTTAAGAAGAATATAAAAATAAAAACACTAAATGAATCTCAACATTATTCTATCTAGGTATCAGAAAAATATCTACTTATGAGAAGTCCTTATAATAATATTCCAATAGCGATATCCAGAAATATAGTAAAACATCAAGGATATTGTTGGGATTTTCAAAAAGTATGAACAGATCTAAAATGTGACAACAAATTAGAGAAGAAATCTAAATAACATGGTGAAAACAATCCACTAAAGGGCACACCCTAGTCTTAGTATTACAAAAGAAACATTATTCCAAACACAAGGAACCCAAAAACAAATCCTAAAGAATTTAAGGCAAAAAACCCTACTGTAGCACCTAGATATTTTTAAATTTATTTCTCTTTATATAAATTTATTTTCCTTTATCGATAGTGTAACTCATGATAACATTTATAAAAGAACCACAATGTGCTATTAAAATATTCATTGAATTGGAGGATATTAATAGGTGTAAATACATTATTAAATATATAAAAAATCCCTAAATAATTTGTTAACAAATTCATAGGAAATGATAACTATATTTTTACATAATACCTTTTACTGTACCAAAATATTTTTTTTCAAAAATTTTATTTTATCTTTTTATGAGACAAATTTACAAATAATTTATAGATATTTTAGAAAGGATTTTTTATGAAATTAAACTAAAATATTAAATAATCACATATTAAATTTCTTATTTTAAATTTATGGGAATTTTTAGTTAATAGTGTAAATTTTCGATTTTTAAAATACTATCATTCTCATTTCATGAAATAATGATATATAAAATTACAATTATATTCTGTATTTTTCAATAGTATTACTCATGAGTAAAATTATTTATATTAATGAACTTAATTTATTTTGAACCAACAATTTTTATTCTTTTTTTTTGTAAGTTTATTTATATGCTTCAAAACAAAGACTTCTGAAGACTATTTTTAAGTAAATACAATTTAATAATGTTAATTAAAAAAGTGAACCCCTCGTATGTATAAAATAAATAAAATTTATATATTATATTTCCAATTATATTAATCTAAATCCATATAATGAGTATTTCTAGTCATATAGTATATATAATATCCTCTATTTCTTGAAAATGCATTTTTTAAGACTTCTTTTCATTGTGAATCATAAGATTACTATAAAATGAATTTCTACCACTAATAAATAACAAATTTGAAAAATGGATTGAATATTATATTAATAAATTTAATTTATATTATATCATATGTCCAAAATAAATTCTGTTCATAAAGGACTATAAAAATTGTAAATATTCATCACCAAAGTAAAACGGTAAACCAGAATAACGTAGGATAACACTAAATGAGAAGGACAATATTTTATTATATTCAATATTTTTGGATGGATAAATTTCAACTTGAAACTCCATAAAGTCAATTTTTTATTATTTAGACACTTTTCCAGGATAGAGGGCTACAAAATAAATTAAGAAAAGAAAAGGACCAAATTCCCTTCTATTTCATATAAATATCACTGTTGTGTTGACTACGTGAAACAAGAATGCTGGGAAAAAATATTAATATTATTTTGAAAATAATGATATATATTTTTCATGATGTTAATTTATTTATATTTTTGGGATATTATTTAGTATCTTTAAATGGTTACTCAATGCCGATAAATTATTTATTTCATTAATAGAAAAATAAAATAAATGTTTTTTAAAATTATAAATGTAATATGAGTTAAATGAATTATTATGTGCCAAAAATGTTTTACAAAAATTTAGCATGTAATGTAATTATTAAATAATTATTTTTCAATTCTTTTATTTTTTATGTTATTTAGGACAATGTAAATGAATTGTTCTAAAATTGACATTAGTAATATTTTATAACAAATAATAATTTATTAAATGATATAAAATTCCCAGAAATATTTTATTCCCCCAATATAATAGTAAATTTCAGATAATGTGATCTTCATCCATTTATGGGATGGTCTTCCTTCAATCTTATGTTTCATATCACCTAAAGTGTAAAATATTTATTCCAAGATTAATTTTTAATGTGATTTAAAATTACATAAAAGAAAATGATTTTGGGTGAAATAATCACCCAAAATATTTCCGAAAATTGTTATATGAATTTATTTTAACTCACAAGAATATTATCCACGAAACCACTCAATTTTTTTCCATTTCAATTTAAGAATAAATTTATTGAAATTTAGTACATTAATAAATGGCAAGAGTTCCCATCCTCTCCTATATAAAAGGGAACCACATCTTTTATTCTCTCCTCATATCAATAGAATTTTGGTTCAGCATTTAAATTAATAAAAAATACATCCTTTACATTTTTATTCATTTCTTTGAGTCCCATTATTATCATGAAATAATTTTATGAAGGATTCCGGGGTAGCCGAAAGTGGTTGTCCATTTTAAATTTATTTCAACTTTTAACTCCTTCAAATAATCTCCATACATAATAAAATAATACCAAAAGTACACTTCATATTTTAAGATATTATCACATCAATATAATAACCTATATTTATCTGATATACCAATAATGGGAAATTAAATTGTCAATAATGTGGACGAAGAACTGCCGTCTTGCAAACAGATGTACTTTTTCTCCATCACCACCCCTCATATTGATATAATTATCGAATTATAGTATATATTTGAAGATTATTAAATTATTATAGTTTTTTAATAAAAATATATAGTCTAAATTCTATGCTTCCCATATTTTTTATTGTAATAATAGTGCTCATGTGTGTATGTGAACTACCGCCTCCACAAAGTGATGTGATTCATTTTTCATTTCTTATTTTCATCGACAGTAATGTAGAAAAATTTTATGAACCAATATAAAATAATTATTATTAAAAAAATGTGAAATATTTACCATTATTTCAATCAATCCTTCAAAAATATTGTAACAATGTTCATGCGTATGTATGAACTACCATTAATATAGATGTCGTAATTCATTTATTTATCTTTGAAATCTATAGATGGATCTGGAAACATAGATAAATAATTTATCTGATATTTATACCACTATAACCATTTTTAGATTTTGGTACCATTTTTATAGATAATGTACCAAAACAATCGACCATAACTTACTTGAAAAATGACGTAGATATTACCTGAAAAGTGATTTTAAAAATGAAATGATAATAAATGGGTGATTAAAGGTTAAAATTAAATCATATATGGAAAAATATATATTATAATTTATTAATAATATATATATATATTTATTTATTTATTTATTTTTTATAAGAGTTTAGAGCATGTAAAAAAGTCCATACTTTAGGTAATAGATTTTCCTATTAGTTTTTTTGGACACATTCCATCTTCAAAAAATTATATTTTAAGTGGTGTATATACTGACCATTAATATCATTTATGATGCTTCTTATGACTATTATGGCAATTTAAATATCAAAATTAATTTATCTCATTCATGGGGATTATTATTCAAATTTCACTAAGGTGGTAACAGATTTATGTTTCACTATCATTTTAATCAGGATTGTTTATACTTGAATTTCCATTTAAAGAAATTAAATGATATAATCTTGATAAAATCCATTATTTTTATTTTTTTTATAGTTTTTGTTTGAAGAATAAAAGTTTTCCATTCTTGTTATCCCCTTGATGATTTCATGTTACCTAAATAATGTTATTTTTACTTTATTTCTCTCTTTAATCGAAACCCATTTCTCTTCCATATCAATGTTTTCTAAAAAAAATTATTGATTTATTACTACCCTCCAATGAATAATTATGTACCTTTTAACCATGTTTTACAATTTAAAAAATATTTTTAAATCAATCTTCAATATTTTTTCCAAATTATTTAAATTTTTAATTTTATATAAAGTGGTAAATGAATTTTATATTTTATGATTTATGATATTTATATAATTTTCCACTATAATGACTCATTAATTATTTAATGTGTCATTTATATTTCATTCATAGTTATTTTCATTGTAAAAAAATTTCAAACATTTTTGGGGGTTTTCATTTTTTAAAAAATTATTATTAATTTTCAATTATTATTTTCCTCGCTAATTTTTAAAATAATATATTAATAATATTTTATATCATTAAAGAAAAATCTTGGTTGTTTCATTTGTTTTACTATAGATATGATCCTATGGAACAATTATTTTTCTTTCCATGGATTGATTATGATAATTAATGATAATATGTTTGTGAAAACCATTTATTTTCCATGGGTTATATTTTGATGGATTGAGGAAATTATTAAGAAACATGTAATCATTACACATGTTATTTTAGAATATGATGAATATTTTATTTTATTGTATAACACATATGTATGGTTTTCATTTTGTGATGGTTGGTCTTTCAATTCAATATCACTCTAATAATTTGCTAAATTATTATATCTAATGAGATAACAATGTATACCAGTCAATGTTCTTTAGACACTATGGAAGTCAAGTCTGTGTTCTTGATTTTATATGGGAAACAAGTTGATGTTATTAATCCCCTACAGAGAAGAGGTGTTGATGCCTGATCCATTTTGATTTAATGCAATCAGTATGAAATGAACTATTTACTTAGGATGGTGACACAATTTTAGGATAATGACTTCTAGTTCATGATGTATTTTTTTATTATTTATCATACATATTATTCATTAATATTTAAATGATAATCCATATTTATATTACCCATTTTTATGAACCTTGATAGATTATGAATGAAAATGAATTATTCAGTTCATGATTTCACACACTTTTTATTATATTTTTAATTGTTTGGATCATTGAATGATATCTCCCTTGTTTACCATTTAATGGAATATATGATCCAATATTCATATGTTTCCTTTCCCATGGTTATGAATAATGGTTTTAATTAGGTTATGTTTATGAAGAGTATATAAAAAGAAAATAATTGTGGGAGATGTTTTACGATATTTAATGAAATAAGATGATTTTTTATCTAATATCTAATAAAACTAATCCTTTTCGATCTATATGAGTATATTTGTAAAATCTATTTAATTTTGTTCTACAAATTTGTATTCATATGTATGAAAATCACGGTATGATATACCACGATTCTTGTTGATCATTAAATAAGAAAACAATAGCATTTCCCCAAGATGTTACCAAATAATAAACCGTAAGCATACTACTAGTTCATAAATAGATCTAAAACCATAATGTATATTGTGGAAAACAAAATATTTAACAAATGTTCAACTTCTGGGAAAATAAAAAACAATAGACCCAAAATATCCTAACAATTCATCACTCCTAACCATCTCTAAAACAGATGCTAACCTCCCACAAAAACCTTTCCTACATGGATACTAAATATACACATTGGTATAACCTACCAAAGTATTCTTTTTTTTATATAGGAAAATAAAATAGAAATGAACAAAGAAATAAAAATCATACAATTCATTATAATACTATAACCAAAGATGGAAAATAATCATTTCCAATGATAATAAAAAACATGATACAATGAAATATCAATTTAAAAATAACTTATTACAAAACAAATATACTTATAATATTTGTGGGAAGAAATTATATCTAATTTCAATATGATTCCATTTATTTATGTGTGTGCTACCAGATATTTTCAACATTTAACCATAATATGGAACATCTTAGATATTTTTTTATGTATAATCTGAAATCAAAATAAAAATCTACTTTTATTTCATAAACTGAAAGGTGATAAACATTAGAAATAAGGATCACATTATTTCCCAATCATAATGAAAAAAACAACATTACATTGAAGTGGACCATGTCACACTAGAATCAAATATTATAACAATAATTGAATGATTTAACATAAAATAGATATAAAAACATATAAAAAAATTTATTCTTGATACAACCTTGCTGAGGGATATGCTATCTAAAGTAACTCCCCATAAAACCATGATGAGGAACACATTAAGTATTTTATTTAAAAAATACAAATTTGAACAATATGAATTAATATTGAGTTTAAAACATGATGACTGATAAAAATAGAACATAAGGATCTAATTGAAAATCAATAAAATATAAACAAATCAAATCAAATGAAAAATATGGTGACATGAAACAAAACATAAAATAATTATTACGGAATAATGAACAATTTTAGTGGAATTTAAACCATGAAGAAGCCTATATAAATTTTCATTGCAATAGAAAAATATTTTAACAACATGATTTGAAAAAAAATCAAGATAAGGTGAAATAAATTACAGATGAACAAATATACCATTCCAGAATATTAAAATTAAATAAGAAATAATGGAATCATCAGGCAATGAAAAAATATGAAAAAATAAACTAAAAAATGTTTCTATATCGATAAAATTAATATAAACAAAACACACATAATATTGTAGAAAAAATATAACTAAATTAAAAAATTAGGGATTTTTCCATTATTTAGAATTCATAAAAATGCATAAATATTATAGAAAATTGGAAAAAAGGTGTATGTGATTCAGTAATCTAACCTATGTCAGGATTGGTATAGGAATTCAAATATACAAAAGGGTGTAATTCAAGAAAAAACATAACAAAGTAAAACTATATTTTCAAATAATATAACATTAACATGATAATACCATAAAATTCAAGAGCCCACAAAAAAGAAAAGAAACCCAACTGAGGATAGAGACCACCTTATGAGGGCTCAATTAATCCTATATCGAGCATGAATGGTTTTATTTTCTCAAAATGTTTTTGATGTGATGTCCACAAAGGGTGAAAATCTCAATAAAATCATTGTACCTATTCACCGCCATCAAATACAGCACACCATGAGCCTCCATGGGTTTATAACAACTCCTTGATTCAAAGGGAAAATACCTGTAACAATCGACATATGACTTATCCTCTGATTAGACAAGAACCAAGGGCCACGAGAGATCACCCATACAGATACTCTCTCACTCTCAATGTGGCTAAATTTAAATGCAAGATAAATATTTTTGTTTGATCCATAAAAACAACATAATCAATATGGTCGAAGTGGGAATGATATACCATCGTGATATAAAGGTTATTGAAATAGAGAAACATAATTATAGAAAATGTAGGCATAAAAATGAACATCTATAATAAAATTATGAATCCAAAAATAGAACTATATTTGAGTTATAATAATGATATATAAGGTTCTTTTAGAGGAAACATTATATGAGGGTATAAGCTCACTATGTAAGGGTACACAGCCAATGATATATAAAGGTCAAGGGACATTACTTAAGGGAAATATAGAACTACCAATTCCCATGTAATGTCACACTGAGAGACATGTAAGGGTAAATATAGATTCCAAAGGCGTACATTAGGTTACACATTAAATAACCTATATGAAAAAATAGAAGCTACAAAGAAATGTATAAGGATACCTACAACTCACATATGAGTAAAGATGAACATACGTAAGAGTGGATGAGAGATATGTGATGGTAAAGTGACCTAAAGTAAGGGTTATGGAGAGAAAATATGGATATCATCCTAAAAGGTAAATACCATCAGAGAAGCTTCCCATCAGAATATCATCCTAAAAGTGAAATACCTATATCATTAGAATGTCATCATAGGATAATCAAAAGGTTTTCCCTTTTATGCTAACACAAATATTTATCTTTAGAATACCTACAGGGAAGTTGTTAACCACTTGAAATACCTATATAATTAGGTTGAAATACCCTTACATAAAAATGAATATCATTAGGATAGTTATACTTATATCATTATGATGATATTATAATGATATAGTTAACATGAAATACCTATAAGGAAATGATTGTGAATATTTAATGATAACTATATCATTAAAGGGAAAAGAATTTCCCTAATAAAATACCTATGTAAGGGAAAGGTTTTCCCTGATGATATAGGTGACATGAAATACATAATGATATAGGTATTTCATGTGGTTAACAAGCTAATGATATCTGTAACATGAAATACCTAATGAAAAGGTTTTTAATTTCCATTTTCCTAATGATATATGTAACATGAAATACCTTTCATGTGGTATTATAATAATATATGTATCATGAATTTTTTTTCCATTTTATGTTGTTTTAACTTTTATGTTAACACAACTATTTATCCAAATGACATTCTCTATTTTGTTACCTATATCATTATAATACCTATATTGAAAGAACTATAAACATGTGGTTAACATAATTGAATGGTTTTCCCCTTTACCTATCTAATGATATAGGTATTGTAATGATATATGTTAACACAACTATTTATAATTATAATATCATCATAAAAGGGAAATACATATAACCATGTTGTTTATGTCACTTTACCTATATCATTAGAATATCATCATAAAAGGGAAATACCTATATGTTAACACAACTATTTGACCATATTCAAACCATCAGAGCACCTACCCATAACATAAATCAATTGTGAAGCATGTTATACAAATTTAATGAAATCATAAATATAAAAAACCTGATCAGAATGAAGAAATTGTAAAAATCATTCATGAAAATACAACACCTAAGAATACATCATTCACTCTATGGGATTATTCCAATGAGTAAATCAAGACTCACAAATTACCTAAAAACATAGTTCCACAATTTATATCTTTTATTCGGATAGTGCATAAATGAAAAAGAAAAATATCAATCTTTGAAAAATATAAGGGTAAAACATAATAGATGTTCATAGAGAATCAATCTCTATTAAAAAGTTTAATCATGGAAATAAAAATAAGGAATAAAATAGAGAGAAAAAAAAATAGAAAACCAAAGTCACCTATAGTGAATCCACATTAATCTATCAGAGACATAGGAAACTATCCATCTAATAGGTAGTGTGCCTAAAAATATAAAACGAGATATCCAAAAAATAAAAACTACAAGGATAGAGGTAAGTAATACTAACATCATAGGATAGCTCCAAAAATGAGAGAACAAAGGTGTGTATATATCTAATGAACTTGGGGGAAAAATTCACAAATGGAAACATAAAAGGATTAGGTTTAATAATTTCACTGGTTCATAACACTAGTAACCAAAAACTAAGTATTTAAAATGTTAAAAATTAAATTTCATGAAGAATGGTGATCATCCAAATATAAAACAAGATACCTTAATAATAAACAACCTAATCCTAAACACTAAACTTGCTACATATCTATATATCGAGCCAAAAAATGCTAAAGGATATAGAGGAACACAAAATATCTAATATAAGCTCAACTAATTGAATAATGATATACACTTAAGACATTATATCCTTCCGCATCCTCACTGCTTACTAGATCTCATATATAGGCTGACCTCTAACAAAACCCTTTCATACACCGAGACAAGATAAAAACACAAATAACAATAATTAAAGAAATCTATAATTCTATATTAGGGAAATAAAACAGGGAAGGGAAAGGATATAACAATAAAAAACGTATTGTAAGATTATAGCCAATGAGCATGAATGACCTGTCTGGAAAAAGATAAAAGAATATTATAATAGAAAAGAAACTAAAACTTTTGCGCGGTGTAATACATATTCATGTCCATAATTTACCATGAGGACTAAATTTTAGGGTATTTTGATTCCTAAAATCTAAAATATGACAATATTACTCTATTTTAATTTTATAAAATGAGAAATTTTAGACCTATAATAGAATGTTCACATAGTAGTCCAATATATAGGTAAGTTCAAAATGATTACATTGTATGGGAAAAAGTAAAACTACCATTGGTTATTACAATAATACTTTCCTGATTTTTCATAAAATAGAAATATAAATATGTACATGCTGACTATTGATAAGAACATAGTGTTAAGAACCCTATAATACTACATGAAAATGGGGGTTCAAAACCCATCGAGGAGGGTACTATAGCAGTACTGGAGTAGCGGAGGTATTGTAGCGACGGCTTGTACTGGAGCAGCAGCAGGACATTGTAGAAGCAATAGGACATTGTAGTAGCTGTAGGTACTATAGAAGGTGGATTCTATAATAGTTATATTCAAATAATGGGTCTTGGGAAAAATACTTGGGCCTATAGGCCATGTAATGGGCTATATGACCATTGGGCCTTCGGGCTATGTAATGGGTCTCTATCTACATAGTAAAAAATAGGTCTTTTCTTTTCATTAATAATAAAATTAAGTCTTTAGCCATAACCTTTAAAAAAATAAGGCTTTTGTATGGGGTTTCATGCCTGGAAGCAATCCACATGCAACTCTGAGGAGGAACATCATGGGAGTTTTTCTTTAACAAATACAAAATAAACCAACACATTTTGTTTTCATTTTATAAAATGGAAACAAATGATAAGGGAATATAATATTTAAATTAAAATTCTGTAAATTATGAAGGAAAAAAAGATGTTAATATTGAAAATAAATTTGATAGTGACAATGGAAAAATTCACAGTGGTAGTGGAAAGTACAACACCTCAAAGAATGTATAAATTCTTATTATAATAAAATAAAAATTGTAAGAAACATGATTCTAAAAAAATGAATCAATGAAATGATAAAAGAATTAAAAATCTATATATATGAACTTCTCAAAAATGTTTTATGAAAAAATGATTCATTATAAAATAAGAAATGTTTAGAAAAAAACACCAAAAACTTCATTATTAATAAATTCATAATCAATATATAATGAACTATGAGAAAGATGAATTGAATTGTATATTAGAATTAGTGATTTATTAGTGATTAATTGGACAAATAAAGGTGGAATGAATGTATTAAACTAACAAAAATATTTATATTCTTTGTACAGTTGGCTTATGTTCATGGGGTATGATCATCATGGTATTTCCACCTTGGAAATGAGAGGAATACATGAATGAATTTACAAATAAATACGATGAAAGGGGATAATAAAAAATGAACATGATTAAAAATGTAGTATGCAAGATCCCACAGAAATATGAAAATGAAAACCTGTGTCGGACTAAGACCCCCTTATTAGGGCTTGTTATAACCATTATTGAAGAAGAATCATTGAACCGATAATGAAATTTATTGATATAAAATACAAACAAGAATACATCCTCAGGATCTTAATTTTATAGGTTTCCCAACATTGAATATGACACAAAATAGCCAACAATAACTCATTGTAACTTTGGAATATGATTGTAAAATCCATGAATCGACAGATATATGGATTATCCTCTAACGATTTATGGATTAGGGTACTCCATGACACTCTATTTTACCACTCTCTAGATATAGACAAGAGACACTCTATGAACATGACGATTCTTTTATTCATAATATCTATATTGATGTTCAAGAAAATCATTATAATATATAACCTCAAGATTTGAATGTTATTACAACAGCATAATAAAAAGAGAGAAATTTAAGGATTTAAATGAATGGTCCCTAACATGTAAATAAATAAACAAATAGTACCATGTAAGGTTTTTATAATGGATGCATAAAGGTTCTGACAAGCCTCCATTGCATGAGGGTACAAACACAATGTGTAATGATACACATCCATGTATATGTGAAGGTCAATGGTATTTTAGTTAAGGGTAAAATAAAACTAACAATACCCACGTAATAGAAAACATGGATTAATATATTGGTAGGGGAAAATCAAAGGGTGTTGTAAGGGTTCCCGTGAAAATACATAAATGTAAATAAAATGAAAAAATGACCAACATAAGGGTACCCAATACTCACATAAGGGAAATGTCAGACGTAAATAAATGTACATGAATGATACATTAAGCTCATGTGACCTCATGTAAAGTTGAAGGAAAGGAAAGGAAAAAAACATGTTGGGTATAAAACCAAGTTAAGAAATTTTCAATAATAAATTCCAAAAATAGGAAAAAACATGGGTAAAATAAATTAAATATGAAGTTAATTAACAACCCAAGAAAGGGGAATCATAAAATAGAGAATCTAAATAATTAAAATTAAATATAGAATGGTTTCAATATGACAAATTATCATACATCTCCACCTTGAAAATATAAAATAGTAAACCAGTTGATGATTCTGCACCACTTAAACATCAACCACTAAGGAATATCATTCAGAATAGGAAAAACATATAGGTTAAAGTAATTATATGACCTTACTCAAACTATTCATCCAAAACCCCAAATCATCTGTCAACTATGAAACATGCCTCAATAATTTAATGAACTCCAAGAGATGGTAAAAAAATCATTAATAACCAATTTTAAACAAGTTAAATTATAAAGTACATACCTACACTTACTATAGTCTCCCTATTAGAATATAGAAAATAAGAAAATCTAGAAAAGAAAATCGCATTATAGAAGAGGTTTGTTGATCAATTAATTTATTCCTATATAAAACTATAAAATAAAATAATATATATTACCACAAAAAACATGGAAGAACGCAAAAGTAAAAGTCCACAGAAAATGAGACTCATTAATAAAAATTTCATTAATGTAAATAATGGAAATTAAAATAATAGAACCAACAAGAATATGAAAATGAAAACACTGATAGAGTATACCCATGAATCTATAATTGTCTCTTTAAACACTCTACATAAATACAGTACTCCATAAAAAAATCCAAAATGAGTGATCCTGAAGAAAAATAAAACAAGAAGTACATTGGTGAGAAATACTAAAATAATGAAACTCTAAAATGAGATCCTAGGATTGTAGTAAAACATGAAAACAATGGTGGGAATGAAACTAAATTGCACTATGAATCCATCCCACTAAAATGAAAATACAAGTATTTGATAATTTAATGGATAATTCTTCTAAAAACTAGGAAATAAAAAAAAATTGTAGTACCCCCAGTTTGAGGTTTGTTGCCATTGTTTCTATTCGTTTGTGCTTTTTGAAGTGGTTGGTAGAATTTTGGTGAATTCTGGGAAAAACTTTTAAAGTTGTGGAGGTCGTGGAGAGGCGCACGGTTGGTGCACGGTCTGAACAAATCTTGCGACCATCCTATGAAACTGTGCACCCTTGACAGTGGGCTCCGCATGGGAGGTGCATGGTTTTTCAGACCGTGCATTCAAGCCATGCGAAGTCCCTGGGTGAGACAGTGGAAACCGCACGGTTGATGCACGGTTTTCCAAACCATGTGGCGTAACTGTGTGACCACCTAAAGTTTGGGTTTTTAAGTCCCATGCCACTTGGGATTTCCCATTTTCTCCCTCATTCTTCCACCCACTCGTGGATCACGTGGGAGATCTAGTTTTCAGAGGTTGGGGGAGCTCCTTAGCTCATTGAGGAGGAAAATCAAAGGGGTTTCTTCGTGGTTTGATGGTGGTTTCTCCTAGTTAAGTCTATCATCTAGGTTTCTTTGTGTTTCCTACTAGATATGCATCTCTCTCTCTCTCTTGGTTTTCTAGATATACACCTTTTGTGTGTAAATCTAGGGTTGTAGTTGCATTTGGTGTTGATTTTAAGAATTTTGGATGTTATTGAAGTGGATATAAATCGATTTCAGTGGTGTGTTCACTGGATTTGAGGAGGTATGGTAGCTTGTGGGTTGATTTAGTCGCAACCCTAAAGGTAGGTGGATTCTTTCTCAACTCCACTGTAGAGACCCAAAGATTGACGTACATGGACATTAAATTACTTTAGCGGAATACTTAATACATAACAAAAAAAGACACACAAGGACCACAATAGTTTAGTTTCTTTGGAAACTTGGAATGTATTCTTCTAATCGTGGTGAAAGATCTTCAACATCTCCCATAAAAATCTTCCCTTTTTTTTCTTACCTAAAACCTTTATTTATATCCTGGGGAAAAGAAAACATAAAAAGGGTGAGCTCAAATGCTCATTAAGGGTAGGCATGGATAAAATAACACATACCAAATACATTTGGACTGAAAAACATGTACATAATGTTTAAACATCAAAAGCTTGAGAAATGACACAAAACATGGAAGTAGGTAAGGCATAGACCATAAAGAAACATTAATAATGATAAAACAACATAGGAATAAAACATGTAATTGTGGAAACCATTAAGAACATGATATGATTTCCATATTAGCCAAGGCATTGCTGCCAAGACCATCTTAGTAGACAAGGTCCCTTTCTGAATCAAGTTCACTCCTCGTTCCAGTCCTGTATTACTGAACCGGTTTAACATTCCATTCCAGCCATGTCTATCTCATGAGATATCAATCTTTACCCAATGTATTGGAGGGAGATATAGGTCCCACCCATCTCATAATGAAATCATTCTTTCGTGTGCCACAAAATCATAAATCATACATCATAGCATAACCCATGAAATAAAATGGGATTCTTAAACATCATGCCATCATAACATAATCCATAAAAAATTGATATCATTTCATCATAAGAAAATTGAAACCATTTAAATCATAGAGACATTTTACTTGAAACATACACATATGAAATAATGTCATCTTATATGGAAAATAGTTTTTACAAAACACTTGAAATGAATTCTTGAGGAAAATATTCTTTTTTTAACATTTTATTTTCACAAAATTCCATGCAATTTTAAAAGATAAGGGTTTTGTTGAAAATAATAATACAATCTTGTAAAGGAATCTTCTTGAAAATGAGGCGTTATGAAACCGTAAAAATCTGTTCACGCCGTTTAAGTTAAAAATAACATTCTCCTCGTATTTTTGTCGGAAAAGTCAAAAAGTACCTTATATGGCAACCAAAGGAAAGATTCCATTCATACAATGTGGTAAAAAATCAATAAAGGTTAAAAATGACTTTACCCATCCATGGAATAATGGTAAACATTTTATGAAATCAATTTTAGAAAACATGATCATGGATGATAAACGTAACCCCAGTAAATACTTACGTATAAGCAATCTCGGATAAAAATGAGATTGAAATTTTTCCCTTACCTTAGGTCCGATTTGCTTCATAAGTGTCCGAACCTCCTGTATAATGAATTAAATAATGTCATTGACTTATTCTAGAATCATACTCATTGTTATGATATCATATATGGTTCACTTATGACTTTATATTACTTGTTCTTTTGTAAATTCCATGTTAAAGAGCGTTTTGGGTAAAATCGTTTCATTTGTCATCCATGTTTTGACTTGTAATTATTCAAATGATTAATTAGATCATGATTACTTAATTCCATAATATAAAACATGATTTATATATAATATATATTCAAAATATACATATATATAATAGATCAGTAAATGGAAAGAAATACACCGTTCATGGAGACGGTAGGCCGTACGTACGCATGAACGCTGTTTTCGTTTCCTTATTGCGTTGAATGGAATTAAGTAGACGACATACATATATATACACATAAATCCATTATCATTATTATGTCATATATTTCATGATTAATTATTATATATACTTTATAATCATTCATGAATGGTTAATGTGGAGAATGAATCTCATCGCGTCGTGGAGACGGTAGTCCGTACATACGCACGAGCGATGATATCGTTCTCATGATAGTGGAATTGTATTGGAGTGTATGTATACTATTTTAGAATCAATATCACTTTACAATAATCATATATAGTTATTATTTACGCCATTATACCCATCCAAGTAAGGTGGTGGTGGAAAATAGATTACACCACGGCGTGGAGACGGTATTCCATATGTACGCACGCGCGGTGATTTCGTTTTCCATAGGATGGATAGATGGTAAAATAGGGTTGTTTCATACTTATAATAACATATCAGTATATGAGTGATACTGATCTTATTACTTCATAATGAAACAACCTAAGAAGAAGAAGCGGAAGAAGAAATAAAGTTGAAAGAATCGGTAACGAACATTACCTCTTCTTTGAAGCGCCTCTTTGAGTCCTCCTCTTAGGGCACTAAAATTGGTCTTTGAATACGAACAGGACCTCTATGATGTTTCTAGGGAAGTGGAGAAGAGAATTTGGTAGGGTTTGGCCAAGCATGAAGGCTCAAAGTGGTGTGAGGAAGAGAGGGAGGAGGTGCCCTTTTATAAGGGAGGAGAGGGGCACCTTTGGAATAACTAAATATATTATTTTATTATAAAGTCAAATTCGGTTTTGAATAGTTCAAAATTGATTTATTTCGAATCTAAGGTGGGGGTGGGTCGAAATAATCTCATAAAATAGAATTTATACAAGTATAGGTTCCTATTTTAACCTTATCATATATATTTATCATTAAGTTAAATAATTTTACTTTTACCGGGTCTTCTTGTGTTCTTATACTATAAGGTTAATAAACTCACTATAACAAGCCAAACAAACCCCAAGTTGTTTATTACTAATATATATAACCTTATCTAAGTCATTTTGACGAACCTTATATTTTTAGGAATAAAATTACAATTAATAATATAATATTTGTTTTAAAAACTATTTTATGTCAATTTTGACACTATTTAATAATTGATTTTTCTGAAAATCATAACAGAATGATTAGTTCGAAAAAAGTTAAATAAATCAATACTAACATGTAATATTAACCTATAAAATTATTTTAATTCATAAAAAGTCTCAAATTACATTAATTTGGGTATTTATAACATCAATTATGTCAATATTTTATAAATAAGATAATTACTGCATCATCTTTGTGTCATAAATAAATTAACTTATTTAAAGTCTAAAAATTACAAATAAAATATAAATATGTAGTAAATATTGTTATCGTTATAATGAATATTTATAGTCGAATTTATCTTATGTATAACCCTATATTAAAAATTATATACTTATTAAACTTTGATTTTAACTATTTTAACCTTTCTTTAAATAAATTAATAATAAATGTCCTAATCTAATCCAAGTGGGCCTAAATTGTCATATTTTATTCCTAAGGTTGTTTTTGGTCGAATTAAACTTATCCAATAGAATTAGGACATGTGTTAGGGTAATAATAATATCATTTTTACCCATAATTATCCTATTTACTTTTAACCGTGGTAAAAAAAGTAAAAAGTTACTATTCACCAAAAATTATTTTCATCTCATTGAACCACATTTTACTTACTGACATCAACCGTGTCTCTCGAAATTTTAAAATTCCACTCACAGAAGCGGTAAAATTAAGTTTTCGGAAAAATTCATTTTTTTAACTACCACTTAGTGGTTTCACTATTTATCAAAAAATGAAAGTTTCCAGAAAAATACCAAAAATTAGGCATAAGCTATATTTGATATTATGAACTCAAAAATGATTTCTATTTTACCAAATTCAAAACATATCAGTTGCATTAATTTATTTAAAAATTAATTCCCGTCATCAAAACAAATAGCGTGTTCTTAAGAGATAATAACTATCAAACGATTGACACGTGTTTATGTCTGGTTTAAATGTGAAATTACATGCAATGACCAACATTGTATTAAATTGTAAAAATATATTCTAAATATACTTTAAACCACTCAAATTAATAATTTATCACTATTAATTATTTCGATTAAAAAAGTTGTTTTTAATTAACATTTAGTAATTTTCACTATTCATCAGAATATGAAAGTTATCCGAAAAGTACCAAAATTACACCTTAGGCTAAATTCGATACTCCGAATCCAAAAATGAAGTCCATTTTGAGAGGGAAAATTTCTAAAATTTTAAAAGGTGGTTATTACTATTCATAACGGCTAGTTTTAATAAAATTTTAATAGCATATCGTTGTTTAGTGAAACTCGTTATTGCGTACCACACACGCTATCGAGGAAGGTCGTGATTGCGTGTAATGCAAGGAAAGTCAAGGATCCGTGTTGTGCAAGATCCTTTTGGTGTAGTGTACAACACAAGACATTAATGAAATTAAACAGAATATTTTTCATAAAATCTCGGGGTGTTACATTCTACCCCCCTTAAAATGAATTTCTCCCTCGAAATTCGTCGGGGTTATAAATGGTTTACTATTCGAAAGTTTCTTTAATAGAAACCCACATCGTAAAAAGGAATACCAAAACCAATCTTTAAAAACAAAAGTATGAAACGTAACGGTTACCCAAATAAACTAATCACTGGGTTTCCACATAGGTAAAAATATGGATATGGAAGAGAAATCTAACCATCATGTTCTGATGGAGAGTGGTGGAGAACATGTCTATGGAAAATACAACAATCACAAAGCCATACATTTGTGACGATCTAAGGTACCATCTGATTCATCAGATATAAGAGCACTAGGACAACATTTTTGGTTTTCAAGATCATTTCCCTAAAGTTGATGAAATTTGAATTAGAGGAAATACATTCGTGATTTTGGTATAGTCTCACCGTTGGTCGTTATTTGGACAATTTCCTCTTCATCCCTTAAAGAAATGAAGTTGAATTTGTTATTCGTGATGTGTTAGCAGATCATGTGATAGAATGATGGGTCATTCCATCTCTTTCAAACAAAAGGTTAGCAAAAGTTATAAGTCCATCTTATGGTTAGATTAATCGTATATGGTTCCAAAAATGAACTTATACTTCATATATCATACCTCTTAATAAAATAAAACTAGTTTCTACTAACTAGGGACTTCCTGTAGTCTAGTTGTAGGTAATAAAGGCCAGTCGCACTTCGGTTGTGGGTTCGATTCCCACAGCCTTGTCTGACACAATGGGATGTCGCCCGTCCTGCAGGTTTTCCTTTTTCTAAAACTACATTACTATATCATCCCATCAATAATATCGAAAAAAAGGTTATATCCTTAAAAAATACTAACTTATGTCCAACATAGTCCATTCCAATCATTAGGCTTATCCATAATATTGCAGTCCATTATCATATTATAGTGAAAATGATTACCAGATATTTCATATAAGAAGCATGTTAATACCATCGTTGATCCCCATATATCATAATATATGTCTTGTTGGTCACATTACAAACTTTATAAGGCTTTAATCATGTATTCTCTTGAAAAATGAATACCCATTGAACCTTAGTGAAAACATGAATGCAGTTAAAAGTTAACTCATTCAACATACCAAAATCCTCAAAATTCTATATACTCAAACCATGATATCACTTAGTCCTAATATCAATCATGAGCTCATGAATACAATAAAACATCTCATATCTTCTTATTCCTTCATTATGCTCATATCATCTAGTTTACAAAAATATATGAATAACATTCTATGGTTACTGGTACCATTCAACATATACTTTCAAATACATTGAGGAAAAACAATAGTGTAACAATCCTTAGATGATTCTTTATTCCATAGTACCATTAACTATACAACATAACTCTCGATAAACATACAATCACTCCACTACCTTCTAAAACAACCGACTGAGCTTCAACACTTATTTCAGCTCATATATCATTTGTAGTCTCCTCATCATCATCCACATAAATACTACCCATATGACCATGCTGATTCTCTTCATGAGATTTTCGATTAGGGCATTGGTTTGCATAATACCTGTAAATTCCACATTTAAAACATCTAATCATTATTGATGTCGTAGAAAAACTATTATCCTTGTCCATGGTGTTAACTGAACCTTTTCCTTTGCACTTACTGGCTTTGTGTCTTTCTTTTCCACACCCAAAGCATCTTTCAGTTCCTTTGAAACAATCTTCGTGATGCCTCTTCCCACATTATTTACATGAGGGAAATTGAACTTTCTTTCCTCTATGATCATCATGAATCTCCATCTTTCTCTTATTATCTGAGTCTGGAAACATACAAAAGTTGAGATTATTGATCATATTATGAGATTTCTGATTAGGCATAATAACGATGTTTGGACTTCCAAATCCCGTTTCATTTGGTTTCTCATGAAGAAAATCATTCCATTTTCTGTCATATCCACCATTATCATGAATCTTCCTGTTTCCAGACATTTTCTAAAACCCAAAAAGAATAGTGTGAGAGGCAAAAATCATGCTAGGAAAAACAACATAGTAAAGGGGGAGAACCCTCAATTTCTAACATCTTAGGTTAAATTCTAAGATCGTTACCGTAGTTCTAGGACTATATCTTATACGTATTCTTATCCTTAGGTACATCCCTAGACATACCTTAAAAGTATCTCTAGGGATCTCACTAATGTTTTCGCATCCTAGTTTCCAAAGGTTGGCTAAACCTTTCCTCTGATACCAACTGTAGAGACCCGAATCTTGACATACATGGACATTAAATTACATTAGATTAATACTTAATACATAACAAAAAAAGACACACAAGGACCGTAATAGTTTAGTGTCTTTGGAAACTTGGAACGTATTCTTCTAATCGTGGTGAAAGATCTTCAACATATCCCATAAAGATCTTCCCTTTTTTTTTCTTACCTAAAACCTTTCTTTATATCCTGGGGAAAAGAAAACATAAAAAGGGTGAGCTCAAATGCTCAGTAAGGGTAAGCATGGATAAAATAAAACATACCATATACATTTGTACTTAAAAACATGAACATAATGTTTAAACATCAAAAGCTTGATAAATGACACAAAACATGGAAGTACGTAAGGCATAGATCATAAAAAAACATTAAGAATGACAAAACAACATGGGAATAAAACATGTAATTGTGGAAACCATTAAGCACATGATATGATTTCTATATTAGCAAAGGCATTGCTGCCAAGACCATCTTAGTGGACAATGTCACTTTCTGAATCGAGTTCACTCCTCGTTCCCATCCTGTTTTACTAAACTGGTTTAACTTGTCGTTCCAGCCATGTCTATCTCACAAGATATCAATCTTTACCCAATGCATTGGAGGGAGATATAGGTCCCACCCATATCATAATGAAATCATTCTTTCGTGTGCCACAAAATCATAAATCATACATCATAGCATAACCCACGAAATAAAATGGGATTCTTAAACATCATGCCAACATAACATAACCCATAAACATTTGATATCATTTCATCATAAGAAAATTGAAACCATTTAAATCATAGAGACATTTTACTTGAAACATACACATATGAAATAATGTCCTCTTAGATGGAAAATAGTTTTGACAAAACACTTGAAATGAATTCTTGAGGAAAATATCCTCTTTTTTTTAAACATTTTCTTTTCACAAAATTCTATGCAATTTTAAAAGATAAGGGTTTTGTTGAAAATAATCATGAAATATTGTAGACGATGCTTCTTGAAAATGAGGTATTATAAAACCGTAAAAATCCGTTCACGCCGTATAAGTTAAAAGTAACATTCTCCTCGTACTTTTGTTGGAAAAGTCAAAAAGTACCTTATATGGTAACCAAAGGAAAGATTCCATTTATACAATGCGGTAAAAAGTCAATAATGGGTAAAAATGACTTTAAACATACATGGAATAATGGTAAAAATTTTATGAAAACATTTTTAGAAAACATGGTCATGGATGATAAACGTAACCCCAGTAAATACTTACCTATAAGCAATCTCGGATAAAAGTGAGATTGAAAATTTATCCCTTACCTTAGGTCCGATTTGCTTCATAAGTGTCCGAAACTCCTGTATAATGATTTAAATAATGTCATTGACTTATTACAGAATCATATTCATTGTTATTATATCATATATGGTTCACTTATGACTTTATATTACCCATTCTTTTCTAAATTCCATGTTAAAGAGCGTTTTGGGTAAAATCGTTTCATTTGTCATCCATGTTTTTACTTGTAATTATTCATATGATTACTTAGATCATGATTACTTAATTACAGAATATAAAACATTATTTATATATAATATATATTCAAAATATACATATATATAATAGATTAGTAAATGAAATGAAATACACAGTTCATGGAGACGGTGGGCCGTACGTACGCATGAACGCTGTTTTCGTTTCCTTATTGAGTTGAATGGAATTAAGTAGACGACATACATATATATACACATAAATACAGTATCATTATTATGTCATATATTTAATGATTACTTATTATATATACTTTATAATCATTCATGAATGGTTAATGTGGAGAATAAATCTCATCGCGTCGTGGAGACGGTAGTCCGTACGTACGCACGAGCGATGATATCATTCTCATGATAGTGGAATTGTATTGGAGTGTATTTATACTATTTCAGAATCAATATCACTTTAAAATAATCATATATAGTTATTATTTACACTATTATACCCATCCAAGTAAGGTGGTGGTGGAAAATAGATTACACCACGGCGTGGAGATGGTATTCCGTACGTACGCACGCGCGGTGATTTCGTTCTCCGTAGGATGGATAGATGGTGAAATAGGGTTGTTTCATACTTATAATAACATATAAGTATATGAGTGATACTTATGTTATTACTTCATAATGAAACAACCTAAGAAGAAGAAGTGGAAGAAGAAATAAAGTTGAAAGAATCGGTAACGGACATTACCTCTTCTTTGAAGCGCCTCTTTCAGTCCTCCTCTTAGGGCACTAAAATTGGTCTTTGTAGAAGACCAGGAACTCTAGGATGTTTCTAGGTAAGTGGAGAAGATAATTGTGCAGGGGTTGTCCGAGCTTGAAGGCTCAATGTGGTGTGAGGAAGAGAGAGAGGAGGTGCCCTTTTATAAGGGAGGAGAGGGGCACCATTGGAATAACTAAAAATATTATTTTATTATAAAGTCAAATTCGGTTTCGAATAGTTCAAAATTGATTTATATCAAATATAAGGTGGGGGTGGGTCGAAATCCTATAATCAAATAGAATTTATACAAGTTTAGGTTCCTATTTTAACCTTATCATTTAGATTTATCATTAAGTTAAATAATTTTACTTTTACCGTGTCTTCTTGTGTTCTTATACTATAAGGTTAATAAAATCACTATAATAAGCCAAACGAACCCCAAGTTGTTTATTATTAATATATATAACCTTATCTATGTCATTTGGCCAAACCTTAGATTTTTAGGAATAAAATAACAATTAATAATATAATAGTTTTTTAAAAAACTATTTTATGTCAATTTTGACACTATTTAGTAATTGATTTTTGTGAAAATCATAACAGAATGATTAGTTCGAAAAAAGTTGATTACATCAATACTAACATGTCATATTAACCAATAAAATTATTGGAATTCATAAAATGTCTCAAATTACATTTATTTGGGTATTTATAACATCAATTATGTCAATATTTTATAAATAAGATAATTATTGCATCATCTTTGTGTCATAAATAAATTAACTTATTTAAAGTCTAAAAATTACAATTAAAATATCACTATGTAGGAAATATTTTTATCTTTATAATTAGTATTTATATTAGAATTTATCTTATGTATAACCCTATATTAAAAATGATATACTTATTAAACTTTGATTTTAACTATTTTAACCCTTCTTTAAATAAATTAATAATAAATGTCCTAATCTAATCAAAGTGGGCCTAAATGGTCACATTTTATTCCTGAGGTTGTTTTTGGTCGAATTAAAATTATCCAATAGAATTAGGACATGTGTTAGGGTAATAATAATATCATTTTTACCCGTAAATACCCTATTTACTTTTAACCGTGGTAAAAAAAAAGTAAAAAGTTACTATTCACCAAAAATTATTTTCATCTCATTGAACCAGATTTTACTTACTGACATCAACCGTGTCTCACGGATTTTTGAAATTCCACTCACATAAGTGGTAAAATTATTTTTTCTGAAAATTTTATTTTTTTAACTACCACTTAGTGGTTTCACTATTCATCAAAAAATGAAAGTTTCCAGAAAAATACCAAAAATTAGGCCTAAGATATATTTGATATTATGAACTCAAAAATGATTTTTTTTACCAAATTCAAAACATATCAGTTGCATTAACTAAATTAAAAATTAATTCTCGTCGTCAAAACAAATAGCGTGTTCTTAAGAGATAATAACTATCAAAAGATTGACACTTGTTTATGTCTGGTTTAAAGGTGAAATTACATCCAATGACAATCATTGTATTAAATTGTAAAAATATATTATAAATATACTTTAAAACCACTCAAATTAATAATTTATCACTATTAATTATTTTGATTAAAAAAGTTGTTTTTAATTAAAATTTAGTAATTTTCACTATTCATCAGAATATGAAAGTTATCTGAAAAGTACCAAAATTTCACCTTAGGCTAAATTCGATACTCAGAATCCAAAAATGAAGTCGATTTTGAGAGATAAAATTTCTAAAATTTTAAAATTTGGTTATTACTATTCATAATGGCTTGTTTTAATAATATTTTAATAGCATATCATTATTTAGTGAAACTCGTTATTGCGTACCACACACGCTATCAAGGAAGGTCGTGATTGCGTGTAATGAAAGTCAAGTCAAGGATGCATTTTGTGCATGCTCCTTTTGGTGTAGCATAAAACACAAGACATTAATGAAATTAAAAAGAATATTTTTCATAAAATCTCGGGTTGTTACATCCACTTTGCATGAACTTGATTCCTGGTTACAATTAATTTTTTTTGCTAAAAATTAATTGTGTTTTTGATGTGTGAAATTGATTGGAATTACCTTTGGTGGTGTTTTGTGGATTTATGGGAAGAAAGGTGTTTTGGGTAAAATTCTCTTGTTTTGATTTTAAAATGGAAATTTTAAAATGGGTTGTTTTCTTGAATTAATTAAGATGACTTGTGAAATAGTTTTACAATAAAGGGGTTGTTTTATTGAAATGGGAATTGGTGTGTAAAAAGGGTGGATGATGTTTTTAATAAATGATTGATTTATTGAAGTGGTTCGGCATGTAATTGAAATGGTTAATTGCATATTTTGGTGACATTGGAGGGTTATATGCTTGATTATGGCTTATTTGAATATTGTGTGGAAGTGGGTGGGAAGTACCACTATAATAATGGGATGGGTAGTGGATGAAATGGCCACCATCAATGGTAAGTGGATGATAAGTTCCACTAAATTTGGTATGGAAGAAACGGGTTGGATGGAAGTGCCTCTATGGTTGTTATTCATGTATTGGGTTGTGGAACCTTGTGTGGGGATTTTCTTTCCTAGTTGGAAATTGTTGTGCTAATTTGAAATGATGAAATATCTTGTGGCATATCTATTTGGATTTCCCTAGGGTTTCATGGCATGGTAAGGGCATGTTTGGCTTATAGTAATGGTTTCACTTGTGATTATTTTATATAAACTACTTTGTATAAATGTGCTAATAGTTCTATCCTAGTGGCATGCGTAGGGAAGTCATTTGGGGAAAACCAATTGAGTATTAGTATTCACCCCCAGATTTAACACTTTGGTGATTTTGCAGATGTCGTATTCCGAGACACATGTAAAGGTAAGGAATCTCATTGCTAGTGGTTCAGGGTGATGCTTGGGAGATGTGGGGGTGCTTGGAGCATGGTTCTTGGAGTGGAGTCGAGGAGTGTGACTTGGTTTAATTTGGGTCTCTTTTTTACTCTGATATCGGGATGGATTGTATTTGTTTTGGGTTGTATTGTGGATCAACATGATTGTCTTATAGTAATACATGCTTGAATGTTTTATTGAGATGCATCATATAGTTGTTGTTAGTGGATGGTTTAGTTGGGTTATCTTCATAAAGGAAATTTGTTCCCCACTATTCCATGAGGCCCACGACATTTATTTCCAGCCTTCTCCA
The DNA here is from genome assembly GCA_963277665.1 of Viscum album. Lineage (NCBI taxonomy): Eukaryota > Viridiplantae > Streptophyta > Magnoliopsida > Santalales > Viscaceae > Viscum > Viscum album. The sequence goes on from OY728164.1 coordinate 1,804,729,059, forward strand.
TGTTGGGAATGTCACTTAAGGCCATGTAACCCTCACCACCTCCTCAAGCCAATGAGGTAGGTGTGGGGTGTTACAAGTTGTATCAGCTTTTTCGGTCCTTTGGAGTTGATTCTCAGATTTGGAGTTGACATTCGTTGGGGTATATTCCTTGAGTCGGTAAGGTAGTAATGTGTAGGAATGTCGGAACATGGAATTTATAGCATAAAATTTTGTAGCAAACCCTTTCATGCTGAACTTCAAGTTACGAGCGATTTGGGTACATAAGTGTTTTGTAGACACTTATAGTCATTGGCAATATCATTGTCGTGAGTGTAGCCAATGAGATGTGCATGGCATATACGGTAGAAATGACTTCCCTCTAGGTTTCATATTTCATTGGGAGTAATGATTTATGGGATGAATTGAGAAATGGTTTTTTAAATGTGTGAAATTATAATGTGAATAAATTTGGTATTTTGGAAATGGTTTTGTTTTCAAAAATGGTGAAACATGGAAAATATGGAAAGGTGGAAAGCCTCATTGTGATAGTGTTGTGTAATGAAATTTGAAATGGGAATTCTTGATGTCTACAAAAGTGGGACTCATGGTTGATAGTTATCCATTTATAGAAATGGAACCAGGTAGGCATCATAGAGAACAACTGGATGTGGTTGATGAGAATGTGGTTGCACTGAGCCCTAGGTAAACTAGAAGTTAATCCATAGCATAGTGCAAGATTTCCAAGCGGTGGTAAGTGTGAATAGAGAAGAAGAGCCAAAGCATCTTGATTATGTGGATCAGTTTCAAAAGAAGGATCCACCTGTCTTTAGGGGTGATTTGGACCCAGAGAGGGAAAAAGAATGGGTGTACAGAATAAACAGAATTTTCAAATTCTTGGGGACGCCGGTAGAGCTGAATGTAAATCTAGCAACGTATAAGCTAGAGGATCATGCTCTTTAGTGGTGGGAGTTGATAGTCCAAGCAGGAATAGACTAGGGTATGACGTGGGAAGGCATTGAGGAATTGATTAATAAACAATTCTACCCACATATGTTCAGAATTCAGTGCACAACTGATTTCTTCAGTCTAAAGAAAGAGCATATGTCTGTGACAGAGTATGCATCTATGTTTATGATAATAGTGTGGTTTGCACCCGAGGTGGCAGGTAGCACGTAGTTGAAGGCAAGGATCTTCTAATTGGGGTTAAGGAAAGATATCCATTCAAAAATAGGAGTTTTTTGTATATGTGATTACACAGAGATAATGAATCGAGCATCAGTAGCTGAGCGGGATTTGTTGGGAGATCCAGGAGGACGAATCATCGTGGTACCCATTGGAAATACTAGGAACTCTAATTCTAGGTTCATGGGGATGAGTGACACATATTTCCAAGGCGGGAGTATGGCACATAATTCGATGGCAGGATCGGTAAATATTCCTCCGAATCCCCAAAGAAAACCAGGATGTTTTCAGTGTGGCTCTACAGCACACATCAAGTGGGATTGTACGAAACAACCTCGAGCATGTCACAATTTCATGTAGATGGGCCATATTCAGTTCTATTGTAGGAATTATCCTAGGTCGAGTGTGCGTGACACTCCTTGGGGATTGCGGATGTCGTATGCTTCGACGGGACAGGGACAACAGCATACCCCTCGTCAGTAGAGTAAAGATAGTCATGGTGATTCTCAAAACACAACAACTCCTTAGTAGCGCAATAAAGAGAAGAGTGTAGAAACCAAGTCATTTGTTGGAGCCAAGAAGGTTGTGGTGGATGATCATTCAGGACCATCCATGTTGCAAGGTACTATTCTTTTAAATTCTACCTTGATTAAAGTGATGTTTGATATGTGTGCTTCACACTCTTTTATTGTTGCATGTGTGGTTGAGTTGCTGGTTTAAGGGTAGAAATGATGCCTTCAGTTTGGAAAATTCAAACTCCTCTGGGTCGAAGAGAGTGTTGAGCCTTCTTGTGTAGATCATGTTGTATCGTTATGGTTGAGGTTAAGCTAATGTGGAATTTTTTAGTGCTTAAGATGGATGGGTGTGATATAATCTTGTGAATATATTGGATGGTGGAATTTGAGGCCCACATCGAGTGTAATGCGCGAACATCGGATTTTACGAAACATGATGGAGTTAAACATCTCTTCAGAGGAGATAGGCATGAAAGGCAGGGTGCAACTGGTTTGTTGGAACTAGTAGTGGGCACGTTATCGTACCACTTGGCGGTGTTGTCGTTGGAATCAGTAGAGGGTGTTGAGCAGAGTGTTCTTTTGGAAATGGTGGATCAGTTCATGGATGTTTTCCTAAAAACTTATCTAGGTTACCTCCCGTAAGAGAAGTGGAGTTTAAGATTGATCTCCTTCCATGGACTATTCCTATATCACTTATGTCTTACCGAATGGAACCTACTGAATTTCAGGAATTGAATGTCTTGTTGGAAGAGTTAGAAAACAAATGTTTAATCCAGCCTAGAATGTCTTCGTGGGTCACGCCAGTGTTGTTTGTGAAAAAGGTGGATGAAACATTGAGGCTCTGTGTTCATTATCATAGACATAACCAAGTTATGATAAAGAACATATATCCACTTCCACAAATAAATGATTTTTTTGACCAATTGAGGGGATCCTAGTGGTTCTCCAAGATTGACCTGAGGTCTCGATATCATCAATTGCGGGTGAGGAAGGATCATATTACTAAAACCGCTTTCAGAAGTAGATATGGCCATTATGAATATGTAGTTATGCCCTTTGGTCTAACAAATACACCAGTGGTGTTTATGGAATTGATGAATAGGATATTTCAGAGATATCTGGATTCATTTTTGGTGGGGTTTGTAGATGATATTATGGTGTATTCAAAGACAAGGGTGGAGCATGAGAAGCACTTGGCAATAGTTCTAGGGAAATTGAGGGATCATTGGTTGTATGCCAAATTGTCAAAGTATGCCTTTTGGATATGGGAAGTCTGTTTTCTTGTCCATGTGATTTTTGAAAGGGGTGTTTTAGTTGATTCAGAAAATATAGAAGCTATTATCTTATGGAAACCTCCAAATAATGTGGTTGAGTTATGGAGTTTTCTCGGTCTAGATGGGTATTATCGATGTTTTGTTCATGATTTTTCACATTTGGCTTCACTGATGATAGCTTTGACAAGAAAAAATGTTCCATTCCATTGGAATGAAAATTGTTAGTAGTGTTTTGAAGAGCTAAAGGGTTACCTTACATTAGCACCAAACATTGTTTTTCCAGAACCAGGAAAAGGGTACGTGGTGTATTGTGATGCATCGGGATCATGGTTGGGGTGAATTCTCATGCAAGGGAATCATGTGGTTGCATATAGATCACGGCAGTTGAGGGTCCATGAGAAGAACTACCCAACTCATGATTTTGAAATGGAATTAGTGGTCCATGCTTTGAATGTGTGAAGTCATTATCTGTTCGGTGAGAAATTCACGGTATATAAAGATCATAAGTGCTTGAGTCACATTTTCATAAAAATGAATTTGAACGTGAGGCAAAGGAGATGGATGGAATATATCTAGTTTTTTGATTTTGACAAGATTTACACACTGGGTAAGGGAAATTTGGTGGCGGATTCATTAAGTAGAAAATCATATGCTCAGGTGGTGAAACATACATTGGACCAGTGGCAGTTGATGTCAGTTATAGCTGACATGCGGTTGGAATTTGAGGACCAGGACAATAGAGCTGTCTTCTTTCTAGTTTTGTTGATTTCTAACTTGGTTGGCCTGGTTAAAGAGGCATAGATATCTGATTCTGAGTGTGTTACCATGAGGTCAAAACTCAATGATGGGGAGACCATTGAGGGTTGGAAACTGAATGAAGACTCCGTTTTGTGTTTTTAGAATCGGATAGTTGTACCAGTTTCTTGTCAGGAGGATCTCCTCAAAGAGTATAATCATTCTAAGAGGACTGTTCATCCTGGAATTCAGAAAATGTATAATTTATTGAAAGTTCAGTTCTGGTGGGCTGGTATAAAAAAAATATTGGATGAGTTTGTTTCTAGATGCTTTAATTTCTAGAAGGTCAATGCAGAGCTTCAGAGGCCAGCTGGAATGTTGCAGTCTTTACCAATCCCTATTTGGAAGTGGGAGAAAATAGCGATGGATTTTGACATAGGTCTCCCAAAAATGGCCAAAAAGAACGATGTCATTTGGGTGATAGTGGATCGGCTAATGAAGTCGGCCCATTTCATTCTAATTTGTGAATCTCATACGGTGGATTATCTGTCCAAATTCTATATCTGGGAGGTGGTAAAGAGGCATGGTGTTCCAGTTTCAATTGTATTCGATAGAGATCTGAGGTTTACATATCGTTTTTGTAAATCCTTAAAGCAAGCCATTAGAACTATGTTGACCATGAATACGACGTATCACCCTCAGACTAATGGTCAATCCAAGAGGATGATACAAACTTTGGAGGATATGTTTTGGGATTGTAGCATGGATTTTGGAGGCTCGTGGGAGGAGCACTTGTCATTGGTTGAGTTCTCATACAATATTAGTTATCAGGCATCCATACATATGGATCCGTTTGAAGGGTTTTATGGGTGGTCGTGTCATTCTCCAATATACTAGGTGGAAATGGGCGAGTCCTCGATGTTTGGACCGAGCCTTGTCCAGGATACTATGGAGAAGATCAAGTTAATAATGAAGAGAATGGAGATGGCTCAGAGTCATCAGAAATCATATGCGGATGATCATTGACGACCATTGTCGTTCGAGGTGAGTGATCATGTTTTCTTGGGGATCTCTCTTAGGTTGGGACATCATTGGTTTGGTAAGTAGAGACAGTTTTCTATGAGGTATATTGGACATTTTATTATTATTGAGTGGGTTGGTGAGGTGGCCTATCATTTGTATTTTCCAACATGGTTCAGTGTGGTGCACAATATGTTTCATGTGTCGCGGTTGAAAAAATTTCAGCCGGTTCTGGGCCATGTTATTCAATGGGATCATGTTAAGCTAGATCTGGATGCTTCATTGGTGCACATGCTACTGTGGGTTATGGATAGGTAAGAGAATGTATTTTGCTATAAAATAATCGTTCTGGTTTGGGTTTTGTGGCAGAGTGGCCAGATCCAAGAGGAGACTTGGGAGTGGGAGAAAGAGATGGTCGAGCAATGTCCCGAGCTCTTTCAGAAAAGGGTTGGTTCACTACTATCTGTGGACAGAAATTCTAATGGTGGGGATAATGCAGTACCCCTTGTTTGAGGTATGTGTCCCTTGTTTCGGTTTGTTTTTTCTTTTTGAAGTGGTTGGTTGAAGTTTGGAAAATTCTTGGAAAACGTTTAATGTTGTGGAGGTCATGCAGGGGTGCACGGTTGGCTCACGGTCTGAACAAACCATGTGGACAGCCCAGCAAGTCATGCACCCTTAACAATGGGCTCTGCACGATAGGCTCATGGTTTGTCAGACCGTGCGGGGAAGCCATGCGGGCAAGCCGTGTCAAGTCCTTGGGTGAGACAGTGGAAACTTCACGGTTGGTGCATGGGTTTTCAAACCATCTGGGGTAACCATGCAGCCACTTATATTTTGGGTTTTTAAGTCCCGATCCACTCAGGATTTCTCATTTTCTCCATCATTCTTTCTCCATCTTGTGGATCACGTGGGAGTTCTAGTATTTAGAGGGTGGGGGAGTTCATTAGCTCGTTTTGTTGGAAAATAAAAGGGGCTTCTTGGTGGTTTGAAGGTGTTTTCTCCCAGGTAAGTCTCCCCTCATGGTTTCATTGTGGTTTCCTCTAGATCTACATTTCTCTCTCTCTCTCAATTTTCTATATCTACACCTTTTTTGTGTATATATAGGGTTTTGGTTGCCTTGGGTGTTGATTTTATGACATTTAAATATTAGAGAAGGGGATATAGAGCGATTTCGTTGGTGCGTTTTCCGTATTTGAGGTGGTGTGGTAGTTTCTGGGTCGATTTCATCGAAAACCTAAAGGTAGGTGGTTTATCTATTGACTCCACTTTTCTAGAACTTGAAGCATGGTTACAATTATTTTGTGTTGATTAAAATTAATTGTGTTTTTGATGTGGGAAATTTATTGGAAATCCCTTTAGTGGTGTTTTGGGGATTGTTGGGAATAAATGGGTTTTGGTGTAAAATGCTCTTCTTGTGATTTTAAAATGGAGATTTTAAAATTGGTTGTTTTTCTGAATTAATTAACGTGGCTTGTGATATAGTTTTTCAATAAATGGGTTGTTTTATTGAAATGGGGATTGGCATGTAAAAAGGGTGGAATAATGTTCTCAAAAAAAAAATTATATATTGAAGTGGTTTGGCATGTAATTGAAATGTTTAATTTCAAATTCTGGAGACCTTGGTGGGTTATATGCTTGGTTATGGCTTGTTTGAATGTTGTGAGGAAGTGGGCATAAAGTAATACTATAATAAGGGGATGGGTAGTGGACGGAAGGGCCACCATCAGCGTTAAGTGTATGGGAAGTTCCACTAAATTTGGGAAGGAAGAAATGGGTTTGACATAAGTGTCGTCATGGTTGTTATACCAGTATTGGGTTGTGGAACCTTGTGTGGTGCATTGCTTTTCTAGATGGAAATTTTTGTGCTAATTTGAAATGATGAAATGTCTTGTGGAATGTTTGTTTGGATTTCCCTTGGTTTTCTTGTCTTGGTAGGGGTATGTTTGGATTATAGTAATAATTACACTTGTGATTATTTTATCTAAATTGCTTTATATAAATGTGTTAATGATTTTATCCTAGTGGCGTGTGTAGGGAATTCCTTTGGGGAAAACCTACTGAGTATTAGTACTTACCCCTTGCTTTGTCACTTTGGTGCTTTTGTAGATATCGTATTCAGAGACACAAGTAAAGTTAAGGCATCTAATTTCTAGTGGTTTGTGGTGATGCTTGGGAGATGTGGTGGTTCATGGAGCATGGAGCTTGGGGTGGAGTCGTGGAGTGTGTCATGGTTTATTTTGGGTCTCCTGTTTAGTCTTCCACATAGTACTCTGATATCATGTTGGATTGTATTGGTTTTGGGTTGTATTGTTGATGAACTTGGCTGTCTTTTGGGAATACATGCTTGAATTTTTTATTGACATGCATCATATAGTGGCTGTTAGTGGATGGATTGGGTGTGTTATCATCATAAAGGAAAATCATTCCCCACTGTTCCTTGATGCCCTTAGCATTTATTGCCAGCCATTGGCGCCTTGGGAACATATTTTAAGGCCAAGTAACCCTCACTACATCCTCATGAAAATAAGGTAGGGGAGGGGTGTTACACAAATCACCTAAAATGGTTAAACTATAAACCCATGAAGATTATTGATCATCCAATTAGAAAAAAAGATCACTATAGCCACAAATTATTAAATTATACACATTGATATCACAACATGACCATTACTGTATCCAATATCCCTAACAATCTATGAGGATCATAGTTGAGAAAACATAAGCTCAATTACTTGTAAAATATAATAAATTGGAAAAAAATGATCCTCCCAACACCTCACTGTTAACCAACTCTCAAACAAATATTTACCACACAAAGAACCATTTCATACCCTAAAATTAGGGACACATTTACATAGAACAACCCAATAAAATATAGAAGGTTTAGATAGACAAGAAAATAGAAAATTTAAATGAAATAACAATCAAATAATATATTGTAAAATTATAGCCTATTAGAGAAAATGACTAAACTAAACAAACATAAAAATAATTATACAATGTAATTTCCACTAAAAAATCATTTATCACAACATAAAATCAATTCTGAATTAGAATAACAGAATATTAAATCCAAATATCCACATATAATACATTTTTCTGGGGTGTCCTCCAAGATATATTTCAAATTTAACCATTAGGGGAGAATTTATGGGAATTTTGTCTCTAGAATCCATAATCCAAAATCAATAATATATTTTTAGTAGATATCATGAAAACTAATAAATATAAAATAAATGTTTCACATTATATTCAATTAAAATTAAATAAAAAATAATTTCATGGTTTTGAATAATGTCACCCTAGATGTTTCTATTAAAATAAGAATTTAAATATTTCACATAAAATGGAAATAAAAATCAATACATACTGATTTTTAAAGAACCTTTTTATGGGGGTGTGCAACTTAGAGGCATTCCACATACAACAACGATGAATAAAATATTGGTTATTTTTATTTGAAAAATACAAAATTGAACATAAAAAAATTTACTTTTCAGTTTATGAAAACATATAAAAAGAATGAAGAGTTCAAATTGAAATTCTAATCATCAGAAATAAATCGAATTAAATTGAAAATATAGAGATAATAAACAAAACACTAGGCAGTGTTAATGGAAAAAATCACAATAATTGTGAAAATTATACCATCTCTATGATTTCATTAATTATCATTATAACAGAAAATAAACATTGAACAACATGATTTAATAAAATAGAATTAATAAGATGAAAAATGAATTCTGGATGAACATATATATACATTTCTAGATTAAAAAAAGTATCAAGAATGAAATGTAGCAACACATAACAATAAAGACAAATAAAAAAAATCAAAATAGCTCTAATTTCAATTAATTAATAATCTATAATTCATACACATTAAACTAGTATACTTGAGCTAAATTTAAAAAAAGTTATTTGTCCGTTATTTAAATGTAGAATAAAGGTAAAATAAATTTTCTAAAATGAAATGAAGATTGAAAATATCCATATAATTGAAAAATGTTCATGGGGTTGTATATTCACATCCTTCCCATAATGAAAATCATAGGAATACATGAAAAATATGAGTAGAGAATGAATCGAAAAGGAAATAGTAAAACATGTACATGATGAACCAAGAAGCATAAATGAAATAAAAATAATGAAAAAATAAAACCTATGTAGGAACAAAAACCAATACTAAGGATTGTTGTAACCACTCTCATGGAGAAGTATTGATCTAGTTGATGAAGTTGTTGATCTGGGTTCTAAAGATGGACACATCCTCAATATAGTGATTTTCATGATTCAATATCATTTAAGATGGAATTTTATGATAACCATGGGTGCTAGTGACTCTAATATATAAGGTGAAACCCCAAAAAACATCTAATATAGGGATTCTTCTCCATTTCTCTATGAATCTGGGGATACAAGAGCTCTCCCCTCAATTTTATCTCTCTCTCTCTCAACATGTGTATCTGAGAGAATTTCTATGAGAAAGTATATTGTTTGATTATTTAAATCTATTTATTCAATATAGAGTAATGAGAAAAGATATACCATTGAGAGATGAAAGATGTTTCAATAGTGAAATTATAGAAGATAAATTGAAATCTATAAATGAATGATCTCTAAAATCCCAAAAAATCCACAGAAAAACTATGTAAACAATATAACAATAATAAATAATAGAATTTCAAAATCCACCATAGCTTTAGGGTAGGAACCCACTACAAAAGTGTATACATCCAAGGATAGATACAGGGCATGGGAACTTATGAAAATGTATACCATAACTAACAAGACCCATGTAAGTATACCAAAGGAGTTATAATGAGGTAAATACTGAATCAAAAGTCTAATGTAAGGAAACCTACAAAATAATGTACATATAATTGAAATTAATCCAAAACAGACATAAAGGTGTCGAAAACTCAAGCAACGGTGATGAGGGACATACTTAAGGGTTCATGAGAGATTCTAAAATTTCATGCAACCTAACATGAGGGTAAATCAATGGAATGAAGTCTCAAATAAGGCAAAACCCATCCTAAATATAGGTAGATAATGAATAACATGAGATAATTAAATAATTGAATGAAATTTATTAAATTTAAATTTAATTCACAATATGCAAATGGAAGAAACAGGAAAAAAATATACCTTGTAAAGTAAATGAACAAGGGAATTAATAATAAATACAGAACACATCTCCACCATGAAAAATTAATGCCCATAACAAAAAGAAAATTTTTCAAAATCAAAATAGCATCAACATGACCATATCATCCAAAAATGTAGAAACAAACATTGTAAAGTATATATATGACCTTAGTAAATCTATAGTTCAAACTATCTCTAAAATATATCAACTATGAAACATGATTACCTAGAAAACCACAAGAATTAGTTGACTATTTATTAATATTATTATACCCATAAATGATATTTTTATCTAGTCAAGACCAAATATATTTCAATAAATTGACCCTTCTTATTTTTTGGATAGAGATATCATGATTAATTATATGGGTTGAGGATCTAGATTCCCATGAGTTAGAAGAGTATTGTAGGATTCCAATGAGGACAGTTAGAGGATTAGTTCTAAAGACACATACTAAATAAAATGTGATAACCAAAGAGGTGTTTTACGATCACTACTTTGAGTGTTAGATATATTTATATTTCATAAACAATGATCATATTGAGAATAAAAAATGTAAACATGTGGAGGTTGTTATTTGTTATAAATTCATATTATTGATCACATGTATCAATATTTGGGGACTCTTTAATTTGAGGGTTTATAATACCTCACACTATTGGTGAGTAGATAATAATGTCCAGGAATATGGAGAAAATTGTAAGGGTATTAGTGTATGTGTCAGTTATTTTTATATGGGGAGAATATAGGGAATTATAAAATTTCATTGTGGTTGGGGGATAGGTCGGGCCTACATGGGGGGGGTCCATTATATAGGCAGGGCATATATGAGGAAAAAAGATGGTAGGAATATTCTATAACATTTCTATGAGGAATGGAATAATCCACTATGTCGTGAGAAGGATATCTCCTAAGTGTCTAATCAAATTTATTCCTCATATAACATATAGTTTATATACCAATGATTATATATTCAATTTTTCCTTGTACTATAATATTTATTTTAGATCTAACTTGTCACTAGATCTCGTGATCACTATTGCTTTCCCTTGTTGGGGTGAGTACTTGATGATCTTAATTTGAAGGAGGAATGCAATATTTTTCATCTTATGAAATTGATAAGATTTATTTTCATAAGAGTAATTTGGTGGTGTAAACATCAGGGAAAAAATATCACTCTTCGATACTCCTTTATGAGAAGCGCTTGCAAGAGTGTGTGATCAATTGGTTTTTCTCCCTCTATAAAGGTATTTTGTACCAGTTTCCACTCACAATAGAGGATGAGACCTATTATTTATCATGATCTACAACCCTTTTTCTCAGAGTTGACACCCACAACTATCTCTCATGTAGGTGTGCAACATTCAATTGGTGTTGATGAAATGTCAACTTTTTCCAATAAAATAATATTCCAACTATGTAAGGGGAAACATGGGGGATTTCATTCAAATGATAAATGCATAGAAATTTTCCTCCCAATATAACTCTAGAATGATTTATCATTACCAAGATGTTCACTCATCCTTAAGATATGTATATTGTAGGCCCGCAGCTATGAATCATAATCCCTCTCTATTGTTAACATCCATTCGTTATGAGGGAATTATAACTAATGGAACACTTTTAAAGGAGGAATGGAATAATAACTGAAAACATCATGGGAGAATAATGTCATCCAACATTTAGTTAAGTCATGACAATCTATTTTTATTTTTTCCCCTCATGGAGACTCACCATCAACCTCATCTTGATTCCTCATACGACCACATAGAAAATATTGAAGTAAACGTGTCTAATATTGAATCAATGATGAATTCATTTATATAGGAAATATGAGAATTTTGGAGGAGCATATCTTAATTGATGGATCACTAGGATAAAATTCCTCCATATGTGGTGATGTTCCTATTACTCATGGAAACATTAACATCTATGTGCATAGTGACACCAGTTGAATCAAATATACTATGGTGGAATAGTAATACTAAAAAACACATACATGGAATTTGCTCTTCAGAAATAATAATTTAAACAAAGATACTCTACTTTTTAGGAAACTCAATATCATTCAACTAATATGTGGTGTTTCTTGCATTTTATAACAAAATTTCTTGCAACTTGGTGGAGCTTTAGTAATAAACTATGGATTTCAGTTCATTAAAACTAGTATTTGTAACAAACTGAGATTTTTTGGGAAATATTATTTTTAATTTCATTGATATCTTATGTTGTACATGAAACCAAAATTATTTTGTTCTATACGTAACATTGTATTAGCTTGTAGTATACAAAACACTAATCTTGGATCGTGTTACACACAATTTCAAGTTCGTTTGATAGAAGTTATTTTATGAAACATTTTGTATATATATATATTCAATGTAAAAATAAAATATGGTTGGATTCTATTATACTAAAAAACAAATTAATCATGCACTACACGCAACCCTGACTTGGCTTTCATTACACGCAACCACGACCTTCCATGATAGTATGTGTTATACACAATACCAAGTTTCACTAAATGAGATATTATTATAATATTATTATGAACTAGCTGTTATGAATAGTAATACCCACTTTTTGAAATTTTATAAATTTTATCTTTCAAAATGGACTTCATTTTTGGATTCAGAATATCGAAATTAGCCAAGGGTGAATTTTTGGTATTTTTCTGAAAACATTCAATTTTTGACGAATAGTGAAAACACTATGTTTCTATTTAAAAACCGAATTTTTATTTAAACAATTACTTATTTTATTTAAATTTATTTTAGGTTAAAATTAATACATAATACCTATATAAGTTCAATGTAATTCATTTGAGCCATTTTATAATTAATTTAGGTATATTAATGTTTTATAAAACATTTCATCGTCTTTTACCCACCTCTAAGGAGAATTTGAAAATTTACATAAAACATAATTTTACCACTTCTGTGAGTGGAATTTCGGATATCTGAGAGACACAGTTAATATCTAGGAGTAAAATTTGGTTCAATAAGATAAAAACGATTTTTTGTGAATAATAACTTTTTTACTTTTATTTGCCACGGTTAAAAGTAAATAGGGAAATTAAGGGTAAAAATGATATTATAATTACCCTAAAACATGTCCTAATTCTATTGGATATGTTTAATTTGACCAAAAACAACCTTATAAATAAAATATGACCATTTAGGTCCACTTGTATTAGATTAGGACATTTAATATTATTTTATTTAAAGAATAGATAAAATAGTTAAAATCAAAGTTTAATAACTAAAAAATTATTAATATAGGGTTATAAATAAGATAAATTCGACTATAATTATTTATTAGAAATCTAAGATGATTTTATACCTAATGGTAGTTTATTTATAATTTTTAGACATTAAATAATTAATGTTATTTATGACAAAATGGTGATGCAGTAATTACCTAAATATTGAAAGATTAAAATAATTGATATTAAAAATACCCAAATAAATGTAATTTGAGACTTTTTATGAATTAAACTAATTTTATAGGTTAATATGACAAGTTAGTATTTATTTAATTAACCTTTTTCTATCTAATCATGCAGTTATGATATTCACAAAAATAAATTACCAAATAGTTTCAAAATTGACATAAAATATTTTTTTAACCAAATATTATATTATTAATTGTTATTATATTCCTAAAAATATAAGGATTGGTCAAATGACTTAGATAGAGTTATATATATTAATAATGAACCACTTGGGGTTCTTTTTTCTGGTTATTGTAAGTTTATTAACCATATAGTGTAAGAAAACAAGAAGACACGGTAAACATTAAATTATTTAACATAGAGTTAAATCTAAAAGATAAGGTAAAAATAGTAACCTAAAATTGTCTAAAACCTATATGTTGAGAACATTATGACCCATCCTCACTTTAGCTTCGAAATAAATCAATTTGGAGCTATTATAAACCGAATATGACTTTATTATAAAATAATATTTTATGTTTTTCCAAAGGTGCCCCTCTCCTCCCTTTTAAAAAGGGAACCCCTTCCCTCTTCTCTTTACACCCTTTTGAGCCTTTAATCTCGTCCAAACCCTGCCCATTTCTCTATTCCACGTCCCTAAAAATATTCTAGAGGTTCTGGTCTTCTAAAAAGACAAACTCTACTTACTTAAGAGGAATCTTAAAGGAGGTGCGTCGAAGAAGAGGTAATCTCTTCTTCCGATTCTCTCAAGTTTCTTTCTTCATCTACTTATTCTTCTTTAGTTGTCTCATTATAAAGTAATAACATCAATATTAATTATATAATTATATGTTATTATAAATATGAAACAACACTATTTCCCCTTCTATCCATCCTACAGAAAAATAAATCACCGTGCGTGCGTACGTACAAAATATCTTCTCCACACTGTGGTGTAATCTGTTTTCGACCACCACCTTAAATGGATGGGTATAATGGTGTAAATAAATAACTATATATAATTATTGTAAATTGATATTGATTCTAAAAGTTTATACATACACTTCAATATAATTCCACGATCATGAGAATGATATCATCGCTCGTGCGTACGTACGGACTACCGTCTCCACGATGCGATGAGATTTATTCTCCTTGTTAATCATTCATGAATGATTATAAAGTATATATAATGAATAATAATGAAATATCTGACATAATAATGATACTGTATTTATGTATATATATATGTATGTCATCAACTTAATTCCATTCAATTCAATAAGGAAACAAAAACAACATTCATGCGTATGTACGGCCTACCGTCTCCATTAACAGTGTATTTAATTCAATTTATTGATCTATCATATATATCTGTATATGATGAATATATATTATATATAAATCAGGTTCTACATTCATGAATTAACTAAATTAGGATATAATTAATAATATCAAGAACAACAAGTCAAAACATGTACAATAAATGAAACGATTTTACCCAAATCGCTGCTTTTACATCGAATTTACAAAAGAAAGGGTAATATAAAGTCATAAGTAAACTATATATGATATCATAACAGTGAATATGATTCTGTAATAAGTCAATGACATTATTTAAAATCATTATACAGGAGTTTCAGATACAGACGAAGAAAATCGTACATAAGGTAAGGGATAATTACTCCAATCTCATTCTTATCAGAGATTGTTTATTCGTAAGTATTTGCTGAGGTTATTATTATCATCCATGTCCATATTTTATAAAAGTTTTTTTATGTATGTTTAAATTCATTTTCACCCATTTTTTACTTTTACCACATGTTATGAAAGGAATATTTCTTTTGTTTACCATACAAGGAACTTTTTCACTTTTCTGACAAAAGTACGAGGAGAATGTTTTTTTAACTTATATGGCATGAACAGAATTTTAAATTTTTATAAACCCTTATTTCAATGAATATTACTATCCAAGATTTCATGATAATTTAAAAAAAAAATATTTTCTTTTAAAATTGCACATCATGTTGTGAAAAGAAAATGATTTTGATGAAGAAAGGATATTTTCCTCAAGAATTCATTTCAAGTGTTTTGTCAAAACTATTTTCCATATAAGATGACATTATTTAGTATGATTATGTTTCAAGTATAATGTCTCTATGATTTAAATGGTTTCAATTTTATTAGGATGAAATGATATCCATTTGTTTTATATGTATTACGTTATGATGGGACGATGTTTATGAAACCCATTTTATTCTTTGGGTTATTATGAATGATTTATGTTTATGTTGTGGCACAAGTAAGAATGATTTCATTATGAGATGGTTGGGATCTATATATCCCTCCAATGCATTGGGTAATGATTTATATCTCCTGATATAGACATGGATGGAACTGTAAGTTAATCTAGTTCAGTGTTATAGGACTAAAATGAGGAGTGAACTCAATTCAGAAAGGGACTTTGTCCACTAAGATGGTCATGGAAGTAATGCCTTGGATACTATGGAAATCATAACTTGTGCTTAATGGTTGCCACAATTACATGCTTTATTCCCATGCTATTTTATCATTATTGATGATTCTTTATGATATATTCCTTTTTTAACTTCCAATATTTATGTTTTTGCTCAAAATTTTGATGTTTAGATTTTATGTTCATGTTTTTGCATTCAAATGATTATGGATTGTTTTATGTTCCCTATGTTTACCCTTACTGTGAATTTGAGCTCACCCTTTTTATGTTTCATTTTACCCATGATATAACGAAAGGTTTTAGGTAAGAAAACGAAAAGGGGAAATCATTATGGGAGATATTGAAGATCTTTCACCATGACTAGAAGATTATGTTCCGAGTTTCCAAAGACACTAAACTAATACGATCTTTGGGTGTCTGTTTTTGTCATGTATTAAGTATTCCACAAAAGTAATGTAATATCAATGTACGTCAAGCTTTGGGTCTTTACATTTGGTATCCGAGCGAAGGTTTAGTTATCCTTTGGAAACTAGGATGTGAGAACTTTAGTGACATCCCTAGAGATATTTCTAAGTTATGTTTAGAGATGTCTCTAAGGATAAGTATACGTATAGGTTATAGTCCTAGAATTATGATAATGACATTAGAATTAAACCTAAGGTGTTATATATTGAACGTACTCCCCCTTTATTATGTTGTTTTCCTAGCATGACTTTTTCCACTCACACTATTATTTTTTAATTTTAGAAATTGGTTGGAAACACGAAGATTCACGATAATGGAGGATATGATGGACAATGGAATGATATTCTTCATGATAGACCAAATGAAATTTGTTCTGGATGTATAAACATCGTTATTATGCCTTATCAGTAATCTCATAATATGATCAATAATCTAAAATTTTTTAAGTATCCCGACTCAGCTAATAAGAGAAAGATGGAGTTTCATGATGATCATAGAGGAAAGAAAGGTCAATTCCCCTCATGTAAATCATGTGGGAAGAGGCATTCAGGAGAATGTTTCAAAGGAACTGGAAGATGCTTTGGGTGTGGAAAAGAAGGACACAAAGCGAGTAATTTTAAAGGAAAAGGTTCAGTTAACACCATGGACAAGGATAATGGTATTGCTAAGACATCAACAATGGTTAAATGTTTTAAATGTAGAATGTAGGGGAATTATACAAACCAATGCCCTAAGGGAAAATCTCATGAAGAGAATCAGCACAGTTGTATGGGTAGTATTTATGTTGATGATGATGGAGATATTACAAATGATATATGAGATGAAAGAAATGACGAAGCTCAGTTAGTGGTTTAAGAAGGTAGTGGAATGATTGTATGTTTATCAATAGTTATGTTGTATAGGTAATTTAATGGTACTATGGAATAAAGACACATCTAAGGATTGTTACACTATTGTTTTTCCTAAAGCATTTGAAAGTATATGTTGAATGGTACCGGTAACCATGAAAGGTTAATTCATATATTTTTGGAAAGTAGATGATATACGCATAATGAAGGGATTAGAAGATAATGAGATGTTTTATAGTATTGATGAGCTCATGGCTGATATAAGGACAATGTGATATCATGGTTTGAGTATATAATATTTTTGTGATTTTGGTATGTGGAAAAAGTTAACTTTTGATAGCATTCATGTTTACACTAAGGTTAAATGGGTATTCATTTTTCAAGAGAATACATGATTAAGGTATTCACATGTTTGGAATGTGACCAACAAGATATATCTTATATGGGGGATAAATGATGGTATTCACATGCTTGGTTGATGACATTTCTAGTAATCGTTTTCTTTATACTATAAGATTGGACAGAATTATTTTTGATATGCTTCAAGGTTTAAATGGATTAAGTTGGAAATCAGATAGAATTTTTTAAGGATAGAACTTTTTTGACATTATTAATGGAATGTTATAATAATGTAGTTTTAGAAAAAGGACAACCTGCAGAATAGGGGACAACCCGTCACGTCGGACAAGGCTATGGGAATCGAACCCACAACTGAAGTGTGACAGGCCTTTATCACATACCACTAGCCTACAGGAAGTCCCTAGTTAGTAGAAAATAGTTTTATTTTATTAATCGGTATGATAGATAAAGTATAAGTCCATTGTTGAATCATATACGATTAATCTCACCATAGATGGATTTATGTATATTTAATAACTTATGCTAACCTTTTTGTGATAGAAACAGATGGGATGACTTATCATTCTATCGCATGATCTGCTAACACATCATGAATGAAAAATTCATCTTCATTTCTTTAAATAAAGATGAAGTGGAAATTGTTCATTGAATGACCAACAAAGATATCACACTAAAATCAAGTAAGTATCTCTCCTTATGTAAAAGTTCATCAACGTTAGGGAAATGATCTTGGAAACCAAAAATGTTGTTCTAGTACTCTCATATCTGATGAATCAGATGGTACATTAGATCATCACAAATTTATGGCTTTGTGATTGTTGGGTTTTTCATAGCCATGTTCTATACCTCTCTCCATCAGAACATGACGGTTAAATTTCTCTTCCATATCCATATATTCACCTATGTTCTCCTATTTGGAAACCCAAGGATAAGTTAATTTGGGTAACCTTTATGTTTCACACATTAGTTTTTAAAATTAAGCTTTAGTATTCCTTTTTACGATGTGGGTTTCTATTAAAGAAAATTTCAAGTAGTAAATGATTTATAATCCCAATGAATTTCGAGGGCGAAATTCATTTTAAGGGGGGTAGAATGTAACAACCCGAGATTTTATGAGAATTATTATTTTTAATTTCATTGATGACTTGTTTTGTACGCACACCAAAATTAGTTTGTTCTATACGCTACACTGTATTAGCTTGCATTACACAAAACACTAATCTTGGATCGTGTTACACACAATTTCATGTTCGTTTGATAGAAGTTATTTTATGCAACATTGAGTATATATATATATATATATTCAATGGATAAATGAAATATGGTTGGATTCAATTATACGCAACAACAAATGAATCTTGCACTACACGCAACCCTGATTTGGATTTCATTACACACAATCACGACCATCCACGATAGCGTGTGTTATACGCAATACCAAGTTTCACTAAACGAGATATTATTATAATATTATTATGAACTAGCCGTTATGAATAGTAATACCCACTTTTTGAAATTTTATAAATTTTATTTTTCCAAATGGACTTCATTTTTGGATTCAGAATATTGAAATTATCCTAGGGTGATTTTTGGTATTTTTTTGAAAACATTCAATTTTTGATGAATAGTGAAAACACTAGGTTACTATTTAAAACCCGAATTTTTATTTAAATAATGATTTATTTTTTTTAAAATTTATTTTAGGTTAAAATTGATACATAATACCTATATAAGTTCAATGTAATTAATTTGGTCCATTTTATAATAATTTTAGATATATTAAAGTTTTATTGGACTTTTCACCGTCTTTTACCCACCTCCTAGGAGAATTTGAAACTTTACATAAAATATAATTTTACCACTTCTGTGAGTGTAATTTTAAAAATCCGAGATACACGGTTAATATAAAGGAATAAAATGTGATTCAATAAGATAAATTTTTTTGGTGAATAGTAACTTTTTACTTTTATTTACCACGATTAAAAGTAAATATGGTAATTAAGGCAAAAAATGATATTATTATTACCCTAACACATGTTCGAATTCTATTGGATAAGTTTAATTCGACCAAAAACAACCTTATGAGTAAAATATGACCATTTAGGTCCACCTGTATTAGATTATGACATTTAATATTATTTTATTTAAAGAAGAGTTAAAATAGTTAAAATCAAAGTTTAATAACTAAAACATTTTAAATATATGGTTATAAATAAGATAAATTCGACTATAAATATTCATTAGAAATATAAAAATATTTTCTACCTAATGGTATTTTATTTATAATTTTTAGACATTAAATAAGTTAAGTTATGTATGACACAATGGTGATGCAGTAATTACCTAAATAATGAAATATTAAAATAATTGATATTATAAATAACCAAATAAATGTAATTTGAGTCTTTTTATGAATTAAACTAATTTTATAGGTTAATATTTCATGATAGTATTGATTTAATTAACTTATTTTGAACTAATAATGCAGTTATAATTTTAAAAAAAATCAATTACCAAATACTGTCAAAATTGACATAAAATATGTTTTAAAACAAATATTATATTATTAATTGTTATTATATTCCTAAAAATCTGCAGTTCAGAAAAATGACTTATATAAGGCTATATATATTAAAAATTATCTACTTGGGGTTCTTTTTTCTGGTTATAGTAAGTTTATTAACCATATAGTGTATGAAAACAAGAAGATACGGTAAAAGATAAATTATTTAACATAGAGTTAAATCTAAAAGATAAGGTTAAAATAGTAACCTAAACTTGACTAAAACCTATAGTTTTAGAGTATTTCAACCCATACTTACTTTATCTTAGAAATAAATCAATTTGGAGCTATTATAAACCGAATATGTCTTTATTATAAAATAATATTTTATGTTTTTTCAAAGGTGCCCCTCTCCTCCCTTATAAAAAGGGCACCCCTTCCCTCTACTCTTCATACCCTTTTGAGCCTTGAAGCTCTGCCAACCCCTGACCATTTCTATTCTCCACTTCCTTTGAAACATTCTGAAGATTCTGGTTTTCTCAAAAGACAAACTCTACTTCCTTAAGAGAAAGCTTAAAGGAGGTGCGTCGAAGAAGAGGTAATCTCTTCTTCTGATTCTCTCAAGTTTCTTTCTTCTTCTACTTATTCTTCATTAGTTGTATCATTATAAAGTAATAAAATCAGTATTAATTTTATACTTATATGTTATTATAAATATGAAAAAAACCCTATTTCACCTTCTATCCATCCTACGGAAAACGAAATCACCGCGTGTGCGTACGTACGGAATACTGTCTCCATGCCGCGGTGTAATCTGTTTTCGACCTCCACCTTACTTGGATGGGTCTAATGGTGTAAATAAATAACTATATATGATTATTGTAAAGTGATATTGATTCTTAATTTTTATACATACACTTCAATACAATTCCACACTCATGATAATGATATCATCGCTCGTGCGTACGTACGAACTACCGTCTCCACGACGCGATGAGATTCATTCTCCATGTTAACCATTCATGAATGATTATAAACTATATATAATGAAGAATAATGAAATATATGACATAATAATGATACTTTATTTATGTATATATATATATATGTATGTCATCTACTTAATTCCATTCAATTCAATAAGGAAATGAAAACAACATTCGTGCGTACATACGGCCTACCGTCTCCATGAACAATGTATTTCATTACATTTATCGATCTATCATATATATATATATGTATATGTTGAATATATATTATATATAAATCATGTTTTACATTTTTTAATTAAGTAGATCAGGATATAATTAATAATATCAAGAACAATAAGTCGAAACACGCACAATAAATGAAACGATTTTACCAAAATCGATGCTTTTACATTGAATTTACAAAAGAATGGGTAATATAAAGTCATAAGTAAACTATATATGATATCATAAAAATGAATATAATTCTCTAATAATTCAATTACATTATTTAAGTCATTATACATGAGTTTCGGATACATACGAAGCATATTAGACATAAGGTAAGGCATAATTACTCCAATCTCGTTCTTATCCGAGATTGTTTATTCGTAAGTATTTACTAGGGGTATTGTTATCATTCGTGTCCATATTTTATAAAAGTGTTTGTATGTATGTTTAATGTACTTTTCACCCATTTTCACTTTTACCACATGTTATGAAAGGAATATTTCTTTTGTTTACCATACAAGGCACCTTTGGACTTTTCTGACAAAAGTACAAGGAGAATGTTTTTTTAACTTATACGGCATGAACGGGTTTTAAATTTTTATAACGCCTTATTCCCAGGAAGCTTACTATCCAATATTCCATGATCATTTTGAAAAAAATTATTTTCTTTTTAAATTGTACGACATGTTGATAAAATAAAATTATTTTGAATAAGAAATGATATTTTCCTCAAGGATTCATTTCAAGTGTTTTGTCAAAACTATTTTCCATCTAAGATGACATTATTTAGTATGATTATGTTTAAAGTATAATTTCTCTATGATTTACATGGTTTCACTTTTATTATGATGAAATGATATCCATTTGTTTTTTATGTATTACGTTATGATGGGAATATGTTTATGAAAACCATTTTATTCTATGGGTTATGACGAATGATTTATGTTTATGTTGTGGAACAAGTAAGAATGATTTAATTATGAGATGGGTGGGACCTATATCTCCCTTTAATACATTGGGTAAAGATTTATATCTCATGAGAGAGACATGGCTGGAATGGTAATTTAATCTGGTTCAGTGTTATAGGACTGAAATGAGCAGTGAACTCATTCTAGAAAGGGACTTTTTCCACTAAGATGGTCATGGCAGTAATGCCTTGGATACTATGGAAATAATAACATGTGCTTAATGGTTTCCACAATTACATGTTTTATTCCCATGATATTTTATCATGATTGATGATTCATTATGATATATGCCTTATGTAAATCCATGATTTATGTTTTTGCTCAAGATTTTGATGTTTAGAATTTATGTTCAAGTTTTTGCATTCAAATGATTATGGATTGTTTTATGTTCTCTATGTTTAACCTTACTGAGCATTTGAGCTCACCCTATTTATGTTTTATTTTCACCAGGATATAAATAAAGGTTTTAGGTAAGAAAACCAAAAGGGGAAGATCTTTATGGGAGATGTTGAATATCTTTCACCATGATAAGAAGATTACGTTCTGAGTTTCCAAAGACATTAAACTAATATGATCTTTGGGTGTCTGTTTTTTTCATGTATTAAATATTCTGCCAAAGGAATGTAATTTCCATGTACGCCAAGCTTTGGGTCTTCATAGTATTGATTGGTGATACAATGGTAAATGCATAGTATAAAATGATCATGGGGATGAACATATGATGTCGGGACATGAATAGTTTTGAAATCGATTCTACTTGAAGGTAATTATAGGAATATGCAACTATGCCAGTGAATCAGGGTTATAACATGATGTTTTTGGGACTGGAATCGATGGTGGAATCATTGATGTCAAAAAAATGGGTATTAGGATTTACATAGTAAATTCATAGGTCAAATCTGGTCCATTGATTTTTTACTTCTATAAAATAAATGTAAATTAGTTTTCCCATATTGAAATGTGGTGCATATGGAATTTAGACTGAACTAGATGGGAGGAAAAATGACATTCTAATTGACCACCTCAGCTCAGTCCTATAGAATATATGTTACTTCGTTCTTCCAAAAGTGATAACGTGGGGTGGCATATTAGGGATATTTCAACGATAGACTATATAGAAAGATCCCCATTTTATATTCTCGTGGAAATGATAGTTTTAAAGGGGTGGTGAGGTGATGGAGACCAAGAAACTAAAAAGGGCAGAATGGGTAATATTATATTTTCAACTTTTTAGGAGGATCTCAATAATAACCAATTATAACAGATAGGATGATTGGAGATGGTACTATAGAGTGGGTCTATATGGTGAGATCTAGTGTGTGAAAGTGGGAGGAACATTGTGGAACTCGGTCATGAGAATTGGATTCCCCCACTATGACATGGGACAAATCTCTCTCATGTTTTGTATACATTTATGCCCCATGTGGTCACTTTTTATATGTTTCTATATAAAAAATAGTCAGGTCATCTCTTATTTATCTGTATATAGTATAAACTGGACATGGAGGGTATTAGATGGTACCAATAAATCATGAATAAAATTTGAAAGGTTTATTCCATTGCAAATATTGTACACTTATCATAATGAAAACTATCAAATGATTTATGTTATTGTAGATGAAACATATTACATGAAGTTATGTGTTATAAATTATAAATATTATAAAAATAACTCAAATGATTTAATATGCTTCTCGAAAGCACATACATGATTCCCCTAAAACTTCTATGAGTAGATGAATTATTGTGGAAATGAACTAATATATTAATTTCTTAATGGTCCCCAAAAGATCAATTATTACCATAAATTCCATCTGAAGCAGAGTAAATAGTGTCATAATGAATACACAACATCCTTGGTGTAACGGCCCGAGCTGTTATAAATGATGTCTCTCATTGTAATTTATCTAAATGTATTATTTTGTAATATGGTTATAGAAATCACATGAACTTATTTGTATATATCTATGGATAAAAAATATCATTAAGTGTATTAACACAATTTATATAGTTTTTAAACAATTATCACATGATTAATGTAAATATAGAGCTTTAACAAATCCAATTGACACAAACAAAGGGATTAATGGCCTCATCCTATAGGATTGTACCCTATGAAGACCATTTTTTCAAAGCTTTTAAGGGAGATAGATTCACTAGGATTTTACCTTGAACTAGCCCAATCTATGATCCAACAACATAAGAATGATTGAAATTTTTTACAAGAGAAGTTCAAGTTCATCAAATCTTTTCCCAAACCATGTTTGCCGAATGACCCCGTGAAAGTATCAATATTGTGCACCTTACTCATATGGAATACACTGGTTTAATAAAAGGGATATTTATCAACAGTATAATAATATGAATATGTATATAGAATATAATAATGAATTAATTTTATTTTTTATTGTTACTTTATAAATTATTTTGATTTTGATTAATTAAACCCAAATTCTATTTTTTGATAATATTGAAATTCAATCAAGGAATTTATTTTCATAAATTAATTTATTTTGAAATAAATTTTATTTTAATAAAATTTTATAATTAAATATTTTTTATTTATTTTAAATGCTTATGTAATTTTTATCATGTGAAATTTACTTTTTACAAGGGTTCAAAAAACTGTTATTATCAAAATACAAGAAATTTTCAATAAATGTCAAATGTCTAGAAAGAAGAACCCAAGAAATTTCCATAAGTGAATGGGGAAAAGTTATTGGTCTGGGATGGAAGGGAACCTAGTCAATGATTGCTGTTAATAGAAACCTGCTACTGATATGGATGGAAGGAATGCTCTGGTCATCCCTCATAGTATTGTTCATTACAAAAACTACAATAAACCTGGTAACTTTGAAAACCAATGCACTAAGCCAAGAGTTTTCTAAGGCAATAAACAACCTCTAAGGCAGAAAGGGTGAGTATTTTCCATCACTTCCACCAAATTGAATACTGAAAATGAAGTGGTTACAAGTATGATAGTATTTCATTCGAGAATAGAAATCATACTTTTTCATTATGTTTATATGAATTAATTCACATCAAATTTTTTTTACTAGAACTATTCAAACACCACAAAAAAGCCAAGAAGTAGAGATGTCGGTGAAAATAGAAAATGTGGATGTTATTTCATCCCAAGTGTATAACTCCTCCCCTATTAATGTTTGTGAGATTAATTTTCCATAATACCATGTCATACTCCCTTGGGTGTAATTTGATTCAATTATGTGGATGGATTGGATTTCTTTATATCGATCCCACATAAATTTTTGTGAGAAGGAAATCACTCTCTGTATTGTCAATTTTCCTTAGATTCTATTGAAATTCAAGGAGAAGGATGGGTCATCTTTAGAAACATCATCTCAATCAAAGTTATTATTTCCCAATGAGAATGCTTATCAATCTCAAATGATTGAGTATAAGTATTAATCATTCATCGAAGACATTCCAATTGTTAGGGAATACCCTGATGTGTTTCTTGAGGAATTTCCTAGTCTTCCTCCTAGGTGAGATATTGAATTATCGATCGAGCTTATAGCTAGGGTGTTACCATTATCCAGGACTCTGTACAGAATGACTATTTTGAAACCTGAGGAGCTGGAGAAAAAAATATAGGAGAATCTAGATAACGATTTTATATGGAAATTTGCTTCACCATGTGGTGCACCAGTCTACTTATTTAAGAAGAAGGATGGGTCAATGTGCCTTTTCATCGATTATTGTGATCTCAACAAGATCATGATAAAGAACAAGTATCTTCTTCCATGGATTTATGAATTATTTTATTACTTATATATAGAACAATACTTTTACAAGGTTTATCATTAGTTGGGATATTAACAAGTTAGGTTGAAAAAGGAGGATATCCCCAATACTACTTTTTATACAAGGTACAAGCACTATGAATTCATAGTAATTCTTTTCAGACTCACTAATGCTCCAGAAATCATCATGTACTTGGTGATTAGACTCTTTAGATATTACCTCAAAAAATTGGTATTATTTATAGATGATATCCTAAAATAACCCAAATTTAAATATAACCATGATGATTATTTCAATATTGTGCTAATGACCTTGAAAAAGGAAAAGCATTATACCAAGTAGAGAAAATGTGAGTTCTGATTGAAGGATGTCCCTTTATTCATGAATATAATCACAATAAATTAAATATTTATAGACCATTTGAAAAAAGAATAAATTCAATGATGTCTGAAGCCGACATCTATGACAAATATCTATGGTTTTCTAGGATTATTTGGGTATTATTTCTAAATCATGGGTAATTTCTCAAGATTGTAAAATCCCCTCACCAAAATAACATTCAAGGGAGTAATTTTTTCTTGTAATGACTAATGTAAAGAAAGCATAAATGAGTTGAAAAGGATTCTTATCAATAAGCATATTCTCACACTACCCACAAGTGGATATATTTTCATGGTATTCAGCAATTATTCAAAGAAGGTCTTAGCTAGTGTGTTGATGAAAAACGAAAAATTAATTGCCTATGATTCAAGGTAGTTATATATTCATGAATAGAACTACCCAACACATGATCTAGAGTTGGATATAGTGATTTTTTCTTTAGAAAAATTTATGTATTATCGTTTTGGGGAGAGGTGTGAAATATATGCATATCACAAAAGTCTCAAGTATACACATTCACATAGAAAGATCTTAATATTCACTAACAAATATCGTTAAAGATGGTGAAAGACTTTGAATGCTCAATACACTACCATCCTAGGGAAATGAATAAAGTGAAAGATGATCTAAGGAGAAAGGTTCTGGAAAGTTTTTTCATTGATTTGAATTGAGTGGGATACAGTATTCTTAGATTTGGAACGAATGGACACAAGAATCATAAATTAAAAAACATCATCAAACCATTCAAAAATGATTGCTAAACTGTATCTTATGGAGATGTAAAAGGATTATCAAAGATTTAATAAGAAAATTTTGAAATATGTGGAAGCTATAAGGAAAGGGAAATCCTTAGAAATCAATGTTAATGATGAATGTGTTGTGAGATTTTGTTCAAGACTATATTAACCATTGAATCATTAATTAAAGAAGGAGTTGTTTTATGATGTACATAACTCAACATTTTCCATCTACCTAGGAAGAATATAAATGTAGCAAGATCTCCAAGAATAGTATTTTTTAAAAAATACGAAGAAGGAGATCACAGAATATACATCAAGCTGTCGTGTATATTAGAAATTGAAATCATATAGGAAAAATACAAGGGTATGATGCAACCATTATCGATACTGACAAGGAAATGGGAAAACATCACCATGGATTTTGTCACTGATCTTACAAAACATCACGTGGGAATAATTCTATATGGTTTTTGGTGGGTCATATTACAAATATTTCACAGTTAATTCTGATAAGAAATTAATTCTCACTGGATCTACTTTCATTGATATACACCGGGGAAGTGATCAATGTTCAAGGAGTACCACTATTAATTGCATCCTATCGAGATCCAGGATTCATCT
The DNA here is from genome assembly GCA_963277665.1 of Viscum album. Classification (NCBI taxonomy): domain Eukaryota; kingdom Viridiplantae; phylum Streptophyta; class Magnoliopsida; order Santalales; family Viscaceae; genus Viscum; species Viscum album. The sequence continues at coordinate 1,804,756,675 of OY728164.1, forward strand.
CTATGTTCTTGAAGGGCCTCCAATATACTCGAATTAGTGAGTTGAACTTCATCATGACCTATCACCCTCAAACTGATTTCTAATCTCCAGGGACTATCAAGAAACTTGAGGAATTTTTTATAGAATATTCAATGGACTTTGAAGGAAGATGGGATCAACATATTCCTATGATTGAGTTCTCTTACAACAATAGTTTGTAGGAAGTCCTGTAAAAGTCTCCACATGAGTCCCTTTATTAGATATAGTACAAGACACCTATGTGATGGGTTGATGTTTGGGAACAAAAACTGTTAGGTATTTAATTTTTCAAGGAAATTGTGGAAAAGGTTAACACCATTCGGAAGAACATCAAGGCTTCTCAAAGTCGAAAAATGATTTATGCTAATAGTATTTGAAGAGGCCTAGATTTTGATGTAGAATGCCTAGTATTCATCTATATATCTCAATGGAATAAATTGAAGATATTTGGGAATAAGGGAAATCATATTCAAGATACATCATCCCATTTGAGATCCTTGATCGCATCAGAGTGGTGGAATATAAACTTGGAATCCCACCTAACTTATCTCGAGTTTATGATGTATTCTGTGTATCACTCTTGAGTGAGTATATACTTTACCCCTCACATTTACTCAGTCTAGATGTGGTACCATTGGTTAATGATATATCCAATGAGGAGCAGCCAGAGAATATATTAGATCAGAGAGAAAAGGTTTCTACGAAAGAAGGAAATTATCCTTTTCAATGTATTTTGGAGAAACCCCACGTTTTAAGAAGAAAATTGGGAAACATAGGAAGTGATGAGATGGAATGTCCCACATTTCTTTAAGGCGGTGAAATGAAAAATTAAAGGGAAAAATTTCTCAAGGGGGTGATTGTAACAACTTGAACTGTTATAAATGAAGTTTCCCTTTTTGATTTAATTAAATGTATTGTTATATAATATGGATAGAGAAAACATGTTCACCACATTGGTTATAAATTTTGATTTAAAGTATCATTAAGAATATTACTATTTTTTCATGGTTGTAAAATAGTGATCTGATGATAAATATGAATATAGGGCTTTATGAAATCCAATTGACATATAAAAAGGGAGTGATGACCTCATCCAATTGGATTGTACCCTATGAACCCCATTTAATAGAGCTTATGAGGCAGATAGCATCATGGGAATAATACCTTGACCAATACTAAAATTAGATCTAATAACTAAAACAAGTGTGAAACCATTGATGGGAGAAGTTTAAGATCATTGAAATCATGACACAATCCATGTCCACCGAAGGACCCCAAGAAAGTCTCCCCATCCTGCACAAATTGTATTTTATGGTAATATTAAAATTTAATTAAGGAATTTATTTTTTTGAATTTCTTGTATTTTGAAATAAATATTATTTTAATAAAAAATTATTTATTAATGTTTATTAATTATAAATGGTAATATAATTTTTATTAATTAAAATTTTCTTTTTATAAGGGTTCAAAAATTGTTATTGTTAAAAACCAAACATTTTTTAATAAATGCAAATATATTATTTTATAAGTAAAAACTAACATATTTAAAAATTTATACGTATAAAATGAATATTATTTTTGGAATTTGAAATGTGAAATTATATAATGGTTAATTTTTATTAATATTCTTATACAAAAGAATTTTTGGGTAAACGTTAAATATTATATAAATATGTGGTGTGTTTTATGACCTCATAATGACCCAAAAGTGATGTAACAAATACTATAATTGGTATTGTGAAAAAAAATATTTTCTTCCCATTAAAATTATGTTATTTTAATTATCCTTTACTAATTTTATTAAGCCTTTATGAATCCTTGAAAAAATTTAATATATTTTAGAGTTTTGAATTCATTTTTTTAAAACTCTAACTCACCTCCACATAAGAAAAGGAATTATTATAATATTTTCAGCACTTTTCCATATAAAATATTGACAAACTCCCCAAATTGGAAAAAAATGTGGGAAAAATCCATGGAATTGTTTTTTGTTTTGAATATTTTTTAATACAGAGTTCATCACCTATGTTTGTTAAATAATAAATAATTCCACTCTCATTGCCTATAAAAACCACACAAGCTCTTACATAACATCACTAAAAATACACGCATGTCGTCCTCACTCTACCCTCCTCTCTATATAATCCTCCCACAGTGCCCCATGCTCTCAATAAGCCCCTTTTCAATATTTTGGATCCAAACATTCATGTGAGGATTCTTTCCCTTATAATCTTTATCTATATTTATTAATCTTGTTATTCCCTTTTATTTTCAATTAATAATGATGGGGTATGTTTTTTCACCTCACATACATATCCCTCATAATTTATAAATAATTATAGACCCCTTTATCTCTCATTAATCCTTCTAATTTACACTTGATACCATGATTAAATTTTGTAACCAACCTTTCCTTTCTCTTTTTATTCATGATTATTTATTATCATATGGATTTTCTCTAATTATATTTGTGTGGAAATATCCTTAAATGTCCCTATTACTTTCAAATTCATATAAAAATTATTATATACCCATATATCTCTCTCATCATAGAATTTTATGAATTTTATACGTCCTTGTTAAGCTGTAGAATTTCACCACAATTTTCATGCCAAATCCATTGTGTAGTGAATACCGTACGCATTTTCTATTACTGTTTTCCACTTTAATGCTCATATATCTTTTTTTTGTGCAATGAAATCTTTTTATTACACACTCATTTCTTGTTGAATAAATTATTTTGATAAATTAATCCATGATTTATGATCAATGTGGCTCACTTAAGCCTGAGAATAAAATGAAAGTGACTGGTGTACATGGAATTATATAGCACTCCATTGCATTGGATAACATTTAGTGTCATGATACATCATGTTCGTACATGGTTGAACCCTATTCCATTATGGGACATTGTCCACCATGAATTCTTAGTGGTTTATCTTTTACCTGTGATTATTAAGTAGTGTTTTATGTTGTTTCCACGTTTCCCATGTTATGATTATCATGCTATATCATGGGTTATTATTCATGTTCCTTTGTGCCTCATTGATATGACATGTCTAACATGTATTATTATCTTCATGTCATGCCATTTTTGTTCCCCTATTAGGCTTTATATCTCCCTCCATTATTATATATTTCTCAAGGTTATCCAATTCCATTTTAACCTCAATCATGTTAAAGAAGATTTCAATAATGATGTTGTAATTCATATTTAAATTTGTAATGAAATGTACCTAATTCCAAAATACACTAGGCTTATAGATATTTTGGGTTGTATTAGGTTATATTTTTTATAATTAAAAAATTTATTAATGTGTAATAAAGTTAAGTGTTATTATATTAGGTCAATATAAACATAGAATAAACAAAATATGAAACCCCACCATTATCTTTATTGAAGATAATAATATTTCTAGAATGAAAATATCCAACAAATTATTGAATTTATTCTTCTATGATAGCTTGGTGTTTCCTAACATGATTTCATTGCATGATAAATGAATCTATCTATTTTATGATAAATATAATGTAAATATGTATTATTTGTGTGTGCTAAACTAAAACTGTATAAAAGGAATAACATATAAGTAAATACTTTATTTTATAATCAATAAAATAAATTAATAGTTTGAAAAAAAATGTGAAAAAATAATAACCTCTGAATCCTATAATGAACCACATGAAATTATTTTACCAAATTTAATAATTTAAAGAATTATATTGTATGCAATTACATATAATTAAACAAAACTAGAAGTATTAAAATTCTAGACATCTTCAGCCATTAATTTTTTATAACATAGTTCTCTATTATAAATATGAACTAATAGATATTTATATTTTTGAAATTATTTAATATATTTCATATGCACATCATGGATTGTGATATTATATGTTCTATTCATTCCCTAAGAAATAATTTTTCAAGAATCTCCTTTACTATTGAAGGAATTATATTTCAAAATAATGAATAGATATTGGTATCTAAAACATTAAAAATACGCACACACACACACACACAATATTACCTTGGGATCCGATCTTCTAAAACAAAACATTTAAATCTCTTCACATATACACTATCAAAATAAAAAATGATCTCATCAACCAATCCTTTGATAATAAATTTAGACAAATAGAACAAGATACCAAGGACTGACTATTAAATAAAAATACCAAATCATGATTCATGCTTATGATTTCGAGGAAATGAAAACAATAAACTCTATAGAAAATGAACAATGGGACACATAAAACTCCAAAAACATTAAATTAGTTGTAAAAAACCTACAAATCCTGTTTGAGGTCACAAAATTTTCAAGATTCAAAGGATTATAGATCAAATAGATCAAATTTGCTCTAAGATGAATTCAATAGAGTGGGAATTGGGCCCTTTATAAATGGTCGTTCCTCAAAATTGCCATGAAATGATAAAAATAATTATATGATGGTAATATTAATTAAATTTGATGAATTTATATAGAAAATCTAATATTTATGGATTGAAATCATAAAATTAACCAATAATTTATAAAAAATGATAACATAAATAGACATTATGTTATTTAGAAAAGAAAAATATGATTAAAAAGATTAATCGATATGTTGAAATATATATTAAAAACAATTTTTTTATATGTATAATTATTAAAAAATAATTTAATGTTTATGTAATTTTTAAAATTATAATAAAAAATATTTTGATTTTACATACCTTTACATTATCTGAATTTTAATATGTGATGTTTGATTTGTAATTAATCTGATATAATTTAATGTTTCATTATTAAATTTATAATAATATAAATAAAATAATATTGTAAAATAATTATAATTGATATACATATTTTATTATTCTTATATTATTTAATTGAAAAGTCAAATAAAACATATAAAGAATAAAAATCTAGAAAATTTTAATTTCTTATGTTTTCCTTAAAAATGGAATTATTGTGGAAAAAATATATATATCTAATATCAGAAATTAATTTAATTATATATATTTTTAACACATATCTTTCATTAAAAATTCTGTATTTTCACAATTACAATATCAGTACATCCCTATTATCGTGTTATGTATTCTTGATCACATTGATTGATGTAAAATATTTAATTTTTTTTAGGTTATAATTAAAATAAATTTCATTGAATTAATATTTATATTAAAAATAATTAATTCAAATATATTTAGTTATTATTTATAAAAAAATATATATTTAGTCATCCACTATTTTTAATAAAGTTACATGAAATTAATTTAATAAAATATGGAGTGTTTTTTTGGTATTTATATAATGGGTATATAAAATATATAAGGATTATTATTTTATTTAAACATTTATAATCTATTATAGGTAGTCATTGTATTTTGAATTTTTGAAAATGATTCATCATGATGGAAATAAACAATTTTATATCTTTCCACTAATAGAATTTCTATTTTATATCAATTATTCTTTAGTTACTTCTTTGGAATTTTTTATATGTCATAAAAATTAATATTTTACATTCATTGAAACAATATAAATACTATTTATATAATCGATTATTAGATAATATAATCCCATATTCAACACACATTCAATTCTTAACAATTCAATGATTTTTCAAGAACACCATGAAATCGTATAAGATTTATAATTTCGATGTTACAAACTGAAAAAACATTGAATTTTTACAATAATAATGAACCATAAAATCTTAATAGATTTAAAAAATAATAAGGAAATAGTTATAGTTCTGCTGACTAATATTTCCTCACACATTTTATCATCTATCCTATTACTTATTCATTCATAAAATGAATATAATTTTTTTATAATATGTTTCCAAAAAAATCATAAAAGTGTTTCTCTTCTAATAATCGCCTAATGGGACAATAATTTTTATTAAATTCAAAACATTTACTAAATAGGTTTAAAATGATTTTTTTGGGATTTTATATTAGTGTGGATTGAATTCATTTAATTTGACCAAAGATCATATTCAACCACAATAGGCCAAGTATAGGCTCATAAATATGAGAAATTATTAGTGATGAAAATTTGACCCGCTGCAATGTTTAGGGCATATCATAAGGCAATAACATCAAAATGGGATTATTATAAATGATTTTTTATGACATATCTAAGACACATAATCCAAATAAATATCATGTCAATATATTTCTAGAAACATAGTGCTTCATGGAGCTAAATCGGTGAAGATGTATTTAATAGGAAAACTCACCTACACAACATAGTCATTGACATCACATGGAACTAATAAGAATGATTTCATGTTAAAATAATTCCATGGAACATTTTAATGTTGGAAATGTATAGGGGTAAGTGTGAGTACAATTTTAGATCTTTTCTTCAACTATTTTCTACTTCATCACCTAATGTACTTTTAAACCCCTTAAGGATCTATCATGGTTTTTTTATTTCATGTAACATCAAAAAATTTATTTGTAAAAATAATATGAAAATCAAATTTTCTAATTTTTTTATCTTCATTTATATAATCTAATATTTTTTATACAATTATAATTATATAAAAAACAAGGCAATGTGAATCATCACGAATTAATGCGTAACTTAGATGATGTGAATATTCGAGTGTGTTAGATTATTTTCCCATCATATATCTTTCATTACATCCCTTGTTAATTTAATTAGTTAATGAAATCCATATTTCACTCACCCATGAATATTAATGTTATAGTATTTAAATATATTTTATTTTAGATACAATATTATTCTTTAGATTATGTTTTGGATGTGCTGACTTGATGAGTTCATAACATACATCACAACTCTATTGATTTTTAGTAGTCCTTGCTAATAAATATGATTTGATCAATAAAATCCTCAGTGATAATAAAGGAACTCTTGCACTAGGTTTTCCATGATTTATATTACCACTTTATTAATTTACATGTTTTTTAAATAAAAATCCTAAAACAAAATCTCCATGTTCTTTGAAACTACACAATTTTATGGATTTTCAAACAACATAATTTGATTGGTCTTTTGTTCCATGGAAAAAATTAGATTATTCAATACATAAATCATAGAAAACATAAATAAATAATGACCCATTCGATGAATCCATCAATAATTTTTTAGTATTACGGACAAGAATATGTTATTTTTTAATTTGATACATTCTGATTTTTTCATCATTATACATCATCTCATTTATTATTATTTGTTTTCTTTCACTCTTTATTAATGATATATATTAAACATGTATAAGGTAAAAAAACATGATTGTAATAGTTTATATTGATCTAAAAATTCATATTAACATTTCGAAAACCATTATAAAAAATTCTCAATTAGTGTGTGTTGTCCCATTTTTGTCAAATTATATCATTTTGTTATCCTTTTTGGAATTTTGCAAAAAAATCAGTTTTTGTCTTTCAATTTCCTTCATTCATTATTTTTAATTACATTCATGATTTATATTGTAATGATTGTAAATTAATATAATAATATTAATTATAATATTATCTCATTCCTTGCATGAATAATTATTTTAAAAGTATATTACATGAAATATATCCTGAACTGGAAAAAACAATTCACAAGAAAAATCGATCTTCAAAAGTAGAGAAATAAAAATATACCAATGAAAGCGTTGAAAAATATTCTCAATAGAATCAAAATCAATATAATGTGTATCTAATAAGAAAATTTAGATAATTAATAGAAGTAATAGGATATTACTAACCCTAATATAGTGTACCATAGTGACATGGATTTCCATGATTGGATATAACTCTTTTTTTTCAAATATTACTAGTATCAAAAACTCTATAGGTTTAAAACAATGATTTTACCTTAATATAATACCTCAAAAAAATTTACGATGTTTTATTAATCATGGTGTTTACCCTTGAGTTGATAAATCATGGGAAAACAAATTTATTTCAGCCTCAAAAATAATATAACAAAAATATTCTTTTTTCAGTCTCAATACATGATTTTTTATAAAATTATTATATCTCCAAAAATAGACCTTATATTTGTAAACTGAGAACCTGAATAAATCTAAAAATTGTGATATTCCCTATCAACATTGTAAGTTTCATTCACATCTGGATCAAAGGGTAATTGTAGTTGCAAATGATAAAATGAATGTAATTAAAATATTTACTAATTAAATTGTGGAAAACTGAAGATATAACTTCCATTTATACCATGGGATTATAAGTCCCTTGATTGATCTTAATTTTCAAACACTAGAGAGAGGAAGGGGATAGAGATACCAAAATTTTGTGGTTGAAAAATATCAATTGTGTATTATCAAATCCACGATGGCCTAAATGGATTTAATTGTGTGATGAAGATGATTGAATAATGGAGTAAATGGTGAATTGAAGAACTGATAAATCACTAATTTTGTAATTATCATTCTGTCAAATTGTTTCTTTATTTATTGTTTTAATTTATTGGGTTTTTCCTGAAACTGTGATTTATTAATTTTAATAATTATCCAAAAAACATAAAATTTAGAAATACATTTTTTAGGGATTAACGCCCTTTCATTTTTATAATTCATTACATAGATTAACTATAAATATTTTCACTTTAATAATAGATGAAATATCTCATATTTACATTTTTCAAAATATTATAAATTCTATGTAATTACTGTGTGTTCTCTATAATTTTTTGTCATGTAATTATTTTATATGATGTTTAATGTTTATTCTCATGTGAGATTTTACCATCATTGATGATGTTACCCCATAATATTGGTTATATATTCCTCAAAACTCACTAAAATATATTTTTATTGGGTTTAAAGGTGTCACACCCTCTAATGTAGTTCACCCAATCCTTTCACATATCCAACATCCTATTTCTTTTTTTTATGTGTAAAACCCAAATCTCATGAATGTTCCACTTGGTTAGTGGGTTCATTAAAGGTGTCTCTAGATTGGGATACCATAGTTGTGGTGGGAGATTCAATGATAGTAACTTGGTTCTGGCAGTGTGGGCATGAGGTGGTCGCTCGTGTGAATAGAGGTTGTTTATGCATCAACAAATACGTTTTTTTGGGTGGGTTCGTAATTGGATGAATTTAGATACAGGGGGAAGAGGACTGAAGAGTTTCATGTCTTTTAATTCTGCATTTTTGGAAATGCAATTTGGATGAAAACGGATAATCAATTGAACCAGTTAGATATAGGGGTGAATTTTCATGAGGGGGGTTGTATAAAACCCCTTAATATGCATAATAAAATGGAGGTTAAGCGTTATAACCCTACAATAACACCGAAAAATGTAACTTTTTTATTTTATTTAGTATATTGTTTTATTCATTGTGTTTGGGGTGTCCAAACCCTAAATTTTAGTTATTTTCAGATGTTTTTATTACTACACAGTTTGGTATATTGTTTGGGAAACTATGTATATAAATCATGAACCATATTTAAATTTTATAGTGGTGATCATAAGGTTTTTTCATCATTTGGTAAACAATGTGATACAAACTTGAAACCTCTGGAATATTGTGGTAGTGACAACCCCATGTTCTTTGAAAAATTTAGAAAACAATTTGAGATAATTTTGAGACATGCTTGAGATAGGTTAATTTTTAAATTTTAAAAAAACTATTTTTACTCTCTCCACAAAACCATATTAACTCCTACGATCTTAGGAACCAATCCAAGACCTCCCTCAATTCTATTAATATTCTCCAAGTGTATTTGGTGTATATTCCTAGTGTATCTTTATTCTGATTTAGAGGTAAGGGATTTACCTCTCTTCTTCCATTGATTTCAACTCTTTTTTCTTATTCCCTCTAAATCAAATGGCCATGAAGGACATTTTTTGTGGTTTTGTATTTGTAAACATTTTTAGTTTAATTTTTAATGGTTTCACTCCATCACTTTATCAATTATTTAGTTCCATTCATTGAAGGAAATATGTTTCCACTATTTTTAGTAGTTTCTCTATTACATTTCATCTTTTTAAACATATAATTGATTTCTTGAGGTTTTTATGGTGTTCTTTTAACAAAATAATGTTATATATGTTACTAATTTTTATTTTATAAAAAAAGTCCTTGGTTTGATATGTTATTACATTTTAAAAATTTGGTTAAAAATTTGGTTCAATGGGACTTGTATTCCAAAATTTTTATGAATTCAATGTTTTTAATAAAATGACATTGAGAGTTTTAAATAGGAAAAGATATTATTCATCATTATTAAAACCAATTGGGTATTATAAATATAATTTTCATTGATTTTATAAATCGGTTTCATTAATTTTAAGATGTTCGAATGGCTTAAAAAGAAGATTTTTTATTTATAAAGGGTCCTTCCATGATTTTATAAATGTGTTTCATTATTTTAATGAATACATCCTGCCTAAGAGAGGGGTTTTTTCACTTTAATGTAATTACATATTTTTAATAGTGGTTTTTGTAAACACTAGCATTATTGTTTTTTGATAAAATACTATAATTTTGGGATCAGTTTATTGAATGATATTGGTATTTTTCTAGAATTTACCTTGGTTGGAAGATTGTTTTAAAAGATAATTTAAAATATTTTATTTTCTTATGCTTTGGTGTTCTTTTCATTTTTCCTTTGGATACATTTTTACTCCAAATAATTTTGAGAATTTATTTCTAAATTATAGAGTTGTTTTATATAAATATAATTCTCGATTGTAACTCCTTGTGAATCTCTATGATTAGATAATGTTTACACTCTTGTTGAGCAAGTTATAACCAGAAGTTTATTCTTGTGATAATGAACTAGTTTAAATGAATTATTATTGACGTTTATATATTTGATTTAGGGATCTTTATCAAATGGGGTTTATTGGATATGATACTTTTAATTTATTTTTATGAATGTTTATTCAATTTGGTGTTCTTATCACATGATGATGATAAATTTATAGTTGTCATATCAATTACCTGTGACATGAGGAACCCAGGTCACTAAGTGTTAATTTCATGGATTTTTATTTGCCTCTTAAGTTTCAAATAGAATCTAGTAACCCCTACTGAAGTATTCTAACCTTCTTTGTTATGTGCCTTTTATGATGATAGTGTGATAGTTATTCAGGTGATGATTTGTCTTACTATTATCTTTTCAATAATATGTTACACATGTTCATGTCAATAAAAAATTATTCCATTTTTTCACAGATTTTTTCCTCCCGGTTTTTTCTTATGTTATGCATATTTATTGTTTTTTTTCATATGAGTAGTCTCTTATGTTTATGTGCATACATAAATTCTTTTTGAGTTAGCATCGTGTGGTTGATTCATTGATTATATAATTTTTATCATTTATTTATGAATATTATGTAATATAATTTATGTTATTGTTTCCCTTAATTATTTACACATGGTTTTATATGTGTGTTTTAGTTAATGTTTTTAGAAGGGAATTATAATGTTACTATGAATTCATGATTTTTTGAAATGGTTCCTTTGAGAATTATTTATTCCACGGTGTGTATTTTTAACAGAGGTAATGTTTTAAGGTAAAAATAATGGTGTGACCTACTTCATTAAAATTAATAATACTTAAAGATAAATGTTTTTCTTTTAAATGAAATTATTTTGATATATCCTCTCTATTATTTGTTGTATATATATAATTACTTGAGAAAGTATATGTATTATTATTTGTTTTATTTGTCTTGTTTATAAAAAAATGGAAATTTACATTGGGATGCCTTGTTTTCTAATTATTAAACGAGGATTGATTCAAAATGGAATGTAAATGCATTCATAGTTTCACATTACATGTATATACCTCATACCTTATAAATTCACAACATTGTGTATCTAGTTTTCATGATGTATGCAAGTTCCCATGATATTAATTTTTAGTTTTATTCTTAGTATTCTTTATAGGGAATTTGGTGTTTTTGAGTTAAGGGGGTGACATGGTTTTCTTGAAGTGATTTTGGTATTTTTACCCAGTTTGATCTGTATTGTATTAGTCCCAAATAACATCTATTTATTTTATGTTTTCATTTTGATTCATTTTTTTAGAATTATAATTTTTTTTTAAAAATCATTTATTGAAATGGATTTTTTAATAATTATTATTTTATGTTGAGATTTATGGCATGTTTGGAATTAAAATTTCCATCTCTACTATTTTATTATAAGAATAGTAATCCAATGTAAGGAGAAATCATGTCAGGTCCATGTTAGATATAATATTAATCACTATTTTATCAAGTTTTAAATCATTAACAGGATTCAACTGTGATACATTGTTGCACGTCACCGGTATATGGTGATCAAGAATGTGCTTCGGTCCATGTTACATAATGGTGTCTATTTATGTTTCAAGTCATCTTAGGCTATTTCTCTACAAAAATTATTGAAGGATGCATTTTATTTTGGGGATGATGGTAGGAAGTAGTTATCACCATTGTAATATAGTTTTTAGGTATAGGGAAGTTCTTGTCTAGATCTTTATTGTGTCAGATATTGATATTTTATGGGTGATATGGAGTTTTATCTTGATTATTGATGTTGTTGTAGTTTTAATGAGAAAGTTTTTCATGTGTGGGGATATTACTTTGAGTTATAGTAGGACCACTGATAAAATAAAAAAAAATCCATGTTTTAGAGTATAATTTGAGGAAATCTCGAGGAGCACGTTTAAGGTGGATAGTTATTCAAACCATTCACATCCCATGAAAATAATTATGGAAAATTCAAGTGGCAATAACGTGATTATAGCGTTTCATGAAAAATTATGTTTCCAAACTATGTATAATGGATAATTTTGTGTATTTCTGATTACCTATCTCCTTTAATGCGTATAGACTCTATTGTATTATTGGGCCCTGTTTATGGGTGTTTATGTTAATCATTATGTATATTTAATTTGGTTTAATGATGTTTCAATGTATTATCATGGATTTTTATTTTAATTAGTTCTAATAGTATAGGTTTTGTTTCATAATTTTCCTTCAAAAAATAATTTGGAATTGTAGATGTCTTTTTTTAGGATTATGTGGTTTCATAAAAATAATTTTATTTCTGGGAAATTATTGGATTATATTCACATGTGTGGTTTAAATAAAAAATATATTTCATCAAATGTGTTATTTTATTAATATTTTTTAACTATCTTTAATTTTTTAATCCCATATTGTGTGTTGATAAAATTTAATGTCAGTCAAGTTTATAATTTTAGAAATAAAAATATATAGGGGTACATGTAATCTAGTTTCACATTATTTTTATTTTTGTCCCTTTCATTGATATTTATTGTCATTTTATTGAATTCTATGTTTTGTTATTTTTTTTAATGATACCAATAAAAAGGAATAATAAAATTCTAAAGAGAGACTATATAGTTTCCCTTCATGTGATCTATAAGATTTTATTTTATCTTCATACTCTACCTCTACAGAAGAGGGGGTGGTAGGGCTAGGTTTTGGGCGGCTTGTGGATCATATGTGAGAGTTTATGAATAATTATATACCAGTGTTTAGTGATTATCTAGGATAATATATGGTAAAAAGTGACTATCCATGATTTATGATAACTTTGGGTCTTTAAAAATAACCTAGTCCCCTAGAGTGAGGTGAATCTATATTTTGTACCAATGGTTTGGTTCAGATTGGTAGAGGTTCACTGTTAATTCCCAAAAATTTGAATTGTTTTTATGAGGATGTTTCAAGGTTTCCTTATTCCAAAAGTTTTGTCCTTGGGATGTGATATTTTTAAAGGTGGTGGAATACATTAGTATCCAGTAGGAGAATCATTCAGTGTATTATTATTCAAAATGGTTCTATAGAGTGACTCCATTTGGTCTAGAGTTCAAAATAAAAGATTTAAATAAGGATTGGATCTTTACCATATGTCTCCATTTAAATCTCAGTTATATGGTTACTCAAACATATATGGCTAATATAATTAATGTAGTGTGTAAGGATATGTTTTGATAAATGTTTTGTTGGTTAAACTATAATAGGTCATGATACGACCACATATATTGTCATAAAGGGTATTTTGGTAAGAAAATATAAGAATATGTTAGGTATACATGAGAAAAAATATTATAAACCTATAATGAAATAATAAAAATATACTAAATCAATCATAGAAGTTTAGTGACTCATTATCAATGTTCATAGACTAGAAAGGAAAAAAATAGACCAAAAATAAAGTAAATGATAGATACTAATGATTAAAAAATTAAGATTAAGGATTGAAATAGATATAGAGACCATAGATTTGGGTTTATAAACCAATGATGGAGATAAAGTTATAGAAAAAATAATATACGATGATTAAATATGATTGAATATCATAAAAATCAAGGAAGGATATCAAAACAATAATAAGGATTCTCGATTGGAAACCATAGACCAAGAAATTATCCAGATCAATGATTGAAGATTAGCTACCCAAAATTGGAGACTATATAAGGATTCATGATATGGATTTGTAAAATAAATAAGAAATATAAAGATATATTTGTACTAAAAAATGTGAAAAGATATGGGGAAAATATAAAACAACTAAATCAAATTTCAAATATTTTTACATTATTTTTAATATAAATATCATTTCAATAAAAAATTATTGAAATGGCTCTGATCATTGTATGTAAAGATAAAAATATAATAAATTATTAACTAAAATAAAAAACACATTACTTTAATCTCCAAAAAGAGATCCCAAATCCCATTGACTTTCTAAAAAGGGAAATCATTGCCTAAGGAATTCATAAAATAAAAGAGTTGAGCTAAAAATACAAGTATGGTAATAAACATGGTCATGAATAATAGAATTTGAATTAGAATAAAAAACATTAAAATATTAAAATTCAAGGACCATGAATAATTAAATGGTGTTATAATATAATTATCAAGGAATCATAAAATAATTGAAATATCGGAATGTGTAAGTAACATTAAACCTTAAATAAGAATAAGTCAATGAAAACTGACACAACCTCATTACAAGGCAGATAGAGCCCCATTATAGATTATGTACAATACCTAATACCAAACATAATACCTAATGGGAAAAAAATACCCATTTAATTGTACCACGAACTTGTTACACCAATCATAAAATGATCCTTCTTATGTGCACTGCAAATTAAATAAATATTAAGGAATAAACATAGAAATTTCCCTTGGAAACAAATGGGTTTCTTAATCATGTCTTTGAGAATATCCAAATGGCATATCATAATGGATTACATGAAATACAGGATTACAAATTATTTATAAATAATGAGTAAATAGTTATCATATATAATGATCTATTATTGAAAACTGAATTTAAGGAATGAAAATAGTGGTTAGGTTACATTAGTGATCTGTCACTTATGTAGAATTTTAATGAAAATATTATAGAGACAATAGAGGGAGTAAGATTATAATAATTTACATAGACCAATAATTATACCGAATAAATTTATATATATTAATGATTGTTTTTATAAACTAATTATGTTTTAAAACATTTCCTTGAGTGGTTCTTCTAAAGGGGTAAATAATTTAAAGAAGTCCCCTTTAATCATCTTTTATAAGGAAACTTGGAAGAGAGAATTTAATATATGTATATAGCCATAAAATAAATGTTATTTAAACTTGGTATATATGTATTATATATGTAGAAAAAATATATATTAATTAAATAAGAAAAATATAGAGAAAATATGATGTGATTAGTGATAGAAAGATAGCATATCCCAATTAAAATAGGGTGGTACTAAGACATCCAATGCCATATGTTCCTGAATCACACTGTAGTTTATATTAACATCATGAATAATGAATCAATGTTTATAAATTATTTAATTCATATACAATTATACCTCTATTTTTTTTACTATAATCCTTTTATATTTATTTATAACATTTTTAGTGAGTTATAAATAAAAATTTTATTGTTCTGAGAGCGTTCCTTTCATGGTTCAATGGTCATATCTTTTGTTGATAAGTATTGATATTATGTTAAAACTATAATACAACTATACATGTTAAATTATATGTTATTCATTTACATAAAAATATTTTAAGGGTCCCATATACCCTTTTTTGATAAGAAAAGATGATCATTCACTATGTAAAAATGTTAAAGTTATGAGGATTGTTCATTTTATCTGCTTAAACGACCATTAGTGACAATATTTATTTTATTTATTTGAATTATTATAAAAATTATACATAATATAATAAAGTTTATCAATTTCTTATTATAATAATGTCTCACCATAGCATTGTTTACATAATAATCCATGAAGGCGGTGTAGAAACACGAAGCATATTGTTCATAGTGATGGTGATCAAACCATATTATAAACAACGTTTTCATTTTATTAATAAAATAAGGATGGTTATATGATGTAAATTTAATTTAAAAAATATAATTGTAGAATATTTATAATATTACAGTCATTATTGTACATCGGGTGATGGTGGTGTAGAGAAGGTTGAAGATGAAAGGTATTTAAAATGGGGTAAATTTAGAATATTAACTCTTATTTATTATCTCTTAGAAATAATCATAGTGGGACCTTGAGATGGTATTTTGGTGATACAACCAGAACTAGGAATTTTAGGAGTGTTTCAGAACCTTAATTGGTATTAATTTGGGAATTCTTCAACATTTTGATATTTTTATGAGAATTGGAGGTGATGGGAGTTATTTATAAGAGCAGGAGAGAGGTGTTTTTTAATATTATATTAATTAGTATTTTATTTGGGCCCAACAAAATCAATTTTATTGATATATGGGACTATATTTAGTTAATTATGCATGTTATTACTAACAAATGTGTTATTACATCATCCATGACTCAATAATTAATTGATTTATCTTACAGTATTAATTTATATATTTTAACATATTTTACTACTCCCCAAGAATTCAGATATTTTATAAATAACCAAATACAAACAATAACAATTAGTCAATATAAATATTCAAAAAAATTATATGATTTTTTAAAATTAATTTAATAAAATTGATTAATTTAATTTTTAAATTAAATCATCATTTATTCGAAAAAATATTAATTTAAATATTATGATCATTTTTCCGACCCTTTGAAAAAATTCATATACTATCATTAAATTAACTTATCATTATAATGTAACATGAAAATAATTTATAAATATATTTTATTACAATAATTATGTTATTATATAAATATATTTAATATAAAATATAAATTATAAAAATTAGAAACAAATATGAACACCTAATTTATCATTTCTAAAACATTTAGAAACATTTACCATTGTATAAATATATCATATTTTAGTTTTATAGGATATATAAATATAATTTCACACTTTTATAGGTGAGGATACAATTTTTATGGTCAGATTATTATTCATAATTTTTGTATTACTAGTCCAATGGTTAGGTTACTATTCCAATGATCAGATATCTATTTCAACAATCGGATTTGTATTAGTCATATAGGTTTCCTAAATTATATAAATCTTAATATTCCATTAATAATTCACTCAAGTCTATTTTATCTCATTTTTACATATATTTGTAATTTCAAGATAAATATTTCATTACTAAAATTATATTTCATTTGATAAGAATTATTTTTGAGTGTTTTTATTTTGGTGTATCGAAGATATCCCTTTTTCCAAATTTTAGTTTTTGTTTTCATTTTTAATTCCCATAGAATATTTTCAATTATTATGTGAATTTTTATTCAATAACTATAATGTAAAAAATATATAATTCTTTTTTTATCTTGTTATGGTTTCTAATTATATTGAATTGTTAAATATTACCCAATTTTAAGAAGAAAAATTTCTATTGATAAAATTATAGGAAATTACATTATTCCAATAACAAAAAAATCTCACCCTTAATATTTCATATTACATACTAAGGTGAAAATATGTTAGGGTACATATCGTCCATGAATTCCCCTAGTTCCCATGTCTCCTCCTCATATATAAGGTATTTCTATAGTACATTGACTTGGTGAGTTTTATTATTGCATAGAAATTTATCTCTACAGTATATCATTTTAATATTCTTCTCCTTATAAGATAGATCATTTTACAGATGTACCACATATGAATTCAGTTGAGGTATCTTGTATGTAATTAATAAATATAGATACTGATAATATTTTGTTCACTTAATATAGGGTTATTGGGATTTCTAGTTGATATGTCACATCTCATATGCGATAAACAATTTCAAAGGGTTCATTGTCCCTGGGACATACTTTTCCCTTATTTTCAAATATCATGAATATATTCATTAGAGATATATGGTGGTATAGAGTATAAATATCCTCTAACCTGAGGTATCATCAATTGTTGACAATATATAACTTCTATCGACTATGAGAATCCCGGATGTGCTGCTGAATGGTGTTAAACTTTTCACTATATCCTTGACAAATTCAAGACCAATATTTTTTTAACCAACATCACCCCAGCATGTTGGAATATTTATTCTATTCCCATGAAGCGATTAAGATATTGAAATATGGATTCCTGATTGAACGATATTATTTTATGGGATCTCGACCATTGTATGATGTTAATATAATCCTCTTATAATGTCAATCATGATGTCTCTCAATATATATTTTAGGTTCTGTATAATTCAACCAGTATGGGAATCATTTATGTTGTAATAAAATGTAATAGTTTTCAAAATAGTGTTTATATAATATTTGGGACTGTTATATAACATGGAGGTAAACCTCATATCATGATAATATATAATTCATAATGGTTATCCATCAAGCCTCACCACTTTGCGGATATATATCATTTCATATTGATCGAGTGAGAATTCCTCCCAATTATCAATTAAGTGAAGAGTCTTTATAAGATATTCCACCATAACCAATATATATTTATTACCTTTGTATATCTTTGAATGCCCTATTAAAACTCACATGGTTATTTTTTCTCACTTCTATGTTGGTATGGTTATTGGTTGAATCATCCCATTTTAATTTTTCTTTTCAGACTTCAGTTGCTAACATAACTAAGACATTGATGTATATTTTGTGATATCCAACTTCTTATTTTCCCAAAAATATTTCTAATTATAATCTTGATATATATCCATGATACCTTGATGGATTCACAAGTTCATTCTATGTGAATTATTCAAAATATGTTTCTTTATCTATAGATTTTATAAAACATATTTTCCCGAGAAAATATAACAACTCCATCATCATCAAATTTTAATTATGATGATTTCAAATTTCTTGTAGTGTCCACCTTATTATGAATTTCTACATCATTATTTTATCATTCATTATCCTCCATCAATTGGATGGTTTAGAAGTCATTTTAGAATGGAATAATTATATTCCTTCAATTATGGTCCCCATGTCTATCCTTTTAAATCTTATAAATATTGCATCCTGATCAATTATGATCATTGCTATGGAATCCATATAAATATACATAGAGAATCTACCACTTTTTTGTTTAGTGGGATGGAAGTGGATGGAGTAGTCAAAATCTGTGATAAGCTCTAACCATATGCAGCGGTTCATATTTACCTGTTTATTTGTTAATATATATTTGAGGCTTGTAAGATCTATATATGTCCCACAAATTTACTTGTTGTAGTAAAACATCATATTTTCAATCTAAAATATAATTTTTCCAACTCCAATTCAATTTTTGGGATTTTTTTCCCATGGAAATCCAACTTCCTTGGGGAATCAGATATCACATTTTTATATTGCATCAAGAGATATCTCATATCTTCATTAATGCATCGTTATATACCATGAGATTTCCATGCATGTGAGTAGTGTACGTAATGCTGTACTATTAATCTACTAATTTAATTCCTTGATGCTCTCTTTACCATTGTTAGTCTGAAAATACATTACCCCCATTAGATTCATCTTTGTAGTAGGTTTTTGATAAATATAATTTTCACAATATTCATCAGGAATAACGAACTAGTGCTTTGATGTTATAGAACTCTGTTATAGATGTTGTTCTTGCACACAACCCAATTTCGTTGTCAAAAATGTGTTCATAGGTATCCATTTACTAGTGATAATAAAGTCCAATAACAATACATCCTCTATCAGTAAATCACATTTACTACACTTTTCATATAGATTCTCTTTTCAATATTAATAACATCATATTCAAATTCTCCTCATGCACCTCCTCACACTTGGTGTATATTAGAATATCATCTACAAGGACTATCATAAATATCTCAAGGTAATTCGCAAACATAGTATTGATTAATTCTATGATGATTTTTAGAGAATTAGTTTTTCCAAATGTCATCACTATTAACTCATAATGCCCTTACAATGTTTTGAAGGGTGTCATGGTAATATCATCCTTCCTCACCTTTAATTGGTAATATCCTGAACAAATTTCCATCATAGAGAAAAAATATGGCCCATGAAATTTATCTAATAGTTAGTCTATATTTTTTGGGGGATACATATTATTTACCATATTTTTTTATGTTGAAAAATTCTGATGTGTATTGGTCCACGCATCTTCTTCACAAAGAGGATCTAGACAACCCACATGGATGCACTCAGGTATATAAATCTCTTTTCTATATTTTATTATAAATAAATCATCATTTAATCTTACTCAATGGTGTCTATTTTTTATGGATTATTGAATATAGTTAGATATCAATGTATATCATCAATTGATAACCCAACTCCTCAATATAGTGGGGGACAATAAAATAATTCATAAAATACAAATGTTTAGTCCATTATAATTTGCATGAAATAAATTGTGATTATTTGTTTTTTATAATAATTTTATCTAGATATGTTTTCCCAAAAGAAAATAATATCCATACTTGATTTTAGGATTCAAAAAAAAATTTGACCTCCTCCTTACAATTTCATAGAATCAACAGATTACTCATGATGTGAACGGTGATCTCCCTCTCATCTTTTTATGTTTGATTTATATACATATATCCAATACATACCAAATATAAAATAAAACAATATTAAAGGATGTAATATGATATTTTCATAACAATTCAATCCAAAAACATTGATTGGGTATGATATATACAATTGAAATGAAATAATGGCCTATTTTTTATTCTCATAGATTAATCAACCTCAATATTTTTAGATGGTGTACGAATAGTTATACAAAACATGCAAGATGTGGAAGAATATAGAGAACCATAATTAAATATAATGATTAATACTCTTTATTAAATTAAATAACTAATTGTAACTAAATTATTATTAGGATCCACCTCAATAGTTGTGATAGAATATTCCCTTCCTTGATCTCAATTCCTTGGAGGTTGTTATAATTTATTTTCTCTTAGAACACCTATCCTAGGGTATTGCCTTGCGTAATTAGAATTACCTTGGAATTTGAAACACTATACTACATGATGAGTGTTGATAAAAACCTTCTTAATCTTTGTTTTATTTCTATGATTCATCATATCCCTTCAAAATTGATAAGACTATTGGCCCTCATTTCAACACTTGATGCTTTTTTAGGTTCTCTTAATATATTTTTTTTGGATTCTTCTTCAAAAAAATGAAATTTGGTAAGTTGAGTAATAATTATCCATATTGACCTTTTGGCCAAAATATAAAATGTATTCGTAACTTTCAAGGTCTTGAATCACTAATAAATATTGTATACTTGGAATTAATCCAACAATATAATAGCGTACCATACTTTTGATGTTGATGATTGAGTTAGAGGGCTACCATGTAACCATTTTTATTTTTTCTTCATATACCACAATAAAATAATCTTTTATTATATTGTGTTTGAGAGACTACCTATCCATTTTAATTCATATATTTCAGGGAAAATATTTATTTAAAAATATATAATTGTATCCTTCTCTATAATGGAATCAATTTCATATTTGGAAATTGTGTTCTTCATCAATGTCCCCCACTGATCAACTTCCCCATCAAAATTACAGATTTCCATCACTACATTCTCCTCTTCCTGGAAATAGATGATATAGAATATATTATCAATGGAAATATTTTACTTATCCTTGATGAGGGGATCTGAAGATCCAATAAATGTTGGAGTCCTTTTCCACATAATTTATTAAACATAAAATTTAACATTTATAGAAAAAGGATGATATTTCACATGATTCGACAGATTATTTATAACTTTATCTAGCTGATCCAGTACTTCAATAAAGTTCTTCCCTTCTGTTTCCCTCCAAGTAGGGAATATAATTAAGTAAATAATAAGTTTTCCTATAAAAATAGTTGTTCCCTTCGGTGATCATATGTCACCCTATTAACATAAAAAATAAAAAAAATGTTTTTCATACAGAACTAATGAGGATATAAAATCAGAACTATGAACTACAAAGACATAAATTGTAAATGAAAATTATATCCTAACTTATGAGACAATATGTTTAAATTTAGTTTATCCATGGTATTTTTATTACTAGGGTTTTTAACATAACAGTAAATTTAATTCCATCATAATTACCCTTAATGGGTTTTATAATTTAGTAATGAATATCACAAAAGTGTGTGAAGACAGTTGTGCATCAAGGACTCTTTATTCAGAACAATGTTACAATCATTTCAAATTCCAATGTGTGCTTTTTCAGTATTACCCTTATGAAAAACTCATCCATGGGCTTATAAACTTACTGTATCTAGATAGGGTTTTCATTTCATGATTACTAAATGCTTCATACTTCACAACAATTAAATGACATTTTCTAATAATTAGACTTAACCTTGGACATATACCAATGGTTCCCACAAATTTATTCTAGTCATAATCTCAAAAAATAACATGATCCTATTGTGATATAAACGATATAGACCCATGCCTTTTTACATTTTAGATTATTATTTTTAAAGAAGAATATAATATTTAAAAAACATATCCAAAAAACTAGTGTCTTTTTCAATCTGGTACATGAATCATAAATATTAATCTAAAATAAAATGATTATTTTAATCATCATATTGAAATACTAATCCCCTTTGAGATTATAAAACATTAAAGGATAAATTGGAGAATATGTAAAATTATTGGGTGAAATAAACATTCTAGAAACTAAATAAACATGTTAATGAACAATAATGTATGACTCAAAAGTCGTGACGTTGTAATCATAGAATTCATGGCCTATATGAAACAAACTAGATCCATGGCATAAAGATAATGTGAAAACAAGATAACAGAAACATTGGAAAGTGGAAAAAATATGAAACATAACATTACCATTAGTCAATGATAACCTCTAATATTTTGTAAATACGAAAGTATTATTTATACTGGATGTATTAAATTATATATTGTAACCATACTACACCCAAAAAAGTAACGCCAACTATTATTTTGGATGATCGGTTGGATAATAGCACAAATAAATTTTAAGGTAGAAATTGATAAACTTGGTTCTCCAATAAAACTAATGATGATATGATGAACTCATATGTAGTTTGGTACCCCCAAACCTGAATAATTACTATGAAAAAACATGTCAATATGAGATCTTTGTCACTCATAGTAGCCCATGGAATACTTTTCAATCAAAAAACATCATTCAAAAATTCCATGGAAAATATCATTCCTTTATAAAGGTGTTTCAAATGAATTTAATATATATACATTATTAGGTAGATGAAAACTACAAACATGATATGATATCCCTATGTGTTTGGAAATTAGGATATCAACCTGAATGGCCCGAAGGCCTTCATTTCTTATTGATTTTTGATATCCCTCCTTTCAAGGGATGAGGGGGAACCCTTACAAGGCCCGTAGGCTAAGATATTACAAGGCCCGTAGGCTTAGAATATTATATGACCCGAAGTCTTAGAAAACTCAACCAGACAATCTACAAGGAACTGCCCCTCCCCACCATCTGTGTCATGATAGTATCTCTCCACCATTTCATGGCCGTCTGGCTAGGCTTCCCGTGCAAGCAAAGGATACTACTGATGTCAGAGCCATACTCACTCAATCTAGGAATCCATTTGGATCTACTATGGTCAGTTCACCTACTTTAAATACTCTTCTAGGGTTGCTCCTTTTATGTAGTGTGTATGGGGAAACTGCTTGTGGTCCAAAGGCCTTGAGGTGGCCTAAGGGCCTTAAAGTTGGCCCGAAAGCCTTACTGACCTGAAGGCCTAGGTGGCCCGAAATCCTTAAGGACTCCATGCCCAAACTGATGGCCTAAGGTGAATAGTTCCAGGTGCTACAGCACCGAACAGTACCTACTACAGTAACGGGTACAGTACCTGGTACAGTACCCGCACATTGTACAGTTCTGCTACAGTACCTGTATAGTGAACAGTTCTTCTATAGTACCCGCATAGTCTACAGTTCTGCTACAGTATTGCTATAGTGCCTGCTATAGTACCTGCAACAGTACTGCTACAGTAAACCAGAAATATGCCTCTACCAGGTTTTGAATATGGAAGATCTTGTAACGATCCCATATGAATTAGAGTCATACATTTTATGTGTAAAAATATATCACATCCATGCAAGTTCCTTTTCATATAGTTAGAAAATATGTACCTATATAACCCATTATCAAGAAAGTTAGATGTTTTTATACATGCTAAATTTCCCCCAAATGGAGAATAACGGTAATGATTGAGTAGATTTGTAATTAATCTTGAAATTTTTGGTAAAAACATCATGATTCTAAATTAAAAAAATACACCCATTAATCTTGCCCTCATTTTTATTGTGTTTCAAACTAAAAACCATGATTGAGTGATTTAAAATATGAATCTAAACCCAAATTTACTGTAATTTCCTAGAGATATTCCCAGCAAGGATCTGAAATAGTTAAAGGAATATAGTCACCCATGAAAATTCCTATAATATAGAATCTATTGAACTATTAGACCTTCCTGGGTTGAAAAAATTTTCAAATTAATATCCCAAGAAAATATAATACGGATATAGTTGATCAACTATCAATATCCATTAATATATATTGGGGTTTTTAACTTTTATGGCCTATATACACAATATATCATTTATCCATGATGTACTCACTTCAGTGATCTATTGATAATAACAAGGCATTAAATTCCATTTGTTAAAGTTATATTTCAAAATTTTAATCCCATAACACATTACTAATGTAATATACTGTGAAACCTTCTTATAGAAAGACAACCCCAATTCTGACCCTATATGCCTCACATTTGATAGAAAATTGCTTTGCAAATTATATAATTGTGATAAATGGTGTTCTATTTATACATCTCATAATTATTATAAAAGAATTATGTACCATAGTAATCCAATTGAAGTACACAAAAATAAATACTAATGAATGGGTATGGAAAATTTTCCCATAATCTTGACTAAATTTCCTATAAGATCTAGTTAAACTATGAAATCCCCTAACCACTTTTGAATACTGCAGTTCTCTCTAATATCAGACTACTAACAAATTGGTCGGGTCTATGGTAAACACATAAGTAAAGATAATATATCCTGAATATCCAACATACTTAGTGACAGACCAAAAATTTAGATTAGTAAAACATTAAACTCCATAGTTTTCTTAACACACAACACTAAGGTTCAACAAATATGAGTTGTATTATATTATTATATAAATGTGACCTAGTCATTTAATTGGTGAGAAGGATATGAGTAACAAACATATATAATAAATTTATATTATAAATAATAAATACAAATTTACTTATTAATTATTATTAAATAAACACTCTATTATTAACGAAGTCTTTTATTCGTTAAAAATTCATTTTCCTTGAAATGCTTTTTAATTACATTATGAATGAAATTTTTTAAATTTATTTAAAATTTTGAAAAAATATTATGAAAAATTTAGTTAATTATTGAAATAATATTGTTAAAATTATTTTAGAGTAATTTTTTGATAATTTTTTAAAAAATAATGATTTTTTAAGGAATTCTGAAAAATTAAGATTTATATGGAAAATGTATTTTCATTTAAAGAATTAGAAAAAGAAATTTACAGTTAAAATGGTTTTAAAAGTATAAATTTTATTTTTATAGTATAAATAATAAAATTAATTACATTTTAATTAATTTTATGATGTACTATGGTATAAAAAATCTATACATCATAAAATAATTTTCCCTGAAAACTACTATTTTAACATTTTGAATATTTAAATTTAAATGGAATTCATCTAGTATATTCAATGAGTATTAAAAATAGGATTACATATTTGGAATCATGAGGATGATATTTCAAAAATGGTTCCTTATTATTCTTTTTTCATTGTAAAAAATAAAATTGGAAAATATTTATCAATACATTGATGGTAAAAAGTGTTAAATCATTGGGAAAAAACTTTAAAATATTTCTAACAAGTTAATTTTTCTCATTGGATTAGTATTTTTATTAAATAAAATTCAATGTTTTGAAAATATGGATACATTGTTTCATTTTTCTTTTTTATGTCTTCTATAATATTTTTCTGAAAAGAATAAACATTAAATATCACTCTATTGAATTTAATATCAATAAATTTTGTACATAAGGATAAAAAGAGAAAAAGATTTACAGGTATTTATTTTAATTATTGCTTTTATTTTTTTACGATGGTTTTTATTTTAAATTTTTATAGATGGAATAATTACCAAAAATTATTATGCAATGCTGATAGGGTATATATTCAATTAGTAATAAAAAATAAATGATATTGAAATAATTATAATTCATAATAAATTAGAGATTTATTATTTTTGAATAATTTTTTAGACAAATAATATTTATTTCGGATGTATAAATTGTTTGTACTCAAATTAAATTACTATATTGGTGACATTAATTTCAAAGTAAATGAATAGTTCCTAAAATAAAATTAATGATAATTTTTAATTAAAATTAATTTAATAAATCATTTAAAATAAAAAAATAATATATTATTCCATGTTAATAGTTTATGGTTGAACATTTTAACTATGGTATGTTTTTTGGAAAAAATTCTTTTCATAGTATCATTCATGACCCTTAAGTTTAAGAGATAAAGGTGAAAATATCAGGTAAATTTTTCCATATTTTATTATTTTATTTTCATTAGTCTCATTGTCACTATATCATATAAATAAATAACAATTTACATACATAAACCCAAAAATAAATTTTATAAGTTAAATACTCTAATTGTTTCAAAGAGTTCCCCACTCCTCTCTTATAAAAGTGGACATGTAATCCTCTCTTTCCCGCACCCTATGATCCATCTCGTGCAACCAACCGTGGAAAATTCTCTTCTCAACTCACCTAGATAAATTTATAGTTTTCATTATCCTTATAATATCATTCCAACGGTACATAATAAAGGATATAAAGAAAACATATTGAAGAATTGATAATCATCTTAGCCGACCTCTTTAATTTAATATCATATGCTACCTCCATTAAATCTAAGATATTCATCATAATGTAATAAATTCAGTATCATAAATATTATGATGTATTATTAAGATTATTTAACAACCATTTCCCACCCTTTATTCAATCAAATGGGATGTGAAATTATCACTCAGTTTTATTTTTAGATTACTATCTCCATGTAATGATATAATTCATTTTCAATCACTATTTTCATGGATTCTTATTATGATGGGTTTATTTTATTTTTTGAAATTTTTATGCATCTATAAAAATAATATCATATTTACCTTATTATGTTCCATTCCTTTAGAATGCGATAATGACTCTTGTTCGTACGCGTGGACTAATACCTCAACCAAGCGACTAGATTTGATTTTAATATCCATATTAATTGGATGGTAATAATGATAGTTTCAATGAAAATAAATTATATGTGTGATATAATAATGATTATTTAATGCTGATTATTATTTACCTTTATTTTTATTCATCTATCTAAATTTGAGAACATTGCTCATGTGTGCATATGAACTACCGTCTCCATGTAAAGTGTAATTAATTTTTCATCCTCACCCATTTGGAAATGAATTTATATAAATTTATTATTTGTATATATGTTATTTATATCATTAGTAAAATTCTAGAGATCTTGGAAAAATAATCAAATAATATGTTTTGAATCTACCTAACTAAAACTCTCATAAAAAATAGTTGACAACCCGAAACATATATTTTAATAAGTTTTTATTAATTAATGTATGGTTCAATGTTTTAAAAATCCCATATATGAAATTATGATTATGATATATAAGTATACAAAATTTTATTTTCATATTAAAGAGGTTATAGTGTTTTCAAATAATTTTTAACTTGAGGTAAGGGTCTTACTTCTCAATTTATGTTCTTTTTTGACATATATTATGTTAAGAACATTCATTTTTATTCGGTGTTTATAAAAAACTTGTTACATTTATATTATGTCTAAAACTATGATATTGAAATTTAGTTTTTCATTTTATGTTATTCTCCCAGGGGGTTTATAATTCAAAATATACCCAAGTGAAAAATGGATTTATATTTCATTGTCACTAATTATCAAGATTTTCTATGATTGAGTTTATGATGTTGAAATTTCATTAACTACCACTCAATATTATTCTTAAAACTATTATCACTGATTTATTCATGGTATTTTCAAGTAATACTACCATTTTCATTTCCTTGGTAATTAAAGTGATTTAGAATCATTTTTGAAGAAAACCATTATTTATTTCCTCTTTGGTTGGGATTCATTTTCATTACCATCCATGTTTTAACTATAATGTTTTCAATATTTTTTTAATACTATCCTATAATTATTTAATATATTTTTTTCACAATTTATTTTTTTTTTAAAGTGTTTAAGTGAATTTTTCTTACAATTCATAAAAGAGGTACATTTTACTTTTTATTGAAAATGTGAATAAAAAATTTATTTTTATATTTGGGACATGAAAAAATTTAACATTATCATGAGATATCAATGAATTGAAAGATTTTTTAAAATTTTAAATTCTTCATAACAAAAAAATATTTTCCATAATATTTGGGAAATATTTAGATTTCAATAAAGTTGTTTTCAAAATGAAATGTGTATTTTCCTCATGAAATGATCTATGTGATTTTTATATGAATTTTCATCTATTAAGAAATTATTTGAAGTTACATATATTAAAATACGGATATTATTTTATGGTTTCATTATTATTTTTTAAATATATAGTGTATTTCTATAAAAAAGTGATTTTTAGGAAACTCTTTTTCATTTCTACAGGTAAAGTTGTGATGAAATGTTAAATGAATTGATGATATTGTAGAATAAATATGAATGGATTAGGAATATGTGATAGGTGGATACGTTTTAGCCATCCAATGTATTGAGTTAATATAGAAAATACAAGAGATAAATAGGTTATTTGTGAACTATATTTCATGTTCCCAACAATACAGATGGACCTAGTTTTTATATCCATATGATTATTCAAGGAATTGGTTTTCAATCCCAAAATATTATGCATGGTCCAAGTTTAAATGTTGATAAGATTATGATTAGGCCTGTATTTCATGTCTGTATGATTAATCATAGCCCTTTTTTCATGTCTATATATCTTTTAGGGAGATCAATTTCATTCCCTAAATATTAAGAGAGATCATTTTTCTACCATTTAATGTTCAATATTCTATAAAATAACGTTTTTTCAAATTCTTTTTCTACACTATGCTCTGATGTCTAATTATCTTTGATTACATTATGATTCATGTCCTATGAACATCCAAGACCTATGGAATGATGTGGAATTGTGAACTATGATATGCAGGGTATGTCTATGAAAATGTTAAGTTCATGTTCAGAAATAATTATGCTCATATATTTCATAATTGATCATTGATATCATCATTTTTTACACTTATTTATCATTTTAAATCAATATTTATTATGTTCCTTCTCTCTAACTTATGATGAAATAATTCATGTATGGCATGTTAAATAAGTGTGCTATGTTGGAAGATCATTGTGGGATATGTTGAATATATTTAATGAAATTATAAGATTTTATATCTAGTTTCCAGATAAAATAAACCATTATAATTTATAGTAAGGTATTTATACAATATATTCAACATTAATCTAATAAAATTTAATATCTATCTGTGAAATGTATGGGTAACTGTATAATTATAGCCAATATATATATATATTTTCACACATAGTCAATTTATGGATATCAATAAAAAATACTTCAACAACACTACTAAATGATCATCCCAACCACTGAAATAATTTATGATGTAATTGAAAAAACTAGTTCTCCATTCTAATGTATTTCTGAAATGAAAATTTTCATTTTGGATATAAATATTTATAGGTAATTAATTTATCAAAATTGTCATACTGAATATTTATTTTTCTCCTCATATACTCGTAATGATGTTTTAGCCACATATGATTTATTCAGGTAAACATATTAAATTATGGACTTGAATCCCATCATTGAACAAAATTTATCTCTATAATAAACATTGAGTATCTCCAAACTAACATTAAATGGGTATTTTTGGGTGTTATGGCGTCGTTAATATCTATATAATCTACAAACACTCACAAAAACCCTATAGTTATTAATTACTATGATTATTAGACTATAATATGGGATTAGAGTTATCTTGTAAAAGTTGTATAAGAAACCTTGGGAATTTAATTGTTATCTCATAATTCATCTACAAAACTTGAATATTTGGTGAGGTAATGAATGATTCCATCCAATCCTTGGGGTGAATTTTTTAGTAAATCACCTATTCAAGGGGTAATATACTGATTTATAAAAGCATATATAGTATCTATCAAAAAATTTAATTATTCATCATCATTGTTCCAAAATGAATTATTCTAACTCTATTATACATTAGTGTTAAAATCCCAAAGGTAATAATTCTTATTAATAGTTCCCTAATAAAGATACTCCATAAATTACTTTAAAATATGTTATTCCTCAGTATATCCCTACAACATAATATCTCTTCCATGGTAGAAAAACTACATTGTTATATTTTCTTATAGGGTAGTAAAATATACAAACATATATTAAATTGAAATACCCAATAACTAATTAAGATCTATCATGTCTATTAATTTAGAATCAAACTCAAATGTATCGATTCCAAAATAACTATTAGAGGACAAAAAACTCTATAAGATAATATGTGGTGTGTGTCTACCAAATTTTAATGAAAATTGTTTTGTTTGAACCTTGGTAAGGAAACTGACCACATTAATTTCATTGAAGTGAAATTATATTATTCACCACTGTCAATGTTTACCAATAATTGTTAGACTATGATTCTTCCATACATTAACATTGTTCCTAAATTAGGTAAGTTAAAATTTCAAAACTCCCCTCATGTCCTACCTAATAGCTGCATCTCTCATAATTCATCAGTTTCTGCAACACCATTACCATCTATCATCCACTCTAGATTCTCCCTCTCTAGCTGCACCAGCTTGTGTGATTTTATTAAACACCAAATCATAAGTTTTATCTAATTTCCATGATATATGTTCCTAGGGATGATTTTTTTTTTCAATAGGTATAATATAATCCATTGGATCAAAGTTCCAAAAACTCATCGTGACATAATATATACACTCCTTTCCAAGAATGATCCCTATTTTTAATTTATCACTCGGTTCCCCATAATCATTAATCTTGACCATAAATGAATATTAATTTATTCATATTCCAAAACAATATTATTTTTGAAGTGAACCTTGTGAAAAAATATAATTCCATTCACTATGATATTCCAATACACTCTCATTTTCATCGTAATAAAACAAGATCGTTTTTGTATTTTAAGTGTATAAACTATTATATGAGTGTTGAGAGGTGGGGACCACCAGAACTAAACCTCTCATTTGAGTGATGAGAGGTGGGGACCACACAAACTAAACCTCCCATGTGAGGTTATAGAGGTGGCGACCACCAATCCTAAAACCCACCAATTTGAATTTAAGTGTGGGGGCCACCCAAACCATCCTAATGTGAGAAACCTTTTGAACTCCCTCTTTAATGAGGGAGGTGACCTTTAAGTTTCCCCAAAATTTATTATGCCATCCTTATTGTAATTATGATGCCAATATGATTTATGAAAACTATTAAATTGGGGAAACATATCATATTGGCTAACTTTTATTTTTGGTGGAATTAGGGGATGTGTTGGAAAAGGGAAATTGGGAGAGAACCTTGGAGGAATTATTCTTCTCCAATGATGAACGCTCCTCCAATGATGAACGCCAAACAAAAGACATCAACTTCTTCCTCGGGACATCCTCCAATGTGGGATGTCTTCAATTGACGATTGTCCTTCCCTCCTCATCGACGTCAACAAATGAATGAGGTTGGGGTGTGTTTTAAATTGATCGATGTTAATTTTCCTCTCACATTGAATCATTTCCCTTTAGCAGCTTGCTACTACCATAACACGGAGGGTACGGGCCAAACAAACACTGCCTGACCCCTCCGCAATTCTTATGGTTCCTTTTTGTGTTCTTCACGATGATGATAGTGACCGGTGTAGGCATTTGGCACCGGCGGACTCGAGAACTGCAGCCGTCAACACGGTCGGCCGAGATGAAGGTGACAAACAGAGGGTGGCCGGTCAAGCCGACCGCCGGCGAAGGCAAGGCGGGTGACAGCGCCACACAGCCAGCCATGGTGGACTGCCTCCCCATGTCCTCCATTGTCCCGTGGCCTCACGGCCCCCGTGGTCTCGTCTACTAGTGGCCTCCACCGACCCGTACCCTCACCATCCCTGTGGCCTCACCGCCCCGTTGCCCTCGCAGCCCTGGCACCCCGAGGCCCTCTGCGGCATCCGTCATCCCATGGCCTCACGGCCCCCATGGCCTCACCGCCCCATGGCCCTCGCGGCCTCTGCCATCATGTGCCCTCGTGGCCCCCGTGGTCTCCACTGTCCCACGACCTCATGGCCTCCGCTGCCCCGATGGCCTCTGCTGCCCGGTGGCCCTTCTCTTCCTCCGCGGCCTGCACCGCCCTCATGGCCATCGCGTCACTCCGTGGCCCCCGTGCCAATCCCATTGGTCCGGGTCAACCCAAATAGGGTTGTGTCGGCCCAGGCAGGGTTTGTCTGACCGAGTCGGACTGGAACCAGACCAGCTACGAGCTTTTCGCTCTGTCGGCTATAACTTTGGCATCCGGCTTCCATTTCACAAACCGTCAATGGCACTGTAAACCGTGGAGCGAGATAGTACCTTTGGTATACCTCACTAGATTTTTGGATAAAGCTGGGATATGGTCAGGTTGGATCGAGCACGAATCCAACCGGGCCCTTAGAACTAAAAGGCTAATAACATATAGACCGGGCGTCCGATTGACGCACAGTTTGTTCCATTGAGAACCCTATGATGTTTTGGTCCATTGGGTTACTTTTTCATGGGAATTCATGGAAGTTAGAGTATCAACCAGTGGCATCAGGATTGGACCCTCCCAGAGACGTTCAAGCCTAGTGTGGGTACCCACTAGCTGGCTGTGACGTTAATAATGAATAGAAATAATGTGTGGGTCAGCACCTAGATATCCTATTTGGGTTAGCAGTGAGAGATCCAGTGTGGTTCTAAAATGAGCGATCATGTGTGGGTCAGCATCGAGTAATCATGTGGGGGTCAGCACCTAGCGATCCGATGTGGGTCATCACCAAGCGATCCTGTGTGGGTTAGTAGCAGAGTCTCTTGACATAATAAGGTTATCTAGATTTTTGACAAATCATTTTTACTTTTCTACTTAAGTTATACCTGGTATGATCTCAGTCCATACCTGAGCAGTACTTTCATTTGTGGTAATACCATTGTGGTATTCTTCTGTGTGGCGTGCCAGAGTGTTACTTACAATCGTGGTACTCCTTTTTTTGTGGAACAGTTGAGCTTTGGGCTTTTGAGTTGGACTCTAATTTTCATCATGATAGAGATGGGTATACTTGATAACTTAGGTATATATTTGGGCATATACCTAAGTAGGTTTGTCAATTATTTTCATGATTTTTGGTTTATCCTTCATGGATTTTGTGAGACCTTGAGGGTCTCGGGGTCCCTACTGAGTATCGTTAAACTCTCCCCTGTATGGGCTATGCCCGCACCTTGTTGTGTTTGGTGTAAACGACATATAGCGCTGATTGAGGAAGAGAGCTCCAGGACTAGAGGTAGCTCGGAAGTGGACCATAGATGAGGCATACCACAGAGATGACCATTCGAGAGCTGTACCAACCCTTCAGGTGGGATCTTTGGCAGGTGTTCCTAAAAGCTATCCCAGTGTACTTGTACTTTCCAGTTTTTCTTGTACATTCCAGTTGTGCTTGTATTCTAGTCCCTTTTTCTTATTGTAGTCACATTGTTTACTATTCAGTTTACCTTGAGTTCGTATCTAGTTTTGTTCTTGGTTGTGTGTGCTTACAAGTTATAAAGGAAATGCCTTCCCAGTTTTAGGGAATATGGCTTCGGTGCTAGTCGACATCTCATAGCCAATGGAAGGCGGGCTAGGGGTAGTCATGGCACGGGCACTTGGGGATGATTTGTGATAAATTGGTATTATAAGAGTCAGTTCTATCGTAGAACATAGGAATATTATCTTTTTAATAGCAATATTGTTATGTTTTGTGAGTGTGCTTATCAGTTTATGGAATCCAGTGTAGGTACGTCGTCCAACGTGTCCACACACCAGGACTCTGACTTCTGATTTCTGACTCAGTGCATAAAAAAACTGATTGTGTGTGTATTTTGTACAGTTTTATTTGTGATATCTTGAGTCATTTCACCATGTATATGTTATTGAAAGTGGCACACCTATTTCTTTTTAGGATTCCTTCACACACACATCGTGCTAGGGTTTTGGATATAGTATGCACTGACAGCCCACCGAGCAACGAGGCTCTGTGTAGGGCCCTCATCCAGCGGAGGCACCAGCGGTACCATTACCCATTGGGCCACCGGTACCACCATCCCCAGCAGTAGAGGGTTCATGCCGCTTGAGCGCATTTCACAATTTCTATCTCCAGAGGCCACCCTGGTTCAGGGGAGGGACGGACCCACAGGCAGCTGAGGATTGGATGGAGGTTGTGGGGAGAGTCTTCCGACTGGTAGGGACACCCGCAGATCTCATGGTGATACTTGCCGCCAGTCTTTTATAGGTATCAGCAGGCAGATGGTGGAGCAAGATTCTCCATATTCAAGATGAGGTGACCCTTCTCTGGGCAGACTTTGATAGCATATTTCGGGCAGAGTTTGTTCCAGCAACACTTTGAGTAGTGCGCATACAAGAGCTTCTTCATCTGTAGCAGGGTAGCAGGACTATGGATCAGTACTCAGCAAGGTTCGCTGAACTCTGATGATACTTCATAGATATGGTGTGGGACCCATTATTCAAGGTCCGGACCTTTGAGAAAGGGCTCATGCGAGAGATCAGGGCTTCAATGAATTCTCATAGCATCCTGACGCATGTGGGGGTGTTAGAGAGACCCGTATTGGTGGAGAGTTTCCTTGCTGACCAGTCACTAGCAATGAGACCCACCACTATCATCATGTAGTAGAGTCTTCTGCAGCTGGAAGTAGACAAATGTCGTATAGGACCAAGAGGACCAGACCTATAGGTGGATGACCGCAGGAATCAAGGTCTGTTGTGTGGGGCACCGAGGTAGATCCAATCAATCCAAGAGCGGGCAATGTTACGCATGCGGAGGGCATGGTCACATGGATCATGACTATCTGACCTGCCTTACAGATGATCAGGTGATGGTCGAAGGACTGCCCAGGCAGAGATAGAGGTTCGACCGAGGAGGTCCGCAGGGAGGAGGCCAACATGGCAGAGGAGTTGTCCGTGTAGCTAATGGTGGGTGATGATTTGAGATGTTACTACCACTACCACTAGGTGGTCCACCCCAACCACTAGGAGAAGGAGGATAGGGGTGAGCTCTGCTCTAGGATGTTGAGGCCTACGACCACGGTGCTCCGGAGATGATATGAGGTACGATTTGTGTCTACTGAACCTTATTTTCAGTACTTATAGACACATGTTTCAGTCATTCTTTTATTACCACTTCCCTCGTTTGGATCTCAGAGATTCTGCCGGTGTCCTTGGCTTGATCATTATGGCTAGAGAATCTTATGAGAGTGGATTCAATAGTTATGAACTAGTGCCGGTAGTGCGATCTTACTCTAGGATGTTAGAGCTTCGGCTGGGATCTCCTAGTAACAGCATCGAGGCCTTAAGAGATCATATTGGGTATGGACTGATTATCTACTGTTCATACTCAGATTGATTGTATTAGGCTCAAAGTGAGGTGTGTCCGCACGGATGGGACTAGGTTTACCATAACCTGTGAGAAGGGAGCCTTTGCAGTGCAGGATGTACTTACCCTAGAGGAGGGTGCAGCCGATCACTCATCAGTTGTCTAGCCATACCCTCAGAGTAGTTGATATGGATAGTCAGATTTATCATGAAGTGGTGGAACAGTATGTGGATGTCTTCCTTAATGATGTTTTAGGTCTACCTCCTTTCAGAGAGGTGTACTTTTACATTGACTTGCACCCCGAGACAGAACTGATATCTACACCAGGGTATCAGATGTCTCCCACAGAGCTTCGTGAGTTGTGGGAACAGTTGGAGGACTTACAGGAGAAAGGGTTCATTCGGCCCAGTGTTTATCCTTGGGTATCCCCGATTTTGTTCGCCATGAAGGTGGATGGGAGCTTGAGACTTTGTGTCGACTATCGGTGCATGGACGAGGTGACCGTGAAGAACTAGGACCCACTTCCGAGGATTGACGACCTCTTTGATCAGCTAAAGGGAGCACAGTGGTTCTCGAAGATTGACCTCAGATCAAGCTACCCCCAGCTCAGAATACGAGATGTGGAATTGAAGAAGATGGCGTTCAGATGTAGGTATAACAACTATGAGTTCTTTGTTATGCCATTTGGCGTGACCAACACTCCTGTAGTGTTTATGGGACTCATGGATAGGACCATTCAGTCATACCTTGATCTCTTTATAGTAGTCTTAATCGATTACATTCTAATCAACTTGACAACTGAGGAGGAGCATGCCAGTCATTTGTAGGTAGTACTGGACACACTCTGAGAGCACCAGACTTCTGGTAAGCTCTCGAATTGCTAGTTCTAGATCCAAGAGGTTCAATTTCTAGGACATTTCATATTGGTTGATAGAGTTTCAGTGGATCCAGTGAAGACTAAGGTGGTACTTTCATGGGAGCCACCCAGGAGTGTGACGGAGGTATGAAGTTTCTAGGGTTTGGTTGGATAATACTGAAGGTTTGTTCCAAATTTCTCAAGAGTTGCAGCACCTCTATTAGTATTGACAAAGAAGGGACAACCCTTCATGTGGTCAAAGAGATTCCAGTACAGTTTTCAGGAGATGAGGTAGAGGTTTACTAGTGCCCCCATCTTGAGGCTTCCAGAGGAGGGTGTATGGTACGCAGTCTACTATGACACATCAAAGATCGTGCTCGGATTTGTCTTGATGTAGGAGAGATCAGTGATCCCATATGGTTCGCGACATCTAAGAAAACATGTCCATAACTTCTCTACCCATAACCTGAAGTTTTCAGCAGTGGTCTTCTCCTTGAAGATGTGGAGACACTAACTTGTGGGTGAACATTTTACAGTCTATGCTGATAACAAGAGTCTCAGGTATATCTTCTATCAGAATGACCTGAACCTGAGACATCAACATTGTCTTGAGTTCCACCAGGACTATGACTTCGAGATAATCTATGATCCTGGGAAGGGAAATGTTGTAGCAGATGAACTCAGTAGGAGGTCTAGTATACAACTACTAGGTTAGGCGAAGGAGCAACTAGCCGCTTTGCAGATATCCTTTGTGGATTGGGATGGAACAGTTTTTCTTAAGTCTCTTATAGTCACTCCCCCACTTCTTCAGCGAGTTAGGGAGGTGCAGTGTGGGGGATGCTAACTGCGAGGCACAATGTGCTCAGATATCTATAGGGTAGGCACCTGATGGGTTTCCTAAATGTGAGGAGCACGTCATCCTCTTCAAATGACGTACCATGGTACCAATGTCGCTTCGGGAGTAAGTGATGAGGGAGTTCCACACATCCCCTCTAGCAGTATATTGAGGAGTGGTGAAGATGTACCAGGATATCTGATGACATCACTGGTGGTCAGGAATGAAGAAAGTAGTTGTAGATCTTATCTCTCGGTGCCTCACTTGTCAGCAAGTGAAGGCGGAGCATCAGGTACCAGTAGGCTTGGTTCAGCCTTTAGAGGTCCTAGAGTGGAGGTGGGATGGGATATCCATGGACTTCATGACAGAACTTCCATGTACATCTAGAGGTCATGATTCTATTTGGGAGATCATCGACTGACTCACCAAGTCGGCCCACTTCCTACCGATCAGAGAGCATGGTTCAGAAGAGATCTTGGGACGCCTTTATCTGTATGAGATTGTGTTGCTACATGGAGTACCCTCGATGATTATCTCTGATCGTGATGCACATTTTACTTCCCAACTATGGAAGGGGGTTTAGAAGACTTTCGCGACGCAGCTTCGTTTGAGCATCGCCTTCCATCCATAAACGGATGGCCCGACTAAGCGAACCATTCGGACCCTCGAGTACATTCTGCGTGCTTGCATCCTAGACTTCGGTTTCACGTTGGTGGATCACTTTCCCTTGGGGGAGTTTTCATTTAACAACAGCTATCACTCCACCATTGGGATCACACCTTTTTAGGCGTTCTACGGGTGACCTTGCCGATCACATTTCTGTTGGACTGACCTAGGGGAGTGAGCCCTAGTGGGACCAGAGATGGTATAG
This sequence comes from Viscum album, assembly GCA_963277665.1. Lineage (NCBI taxonomy): Eukaryota > Viridiplantae > Streptophyta > Magnoliopsida > Santalales > Viscaceae > Viscum > Viscum album. The sequence goes on from OY728164.1 coordinate 1,804,795,444, forward strand.
GCTACTACAGAGAAAGTTTAGATCATCTAGGAGTGGGTGAAGACTGTAAAGAGAAGGTATAGATCTTATGCCGAAAGGAGATGGATACCTCAAGAGTTGGATGAGGGTGACCACGTCTTTCTATGGGTCTCACCCCGAAGAGGTTTGCAGATATTTGGGCAAGGATAAAAGTTATCTATGAGATTCATTGGACCCTTTCAGGTCCTCAGTAGAGTTGGTGAGGTGGAATACTGCTTAGCTCTTCTACCTCAGTTTCACCGGATGCACGACGTCTTCCACGTATCTCAGCTGAGGAGATACATGCACGAACCTTCCCATGTCATCGACCACAGAGAGATGGATGTCAACGGTGGGGTGACTTTTATGGATTTTCCAGTTGATATTGAGGATCGCCAGCAGCAGGTCTTTCATGGGCAGTCAATACCTATAGTGCACGTTAGTTGGTAGCACAAGAACCTCCAGGAGAGAACATGGGAGCGGGAGGCACAAATTCTTTCTCAGTACCCCCACTTGTTTTCCTAGTTTCAGTTGTGTATTACGGTGATGAAAAGCACTGAGGTGGGGAGAATGTAAAGACCCGAGAATTGCATGTAATTTTTTTTAATAAATGGGAATTTTAAAAGTCCAAAAAAATTGATGGCACATGATTCCAATGCATTTAGTGCTCGGAATGAATTTCTAAACTTTTTTTTCCAGGTATGTTCAGTAAACGTGCGAGCGGGTTTTTGTAACTTTTGAACTCATGCTCAGAATTGAAATCTGATGACACCGTTGAACTTGCAGTGCCAATATTCACTTTAGGATACCTTCACCTCAACCGCAGTGGGTCGAGAGTGAAAGATAATTATTATGATTTTCATGAAAGAATTAAATAAAATTAAAATGTATAACATTTTTATTTTAGAAACCCCTCAAAATGGGTTATGGTGGTAGGGACCATTCGAGCCTAAACCTCCCATGTGAGTTTTAAGAGGTGAGTACCACCAAAACTAAACCTTTCATTTGAGTGTTGAGAGGAGGGGGCCACCAGAACTAAACCTCCCATGTGAGGTTATGGAGGTGGGGACCACTTAACCTAAAACACCACAATTTTAATTTAAGGGTGGGGACCACCCGAACCCTCCTAATGTGAGAAACCTCTTGAAATTCCTCTTTAATGAGGGAGGTGACCTTTAGGTTTCACCAAAAATTATTATGCCAACCTCAATGAAATTATGATTCTAATTTAATTTGTGCCAACAATTAAATTAAGGAAACATATCATATTGGATACCTTTTCTTTTTGGTGGCATTGGGGGAGGTGTTGGAAAAGTGAAATTGGGATAGAACCTTGGATGAATTATTCTTCTCCAACGAAGAACGCTCCTCCAACGAAGAATGTCGACTCAAGACTTTGACTTCGTCCTAGGGACATCCTCCAAAGTGGGACATCTTCAATCGACGACCATCCTTCCCTCCTCCTAGAAGTCGAATAATGAACGAGGTAGGGGTGTGTTTTAAATTGATCAATGTTAATTTTCCTATCACATTAAATCATTTCCCTTGAGATACTTGCTACCACCCTAATGCGGAGGGTACAGACAAAAAAACATGGATTTACCCATCCGCAAACCTTATGGTTCTTTTGTGTGTTCTTTGCGATGGTGAAGATGACTGGTGTCGGCGTTTGGCACCGGTGGAACTCGAGAACCGCGACAGGCACCATGGTCGGTCGTGATGAAGGTGACAAACGGAGGGTGGCCGGTCAAGACGGCTGCCTGCATAGACATGGCATGGGACTGCACCACATGGCCAACCATGGTGGACCGCCGCCTTGATGCCTCAGTTGTATTGCGGCCTCACGGACCCCGCGACCTCGCCGTCCCATGGACCTCTACCACCCCCGCGGTCCCCGCCGAAGAACGGCCTCGTGAAACACTCGGCCTCGCCATCCCACGGCCCTCGTAGCCCATGCATCTCGCCACCACATGGCCTTCGCCATACCGCAGCCTCACCGCCCCAGCAGCCTCGCCGCCCCACGACCCCACATCCCCGCTGCCCCGTGGCCCACCGTTGCCTCCATCGTTCTGTGGGCTCGCGACCCCCATGACCTCTACCATCTCATGGCCTCTATTGCCCCCGCTTCCCCACAACCCTTTGTACCCCCTATGGCCCACTCCACCCTCATGGCCTCATTCCACTCCGCAGCCTCCGGGACGAACCCAGTGGGATGGGTCGACCCAAACCTGGTTGGGTCAGCCGAGGCCATGTCAGACAGAACCAGTGCCAGTAACAAGCTTTTTACTCTATCAGCCAAAACATTGGAACCAAGCGTCTGTTTGACAACCCTTAAACAGCGTTGTAAACTTTGGAGTGAGATGGCCCCTTTGGTATACCCCCACTGGTGTTATGGATAATGTTGGGATACGGTCGGTATGGATTGAGCACGAATCTAACCAGGCCTTCAGAACTAAAAGGATAATAACATACAGACCAGGAGTCTGATTGATGCACCATCTATTGGATTGAGACCCCAATTATGTGGTGGTCCATTGGGTTACTTTTTCGTGGGACTTCAAGGAAGTTGGAGTATCGACCAGTGGATTGAGAATCGGACCATCCCAGAGGCGAGCAAGCCTAGTGCGGGAAGCCAGTAACTGGATGTGACGTGAAGAATTAATAGCGATCCTGTGTGGGTCAGCACCTAGCGATTATGTGTGGGTCATCACCGAGCAAACCAGTGTGGGTCAGCATCGAGAAAACATCTGTGGGTCAGCACCGAGCAATCCGGTGTGGGTCAGCACCTAGCGATCCTTTGTGGGGTAGCACCAAGCGATCCTATGTAGTTCAGTAGCAGAGCCTCTTGACAGAATAAGATTATCTAACTTTATGACTAATCATTTGTTCTTTTGTACTTAAGTTAAACCTTGTGTGAGCTGAGTCCATACCTGAGAATTAATTTCATTTGTAGTAATAACATGGTGGTATTCTTCTTATGTGGCATACCAGAGTGGTACTTACCATCGTCATACTCCTTCCGTTGTGGAATAGTTGAGCTTTGGGCTTTTGAGTTGGACATTGTGTTTCCTCGTGATTGAGATGGGTATATTTGATAACTTAGGTATATGTATGGGCATATACCTAAGTAGGGATTTCAGTTTTATTCATGATTTTTGGTTAATCCTTCATTGATTTTGTTAGTCCTAGAGGGTCTCTAGGTCCATACTGAGTATCATTATACTCACCCCTGCACGGGCTATTCCAGCACCATGTGGTATTTGGTCCAGACGATGGACAACACTAACTGAGGACGAGAGTACCAGGACTAAAGGTAGCACAGAGGTGGACCATATATGAGGTGTACCGCAGAGACGACCATCCGAGATCTTTAACTACCCTTCAGGTAGGATCCTTGGTAGGTGTTCCCAAGAGCTGGCCCAATTTACTTATACTTTCTAGTTTTTCTTGTACTATATAGTTGGGCTTCTATTCTGACCGCTTTTTCTTACTATACTAGCACTTTTTACTATTCAGTTTATACAGAATTCATATATGGTTGTGTTCTTTGTTGAATTTTCTTACATGTTATAAAGGCAATGCCTTCCCAGTTTTATGGAATATGCATTTGGTTCTAGTTTCCAACCCTTATCCTATAGAAGGCGGGATTTGGGTAGTCACGACACCGGCCCCAGGGGACAGGTCATGATAGTAGGAAATTAATTTTTTAAAAAAATAATGAAAACCTAAATTTATCACCACTGAGCTTGATGCACATCATAGAGATAAGAAATAAAAAAGGAAAATAACATAGAGAAAACAATATGATAAAATAGAAAAATTAAAAGAGTATGGGTTCTATGAAAAAATATCCATTTTCATTTTTAAAAAATATATTAAAAATTATTTATTAAAATAGTTAGGATTTTATGACAAAACAATGTCTAATTTACATCTTCTGTTTTCATTTTCTATTGAACGTGAAAAAACTGTTTTTTATTTTAAAAAGCAATTAATTTTTTAAAAATGTGTTCAATTTATTATTTCTAAATACTTTTCATTTTTCATTCACGTTTGTTTGTAGATCATTTAAATGAAATAAAATGACGGTATTATTTTGGTATAATATATCATTTCCACGTAATTGAACATTATCTTCCAGTGTGTAACATTTTTAAAGGGGAAATATTAAGAAAAATGGATACATTCATAAAGAATAAGTGTTTAAATGACTAGATCATTAATTAATTGATGTGTCCCTGATATGTCCATTAAAAATGATCTAGTTTCTAATTTTCAACTAGTAGTTTTCTATTCTTACTGAGAACCATATTAATCAATTTAGAAGATTTCTTATTTTTAAAATAATCATGGAAATTTCCATAATATTAAATCTTAATAACAAAAATATAATATTGCGAATTCATTGATTCTTTTAAGAATATTGATCATGTAGACCCTTTGACCTTATCAAAAATGTTTGAATAAAAAGGTAAAGAATTTAGGTGGTGGGGATAGGGCCAAATTGAACATAAATATCTTTCCCTTTTATAAATCACTATAAACATCCATTGAGATAACTTGTGATCATGAGGGGGATACCCTGGATGATGTTTCTCCATAACTATGGGTAGAAGGGGTAGATGAGGGTTGTTACATTGAGTATTTTTATAGTATTGTTCATCGTTTTCGTGATTTGAATGTTTTTTAACTATTTAAACTATTATAAATTTCATCCACCAATACATCATTTGAAAAATATCTAGCCATTATACTTAGAATAAAAATCCATGATTAACATAATTAAGTAGTTGCACAATAATATTTTTTGGTTAAAAATCTAGTTTTTACCTAATACTTCATGTTTCTATTGTACATTGAAATTTCAACCCTAACCAATGTATTCGTATATATATATATATATATATATCTCATCCTGGTCAATTTGAAAATTATAAATTCGCATTTACATACTCAAATATATTTTATAAGTTGAATTAAAAACATTTTTGATGAAACTAAAAACTTTAATATATATTCATTTATGATTATCAACCCATATTCAATAGCGTTTGTTTCATGCATATCCTTAGAATAAAAAAAACAAAAAACAAAAATCATTTCAAAAAAAATAAATTAAATATTTTTTATAATAAAAACAAATGACAAATAAATACTAACATCCTGAAGACATCAATATCAATATCATGATTTATATTTTTTGTATTCCATAAAAAATAATAATTTTTCTATATCAATATAGTAACCATATATTTAAAATATTCATAAATATAAATAATGTTAACTGGGAGATTCATAGTGACATATGATAGGATAAATACTAGTTTATATATATTCTTCTTATTCGCATACATTGTTTTTATTTTTAACATAATAGAGAAAATATTCGTCAGTTTAGACTATATTATTTATCCCTCCAATAACCTTCTTCTCAATGTCATCATAATCACAAATCATTAAAAAATTCTAAAAGAATTATTTGATATAAAAATCCTCTTATATAGGGAATTATTTATTGATAAATTTCTATATTCTTGACCAATTATATTAGGGGTTTTATAATTCCCCATGTCTATATGGGTATGAAATGTACAATGGTAATTTGAATTTTCTTTAGTATATGGTTTTTTCTGTGAAACAAGGAATATTCTTAGGTTTTTATGGATTAATCGTCCCTAAATGGGGTTATTATATTTTTTTCAGGGGATTGAATGTGTTATAGGTTTCTAGGAGGAAGCCGTAAGAGGTACAGAGTGGTTAGGTATCATTGAGAATCTACTACAAGCCCAACACTCTATGAATCATGTCTTCTTGATGTGAAAATTCAAGTATGGGGGTTTGATTCCCTTATATGGGATATTCTTGTAATTCCTCATTTTATCATGATGTCACACATTATGTTTTGGTGTTTTAAAAATAAAAATAAGGGGGATTGTCCTTCTATTTTTTGGTTGATATAGGGTCTTCATGGGAATGTCGATGATAGTCCATCCCCCTCTCATATTATTTATTTATTTGGGTTGGTTACTAGATTATTTTTTTGAGATTATTGAAAGTTGTATCCCTAAAAAAATTGTTTCATTGTGAACTAATTTGGATTAATTATTTTAGGGATTTCAATGATTTTCAGGGCAGCATGATGAATATTTCCCTTATCGATGGAAATCCTAAGAGAGGATTTCCCAAGTTGATTACAACCTTCTTTTTTAATCATTATTTAAATTTTTCATTGAACATATAATTAATTTGTATTGTTCCTCAAATTAATTTAATTTGATGATGGGATCAATGACATGTGTTAGGGTATTTTTCCAAGGTGAGGTTGGAGGTCATGCAATGGGTCATTAGTGTACGTTTAGTCATAGTTTCTATGAGATTGTGTCTTCCAATGATTTTTTAGATTTTATTCCAATTTGAATAAATTTTAATGGAATTTAATTTCAATTATAAATTAATTATAAAGTGATTATAGTTAATTAATATGGCCTGTTTTGTTTGAGTTAGGTGCTTGGATGATGGCTCAAGCATGGGAAATAGATGACAACCATTAGAAAATAAATATAAATGTTAAATGATGTGTTAGGTCATCCTTTTAAAGGCTCTTTGACTTTTATGAATGATGTATATTTGTGTGGTTGTATATCAGGATAACACAGTAAGTTGGAGGCCCTGTTTTTATTGAATTATTTAACTATGTTTAAATATTTAAATTTAAATTAATTTTTATGACTTTTATGTGAACATGATAATAACGAGGAAATGTTCTTAGCCCACCATGGATATTGTGCACTGGTATGACACCTCATCTAGTGATAGGTAAGGTCTGGTATTAGATGATACTCAATTACACGGACACCTCCAAGAGTGTGTTGTGGCTTGAAATTAAACGTCTTAGTAGTTCCCATAAGGACTCTCTATACATGTTTATCCTTGTTGGATCGACCGTAGGAAAATTGGATATAGTTATGGTTAGTTGACCAGTATAGAGTGACCCATGACACATATATGGGGATTAAGATAACACCTATGAGCATATCGTGTGAAAAGTAACCTTGAGGCCTATGATGTTGGTTAGTGTCCTTTATGATATCAAGTGAAGGATTGCCCTTTGAAAATAGGTCATCGGCCTAATTCACTATTTGTGACTAAGGGAATTGAGGGGGATTCCTATGCCTTAGTAATTATATAGGGAACCTCAATGGGTAAACCATTGAGATATGACTCTAAGAATTGTCTGTGCCTATGGGTTGTGATGATTGTGTGTGTAATTTGGAACCCAAAATTACTTGTAATACTGATTGTGCTATGATGATGAGGATATATGTGGTTTTTCATCCAATTCTCTATATGTTTTCATTTTATTATTTTTTAGTGATATGAGAATACTTAGGATTCATAATAATTGGTTGTTGTGCTGAGAACAGTTGTTATTTCTCGAGATACCTGATAATCCCCTATTGACATGTATATGACCCTAGAATTCATGATACAGTTGGTATCCCATATTTCATTTTATTAGGGGTTGATTATTAACTCATATATCATCTAATGATATAGTAAATGTGGGAGTGTATGGAAAGAGGTGGTACTTAAGAACCATCATCAGATCTTTGAGATTATGTGCATAAAAGAACGAAAGGTATGGTAATGACTCTTTTGATATAGTGATACCATTATCAATTATAGGGTTCTGTGATTTGAATGTCGATACCAGTTTTCCATTGTGAATTACCATAATGATCATAAATTTAATGGTGGTATGAGGTAATTAGTGGGTGTATATCTCTAAAAACAGATGTTGTAAATTTTAATGGAGATAAACATATCCCTTAGATCGATTCAGAGGATACCCTTAAGATTAGTTGGATGCACCATTGATTGATTGGATGGAGGCATGTATATATATATATATATTTCTTACATAGATATTACTTCTTAGTAGATTAAAATTCATTACATAACATAATATTCCATTCCAAAATATTATGGTTCTAAAAAACATTGTAAAATTTGAAAATAAACAACATGTTCATATGAGGACTCAATAATCTCAATATATGTTCCTCAAAACTAGAACCATTATTATAAATATTTTATTAAATGTTTTTAGGAAAAACCTATAGAAAATGAAACATTATAAAGGGTGAGATAAGATGCTCAGTAAGGATAAACAAGGGACATACAAATGATTAAAAAAAATAAAAAAGAATAATATTATGAGAACATGAGCATAGCATTTTATAACCATACCCTACATATCATATATCATAATCTTGAGTCTGTATATTAATCGTCGAAGTATGTAATACATGAATCATAAAGAATAATTGAACATGAACCATGAGAGAAAACATTTTCATAAGGCAAGCAGTTGTGGCAGAGACATATTCATATAAAATCATTTCTTTCATAGTCAAGGGTCACTTCCAAGACTATGATTGTGGATTGGGTTTACTCGGAAATCAATCGTAGTAGTAAAGGTTCAGTCCTATAAACCCTAAAAATTTCTATGAAATATATTTTTAAATAACTTTTATTTCATTGGTAGACTGTATTGCACACAACCCGGAGTATAAATGCACCACGACATATTATTAAAATTTTATTATATAAACTTATTATTATCACATATAGATTAGATTGATGTTTATGAATAAGATTATCTAAATTATGAGAAATTAATAGTAAAATATTTATAAATTTAATTGATTGGTTATCATTTTATTAAAAATTAAAATAAATATTATTCAAAAGTGAAATATATATTTTTAATAAAAAATTTATCTCATTCACAAAATGAATTTTTCTACTAAAAATGAATTAATCACTATTGGTGAATTAAATTGATATAATATGTACATTATATATTAAATATAATGTTTTAATAATTATTTAATATTTTTTACAAAGCATTGGATAATAAAAAAAAATATGTTGAAAATTTTCTTTTTATAACAAGTGGTTTTCAACGTGTGTTTCAAGGATTTTTTAAATTAATGTATGAAACATTAAAAAATTATTTTTAAAAAAATGTATTACATATCTATAATAATTAAGTTAAATTTTGTAAAATGGTTTCCTTTTATTTTTGGTCTATATGGGTAGTAACTGTGGAGGTATTTATTACCTTGATAAAGAGTAAATTAGTTAATCTAGGTTATAACTAAATGATATGGTCATAATTTATCTTCCGAATTATTATTTGAAGGATGTAATTAGATAATTATCATCTCAGGGTTGACATATATTTGTTTAATGGAAATTTGTCCTTCAAAATAAATTTTTAATATTTACATAAATGAATGGTAAAAATATCACTATCTTACTGTTAAATATATATTATATGTAATCTTTAGTGGTCATGGTACTAGACCTATTAGTTTAATACATTATTTATTTATTCATAATGTTTTTTGAAGCCTCTCTTATATTATGGTAGGCCTATTATTATTAAAATTTTATATTTTATTTTAATAATTAAATAAAAATAAATTTCTTGACCCATACGAGCACCTAAGAATAAAGAGAATTGGCGCCTGAGCCACTGTGGACCTTGTAAACTAGCTTGAAACCATGACCACCAATGTTTAAGGCCTTTAATAATATTATAAGTAGTCACATTGAAACCTCTATGAAGTGTTTGGGAAATGAAATGAGATTAATGAACCCAGTATGCCTTATAAGGACCCTTGATGAATTTTTATTTTTGGTGGATAGACAATAGGCAGAGTGGATTTGGGTTGTGTGAGTTGATTAGTTTCGAGGGACTCAGTTCATAGAAATAACCTGTTAAGCCATATGATGAAAGTTTCTCCATTGTGGCATACCTGTGAGGCCTATTAAATCAGTTGATGACATTGATTTTTTCAAGGGATGTGATATTCTCCATGAATTGGGATTTTTTTCATAGTGACCATCTATGATTGGGGATCCTAATGTAGATTACCCTATCGTATTTATGATCTATGGGTCCCCTTTGGGATACCATTAGAGACAATACCATGAGTGGGTGTATGATTCATTGGGTTTTGATGGTTAAAAGTCTCACCCAGAACCCAAAAAAACCTATAATCCAAATACACTTTTATGATGAGTAAAGGAGTGAGCTTTCAACAAAATTTGGATATGTTTTTAAATATTTATTTTTTCATGAGAATTGATAAATCATAATTTGTGTGAAGAACCATTGATGCTATCATTGTTGTAACTTTATATGATTCCCAACAATCACTTATTAACATGTATGAGACTTAGGTCTAACCAATATGGTTAGAATCCAGTATCAAAGTATATTGTGTTAGATTACATGCTCAACCAATATCTATTGATATGGTTGATGTAGGAATTAATTCCCATGGGAAGTACCAAGGATCCATAATAAGATCCATGAGATGATTTGACTACAAAATGGACTAGGATGGAATTAATTCCTTTGATATAGTGATATCATTGAGTATTCATAGGTTCTAGGTATCCACTAGTTATAGTTGTAGACTATTATTAATGTAAATGATAGGGTCTTGAAATCACCTTTTACTACTGTATATAGTGGTTTCACTATATGATATATATCTATATATTATCATTGGCAGCCAATGAAGGTTTCCTATGACCTCCAAATTGATGTTATTTCATTAAAAATGAAAATCTGAATTTTTAAAATAAGGAAAATAATTGTAAAAGTTAATTACTAAAAAATCATAAAATAAAAAACATAAGTATCCGATAATATATATTAAAATAAAAATATTAAATGACCTCGAAATTATTGTGAAATTATAGGATTGTGACTGCTTAAATTATTATGATATTTAAGTCCACAAAAATTTTCATTAATGGTTCTTGACAAATAAAAATATCATAGAATGTCTTGAAATTGGAGAAAAACAACCAAAATTTTATTTTTTTACTTTAAAATACGATTCACACTATTCCAAAATATAATATTGTTAAAATAATCCAAAAATACTGTATAGAGAAAAAAATAATCAAAAAGATTATATACAACCAAAAAATAGAATAATACCTATTATTTTCAATAATCATAGGAAAATCCCCACCATTTAGTCATTTTCATATAGTAACAAACTTAATGTTGATCCAAATTGAAGTTTTCTCAAAATGGATAACAGTTCATTTTTTTAATTTAAAAGAGAAAAGTGCATTTAAGGTGAAAAAATAAAAATAAATCCTAATATTATACAAAATCATGAGGAAATTATTATCTATTAATTTTGAATGTATAAATAGGTTTCATGTCAATTTATTTTGTTTTATGGTAAGAATGATCAAAAAATATATTTATCTCATTCAATCGTAATTTAAAGATTATGTGAAATCGTCAAAACATAAAAATAAATATATATTAATATAAATTCAATATAAAAATATGCAACCCTAATTATTTCTTTAAATTTTTGGATATAATTTTATTCCAACTTATGATTTTCTAAAAAATGAAAAAAATGAGGTTTTTATTGACTCAAAAGTCAGAAATCATTTTTCAATGGGTCAAAACATAGAAAACGACCTCATATTTTCATGAAATCAAAATAGAATTATTTAGGACTAATTTTTATAATGTATTATCTAACATTACTTCAATTTGATTAATTTTATCATATTGGAATAGATGAACAATCAATTTGTCGTCTTGCGTGGTCGGAAAAATAAAATATATATATATATAATATTTATTTCATTAAAAACATACATTATTGTTAAATACATGAAAAATGACCATTTATTTTCATTAAACAAATTTAAAATTATATTAAACTACTTTTTAACATAAAATTGTAGGCCCCACACAAATATGAAATGGGGTTTTGTCATAATTATTAGAAAAACATTTCTATTATATTGTCATCAAAAGTGTGCATTAAAGCATCAAAACATGAAATACGGGTTCTAATTATTTTGAAATCATAAGATAATTATTTCCATTTAAATTTTTACTTTTATTAATTTACTAAACATCAATTTCACTTTTTTTTTACTCAATATGAAAAATAGTGCATCAAAATCGATTTTAAAGTATAAACATTTACATTAAAATTATCAAATAAAAGATACATGTGGTGTAATGGTTTTTAAATTCATCACCATTTAATTTTTCTTCATAATGAAAGTTTTTTTATAATAGGATCATTATAGTTTTACAAAGTCTAGGAGGGGCCCTTGGGCCATTCTGGGGATCACCATGCCCTAGTGGATAGGGTGGAGAAATTTGTGTTGGCTAAATTCCTACTCTGGGTAAAACTGTATCTCAAAAATGATGAGTAGAGTGAGTTTATATAGGTATATAATAATGGTAGAACACATATCAAAATTGGATAATATAGTTAACCATTCCATTTCCATGGTATTTGATACCTAAAATAGATAGGCATTTTACATCAGTCTATGTTGGAATGTCATGGTAGGTGACAGAGAAAACAACATAGATTGGACCACACCGTGGTCTATGCCGTGGTGGAAGTAAAATTTGTTTTCTAAGAAATTTGAAAAATCTAGAAACACCCTAATGATATTTAAATCTCCATTTTAATGGAGACACAATTGGCATTTCGGTTGTCCACCAAACGATAGTGGAGTCCTTCGAGATTCACTTATAAATAAGAGGATATACCTCATTTATATTGATCCTTTATTTTCCCGTTGATCTACAAGTTGATTATAGACCTTAATATCCCACTTCATTATTATTTTTCAATATGTATCCTATTGTATCATTGAATTGTGTATTCTGGATTGAAGAAATATCCATCCAATTCTATTTTCCCATTCTTAAATTCCTTTTTCTATCATATTTCTACTATAGGAGGCTCTATTTTGGGTGTAGTTTGAAAGTGGTTTGATAGAAGATTTAAATGGAAATTTTTTGTTGGGTAATTCATAAAAAAATTTAGGGGTTTCTATTAAATATTTGTTTCGTCATGTGCGGGTGGTGGTACTCTTTGAAGATTCAATTAAGGTCTGGGATCCTTGTTCTCTCCTTCTTTAGTTTTACATGTGAGAATATCATGATATTTTCTTCATTTGGGAATATACTACATATTATCATAAAAAAATATATTTTAATTAAATAATTTAAATTAATTCATATGAAAATAAATATCATGGGTTTTACTTTTTCTTTTGATTTTTAATAAAATGGTTTTTAATGATTGTGGTTTTAAAAAAAAATTACTTATGTTTTGATTTTTGTGTTATTGTGGTTGCTAAAATTTGTAAACATTAATATATATGTTTAATAAAAACCCATCATACATAAAAATGGATAAAAATATAAATCCTTTCAATAAAATTGTTTCACACGAAATAATGATATTTTTTACAATACCCATGAAGATAATAAAGTGCATGTGATTGAAAACACTTTGTTAAAACATATTGGTTATGTCTGGTGGGTGAGATGTGTGGATAGGATGTGGTGATTTATTGAAATATTTTTTCTATTGTATAAGATATATGGGGGATGATATGTATGGTTTTTTGGAAGTGGAGTTCTTAGGCATCAGTACAAGGCCAGTTATGAGGTGTGTTCTATAGTTTTTCAATTAGATACAGACTAAACATGAAATGATAAAATGGAAATTGATATATGGTAAATGAAGTAATGTGAATAATGGGCAATGAAAGTGACAAAATAAAAAATTATATAAACATGTTTGATAAAATATGATCGTTGGTAGCTTTAATATCATGGTATGGGTTGTATTGAAAACGAAAATGTGTATTTCTCTTTTGGTGTATTGCATTTTGAGGTATTTATGGTAGTGGAGAAGATTGTGAGACCATTTTGGAATGTTTTATGTTATGGAAGAGGTATTATTGAGAAATATTAGTATGGGAATCTATGTTAAATATCTATTATTTAGTTTTTAGTTATTTTTATATGCACCTCACAGATGTCATCTGTCAAAAGAGATTCCCAATGTTAACAGGTTCTATGTTTTTTTACCAATATCTCAAATGGTTGTAATGAATGTTTTATGGCCACCCCTTTCTCCCCACTCTTCTTTCTATTTGAGATTATAATTTACTGGTTTTGTTGTCTTTTAGATATAGTTCACTAGAGGTTCTTATTGACAACATGTTATAGTGGTATATAGAAGGTTCTTTCCTGGTATGAGGAGGGAATGTGGTTGATTTCTTTATTTTTCTTAAGAACATAAAATTTTCGTTTTTTTCCAGAGGTTATGGAAGTATGTTTCTGTCATATAATGTTCTATGTATGGTGAATTATATGATTTTGATTCCTAGGAATCTTTAAGAGAGATATGATGTAGTTTCTCAGGTGTCTTCAGGCATGATTCTTATGAAATATAAGGGAGCCCCATTAATTACAAAATTGGGATGTGATATTGGAAAATATGTGGGAAGTCATTGTTATGTAAACTTTATCAATATTCTTATTTTTATATATTTGGGGTATTTTCCCTAGAGGTAGTCATATTAAACAAAAAGGATGTACATCATGGGTATTTTTCTCCATAAAATCCAGAATAAAGAAACAAAAATTACCTTTTCCTTCATAACAAATAAAATTATAAATTGAGAATATAAGGTTTACATAATAATTCCAAACATCATGATTAAATCAAATGAAATAATAAAGATGGTGACAATGAAAAAATGTAGGATAATAACATTGCACGAACTTACATAAGAAATGGATGCTACACCACCTTATAGATTGCATAAATTTTTACTACAACAGAAACATAATTTTCGACAACATGATTATTAAAAATCAAGTAGAGATAATTTGAAATGAATTACAGACACACTTTTGTAAAATTCAAGGAAATAATTTGGTAATAAAGATTGTTAGTGGCATTAAATGATAAATATTGAGTAAAAATTTTAAAACCACTTTGACATAAATGAAATGAAATCCAAACACTGTAAATAATATTTTGGGAGAACAAAATTAAATTTGTGAAGTAGTTATTGTTCACTAATTTATAGGTAGAGTAAAGGAGGAATTATATAATTAAAATGAAATATATATTTAAGTGCATCAACCAATTGTCATATGTGAATGAGGAAGTTGCATCATGGAATTTCCACTAAGAAAAAGAGAGGAATATATGAAAAATGAGACCTGAGAAAGATTTTTCAATGAAAAAAATACTATAGGCACATTATGAAAGAAATAGTATACAAGGATACCATAAAAATAATAAGTAAATCCAATATAGGACCAGTAACCACTTATCTAGGCTCATTTTAATAATTATTTTAGGAATAATTGTTAGATTGGTGTTAGAAGTTATTAATGAATAGTCTACAAAGGTATATGTTTTAAATATCATCGCTATCTATGTTCAATATCATTGATTAAAGAACACAAAAAGACACCATGGATTACAACAACACATGGATCTCAATATAAATTCCATGAACTAGATTGCATATAGTTTCTCCTCTATTGAGGAAATAATCAGAGGACATCAGATCACTCCCATAAAGCTACTCTCTCTCTATCTCTATCTATGTAGCTGATAGTATCCCCCAAAGAAAAATTAATATTTAATTCTTAAAATCATTATCATCAATTTGGATGAATAATAAATGATATATAATTGATAGATGATGGTTCTTGTTACGACACAAAAAAAAACAAGAGAAATGAGTGGCTATAAAAGAATGATCCCCAAAAAATCGAAAAATAATCAAATTGAACCATATAGTTTATAAGATAGATGTGTAAGGGCCTTGTAAAACCATAGTTTTGGGAGGGTGAAAAACCACTACATAATTGTACACATCCCATGATATATAAATGTCAAGGTACCTCTTTAAGGGTAAATTAGAACACAAATACCCATATAAGGGTACTAATGGAGTAACGTAAGGATACATACAAAAACCAAAGTTTTATGTAAGGTTAAACAATAATATATGTAATTATAAAGGAAAATTAACCATGAAACCTTTAAGGGCACCTAAAAAGTGTTAGGGTAAAGAGGGACATAGTTAAGGGTACAAGAGAGGTAAAAAAAGTCTTGTGACCTTTTTTAAGGGTAAAAGAAACAAATGAAGTCTCATATAAGGGAAATCCCAAGATTTATATTGTTTAATTTTAATGATCATGATAGGATTAAGAAATGGAATGAAATATGTTAAATCCATGTGTAATTGAAAATAGAAAAAATGGTAATCCCAAAAAAATAACAACCTTAGAAATTAAATTCAGAAGTTATTTAATATAAAAAATCATTCCACTTATCCACCTTAAAAATTGTGACCCTAAACTACCTGATTATTCTTCACTGTATAAACATCATAAAAATGGGAATATCTATAATGACCTGAAACCATGATAAGTAAAATTCCCCTTTTTGATTTAATTAATTATATTATTATGTAATATAGTTATTTCAAACACATGAACTTATTTTATTATTTTATATCCAAATGGATTTAGAAATCAATTTTGTATCATTATATTTGATAATATAGACTTTGAACTATTATCATCTAATTAGTTTAAATATTGGGTTTTAACAAACCAAATTGACTTAGATGGAGGAATTGATGGAAACAACCAGTATGATCATACCATTTGAAGCCCATTTATTTAAGATTGAGAGGGACATAACACCTCTTGTCTTTTCCCTTGACCAATCCCAAGATGATATCCAACATCTGAAGTATGAGAGAAACCATTTACGGGAAAATTTCAAGCTCACTAAGATCACATCCAAAACCGTGCATGCTGAAACCCCACATAAAATTCTCACTATATCACACCTTACTCATAGGGAGTTTACTGGTGTATTTATGTGATATGTATTAAGACCAAAGAAATATGAGCATGTATAATATTTTTTATAATAATGAATATTATTGGATACTGTTATTATTGATTTTTATTATGATTTATAAAAAAATATTAATATAGGGTTATATTCAAATTTAATTGGAGAATTTATTTTAATGAATTAATAGATTTTTGAAATAAATAATATTTTTATAAACTATTTTTATTAAATATATTTTATTAAATATAAATAATCATATAATTTGTATGATGACAAATGTAATTTTTATAAGGGTTTAAGAACATTTTTTTGTAATAAATCACAGAGTTTCTCAATAAATGTCCATTTCTATTGTAAAAGTGAAAATACACATATTAGTAATGTTATTTGGATAAAATTAATATTATTTTTTCCAATATTAATGAAAAAAATATCCAATGGAAATTTTTTCATAATTTTTGGAAACAATGTAATTTTTGGGTATGAATTTAATACACTATAAATATAAGTTGTGAATTATGACATCCTACTGACCCAAAATTAATGTAATAAATACAATAAATTTTATTCAAGTCCAAATATATGTTTTATCTTTAACATAATGTGATTTTGAGTTTATTTTATTAATATTATAAATCCATTATAAATCCTCCAAACCCATTAATATATGTTATGTTTTGAAAATCATTTATTTAACAATATCATTCACCTCTACATAAGAAAGGGAATTATTTTATTATGGTAGGACCTTGTAATTATAAAATAATTAAAATAGCTCCCATTCAAGAAGATTCCATTTGAAAAAACCATAAAAAATTTTGTGGTTTTGATTATTTTATTGTATAGAGTACAAAACATAAGTTAGAGAATTAATAATGAAATCTCATCTCATTTCTAATATAAACCCACCAATTATTCCATTTATCTTAAGTCAAAATCCCTGGAGTGCATAATTAATCTTCCCCGACATATATAGAATCCTAAATTGGTACCTTAAATATCTCAAGAAGCTCCTCCCAAGCATTAGGAGTCACACCCTCAAGTAATGTTTCCTCACCATCTCTTATTAATTGAAGTTATTTTTTTATATTATGTCTTATATTTCAATTTCCTTGTGTTTGTATTTGTAATTACATATAAATATTACTACATATTTTATGTAAAAATGATGTGATAACCCTTTCTCTCTCATCAACACATTTTATTAATTTTCATGTGATGTCATTATGCTACCGATATTTTACTATGATTTTACATTACAAAACAATTGTATAGTGAATACCATACACATTTCCTATCAAGGGTGTTCAACTTTATACACATAAACCTCTTTGATTTGTTATATATATGTATATTTTCGACAGTCAATGATCATGGAATTAAATTGTATAATAAATGATTTCATGTTTTATGATCGATATAGAACACTTAAGTATGAGAATGTAATGAATGGGATGGGTGCGCCCTGAATTATATAGTGCTTGAATGCATTGGGTAATGTTTAGTCTCATTAGACATAATGATGGGATATCTTGTGAAACTATTTCCTTTATTGGACTTTTTACATCAATATTTCTTGGAATTTATCTATTACCCATGTTTATGATGTAATGTTTTATGTTTTTTTCACATTTACCATGTTATGATTATCATGATATATCATGCCTCATTGTTCAGGTTTATAATTACTACACTTTTTATTCCCCATCGATATTCCTATTTTATAAAATGAATTATTCTCTTGATGTTATTCCAAATATATTCTTTTATTGTGCTTTATATCTCACCCCTTTATTATGTATGTCCCCAGGTTACCACGTGTAGTTTTAAGAGCCATGGAATTTTAGAAGAATGTTTAGGATGATTTTCATAACATCATTATATCCCATTATGAAGATGTTATTCTATGTACCTAATTCCCAATTAAACAATACTTCTTGATATTATGGGTTTTATTATGTGTACATTAAGGTAATAAATTGTGTATTGATGTAAAATAAAGGATAGTATTCTTATAGTTAGTATCAAATGAAAAGTTTTGTTATTTGATGGATTATGATTGGATAACTAAAGATACAACAAGTGGATGTGGTTCTGACATATATGTACATTGGGGTAACAAATCTAATGAAATGTGTCAGTCCTGACTCAGAGTAACCTTGTACATGAAAAATGGCCTTATTGTGCACCTCATTTGATACACCTGGTGGCTATTCATTTTTAAATTCATAATTTCATTAAAAAATATTATTAAATGAATAAAAAATTCCAATAAGAATATATGTTCTGAAATAGATCCTAGAAAACATATATTGAATCCTATAAATTCATAAGTTAAGGAAATACATATAATTTATATGTTATGTTTTTATTGTCATTCGATTCACTATTATGTGTTATATAGTAAAAAAAATTATCATCCTTAATTTAAATTATATTCAAGGTAATGGTTGGAAATATTAGGATTTGGGTAAAAAATCAATGAGATAGGAAATGTGATGACTTCCTCAACGAGATGTACAACCCGATGGGAGAAAGAATCAAAAACTTTGTGATGATGCTCTCTCAGTTGATTCACGTTATGAATAAAAACCTAGATTAGTAGGATTTTCCAAATTCCACTATGGGAGAACAAGCTACAATTGAGTCCTTTATGTATAAAAGGCCTCCTACATTCAATGGATCATCAAATCCCTTAATTGTGGAACAATGGATCAACTCTTTTGAGAAGATCTTCTTCAACCATCAATGTTTTGAACAAGAGAAGTTTCCACTGGCTATTTATCACATGGAGGGAGAAGATATTTAGAAATGGACATTCATCAAGAATATGAATCTTGAAGAATAAATTTAAGTGATGGAGTGGAAGGATTTTTGGAATATTTTATTTGATAAATAATTTCTTTTCACTCTCTAGAATTATATGGAAATTTATTTCCCCTCCCTCAAGCAAAAAAGAAGAAAAATGTATTACGGCGTATGAGGAAAACATCACAAGACATGCATGATAAGCCTCTAGATTGTTCATTACAACCAAATGCATGGTTGACAACTTCATTGGTTGGATAAAACCTATTCAATGAAAAGACCTGGAAATCCAAAAAATTGATAGCTATGAATAAATTGATTGATGTACCCACAAATAAAAAAATGGAGATTGGATAACCCCATAGGTATAATGGGGATTAGAAGCAGAAAGTTGAGTTTAATTTTAACAGTTTGATGGAGAAATCTAACTATGCTAATAAATTTAAACATCCCACTTGTTAATGGAGCAGAAGAAGAACATTGGAAATTTCCTAATGGGAATAAGGAAATTATTTACCTAGTGGAAGGAAGGACACCAAGCTAATTGTTGAAGACGTGAGAAACCCGCTACTACGATGTAGGAATATAATTATCCAGAAAACCCTCAATGTATTTTTCATTACATCAACTACAATGAACCAGTACACATTGAAACCTGATTCACTAAGCCAAATGTTTTCTGAAATAGCCAAAAACCACCACAACAGCAAAGATGATCTTTTTCCATCACAACTACTAGTGTGGATCTTGACAAAAAAGTGGTGATGGGTACTGTAGTAATTAATTAATGTATTGAAAACATACTTTCTGATTCTGGTTCTACTCATTCATTCATATCATGAATTTTTATTAGAACTATTCGAACACAACCACAAACCATGGTAGTGGAGTTATCGGTGAAAATAGAAAACGAGGCAATTATTGCATCCCATGTATATAACACCTTCACAATCAAAATTTATGTTTTAAACATCCCAGTAAACCTTTTCATACTCCATTTTGTGGAAGTTGATGAAATTCTATGTATGGATTGGCTTTTCCTATATAGATCCAACATAAATTTCTATAAGAAGTTAATCACTCTCTATATTAGGAATTGTCATGTAATTCTATACAAGTTAAAGGATGATGAATAATATTATTTATCACCAAAATCTCAATAATGGATATAATAGTCATACGAGAAATCATATATATCCTAAATGATTGAGTTAAAGTAAATTACTATCCTCAAAGACATGCCTATTGTGAGGGAATATGCAAATGTTTTTTCTGAGGAATTTCTTGGTCCTTCTCTTAGCTGAGATGTTGAATTTTCAATCCAGCTTATACCTGGGGTGTTGGCATTACCCAATAATCAATAGAGAACGGATATTGTGGAACATGATGACTATAAAAAACAACTATAAGAGAATATAGATAAAGGGTTCATCTGACCATGTTCTTCACCATGGGGTGCACAAATCATGTTCATCAAGAAGAAGGATAGGTAAATCCACATATTCATTGATTATCATGAACTCAATAAGATCACAATAATGAACAAGTATCCTCTTCAATGGATTTATGAATTTTTCAATCAACTATGATATGTAAAATAATTCTCCAATGTTGATTTGTGGTAAGGATATAAAAAAGTTTTGGTGAAGAAGGAGTATATCCCCAAGTCTAATTTTGGTATAAGGTACGGGCACTATGAGTTCATAATAATGTTATTTGAACTCACTAATGCTCCATAAATATTCATGGACATGATTATAGAGTCATTAGAGATTACCTTGACAAATTTTTGTTAGTATATATAGATTATATTATAATACACTATAAAATAAAAGAGGACCATGAGGAGTATTTGAGTACTGCGCTATGTACTATTGAAATGAGAGCTTTATTGCAAGTATGTCATATGTGAGTTCCTATAGAATGATGTCTCGTTATTGGGGAATATCATCATAATAAATGAAATATCTATAGACCCTTAAAATATATTTGAAATTGATGGATGACCAAGGACAACATCTAATATAGATATGCATATTTTCCTAGGATTATCTAGGTACTATCATCGATTTTTAAGAAATTTCTCCTAATTTTTAAACCCTTTAAACAAGATAAATCAGAAGGGATTAAATTTTTCTATGAATGATTAATTTAATTAGAGATTCAAGGATTTTAGAAGTTGGATTATCAGTACTCATGATCTCATGCTACTCACAAGTGGGGATCATTTTCATAGTATTAAGTGATTCATCAAAGAAGAGATTGGGATTTGTGTTAATGAAGAATAAAAAAATTCAGAGCCTTTGCTTTAGGGTAGTTTAATGCTCATAAAAAAATTCCACAATGCATTAAAAAATGTTATATTTAGTTAAATATACATTGAATATCTAGTGGCATCATCTATTTGGGGAAAAGTGAGAAATATATACAGATCACAAAAGACTCAAGTATATATTAACAAAAAAAGAGATAAATATGTTCCAGCAGCGATGGTTATGGATGATCAATCACATTGACTACTCAATAAACTACAATCATGGTAAGGAAAATAATGTAAAAGACACTCTAATTAAAAATGATCCAGTAATTCTACCATTGAATAGAATTGGAATGGGTTATATCTTATTAGAAATGGATAGGATTGACATAAGAATCATAAAGGATAGAACATCATCAACACTTGCAAAATTTAGTTCTCAACTATCTATTTTGGAATGAATAATGGGTGCTCGAATAGATGATTAGGGAATTAAAAAGAAAGTGGTAACTATACAAAAATAGAAATCATCACAGTTCAATGTTAATGAAGGTGTTGTAATATTTGGGTCAAGACTATGTGTACCATTAAATCTGGGGATAATAAAGGAGATGTTGGATGATGTGAATATATCCACATTCTCCATCCATCCTAGAAGAATAAATATGTATCGAGATATTTGAGAGAACTATTGGTGACATAATATGAAGAAGGAGATCATGCAGTATACATAAATATTTCTTATATGTCAGTAAGTGAATGAGAAATAGAAAAAATATAAGTGGATGTTGAAACCATTACCCATACCTACATGGAATTGGGAAGAAATCACCATGGACATGGTCTCTTGAGATATGAAGACATCGAGGGGAAACATTGTTATCAGGGTTCAGGTGGATCGTCTTATAAAGCCTCCCGACTTCATTACAATTATAGAGGATTTCTCACTTGATGAACATGCATAGATATACAAAAGATAAATGATGAGGATGCATGGAGTAACATTATCAATTATATCTGATTGGGATACATGATTCACTTATATGTTTTGGGAGAGTATAAAATAGGTTATAAACACTGATATGACCCTTATCATGGCTTCTCACACCCAAAATGATGGACATTCTGAGAAAAATATCCAGTGAGTTGAGGAAAAGTTTAGTGCATACTCATTTGACATTAAAGGACAATGATATCAATATAATTCCCCGGTTGGGTTCTCTTACAACAAAAACATCCACTATATAAACCAAATAGATCCCCTTGACTACCATTATGGGAAGAGGTACCGGACACTTTCTTGTTAGGATGAAGTTGGGGAAAAAATACTGTGAGGCCCTAAAATGGTTGATGAAATTGTGGAAAATATTAAGATCATTTTACAGCAAATCATGGCTGATCAGAGTTGACAAAAGAGCTATGATTAAAATCTTAGGCAACACCTAGAGTTTTATGTGGGAGACTTGGTATTTCTCTACATTTCTCTATTGAATAATGTGATGGTATTTGGGAAGAATATAAATCTTAGTCCATGATACATAATCCAATTTGAGATACATGATCACCTTGGAGTGTTCTCCTATCAACTACTACTCCAACTGTACCTATCTCTAGTACATGATGTGTTCCATGTACCCCTCTTGAAGAAGTAAAAACCATACAACTCATATGTGCTCAATCCATAGGTTATACCAATGGAGAACGATCTTTCCAATGATGTTCATTTGGTGAAAATAATATATCATATATCAAATGATCTATGGAATAAGATAGTGCACCTTGTGAAAGTTCTGTAGAGAAACCGCAAGTTTGATGATGCAACATGGGAACTAGAGGAGGTGATAGAACAGAGATACCCTCGTCTATTTTTCTGCCAAAATAGTAAATTATGATGTCGAAATTTCTTAATGTGTGTAAGATTATAATGACCTGAAATTTTATAAATAAAATTTACATTTTTATTTAATTACATATCTTATAATGTAATATGGTTATAGAAAAACCATTTATTTTTTTTATTATATAAAATTTTATTTGAAATACTATTAAGTATTATTACCATTGATATTATATTTTTTGAATAGTTACCATATAATTTGTATAATTATATGGTTTTAACAAATCTAGTTGACTCAAACGATGGATATGATGGCCTAAACAATTAGGATTGTACCCTGTGAAGCCCATTAATCATAGATTCAGAGGGGGATAGCATCTATGGGATTTTCCCACGTCCAAGATGAATCTCAAATCCAACTACATAAGCATGATCAAAACTATTTTCGGGAGAAGTTAAAGATCATCCAGATCAAAACCCAAACCATGTATGTTGAACCGCCCCATGAAAGTCCCAATACCGTACACCTTACTCTTAGGTATTTTTATGCTATATTACAGGTATATGTATCAAGATCCTAGAAAAATTAGTATTAACATTATTTTTTCTAGAATAATGAAAAAAACTTCATCCTATTATTTTTGATTTATATTTTGATACAATAAATCAAAAATAGTATTTTTTTGGTTATATTAACAATCAATTTTGGAATTTATTTTAGTGAAATGATTAATTTTTAAAGTAAATAATATTTTAAATAAAATATTATCATCAAATAATATTTATGAAAAATAAATGACAATATCATTTTTAGGAAGTGAAAGGTAATTTTTTTAAAGGATCAAGAACTGTTATTGTCAAAAAAACCCATAGTTTATTAATAAATGTATATTCTTATTTTAAAATTGAAAATTTAAATAATTAAAAAATTATTAAAATAAAATTAACATTATATTTTTAATATGACTTTTAAAATTATCCAAATGTGAATTTTTCATAATTTTATGAAATAGATGAATTCTCGAGTAAAAAATTACAGTATACATATACTATGTGTATTATGGAATCATAAGGACCAAGAAGTGATTTAATAAATAATATAAAATGTATTCACAACCAAATATATTCTTTCTCTCTAAAATAATGATACATTATATTTATTTGATTAATTTTATAAATCCATTATGAATTATACAAAACCATTACTATGTTTTAAGGTTTTAGTATCATTTCTTTAATAATATGACTGACCTCCACATAATAAATGAAATTATTTTATTATGTTTCTCCCTTATACTTATAAAATAATTAACACCACCCCCGTTATGTATAAAAATGGTAAAAATAAATTAGATGTTTTTTTATTTTTATTTTATTATATGGAGTCCAAAACCTATGTTCGAAAAATAATAAAGAAATACAAACTAATTTCATATCTAAATTAACCCAATATCAGATTTACCTTAACTATAAATCCTATTATCACAACATTAATCTTCCATACCCTCTCAAGAGTCCTACCAAGGTTCCCCCAACCTCTCAAGAAGCTTCTTCCATGCAATTGGAGTTACACACTCAAGTAAATGATCCTCACCTTCCCTTCATTATCCATGTTTCCTTATCATTTTATGTATTCTATTTACAATAACTTATGTTGGTATATGTATTTAACTTTCCCAATAATCTCCTATTTTATTTAAAAATAATTATACACCCCATTATCTTTAATCAACCCATTATCTGATATTTTAAGTGGTGTCATTATGTTGCCGAAATTTCACCACAATTTTCCATGCCAAAAACAATTATGTAGTGCATACCATACAAATTTACATTCAAAGGTGTTCAAAATTATACATTTATACTATATTGAATTGGTAATTACATTTACTTATTACACACTCTATGTTCATGGAAAAAAATGTGATGATAAATGATTTCATGTTTTATTGTCAATGTAAAACACTTAACCATGAGAATGAAATGAATATGTTGGGTTCCCCTAGAATTATATTATGCTACAATGCATTGGGAAATGTTTTGTCTCATGGGATGTCTTTTTGGGAAAGAGAGTAATCCTAATTCATATATGTTACTTTTTCTATCATGTTGTATTTTCATTTATCCTTCACCTATGTTTATGATGCATTGTTTGATGTTGTTTCCACAATTCCAATGTAATTATTATCATGATATATCATGCCTCATTGTTCATGTTTTTGATTCATACTCTTTTTATGCCCCATTGATATACTTGTCGTCTAATATGTATAATTATATTCATATTATTCCATTTGTATTCCCTTATAGGGATTTAAAGCTCGCCCCTTTCTTATGTATGTCCCCATGGTTATCCCGTTCAGTTTTAAAATCCATGGAATTTTAGAATCATTTTAGTAATGTTTTTAATAATGTTGTTTTATCCCATGATCAATATGTTATGATATTCACCTACTTCTGAAATAAACTATACTTCTTGATCTTTCAGTTTGTATTATGTTAAATTTTATGTAGAAAATCATGAATTAATATGAAATAAAGAGAAGGGTTGTTATAATATCAAACTAAATAGGAAACCCAAATTGGATAAATCAAATATATTACCATTGAAATATTATTGGCCCAACTACAATTAACATGTACAAACTATGACACAAGAAGAACACATATAAGTATATCCTAAAGATGGTAAACATGATTAGATTCATACAATTATAAAAAATAATCATGATAATTTCCATACCTATACTTCCTTAAGCTTTTTTCTCTGATCATGCAAATGAGGATATCTATACATGAAAATCACATTCAACCAAATTCTCTCAAAACCGTTCATATGTGAGAGTAGAACATAAACATGTAGTGATGTTTAAATCCTCATGAAAAAACATAGTGGAATAAAATATATCATTAGCTCAAAAATATTTCCACTCAATATATGAAAGTGAAATCATGAATGTAACAGTAAGGAAAAAAATAGGAGAACACAAATGGGAAAAAGAAAATGAAAATATAGTATCTACCAGAATGTATCCTAGGCCTAGAAAACTATCCACCTAAGGAGAATGTTTCCAAAAAATCCAAAAGGATAAATAAAAAATAAATGGAAAATATCATGGACATAGTGTAGGAATCATAACATATTAGGATAACTCTAAAATTCAAGAATAGTTGATGAAATCCATATAAATAACTATGGGAAAACAATCCACAAAGGGAAGTGTCATAGTATTGGGCCTACTAATGGAAGACGGTTTATAATACTATAAGACCAAAATGAAGCCACTAAAATGTCCAATTAAAAAATACAAGAAGTCTGGTGGTAATGAAAAAAACATTAAAGTTTATTGTGCCCACAAACTAACCAAACCTAAAAAATAAATTCTTAATTAGTACATACCTATGGCCAAAATCCAAAAATTAAATGGAGGAACACAATTGATATAAAAAATCTAAACTCCAAAGAAAATGGAACACATGAGGGACATTATATTTCCAAAAACTCACAGCTAAACATAATTAAATAAAAATTGATTACATGAGAGTGAGAAAAGTAACACTAGGAGTGACTATTATAACAAGACAAGCATGAAGTCTCATAAAAATCATAAAACTATCAATATATTTGGATTCAGGATACCAATTTGATTTAGGGTGTAATATGTAGATTTATTCCACATAAAATCAAGAGGTGGAATATATTTGGTGTCATTCTTTGAACAATATGAAATTTAACAACAATAAATAATTTTACACATAAAATATGAAAACTGATAAACAAAAAATAGAAGGTTTAAATTGAAATTTCAAAAATTAGGATTAAATCAAATGAAATGAAAAATAATAAAACAACACATAAAATTTTGGATAATGATAATTGATAAATTCACACATATAGTGGAAATTGCACCACCCCAATGTTTTCATAAATTTTTATTACGAAAGAATAAAAATCAAAATAATATGAATCTATAAAAAAAGTACCAACAAAATTTTAAAAAACTCAATATTTGAATACATAAATTGTTAGAGTAAAAAATGTATCAAGGAATTAATGAAGCATCATACAATGACAAAACATGAGAAAAATAAACTTAAAATAGCTTTAAAATCCATAAATTCAAAAGTGAGAACACGTACAGAATATGACTAAGGATTTGAATTAAATTCCATAAGCAGTGGTCACATGGTGATTTATGTGTTAATGAAAGGAATAATTAAATTAGTAAATGGAAATTTAGATTTCATTTTTTTGATCAGTTATCCTACATGTACGGGGTAGGATCATCAATGGATTTTAATTATTGAATATAGAGTCATAGAAGAAAAATGAGGCTAGATCAAGAAAAGAAAAAAACCATAACAATATAAATATTATGGTAGAAACAAAAATTAAAAAATGGAAAATAAAAACATAGGAGGACTGCTTCCCCCTTAATGGGTCTTATCTTAACCTATATCGATAAAGAAAGGATAAACAAGCTAAAGAAGTCATTTATGAGATATTTGCAATGGTTGAAATCCTTATGAGTGCTGATGTCTAGATTCATTATCATTAAATAAACTATTCCATGAGACCCCATTTTACACAAAACCTCTGTGTTTGAGGATAAAAGCCATTAATTATTCAAAATCTTTCCTCTCCTCTAGAGCATCATGAATCATGGAAATCAGAGCTCTCCTTTCGATATTCTCTATCCCTCTATACATCCTCACTCTCTCTTGTAATAGTTGAGAGGCCCTCCATGGGTAAGTTGACTAATTTTTTATTAAAATATATATTCAATATGGAATAAATTGTAATTATATCCCATCGATATATGAATTATTTTTACCATGAAAAAAGAAAATGAAGTAAATTGAAAGATTCAAATAAATAATCCCAAATAGTATGAAAAATTCACAAATAGAACCACATTATTTTTATAATACCTATTTGAAAGAGTCTTGGGAATCCAACATTTTTTTAGGGTTTAATCCCACTACTTAAGAGAACATATCCATAGATATGTAATGTTTAAGGAACCTCTGGTAATGGTATACCAAAATAACCTATACGTAAGTTAGGGAAATTAAGGAGTTCCATAAGTGTGAAGACTGAAACTAATGGGATACCTATAAGTACCCAATAAATTAAATAATTGTAATATAAAATAATATAATATACATAAGGATATCCCAAACTCATGTAAGGGTAAAGCGGGACTTATGTAACAGTAAAAAGAGAAATTTAATGGTCAATTGACCTCACATAAGGTTAATGAAAATGATTGGAGACTCACATTGGGGTATACAATTGATGAGTATGAGTTAATAGTATTGACTAAGAGATGATGAAATGAAGAAAAGAAATATTTTCAATATTATTTTAACTAATGACCCAAAAATGGGGAAACCCAAAATAAAAAATACCTACCTTGAATTTTAAATGTAGAAGGGATTTATTATTTTTTATCATCACTCATCTCCAAAGTTATAAGTAAAACCCTGATTTGGATGATGAGTTAAGACTGGCTAAACATTATCATATTCGACAAGTCATCATAAACATAGAATACATATAGAGTAATATAACCATATGACATTAGTCATACAATCAACCTATCTTCCCCTAATTGGTATCAACTATGACACATGATTTTTAAATTGAATGATATCTTAAAGATTCTAAACAACCTCATAATTTAAAAATTCTAAACAACCATTATTTAAAAGATCCTAACTATTCTCACCTGATTCTCTCTTTGAGACAATTCTATGAAATATATTTCAACTAGAAAATCACAAGCTAATAGAGAACACCAAAATAGATCATATATATTCATGATAAAACAAATAAATATAAAACTATCCATAATCATACAAATCGTTGAATAACAGAGAAAATATAAAGATGAAATTAAATAAAACGTAGTAAGAAAGTGATGTACTAAAAATAACAATAATGAAAAAATGTATAGAAACATTATAAAAACACTAAAATATTCTCCACATTAATCTATCATAGACTCAAAAAACTCTCCACCTTGGGAGATTCATGCCTAAACAAATTTCTAAAGGATAGATCCTTAAATATAGGGAAATTTAAAGGATTCAGGTGAGTATTACTTAAATCCTATAACAACATTAAAATTTGATAACAAAGGAGGGAACAAAGCAAATGAACTAGTGGAAAGTTAGTTTCTCAAGGGGACATCATGTTCATATAATTTCTAATTTCACAAAGATCCTAACATAATAAATCCAAAAAAAATGATAATAAAATGATAAACTAAAAATGAAGAAGTTTGGTGATCATCCAAAGACAAAACATATAAAAAAATAAACCCCCAAACTAAACAAACCAAAAAACTGAACTCACCACATGTCCATACACGTATCAAAAATCCTTAAAGAAAATGGAGGAGAACCATAGATCATTCATAATATAAAATACTATGATAATGGTAGACATTATATACTTAATATCTTTTCAACACCACACATAAAAAATTATATGAAACATTGGCTAACCTAAAATGCAATCATTTCCCCTACCCTAAAACTAGTGGGGGATACAGTTAGTGTCTAATTAATCCATGTATAATGTTCAGCCATCCAAAGAAAACAGAAAATATATGGGAAACAATAATCAAATAATAGATTGTAAAATTGTTGAAATTAAAGGAAAATTATCAAGTTGAACGTACATAAATTGCATGCTAAGATGTAATTATGACAAAAAATGCATTGAATTTCAGAATAATTGATTTAGGATTTTGGTGTCATAAGATTGACATCAATTTTTTAGTAATTACAACTTTTAGGGGTTTGATTGTTGAGGTAGTCCACATTTAATCATGATGGGGAAATTTAGGGTTATTCTGTTTCAAAAATTCCAAAATCAAATAAAAACAATCTATCTTAAATTTTTTGAATGATACTTGAAAAATATATATTATAATATATAAATACCCTGAATCCAGTGTCTCATAGTCAGTCTTTACTTTATTACCTTGGTTTTAGATACAAGTAATCATATAAAAATGACCCAATAGTTTTGTAGACTTGGATAACTAGATACATACTTCGATATCACATTAAAATATAAAATATAAAATACAATATATAAATTACTTTTATAACACTATTACTCAAATAGATTATCCCTAAATGTCAGTCATTATATACTTCTTGGAATTGTGGGGAAAGGATATCATGGAAAAAGGGTGATCTTAGAGGCTCACTAATGTTATCCTTATAACATTATGTATATAGTGGATGAATAATATAGTAGAAAATAACTATAAATAAAATGATTCTATATAAAAATGAAATTATATAAAAATAAATCCATGGATATCCTAACTAATAAAATAATCACAAGGAAATCAATAATTAATATCATAATAAGGGAAATTCAAAATATTCTACATCATAAACATACTGTCAAGGACTTATTCTAAGACATCTTACATAAATGGGTATGGTCTTAGCCTAATACATAATATCTTTTATCTCATCCGTCCTACTAATGCATCAAGGGGGAATGGAAAGCATCACCCATCGCACACTAAAGGAAATGAATTCCTCTTGTAATAGGTGTGAAAAAAAATCAATGTAAACAACAATATTTATACTGGTATTTGAAATGAAAATAATTTCACCAATCAGTAATCTTAATGATAAAACATCTAGAGTAATATGATAAATGATATCAAAATAGCATAACCCCAATCAAAATGGAAGTAAATCCTGTAAATAAATAAAAAATAATGTATCATGAAAGCATATACATATTGGGTATTATGTAAAATTATGTTTTATTTTCATTTATTAATAGAAAACCAATAAAAATGAATTTAAAACCTAATTTATGACAATGAACTCTACCCTTTTAAAATCACAATTTTTTTAAAAAGCAACAGAAATATGATGTAAATCATTTTCATTAAAAAAAAATTTAAAATGTAAATGAAGCATCAAATTAAACATTATATATGATGGTGGTAAAATATATTCATTATATATATGTTAAAAAACAATCCATTCATATTTTTTTAGAAACAACACAATGTTCCTTATTCAAAAAACGACAATAGGATTTATTTCAAAACACTTCAAAAAAAGTAAAAAAATTAGAAAAGCTAAATTTAAAAGATAATATAAGATTATTAAGAATGTTAGTTAAAAAATTTACTGGAAAATAGCGATATGGATGAAAAATATTTCCCATTATTTTTTTAAGAATAAACAATCAGGAATATCGATGAGATTGTGAAATAAACCCTGACCTCATGTTAAAATTCATTAAAATCAATTATTAAAACAAATTTAATAAGAATATTTTTATTGTTAATATATTATAGAACCTCAATAATATATATGATAACATTTATGATCTAATTATAATATTTTTTCATTATTTTATTAAAATTTTATTGTTAAAATCACTGTTTCAAGTGATTATTACTTCGTTTTTCAGGTTGGTTTTGGATTAGTACTTTCATTCATTATATTTTTATTATGGTTCCATCATCTATATAATTTTAATAATGATATAAATATCATATATTTTCATTAAATTTATATTTTTATTAATCCATAAAATTTGGATATTGAAAAAATAAATACGTTGCTTATAGAATTACTAGTCCGTATATAGGAATAAACATTATTTTCATTATATATGGATTAATGAAATAAAGGTAGATAATGATTAAATATTAATTAATTATTATTATTATATTATTAAATTAATATAAATTCATCATATCCATCCTTTTTACCATGTATTTTTAATTTAAATTAAAAAATAATCACATCACTTCATAGAGGTGATAGTCTACACCTACGTACGAGGGATGTTATCTTTTCCAAATAGTTTGTATGGATTGAAGATAGGTATGGATTTTTTATTTAATAATTATAATTATGTTACAAATATAATATATATATATATACACATATAACCACTATAAATACCATCACGAAATTATGTAAACTAAAAATGAATTGTATCACCACTTGGAGATGGTAAGTCGTACGTACACATGAACGATAATATCACATCCCATTTGATGGAAAAGCAGGTGGGTAGTGATAGTTTAATCAAAATAATAATATAATTTAAGTATATGTTGTAAAATAATGTTATTAATTTCTAATAACCTAAATAGATTTAGTTGAGGTATAAAAGAATAAATTGAATGTCATCGGGTGATACAATTTTCTCTTCTCTGTGAGGCCTTCTTTTGATACATTCTTAAGGATAATAGGTTTGGTATTTCAGTGATGCTAGTACACCCAGAACATGTATATGGATTTTTTTTAATAATAATGAGAATGTATTTGTCAATATAGATGGCTCAATGATATGTGAAGTAGATAATGAATGGGAGTCCTTTTATAATTGATGTTATGGACACTTTTGATGTTTCGTAAATAAGAAAATTATCATTAATTAATTCTCCCTAAAAATACACATAAATGTCTAGGTATTAAAATATAATTTTGTGTAGATTTAAATCCCAAAAAGCATAATAATTTTGAAAGGTTTTTGTGGTCGTTTCACCCTTATCTTTTGGTTAATCCCCAGAATTAACCTACTGTAACATTAACATTTGTATCATATTTTTCACTCATTAAGGGATATAATTTTACATATAAGGTAACTCTTTACAAATAAATGTAAAATGAATGAAATTTTTCTCCATATCATACCCCTTATTTTCCTCTATCAGTTTTTTAATTATTTTTAAATAATTGAATTTAATATTATTTTTATAAATTCTCATTAATATAAAATTTGAAAATATTCATTTACTGTTTCTTCAAATACATAAATAAAAAAAATAATTATAAAATAATTTTTTAAACCTTTCTAAGATGTTAAATATATATATAAAATTCTCAAGCTACATTATATCATTGAAATTGTAATGCTTTTAATATGTTTATAATCATTTATTTGTGTTTATGTTAATTCAATGAATATTATATTAGTGTTGCACAAGTATTTTTAGAAAATATTTAATTACTAAAAATTAAAAATAAATTAATATCATAAAAATAATTTCATTAATCTCATTATAGACACCTAGTTTCATTTATATATTGAAATTGTCTCTTTATGAACTCATAAATGACATTTGAAACAAAGAGAGTGACATTTTTTGACTTTCTCTAATTTAATCATAATTTCAATCATTATGAGGGAATAGTGAAAATAAGACAAATATATTTCAAACCAATGGTGATATCAGTCCTAATTAATTAATAAAATAGTAATTATTATGAAATACTATGACCTTATCACTCAGATTATCCTAGATTAATATGATTTATCCGTTACTATGGTAATAAACATTACCATGGTTACTGTCTGTAATTCCTAAAATTAAAGGGAACCCATTTAAAAAATTTAATCCCACTAATTAAAAAAAATATAATAAATTTTATCAAATTTAATAACTATATGTTCAGGAAATTAATTTTAATATAAGAACTCAAATTTTTGGGAAATTTTACTTTTGAAAATTTCAATTTTGTGCATAAATTGGATTTATATTTATCTAATTCATAATATATGTATTAAATAAATTCTAAAAAATTTATTTTATATAAAACATATAAATTTAATTAAAATAAATAACTAAAATTGAATAACATAATTTATTAATCTAAAAACACCTTGTGCACATAAAACCATATTTTTTAGAAACCCACTTTTTTTATTTTTTATTTTTATTTTTAATCAATTGTTAAAAAATATAATTATTTAATAAATTTGTAAGAAAATAAATTAAAAAAAATTGTTAGTTCTATTAATAACTAAAAAAATTAATATCTTGGTTTTAATGATATTTTATATTACGTTTTTATAGACTCATTTTCCATATACAGTATTATATCAACACGATTTAATTTAAAATGATAAAATGAAGAAGAGTCTCATGGTGTTACAATATTACATCCTAATAAATTTTTTCCGAAAAGTTTCCAAAATTTCACCTTCTGAAAATATTTGGGTAGCTCTTAATCATAATTTATTTGATATCCCATATTGACTCTTCTATCATATGATTTTTCTAATATGGATTTATCATCTACATTGTTCGATTTTTCATCACCTATTCCCTAGTGTCTAAAATCTAGATAGGATATTAAAAATAATAATGATCATTTTGCAATTATTTTTTCCAGTTGAGGTAATTAATTGGGCCTATCATTTACTTCATTAAATATACTACATGGAACACATCATGTACTTTTTAGAGAACTTGGAGAATTTCAAAATGGTTATCCACTACTCCAATTTATTCATGGATTTCAAAAGGTCCAGTATAGATAGTTAATAGTTTTACATTCTTACAAAATCATATAAAACCATTACGTGGATATACCATCAAAAAAATCATAATCTGCTGCATTAAATTCAAAATATTTAGTCCAGTTATCAATATATATCTTCTAACATATTTATGTTGCTTTGATATGGGTTTGAATATTCATTACCATTATCATTGTCTCCTCTAAAAGTTCAAGAACTATAATATGCCTTTCCAAATATTCATCCCAACATTTTGGAGTATGAAATCTCTTTCAATATAATGATTTCTACGACCCCATTTGAATAATCAATTGGAATTTGTTGTTATAGTAGAATCCTAAAAAAAAGGTAGATAATGATCTCATTCAAGTTGAATTTAAATTGAGAATTACTTTAAAACATATTCTAATGTTTGGATAGTCCTTTCAGACTACCTGTATGTTTGAGAATGATAAGTATTTCTCAAATGATTCTTTGTATTAGGGGAGTATGGAATAATTTTCAAAACTTTTCCTTGCCAATAATGGGTCATGATAAAATATAACTGATTGTTTTTTCCATTAAGTCTTTCATCATTATTAATGTAGAGTTTTGTAGGTTTTACCAGAAGAAAATATTTATTTACTAGGATTAAATTTGTAGATTGGTTATGTAAGTCTATAATAAATCATATTTAATCTTTCTTCCTAAGAGTATTTTTTATTCTAGTACAAAATTCTAATTTAATTTCATCTCATTTAAATATAGTAATAGGAATAGGTTGCATGACTCCTCTTGGATTTTTTCTCTCATCATTCACTTATTTAAAACCCAAACATCTCAACATATATACTATAATTTTACATATCATGTTATCCAACCAATGATGTTCCATTAAATCCATGTACATCTTGGTAATATAATTATGTATAGTGTAATTCGATCTATGTGAATTGAGTAATTATTCACATTTTAGCTTAGGTATTGGTTGATCACATAGACTTTATCCTAATTTCATAACTTGAACTTCATATATAAAGTATTCTAGTTACCCATCATTTATGTATTTAATATTCTTTTCAAAATTATCACCATGAATCTAAGGAGATTTTTACTTTCTTAATAAATATTGTTTGGTAATAATTTGAAAAGGGGGTGACTTTTCCCCTTCCATAATAATTTTAAGATCCATCTTTATAAAATCCATTAACATGGTATTCTTGTCCATACTCGTTTTTTTCATAACTCTATTTTATATCCTACTCAATGCATCTGATACCCTATTTTCATTCACTAGGTATTATTGTATCAAGCAATCATAATCCTTATAAAATCAATCCATCCTATTTACCTCATATTGAGCTCACTTTTCTAAAAGATATATATTAACATCATATAGTCTATCTATATCTCACATTTACAACAATTAAGATAATTTCTCTATATATTCAAATAAAATTATATGATCTATAAATCAAAATCATGAGTGTGGTAAATCTATTTTTGATTCACTAACTGTATATATTCATAGGAAATAAAATTATAATTCATTATAAGAACATATCCATGTCCATTTCTTGATAAATCACTATATATCCCAAATACATCATTAACTGATGGTAGAGTTACAATTAGTGACTTCAACAATCTCATCTTAAATTCTTCATTATAATATTCACAATTATGTTTCCATATGAACATTAACCCATAATGTATATTATTGGTTTATGGGTTATCCAATCTATAAAATATTTTATGAATCTCCCATAGTAACAGACTAATCAAATGAAACTATGAACTTTGGTTATGTTCGTTGGTGTTGTAAATTCTAGGAAGGAATTTTTCTTCATATTGTAAAATGATATTCTCTAATTGGAGGCTATATGGGCAGGAAATAACTACATATTGTTGTAATTCACACTTAAAAAATTGCTTATATAACACTTTTTGTTTGAAATTATCAAGAATGATCGGATCTTAATTATCATGTTTCAAGGAAATATTATTTTACACCAATATATCATCAAATAATTACACAAAAAAATTATAAATATATTAATTTAATAATATTTTCACCATAATCATAAAAATAGAGGGTTAATTAGTAAATCCAAAGGTAATTACTATAATCCTATAACATTCAAAACTCATTCAAAATTCTATATTGGGAATATCTTCCTTCGTTACTAATAATTAATGATATACAAAATGAAGGTCAATCATTAAAAAATATTGACCTCTATGCAGTTAGTCAAACATGTCATAAATATAAGGAAAAATAAACTTTTTGTTTTTTTAATATGTTTTATTTCCATGTATAAATTCACATTCTCATAGATCGATTTTTCTTATTAATGGGAACAATTGGTGATCCCGTAGCTTAAAAACTATAGGGTATAAAACCTTTACCCCTTAACTCCTCTAACTGTTTCTTCATCTAAAATAACTACATAGTTTCCACTCTATTAGAAGTGTTTTTTATAGGTTTTACATCATAGATAAATCAATATAAACCTCAACTTAATGTTTTGGTGGATATCTAGTTAATTCCTCAAGAAATATATTGATGTATTCTTATATGACAGGTCCATCCTCAACATGAAGATTACCTTTTTCATACATAGGATATTTCATCTATTCATTAACAAGAATCTTTATCAAAATGTTTGTGGATGTTGGATCCATACATGAATCCTTTAATTAAGTACCCCCTCTAAATTTAACAAATTCTATACCAGATTCATGAAAAATAAATTCATTCCCATTGAAATATGATTTTTATTTATTTAAAACCAGCCCGTGTCAAATATTTTATCAGATTCAAAAAAATGTGTGATAAAACAATATAAAAATAGGGAATGTTTATGTGCCATTATTGGAACATCCTGAAACATATTTTTTGAGTTAGTTTTCAAATATGAGTTTTGAATGAAAACTCCCTTCCTAAGGTTAATAAGAAATGTGTAATTTTCTTGAAATAATTGGATGATATAAAAGAATAAAATATTAAAAAATAAAATAAAGAATCAGGTAAATTTTATTATGTAATTAATTTACCTTCCACCACATCATGAAAAACCTCAAACTCAAATGTTTTGATTGCATAATCTTGTCCTTTCTCCCTTTTCCTTTTCTTAGTAATTTTCCCTTGAAACCTAGGAAATTTATTTACCTAGTGTCATATCTCTTTAACGATAAAGAATTTTACATTGGTGAATTCTCTCTTACCTTTTTAGTCATAGTCTTAGTGGCCCTCCACTCTACACTTGTAGAAAACCACCATTCCCATTAATGATGGACAAAAAAATTTCTTTCATCATTTCTTTAGTGTTGGATATTTCACCCATCTCTTCATACCTTTTTACTTATTTACTTTTCTAGAGTAATAAGAATCCTGATTCTTCTTTTTCTTCACATAAAATTCTTAATAAATAGAGAATTAATTATCTATATTGATAGAGCATGATATTATATCCTCATTTAATGAATATTTTTTGGAGGATAATGACCTTAAAGGATTTACATAAGGCCAAAAAATAAATGGTTGATTGTTCTATTTGGATTAATTATGTAGTATGAAGAATGACTTGCTATCCGTTTTTATGTTATATTCATACATTACAACATTTTTATCCTCCCTCCCTCTTGGAAGTAAGAATATTCATTCATATCTTTTGATTATTCACAAGGAGAATATTTTCCCCATAAAAATTCACTAAAATCTTTCCATTAAATAATATTTTTTTCCTCTTCGTATTTAGTGTTTTGAATGAATGACCACCATTTATCCACATCTCTTGTTTGATGATAAAATACAATGAAAACCATCTCTCTTTAATTTCTTCTCAATGTTAGGAATATCTTCTCTAAGAAACATGTCCATTTTTCATCTACAAATCATTTTTTGTATCCCTAATTGATGGATGTTACTCAAGTATGAAATGGTCTAACATTGTCACACCACAATGAGGATTAGTAGGCTGCTACATATGGAAAATTTTATTTCTCATAACATGTTTCACTTATCCTGATATAGTTATACATTTTTTAGATCTAGTTATCATTCCAACCCTAGATTCATTATCTTTCCTGGGAGGAAAATCAACACAAGAATTAAATTCATTGATTAGGTTTATAATTCATCTACTGTGTGTCATTTATTGAAATGTAATACAGTGGATTAGATTATGAATTAAAATGTATAATTTAGAAACCATTAAAACACTTAAAATAAATTTTGAATTTATGTATTCCTAATATCAGAATCATAAGAATTATTTATTTTGGAATATTCTCAATGTATTTCATATGGTTTTGTTACCTTATCTATGTTTTCCTAAATCAAGTTCCCAAAGATTATATTAACCTTTATCTATTAGAAATAGTAATGAAAAAGACCCTAATATCCCAAATAAGGTGGTTACTATAATTAATTTGAATTAGATATATGTAATATCATACCATATGAGTTAATAGTATATTAGTATTGGAAAAGTAGATACATGCATTAATCACGCCGTACAATTGAAAACATAAAATACAAAATAGTAATTCCTTGGAGAATACTATTATTATATTAGATTATTCTTGAATATCAATCACAATATACTTTATATAATCCTAGGGAAATTAAAAACAATAATAAAATGAACATAGATGCTCAATAAGCATATCTATATAGTGGATGAAAAAAATGAGGCATGAATAATTTAGAAAGAAACAACTAGAAATTGAATAATTCCTTATCATAATCACTTGAGCTAAAATCATTTCCTTGGATTTTTTTAATTAATAAAAAATTCATATGGAGATCAATTAATAATCACATAATGTGTGAAATTCATAAATAAGAACATTATAAACATTCCTTTAATACCTCTGGCCAAGACATCTTACATAAATCGTTATAGCCATGGCCAAATAGCCAAACTAGTTTGTTTCATGACACCAATTGATGTATTGTAGAGATATAGTGGTACCCAACCATCACATAGTAAGTCTAATGAAATACTTATACAATATGAATGAAAAATAATCATCATAAATATTATTATTTAAACAATTATAAACATTTATTAAAATTTCCACAACAAACAAAATTAATCATAAACTATCCAGAGTAATATATTAAATGTTATGAAAAGAGTAAAAATCCTATCAAACACATCATAAAACCTATAGAGAAATAATCAGGAGAAAATCATCATATCAAATCCCCTATTAAAATTAATAAAAATATGGTTTTTTTCTTTTGAAGATCGTAAATACCATAGAAATGTCTTTGCAAATGATCTTGGGGGAAAATAATTTTCAATTTGAAAATAAATTATATTTAAAAAAAATACTGTGGAAATGTGTAAGAAAACAGTTTATTTAAAAAGTACCATAAATAAATATAAATGAATCTTAAATGATTATGTTTTTCATTGTGGTTGGAATACCATTTCAGGATGCATATGTGAAAAAACAATTCTTTTGTATTTATTTCATAAAAATCACAGAGTGCCTCCTTCAGAAAATGAAAATAAAATTTCGTTCCAATCATTTCGTAAAAATGAATTCAAAAATTTATTGGATAGAAGAAAAAAAATTATTTGAAATTTTTATTAAAAATATAGATATTCACAAAAAATATTCCCCAATAGAGACTAAAGCATAAACAATCTTGAATTTTAATGTGATTGTCCACTAAACTCTTCTCTCAAGTTCATGTCATTCAAATTTGTTTGATCATCATATATAATAATTATATATTTCATATAAATATATTATAGAACAATAATGATATGTATTATTCTATATATGATTTACTTATTAAATTTTATCACTCATTTATCAATAATTTGTTGTTAAAATCATTGTTCTATATAATAATTACTTTGTTTTTCACCTATGTTTGTGTTTAATATATTTTTTACAAATTAATTAATTATGGTTACATTATTTATTAGATTTTAATAATGATATAAATATAATAAATATTCATTATATAGGATTTTAGAGTTATCTATAAAATTTAGAGATAGGGAAATGAATTTCACCATTCAAGGAGACCCTATTCTGTATATACGCATGAATGTTGTCTTCCTTGTTGTATGGATGGAATGAAAGAAAGGTAAATAAAAAATCTATATTCTAAAAAATATTATTCTTTTATATAATAATATATATTCATTATATCCATTATTTTTACTATCCCTGTAAAATATGAATGAAAAATGAATCTTATCACTTCATGGAGAAGATAGTCCACACGTACGCAAATGCAATGTTATCATTCCCCTATGATTTTTAAGGTAAGAATGGAGATATAATTTTATTATTTAAGAAGTCCAATTAGGACATAAATATCATGCATGAACAAAAAAATCATCATAATTCCAATATATAAATTATAGTGATTAAAAATGGATTATATCGTAATGTTGATATGGTATTTCGTACATTGGAACGAGAAATATTTAGACGTCAAATTTGATGGAAACTAGGGTGGGTAATAGTGGGTTCAAAATCATAATAATATTTCAGTATATATGAAAAGTTGAGTAATAGTTTTATAAAAACATTTAGAGATTTATAAGAGTTATATGAAGTAATATATTGAGATAGGCTAGGTAAGACAATTATCTCATCACTGAGACACCTTCTTTAGATAATTTCACAAGGAACATATGTATTTTCTTTTAGGGAGAATAGAACCTATAAAACATGGATAACTGTATTGATAAGTGTATTTTTTTACGGATTAGATGACCTATATGGATCAAAAAAAATTCAATAAGCGAAGAAATGGGTGTCTATTTATAATTTCTGTGAGAGAAACCTTTAGAATTTATTATAAGATTACAATATAATTACTTAATTATTAAGAAAAATACCTAAAACTAGAAAGGGATTCAATGATATTATAGATATGGTTTTAGTACCATAAAATTAATAATTTTGATATGGTTTTATGGAAGTTTAAACATTCTCTTTTGGTTTAAAGCCTTAGAAAACCTATTTTAACATTTACTTAGGTATAATATTTCCCACTTATTAAGGGTTATAAAATAACATATAAGGTAACTATTTAACCATAAATAAAAAAGGGATGACAATTTAGAACAAATCGTACACCGCTTGTCCTATTTATTTTTTTAATAAATATTAATAATTTAATTAAATATTATATTAATAAAGTATCCTTTGTATCAATTTTTAATTATTAACCTATTTTAACTTCCGATAAATCTATTAAAATGTGGAATTTGAATGTTTTCATGTCATAACATCTGAATATATCACATATACATTAAAAAAAATTAGGACACATTATTTGTTTATAATTATATAACATTTATTATTTTTAAAATCATTTACATTATTTTTCTTTTAATTAAATAAATATTTTATTATCATTTTATAAATATATGTGAAAATTATATAAATTATAAAAAATAAATTCAAATTCATATGATGAAACTAATTTCATTAATCAAATTATAGACACATAAGATCATCCATATACTTCTTTTTTTTACTATATGACCATAGAAAAGATATTTAAAACAAAGGGAGGGTCATTTTGTTACATTTATTTATTTAAGTATTATATTGGTTAATTTAATCGAAAATTTCCTATTAATCAAATTTATTTTTATAATAAAGTTATATTAGTCTAATTATCTTCATTAAATTATAATTTAGTTTAATTATTATAAACTTATCACTTTGTTTTAACCATGATTAACCTAATTTACCCTTTAATGTGGCCATAAATTTTATCACAGTTATGTTCATAATTCATAAAAATAAAATGTATCTATTCACCAAATTTGACCCCCTTCTTCAAATTATGGAATCCATTTTATGAAATTAAATACATATAAGTGATATAAATTATTTTTAACGTAAGTGTACAAAATCTGATGAAACCTAATTTTTGAAAAATATAGTTTTTAAGTTTAAAAATATATTTATTCTTATCCCATAAATAGATAATATAATAAATAAATGTTAAAAAACTTTTGAATTTATCGTATATTCATTTTATTAAAATAATTCACCAATAGTGATTAATTTATTCTATCAATAGATAAACACATTATTCACTTAAAAAGGTTTTTTAGGAAAATAAAACTTTTGATTTTTTTTTGCTTCTAATCAATTTACATCCAATGAGTTTATTTTATAAGTGTCTAAACCATATAATTTTATAAATATGTTACTCCTAATCATACCCAAAAAATATTAAATAGTTTATAATGGTGTTATATATTATAGACCTTTTTGAATCTGTGGGGAAGTATAATAAGTTATAAAAACAATTTGATTTAATAAGAAAAAATAATGTGAAGTATGTGGTTGTTACAGAAGGTCTCCATTTTTTCCAAACATATGAAAATAAAAAATTATTATATGGTAGTGACCATGTCAAAATTGTAGTGTCTATAAGATAAAGAGATGTAAAATTTATCCTTAAACATAAATACAAATATTTACATGTTGATTATTGATTCCACATAGTTGTAGGGTGTGGTAAAGAGTGGTATTCTACATACAACTTTGATTAATAACTTCTTGGGGTTTTTTTTAGAAAAAACCATAATTGAAAATAAAATTATTATTTTTTTGTTTATTAAATGTACACTAAGAATTACAGAAGATAAAATAAAAATTTCA
Organism: Viscum album; assembly: GCA_963277665.1. Classification (NCBI taxonomy): domain Eukaryota; kingdom Viridiplantae; phylum Streptophyta; class Magnoliopsida; order Santalales; family Viscaceae; genus Viscum; species Viscum album. Next base: position 1,804,839,072 of record OY728164.1, read on the forward strand.
ATTCCAAACACGGGGAATAAATAAAATTAAATGATTTTTTTGGTGATAATGAATAAAACACTAGAAAATGAAAATTGAAAACACACACTGGAGGTTGAAATGGTGTCACTATAATGATTGAATAAATTATCACTACAATAGAAATAAAATTATAAACATCATAATTTTACCAAACTGAATCAGGAATATAGAAAAATATTCCTATATGAAAAAAATTAATTCCGAAATAATCAAATGCAACAAGGAAGAAAAGAAACAAATAACAGTGATAAAAGTTGTGAAAAAAAAATACAACTTCATTATCAATAAATTAATAATCCACTGCACATAAATATTAATCTGTATGAATTGAACAAGATTTCATAAGTAATGATCATTCAATGTTTTATAGGACCAATAAAGTCAGAAAAAATAGTAACATATAATAATATGTGTGTCTTTATAATAATTGTCATATTTACAAAGAGAATATCATCACATTATTTCCACTATGAAAAAGATATGAATACGAGAAAAATGATATTATAGAAAGTCTATATGAGGAAACGATACAACTTGCACATAAAGAAACAAGATGTATATGAGAACCCATAATATGACAAATAAAATCAAAGGAGGATCGAGATCCCCTTATTGGGGAACAATTTAATCTTTATGGTGGAAGAAGGGTTGAACTAGATACTGATGTCATTGATCCATAGTTCAAAACTTGATATATACTAATCATAATCACTTTTTGGATTCAAAATTTTCAAATAATTCATTCCACATTCCACCATGGTTTGGAAATATTCTAGGATATTATGAGGAAATCTTTGAAAATGTAGACATATGCATTCTCCTATATCAAGCTGAGAATCAAGGGCAACTAGAGCTCACATTAAAGAATTACTCTCCCTCCCCCACCTATCTTGGAATAGTTGAGAGGATATCCATGAGAAAATTATTATTTGATAATAAATATATGTATCTTAAATATGATATAAGAATGAAATATACACCCATTAGAGATGATGGTTTTTGTATCAACACACCAAAACAAGGCAAGTAGATGGAAGAAAATTAATTAATACTAATAGTCTAATAAATTTGAAAAGAGAAACAAGTAAAAGTTATAAGGACAATGAGTAAGGGTAATGGAAACCCATTGGTGTGTGAGGGAACAAATCAATTATGTAATGCTACACAACAGATGATATATAATATACATGCGGCCTTATGTATGGTCAAACTAGAACTATCAAGAAACATGATAGGCTAGCATGGTAGTTAGGTTAATGTAAAGATACAATACAGATTCTTACATAATGGGAACCAACAAGATATTAATGGGTAATGAATGTAAACAATTATACACATAAGTGTACCCAAAACACATTTAATGGTAATGTGGGACTTATATTGGTGTATAGGAGAGATCTATAAAGAAAAATTCACCTCATGCGTTGTTAAAGAAAAAGAAAGGAGACTAATATAGGGGTAAAACCAATATATATTTTTTTCAATAAAAAATTCCATGATAGGATGAAAAATTGGAAATAAATATATTAAATAATCATTTTGAAAATAATTAATAATGGAAAATCCCAAAACAATTAATGTCCCCCATGAAAATTAAAAACAAAATAGATTTTATATAAAAAATAATCAAACATATCCTACATGAAAATTTAAACTCTAAACCTCATGATGATTCTAAACCTCCTAAATACCATCAACAGGGATGTATCTTCTAAAATCAAAAACATCAATAGGGTAAAACAACCATATGATTATAGTTATACAATTAGTCTAACATGTGAAAAACATGCATCAACTGTGACAAATGTTTTCCAATTTGGATTATAATTTAAATATAATAAAAATTTCTATAATTAAACCCTTATAAACAGCCTTCAGGATATTTTCAAAAATTGAACATTTCAGAGTCTCTATATTAGATGATTCCAATAAGTATATAAGGTCTATAAAATCATTTTCTATATAGGTCCTCAGAATAGAACATTTGTTCAATAATAACACAAATAAGTAGAAGAATATCAATCCTAATGAGAAATATGGTAGAAAAAACATATAATAATTTAATCAATAATAAAACATAGAAAAAATGTGCAATGATTAAAACAACATCAAAAAAAACACTAGAGAGAGCATTCATAGAAAAAATTAAAACACTAAAAAAGTCCTAACTTGAATCTATCTTATACATAGAAAATACATCACCTATGGATAAAACTATCTAAAAAAAATACAAAATGAGAGATCCTTAAATAATAGTAAACTACAAGGGAATATTTGAGAAAATCTATCATCCAATAATATCTCAAAAACAAATGAACAATAGAGGGAATGCAGTTAAAAACAAATGGAAAACATTTCACTCAAAGGAACAACCTAGATATTGGATTGATATTAAAACACAGTTTCTAACACTATGAAAAAAATATTTGAAAAGGTTCAAATAGATAACCCAAAAAATCTTGGTGATCAAATAACTAGAGAAAAATACCATTGTACACACAAACTACCCATTCCTAAAAACTGAACTCAGTATAGGTCTATATAAGGATCCAATAGACCTAGCGGATGCGTTGGAACACACCAAAGAGAACATAATCTCAACTACTTGGAAATTTAAATACATAATTGAAACAAGATAATTCGAATACCTCACTATTAAACTACTCTCAAACACAAGATTACCTAACACATAACCATTTCCACTACCCCAAAACCATATTCATCAAAGGTAACCACAAACCAAAAGAATCAATAAGTTAACAACCACAATTAAAATAGGGAACTAGAATGAAGAAAATAAAACCATAGTTTTTAAAATTACACCTAATGTAGGAAAACAAACAAACATTAAAACCATAATGCAATGTAAATTCCATTGAAAAATATTTCAATGTAATGAAAAATCAATTAAAAAATTTTATAAAATGAAAATTAAACCCAATTTCTGTCTAATAAAACTTTTTCAAGTGTATTACTTTTAGAGGAATTCCATATTCAACCATTTGGAGAAACTTTTTATGTAACATCCCAGATAAATAAGGAATAAGACACTTTTCATATTTAATAATATATGTAAATAAAATTTTAATTTTACTTTAAAGGGGTTGCTATGTTCGATAGCGTACCCGATACGCAACAATAGGTTCCCTTGAAATCATACATTGCACACTAATAATATAAAATTATTATTTTATATGGTAGTTAACTCCTAGCCATTGTATTGGGGGGAATGAACAAAACTAACAAAAATATGGTTATATATGTTTTTCAAATGTATTTACATTTATACAATAAATTTTAGAGGCTTAAAATGAGAATAAATCTAATTTTAAGAAAAATTTACTTTAATAGGTCGATTTTACCGCCTTTTCATGGAGAACCCTCTTTAAATATAGTTTTGGTCACTTTAATACATTTTAATTGACCAAATAAAATCCTTCTTTATAATGGGGACCTCAAAATTTACTTTGGGTAATTTTTTGGTATTTTTCTGGTAAAGTTCATTTGTTAATGAATAGTGAAAAATATTGTATTTTAATTCAAACGTGCCTTTTAGTCTAATTTATTTATATGGTTATATTATATTTTTAATTTGATTTAAAGTGAAATTGAAATATATTTTTATCATTTATTCCAATTTTGGTCATTGGAATTACTTTCACTTTGAAATTGGACATAAACAAGTATCAATCTTTTGATAGTTATTGTTTCTTAAAAACACGATATTTGTTTTGATAATGGGAATTAATTTTAAAATTAATTAATTACACTTATATGTTTTGAATTTGGAAAAATAGACATCATTTTTTAATTCAGAATATCAAATATAGCTTAGGATGAATTTTTTGTATTTTTCTAAAAAACTTCAATTTTTGATGAATAGTGAAACCACTTAGTGGTAGTTATTAAAACTGACTTTTTCATTTAAATGTAATTTTACCACTTATGTGAATTGAATTTCAAAAATCTTACATACATGGTTGTTATCAAGAAGTAAAATTAGGTTCATTAAGATGATAATAATTTTTTGTGAATAGTAACTTTTGACTTTTATTTACCGCGATTAAAGGTAAATAGGTTAATTCAAGGTAAAAAGAATATTATAATAACTCAAAATTACCATTAAACTTTTTCAAAACTTATTGGTTGAGTCATTAACGACCATGGGCATCTTTGGGACGATTTTGGGACCCCATTGAGCCACTTGGTTGTGATAATGACAATTTAGATTAATTAATATATTGTAAAGACAAAATTGGCATTAACAAAAATCTTTTAGTAATTAATTTTTATATGGTGATATATAAGTAATATTTTGGACTATAAATATTCATTGGAAATTTACAAAGATTTAATACAAGATAGTATTTTTTATTTTTTAGACATTGAATAAATTAATTTATTTATGACACAATAATGATGCAGTATTTACCTCATTAATAAATGATTAAAATAAATAAGATTATAATTATTAAAATATTATCCAAAACATGTCCAATTCTGATTGTATGATTTTATTTCGATTATGAGTCATCTTAGCTTCGACCTTAATGTTTTTAGGACCATTAGAAACTGAATATCATTATGTAATAAAATAATGTTTCACACCTTCCTAAAGAGCCCCTTCTCTCCCTTATAGAAAAAGACCATTTCCATCCAATTCCTCACACCTCTCAAGAAATTTGGCTCGTCCAAACTCTACCCAATTAATCTCCCTACATTCCTCTCCTCCTCCTAGAATCCTTAACTTAGGCAGAAGGCATTTCAAGAAGTCCATTGGTTCAAACCAAAGAGAGTTACCCAAATTAAAGGTAACAGTTTCTCATAAATTGTTTTCTTTTATTTTAATTCTCCAACCGCTAAACTATTTTTATTTCCTTTATTTTGTAACAACACCAGTATCCTCACTATACTAGGATTTTGTTATGAGAATTATTCGAACTACACTTACACACACCTCGATCTAATGGATGAAGAACATAATGTTTTTGTGGATGGAAAACTAAGGCCTCACGAAATGATGATTGTTCAATTACATCTTACCTCCTTTCATGGTGGCCATTATGATGGAACTATATTTATATATGATATATATTATTTTTATGATTTACTTATGCTTTAGTACTTCCCATTTATAGCATGCCTTTATGGTTTCCATAGTGGGTAAATATGATAATCTTTTTTGAGGAAGTACGGACTACCGCCCCCTCAAAATGATTTGATTTGTTAATGCCTTATGTGGGATGTATAAAGGATGGAGTTAACTATATTATATATGATATTATACTTTAATTATAATATAACTATGTATCATTATATTTTATTTCCATTAAAATAATAAATAGAAATGAAAGTAGCATTCAGGCGTACGTACGGCTTACCGTCTCCATGAACAGTCCATTTCATTTCTTAACTCTAAATGTTATTTACTATTATAAAAACATATATATATAATGAATATATAAGATATATATGATATAAAAATCATTAATATCATTCTGGATATAATGAACTATTGACCACATGGACAAATTCTTAATATAAGGTGTTTATTTTGACTCAAGTACCAAATATCGACAAAATGAACGTTATTAACTTAAGAGATTACATAATGTTTATAACATGGTAATAAGTGATATAAAATGAATAATACACTTGAAAAAGGTTCTTAAGAAAGTATAAATTAACTTTAGTTTATTATTCATGATATTAAAGAACGATCGAGTAAAGTCGGACACGGGGTAAGGGATCCTACCTCTCTCTTTCTTTTAAGTACTCTCTTTTATGTCACTTCTTTTAATCTCTTCTTTCTTATGTTGGGGGATGTTAAATTATATTACAATTACTATAATTTGTATGTTAATATGATGATATACCCTATTTGATATCATCAATCCATTTTTGGATGTTTTAAGTGGTGCCATTAAGCTGCCGAATTTTCATAAGAGATTTCTTATCTCACCTTTAATTCCGTGAGATTTCCATTATTCACCACTTATTTATTGCATTTGGTGTAATGTGTACTTATATAGATATATATTAAGATTATTATATTTATATTCATTGTATTATGTGATTCATTTTGTGGTCATTAACGTTTGGTCATATTACACGATTTGATTATAATGAAGTAAGATTTTTTCATCTAACTTTTTTTTCTCGTGAGATTCATGCTATATTTGCCACTATTTATTTTTGTGTGGTGTATGTACTGCCCATGATTGTTCTATTTATGTAATATACTTTCATTTATGAGTATTTTCATCTCCATTGTATGATCCTTCGTTCATGTGGCGTATGTTTTGTAAATTACCAAATTGGTAAGGGAACCATTCACCCTCCTCGTTATAAAAGACTTCTTTTTGTTATGTCCTTTAATTTACATATTATTATATTAGGATATGTTCTAATATATACTTATTGATGTAAACTTTATGTCCAAGTGATAAGATTCCTTTTTTTATCTCATCAATTCATTTTCTGAATTTTAATGTGACGTCGTTAGGCTGTTAAATTTTTACAAGGGAACCTCTTAACCCAATTTCAATTCTTCGGGTTCAACTTGTACTCATTGAATATGTCATCCAATGAATATGTGTGAATGAACTATTATTTTTTTACAATTAATTTCCACTTATATTAGGTGTGTTTATATTTGTCACACATAATTATGTGATTGATTGTTCCTTAATTTAAGGATACCATCTTTATAAGGGATTTCATCTCAATTTACAATTCCATTGAGACTTCATTATTGTTATGCACCAATTCACTCTTATATGGTTTATATACTATAATTTTAAATATTATATCATGAATCCCCTTATTCTCATGATATTATAATGTTTTGATTAAATTTTATTCCACAATTATTTGTATTCAAGTGTTTATCTTCTTGTTAAAAAACTCTTTAACTAAAATATAGTTTTAAATGTTTTAAAGATTTATTCATCTAAATATTTCTCATCAATTTCCATGTTTAAAAAATGGGTTTTATGATTTATTTATATGGAAATTAATGTTTTCAAATGATAATTCATTTAAAAGCATCAATGTGGTATGAGACACTTTGATTCAAAAATATCATTTTGAAAAAGGTTTTGAACATGATTTGATAAAACATTTTTTATTTCAATATCTTGATTTGATATATTAGAATGTGGAAATATTATCTTTCTTTTATAAATTTGTTATATGTTATGATAATGATATGGTTATTGCACATTTTTACTTATACGGTTGGTTCCATGATAAACCTCGGGCGGGTGAGCTCGAGATAGCTCTCCAACGCATTGGTTAATGTGACGGAGGTAAACGTGATGTTCCTCCTAAGAGATTTAGGGAATATACTCTGATGGGTACTCCAAGTGTAACTCCCTCCATAGCTATGATAGATATAATTTAAGTTTGATATGGATTCCATAAGTAACCTTAATGATTTATGATTTGTGTGTGTTATTCATAAATCTTATGATTTCATAAGGTATGTTATGATAAAAAAGTATGGTTACATGGATTTGTATTTATTGTTGGGCTAATGTTTTCCTTCCTTATTTTATAACCCTTACTGAGCTTTTTATGCTCATCCAAACTTTATGAAATGTTTTCACAGGACTTAAAGATGAATAGGGTCAAGGATGGGATCAAGGAAAAGTCATTCTTTCTAAAACATGGAACTAGACATGACACTTTTTTTTCAACAGTTTTTATTTTATGAAAAAAATAGATACAGTGTAGTAGTGTCTACTTGTAATATTCAAGTTGTTATGAAATATTTGTGGCCTAATTCTCTAAAACTCTAAACCTGAAAATATCCTCAATGTCAATTATTCGTTTAATTCAAGATTATGTAATGTTTTAAGGTCGGGTCCTTATAGTTTGTATCTGATGTCAGTTTAGATAACATTAGAGGTTAGAGAATTCTTTAAGCATAGGTGACATTACCATAATTGTTAGGATTTCATAAACAGTCGTAGTTTTTTTAGATAAAGTGAATGATTTTAAGATAACATGAATAATTATATATTAGTGTTTACCCTCCTTATAAGATATTATATGAAAATTTTACTAAGATACTCACACTGACCTTTTTGGTTTTAGTAAATGGCTGGATCTAGTAGGCACCAAAGTAATAGTGGATGTGAATAAAAATATGACGGTTTTCTGAACGAGCAACTGAAAGATATGGTACCTGCAATGAGAACACTTATGGTTATTCTCAACAAACTATCTGGAGTCATGATTGACAACCTGAACCATAGTGATCTTTATAAGGCATCATATATGAGAGAAACAATTCCCTACGGATGTTCAGGTAATAATCATAAAGGTAAGTGTTTTCAAAAACCTATGTGTCAAAGATGTGGAAAGAAACACCTAGGATAATGTTTCAAAGGGACAAAAAGATGATATATATGTGTAAATTAAGGTCAGGAAGTAAGAACCTGCCATGGAAAATGGAAGCATCTACTTGACTCTGGGAAAGGGAAAGAAGCCCTTTTCGGGGGATCAATTGAATGTTTTAAATGTGGTGTGCTTGGTCATTATGCAAACACATGTCCTACAAAGAAGTTTTGGGAATGATATCACTTGGATCATACAATTATATGTTTACCAACACCTAATGACATTCCAATTGAGGATGACGAAACTGAAAATGACCAATCAAAGGTATGGATTAATTCTTAACATATGTTTTGATATTATTGAGTCTTAGGATATGATTCATGATTTTGTTTATAGGGAAGATGTATTTCAAAATATTTTGAAAAGGAATGGTTAATGGATCATGAAGAATTTTTAATGAGTAAGAAGTCAACATATATGGGATTCAGGAGTTATGGTAGATTTTAGGATGGTGAAATACTTAAAAGTATTAAGGATATTTTGATGATGGGATTACATTAGAAGACTTTTTATTGTATGTGTAACCCTGATGTTTGATATATGAAAATTTTATTCAAGGAAAAATTATCTTTTCTTTTGTGGATATAGTTATAAAGAACCATTTTGGTTTATATGATCCTTGAATTTGTGGTAATTACCGGTTAATACATTTTGGGATGCAAAATGAAAGTTATTAGATAAGCTTTGTGGTTAAAATAGGTTATGGTTATTTTTGATGAATTTATATCTTTTTTGGGATAGTTATAAAATTATGTAGTATTTGATAAGGGACAACACGCAAACCGTGTAACAACCCGTCGCGTCGGACGAAGCTGCGGGAATCGAACCCACAACCAAAGTGCGACTGGTGTTTATCGCCTACCACTAGACTACATGAAGTCCCTGGTTAGTATGACAAATTCTTTTTAGTTAGATGATCTTATGAATCAGAAATAAGTTGATTTTGGGTTATCTATTGAAATTATTAACCTATCATGGAGGATATGTGATTAGGTTAATTATTTTTCAGTATGAGACTTTTAGAGTAACTGATGTTATTTGGAGATAAATCTTAAGATTTACCTTGGAAGAATATGTGATTAAATCCTTTAGAGATTTGGGTTACAATCTTAGTTTGGATTAATTTGCAGAATTTTATGGATAGTAGTTTATTTAATGGTGTTTTTTGGACCCTGGGTTCTTTTTGTTGAATTTTGGATATTAAGAGTAATATTTCTTTTTATAAAGGATTATCCTTTTGGGGATTATCTAATCTTATACTAGAAATTTTGGTTTTGGTTAATGTCTAAAGACAAGGGAAATTTATAGTTCATCTTTTGTGGATTATGTAATTCTCTAGACATTTATTATAGCGCTTTTAATGTGAACAAGTCATCTTGAATATTCATAGATTGGAGAAAAGTTGAGTTTGTGGTATAATTTTATTAAAGGATGAAACTATACATGAAAAGTAAGTATATTTCCTTAAAATCTTAGTCTAGTTATTAATAAAAATCTTCAACTCTATGAAGAGGATCTTGAAGAAAAAAATGTTGTAACCTGTCTTTTATCATCAGACTTTTACCCAACAACAAATTCATGGTATTATGGTGGTTAACTTTCTGTGATCAATTTCTCTATCACTCTCTATTAATCTGTGAGAGTTAGTTTTTCTTCCACATCCATGTTTTCCTACATGGAATCCTAGTATGGGTTGTCTCGAGTGACTTTTATATATATCTTTCTTTATTTTAAAGTGATAGTTTTATTGAATTTTTTTCCCGATGTGGGACTGTCAATGATGTTTCCGAGCCCAATTTTAAAATTGCGAGGACACAATTCCCAAAAGGGGAGATGGATGTAACATCCCAGATAAAGAAGGAATAAGACAATTTTCATATTTATTAATATTTGTGAATTAAATATTAATTTATTTTAAATGGGTTTCAATGTTCGATAGCGTACCTGATACGCAACAAGAGGTTCCTTTGAAATCTTACATTGCAGACTAATAATATAATATTATTATTTTATATGGTAGTTAACTCCTAACAATTTTATTGGTGGGAATGCACAAAACTAACTAAAATATTATTATACATGTTTTCCAAATGTATTTACATTTATACAATAAATTTTAGAGGCTTAAAATGTTAATAAATCAAATTTTAAGAATGATTTACATTAAAAGGTCGATTTACCACCATTTAATGGAGAACCCTCTATAAATATAGTTTTGGTCACATTAATACATTATAATTGACCAAATAAAATCCTTATTTAGAATGGGGACATCAAAATTTAATTTGGGTAATTTTTTGGTATTTATCTAGTAAAGTTCATTTTTAAATGAATAGTGAAAAATATTGTATTTTAATTCAAAAGTGCCTTTTAATTGAATTTATTTATATGGTTAGATTATATTTTTAATTGGTTTGAAATTGAAATTGAAATATATGTTTACCATTTAATCCAATGTTGGTCATTTGAATTAATTTCACTTTGAAATTGGACAAAAAACAAGTATCAACATTTTGATAGTTATTATTTTTTAAAAACACGCTATTTGTTTTGATAATGGGAATTAATTTTAAAATAAATTAATGTCACTTCTATGTTTTGAATTTGAAAAAATAGACATCATTTTTGAATTCGGAATATCAAATGTATCTTAGGCTGAATTTTTTGTATTTTTATGAAAAACTTCAATTTTTGATGAATAGTGAAACCACTTAGTGGTAGTTAAAAAAATGGCTTCTTAATTTTAATGAAATTTTACCACTTCTATGAATTGAATTTCAAAAATCCTACATACATGTTTTTTATCAATAAGTAATATATGGTTCATTAAGATGAAAATAATTTTTGGTGAATAGTAACTTTTGACTTTTATTTACTGCGGTTAAAGGTAAATAGGTTAATCCAAGGTAAAAAGAATATTATAATAACTTGATATTACCTTAACACTTGTCCAAACCTTATTGGTTGAGTCATTAACGACCATGTTCATATTTGGGTCGATTTTGGGACCCCATTGAGCCACTTGGGTGTGATATTGACAATTTAGATTAATTAATTTAATGTAAAAACAAAATTAGCATTAACAAACATCTTTTAGTAATTAATTTTTATATGGTGATATATAAGTCTTATTTTCAACTATAAATATTCATTGGAAATATAAATATATTTCCTAAAAGTTAGTATTTTTTTTATAATTTTTAGGCATCGAATAAATTAATTTATTTATGACACAATAATGATGTAGTATTTACCTTATTAATAAATGATTAAAATAAATTCGATTATAATGATTAACATATTATCCAAAACATGTCCAATTCTGATTGGATGATTTTATTTCGATTATGAGTCATATTATCTTCGACTGGAATGATTTTTGGAAAATTAAAAACTGAATATCATTATATAATAAAATAATGTTTTCACACTTTCCTAAAGAGCCCCTCCTCTCCCATATAAAAGGAGACCATTTCCATCCAATTCCTCCAACCTCTGAAGCCATTTGGATCATCCAAACTCTTCCCAATTAAGTTCCCTACATCCATCTCCTCCTCCTAGAATCCTTAACTTAGGCTGAAGATATTTCAAGAATTCCATTGGTTCAAACCAAAGAGAGTTACCCAAATTAAAGGTAACAGTTTCTCTTAAATTGTTTTCTTTTATTTTACTTCTCCAAACCCTAAAATCTTTTTATTTCGTTTCTTTTGTTACAACACCATTATCCTCAATATACTAGGATGTTTTTATGAGAATTATTCAAACAACACTTACACACACCTCCATCTAATGGATGAAGAACATAATGTTTCTGTGGATAGAAAACTAAGGCCTCACGAAACGATGATTGTTCAATTACATCTTACCGCCTCTCATGGTGGCCATTATGATGGAACTATATTTATATATGATATATATTATTTTTTTATTATTTCCTTATGCTTCTTTAATTTCCATTTATATCATGACTTTGTGGTTTCCATAGTGGGTAAATACGATAATCTCATTTGAGGAAGTGCGGACCTCAAAGTGATTTGATTCGTTAATGCCTTATGTGGGATGTATAAATGAGGGATTTAATGGTATTATATGTGATATTATACTGGAATTATAATATAAATTTGTATCATTATGTTTTATTTCCATTAAAATAATAAATAGAAATGAAAGTAGCATTCATGCGAACGTACGGCTTACCGTCTCCATGAATGGTGCATTTCATTTCTTACCTCTAAATGTTATGTACTGTTATAAAAACATGTATATACTGGCTATATACGATATATATGATATCAAAATCATGAATATCATTCTTTATATAATTAACTATTGAACACATGGACAACTTCTAAATATAAGGTGTTCATTTTGACTCAAGTACCAAATATCGACAAAATGAACGTTTTTAACTAAAATGATTACATAATGTTTATAAAAAGGTAATAAGTGATATAAAAGGTATAATAAACTTGAAAAAGGTTCTTAAGAAAGTATAAATTAAATTTTAGTTTATTATTCAGGATATTAAATAACGATCGAGTCATGTCCGACACGAGGTAGGGGATCCTACCTCTCTCTTTCTTTTAAGTATCCTCTTTTATGTCACTTCTTTTAAGATCTTCTTTCTTATGTTGGGGGATGTTCATTTATATTACTGTTACTGTAATTTTTATGATAATATGATGATAGACCCTATTTTATCTCATCAATTGATTTTTGGATGTTTTAAGTGGCGCTGTTAGGATGCTGAATTTTTGTAAGGGATTTCTTATCTCACTTTTAATTCCGTGAGATTTCCATTGTTTGCCACTAATTTATTACATGTGGTTTAATGTGTACTATCATTGATATATATTATGCTAATTATCTTTATATTAATTTTATTATGTGATTCATTTTGTGGTCATTAACTTTTGGTCATACGACTCGATTTGATTACAATAAAGTAAGAGTTTTTCATCTCACTTTTTATTCCCGTGAGATTCAAGCTATATATTCCACTATTTCCTTTTGTTTGGTGTATTTACTGCCCATTATTGTTCTCTTTATGTAATATACATTCATTTATGAGTATTTACATCCCCATTTTCTGATCCTTATTTCATGTGGAGTATGTTTTGTAAATTACCAAATTGGTAAGGGAACCATTCACCCTCCTCTTTATAGAAGACTTATTTTTGTTATGTCTTTTAATTTACATCTTATTATGTTGGGATATGTTCTACTATATCCTTATTAATGTAAAAATTATATCTAGTTGATGAGATTCCTTTTTTATCTCATCAACTCATTTTCTGAATTTTAATGTGACGTCGTTATGCTGTCGAATTTTTACAAGGGATCCTCTTATCCCAATTTCAATTCTTCAGGTTCAACTTGTACTCATTGAATATATCATCCAATGAATATTTTTGAATGGCCTATGATTGTTTTACACTTAATATCCACTTATATTGGGTGTGTTTATATTTTTTACACATAATTATGTGATTGATTTATCCTCAATTTAAGGAAACCATCTTTATAAGGGATTTCATCTCAATTTACATTTCCATTGAGAATTCATTGTTGTTATGCACCAATTCACTGTTATATGGTGTATATATTGTACTTTGACATATTATATCATGAATCCCTTTATTCTCATGATATTATAAAATTCTGATTAAATTTTATTCCTCAATTATTTGTATTCAAGTGTCTCTCTTTTGGTTAAAAAACTCTTTAAATAAAATATCGTTTCAAATGTTTTAAACATTTATTCATCTAAATATTTCTCATTAATGTCCATGTTTTCAAAATGGGTTTTAGGATTTATTTATATGAACATTAATGTTTTCAAATTATAATTCATTTACAAGCTTCAAAGTGGTAAGGGACACTTTGATTCAAAAATATCATTTCAAAAAAGGTTTTGCAAATGATTTGATAAAACATTGTTTATTTCAATATCTTGATTTGATATATTGGAATGTGGAAATGTTATCTTTCATTTATACATGTGTTATATGTTATGATAATGATATGGTTATTCATAATTGTTTTCGTATACGGGTGGTTCCGTGTTAAACCTAGGGTGGGTGAGCCTGAGATTTCTCTCCAACGCATTGGGTAACGTGATAGAGGTAAACATGATGTTCCTCCTAAGAGATTTAGGGAATATACTATGATGGGTACTCCAAGTGTAACTCCATCCATAACTATGATATATATAATGTAAGTTTGATATGGATTCCATAAGTAACCTTAATGATTTATTGTTTTTGTGTGTTATTCATAAATATTATGATTTCATAAGGTATGTTATGATAGAAGAGTATGGTTAAATGGATTTGTATTTATTGTTGGGCTAATGTTTTCCTTCCTTATTTTAAAACCCTTACTGAGTTTTTATGCTCATCCCAACTTTTTGAAATGTTTTCACAGGACTTAAAGATGAACAGGGTCAAGGATGGGATCAAGGAAAATTTATGCTGTCTAAAACATGGAACTAGACATGACACTTTTTTTCAACAGTTTTTATTTTATGAAAAAAATGGATATAGTGTAGTAGTGTCTACTTGTAATATTCAAGTTGTTATGAAATAGTTGTGGCCTAATTCTCTAAAACTCTAAACCTGAAAATATCCTCAATGTGAATTATTCTTTTGATTCAAGATTATGTAATGTTTTAAGGTCGGGTCCTTATAGTTTGTATCAGAGGTCGGTTTAGATAACATTAGAGGTTAGACAATTCGTTAAGCATAGGTGACATTACCATAATTGTTAGGATTTCATAAACAGTCGTTGTTTTTTTAGATAAAGTGAATGAGTTTAAGATAACATGAATAAGTATATCTTATTGTTTACCCTCCTTATAAGATATTATATGAAAATTTTACGAAGATACTCACACTGACCTTTTTGGTTTTAGTAAATGGCTGGATCTAGCAGGCACCAAAGTAATAGTGGATGTGATGAAAACTATGACGGTTTTCTGAACGAGAAACTGAACGATATTGTACCTGCAATGAGAACACTTAAGGTTATTCTCAACAAACTATCTGGAGTCATGATTAACAACCTGAACCATAGTGATCTTTATAAGGAATCATATATGAGAGAAACAATTCCCTACGGAAGTTCAGGTAATAATCATAAAGGTAAGTGTTTTCAAAAATCTATGTGTCAAAGATGTTGAAAGAAACACCTAGGATAATGTTTCAAAGGGACAGAAAGATGTTATAGATGTGGAAATTAAGGTCAGAATGCAAGAACCTGCCATGGAAAAAGGAAGCATCTACTTGACTCTAGGAAAGGGAAATAATCCCTTTTCGGGGGATCAATTGAATGTTTTAAATGTGGTGTGCATGGTCATTATGCAAACACATGTCCTACAAAGAATTTTTGGGAATGATATCACTTGGATCGTACAATTATATGTTTACCAACACCTAATGACATTCCGATTGAGGATAAAGAAAATGACAATGACCAATGAAAGGTAAGGATTAATTCTTAACATATGTTTTGATATTATTGAGTCTTAGGATATGATTCATGATTTTGTTTGTAGGGAAGATGTATTTCAAAATATTTTGAAAAAGAATGGTTAATGGATCATGAAGAATTTTGAATGAGTAATAAGTCAACATATATGGGATTCAAGAGTTATGGTAGATTTTAGGATGGTGAAATACTTAAAAGTATTAAGGATATTTTTATGATGGGATTACATTAGAAGACTTTTTATTGTATGTGTAACCCTGATGTTTTATATATGAAAATTTTATTCAAGGAATAATTATCTTTTCTTTTGTGGATATAGTTATAAAAAACCATTTTGGTTTATATGATCCTTGAATTTGGGGTAATTACCAGTTAATACATTTTGGGATGAAAAACAAAAGTTATTAGATAAGCTTTGTTGTTAAAATATGTTATGGTTATTTTTGATGAATTTATATCTTTTTTGGGATGGTTATAAAATTATGTAGTTTTTGATAAGGGACAACACGCAACCCGTGTAATAACCCGTCGCGTCAGACGAAGCTACGGGAATCGAACCCACAACCAAAGTGCCACTCGTATTTATCGCCTACCACTGGACTACGTGAAGTCCCTGGTTAGTATGACGAATTCTTTTTAGTTAGATGATCTTATGAATCAGAAATAAGTTGATTTTGGGTTATCTATGGAAATTATTTACCTATCATGGAGGATATGTGATTAGGTTAATTATTTTTCAGTATGAGACTTTTAGAGTAACTGATGTTATTTGGAGAAAAATCTTAAGATTTACCTTGGAAGACTATGTGATTAAATCCTTTAGAGATTTGGGTTACAATATTAGTTTGGATTACTTTGGAGAATTTTATGGATACTAGTTTATTTAATGGTGTTTCTTGGAACTTGGGTTCTTTTTGTTGAATTTTTGAGATTAAGAGTAATATTTCTTTTTATAAAAGATTATCCTTTTGGGGATTATCTGATATTATACTAGAAATTTTGGTTTTGGTTAATGTTTAAAGACAAGGGAAATTTATAGTTCATCTTTTCTGGATTATGTAATTCTCTAGACATTTATTATAGCGCTTTTAATGTGAACAAGTCATCTTGAATATTCATAGATTGGAGAAAAGATGAGTTTGTGGTATAATTTTATTAAAGGATGAAACTATACATGAAAAGTAAGTATATTTCCTTAAAATCTTAGTCTAGTTATTAATAAAATTATTCAACTCTAAGAAAAGGATCTTGAAGAAAAACAATGTTGTAACCTATCTTTTATCATGAGACATTTACCCAACAACAAAATCATGGTATTATGGTGGTTAACTTTCTGGTGATCAATTTCTCTATCACTCTCTTTTAATCTGTGAGAGTTAGTTTTTCTTCCACATCCATGTTTTCCTATATGGAATCTTAGTATGGGTTGTCTCAAGTGACTTTTATATATATCTTTCTTTATTTTAAAGTGATAGCTTTATTGACTTTTTTTTGCGATGTGGGACTTTCAATGATGTTTCCGAGCCCAATTTTAAAATTGCTAGGATGCAATTCGCAAAAGGGGGGAAGGATGTAATATCCTAGATAAATAAGGAATAAGACAATTTTCATATTTATTAATATTTTTGAATTAAATATTAATTTTACTATAAAGGTGTTGCAATGTTTGATAGCGTACCTAATACGCAACAACAGGTTCCTTTGAAATCTTACATTGCAGACTAATAATATAATATTATTATTTTATATGGTAGTTAACTCCTAAAAATTGTATTGGTATGAATGCACAAAACTAACTAAAATATTATTATACATGTTTTTAAAATGTATTTACATTTATACAATAAATTTTAGAGGCTTAAAATGTGAAAAATATCAAACTTTAAGCATGATTTACATTAAAAGGTCGATTTACCGCCTTTTAATGGAGAACCCTCTGTAAATATATTCTTGGTCACTTTAATACATTATAATTGACCAAATAAAATCCTTCTTTAGAATGGGGACATCAAAATTTACTTTGGGTAATTTTTTGGTATTTTTCTACTAAATTTCATTTTTAAATGAATAGTGAAAAATATTGTATTTTAATTCAAAAGTGCCTTTTAATCGAATTTATTTATATGGTTAGATTATATTTTTAATTGGTTTGAAATTGAAATTGAAATTTATGTTTACCATTTAATCCATTGTTGGTCATTTGAATTAATTTCACTTTGAAATTGGACATAAACAAGTATCAATATTTTGATAGTTATTGTTTTTTTAAAACACGCTATTTGTTTTGATAACGGGAATTAATTTTAAAATTAATTAATGCCACTTATATGTTTTGAAATTGAAAAAATAGACATCATTTTTGAATTCGAAATATCAAATGTAGCTTAGGCTGAATTTTTTGTATTTTTCTGAAAAACTTCAATTTTTGATGAATAGTGAAACCACTTAGTGGTAGTTAAAAAATGACTTTTTAATTTAAATGAAATTTTACCACTTCTTTGAATTGAATTTCAAAAATCCAACATACATGTTTGTTATCAATAAGTAAAATGTGGTTCGTTAAGATGAAAATAATTTTTGGTGAATAGTAACTTTTGACTTTTATTTACTGCGGCTAAAGGTAAATAGGTTAATTCAAGGTAAAAAGAATATTATAATAACTTGATATTACCTTAACACTTGTCCAAACCTTATTGGTTGAGTCATTAATGACCATGTTCATATTTGGGTCGATTTTGGGACCCCATTGAGCCACTTGGGTGTGATATTGACAATTTAGATTAATTAATTTAATGTAAAAACAAAATTAGCATTAACAAACATCTTTTAGTAATTAGTTTTTATATGGTGATATATAAGTCTTATTTTCAACTATAAATATTCATTTGAAATATAAATATATTTCCTAAAAGTTAGTATTTTTTTATAATTTTTAGGCATCGAATAAATTAATTTATTTATCACACAATAATGATGTAGTATTTACCTCATTAATAAATGATTAAAATAAATTCGATTATAATGATTAAAATATTATCCAAAACATATCCAATTATGATTGGATGATTTTATTTCGATTATGAGTCATCTTATTTTCGACTGTAATGATTTTTGGAACATTAAAAACTGAATATCATTATATAATAAAATAATGTTTCCACACTTTCCTAAAGAGCCCCTCCTCTCCCTTATAAAAGGAGACAATTTTATCCAATTCCTCCAACCTCTCAAGCCATTTGGATCGTCCAAAATCTTCCCAATTAAGTTCCCTACATCCATCTCCTCCTCCTAGAATCCTTAACTTAGGCTGAAGAAATTTTAAGAATTCCATTGGTTCAATCCAAAGAGAGTTACCCAAATTAAACGTAACGGTTTCTCTTAAATTGTTTTCTTTTATTTTACTTCTCCAAACCCTAAAATCTTTTTATTTCCTTTCTTTTGTTACAACACCAGTATCCTCAATATACTAGGATGTTTTTATGAGAATTATTCGAACTACACTTACACACACCTCCATCTAATGGATGAAGAACATAATGTTTCTGTGGATGGAAAACTAAGGCCTCACGAAACGATGATTGTTAAATTACATCTTACCACCTCTCATGGTGTCCATTATGATGGAACTGTATTTATATATGATATATATTATTTTTATTATTTCCTTATGCTTCTTTAATTTCCATTTATATCATGACTTTGTGGTTTCCATAGTGGGTAAATACGATAATCTCATTTGAGGAAGTGCGGACTACCGCCCCCTCAAAGTGATTTGATTCATTAATGCCTTATGTGGGATGTATAAATGATGGATTTAACGGTATTATATGTGATATTATACTGGAATTATAATATAACTATGTATCATTATTTTTTATTTCCATTAAAATAATAAATAGAAAAGAAAGTAGCATTCATGCAAACGTACGGCTTACCGTCTCCATGAACGGTGCCTTTCATTTCTTACCTCTAAATGTAATTTACTGTTATAAAAACATGTATATACTGGATATATACGATATATATGATATCAAAATCATGAATATCATTCTGGATATAATTAACTATTGAACACATGGAAAACTTCTAAATATAAGGTGTTCATTTTGACTCAAGTACCAAATATCGACAAAATGAGCGTTATTAACTAAAATGATTACATAATGTTTATAAAAAGGTAATAAGTGATATAAAAGGAATAATAAACTTGAAAAATGTTATTAAGAAAGTATAAATTAAATTTTAGTTTATTATTCAGGATATTAAAGAACGATCGAGTCATGTCGGACACGAGGTAGGGGATCTTACCTCTCTCTTTCTTTTAAGTACCCTCTTTTATGTCACTTCTTTTAAGATCTTCTTTCTTATGTTGGGGGATGTTAATTTATATTACTCTTACTGTAAGTTTTATGATAATATAATGATAGACCCTATTTTATCTCATCAATCCATTTTTGGATGTTTTAAGTGGCGCTGTTAGGATGCCGAATTTTCGTAAGGGATTTCTTATCTCACTTTTAATTC
The DNA here is from genome assembly GCA_963277665.1 of Viscum album. Classification (NCBI taxonomy): domain Eukaryota; kingdom Viridiplantae; phylum Streptophyta; class Magnoliopsida; order Santalales; family Viscaceae; genus Viscum; species Viscum album. The sequence continues at coordinate 1,804,859,511 of OY728164.1, forward strand.
CATGAGATTTCCATTGTTTGCCACTTATTTATTGCATGTGGTTTAATGTTTACTATCATTGATATATATTATTCTAATTATCTTTATATTCATTTTATTATGTGATTCATTTTTTGGTCATTAACATTTTATCATACGACTCGATTTGATTACAATGAAGTAAGAGTTTTTCATCTCACTTTTTATTTCCGTGAGATTCAAGCTATATTTTCCACTATTTCCTTTTGTTTGGTGTATTTACTGACCATTATTGTTCTCTTTATGTAATATACATTCATTTATGAGTATTTACATCTCCATCTTCTGATCCTTCTTTCATTTGGAGTATGTTTTGTAAATTACCAAATTGGTAAGGGAACCATTCACCCTCCTCTTTATAGAAGACTTATTTTTGTTATGTCTTTTAATTTACATCTTATTATGTTGGGATATGTTCTATTATATCCTTATTAATGTAAAAATTATATCTAGTTGATGAGATTCCTTTTTATCTCATCAAATCATTTTGTGAATTTTAATGTGACGTCGTTATGCTGTCGAATTTTTACAAGGGATCCTCTTATCCCAATTTCAATTCTTCAGGTTCAACTTGTACTCATTGAATATATCATCCAATGAATATGTTTGAATGGACTATGATTTTTTTACACTTAATATCCACTTATATTGGGTGTGTTTATATTTTTTACACATAATTATGTGATTGATTTATCCTTAATTTATGGATACCATCTTTATAAGGGATTTCATCTCAATTTACATTTCCATTGAGACTTCATTGTTGTTATGCACCAATTCACTATTATATGGTGTATATACTGTACTTTGACATATTATATCATGAATCCCTTTATTCTCATGATATTATAAAGTTCTGATTAAATGTTATTCCTCAATTATTTGTATTCAAGTGTCTCTCTTTTGGTTAAAAAACTCTTTAACTAAAATATCGTTTCAAATGTTTTAAACATTTATTCATATAAATATTTCTCATTAATGTCCATGTTTTCAAAATGGGTTTTAGGATTTATTTATATGAACATTAATGTTTTCAAATGATAATTCATTTACAAACTTCAAAGTGGTAAGGGACGCTTTGATTCAAAAATATCTTTTCAAAAAATGTTTTGAAAATGATTTGATAAAACATTATTTATTTAAATATCTTGATTTCATATATTGGAATGTGGAAATGTTATCTTTGATTTATACATGTGTTATATGTTATGATAATGATATGGTTATTCATAATTGTTTTCGAATACGGGTGGTTCCGTGTTAAACCTAGGGTGGGTGAGCCCGAGATTTCTCTCCAACGCATTGGGTAACGTGACGGAGGTAAACATGATGTTCCTCCTAACCGATTTAGGGAATATACTGTGATGGGTACTCCAAGTGTAACTCCATCCAAAGCTATGATATATATAATGTAAGTTTGATATGGATTCCATAAGTAACCTTAATGATTTATTATTTTTGTGTGTTATTCATAAATATTATGATTTCATAAGGAATGTTATGATAGAAGAGTATGGTTACATGGATTTGTATTTATTATTGGGATAATGTTTTCCTTCCTTATTTTATAACCCCTAGTGAGTTTTTATGCTCATCCCAACTTTTTGAAATGTTTTCACAGGACTTAAAGATGAACAGGGTCAAGGATGGGATCAAGGAAAAGTCATGCTGTCTAAAACATGGAACTAGACATGACACTTTTTTTCAACAATTTTTATTTTATGAAAAAAATGGATACAGTGTAGTAGTGTCTACTTGTAATATTCAAGTTGTTATGAAATAGTTGTGGCCTAATTCTCTAAAACTCTAAACCTGAAAATATCCTCAATGTGAATTATTCGTTTGATTCAAGATTATGTAATGTTTTAAGGTCGGGTCCTTATAGTTTGTATTAGAGGTCGGTTTAGATAACGTTAGAGGTTAGAGAATTCGTTAAGCATAGGTGACATTACCATAATTGTTAGGATTTCATAAACAGTCGTAGTTTTTTAGATAAAGTGAATGAGTTTAAGATAACATGAATAAGTATATCTTAGTGTTTACCCTCCTTATAAGACATTATATGAAAATTTTACTAAGATACTCACACTGACCTTTTTGGTTTTAGTAAATGGCTGGATCTAGCAGGCACCAAAGTAATAGTGGATGTGATGAAAACTATGACGGTTTTCTGAACGAGCAACTGAAAGATATTGTACCTGCAATGAGAACACTTATGGTTATTCTCAACAAACTATCTGGAGTCATGATTAACAACTTGAACCATAGTGATCTTTATAAGGCATCATATATGAGAGAAACAATTCCCTACGGACGTTTTGGTAATAATCATAAAGCTAAGTGTTTTCAAAAACCTATGTGTCAAAGATGTTGAAAGAAACACCTAGGATAATGTTTCAAAGGGACAGAAAGATGTTATAGATGTGGAAATTAAGGTCAGAAAGCAAGAACCTGCCATGGAAAAAGGAAGCATCTACTTGAGTCTAGGAAAGGGAAAGAATCCCTTTTCGGGGGATCAATTGAATGTTTTAAATGTGGTGTGCATGGTCATTATGCAAACACATGTCCTACAAAGAATTTTTGGGAATGATATCACTTGAATCGTACAATTATATGTTTACCAACACCTAATGACATTCCGATTGAGGATGAAGAAACTGACAATGAACAATGAAAGGTATGAATTAATTCTTAACATATGTTTTGATATTATTGAGTCTTAGGATATGATTCATGATTTTGTTTGTAGGGAAGATGTATTTCAAAATATTTTGAAAAGGTATGGTTAATGGATCATGAAGATTTTTGAATGAGTAATAAGTCAACATATATGGGATTCAAGAGTTATGGTAGATTTTAGGATGGTGAAATACTTAAAAGTATTAAGGATATTTTGATGATGGGATTACATTAGAAGACTTTATATTGTATGTGTAACCCTGATGTTTTATATATGAAAATTTTATTCAAGGAATAAATATCTTTTCTTTTCTGGATATAGTTATAAAGAACCATTTTGGTTTATATGATCCTTGAATTTGGGGTAATTACCAGTTAATACATTTTGGGATGCAAAACAAAAGTTATTAGATAAGTTTTGTGGTTAAAATATGTTATGGTTATTTTTGATGAATTTATATCTTTTTTGGGATGGTTATAAAATTATGTAGTTTTTGATAAGGGACAACACGCAACCCGTGTAACAACCCGTCACGTCGGACGAAGCTGCGGGAATCGAACCCAAAACCAAAGTGCCACTGGTATTTATCGCCTACCACTGGACTACATGAAGTCCCTGGTTAGTATGACGAATTATTTTTAGTTAGATGATCTTATGAATCATAAATAAGTTGATTTTGGGTTATCTATGGAAATTATTAACCTATCATGGAGGATATGTGATTAGGTTAATTATTTTTCAGCATGAGACTTTTAGAGTAACTGATGCTATTTGGAGATAAATCTTAAGATTTACCTTGGAAGACTATGTGATTAAATCCTTTAGAGATTTGGGTGACAATCTTAGTTTGGATTACTTTGGAGAATTTTATGGATAATAGTTTATTTAATGGTGTTTCTTGGACCTTGGGTTTTTTTTTTGAATTTTGGAGATTAAGAGTAATATTTCTTTTTATAAAAGATTATCCTTTTGGGGATTATCTGATCTTATACTAGAAATTTTGGTTTTGGTTAATGTCTAAAGACAAGGGAAATTTATAGTTCATCTTTTCTGGATTTTGTAATTCTCTAGACATTTATTATAGCGCTTTTAATGTGAACAAGTCATCTTGAATATTCATAGATTGGAGAAAAGATGAGTTTGTGGTATAATTTTATTAAAGGATGAAACTATACATGAAAAGTAAGTATATTTCCTTACAATCTTAGTCTAGTTATTAATAAAATTCTTCAACTCTATGAAAAGGATCTTGAAGAAAAAAAATGTTGTAACCTGTCTTTTGTCATCAGACTTTTACCCAACCACAAATTCATGGTATTATGGTGGTTAACTTTCTGGTGATCAATTTCTCTATCACTCTCTATTAATCTGTGAGAGTTAGTTTTTCTTCCACATCCATGTTTTCCTACATGTAATCTTAGTATGGGTTGTCTCAAGTGACTTTTATATATATCTTTCTTTATTTTAAAGTGATAGCTTTATTGACCTTTTTTTTTTGCGATGTGGGACTTTCAATGATGTTTCCGAGCCCAATTTTAAAATTGCTAGGACGCAATTCCCAAAAGGAGGGAAGGATGTAACCTCCCAGATAAATAAGGAATAAGACAATTTTCATATTTATTAATATTTTTGAATTAAATATTAATTTTACTTTAAAGGGGTTGCAATGTTTTATAGCGTACCTGATACGCAACAACAGGTTCTTTTGAAATCTTACATTGCAGACTAATAATATAATATTATTATTTTATATGGTAGTTAACTCCTAAAAATTTTATTGGTGGGAATGCACAAAACTAACTAAAATATTATTATACATGTTTTTCAAATGTATTTACATTTATACAATAAATTTTAGAGGCTTAAAATGTGAAAAAAAATCAAATTTAAGCATGATTTACATTAAAAGGTCGATTTACCGCCTTTTAATGGAGAACCCTCTATAAATATAGTATTGGTCACTTTAATACATTATAATTGACCAAATAAAATCCTTCTTTAGAATGGGGACAACAAAATTTACTTTGGGTAATTTTTTGGTATTTTTTTAGTAAATTTCATTTTTAAATGAATAGTGAAAAATATTGTATTTTAATTCAAAAGTGCCTTTTAATCGAATTTATTTATATGGTTAGATTATATTTTTAATTCGTTTGAAATTGAAATTGAAATGTATGTTTACAATTTAATCCAATTTTGGTCATTTGAATTAATTTCACTTTGAAATTGGACATAAACAAGTATCAATATTTTGATAGTTATTGTTTTTTAAAAACACGCTATTTGTTTTGATAACGGGAATTAATTTTAAAATTAATTAATGCCACTTATATGTTTTGAATTTGAAAAAATAGACATCAGTTTTGAATTCTGAATATCAAATGTAGCTTAGGTTAAATTTTTTGTATTTTTCTGAAAAACTTCAATTTTTGATGAATAGTGAAACCACTTAGTGGTAGTTAAAAAAATGACTTTTTAATTTAAATGAAATTTTACCACTTCTGTGAATTGAATTTCAAAAATCCAACATACATGTTTTTTATCAATAAGTAAAATGTGGTTCATTAAGATGAAAATAATTTTTGGTGAATAGTAACTTTTGACTTTTATTTACTGCGGTTAAAGGTAAATAGGTTAATTCAAGGTAAAAAGAATATTATAATAACTTGATATTACCTTAACACTTGTTAAAACCTTATTGGTTGAGTCATTAATGACCATGGTCATATTTGGGTCGATTTTGGGACCCCATTGAGCCACTTGGGTGTGATATTGACAATTTAGATTAATTAATTTAATGTAAAAACAAAATTAGCATTAAAAAACATCTTTTAGTAATTAATTTTTATATGGTGATATATAAGTCTTATTTTCAACTATAAATATTCATTGGAAATATAAATATATTTCCTAAAATTTAGTATTTTTTTATAATTTTTAGGTATCGAATAAATTAATTTATTTATGACACAATAATGATGTAGTGTTTACCTCATTAATAAATGATTAAAATAAATTCTATTATAATGATTAAAATATTATCCAAAACATGTCCAATTTTGATTGGATGATTTTATTTCAATTATGAGTCATCTTATCTTCGACTGTAATGATTTTTGGAACATTAAAAACTGAATATCATTATATAATAAAATAATGTTTTCACACTTTCCTAAAGAGCCCCTCCTCTCCCTTATAAAAGGAGACCATTTCCATCCAATTCCTCCAACATCTAAAGCCATTTGGCTCGTCCAAACTCTTCCCAATTAAGTTCCCTACATCCATATCCTCCTCTTAGAATCCTTAACTTAGGCTGAAGAAATTTCAAGAATTCCATTGGTTCAAACCAAGGAGAGTTACCCAAATCAAAGGTAACGGTTTCTCTTAAATTGTTTTCATTTATTTTACTTCTCAAACCCCTAAAATCTTTTTATTTCCTTTATTTTGTTATAACACCAGTATCCTCAATATAATAGGATGTTGTTATGAGAATTTTTCAAACTACACTTACACACACTGCTATCTAATGGATGAAGAACATAATGTTTCTGTGGATGGAAAACTAAGGCCTCACGAAACGATGATTGTTCAATTACATCTTACCACATCTCATGTTGGAAATTATGATGGAACTGTATTTATATATGATATATATTATTTTTATTATTTTCTAATGCACTTTTAATTTCCATTTATATCATGACTTTTTGGTTTCCATAGTGGGTAAATACGATAATCTCATTTGAGGAAATACGGACTACCGCCCCCTCAAAGTGATTGGATTCATTCATGCCTTATGTGGGATGTATAAATGATGGATTTAACGGTATTATATGTGATATTATACTGGAATTATAATATACCTATGTATCATTATGTTTTATTTCCATTAAAATAATAAATAGAAATGAAAGTAGCATTCATGCAAACGTACAGCTTACCGTCTCCATGAACGGTGCATTTCATTTCTTACCTCTAAATGTTATTTACTATTATAAAAACATGTATATACTGGATATATACGATATCTATGATATCCAAATCATGAATATAATTCTGGATATAATGAACTATTGAACACATGGACAACTTCTAAATATAAGGTGTTCATTTTGACACAAGTACCAAATATCGACAAAATGAACGTTATTAACTAAAATGATTACATAATGTTTATAAAAAGGTAATAAGTGATATAAAAGGAATAATAAACTTTAAAAAGGTTCTTAAGAAATTAGAAATTAAATTTTAGTTTATTATTCAGGATATTAAAGAACGATCGAGTCATGTCGGACACGAGTTAGGGGATCCTACCTCTCTCTTTCTTTTAAGTACCCTCTTTTATGTCACTTCATTTAATCTCTTCTTTATTATGTTGGTAGATGTTTATTTATATTCCTCTTACTTTAATTTTTATTATAATATGATGAGAGACCTTATTTTATCTCATCAATCCATTTTTGGAAGTTTTAAGTGGCGCTGTTAGGATGCCGAATTTTCGTAAGGGATTTCTTATCTCACTTTTAATTACATGAGATTTCCATTGTTTGCCACTTATTTATTGCATGTAGTTTAATGTGTACTATCATTGATATATATTATGCTAATTATCGTTATATTCATTGTATTATGTGATTCATTTTTTGGTCATTAACTATTGGTCATATGACTCGATTTGATTACAATGAAGTAAGAGTTTTTCATCTCACTTTTTATTCCCGTGAGATTTAAGCTATATTTTCCACTATTTCCTTTTGTTTGGTGTATGTACTGCCCATGATTGTTCTCTTTATGTAATATACATTCATTTATGAGTATTTACATCTCCATTTTATGATCCTTCTTTCATGTGGAGTATGTTTTGTAAATTACCAAATTGGTAAGGGAACCATTCACCCTCCTCTTTATAGAGGACTTATTTTTGTTATGTCTTTTAATTTACATATTATTATGTTGGTATATGTTCTACTATATCCTTTTTTATTTAAAAATTATATCTAGTTGATGAGATTCCTTTTTTATCTCATCAACTCATTTTCTGAATTTTAATGTGACGTCGTTATGCTGTCGAATTTTTACAAGGGAACCTCTTTTCCCAATTTCAATTCTTCAGGTTCAACTTGTAATCATTGAATATGTCATCCAATGAATATGTTTAAATTACCTATGATTGTTTTACACTTAACATCCACATATATTTGGTGTGTTTATATTTTTTACACATAATTATGTGATTGATTTATCCTTAATTTAAGGATACCATCTTTATAAGGGATTTCATCTCAATTTACATTTCCATTGAGACTTCATTGTTGTTATGCACCAATTCACTCTTATATGGTGTATATACTGTACTTTGACATATTATATCATGAATACCTTTATTCTCATGATATTATAAATTTCTGATTAAATGTTATTCCTCAATTATTTGTATTCAAGTGTCACTCTTTTTGTTAAAAAAACTCTTTAACTAAAATATCGTTTCAAATGTTTTAAACATTTATTCATATAAATATTTCTCATTAATGTCCATGTTTTAAAAATGGGTTCTAGGATTTATTTATATGAACATTAATTTTTTCAAATGATAATTCATTTACAAGCTTCAAAGTGGTAAGGGACACTTTGATTCAAAAATATCTTTTCAAAAAAGGTTTTGAAAATGATTTGATAAAACATTGTTTATTTCAATATCTTGATTTGATATATTGGAATGTGGAAATGTTGTTTTTCCTTTCTACATGTGTTATATGTTATGATAATGATATGGTTATTCGTAATTGTTTTCGTATACGGGTGGTTCCGTGTTAAACCTAGGGTGGGTGAGCCCGAGATTTCTCTCCAATGCATTGGGTAACATGGAGGAGGTAAAAGTGATGTTTCTCCTAAGAGATTTAGGGAATATATTGTGATGGGTATTCCAAGTGTAACTCTCTATGTAGTTGTGATAGCTACAATGTATGTTTGATATGGATTTCATAAGTAACCTTAATGATTTATGATTTGTGTGTGTTATTCATAAATCTTAGGATTTCATAAGGTATGTTATGATCGAAAAGTATGGTTTCATGGATTTGTATTTATTGTTGGGATAATGTTTTACTTACTTATTTTATAACCCTTACTGAGATTTTTATGCTCATCCCAAGTTTTTGAAATGTTTTCAAAAAATTAAAGATGAATAGGGTCAAGGATGGGATCAAGGAAAAGTCATGGTGTCTAAAAGAGGGAACTAGACATGACTCTCTTTTTTCAACAGTTTTTATTTTATGAAAAAAATGGATACTGAGTAGTAGTGTCTACTTGTAATATTCAAGTTTTTATATCATATTTTTGGCCTAATTATCTAAAACCTTAAAACTTAAAAGATCCTCAATGTGAATTATTCGTTTAATTAAAGATTATGTACTGTTTTATGGTCGGGTACTTATATTTTATGAATATTGTTTCATCAAATCATAAATCAAAAAACCACAATATAATGAATTTATAACATGAAAAAAATATATAGAAAATAAGGTTATAATTAAAATCCCAAAATAAGGAAATACAAAAACATAACATGGTAATGAACACAGCCACACTTTTAGTGGCTATTACATTATGATATTCTTGTTTTCTCATAAAACAGAACAATAAATATACACATGATGGTTATTGATATATCATTGTTTTGGGGTGTGGTTCCTGGAGGTAGTCCATATAAAACCGTGAGGTGGAACTTTATGGGTGTATTACTTTTCAATATAAAAAATTGAATTAATTATTACTTTATAACATGAAAACTAGTTAATAGGGAAAATAAGGATAAAATTTAAATTCCAAACATCATGAATAAATCCAATGTAATGAAAAAATAGAGACGTGAAAAAAAACACTGGACAATGATAATGGAAAAACAAAGACTGGAAATGAAATTTAAACCACCTCAAAAAATTAATATATTCACATTACAATAAAAACAACATTTTTAATAACATGATTCAACATAATAGAATGATGATAATTGAAATTAAATTCCATATGTACATAACAAAATTCAAGAACAACAAAATACAACAAGATAAAAATGTAATAGCATACATGTATGAAAGTTAATAAAAAACGAAAACAATTTCAATCTCAATAAATTCAAAATCCAAAACACATTAAAAATAAGTTGGAATGATTGAATTAAATTATATAAGAATCTGTTTTCTAGTGATAAATAGGTTTTTATAATTGTTTAATAAATATAGTACACGTATAGTAATATTTACATGAATCATCCAATCAGCCAACCTGCACAGGGTTGAATCATCAAATGATTTTCATTCTGAAGAAGATATGAATACAAGAAAAAACTATGTGGACAAGGAATCAATAAAACAAGCACATGATAAAATAAGAAGAATATAAAAACCCATAACTAATGATAATGAAAAACAAAAAAGTATAAGACTCCCTTATCAGGGCTCAGTTTAATGTTTTTTGGGATGAAGTTTTTAACCATCTGATAAAGATATTGATATGATGTCAGTAAAGTTATATATCATCATGATCACCACTTTCAAGATTATCCATCAATGAAGATGGAATTACAAGAGCCCCCCACCCACCCTCCTGAGGTCATGAAACTCTAGGATCCAAGGGTAAAATAAATCACTATCCAATATATAGATTCTCCTATATTAGGCCTAGATTCTGGGTCCACCAGAGCACTCCCATTGAAATCATCTCTCCTCTCTCGCTCTCTCTTTATCAACATTGATGAGATGATTTATATTAGAAAGAAAATTCATTGACTCTTCAGTTCATTATCTTTAATATTAGAGGGGAATGAAAAATATAAACTCAATAGATGGATGATATTTCAATGATATAATAAAATGACAAAAATGGAATGCTAGAAAGAAGGACCCCAAACAGAAAAAAAATCTGAATATAGTACCAAATAAGGTTTATAAGACAGATAGATAAGGATTCTAGAAGACCACCACTGTGTGTCAGTATCATCCTACTATGTAAATGTACACATCTAAGGATACATAACGGTTATGAGACCGAATTTAAGAGTATAAAAGAACTACAATTACCCATGTATGGGTACCCGTGTTACATAAGGGTAAATATAATTACCAAAGGATTTCATATGGAAACCCAATAACTTATTAAACATTAAAGGAAATGAAACACATACAAGTATAAGTGTACCCAAAACTAACGTAAGGTAATGTGGTAATCACATAGTGGTTAAGGAGAGATACACAATGATAATGTAACCTAATGCAAGGGTTATGGAATGGAATGGAGTCTTACATAAGGGAAAACATATGACATTCAAGGGTTTGTAATAAATACAAAGAGAAGTTGGAACAAAGGAAAAAAATCTTAGATCTCTATTTAATTAAAAAAAGATTCTAAAATGACAATTATCATTCTTTGAAATAAAATATTTAATGGATTTAATATGAAAAATAAACACAAATCTCCAACTTGAAAACTAAAACCCCTAACCACAAGATTGTTCCATACCACCTAAACATAGTCTAAATAGTAATATCATCCTAAATAGGATTAAACTATATAGTAAAAATTCTATATTACCTTAGTCATGCTATCAGCCTAACTTCCAATAACATGTATCAATTATGACACATGATTTTCAAATTTAATGATATCGTAAATATACTAAACATGATTGGAATTAAATGATTCGGAAAATATACCATGATAAATTCCCTATATTACCCTACTAGAGTATCTCTATTTGATAAATCCAATAAGAAAATATGGACCTACAAATCAAATGCTAACAGAAGTCCTCGTAACAACTCTTCTTTTACTAAATAACAAAAAAAACATAGTTGTAACCATCTGTAAAAACCCCGATAGAACAAAACATATCATAAGATCATAAATAAAGAGAAATAGTAAAAAATGATAATAATCTAAATAACATCAAGGAAAAAAATTTATAAAACTATTATAAAAAAAGAAAACACTAAAAGGGTATCCACATGGTTTTTATCATAGATGGGGAGAACACCCTATGTTTGGAGAAGACTGGTTAAACCAAAACCAAAATGAGATATTATCAAAGAAAGGGAAATTTTAAGGATATAGATGAGAATCTCTAACATCCTAGAAAAACTATAAAACAAAATCCTATGACATGTTTTAATTTCAATAATATATTAGGGTAGAAAAATAAATAACTAAAAGAAATGAGGTCAATAATGGACATGTCCTAGTATTAGTCTATCTAAAGACACAAGTATCATAACCCTAGGTAACATAAAAAACTATTAAATGGTCAAATAGATTCTCTTAAATTATGCGGATAATATTATAAGTGAACAAGAGGACTAAACACACAAAATAACCATTTCCAAACACTCAACTCACAATAGGTCTATACGTGCAGCCAAAAACTCCCATGAACATAGAGAAACACAATAATGATAACATAAGATCAACTCTTATGAAAAATAAATAAACTCATCATTCAATAAATTTCCAAAACCACGCTATAAAACAGTTGTTAAATATAGTCTAACCTCATGGAGAACAACATACTACCCTAAAATAGGACATGAACACATGTATAACCAACCAAAATCATATATATGGTTTTTATAGGATAAGATAATGGTTAAGTTCGAGAGAAAAAAAATCAAAAAATATATTTTAAAATTATACATAAAGCGAGAAGAAGATCTCATTGAATTAATATTAAAAGAATTTTATAATTTAAAATCAACCCACAAATTATTTCGTGTAATGAAAAATTGATTTAGTATTCTAGTGAACAAAAATTTAACCCATTTTCCCTCTAATTCCACATTGTTACTTAGTATGCCATTGAAGGTAGACCACATTAAATAGTGGGTATGTACTTTTTGGGTATTTTGGTTTATTAAATCTATGATTGAAAAAACTATATTATATATTTATAAAAAACCTAAAAAATTGAGCATATAAGGGTCACATTTTAAAATAAATATGACTAAATTCATAATGATGACATTGAAGTGGATATTAAAACATGACACGAATGATTTTTCATAAAATATAAATACAAATCCACACATTATTATTCATAATACAACATTATGGTGGAGTGTTCTTCCTAGAATAATTCCATATACAACATTTATTATAAAATTCTTGTTTGTTTTTCATTTTAAAGTCAAAAATTGAATAAAAACAATTAATTTGTAGTTTATAGAATTAAAACTAATAATCAGAAAAAATGGTAAAAATTTGAATTTGAAAAATTATGAATATATATTAATAAATTAAAAATATTTTGACATTGATAAAAAATATGGATGGTAATAATAGAACATTGCACACTTTTAGTGGTAATTATATAACCTCAATGTGTACATAAATTATAATTACCATATAAATAAACTTTTAAATAGCCAGATCCTACAAAAAATAATTAGGATAATGAAAAATGAATTATATATGTACATACCAAAAAGTAAGGATAATAATAAATATATGAAGAAATATAGGAAGAACCATTTAATGATAAAAAAATGATCGAAACCAACTCAAAACATCTTCGATATTAATAATTTAAATATAAATAAAAGATACACTATAAGAAATAAATATTGAATTAAATTTAAAGATGGGAAATCATTCGGTGACTTAAAGGTCAAATAAATCAGGATAGAAATAATCAAAAATAAATAAATATTTATGTAATTTAAAAAATTGGACAACATGCATAAGGTAAAATCATCATAGGCATTCTCTTATGAAGAAGAGAGGAAAAAAATAAAAAAATAAGACTGAATAAACACTAGAAAGGGAAGAGATAAAACATGAAAATGATGAAATAAAAAATAGAAAATATCTTCCAAATATGAAATAGATGACCTTTGGAGGATCAAAAAATATTACAATGTCGTGATTTAACATTTTTTTAGGAGGAATAGTTAAAAATATGACGAATTCACTAATTCAATGTCCACAAAGGGATATACTAAATATAATTGGTATCTAGATTAAGAATATCCAATGTGTGAATTATTAGACAAACCTTGGGTTTAAAAAACAATAGGATCTAAGGGGATAATCCATTAACCATCCAATATATGGATTCTCCTCTCGTGAGCCATGAATCATGGGAAATTGATGATCTCCCTCCAAGATACCCTCTCTCTCTCGGTATACCTGACCAATGAATTCTCTATGAGAAATCAAATTATTCAATTATAAAATTCAATATCTTTAATATATAATTACAATGAATGATATACCCTCAAGATATGAATGTTTTTATAAACTTTCATCAAAATTAGTGCAATGGAATGCTGAAAATGAATGATCCCTAATAGCCTGATAAATCTTCAAACAGAACCATGTAAGGTTCATATGACTGATGTGCATATTACTTGTAAAACTACCACTGTGTGAGGGTATAATCCTACTTCATAAGAGTTCACATCAAAAGAAACTTAATGGTTAAGGGAACTTATATATGGATAAACCAAAACTATCAAGACCCACATAAATGTACCTAGTGAGTTATGTAAGGATAATGAAAAAAAATCAAAGGCTTATGTATGGGTACCCATGATTTTATATAAGGTAATAGTAAATGATACTAAGACCCAATAGGGGTTCCCATAAGACACATATAGATAAAGAGAGACATTTATAAGGGTACAAGAGATATATGTAATCGTCCAGTGATCAAATATATGTGAAAAAGAAAGGAAAGTAGAATCACATAGGGGAAAACAAAGATATATAAGTGTCAATAAATATTAGTGTTGGCTGAAAAAAATAAATAGAATATATTAAATCCATAGTTAAATAAAAAAAGATGAAACCCAAAACAATAAGTATATGTGATGGAATATGAATGCAGTAGGGATTTAATACGAAACATCATCTCACATATCTATCATGAAAATTGAAACACTAAACCGCATGATGAGTTTCCACACCTAAGAATCATAAAATTAGTAATATCCTCCTAAATATGAAACAAATATAAGGTAAAATAGTTATATGTTTGTATTCATACTATTATACATACTTATCTAAACATATATCATCCATGGAACATTCTACCCAAATTTAATGATATGTTAAGGATTCTAATAATGATCCAAAGTTATTAGTTATAAAAAACAAACATTATAATGGTTTTACCTTCACAAACCTAGTATACTCTATGATACGATTCTACTAATTTATTATGGCCTCGAGAATCACATTCTAAAAGAGGCCCTCGAAACAACATATTTCATCATGAAGAACACCAAAAAATAGAGAATTATACATCCTCATATAAAACATGGATGATCATAAAAGATCAAAAGTTCATAGAGAATGTATCTCAATTAAAATATTAAAATCATGAATATTAAAAAATAAAAAAAATTGGGAGAAAATTCATAGAAAAAAAATTAATCCACTAAATGTGTCACCACCAAAATCTATTAAAATCTGAGAAAACTCTACCCATGGGGGGAAGACATCCTAATAAAAATAAAAAAGGATATATCTATAATCTAATGGAACAAAAAATTATAGAGGTGAGAATTCCTAAATTTTTATGAAATAAATAAAATGAATGAATATAGGTATGAATTTAGCTACGGAACATGGGGTTAGTAAACCACTAAGGATCATGTACTGATCTATTTCTTACTAATAACACATAGTTACAAACACAGGGAAAGAAAATCAATGCTAGAAAAAGGGTCTAATAGAATACTCAATAATCTTTTTGATAAACCAAATGGAAATATAGAGAACTAAACCCACAAACTACCCAAGAAAAAAATCCAACATGCAACATATCCATACCTAGAGCCAACAACCCTAATGGATGTAGAGGAATAAAATAAAGATTACATAATCTCAACTCATAGGAAAACCCCAGAAACTACTGACACAATATCCTTTAAACACCTCAATTATAAGCATCTCTCAAACACATGATCACCTAACTCATAACCCTTTATATCTCCAAATCCATCGACATACACTAGTAGCACCAACCAAATGAATTTATATAGCTAGATTGAATAAACAAGATAAACAAACATCAAACCCATGCTCTAATATAAAATCCAATATCAAATTATTTAAGAAAATCAATAATTGATTTAAAATTTTATTGAAAAGAAATTAAACCCAATATCCATCTAATATTACATTGTTTAGGGTTTGATTCTAAATGTGTCATCATTTAACCATGGGGATGACATTATTTACTATTTTGGTTCATTAAATCCCTAATCAAAATACAATATTATATTTTAAATTTACAACATTAAAATTGATAAGAAGATAGAATAAGGATGAAATTACTATCCAAATATTTGGAAATACTAAATTATTGCATAGTAGAGAATAAAGACACATGGGTAGTAGCTATTACAACAAATCATTAAATATTTCTCATAAAATAAAATACAAATATATACATTTTGAATCTTAATACCTCATTATTTTTTGGTTTCCTGCATGGACTTAAACCACTTACAAATGCAAGAAGGAAATTCTTGGTTTTTTCTCTTCTTAAAATCTCATATTGAACAACCATGATTAATTTTCATTTTAAAAATTAATACTAATAAATAAAGAATAGAATGTTCAAAAATAAATTCTACTCATCATGAGTAAAAATCAAAAAGATATAGTCAGTTAAAACACCAAGAATAACAATGGAAAAATGAACAATGGAAGTATCATTTACACCACCTCAAATCTTCTTTAAAGTTTCCTTACAATAGAAACAATGTTCTGAAAAAATATATATCTATAAAAAAAATAAAGATGATAGTAATTTAATATCATATGTACATTCATACAACTCGAGAACAAAAAATTAGTAATAATGAACTGAAGTAGAAATTGATGATAAAATATAAGAAAAAAACTTAATAAAACATTGGTATTAATAAATTCAAAAGCTATAACACAAAGACAATATAAAGATAGATTTTGAATTAAATTTCACATGTTGTGATTTTTGGGTAAAATAAATTCTATAGAAAGGAATATAAATATGAGAAGATTTATGTACTATATTGAACTGGACAACATTAATGAGTTGGGATCATAATGGAGATTTACACCATGAAAAAATAGAAATCCAAGAAAAATGATATTAAATATAGAATGGTAAAGGATATGATAAAACATTAACATGAAAAAAAAGTGATGTAAATTAACCAACAAAAAAATAAAATAAAAACCTAAGGGCCAATGATATCCATTTACTAGGTTTTGGTATAACCTTTTTGAGGAACAAGGGTTGAACCAGCTAATGAATTCATTGATGAGATGTATGTAAAGGGTTAAATATCCAATATCATCACTGTCCACATTCACTATCATCAAAAATGGCACACCACCCACAAAAATGGGTCATAATAGAATCATGATATAAGGGTAAAATACATGAACTAGTTTATATACATCTTCTTCTCCTGGAATCTATGTATCTGGGTATACAAGATCCCTACCATTGAGCTTATTTCTCTCTCTCTCATCTTATAAAAGAGGATATCCATGAGGAAGAAGATTATTTTGTTTGTAAAATGTATATATATTTAATTAAATAAAATAAAGAAAATATATTACCCAGATATGTGAATGGTGTTTCAATGGATTAAAAAAATTGGAGAAATTGAAGGCTACAAATAAAAGATCACCAATGAATGGATAAGTCTACAAACAGAACCATGTAAGGTTAATAAGTCCAATGTATAGGGGTCCCATAAAACCAATACTATGTGTGGGTAAAAATCCACTATCTAAGGGAACATAACCTAGGATACATGAAGGTAAAGGGGGAATATGTAAGGGTAAACCAAATTTATCAATACCCACATATGTGTACATAGGTAATTTCATATGGGTAGAGACTTAATCCAAATTTTAATGTAAGGTTACCCAATAACCTATGTAATGGTAAAAGGAAAAGAAACCAAGACCCATGTAAGGGTACCCTAAACTCATGTTACTGTAAATTGGGACATATATAATAGATCATGAGAGATGCATAATGGTCAAGTGACCTAACATAAGTGTATAGGAACAAAAAGGATACTCATGTTATGGTAAAACCAATCAACATAATGGTAAATAATATTGAAAAGTAGAGTATGGAACAAAATAAATAATTTACTAAATGAACATTTAATTTAAAACTCAAAAAGGGGGGAACCCAAAACCTAAAATCTAGATCATGAAAATTAAATAATGATGGGTATTAATATGAGAAACCATAAAAAATATTCACCATATAAAATGAAAACCCAATACCTCATGATGATTCTACATCACATAAACATAAATAACAATGAAATATCATCTTAAACAGGAAACACCAAAATTGTAAAACAACCATGAGACCTTAGTAATACTATCAATACAACATCCCCAAACATTTATCAACTACTTAACATGATACCCAAGATGAATAATATCACAATATTGGTAAAAATACTAAGAATTATTCATTACAAATCAACCTACATGCTGAAGGATATAATTACACTAACCAAGGTCTCTCTCATGGGAAATTACAATGTGGAAATCGAGATTAGGAAATTACATAGTAAAAGGGGTACATAAGAGAAATCTTATATTCCTGAATAATTACATAAAAAATATCATCATAAATCCTCACAAAAAACATAGAAGAACAAAACATATCATAATTTCAAAGAGAATGCAAGTTAGTACAAAAATTGTTATCATGAAAATAAAATTATAGAAAAAATAGTGAGAAAAATATTCTAAAAATAAAATACAAAAAAAAATTATCCCATTAAATATCACTAAATTTGAAAAACTCTATATGAGGAGAATACTACCTAAAGAAAATCCAAGTTGAGATATCAAAAAAATAGTGGAAATTTTGAAGGAAAGGGGATAATAGTCCTAAAATCCTAGGATAGCTATAAAATGTGAAAACTAAGTCATGCATTAAGATAATGAACTATATGAAAATAATCCAAAAAGGGTAACATCAAAATACTAGTCTTACAAATAGATCATGGTTCCAAACACTATAAAACTGATAAAAAATGAGATATAGGGCCAAAAAACCCAAGAATCTTGGTTATTAACCAAACTATAAATAAGAACACAACACCCAAAAACTACCAAAGACTAAATGTTGATTTCTCTACACCTACTTTCCTAGAGCCAACAGAACATAAAAACTATTTGGAACATAATAAACATAACCTAATATCATGTCATGTGAAATCTATAGACACAAAAGACACAACATCATGAAAACAAATCACTACTAAAACACTCTCTAACATGATCTGGCCTCCAACATAAACATTTACCCTACCATAAAAAAATAGAGACACGCCTAGGTAGAACTGACCAAACAAATCTATAAGGTTGATACATGCAATGAGAATAGAAGAGTGAAAGGAAATGACAATAAAAAATAGATTATAAAATTAAATCCAAGGATATAAAACATAAAATTTTAAAGAATATAAAAATAATGATTCAATGTAATAAACAATAAATAATAATTTAATTTAATAAATAATTGATTTAGAATTTTAGAAATAGAAAATTAAACCCAATTTCTCTCTGATTCCATATTATTACACAGTTTTCTACCAAAGTTAGTACAAATCGGACCACGAGGTGGAACTTATTTGGAATATTGGGTTTTAAATCCCAAAATCAAATAAAAATAATCTATTTTAATTTTATAAAATGATAACCAGTAAATAGAGAAAATAAGGTTTACACTATATTCAAAATATATGAAAATAAAATATGATTACATTGAAATGATAAAATTCACAAATACAGTTTCTATTATAATAATCATTCATGATTTCTCATAAAAAATAATTACAAATATCTTTTTTATACATGGTAACACATTGTTGTGGGGTGTCCTCCCTAGAGGTATTCCCAATTCAACGGTGATGGGGAACAAACCATGTTTTTTATATTCAAAATAAGGAATTACTCAAAAATAATTAATTTTATGTTTATATCAGGTAAATAGAGAAACAGAGAATGGAATGATCAAATTTCAATTCCAAACACCTGGATTGAATTAATGAAATGGAAATGATGATGACAGCAAGTAAACCAGTAGACAATGACTATAAAAATTCATAATATTATTGTAAATTTAACCAACCAAAATATTTCATATATTATAATTAAAATATATAAAAATATATACAAAATGACGCTGAAAAATAGAATTGATATAATTAGAAATGAATACTAGGAATCCATATATACAATTCGAGAACATAAAATTGAATCTTGAAATAAAGGAAGCATCATACCATGATAAAACATGATCAAAATAATCATAATAAATCTTTATTATCAATAAATTAAAAATCCAAAACCCATACATAATAGAATATCAGAATTTATTTACATTCTATTAGCAGAAATCATTGAGAAATTTATAGGTTGAATATAGAAATAAATAATGATGTAAAAATAAAATAATATTTAAATAAATTCACCAATTAAACTATGTGCATGGGACTTGATCATCATGATATTTACACTATGTAAATGAGAGGAATACATGAAAATAAGTACAATATAATGTTTAGAAAAGGAAATAATAAAACATGAACATGATGATACAAGTTTCATAAAATAACCCAAAGAAAAGGAAAAAAGAAAACCTAATGAGGACTCAAATTCCTTATCAAGGATTAGTAAAACGTTTTTCAAGGAAGAATGGTTGAACCAGATACTGAAAATATTTATGAGAAGTCTATAAATGGATAAATACTCAAGATCATCACTGTCTTTATTCACAACCGTCATAGAATATATGCCACAAGTGACCATGGGTCATAACAACTCTATGATATGAGCATAAAAACATTGAAACATCTGATATATTGATTATCCTATGAAAATACAATAATCAGGGCCATCAGATCTCTCCAATTTTTGTTTCAGTCTCTACCTCTCTTAGCATAGTCTTGATTCTGTACATAGTTAGTTTTATTTTTATAGTCTTCAAATATATCTTCAATTGTGAAGAAAATGGAATGATATACCCTTAAGAGTTGAAGGTTATTTGAATGGTGGAATAAAATGATATAAATTAAGTGCCAAAAATGAACAACCCCTAACATCTTATAAATCTAGAAAACCCCATATAAGGGTTATAAGACTGATGGATAAGTGTCCTATAAAAACCCACTATTTTAGGGTTAAAATATTCTTTGTGAGGGAACACAACTAAAAAAATGTTAATGTCAAGGGAAATTACATAAGTGTAAACCTGAACTACCATATTCCATAAAAGGGATCCTAAGTAGTTATGTATGGTAAATGTATAAAATAAAATAGTTATATAAGGGTAACCAAGAACCAATGTTAATGAAAATAAAAAAGAAACCAATGCCCCAAAGGGGTTCCCAAAACACACATAAGGGTAAATATAGATATACATAATGATATAAAAAGTTTTGTAAATGTCATGTGACCTCACATAAGGGTGAAGGTATTGAAATGAGATGCATGTAGGGAAAAAATATTTTTATAAGACAAAATATATTTACTAGTATATGATGAAACAATGGAGTGAAATATATTAAATATAAATATAAATAACAACCCAAAAAGAGGAATCCCCTAACAAGAAATCTCTACATTGGATATCAAATGTGAAAAGTATTTAATATGAAATATCATTACACATCACCTATTTAAAAATAAATATAATAATCCACATGATGAATCCACACTAACTAAAATTAATCAAATTGTTTGTATCATAAAAAATATGAAATAGCTATTAGGTAAAACTGGTATACATCCTTATTCATTATATCTATTTAACTGTGATAAGAAAGTATCGATTGTGACACATGCGTTCATAATTTAATGAAACAGTAATGCTCCTAAAAATTATAAATTTTAAAAATATATAGAAAACATGCCTGATAAATCTATACATACACATACCAAGTTCACCATCCGAGACAATTAAAAGATGTAAATCTTAACTAGTAAAAAATAGAGAATCCTTCATCCTCAAAAAAAATAAGAAAAAACATATCTTAATTTAAATGATAATGAATCATTATAACCGAATAGATAAATCATGTAAATCAATTAAGGAAGAACATATAGATTAAACATAGAAAAAAATCCAAAAAAGTGTATTTAAAAAATAATTAACATACATAGAACCCTTTCTAACTAAGTAAAATAATTCATAATCAAAAGCAAAAAATGATAGAATCTCTAAAAACATAATTCTCAAGGATATAGGTGATAAGTACTGACATCATATGGTAGAGTTGAAAATGAGAAAAAAGTTGAAAGATACATAAAAACAATTGGAAAAAGGAAACTAAATGGAATTACCTAGTTATATAATTACAAATGAACATAGTTCATAACATTAGGAAATCAACACAAAGATTCTATAATGGTATAATAATAAATATTCCTGATGATCACCCAAGCAGAAAACAAATGCACTACACCCAAATACTACCCAATCATAAACAATGAACTTATTACAGGTCCATGCATGGATCCAACAACCCTAAGAGACCTGGAGAAACACAATGATGATTACAAAATATGATAATAATGAAAAAATAGACACTATAGGAACAATATCCCACCAACACCTCACTACTACCCAAAACTCGAACATAGGATTACCTCACACTCATCCCTTTCCAACCCTAAAATCATAGACACACAAAAGTAACACCTAAAAAAGTCATATTTATGTTTTAGGCTAGAAAAAAAATAGGGAAGTCAATGGATAAAATAACCCAACAACATATTTTAAAATTAAATCCAAAAATATATAAAATAACCTAGAAGATTGATCATCAAAATTATAATTTAATTAAAAATATGCTAATTTTTTTTAATAAAATGAACAATGAATTTGGAATCTTAGTGATAGAAATTAAAAACAATTTCTATCTGATTTCACATTATTCTTCGGTGTTCTAAAAAAGTAAGTACACATTTATCTAGGAGGAGGAACTTTAATGTTATTTTGATTTGTTAAATATGAAATTGAGAAAAACAATAATTTATTTTTGGATTATAATAAGAATAATCAAAAATAGTTAATAAAATTTTCACATTATAATCCAAATAGAATAAAATAAAAAATGATTTGATAGATTGGAAAAATCCTAAATGGTGTTCGTGATTACCAGAATACAAGCAAGATTTCTAGTAAAAAATTCAAATGTTTACATACTATTTATAAATACCACTTTGTTTTTGGCTGTTTTTCATAGAGGCAACCCACATAAAATAGTGAGTGGGAACATATTATATGTTTTTATTTTCAAAATATTAAATCAATAAATAAAAATAAATTTTTAGTTAATAAGCACTAAAATAGATAAATAGAGAAAAAAGGTTAAAATTTAAATTTAAAACATAAGGAATAAGTCAAATGAAATGAAAAAGATTGTGAAAGTGAAAAAAACACATTATAACTGACAAATAAAAAATGCATACTAATAGTGCATTTTATAGCACCCTAAATATTATTTAAATAGCCTTTATAAAATAAATAGTAATTATGAAAAGTATGCTCCTACAAAACAAAATCGAGAGAGTGAGATATGAATTATAGATGTACATACATAAAATTATAGAACTAACTAATTATCCAAGTATGAAAAGTAGTAGTATATAATGATAAAATGTGATGAAAATAAATTCAAAAACATCTTTGATATCAATAAATTAAAAATCCATAATTAATACCCAATAATTTTGATGAATTGAATTATATTCGATACGTAGTGACCATTCATTGATTTAAATGTTAAATACTGTTGTAAATAATGTTTTAAAAGGATAATGAGATTTATGTACCTCGGCCAATTGTCTTACAGTCATAGAGAATGATCCTCAAAGGTTTTACACAATATAAATGAGGGGTATACAAGAATCATGATACTTTATAAAGATTGGAAAATGAAATAAAATACTACATGCACATGGAGAAACAAGTACCATATAAGAACCCACAAAAAATGAAAACTAAAACCTATGGAGGACAATGACCCCATTTCTTGGGCTAGATTTAATCCTTTTCAAGGAAGAACTATTGATCTAGCTGATGCAATCATTGGTGCAAAGTCAAAAACGGTAGAAATACTTAAGATCGTTACTATTAAATTTTATCATCATCAAATAAGTAATGATATAAGACCTAGTGGGTCTCAGTTACCATGGTGTCTGAGGGGAAAATCCATGAACATTATGACTTACAGATTCTTCACTGATGAGTAAATAATTGGGGTTAAATAAAGCACTCTTTTCGAGCACTCTCTCTCGCTCTATTTATCTCTCTCTTATTGTATCCAATTGGCTCTCCACAATAAATCTAATTGTATGATTCCATAAATCTATATCATAAATTTGGAAGAAAAAAAGAAATATATACAATCAATAGAAGAACTTCATTACAATAGTATATGAAAAAAAAATGGAAGGTTATAAATGAATAAACTATTGCAGCCCGATAAATCCTCAAATATATCCACACATGGCTTATAAGAATGATGAAAAGGGTCATTGAGAACCACTATTACATAAGGGTAAAAACCCACTTTGTAAGGGAACACAATGATGGATACATTAATCTCAAGGTACCATAGATTTCGGTAAAACAAAACTACCAATACCCACATAAGTGTTCCAAAGGAATTATGTAAGGGTAAATATTGAAACCAAAGGGTTCTATAAGGGCACCTAAGTACATACATAATGGTAAAGGTAAAAAATACAAAAACCACATAAGGTTACACATAACTCATTTAAGGGTAATGAGGGATATTTATATATATTTAAGGGTACAAGAGAGATACATAAAGGTCAAGTGATCTCACATATTTGTAAAGGAAATGAAGGTAGACACTACTAAGTGTAAAACTGAGCTATGTATGGGTATATAATAAATAATAAGAGAGGATTAAACAAAGTAATGGAATATTTTATATTCATATTTGATTAAATCACAAAAATGGAATCCAAGAAAATAAACATCATGAAAATTAAAGGCCAAAGGTATTTAATAAGCTACATCATCACCCATATCCGTTTTCCAAAATAAAACCCTACACCACATGATTATTTTGAATCACCTAAACATCATCAACATGAAAATTTAATCATAAATATGAAAAATTTATATCATAAACCTTTTATAAGACCTATGTAAAATGGTCAATCCATGTTCCCCTAATATTTATTAACTGTAACATAAGACACCAAAATTAAATGATATCTAAATACTACAAAACAAGAAAAATTTACACAATTTTAAAAAACCTTCTTGATAATGTATATAATTTAGAATACCTTAGTACCTATATATGATTATTACAATAAAGAAATCTAGTCCAACAATTCACATGCTAATAGAGGGTTGTCGTACAAAAAATATGAAATTTTTCAACACCTATAAACCTAATAGTATCCATCATAACTCAAAAGACCAAAAAAACATATCATTTGTTAATAGAGAATGATTCAACTTAAAAAATATGTATTAATGTAAATATAACCATGTAAAACAATAAAGAGAACAACCATAGAAAAAATAAAATATAAAAATTATCTCCACTAGAATTTATCCAAGACTCAGAAAATACTCCATATAAGGAGAATACTTCATTAACAAAATACAAAATGGTAGATGTAACATCCCAGGTAAATAAAGAATATGAAATTTTCATATTTATTAATATTTGTGAATAAAATTTTAATATTACTTTAAATGGAATGCTATGTTTGATGGCATACCCAATACGCAACAATGAGTTTCTTTGAAATCTTATGTTGCACACAAATAATATAATAATATTATTTTAAATGGTAGTTAACACCTAGTCATTATATGGGAGGGAATGAACAGAAATAACTAAAAATTGATTATATATGTTTGTTAAATATTTTAATAATTACCCAATAAATGATAGAGGATTAAAATTCAAATGAATCCAGTTTTAAGAATAAATTTTCTAATATTCTTTAAAGGGTTGATTAACAGCCTTTTGATGGAGAACCCTTTATAAAACTAATTTTTGTCAATTTTATATATTAAATTTGAAAAAATAAAATCTTTCTTTATAATCAGGACATCCAAATGTTCTTTCTGTAAATTTTTGTTATTTTTCCAATAAAGTTCATTTTTAATGAATAGTGAAAAATGGTTTATTTTAATTCAAAACCTCCTTTTAATCTAATTTATTTATATGGTTATATTATCTTTTTATTAGTTTTAAAGTATAATTAGTATATATTTTTACCATTTAATTTAATGGTGTTCATTGGAATTAATTTCACTTTAAATTGTACATAAACAAGTGTCAATCTTTTGATAGATATTGTTTCTTAAAAACATGCCATTTGTTTTGACAACGGGAATTAATTATAAAATTAATTAACGAATCTTCTCTGTTTCGAATATGGTAAAATGGAAATCATTTTTTAATTTGGAATATCAAATTTACTTTGGATTAATTTTTGGTATTTTTCTGACAAATGTTCATTTTTAATGAATAGTGAAAAATACTGCAATTTACTTCAAAACTACTTTTTCATCTAATTTAATTTTATAGTTAGATTGTCATTTTAATTGGTTTTAAAGTGTAATTGAATTATGTTTTTATAACTTACTAGAATTTATTTTATTTGAAGTAATTTTACTTTTGAATTGGATGTAAAAACAAGTCAATCTTTTGATAAATTTTACTTCTTAAAAACTTGTCTTTGGTTTTGACAACAGGAATTATTTTAAAATTAATTACTTCAATTTCTGTGTTTTAAATTTCGTAAAATGGATTCCATTTTTGTAATCATAAAGCCCAAATTATGTAATTAAGACTCTTGTTTTTATAAATTATGAATAGTAACAACAGCAATTATCTTGAATTTTCATGACTAATTAGTAATCAAGTAGTTAAGTTTAATAAAATAAAATCATAATAATATAAAATATACCCAACATGTTTCCAAATCCTTTTTTTGGGTCATGTCCGACCATGGGATGATTTTACCAAACATGAGGGCCCATGGAGTTACATGGGTGTGATAGTGACATTTATGACATTATTTTTAAAAACAAGAGAAATATAACAATGGTTTGTATATCCTAAGTAAAAAAATTTTAATTTTGTTTACATAAATTATCTCTAAGACTATAAATAGTCATTGGAAAGCTAAAATTATTTCATGCATCATGGTATTTTTTTATAATTTTTAGACATTAAATAAATAAATTTATTTATGACACCATGATGATGCATTAATTACCTCATTAATGAACAGTTTAAATAAAATGAAAACATAAGGTAAAATCTTAGAATTACACTTGTCTAAAACCAATTTTATGTGTTTATTTAGAACACTTATCACCTTATCCTAAAACTATATCATTTTGGGACCTTTAAAATCTGAAAATCACTTTATAATAAAGTATCATTTCAAGACATTCCAAAAGTGACCCTCCTCCCTCTTATAAAAGGCCCCCACCTCTACCAACTTATCTACACCTCTCAAACCCTCGGATCATCCAAAATCTACTCATATTATCTCTCTACATACCTATCTCACTCATAGAAGCCTCACATTGGGCAGAATTTCTCCAAGAAAGCCTTTGTCTCAAATCAAAAAGAGTTACCCGATTTAGAGGTAATGTATTCTCTCAAGTTTCTTTATATTATTTTCCTTCTTGAATCACCACTATATTCTTATTATTTGATCCCATAATAACCCCAGTATCCTCAATATACTAGGATTTTGTTATGATAAGGATTCTACCTACCCTTACACACACCTTCGTCTAATGGTTAAAGAACATATTGTTTATATGGGTGGCGAATTATTGCCTCACGAAACGATGATTGTTCAATATTCATGTAACACCCCTCATGGTGGACATTATGATGGATCTATATTTATATATGATATATATAATATTTATGTCCTCTCTATACTTATTTATTTTATATTTAAAACATACCTTTATGCTTTTCATGTTGTGCAAATGCGATAATTTCGTATGAGGAAGTGTGGAAAACCTCCCCCTCAAGTGATGTGACTCGTTAAGGTCAAACATGGAATTTATAAATAATGTAATTTATGAACTTATGTAACATATATAACATATATATTATAATTTAATTATAATATAAATATTTATAATTATTTTTTTATTCCATTATAATATGAAATAGAAATGAAAGTAGCGTTCATGCATACGTACGGATTACCGTCTCCATGAACGATGCATTTCATATCTTATCTCCAAATGTTATATACTATTATAAGTACATATATATAATGGATATATATGGTATATATTACATATAAATGATAAATATCATTCTGGATTTAATGATCTTTGGACAACATGAACATCATGTAATTATAAGAAGTCCATTTTTTGACTCAAGTTTCGAACATCGACAAAATGTCCATTATGAACACAAAAAATAAAATAATTGTCATAAAAATGTAATAAGTGATTTAGAAGGAATAATAAACATGAAAAATATTCTTAATCAAGTAGAAATTAATTTATGTTTATCATTCAGGAAGAACAAGGAACATACAAGCGAGTCAAGTCGGACACGAGGTAAGGGGATTTCTTATCTCACTTTTAATTCCATGAGATTTCCATTGTTCGCCACTTATTTGATGCATGTGGTGTATTGTATACTGCCATTTCATATATATTATCATTATTATATTTATATTCATGGTATTATGTGATTCATTTTGTGTTTATTATCTTTTGGTCATACAACTTGATTAATTACAATGAGGTAAGGCGTTTTTATCTCACTTTTTATTCCTGTGAGATTCATGCTACATTTGCCACTATTTCCTTTTGTGTGGTGTGTGTACTTATGATTATTGTATTATTTGTGTAATATAATTTAATTTATGGGTATTTACATATTCATTTTATGAACCTTCTTTTATGGGGTGTACATTTCGAAAGTTACCCAAATCGGTAAGGAAACCTTTCACCCTCCTCTCTTTAAAAGACTTCTTTTTTTAAGTATTTTAATTTACATTTTATTATGTTGGGATATGTTCTTATATATCTATATTTCTGTAAATTTAATGTCCATGTGATGATATACCATTTTTATCTCTCATAAACTCATTTTCTGAATTTTAAAGTGACGTTGTTAGGCTGCCGAATTTTTGTATGGGGACTTCGTAACCCAATTTCAATTCATTGGGTTAAATCTCTACTTCATGATTATGTCATGATATGAATATGTGTGGATGACCTCTGATTGTTTTACACATAATATCTACTTATATTTGGTGTATTTATATTTGTCACACATAATTTATGTAATTTATTTATCCTTAATCTAAGGATACAATCTTGGTAAGGGACTTCGTCTCAATCTCCTTTCGTTGAGGCATACTTCAATTTATATACTACCTTCTTTTATTACTTTTATAATAAAACCTTTTTACTTTTAATTTCATTCAAAAGGAATATTTTTACACGAAAGTTTTTACTAAACGAAAAAAGGAATGTTTTTTTCTTACGTATGCGTCGAGAAAGACTTCTCCACCGCCGTGACCATTATTTGAGTTTCGGCTTCCTCCAGAAGCCATAACTTTTTTTTAAATGAAATAAAATATCATTTTTTAATTTTATTTTATTTTGGTATTGAAAATGGTTTTGATAATTTTTTGATTATATCAATGAGTTTTATTGATATTTTGTGATTGAAATGTGGAAATGTTATATTTCCTTTATGCATGTTTTATGTGATACGATTATGTTATGGTTCTTGGGCATTGTTTATAAAGTCATGTGGTTCCGTGATAAACTATGGTCAGGTGATCCCGAGATAGATCTCCAATTTATTGGATAACGGGAAGGAGCTAAAGTCTATGGTTTCTCCGAGGAGATTTAGGGAATATACTTTAATGGGTATTCCAAACGTAACCATGAAGGTTACTCCCTACATAAGAATGTTATGAATGCCTCAAGTAACCTTTATGTCTTATGATTTCTATGATTTATTCATAAATCTTATGATTTCATGAGGTATGTTAATGTACTTATGTTTTTTGAGTAAAGTATGATTTCATTGATTATTATGTATACATGGACTGATGTTTTCTTTCCGTATTTTTATGTCCCTTACTGAGCTTTTTATGATCATCCCATGTTTTTTAAATGTTTTTTCACAGGTTATTTGGAAGGGTAAGAGAAAGGAAATATTCAAGAATATTTATATAAAGAAAATAACTCTTATTTTATTTAAATATTTTTTTTATTGTTGTAAAAAATTGGTTATAGTAGAAGTGTCTACATTGTAATATCCAAGTTGTCATGTAGTAGTTATGTCCTAAATATATAAAACTCTAAACCGGAAAAGATCCTAAATATGAATTATTCATTTAATTCAAGATTATTTAATGTTTTAAGGTTGGGTCCTTATAGTTGGTATCAAAGGTTGGATTAGATAACTTTTGAGGTTAGGGTATTCTGTAATCATAAGTGACATTACAGTAATGGTTAGGATTTCAGAAAGAGTCATAGATAAAGTGAACGAGTTTCAAATAACATGAATAAGTATATATTAGTATTTACCCACCTCGTAAGATATTATATGATGATTTTATTGACATACTCGCACTAACCTTTTTGGTTTTAGTAAATGGATGGATCTAGTAGGAACCAAAGTAACAGTGGATGTGAAAAAAACTGTGACAGTTTTCTGAACGAGCAACTGAATGATATGGGAGCTGAAATGAGAACTCTTGTCGTTATTCTCAACCAACTATCTGGAGTCATGATTGACCACCTAAACCTTAGTGATTTCTATAAGACATCATATATGCGAGAAACAAATCCCTACGGAAGTTCAGGTAATAATCATAAAGCTATGTATGTTCAAAAACCTATGTGTCAAAGATTTAGAAAGAAACTAATAAGAAAATGTATCAAAGGGATAGAAAGATGCTATAGATGTGGAAATGAAGGTCATAAATCAAGAACCTTCCATGGAAAAGGAAGAATCTAATTGACTCTAGGAAAGGGAAAGTAGTTCTTTTTGAAGGATCAATTGAATTTTTTAAATGTGGTGTGCATGGTAATTATGCAAACACATGTCCTACGAAGATGTTTCGGGAATGGGATCACCATGATCATAAAAATATTTGTTTACCAATACCTAATTCCATTCTGATTGAGGGTGAAGAAGCTTACTATGACCAATGAAAGGTATAGACTATTTCTTAACTTATGTTTTCCTATTATTGAATCATAGGATATGATTCATGATTTTTTTTCAGGAAATAAGTATTTCAGAATAAGTAGGAATGTAATGGTTAATCAATCATGAAGAATGTTAAATGAGTAAGAAGTCAACATATAAGGGATTCAAGAGTTATGGTAGATTTTAGGACAGTTAAATTCTTAAAAGTATTAAGGCTCTTTTGATGATGGGATTACATTAGAAGACTTTTTATAGTATGTGTAACCCTGATGTTTGATATATGAAAATCTTATTCAAGGAATAATTATCTTTTCCTTTGTGGATATAGTTATAAAGAACAATTTGTGTGTTTATGATCCTTTAATTTGATGAAATTATCGGTTAATACATTTTGGGATGCAAAACGAAAGTTATTAGATAACCTTTGTGGTTAAAATATGTTATGGTAATTTTTGATGAATTTATCTATTTTTGGGAATGTTATAAAATTATGTAGTTTTTGAAAAGGGACAACACGCAAACATTGTGACAATACATTGTTTCGGACAAAGCTGCAGGAATCGAACCCACAACCAAAGTACGACTAGTATTTATCACCTACCACTGGACAAAGTGAAGTCCTTGGTTAATATGACTAATTATTTTTAGTTAGATGATATTATGAATCAGGAATAAGTTGATTTTGGGTTATCTATGGAAATGATTAACCTATCATGGAGGATATGTGATTAGGTTAATTAATTTTAAATATGAGACTTTAAGAGTAACTGATATTATTTGGAGATAAATATTAAGATTTATCTTGGAAGACTATGTGATTAAATCCATCAATGATTTGGGTTTCAATCTTTGTTTGGTTTACTTTGAATATTTTTATAGATAGTTGTTTATTTAATGGTCTTTCTTGAACACTGGGTTCTTTTTGTTGAATTTTGGAGATTAAGAGTAGCTTTTTTTATAAAGGATGATCCTTTTGGGGGATTATATGATATCGTATTATCCATTTTGGTTTCAGTTGATGTCTAAATACAAGAGAAATATATAGTTCTCCTTTTATGGATTATTTGATTCTCTAAAAGATGATTCTTGTGATTTTAATATGACCAAGTCTTTTTGAATGCTCATCGTTTGGAGAAAAGATTAGTTTTGGTAGAAACTTATTAGATGATGAAACTCTACTTGAATGTAAGTATACTTCCTTATGTTTTTATTCTACGTAGTAAATGAATTCCTAAAAATTATGAAAAGGAACATAAAAGAAAAATGGGCCTACGGGTCACTGTTGCGGTGGCAGAGCACTGTAGCAGCGGCGGGTATTGTGCAGTATTGTAGCAACGTGGGTACTATAGCAGTACTATTCACAGAATGGGCTTTGGGCCAAAAAAGTGGGCCTACGGGTCATGTAATGGGCTAAATGCCCACTGGACCTTCGGGCTATGTAATGGGTCTCCCTCTACCCAGTTAAAGAGGTCTTTCTTTGCTTTAATAATAAAATGAGGCTTTGGCCCCAACCTTTAAAAAACATAAAACAAAAACTTTGTTGCTTTATGTTTCCTACTGGGTAATCAAAGACCGTTTACACACATCATAAGTCTATGATTTTCTTATGGTTAACTTTCTCCTAATCATGTTTTCTATCAATCTCCATCAGAACTTGAACCATTGTTTTCTCTTCCATATCCATGTTTTCCTACATGGAATCCTAGTGTTGTTTAACTTGGATAACCTTTGTACTTCTCTTTCTTTCTTTTAAAGTGACTGTTTTACTGACTCTTTTTCCGATGTGGGACTTTTAATGATGTTTCCAAGCCCAAATTTAAAATTGTGAGGATGCAATTCCCAAAGGGGTGGGGGGGGAGGATGTAACATCCCAGGTAAATAATGAATATTACATTTTCATATTTATTAATATTTTTGAATAAAATTTTAGTATTACTTTAAAGGAACTTCTATGATCGATGGCATACCCAATACGCAACAATGAGTTTCTTTGAAATCTTACATTACACACTAATAATATAATAATACTATTTTAAATGGTAGTTTACGCCTAGTCGCTTTAAGGGTGGGAATGAACAGAACTAACTACAAAATGATTATATATTCTTCTTAAATATTTTAACAATTACCCAATAAATTATAGAGGCCTAAAATGCAATTGAATCCAGTTTTAAGAATAAATATTCTAATATTCTTTAAAAGGTCGATTAATCACCTTTTGATGGAGAAACATTTTTAAAACTACTTTTTAAAACTTTAATATTTAATATTTGAAAAAATAAAATCCTTATTTAGAATCGGGATATCAAAATGTACTTTGTGTATATTTTTGTTATTTTTCCGACAATGTTCATTTTTAATGAATAGTGAAAAATGCAGTATTTTAATTCAAAATCTCATTTTAGTATAATTTATTTATATGTTTAGATTATATTTTTAATTGGTTTTAAATTTTAATTATAATATATTTTTACCATTTAACTCAATTGTGGTCATTGTAATTAATTTTACTTTGAAATTGGACATAAACAAGTGTCAATCTTTGATAGATATTGTTTCTTAAAAACACGCTATTTGTTTTGACAACTGCAATTAATTAGGAAATTAATTGATGAAACTTCTATGTTTTGAATTTGGTAAAATGGACATTATTTTTGAATTTGGAATATCCAATTTTATTTGGATTAATTTTGTGTATTTTTCTGACAAATGTACATTTTTAATGAATATTGAAAAATACTACATTTTACTTTAAAACTGCTTTTTCATCTAATTTAATTTTATAGATAGATTTTCCTTTTAATGGGTTTTAAAGTTTAATTTTATTATTTTTTATCACATAATACAATTTTTTTCAGTGGAAGTAATTTCAATTTTCAATTGGATGTAAAAACATGTCAATCTTTTGATAAATTTTACTTCTTAAAAACTCATCTTTGGTTTTGACAACGAGAATTATTTTTAAATTAATTACTGTAATTTCTGTGTTTTAAATTTGGTAAAATGGATTCCATATTTGAAATTAGAAGGTCCAAATTATGTAATTAATACTCTTTTGTTTTTTGACATTATGAATAGTAACGACGACAATTATCTTTAATTATCAGGATTAATTAGTAATCGGGTAGTTAAGGGTATTAAAATAATATCATAATAATATAAAATGACCCCTAAATGTGTCCAAATATTCTATTTTGAGTCATGGCCGACCATGGTAATCTTTTTACCAAACTTGAGAGCCCATGGAGTCACATGGGTGTGATAGTGACATTTATGACATTATTTTTAAAAAGAAGAGAAATATAACAAATGTTTGTATATATTTAGTAAAAAAATTTAGTTTTGTTTAAATAAATTATATCTTATACTATAAATGTTAATTGGATAGCTAAAAATATTTCCTACACCAAGGTATGTTTTTATAATTTTTAGACATTAAATAATTAAATTTATTGATGACATCATTAATGAACGATTTAAATATAATGAAAGGATAAGGTAAAATCTAAGACATAAACTTGTCGAAAATCTATTGGATGGGTTGATTTCGAACCCTTATCAGATTATCTACAAAATATATCCTTTTTGGACCTTTAAAATCCGAAAATCATTTTATAATAAAGTAACATTTCAAGACATTCCAAAAGTGACCCTCCTCCATCTTATAAAAGGCACCCACCTCTACCCCCTTACCGACACCTCTCAAGCCTTTGTATCATCCAACATCTGCTCATATTATCTCTCCAAATCCCTCTCTCACTCCTAGAAGCCTCACTTTGGGAAGAAGTTTTTTCAAGGAAGCCTTTGGCTCAAATCAAAAATAGTTACCCGATTTAGAGATAATGTATTCTCTCGAGTTTATTTCTTTTATTTTCCTTCTTCACTCACCACTATATTCTTATTATTTGATCCCATAATAACACCAGTATCTTCAATATACTAGTATTTTCTTATGAGATTTATTCTACCTACACTTACACACTCCTCTGTGTAATGGTTAAAGAACATATTTTTTCTCTGGGTGGCGAATTACTGGCTCACGAAATGATGATTGTTCAATATTCTTGTAACACCTCTCATGGTGGCCATTATGATGGAACTATATTTATATATGATATATATCATATTTATGTCCTCTCTATTCTTATGTATTTTATATTTAAGACATACCTTTATTCTTTTCATGTTGTGAAAATGCGATAATTTCATATGAGGAAGTGTGGACAACCGCCCCCTCAAGTGATGTGACTCATTCATGCCAAATATGGAATTTATAATGAATTTAATTTATGAACTTATGTAACATATATAACATATATATTATATAGTAATTATAATATACCTATTTTTCATTATGTTTTCATTCCATTAATGTATGCCATAGAAATGAAAGTAGTGTTCATGTGTACGTACGTCTTACCATCTCCATGAATAGTGCATTTCATTTCCTATATCCAAATGTTATATACTATTATAAGTACATATATATAATGGATATATATGATATATATTACCTGTAAATTATAAATATCATTCTGGATTTAATGAACTTTGGACCACATGAACATCATGTAATTATAAGAAGTCCATTTTTTTACTCATGTTCCGAACATCGACAAAATGTCCATTATGAACTCAAAAAATTAAATAATTGTTATATAAAGGTAATAAGTGATATAAAAGGAATAATAAACATGAAAAATATTCTTAATCAAGTAGAAATTAATTTATGTTTATCATTCAGGGACATCAAGGAACATATAAGTGAGTCAATTCGGACATAAGGTAAGGGGGTTTCTTATTTAACTTTTAATTCCGTGAGATTTCTATTGTTCGCCACTTATTTGTTGAATGTGGTGTATTGTGTACTGAAAATTCATATATATTATCATGATTCGATTTATATTCATGGTATTATTTGATTCATTTGGTTTTTATTATCTATCGGTCATACGACTCGATTGATTACAATGAGGTAAGTGGTTTTTATCTCACTTTTTAGTCTCGTGAGATTCATGAAACATTTTCCACTATTTACTTTTGTGTGGTGTATGTAATTCCCATGATTGTATTATTTGTGTAATATAAATTAATTTATGGGTTTTAAAATCTTTATTTTATGACCCTTCTTTCATGGGGTGTACATTTCGAATGTTACCCAAATATGTAAGGGAACATTTCACCCTCTTCTTTTTAAAAGACTTCTTTTTGTTAAGTCTTTTAATTTACATCTTCTTATGTTGGGATATGTTATTATATATCCTTATTTCTGTAAATTTTATATTCAAGTGATGAGATACCCTTTTTATCTCTCATAAACTCATTTTCGAAATTTTAAAGTGAAGTGTTAGGCTGTCGAATTTCTGTAAGTGGATTTTGCAACCCAATTTCAATTATTTGGGTTAAACCTCTACTTCTTGATTATGTCATTATATTAATATGTGTGGATGACCTGTGATTGTTTTACAATTAATATCCACTTATATTGAGTGTATTTATGTTTTTCACACATAATTTGTTTAATTGATTTATCCTTGATCTAAGGATACCGTCTTTGTAAGGGACTTCGGCTCAATCTCCTTTCGTTGAGGCATACTTCAATTTATATACAACCTTCATTTATTAGTTGTATAATAAACCCTTTTGGATTTTAATTTCATTCAAAGGAATATTTTTACATGAAGCATTTTACTAAATGACAAAAGGGATGTTTTTGTCTTACGTATGCGGCGACAACGACTTCTCCACCACCGTGACCATTATTTTAGTTTCGGCATACTCTACTAGCCATAACTTGTTTTTAAATGAAAAATAAATACCATGTTTTAATTTTCTTAAATTATGGTATTGAAAATGGTTTTGATATTTTTTTGACTATATAAATGTGTTTTATTGTTATCTTGTGATTGAAATGTGGAAATTTTAGGTTTCCTTTATGCATGTTTTATCTGATACGATTATGTTATGGTTCTTGGGCATTGTTTATGAAGTCTAGTAGTTCCATGTAAAACTAAGGGCAGGTGATCCCAGGATAGCTCTCCAATGCATTGGGTAATATGATGGGGTAAAAATCTAAGGTAGCTCCAATGAGATTTAGGGAATATACCATGATGGGTATTCCAAAAGTAACCATGGGGGTTACTCCCTAAGTAAGAATGTTATGAATGCCTCAAGTTACCTTTATGTCTTATGATTTCTATGAGTTATTCATAAATATTATGATTTCCTAAGGTATGTTATTGCGATTATGTTTTATGAGTAAAGTATGATTTCATTGATTCTTATGTATACATGGACTAATGTTTTCTTTCCATATTTTTATATCCCTTACTAAGCTTTTTATACTTATATTAAGTTTTTGAAATGTTTTTCACAGGTTATAAGGAAGGGTAAGAGAAAGGAGGTATTCAAGAAGATTTATATCGAGAAAAAAACTCTTATTTTATTTAAGGATTTTTTTTATTGTTGTGAAAAATCGGTTATAGTAGAAGTGTCTAATTTGTATTATCCAAGTTGACATGCAATAGTTATGTCCTAAATCTATAAAACTCTAAACCTAAAAAGATCCTCAATGTGAATTATTCATTTAATTCAAGATTATGTAATTTTTTAAGGGCGGGACCTTATAGAAGATCCTCAAAAAAAGGATAATTCAAGGATATATGAGAGAAGTCCAAAAATCCATGGATGGATTTAAATGTGATATCTAAGGTTGTAATCCAAAAAATGATCATTGGGAATATAATCCACTAAAGCGAACATCCTAGTTTTACAATCAATATAGAAACATAGTTTTAAACCCTTTGAAACCAAAACAATGCCGCTAAAATTTTCACATAGAAAATCCAAGAATATTAGGGATCATCCAACTAGAGACAAATAAAATTGGACGCAAAAACTTTCCAAGACCAAATACTAAACTCAATAATAGTTTATATATAATGATAAAAAAATTATAAGAAGTGGAGGAACATAAAAAATCGATCATCTTCTGAACTCCTAATCAAATGAATGAAAATAGAGACATAAGAACCTACCGAAAACTCATTACTACCCAACTATCAAACAAAGACTTACCACACATAGAACCCAATCCCCTAACTGGAAATTATAAACACACATAGGTATCACCAACTAAAGGTACTAATAAGAATTAGATATGAAAATAATAGTGTTAAGGGAATTTAAAAAACATAAAATCGATTGTAAAACTATTTGTAAATATAGAAAATATCCTAGTTCAACAAATATAAATTTATTGATACAATGTAAAAGCCACCAGAAAATCATTTAATGAAATTGACTATCAATTTAAAAAAATTTGTGATGAAAAATAAAATCCAATTTCTCTATGATACATCATTATTATAGGGTGATCTCCTTGAGGTAGTACACATTAAAGTATAGGGATGAAAATGTTGGGTATTTTGGATTATGAGATATTAAATTTATTAATCTTAATAAAATTTTATTTTATAATATTAAAATTGACAAATATACAATATAAGGATTATATTTTAGTCCTAATATACCTAAATAAAGATGACTACATAGTTGTGAACAAAGTCACACTAGCAGTGGCTACTATAAAAAGACATGAAATATTTCTAATCAAACATAAATACAAATACATACATTTCAAGTCTTGATAAACAAAATTGGGGTGTTATTCCTAGATTTAGACCAAATAAAACAATAATGAGAAACTTCATGGGTGTTTTTATTTTCACAATCCATAATAGATTAATTAATTTTTAGTTTATAAGACAAAAATGAATATTAGTTAATTGAAGGACTAAATTTTAATTACATATATAAAGAATAAATTATATTAAATTGGATAGATATTTGTGATTAAATAAAACACTGGATAGTGAAAATGGACTTGAACATACTGGAAGTGGAAATTACAACACATCAATGAATACAAAAGTTCTCATTAAAATAGATACAAAATTCTGATCAACATGAATATATTGAGAATCTTTGAGACAATGTGAAATTAATTCCTCATATACCTAAAAACAATAACAGAATAAAAAGTGTAGAAAGAAATAAAGGATAAATTATATAATGATAATACATGTGATAAAACAATCAAAAAATATATGATCTCATTAAATTGAAAATCTAGAATGTGTGCACAATAAAAGAGAAAATTTGAATTAAATAACTAAATATTCCCTATTTTAGGGATTACCAAGTCGAATTAGGGAAAAATGCAGTTAAAGGAAAAATATTTATGTGACTATTCTAATGTGACTCTATAAATAAGACATAACCATCGTGGGATTTACACTATCAAAAAATGAGACATAATGGAAAAAAAGTCGAATCCTGACTAGAAAAGTAAATATTACATCATGAAAACAATGGAAATGTCTTCATAAGAGATCCCCCAAAAATAAAAAATAAAAAATGGGGAAGACTAGAAGCCTATTACTGGGAATCTATTTTACCGTGGTCAAGGAAAAATGATTGAACCATTATCTATAGTCATTGATGTGAATTCCATAGGTAGAGACATCCTTAGGATCATTGTTATACTAATTCATCATCATAAAGGCATTTATCTCAATGAAACCACCATCATGGGAACTATTGGATCCAAGGATAAAATATATTAACAAAATTATATATGGCTTCTCATCCATCGATCTATGAATATGGGATACTAGATCTCTCCCATGGATAATCTCTCTCTATCTATCTATCTATCAATATACCCTAGTTATTATCCATGAGAAAGTGTATTTATGAATTATTAATATCTATGTATTAAATTTTGAAGAATAAGGAAAGATAACCATTGAGAGAAGAATATTATTGCAACAACCCAAAAAATGAGATAAATAGAACTCTACAAAAGAACAATAACTACAAACTCAATAAGACTTTAAACGGAACCACATAAGGGTTATAATAATGATTCATACAGATATTATCAATATATTATTATGTGAGAGTAAAATCCCACTACGTAAGGGTAAAAAAAGATACATTAATGTTCATGGAAATTATGTAATAATGAACCAAAACTGCTAAGATCTGGGTAAGGGTTCATAGAGAGTTACATAGGGGTAAAGGTATAAACTAAGGTCCTTTTGAGGGTTTAGAAATAATTTTTTACGGGTAAAGGAAATGAAACTAGGACCCACATAAGGGTAATCAAAACTCATTTAATCTTAATTGTGGACTTATATAAGGGTACATGACCGATATATAATGGCGAATTTAACACATGTAAATTTAAATAAAATATAATGGGACTAACATATTTTTCAAACCAATGTGCATAAAACTAAATAATAAATAATAAGATTATATGAATAAAAGCAATGGATTATATTAAATATAAATTTAATTAACAATTAAAACTAGGGGAAAACCGAAAAAAGACACGACATTATAAATTAAATTCTGTAGGGATTTAATATGTATAATCATCACATTTGTTATTAATTTTCATGAATTATTGGGTGATATTTCCATAGACAATAGTGGATTTTTTAGTTGAAATGATTGGGTGAATTTTGGTTATGGTGTTTTTAAATCCACAAGTGGGATCCACTAGGGGTGGGTCAATTGTTACTTTTTAAGAATACTCTTTTTTCATTCAACCTTTTTGGTTAATTAGGGCCTCAATCACTCATTCTTATATGTATTACTTCTCTCATGGAAAATAAAATGAAATATATGAAATTAAGACAAGTAATATTATAAGGTATAGTACTAAGACCTACTATTATCCATGATCAACCTGCATTCATTTCAAATATTTCACAATCACTAAAAATTGCAATGATGAAAAATGAATATAACTAGAATATGATGTTAGATTGATCAATAAATTCCATATAAATGATTAATAGAATTATTTATACTATAAAACACATTATTCAATGTAGTTTTCTATACTATAACCATATGTTCTTTAATAATATTGAAGGTTGGTCCACTATAGAATGATTCTATGATCACCCTCCAAAATATTTATGAATCAAAATATCGTTTATACTTCCTCAATATATTCAATAATGTTGGTCTTATGAATTATATTCAAGTTATTTCCTTCATGTTATCATACTCTTAATGAATTATCCCAAATATGGTTCCTTCAATCTTCAATAGATGAATGTATCAGAATATTTATCTTCAACAAATATTGAAACAGTGTTATAATTATATTTCTCATCACATGTATGCACATATTTATAAAAAAAATTAGTTCATTGGTATCCATGATTTAAATCATAAATTAAATGTTTTCACAATTAAACACCTTTAATTATTTTTTTTCTTAAAATAATAATAATAAAATTTTGGAATTATAATTTTATGATCATTTAAAATACCCCTTAAGAAATGATAATAAATTTCATCGGGTTTATTTTGATTACCAAAATGGGTATTTATCATTCTTGATTTTTTTAAATACCCTTCAATAACGATGGTATTTCCTTTATATCCATAGAAAAAACAAATACCTAAGAGGGGTATAATCTTTTTATCATGTGGAATATGAAGAAATTGTGACTTCCTATCCATTCGTGCATATTCATGAAACTCACAGTATATAGATACTCGATTGCATCGGATTTCAATTCTTATTCACTGTAGCTATAAATACCTTATGGGTATACTGCGTATATGCACAACATCTACCCAAATATCTGTATGTTCCTTCATGTGGATTATTATCCACTAATCAATATCCACATGTATTAAAAACATTTATTTTCAAATAATATATTACATTTAAACACATGAAGGATCCAGCATCCTCATTTCTCTTTGTGGTGTATTCATTCTCATAATAGAGTGTATATCAAAAAAACATGTGGGTCTGTATCCTCACCCTAAAGCTCGGGTTCATTATTCTCCATGTATCATATTATAAAATCCTGAAGACTCGGGACTTACCCATATGGTATTAGAAAACACATGTGTGCCACCCTAGAATGCATACATTCATGAATATAAACTCTATTAAATTTTCGAGCACTATGTTTATTCTCCTTCAATAAAGAAATAAAATACTCTAAGTAGTACATGATAGAAATGTATGGAATGTTCTTTTTACTCTCTCAAAATACAAGAGATCGTTGTAGACATATTAATTATATAACATGGATTCAGTAAAATATAGTTCCTCAAAGATGATAGAAAAAATTAATTGATGAATGATTCTTTGTTTAAATTTGATCAAAATAAATTCTCCATTTTAACTAAATTCATGCAAGTAATGGATTTCATTCATGATATCATATCAATATCAATGGAATTATCCCATTATAATGATAATCAAAGTTAGTTGGTTTCTTGATTTTTGATGGATTGAGGTGAAAATCTCGCACCAAGTATCCTTAAATGGTTGTATATTGATGATGAACATGTAAATGATAAGATATATCATATCAAGTAGATCATGTGGTCTATTTCATGTTAGTATATTTAATATGGATGAACATTGAACACTTTTCAACACATCACACATCGATTCTACATAGTACCTCTTCTCTGATTTAATACCCAATTCGAACTGCTCCATTCCGGCGCTCTCTACGACCATGCTACCACACATGGTGGTTCTTCCTTTCTTCTCCCAAGTGCTCTTCTCTATAGGCCTTACACATTGGTGCACCCTATTTCGAATCACTAGCATGGCTTAAGAAGATACTCTTTGGTGTGGTTGACCTATGGGTCCCAACTTTTTTTAAAGTTGATGTTACCTTAGCTGATCTATTGTTTGGCCCAAACTTTTTTAAATTAAACCTCCACCTTAATTTAGTATACAATTGAAATTCCATGAGGATATATTCTAAAAAATAAAATACCCAACTATTCTTAGAACTATCTTTTTCCAAAATATAGCATTGCCCTCGTTAATCTTCTTCTTTATGAATTTATTCTTCAATATTATTTTCTTCAAATAGTATTTCCTAGAATATTCAATTTCATCGTGATGTATCGTATTACATGGTTTCTATATTTTTTGACATGCTACACCTTATATGATATTATTTTTTAATGTCTATTAAAACAAATTCTTAAAAATCAACATTTTCATGGAAAAAATTCTTCTTCATATTGTTGTAAGAAAATGTGTAATACATTAACATATGACTTGGAGCATCATATAACTTCATTAATCATCTAATTTAAAACCAACGTTGAGAAATTATCAAGAATGACATACATTTCCATTAAATTAATTCAAAAAAAATCTATGAATCGTCACTTCATCCACCTGTACATATTCACTTATTGTCAACAAATGCAACCTAGGTTCAACAATATCCCCTTTATGTTTTTCTAATATCATCACAAAAAATTCATTTCAATATGTGGTTAAATCCATATGAACATTATTTATAATTTAATTTAAATGAAAAGTGGGATATCCATATCTCATTTTTTTTATTAAAACATTTTATTATTCATTATAGGTAAATTTCATGATCACTTTTTAGAGAGGAATAATCTCACATGATTCTATTTGAAAATGGACGTTAGATAATCGAATATAAGTCTATATAGGTTAAACTAGTGTAGAAATAAAGAGAGACATAACCATGGTTGTCTAAGATTTCCATAAATTATTATGCATTTTAAATCATGATAACTTATCAATTCTCTTATTAAGGGATGAATGAAATATGTTTTACGAATAAAATACAAAACCATGCATCTAATTCAATAAATGACATAGATTGTTCAATTGAAATAGAATATTATCATCATTTTTTTATATATTTTAATAAAAAATCTCTCCCAATTAATTTATCTGTTTCATAAAATTATAAATGAGGGAAAAATATTTTGTTAGAATACCTCATCATCTAATTTTTTGTAGCTATGTAGAATTCAATATTCACTATGTTGTGAAATATTAACAGTTGTATCCCACAAATGATCCCCAAAAAAAGGATGAAATAATCTCTTTATATTAGATAATTTTAGTGAAGATATCATTAAAATAATCGAGAATTAGGAGGGAATTATTTTTCCTCATTGTAAATAGAAAGTTTGAGATGGTATTCTCAACCAGGTTGCTCTAAATTCTCTATTGTTTATCCTTATCTATATGTTTCTAGAAATTTTAATTAAACATAAATTTTTTTTAGTATTAGACTAAAAAAATTATATTGACTTATGAATGATATCTTTCTCTTAATAGATTCTTAATAGAGTTCATTATATGATTTGGTGACAATTTTTCATATTATGGTGGATTTTTGTCAATATAATCCCTTAAAGAACTTTGTGTGGGAGTAGAAATGTAATTATTTTATTGCAATGTCTCATTATGATCCTTTTAAATATTT
Source organism: Viscum album (assembly GCA_963277665.1). Lineage (NCBI taxonomy): Eukaryota > Viridiplantae > Streptophyta > Magnoliopsida > Santalales > Viscaceae > Viscum > Viscum album. The sequence goes on from OY728164.1 coordinate 1,804,903,796, forward strand.
TTATATATGATTTATAATATAAAAAATCTCATAATAAGTATATTATTTGGATATTAAGTAAATGGTATTTTATCTTCATAGTCTATTCTCATATTCTCTATATACACTTTAATCTCAATAATCCTATTATTTTTTATTTATAACTAATAATTCTTAATATCAATGTTGTTTTCATGATTTTATTTAAATTTATGGATCATCTTCTCATGTTCCTTAATGGTCTCATACATCCCATTGATTATGTTGATCCACTATTCTTCTAGTTTGGATTATCATCCTTTAATATTATCATACTCTTTTTAACAACTCCAACATATGTGGAGTGATTTTCAGAAGTGTTAAACTTGTTATTGAATATTATCATCATTACTTAATAACCATTATTAATCAAATAGAGACCATTTATCTTGTTTTCAAGAATCCCACATATAATTGAAACAACATTATTTGGAAAACAATACATCATTTCGTTAAAGAATCAATGTAAAAATATACTATCAATTTATCACATTCTCTAGTTCATGGATCAACTTTAGAATAGATACTAGAAAATACATCATGATCACTATAAGTATTTTATGATTCTAATGTAATAACACTTCCCGCATTATTGGTTGTTGAAACAGACATTTTATTGTCACCAATAATTTCATATCTAACCTCATTATTTCTTGTAGTTTCTAAAACATCTCTTTTCTCTGTTGACAAGAGGGATGTATTATCCATACTTTTCTTCTCTTTTTTTCCTACTCATCAATGTCGTCATTGAAAAAAAGATCTAATTTTAAACATAATTAATATATTTAGTGATTTAATTCATTATATGTTAAACAAAATGCTTAAAATATTTAAAAGAAAAAATTTTAATGAAAATTATCCACCACAGGGGACCGTGTTCTTTGTTTCAAATTGTAGAGCCCCAAGATGGATTCATTGAGATTAGGGTGAATCAGGGGTCACTTTTTTTGAATAATTATTTTTTTTATCCTCTATGGATGGGTAAGGCCTTGAACTCCTGTCATTTTAACCCCCATTTCTTTTTTTTTGTAAATATATGAATGTGTTGAAAAGGAAACAAGGATATTTACAAGGAATTAATATAATACCTACTCTTTTTGTGATCAATCTATGGTTGTTTCATGGATTTTATTATCACTGTAAATTTTAATGATAAAAAATACATATAACTAGCATATAATTTTAGGCATTTCAATCCATGACACATAATGGATTTATGGAATTATTTATATTTGAATCACATTTCATAATTGGAATTTTTTATAATAGAACCACTAGTTCTTAAATAATATTGATAGTTGATCCACTATAGGATTATTCTATCACCTTCCTACCCATGTATGTTGGATCAAAATTTCTTGTGTACATTCTCATGATCCTATGGAAGGATGATCAAAATACTTATCATCAAAATATCATGTTCATGTGATCAATTTCAGGAATAATTAAACAGTCTTTAGATCCATCTATTTGTGATAAAATAATGCAAAAAGTTCATTATATTCAATAAATATTTCAATAGCTTTCTGATTATATTTATCATCACACCAACGAACATATTTATACATAGATAACATAGTTCATGGGTCTTCATGATTACAATACTCACTTAAATGTGTTAGTAATTAAACACATTTAATTCTTTTCTTTTATAAATTATAATACAAAAATATGTGTATTATAATTTAATTATCATTTCAAAACCCTCATTCAATGTGTTTAAATTTTCTCTTGTTTCTGTGGAATATTTGAATGTGAATTTATCATTCATAGATCCTATTTTAAATACCCATGAATAAATATGGTATTTCCTTATTCTCATTTAAAAAAATACATGGCAGGGCTATCATTTTTTTCTCACATGGTATATGAAACATAGGCACATTCCCCTCACTTCATGCATATTTGTGCATCTCACAGAATAGAAATACATGATTTCATTAGATCTCCATTTTTCATTATCCATGATGTAAATACTTGGGGGTATACTATCCAAATGTGTAACATCTACCCATATATTTTTATATTTATTCAAATGGATGATTCTATATTGGTAAATATCATTATGAATTAAACATACTTATTTTCAAATTATATATCACATGTAAACTCTTGAATGATTAGGCTTCCTCATTCCTCCACAGGGTGTATTAATAATTTTTGTATAGGGTATACTAAAACACTTTTGGGTTTTATCATCATCCAAGATCTAAGGTGTCATTGTTCTTGATGAGGCATCTTCAAAAATCATTAATTATTGGGAAATATCCATACAGTATTATCCATCACCAGCATTCCTCTGAAACATGCATGTATTGATTCATGATAACTCTTTTAAATTCCCAAAGAATATTGGGAAATGTATTTTTTTCTCCTTCAATATGAAGATAAAAAATTCCAGAGGTAGTACATGAGATGTTTGTTGGAAATGTTCTTCAAAATCACCTATAATATATGATATCATTATGGGATTCTAAAATATGGAAGATGGATTCAGTTAAATCCAATGGCTTACTTATAGTGGAAAAAATGAATAGAAAAATGCATCTTAGTTTTCATTTAATAAAAATGCATTCTTCTATTTACACGCATTCTGGAATGGCACTGATAATATCAGTGATATCATATTGATATCAAGGGCATCATCTCATCAGAATCACCATCAATGATGGCTAGTTTCACGATGGTCGACCATTGGTGGTAACAATATCACACAGAGCATCCTCTGATGGATGAAGGAAAAAGATGAACGCAAAAAAATTTAATAGATCATATCAAAAAGATAAAGAATTCCAAATTATGTATGTCTATTTAAGATGGATGTAAATTTTTTTCCTCTCACATCATCCCACATTGATTCTCTATATCACCTCTTCTCTAATTTATTACTCTATAGGTACCTTCGACTTTTTAAAATTCTTGAACACATAATAGCATTGCCCCATAACGAATCTACATTTCATTATGAATCCTACATAGTGGAAAGACCTTTCTAATCCCATGTTCTCTTATCTTCAATCCTTACACATGGGCCCACCCTAGTTGTACTAACTCGCTTGTCTTGGATGGATCCCTCAGTCATCATCAACCTCTAGGTCCCAAATCAGCTCGAGGTTGAGTAAGCCTTAGCTTATCAGTGTATTGGCCCAATTTTTTTATAAAGGTCGACATCAGAATACATGAGTATAGAATATAAAATCCAATAATACATACTCTCAAATACCAAAACACACAGCCTTTATTTATTCTATATTCATGAAAATTATATCTTGTCCTTCATCAATCTTCTTCTTCATGAATTTATTTTTCAATATTATGTTCTTTGAATGATATTGCATGAAAAATATTAAAATTATTCATGCAATAGAGTATTTCATGGTTTCTCTCTTATTTAACTTGTTGTAACATATATGATCCTTTTTCTACATGGGCTTCAAAAATTCATTATGAAAATAAACATTTTCATGGAAAAACATATTCATATTCTAGTAATCAATGTTTTCATCCTTTTTAAAATATATTAGAATGAATGATTACTTATAAAAAAAATAAAATTAAAAAACAACATATATAATTTCTCAAGAAATACATATAATTACATTACAATAACCCATAATAATTCTCCATGAATCACCATTTCTTCCACCAATTTATATTGACTTATTTGAGAAAAAAATGTGACTTAGGATCAACTTTTTTTTTCTCATGGGTGCATTATTATTCTCTATTTAGATGTGTCTGATATACCTTGGGTATGATCATATGGACCAAACACGTCATTATCAACCTACATATATTAAAACTATTTTTCAAGATTCTATGTGGACTTTGGGGACTGACATGGGCATTAATATGCTAGACAGTGGAGTTGTTTCTAAGTAACTACCTTAGGATGTATTTGGGAATTTATTTAAAGACTCCATTAAATTTTTCTACATTATAAAATTATTTTTGGTTGTTTTTTGTTTCCAGTTTTTCATTATGTGATGGAGTTTCATGGAATTTAATTTATCTTATATCATAATTTTTTTAGGGAAATGAGTGAGATATTTTTATACGCCCGGTTCTAATAGACAACTGAGGACTATTGAAGGTGGGATGATAGGTTCATTGTCTATATTTCTTCAATTCCATACATCAAGGTTAAAGTTTTTCTGAAGGGATTTGTAACCTTTATTGTGTCTCAAATGACTAAAAATTGGTTTTTAATATTTAAAAGTCATTAATAACTTCGGTTAAAGAATATAAACAAAAAATTTTGGGATTGTATTTTAATTATAGGAAAATTTCCTTCATTTAATTTTTTACATATATGAACATACATCATGTAAATATAATATTCGGTTCTCTAATAATGAAAATAAATATATTTTTATTTATCTAAAAACCAAAAAAACATTTATTAATGAACCAAAATTTAGAAAATGACCTTAAAATTTATTAAAAAAATATAGAAATTATCTTTGATTAATATATGAAATAAATTAAATATATCAAGAAAATATGATGTTTTATATGCTTGGAATGAATGAAAAAGAGGTTTATGATATTTAATCATTAAACACATTTTTGAAAAGATAAAAACCCAGAAAATTACCTAAAATTGTCATCAAATCATTAGAACACATTCACCATATAATTTTTAACATATAGGAATAGACTGAACATCAATCTAATTTGAGGATTTGTCCAAATGGATAAAATTTCAATTTGTTTTGTTATACTATCAATCTGAAGCTTCTTAGTCATGATCCATTGAAGAGTGATGTAATTTTAACAAAATTATCAATGTAACAATTTTATTTTGATTATACCATGTTATATTGGGATTATATTGAATCATTGTTGATTAATATAGATCAAAAATAATTTTATGTTAATTTTATAAAGTTTTCATAGTAATCAGATGAAAAATATGTGTTTAATCCAACTATATAATCTTAATAAAGAAACATGTGTATATTAGAAAAAGTTATAAGCCGAATAAAAAATTAAAGACCTAGAAAAGGATCTCATATAATTATAAAATAATATGGTAATTATTGATGGATAATTTTTGACATATAAGAACAAAAAACACTTAAAACTTACATGTGGTGTCCATAGAATAACCAAAATTTCATCTTTAATTACTTACCTATCATTACAAAGTAACATAAAAGGTGAAGACAAAAAAATAACTACATATTTATGTAAAATCATGTCAAAACAATCTCCATTTGATATGGGATTCTCATGTTGATTTGATCATCAAGGTAGCATGTTGTGAATGAAGTATGTGTTTAAGGGATTTGTGTAAGATTATGGGTGTGGGTAGTGGATGAATGTATAAAACAAACACATTTTGGATTGTGACATACTATATTAGAAATAAACGTAATCGGGATGTGATATCCAAACTACATAATAATAAACATTGATTAAGGTGTTAAATTTGGGGCTTTGTAATCATGGATCACTGATCTAATATGTATACTAATCGGGGAAGAATACAAAAGGTCATGGTGAATAACAAGAAAGATCCTTGCACAATTGAGAGAGAAAAAAATCATAACCTATCAATTAAAATCTTACATGAGAAAAAAATTCCATGGGGTGGATATCGATATCTATGTGGTGATACAATAAGTCAATGGTCTAATACCCTAATTTGATAAATTATATTCCTACATTTTCCAATTAAAGTAAAAAATATGAATTCAAACCATTAATTTTTAGAAAATGTGTACATGCCTTTCCATTTATATCATTTTAAACAAGTTGTTGAGTATCTATGATATAATATGAGTATTGTAATAGGTGAAGGAATTCCTTGTGTATATATTTGAATACCTAACTAGTATAACAAGGGTAAAAGAGTCCAAAAACCTTTGAAGAGTCATATCATCAATCATGACTAATCCTATAGGTCATTACAAACAATTCCCTACCAATATTTCTTCCCTACCCTATCCTTTATAATAGAAAAAAAATATTATACCAAATAAATTTGTTATAAGATTCTATGTGTCCCAAAAATATTCTAGGTGGGCCTCATGTCAGTTATTCTTCAACTTCCACCTATCCTAAAATGTAGGGGGTTATTTATATTCAAGTTGGTCTAACCCTAAATAATTCACCTTTCATGTTCTAGGGATATCCCTTTCTCTATAACTCTATCCTTGTGGAATAACATGTTTTTCCTCCGGGCTAAGTAGTGTAGATATTTTCCTCATGATGAATTCTTCCACCAAAGAGGTATCAACCTCTTCGATTCATGTCCAAAAAATGAACCACTGATTGATGGGTACATTGTGGTTCTATAATGTGTAGTGAGAAAAGGATGTATATAGTTTAACAACCACTGTATAGTCCGCATCTAAGACTAATAGGAAGGAGGAATTTGATTTTAATTTCCAAAAAAAATATTTAATTGAGACACATGAAAGATGCATTCAATGTAGAAATTAAGGTGGGAGATTAATCATATAGTCCATGAGGCTAATCTTTTTGTTATATTAAAAAACATTATGAAAAATGATATGATAATATTTAGTGGAAGCATTGTGTCAGTTTCTATTGGTGATAGGTCATCAGTTCGATTAATTCATAGTGTCAAACTAAATAGAAACATCGTGGTAACTACAAAAAAAACATTCATCTTCATGATGTTATACAAATGAATCAAAATATATTTCATTTGATAAGAGGCTTATTTAAATATCGTAAAGCAGTAGCGACATCCTCCCCCAGAATGTCCCTGGATAGTAAGGAAAAAAATAGTTGGGGAATTGTGATCAAATTCCACCTTAATGAGAATTATGTTAATGGAAGTATGTTAGTTGGTGATGTTTTATAACTCAACATAATGAAGCTAAACTGACCATTTTTCATTCTAGTTGCTAGTAATGTGGTGAAGATAATTTTGTAAATAGCAGTAGATGACTTCGATATAGTAATATATATGTGGGTAGTAAGGGGATGTTATTTCCCTAAAAATAGAATATATCTAACTAGAAATGGCTGTGAAATAATTTATCAAGAACTCTAATAATAGATTTTAGAATTTCGTGAAGCTGAATCGCCTCATTAGAAAAAATTTCATCCACCCCTTATATCATAATGTGTGTTTTTTAGTAATGAAATGAGAATAATTATATAGTATTTTGACCACAACTAAAACCATATCATACCACATAAAATATTTATGCCTATTAATAAAATGAATGGTGATTCTATTTGAAATAACATCTTGAATTAGAAGTGGATACAATAAAAATTGAATGGAATGGGATGAGTAATTATAACATTGACATGTAGAGAACTATTAGAAAAAAATTAAAAGATTCCAATTGATTATGAACCAAAATAAATCTGTATTGATCTTAATGTAATTTTGGTAAAGACGAGAGTGGCCTCCTTAAAGAGTGGAGTTAAATTCCACCAAATGTCATGGGATCTATTTAGAGGTTGTTGGTATAATCTTGCACCCATTGTATAGAATGTTGTCCTAGGAAAATATATAATAAATGGGATACTGGATAGTGGACCAAATAGGTTCAATAATGTCTACTTGGTATGGATCAACCTGAATATAATTAGTGAAGTCACATCCCTCTATCCATGTAGGAAAATAATGGAACAAACAACATTAGTTGATGTCATCCAACTAATATAAAACATCATCTTTAATCTTTTCATGTCCTGATTCATATTTTACCCCAAAATATTATCCTATACACTTGGTGATCCAAACATTTATTCTCATGTAATATTGTGCTATTATAATAGGTATTTGTCTCTATTTTTTTCAGAATATACATGAATGGGAAATATTGAAATATAGGGCATTAAGTGTTGAATAACTATTACTAATTATATTATATCCCTCTAATTAATGGTCTTGTAGAGGTTGGATTTGAGTATGTAATTATTGAAAAAATAAATTAACTATTTTTATATCAGTTGTATGAAACCTAATATGAAACCTAAATAATTTCATTTCAAATCAAAAAGTCTATAGAAATTATGAAGAGAAAGAACCAAGATTTTTCTAACATCACGGTTGAGGTGATTGAAGTTTGTTTGTTCTTTTTTAGTCCATTTATAGTCTTCCATTATTTTAATAATATTTAGTGGTTGAGTAGTTTTTCCATAATCGGGAATAAACATCATATAGTATCCTGTAAGTCTATGAAATTTGATGAGACCCTTAATCAAAAACTAATAATTGTCTAATCTTGGATATAATGGATCTATATAGGATCCATCACCATACCATTGGGGAAGATTATGTGGGAATAATTTTTTCTTTTCAATATCTTATTATTATATTTGGATTTGATGGTATACTAATTTAATATTCAAAATAGAAAATTATATTTCTACATGTAGTTCACCTGAATGTTTCTCCACTACTGGAATGGGAGTCTTATCAGGGACCATATCCTTGTTCGGTGCATTATAATCCACACATTCTACATGTAGTAACTTTTTTGACCAATAAAACTATGTTGGGGAAGGAACTGGTGTGGGATCAAATTGTTGCCAACTAAATAAGGTCATGAACACATTTTTGATCCAATAAATTTTTGATTTTTGGGTTGTTATAAGTTGTGAATAAAATTGATCCTTATCTAGGAATCATTAAAATATTAAGATCATTGGAATTCAATGGAGATATTCATGTGGGTTATTAATAAATATATTGAAAGTGCAAGAAGGTACCCTATAACTTCCTCTATTGTTCATGTTCAAAAGGTATATGATTCCAATTTTGTGGATTCATGTTATTACATCTCCCAAGATTGGTGTTTAACTCATGTTAGGAGGAAATTAAATATCCTACACAAGAAACACCTTAAATATTATAAGTGTTAATTCACTCCATAAAATCCATTTTCATCCTTTTCCAATTGGTTAGAACGCCTCAAGAGTCCATAGACACACAATTCCTAAAATATGATCTTCCCCCAATTTCTATCACATGAGTATCGATCGATCATGGATAAGGCCATGTGTCTAACATCAAGTGTAAGAACCAACTTTCATTCCATAAATGGAGGCCATAACCAAGAATAAAATAATAAAAAATTGGGTTAAATTATACAAAACAAATATAACAAGTGTAGTGATATACAATTTTAGGTTTTCCCACTATCTAGTAGAATAAAAATCATGGAAATTTTTTTGGTTTTCATACTATTACTTAACCTTTAATTGATATAATTTCTTCCTAGTCCTGTGACTCAAATAAGAAACAGGTCTCATGATGGTTGAGGATCTGAAATTCAGCATCTTTTGGGGATTCCATGTAACCCTATTCAACTAGAATAGCCAAAATACTATTGAAAATATCATAAAGAGATTTATACACACCTAAACATAAGATTTAAATATTTAAATTAGTTTATTTTTTAATCTAGTTAACGGTCATTCCACATAAAAAATATAACCCCTTATTTTTAAACACCACCCACTCTTGTGGGGTGAGGTGTAGAACCCCTTAATTAGTGTATAACACTTGTTAATGTATCTATAGAAATGGTTCTATTCATAATTATGTGTGTGACAGTAACCTATGTTGTGTATAAAAATTAGGGTGGATAGGTTGTGACTATCCATCATTGTCACTTCTTGATCAAAATCATGAGGCATACTCCTCAACAATATAAAGGCCTAAACCCTTAAATAATTGTAGCTTGATCGGGAATGTAAGATGCATTGCTTGTAGTCATGTTTTGAGATTATGGATATAAACCCAATAATGAATCTCACCATGAAATCTGTGATATATGTAGTTGATGTTAAATTTTTACGGTTGGAATGGTAGCAGGGTCACCATGCATTAAAATTTCTTGATATGGTGATGAATTTTCCCAGTCTAATAGGGGGAATCTAATTCTTCATTGTTGTTTTAAATTTATATACCTCTAAATCATGGAATCAATTTATCTTCAAATGTATTCTAGGTTACCTGAGGTTGAACATCACAAAAAATTGGGAAGTAGTGAACAACTAAACCTTTTATAAAATCCTATGGAATGGATACCTTTATCCAATCAGGATTTTGACTAATGTCAAAATAATATTCTGTGTGGGTATTTTTTCCAAGTGGTTTAGATCCATCAAACATGGGAATCTCTACATAGAATGAAGGATAAGTGAGTACAAAGGCATAATCAGCTGGGTTGGTAGAAAACCCCATGTCATGCCCTTGAATCTCAATTCCTATAGATGTTTCATAAGGTGTTGTAACAATGTTGGACCTATTATAAGAAGTATGATAGTCTTGTGTTGGTAATTTTCATGGAGTTTAATTTGATTTGTGAGGGTTTCCCAAATAGTTCTCTAGTCATAGAGATCATTGTCAAGCATCTTAGAGAGATCAGTGAAGGTTGTTTTATGTTCTCCCGTGAGTTTCTCCATTCATCGAATATATTTTGGTTTTGAGTCTCCATGAGGGCGGAGGTGGTGGTAGAAATATTGTAATAGTGATATTAAATGAAGACTATAATAGTGGGGGGAATTCCATATGAATATAAATGAAAACATAGCAGTGTCCAATAGGGGAAAAGAGACAAAAAAATATATGGTAGTAACTCATACCCAAACACAATATATCTTGTTGTTTATTAAACTCAATTGCATACCCCTCCATATACTACCCGCCATATCATGTTATATGGGAAAATTAATAAAACAATCCTTATCAAATTCCCCAATGGATTCTACTTGTTCCCTCCCATCATTTATTCATTAATATCCCTATTTTATATCTATTCAAGTTGGACCGTTTCCATTAAGGATGGTTTATCCCTCTAAGAATTAACCATTTAGGTTCCATGGATATCTATTACTATATTAACATAGCTTACCATATTTGAATTTTGTGCCCAAAGTTTCAATTATATAATCTCTATGTGTGAAAGAGATTTAAAATTTTTGTAACCATGTTGTTCAAGCTTAAAACATGATGTTTGAAATTTAATAAGAGATTAGGTAGGACCATATATTCCAACCATGAATGTTAATATATATTTCTCCATTAATTCAATGATATGGGTTCTCAATTCACCATTCATCCTATTTAATCCACATCATGTCATCAATACATGAAAATCTATATTTTATACCCAGTAAATCAACCTGGTGAATTAAAATTGATTCTCATCATCTTACCCCACTTGAAAAGGATACATCATCAACTCTTAAACTGCAAAATAGTAAAAAGGAAAATGACAAGAAACATTTAATATAGTACTTACACCCTAACTGCTTGGAAATGATATCTTGTATGAATTATTATTTATACTGTCAAACACTTTATGAAGTTAGTATCTTCAGGGAATGAGGTTTGATTCACATTTTTAGGAAATATCGTCCATCAAATATGAATCCATTTATGTTACCTAGCTCAAACAACGCTGTTTCTCAACCCTTATTTTCATTATCAACGTATTTTTGGGTATTAAATAACTATTTTCAATGTATTTTACAGATTTTCTTGATGAATTTTGTACACAATTTCACATCTATATTAGCAACCACCTATTAAAGAAACATAAATGGATCAATAATGAGATGGGAGTTAAAATTGTAAAAAATCATATATAGAATATTGAGTAATGGAATTCTTGGCCCTATTATATATGAATTCCAAATCTAGAACAAACTCCTCCCAATTCTTAAGATTATTTTTTAACTATTTTCCATATAATTGGTGGTCTTTTATTCATATGGGAAACAATTTTGTAGATTATAATCTAAGATGTTACATATCCATATGAAATAATAGAATCATGAGTTATCTGATTTACATGGAATGTATTTCATGTGCATGAAGTATCAACCTATATTAGTAGTTAATAATGACAATTGGAAATTATATATAATAGTCATACCTTTAATTATATCCAAAAACACAACCTATCATTTATTTTTCTTCCCACACATCGATGTTAATTCATAGAAAGAAGTTACCACTATATTTTTTGACCCCAAATATCATTCAACCATCTCTAATCTATGTATCCATCATCATTTCTTCCTTGATTCACCATGAAACTACCACATCCACCACCAAATTTTGCTCGTTGAATGGGTAATCATCAAAAAAATAAGGGACGGGGAAAGGGGATGTTATAAATCAATGAGTCAGCCTCCTTCAAATTATTAACAGTTGTGCCTAAACACATCGGTTACACATTGTAAGGTAACATGGCACACGAAAATCATGAGGAAGACCATTAGTGGGGCTTTAATATGCTCATAATTTACATATATCATCCATCTTCCTTTTAATATCTATTAAAATTCAATCAAATAAATTATCGAAGATATTCAACTGTAAAAAATGGAATAGTAACTAAAAAAATAGGTTCAAGGTATATAATTCCTCAAAAAAAATTCATGATTATTGGAGGTAAAAAGAATTTAGAAATCCTTAATTTCGGTATGGTTAATAAAATTGAAAATAAACCCATTATTTCCTCCATTTATCTCCACTAACCACTTACCTAATCACTTTCCCCAAGAAAAATCAATTCTATATCCTCCCATCTAATAAGTGATATATTTTATTCTTTTAGAGAATGATGAAAATTGAGTGATAAATGGTATGAGATAGATCTAGTAATTGATGAAGAGGTCAATGATGGATGTGAATATTGAGTTCCAAAAACAATAATAATGAGGATATATTCTCACAAGGTAAACTATGTATTGGTAAGTTTATTTAAAATACAATGTGGTTTGACATATATTTTTCATTCTGACTTTGAATTCCTTTTCCCTGAATCTTTTCAACATCCCTAGAAATTCTAGGCCACCAAGAATTCTTTTTCTAAACAATTATTATTTTAGAAACTCTAAAAAATTAATCTACCATAATTAAAATCTTTAAAATTTATAAATTAATACAAAAATTTTAAATTAAATTTTTATCTACATGAAATAAAAATTTATCATGAAAAATATAATTTTCCCATCTAATTTCGTATTAACAATGATTAAAATATTTTCTAAAATTGTTTCCAGTTGAATTTAAACTTTTAATTATTTAAATACCAAGTAGTTTACTTTACAACAAATATTGAAGTTCATGTCTTCATGAATTGAACCAATGGTGATGTTTTACTTCAACTTCTTATTCATGTTGACATTGGAAAATTCCAAGATAAAATCAAGATACCTTGAATGCCTCCGATATAAATTTTGTTGGATCCTAATTTTTAATGTGACTCTTGATCAAAATGAATTAAAATGTCATTTGGACAATAAAAATACTACAACAGTTTCAAAAATATAATTAATTCCTATAACTCTTAATCTTATGTATGATAATTTAGAGTTGGTTAATTTAACCTATCACAAAAATAATAAGTAATATTACCTTCACACATGCATATTAAACAAATAAAAATTATACACACATCACATTCAATATCAATGTTCATTCCATAATCAGGGAGTGAATGTTTTTGTTATTGGGTAAGTATCTCTTTAACTTCTTGTAAATCCATTTTCAGTCATCCCCCATTTGAAATGGATATTATTTTTCTTCAAATAATTCAATGGCTTTGTTTGTGTGATAATTCAATCCCTTAATATAATATGAAGATAGTCCTCCTTCAAGAAATTATATCCTTTATAATGTAAATTGGACTCATCCACTCTAAATTGGATATTATGTTCTCAATATCTATAAGAAATCCATCAATGCTTACAAAACATATATGAAAAATAGTTTTATAAGAGAAAAATTCACACTTTTGTTTTTTTTTTCAAAATTATATTTTCCTTTCATTACACCTCTATGAAATTTCATAACTCGTTAACATGTTCTTTTAATGTTTTATTATATGCCAATGTATCATTAATGAAAACTATCAAATACATTCCAATATTTGATACCAAAACATGATTCATTGATATTATAAATCTGCTACATGAATTGGTTACACTGAAGGTAATGAATAACCATTCATAATGTCCATGTTTTCTTTTAATTTATGCAATCCACTAATATCCATATTTTATCTTAATTTAGGGTATCCACTTCATAAATATAATATTTTCAAAAAAAAATATATCCACTAAATTAAGCTAGAATATCATTTATTCTAGGAATAGGATGATGATACCTCACCAAGATGTTATTTATGCTATTAATTTAATTCATATACTTCATGTTCAGTAATTCTTGGAATCCATAAATAATTATACATATATTTGGAAAAGGATACCTCTAATATATCACATTTTTATAAACTCTTGAAATTTTCATTTAATTTATTATATTTTCTTTTGTTTGTTTCCAAAATCATTGTAGTTCAACAACGATGCTTTTGGTATGAGGTTAATTTCATTCTCAATACCTCTAAAGGGTAGGAAAACTAGTCGAATCAATTTTAGAACAAAGTCATCAAAATCCAACAAAAAATTTTTATATAATTTTGAAAATGGGGTTTAGTTATTAATATTAAGAAACACCTATCTTTATATGATTACTATGAGTGTTTGTAGTTAAATCCAAGAATCCTTCAACTCACTCTTTAATTCCTACAAAAAAAATTCTCCTAAATTATATTATATTTTTATTTTTATTTCCACTCAACTGAGTTTCCAATAATAATCATTAATTATCACTAATGATATGATCACCTTGAATTTTTTGTGGGACAAGTTTTTATGGCCATTTGTTCCCATATAAGTATAAAACATTGAAAATTAAATAACATAAAATGATCAATATTATTGTACAAACACCATGGCCAACCCAACAAAAAATGGATGAAATTCATAGAAACCTCTTCAAATAATTCAAAATCCTTTTATTTTATGATAGTGATCAATAACATCACCATTTTTGACTTTTATATATCAATCCAGCAGTATAAGAGAATATAAACCTTGTATAGTAATCTTGTGGAAGGGGGAGGAAGTATGAGGATAAATTAGGAGGCACTTTTAGTATTTATCAAGAAATAATGGTCGATTCCCAATCCTATATATGAACTTCCTTAATAGAATAATAAATAATATTCCATATATCCCCTTACTCATCCATTAAAATAATTATATAAAAATTTCACATCCCCTCAGGTCTGTCCATATCCTTTTCCCCAAACAATTTAACAAAGTATCTATAAAAATGTCACTTTGCCACTTATTACATGCCATGCATTGAATTGGATTCTATCAATGTCAAAACTGATAAATCATTCTTTTATTTAAAGAATAATGTGAGGAATTCGTTCCTCATTGTCAAAAGGGACCTCTAGAACAATGTTTTCGATCTATTCATTATGTCTACTATCTTTCCCTCTCTCGTAATTAGACCCATTAAGTGTTGATCATAAGACTATGAATGGTCTTGTATAGAGCTTACCACATCTAAATAAAAGTCTTTTAGACTGTTGAATCTCACATTCCGCGGTGGTCAAATTCTGAACACCTCAACTATCATGGGTGATGAATGAATCGTTGAGATACTCATTCATATTATCCCCAAAAAATTTGACTGGTTGTAGAAAATTCATAATTATCTAGCACGACATGGAGTGGAATACATGATTCCATTGTTTAGACTCATTAACCTTGGTGAATTCATATATCCCCGATCATGGAACTTGAAACTCTCTCTTACCCTGATAGTGAGCTTCAAATTTAAATGTAAGTTCATACATTGATATTAGGATTTTGGTCCAAGAATATTAACCCAACATTAAATGTATTCTTCTATGCGTTGAAGGAAATCGCTAATATATTGGTCCTCTGGTTGGTGGATAAGTAAATATGATAGAAAATAAAATTCCCAATATATTACTATATAGGAACTTAATGTTTTATGGTTGAAATATCTTTATAGTAGTTTTGAATTTTTTTCCACTAAAATGATTTATCTGATCCTATTTGAAAAATACCCAAATTAAAATTAGGAGCACCATGAATAGAATTGAAAACCGGTGAATAGTGATACACTCCATACTAAACTAATCCATGGTTATTTTCTCAGCTTATATAGTATAGTGAATAGAGTATACATCTAAAAATGAAAGGTCCAACCCCATTATCTTTTCTAGTGAAAATTGGAAGCTCTACATGTTGAGTATGAGATTGATTCCTTGAGCCAATGTGAAATGTCAATGAAACTAAAATAACCTAATGGTAAAAATAAAGGTGTCTATTTGACCAATGTTCATGAAATTAATATAACTTTTTCATCAATCATGTATGATCCTCATCCATTTATTTGGTCTTCTACAAGAATTAGACCAAACCATGTAATATCTACGTGAGTTTAGATATTTTGTGCATGTAGGACTTTCTGAAGGAAACATGCTCTCTTCCCCTAGTTTTCCACAAATATTTCATTAGATCGATCCTATTTTAAACCTCATGTTGTCATGTTTTCTTCTAAAGATATATTATAAATAAAACTCATCATGGAGATTTGTGTGGGTGTTGAATAATAGTGTATGATTATGAGGCTGTTATGGGCATACAATGTTGTACATGTATAGCTTTACTAAAAAAATATGGGCACACAATTTTTTCAATACTATGAGGATGGTGGATTTTCAGGTAGTGCTAAAATGGTGGTGGGAGTAGTGGAATGTCCAAGTGGTCTATCTCAATATATACAATGATATAGGTTGTATCCTCTAGGTGAAGTCCCATCAGGTTCTTCTTGTCTATATGATCTAATAAACTTGGAGTATACACCTAATTGGGTGGTGATCATTTAGTGTTCAAATGATATTTAAAATGATCTAGTCAATATAGCTTTTACTAAGATATTCTAACAAAAAAACTCAACCTTTTTAACAATTTTTTTTACGTAATATTTATATTTTGGCTTAAAGTATGGGGTGAAGAACATTATTAGTCCAGGAAAGAAGGAGGCAGGAAGAAAAGGATTCTTCCATCTGTAAAGCGTGTTATAGTGAAAGCATCTACTATTATAGAGGAGGATATAGAGGTAGATCAAACTAAATTATAGATATCATATCATTTAGTTTATAATAACATGAAAATTTTATAAAATTAATGTTCAAGGAGGAGGAATATGGATGGAAAATTTTGGGGCACTTCACTCCTACGCGTGAATAAATTTAAAAATACCAATCCCAAGATAGAATTTATTTAAAATCCTAAAATATAATATTACTTATGTTGCCTCCTCCTAGTGCCATAATTAGAAATTACCCAACCAATAATTTTATTCTAGAAACCTCTTTGAAAACTATTTAACATTATCACCCTAAAAATACACATTTTCCCTTTATTACCTACCATGCCTAGACATTGTTTCTATCATCGACCATTAGTTAACCATGATCATTCAACCATTAATGATGGTATGTATGTTGGTAATTCAAAAATTGATGTCCCAAATTCTACACCAAATCGATCATTTCCATGTTGCTATAGCTTCCTCCATAAATAATATCCCTACATACTATCCCACGGATAAAACACCGTGTTTGGAAAAGGTTCCCATACTTCTCCTCTTCAATGGTGACTTTTAATCCTAGAACAGTCCGGGTGTAAATAACCTCACCATATTCAACAAATGTTTCCTTATTATTTTTTGAGAAACCCCTACTTCATTCCTATGACCTCTCTTTATCATTGAACCATTATTTGTACATGTTGATGGTCATATTGAACCTATTTAGGCATTCTCAAAAAATGGTACACCTTCCATGTCATTTGAAACATTGAATATCCTGACGTATCATTTGGTTAGCCTAATAAATTTCTTTCATAGTTGGATGAATTACCTTATAAATTTTTTGATCAACCACCTATTTTGGAATTGATGATTCTCTAATATAATTTAATGAATTTCCCAATATAGATAAAAGGGTATTTTTTTCATAATATTTCACTTCGATTTGATTTTATGCTCATACATAGTGGATTGGTGGACCATAACCTATATCTCTACATGGTGGTACATCTCCACATGATCGATAACATCCGAATAGATCCAATATAAAAATATTACCATAGATACCTCTACATCCTCGACCATTTATTTCATGGGTAATGGAAATATAAATATCCTTGTACTAATCATCAACACTCATACACCCTTGGGTGAGGAATTTATGTTTTTTGAGGATATGACTATTTTTTATTGAGGGAAAAATACACTTCAGTAGGGAAACATTAATATCATCCCTACTTTTTTCGTGATTTCTATCATATCTAGCTATATCATTTTTCATTTTATCCCACTAAATTCATCAATAATGAAGAAAACCCATGGGATAAAAATTTAACATTTTTCTCCTTGAATTATGCATGACATGAAAATAATTTGTCCATCAATATACACAACTCCATATATGATTGTTGATCAAATTTTATATTAAAATAGAGGAAATTTTCCCTAATAACTCCAATGATTTCATAGCCACTTGGTTCTCTTTGAGACTCCTCCTGGTTTCTGGAAAAATCTCTTCCTTTGTTTGACATATTCAAAAGCATCATTAGTGTTTTATATCTCTTCCAATATGATGTGGGGGTGATGTGCTGATAGATAATGTTGTCGGTTATCAAGGATCATCCTTAGGATTTGATGATTCTATGGGTTATTAATCTTCTGATATATCACCTCAAACATTATATCAAGAAGGTTTGAAAAATAGTTTTCAAAATCATTCATTTGAAGTTGCACAACTTCGGGTTTGGGAGATATACATTGGCTTATTTCTTCACTATCATTAACCACCAATCCATAAAAAACCAATACAAAGTTTAATTATAGATTAACACAACTTTTTTAGCCTTAAAAGTTCATAAAATAGAAAATAGTATAATTTTGGGTAGAAAATATGGGAAAAATTTAGAAAATATTAGAAAAGTGATGTTTGTGGATATCTCCCAATTTTTTAAGATAATAATTTTAATAATAGTATTAGTATAATGCTAAATGGTGATGAATTAAAATGTTATATAACGGTATATATTGAAATGTACAGTTATAATAATTTAAACCATAAATATATGATGATGTAATTGTATCTACTTCTTTTTTTATTTTTGTAATGATTTGTGTTTATTCCGTGTATCTTATTTTAGAATGTGGTTATGATATAATGATATTAATGTTATGATTTAATGTGATTACTCTTGAGACATCTATTTTATGATAAAATGTTATATTACTTACTCATATTTTATGTTTCCTTATTATGTTTATTCCCTTTTTGATATTTTTAGCTCACCTCGTTCATTAATTTATTCCCCAGGCTATCCAATGTAGTTTTAGGAGATAAAATTGATTTATGAGCTCATTATAGAGAATGAAATAAGGATACCATGTATAATGATCCCAGTATTCCAAATATACTAGATGATTACGATCCTTGTTTTGAAATTGGTATATATATATGTGAAAATTCATGCAATAAAAATGTGAAAAAGGGATTGTGTTAATATAGTTGTTGTCAAAAAAATGGTTTAGTAAACCATTAGAAACTAGGCTGATAATACTTTACTGAGAACCAAAAAAGATATTTCTATTTTGAGATAAATATCTTGGAAATTTGGTGGACTATATAGGGGGAGTGGATTCTGATAAATAACATCCCTTTATAGATACTACCTGTGGACATAGTTTGGGTAAAGATGTACATAGAAGTGAAAATCTAAAAAAATAAATTTCAGAATGACTCAAGAATAACCCGGTAAATGAAAAAAAGATTAAATATAAACCGATTTTGTGACTCCTAGGGGATATTTTATGGAAATTTAAAAAACACATTATGAACCATTATGATGTTCGTGAACAAATTATTCAGTTATAGATCATAATAGGAAAGATACTATGGATATCCTAGATTTAAACATAATGACTCATAAGTTAATATATACAAATAATTTATAATGTATTCCTTATATGTTTGTATTTTTTCCATTTTTATGTTTATTAGTCATTTTATTCTCATATTGTTTTTTAATAATTTAATTAATCATGGGAAATAAGAGAATGAATTCCAAAAACTAATTTTATGGTAGATTTAATGATTTCCATAATGGGATTCATAACATAAAAGAAAAAAGATTATTGATATCTTATGATCATATATAATTTTATATCTCAAATTACAATCAACAATCAGAATATATTTTTCTTTTGTAACACATAAATAAAGAGGAGTAGTTTGTATCTTGGATGTTCAATTTTTAAAGATGACAATGAAAATAATATTCAATTTGTTACCTCTAAAAAATGTGGGATGAGGTAATATAGAAAATTTCATAAAGGTAAAAGAATATTATTTATCTTTAAAAAATGAGGGCATAATTTAGCTAATTTACAAACAAAAATGAAGAGTCTAGTTTTCAAGACACTGAGAAATTATTTTGTCTAAAAATTACATTAATAGTTTGATGTCTTAATAGTGGAAAACTATGTCATTATCAGAGTACATTCCCTAATACAATGATTAATTAATAAGAGTCTATGTTATGAATTTCATTGAAGATGAATGATTGATGTTTTTATGAGGTGTATCTATATAATTATGTTTTTGATGTATTTTTTTATATTTAATTTTCATTTTGAGACTGATAAATCTTCTATAAATTATTCTATAGCAGTTTTCATTAAGGATTATCATTAAAATATCGAATTGTACTAAATACCTAAACGGTGATTTAATTTTAATGTGATATTTTATAGGAGAAAAACTTGACTGGGGAAGATCCAATCATTGATATGTCCTTGATACTAATGAAATTATTTTCAATAATGATTATCTGATTTTGTGGAAAAAATTTCTTAATAGATGAATTTTATGGATGAAACTAATTTTATGATTGATTTTATTATGAGTATTTTAATCATATCATTTTTATCATTATGGGAATTATATTAATATAGTTTTATAAGAAGTTATAACTATATGTAAGGAAATGACTCATCATATAAATCTTGGACATATGCCTTGAAACAACAATCGAATGGGTTTTAATGATGCAATGCATACCACTGGCCTATATATTTCCCAAGTTAATATGACATTGTTTATTTATTTAATGCATTAATGGATAAATAATAAGTAGATAAAAAATATATGATTTCTTTGGAGAAAATTTATTTGGATGATATATATATAATCATTAGGATTAACATAAATGGTTATTTGGGAAGATTTATATTATGTTTTTTATGAAGTTTCCTAAATGGTTTTTTGGTTAGATACATATAGAACAGATTTTGTTCAACATTTGGTGTCATAATTTAGGTATTAAATATTAACGTATTATATTTGATAACATTTGATAAAAATTTGGTTTTATTAATACAGGTGAAAAAATGTTATTATTTGGGGGATTATGTAATCCTTTATATTTTTATTTTAATGCTTCAAGCATGCAACTTTCATCTTGAATTCTCATCGTCGAGAGAAAAGATAAAATTGTTGTGGAAATGATTAAGAGAAGAAATTATATTTTTTAAGTATATTTAGAAATATTCATATTATTTATGGTAAAAAGAACCATAAAATCTAGTAAAGGGGTCATGAAAAAAAATAATATATTCACTTCATTTTGAATGAATTTATAGTTTTTTCACAACTTATTGATTTATGGATTATTGTTCATTCACGTTATCTTGAACATTCATTTCTTGTGATCAAATACCTATATAACACTCCATAATTTTTTATTCCAATAAATTATGTATATATTTTCACATTCCATTAATGTTTTCATATTTCAAAACTTATTATGTGTTATTCAAAATGAAATTTTTTACTTCACTTTCTCTCTTATCAAGGGGATGTTTAAATAACACCTTATACAGTATGGGATTCCAATTTTAGTAATTTGAAATGTTGAGAACTTGATTACTGAGATATATATTAAATTGTGAGTAAATAATATATGTAAGGGTTGTATAATTTGATTCCTGGATATTTTGAAAGGATAACATTATGGTTGGAAACATTCTCGATACATAACATCAAGCCCAAAAAACCATCAAATACAATTATTTAAATAATAAAGCTATAACCTATCTATATAATAGGATGTTACGGATAGGATTACCAACACTATGAGTTGAATATAATGGTCTGAATATATATAAACTTATTTATCAATATTTATTAACAAATCACCAAATTTTATGTGATCTGATTTTATTTATCAAAAATATGTTTTCATCCAAATTGAGCTTTAAAATTTTTTGAGAGAAAGTAATATTTTTAGATTTTGAAAATTCTGAAAAATATAACTGATAATATTTAATTTACTTTTGAAAAAATCATATCATATTTAACATCAGGTGAATGTTTTTAATTTTTTATAAATGTATGTTTTTAAGTGAATAGTGAAAATTACCACTTTTTCTACTATTGTCATTTCATTTCATTGAATCATGTAATTTAAAAGAAACATTATGAATTTAATTTTTTTAATGAAATAAATATATTAATTATTTATATTTAATCTATGTAATTATTTTTAACTTATACTTATACTGGATTTTAGTATATGTTTATTCTGAGTATTAGAAAACAAATTTTCTCTGAAAAATATTTTAAAGGGCGTAATGTTTCTCCATTTTAATCAAATAAAATAGGCCATATTAACGAATTATATACATGAAATTTATATTACTTATATATACATATTAATTTAACTTCATATAAGGATGATCACTGGTCAAAGAGTTAATATAATATCATATAATGCTTTCAAAATATATTTCATGAAAAACTAATTTTTCATTAATCTTGTGTGTTTAATTTTAAATTAAATTCTTCCACTTATATAATTTTAATTTTATAAATTAGATTATATATTTGGAATTATAATTATTTATATTATATAAAAAAATTACTCATTTTTGGGCATAATTTTTAGTGAAACAGTAAAAAAATAGTTTTAATGAAAATAAAATTTAACTGGTAAAAGTGAGTAAAGAGAGGTAAAGACGATAAAATTTTCAAAACATGGTTGGTTTTTATGGAATTTATATTTATAGTCTTTATATATCCTCTAATAATTCATTTATTAATTTCTTAGGAACATGTATTGAGAATGAAATCCTAATATTGAATAGTTTTGGGTATTTACAAGAATGCCCCTCCTCCTCTATTATAAAAGGGCTCCCATACCCTATTCCTTCCACACTAATAAAACCCATTAGTTTTGGAAAATAATGTAATGAATTAATATCTTTTTTCAATGAAAACATATTTTAGGAAATACTTTTATAATAAATATAATCTTGAGAGGCTTTACAAATAATCTTAAAGAGGTGGTTGGAATAAGAGGAAATGCTCTTAACCGATCATATTTTTTTAATTTCTTCTTCCACCTCTCTCAAATCACATTCAATAATTATATTTTAGTAACATAATTATATACAGTATTATAATCTGTTTTTATGGAAATATAATAACATAAATCTACTTATAATTCCCTCAAATGGGATGCCAGACCATCTTTTCTGTGTATGACAGACTACCACCCTGTGGATTGATATAATTCATTTTCCATCATCACCTCACTTGAATATTAATGTTGATTAATTTAATATATTTATATAAATAGATTAAATTCATGAAATATTTATCATTCTATGAAAATGAATATATTATATAAATTCTTACCTTACCATCCATAGAAAATTGATAATGTCGTTTCTGTGTACAGTACACTATTGCATCATAAAGCATTATGATTCTTTTTTTACATAATATTATGGATAGTATATGTAATTATATTTACCGAAAATATAATATATTTATGATATAATTATAATTATTCAATGATAAACTAACACATACTTTGTTTCCATCATGATCGTTGATAGTAGAGAGGTTACACATGCATACGTACACCCTACCGTCACTATGAATATAACGTAGTTTATTTTTCATATCCATATTTCATGGTTTTTTAAAATTATAACTATCATATAAATATTATAATTATTTATTTATTATTATTCTATAGTTTCTATATCAATTACCCATTTTAGAAAACTCAACACCCTGATGACGTTTTAAATTTGTGAACTAAATGTCCTCCAAGCATCTTTCATTGAATGAACTAAATAAGTAATTTAAAATGAAATTAAAATAATTGCGGAAAATTGTTTATGTATAATGTATTAGACATGGAAAAGTTTTCTATGAAATCCGAAAATTGATATACTTTAAATAAATTGGATATAAAACCATTGGACTTGATGTAAGGTATTTCTAGTCTCTCTATTTTTCCTGGAGGCATATGAAATATTCCAAAATCATTTCTATTTTTTAGTGTATATACTTAAAATTTTAAATTTAACATAATAAATCCCTTTATTTTAATTAAATTTTATTTTTCATTTGGTTTCATTATTTAATTGGTATTAAAATTTCAATATGTACGAAAGTGGAGATAGTTTTTTCTCAAAACCACCTTCTTTGGAACCCAAGATATTTTATGCACCAAATTTATTTTATATATTATATATAAATACTCTTAACATATTATCTAATTAATTCTTCATATTTTATGATATTTTTTAAATTCATTTACTTTATTAATGGTCAGTTTTATTCAGATGTTATGAAGGAGGTATGTTTTTATATTTCAATATCATTTAAATTATGATTATTTATGCTTGAATTTAAATTATTGGAAATTATTTGTTCATTTAGTAAAAATTAATTCCATTTTATTCTCATATATTAATTTAAATAAACCATGTAATATATCAATTTTTTTCTCTTTGGTACATAAAAATATTGATAATTTTTTTTAAAGGAAATCGTTTCTATTAGTCTCTTCAATTGAAACCCATTTCTCTTCCATGTTCATGTTTTAATTAAATTGTCTTAAATAAAATTAATTAATATTATTATATGATTATTTAAAATAAATTCACCATTTTTTTATAAATAAAATTATTAAAACTAATCTTCTTTTAATTTTTCAAATTAAGAACCCCTTGAGGTTTAACTGGAAATGTGAGAGGAGTCATTACATTAACTTATAAAAAAGAAACAGTATTTTCAACCATCCTAGCCATTATTTTCAATTTAGATTTCTTTATAATATTAAAAAATTATTTTTAAAAAAATTATATCAATATTATTTTCTGAATTTTAGTATTTCGAATTTTATTTTTAATGTGGAAATTTTATTTTTCTCAATAATGTTTTCAATATTTATGATATAATTTTAATTTTCCAATGATGACACCATTAATATTATTTACTATTTATAAATAAATTTTATATTATCATACATATATACCATTCTCACTTTACCTTTATTTAATTTTTTAAAACATGCCTTATGATAATGTCTCAAATTTATCCGTTCTAAATTTTCCTTTGATTATGATATGATATATGATTATAGAACCAATTTTCTTCCCAAGGGTTTTTATTTTTTTATACATTATTATTTATTTCCATTTAATAGCATACATAAATCATTAAAATTTTATGATGGGTTCACCTAGATAGTTTTCTAATACAATAGGTAAAAATTTACTCTCATGGGGCACCACGTATGGGATTAGGGAGTAAACCTAATCAATTATGTGATGTTGTTCACCGTATGATATTTTCTAGTATATTAGTCTTGATTCATGTTTATGTATTATTTTACTAACCCATTTCCAATGTTACCATGATATTATGAAACAATGTTCTTTATATTATTTTTCCATGTGATTACTCTAGTTCCATCAATATTATGATATCAAGTTATACATTTCACTCACATTTTTTGTTTCCTTATCATGTTTATTCCCTCACATTGTCTTTTATCTCACCAATTTTTTTTTATGTATTCCTATAGCTATCATATACATCATTATAAATCAAATGGATTTAGAACCACATTATGGATAATAAAACAAGTCTTATTTGTTTTATTTTTTGATTTTGTATTATGACCCTAGTCCTCCATAAATATAGGCCTGTAAGATCATTTTTTTAATTAATTAATATTTATATTTTAAATCATGTAATAAAATGTGCAATAAGGATTGGGTCACTATATGAAAGACTTATGATGTGAGATGCAGGTTTTAGTATAGGAAGTCCAAACAATAAAGAATGGATATTGGAGATTGGTGACCCGATTAGTAAGATAGAAGACCAAAAAATAAGTGAACAAATTAAAGGGGTTGAAATCAGAAGTAGGAGGATTGGAAATTAAAAACTTATGTTATACATGATATTTTAGATAAGACCCAAGAAATAAAATAATCATGTATAAATATTGAATACTATAGATGTGATATAGGAATGAAAAATTAATGTGAATACAAGAGATCTAAAATATTCAATTTAAAATCATAATTAGGATCAATCAAAATGATAGAAAATTAATAACATAATTTGAATGATTTGAGAACAAAAGTAGTTATTTTAAAAGAGTAGAGATGTTTATCAATTATTAAGAAAACTAAGACAAAAAAAATTAGATTTATGGTGAAAAATATATATCATAGACATAAATTCAATGACTATAGATAAAAAGGTCATGTTTATCATAATCAAGGGGCTATCGTTGCACTTATATGGTGATGTTGCACTATAACTCATAAAATTATATTAGGATCATAAGAGAAAAACATAGGACGTTACATATTTTTGTATACCCATTCATTATACTAAATTGATAGATATTGATATTATATAAATGCAAGGAATATAAAATATATAAAAATATTGAGATAAATAATGAGTGGGGAGAAAGATAAATATATATAATATTCTAAAATTAGAGATATTAGCGTTATATATGTGCAAGGAATGTTGCAACACCCTTCGAAAGAAACAACAGTGCTGAAAGATGTTTCCACTTAGAATTCTCACATTTACGCAGATGACTCCATGATTTTCCCCATGTAACAACCATGGGGGATATGAATATTGTATCATGGTATAAATGAGCTGAATCATCCAACTTACACATATCTTAAAACAATTAATAATGCAAAAACATTCATTTTGTAATTTCCTTATAATAAATTACTATAGATAGGAAACATAACATAAAATCATAAAGAACGAGTGAGTCAAAGACTATATACTAGAGATCACCCTATATAGAGAATGGAAATGAAAACATCTACAAAAAAATGAGATTAATATCTATATCAAAGATCACAAATTATTTAATTAATATAGAAATGAATATATAGACTAGATAATATATATATTAAAAAAATAAGGGGGTCAGATCATAGACCAAAGAAGGGTGATTTATTATATGATTTGAAAGATCGAAAATAAGGGACGGGGATCAATATAACTATTAAAGAAGAATGAGTGAGGAACTGAAAATATTTATGTTGAATGACCAGAGACGATCATCAAAGATCATCAAGTCTATAAAGAAATAAATTTATAAATTGATGGTGAAAAATAAATATGATAAAAGGATGGTTAATGACTACAGATAATAAACAATTGTTATAATTTTCAAAATCTTAGAACTATCCTATTTCCATGATAGGGATGCGGGACTTTAACTAATAGAATTAGATAAATATAAAATGAACCTCAGATAGGATGTATTGTATTTTTATATACCCATCCATCATACTAAATGGATAGATATTGAAAATATATACATGAATGGAATATAAAATATATGAAATTTGAGATAGAAAGAGAGAGGAGGAGAGAGATATATAGACATAAATACAAAATAGTAAAATTGTAGAGTCTGACATTATATATGTGCAAAGAATGTTGAAACTCCCTTTGAATGAAACAATACTCTCTAAAGAAGTGTCCACTTATAATTATCACATACGAATCGGATAATTCTATGATTTTATATTTACAATGATTTTATGTAAAATACACAAGGGATTTAAAATCATTATCACGGTATACATGGGATATATTTGGAAAATTACATATATCATAATAGAATTCATGACATGAAAACATTAATTTTGTAATTTCTAAGGTATAAAAGATCAGAGGTAGGAAAAATAACATGTAATTATGAATAATAGCTGAATCAAATACTAGAGAGTAGAGACCCCAAAGTCTATAGAAGTTAAGGGAAAAAATATTATTAAATGAGTTAAATATTGATGTATAATATCAATTTTTTATTTAAATATGGTAATTAATATACAAACCTATGATCATATATAGTAAAACACAGATAAGGATTAGATCATATTCCAAATAGAAAATAATAATCACATGTGATTGTTGATTGAGAATATAGAATTGAGATTAAATAAAGAAAAAATACTTAAGATTGATACTAGAAACCAAGGAATGATTCCTGGATAAAGAATAAATAACGAATAATAAGAATAAGAGACTTGAGAGGGAGACAAAATACTAATAAAGTTAATGATAGAAGAGGGAGATGAGAACTAAGAGAAAAACATTTAACTATATATTGTTATAAATACCAATTGAAATGATGATATAGGACTTGATTGAAAGGAAATATTGAGTGGATATTGAAGATCCAATATCCAAGATCAAATATCAAAGATGAAAAGATGAAAATATAGTGATAGAAACCACAAAATAAGAACACAATTTGCAACAACATATCCTGAAGAAAGAATTTAGATGATTGGAAATATGACAATATGTAAAAAATGAATACATAGTGATGAAAATTGAAGACCATAAGGATAAAGAAAAATATTGAGATTTAAGGGAATGTGGGGATAAAGATAATGATCATAGAACGGAGATGGATATCAAATATGGATAAAATATTTACCATCAGCTATTATAAAAGGAGATAGAGGAAAATAGTGACAATGATCGTAGACCTGAGTCATGAGGGATATAAATGAAGACTGTGATGGATATAGAAGATAAAAGAAAAATATTATATATGGGGACTGAAGATAAAATATAGAGACAACTGTAATAGTTTGAGTTAAAGAATAAAATTAATGATTAGTTATAGAGATCCATGATAAAAGAAAAAATACATGGGAGAAAACATATGAGTGTTTAGACTGATTACTATAAATTTAATATTGATTATTGTTTAATCTTACATAAACTAAAAAATAATGAATATTAGTGACCTAGTAAAATTTTCATTGATTTATGAGAAATATTGGAGACAGAGAATATTGATGAAAATGGGGAACCAGGATTGTTGAGGATAATAATAAGTGGGAACAAAGACAAATGACTAAGATAAAGATGATTAAAAATACCAGATACTATATAGAATATAGAAAAAATGTGTGAAGGGTGGGGGAGAATATAGGGACCTAAATTTTTCATTTTATGGATGGGTCTAGTGGAAGGAAAAAATGAATATTGGAATATTCTATAGAATGACCATAAGGCTTGGATTTGGCCCCTCCTGCTTGGGTAAGATCATTCCCAAGTGTATTATTTTTCTTCAAAATCATCCTATATGTAGTTTATATTCATATTTTTATATATATAATATATGAGGTTCTTTATATATTTATTACTGTTATACAATTCTGCTAAATACTTCAATCACTACCAGTTTCCCTCACTGGGGGAGCATTTCCAAATATACGTTCAAAGAACGAACAAACTGCTAGTAATCTTCTCCAATGACCAAGAAATAATATCCATGCATAGTTTCAATGTATGATTTAACATGGGAATATAGATCACTATTACATAATACCATCTTAGTGTCACTCGTGGGAGTAGGGGAACCGTTTTATTTTCTTTTATTATGTTGGGATGCTCTATCGGTTTCTAATAATTCAAAAGGATAGGCCTTTCAATTCTTAATTATCTGAAACACATTCACTAAGAGGTCACACACACATCTATATAATATTATAAGGTTACAATTTCACTATATTGCGACACAATGTGTACTTCTTCCATCACCACAGATTCCCACTATAGTAGGAGAATCCTATATAATTTCATTCAAATAAAGCATGTTTGGAAATCATTATCTCGACTAGACATATAAATTATTTTTTGTTCTGAAGAGGTGTGTGTATTATCAATATATTTTAATAAGATGAAAAATATAAATAAAATACATCCATCATTATTTATTTTCCCTTCCAACATAATGGAATTTACATCGGTGGACTACTTTTGGAGTAGGTGTGCAACGTCTACTTTCATTCACAGGGAGTGTACTACCTTCTCACTTGAAGATACAAAAATACCTTCAACTATTAACTTTATATCACATGGATAATCCCCACCAGTATACTCTTGATTCCTTAGAACAGAAAATGTATATCCATGAAGAACTAATTTCAAATATGACACCAATTATCAGTTCATTTATAGTGTAGAATTCCAAATTTAGGAGGATAGTATCTCAATTAGTTACTCACCTTGACAATATTTTTAAAAAAGTAGAGAAATAACCATTTCTCATTTTACTATAGTGTTCTCACTAGCAGCAGGTGCTCTAACTATGTCATTCTATAAAACATGATACTGCATACGGTGACATGTGATCAACGATGATGGTGAATAAATAAAACATTACCCGCTTCATAGGTGTCTTAATATTAAATTATCAATAGGGGAATTTTTCTATCATTTACAATGGAAATAAATGTGACTTGGTGAAGAAGTATAAAACAAAGAGGAGTTCACTTTTATTAAACTATAACTAATTGGGCTACCAACATGGTTAATTAATAGGATATAGTGATATTGGGTGATGAATATTGTGATGATGATACTCTACCTACATTGACACTAACAAATATTGAATGAAATTATGTGACTTCTACTACTACATAGGTGAAGTAGGTTGAAAATACAATATTTTATGGATTGTCATTGATGTTGGATTCTTGGATGATTACAAAAGATACCCAGAATACACTCGAGATATTTAGGGAACCAATGTATTCCATTGCATTTGTTTCATAAGATTTCATGGATAGCTATTCTAGGTAACCTGAATTTATTTACATAGATAATAAATGTTTTTGGTGAATGTTAATTAGAATACACAAACACAGGGCTTAGTATTGTGATGGTTTAGTCAATTAGGAAACATATAATCACAAAAATGGATTTTATATAAAATACATCTTCCCCCAATAAGTTCACCATATCTAGCACCCTACTTCGAAAGGTAATAATTAAAAAATTTCTTCATAATTTGGGAAAAAGAAACATAATAAAGAGTGAGGTGAAATTATTAATAAGGATAAAATGTAGATACATAAGAAGAACATGAACATAAGGGTATGTTAAAATTAGCATAATATTTTAAAACCATACCTACCATGTCAATGAACATATTATTGATTCATGGTAGAAATATTAGAAGTTAATAAGACATAAAACCTAAGGGAATAAATGAAAATGTTCCATAATATTGTAACATTTTCATAATGTATAGATTTTTTTCGCATATAAAAGAATATAAAATCATTTCCATAGTATTCAAGGCTCACTACTAAGGCTTTCATAATAGAATTTTTTCACTCCAAGAATCATCATAGTAATCAATGTTAACTCCAAAGACTATCATATCAGATATGGTCCCTTATATAATTAGGTTCACTCCCAATTCATGTTCTACCTATCAAATGGGATATAAATCTTTACCTAAATAATTGGATGGAGATATATGTCCCACACAACACATAATAAAAAATAAACAATATGTCTTCAAAAATATCATAAAACATTCTACATATAACAAACCATTAAATTATGTAAGATTCATAAAATATTGATGATATCATAACATGTGGAAAAAATTTAGGTTCTAAAATCATTTAATCATTTCAGCATATCATATCCCATGAAATAGAGTGAGATTCATAACCATGTCATCATTGTATAGATTGTGAAAGAGAAATGGTATCCATAAAAGTCAAGAAACCGTAAAAATAATCCATTAAAATAAATAATATGTATGGTATCCTTGGGTCATATCTCTATTAAAGAATACGTAACATCAAAGGATGTAATCTTATATAGAAAATTCTTTTAAAGATCATTTAAAATATTTCCAAGGAAAATATACATTTCACTATGAAAAAAACATTATAGTATGAATCATTTTTAACATTATTTTATTTTAAAATAAACATGATAAAATATAAAGGAAACTCAAATTTCAATAATAGTCATTATGGAAGAAATTTTTTTCATGTTTTACACATTAAAACAAATATTTATTTCACATTTTCTGTAAAAGTAAAACAAGTTTTTTGGAAAAGGAATGAATATTCCATTCAAAAAATTTAATAAAAATTCAAAAAAAAAATTATAACTTCATTGAATAATCATAGTATAATATTGAGACACTTTCAATAACATCATTAGAAAACTTGGTTTTTGAAGAAAATAAATTTCTGACAAAAGAGAGAAATAAATTTCGATTTTAGAAAAAACATTTTCTCAGTTATTTAAAGTTATAAGGGGTTTAGAAATTATAAAATTACATAAAAATGTAATAAATAACTATATTATAATAAAATTAATGTGTTAAATAAGATATTCATCATAATATTTTATCATTGGAAACATGATACTAAACAATCTTTATAAATGAAGAGATTTTAAAATAAAATCATTACCACGTTGCTAACATTGAATTGTAATACCCATTAATAAATAACATAAAATATCCTTAGGATAAATAATTTCATAATGTTACATTTAAAAGGTTGTTTATATATATATCAGGAAATAATATCAGTGTATGACATAACATATATCTCAGAGATGTAAAATTGAGACAAAAATATAATATCTTAAGTATCAACATCCTCAGTACAAGTTCAAAACTCTTGTATAATAAATATAATATTATTATAAATATATTTTACAAGAATACTTTTATATATCATACCATTAATGGCTTTTTTATCACCATTTATTACACATTTATTTATAATTCCATGTTAAAGTTAGGTTCTGGGCAATAACTGCATTTTTTTCATGTATGTTTTGATTTTTTATTTTTGGTCTGATTATATTGATAATGGTTTAATCACTTATATATCTTTAAAAAAGATATAAATATCATATATATTAATTATATATGTATTATTTATAACACATTATATTTAGTTTTATAAAATAAAATACACCATTCATAGAGGCAGTAGGCCATACATACGCATGAACATTTTTTCAATTTAATCGACGGATTGAAAGAAATAAATGAAAATATTATATAATAATTAAAAAAACTATTTCCTATATATCACATATATTCATTGAAACCATCCTTATTAATTTTCATGTAAATCATCACTGAATCACATCACTTAATGAGGCGGTAGTCCACTCAACACATGAACTGTGTTATCATATTCCCACATAATGGAAGGTAAGAAGGTGTGTTTGAAATAATAATTTAAAAATGATAATAATATCATAAATATCATAGAGAAATAATAAATAAATCATTATATACTTCCATGAGACATTATAATGAAAAACTGAACGACATCTGTAGGTGAGTCAGTAATCCGTCGTACACACGAATGATGATTTCATAACCCATTTTATAGAAGTGGGGTTAGTTTTACGTAATTACATTAATATTTAAAAATATATATAAATATATTGAGGATACTGAGATTATTATATAAAATTTATTTAATAATAATTTATATAGGTGGAAAAATAAATAAAATAAAATTTCTCATTG
Organism: Viscum album; assembly: GCA_963277665.1. Lineage (NCBI taxonomy): Eukaryota > Viridiplantae > Streptophyta > Magnoliopsida > Santalales > Viscaceae > Viscum > Viscum album. The sequence goes on from OY728164.1 coordinate 1,804,937,423, forward strand.
AAGAATATTGCATCTTCTTCAGTTATCATCATTGGGTTTGCACCAAAATCCTTCTTAGGATGGATTCCTATACAATATTAGAACTTCATAATGGGAGGAATGAATTAAGGAATATTTTAGTTAGGTATTGGTTGATCCAAATAGTTATGTAAGTGTGGGAAGTAGAGGAGAAGGGTCGTATTTTATATGTGGGGTGAGTGGAACACTTGTAATTTTTAGAGAAGAATAATGTATACACATAATTTTTAAATTAATAAAATCTTTAAATGATTTATTATTGATAATTACATGTGATAAGGTCGAAATATTTCCAAATAAGGTGTTGGAAAAGTTTTCTTAATTTTTAACCCTTACCTTTTTAGTTTAACCACCAAATAAACACATTTTACCTTTACCGCTAAATATAATTTTTTATATTTTCACTATGCAATTAAACAAAAACGTTAGATTTAATTATTAGATAATATAAATTATTTTATATGGAATCCATTTTCCCTATTAAACTCACATAATTTCTAATATTTAATTTAAAATTAATCACAAAAGCATGATGAGAAAGCTGGTTTTAAAGAGAAAATGTACAAATGTTTGGAATGTTTTAATATAATGATTCATTATAAAATTTATTAAAATGAACTAAATTTCATTAATACACATATAATTGAACTTATTTTGTTTTTAAAACCTTCTTATTATGATTATTATGATGTTAATTACTTTGAAAAATGCCATTTCTTAACAAAAAAATAAGAATTGTTCACTATTTTATGAAATATTTTTCTTATCAGAAATATCCCACAAAATCATCCAATGATATTTTTACATGATGAGTTAAAAAAAAATTTATAATATTTATATTCTATAATTTTTAATTTTTAAGTTTATTATAGTTTATAAAATGAAATAAAAAATATTTTTTTGAGTAAATATTAATTTCAAAACATATAAAGACCTTATCAAAATATTAATTACCTTTTTATAATTATGATTTATTTATAAAAAAACTGGTATATATTATATTTTATAATTAATTATTAATATTCATTTCAATAGTTTTAATAATTAAGTTATAATTATCACGTTAAAATATTCATATTAATAATATACCGCAGTTTTTTAAAACTCAATGTTATGTTTTATGTAATCAAAATTCAGTGTCTTTTGTAATGTAAGATATTGAAGAAATTTAATTTATTTGAAAAAAATAATAATAACTCATTTTGTATAATTATACACCCAAAAATTTAATTTTATCTTCAAAATTTTATCACTCTGAAAAAAAAACAAATGAGGAAACTTTGGCCTTATATTATCCTCATGTTCCCACATAACATCCTCAAACTAGTGGTTTCACCATAAAACATTGACCAAGTGAGTGGTGTTTTTCATAGAACACACTATATATGATCTATAATCTATACTATTTTATCCCTATAAGAGTAATATTTTTCCATTATTATGGCCTCAGAGTTCAGTACATGTGAAGTGTCAGGTATATACTTCATTGGGAGAGATACATGAAAAAAATCATGGAATTTAGAGAGGTTCAGTGGAAGTGACAAGCTTCCAGCCAAGATACCAATATGATCAAGAATTTAAATGGTGAAATTATAACTATTGATTTGTTTCTCTTTATTCCTGAATATAATAACCTTCTTTCCATGGAGAAAATTGTATAAACACTTTATCACCAACTTTAAATTATATATCACTCGTGCGATTTTCAAGACATATTTTCTACTGAGCATTATTTTCCCTGATGAGATATTGAATATATATAACCTTATCATCTATTTAATCATCTATATCAAGTCCCAATTTCATTCTTCCTCCATTTTTATTCTATCATGTTTGAGAATTACACTTCTTTCAATAAATGTATTCATAAGGATCCATCTAATTTCATTAGTAAAATATAATTTCATAGAAAAAATTATATATAGGAAGTTGTTAATCCCAATCACTGTGGAAATAAAAATAAAAATATCTCATCTTATCATATAAATAATGAATTATTATTTTAGACTGGCCATAAATTTGAGGATGATAAATTGTGATGAAACTCTACTCTGTGTCAAGATACTAAAATGGTATTCAGAATAATGGTAGGGAAAAACTCATTTACCAATCATACATAATTAATTGTGGTGCTCCATTAATCCATTCCACATCCTTAATGTATATTATATAAAGTTTCTCAAGGGATAATTTTCTTCTGATACCAATTAAACCTTCTTTTGCAGCTCTTCATCTCCCTTCATCGACTCTTTAATGTTCTCTTAGATAGATTATTGAACATTAAATTGATCAAGAATATATTTCTCCCCTATATTCAGGATTTCCATATCCATAGTTTAAACATCTATAAATAATTGTTATTTTATTATCCTCATCATAGAAAAGATAGCATTATCTTTTCTACATAAGGAATCGTCCACCAAATACACTTTCCTAGAGTGGTAGTGTATTGATCATTCATAATGTTTAATCATTTATAACCATATTTTATATCACATATTGTACGTCATATATGTGAATACATTAAATTATTTTTATTAGTATATATATAACATTTTGTCTATAAATATTTTTACCCCATATATTTAATGAAACAATTTATAAAGAAAATACCAAATTATTAGTTGGATAATATTTATAAGGATTCATCAATTTTCATGAGTTATATGATATAACAATTTCATTATACATAATAAAACATCACAATACCTTCTTTAATGAAGAACTATGTATTATAAACCCTTCTCCACAATTTGGAAATGTAAGAATAGGTGCGCTGACTAATTGTCAATTTAAATCATTGAAATTTTCCTCACATACATTTTTATAGAGAAAACTTAATCACTTTTGAGTTAACATGGTTATTGGATTATAATTCATGAGAAATTATCTACAATTATATGATAATATCATGATAAACCAATAAAACTATAGATATTTATCATCATTGATGGGGGGGGAGAATATTCAATAGGCTCTATTTTTTATGGTGATGTGTCCTAACCAATATCAATGTAATCATTGAGAGATGGGTTGAATTAGTGATATTATTATTTTATGTTATATTTATTATAAAACAACTTTCACCACCTTTAAAAATTAATAACTTTTCTGAAAACAAAACATTCCCACATCAATAAGAACATAGGTATTTAAAATGATATGACTCAATTAGTGTAGCTAGTCCTTGTCTTGGATTGTAAATAATATAACAAAACAAAATATACTAAATCCATTTTTGTGGATACAACAAGTTAGAAATACCCTTAAATGTTTGTATCACTATGATCAATATTACAATACATGTGATTATTCTAGAAAAATGATGTAAAATATGTTTTATGAGATGTTTATAAATCTTGACCAATTGGTTTTGAACATGTTAACATGTTGATTCAAAATCATCATGTATTCTTATTCTTCATCAAAAAAAATCATCAATTTATTACCGATATGCATGTAGAATCAACTTATTTGGACACTATGTAAAATCACAATCTCATGGATTTATCTAATTCATCGGTATGATTTTCTTTTTCCAGGTCAAGTCTTATTTTCTTGTCCGAAAACTACTCTGATTCAATTATTTTTCCTAGAAGTGTCAACCCAATTTCTCTATCCGATATAGAAAAACCATTCCACAACTTCTCCATCACACTTCTTCTTTCCATAAATTTTACTAAGGAAAATTCTAAATAGAAACTTTTCTCTTCCAAATCTACCTAAAAAATATTATCGATTTTTCCCTCTCCCTTACATGAAAATTATTACAGTATGATGTGCTTTTACCGCTATTTATAGGTGAAAAATAAATTAAATGGTTGTAAAAACAATTTTATTTTCCCACATAAAAAATATAGAAAATAAAATTTCACATTCATATTAAGTTTATTTTTGACTAATTAAATGGCTCTAAAGTTTTAGGTATTTTTCTCATAACATATATAATCATCTCAAAACATCATAATTCTTTGAACATACAAATAACAATTTAGTGTGATATAATTTTTAACTCTAATACTATTTTCCACTCAGATTCAACATATGTAAAACTGAAGAGTTCCCATTCTGATACTCCAACTGAACATTATCTTTCATAAGAATCATTGAAAATTATATTAACATTGAAAACAACCAACAAAATTTTATTATAAGTTTTAGATAAATTAAAATTTTCTTTATTTTTTTCATATCTTCTCACACTAATGAAAAAATGTGTTTGAAGAAGTCTAGAATCTGGTAAATTATCAGGGTTATTATGAATCTAATGAATATTTATGTGTTCCTTATATGATGTTTCAGTGTAAAGACATTTATTATGACACTTAAATAAATTTTAAACAAATAGTGAATTATATTATTAACCAACTAAAAAAATGGTGAGACCAACTCTGATGCTTCAATGAAAAAGGTTGTCTATATTATTGTAAATCATCAAATTGATCATCCTCTGAATCACTTCTCATTCATCAATTCTAGAAACTTATTTGTATTGTTTCACTTAATAAATATTCTCTTCCTTAGATGAAGTTATACATTTGATATATTATTAGTTTCGTCATTTTTCAAGTTTATTGGTTGCATGAAGAGAATAATAAAGAAGTATCAACTGTGACTTCATTCTTAACCTCAGCAACTGATGGTGCATTTGATGAATTGGTTCATTGAATGGGTCGGCCCATCTGATGGATTGTTCTATCAGATCAATCGGTTGAGCATCACTTCTATAAAACCTAAGACTTATAACAACTCAAACACTCAGACACCAAACAACATCTAATTCATGCACAACTCACACTGGTTGTCTATAACAGAAATTCATAACATTTTTATTCTATTTTCTCTTATTAAATAATTCCTATATCAAAAAAATCTTAATGATATTTAATAACATTAATATCGATATAGCATCATTTAAACTATTGAACCATTTCTTCTATTTATTTCACAAATCTGGGATCACGTGTTTTTCAGACAACATAGGATATTTAAAACATAAAAAAATAGTTATAAATTATTATATTTAAAATAAAATATCTCAAAAGACATATTGGATCTGATAAAACATCTCACTCTAATCAAAAACATCATTCCAAAAACATTATGAGTCCAAAATACACCATCACCTGAAAAACACAATTTGAACAGAATACTAGAAATGATAGAATTTTTTATGAACCTTATGATTGATGAACTGATTCTGATACTTCTTTCCCCAAAAACTAACACTTGAAAAGTGAGTTAGTTTTTCCTAGAAAAGAAAATACAAAACAAAAATTGAAACTTTCTTCTAGCATTCGAAAACCAAAAACCTACCAAATGGGACCCAATAATCTATCCTTTTGGATTTTATGGTCGACCAATGTTCATTAATCACATAAACTTTTTAAATATAACTATATATCTGTAGTAAATAATTCTAATTTTTTGTCATTATAATCATTATAGGAAATAGAAATCATTGATATAAAACAAATTGTGTCCAAATTTTTTTACTTAAAAAACTTATTCTCAAAACATTAAACTTTAAAATGTTCGACCTATTCATAAATTAATTTTTCCTCTAAAAACATTTTACTATACCCACTATAATAAACTGTTAGAAAATTTTATTCACTTTCCTTCTTAGTTCAGAACATACCCACGACTTCTAAAAAATACATGATTCCATAAAATGTTTATCATATATCAATGGATATATTTATGAAACATCATTTTTATCCCCCTATAAAATACAATATAAATACTGGATGAGAGAAGGAAAAAACACCGTAACATTGTAGATAAGGAGTTTGGATTACCATGTTCATCCTCAGTTGAAAAAATTATCCCTTAGTAATGGTTTTCTGTAAAAGTATGCAATGTGTACCATTGTTGAAACATACCCCAGCTTGAGTTCATTATTCTCTATATGTTCTTTGATGATGTAATATTTCATATCAATATGTTTTGAAAAGGTAAGTTATATTGGATTTATTATAACATTTATAGAAATATGATTATAATATCCCATGAGAATAGGTAACCTCACATTAATAATAAAATCATTCAACTGAGTCTTCATCTACATATGTTGTGTTATAGCTTGAGAGGTGGAAACATACTCAACATCATCAATGCTAAGAGTTTCATAATTTTTTTTATTATTCCAACTCCCAAAATTTTACCCCATAAAGAAAAATCTACTAGTTTTGGTTGTTATTTCATATACACTTCTTTTCCAATTAACATCTATATACCCAAACCAATCAATTCTACTTGAGCAGTGTTATCTGATTTCGAAATATATTATGCCTCTAATATGTTTAATAATTCATTTTATATCCCACATATGTGATTCCTTTAGGGAATTTTGTAACATTTCACATAAGGTATCATAATACCTAATATATAGTATTCTAGTGGTCTATTATAAAATATGTACAATCAATATTCAAAACTCATTAGAAACATTATCCTTTCATTCTCCATATTTTGATAACTTATCTCCCATTAAAACTGATGTGGACACTAGTTTTGAATTATCCATGCCATACTTCTTAAGATGTTACTTATCATACTTATCTTCAGAAATAAAAATGTATTTCTTTTTTTGTGGGATATTTTACCCATGAAATTATTTCATTTCACCAAGCATGGACATTTAAAAAATTCATCATATCTTTAGCAATCATTTAACAAGATCCTTCATCAATTATTTTGAATATCATTTCATCATCATGTAGGATCGAAATGATGATGTAGATGCTCAATATACAAGAGAGGGTGGATTTTATACTTTAAAAACTCTTTTGGAACCTTTAAAGTTGATATAAAACTTTAGTTTTAAACCTTAAGAAAAACTATGTATAACAACGTTAAAAAAAGAAAATTCACAACACCTCTAAGTTCTATAAACTTTATAGTTTTCGGAAATATGGTTCCGGAAATAGGGTTCTAAAAATGAAACATAACAGAAGTTTACAAGTAAAAGATTCTACCTTAAAGTGTATAGAATCTTACAAATCAGAGTATAAAAAAACAATGAAGTATTAGATAGTTATACATTCCTTTATCAATCGAAATACAGCGGAAATAAACTTGTAAAAAAACAAGTAACATATAGTAAATCTTTTAACCCAAAGAGTAGGGTATCCAACAACCTTGGATAAAGGTCCCTTGATTTATACTTTCAAGAAAGTATGTCTTACCCACACTAGGGTAAGCCCTCGATAATAATATTGGAGTCTTTCTTGCTATCCCCACAAGCCTTCAACTTCAAGGTAGCTGGCACCTATTTCTTCCTATCCCCGGAAGCCCTCAAATGTCAAGATAGTCGACACCTCTATCTTCCTATCCCCAGAAGCCCTCAAATGTACTTAACAACATTCAGAGTCGCACGAAGCAATTCTGAACAAGATGTTCAGTACGCACTAAAAATGAGAGTCTCTCTCTAGAAATCAGTTAACAACATGTAATCTCTAGAGTTCTAGAGCATTTGCTTGATGTTATGAGCTCTTTGAAATGAGCTCTTATTTATAGGCACAGCTCCAACAGTCGGCTACCTCCTCCAACGGTTATATTTTTCCTTGAATTTCGTTGGGACGTGTACAGCTGTCACTCAAACAAAGGTTGGTTAGAAACAGAATGTACGACATCTTTCATAGCTTTAGAAAGTATAAGAAAAATATGGTTTCTTAAGAAAAATCATTTTTATTGAGTCAAAGTAAAAAAATGAAAGTTATGAGTCTAAGAAAAAACCATTTAGAGTCTATATTACATTGATATTTAAATTTTGTTTCAAGCAATTCAGATTCAGAATTCTATAGACTTCAGAGTCTGACTTTCAAGGAAATTTGGAGTCTTAATTCTGATGAATTCGAGGTCTGAGCTCATAAGAATTCGTAAGTATAATTATTGTGTTTGATCTCATAAGAATTTGTAACTAGAATTTGGATTTTGATTTTATAAGAATTCGTAACTTGAATTCAGAGTCTGAAATCATAAGTGTTCATAACCAGAATTCTAAGTTTGAATTTATAAGAATATGTAACGTGAATTCAGAGACTGAACTCATAAGAGTTTGTAACAAGAATTCAGAGTTTCAATTCATAGAGTTTAGAATCTGAGCTCAAAGAACTCAAAGTCTGAACTCATAAGAGTTCAGAGTCTGAATTCAGTGAACTTAGAGTTTGAACTCATAAAAGTTCAGAGTCTGAATTCAGAGAACATGGTGTCTGAACTCATAAGAGTTCAGAGTCTAAATTAATAGAATTCATAACGGGAATTCAGATCTGGAAAATAGAATGCATCATATCTAAGTTTTTATAGGATTCTGAGGTTTTGGATAAGAAACTGAATTTTAAACTAAGAAATATAATGAGTTATACTTAAATAAATTAAGGCATAAACAATAAAAATATATTAAGGATTAATTTTCCTTGGGGAAGTAAAATTTCCCCTGTGAAAGCAATACTAGGTAAAGAGAAAATTTTCTTGAGGAAGGAAAATTTCCATGAGGAAGAAAAATTTCCCTTATCAAGATAAAATACATTTTACCTTAAGATAAGGTGTTTTTGATTTTCAAAACATGAAGGAATGAAAAAAGTCATAAGGAAACCTTATTGACTCAAAAATCTCCCCCTTTTTGGAATGAAAAAACATCGTTATGAAAAGGAATATAAGAACTTGAAAATAAAACTTATCCCCCTTAACACATGGGCAATGATGAATACGACTAACTCCCCCTTAGGCTTTCAAAACACTAAGGATCGTATTATAGATTTCTAGATTGGAATTTTACATTATCTTGCATAAAAAAGTCTTCATTGATAGGATCTCCCCCTTAGATGAACTCCCCCTGTCTTACAGAAATTTCTTCTTTACATAGTATTCATTTTTTAATATTCCTTTCTCCACCTTTGTGATTTTAAAAAAGAAATATAGGGAATGGAAAAGAAAATACGGTACCTGAAATGTTAGTACTAGACAACGAAAAAAGTAGAGAACAACCAAAATTTCATTACATTTGGAAAATTTTGTACAATGAATAAAATAAAAGATCGGACTGGAAAATTTTTATCCTTCCTTATACTTGGGCATAAGCTTCTTAACTATTGTTTTTAGCTTCTTGAGTTCCTTGTGATCTTCCTCTGCACGCTTAAGAAGTTGATCCTGATCTTTTGATTTCTTCTCTAAGTCTTTTTGTTTTTCTTCCTGAACTTTGAGAGATTCTGCCTAACTCTTCAAAACTTCATCCTACATGATAGGATTCTCTTCTATCTCAATCCATAGATCTCTTTCCCTCTTGAAACTTCGAGAAACTGAAATCAACTTCTTATTCATATCATTTACTTCTTGCTTCCGAGAAGTCTTTTCGAGAGTTATCTTTTCTTCAAAAGACTTTGTGAGGTGCGTGAACATGTTATCTTCGGTGTCAAAAGCATCCTTGACACTTTCTTGAAACTCATCAAGAATCTGCATCTCTTTAGTAGTCTTCCTTGACCAGCTTGTCATCTTTTTGAATGATCATTTATGAGCGTTAGAATTAATAAGAAAAGCCTTGAAATCTACCTCCAGTATAACACACATATCTATAACCATGGATACTGAATCTGATTTTTTATTTAGTGTATGTTGAATCATTTGGCATCTCGAGTCAATACATGGAAAAAGTGGAATAGTCCCAACATGCTTCTTCTAATACTGAACTATGAAATCATTCCAAGGGAGGATGACTGTGAATATGAAATTATTCTTGGTGAGAGATATTTTTCTAGCTCATCAGCCTTCCTCTTCGATGATCCACCAACTTCCTTATTCTTCACAATATCTTTACCAGGTGTATCCACAACCACGTGTTTTCCCTTATCAAACTTCAGAATGAATTCTTCTTGGTTAGGGGATTGGTTTTCACTGTTAGACAGGTAAACAATCTTATCTTTATCTACCTCTCCCTTCTCAACTCCTATCTCAACATCCTCGGGCTGAATGAAGTCATGATTTTAAATTTCTTCCTCAAAGAGCTTATTCACTTCATCTTCGCCCTTCTTATCCTCTTCTTTTTTTATCTTTCTCAGGAGTAGGGATCTTTGAAGACTCTACTTTTGAAGAACACATTTAGAGCTTCTCCAATGGACTTTCCTTCTCATGAAAGTCTTAAACTTACTCAATCAAATCTTTGGTGTCACCAATGCTTTCTTCTTATTCTTCTTCCACTACTTCTCCTTCTTCAACAGGTTTTTCTTGAGATTTTTCTGGAGTCACATATTTCATTCCTAGTGTCTCTAGTAAAGCTTCTACTAATAAGGATTGTGGTACCAGACTCTTCTCAGATACTTTCTCTATAGCCTTTAGAAGATATTTCACTTTCTCTACTTCATTCATATTCTTCTTTTTCTTCTATTACTTTTCTTGCTTCTCAAGATCATTAGCAGTCTTGTCTTTTAAGTCTTTTGATTCAGTAGGATCCAAACCAGATCTTGGCTCCCATGCTTTCTTTTTCTAATTGTCTCCCCTCCACCTAGATACAACCTCATCTAGATAAGTTTTCTTCTTCTTAGGCTTTGGTGTTTCGGGTTGGGTTTCCTTAGCTGCTAGGTATTTTTCCATCTATTTGACTTGCTTCAACTTCCTCTTCCTACCTCCCTTTTTAGAAGGTTCAGCCTCCTCCAGTTTCTTCGGTATGGCTTCATCTTCCTCCTCTGTAAAGTCATAAAATTATTTGAATTCCATAGAAAATCCAACTTTCATTCTCTTCAGGGTATCATCAATCACTAACATAACTTTTCAATTCCTAGGCTTAGAACTGCATGGAATTTTGAACGACTCTAAGAACCGAACAATCATCCTTGAAATAATGGCTGGATAAATAAGGATCTGAGCCTTCAAATTTCCAATCATTATATTCTTGATTGTAATCAGAATATGGTTAACCAAGTTGATCTTTCTCAGGTTCACCAGAAAATCCATAATATACATGTCACTCTTCTTCAATTTATCCTTGTCGCCTTTTCTCGGAATGATGAATCCTTGAACCGATAATTCGAGAATCCGGAAATTTATAGATAGGTGAGCGATATTCGGAGTCTTTACATCATAATGTCCAAGACAAGCCATAGCCTTACCCTTATGGAAACGTCCTTTATCATCAGGCAATTAATGAGAACAAAACTCATCATTCCCTTCATATAAAATTCTAACCAAGCTAGCAGCCTTGGTCTATGAAATAGAATAAGACTTCCCATAGATCTTGGAAGATAACTAATCTCTTCTTCCTTGAAAAACACATTGCTTCATAAAATTCAACTAGAAAATCCAGATATGCCAAATCTTGAGCTCCTGGATTCAATATTCTAACACTCTCCCATCCATTCACCTTGATGTTCTTTGAGATAATAGAATCATACTTAGTGAAGAAGTTTGGATGCACCAACCTTTCTCTATAAACCTGCCACTCAGAGATTTCCTTGACAGTTGACATGTCTTTCTGAGAAGATTCCTCGATAGCCATTCATATTTGAGCAAGATATGAGAAGTTCAGAATGGTCTTAAGTAAGAAGTCCTGGATTTAACATGAAAAAGATTTGGAATCGATGTTGGATAGCCATTTGGGGTCCATTATATCGGCATTTCGAGCATGAGTTCATCTTCCAAACATAATACAATGGTTGAAAATATTTTGATCGTATCTGATGGTTGGGATGATAGCCACAAGGAAATTATTATAAAATCTGATCATTTGAGGTTTTTAAAGAAAAACATTTAGATTGAAGGAAAAGCGAATCCGAATAGTTTAAAACCAAAAAAAAAATACAAACAAGAAAAAGATGATTACAAAGATTTAAGAAAGTAAATATACCTTTCAGATTGCTAGGAATATTATTTATAGTGAGTAAAATTCTTCTTGAAGAACTTTAGATTCAGAGAGTTTGATTACGAAAAAATTTACATTACGAAAATTTTACTACGACGAATTTTTATTTTGAAATAGTTAACTATGAAAAAAATTTCTGCTACAAAATATTTTGACTATGAAAGAATTTTGATTACAAAAATTTAGAAAATATTCATTACGAAAATTTATAAAATCTTCATTACATAAATTTATAAAATATTCATTACAAAAATTTTGAAAATCATCATTATGAAAATTTGGAAAATCTTCATTACGAAAATTTAGAAAATATTCATTATGAAAATTTAGAAAATCTAACAAGAAAATGTACTCCCCATATGAAAAGAAGATTCTTACTGTAAAGAGATTGGTTTTAACATGAAGTTAATAAGGAAGATTAACTTATGTTTATCATTCCAATCTTCTATTTAATGTATTCAAATCTATCAAAAGGTAGAGATTTTGTGAAAATATCATCAAGTTGGTCTTGTGTTCTGATGAATTGAAAATTATATCTTCTTTTTGTGTGTGATCCCTAAGAAAGTGATGCCTAATATCTATGTGTTTTTCACGAGAGTGATGTGAAGGGTTTTTGCTTAAGGAAATGACACTAGTTTTATCACACAAAATTTGTGTTTTGGTAAAACTCATACCATAGTTTGTGAGTGTGTGTAGCATCCACAACACTTGAGCACAACAACTTTCAGCTACTACATATTCCTCTTCCGTAGTGGAAAGTGCTACTAAGTGTTTCTTTATGCCTGACCAAAAAACTAATGAATCTTCTAAGAAATGACATGTTCTGGATGTACTTTTCCTATCCATTCTGCATCCCCTAAAGTTAGTATCACAAAAACTTTTAAATAAAAAATCATTTACAGAAGTATAATAGAGTCCTAAATCCATGGTTCCCTTTAAGTAGCGAAAAATTATTTTCACTACCTTAAAATGAGATTCCTTAGGATTGGATTGATATCTTGCACATAAACATACAGAAAACCTTATGTATGGATGACTAACTGTCAAGTATATTAGTCATCCTATCATACCTCTAAATGATTTTTGATCCACTGGTTTCCCAGCTTCATCAAGATCAAGTGAATTTGAGGTACCAATGGGAGTACAAATACTCTTATTGGTGTCATATCCATAATTTTTAAGAAGATTTTTAATATACTTATGTTGAGATATATAGGTACCTTCTGGTTTTTCAGAGATTTGAAAACCTAAGAAAAATGTTAACTCACCCATCATACTCATTTCAAACTCATATTTCATTAGATTTGTAAAGTAATCAGTTAAAGATTACTGAGTTGAACGAACTATAATGTCATAAACCTAAATTTGAACATTCAAAACATATTTATTAACTTTCTTTAGAAAAATGGTTGGATCTGCATTTCCCTTAACATAAATATTTCGTAGAAAAAATCTTTTAAGTCTATCATACCAAGCTCGAGGGTAATTCATAAGTCCATAAAATCTTTGGTATGTTTAAATACATGTTAAAGATGTTTTATATCTTCAAAGCCAGGAGTTTGTTCAACAAAAACTTCCTCTTGAAAATAACAATTAAAGAAAGAACATTTAAAATCCATTTGAAAAATTTTGAATTTGAAGAATGCTGCAAAGGCAAGTAGAATAAGAATAGATTCAAGGTTAGCTACTGGAGCATAGGTTTCTTCATAGTCTATTCATTCTTGTTGATTATTGCCTTTAACAACTAATCTAGTTTTATTTCATACAATGACTCCATTTTCATGACACATATTTTTGAAGACCCATTTTACTCCAGTAACAGAATTTTCCTTAGGCCTTTCAACCAAGGTCTAGACTTTATTCCTTTCAAATTCATTTATCTCATATTGCATGGATTTTATCCAATCATCATCACCTATAGCTTCATCATTGCTTTTTTTTTCAATTGGGAAAGGAATGATAGATGCTATACTTCATTTCTTAAGGAACTTAGATTCCTTACAGGTTGATTTACATCACCAGTGATACTATCACTAGGATTATTCTTAAAAAACAACTGATTTGGGTTTTAAAAAACAAGTTAATCAACATATGGTAGAAATTATTCTGGGGTAAATGTCTCAGAAAAATTTTATTGAACATTTCCCTTATCAGAAAGATCTTCTATCATGGGTTGACAATTAGTTTTTGAAAACACATCCAAGGTTGTAGGTTGGGGTTGTTTGAAAAAAAAATGATCGTTTTCATCAAATTTGACATGTATTGTTTCTTCAACAGTACAAGTGTTCTGGATGAAAACTCTATAAGCCTTAGAAGTTGTGGAGTAGCCTAAGAAAATTACTTCATCAGACTTTGGTGCAAATTTGTGAAGATTATATTTAGTATTCAGAATGAATACATTGAAACCAAAAACCTTGAAGTAGTAAAGTCTAGGTTTTCTACCATTCCATAACTCATAAGGGGTTTTATTAAGAAATGGTCTAATCAAAACACGATTTATAGTATAGAAAGAAGAACTTACAGCTTCATACCAAAAATGTTTTTCTATAGAATATTCACTCAACATGATTCAAGTTATCTCTTGAAGAATTATATTTATTTTTTCAACTGCACCATTATATTGAAGAGTTCTTTGTGCTGGGAAGTTATGAGTAATTCCTTTTCTACTACAAAAAGATTCAAAATCATAATTTTGAAATTCACCTCCATGATCACTATGAATAGTTATCAATGAAAGGTTTTTCTCATTTTTAACTTGGGGTCTAAAACTTTAGAAATATTAAAAATCTTCAGATTTCATTTCTAGAAAATAGACCCACATAAATCTAGTGTAATCTTCAACTAAGAAAAACACATAGTATTTTCCACCAATGCTTCCAGTTTGTGTTGGTCCAAAAAGGTCCATGTGCACTAATTGTAATGCATCAATAGTTGAGACTTCACCGAATTATTTAAAGCTTGATTTATATTGCTTTCTATATTGACAAGCATCACAAACTTTAGAAGAATCAAATCTAAGCTCTGGTAGATCTTTAACAAGTCTCTTCTTAGAAATGTTACATAAATTCTTAAGGTTACAGTGTCCTAGCCATCTATGCCATAACCAATAATGATCTTCCATTTCACTAAGTCAAGGTAGTTCTTGGCTCTTAAGGTCTTCTATGTTTAATGTGTAAACATTTTCTTGCCTATGGGAAGAAAGAATAAACTCATCCTTGGAATTGTGTATTAAACACGTGTCATTCCTAAAATTCACAAGGTAGCCTTCATGAAATAATTGACTTATGCTGATGAGGTTGTTCTAAAGACCCTAAAAAAATAAAACATTTGAAATCAAACTTTTACCAAGAAGAACAATGTTACCAATACCAATAATTTTTCCCTTAACATTATCTCTGAAAGTTACTATTCATCCTTTCATCTTGATAATATATTCAAATAAGTTTCTATTACTATTCATATAATTGGAACATCCACTATCCATGTACCATGTATTGTTGTTGGTACTTTCTATATTTTCTTGAAAATAAAGATGTTAGATTTTCAAAACCCAACTTTTATTGGATCTGGTAATTTTAGAAAGAAAAATATTGGGTATCCAAATTTTTTTAGAAAAAATGGATTTATGTAAAATTAAATATTGAGTTTTGTTTAAGGAACAATTTTTGGCCAATGCCCACCACACTGACACTTAGTACAGAATGGAGCACTTTGAGGAACAAAATAATTGTTACTGAAAATCTGTTTTGAACATGTATAACCAAAACCTAAATTACTACCAAGGGGTCAAATTTGAGAATACATCTTATCAAAATTTTACTTACCTAAGGTAAATTTTGACAAACACTTCCTCAAGGAAAAATTTCATATTTTAGTTTAATAACTAAGTTCTTGTCCTCAAAAACATTAGCAGTAGAGTTAGGCTCGAAAACATTTTTCTTGGAAATTACTTTTTCTAGATCCTTGGAAAGTTTATCCTTCTCAGAATTTACTTCCTCATGTTTCTTATAATGGTTATTCAAAGCATAATTTTAATTATCATGATCATTAGTAAGATCTGAAATTTCTTTTACCAAAATAGATTCTCTATAATTTTCTTTTTTAAGTTTCATTGAAACTTTAAAATTTCTTATATCAAGAAAATTAAAAAATATAGAAATCTCCTCATAGGAAGGAAAATCATTTTCATTATCTGATGAAAAAGATTCTTTATCAGAAGAAAAATCTCTATCAGGAAAATTTTAACTTAAAGACATATTGGTTAAGGATTCAGCAGTTTGTACCTTATCCATAAGACAATGATTTTGATATGGAGCTCTGGCTATAAGACCAATATTATTTTTCTTAGAAGATTCATATTCTGAAGAATCATCCGAAAAATCTCCACCCCTTTCATTCCAAGTGTCATTGGATTTCAAGACTTTCTTATGCATTGATCTGTAGAACTTCCTCTTGTTTCTCTCAGAATTTCTATCTTTCTTGTCTCTTATCTTATGAAAAGGACAATCCAGACTAATATGAACAATTATTCTACATTCATAGCATGTTACTTCCCCATATTTCTTATGTTTTCCATATTTTTTTGTATATGTACTGAAAGTATTTCTTCCCAACTATCTTGTTCATCTTTCGAGAAAGATTAGCTAGTTCATTTCCAGAATGTTCACTTTCACTTGATTCAGATAAGACAGTAACCTTCTTAGATTTAGATCTCCTAGCTCTCTCAGGAGTCATGGATCTCACAGGATTATAAGTAGTTGTAAAAGCAACACTTCCATTCTCATTCTTCTTCTTAACATTTTCAGTGTCTCTCTTCATTCTAGTCTCATATTGAAGAATAGTTCCCAGAAGTTTATCAAGGGTGATCTGTGAGACTTTTCTATTCTCATCTATAGCTATTCTTTTTTATTCCCACTCATTTGGCATGATATATATAATTGTTTCCACCAGTGCATCATCATCCAACCCTTTTTCACCCATGGATTGTAAGTTGTTGACAATGGTCATAAACTTCTGTTGTACCTTACAAACTGGTTCTCCATAAGGAAAGCTAAAACCATGATACTCAGCTCTTAGCATAGCACTTCACATTTCAATAACTTTGGATATACCTAAATGAGTAACTTCAAGCTTCATCCATATGCAATATGATGCTTCACATAATGAAATTTGGCTATATATATTCCTAGTCATGGACAATAACTATGTATTGTATATCTTATAGTTTTGTGGATATTCTGACTTCTCTTGATTAGTAAAAGTTATGACTTCCTTATCAGGAATTTTTTAATCTCCAGTAAGCATGACAAATTTGTCCACTCCAGTATTGATGAAAAAAGTATTCATATGATCTCTCTACTATTCATAATAATTTCCAAAAAAATAGGTGCTCTAGTAGGATTGAGATTGTCTATGGAACCAACATTCATTCTTTCCATCTTAAAGAAAATATCATTCCACACAAACTTGTTAGTAATAGAAGTTTGTAAACAAGGAAAATACGAGCAGGGAAAATTTTCCTATGCATGGAAAGTATAGAACAATGAGAAATTGAGCAAGAAAACTTATATTTGAATATAAGCATTTCAAATACCTCCTCTGATATAAATTGTCGGATCAAAATGAGGATGTAAATGCTCAATATAAAAGAGGGGGTAAATTTTATGATTTAAAAATTCTGTTGGAACCTTTAAAGTTGATATAAAACTTTAGTTTTAAACCTTAAGGAAAATTATTTTTAACAAGGTTAAACTAAGAAAATTCACAACACCTCTAAGTTCTACAATCTTGATAGGTTATAGAAATATGGTTCTGGAAAAACAAGTTCCGGAAATATGGTTCTGGAAATGAAACATAACAGAAGTTTACAAGTAAAAGATTCTACCTTAAATCATATAGAATCTTACAAATCACATTATACAAAAACAAGGAAGTATAAGATAGTTATACTTTCCTTTATCAATAAAAATACAGTGGAAATAAACATGTAACAAAACAAGTAATAGATAGTAAATCTTTTAACACAAAGAGTAGGGTATCCAACAACCTTGGATAAAGGTCCCTTGATTTATACTTTCACGAATGTTTGTCTTACCCACACCAAGTTAAGCCCTCAATAAGAATATCAGAGTCAGTCTTTCTATCCCTGCAATCCCTCAACTTCAAGGTAGTTGGCACCTCTTTCTTCCTATCCCTGGAACCCCTCAAACATCAAGGTATTCTCCACCTCTGTATTCCTATCCCCGGAAGCCCTCAAATGTACTAGGCAACATTCGGAGTCGCACAAAGAAATTCTGAACAAGATGTTCAGTACACCCTATGCATGAGAGTCTCTCTCTATAAATCACTTCACAACATGTAATATCTAGAGTTCTATAACATTTCATCAAAGTTATTATTTCTTTCAAATGAGCTCCTATTAATAGGCACAACTCCAACAGTCGGCTCCTTCCTCCAATAGTCATATTTTTTCCTTGAATTTAAGAGGGACCTGTACACGTGTCACTCAAACAACGGTTGGTTAGAAACAGAATGTATAACATCGTTTCATTGCTTTAGAAAGTATAAGAAAAATATGGTCGCTTAAGCAAATTAATTTTTTCGAAGTCTAATTAAAAGATTAATGTTAAAAGTCTAAGAAAAAACCATTAGGAGACTATATTACATTGATATTCTAATTATACTTTTCACGGAATTCATAGTCAAAATTCTATAGACTTCGGAGTCTGAATTTCAAGAAAATTGGGAGTCTGAATTCTGAAGAATTCAATGTATGAGCTCATAATAATTCGTAACTAGAATTATGATTATGGTCTCATAAGAATTTGTAACCAGAATTCAGAGTTTTAATTCATAAGAATATATATCCTAAATTCGGATTCTGAACTCATAAGAGTTCGTAACTAGAATTTGAAGTTTGAATTCATAAGAATTTGTAACATGAATTCGGAGTCTGAACTCATAAGAGTTTGTAACCCTAATTTGGAGTTTGAATTCATAGAGTTTGGAGTCTGAGCTCAGAGAACTCAAAGTCTGAACTCATAAGAGTTCGGAGTCTGAATTCAGTGAACTTGGAGTGTGAACTCATAAGAGTTCCGATTCTGAATTCAGAGAACTCAGAGTCTGAACTCATAAGAGTTCGGAGTCTGAATTCAGAGAACTCAGAACCTGAATTCGGATCCTGAAAACAGAATGCTTCATATCTATGTTTTTATAGGATTCCAAGGTTTTGGATACGAAACTGAATTTTACACTTAGAAATGTAATACTTAGACTTAAATAAATTATGGCATGAACAATGAAAACATGGTAAGGATTAATTTTTCATGGGGAAGGATAATTTCCCTTATTAATGCAAAACTAGGTAAGAAAAAAAATTTCTTGAGGAAGGAAAATTACCTTATGGAAGGAAAATGTCCCTTATCATGATAAAATACATTTTACCTTAACATAAGGTGTTTTTGATTTTCAAAACATGAAGGAATGGAAAATTATTAAGGAAACCTTATTGACTCAACACATCATACACTATGACAATGAGAGAAATGTCATTAAAAATTTTTATGTAGAGATCACAATATAATCTTCCCTTCCAAAAAATTAACTTTTGTAAGAAGACATAAAAATTGTAATACCAATCACTCAAAGATTAATTTATCCCATACAAATATTTATACAGTTTGCACACATAACATTAATCTTTTCTGATCTCAATGCCACATAGGTGTTCAATATAAATTTCTTCTTCACGTTCTCCATTCATAAAGGATATATTAACATCCATCTAAATAATATTGTAACATGATTATGAAGCAATTTTATGAAATATTCTACTGGTTTCTAATATTTCTGTTGGAATAAAGGTCCCATAAAAATTAATTCCTTTAATCATTGAGTAACAATTTCATAGAAACATTTTTTTACTTCTTATCACTTCACCAACTTCATTAGTCTTGTTTCCGGACACCAACTTTGTTCCAATATTATTTTTATCATTTGTTTTAGGTATGATTTCCTAGGTTTCATTTTCCAAAATCTGATCCTACTCTTCCTTCATGTAATAAACCCATTCCGGATTCTCAATCTTCATTTAATTATTTCAGCTCAAATTTTGAATATAAATAAGTATTTTTAATAACCATTGATGTTATTCCTATTTCTTGTAATCAAAACTTATGTTTTGAGATTTAAATTGTTTCCTAATCATTGGATGAGAAGTATGAATTTCTTCATCATCACTTGAAATAGGTGAGTCTGATTCTTCTATCTATGTGGCATCCTCACTAATGTAATTCCTTTCATGTATATCAATAAAAACTATTTCATCTTATTCATCTTCCTCATCTAAATATATTTGGGAATATTCTTATTTATCTCTTTCAATAACTTTTACATAAACACAATCAACTAACATTCATGATTCATTATTAAAAAATCTATATCCTCTACCATCTGGTGTATAGACAAGAAATATTCAATCTTGACCACTTTGACCAAACATTCTAATATTTCCACTATTGTTCTTTATGATGAAGGGACTCCCAATAACTCTTAAATGTTTAAAACATGGGGTTTTATCATAGAACATTTCATAATGAGTCATATCTAAACATAGTATTTAGGTTCAATGATTCTTAATATAAACCATTATGCTCATTTCATGCCTCCAAAATTAGTCATAAATACCTTTCTCATTCAACATTATACACCCTATCTCTACAAAACTTTTATTCTTCTTTTTAGTAACACCATTTTTTAATGTGTCTGTGGAACACTTAACTCATGAAAAAATAAATTGTTTAAGATAAATTATAAACACTCCCTTTTTTTATTCACCACCATTATCTATTTTTAAATTATTTATAGAATACCCACATTCATTTTCATCTCTTCTCTAGAATATCCTATACATAAATTGAGATTCTTATTTATGTTTCAAAAACATAATACAAGTAATTTGAGTAAAATAACCAATGAAATAAATGTATTACATGTCTATAAATATTTATTTTTTTCTCATTGGACCACAAATATCATAATTAATTACATATAGGTGTCATGTTCAATGAATTTCAACTTTCATATGCACTAATATTATAATCTTAACTTTCTGAAAAATTGAGCAGCACTAATATCTTTATCTTATAATATGAGGAATATCACAAACACTATCTCACGCCAACTACATACTCATATTTCTATGAAATATATTTTCCAAACATTAATTCCATTGCTGATTTTATTCAACCATGTTGAGGTAATGTATATTCTACACTTCACCAACTCAAAATAAATTCTCTTTTTTATGTTGTCCTCTTATAAGAACTTTTCCATCTTTAAATATTTTAACAAAAAAAATATTTTCTGAAAAAATATTTTCTTTATAAAAAATGTTTGAAACACTAAAAATGTTGGGTTTTAACCTCTCAAAAAACAAGTCCTTCTTCAACATCAACATTTATTCCCCAATAATGATTAATCCCGTGCATTTGATTATAAGAGATTCACCATTTATAAAATTCACTATTTCATATTTATATTCATTAACATTCATAAACATATTCAAATATTATATCATGAGTGAGTAGGACCATCTATCCATGATTTAGGGTCATTATTATTTTGTAACATTGAGATTAGTTTCTAAAAAAAGATATTTCTCTTCCCATTTTTCTTTATTCACATTCAGAATTTTGGAATTATTATAACCATGTTGTTGTATTGGTAGAAAAAAAAAGGAGACCCTCTATCAAAATATATGGGTTGTTGACATCTTTAACATATAGTCTACAAAGGATAGAATCAATATTAAACATTCAAACATATTAATCATAATTCATTCATTAAATGGATTGAATCCCCCTCAAAAAAATTTCCTGTAATTGATGGGATAATTTTACTACTTTTATTCAACCATTGTACATTTATTATTATCTAAATTCCCCTAAATAGCTAGTAGTACATATATAATGAATAATTTCCTTTTTAATTTTCAAACTATCAGGAATTGTAAGCATTTTTTTCAACGACATTCTTGTCTTCTACATTAGAACATTGTTTTGACCCAAACATCTTGTAATAGTCCAAAATATTAATCTTTAATTCATAGTTCTTTATAAAATTATCAAAATAAAAGTTGGTGGAATATTTGTTTTCAGAATTTTACATTTTAAAATTTTCTTAATTCTCAACGTTGTTATTTTGCAGCATATATGAATTTCTTAGGTTTCAATTTTACTAAGAAAATATGAAGTAATCTTTTCATCCTTTGAAGATATCCTTTTTTTTCTTTTTTAGATTCACACTTTCTAGAACCTTCTACAAACTCAGAGATGGAGTTTTGAAACTTCTAACTCCATGCACATCTTTAGAAAACATTTCTTAAACAAGTTTCAAAACATCTTCTTTTTCCTTTTTCGTTAGATAAAGATGTTCATTCCAAATATTTTTTATTTCCACATAAATCTAGAGGAAATAAATTTTCTCCCACAACATATCCTATTCATCAAGAAAAATACTATTGATTTTTTCTTGTAGTACTTTTCTTTTCATCTTATTTATTTGTCTTTTAGGTGAAACAATATTTTTAAGACATTTATTCAACTCTATTTTAATATTAAACTTTAACTCAATCTCCTCTTCTTTAAAACTAAGGATTTAAAAATCTTTAGCAATAACTATTAAAATAATCATTTTATATCTTTTAGATTCTGTATATTTTCAACTTCAACATCACTATCTTGTTCTTCTGCATCATTTGATAAAAAGATTCCTTTTGTATTAGGATTAATTTTTATCTATTTCCTTGGAATTGGTTATTTATTTATCAATATTTTTCTTTCAATATCATCTTATACTTTAGTCATCTTCACCATTATCTTCTTAATTCCTTTTTTGATGGAAATTAAAGAAAAGTGACCAACTACTCCCCATTCAATACATGTTAGTTGTAGTTTCCTATTTTACTTTCTTATAAATATTTTCACATTACTACAAAAAAATGAAAATAATTCATTAGGATATTTACCAAACTTATTTTAGGATTAAGAATCTCTAACTTCATCATCTTTGAGAATCATCTTATATTTTATTTTTCAGGTATCCTTGAAGGACATTACTCGATCAAATTTGTCTTATCTTTTCATTACTTTCCCCCCTTATCATTTCACATGAAAGGAGAGTAATATAAAGGCAATAAAAATATATTTTTTTATGATGTATATCTCCAAAATAAGAAACATGAGCATCAAATTTTCTAGGAATAATTCATAAGATCTTTTAAATGATAATGGAATGTTTTAATTTATCACCAAGACATCTTACGGTTATAATAATATCATTAACCCTTGAAAAATATTCACCAATAGATTAATAGTCACCAATTTTGAGATCTTCAAACTTAATCATCCATATTTGTAGCTTTTCCCCCTTCAACTTCATATTTCCCTCATAAATTATTTTCAATTTATCCAATATACCTTTAGTTGATTATACTCTATTTACTATAATGAATTCATTTCCAATATGTGATGAGAGTAAATAATTCATAAAACTTCCATCATTATCCATATTCTTCTAATACAAATATGTTAGAAAAACCTTCTAAATATTATATAAGTATCTAAAATATCATACCCATGAGACATAGGATATAATGGAATTTTTATTTATATATATGATGGTTTCCCCCATCGAATATTATAATCCCCTTAATGTTCAATAAATTCCGATTCTCCATAACAACATCAAAAAATGAGTAAAATAAGGGAATATACACTCTGATTCTAATTGAAAATTCCCAACCAAGATCATTGTAATCACGACAAGGGAGAGCATTGAATTAGTGATAAATTTTTTTTTCATCATTCTTGTACAAAAACATTCATCAAATATTAATGATTTATAAATTTTTTGACTAAAAAACGTTCACACATATATTTAAATCCCTGTAATTACAAGGTTAACTCCTCAATAAGAGTAGCTATTCATTCAAATGGTTTTTAAATAATCTAATACCAAAAAATCCACATGAAAAAAATCCTTTTATAAAGATATATAATTACTAAATACCCATACCCTTTTTTATAACAATGATCAATAAAAAATGTGCATGTTCTTCTTCTAGAATTAATTATGTAAAATATTTTTTGTAACATGTTTATAAAGAATCACCAGATTCTTCCAAAAATCTCAGTATGATTCTAAAAGAAAATAAAAAATTTAAATAATTAATAAACAATTCTTCACTTTCTTACCCAGTAGTAGGCAAAAAACATCTTTTTACATTGTGTGAAAACACAAGCCTATTTCTCATTTCGATTCAAAAATTTGATTTCCTCTTTAAGAAAAAATTATGAATTGTGTGTCTAGAACATATTTATATTTTCTTTCTTATTTTAATATAAATTTAATTATTATTTATTTTTCTAATCTATAAATCAATACCAAAAACATATTCATTATAATATTTCTGTCCAAAAATGTTTCGCAGGAAAACTCAATCAGGAAAATTTTTTCTACCAAATCTAATCTACATTAAATGCATCATCATTATCTCTATCTCTATCCCATATGTTAAATTTATTAGATTATGATTTACATTGATCTCTATTTATTGGAAAACAAGAAATGAAATTTTTGGGAAAATAATTTCATTTTCCTATTCAACCAAATTCTTGAAACTCAAATTTCACATTCACCTAAAAATCATTTTTTACCAAAGAAATGATTCAAAAAAATATTGGATTCTTCGAAAAAAAATTTAATATTATCACAAACTCATCCTTCATAAAACTTATGATCCAATCTTTAGTCCAACATAAATTTTCATTATGATATTGTCTATTACTCAAATTGAAATATGTAAAACAGAATACTTCCCATTTTGATGAAAAAAACATAACAATTTCTACAAAAAACAATTATTTAAAATTATATAAACATTGAAAACCTTAAAAAAATCTTCTCTAAAAGTTTATAGGGTTTCAAATTTTAATTATTTGATTAAAAAATCATCAAAATGATGATAAAAATATTATGATGAAGCCCGGCAGCTAATGATTTTTCAGTGTTAGTATGCATCTGATTAATTAGTCTATGTTCCCCATCAATTGTATTGAAATAAATAATTTTTTGATGAATCTGGAATCAATTTAAATGAAATCATGACTAATGTTCTTAACCATATAAAATAGAAACATATTTGATACCACACTTAGATCCTTCATTCAAAATGGTTGAGTAAATTATTATACATCATCTGATTGATCGAACTCTAAAACCCTACTAAATCATCTATACATGAAACATCAATACACTATTTCGTTGAAAAACTCTACTATTCCACTAATTAAATGCTTCGTCTGATATATTATCAATGTCATTATTCCTCTAGCTGATCAGTTGTATATCGAGTCTGATGAACCATTATCAATTGTAAATTATATCTCAGCCTCAAAAAAATTGGTGAATTTAAAGATTCAGTATGTTCAATGTGTTGGATCATCCAAAGGATCGGTCCATTAGATGGATTAGCCAATCATCACTTCTTCAAAACAATTTAAATTAGATAATTCAATCACTCAGACACCAAACACCTTTAGTATCCATTATAACTCACACTAAGGATATTTGACTAGAAGACTTCATCTTTATATTTTATTTTTCCAATGAATTCTTTCTTGTATCATGACTTCTTCAAGATTTTTCAGAACATTGATATTTTTATAGAATCATAATAATTAATAAACTATTTCTCCTACTTTCTTTCACAATTCTTGGATCATAAGTTTTTCAAAATATTATGATCTTAAAAACATAAAAAACCTCAATTCATCATAATATAAAGAATCTAATATCATGAAAGGCATTATGGATCTGATATGACTTCTTACTATGATCGATAACATTATTCTAGAAAAAATATGTTCCAAAAAGATAGCATCACCCAAAAATCATCTTTAGAATAGTAAAATGTGATTGATGGACTATCATAATAAATTTGTTTTTGATCAACTGATTATGACACTAAAGTTAATCAATCAACAAAACATAAAAAGTAAATTTATTTTTCATAGTGAGAAAAAAAACACAAATAAATAGAAGCAACTTCTTCTAGAATTTGAAAACCAACATCAAGGCAACATGGTCCCAACAAATGGATCTATCTATCAACTCTCTCTTGACAACATATTACCTAGAAATGAATCCTTTTGCATCCAAAATTCAAATTAACTAAATATTTCATATAGTTTATCCTTAAGGGAATTTAGTAAATTTATCAAGTGATAATCATGTTATTCATTTCACTTTTAATAGACAAGATTGTCATTTATAATGACTACCATAAACTGATCATGGTAATCTCTAAAGACATTATTCATTAAATATATGAATATATAGGAGGAATTTGTAAGGATAAATGGAATCACAATATATTCAAATTTCTCATACCATGTATGGAATTTTGTACTCAGTATATCCTCCTTCTTATCCATAAATTAATGAAATCCATAACAAAAAGTTAATCAAGTAAATGTTTTGATCTCTGTGTAGTTGATCAAAAAAGTTATCAATATAGGTACATGATGCTTGTTCTTAATTTTGATATTGTTTAACTCCTGATAATTAATATAGAGTCACATCAAACCATATTTCATTTCAATAAAGAACATATGCATCCCATGGTGACTCATATTTCTAAATGAATCCCTTTTCATTGTTCTCTGAGAGTTTCTTCTTCAATTCCTACAATTCAATTGGGTCCATTATATAGGAAGTCATTAAAATTGGTGTGGAAGATGGTGTGAGTACTATTGAAAAATAAACTTCACAATTCAGTAGAACACTAGAAAACTCTCCCATTAATATATCAAAAATTTCCCAAACAACATGAATATCATTGATGTCCATTTTATCTCCAACCATTTTAGATAAACACCCCTTCTTAATGGGAATTGAGAACCATAATTGTGATTTGATAACCATAAAAGGTTTATAAATATTGTCTCATTTGTAGATGATCATACATTGGTTTATAATATCAAGCAATAGTTAACTTCCTTGACAATTGATTCATCAGTTATAAAGAGAAATCCAAACCATACTTAAGATGACATCAAATTCAAAAAGATTGAGAATTAAATGATTATATATAATCACATTCCGGAAAACATTAAGTCGAGAGGAATCATATACTTTAAATGTGATCATAAGGACATTTGGTATTGTCACTTCTTATTGTACATATAATCATTTTGGTGGTATCATGATACCGTTATAAAATTATTTATATATGAATGAATTTTAAGATCTAGAGTAAATTTAGGCATTATCAATTCTATAGTGGATGATAATTGTACATCTCACCAAGTTGTTACTGTACCCCTCATCAGAAATAAGGATGACATTAGATTTACAATTTTCCCTCGGATTAGGAGGTCACTAACATTGATAATCACCATTTACCTTTGGATTTGGTCATTGGTGAGCATTGTACCCATTCTCTATACATTTGAAACATTGGAGTGTGTGTGGTGAGTTGTGAGAAGCTTTTTCTCTATTCACATCATTAAATAACTATTTCTAATTCCTTAAGAAATGAATATAATGATGAGATTCCCTTCCACACGTAAAATTCTTACAAGTCCCCTCAATCAAAATTCCTACATGATTCATCCCATAGGTTGATCATTAAGAAAATATCATCGTATTCTCACCATTGTTATTATATTTTACATTGAATTAAAATTTTCTCTTCATATCAAAAACATCAGATTTATAAATAATATGACCCTCTATTTCATGCATGATCTTACATCAAAAAAATTATTCATAGATACCCAAATATCTTATAGATAGAAACCATCAAAAACATATTTTTTTCCCTTAAATAATCTATCAACCTTACATTCATGTTAGATTATATTACCAAAATTGTACCTGTCATGCCTTGTAAATTTTCTTCATATATTCCAAATGATTATTCATATTTTTTCCATTATCTCAAGAAACTACTTATCCATTTTTAAATAGAGGAAATTAAAAATTTACTTACTGAAAAATATTTTCATGAACATGTCCCAATCCATTGAGAAAATATTATCCAAATTCCTTGTCTTCTTGATAAAATTCCACCATTTATCAGCTACACCATTCCAACAGCAGACAACCAAAATGACTTTTTAATTTTTCAAACAATAGATAATGGAAAATATTTATTCAATGGTATTGATCCGTTAATCATTAAGTAACATATAAGTGGTTAAACTAAAGGAAGGTGGTTTTTTCCTCGTAATGGATTCAAGTGAATGTTGTTCCCTCATTTTTCGGTCTGAATTTTGGAATGATTCCTAGCATGAGAAAGTGAGTGGGAATAAAGATGATTTTTTTTATTCCCACTCATATAAAATTTTGATTTTCTCAAGGAAAAGCATTTCATATTTCATCGCACATATCATGGACACATCCCCTTTAGGGTTCATCAATTTTAGAGAACCAAAAATTATAGTGCAAGAGACAATAATCATTTGGTTGAACCACATTATCTTGAAAACCCACTTATAGGGTGTCTAAGTTCAGACACCTTATTTTTTAATCTACAAAAACATTGTTTTATCCTAGGTTACCCATAGTATTCATCTATTCAAATCTTTCATGTTGGTTTATAATGTGTTTGTGAATTTCCCAATAACATCTGCTATGAGTGTGAAATTAGGTGGGCAATATGGCCCATTTTTCTTCCGCAGATAATGATTGAGTCTATATTAGTACACCTTTTTTAGATTAATTTCCCCAATATACCTCTATGATATATTTACATCCACATTTCGTATCTATATAGGGATATAATATCTTGGAAATCACATTTTCTATACTTTACCAAAATCCCATGATTGATTACTATTCATTTACTCATTCTTAGTCTAATCCTTAGACTTATCCTTAGGGGTCTCAATAAATTTATCTTATCCAAGTTTTAAAAGGATAACTAAACCTATCATCAAATAATAACTGTAGTGACTTGGTATAAACATACATAGATATTACATCATTTAGATGAATATTCATTCCATTACACAAACATATGCCTATGGATCGTAATGGTTTGGAGCATTTTGAAACATTGAAACATGAACAAGAGGTTCATAAGTGAACTATATATTCTACCACTAAATTTATCATAACTACTTCACTTCATAGAGAGATAATACTTAATACATTTCTTCATAATACATATCTTCATAAGCTGTTGAAAAGAAATATAAAAAAGGGTGATCTTTGATATTCAGTATAGGTAAACAAGGGTTATATATAATCATGGAAAAAATTTAGAGAATGAGAGATTGATCACAGCATTCAAAAGCAATAATATTTTTTAAAAAAATCATAAACATGTGTCATGGTATAATTATTGGTAGTTTATAAGACATGAATCATAAGGGAATCAACGAACATGATCCATTGGAGCGTAAAATTTTCATAATACATATATTTGTGTCATAAAAATAATCAAAGAAAAAAATTATAGAATAGTAAACATTCTATTCCAATGATAACATATTGGAATGCGTTCAATAACCAAATAATCATAGTATTCAAGTTTCAGTCCCAATACCATCAAAATTAAAAAAGTCCCTTACTAAACTGAGTTCACTCCATGTCCCAGTCCTGTCTATCTTATGAGATATAAATCATTACCCATTTCATTGAAGGGAGATATAGCTCACACTAATAAAATAATAAAAATAAGATATATACATTCCATAAGTTCTTAAATTATTCATTATATCATAATCCATGAAATGAATTGGGATTTACAAACATTACATTGTATCATAATCTGTAGAAAGGATACTGGTTCTAAATAATTTCATCATTTTATCATAGTATAACCTATGAAAAGCACAAATTTTCATAAGAATTTACTTCAGGAAAAAACAATGGTAGAAAATGGGTTTCATAAACCTCAATTATTAATGAATATAAATCATATAGAGCAATAATTTGAATCGCATCCCTAGATCATATCCCTAGTAAAGAATAGGTAACATAAATAGTATTTATATTAGATGAAAAATGATTATAAATATCATTTAAAACATTTTTTCAGTAAAAAAGCTTGTCTGCGTTGAAATAAACATTTCATTAAAATAGAAAAAAAAATTAAAATACGTTTAATTAAAAATAAATTTAAAAACATACCTAGTAATCTCCAAATAAATTAATGGGAATCATTTTGGAAATTCCATTCATTTCATACACATTAAAACCAATATTTTTTTACATTTCTGATAAAAGTGAAATTGGAATTTTTTAGAAAATGACATGAAGATTCCGTTAATATTTTGTACAAAAACAACCATTGGTAAAATTTTCTTTTAAAAACATTGGATAATAGTAAAAAAAAATTATTATATTTTTAGAAAACATAGTTTTTCATGAAAATGGATTTCTGGCCGAATGGAGAAAATAGTCGAATTTTCATAAAAACATTTTCACAATTATTTGAAGTATCAATGTATATAAAAATGGGAATATCATGTGAAATCATCATGAATAAGTATATAATAAAAAATTCATGATTTTCGTGACATATGGTTCATATTATTTTATTTTTGGAAACATAATAATATACAATCCTAATAAATGATGAGATTTTAACAAATAATCATTACCATGTTTCTAAAATTGAATCATAATCCCCTGGAGGGAATGAAATGATATTTAAATTAGAATATCATGAATAAAAATAAATTAGAGTAATTAAATTTCAATTTGGGTGTATATAACACCTCTTGAAATAATATAGGTCCATAACAAAACATATCTCTCAAAGAAGAAAAATTGAGACAATAATCCCTTACCTTAAGTCTCACCTTTCTTCCTACACATCCAAAACTAATTTATAATTAATATAAGTTTGTTGTAAATCAATTAATGAACCATAATTATTTATATCAAACCATATATGATTTTATTATGACCCTTTATTACCTAGTTGTTTACAATTACATGTTAATGTAACGTTTTGGGAAACA
Organism: Viscum album; assembly: GCA_963277665.1. Classification (NCBI taxonomy): domain Eukaryota; kingdom Viridiplantae; phylum Streptophyta; class Magnoliopsida; order Santalales; family Viscaceae; genus Viscum; species Viscum album. The sequence continues at coordinate 1,804,968,332 of OY728164.1, forward strand.
ACTACTTTGTTTTTTGTTTGTGTTTTAATTAGATATTTTTTTTACCTTGTACATATATCATGGTTCAATAATATCCCAAATTATTATATTTATAAAATATAATATATATTCATTGTATATGTATTTATTGTAATCCCTAAAATTTAATGATAGAAAATGAAATACACCATTCTTAGAAACAGAAGGTCGTACGCATGCATGAATATTCTTTCTATTTTCTCAATAGATTGAAACAAATAATGGTAAATGATATGGTATAATTCCATATTAATTTTTAAGTAATATATATCAAATGTTTTTTTAAAAAAATCCTTAATCAAGGTCTATTGAAACTCGGTGTTGTGTGTAATTCATGTTAAACTCTATGTTGTATGTAAGATATAATAATGATAAAACATAATTTTTTAATAAAATTCATAAAAACATAAGGTATTGATTTTTTTTTCTGTCAATAATTTAATCTCATTTATAAGATATCCTATCATTCCTAGTAAGAAATGGTTCCTACTAGTGGACTACAATAGATCGATCCAATTGTAGCAGGGCTTCTTAGTTCTGCTCAGAGCGTAAATGAAGGGTGGTGTATCTAGGATATTTAATGGATCCCGTAAAAAACAAGGATAACCTTATAAAATCATTAATACCACCAATTCTATTTTACGGTGATAATATTTCCCCAAATAGGGGTTGTTATACGGGTAAATTTAGTGTGAGGAAAACGAAAGGGTGAACTATTCTGGAAGACGGTTGTGAGGATGGTCTTCAGTTGATATGTATTGGAAGGGATCTCTATCAATTGTATGATCCATGTATCCCTCATATATCATGTTGTATAAGTTCCTATGTTTCTATATATAGATTATCCATGACCTCTTATATCTATCATTATTTGAGATCAACTAGACATGGATGGTACAATATAGTACTAATAATACATGATTGATTATTGGAATGATTTTTCATTGAAAATACATATACACCAATAATCATGACTATTATCCTTTTTAATTATACATATAAAATCATATTTATATTATCATCAGATTGGGAATTTTATTTTCAATAAAACATCATTTGGAGGAAATTTTATGAATTATTTCTATATTATTTGAACAAAAGGAGATCCCAATGTATCTATATACAAGGATAAACTATAAAGGGTCAATGATATTAAAAAATTTCAATAAAATATATAGACAAAATAATTTAATTTATGGATAAATAATTCATAGTGATCATATAATATGAATCCGAAAATGAATGAGTGACATGTTTCTATGAAATTATATTGGGAGTGCTATAGATTTTCAAGATATATATTGATAAAATATAAAAAAAATTATTTAATACCAGTTTGTTGTGATGAATGAATGGAATTTTCAAATAATTACTTAATGTATCAACCATGTACTCTAGAGAAATATTTAAAAATAATTTTTTCACGAGATAGCTAAATCTATTAATATTACATATATTAAGAATGTACTGAAAAATATTTGATATTTAGTAGAACATCCATGAGAATGGGAAGAGATGACTATGTTTAAGAGAATCTCACATGATTTTTTGATAAGAATTTTAATCACATTCAATAATATGTACTAATTTATGATATTAGTGATACATGATTCATAGTATGTAAATTTCAAACAAATGAAATATAATTATGTATATTATAGTTAGAGCTATCAAATAGTATTTGGGAACATAGAACTAGATGGGTTCCTTGTGTCTGGATAAGTGGTTATATATGAGTGATCATGGTAATTGAAAACATTACTTTATTTAGTTCACTTTTATTAAGTATTTGGTTAATGATATGTTAATATGAATTAAAAATAGATTACGTCGATTAAATGTAATAACTACAACATTCGAGAATGTTTCTTCTAATGATATGGATTAGGAATTGGTTCCACGACTTCCTATTCCTATTATGGGTTATACATAAATGAAATATTTTTTTAATTATTATGATAATATTTTAATATTAAATTAATAAGGATTTCAATAGCCTAAAAAGTAAAAAGAGTTGGATACTCAGTAATATCACTACCTGAGGGATTTACTTAATGCATCTTTGTCATAGTAAGAAAATTCACCCCACAGAAATGTGACTTTACCTACCCTAGTCCCAAAAACATTGTAGGCCCAAAATATGTAGCCATATTATATATAAACATGTTTATCATGTGTGAACTGAATCGTCATTAACATTTGGCTCCAATGTAAATGGGTGTCAAATATAAAAATGCATAAAATAGGGTGTCAAATATATGATATTAGAGATAAAAATATTAGATATGAGATATGTTTAAATGATAAATACATGAATGATATGTTTGGGATCAAAGATAAAAATTTATAGGGAATAAACAAAAATGAAAAATTAATGAAGAGCATAGTATTATAAATAAGAAAAATGATTTTGTGAGACAAGAGATTTGAGTGACACAATTGGGGAATATAGATGAGAGGTAAAGCATTAGGACATAAATGACTATATAATATAACCTCATTTCTATTTGAATCCTAGATTTTATATCCATGAAATTAGATTTGATATCAGATATCAAAGTCTAAAATAAAAAGTATTAATGTTTGGAAACCACTATAGAAAAAAAGAACAATGAATGAAAATGTGAGGTGAAAAATGAATGATTGGAGATGCAATATTAGGTCTTCAAAAATAAAATATAGAAGAAATAAAAATGAATAATCATATGTGGTATTGACTATTAATGAATTGGAGTTCTGGTGATCCTATATCAAAATGATCTAAAATATGAGAATATAAGATTAAACAAACATACAACACCAACCAAAAATAATAGAATAAAAAATAAAAATTCCATAATATATAAAATTTATTAGAAAATATAGAATAAACTATATAGAATATAGACTATAAATTAAAATATAATGTTAAAAAATAACAAAATATAAAATACTAATAGAAATATAGAAGAAAATATATGAAAAATATTAAAAAACAAAATAATAAATAAGACAATGAACAATACAAAACTCAAAATAATAAACACAATATAAAATAAATAATAGTGGTAAAAAAATAAATATTTTAAAAATAATAAGTCAAAAGCATGAAGAAATATTAAAAAAATTAAACAATACGATATAATAAATTCAAAATAATGCATAAGAAAATACAGAAACATTTGATAAAGGAAGATAAAGTGGAAGAGGGAGATGGTATATTTGAACTAAAAGAAAAAAATTAAGTGGATGATATAAATGAATATAAAAAATAAAGGATGATAAAATTATGTATTTACATTAAATTTGATATTATATACTAACATAAATGGATACAATACACTTTGAAATTGATAACAATTTCTATGATGAAGTCATCCTTCTATTGAGAAATATTAATCTCATAACTAACTTAGATGCTTCTAAATCTTATTCCACATTCTTCTTTAATATAACATCCGAAATAAAAACTAGAAGCTTCATTGGAACAAAATATTATATCCTCATAAACATCTTAATGAATCTAATTACAATTTATACAAAAATATTAAATAAATTGTGACAATTATTAAAGAGAACAAAGACATTTTGTTAGGTTTCAGGGGCTAGCTCTTGGGGTTTCCTGTGAATGGGAATGTTATTAGCTGTTTGATGAGGGACGTGGTTCCCGTCAAATTTTCATTTAAAGAGTGTTTTTTAAAATATAGGGGATAATAATTTGGTATATTGTTAGTAAGTTGGGATTTAATATAATTTGGGAATTAAAATTCATCATTACAAGATTGGGCTATGGGAGGATTTAATCAGGCCTTGAGAAAGTGTAAATTATTTCTCTTTCATAACTCTTAGTTCTATGATTTCAATTTTTTAAAATATAATTATTTAGAAGTTTTTTCTTCCAATTAATCTATATCTAATACCTATGGAAATAAAAAATAGTTCTCTCATTCAGAGGACCATGTGCATTGTTGTGATGTGATTGATGTGGGAGTGAACAAAATTGACATTCAATGAGAGTTAGTTAAGAGACGTAGATGCAGGATATCCTAATTTCTATTATCAAAAGTATAAGGTATCCATCAGATATGGTCAACCAGTATGATGGTAAGAGTTTATATACCTTTATTTTCTTTAGAGGACTATTTGTTTTGGATTAGACACCCAAAAATTTATTACCTAGAAAACTGACCATTAAAAGAGATGAAACTGCCTTTTGTAGAAAATTATGGAGTACACGGTTCTATCCTGGTTATCGCCACACAAGTATTGGAATTTTGGATTACATTGGGAAAAGCTAAATCTTGATGGGGAAATACGGGACTCTAAAGGAATAGTTAAATATTTTTTGATAGTGGTCTAAAAAATGTAATCCACGAATCCTCTACAAGATATAAAGAGAATGATATATTAATTGTTTAGTGAATTATAAAATAAAATATTGATTATAATTAATATTGATTTCAGAAAGGTACATTACTATATACTTTAGTGGAAACTACATGTGATTTTTGAATTTTGAGAGAGCATAGTTATGCATATTAGGGGGGTATTACAGTGCTTTTTTATACTCAATGGGGTGAGTTTAGTTAGATGGGTAGTGAATAACTCCTCAAATGATGTGTGGTTCTTATGCTTATTATAAATGAAACACAACCATTAGTGATGAATCATTCAATGTTGGAGGAGGCCAGTTTAATAATTCCCTAGAGGGATGACTAGTATTGACTCTAGTTTAGAATTTAGTGAAATAATTGATGTTGAAGTAGGCCTCAATGCGATGGTAGAAACCTCTATATGTATATGATGATATCTGTTTAGATAGAGAAGGTACAATATTATTTTGGAACCCTATAGTGAGAAGAGATACATTGGGGAATCAACCTCTGCTGTAGTTTAATCACATTTCTTCATTTTAAACTCATATGATTTATAGGAAAATTGAATGGAAGACTACCTTATTTTTTTGAAAGAATGACGAATGTGATTTAGTTGAACTGAGGTAATGAACCAAGACGAAGAAACTTTTAGTTTCAGTTTAATTGTGGGCTTTCTCATCCAGTTTTTACATGGGGAAAGAAAATTGGTATCTAGGTACTACAAGCCTTATTATGATGGTTGGTATTGATAGTTTTTATATTGTTACATAGGGATTGTAATATTTTGAAAAGTTATCAGTTTTTATCATCAGATAATGTAGATAATGCATGATGGACACAAGTAGAGTTTGAAACTCTTGAGGTAAGAGACCACAAAGGGAAAAGACAAAATTTGGTAGGATACGTTGACGTTGGGGTAGAGGATGGATATAGAATGTCAAAAATGGTTTCATTTATTGAAAACTTTATTTGGATAAGTCATAATAAATTTAGGCTTCTATTTTAGGATCCTCTAGTATTTTTTGAAGGTGTCCATATATACGTTGTGAAGTAATAATTTTTTATTGATCCCATTAAATAGGATAATTATATTAAAAAATATATCAACAAAAATTGATTTGTGAGGTGTTGATATTTTAAATTATTGTCAAATATGGAAAATATTTTAAAAACATACCATTGATTGTATATTGGTTGACCAATATTTATTTCATCCTTATGAAATATTCTTGAATTTCACATGAAAAATATGAGTATCTCATAAAAATTATTTTCCTTTATAGGCTTTAATTTAATTATGATATTTCTCTATCAAGAATAGGGGTTTTTTGAAGGATTCTATGAGTTAGGTGGCCTTTATGGTGAATTATTATTTTTCTTCTAAATCTATTAATCAGAAATCCAATAGTTATTCATTGATATTAATGTGATGACAACATATTAACAATGGAGACCAGTTTTTATGTATTATTTAAGAACACTTTGTAGCTTCTAATGACATAATAACACTTCAAGTATTCATAGTTTTAAATTTTAATTCATTTAGTTTTTTATAATGGTGAAATAGTTGTTCGACCACTCCCATGAAATAATCCTTCTTAAGTGCATTCTAAATAATCATCAATGGGAAACTATCTTATTGATAATGGATTCAAATAATATGATTTCACCTCCATAATTGTTCCTTCATTTCATTATGTTGGTTAATTTTCTGATGTTGCATGAATTGAATACACAAATGATTGTATTATATTGGAATCATGGGTTCATTTTATATAGAGATGTAAAAAACCCAAAAAACCATTGAGTAGATTTGTTAGGTTGTGGATTTTTATGGTTCGTGCCCTTTTACATTATAGATTGTACAAGTGCAGACCAAAAATGATCTGGTCCTTGAAATCCAAAACCCACATGAACAATATATCTAGGTGTATATGGGTCCCATTTGGTTGATAATAATAATAATAATAAATAGATCCGACCTGAATAATAAATAAATAAATAATTTGTATGCAATGAAATAAATTAATAATATAATCAAAATTGACTATCCACTGTAGGAAAATTACATATAGAAACATTACATAATGTTATTATTTTTTTAAATTAATTGATTAGACCTTTGAATACTATTTATATAATATCATGATATCTATACTTTTTCTCTACTCTATCACAATAATCCCCCATATTTAGTCAAATCATAATTATATATTTTAAACATTTCATAAATATATTAATATGTTATTTTACTAATATATATATATATTCTTTTTTAATTTTAGTATTGGATTTAGATGCATCTAGTAATTATCTTTCGATTGGAATAAATTTTGATATATTTATTCAATTACGTGGGTCTAACTGGGAATTCAAAGTACATATGTGGGTTGGACCCTATCCTTATTTTAAAATCTTTCATTCTATATAATCTCTTCCAGCCGACACTTTTAACATTGTTACATGTATGGTCTGCCCCATGGCCGACCGACCTGGCATATTAACACGTCCAGTTTTATAAATCCAGGTGTTATCATTTGTAAAGATATAGTATATTATTATACTTATAATAAAAAAATTATAATTCTTGTATAGGTTCACTGATATGACCAAATATTGATTGTATCATTGTTGAGGGGTAAAAGTGTGTTTTTTGGTTGGTTTTTAAGTGAAATATGCTGGATTAAAATATTTGGTTGAGGAGGGAGTAATTATTACTATATAAGGGTAGTAAAATATATTATACTATAGTTTTTGAAACAAGGGAGTGGAATTGTCTATAAGGAAGGTTTGGTAGATTATCCATGAGGATTATATTTTTTACTTTTTTCATGTGTGGGATACCTCCTAATGTGTGCTTTCCATTAATCTTATTTCTCCTCTACCATGATTTTTTATTATATATTTATAAATAATGTATGTGGTTCCTCTACTTCTAACTTGGTGTAACCTAACTATTACCCATTAACCATTGAATTCACTACACCGATGGACCACACTACTCACTTCTTCTCTGTAACACATCAAATAGATGGGTTCCTCTCTCGTGATGGAATCCCATAAGAAGATTATTCAATTGATGATGGAGAACCCATCCAACTTCAAACTTATACGTAATGACCATGTCCTTGATCCTGATTCATGATTGGGGACATTAAATACTTGAATGTTTTCACCATTGGAATGTTTTAGCAATACTATGAAAAAGATAAATGATTCAAGCATTCACCTTCATTTTTCTTTGCAGAATGACCAACTTAATGATCAAAAAACTCCATTAAATATATATCGATTATGTGGTAAAATATTTTGGGGTTAGATTCAACTCCAATCACTTTTATGTTATCCTTGGAGGCTTTTAATGCATTATTTAATTCATGGGGGAATGAGTGGAATTACTTCACAGACATTCAAAAGGATCTCACGAAGGAAAATATAGAATTCAGTATAGTGATTAAAAGAGAGTAGGATAAACTCCCCCAATCAGTTTCTAGATTTATAAAAAAACAAAAGAAGGCTTCCTAGTATAGAGAGGTTCATTAATCAATGAAAAATGACTCCACTTCCTCACATTAAGTTTCATCCAAAAACCTCTCATGTTAGTTTTCAGAAGAAATGGAGTCCCCAAACATTGTTTTGGTTCATGTTGTGATTCCTCATAACCACGTTGTTAACTCTCATTTGGAAACTCAGGGGGAGGAACTTACCATGTTTTCTTAAAGAAACACTAAGGTCCTGATCACACATGTGATGATGTATTGTCAGATTCACCATACTCTAATAGAGGATAAACTAAACCTATAAGAAAATTATAGGATGATCAGCCATGTATATTGGATATTTACTCTCCTCATGATGAAATTAGTGTTCTTCGGAGGGAGGGCCCAATTGTATACTACATTTAATAGTTCAAATAGTTGGAATCATTTCTAACTCTTGGACCCAAGAATTAATATGTTTTTTCTTTCTTGTATGGATTACATGATGAAATCAAAATTTGGGTGTGCATTTATAGTACAAAGAATTATAGGAAGTCATTGAAGATATATTGACATGTGGAGAATTTGGTAAAAGCTGCCAAAGGCACTAATTTCCATGAATGTGGGTTGTGTAAATTTATTGGGATCCCCAAATAAATACATTGGTTACCAACTGACCATTCAAGGTTACACAAACTAGATGGTCCAACTCCACAACTAATCATACATACTGATAATGCTAAACATATAGCATAAGAGGAGTCTCCAACTCAGCCAACACATGGGTTAAACTTTATGGACCTAAAAAAACTATGAATGGGGTACAATGGGATAAATGAATTTTTTTTAGGTGTGTAAATCACATTATCCCCATTCATTGTTATGATGATCCCAAAATATGGGTCGTGATATTGGGAAATTATAAATAAGATTCTAAAGATGATGGAGATGTTTAGGAGGGGAAATGTGATCAGTTTCATCAGTATTGATGAAAATTCATTTTTAAGGGTCAGTGGGTAATTGGACCGAAGATGGATGGTCTATTTAATATAGGGTTAAATGTGTCATGTGTGTGTTGTTCAGTTAGGGGAATATTGGGTTATAACAAACTAGGTAGATTGGGGGAGTTGTTGTGCCCTCAAAGAGGAATGATATTGAAAAATATATTTTCTAATCAATATTGTACAATTTCTTCTACTTTCTATGTACAAAATTACCAAATTACCACTAGATCCTACTTCATTGTCATATCTTGCAAGAATCACACTCCTTTTCTAGTTAAGGATAACACCATTACAACCCACGTATCTTTTTACCCTCTCTCATGTTGTATTCTATACTAATTTATATTCACATAATAATAATCTTCAGTTGTATAATCACATCACTACGCGGACACTAACAACCTAATAGAATCTATTCCCACTTAATTAACCCAGAAATTATCCCCTATTGTTATAAGTAGACAAAACAGGATGGTATCTCTAGGTGATCTGCTAAACTAAATCCATGTCACATCCACCCTCATGTATTTTAAACTTTTCCTATAGGTGGGACTTTGTGAACTAGATTCGTATAACATCAACTACATCCCATGTAGCTTCTTCTTCTAGGTGTCCCTTCTAATGATCTAACCATATCAAGTTATGATTTTAACTTTTCAAAGCTAGGATTGTAGTTGTAGTGATAGAATTATATAATAAATTATATAGAAAAATTGGATCCTATATGTGCTTCCCAACAATGAAAATTAATTTGGATACCTAAAACAATGTATTGAACCTACTATTGGTTTGATAATTGAGTTTTTATTACACCAAAGAAAATTATCTATTTAGGGATCATATATATAATATCAAGATGAAAACATGGGACTAATGTTTTCACCCCCATTGAATTTGGTGTGTCGCAACATAACCCAAATAAAATAACTAATACCATAGGTAACAACCAAGTAATGTTGGTTTTCTATCTTCTTCATTAGCTTTCTCACTTGGTGAACGTTTTCCATGAGTTTCCAAAAGGCTTCATATTTATCAAAAAAATTATTAATAATTTATTCAAAATCAATGTAGGGGGTTTTTTGTATAATTAATTTCATAATGAGTCTTTTTAGTTTATGTGTGGAAAGTGGTATTCTGAAAATACTCCTCCACATCAACCACGTCATCTAGTGTCTTGGATGATTAGTAGAAAAAACAATGTAAATAAATATTTTGGAAGGGATTGATAACATCCGTTTTCCCATAATTTGAAGGATGATAATAAGAACTCATATTCAATTTGGTACCCCCCCCCCCAACATGAATACATCCCACAAGAAATAAGTGAAAATGGGATCACATTCAATTACAATAGACCATATAACACTATACATCCAAAAAACATCTTTTATGAACTCTATTGAAATAATCATAGTCATATAATGGTGTCTGAATGGAGTAAAACTTTTATACTTGATGAGTAAGTAAACTACTAAAAATAATATATAAAATCTGTGTATCTCAATGAATCCAAATTTGAAACCCATAGACTTCTTCCTAAATCAATTTGGAAGGATTAAGAGGTTGTAGTAATACTACAGGACTCAAAGCCTCATATTTTTTGCGTTGACACATATCACATTCCTTCACATACTTATACACATAACTAGACATACTATACCATTATATCCCATTCATAAGATGATTAAATGTTTTTATGCATTCCAAATATCCCCAAACTGGGAAAGAATTATAATGATAGAGAAATTTTGGAATTAGTTTAGAGGCTTTTGGAATAACCAACTTGATTTTAAAGAACAACAATCCATCACAGAAAACATTCCCTGGTTTTGATTATTTATCATGATGAATCCCTCGGAAAACTGATTTTAAATATGTATCATGATCTAAATCTTTGCTAATATCATAGAGATCTGACCAGTGAGGTTTTGAAAGAGATAAATAGTAATAGTTACTAGTAGTAAATTCTAGGTATTGGGAATCTAATTAACTATTAGTATAACATAATATTTTAAATAATTTCACAATCATATCAATATAAATTAGACTAAAAACAATATTTATGAATGGTTATAATATGTTTTCTAAGTAGAGTGTTTCAAACATTGATTTCCCACATAAACAACAAATTACATTTCCATTGAGTAATAAATACAATGCTTGATTCATAATACCAAGGCCATCAATACTTATTAATAAATGAATTTTTCTAAATTGATTTATTATAATTCCTTACTAAATTAATATATTGGATCCCTTTATTGTATAATGAGGGATCAAATATTAACCTTAGATGCATTACATTTGAAATAAAACTTCATATAAAAGACTGAAATGTTGAGAAATTGGTCTTTAGTCAAAAATAACATGAGTAATATAAAATTATTATACACCTCAAGTGTCCATAAGAACCTATGTTTTTTTATCATTGGTAGGGATTATGAAATTTTCCCATAATCATGGGAAAAAATAGTATGTTAAGATGTTAAAATATGAAATACCCTAAAATTATTGGATGATTATGACACTCGTGAGTGTTACGCTACAGTCAACTTGGTTGGGTCCACAGAAAATCTCTTTGCAGATATAATACGGTCTGAAAATCCCATAAAAATATATCCAAATGAAAATTTATTCATGTTTTCATAGAGTCCATTTTTTGATATAAATTTAAAAATCTACTAAAATATTTATAAATGTATGCCTCAACCACTTATATATATTAGGATACCATTAAAAAACCATCACCCCCTTTTGAATTAGTTCATCAAATATTGAATTAATTATATAATAAAATAACTTCCTTGAATTCATTATACCAAAAGACATTAACAAATATTCATAATCCCCCTCATGTGTTTTGAAGGCCATTTAACCCACATATTCTATGTTCATATGATCTTGGTGAAAGATTGTCATAAAGTCCAGTATTCAATAAAATTATGCTCTATGGAGCATATCAAGTACCACCTACATAACTGATATTAGGTATCAATTGGGTACCATGAACCTTTTAAGTGCCCTATTATCCACACACATCTACCATTTTCTTTCTTTAATCTCTGTGATGATTATCAGAGCAGAGTACAGGATGTTACTTCTCTTTATGAAAATCTATCTTACAAGCTCCTGAATTTATTTCTTAATCTCATTATTTACTTTGAAAGTTTTTCTGTATTTTTGGTTATTGATTGGTTACATCATATAATCATATAAGGAATGGTTTGGTATGAACTACTGTTAAATAAATATACTACATTAATTTATTTTATATGAGATTGTGTCTTTCTCTAATATCGAATAATTCCAAATAGCTTATGTTTTTTAATCCATCATTCATTATCATAGTGTGTGCATTAGTTTGGTGTGACTTTCAAATATTACTACTAGTCATGTCTAATAGAAGCATCTTTTCTAGATCATTAGTTGCTGCTACAACATTGTCCCCATTCTACCCCATAAGATTCTTAGCCTCTAACTACACTAGAATGTCATAATCCACACACTCGCAAACCATATGTTTTATCCCATTATTAGGACATTTTTTCTCGATTGCTAATTTTTTACGAAATGTATAATAGATTAAAATCGATTGGTGATACTTAAACTCATCCAAATTTAAATTTTTAAATCCCTTTAAACGAGGAGTATTGATCCCCTTTTCATCTCACTCACTCAGTTCCCATGAATATTGTAAATTCACTATATTAGAACACCAATTTCTCCCCAAGACAATAACACTATAATATCTTTTGCGATCCTTAGGATATCACATCATTCCATTCACCAATAGTTCCCACTCGATCTTCTTTTCATAGTAGGAAAAATATTTTTATTCTATGGTATGTGTGTCAATATTATACTTCCAATATTATGTCCAAATTTGTCCAAAAATGATTCCATATACGAAATTTTGGGATGTTCACTAATGTGAAGATCTATGTTTTAAATTTTCTAAAAAATCATCCATAGTATTGGTTTATCATAAATCCTTTAAATATAAAACAAGATATTATGCTGTGGAATTTTGATGACATTCCAAATCATCTTCCTTGAGTTTCATCCAACTACACAAAATCTTGAATGAATTTAGTTTGATAAAATAGTTTTATATAAATAATTATATGCATAACCAATCATTTGGTAGAATTATCTCTTTTTATGACTGATGTATTGTAATATATGTCTTTGTGTGGTTTATCCATGTTACCATATCATCACCAGTAAAAACATACATCTCAGTCAGTTTTTATCTTAGACACTAGACCTCATATACCACTTCATTATCTCCCTTACTACTCCACTAGAAATATCTTGTGCGATAGTCAGGTGAAAATGTGGTTCCCAAATTATACCAACCTTCTTTAGTGATTATTCTCTTCCCTTCTTATGCAATCCCCTTAGTGAGTTTCAACTAGCTCTAGGTTAACTACTGAATGGGTACCGAAAATTCTTTTAACAATGTTATGTACCATTGGTCACTTGTTTAAAAATCCTGAACTATAAATTCAAACACAGTCAATTTATTTTTCAAATGTGTTGACATAATCATTGGAATATTAATAGGAAAGTGCATATTATTTTCCTGTCTTACCCAACTCACTGATCATCAATATTTATCCATAAAAAAGGGATCAAAAAAATCACCATATGAAATAAAAGAGATTATGAATACGATATTTTATAATCAAGATTTTCCCATTTTTATTGCATCCTCAATAACAGATTACCATATTACCACAAGGCCCTACATCAGTACTTCCTCTAGTAAGAAGTGTAGTCCTCTACTGGACATGACTCACGCCATAAAACCCTAAGTATATTCATACCCATTCTTCCATAACACTATTTAATTATTTATTTTCACATCCTAACAAAATCATTGTCTATAATTACAACATTTCCCCTGACTCCATCAATCAAACAGACTCCCAACCCACTTTTTTAACAGATATGTGGTCCCCTCTTCTTGTAAAGAAGTATAATGTATGGGTGATCATAGGTTCTCTCCTCAACTACTTAAACATCAGGCCCATGGAGGTTTTTTTAAATTAGTAGTTGTTGTTTGAGAAAATAGAGAGAACAATATATTTTAAGGAGTCTTTGGTGGATCAGTCATGAGGCTTGGATTTTGGACTTCAAGCTCAGACGGGATATCCATTGAAGTGTCTTTTCCATTCATATTCCTCCTACAATGTACATTAATTTTAATCCAATATTTATATAAAAAATATTTTTTTCCTCCATTTATATTAATAACATTTATGATAATGTGGTTATTTAGGTGGGATTAAATTGTTATGAATGATATGCTTGTTTTGCAGTCTAGATATATTATTGAATAAGTATTTACTACTAAGGAGGGGAAGTGTAATCATTTTCCTTATTATCTATTTGGTAGGTTTTTGAAGGTATGGTGTATTAAAATGGTTAAATATAATTTTATGGGAATATAATATTAATTTTGAATAATATCTATTCATTGAGTGGTTGTACCATGGGAGAATTCTTTTTGGCCTCAGTAATGTGGTCTTCTTCCATTGAGTTATTTTTCTTCATCTAATGCCATATTATTTATCTACTAAAACTCATAGTTTTATCATCTTTTTTAAAATACATTATAATTATTTAGTTTTTTTGACTTCATATTTCTCTCTCACAAACATACTAAACTAACACTTTTCGACTGTATCAAAAAACAAAACTAGAAGAAAAAAAGACACATTGCATTATATCCATGTAATTATGTTCACTAGAGACATAAAATCTCATTTCATAAAAAATTTAAAAGATACTGTGTATAGATAAATCATTTATATAGACGTATAATTATATATAAAAATTGGAAATTGTGGATATAAGGGCATCAGATTACATATTATTATGGTGCAATGAAGAAATCCAAACTTGAGAATCATAATTTTTGCTTTCAATAAGGATAAAAATCTTTGACATAAGACATAATAGAGTCCCAAAAGTGTAGAGATAATAATGAAAATATAAATTTTTTATTTCATCATATATATTTTCATTTATAAAATTTTAACTTTAATATATGTTACAAATGATATTTAAATTTTAAAGATGAGATGAAACGATACAAATTATATCTCTGATATTATTAATTTTATTAAGAACATGAAACCATATATTTTAGTTTTTTATATTATATCATTTTTATTTTATAAATCAAATTAATTATTTACAAAATAAATGAATTTTTAGAAAAAATTATCATTAAATATTATCTGAAACCAAATCCAAGAATCCATACAAACCCACTTCAATGTATGGTTTTTTGATGATTGAAATATATAATAAATACTATATGATTGATTGGAAAAACTCTCAACACAAAAACATCATTTATAGTATGAACATAAAATATTTCATTTGGTGACATGCTCAAGAAATACCAAAAATACATGTATCATTGAAACATACTCACTAAAGATGGAAATTCTATAATAAGTTAAAATAGTTTGTTGATAAAAGATACATGGGGTATCATGATTATAATAAAATCATAAACATGTTATATTAAAATGATTTAACATTTCAAGAATCTATTAAATCAAACCATATATCTTTATTTTATCATTAACATATTGTTTCAGTGACAAAAAAATACCAATCAAATGGAATATATTATTATAATTTATTTTACAATGTGATTAGACTTTTAAATCCATTTTAATTTTGAAATTATGTTACATAAAAAATTCTTACATCTTAGAAAACTTTTTATAGATCCAACTAATGGAAATATTACTATATAAGATATTGTATTTGTGCCTTATCTATGAAAGTTGTCAAACTCATTCCCTATAAAATCTTTAAAATATAAGGATTTTCCTTTAAAGGAGACATCAATTACATAGAAATGTTTCTCATCAACAAAAATACTCATAATTCATTGAATTCAATGTAAATATAAGAAAAAATATAATATCATTAATCAAAAAAATAAAGGGGTAATTAAATTTGAATTGAAAAGATTAAAAAATATAATATAATGATATTTAATTAAAAATAAATGGTATTTTTAATGTTTGAAAGAAATAATGGTAAGATAGATATAGTGTTCCTCTAAAGATAATATTGAAATTCATTTCTAGATAGAAAACATGTTATGGGTCATAATTTACATTTTTCATCAAAGAAACATCATTAAATGTGACATGGAAGTAAAATTAAAAACAAAAATTCATTTAAAATATAAATATCACATAAAAACACATCAAAAATGAAAAAATATCCATTTTGGAAACTAAATCATTGATTATATAAAATATAATTAGATAATGTTTTACTCTAAGTCTATTCTTCCAAAAAAATCATTAATATAAAATATATAATTTTCATAAAAAAATTCATCAATTATTAATCTTTTATTTTCCAAACATAAATTTTGTGACTAATTATTAGAGTAGAAATTAAAATACCCATTATTTATGAATTAGGGATCCCCTTTAAGGTAATGGAACATTGATCATCATTTTTCATCATAAAAAACTTATGAATAACATATAAAGATACCGATAATTCTTGGAGGCATCGTGAAATATGTTAAAAATATGTTAGGTTCCAAAAAGAAGGATTATTTTATCAAACATATATAACTGAATAATATTTTTATAAGAATGTGAAATAATAACACATGTTTTTATTTTGTATATTTCAAAATATGAACCATAAAAATAAAGGCAATGGACAAACAATTAATTTTAGAGAAAATTAATAAATATAGAAAAATACAAGGGTATTTACATGAAAATGATCACATTGTCTCATAGTTAACAACAATGTAGAAGACATAAATGGTTATTATGAGAAGATTGTTGTTAAAGTATGTGTGTGAAGGTGGTCCTCCTATAAAATAAAGATAATTCCCTACATTAGAGCAATAATAATTCACATAAAAGTCAATGTTCCATTGACTTGTTGGGGTTTGATATCTTATCTTCACAAACATAGAGTAAATCACTAATATATCCATAAATAAATAAAAAATCATATTTAAATATGGATACATTTCAAATAGATGTTAAAATAACCACATATTATCAGCAATAACAAAAAAATCATATCACTTTTCTAATACTCATCAAATTTTAATAAATGGGTGAATATTCATTAAAAAATAACTATAAATTCCTTGGGACGTGAATTGGGTGTCCAATTCATGTCACCGATTTTCAAAAAAAAGTAAACCAACATATAACAACATATATATCAAAGTTATTAGTGATAATGAGTTATAAAATAGGTTGAGATATCAAAAGAAATTAATGCTTATATTTATTGTTATTTAAATTTCATATATTTGAAATATTATTAAAATGGGTTTTTAGGAATTTAAATGTATAAATATTTGCAGAAATGAAATGAACACCACTAATATTTTTAAAAACTGGACACTCTGAGCATTATATATTTCCCTTTAGTAATTTCAAATATAATAATATAATTTTATAATTAACATAATTATATATAGATGCAATAATCAAAATATCAACCCATATTTTCCAAATATTTTCAATGGTTTATTACTCAAAAAAACATGTATTTATTTTTATCAGTGTCATATTTTCATACATAGTTATGGAATAACATAAAGTGAAAATGTAATTTTTTTTTCAATCAAAAAAAGTTATTAACAAACTTGAGTATAATCATATTTTCATACTTTCATAGGGAAAAAGATATATTAATGAAATTTTTTAACAATTATACATGAAAAATAAATTATTCTTCCCATTACATTTCACCTAGAATTTTGATTTAAATACATATATTTTCTATATGGTGCTAAATATTTTTTAGCATGCATAAATACAGAAATTGTTTCACATATAGCATTAAATTTAACTATAATTTCAATAAAAATATTTCCCACATGTTGTGAAGTAGATATATTATTCTCAAATAAAAAAATTCTATGAATTCATGAATAAAATGTGGATGATAAATTAAAAATTATATGAATTAATTTCTTGGTATAAAATGAATATTACTATAAAAACCATAGAACTAGGATTGCAGAAAATAATTAGAATATTGTTTGGTTTTTGGAAATTTATATTTATTATTGAGATGTATTTAATATATTATTAACGTATTATCACAATATAATTTCAAATAGATAGTATAGAAAAATAAATATATGGAAAACATCTTTATTAATGTTATACATATTGAACTAAAAAATTTAACTTTTCATTCTAAAGTGTACAGAGAGATAAATGGTCATTTCATTGGTGAGACAGATGAGTCATATCACAAAAAATATGGGTTATATATTTTATTTCTAAAAAATAAAATAGCTGATTTAATATTCTTTGAAAAACTACATACCTGATTCCCAGCCAACTTCTACTAATAGACATCTTGTAGTGAAAAAGCACTGTTAAATTAATTTCACAATGAACCTAGGAAGATCAATTAATTCCCTAAATGATAACCAAAATCAATCCAATAGTTTTATAATTAATAAAAAATTACTAGAAAAAATTAGACATAAAATAAAACAAATAGGCGACCCAACCATTAGAGTTCTTACAAATAATTACAATTCTAAAATGAAAAGTGCCAAAAGATTATTGGATTTATTCTTCTAAGTTATCATATGGTATCCTAACAATTATTCATCATCCTATGAAGGATTGTACCATTTTAAAGATATATAAAATGTGATCTTGTAATCATGACATGCATGAGGAAAAAATTTTATAGGTATAAAAACCAATAAGCAAATACATTATTGGATAATCAACAAAATGGGTTAGGAGTCTGAAAAATTCAGAGAAATAATTCTTGCATTTGATCCCTTTAATGAATTATAAGAACATATGATCCCATTATGAATAAATGAAATTGATTAATTATACTATTTAATTTTTAATTAATGAAAATTTTATGTGAATATTTTATCCACATAAATAAACAATAATTTTTCATAACATAGTTTTTTGTTCTGAATATGAACTAATATATATTTATCTTTTTTAAATGATTCACCAAATAATATATAATCCTTATAGTTGGACATGTTATCTGTACCCTATAACCCATCATGGGATTCTCTTTCAAAAACCACATTTATTATTCAAAGATTTTTATTTAGAAAATGAAATGACATTAATCTCTGAAAATTTAAAAAATATTTCAAAAAAGAGTAACATGGGATCTGAGATAAAACAACTTCTCAATCTCTGCCTATCAAATCAATAGAAAAATGTATCTTCCCACCTATAGCCTTTAGAGATCGAGTTAGAATAATAGAACATGGAACCACAGATTTATTATTGAACAATAATTCTAATTCTTCATGCCAATGAATTTGAGGTGAAGAAAAGAATCCAGCCCGTGAAAAAAGCAAAATCATAATCACAAGAACTACAAAGAATAAAATTAGATGTAAAAAATATGAAAATTACATATGGGGTCACATTATTTCCAAGAATTGATGTCTCATGGATCAAAAACATTTATGTTACTCGGGTATGCATCCACTAGAACAAATATCAGGGCCTTTGGATATGGTTTATCTGGAAAATTACAACAAAACATTGAATAGTAACATTATATGACTGTAATAACAATTAAATTTGGCCAATTCCTATAAAAAGATATATTATTTTATTTTGAAAGAGAAAATTAACTAATTATTTATGAAAAATAATAAAAATAATAGATATAATGATATTTTTAAGAGATAAATATGATTAGTAGAGATTTATTGATATATTGAAATATATGATAAAAATAATTGTATTTTTATGAATTTTTATGATAAAATAAATTTGTAAATGGTTATTGTATTTTATAAATACTATTCTAAAATATTATGTTTTTTTCATTACCTTAATGTTTTGAAATTTTAAAATGTTATTATTGATTTCTAATTGATTTTTATAAATTATTTTTCACTATTAAATTTTTAATATATAAATTTTATGATATGTTAATAATTACTTAAAAAATGTATTTATTTTTATCATTGATATTGTGTCCATATTCAATGAAATTTCACATCAAAAAGTGTAAAAACATATTGAAAATTGAGTGAATTTAAATTTAAATTTAAATTTTTTCCATAAATATTTTTTAATAGATGAGAGAAATATATATATAACAAAATTTTTAAATTTACACTAATTATTTCCAATTTCAACACATATATTCCATTAATAATCATGTATTTTCATAGTTTCATTATTTTTTTATCACAATTATTGTTCTAAATTTTCGTGATCAAATTTATTAGTATAAAATATTCCAATATTGTTATATTAAGGTGATAAATGAATTTTATTTAATGAATATGTGTATTTAAATTAATTATTTCAAGTTTATTTTATAAAACATTGTAAATGTAATAAAAAATTAATTATTCTCCTTTTTATTAAAATCACATCATATTAATTTTATAAAATTTGAAGCATTTTTTATGATTGATTGAATGGTTATATAAAAATTAGTTGGAATATGATTTTTTCTAAACCTATATAATTTGTTCACGGTTATCACTATATTTTGAATATTTTAAAATTAAATTTTTTTATAGAAAAAGCTATATCATTTATATCCACTATTTGAAATGTTTATTTTGTATATGATAATTTATATTTATTACATAGATATTTTTTATATTTCCTGAAAAATAAAATATAAAATTAATAGATACAATGCCACTAACACTTATAAAATAAAAAATAAGGTAATATATGGTCATATGACACACACATTTCATGTTACAAAATACCATACACATTTACAAAAACTACATCAACTCAATAAGAATTCCAATTTCAATGCTACAAAATAGAAAAGAAATAAATTTTTAAAATTATAAAACAATATAACATCATTATATTTTAAAAAAATAAATGAAATTGTAAAATTTATGACCTGTGAAATTTATTAAAACATTTTATCATCTACCCTATTAATTTTTTAGACATTAAATGAAAAAAATTTGATGTTCAAGTGGTTTTGGTAAAATTCAAAAGACACGATCTTTTCATATAATGGCCTAATTTGACAGAGTTTTTTTATTTCAATCACAACATTCACCAATTTTATTCAATTATGAAAATTATTTTTTGCAGTATAATGATCTTGAGGATTTAATTCATTCAATTGGAACACAGTCTAAATTTCACCACTAGAGGCCTCATGGTGGCCTGTAAAGTAGATAAATTATTGAAGATATGAATTTGTCCTTCCATCTTTGTTTTGGGAAAATGGGCTATGAACATCCACATGGGATCATGAAAAATTAATTTTGATGAAACATTTAAGATAAAAATACCATAAAATATCATTTTAATATTTAGCTAGATAGTTAGTAGTTCATGGGACTAATGATGTTATGATAGATTTAATAGGTAATCTCACCTTCGCAAACTACTCATTGATTTTGCATGGGGAAACATGTAATATTACTCATTGAAATAAATCCTTGGATCATTTTTATGGTATAAATTTCCAGAGTTATGGTTTAGTTTAACTATATTTCTTCCTTCATTTGTTTTATTTTTCATCAAAATAATGTACTTCTAGACCTATTTGTGATCAATCCTTAGTATGTTTATTAACATAACATCAATATTTATATTTGAAATCATATGATAATAATTCAATATATAGGTGTTTTTTAATTTATCTTCATTAATATCATTTGATTTTTTTTAATGTAGTAATAATATCACACAAATCAATGAAATTTCAATCATCTTTCTTTCATGCATACATCGGATTGTGTGATGTTTTTAGTGTTTTGGACTCCTCTATCACTATAAGTATTTCATGAATTCAATTATGGATTTCATTAGATGAATAAATGTTGATTATATCAACCATGTTTAGTAATATTTTATTCTATAAATAAATTTTATTTCTATTGAATAATTTCTAACACATTTTTGTGATTTATATGATTACTTGAAACATTTTGTAACATACATCATGATTCCATCAATTTTTATTGGTCACGATATGAAATTAAATCCCTTCAAGGAAGTGTCCTAGGAATATTGTCCAATTTTCACATGTTTATCACCTGAATTGCAGCAATAAATACAAGTTAATGTTGTTTGCAGATAGTTAAAATTAGAAGGAAGTAAGAAAATGGACAGGTATAAACTAAATTGAAATTTTCTCTAAGAAATATTTCCAAAATATTCCAAAAAATATGACCACTCTTTTTATAATTCAATAATTAAGCAAGAACAAAAAGGTTGTAAGAAAAACTCACCATAATAACATTACCTTCATTCACGATGTCGAAAGAGTACAAGTGGGTGTCTATTTATACCCAAAGTGTGATGCAAAATTATAACACATTATTTCCAAAAGTCAAAAATCCAAAATGACTGTTTTGAAAATTTTTTAAGATGCTTATGACTTTTAGAGACTTTTAGAAAACACTTTATGGAAATTAAAAACAACTAGCCCAAAAATTTTGACTTTGAATATTCCATGGTGGTGTGGGATTTAAATTCATCGCACACCATGGATTGGGTATTTAAGAGCATGTTTTAGATTTAATTAATGTAATTCTGAGAACATATTATTCCCCCATGAATGTTTGTTAGTCCTACTATTGTAATTCAATTATTATCCCATTTAAGTCCTCCTTCAATCTGTTGGTCTGCTCCCTTGTCATTAGGCCTCCAATTCCTCGTAATTGGTCTTTTCCACTTGTCTGTTTTCTTCCATCCTCATCAAGTCCAACTCCAACCCCTTGATGGACATGTTTCCATGATCCTGATCATCTCCTCCCTCCTCAAAATAATCTATCCTTGAATATGAAAATTCAAAGGGAGAAAGATCAGTAGCATTAAAGGTGGCACTAACATTCCCATACCTATTGGGTAACTCAATCTTTTAGGAATTATCATTGATATTCTCTAATATTTTGAAAGGACCATCTCCTCTTGGATGAAGTTTTTATTTTCATTATTCCAAGAACCTCTCCATCCCCAAGTGTACCCACACCCATTCTCTAGGTTTAAACAAAATTTTCTATCGACCTTTGTTGGCCTGTTTCTCCAATTGTTCATTATTCCTCTCAATGTTGGACTTAACCTTTCCTTGAAACTCATACACAAACATTTCCTTTTTACCCTCAATATTAGAAAATTTATTTGTAGGAAAATTTAAAATATAATGTGGATTTAATTGTATAAAATCATATAAAACTTCACATGGAAAATCATTAGTAGTGGAGTGAACTTCTCAATTATATGAAAATTATATGTGAGGGAAACATCTTTCTCAGTGGTTCAATATTATTCTAAGGATGGCACAAAAAAATGTGTAAATTTTTTTAGTTACCACTTCAGTTTTACCATTTCTTTTTGGGTGTGTAGTGGTGGAGAATAAAATTTTTGTTCTAACTTTGTTGAAAAATTTCCTCTAGAAGTGAATATGGAATTTGACATCCCTATCACTCATAATAATCTTGGGTAAGCCTTCCAACCTAACAATTTACCTGAAAAAAAATAATTGATATGATTTCCATCATTGGTTTTAGAATAAGGATTAAAATAAACCATTTTACTAAACATGTTCACCACCAAAAAGATTTTATCCTTCCGTGATTTTGATCTTGGAAATTTGGGCCCCTAATCCAATGAAATATAATGCCAAGGATGATAAGTAAAGATCAAAGGGTGTATAATCCATTTAGAATCTCTTTTGACTTTCCAAGTTTACACACATTAAATTTTCTCTAAACAGTCACCACATCCATATCCTTGTAAGTCCAATAAAAATGTTCACCCAACACGGCCAAGGTTTTCCAACCCCAAAATTCCCCATTAATCTTCCACAATGAGTTTCTTTAACAAGAAATTCACCCATTGAACAAGATGAAACAAACAATTTATTTTTATGAAAAATAAATTAATAATGTTTGTAAAAATCACTTTTTCTATGTATTTCACACAAATACCAAATTCTAGAAAAAATACTACCATTCTCATACATGATTTTCAACATTTCAAACCCATGTATTTTAGTGTGCATAAAAGTGAAGAGAGAGTAACTTCTAGACATAGAATCAGTGGAAACATTTTCATTTCACTGTTTATTATTAAGGATATAAGAAAATATTTTAATGAATTCAATCCATCTTTCTTGTTTCCTATTCAACTTTCCTAATGACTTTAGAAATTTTAGGCTTTCATGATCTAAATGAATAAAAAATTCTCTCATACACAAGTAGTGTTTCCAATTTTATAAATTTGTTTTGAGGTAATAAAATTATTTTTCATAGGTAAAGTAGTTCAATAAATCCTAATTAAGCATCTCACTAAAGTAAGTGATAGGATTAGAGTATTTCATTAAAATAATCGTAATCAATTTTCCATAAGCATCACACTCAACCTTAAATACTTTAGAAAATTTGTGCAGAATTAAGAGAGTTGAATTTTTCAACATACCTTTGAGTGTAGAGAAGGAATATTCTTGAGATTCTCCCCACCTGATTCTCACTCCATTATTGACCAACTCATTCAATGGTTCTACAATGGTAGAAAAGTACCTAAAAACTTCAAAAAAACATTAAATTCCATTAATGTTCATCACATCGTTGACATTCTTTGGTGTTGGATAGTCCCAAATCGTCGTCACCTTCTCTTCATCATCACTAATTTCATAATCTCCTAGCACAAAACCATGTAAAACAACTTAATTTAAACAATATGAACATTTATTTATGTTTGAGAAAAAATTAATATTTCTAAGAGTCTCAAAAACTTGTTTCAAAGGTTCATGATGTTCATCAAGGTTCTTAGAATAAACAAGGATTTCATCAAAATAAATGTAACACCCCAAGTTTTTCTTAAAATAAATAGAAATGCATGGATCTTTGTTTTAAGTAGATATCTTTAATTACCCTTTAAAACATAACTTTTCTAATTCAATGTTCTTAATTTCAAGAAACTGTCATCTACAATTGTGTTCAGTATATTATTTGGAGTCTATTAAACCAACTTGTATTTTTGGTGAATAGTAACATAACCTTATGAATAGTAATATTAATAGTGTTATGACCCTAATGAATAGTAAATTTAATTATTATTTTATTTTATTATGGATTTAAGATAATAGCATCTAGGTTAATTTTTCATTGTGATGAAGAAGTAGCTGTAGAATTAGAACTGTTAATTTTTTATTAAGTATGATTTTATTTAATAATTAAATTAATAATATTTAGAAAATTATTTTTCAAAAATGGATTTAATTTTTGAATTCTACACGTTGGAAAATGTTAAGGGAAAATTTTTGGGATTTTTCTGAAATTCACGAATTTTTTATGAATAGTAAATTATGATAAAATACGATAAATGCTAAATACTTGATTTACTGAATCATAGGTGATGCAAGGATGATTTAATACCACTTGTTTCGAACTCACATTCCATTTTTACTATTTGGGGTCACATAAATTAAGATTATTCATAGTCTTGGAAAAAAATATTATAATAATGATTAAAATAATGAAAATTACCCCCTCTCCTCCACTATAAATACCACCCCTCACTCCCATATTCCTCCCACACATCTCAAGCCTTGATAATTGTGTAATTTGTAAAAAAAGTCCCTCCCCAATCTTCTTCCCCACGTCCTAGAGCTACTGGTCTCACCAAAAGACCAAAACCAAATCCCTTTTGGAGGATCTCAAGGAGAAGAGATCAAGAGGTAAACATCCTCTTTTATTTTCATTCTTTTCTTTCATTTTAGGTTATTCTCTTCATTTACCTTTTGAATTATGTTGGGATATTTCCTTCCATATCCCCCATTACTGTCTATATTATGTATGAGGGATTATATATTCAATTTCTCTCATCAATCGTTTTTTATGAAATTTTCAGAGACGTCGTTAGGCTGCCGAATTTTCGTGAGAAATTTCTCAAGTTTTATTTTATTTCATGATTCCTTTTTCTTCTTTCTGCACCTCCTCTTATTAAAGAGGAATGAAATATCACTAATTATTTATATTCTGTATTTTCTCATGTTCATTGAAAATTCATCATCATTTTTCTTCTCCTCTCCCACTTATTCAACGAATTAAAAACATTATCCATGATGTGTCGAATTACAGACATCGTGGACGATGTGATTTCAATTTCCATTAATACTTTCAAGTCTTGTCATGAAACCATTTATATGGTTGAAACAGGTTATAATATATTTGTTATGACTCACCCATGGTTCTGTAATTCTTTTGTACTCATGGTTCTAATTTATAAGACAAAACGAGGTTCTTATTATCAAAACACCACTAAAATGATCTAAACGAACATCATTAATGTTTTAACTTATGAATCATCCTCATGAAAGAATTAAAAATTATAAATGGTATAATTTATGTTACTGGATATAGGTAAATACTACTCCATTCCAATTCTATAGTTTCACTTCCAATCAAAAGGAACATCCATCATGAACCAAACTAGGAAATCATGTAAAAAACTCACCCAAAAACAGTGCAAGAGGCAAAATACTAACAATTATAGGGTGAAATGATGTCATGAAATGATCATATAAGATGTTATAATCATGAACACATTTCTGTAAAATATTAATAACACTCTTTTAACCATTATACAAGAGGTTTAAACATGTTTGAAGTAAGACAAACCTGAGGTAAGGGAATTCTTAACCCGATTTACATTCCTTGGGTTAACCTTCTACTTGATTATTTATGTTCTATTTAAATTGTTTGTGTGACGGTTTCTATTTATATTATGTTTTATTATGTGTATTTACAGTACATATTCATACTTTATCCACTCTATTAAGTCTCTCTTCAATTTTATGATATTTATAAGGGGATTTTCTTTAAAATCCTCTTTTTACATTCGGTTTTACGAAATTCCAAAGCAATATTTTTATAGAATTATTCATGTTGTATGATTATGTTTTGGTTCCTGGGAATTATTTATGATTAATGGTGGGACCTATATCTCCCTCTAATGTATTGGTTGTGAGTAAGTTGGAGGTCTGATGTATGGTTACTTCAAGTGTAACTGTGATGGTTACACAAAGTAAGGTTTCCATGAGGGTTATAGATTATAAGGTATCCAAGAATGGTTTCAAGATTATGTAATTAATTCCCCAAGATACCTTTATGATTATATTTATATTCTCATGTTTTGTGTGGATCATTTTTAAATCTCATGTTACACAAAGTAAAAATATATGCGTGACAAGAATGTCTTTTGAAAATGCTTTCACATTTTACGAGTATTCATGGACTAATGTGATCTTTTCTTATTTTCCATCCCTTACTCAGATTTTCTACTCATCCCAAGTTTTTAAAAAAAATCAAAGGTTAATGGATGTATAATACAATGAAGGAATCCATGTTAAATGTTGAATAATTGTCAAGGAGTCTTGTTTAAGTTTAAATGTTTTATTTTTTTGAAAAAATAATGGAATTTTTCTTTATGGTATCCAATCTGTAATAATGTGTAATTTCATGAATTTATTGTCCTAATTATCTAAATCCATAAACTTGAAAAGGTCTTTAATGTAAAAGGAAGTGTTTTCTTGACTAAATTCAAGATTAGGTATGTAATAAGGTCAGGTCCTTATAGTTGGTATCATAGTATGGTTTAGTTAACTTTAGGGGTTAGGGTGATGTTAATAGAATACCATAAATGATTTTCACTCTATGTTTAATTTGAAATGTTATAGCATTTAATGATTACCATGTTGCTTCATCTAAGACATGTTTGTTCAGAATGGTTGTCTGCAGAAGGAACAGGGATGCTGAAGTAGAGAGGCACCGACAGAATGACATCCTTCCGGGACTATAGCCCAGAGTGGTACGGATTGGAACTGAGCAGTTTTTGATAGTAATGGCTCAGCTAACATAGGCAAGAAAAGGTGGTGGCATCCATGCAAGAGAACCAATAGAGGTACCACAACAGAACAAGAAAATAGTGGAACATTGTATGAGACAACATCCTCCTACATTCAATGGATCTTATAACCCTGTAGCAGCTGAAGGATGGATCAAAATCCTTGAAAAGATATTAGATGTTATGGGATGTTCATAAAATCAGAAGGTAACTCTTTCCATTTATCATTTTAAAGGGGAAGCTGATCAGTGGTGGTAAATATTAAGGAATATCATGGGTAGAGAGTGGGATGAATTTAAAAGTGTTTTCCTTGAAAAATATTTTCCTAAGTTGGTGCGACATAGAATGGAGAAGCAATTCCTTGAATTGAAATTAAAGGAGGAAGACTCAGTGGTTGTGTATGAAGAGAACTTCACCTGACTAGCGAGGTATGCTCCAAATTTTATTCACGATCTTGATAGAAAAATCAACCGCTTTTACTCAGGATTGAATCTAAGGTATCGAATGTCATTGGCCTCCCGTGAATTCAAAAGTTATGATAAACTTGTCTGATGTGCTGAGAGGGTAGAGATGGAGTTTGCTGATGATCATGATAATTTTGGAAAGAAAGAGAAGAAGAGGTCCAGTTGGCAAGTAATGGGTAAGAATCAACAAAAGAAATCTGAGATTAAGAAAATCCAGTTTCTAGATTGTGAAAACTATGGCAAGAAACACCCTGAGGAATGTCATATAAAAACTAGGAAGTGTTTTAAATGTGGTGAGTTTGGAAATATATCCTGAGATTGTAACGAAAGTGATCCAAATACTATTATTAATAAGCAGACTGTAAAGTGTTTTAAATGTGGTGAAATGTGTCATTATGCAAATTCTTGCCCAAAGAGAGAACCTAATGATGTGAAGAATCCAAACTATAAGCAGAAAGGTGTATTGAGATCCTTTGCGACTATGTCAGCAGATGTAGGGCCATCCAATGAAGTTGTACCAGGTTCTTTTTTTGTTCACTCATATTTTTCTTACTATTCGTTTGATCTATGGTCTATACATTCATTCATCTCTAAGAAATTTTCTGGTAAATTGAAAAGATCACCTAAAAAAGATGAGGCCCTAACTTTTTGTTAAAACACTAGGGAAAAATGTTATAGCAAAGAGGAATTATAAGACTATTTCTATTGTGTTATGTGGAAATAATTTACCTAAAAACCTCTTTTTTTACCCTTAGTAGAGTTTGATCTTATTCTAGGGATGGACTGGCTTTCGGATTATCATGCTATGATTTACATTAGAGCTAAAGAAGTTGTTTTTCAGACACAGTTTCAGTTTGTATACATGAATGATCCCATAAAATTGATAACATATCATGAATTTGAGAAACTATTGAAAGATGGAAATTAATGTTATCTTGCTCATATATTTGAAAAAAAGGAACTATTCAAATTAATTATGTGCCAGTGGTAAATGAATACCTTGATGTTTTTTTGATGAGTTACTTGGTGTCATACCTGATCGAGAAGTCGAATTCAAAATTGACCTAGTTACTGATACTATGCCAATTTCAAAACCCTCATATTGTATAGCTATAATAGAACTTCTTGAATTGAAAAATCAGTTGCAGAATTTTCTTGATAAAGGCTTCATTCGTCCTCGCACTTCACCAGGGGAGCCCCTGTTGTTTTGTTTAAAAGAAAGATTGTTCCATGAGTCTTTTCATTGATTATAGAGCTTTTAATAACATCACTATTAAAAACAATTATCTTTTGCCTCATATTGATGACTTGTTTGATCAGCTCTAGGGAGCTCAGTACTTTTCCTATATTGACTTGAGATCCGGATACCATCAGCTAAAGGTGAAGAAGGGTGATATCCTGAAAACAGCCTTTCGTACTAGATATGGGTATTATGAATTTTTTGTTATGCCATTTGGATTAACTAATACACCTGATGTATTCATGAATCTTATGAATAGAGTATTTCATGAGTTCTTGGATATGTTTGTGGTTTTATTTATTGATGACATTCTAGTATTTTCTAAAAATAAATAGGAGCATGAAAAACATCTAAGGTTTGTTTTTCATATTTTAAAAGAAAAGAAACTATATGGAAAATTCAGCAAGTGTGATTTTGGGTTTCAACAGATTTCTTTTCTTGGGAACATTGTAAATTAGGATGGAATAACAGTTGATCCTACCAAAAAAAAGTTGTTGAAGAATGGCCAACACCCAAAAATGTTATAGAGATTCATAGATTTTGGGGATTAGCAAGTTACTACCGACGGTTTGTTAAGAACTTTTCCTGGTTATCTAGCCCAATAATTGTGTTAACACGGAAAGGGGTTAAATTTGTTTGGAAGAAGAATGTGATGTTTGTTTTTAGAAACTGAAAAATAGATTGGTGAATGCTCCAGTTTTGGCCTTAACATTTCGAAATGGTGAGTTCATGGTTGTGTTTTGATGTAGATTGATCAGGAAATTCCCTATGCTTCGAGACAACTTAAACCTCATGAGCTAAATTATCCCACATGTGATTTGGAATTGGAATCTATGGTTTTTTCTTTGAAAAATTGGAGGCATCATCTATACAGAACCAAAATCCAAATATATACTGACCATAAAAGTCTAAAGTATATATTCACTTAGAAGGAATTAAACACGTGGCAGAGAAGATGGCTAGAACTGATAAAAGATTATGACCGTAGGATCAATTACCATCCTGGGAATTCTAACAAAGTGTTGGATGCATTAAGATAGAAATATCATGCATCATTAACCATGGTACGTTTGGAACATGATCCCTTGATTAATGATTTGATGAATGTTGGCTTAGAAGTTGTTGGTGCATGGAATACATCTATTTTGTTTCAGGATTCCGTGCAGTCTTTGTTGTCAGACATAATTAAGCGAGCACAGAAGGAAGACCGTGAGCTATAGAAAAAGGTATAATTGGTTAAAATGGGTAAGTTTCCAGAATTTAACCTTGATAAATATTGTATCTTAAGATTTTGAAAAATGTTGTGTGTGCCTTGTGATTCCCAGTTAAAGAATGAATTGTTGTGTGAAACTCATAGTTCTCTATTTTCAGTTCATTCTTGAAGTACTAAGATGTAAAGAGACCTTCAGGAGTATTTTTGGTGGGATGGAATGAAAATAGATATTGCTTCTTTTACCATGAAATGTTTGACATGTCAATAGGTTAAAGAAGAGAGGTAGTTACCGAATGGGATTATTCGGCCTTTGCCAGTGCTAGAGTGGAAATGGAAGAATCTATCCATGGACATTGTGGTGGGACTACCAAAGACTTATCGAGGTAACAATGCAATTTGGGTTATTGTTGATCAGATAATAATGTTTTCACATTTTTTTTCTATTCGAGATACAATTACTTTGGATCATCTTTCTCGATTGTACCTCAAGGAGATTGTCAGGTTACATGGAGTTCCTCTTTCCATTGTATCTGATTGAGATCACAGGTTCACTTCTAACTTTTGGAAGGGACTTCTGAAGTCATTGGGCACATATTTAAATTTGAGTACAACTTTTCATCCTCAATTAGATGGGTAGTCAGAACGAATGATTCAAACTCTGGAGGATATGCTTCGAGCATGTTCAATGGACTATCATGGAAGTTTGGATCAGCATCTTTTATTAGTTGAGATTTCTTATAATAAAAGTTTTCATTCTAGTATTCAGATGGAACCTTTTAAGGCCTTATATGGGAAGCGGTGTTGGACTCCAGCATTTTGGGATGAAATTGGTGACAGAATGTTGATGGGGCCAGAATTAGTTGAAGAAGTGCCTGAGAAAGTGAGGATGATCCAGCAGTACGTGAGGACAGCTCAGAGCAGGCAGAAAGGTTATGCAGATAACATAAATAAATTCTTCTCTTTTGAGGTAGGTGACCATGTTTTCTTTAAAGTCTCTCCTTGGAAAAGTGTGATGTGTTTCGGTAAGAATGGGAAGCTAAGTCCACGGTTCATCGGTCCCTTTGAAATCTTAGATAAAGTTGGAATAGTGGCATACTACGTAGCTTTGCCTCTGAGCTTGTTTCAGGTACACAATGTTTTTCATGTTTCGATGTAGAGAAAGTATGTGCCAGATTCATCACATGTCTTGAGCCCAGAATCAGTTCAAATGGAAGAGAACCTTTCTTATGAAAAAAACCTGTTCAGATTCTTGATCGAAGGGAACAGGTATTGCAGAATAAGGTAATCCACCAGGTAAATGTTTTTTTGGAGAAACCACATGGTTGAAGAAGCAACATGGGTGTCTAAAATATCAATGAGGGAAAAGGACCCTCAGTTGTTTAATAAGTAAATAAAATTGAGAGGACGCAATTTAAAGAAGGTGGGGATAATGTAGAACCCCAAGTCTTTCTAAAAATAAATATAAATGCATGGAACTTTGTTTTACATAGATATTTTTAATTATCCTTTAAAACATAACTTTTCTAGTTCTATGTTCTAAATTTCAAGAAACTGTCATCTACAATTGTGTTCAGTATGTTTTTTGGAGTCTATTGGAACCAACTTGTTTTTTTGGTGAATAGTAAAATATCCTTGTGAATAGTAATATGAATAGTGATATGAGCCTAATGAATAGTAAATTTTATTATTTTTATTTTTATTAAGGATGTAAAATAATAGCATCTAGGTTAATTTTTCATTGTGATAAAGAAGTTGGTGTAGAATTAGAATTGTTAATTTTTTAATTAAGTATGATTTTATTTAAAAATTAAATTAATAATATTAATAAAATTATTTTTCAAAAATGGACTTCATTTTTGAATTATACACATTGAAAAATGGTTAGGGTAAATTTTTGGGATTTTTCTGAAATTCAAGAATTTTTTATGAATAGTAAAATATGATAAAATAAGATAAATGCTAAATACTTGATTTACTGCATCATATGTGATGCAAGGTTGATGTAAGAACACATGGATCGAACTAAAATGCCATTTTTTCAGTTTGGGGTCACATTAATTAAGATTAATCATAGTCTTGAGCAAAAATATTATAATAATGATTAAAATAATGAAAAAAACCCCCTCTCCTCCACTATTAATACCACCCTCACTCCCCTCTTTCTCCCACACCTCTCAAGCCTTGATAATTGTCTAATTTTTTCAAAATTCCTTCCCCAATCTTCTTCCCCACGTATTAGAGATGATTTTCTCACCAAAAAACCAAAACCAAAGCCCTTAAGGAGTATCTCAAGGAGAAGAGATCAAGAGGTAAACATCCTCTTTTATTTTCTTTCCTTTCTTTCATATTATGTTATTATCTTCCTTTCCCTTTTGAATTATGTTGGAATATTTCATTCCATATCCCCCCTTACTGTCCATATTATGTATGTGTGATGATATCGATATTCCTGTTTCTCTCATCAAACATTTTTTTATGAGATTTTAAGAGACGTTGTTAGGCTGCCGAATTTTCGTGAAAAATTTCTCAAGTTTTCTTTTAATTCATGATTCCTTTTTCTTCTTTCCTAACCCCCTATAATCCAAGAGGCATGAAATCTCTATAATCATTTATATTATGTATTTTCTCATGTTAATGGAAAATTCATCATAATTTTTGTTCTCCTCTCCCACTTATTCAAGGAATTAAAAACATTGTCCATGATGTGTCGAATTACCGACATCGTGGACGATGTGATTTAAATTTCCATTAATTCTTTCATGCCTGGTCATGAAACCATTTATATGGTTGAACCAGGTTATAATATATTTTTTATCACTCACCCATGGTTCTGGAATTCGTTTTTACTCATGGTTCTAATTTATAAGACAAACCGAGGTTGTTATTATCAAAGATCCACTAAAATGATCTAAACGAACATCATTAATGTTTTAACTTATGAATCATCCTTATGAAAGAATTAAAAATGATAAATTGTATAATTTATGTTACTGAATATATTTAAATACTACTCCAATCCAATTCTACAGTTTCACTTCCAATGAACTACAACATCCATCATGAACCAAACAAGGAAATCATGTAAAAAACTCACCCAAAAACAATGCAAGAGGAAAAATACTAACAATTAAAGGGTGAAATGATGTTATGAAATGATCATATAATTTTTTATAAACAAGAACATGTTTTTTTAAAATATTAATAACACTCTTTTAACCATTATACAGGAGGTTTAAACAAGTTGTAAGTGAGACAAACCCGAGGTAAGGGAATTCTTAACCCGATTTCCATTCTTTGGGTTAACCTTCTACTTCATTATTTATGTTCTATTTAAATTTATTGTGTGATGGGTTCCGGTTATATTATGTTTTATTATGTGTATTTATACTATATATTCATACTCCATCCACTCTATTAATTCTCTCTTCAATTGTATGATATTTATAAGGGGTTATTCTTTAAAATCCTCTTTTTAAATTCGGTTCTACGTAATTCCGGAGTAATGTTTTTATGGAATTATACATGTTGTATGATTAAGTTTTGGTTCTTGGTAGTTATTTATGATGAATTTTGGGACGTATATATCTCTCCAATGTATTGGGTATGAGTAAGTTGGAGGTCATCCATATAGTTACTCCAAATGTAATTGCGATGATTACACAAAGTAAGGTAGCCATGAGGGTTACGGATTATAAGGTAGCCAA
Source organism: Viscum album (assembly GCA_963277665.1). Lineage (NCBI taxonomy): Eukaryota > Viridiplantae > Streptophyta > Magnoliopsida > Santalales > Viscaceae > Viscum > Viscum album. The sequence continues at coordinate 1,805,002,690 of OY728164.1, forward strand.
GAATGGTTAAAAGATTATTTAAGTAATTCCCCAAGATACCTTTATGATTATATTTATATTCTCATGTTTTGTGTGGATCTTTATTAAATCTCATGTTACACAAAGTAAGTATATATGGGTGACAAGAATGTCTTTTGAAAATTCTTTCACATGTTACGAATATTCATGGACTAATGTGATCTTTCCTTCATTTCCATCCCTTAATGAGGTTTTGTGCTCTTCCCAAGTTTTTAAATGATTTTTCATAGGTTAATGGATGTGTTATACAAGTAAGTAATCCCTTTTAAATGTTGATGAATTGTTAAGGAGTCTTGTGTATGTTTTAATGTTTTGTTTTTTTGAAAAAAAAAACGGAAATTGTTTTATGGTATCCACTCTGTAGTAATGTGTAATGTCATGAATTTATTGTCCTAATTCGATAAATCTATAATCTTTAACTTTTCATCAATGTAAAAGGATGTGTTTTATTGACTAAATTCATGATTATGTATGTAATAAGGTCGGGTCCTTATAATAAACAACCAAGACTTTCCCAATAAATGGACGAAAAACATGATTATTAAGATAATAAAAGCACCTAGGGTGTTAGTTAGCCGAAATGGAATAATTATCCACTTATACAACCCAAATTTAGTTTTAAATGTGGTTTTCCATTCATCCACCCTTTTCATTATAATTTGATGGTATCCGCTCCTTAGGTTAACTTTAGTAAAAAAACATGAACTATGTCGTTCATCAAGAATATCATCCAAACGAGGTATGGGATTACAATACATTATTGTGATTTTGTTGATATCTCGATAACCAACACACATTCCCCACATACAATACTTTTTTGGAAATGAACTACCAATATCTCACAGGGTCTCAATATCTCTTGGTCATGTCCCTACCTTATAAATTCTTCCACTTTACATTGGATTTCATGAGTCACCTATGGGTTATCCAAATAAGCTAGTCAATTGGAAAGTAGTTCCCCTATGAGGAAGTCAATGTGGTGCTCGATACCCATCAATTGAGGTAATCCATTAGGAATTTATTATGGAAATACGTCACCAAATTGCTTTAAAAGAGACACAACACTGGAAGTAATTTATTGGTTAAGAGAGTTAGTGGTAAAACATTCTCCATTTCATAGAAGAACAAGAGTTTCGTCACCATCTAAAGATCTATCTGTCTCTTTTTTCCCTAAATTTAAACTCACTTTTCCCTCGCTACTCTTTTTTTCGCTCTTATTTTCAACTCTTTTATTTAAATAATTTATTTTTTGGCCACTAATAACTCCTTTTTAAATATTTATTTTACCACACTTTTCATTCTCTCTATTTTTTTATGTCTTTTATATATCTCTCTTCTTACAATTTCTCTAAATCCTAACTTGGTCTTCATAATCTTGAAAATTCTTCTAGGGTATAATTATAACCATCCTCCCATTTTATATAAAAGAATAGAGGTTGGTGTATCCATAATGTGTGACCCTTCTATAAAATTTCCAAGGACTTCCCAACAAGATATTACTAATATGCATTGGAACAACATCACACATCACCTTGTCTTCATAAATTCCAATATAAAATGGAACTTGTGCTTGATTATTAACTTTGAAATCCCCTTTATTATTTAACCATTTCAATATATAAGGCCTAGGATATCTAGCCGTAGGTAATCTCAAATTATCAACCATCAAATCACTTTCTATGTTCTTACAAATACCCCCATCAATAATCCTACTTTATACAATATATTTGATGAAGAAAATAGTTTGAAAAATGTGTTCCATTGATCTTGATCATGTTCTACATTTGTTTGAATACTCAAATAACACATTGAAACAATCATTTATCCATGTAAAGGGATCTCTACTTGAACATCTAAATCATCCTCAAGTGGTGGCATTTCATCTTTTCTTGATCTAGCACTAAGAACATCTCCATCATCCAAAATAAACATGGTCCTCTTGTTTGGGAATTGTGAAGGAAATTTCCAAGTCCTTGACATTTAAACATTTAATATCACATGGTGTGGAAACAACCTTACCCTCCATTTTTCCTTTAGATTATGGAAAGAATGGTTTTGGTTTGGTCACCTCTTTTGAATCCATTTTGGGTTCCCTTACATGCTATTTTGGTTTGGAATCCTTGAACATGAAAGAGGATTTTGAATCCTTACCATATGATTTAGGGAATATCCTTATTTCCTTTACATGACTCTCCACTTTAGTAGTCATGTTAAGTAGATCATCTTTGTCCAAGTAGTGGTATATGTCCACTATTTCTTGAATTTCATGGTTGGGTATTTTCACAAACCTTTACCTAGTGACCTCTCACTCCTCATCAATATTTGATCGAATCAGGATGACCTCCATATCTTTGTGATACACCTCAACACCCATGTGCCCTTGTTTTAAACTATATAACTTTAGGAACAAAACACGATAATAGTGGTCAGAAATGAATATCTTACACATTACCACTTTTATCTTCTACAAAGTTCGGATGGATATTTCCCTACTTCATTGTCGACTCACTTGTAGTTGGTCCCACTAGATAATATCATAGTCATTTAATTCCATAGATTCCAACATCAATTTGTTTTCCTCTAACTAGTTGTGACATCCAAAAACATGGTTCAACTTACGTTCCCATTACAATTAAGTTTCAGGATCATTATTAACTTAGAATGAATCGATCCTCAACCTTACTCTTCTAGGATCATTATATTGCTTCAATGTTGGTTTATTTTTATGAATAAGTGAATTTTAAAAATTGGATAACTCCTCATCTTCTTTAAAAACCCACCTCCATGGTAGTTATCAAGAATTATAATGTTATCTCAATACATCTATCCCCGTTTTCAACCATTGGAATTTTTATTGCATATCCCTCATGACCAAATTAATGTCTATTTAATTGGTTTTCCTTGCCTCTTCTATTTTGGAAACCTATAAGAAAATTTGAAGAGAAATGAAAATGGACCTCACACACTCCTTCATGTGTTTAGATATAGAAAATAATTTGTTATCCCATTTCTTACTCAAATTGCCTTTTTTTAACAATTTGTAACACTCTTTCATGTTACCACTCAACTTGCTTCTTATAGAATTATTAACCAATTTCAACAAATCTAAAGGATCATTGAAATGTGTAAATCATGAACTATAATTCAACAATAAAATTAAATATTTATTCAAGATGAAAAATGTGGTAAGGGTATGAAAATGAATGAAAAATAATGATAAATGGATGTAGAATTCAAAATGTTGTAATTTGTTTTAGCCTTTAATTTTTTTTGATTTTTAGGATATTTTTTTAAATAATTACAGTAGAAAAAAAAGATGAATTTTTAATATTTAAATGCATTAGTATTAGTAATTAGTATCATCAAATTGAATCAATGTGATAATTTCTTGGTTTCAAAATTTCAGAATTCATTGTAAAAATAGAACCTACTATATCTCACGATTTGTCACGTTGATTTCGATGATTAAAAATGGAGAAGAAATATAATCTTCCAAAATACAGGAATCATATACCATATATCCAAAATGATGAGGAAATTAAATTCATAGGTGAAGAATAACATGTACCATAATTGATGTCAGTCTGATTCAAAGAGAAATAAATAATAAATAATGGATAATAAATAACAAAGTCGATTTCATGAAAATGGGTTCAAATACCAAATAATATGTGATGAAAGAACCACTAAGAAGTGTCCTAGGAACCTGGTTCAAGGTTCATGTATTGAAAACCTATATATCCATAATAAAAAGACAAGTGAATATGGTGACTAGATAGTGAAAATGAAAAGTATGTGGTGAAATGGTCAAGGTAGAACCCAAACAGAACTTGTTTCTAAGAAATTTAGCCAAAGGATTACACAAAGGATCACCAATCCTTTGATAAGTCAAGAATTAAGCAATAAAAACGGATTCATGAGAAACTCACCAAAAAAATATTACCTTCATTCATGATGTACAAAGAGTACAATGGGTGTATATTTATAGCCAAAGGTTGATACAAAATTCAAACACCTTGTTTCCATAAGATAAAACGCCTAAATGATTCTTTTGACAATTTTTGCACATTCCCATGACATTAAGAGGCAACTAGAACACCTATTTTGTAAATCAAATAGAACTAGACAACCACTTTTGACATAGAAGATTCCATGGTGGGTGTGGATTGAAATTCATAGCACACCATGTATTGGGTCTTTAAAATAATGTTTGGTCCTTATTTAATGTAATTATAGGTCCAAATGATTCTCCTAAATAATGGTGTTGTTATTCCTCTTGGAATTCCATAATAAACTCATTTAAGGCCTCTTTCATTCACTTAGTATGTTCCCTTATCATTGGGCCTCTAATTCCATGCAATGGGTTTTGTCCACTTTTTTGAATTATTCCCTCTTCATAAATTCCACCTCTAATGCCTAAATTCCCATTTGTTCTATGATCCTCATTAATTCCCGAGTAATCAATGTCATTTGAAAGATAAAATACATGGTGAGAATCAAGGTAAAAATACCCCATGTTGACTATGACTTCTCAAACTAATTCAATTTAATATATTTTTTAATAAACATCTATAAATCGAAATCCCCCTATTATTAAAAACTACTCTATTTTTTAAGAGATTCAATGAACCTAAATTGATCGGTAATTGATTCCCATTGAATAAACAATGGTTATATCAAACATAAATCATATTTAATATAAATTAATCATGAAACATTTTATGACTTGATTAAAATTTTAGTACTATTTATAGACAAGATATTACCATTTTCTAAGTTAATGAAATATGTTATTTTCTTCATTTAATGTCTTATATTTCCTATTAATTTTCTTTTTTTCTATCTTGATTAATGAAAAGTATTCACTTGGGATGAGTTATAAAAAAATTTGTCTGAATAGTTTATATTTATCTAAACTTGGTATACATGGTTCAATGATCTTTCTAATAAAACTCACATAGTGAGCTCAACCCCATTTTTCCCCAATTATATCATTTTGGTCATATTTTTAGGAATTATTTTATTTTTTTCAATTTTATTTATTCAATTTTATTCTTTTATAGTATTTAATTATTTTCAAGTTTTATATTTTAATTACTTTAAAATAAATTAATAATTTTAATAGTTGGTTTCATTCATTACATACTTGAAAATGAATGCTAAATGTAAGTTGCGTGAAATATATCGTGAATTGGAAGAAACAATTCACACATAAAATCAGGATTTGAGAGTAGAGATATCAAACTCAACAGAATGGACCATTTAAAATTTTCCTTAAGGGATTCATTTTCAAACAGGAGTGTACATAATCATGAAATAATGAAAACTAATGGAAATAATATGAAATTAATTGAATTGACTACTACTAATATTGGGTACTATAATGACATGGATTTTTCCAGATTAGACATAACTCCATTTCAACAAATTTGGATTCTCATGACCTCTAAATGGGGTTAAATAATAGTATTAACTTAATAGGTGGCCTCATATTTTTTTAAAATTTCAATTAGTTCTGATGCAAGGGTATTAACCTTGAGTTGATTCAGTGCTCAAAAAAAATTATCAAATCCTCCAAATTAATACAATACATATATTGTATAATTTATATTTCGCATGCATGTTTTTTATGAAATTAATGTATCCTCTAATCAGGACCTTCTATGGGGAAACTAATACTTTTTTTGAATCTATAATGTCAGTATTTCACAATGTGAATATGCTGTTTCATTTTCTTCAAGATCCTAATATGCTTGAATTCATGAATGAAAGAGTGAATGGATTTAATAAATTGATTGAAATATCAAAGTATTTAAGACCCTAGATCTTCCCTCCATTTATACCCAATGATGATTCCTCTATAGGGTGCTCCAAATTTTCCAAACCCATAGAGTTGAATATGTGGAGAGACCATACATTGGAGGTGACATTAGTCCAAAGGGGAAATATTGAATGTTTGATGGCATTGACTGGTCGATTCTCAAGATGAAAAATGATCAAATCATGATTTCAAAGATGGATCAGAGAAACAATGATTCAACAATGAATTATGAATCATTATTTTAAATTATTTATTTATCCTTTATGTTCCATTGATATTTTATTCATTATAAAATTTTGATTTATTAATAATAGTAATTCACTGAAGCCCATTATATTCCTCATTACCGTTTTTGAGGATTTGAAGCCTTTAAATTCAATAATTTATTACATAGAATGAGTATAAAATATTTGATTTAAATTTTGTAGAAATATCTCATGTAATAATTTTTTAGTTAATTGTCAAATGATTGAATGGAGTGTTTTATCTATAAAATTTTCTAACATGGTGTCATTTTCACTTAATTTTAATGGTTATTATTAATATAGAATTTGACCTCATTAATGATGTTCTCCCATAATACATGTTCTGCATTCTTAACTATGAACATATTTGGTTGTTGGGATTTACACCATCCAATTCCCATCACCCAATTAATTTAAATATCTTCCTTCCTATTTTTATTATCGTTTGATGACAAAGACCCAATTATATATCATTGCCACTATGAATTTATGTTCATTAGAGCTAGAAATGGAAGATGATTCCTCAAGAGGGTAATAGGGAATAAAGTATTGTAGATGGGGTTTTGAAGTAGGGTGGAAGAGGTTATTCCTTTGATAGCTACATGGGGTTACATGTGTTCTAGGATGGTAATATGATGACATTAGGGATAGTTCAAAGTGGTTCATCTATTTAGATGTGTATGAATTTTGGATAGAAATACATTCCATTTTTATGTAAATAGATAATCAAAATAATAAGTTAGTGATAGTTTTAGAGGTGTGTGAATTGAACTATGTGAACAGGGAATATGAGACCCCCTAGTATATATAAGATAAGAGAGGGGTAGCATGATATGTTACCTATAACACCATGAAATTTCACATTATTTGTTTTCATTATGTGGTTGATTTATCATGTGGGTTTGAGGTTTATCTATAATGAAATTTAATGTTTGTTATGTTTTATTAGGGCTACATGGTTAGGAACATGGTTTGGGAGACTGTGTAGTAGAAACCACATGCCATTTTTAGTTTTTAACCAATGTGATATCATGGTTTATGCCTCATTTGTTAAACCATGTGAGATAACAGTGAAACCTATGGGGTTTTGAGGTAGTAGAATCTAAACAGTCTGTGCATAGTTTGTTAAACATTTAGAGACAATCATGTGCCCCGCACAAGTTGGCGTAATTTTGTAATTTTTTATTCTTTGTAATTGGTGATTTATACCCGAACTACCAAATTCATTTCTATAATAATTGGAACCTCTATAATATATCCCTCACATCCCAAAAGATCCACCAAGTACATTTGGAGTGTATTTTTTGTGGTTCTTTGTTCAGATCATGAGTTAAGGGCCTCTCATCTCTTTTTCTCATGCTTTCTTCTCATTTCCTCTAATTACATTTAACCATAATTTCCATGTGGGAAAATGTTTTTTGTTAGGTTTTTCTAAAATTAGTATATGTTTTTATAATGTTTTTGATCCATCAATTGAGTCCTTTTTATATGGAATTCACTGATGGCATTATGATTCCACTAATTTGAGTATATTTTTTAATTAAGTTTCCATTTATTAATGAGTTTCTTTATTTCATATTTTTTTAAAGCTACTATTAAAAAATATAAGGAAATATATGTTACCTATTTTTTATTATCAAATATTTCCCATGTTTTAATAGAATTTTAATTTATAAAAATTGGGAAAAATTTCTTGTGTAATGGAACATTTAGTTCAAATTTTATTTTTTATATTTGACATTTTTTGATAAAATCCCAAGGATTCTTTTTAATGAGTGAATTTACTGGTTTTAATTGATTTGAACCAATTATTGTTTCTAAACATAAGTTTCCATTCTTTTATAATGTAATTTCCTTGTTTTAAGAGGTTTTCATAGCTTTAATATATGATTCCTTATCTATAAGAGGTGTATCATTGTTTCTATAAATGGGTTCTCTTGTTTTAAATAAAGGAACATTCTTAATATCGGTTTATCTTAATATTAATTTCTATCAATGTATTGAAATTATGTGCTTGTTTCATATTATAATTTTTTATTTTTATTGATGCATTTAATATTTTTTACATGTTTTTCTTGATATTTGTTTTCAATTTTCAATTTTTTATGTTCTTTTGAATGTAATTTTTACAAAGTATTTAAGATTGAATCTTTTTATTCATTGGTGGTATCTTAATTTTCCCTTATGAGATATTTATATTAAAAATGATTTTAAAAAATGATATCTAGAGAATATAATTTTTATGTATGTGTAGAAGACCCGGATAACACTTTATGTGATTATCTCTGATTTTCTATTGTTTACACCCTTGTTGATCCTGTTATCACCCATAGATTATTCATGGAAGAATGTTCTTGTTTACATTAATTTTTTTATTATTATATGTTTTATTTTGGGATCTTTCTTGAAGGTGTTGTGTTATAGGTGGGATATTAATTTTATTATTATGTATCATTACTTAGTGTGGTGTGATTATTAATTTATGAAATTATATTGATGGTAATAAAATATTTTTTCCTAAAAAGAGTATCATAGGTTTCTATGTGAAATTTTTAGGGAAATTTCCTTACTACTTGTATGTGATACCCTTTTTATTAACCCATAGTTAAATGTAATACTTCATTAGGTGATGTTTCTCTAATAAGGATTCTACAATAGCAATTTTGGATACACTATTTATTAACGTTAACCTATCCATAATTGTTTCTTCTTTTGGGATAGAATTAAATATTGGGGGACTTAATAAAATGATTAATAATGTTTTATCTTTCAATTATTTTATCATGTAATTTACAAATAATATTTTTCAATTTTTATAGAAAAATTGATTGAAAAAACATGAAAAAACAATGATAATTCCATAAATAAAGGCATTTCTAGATTGAAAAAATTTCCCACAATTGGTTTAAATTTGTTACACTACATTGCAATCATAGAATTTTAATTATGTGTTATAATTATCTTAACATGATCACTATCGCACAAATAAAAAGTGGTAAATGAAGAATATGGAATATATAAGGAAGGTGATTCCTCTATCATATCTCATATTCTATCTCTTATAACGAAGAATAATTATATGATTAAAGATAAATGAGATTCTACTAACATTATATTAGTGTGATTTGGAATGGGGTTGTTTTTAATAAAATCTAGTATTTATGATCTGAATTAAATTATAAACTGTTATGCTTCCATATAGGTAAGATATTATTCATGAATCTCATAATATCATCTTTACCTCCAATATTATCTTTATTCATCTATATGTTAATGAATAGTACATAGAACCCACTTAGAAATCCATTAATGTAGACATCAACTAAAAAATTAATTCTTTTAGTTCCTCTTAATTTTTTTCCTCCTCTTCTTGATGCCTTAGCCATCAATGATTGCAGTTCTGAACTCCCCCCCCCCCCACACACACACACTATAGGGGGAGAATAGCTTTCTTCCCTATTAGAGGCTCGAAAACCCTCTTTATTCTATTCTAAAATATAGTTTTAATTCCTTATTTCCCAGACATATCATTATGACCAAAGGTCTCAGATCTATTGGATGGATTGGATCATATTTCACATTCGACCAAAGAGTTTATAGAATCTTTAGGTCTTTTTTATATTATCTTGATGGATCAATCCATGTCTCATCAAACTTTTTTTGGATCCCTTGATAGGTCTGTCTTTAGTTCCTAGGTTTTTCATTAACAGGAGATTTGTGTCCTTCTAGTCAAGTGAAATTTTATGGTCTTATTTTTATTGATGTATGATTTGATCCTAACTAGGTCTAGAGCTATGTGTAACTATAACAAGAATCATTTATAGCTAATTTATAGCTCCTATAATTTTCATGTGAAGTATAATTCTCCAACAATATTGTGGTGGTTAAGATTCCTTGAACTTGTATTTCCTTTTCAAAATCCATCAATTATTAACTTTCTTGGAAATTTATTTTCCTGATATCTATGATTCTATAGAAGAATGAATTCAGTTTTTCACTTGATTTCACCTTGTACATGTTTTCAAGTTGATGTCTGTAGGAAAATTGAGGTGTGAGTTTTGATTATGGTTGGGGAAGAGTTTTGATGCAAACAAGTTTTTACAATTGAGTCCTTGAAATTTTTTTCTATGTCTTGTATTCTCTAGGGTTTTCTTCCTTATGTATGTGATCGAGGAAACTGATAGATACATGGGGTTCTTTATCTGGTAACCCAGTAGTAAACTGGAATTGAAACTCTAAAATCCCTAGTAGTATATTAGGTTGCTAATTTTTTTTTGTTCTTGAAAATCTAATTTAAAAAGAGGAAAACCCTTGGTTTATAATACAATGATAGAAGACATCTTCAATAGTATAAGGAGTGATCTGGTCAAGGAAACATAAATTATACAGGCTCCAATGGGGTCGGTTGAGACTGAGGGGCTGTGCGTTATCAATTTTTTGGGTCGAATTAATATCAAATATAATTTTTTATACTAGGAATATGTATTGATACAGGGGTTTGAATAAAATAATGAAGTGGTGTTACATGAAGTAAGTGAGGGATAACAATCAAGCTTCAAGGTATTTTTAAAAACAATGAAGGGAACATAATGTGTGGTGACCATGAATCGTTCAATCCCAATAAGGAAGATGCCAATTATCAATCATAACAACCACTTAGAAGACCTGTATATTAAAGAGCCAGTCTTAGAACCAAGTGAACTAATGTAGGAAGATAACTCTAATAAAGGGAAAGGTTAACTAGGGTCTGAGGTAATCAATCAGTTATTTATCCTATTATTATATGGAATTTTAATAGGAAGACTCAGCTTATGGCTTCATATTTTGAGTGGGAATAAGGGGTAGAAGGGAATCCACCATTCATTGAATTCTACTCAAGTAAATGTTAAAAAAATAAAAAGGGAATAAGGATTACACTTACCTACCAAAACCAATGGAAACAAGATCTGTCTGGATGTTGAGGCCCAAGGAGATGAAAGGTGAATTCACTTGTAAGGATCAAGAATCTGAATGGGGGATCCTATTAATGAAAGGATAGTGTTATGATTGAATATTGTTACCTAATTCATGGAGGTCTTGTGTTGAAAAAATATGATAATAGGGAGTTCATTATTATCTTGGATGATTCTACAAGGGATGGGATAGCTAATAAGCAGTGGGAGGAAGGTAAGGAAGTGAAAAATAATCAGAAAACATGGGAAATTATAATCTACTACGTTGAAGAAATATTGGTGGAGGATAATCTGATTAAGGTCGCCCAACAGGATCTAACATTATAGTTGAGAGAATACTTCTAGTGGAAACCAATGATGAGTAGTGTGAGTGGTTCAATAAGAAATACATTATTTTTACAAGAAGTTTCGATGAAATAATGATAAATATGGAGGGATTCATTCAAAATGGGACAACATTTCTTATTTCTTAGAAAAAAATATCAAGGGAAATTTAGATACAAAGGTAAATTATTTTCCCTGAAAATTATATTGGGATAATGCTTCTAATATGCTAAAATGGTTCTATGATATCTTATGGTTTATGATAATTTTTTATTGATTTTTTGAGGTTTCCCACCTATTCCTCAAATGTTTATAACATAATAAAAAATTTATTTGGGTATTATATACATCAACATAAATATTATGTTTATTAGAAACATATTTCATTACTTGTTATAGTGAAGAGAATGAATGAAATGGTTAAAAAGCCCATGAAATTTCAAATCCAATGGTTCCCTTACAAAATTTATCATAGATAAAAAGGATTTGGATTAGGGGAAATGATTAGAGAGTTATTCAATTATCGTGTAGAAAGAAATAGATTTTGGAATAATTATAGAAAATTAAAGTAGTTTTAAATTTTGAGAACATTATTAGTTCAATATAATAATTCCATTAGACTTATAAGGCTTTATATAAAAAAATTACATATATCCTCATTCATGAAATAATAATTATTGAAAATATTATAATAAGATTGGTGAATTCATCCGAAGGTAGAGAATAGGTGGCTCATATATTTTTAGAGAGTAGACACAACTTCTAAATTTCCAAAATTGATTAATTCTATTTTTTAAGGATTTTTTGAAAAAACATTAACTCATTGTCCTTTTAGATACAAGGAGAAATTATTTCCAAATTTGAGCAAATATTGTTATGATATTTTATAATAAACTAATATATTATTAACTCTTGGGTCACATATATCCATTACAATGAAAAATGAATATAAAAAATAATACTATTATGTGATTATGGAAAGGTAATTATTTTTCCAATAAAACTAATAGTAAATGACTTTTTTATACCTATAATATTTTTCATGTCTCTATTAAGCTAAGAAATATATTATTAAAACAAAATAATAATATTATGTTTTGTAAGGAAACCATTAAAAATAATGTTAAACCACAAATATTTTAGAGTTAGTTTATTGAGGACATATGAACTATTATGACTGTTAATGTTAATTCAAATACCTCATTATATTTCATTAATATTTTATAAATTCTCAATGAAATAAATGAGTGCACATGGAAGAGAGAGTGAAACCTTTGAGTAGGCCTACTATAGAGTATCTTATTCGGGTAATCATTTCTCATACATGTAGAGTAATGGGAATTACCAAAATCAAATTTCATTATATTCATAAATATAAATATGGTAGTAAAAAATTAATATTAACGATGATTCATATATATATATATATATTAAATCATATATAATTTCATCCAATATAAGATTTCAAATAGTGTTGAAATTACTAGTCATATTTCAATTATATTGACTAATGTATATAATATCTACTACGATATGATAGGAATATATTTAGGCATAACAACAATTTTTTTAAAAAAATTAAAAATATAGATTTATCTACAAGAAAAAATATATTACTTGGTGTATCTTCATTAGTCATCATATTTCCACAATGGATGATTAACTCTATAAAAAACCAAATATGTTTTTCTAATTAAGAAATATATTTTTATGGATAGGTGGAGTAGAAATAAAATCTAAGGGTCAAGTATCTGGATGAAAATTAGTTTTCGTAAGAATGTTGGACTCCACTAAACAAAGTAGGAGGAGTAGTTCCTAATACCAAACTTACATAAGAGTTAAAAACCAAATATGTGGATTATATTCACTATTTTGTGCTATACATGTATTATTATTTCATAATAATGATTCCTATAGAGAATTAGTAACGAAAAAAATAAGGTTGAAAATTATGTATAAATACATATAGTGGACTTCATGAATAAATATTAAAGGACTCCATATATGGAATTTGCAAGGACTTCATAGTAATGGGGCTTATTCAATAAAAACAAGGTATAGACGATACAAGAACGTACCAAAAAATATTTATTGATTATTTGAATGTTTAGTTAATGAGAAAAACCTATACACAAATCACCATGACTAAAATCAGTTTTTTATTCTACATGTCAAATCATTCATTAATGATAATCATTATAAGATATTGAATGTCTAAAACACTATTTTTTTTATAAATTATTATGAAATATGTCAATATGTAATGACCAAAAGGATACCATTTGGTATATGACTACAAGTAATAATTATAAATGGTCGATGGAATCAAAAATATATAATAATATATGTATATTACATAAAATAATTTATGGGTAAATCATATATAAGGATAATTGAATATTGATTTCGAAATTATGTAGTGACATGTGACCCTCATATGATAGTGGAAGTGCTATAAGTTTTCTAGATAGATATTTTGAAAACATATTGAAAACATGTGTTAATTATTGCTAGTTTTTTAAGACTAATTATTGAATTTATCCAATAATGACATAAAGTAGAAACCATGGTCTAAGGAACATGATTTCAAAATTCTAAATCATGTGTTTTCATAATCAGGACATATTATAAATGTTAACATTATATTGAAAAATACAAATTGAAACAATTCAATGCATAATTTTGTAGGCATATAATACTTCTATTAGAACATGAATGGGAGTAAAATAAATAACACTTGAAAATGATGATTTTGATAAGGAATTTTAAATAAATGGATGTTGAAATTTTATAAGTGGAATATATGTTATATTATTATTCTTATATATAAGTATAAAAATTTAAAATTTATTATAAATGATGTTATATAACTTTCTAATCAAGTCAAATGTGAGGTAATGACTAATCATCTCAAATTGTCTTCATTGGGACATATATTATGTCATGCATTTGTCTTATTTGTGTGGTTTTTAGACACACACAATGAAAATTTATATCAAGAGTTAACATATGATCATGAAATTTAATGTTTCATTTTATTTTATTCTTTCATGGAGTTTGTAAGTAAAAATTTACTAATGTAATAAGGTATTTATGTTCCAATATAATTGGTTATCGATATTTTTATGATTATTTTTTGAATGATAAAATTTAATGACATTCCTCTCAAGAATCCCATGAATTTTATTATCATAAGGTTATTCAGTGAACTTTCAACTAATAGTACTATTTTCTTATCTTCAGTTCTTAATATGATTGAGATATTTTTTATATTAAACTAACCTTTCTTCCTCTTTGATAAGAATACTTTTTCTTTCATGTAAATATTTTTTTAAAATATTATTAAAATGTATTTAATACACTCTTATGATATTTCAAATTCATTATTACACATGTTTTAATTTTTTAAAAAGGTTTAAAATGAATGTTCTTTTCATTTTTTGGAATGTGGTGCTTTATAATTTTAACCGAAAATGTGAAAGGAATGTTTGTTTTAATGTACATGGTAAGATTTCAATTTCCCATTATCATAAATTCTTGATCATTTTAATCTTATTCTACTAGAATCCATGGTTCATTTAAAATAAAATATTTTTCTTAATTTATTGGAAATAGTTGGATTTTAAATATGTGTGTGTCAAAATGAAAATGTTATCTTCCTCGAGAAATGTTTCTAGTGATCTTTTAAAGTAATATTTACTTATAATGTAATTATTTAATGTTACATAAGATTTTAATGGGGTTAGATTATATAATATTATCAATATTATTTCTCTATATGGTTTATTGATAAAAAAATGGGATGCCAATGTAACATTTATTCTATTACATGGTTTATGTGTTCATATAATGTAGAATATTTTCATAATATTCAAGAATTCATATGAATGGATTATTATTATGTAACAAGTGATTCTATTATATCCCACCAATTATTTTGGTAAATATGGATAAAACAATATACAAATATTTTTTGCATGAACCAAATTTCTTATTCATGAGTTTATTCATGGAACTAGTTTTTATGTCCATAAGATTATGCATGGAACTGGTTTTCATGTCTTTATGATTATGTGTAGACATTGTTTTCATGTCTACATGTTTATTCATGGACCTAGCTTCCATGTTCATATTATTAAATTTAATCCTAGTGCTTTATGTCCATAATTTTATATGAGGTCCTAATTTCATGTATTTAACCTAATCAGTAAATCTATTTATATGAATATATGATCATTATGTAATAAGCTTATTTTTTTAACGTTCATTTCTCTATTTTATTCTTGTATTGATAATGTTATTTTATTCCATTATGGTTAATGTCTTATGAAATTATAATATTTATGCAATGAAACAAGATTACAAACTATGATATGTAATGTATGATTTTTGGAATGTTAATCTCATGTTTTCATAACCTTATTCACATATAATGCTTAATGTTTCATTGATAACTTCATTGATTTGATTTATTAAGAATCTAAGCTCAAATTTAATTTTTTTCCTCTTCCCGTGTTATGAAGAAAGGTTTTTTAAGGTATAACTTGTAAGAGTGATATGTGAGAAGATATTTTTGGGTTATGTTTAAGATAATTTAATAAATAAGAAGATTGTATATCTGGTCTTCAAGGACACAAAACCTTTATAGTCATAAAGTGTGTATTTCTAATAATATATTGTATATTCCCTAATTTTGATGATATATATATATACATGATTAGTATGGTTCACTATAGACTTACTTAAAAATGATAATTTCTTCGTATTTTCATAGATTCCATTTGTAGAGGTCAATTAAATAACCTTCTGTGATATTGAAAATGAATGTTCGATCCACTAATATATATTATGATATCATATAAAAAATTAACCACTTCATTATGAAGTAGTCCTGGAATGATCGAATTTTTTGATTCATGAAATTTAGGTTGGGATTTCATTAAACCATCTAGAAATACCAAATATTCATGATACACCTTATGTGTTTTAAAGGTTGTTTTCCCACATCTATTTTGTTCATCTTCACATGGTGAGATCCTACCTTCAAATCATGCATTGTATAAATTTCTTCACTTTCAATATCATCAACATGCTCTACATTAATGAGTATTGGGTATATTTTGGGTTCAATGACCCTATTAAGGGCCTTATAATCCACAAACAACCACTATCCTCATATTTCTACATTGACATGATTTTCATACTAGATTATGGGATGTTACTTCCCTTGATAAACCCATCACCAAAAATATCATGAATCCTAAACTCAATCTCCTCATTTATGTCAAAATATTGTTTTTATGGTTAGATATTGACTGGATTCATCCAATATATGATGTTAATTGAATGTTCAAACTCCCATTCTAGTGGTAAACTACAAAAACATCAAATACTGTACTTTATATGTCAACCCATTTTTTAGGTATCTTCTTATTCTTAATATAACTTCTTTAACTCTACTTACACATTAGTTTTCAAAAATCTATGGTAACCATACTCATTGCCACTACCCAAACTGAGATACTAATATAATACCCCTAGAGTGTTTCGTTTCCCACTAACTCATTGTAACTTGAAATCTCTACCATTCAAGAAAACATGCACTGTAATATGTTTCAAATGTGTTGTGAAATACCCACAATTTTATAACCATTGTATTCTCAATAAAAATTTAGGATCTTTCATTTCATGTAAATAATCATCAACCTTATATGTATACGATCCTCTAGCTCCTCAGTGGGTCTCTCTATAATCAAACGTTAGATATCTCTCAATATATTTCTCTACAAATTCTGATGACAGGATTTGTGTTCTCATCCTCAAGTCAAGCCCAATCAAGGAACATGGATATATTTCAAAACCAATCCACTAATAAATTGACTCATACTCAAGTTCATCGAAAATATTGGTGAAAATGTTCTATCATTTATAATTAGTATAGTTGGAAGGGTTATTAGTGTGTTTGGATCCTTGGTCCCTATAATTTGTGGTATGGATATTGTGATAAAGAAAATAAGATATCATAAATCTATTGAAAATTAATATATTATTACCAAATAACCAATGATATTGGTATGAATGAAAAATATCCCCTCATCAACAAAGTCACCAGTAGCATCATCCATCCGAGTTCCACATTCATGGGAGGTGGTGATTCCGTCTTGCAATATATGACTTGGGGGCACTAATTACATTTCATCTATAAATGTAGTTTGCAGGCCACCTCAAAAAGCTATAGGGGAATAGAATAATGAGATATTTAATAGGCTAAAAATAAGTTCTTTCCCTCATATAGTGATGACTAGATCATAGAAATGATAATGGAAGAATAACTTCTAGAATTGGTCTCATCTAGGTATTCCCTCTCTCGTTCTAGGTTAAAAGGCATAAGCTCCATAACAACACAACCATACATTTCACATTATTAAATGATTTATCACATAATATTTCATGTGATATAACCATGAATATCTATAAGTACGGTGTATTTATGAATTAGTTACTTTACATCACAAATTAAAACATTAAATACATCATATTTATTGAAAATGTTTTTAACATCCAAATACATAAAATTGCATGGGATAACCTGGGGGAAATATATGAAAGGGGTGAGCTATAAATACTAGTAAGGTAATAAAAATTAATAACAAAATTAATTTAATACATTTTAAACAATAAGAATATCAATGGGTTGTAAAAGGTGTGAGAATCATAAACTAGAACATTGAGGCATGATATTTTATGATAACTTAAATGAAACATGGGAAATGTGGAAACAATATAAAACAATGCATCATAAACATTGTCCAATGATAACTATGAAGACATATTGATACGAAATTTCCAATAAAAATTAGGTTTACTCCTTTTTTAAACATGACATTTTATGTGACTAAACATTACCTAATGTATTATCGTGCTATTTAATTTTGGGTGCACCTGTCACTTTATGTTCATTCTCATGCTTAAGTGTGTCACATAGATCATAAAATATGGATTCATTCATCATCATATTTTATTCCATGATCAAGGATTATAGAATAAATTAATGTAAGTCCCATTTAAAAGAAATATATGTGTATAAAGTTTTAAACCATTGATAATAAATGGGTATGTTATTTACCACACAATTAATTTGGCATCGAAAAATCACAGTGAAATTTCTTCGGTGTAATAGTGTCATATAAAAATGAATAAAATTGGTTTACTAGAGAGAATGAGTATATCATAATTTATAAATCAATTTCTAAGAAATAGTTACATTGAAATACATATCTCAACATTAGGAATTGGAAACAAAAGGCATAAGATAATAATGAAAATTTAATAAATTGTAGAATGAGGGGATCCCTTGCTAAATTTCACCTTGGTAACGGGTGTATATAAAGGATCATAAGAGGGATTAATGAGAGTGAAATGGGTATATCATAATTTATAAATAAAAGGTAGTATAATGGGGACATGGAAGAACATGTATAAAAATTATGAAATTAATATAAAAGACCTATGATAAAGAAGATACTTTGATGAATATGAGAAGGTGAGGATCGCTAACGAAATTTCTTCATGGTAACAGATGTATGTAAAGGTTCATGGAAGGGATTAATGGGAGTGAAAGGTTTATATATTTTTATATATATATCATGTTAATTATGTGGGATATGTAAGAATATATACCATCATAAACAAATGGAAATTAAAAGACATAACATTAAAGAGGTTCTTAAATTGAAATGATAAGAGTGTAGTCCTTTACCTTGAGTGGGTGATTACAAATACTTGGGAGGAGCTTCTTGACATAATTTGGGAACATTGGGAGGAATATATTTCGGGGAGGGAATAGTAAGGTCATGAATAAATTATTTTTAGTGAATGTAAATTAAGTCTTCGGAGGGTTTATATAGTAAAAGAGAGGGCAGTTCTTTATCATTTATCAATCTTAGGTTTTGGACTCTATATAATAAAATAACTGAAACCAAAAACCATAATATTTTTCCCCATGCTTTCTATAAATGAGGAATGGTTTAATTTTTTTATAAGTCTGTGGTCCTAGTTTATTAAAACATATACCTTGCTAATGTGAAGGTGATTGAAAATCTTAAAGAAATGATTTTAAGACATTAAAATATGCTTTCAGTTTTGGAGGATTCATAAAGGATTTAAAAAATTAATAAAATAAATATTATATTATATTATTTTAATGGGAATAAATATTTTATCATGGATACCCATTATAGAATTTTTTTTTAAAATCATTTTTGGGTCATTATGATGTCATAGTATACACTGTATATTTATGTCATGTTTTGTTTTTACCCGAAAATATGTCTTATTTAATAAATTATGAAAAATTCCACATTGGATAATTTCTACATTCTGATTAAAAAAATAATATTCATTTTATAAAATTATGTTTCTAAATATTTAAATTTTCACCTTTAAAAGATAATCGATATTTTTTGTGAAATGATGGGTTTTTTTGACAAATAATAGTTTTTTAACCCTTATAAAATTTACATTTGAATTCATAAAAGTTAAAAGATCATTTATATTTAATAAAAATTGGTTAATAATAATATTTTATTAAAATATTATATATTTCAAAAATCCACTGATTCATCAAAATATATTCCTTAATTGAATTTGAATAATAATTAAGAATACAATTTGTGTTTTATTGTATAAAAATCAAACTTGATTATAAATTAATGATAAGAAGTAAATATAAACATTATTATAAAGAAAATAAAATTTAAATTTTCATTTAATTATGTTCTTGATACATATCCATTTAATAAAACAGCTAACACCTTAAGGATAAGTTTTTTGATGGTGATATTTTCATGGGGGGTTTCGACGTACAGGTTATGGGTCGTGATATTAAAGAGTTTAAAATTCTACCATATATGGTTGCACTCATGATTTTATTATTGGATCTAAGATTGGTGTTGATTAAGGTCAAATAAAAATGATTCTATCTCCGTTGTAATATCTAATCAATGGGATTCATAGGGAATGATCCTACTTGTTGACATCATCACTTCCTTTGACTGTGTCAATTGGATTCTTTGAAACTGTGTATTTAAACTAATCATATGATCATTGTTAAGTGGATATATTATCAATGGTTATGATTCTTATTGGTTTTTTAAATATGAGAGGATATAATAAAACCAATGAATGTCATGTGTTTTGTATAACCATAATACATAGTAAGATGTATAATTTAATCATAGGGTGAATTTTATTTATAATAGTTTAGATCATTGCAATATTCCCCCTTCAGAAATGTCACCATTGAAATTTTTATTACACCCATTAAAATATATGTGGTTCATTATATTTCATCACCTCATATAGTTCCCATGTTATTTTTTGAAACTTTTAGTTTCCCCACAACACTTTCACAAGGTTTATTTTCTTATTCCTTATAAATTTTAATCTTTGATTTAAGATCTTCACTGGATGCTCCGCATAGGAAATATCATTCTCCAATGGTACCAAAAATGTATTGAGTACTTGTGATAGGTATTTTATATACTTCATAAATAAAGATACATGGAATGCATCATGTTCTTGAGATAGGTTTTGTGTGAGTGCTAGCCAACAGGCCACCACTCCAATGTAATCAAGGATATCAAAGGGGAAAACGTATCATAGAATAAGATTTCCTTTCTTCCCAAATCTCATGAATTTATATCATGAATATATATGGTGGAATACCATGTATCCAACTCTAGGTAGCCTTGATGTGTGGTAGAATAGTCTTAACCTTTTCCACTATTTCCTCGACCATTTTGGTACCTAGAAGTATATGTTCCCCAACATTATTTTAGTATGCAGGTGTTTTTTACCTCTTCCCATAAAGGGATTCATAGGTATACATTTGGATAATTTAGTGAAAATTTTAATTGTATGAGAACATTACTAAAAGAATATGTTAGTCTCATCCTCTTTTGA
Source organism: Viscum album (assembly GCA_963277665.1). NCBI lineage: Eukaryota > Viridiplantae > Streptophyta > Magnoliopsida > Santalales > Viscaceae > Viscum > Viscum album. The sequence continues at coordinate 1,805,024,013 of OY728164.1, forward strand.
AGTCAATTTAGTATGCTCTCAAAATGTCATCATGTTTATGGATAGTCCACTCCGATATACCATCAATTTGAGGGTGATAAGTCATGGTAAAGTTCAACTCAATATTTAGAACATGTTGGAGACACTTCCAAACCATAAAGGTAAATCTTGGTTCTCGATCACATAAAATCCATAGTTGTGTTCTATGAAGCCTCACCACTTGTCAAATTTATATCATTTCAAGTTGATATAGTGATAAATCCTCTCAAATCATAGTTAATTGTGTATTATTTGTAATCCAATCCACCACAACCTAGATAGAATTATTTCCACTTTCTGTCTTTGGAAGACTAGTGAAAAAGTCAATCTTCACATTTTAAAAATTCCATTTAGTTATGCGTAATGGTTGCATAATCCCATTGGGTTTTCCATTATGATTTCAATTAATGACATACAAGACATCTTGATGTATATTCTTTGATCCCCTTATTCATATTATCCCATTAATAGTGATCTTGGAGATCTCATTATATCTTTGTGCATCCTAGATGGTTGTAGAATTTTGAGCTATGTGGATAATCCAATAACTCTTTCTTAACTTAGGATTCGATGGTACACATATTCATGAACCTAATCTCATTACTCCTTATTAATTAACATTAAACTAAGAGGATTCCAATTTTATTGTTTCTCACACTTTCTTCTAAATTCCCAGATAATATTTTTAATCATCATTTATCTTTTCTGAAATAAATGGTTGAGAAATAATTTGTGAAAGGATTGAAGATGTTAATTCATTTATTATTCACATATCCATCATCTTCCTGCTAATAAGATCATATCCTTCTCAATTCTCATCAATGATAGAATTATTGGATCATTTCTTTATAAAGTGTATTCCACTTTATTTTATTTTCTAGGGTGGAATATGATTGAGAAGTCATTGTTCTTAATTAACTCTAACCATCTTCATTGGAACATATTTAGATTTTTCCATGTGAATATATAATTTTGGATTTTTTTGATCTGTATATATTTCACAATTCTCCCCATAGATATAATTCCACAATATTTTCAAGGCGAAAAATCACTACAGCCAACTTTAGATCATGTGTTGGGTATTTATACTCATGAAATCTCAACTTCCTTGAAGCATAGTCTTCCACTTTTTCATTTTTCATTAACACATATCCCAATCCATTCTTCTAATCCTTAATAAATACCATTAAGAGTTACCCACTTTTTAGTAGTGTGAGTATTAGTTCAGTGATATTTCTCATTTTTATCTCATTATATCTCTCTCCACAATTATCATTCCAAAACAATTGGAATCCATTATGAGTTATCTTGGTTAGATGGTTTCAAAATCGTGAGAAATTTATCAAAAATTGATGACAGTGCCCAACTAATCCAGGGAAAATATAGATATCATTCATTGATGTTGTCCTCACCCATCCTCTAATTTCTTCTGTATTTTAAGAGTCCACAGATGTCTCGTTTATTGTGATAATATTTTCCATGAGTGTTTATTTCTTCCACCATAACTCATATTTTTGTGACTTGGATTAAATCTTCTCCTTTTGTAAGTTTTTAGCACAGTGATCATATTCTCCTCATTTTCCCCTCAATTTTGGATAATATTATAATATAATCTATAAATAATATCAAGAATTTGTAAATGTAATCCCTAAATACTCTATTAATCAAGTATATGAATATTTATCTAGAATTAGTGAGTCTTTATGGCATCACTATGAATTCATAGTTCTCGTTCCTTGTAAGAAAAACAGTATGGGTGATATTCTCCTCTTTCACCCTTAATTGATAATATTCTGACCGAGGATCCGCCTTAGAGAAGTATTTTGATTCAGGTATTTGACTAAACAGGCAATAAATCCCTGGAAGAGGGTACCTATTCATTATCATGATAATATTAGCTCATGATAATCGTTGAAAATGCACATTGACCCATCCTTCTACTTGATGAAGAGGACTAGTTCACCCCATGGTGATGCACTTGGACATATAAACCCGTTATCTTGATTCTCTTGTATTTGTCTCTTAAAATCCTAAAGTTTCATAAGATCCATTCTAAATGTTGTATTAGATAATGGTAATGCCCATCATATATGGTTGAATGAAAATTAAACCTCTCATATAAGAGAATGACCAATCAATTCTTCTAGAAACACATTAGTGTACTCCCTCACAATGGAAATGTCTTTAAGGATGATACTTTCCTTAGACTCAATTGCTGGAGCTAGATATTCTTTCTCATGTGAAAAAAAATTTATGCTTGAGATATTAGTTCTAAATAATATCCATCAATCTCCTTTAATTTTTATAGAATCAGAGGATGATTCATGATAAGGAGATTGATTTCCTTCTCAAATAAATTTATGTTGGCTCTATATAGGGAAATACAATCTATGAAAATAAATGCATAAAATTTCACCAGGGAAAGTCATAAGGTTCACTAGGAATTTCAACCAAAAAATTTTGATATGGGAGGATTTATGTACATGGGATGTAATAGTTTCCCCAGTTGAAATTTTCACTGAAAGCTCTACTTCTATGATTTGTGTTGGTTTTTTAATAATTATACTAAACTTACCGAATATGAAGGAATGTGTTGAACCAGAATAAAAAAGTATGGATTCTATCCTAGAATGAATAGCTTGAATACATGCCACCACATCTTTTTTAGGATCCACGTTACCGGTTAGGATAATATAAAATCTCCCATGCAACATTTTAGGTTTTTGGTTGTCTCAAAAACCCCTTGGATTACTGAATTAGATTTCAAAGTGACCTGGAACCTTTCTGTTCAAGCATTGAGAAATGTTTTGAGGGTTGATTTTAGATTTCCTCTCCTCCAGTGCATTAGTGAGTTTCTCCTGTCATAAATATAAGGCCCCAGCATTAAACCTTACTTAATCATTAATTAAATGAATAATTCACATATAGGATCTTTTCAGGTTTAGAGTTTTATAGAATTAGGTCATAACTATTACATCTCAAAATATTATACAGTAGACACTTCTACTAAGTTTCCATAAAATAATAAATAAATAAAAACTCTTAAAAAAGAAACATGTCTACTTCCATGTTTTAGATAGCATGTATTTCCTTGAACCCATCCTTGACCCTATTCATCTTTAAGTCATGTGGAAAAAATTTCAAAAACTTGGTATGAGCATAAAAATCCTAGCAAAGGATACACAAAGAAGGAAAAATGTTAGTTTTTTCAAAACAATAGGTAAACCATGAATACTTTACCAAAGTAATACTTTTCACCTTTATGAAGTAGTAAAAACTATTCATGGAATAAAAGACCATTACTTACCCTTTTGTAACCAAAAGATTACCATAAAACCCATATAAAGAACACATAACATATAATGGTAAATTGGGACCTAAACATACTTAAATGGAATAACCATACGGTCGACTTCCACACATACTTAATGGAATAGCCATACGGCCAACTTCCATACCCAATGCATTGGAGGTTATAACGTAACCACCCATCCTGGTATTCACGGCACCACCCGTCATATGGTTTATCACGTAACCACCCATAAAATGTCCAAGTACCATCATTACACATAAAATATTGAAAATATAAACATTTCAATAATATCATTTCATTTGAAATCACAATAAGTAATTCCAATATATTGAATTAATCAATCCATTTCCAAAAATCATTTAAAAGATATTTTTGAATCAAAGTGTCCCATACCGCTTTGAAGCTTTTAATGGAATTATAACATTAATGTCCATATAAATAAATACTGAAAACCATTTTGAAAACATGGACATTAAAGAAAATTATTTATAATAATGAATCTTTAAAACATTTAAAATGATATTTTTGTTAAAGAGTTTTTAACAAAATGAGAGACTCTTGAATACAAATAATTGCGGAATAAAAATTAATCTGAACATTATAATATTATGAAAATAAAGGGATTCATGATATATTATGTCAAAGGATAGTACACACACCATATAAGAGTGAATTGGTGCATAACAACAATGAAGTCTCAATGGAAATGTAAATTCAGATGGAATCCATTATAAAGATGGTATCCTTAAATTAAGGATACATCTATCACATAATTATGTGTGAGAAATATAAATACACCCAAAATAAGTGGATATTAAGTGTGAAACAATCAGAGGTCACTCACACATATTCATAGGATGACATCTTCAAGAAGTACAAGTGGAACCCAAAGAAATCAAAATTGGGTTAAGACATTCCCTTGTAAAAATTCGACAGCCTAACGGCGTCACTTCAAAATTAAGAAAATTAGTCAATGAGAGAGTGAATGGTATCTCATCACTTGGACATAAATTTTACATCAATAAGGATATAGAAGAACATATCCCAGCATAATAATATGTAAATTAAAAGACATAACAAAATAAGTCTTTTAAAAAGAGGAGGGTGAAAGGTTCCCTTACCGACTTGGGTATCTTTCAAAATATACACCCCATGGAAGAAGTACAATACAACATTGATGTAAATACTCATAAACAAAAGTATATTACAAAAATAGTAGAATAATTTTTAGTACATATACCACTCAAAGGAAATGGTGGCAATGTAGCATAAATCTCACGGGAATAAAAGTGAGATGAAAAATCCCTTACGAAAACTCGGCAGCCTAACGGCTCCACTTAAAACTTCCAAAAATGGATTGATGAGATCAAATAGGGTCTCTCACCATATTAACATAAAATGAACAGAAAGAAGAATATAAAAGAACATCCCCCAACATAACAAAGAGGAGCTTAAAAGAAGTGACATATATGAGAGTACTTAAAAAGAAAGAGAGAGGTTGGATCTCTTACGAAAATCCGGCAGCCTAACGGCACCAATAAAAACATCCAAAATGGATTGATGAGAGAAAATTGGGTCTCTCATAAAATGAACATAAAAATTATAGTAAGAGTAATATAAAATAACATCCCAATCATAAGAAATATGAGCTTAAAAGGAATGACATAAAAGAGTGTACTTTAAAAGAAAGAGAGGGGTCGGATCCCTTACCTTGTGTCCGACATGACTCGATCGTTCTTTAATATCCTGAATAATAAAATTTGGTCAATTTATAATTTCTTAAGGACCTCCTTTAAAGATTATTATCCAGTTAATATCACATAGTATAATTTTATAATAATTGGTTAATAAAGTGAGTTCATATCAGACGTTTTTGTTGATGTTCGGTACATGAGTAAAAATTGAACTTGTTGGAAAATAATTTTCCATGTAGTTATAGGTACATCATATCCAGAATATTATTGATGTTTTAAATATCTTATATATCCAGTATATATTCATTTTATACTATTCCATAGCATTTGAAAAAAAAATTAAAAGCACCGTTCATGGAGACGGTAGGCCGTACGTACGCATGAACACTACTTTCATTTTTTGTCATATTAATGGAATTAAAAGAAAATGAGAGATATATCTATATTATAATTCCAGAAAAATATCTATCATTTAGATGTAATATATTACATATATATCCATTATATATATGTACTTATAATAGTACATAACATTTGGAGATAAGAAATGAAATGTACCGTTCATGGAGACGGTAAGTCGTACGTACGCATGAATGCTACTTTCATTTCTTTTTTTTTTGTATTAAATAGAATTAAATAATAATGATATAAAGGTATATTATAATTACAGTATGATATCAAATTTAATACCATTAATTCCATCCTTTATACGTCCCACATATGGCATTAACGAATCAAATCACTTTGAGGGGGCGGTAGTCCGCACTTCCTAAAATGAAGATATCGCGTTTACCCATAATGGAAACCATAAAGTTATGCCATAAATGAAAAATACAGAAGATTAAGGAAAACATAAAAATAATATATATCATATATAAATATAGTGAAATCTTAATGGCCACCTTTGAAGGTGTTAAAAGAATATTGAACAATCATCGTTTCGTGAGGCAGTAATTCACCATCCACAAAAACAGTATGTTCTTTAACCATTAGATGAAGGTGTGTGAAATTTTAGCTCTAATAATTATTATGAAGACATCCTAGTATATTTTAGATACTGGTGTTGTTACAAAAAAAAGTAATAAAAAGAATTTAGGGGTTTGGAGAAGCAAAATAAGACAAAAGAACACAAGGGAAGACATTACCTTTAAATAGGGTAACTCTCTTTGATTTGATCTCAAAGGCTTACTTGGAAAAGATTATGCCCAAAGTAAGGATTCAATGATGAATAGAGTGATGTGGAAAGATTAAATGGGAAGGGTTTTTCTGAGCCAAAGTCTTGAGAGGTGTGTGTAAGGTGGTAGAGGTGGGGTCCTTTTATAAGAGGAGAAGAGGGGCACTCTTGGAAAGTTATAAAATATTACTTTATTATAAAAAAAAATTTGGATTTAAAAGGTCCCAAAAGGATATATTTCTAGGATAAGGTCATAAGGTTTCTAAATCCACCCATCCAATAGGTTTGTGACAAGTGTAAGACTTATATTTCACCCTATATTCTCATTTTATTTAAATCGTTCATTTATGAGGCAATCACTGCATCATCACGGTGTCATAAATAAATTAATTTATTTAATATCTACAAATTATAAAATAAATATCATGACGTGGGAAATCATTTCATATTTCTAATGAATATTTATAGTCAAAATTATGACTTGTATAACCCCATTTAAAAATTGTTTTTGTAAAACAACTCATGTTTGTGACATTTTTATTTTAACTTTAAATAAAAAGTTATTTTAGTCGTTTTCCTACCAAAGTGGCTCCATGGGGACCCCAAGTTGACACATGGATTGTCTTGGTCTGCCATGAAACATCCAATGATTGTAGGAAATTTTTCTAGGTCATTTCATATTATTAAAACACTATTTTTACCTTAAATTACACTAATTACCTTTAATCGCGATTAATAAAACTTAAAAGTTACTATTCACCAAAAATTATTTTAATCTCATTGAACAACATTTTACTTCTTAATGACAACCATGTATTTCAGATTTTTGAAAATCAAATCACAGAAGTGGCAAAGTTTCATTTAAACGAAAAATCAGTTTCTTTAACTACCACTTAGTGGTTTCAATATTCATCTAAAGTTGGAGTTTTTCAGAAAAATACCAAAACTTCCCCCTAAGATATATTTGATATTCTGAATTCAAAAATGATGTCTATTTTAAAAAATTTAAAACATATAAGTTACATTAATTAATTTAATAATTAGTTCCCGCTGTCAGAGCAAATAGCATGTTTTTATGAAACGATAAGTATCAAATGATTGACACTAGTTTAAGTCCAATTTCAAGATGAAATTAACTCCAACAACCACTATTGGATTAAATGGTAAAAATATATTCTAATTTCACTTTAAATCAAATTCAAAAGATAATGTAATCATATAAATAAATTAGATTAAAAAAAGGTTTTGAATTAAAATACAACATTTTTCACTATTCATTAAAAAAATGAACTTTATCAGAAAAATACCAAACATTTACACAAAGTAAATTTTGATGTCCCTATTCTAAATAAGGGTTTTATTTTGTCAAATATAACACATAAAATTTTCAAAAAGTGTATTTAAAAAAGGTTCGTCATCAAAAGGCGGTTAATCGACCTTTTAAAGAATATTAGAATGTTTACGCTTAAAATTGGATTCATTTGCATTTTTAATCCTCTAACATTTATTATAAAAAGTAAAAATATTTGACAAACATATATAATCATTTTCTAGTTATTTCTTTTCATTCTCGCCATTACAATAGCTAGGAGTTAACTACAATTTAAAATAATATTATTTTATTATTAGAGTGCAACGTAGGATTCCCAAGAAACTCGTTGTTGCGTATTGGGTACGCCATCGAGCATAGCGTCCCCTTTATAGTTATATTAATATTTTATTCACAAATATGGATAAATGTGAAAATGTCATATTCTTTATTTACCTGGTTTGTTACATCCTTCCCCCCTTTTGGGAATTGCGTCCTCGTAATTTTAAAATTAGGCTTGGAAACTTCATTGAAAATCCCACATCGGAACAAGAGTCAGTAAAACAATCACTTTAAAATAAAGAAAGAGAAGTACAAAGGTCACCTGAGTTAACTCATACTAGGATTACATTTAGGAAAACATGGATATGGAGGGAAAAAGGGTCATGTTCTGAGGGAGAGTGATAGTAAACATGTCTAGGAGAAAGTTAACGATAAAAAAATCACAAACTTGTGATGGGTTAAACGGTATTTGATTCCCCAGTAGGAAAAGTTAACAGACAAAATTTTTGTTTTAATTTACTCTTCATTGAGGAATTTGTTTTTGAGCTTAACTAAATCATAATGAAACATACTTACTTGTCACGTAGACCTTCAACTTTTCCTATATTCCTTAATCAAACTCATATTTGGTCCAAAAGACGAGTATTTAGGAAGACTTGTTCGCATTAAGAGTACTATAATCAACTTCTTGAGAATCACCTAATCCACAAAAGAGAACTATATATTTCCCATGTCTTTAGAGAAAATCCAAAACCAAAAATTGTTAGAACAAGATCCACAAATGAATAATCCTTTATAAAAAAGAAAATCTATTCTTAATCTCCCAAATTTTTCCAACAAACCCAATGTTCAATGAAGACCATTAGATAAAAAAAATTTCCATAAAATTCTTCAAATTAAACCAAACTAAGATTGAAAACCAAATATTTTAAGGATTTAATGACATAGTCTTCCAAGGTAAAAATTAACATTTATCTCCAAATAACATCAGTTCCTCTTAAAGTCTCATATTGAAAAGTAATTACCCTAATCACACATCCTCCATGATAGGTTAATAATTTCCATAGATAACCCAAAATAAACTTACTCTTGATTCCTAAAATCATCTAACTAAAAATAATTAGTCAAAATAACCAGGGACTTCACGTTGTCCAGTGGTAGGTGATAAATACCAGTCACACTTTGGTTGTGGGTTCGATTCCCACAACTATGTCTGACGCGATGGGTTGTCACACGGTCTGTGTGTTGTCCTTTTTCTAAAACTACATAATTCTTAAAACATTCCCAAAATCATATAAAATCTTCAAAAATAATCATAACATATTTTAACCTCAAGTTTATCTCATGCCTTTCATTTTCCATCATAACTTATTATAACCCATAATTAACTCAAAAGTAAGGATCATATAAACCCTAATAGTTACCTTTATAATTATTACCTGAACTTCCACATCGATTGGTCATCTCGTAGATGATGAATTACAGAACATACCAAGGTACAAGTGGTTGATCATGACTCTTTGATAGTTGGTTTAGAACAACCACGAGTTTCCTCATTGAATCCCCTATTTCATTCAGTCTCTTAATCAGAGAACGACCACAGTTTCCTTCAAACCTATTGTCACTTTGGTGCCTACTAGATCCAACCATTCACTAAAAATAGAAATGTCAGTGTGAGTATATCAACAAAACCATCATGTACTAATGAGGAAGATAAACACTAAGATATAATTACGCATTCACTTTATCAAAACTAGGACTCTTTATGAAATCCTAACCATTATGGTAATGTCACTTATGCATAGTGAATACCCTAACCTCTAAATTTATCTAAACCGACCTCTGATACCAACTATAAGGCCCCGGCCTTAAACCTTACTTAATCATGAATTAAATGAATAATTCACATAGAGGATCTTTTCAGGTTTAGAGTTTTATAGAATTAGGTCATAACTGTTACATCTCAAAAGATTACATAGTATACACTTCTACTAAGTTTCCATAAAATAATAAATAATTAAAAGTCGAAATAAGAAACATTTCTAGTTCAATGTTTTAGATAGCATGTCTTTCCTTGAACCCATACTTGACCCTATTCATCTTTAAGTCCTGTGGAAAACATTTCGAAAACTTGGGATGAGAATAAAAAGCCAAGTGAAGGAAACACAAAGAAGGAAACTGTTAGTTTTTTCACACCAATAGGTAAACCATGAATACTTTACCAAAGTAATACTTTTCACCTTTATGAAGTAGTAAAAACTATTCATGGAATAAAAGACCATTACATACCCTTTTGTTACCAAAAGATTACCATAAAACCCATATAAAGAACACATAACATATAAAGGTAACTTGGGACATAAACATACTTAAATGGAATAACCATACGGTCGACTTCCACACATACTTAATGGAATAGTCGTACGGCCAACTTCCATACCCAATGCATTGGAGGTTATAACGTAACCACCTTTCCTGGTATTCACGGCACCGCCCGTCATATGGTTTATCACGTAACCACACGTAAAATGTCCAAGTATCATCATTACACATAAAATATTGAAATTATAAACATTTCAATAACAACATTTCATTTGCAATCACAATAAGTAATTCTAATATATTTAATTAATCAATCCATTTCCAAAAATCATTTAAAAGAGATTTTTGAATCAAAGTGTCCCATACCACTTTGAAGCTTTTAATGGAATTATAAAATTAATGTCCATATAAATAAATACTGAAAACCATTTTGAAAACATGGACATTAAAGATAAAGATTTAGAATAATGAATGTTTAAAACATTTAAAACAATATTTTTGTTAAAGAGTTTTTAACAAAATGAGAGACTCTTGAATACAAATAATTGCAGAATAACATTTTGATCCGAACTTTATAATATCATGAAAATAGAGGGATTCATGATATATTATGTCAAAGGAAGGTATACACACCATATAAGAGTGAATTGGTGCATAACAACAATGAAGTCTCAATGGAAATGTAAATTGGGATGGAATCCATTATAAAGATGGTATCCTTAAATTAAGGATACATCAATCACATAATTATGTGTGAGAAATATAAATACACCCAATATAAGTGGATATTAAGTGTGAAACAATCACAGGTCATTCACACATATTCAAAGGATGACATGTTCAAGAAGTAGATGTTGAACCCAAAGAAATCAAAATTGGGTTAAGACGTTCCCTTGTAAAAATTCGACAGCCTAACGGCGTCACTTCAAAATTAAGAAAATTAGTCGATGAGAGAGTGAATGGTATCTCATCACTTGGACATAAATTTTAAATCAATAAGGATATAGAAGAACATATCCCAGAATAATAAGATGTAAATTAAAAGACATAATAAAATAAGTCTTTTAAAAATAGGAGGGTGAAAGGTTCCCTTTCCGACTTGGGTATCTTTTGAAATATACACCCCATGAAAGAAGGAAAATACAAAATTGATGTAAATACTCATATACAAAATAATATTACACAAATAGTAGAATAATTTGTTGTACATATACCACTCAAAGGAAATGGATTCAAATGTAGCATAAATCTCACGGGAATAAAAGTGAGATGAAAAATCTCTTACGAAAACTCGCCAGCCCAACGACGCCACTTAAAACTTTCAAAAATGGATTGATGAGATAAAATAGGGTCTCTCACCATATTAACATAAAATTTACAGAAAGAAGAATATAAAATAACATCCCCCAACATAACAAAGAGGAGCTGAAAATAAGTGACACATAGGAGAGTACTTAAAAAGAAAGAGAGAGGTTGGATCTCTTACGAAATTTGGCAGCCTAACAGTGCCAATCAAAACTTCCAAAATGGATTTATGAGAGAAAATAGGGTCTCTCATAATATGAAAATAAAAATTACAGTAAGAGTAATATAAAATAACATCCCAATCATAAGAAAGAGGAGCTTAAAAGGAATGACATAAAAGAGTGTAATTTAAAAGAAAGAGAGGGGTCAGATCCCTTACCTCGTGTCTCACATGACTCGATCGTTCTTTAATCTCCTGAATAATAAAATTTGGTCAAATTATAATTTCTTAAGGACCTACTTTAAATATATTATTCAGTTCATATCACATATTATAATTTTATAATAATTGTTTAATAAAGTGAGTTCATATCAGGTGTTTTTGTCGATGTTCGGTACATGAGTAAAAATTGAACTTGTTGGAAAAGAATTTTCCATTTAGTTATAGGTAAATCATATCCAGAATAGTATTTATGTTTTAAATATCATATATATCCATTATATATTGATTTTATACTATTCCATAGAATTTGGAAAAAAATTAAAAGCACCGTTCATGAGGACGGTAGGCCGTACGTACGCATGAACGCTACTTTAATTTTTTGTCATATTAATGGAATTAAAAAAATGAGAGATATATATATTATAATTCCAGAATGATATATATCATTTATATGTAATATATTACATATATATCCATTATATATATGTACATATAATAGTACATAACATTTGGAGATAATAAATGAAATGTACCGTTCATGGAGACGGTAAGCCGTACGTATGCATGGACGCTACTTTCATTTCTTTTTTTCTATTCAATGGAATGAAATAATAATTATATAAAGGTATATTGTAATTACACTATGATATAATATGTAATACCATTAATTCCATCCTTTATACGCCCCACAAATGGCATTAATGAATCAAATCACTTTGAGGGGGCGGTAGTCCGCACTTCCTAAAATGAAGATATCGCGTTTACCCATAATTGAAACCATAAAGGTATGCCATAAATGAAAAATACAGAATCTTAACGAAAACATAAACATATTATATATCATATATAAATATAGTGAAATCTTAATGGCCACCTTTGAATATTTTAAGAGAATATTGAACAATTATGGTTTCGTGAGACAGTAATTCACCATCCACAGAAACAGTATGTTCATTGACCATTATACGAAGGTGTGTGAAAGTGTAGTTCGAATCCTTCTTATAACATAATCCTAATATATTTAAGATTAAGTTTCTGTCACAAAAAAAGTAATAAAAAGATTTTAGGGGTTTGGAGAAGCAAAATAAGACAGAAGAACACAAGGGAAGACATTACCTTTAAATCGGGTAACTCTCTTTGATTTAATCTCAAAGGCTTCCTTAGAAAGTATTCTTCCCAAAGTGAGGCTTTAATGATGAATATATGGATGTTGATAGATTAAATGGTCAGGTTTTGGCCGATCCAAAGGCTTTAGAGGTGTGTGTAAGGTGGTAGAGGTGGGGGCCTTTTATAAGAGGAGAGGAGGGGCACTCTTGGAAAGTTATAAAATATTACTTTATTATAAAATGTTTTTTGAATTTAAAAGATCCCAAAAGGATATATTTCTAGGCTAAGGTGATAAGGTTTCTAAATACACCCATAAAATAGGTTTTTGTCAAGTGTAATACTTATATTTAACCCTATCTTATCATTTTATTTAAATTGTTCATTTGTGAGGTAATCACTGCATCATCACGGTGTCATAAATATATTAATTTATTTAATGTCTAAAAATTATAAAAAAAATATCATGATTTATGAAATATTTTAGGATTTATAATTAATATTTATAGTCAAACATATGACTTGTATAACCCCATTTAAAAATTGTTTTAGTAAAACAACTCATGTTTGTGACATTTTTATTTTATCTTTAAATAAAAAGTTGTTTATGTCATTTTCCTACCAAAGTGGCTCCATGGGGTCCCCAAGTTGACCCATGGATTTTCTTGGTCGTCCATGAAACATAAAATGAGGTTAAGACATGTGTATAGGTCATTTCATATTATTAAAACATTATTTTTACCTTAAATTACACTAATTACCTTTAATCGCGATTAATAAAACTTAAAACTTACTATTCACCAAAAATTATTTTAATCTCATTGAACCACATTTTAATTCTTAATGAAATCCATGTATGTAATATTTTTAAAAATCAAACCACAAAAGTGGCAAAGTTTCATTTAAACGAAATATCAGTTTCTTTAACTACCACTTAGTGGTTCCACTATTCATCTAAAATTGATGTTTTTCAGAAAAATACCAAAAATTCCCCCTAAGATATATTTGATATTATGAATTCAAAAATGATGTCTATTTTACAAAATTAAAATCATATAAGTTAAATTAATTAATTTAATAATTAATTCCTGTTGTCAGAGCAAATATCGTGTTTTTATGAAACAATAAGTATCAAAAGATTGACACTAGTTTAAGTCCAATTTCAAGATAAAATTAATTACAACGACCACTATTGGATTAAATGGTAAAAATATATTCTAATTTCACTTTAAAACCAATTAAAAAGATAATCTAATAATATAAATAAATTAGATTAAAAAGAGGTTTTGAATTAAAATACAACATTTTTTACTATTCATTAAAAAATGAACTTTATCGGAAAAATACCAAAAATTTACACAAAGTAAAATTTGATGTCCCGGTTCTAAAGAAGAATTTTATTTTGTCAAATATAAAACATAAAATTGTCAAAAAGTGGATTTAAAAGAGGTTTTTCATCAAAAGACGGTTAATCGACCTTTTAAAGAATATTAGAATGTTTACGCTTAAAATTGGATTCATTCGCATTTTTAATCCTCTAACATTTATTGTAAAAAGTAAAAAAATTTGACAAACATATATAATCATTTTGTAGTTAGTTATTTTCATTCCTGCCATTACAACGGATAGGAGTTAACTACAATTTAAAATAATATTATTTTATTATTAGAGTGCAACATAAGGTTCCCAAGAAACTCGTTGTTGCGTATTGGGTACGCCATCGAGCATAGTATCCCCTTTAAAGATATATTAATATTTTATTCACAAATATGGATAAATGTGAAAATGTCATATTCATTATTTACCTGGGGTGTTACAATAAATCATTAGCTATGTGTCCTTCCTTCCATCTCCTAAAGCATTTCCTTATTCCCCTTAAGAAATTTTTGGGGTTCTTTTTTCCGAACTATTGACAAGTTAGATGTTGATATATCATAGAACCATTAGATGTCTCCATAAAACCACAATAATTAAAATCCACCTTCTACTTCATATTCATGTGATACCCTTGAGATTCTCTAATATCCATTTCAAATATGAGGGAACATATGAAAATTTCCTCATAGCTATAAAAGTCTCATATCTACAGGGATTTTCAAATACTTGTTTTATCTCGCCAAAGAAGTGGTCTACCTTGAATTCAGGGGATAACTAAAAATTTGGAGGTGTGTCATGAAAGACTTGTGATTTTTTCATCATTCTCCCATATATATTCGTCATCTTTTTTTCCTTAAGGGAATAGAAATACCTTTCAATTTTATGTTGGAGAGTTAGGGGAAAATATTTATCAAAAAACATTTTCCTGAATTCCTTCCTCCACATTGCTTTGATTTCATCCTCAGGTTTTTTATTTTTTAACAATGTTCTACACTGATTGGATTCACCCTCCTTATGGTAAACAACTAGTGGGACATTCTATTTCCAATAAAATTTAATGATGGAGAAGATCCTATCAATAAAGTTTATCCATTATTCCTCGATTAAGGGATCGAATCATCTATTGAATTTTGGAGGCCTTTGTTGAATAAAGGTCTCAATTGCATATTGTTCTCACTTATAAGGATTTAGATGATTATATTGATCTAGTTTTCTATTCAAAACCTGATTCAACAGAGATAGTATCATCATAAAGTTTATGATTCCTTCTCTCGTCTGGTTGGGCATCTCATTGGGGCAGCCACCACATTTCCCTTTGCAATGGTTGTTTACACCATTCCTCATATTTATGGATATTTTCTAGAATAAAGGGAAAATTAGGCATGAGTTTTTTTAAACTAGTAGACACATATTCATTAATCTAATAACATTAAAGGGAAACATATAAATAATAAGTATTATCTTTATTTATGAATTTATATTCTTCAATCTATGTTATCCATGATAGATTTCATAATATTGACTCTTATATACATTTTTATTCCCTTAATAATGGTTTTTAATGAGATTATGAATTTACTTAATCATATCCATTTGGAATTTCAAACTAGGTGTGCATCAAGGCCCACTTTTATGCACTAATTCCTGATCGAGTATAGCTCAACACAGTGTTTTCAGGTTCTATCCCTATTTAAATCTATGCTAAAAACACATCCACTTATAGTATCTAAAGAGATATGAATTTTTTTGATAAAATAATTACTCTATACTTACCAACATTTATGTATGTTTTCCAATAATTATATTTAACCTTATGGCTTTCTCTATAGTTTTCTAATTCTAATACCAATAATAACTAAACTTTTCTTTTGATACCAACTATGACAACATTTTTCTTTATATCACATTAATATGTGATTTTTACATACGATTACACATAATAAAACCCAAAGAATTGAGAAGTATAATGTCCTTGATAATTAGGTATGTTACATAAAAACATAAAACAAGAAATACTTCATCTTTGTTGAAAACTTCTTTAACATTTTCATATTTGAAACTGCATGGGAGAACATCGGGAAATATATAAGAAATGGGTTATTTGTAAATCCCAATAAGGGAATAAAAAAATCATAACATGAAGAATGTAATACATGTTAGACAATAGGAATATAAATGGGGATAAAAGTGGTGATAATAATAAACACGAATAATGAGGCAAGATATAGTATGATAACATAAATGGAACATGGGAAATGTGGAAACAACATAAAACATGACTTCATAAACATAGGTCAAAGATAACGACCAACACATCATGACAAAAAAAGTACTATAATTGAATTAGGTATAATCCCTATCCCAAAATTATGTCTCATGAGACTAAACATTACCCAATTAATTGGATCGATATATAATTTTGGGCACACTCATCTCTTTAATTTCATTATCATGATTAAGTATTCCACAAAAATCATACAACGTGGATTCATTCATCATCATATTTTTTTCCACGATCATGGTGTGTGTCAAACATACATGTGAGTCCCATATAAAATATTTATATGTGTATAAATTTTAAAACCCTTTATAGGATATGAATATTCTATTCACTAAGCAATTATTTTTGCATGGAAAAATCATGGTGAAATTTCGGCAGCATAACATCGTCACTTGAAAAACCATAAAATGGGCCGATGAGAGAGAAATGGGTCTCTCATCATATATAATTGAAATGGTTAGTAATAGTTACATGTTACGATATATCAAAACATTGGGAATTTGAAATAGAATGAATAAGGTAGAAGATAAATATTAATAAAGAATATAATGAGAGGATCCCATAAGAAATTGTGGCATGGTAATGTGTGCATATAATGGTTCATGGGAGGGATTAATGGTAGTGAAAGAGGTATATGATCAATTTTTCATAAAATTTAATTTAATGGTGATATGAGAGAAAATATACCAACATTTTTAAATGAATATTAAACACATAAGATAAAGAAGATACATTAATATAGAGGAGAATGTAAGGATCCCTTAATAAATTTCAGCATGGTAACAAGTGTACATAAAGGCTAATGGGTAGGATTAATGAGAGTGGAAGGGGTACCTAATAATATAAAAATTAAATTGAATATAAGTGGAATATTAAATAACATATCCCAACATTATCAAATTAAAATTAATAGGAAAAACATAAAATATGTGTTTGAATGGAAATGAGAAGAGAGAAGTCCCTTACCTTGCGAGGGTAGTTCCAAATGGTTGGGGGATCTTATTAAGAGATTTGGGTCACCTTGGGAGGATTATATAGAGTATAAAGAAGAAACAATATGGGTAAAAATCAATTTTAGTTAATATAAATTGGAGAATTAGTGGGTTTATAAAGGAAATAGAAGGGAATTCTTTATCATTTCTCAAACCTATGTTGTGGACTCTATGTAATAAAATAACAAAAACCATAGAACTTCGCATGTTTTTCCCATGGTTTATGATAAATGTGGAGTGGTTTTCATTATTTTATAATTAAAAGATACTAAATTATTAAAAAATTGTCCTTGGTTATGTTGAGGTGAGTCACACTCTTAAAAAATTATTTTTAATCCTCAAAATATTTTATTGGTATAGGAGGATGCGTAAAGGATTTATAAAATTAATAAAAGAAACTTAACATTACATTATTTTAATTTAAAACATATATTTGATCTTGGATACCCATTATAGTATTTATTACATCATTTTTGTCTCATTATGACATCATAATGAACAAGGTTTATTTATACGGTATTTATTTTTTACCTGAAAATTCGACTACCTCAAGAAAAATATGAAAAATTCACCATTGGATAATTTCAATAATATGATTCAAAAAAATTATTTGTTTTATCAAAATAATTTTATAAATATATAAATTTTAACAATTAAATATATTTTAAATTTACTGATAAATGATGGGTTTTTTGACAAATAACATTTTTGAACCATTATAAAAATTACATTTGAATTCATAAATTTTATATGATAATTTATATTTAATAAAATTTAACTAAAGATAATATTTAATAAAAATATTATTTATTTCAAAAATCCATTCATTCATCTAAATTAATGCATAAATTTAATTTGAATACTAATTAAAAATGAAATTTGTGTTTTATTGTATAAAAATAAAAATCATTTATAAAGATAACATAAGAACTAAATATAAACATTATTATTTTGAAAATACAATATAAATTCTCATATTATTATGGTCTTGATGCATAACCATTTAATACACTAGAAAATTCCTTAATGGTAAGTTGTGTGATGGTGAAATTTTCATGGCGTGGTTCGGTGTGCAAGGTTTGGTCCATGATCTCAATGAGCTTATGATTCTCTCATAAATGGTTTCAGTCATTATTAATTTGTTATTTATGTACATGGGATTCATTGAGGTAAATACTAGTTATTCTATCTTCCATGGAATATATGATAAATGGGATCCATAGGGTATTATAGTATTTTTTGAGTCCATCGCTTCCTTTTTCTGTATCAATTGGATTTGTTAAAACCATATGTTTATATTAATAATATGATCACTATTCAAAGGATACATTATAAGTGGTTATGATGATTAATGATCTTTTAAATCTAATAGGATTTAATAAAACAAAACAAATTCATGTTTTTAATATAACTATATTTTATAATGAGACATTTAATTGAATCATAAAGATAATTTTTTTATAACATTTAGGGTCATTACATTCACTAACACTTAAGTGGTCGATGCTAGGTCTGATCTAGAATAGACCTCAACCACCTCTATTTCCCCTTGGACTATTATTGATGGATGTACTTACATAGAGTTAGTATAATGGGTGACCTTCTCACTGACAAGGAGCATCGCTTGTACCTCCTAGTAAACTTAGCAGTGGAATACTCAATATGTAAGGTGATCATAAGCTAATAAATAAGGCCACAGAGAAAGGAAGGAAAGGGATTGTGAAAAGTGAAACCCTTAAATATAGATCTCTATTAGGATTGTGTTAGTAAAATCACCAACTCCATATTCCTTATCTTCTCTAAGGGATAATATATTTAATGAGTGGACACTAAAGGTGATGAGGATGGGATAGAAAAAAAGCATAGATCCTTCAACATCAGGGCCAATAGTCATTTCCTTCATCATCTATATCTCGTTGATAGATCCTTCATCCTCAACCTTTTATTCACCACCTAATTGGATAAAATCAATCATACCTATGGGATAATATAGTATTGATGAAGGTGGTGGTAGGATCTCCCCAGAATATTTTAACATCTAAAAGGGTTGGAAATGATCTGTATTGTTTGATTATAATGCAAGAAAATTGGAACATTGATAAATCGTTTCTCTTTTCTAGAATCATATAGGTCCTCCCTATATGCAGCAACCACCTCGGTTCCAACAACCATAATTTTCTATTCCCATATTGAGGAGTAAATCTAGATTCTCACACTATTTATCACCTCATCCAATTCAAGATGAAATGCTCCAACCTCAAATAGGATGGTGTTTGAAGGAAATACCCTATCAAATTGTGATATTCGAAATGCCCCCCAATTCTATATCCATATTACACAACCCCCTAGGCCTCAACAAATGAGTTATCCTTCATCAATTATTCCCATTTTTATCATACAATGGGAAATTATTTCATGGTATAAGATTCTCTTACTCATTCTAAGTTTATCATTTCTACATAAATCATAATTTTCCTCAATGATAATGTTTTCACCTCATGGTTAACCTTCTTACGATGAATATTTAGATCCCTCAATCGAAGGGAAATGTGTTACTTTACAAAAATAAATTTTTTTTCAACCCTAACCATTGGTTGTATACCCTTATCATTCTCCAATTGTAGAGATATTTTTCTGTTCAGGTACAAATAAATCCATGAAACTATATAGACTTTTTAAATGTCGATCTCTATACTTATCAGGGGAAATTCCACCTGGGTTTGAGTCACCATCATAGTGAACATCAACCAAAAATTATGGTTCGCTATCAAATTCTTCTCCCATATGATATTGTTAGGTTTTTTTCATCTAGTTTGAATACACAAAAACTACCACCCAAATCTATAGGTCTCATAACCCTCACAAATAATTTTTCTATCAATTTGGGTGGAATGATCTCTGTCATGAATGGAAAGAGTATAGGACTGACCCTTCAAATCTCCCTTTCCATTTTCAATTATTCTCTCAATGTCTCCCCCATATGTAATAATGTTAAAATGATCATGTTTATTCAAAAGAATTTGTATTTCCCATATCATTTCAAAAAGATGAGAAATTTATTGATTCATTGAGAAAAAAAATAGAACCTAGAAACATGTATCATTAGAACATTGAGATACTCATATCCACATTGGTGGTCCCCTATCCAACCCCATAACAAATATATTCTTTTGAAGATTCTATATGTGGTGTTTCCCCTGTAGATGTGATGCATCATAAGATAATGTTTGACCATAATGGGAATGGACAAACAATTTTTCCTCACCCTCATATGGTTACCACTATAATGAATCTAGAAAATCTGATTCCTTAATTTTCTAAAAAAAATGAGAATTTACCCACACATGTACACTACAAGGAATCTGGGAAGATGAATGAGTCGGTCTACTAGGGAAGTGACCTCCCACCCCCAATTGTTGAAAAATACTTCATCAATTGTCAGCATGTAGGCACCTTATTCCTCGCTATTATTGCATGGGGTAAAGCCGTTATATTCTTGATTGAATTGTTATAATGGGTGTTAATTTTAAGGAATATATACCACACCTTGAATGTTACGGTCACCCCCATAGATGGGTCCCTCATGAGGCCTTCCTCAGATAGGTAGATTAATTCACTAACAATAGGTAGACTCATATTGACATCACCCTATGAAGATGATAGAGGAATAAAATCATCATACTTATACCCCAATATTTGAGTGACACAAGTTTACTCAACATCCTATAGACTAATATCTATGTTACCATGCATTAACTATAATTGTTTTGTATCCAAACTCCACTGGTAGGCCAATTCTGCCATCAGAGCCTTTTTATAGTAATAAATGATTTTTGAAATCCATACAGTTTTATATATCCTAGTAATTTTATAATCAGTAATGAATTATATGGTTTTATGCTACACCATGAAAGGCTAACCTGTGTCCCTCCAAATGCTTACCCTTGATCATATATCCTTGAATGGATTCCCTAAAAAATTCTTATCATTGATGAATTTCAACATTATTGGCTAGTACATATGGATGTATGTATCAAAATCATAGAGATACCCATAGAAATATATTATCACAAACTTCAAAAAATACTTATTAGATCATTTATCTTATTAAATAGTGTTCCATGTATGAGATAAATTATACTAGATCGTAATATTATTCTTCAAAAACAAAGATGGTGGAGAGACCCTTGATTTAATTTTTATAATAATATAATTATTTTAGAGGCCGAAATTATATAATTAGATCCAATTTGAAAAAGTTTATATCAATATGATTTCCCCACCAATCTCAATATATTTCTCAATGGTGGTTGGATATTTAAAGACTATTCAAAGATCATAATGGAAATAATGGAATTCAAGTGATCCACTACCACTATGAAATCCTTTCATGTATACATATGGAGCATGAGAAAAGTTTCTTTTAGTATGAATGTGTTGAGAGATTGTTGGGTGGATCAAATAAAGTAAATAAATGAATGTGTAGATATCTCATGCAGTGTGTGACAAATTATAAGTCATAAAGAGTGTGTTAAAAATTCAAAGTCACATGATCAAATGACCCATTCTAGGATACATGAATTCCTATCCCGTTTTGACTCACATGGATGTTGTGACCATGGGAAGGTAACATGAACTACATGATCACATAACATAAAAGAGATCATGTTTATCAAAATAAGAAATTCAACATAAAATGTTAGTATTATGTGACATATTATCCAAGTAAATATTCATTGATTAGTTACAGATTTCCCACATGATTTATCTTGATAATGTGGTTAAGTGACGAGAATCAGGCGATCAATTCTTATGATGTAGTATTATAAGTAAATCACATGAAGGATGAATAAATAATAGATCTCTCCATTCTTTTCATTAAGATAACATAGTCAGACCCCTTTCTCTAGAATTTATATGTTATATCACTTAATACCTAAGGTCTCTTCAAAGACCAAGAGTCTCCAAAAAGATTAATAAGTTGATGTACAAGTCACTCAGGCTAGTATTTCCCTCCTTGTAACCTAGTCTTTAATCCATCCTTCAGACTTCAACTCTATAGGGTGGTTGAGGGTCAAAAAATGATGTTAGAAAATTATAATTAATTCATATATATACCCAATGAAAAGTATTTATTTGAAAGTAAATGTGATGAAAGAATCAATAACATATGGGGATAACACACCTTTTTATGAGATCATATGACCCTTAGTGAGATTCAGGATCACATAATCCTTGAATGATAACTAATGTCCTTAATAAGGTTTTAAATCCACCCAAAGATTCTCATTTGATTATGCAACATCCTCTTGGATTTAGCCGATCAATGCAATGAAAAACAAAGATCAGGTAATGGTATTAAGCAATTTGTTCGATAGGATTATTGATCATATAACACTTTGATGTACAATCATATGAAAAGTGCTTGACAGTGATAGATTCTTCATGTAATAAAATATGTTAATGATGGTATCATTATGCGATGATAGTTATGTTATTTTCACATGAAGATCTGACACAGTTTTCATGATAAGTTCATCAATCATATGAATATCCTTGGTGATTTCAAATAGATTAATTGAGGACCCTTGTAAATATCATCTAGATCATTTGAAGGCATTTTTACATGTACAGTTTGAATTTCAGGTGATGCTTATATGTGATCTTTTAAATACAACATGAACCCCTAGTCAGGTTCCATTTTCATATGTCTACCCCTAGACATATTGTGGGATCAAATAAGATAGAAATGATTGAATGATCTCACTGTCTCTATTTATCATTTCATATGGGGAGGATGTTAATAATGATGTGTGGCTTATTCTTGTGAAGTGCATAAGGAATTTATGACTTATTTGAATGGTCCTTTATATGACTCATGTTGAGGTGGATGGATTTCACCCATATAATGCTACAAAGATTCATGGGTGGAAATACCTATAAAAAACCCCTTAGAAGAATAAAATAAAGATACATAAGGGAGAGTATCTTCCCTAGAGAATGGATCATAGAATCAAGAGATCCTTTAACCAAGAAATTTTTGGTGAGAAATATAAGATAAATAAGGTTAATAAGATATATAGAGGTAAAGTGTATGATCTCACCTTGACCGTGATAAATATCATCCTTATCACAAAAATGGATCCATACATTACATATAGAACATGTTAAAACCATTATAAATTCCCCCCTTAATAGGTAGAAAATGTAACACCCCAAGATTCCATGGTACACTTCTCTTTGAATAATACAGTAGCGTGTGTTGTACGCAACTTCAAGTTCTAACACACACCACAACGAATCAAACTAGCTATTATGAATAGTAATACCCACTTTTTGAAAATTTATAAATTTTTTCTTTCAAAATGGACTTCATTTTTGGATTTAGAATATCTAAATTATCTTAGGGTGAATTTTTGGTACTAATCTGATAACTTTCATATTTTGATGAATAGTGAAAATTACTAAATTTTAACTAAAAACAATTGTTTTAATAGAAATAATTAATAGGGATAAAATATTAATTTGAGTGGTTTTAAAGTATAATTAGATTATAATTTTACTATTTAATCCAATTTTTGTCATTGGACATAATTTTAAATTTAAACTGGACATAAGCAAGTGTCAATCTTTTGATAGTTTTTATTTCATAAAAACACGCTTTTTGTTATGACAACGGGAATTAATTTTAAAAAAATTTCTACCACTTCTATGTTTTGAATTTATAAAAATGGATTCAATATTTGGAATCAGTAGTTACAAATTGTGTAAATAGATAACTTTTATTTTTAGACATTTTGAATAATTACTTCGGTAAATATTTTATTTACTATGGTTAAAGGGTAAATCGGGTAAATAAGGGTAAAAAAATAATATTATAATAATAATAAATTACCCTAACACGTATCCTAACCCTATTTTATGATACATGTCCGACCATGGGCTTCTTTGGGTCGATTTTGGGACCTCATGGATCCACTTGTAAATGATGATGACACTTTATATTAATTAAGTTAAAGTAAATACAAAAATGATATAAGCATATATCTTTTAGAAAAAAAAAATTTAGATAGGGTTATATATTTTATCTTTTTAAATATAAATATTCATTGTAAAGATAAAAATATTTCCTACATAATGGTATTTTATTTATAATTTTTAGGCATTGAATAATTAAATTTATTTATAACACAATAATGATGCAGTATTCTCTTTATTAATGAAAGAATCAAGTAATTGGTATTATAAATGTTAAAATAAATATAATTTGAATGTTTTGATTCTATACACTAATTTAATTGGTTAATATTACATTTTATGATTGATTAAATTAATTTGTTTTGAATTAATAATGTTGTTAAGACTTCAACAAAAATCAATTTTTAAATTGTGTCAAAATTCACATAAAGGAGTTTTTAAAACAAATATTATATTATTAATTGATATAATATTCCTAAAAATTTATGGTTCATCCAAAGGACTTATATAATGATAGGTGTATAATTAATTAACTACTTTTGGTTCTCTTGGAAGTATATAGTAAGTTTATTAACCATATAATATTAAAATACAATGTGACATGGTAAATGTCAAACTATTTAGCTAATAGTTAATTCTAAACTTTAAGGTTAATATAGTGACCCAAAACTATCTAAAACCTATTGGTTGAGCGTTTTTAGACCCATACCTACATTATCCTTTAAATAATCCATTTTGGAGCCATTATAAACCGAAAATTATATTATTATAATATAATATTTCAAGCATTTCCTAAGGTCCCCTCACCCCTCTTATAAAAGGGCACTCCCCCTTCTCTCAAATTCATACCTAAAAAGCATTTTGGTTTGGCCATAACCAGCCCAAATATCCTCTAAAATTCCCTCAATTCATACTAGTTTCCTTCCTTTAGTCAGAAAGACAAATTAAGGAGCCCTTTTGATCAAATCAAAAGGAAGAGCCCGAAGAAGAGGTAAAAATCTCACCACCTCTTTCAAGTTCCTTTCTTCTTACACTTCCTTTTTCTTTGTTGTTTCCATTCTAAAATAATAAATCTAGTGTATTCTATATAATTTTATTTTATTATAAATATGTTGCAAAAAAAATTCATTATTCTATCCATCCCTCGAATGACATGTCACCATACGTGCGTACGTACGGCTTACCGTCTCCACGTCGTGGTGTAATTGTTATTCAATACATTATTATTTGGATGGTTATAATAATGATGTGTAATTCATATAAATAAAAAATATAACATGATAATGATTCTTTATATAGGATATAACATCCAATTATATATTATTTTAATATCAAAATAATGATATTATCACTCGTGCATACGTACAGATTATCGTCTCCACAAACGCGATGAGATTCATTCCTCATCGTATCCATTCAACGATAATTTTCATTTTATGATTAAAAATAATTTTTAAGGACTTGATATCATTCTGGATATGAATAATATACAACCTATCCATAATAAATACTGATTATGTACAAAACATATAAAACAAAATGAGTAAGTGAACACCCAAAACGACGATAATAATATGATATTATTAACAAATCAATGTTAAAAGATCATATATGATATCATATTAATGTATATGATTCTTGAATAATTTAATAACAATTATCTCACCAGTATACAGGAGGTTAACCCACCCTTTACCAAGGAAAAGTACAAGGTAATGGTTAATTCTATAATCTCTTCATTATTCGTGGTTGTTTATACGTAATTATCTACTGGGACCTCTTTATCATCCACATCCGTGTTTCTTAAAAATGTATTTCAAAACATTTGTACTATTTTAAAGACTATGGGTAAAAGTCAATTATATTCTTGTTTAAATTTTTATAAGATGTTTATAAAGGAATCTTTCTATCATTTTCCAAACAAGGTCCTTTTTAACCTTTTCAACAAAATTAAGGTAAGAATGCCTTTTTAACTTATACGGCAGGTGCAGCTATTTTCTGCCATTATAAAATCATCGAAGCTTCCCTTACAATATTATAAGAATATTTTCAAAGTAATTGTTTTCTTTTATAATTATGTGACTTTTAAATGATTTAAAAAAAGAGATATTTCTCTCAAATAGTTTTGATTTCATCTATGTCAACATCCTTTGATGGATTTTAAGCTTATTTGAAGTTGATTTATTATGATACAAAACTTCAATATTTTATTGAAAGTTTTTGTGATATGTTTGACTATGGATGTGTTATTTTTATACCATTCATGGTTTATGGGGAAATTATTGACATTTCGTATGCTAGTTTTAATATGAATGTTTATGTTATGTTAAAACTAGTTCATATGAGGAATGCATTGGACTTAGTAAGTGACAGGTGGAGCCCTCTATAGATCCTCGATGCATCGGTAGGTGTCATGATAAAAACTAGTGTCTTGGCACAAGGCCTTGAAAAAATCTTATTTTTAGTCTTTTCACAAGGTCGTGACTATGTGGTTATGATAGTCTGGCATTATGAATTCCATCATTATGAAAGTGGTTATTGATATTTCATGTGATTATTCGACAAGTAGAATATCCATGTGAATAAGTAAATTTAATTATTTCATTTCATTTTTTCCATATTATGATGAAGTTCAATTTTAAAAGGATTTTTTTGTTATATATTGCCTTAAATGTTTATGTTTATTTATGAAAGTTTTCGTTATATTGTTATCCTTACTGAGCATTTGTTCTCACTCCTTTCTATGTTTTATTTTTCCCATGATGTGAAGAAGTATTTGATGACTGACCTGTAGAGATATTCTGAGGGGATATGAGTGTAGACTATGGAGACTATGTTGTTTTAGTTTTTCACTTTATGATGTAATTTAATACTTATGAATGTATCTAGTATTTCCAAGGCTACTAAACTAATCATTCTTTCGAGACTTAATCTTTTGTGATCATGCCAATGTTATGTAATAATGCACCGACTCTGGGTAACTGGGGTCGGGGCGTTATCGTTGGTATCAAAGGAATTTTATTATAAACCTTAGAAGCTTGATTTAGATAAACTATGATTAGATCACATTGACCTAAGATGGAATTTGAGGATTAGTATAGAAGAACTTTCTAGAATTTTGGTATTATAGAGATTTTGTGAGCCTTCGAGAAATACATCTCTATTTGGATACGATTTGGTTTAGGCGGCTCTGGAACAGATGTACCTAGGCGTAAAACTCAAAAACACCACTTTGAGCTAGACTCGAATGGGAACTGGTGCAAAACAATGGGCCTTCCTACACTCTTGGTTATGAAACTCCTAGGGGATATGCTTAGGGTAATTCTCATTTTCATTACAAACCATTATGAAGGGTTTATGAATATATACATCCTCAAAGAAAACATTTTTTTATGATTATGGATTATATTCATAAACTATTCAATTTATGTTAAGGGTTTTAGAAGTTTGGAATTATGTATTTTGATTCATA
The DNA here is from genome assembly GCA_963277665.1 of Viscum album. Taxonomy (NCBI): domain Eukaryota; kingdom Viridiplantae; phylum Streptophyta; class Magnoliopsida; order Santalales; family Viscaceae; genus Viscum; species Viscum album. Next base: position 1,805,052,016 of record OY728164.1, read on the forward strand.
AACGGATATATTTTATACCATTGTTTAGAAATGGTTCCTAGTGGAAGGAATGAAAACTGTATCAATCCACGCACTCCATGTAGGGATTTCCCTCCTACTCAAGATAATTATAGTGGAGCTGGTGATTCCACTAGTGCTGATCATCTTATCACCATACCAGGACAACTCACTCAGGTTATAAATAATAACCTTACCTGTATAGAGCACCCTGATCCGCAGCGTGGAGGATCAATGTTAGATTGCTTCATGAGGCAACAACCACTAACATTTAATGGGGGTACAAATCCACTAGTAGTGGAGCAATGGATAAATTCCTTAGAGAAAATATTCCACGCCTTGGGGAGTAGCGAAAGGGAAAAAGTTCTCATGGTTGTTTACCACCTCACTTGAGATGCTGATCAATGGTGGTCATTGATTCAAAACATGAAGGAAGATGATGAAGTATAAAATATGGAATGGAGGGAGTTTAAAGATATTTTCTTAGAAAAATACTTTCCTCATGACCATCGAGCAGATATGGGAAGACAATTTCTGAGTCTGAGGCTAAAAGTGGATGAGAATGTTGCAAAGTATGAGTCTAACTTTACAAGGTTAGCAAGGCATGTTGTAGATTATATATGTAACCCAAGAAGTAAGATCGATCATTTCATTGATGGGTTCAAACCATTTCTCTGTCGAGCATTAGTCTCACAATCCTTCTCGTCGTATGATGATATTGTCTCATGTGTTATCAAGACAGAAAAATAATTCTCTAAGTCTTACGACTTTAAAGCAAAGCAAGAGAAGAAGAGATATTCTAATCACTAAAGAATATAAATAGGTGGAATAAGGGAAAAGTTGAATTTCCATCCTACAGTAAATGTGTGAAGAAACACCCTGGTACTTGTTTGAAGGGAATGGGAGTCTGTTACAGGTGTGGTGAAAATGGCCACCAATCTTGTGATTTCAAGGGGAAGAAAGAAGTTATCGATAATCAATGTGACAATTGCAGGGAGATGGGACATTATGAAAATGAATTTCCTAAGCGTTAGGGGAACTTACCTCAGAAAATTCCCTGGGATCAAGGCCAAACTTATGTTATCACTACTGCTGAGGTAGAAGCTTCGAAAGATGTGGTGTCATGTAATTTAATGGTTTCCTCATATTTAGCCAATGTTTTATTTGATTCGGGGTCATCGCATTGTTTCATATCTTACAAGTTTTCTATGGAAATTAGATATTTCCAATTTGATTTAACAAGGGAGTTGTCAGTTAAATCCTCTTAAGGGAAGTATCATCACAACAAAGTTTTGTTAATCAGTCCCCATTAGAGCATATAAATGTTCTTTATCTGCTAATCTCATTGTCATACCCATGATTGAATTTGATATAATCCTCGGTATGGATTGGATTTCAGACCACGATGTAGATATTTATTGTAAGAATAATGGGGTTACAATTTTTGATGATGATGATAAAGAACACCTTATCTTTTGAGAAGAATTGTCACCACCTAATTCTTATCTAGATCCACCCCTTGCAGCTCAACTAAATTAAATTATTGGGGAAGAAGTTAATGAAATGATTGTCGCTGAGGAAAGGAAATTTCAAATAGAGGATGTACCATTGTGAGAGAATATGTTGATGTGTTTCTAGAAGATTTACCTGGAAATCCTCCAGAACGAGAAATTGATTTTTCCTTTGATTAAATTCTTGGTTCAAGGCCCATATCGAAGACCCCTTATATAATGGCCACTGTGGAATTAGTGGAACTAAAGAAAAAACTTGAGTAATTGAGTAATAAGGGATTTATTTTCCCAAGTGTTTCTCTAGGGGGAGCCCCTGTACTTTTTGTTAAAAAGAAAGATATATCTATAAGGTTGTGCATTGACTACAGGGAGATCAATGCTTTAAAAATAAAGAACAAGTATCGTGTACCTCGCATTGATGATTTATTTGACCAACTTCATAGAGCTAAATACTTTTCAAAGATTGACCTTCGATCTAGATATCATCAGTTGTGTTTGATGAAGGATGACATTTCGAATACAACATTTCGAACCAGGTACGGGAATTACGAGTTTACAGTAATGCCTTTTGGGTTGACTAATGCACCATCTATATTCATGGATCTAATGAATAGATATTTCAAGGAATATCTCAATGATTTTGTGGTGGTATTTATTGATGATATCTTAGTATACTCCAAAATCTACAAAGATCCTGAAAATCACTAGTGCATTATCCTGATGACTTTGAGAAGACATAAATTATATGGGATGTTTAGCAAGTGTGAATTCTGACTTCAGGAGATTTCTTTTATTGGACATATTGTCCTTAAGGATGGAATCTCCATTAATCATTCTAAGACAAGATAAATCCAAGAATTTCTAGCACCGACGAGTATAAATGAGGTACGTAGTTTTATTGGTTTAGAAGGTTATAAATGAAGTTTCGTCCAGAATTTTGCCTGGTTGGCTAACCCATTAAAAAAGATCACACGAAAAGGGGTTAAATTTGTTTGGACAAAAGAGTGGGAAGAATAGTTCGAATAATTGAAGAGAAGATTATTCAATGCTATTATCTTGACTCTACCATCGGGGAATGATGGATTTGATATTTATAGCGATGCTTCAAAAAAGGACTTGGTTGTGTCCTTATGAAGAATGATAGGGTTATTTCCTATGCATCACGATAGCTAAAAATTCATGAGAAAAACAATCCTACTCATGATCTTGAGTTAACTACTGTAATCTTTTCTTTGAAGAAATGGAGACATTATCTCTATGGTAAAAAATGTGAGATATATACCGATCACAAGACTTTGAAGTATATTTTCTCACAGAAATAACTCAACATGATGCAAAGGCGATGGCTTTAACTACACAAGGATTATGATTTCACTATACACTACCAACCGGGGAAGGAAAATAAGGTGGTAGATGCTTTGAGTAGAAAGGATCATGGAGTTTTGAACAAGATGAGAATTGAAAAGGATCCTATATATATGGATCTAGTAAAGATGGATATGGGAATCACCATGGAAGGTGAAACATCAATACTTTTTCAAATGGTTGCTAAACCATCTTTATTGGAAAGGATAAAGAGTTCTCAGACCGGTGATGAAGAGTTTCAAAAGAAGATTAAAGTTGTGAATGATGGGAGATTGAGTGACTTTGTGTATGAATATGGAATTTTGAAATTTGGGAAGAGACTTTGTGTTCTTGATATACCTGATCTAAAAAGTGAATTGTTATAAGATTCTCATAGCTCCATCTTCTTTATACACCATGGGAGCACCAAAATGTATTGAGATCTAAAGGAACATTTTTGGTGGGACAACATGAAGATGGAGATTGCTGATTTTGTGTCATGATGTATATTTTTTTCAACAAGTGAAATCAGGAAGGCAACATCCTAGAGGAGTCTTGAAACCTCTTCCCATACCTTATTAGAAATGGGATAATATCATGATGGACTTTGTCATGGGACTACCAAATACTCCAAGAAGGAACGATGCAATATGGGTCATTATTGATCGTTTTACCATGTAAGCACATTTTCTTGATATAAGAGAAGATCTACCACTTGAACATCTAGAAAGACTATATATTAGTGATGTTGTGAGACTTAATGGAGTACCCCTATCGATTGTTTCTGATCATGATCCCCGTTTTACTTCAAGATTCTGGAAAAGTCTTCAGAAAGCCCTGGATACTGAACTTCATTTGAGCACTACCTACCACCCTCAAATAGATGGACAATCAGAACTGACTATTCAAACCTTATAAGACATGTTTAGATCTTGCTCACATGACTTTCAGGGTATGTGGGATCAATATTTACCTATGGTAAAATTTTCCTATAACAATAGCTTCCATTCAAGTATTCAGATGGCACCATATGAAGCGTTATATGGAAAGAGATGTCGGACACCAACCTGTTGGGATGATGTTGGTGAAAGAAAACTCGTAGTCCCAGAACTAGTGGAGTAAATGATGGAAAAGGTGAAGGTAATCTAAAACCACATCAAAGCAGCTCAAAGTAGGAAAAAGAGCTATGCCGATAACCGAAGGAAGGATTTGGAATTTCAGGTAGGAGATCAATTTTTCATGAAGGTATCTCCAGGGAAGGGTTTTATATCTTTTGGTAAGAAGGGAAAATTGAGTCCCAGGTACATCGGACCATTCAAATTCTAAAACAAATTGGGGTTGTGTCTTACTGTTTGACAATGCCTCCAAATCTCTCCCAAGTTCACGATGTGTTCCACGTATCACTATTGAGAAAATACATGCCTGACCAAACACGTGTACTCATCTATGAGGAAGTAGAACTGGAACCTGATCTGTCTTATTGCAAAGATCCTATCAGGATTCTTGACACTAGAGAACAAGTTTTTAGAAACTGGACAACTCACCTGGTAAAATTTCTATGGAGAAACTATAAGATGGAAGAGGCAACTTGGGAACTTGAGGAACTTATGATGAAGAACCGCCTGAGTCTTTTTATGAAATAATATTATGGAAATTTCGAGCATGAAATTATTTGAAGGAGGGGTATGTAACACCCCAATCTTCCATGGTACGCTTCTCATTTAATAATATAGTAGCGTGAGTTGTATGCAACTTCGAGTTCTAACACACACCACAACCAATCAAACTAGTCGTTATGAATAGTAATACCTAATTTTTGAAAATTTATAAATTTTATCATTAAAAATGGACTTCATTTTAGGATTTGGAATATTGAAATTAGCTTAGGGTGAATTTTTGGTACTTTTATGATAACTTTCATATTTTGATGAATAATGAAAATTACTAAATTTTAATTAAAAACAACTTTTTTAATCGAAATAATTAATACTGATAAAATATAAATTTAAGTGGTTTTAAAGTATAATTAGATTATATTTTTACCATTTAATCCAATGATGTTTATTGGACAAAATTTCACATTTAAACTGGACATAAGCAAGTGTCAATCTTTTGATGGTTATTATTTCATAAAACACGCTTTTTGTTTTGACAACGGAAATTAATTTTAAATTAATTTCTGCCAATTCTATGGTTAGAATTTTGAAAAATGGATTCCATATTGGGAATTAGGAGGACGAAATTTTGAAAAAAGGTAACTTTTATTTTTAGACATTTTGAATAATTACATTGGTAAATATTTTATTTACCATGGTTAAAGGGTAAATCCGGTAAATAAGGGTAAAAAATAATATTATAATAATATTAAATTACCCTAACACATGTCCTAACCCTATTTTATGAAACATTTCCGACCATGGTCATCTTTGGGTCGATTTTGGGACCCCATGGATTGACTTTTAAGTGATAATGACACTTTATATTAATTAAGTTAAAGTAAATACAAAAATGACATAAGCATATATCTTTTAGAAAAAGAATTTTTACATAGGGTTATTTATGTTATCTTTTCCACTATAAAAAATCATTATAAATCTGAAAAGATTTCATTCATAATCGTATTTTATTTATAATTTTTAGACATTGAATAATTAAATTTATTTATGACACAATGATGATGTAGTATTCTGTTTATTAATGAAAGAATCAAATATTTGGTATTATAAATGTAAAAATAAATATATATTGAAATTTTTGATTATATAAATGAATTTTGTTGGTTAATATGACATGTTGGTATTGATTAAATTAATTTGGTTTGAATTAATAATGTTTTTAATACTTTAAAAAAATCAACTATTAAATTGTGTCAAAATTGACATAAAGGAGTTTTTAAAACAAATATTATATTATTAATTGATATATTATTCATAAAAATATAATGTTCAGACAAAAGACTTATATAATTTTAGGTGTATAATTAATGAACCACTTGGGGTTCTCTTGGAAGTATATAGTAATTTTATTAACCATATAATATAAATATTCAAAGTGACATGGCAAATGTCAAACTATTTAACTAAGAGTTAATTCTAAACGTTAAGGTTAATATAGTGAACCAAACCTGTCTAAAAAAAATTTGAGTGGTTTTTGACCCATACCCACCTTATCCTCTAAATATTACATTTTGGAGCCATTATAAATAGAAAATGATTTTATTATAAAATAATATTTCTAGCTTTTCCTAAGGTTCCCCTCGCCCCTCTTATAAAAGGGCACTCCACCTTCTCTCAAATTCATACCTTCAAAGCCATTCGGATCTGTCAACCCCTGCCCAAATATCCTTTAAAATTCCCTCACTTAATCCTAGTGGCCTTCCTTTTGTCATAAAGACAACTTAAGGAGCCCTTTTGATCAAATCAAAAGGAAGAACCCGGAGAAGATGTAAAAATATCACCACCTCTTTCAAGTTCATTTCTTCTTACACTTCCTTTTTCTTTATTTTTTACACTATAAAATAATAAATCCAGTATCTTCAATATAGTATGATGTTATTATAAATATGGTACATCAAAATTCATTATTCTATCCATCCCTTGAATGACATGTCACCATACGTGCGTACGTACGGCTTACCGTCTCCACGTCGTGGTGTAATTGTTATTCAATACATTATTATTTGGATGGGTATAATAATGATGTGTAATTCATGTAAATAATAAATATAACATGACAATGATTCTATATATATGATAAAACATCATATTATATATTATTTTAACATCAAAAGAATGATATTATCGCTCGTGCGTACGTACGGATTACCATCTCCACGAACGCGATGAGATTCATTCCCCATCGTATCAATTCAAGGCTAATTTTCATTTGATGATTAAAAATATTGTTTAATGACTTCATATCATTCTGTATATTAATAATATACAACCTATCCATATAAAACATGGCTTATGTAACAAAACATATAAAAGAAAACAAGTAAGTGAACACCCGAAAAGACAATTATACTAAGATATTATTAACAATACAATATTAAAAGATCATATATGATATCATATTAATGTATATGATTCTTGAATAATTTAATATCAATTATATCACCATTATACAGGAGATTAACCTACCCTCGACCAAGGAAAATTACAAGGTAAGGGTTAATTCTACAGTCTCTTCATTATCCGAGGTTGTTTATACATAATTATCTACTAGCACCTCTTTATCATCCACATCCATGTTTCTTAAAAATGTATTTCAAAACATTCTTAATATTTTATATACTATGGGTTAAAGTCAATTATACCCTTGTTTGAATTCTTATAAGATGTTTATAAAGTAATATTTCTGTCGTTTTCCAAACAAGGTCCTTTTTAACATTTTTGACAAAATTAAGGTAAGAATGTCTTTTTTAACTTATACGGCGGGTGTGGCTATTTTCCACCATTATAAAATCTTCAAAGATTCCATTACAAGATTATAAGAATATTTTAAAAGTAAATATTCTCTTTTATAATTATTTTACTTTTAAATGATTTAAAAAACAGATATTTCCCTCAAAAAGTTTTGATTTCATCTATGTCAACATCTTTTGATGGATTTTAAGCTTATTTGAAGTTGAATTATAATTATACAAAACTTACATATTTTATTGAAAGTATTTGTGATATGTTTGACTGTGGATGTGTTATTTCTATACCATTCATGGTTTATGGAGAAATTATTGACATTTTGTATGCTAATTTTAATACGAATGTTTATGTTATGTTTAAACCTGTTCATATGAGGAATGCATTGGACTTAGTAAGTGATGGGTGGATCCCTCTATAGCTTCTTGATGCATTGGTAGGTCTCATGAGACAAACTAGTATCTTGGAACAAGGCCTTGACAAAATATTATTTGTATTCTTGGCACAAGGCCTTAACTATGTGGTTATGATAGTCTAGCAGTATGCTTTCCATCATTATGAAAGTTGTTATTGATATTTCATGTGATTATTCGACTAGTAGAATGTAACACCCGATATTTTTATGAGAAATATTTTGTTTTTATGTTATATACATCATCATATTAATCTTTCACTACACACAACACTAGCTTGGCTTAGTTTACACGCAACTGCAACCTTTCTCGATAGCTTGCGTTGTACGCAATACCGAGTTTCACTAAACAACGATGTGCTATTAAAAAATTATTAAAACTAGCCATTATGAATAGTAATACCAAATTTTTGAAATTATATAAATTCTATCTTTCAAAATGGACTTCATTATTTGGATTCGGAATATCAAAATTAGCCTAGGGTGAAATTTTGGTATTTTTCTGAAAACTTTCAATTTTTGATGAATAGTGAAAACATTGTGTTACTATTTAAAAACTGACTTTTTATTTAAATAATTATTTAATTTATTTAAATTTATTTTATGTGAAAATTGATACATAATACCAATATAAGTTTCATGTCATTCATTGGAGTTATTTTATAATAATTTTAGACATATAAAAATTTTATTGAACTTTTCACTCTCTTTTACCCACCTCCTAAATGAATTTTAAAATTTACATAAAACATAATTTTACCAATTTTGTGAGTATAATTTAAAAAATATGAGAGACATGGTTAATATCAAATACTACAATGTGGTTCAATGAATTGAAAACAATTTTTGGTGAATAGTAACTTTTTACTTTTTTTACCACGGTTAAAAGTAAATAGAGTAATTATGTATAAAAATGATATTATTATTACCCTAAATCATATCCTAATTCTATTTGATAAGATTAATTCGACAAAAAACAACCTTAGGAATAAAATATGGCCATTTAGGCTCACTTGGATTAGATTAGGACATTTATTATTAATTTATTTAAAGAAGGGTTAAAATAGTTAAAATCAATGTTTAATAACTAAATAATTTTTAATATAGGGTTATACATAAGATAAATTAGACTATAAATATCCATTATAAAGATATAAATATTTCCTACATAATGGTATTTTATTTATATTTTTTAGACATTAAATAATTGAATTTATTTATGACACAATGATGATGCAGTAATTATCTTATTAATGAAATATTGTCATAATTGATGTTATAAATACCCAAATAAATGTAATTTGAGACTTTTTATGAATTAAAATAATTTTATAGATTAATATGACATGTTATAATTGATTTAATTAACTTTTTTCGAACTAATCATTCTGTTATGATTTTCACAAAAAAATCAATTACCAAATAGTGTCAAAATTGACATAAAATAGTTTTTAAAACAAATATTATATTATTAATTGTTATTTTATTCTTTAAAACATAATATTCGGCCAAATTACTTATATAAGGTTATATATATTAATAGTAAACAACTTTTGGCTCTTTTGGCTTGTTATAGTTTGTTTATTAACCTTATAGTGTAAGAAAACAAGAAGACACCATAAAAGTAAAATAATTTAACTTAAAGTTAAATCTAAATGATAATGTTAAAATAGAAACATAAACTTGTTTAAATTCTATTGTATTAGACTAATTCGACCTATCCCAACCTTAGCCTCGAAATAAATCAATTTGGAGCTATTAAAAACCGAATTTGACTTTATAATAAAATAATATTTTTTGTTTTCCTAAGGTGACCCTCTCCTCCCTTATAAAAGGGCACCTCCTCCCTCTCTTCCTCACACCACATTGAGCCTTAAAGCTCGGACAAACCCTGCCAATTTTTCTTCTCCACTTCCCTAGAAACATCCTACTGGTACTGGTCTTCTTCAAAGACCATCTTTAGTGCCCTAAGAGGAGGTTAAGAAGAGGCGCTTCAAAGAAGAAGTAATGTCCGTTACCGATTCTTTCAACTTTATTTCTTCTTATACTTCTTCTTATTTAGTTGTTTCATTATGAATTAATAACATCAGTATCAATAATATACTGATATGTTATTATAAGTATGAAACAACCCTATTTCACCATCTATCCATCCTACGGAAAACAAAATCACCGCGCGTGCGTACGTACGAAATACCGTCTCCACGCCGTGGTGTAATCTATTTTCCACCACAACCTTACTTGGATGGGTATAATGGTGTAAATAATAACTATATATGATTATTGTAAAGTGATAATGATTCTTAAATATTATACATACACTCCAATACAATTCCACGATCATGGGAACGATATCATAGCTCGTGCGTACGTACGGAATATCATCTCCACGATGTGATGCGACTCGTTCTACATGATCTTCATTGCATAATGATTATATAAATGAATTTAATGAATAAATATGATATATATGACACTAATACCATTCTTTAAATGAGGTATCTATAACCTAAAAAGAAGAATAAGAATATATTCGACAAAACACGCATAAGGACAAAAAGTAATAAACACCCGAATAACAAGTATCAATGAAATATTACTAATTAGAAGCTAAGAATATGACCATATATGATATCATAACAATAATTATGATTCTTTAATAAGTCAATGACAACATTTAAATCATTATACAGGAGGTTCAGACACTTACGAAGAAAATCGGACGTAAGGTAAGGGAAAATATCGCAATCTCAATTTTTATCCAAGATTGTTTATACTTCAGAGTTTACAGGGGAATATTTATCATCCAAATCCATGTTTCCACAATATTTAATATTATTTATATCCTGGTACAACTGTTTAAATCCAATTTTACCCTTCGGTGAGTTTTTAGTAAAAGATGTGAAAGGAATATTTTTTCGTTTTTCGTACGAGGTACTTTTTGACTTTTCCGGAAAAAATGTGAGAAGAATGTTTTTTTAACTTATACAGCATGAATGGATTTTTAAAACATTATTTCCATGAATCTTAATTTACAAATTTTCAAGTTTTTTTAATCAACTTATTTTTGTTTAAAATTATAAGACATGTTAAGAAAGGAAAATGATTTTGAAGTAGAAAAGATATTTTCATCAAGAATGGAGTTCAAGTGTTTTATCAAAATTATTTTCCATATAAGATAATATAGGGTTCTATTTCTATCCCTATTTTTACATTGTTTTGATTATGTTATGATGGAATTATTTTTATGATGTCCTTTAATCTTATATGGATTATGTTTTGATGGCATGATGATTAAGAATCCTATTTTTATTACATGGGTTATGCTATGATGTATGATTTATGATTTTGTGGCACACATAAGAATGGTTTCATTATGAGATTGGTGTGACCTATATCTCCCTCCAATGCATTGGGTAATGATTTATATCTCCTGATATAGACATGGATGGAATGGCAGGTTAATCTGGTTCAGTGAAACAGGACTGAAATGAGGAGTGAACTCGGTTTAGAAATGGTCTTTTTCCACTAAGATAGTCTTGGAAATGAGTCTTGACTACTAAGAAATGATTCTCTATGATTATGTGTGTATGCCACAAAGTTTCATGTTTTTCGTTATGATTATTGGGATTACATTTCACTACTATGATTTATCCCATGTTATGAAATTATGATTTCTTTTGCAGGTTAAGATTTCTAAAATGTTATGTTCTTATGAATATGATGCGATTGATATTTCTTTTGTTTACCCTTACTGAGCATTTGAGCTCACCCTTTTGTATGGTTTCTTTTCCCAGGTCAGGAAGAAGGTTATTAGGTAGGATATGCCAAAAGGGACTCTAGATATGATGAAATAAATGGAGAAAATGTAGATGCTTTATGAACCATTTGTTTATGTTTCCCAGTTTTTAAAGACACTATACCTCTACGGTCCTTTCATGGTTTTGTTATATGTTGTAATAAGTGTGCTTCAATTTTGAATCAATAACAATGTATGTAAAGTATGGGTCATTATAGTTGGTATCAGAGGAAAGGTATAGTCAACCATTAGAAACTGGGATGTGAAAGCCTGAGTAAGAACCTTAAGGATAAGTCTGACCATAGAATACAATCTTAGTGTTTTAGAAATGGCCATGAGTAACCTATGATAATACCTTAAGTGTGAAATTTTATTCTTGATTATGTGGTTTTCCTATTATAATTAGTGTTTCTCATACTATTCTTCTTGGTTTTAGTCAATGGTTGGAACCCGAAGGAAATGTGTTAACGCAGAATGTGACGGGAAATGCAACGATTGTCCCCCTGAGCAGCCAAACGTTATGGGAGCTGGAATACAAAATCTTGTAGCCATGCTCAGACAACTTTCTCAAGCTATGAATCATGCAGGACTTCCAAATGAGCAAAGGAAGGAGAAAAATTTTGTTGAATCCTTCATGAGGAAATTTCCACCCTCATTTAGCAGGTCTACTGATTCATTAGTGGCTGAACAATGGATCAGTACCACTGAAAAGATATTTTCAATTCTTCAATGTTATGAACATGATAAAGTCATCTTAGCAGTATATCGTTTGGAAGGTGAAACTGATCAATGGTGGAATCTTATCAAGAATACGAGGCCAAGAGATGAAATTGAGTCCATTGAATGGGATGAGTTCATGAACTTATTTTTCAATAAGTACTTCCCTCGTATTCTTTGAACAAAGATGGATAAGTAGTTTATTGAACTAAAGCAAAAGGATGATGAATCTGTTGGTACCTACGAAGAAAATTTTACAAGACTTGCAAGGTATGCTTCTGGGATTATTATCCAACCTGAGAGTAAGATCGATCGATTCTTTAGCAGCTTAAAACCAATTGTTCGAAGGGATTTATCCATAAGGGAATTCAATAGCTATGAGGAAATCGTTCGATGTGCTCTCAAGGTTGAGATAGAGATTAGAGTAACCCATCAGTCATATGGGTTTGATAAGAAGAGGAAAATGGAATTCAAATGAAAATCTAAAGAGCACACTGAAAAGAAGATGAGTTTTCCCTTATTCTCAAAGTGTGGAAAGAAACATGGAGGGAGTTGTCTTAAAGGTACAAGTAAATGTTTCAAATGTGTAAAGGAAGGTCATCGGGCATTTGAATGCCGCAATGATGGGAAGAAGATGTCTAGTGATGGGAACAAAGAAAAGGCCACACAGAGTGCACCTCCTACACTTCAATGTTAAAAGGGAAAATAAATGGGTCATTATGCTAATAAATGCCCTAATCCAATGGTTTTTGATGATGATCGAAGTCAACAAACTCTTAAGACTAAATACAAAGGAAAGTCACATGCAATTTCTATCAGCGATGTGGAGTATGAGAACGAAGTGGTGAAAGATACACTTACCATCCACTCTAAAGTAGAAAATGTTTTATTTGATTATAGATCCACCCAATCTTTTATTTGTAATGAATTTTCTAAGGGTATCGTCATATTACCTCAAAAATTAGATGTTGAGTTAGTTGTGACAACTCTTAATGGAACAACAGTCGCATCAAAAGTTTATAATTCTTCTCCGATTGAAGTTTGTAGGAAAGTTATTCTTGAAAATCTTGTGATCCTTCCTATAGTGGAATTTTATGTGATTCTTGGCATGTATTGGATTTCTTTATATGGAGCTCATTTCAATTTCCAAAGAAGGAAATTCACATTTCATATTCCCGATCAATCTATGATTGTATATCGATGCAAGGATGAACATAACCTTCCAGTGGAATTTTCTTCCATCTTATGGTTCTTGATTCCACTAAATGAAGGATATTTGTCTAAAATGGTTGGAGAGAAACTCATGATTAAGAATATTCCCATTGTATGGGATTTTGATGATGTCTTTCTGGAGGAATTTCCTGGTCTTCCACCAAATTGTCAAGTTGAGTTTTCAATAGAACTCATACCGGGCGCTATACCATTTCGAAGACACCTTATAGAATAGCCCCAATTGAGTTGCAGGAATTGAAGAAGAAACTCCAAGAGAATCCTGATAAAAGATTCATACGCCCTAGTGTGTCACCTTGGGGAGCACCTGTTTTATTTTTTAAGAAGAAAGATGGATTAATGAAAATCTTCATTGATTATCGAGAACTTAACAAGATCACTATCAAGAACAGATATCCTCTCCCATGCATTGATGACTTATTTGAAAAACTACATGGAGATCAATACTTGTCCAAGATTGATCTTCATTCTGGGTATCATCAATTAAGGTTCAAAATGGAGGATATACCAAAGATGGATTTCCGTCAAAGGTATGGACACTATGAATTTATAGTGATTCCATTTGGTCTTACTAATTCCCCTTCTATATTCATGGATCTGATGAATAGAGTCTTTAGAGACTATCTTGATCAGTTTGTGGTAGTCTTTATGGACGATATTCTTGTCTATTCAAAGAGAATGGAATAACATGAAGATCACTTGAGAATTATATTAAAGACCCTGAGAGAGGAGAATCATTATTCCAAATTTACCTAGTGTGAATTTTGGCTTCAAAAAGTTTCATTTTTGGGTCACATATTCTCAAAAGAGGGGATATCTGTGGATGCAACAAAGACAGAGGTTATCAATATATGGTCGAGACCAACAACAGTAACTGAGATCCGAAGTTTTCTTGGTTTGGATGGATATTATCGACGTTTTGTGAAAGATTTTTGACGATTATCTAACCCACTCACCAAATTTACTCAGAGAGGAGTTAAGTTTGTTTGGACAGAGGAATGTGAAGAGAATTTTAAAGAGTTAAAAAGAAGTTTATCTAGTGCACCTGTGTTCACACTGCCTTGTAGTGGAGAAAGGTTTGTGATCTACAGTGATGCATCTAAGAAAGGGTTGGGGTGTGTTATTATGCAAAATGATATGGTGATAGCGTATGCCTCACGACAGTTGAAAATCCATGAGAAAATTTACCCAACTAATGATTTGGAGTTAGCTACGGTAATCTTTGCATTAATGATTTGGAGGCATTATCTTTATGGTGAATGGTGTGATATTTATACTGATCATAAAAGTTTAAAATATATTTTCACACAAAAGGAGCTGAATATGTGAAAAATAATATGGTTGGAGTTGATTAAGGATTACGACTACTCAATTCATTACCACCCGGGGAAAGAAAACAAGGTGGAAGGCGCATTAAGTTGATAAGATAATGCTAGCTTATCCATGATGAGGATCACAAAAGATCCAATATTTATGGATTTAAAAAGGATGGATATGGGAATTATAATGGAAGTGGAAAATCGTATCTTTCTCAAATGAATGTTCAACCATCTATACATGTGAAGATTAAAGAGGCACAGAAAGAAGATGTAGAGTTACAAAAGATGGTGAGAAATGTTCCTGAATTCAACCTTGATTGTGATGGGATAATAAAGTTCAGAAATCAGGTTTGTGTTCCTCCCATCCCATAATTAAAGAAGGAGCTGCTGGATGAGGCTCATAGTTCTTCATTCTCTATTCATCCTGGAAGCACGAAGATGTATAGGTACCAAAAGGAGTACTTCTGGTGGGTTGGAATGAAAATAGATGTTGCTGAATATGTCTCTCGATGCTTGGTTTGTTAGAAAGTTAACGCTGAGTGATAGAATTCTAAGGGGATGTTACAACCATTACCCATACCTGAATGGAAATGGGAAAACATCACTATGGACTTTGTCACTGGACTTACTAAAACATCCAAAGGCAATAGTTCTATCTGGGTCATAGTTGATCGTCTTACAAAGTCTGCAAACTTCATTTCTATTAGAGAGTATTTCTCTCTGGATCAGCTTTCTAGGATATATGTAAAGGAAGTGGTAAAATTTCATGGAGTACCACTTTCCATTATATCTGATCGGGATCCGAGGTTTACCTCAAAGTTCTGGTGAAGTCTTCAGCATACTCTGGATACAGAGTTGAGTTTCAGCACTGCTTATCATCCTCAGATAGACGGTCAGTCTGAGAGAACAATTCAAACTCTAGAAGATATGTTAAGATATTTCTCTATGGATTTCAAAGGTGGTTGGGATAAGCAACTACCTTTGGTGGAATTTTCTTATAATAATAGCTTTCACTCCAGTATTCAGATGGCTTCTTATGAATCTCTCTATGGAAAGAAATGTCGAACTCCAACTTTCTGGGATAAATTTGGGGAAAGAAAGCTATTAGGACCTGATCTTATTGATGAGATGGCAGAAAAGATCAGATCTATTCAACAACACATTAGATCATCTCAGAGTCAACAAAAACATTATGCCTATAACCGAAGAAAAGACCTAGAGTTTGAAGTGGGTGATAAAGTGTTCTTACGAATATCTCCTTGGAAGAGAGTAATGAGATTTGGAAAGAAGGGAAAGCTGAGACCGAGGTATATCGGTGCTTTCAAAATACTGGATCGTGTTGGGAAGGTAGATTACCGATTGACGCTTCCACCGAATCTCTCTCAAGTTCATGATGTGTTCCATGTATCTCTCCTGAGAAAGTACATACCCGATCCATCACATGTACTAAGCTCAGAATCTGTACCGTTGGAGCAAGATCTTTCTTATGAAGAACAGCCAATAGAGATTCTGGATCATAGATAAAAAGTCCTACAGAACAAGACCACTCGCTTGGTGAAAGTTTTATAGAGGAACGACCAATTAGAAGAAGCTACATGGGAGCTTGAGGATATGATGAGGGAGAGGTATCCTCATCTTTTTGTTACAAAGTGACGAATTTCGAGGGAGAAATTCATTTTAAGGGGGGTAGAATGTAACACCCGAGATTTTTATGAGAAATATTTTGTTTTTATGTTATATACATCATCAAAGGAATCTTTCACTACACACAACACTATCTTGGCTTGCATTACATGTAACCGTGGCCTTCCTCGATAGCTTGAATTGTACGCAATACCGAGTTTCACTAAACAACGACATGCTATTAAAATATTATTAAAACTAGCCATTATGAATAGTAATACCCACTTTTTAAAATTATATAAATTTTATCTTTCAAAATGGACTTCATTTTTGGATTTGGAATATCTAAATTATCCTAGGGTGAAATTATGGTATTTTTCTGAAAACATTCAATTTTTGATGAATAGTGAAAACATTGGGTTACTATTTAAAAACTGACTTTTTATTTAAATAATTATTTATTTTATTTAAATTTATTTTATGTGAAAATTGATACATAATACCTATATAAGTTCAATGTAATTCATTCGAGTCATTTTATAATAATTTTAGATATATAAAAAATCTATTGAACTTTTCACTGTCTTTTACCCACCTCCTAGGAGAATTTGAAAATTTACATAAAACATAATTTTACCACTTCTGTGATGGAATTTAGAAACTCTGAGAGACACGGTTAATATCATGGACTAAAATGTGGTTCAATGAGATGAAAATAATTTTTGTGAATAGTAACTTTTTACTTTTTTTACCACGGTTAAAAGTAAATAGTGTAATTAAGGGTAAAAATGATATTATTATTACCATAACACATGTATAAATTCTATTGGATAACATTAATTCGACCAAAAACAACTTTAGGAATACAATATGACCATTTAGGCCCACTTGGATTAGATTAGGACATTTATTATTAATTTATTTGAAGAAGGGTTATAATAGTTAAATCAAAGTTTAATAACTAAATCATATTTAATATAGGGTAATACATAACATAAATTTGAATATAAATATTCATTATAAATCTTAAAAGATTTCCTACATAATGGTATTTTGTGTTTAATTTTTAGACATTAAATAATTTAATTTATTTATGACACAATGATGATGCAATTTTATCTTATTAATGAAATATTGACATAATTGATGTTATAAATACCAAAATAAATGTAATTTGAGACTTTTTATGGATTCCACTAATTTTCTAGGTTACTATGACATGTTAGTATTGATTTAATTAACTTTTTTCGAACTAATCATTCTATTATTATTTTCACAAAAATAAATTACCAAATACTTTCAAAATTGACAAAAATTAGTTTTTAAAACAAATACTATAATATTAATTGTTATTTTATTATTAAAAATCTAAGGTTCGGCCAAATGACTTAGATAAGGTTATATATATTAATAATAAACAACTTGGAGTTCTTTTGGATTTTTATAGTATATTTATTAACCTTATAATGTAAGAAAACTTGAAGACACGGTAAAAGGAAAATTAATTAACTTAAAGTTAAATCTAAATGATAAGGTTAAAATAGAAACATAAACTTGTCTAAATTCAATTTTATGAGATTATTTATACCTATACCCACCTTAACTTTGAAATAAATTAATTTGGAGATATTAAATACCGAATATGACGTTATAATAAAATAATAGTTTTAGTTTTCCAAAGGTTCCCCTCTCCTCCCTTATAAAAGGGCACCACCTCCCTCTCTTCCTCACACCATATTGAGCCTTCATGCTCATCCAACCCCTTCCAAATTCTCTTCTCCAATTCCCTAGAAACATCCTAGAGGTCATGGTATTTTTCAAAGACCATCTTTAGTGCCCTAAGATGAGGTTAAGAAGAGGCACTTCAAAGAAGAGGTAATGTATGTTACCGATTCTTTCAACTTTATTTCTTCTTCTACTTCTTCTTCTTTAGTTGTTTCATTATGAAGTAATAACATCAGTATCACTCATATACTGATATGTAATTATAATATGAAACAACCCTATTTCACCATATATCCATCCTACAGAAAACAAAATCACTGTGAATGTGTACGTACGGAATACCGTCTCCACACAGTGGTGTAATCTATTTTCCCCCAACACCTTACTTGGATGGGTATAATGTTTTATATAATAACTATATATGATTATTGTAAATTGATATTGATTCTGAAATATTATACATACACTCCAATACAATTCTATGATCATGGTAACGATATCATCGCTCGTGCGTACGTACGGAATACCGTCTCCACGATGTGATGTGACCCGTTCTACATGATCTTCATTGCATAATGATTATATAAATTAATTTAATGAATAAATATGATATATATTACACTAATACCATTCTTAAAATGAGTTATCTATAACCTAAAAAGAAGAATAATAATTTCTTCAACAAAACACGCATAAGAACAAAAAGTAATAAACACCCGAATAACAAGTAGCAATTAAATATTACTAATAAGAAGCTAAGAATATGAACATGTATGATATCATAACAATAAGTATGATTCTGGAATAAGTCAATGACATCATTTAAATCATTATACAGGAGTTTCGGACACTTACGAATCAAATCAGACCTAAGGTAAGGGAAAATCTCGCCATCTTGATTTTTATCCGAGATTGTTTATACTTCAGAGTTTATTGAGGAATATTTATCATTCACATCCTTGTTTACTAAATATGTAATATTATTTATATCCTCCTACAATTTTTTAAATCCAATTTTACCCCTCAGTGAGTTTTTAGTAAAAGATATGATAGGAATCTTTTGTCATTTTTCGTACGAGTTACTTTTTGACTTTTCCGGCCAAAGTACGAGAAGAATGTTTTTTTAAACTTATATGGCATGAATGGATTTTTAGAAAATTATTTCTATGAAGCTTCCTTTACAAGTTTTCAAGTTTATTTTTAATCAACTTATTTTAGTTTAAAATTATATGACATGTTAAGAAAGTAAAATGTTTTTGAACTAGAAATGATATTTTCCTCAAGAATGGAGTTCAAGTGTTTTATCAAAATTATTTTCCATCTAGAATAATATAGGGTTTTGTTTCTATCGCTATTTTTCATTGTTTTGATTATGTTATGATGGAATTATTTTTATGATGTCCTTTTATCTTATATGGATTATGTTATGATGGCATGATGATTAAGAATCCCATTTTTATTACATGGGTTATGATATGATATATGATTTATGATTTTGTGGCACACATAAGAATGGTTTCATTATGAGATGGGTGGGACCTATATCTCCCTCCAATGAATTGGGTAAAGATTTATATCTCATGAGATAGACATGGCTTGAACGGCAGGTTAATCCGGTTCAGTGGAACAGGACTGAAATAAGGAGTGAAATCGGTTCAGAAATGGACTTTGTCCGCTAAGATAGTCTTGGTAATGAGTCTTGACTACTAAGAAATGATTCTATATGATTATGTGTGTATGCCACAAAGTTTCATGTTTTAATTTATGATTATTTGGATTACATTTCACTACTATGATTTATCCCATTTTATGAAATTATGATTTCTTTTGCAGGTTAAGATTTCCAAAATGTTATGTTCATATGAATATGATGTGATTGATATTTCTTTTGTTTACGCTTACTGAGAATTTGAGCTCACCCTTTTGTATGGTTTCTTTCCCCAGGTCAAGAAGAAGGTTATTAAGTAGGATATTCCAAAAGGGACTCTCGATATGATGAAATAAATGGGAGAAAATTTAGATGCTTTATGAACCATTTGTTTATGTTTCCCAGTTTTTAAAGACACTATACCTATACAGTTCTTTAATGGTTTTGTTATATGTTGTAATAAGTGTGATTCAATTTTGAATCAATAACAATGTATGTAAAGTATGGGTTGTTATATATAATATCTATGTGAATATGTAAATTGCATTATTTCATTTTATTTTTTCCATATTATGCTGAAGTTCCAGTTTAAAAGGATTTTGTTTTAGTTATACATTGCCTTAAATTTTTATGCTTATTTATGAAATTTTTTTCTATATTGTTATCCTTACTGAGCATCTGAGCTCACCCCTTTCTATTTTTTATTTTTCCCAGGATGTGAAGAATTATTTTATGACTGACCAGTACAGATAGTCTGAGGGGATATGAGTGTGGAGTATGGAGACTATGTTGTTTTTGTTTTTCACATTATGATGTAATGTAAGACTTATAAATGTATCTAGTTTTTCAAGGACTACTAAACTCATCGGTATTTTGAGACTTGATCTTTTGTGATCATGAAAATGTTATGTAATAATGCACTGACTCTGGGTAACTGGGGTTGGGGTTTTACAGAAAAACCCATACAAGTTATCCAGATCAGGCAGTCTGTGAAATTAATTTATTTATCACTCAAAGGCCTCTAGACATTTCTGATGGATCATTTGACAACCCTTGGTCTATACATACCTGATAAATATACACCCTCAAACTATTATTCTAGATCATTTGAGTTTTGTGATGATTTCATTGATTACATAAAGGCCTCCAAACCTGTCATATGGGTCAAGTGACAACCCTCAAAAATGTTTTACTTGATAGGAAGACACCATCAAACAAGTTGGTTGGACCACATGGTTTACATGATCATTTCATTAATCATTAGAAGGCCCTAGAAATTAAGATCATCTGACAAACCAAAGACAAATCATCATTGATACACAAAAACAACTAGACAATTCAACTAGATCACAAGGTTTACTAGATTAGTTCATTAATCAGATAAAGGCCTCTGCATATCTCAAATGGTCAGGGAATGACCCTCAGAAATTTAAATTTTTGAATAAAAGACACCTATAGATGAATCAACTAGATCACAAACTTCTCATTATTAGTTTTTTAATCACATGAAGGCCTACATAAATGTCAAAGGGATTAGAAGAGAACTCTAAAATGTGTTATTTTCAACAGGATGACACTCTAAGAAAATTCACCTAGATCACACAATTATTCGTATCAGTTCATTTACCAATTGAAGTCCCATTTACATGTTATGTGGATCAACAAACAACCCGATGATATGTTATCCTTTTTAGTAAGGCACAAATGGATATGTTCCCTCAAACCATGTAAACCCCTAACCATGAGACTGTGGATGTGAAATCCTTTTTATAGGGAGATTTTACATAACAGACCAAGTCTATTCACTCATACATCATTGTACATTTAATTTTCAAAAAATAGACACCCATTTCATCCATGAATTCTCAATATACCTCTCATGGTCTCATCCCACTTTACGCCAATGGAAAAAATGGGTATGTCACATGGGCATCCTCCTTCATGTATGATATTTCATTTACTCTCTCCCATAACACCCAAATTTTCATTTAATTCTATTATCCTTCACTATCTATCAATGTATGAGATGAGGTTTCATACATGGGACTCCCCCTTGGGGAATTTCTCTATATAATCCCAATATTTCCATGATATAAGGCCTTAATCCTCATTTTTATTGATTTTCCTTCCCCATTCATTCGTAGGTCTAGAGAGATGCAACATATAAGGAAACTGATTCCTATTAAATGAAGGTTTGATTTCACACCTTCCTATTGATAAATAATTGTATCAAGAATGAATATAATATCATTCATTATGGGTTCATGTCCGTCACAAGTTTTCTAATCACATCTCATAAGGAATTATTCAATGTTTAAATCCCACATCTATATGAAATGCATTTTATCTAGTTCTATATCATGTTTTTCACATTGATCATGACTCATTTGGGCATAGAGAAACTCCAATATCATTCCATTTCGATGATAAACCCCCCCCCCCCTCCCCAAATCATGGTAACCCTCTTAAGGTGTAACCCTTCCAATATTTTCCTTTTCTTATAAATGTTATAATCATGATGAAGAAAACATCGTGGTGACGTCGGTGTGTAATCCTCATCTAAACATTACAGAATCTGCATTGTATAAGAACCAAAAAAATAAATCTTTCACACCCATGTAGTGGATCTAATATTACACTACCTCTTATTTCTCACATCTATAACAACTCACATGGTCTTATATATTAGTGAATATTATTGCATTATCATAATGTCTAGGCCCCAAAATTGAACCCCCATTTATGTTACATCCGAAAATAGATTATATTTACTCAATGTTCAGTTATACAAATGATTCGTCTCATATCATACTAATATGCATATTCTTCACTAAAACTTGTTATCTAAAACTTATTTTTCACACCCTTCATGGGACAGACTCCCAAAAAAATTGAGCTACATGGAAATTGATTCTATTTATAAAAAGGGCCCTTATGATACCTTCCTAAGGCTCGGGCTTTATATCCTATGTTTAGATTACATAATATATGTACATAAAGAATTATTTTAAACCAAATCGAATAGTTATATAGGAGCCATGTGGGTTTCAATTCCTATTATCATAGGATACGTAAGACACTCCTTGATGTTCAATCCTGATTCCAAAACACCAATCACCTTCATGGATGATTGTAAACTCTAGTGTGACCATTCTTACAACATTAATAAAAATTAATCCCATTATTTTTTAACAAATAAAATGTAAACAATATGAGTAACCTCTGAGTCATAAAAATTGTTTCATTAAAAGAACTATATCATTCATGTACATGAAATCAAGAACACATCATTTTTTTAGAGTAACCATCCCTATATTAGTATTTGGGAAAGAGGTATAAATATATCTAAAATCTATAAGAGATCATGGGAGTAGGAATTATTCTCCACCATTTTTTAGTGGGGATCCCAATTACCCATCCTCTAAACTAATGTGAGATCATAAATTTCATTATTGAAAACTCTAATGACCCCTGTTCTAGAAAGCAAGCATTCAGCTCATCATGGAAGTTGGTGTCATTTGTTGTTTTTATGAATAAAACATGTGATATAATTGAATAGGAAACTATACTAGTCCCATCCTAATATACCCTTAGGACAAATTATCTTGATTAAATGACTACATAGTTGTAGAATTGTTTTTTGGTAAAACATTTTCCCCCTATGCAGCGGGTATGCTTCACGTATGGTTAACAAAAAAAATTCTACATGGTGGAAACATGTAATTGAATATTTTTATTATATGAAAATGGATACATGGATATCTTTTCATACATAGAGATAATAAACTACATGGTAAAAACATTATGCATGAAAAAGGATACATAAAAATCAGCTACATAGTTAAATTTTCTAACATGGTTATTTAAATAGTCAATAAGTTTTTCTAAAAAAATGGAATTATTATACTTTTTCAAATTATATCATATTTTCATTTTTTATTAGTTTATTATGAATAACTTTAGTTTTTTTTGTCTTCTAAAATTTTTCATTAATTATATAGAACTAATGAAATCCTGTTTTAAATTATATTATGATGAATTAAATGAGATTTTCATATAATTAAGCGTGTATATATATTCACACATAAATATTGAAACATGATATATTAAAATTCTGATCGAATGAAATATGAAGATTCAATATATTCTCATGGAGTTTTACTAATATATTATCATTTATAATTTACTACTTTATTAATTTTTATAAATGGATCCATTGTGTAGTTTGAATTTATTTACTGGATATCAAGGGGGACTCACATGATTATTATTTTGTTTACACATATAATATTATCTAGATATTATGAATACATAACACTTATTTAGTTATTTGTTATTTCATGGGAAACTCCTACATTGGGAAAAAATAATAAACTGTAAACAAATTTTAATGATGTTTTGCATGAACAAACAAAACAAATATAGTTATAGAACTAGTGAAATATAACCAATGAGGTTGAGAATATTATTGAATTATATGAGTGTCGTCTTCATTTATGATCAACTAAATCTCTCAACTAAACATCTATTATTTTATCAATTATTTTTGTAGTGTTATTTGTTGCCTCTACATTCGTACAATGAATTGTTCATCTAGTTCAATAGTTTTATTTTTTATTTTTCTATTTTTTTGTATTTAATTGTCATAATTTATATTAACAATTAAAAAATTTGATAGTGGGTTCTGACACTAAAAAATATTATTTGGGTTCTGCCTCCAACTGAGATAAATTAAGGGTAATTATGGTTCTACCATAAGAGAATAAATGATAGGGATTCAGTGGTTCATTGGACTAGTTAAAAGGTGTGTTTTCTTTCTTCCACCATATAAAAATGTATTTTCTGGGTTTTTCCTCCATTTTTGAAAAAGGATGGGTGATGGGGTTATGCCTTTAGGGGTTAAAAAGTAATTTGTAAAAGCATTTGGATATCCCATCAAGTGTTGGGGATTCTATTTTAGTGAGTTCCATCACATTCAGTTTCATGAATGTGGTGAAGTGCTGGTTAGGCTCATTCAAATTGGAACTACAATAAAAAACAATGTCTATTTCTCCCTTTTTCCATTACATTAATATAAAATACAACATTTATATAACATTATCCATTAAATTTATTGAAAATTACAATTTTATCCTTTCTTTTCTATTCTTCTCTTTTCTCTTTATAACCAACATATGGGAGAACAAGATCATCATGAACTTTCTAAGGGAATAATTTCATGCGATAGGATTATCTAAAATATTTAATTCATGTATGTGGTATCTAGTAATAATTACTAGTGGATTAATCTAATGTGGATTCCCTTATTCTCCTTTTATGGTGGGATGAGTTCCATTAAAAGGCCCATCATCGAGGCTTATGTGTCCACTTATTGTATCATATATGTTGTGGTTGTCACAAACGTTTCTTCACATTTCATGTATCATACAAGTAGAAAGTCAACTTACTATTCTTGGAAGACAATCATAAATTCCTTTAATATTTAGGCTCTTGTTACTAATTTTAAGTTTTATAGAAAAACCTGTGGATCCCAATAATTATAGATGATCGGTGAGAGATATCCTTTCTTAACAGAATCCATGAACAAAAGGGGGCATGAAAATATTCACAATTACCTAATCATATGGATCATGGGGTGAGGGGGGTCTAATGGAAACATTCCTAAGAATATGACTTATATAAGGAGTGGAGTGTGATAAGGATAAAGAAACCCATGGCAATGGGAACTCAGGTGGGAACCCTTGGGAGGGGTCCACTATGTTTTGCACCCTTAGGGAATTAGTCCACCCATCTAAGAACCCATGTGTGATGGGTCTAATTGGTGGTAACCATAGGAGTTATGTCACCTTGGTAATGAGTCTTTGGTGATAGGTCACTTAGGTAATATGTTTTGATAAACTCTACACCTTCATAAGTTATTTTTTCTATGTATTTCTACATTATGGGATACCTAGGTGAAGTGTTGGAGGCCTAAATGAAGTGTCTCGAGGAATATCTCTCTCTCTATCGCAGAATTGGGTAATCTATGAACTATAAAATATAAAAGCGATTATAATTATAGGAAAAGATAGAGCTAAAGGTTGAGTAGGAATAGGGAGTTAGGAATTCGACATATGGGTGCTAGGTGAGAAAAAATAAGTTACTATATAGAACCTAGGAGAGGAAATATCTACGATAATATGGGACTCTAGGAGTTGTAATGGGAATTCACCCTAGTTTCACATTCTCCTCACTCTTTCCACTTATTGGTAAAAATGGTGCACTAACAAATGTGGACTAATCATTCCGTCTTTTAGAAATTAGCATAAATCCCAAATTTTATATCCTAAATTATTTATAATTGTTTTAATAACCCATTTTATTTTAATGATAATTTTTTTAAGTGCTTAATTGATTTATCTGGATAATTTATGTCATTTAAAATGTTAAAATAATGTTTCATTGTGATTTTTTACAGATCTCCATTTATATTTTTATGATAAATGTTTTTCGATAAATAATTTGGTTAATTAATAATTTTCATGGAATAATAATCATAAATTTAAGAGTAAATTTTTCTAAAAAAGTAGAGTGACACATGATATTTAATAACATAAAAAGGCATCGGTTTCCAATATGAAAATATCAATTAACTTTTTTTAAATCCTTTTAAATCCAACATTCCACTAATTTTATATAATTTGACACAATTTCTTGAAACATTGATATACTTCATAATTATTTTTTCCACTATTATTTGTGAATACATTGGGGTAGATTGAATCCTGGAATAAAGTGAGACCTCAAAAAAAATGTATAACCTTAAGGATTAAATATAAAAGAGACTACCGATTAATTTTATATATATTTCTCATTAACAACCAATGCATCATTATCTTTACTCACCTTTTTCCACAAAAAATGATGTATACACTCCACTTGATTCTTCCATTCCAAATCCATTCCAATGAACTAGGGAATAATTTTCTAGAATGATGAAAAATTTACCAATGTATTTAGTAATTCGTAAACCCATGAAAGTATTAATTTCACCAAGGAAATAACAAATTTTTTGTTCATTTGTGTCAAAAACTCTTCACAAAATAAATATACATCTCTTTTGAAGATAATATAATCAATATATACAATCACAATGAGTGATGTAGTGTTAGTATACTTTACATATTGGTTGTTTTCCACATTCCCTTTTTTGAAATTCATGTTCCTGATGTACTCATATAGATTCAAATATCATGACCTTGGGGATTTTTTCAACCCCATAAAGAAGATTTTCCAATTAATATACCTTTAAAATATCTTCAATAATAATAAAACCCTCAAATTACTAAATATAAAATTCATAATTAATCTCACTGTTCAATAGTGTATATTTTATATCCAATTAATTTATTTTAAAATTTATTAGTACTAAAAAGAAAAGAAAGATAATTATGTTTATAAGTATCGATACTGGAGAAAAGGTTTTATCAAAGTCTGTTCATTTAATTTTATAATATCCCTTACAAAATAGTGAGACATTATTTTCAGTAGCATCATGAATTAGAACCATTGTATTCCTATAAACCCATTTTGGTCCAATGTTGTACTTATTTTTAGGTTTAGTTATAAAAAAATTATCTGTCATTTTCAATCTTATTTATCTCTTTTTTCATAGATCCAATCTACTCCTTATTCTTGATAGTATATAAAAAATGGGTTTAAAATATTTAATATGGAAAGTATGACTTTTTATTTTAAATTTTTATCCTATTTTGGATCCCTTCATTATGATATCTAATAATATTTTCAAATTCAGCTTGCTTCCATATTACTAAATTATATGATGTTTTCTTTAATGTTTTTGAATTTTCACTAGAATAGGTAGAATATTCTTTATCAACATGAATCTATATATTTTATTCATTCAATAAAACAATATAATTACTAATTTCTCATCCTCATTATCATCCATTGATTATTTTTTAACTCGTCTTCATTTTATATTATCTTTACATTATCTCAGTTAAATGTATTATCATATTTCCTATTGTGGAATCAATATAGAATTTTATTTAGTTTATATCTGGAAAATATACCATCATAAAAATTCCCAAAAAATTTACAAAACCATTTACTTTCTTTTCTATTAATCATGGAATTTAGCATACTATAATTTTTTTCAAAATTTTCTTCTTCATGAACAATATTTAATTTGAATTTATTTATGAATTTGGTTTTAATAACCCCCTATTTTGAAAAAAATTTGTTTTTTATAATCTTTCATCAATAAATATCTTATATTATCATGCTTAATAAGAATGTTTCAAGTCATATCAATAAGGGTCCTCTTCTTCCATTAAACTACTCCATTTTTTTATTAAGTGTATAGTGAAACGAACTCATTCCATATTTCATATTTAATAATATTTTCAAATAATTTTCTATTCTTATACTCACTCCCTTTTTCCAATCATATCATTTTCATAGAATAGCCTATTATTTTTCTCATCTTGTCTACATAATCATCCTAACATGCCAATATATTTCTATTTATAAGAAAAATCATAAAGATTGATATTATAATAAAATTATAAATGAATATGATTCCATATTTATCTCAAATTTTCTAATTCTTACTCATGGTACCACAAACATGATAATATACCAACTACAATGGCCTTTGCGTTTGAATTTCAAAAAAATCCATGGCTTATATTCACCATATTTCCCTTTTTCATGTTTTTATATGGTGATAGTTCCTTTATTTAGGTTTATAATATTTTTCAATTCCATCCCTTTAATTAACCTTATAATCATATTTTGGAATGTATTTCCTATACTTATATGATAAATTTTATTTTATTTTGTATACACATGTAATAATGAGTCTCAGGTTCTCCAGTATTAAATAAGTTATCATAATTTCTTACTCTAATTGATATTAATGATACTTTATTCAATCTATTGAAAATGAGACAATTATCCCTAAATATAACATCATTTAAATTATCACAAATTTTATAAAACACTTAAAATAATTGATTTCAAACTTTTAACAGACATGACATTGTTATAGTTTAATAACTCCTCTCCATTTTTTCTTCTCCCACACTATTAATTTTCAATTAGATATTATTACTAAATCTAATATCTCCACCTTATATTTTTTGAAAAAAAATCAAGTTATTAAATTCTACTATCATGTGTTATGAGAATCCACTATCCATAATCTATTTTTTCTTAGTTTTATATTGATTGAATAAAAATTCAACAATATATTATTGTTGATTGGATTTATTATTATCATAAATATTCCTTAACATAAAATTCATATATAATTTAGTAAGTAGAATAATAGGTCACTCATCTAAAGTTTTCACTTATTAATAACACATGCATCATACTTTCCTTAGTTTTAAAAAATTAGTTTTTCAAATCTATTTTTATCTTAAAATGATGAGGTTTTTTATTTTTTCTATCTCCCCGTTTTCTCGTTCTCTCTTTTTTTCCTGGTAGTGAAATATTTTACCTACATACATAAACTTTGTGGCCATAAAGAAGAATAATCTAATAATAAACAATAAATATAATTTTCTTATAAAAAATCTACTACTATATGGATTTATTTTTAACCTTATTTTAGGCCTCTTTTTCGAACATGAATTCCTTCCCACATTTTATATGGCTACATACATAACTTAAAAAGTTAGTTATTTGTTCATATATTCAAATAACACATTTAGTATTACATTATTTTTGAAATTATTAATGTTTAAATAGTCACTTAAGGGGTATTATTTCCTTATCTGGGAAACTCTTATAGATTTATGATATATTTGTGAAATATTTCCCCATAACAATCATGGCTATAGTTGGTTGTGAGAAATTTTGTTGTTATCATTATTCGATGAAATAATATTTATATATTATTAGTTATACATATCTAATTTAGTAATGTTACGACCCATCCCCCAACACCCGTGTTGTGACTAACCCCAAGCCTGCCTTCCCTATGCCAGGGGCTGGCGACTAGCACCAAAGGTGTATTCCCTAAAACTGGGAAGGCATTGCCTTTATAACCGGTAAACACACGCAACCAAGCACACAAAAAGATACGAACACAAGAAAACTGTATAACCAAAATAGTACTGAAAGTAAAAGGGGGTCGAAATACATTCCCAACAGTAAACGTAAAAGTACAACTGAAATACAATACAACTGAAGAAAGAGAAAATACAGCTATTGAATCATCCTTTGAGGTTCCTACCTAAAGGGTAGGTAAATATCACCTCCTCATCACTCCATGTTTTTCCATCTCCTCCATGTAGAAACAAGACGTATGGTCCACCTCCAGGTATTGTCCAGTCCTACTACTCTCAACCTCAGTTAGCGATGTCTATCGTCTGCATCCAAAATAGCAAGGTGCGAACATAGCCCATGAAGGAGTGAGTATAACGATACTCAGTATGGACCCCAAGACCCTCAAGGTCTAACAAAAATCTACCAAGGATAATCCACAAAGTATGAAATCAACAGATAACCCTACTTAGGTATATTCGCATACATATACCTAAGTTATCAAGTAATCCATTCCAATCATGAGGAAAACACAGAGGTACTAACACATCTCATACCAAGATTTATTCTAGGGGTAGTAACAAGTAACATTCTAAAGCCTCAACTGCTGGAGAACTCATTCTATACTGAGTACAGTGGGCTTGTCGCATCACACAAAGTCTCTCCCCACTAACCATGGACTGCTGAGGTACTCCTCCTATCAAGTATTGTGGGTCTATCATGTCACACAGAGGCGCTCCCCACTGTGGGTCTGCCGCATCACAAAGAGGTGATCCCCCTCATAGCCTGCTGAGGTACTCCTCCTATCGAGTATCATGGGTCTACCGCATCACCAAGGTACTCCCCACTATGGGTCTGCCGCATCCCCAAGGAGATCCCCAATGGGCCAGTCAATTCACTCCGAGTCAAATGATCAGCATTCGTCAAGTGTCTACCAGCTACTAGGTTCCGGCAAAAATGTTCGCTCTTCTCCGGAAGATCCTCTCCACAAACTACCAGTTGATGATCTAACTGCCACAAAGTATCATGAAGATGTATCCCAAAGGTCTGAAACATCATAGGGGTATTAACGTAACAGACGGCGCATCAATCGGACGCCCGGTCTATGAGTTATTAGCATTTTAGTCATGGGGGCCAGGTTGGATTTGTGCTCGATCTATCCTGACTATACCCCATCTCAATCCAAAATTCGGTATAGTATCACTCAAAGAGACCGTCTTGCTCCAAGTTTCCCAGTGCCACTAAAGCTTCGTCAAACGGACATCTGATGCCAAATTTATGGCCAAAAGAAGGTAAATGGGTCATAGTGGGACTGTGTATGATTCGACTCAGTCAGACCAACCAGGCCTGACATAGCATGGGCCGACCTGATGTGGGTCAACCCGACCTGACCCGCTAGATCTGGCCTCGCCCATAGTGTGGCTCGACACATTGGGTCGGTCCGACCCACTGGGTCCAGACCAATAAGCCGTGAGGGGCCGTGGAGGGCCGCGGGTGGCCGTGAGGGTGCGAGGCCACATGGTGGCTCGGAGGGCTGGTGGGCGGCGTGAGCTGGGGTGGCTGGGAGGGCCGGCGAGCAGCGTGAGTCGGGGTGGTACGGAGGGTCGCGGTGAGGGCGGTTTGGCCGGGGTGCGGGGCCGGTTCGGCTGGGAGGCAAGAGCACCGCTGGGTGACTCGGCCGGGGCGCAGAGCTGGGGCGCGTTTCCAGTTCGTCCAGGAGGCCGAAGCACTGTGGGGTGGCTCGACTGGGGCGCAGAGCTAGGGTGCGCGGCCGGTTCGGCCAGGAGGGTTTAGCGTTGTGGATGGCTCTACCAAGGCACATAGTTGGGGCACACGGATAGTTCTTTCGGGACACCGGAAAGCCGCGGAGGTGGCGCGGGTCGTGGAGGTCATGGGTGGCGGTGGAGTTGCCTTCTTCATCTTCGTCTCCTTCGTCGCCTTCCTCCATTTTGAAGAGTACATCAATGAAGAATGGAAAAGGGGTTGGTCCATGTTTTATTGGACCACTCCCTTCATGTTTAGAGTGATATCAAGTGGTTCACAAAGAACGAAACATGGATGTGAAACCATAATCTTCCGCAATGTTTTTTCCCAACCCACACAAGAAAAGAAGGGAGTACATGGAAAGAATTATCACACAAATAAACCCCAACTTTTTTCAGTTCTAGTGTTGGTGCGATGAAGAAGGCGAAGTTGTCAACGTTCGTCTCGTCCACCACACACCTCCAATCCCGAGCTCATGCATCGGTTCAGCATAGACGAAGATGTTCCACGTCGGAAGAAGTCCTGAGGAAGAAGCTCAAAGTCGAGGTTGACATTATTCTTCGTTGGAGAGTTCTTCATGGAAGAACATGTTCTTCGTTGGAAATTTTTCTCTGACCAAGAGAACTCTCTCCATTTCCAACGAATTTTCTCAAAATAAGAACCCACCAAAATAAATGATATATCCAATATAATAAAAAGGGTTTCCCCAATTTAATTGTTGGAATAATTCAAATTGGATAAATTAAGTGGAATGTTGGAATAATTAAGAGGGGGAGGGTTGGCACAATTAATGTGCAGGAAGATCAAGAGGCTCCCCCACATTAATTAGGGAGTTGAAGGTTTCTCCCAATTAAAAGAGGGTTTTAAGGGGGTTTAATCCCGGGTGGTCCCCACCAACATAACCTCTCATGGGAGGTTAGGTTCAGGTGGTCCCCACCACCATAACCTTTCATGGGAGGTTATGGTTTTGTGGTCCCCACAGCTCAACTTCTTCTTGGAGGTTTTAACAAAATAAAATAAAATAAAATGTGTGTTTATTTTATTTTATTATTTCCACAAAAACCCAAAAATTATCTTTCAACCTCGACCAACTGTCATCGGGGTGAAATTCCTCTTAAGTGAAAAACGGAACTGCGAGTTTGACGATGCCCTCCAATTTCAATTCCAAGAACCGGTTCAAAAGTTAGAAAAACCCGCTCTCACGTTTACTGAACATACCTGAAAAAAAGTTCAGAAATTCATTTCGGGCACTCTGGGCCTCAGAATCATGCGCCGTCAATTTTCTTGGACTCATAAAATTCCCATTTAATTAAAAAAAATTACACGGAAATTATGGGTCTTTAAATTCTTCCCACCTAAGGTATTTATGTCCCCGTAAGCTACAACTCAAACTAAGGGAAAAAGTGTGAGTATTGAGCACTCATATGAGCCCGCCGCTCCCATGTGCTCTTCTAGAGATTCTCGTACTGTCTGCGAACATGCACCAAAGATATCTACCATCCATGAAGGACCCACTCATGTCGATCCTCAATCTCTACTAGAACCTCCTTAAAATTGACCCCATCGTCGATGTCCAACTTTCCATGGCCGATGATGTGGGAAGGTTCATGCATGTATCTCCTCAACTGGGATAGGTAGAAGACGTTGTGCACCCGGTGCAACTGAGGTAGAAGACCTAAGACTTATGACACTTCACCAAATCTGATGAGGACCTGAAAAGGTCCGATAAATCTCGGAGATAACTTGTCGCCTAGGCAAAGTCTCTGCAGTATTCATCTGCTCCTGGATGAACTACACCTTCTCTGTGGTAGTCCGTACCATCTATGGTCCCACTAATGCTAACTCCCCTAGGTCAGTCCGGCACAAAGGTGATATGCAAGGTCGCTAGTACAAAATGTCAAAATGTTCCATCCCAATGGTGGATTGATAAATTTTGTTTTACACAAACTCCGCCAAAGGAAAGTGATCCTACCATCTCCGACCGAAGTCGAGAACACAAGCACGGAGCATGTCCTCGAAGGTCTGAATGGTCCGCTCAGTCTGGCCATTCGTCTAAGGATGGAAGGTGATGCTCAAACGAAATTGTGTCCCGAAAGCCTCCTACAACAACTTCCATAAACGAGAAGTAAAACTTGTATCATGATAAGATACAATCGTCAAGGGTACTCCATGTAGCCGCACAATCTCCTTCACATAGAAGCATCCCAAGCTCTCTACTGAATCCTGCTCTCTGATCGGTAAGAAGTGGGCCGACTTGGTGTGTCGGTCGACGATCACCTAGATAGTGTCATGTCCCCTGGATGTACGTGGAAGTACTATCACAAAGTCCATGGATATCCCATCCCACTTCCACAATGGGACCTCCAAATGCTAAACCAAGCCTGCTGGTACCTGCTGCTTCACCTTCACTTACTAACAAATGAGGCATCGGGAGACAAACTCTGCTACTTCCTTCTTCATTCCTAGCCACCAGTGCTGTCGTCATAGATCCCGGTACATCTTCACCACTCCTGGATGTACCGCTAGAGGGGATGTGTGGAAATCCATCAACACTACCTCATAAAGTGTCACTGGTACCATGGTACGTCCTTTGAAGAGAATGATGTGTTCCCCACCTTCAGAAAATACATCTGGTGCATGTCCTGTGGATATCCGAGCACGTCGTGTCTCGTAGTCAGCATCCCCATGATATGCCTCCCTAACTCGTTGAACAAGTAGGGGAGTGACTGTAAGAGACTGAAGAAAAAAATGCTCCATCTCTATCAACAAAGGAAATCTGCAAAGCGGCCAGCTACTCCGTCACCTCGCCTAGTAGCTGTATACCAGATCTCCTACTGAGTGAATCTGCTACAACGTTCCCCTTCCCAGGTGTATAGAATATCTTGAAGTCATGGTCCTGGAGGAACTAAAGACAATATCATTGTCTCAGGTTCAGGTCCTTATAAGAGAAGATATACCTAAGAATCTTGTGATTAGAGTACATGGTAAAACGCTCGCCCATCAGACAGTTTCGCTATATCTTCAAGGAGAAGACCACTACTACTAACTCCAGGTCATGGGTAGCATAGTTCTTCTCGTGCTTTCTCATCCATAGAGAACCATATCTGATCACTACTTTCTCCTGCATCAGGACACATCTGAGTCGGGTCCCTGATGCATCGTAGTAGACTACGTACCCTACACCCTCCTCTGGAATCTTCAAGATGGGGGCACTAGTCACCTTCTACCTCAGCTCCTGGAATCTCAACTAGCATTTATCCGACCATGCAAATGGTTTCCCTTTCTTCGTCAATGCTGATAGTGGTTCTGAAACTCTGGATAATTCTAGCACAAACCTCCAGTAGTATCCAGATAAACCCAGGAAACTTTGTACCTCCGTCACACTCCTGGGTGGATCCCAAGCAAGTACAGCCTCAATCTTTCCTGGATTTACTAAAACTACATCCTATGATATGACATGTCCCAGAAATTGAACTTCTCATATCCAAAACTATAACTTATAGAGCTTACCATAAAGATGGTGCTCTCGGAGTGTCTCCAGTACTACCTGCAAATGATAGGAATGCTCCTCCTTAGTAGTCGAGTAGATTAGAATGTCGTCAATGAAGACTACTACAAAGTAATCTAGGTATGGTTGAAAGATCATGTTCATGAGTCCCATGAACACTGCTGGAGCGTTGGTTACACCAAATGGCATAACCAATAACTCGTAATGGTCGTACCAACATATGAAAGCTGTCTTCTGCAAATCCTCATCTCGAACTCTGAGCTGGTGATAGTTTAATCTAAGGTCTATCTTTGAGAACCATCAGGCTACCTTCAGCTGATCAAACAGGTAGTCAATCCTTAGGAGTGGGTACTTGTTCTTCCCGATCACCTGGATCAGGCGTCGATAGTCCACAAAAAGCCTCAAGCTCCCATCTGCCTTCTGGGCGAACAAAATTGGGGCTTTCCAAGGAGAAACACTAGGATGTATGAATCCCTTCCCCTAAAAGACCTCTAGTTGTACCTGTAGCTCGTGAACCTCTGCAGGGGCCATCCGATACACTGGTGTAGATATCAGTGTCGTCCTAGGGTACAAGTCAATGTAAAAGTCCAACTCTCTATGAGGAGGTAGACCTGGAACATCATCCGGGAATACATCTATGTACTAGTCCACCACTACAGGATAACTCGGACTCTCCACTTCAACCGCTCTGAGGGTAAGGCTATCAAAATGATATGTAATCAACTACACCCTCCTCTGGGTAAATCCATCCTACACTGCAAAGGCTCCCTTCTCACCGGTGAAGGTAAACCTGGTCCTATCTATGCGGACAGACCACACTTTGCGCCTAATACAGTCAATCTGAGCATGGACTGTGGATAACCTGTCCATACCCAAGATGACGCCATAAGGCCTCGATGTCGCTACTAGGATATCCCAATCAAAGCTCTCACCTCATAGAGTAATCTCACACTACCGGCACTAGTTCGTAATCATCGAATCCGCTCCCATAGGAGTCTCTAGATATAAGGATCGAGCCAACGACTTTGTCAAAATCTCCGAGATCTTAATGAGGGTAGTGGAAATAAAAGAATGACTAGAACTTGTGTCTATAAGTATTGCACCTAATGTGGATTAGACATAGATCATACCTCGTATCATCTCCAGAGCACCGTGATCATAGGCTTTAGCTGCCTGGAGATGAGCTCGCCCCTATCCACCTACTCCCTACGGTCGGGGTGGACCTCCTGGTGGTGGTGGCGGTAACATCTCGAATCATCATCCTCCTCTAGATGCACAGCCTGCTCGTCTGCCCCATATGCCTGCTCCCTACAGAACGCCTCAATTGAATCTATGTCTCTGCATGGGCAGCCCTTCGACCATCTGCTGATCATCCGAACGGCGGGTTAGGCAGTCATGTGACCCTACCTGCCTCATGCGTAACACTGCCCACTCCTGGCATATATTTATCCACATCTGGTGCTCCATACTACCAACCCTGAGTCATGCAGTCATCCACCTGTAGGTCTAGTCCTCTTGGACCTCTGCAACATCTGTCTACTGTCAGCTGCAAAAGACTCTGCTATGTGTCGACTGGTGGTGGATCTCGCTGCTGGAGACTGCTCAGCAAGGAAACTCTCCACTAGGAGGGATCTCTCTAACACCCCCGGCTAAGTCAGGATGATGAGTGAGATCATCAAAGCCCTGATCTCTTGCCTAAGCCCATGCTTGAAGGTCAGGGCCCTAAATAAAGGGTCATGCACCATATCAGTGGAGTAACGTGAGAGTTCAGTGAACCTCGATGAGTACTGAGCCACAATCAAGTTTCTCTACTGCAGATGAAGTAGATCATGTATGCGCACTACGCGAAGAGTTACTAGGAAAAACTCTTCCTGAAATAGTCTCTCGAAGTCTGCCCAGATAAGCGTCACCTCGTCATGAACCAAGATCATCAAGCTCTAACATCGGCCTGCTGCTGCCTATAGAAGGCTAGCGGCAAGGATCACCATGAAATCAGCTGGTGTCCCTACCAATCGGAAAAATCCCACCACAGCCTCCAGCCAATCCTCAGCCGCTTGTGGTTCTGTATCTCCCCTGAACCTAGGAGGCCTCTGGTGTGGGAACTCATGCAACACGCTCAAGTGGCGTGCACTGTCTTCTGTTGGGGAATGCTGCATCAGTGGCCTAATGGGGAATGGTACCATTGGTGCCTCCACTGGTGCCTCTATTAGAAGAGGGACCTGCATCGAGGCCTCATCGGTCAGTGGGCTATCAGTGCGTAAAACTCTCAGAACCTAGGGTGGCGGTCTACGTGGAGGCATTCTGAAAAGAAATAGGTGTGACACAGTCAAAAATTTAAACATGGTGAGTTGACATAGTGAGATGACTCAAAGAGTTCACAAATAATACTCTTTAAAACACACACTCAATCATTGTTTTCATGCACTGAGTCAGATATCAGAAGTCAGGGTCTCGGTGTATGGATATGTTGGTCGTCACACCAACACTGGACTCCCTGAACTGAAAACAACACTCACTACACTTAACAATATTTCTGTTAAAAAGAATTATCAGAGTCTTACGTTTTTTGGTATAACTGAATCCTCTGATACCAATTTATCATGACCCATCCCCGAGGTCCCATTCCATAACTAACCCCAATCCCACCTTCCATAGGACAGGGGCTAGAGACTAGCACCAAAGGCGTATTCCCTAAAATTGGGAAGGCATTGCCTTTATAACCTGTAAACACACGCAACCAAGCACACAAGAATATACAAACACAAGAAAACTATATAACCAAAAGTGTACTGAAATTAAAAGGGGGCCCAAATACAATCCCAACAGTAAAAGTACAAGTACAACTGAAATACAATACTAGTTAAGAAAGAGGAAAGACAGCTATTGGATCATCCTTTGAGGTTCCTACCTGAAGGGTAGGTACATATCCACTCCTCAGTACTCCACGTTCGTCTGTCTCCTCCATGTACCAACAAGCTATATGGTCCACCTCCAGGTACCGTCCAGTCCCAGTACTCTCAGCCTCAGTCAACATTGTCCATCGTGTGCATCCAACACAACAAGGTGTGGGCATATCCCGTGAAGGGGTGAGTATAACGATACTCAGTAGGGACCCAAAGACTCTCAAGGTCTCAAAAAACCCACCAAGGATAAACCACAAAGTAATAAATCAACTAATAACCCTACTTAGGTATATGCCCATACATATACCAAAGTTATTAGGTAATCCATCTCAATCATGAGGAAAACGCAGAGGTTCTGACTCATCTCATACTAGGATTTATTCTAGGGGTAGTAAAAAGTAACATTATAAACCCTCGGCTGTTGGAGAACTCCTTCTCTATAAAGAACGGTGGTCCTTCCACATCACACAGAGGATCTTCCCACTAACCATGGACTGATAAGGTACTCCTCCTGTCGAGTATCGTGGGTCTGTCCTGTTACACAAAGGCTCTCCCCACTGTGGTTCTGTCACGTCACACAGAGGGGATCCCCCTCATAGTTTGCTGAGGTACTCCTCATGTCAAGTATCATGGGTATGCTATGTCACCAAGGCTCTCCCCACTAGGCCAGTCGAGTCACTGCGAGTCAAACGGTCAGCAATCATCAAGTCTCAACCAGCTACTTGGTTCTCGCACAAATGCTCACTCGTCTCCGAAAGATCCATTCCAAAAACTATTGGTTCATGATACAATTTCCACTATGTCAAACTAAGAATTATCCCAAAGGTTTTCCACATCATTGGTGTCTCAATGTAACAAATGGCGCATCCATCGGATGCCCGGTCTGTGAGTTATTAGCCTTTTTGTCCCTGAGGCTCGGTTGGATTCGTGCTCGATCCAACCTAATTGTACCCCATCTCAATCCAAAACATTGTGTAGTATAACTCAAAGGGACCCTCTCAATCCAAGGTTCCCAATGCCATTTACGGTTCATCAAACGGACGTTCGGTGCCAAAGTTATGGCCAAAAGAAAGTAAATGGGTCGTAGTGGGCACAGGTCCAGTCCGACCCAGTCAGACCGACCCGGCCTGGTCAATAGTGTGGCTCGGACCAATGGGTCGGTCCAGCCCACTGGATCTGGCCCGATAAGCCGTGAGGGGCCGTGGAGGGCCGCAGGTATCCGCGAGGGCATGAAGCCGTAGGGCGGCTTAGAGGGCAGGCGGGCGGCGCGAGACGGGGTGGCTCAGAGGGCCAGCGGG
The DNA here is from genome assembly GCA_963277665.1 of Viscum album. Taxonomy (NCBI): domain Eukaryota; kingdom Viridiplantae; phylum Streptophyta; class Magnoliopsida; order Santalales; family Viscaceae; genus Viscum; species Viscum album. Next base: position 1,805,091,291 of record OY728164.1, read on the forward strand.
TGGCACGAGCCGTGGTGGCATGGAGGGTCGCGGTGAGGGTGGTTTGGCTAGGGCGCCGGCCCGGTTTGTCCGGGATGCCAGAACACCTCAGGGCGGCTCGGCCTGGGTGAGGAGCTGCACCGGAGTGTCGCGGGTGGCTCGGCCAGGGCACAGAGCTGGGGCGCACGACCGGTTCGGCCGGGACACCAGAACACCGTGGAGGCGGCACGGGTTGTGGAGGCTATGGGTGGTGGTGTCTTTTCTTTCATTATCTTCGTTTCCTACTTCCTTTTCGAAGAGTTAATCAAAGAAGAATGGCGGAGGGGTTGGGCCATGTTTGATTGGCCCACACCCTCCGCGTTTAGAGTGGTAACAAGTGGTTCACAAAGAACGAAGCATGAACGTGAAACCATAATCTTCTGCCATTTTTGTTCCCAACCTGCAAAAGAAAATAAGGGAATACATGGAAATAATTATTATGCAAATAAAACCCTACCATGTTCATTGTCAGTGTTCGCATGAGGAAGAAGGTAATGTTTTCTTTGTTCGTCTCGTCCGCCACACATCTTCAATCCTGAGCTCGTGTGTTGGTTCATCGTAGAACAAGATGTTTCATGTCGTAATAAGTCCATAGGAGGAAGCTCTATGTCGAGGTCGGCGTTCTTTGTCGGGGGAGCGTTCTTCGTGGAAGAATAAATTCTTCATTGGAGAGTTTTCTCCCACCAATATTTCTCTCTCCTTTTCCAATAAATGTTCTCAATAGAAGAACCCACCAAAATAAAAGAGATAAACAATATAATAAAAAAGGTTTCCCCAATTTAATTGTTGGCACAATTCAAATTGGATTAAATAATTGGATCAATTAAGTGGTTTGTTGGCATAATTAAGAGGGGGAGGGTTCGCACAATTAATGTGGAGGAAGCTCAAAATGGCTCCTCCACATTAATGAGGGATTCGAGGATTTCTCCCAATTAAAGGGGGTTTCAAGGGGGTTTAATCCCGGGTGGTCTCCACCACCATAAACTCTCATTGGAGGTTAGGTTTGGGTGGTCCCCCCCATCATAACCTCTCATGGGAGGTTAAGGTCTAGTTGTCCCCACACATCAACTTTTACTTACAAGTTTTAACAAATAAAATAAAATAAAAATTGTGTTTATTTTATTTTATTATTTCCTCAAAAAACCCAAAAATTATCTTTCACCATCGACCAACTGCAGTCGAGGTGAAAGGATTCTTAAGCGAATACAGGCACTGTGAGTTCGACGGTGCCCTCGAATTTCAATTCTGAGCACCGGTTCAAAATTTATAAAAACTCACTCGCATGTTTACTGAACGTACCCTAAAAAAATTTCAGAAATTCATTATGGGAACTCCGGGCCTCGGAATCACACACCGTCAATTTTCGTGGACTCATAAAATTCATTTTTAATTAAAAAAATTACACAGAATTTTCGATTATTTACATGTTATTTATTATATAATTTATTAAATCCACATATAAGTGTATTCATAAATTTATCACCATATAGGGTCATGGTGTCAGTTTTCTAGTCTTCATCGGGCCCATGAGAGGGGCTTCCAATGTATCCTTCTGAATATAATTAGAACCCATATAGTTTAGTGATTCTTAATAGGAAAATTTATTACTTTTAATATCATATTAAATTTACCATTATTGTTCCATTTATGTTCATGAAAACATGAAAAAATGAGGTTTCATTTAATTTCATGTGATAAAAACAATCATGTATAGTATTTTAAGATCACGCGACGATGGTGTGATATGATCATTTGAACATTGTGTACAATGTATATTATGTCATGATGTATTATATTTAATTATAAGAACTTTATATCAATAAATTATACATCATCTGTAAAGTATTAATTGGATAAATTGACCAATTAATAGTTGGTGGGAGAGTTATGAAGGAGTTACCCTTTCTAGGTCATCATTTTCATTGGTAATTAAAAATGAGAGAGTATGGTTAGGGAATACACCTAATAGAAGACCCATGGAATGTATAAATATATTAAATGTCATATGGATTTTTGTAAAGTTATTAGTCAAGTATATTATTAACATGGTGATGTTCCCAATCATTTAATTCAAATGACCCATGAAGGTTATTATAGAGAAGAATTCGCCAGTCAATTAAAATATAGATCCCTTATTATCATGGTAATATATCATTTATTGTATCATGAGGATTCTTTCTTTTTTTTGAGGAAAACCTTGAGAGTTATAATTAAGAAATATTTATTTCCATTACCCAATTAATTAATGATTTAAATGTAACACATTTATGTTCAAAAACAATTCATATATCTTAGAAGGACATGGGGAAGAATGGGTAGATGAAACTCAGAAGAAAATTGATTGATGCTAAATAGTATTAAAAATAAAATTTAAGAAATTTTATCATCCCAATCAAGAATATTTTACTAATAATGGAACCCATTGGGATTTATTTATGGGTAGGTTTTTGAACATGTTAGGTCCCCTATTAGAAGAAATGGGATAATAGGTGAAATTTTGGTGTTAGGGGAAGATGTGCACTTAGTTAGGAGTACTAGGTAGATGGATATAAAATTAAGTGAGTTGTAAATGGATGTAATATAGTTAGTTAAATTAGGAATGACTGGGAAGTTATGTCATTTATAACTCATTTGGTAGACCTTGAAGGTTAAACACCATCTAGACGAGGAGACTGAGTGAATAAGAACTCATTTTGTTATTGCCTAAGATCTGGGAGTAGTTCTTTAAGGAACCACATGGTGTAGCCACATTAGGGAAATCAGGGATCCATGATTTCATACATATGTTTTTTTATAATAACCACTTTAAGTGGGCCATTTTACATAGTTTTTGTGATTCCCTGGGTGAAGTGGTCTTTAAATGATCATAATCATCTAAGAACACAAATTCTATTAACATTTAACATTTCTAGTAAATTTGAATTAAAAATAATCTAAATGTAAATCTAATAAGGCTTGTGAATGAATTACTTGAACTTAGATATTTTTAGGGTTCATTTACAGACCTATTCTATACCTCCTATGAAAATTGATGGTCATCAAGTAATTATTTAGGAAATTGGATCTTGGAATCCAAATAACTATTGGATACTACATAGGACACGAAACTCTTATGAACATGGAATGTGATGTGGGTTCGAGTAAGGATAGGGATGAGTTATATTCTTACATTTTTTTAGTTAATGTGTGTGGTCACCATGAATTAGATACCATTTGAGAACCTTATAGAACTAAGAATTGGATGACTAAGCACTCAGTAGAATTTCCCCTTTAAAAATTCTTTGATCCTCTCAAATACTTAAGGGAATTATTCTTTTCCTAATATTTTAGAACTAATAAATTCTCCTCCCCTAAATTGGATATAATATAAATTAATAGGTTTAAATTTTTAGGTACATATCGCTTGACCATGAACTGAGCTTGGAGTACTCATGCATGCCAACAGAGTTTTGGGGTGCTTATATGGATGCATGGAGTGTGATCAAATTAGTGTGTAGTGTCCAATGTTAGATGTGTTCATCACATATACATAGTAGGGAGCCACATAATCAATGTTAATCAGAGAACTAGGTGAATAAATTGGATTAATATGCTCTCTTTTTAACCAAGATTTATGGTTATATATCAATAAGTTCTCGAACCACTTGTCTTAGAACTAGGTACAGATGAAAGAGTATAGGATTAGGGTACAACAAACTAGGATTTCCAACTAGGTATGTGCTTCCATTCTGAGAAATAAGGGAAGAATTAATTTGGTATGAATTCCTAGATAAAAACTTCTATTAATGGGAAACTGGGCATTGTGATTTGGGTTTCCTACCTAGGAATTTTTTGACATTGATAAATTTTCACCTGCTTATTTCCATGATTTATCTTGAACCTTCATCCTCACATGAACTTATATAACAATCCATTTCACATTTAATATGATTATGTCAAATTACAATCACATTAAATGGATGGATCTTCATTTAATGTTTCTTCTATAGAATTTACAAACCATATTGATCAACTAATCCATGAAATTAATCAATTATAATCAAGAAAATGTTTAACACATCTATCAGCTCTTGTACATGTTCTGTGGGTGTATCATAAATATTTTATAACATGAAAATTAATCTCTCTATATAAAAATCTGATAAATAAAATTGTATTTTGGATGAAAACAAAAGGGGATATTCATGGGATTCATATCAGGATATTGAGGATATGTTTCGACCAATATATCCGTAAATATTCTATATAGAATACATTGGTTACAACGAAGTCTGAAGTCCATAAAATGTATCATGAAACTATGTTACTCCTAATGTAACATAGTCTTATGAATATTTGTTCATGAATTACTTCATTTCCACCTTCACAGTTTCATTAGTTAGGTATCAAAGAGTAGATTCATTTATGGAATTATGAACAATTTTAAACATTCAAATTGTGAAATACTCCAAGGGATAATATATTTTATGTTCCATGATAAGGAAATTAATGTGACTATTATGAACGATACTCTTTGTTAGAATATGTTCCTTGGTAATGCCTATATAATGGAAGGTTTCAATTATATTAATGTAATCCAATGCATGTGGACACTATCAAATCTCTCTTCTTCTCAAATAACTATTTATCACCAAATGAAGGAGTTAGAAACCTTTTAGTGGTCATGAGTACGCGTTTTATGATAAAAAATCCAAATAAGGTGTAATTACCTTAGAGGTAGGAATCATTTGATTTCTTCTTCAGTGATCTCCATCTGACATGATTTTTCAAAGAATAAGAGATGGATTATATATAATTTCTGGTGTGATTTCGAATTTTTTTATTTTATAACATGTTCATGGTGATAAAGATTCATTGGGAAATAACATGGGTTGTTTCCACTAATATTTATCATTATATGATTCCCTTAATTTCATCAGTTGTATCAAGTCCTTTATCTTAAATGGACAAATATTTTTCTTCTAATTTTTTTGAATAACATGTTTTGAATAACATAACTAGATTTTCCTTTTTGACATTACATTATATAATAATGTAACGTGAGTTGTTCTTACTTGATAATATATTAATAATTAACATAATATGAAGAGTTAACCTACATATATGATTACATGATAACATATCCTAGGATGTCTCATAACTCTATTATATTTGACAACAATGTCTGTGTTTTGTGATCTTGACATTAAATTGTGAGATAATGTATCCTTGATATTGTGTCGTAGTTTATGACTATTATATAATGTAATATTTACGTATTAATAAAATTATTTTATGTTGATATTGTGATATGTAATTTAATGTTCAAAATATTATATATGAAAATATATATTGTGTCCCTTTCTAATAAAAAACAAGTTTCATATATTAACCACTTCACATTAAATTGTGAGATAACTTAATGTATATTGTGGGATTTCACATTGATAATAAACTTAGATTAAACTTATTATCTCAGGATTATTTATGACCAATAGTAATTAAATTTATTTTTTTGTCAATTTTTCTCAAAGTCTTATTTTTTATAAATGATAAGTGTTAGAAATTGTAAGAAATTTTCTTTCAAGCCTAAATAAAATATTAAAAAAATTGGTATATCATGTTTTGGAAATTAATAATTTGTTTATTTATTTTTTACATTCAGTTAGAATACATCATTATATTTATGTTATAATTACTTCCAGAAGGAAGGACCTTGGATTTCATATTTGGTGTGATATCATTAAATTTTATTTTCATCTACCTTGAACTCTATTTTTTTATATTTAGGATCTTGAAAATAGTTTTTGAAAATAGTTTATGAAAATTTAGTATTACTATTATATTGAATTTTATTATTTATTTAGTAATTTCTCCCTATAAGGGATTTAGGAATTAGATACCCATTATCCTAGAGGTTTATTACTTATTCTCAAAAGGTGAGGGTTTGGCTGTTTGTTTCTTTAGGCTTACTCATGTCGAGATTTTCAATCTCAATTAACGTAGTACTCCAATTACATGATAGATTAATGGTTTTCTTGAGAAGAGGAATTTTATTATATTAAACATGGTTTGGTTGATTATGAGTCGATGTTTTCTTCTTTTTACATTATGGGTTTCTGATCCAAATACTGAGGGACTTTTACTAAACTTCATTTCATATATAGTATTAATAAAGGCACCATATGAGATATTGAGTTGGAAAATGTACCATTATGATTTAGGGTTGTTAAGTACTCATGAAAGGATTTTATTTTTCAAGATGGTCTTGAAATTAGAAAAACATTTGTGTTGTGTATCCTAATGAAATAGACGGGTATAATTTATATAATCTTACTAAACACAATGTGTTTGAGGCTCAAGATTTTGTTTTCAATGATAGAAAAAAATATTGTGACTTGTCTGTGGGAGGAATGTTTAACCTAGGGATGTTCAAACAACAAAAAAGGGGAAGTCCTCCTGAGATGGAGGTTGGGATGTTTTCATAAAGAGATAAAGAAAAAATTTGGATTATATTTCAGAAGAACCTAAAATATGTGGTGGGGTTTACTATCATCCAAAGATACATTTATTTATAATACAAAATTAAGATAAATAAATTATAAATTTTCTACCTATCATGAGGCCATTAGGATTTATAATTCCATGAAATGATTAAAATTCTTGGAATCATCAATGGAATCCATGTACACTAACTATGTTTGGAACATGGAGGATACAACTGAATGGGTGAGACCAATAGGATAAACTTTTTTTCTATTAAAACTATCATCGATGGTTTAGTGTATACCTATAAATCATTCCTAGTTTATAAATGTTAACAGAAAATTCATTGCATTGATTATGAAAAAAACATTCCACATGTTTCAATGATAATGTATATTCTGATTTTATGAGTCATTAAAACATGATTGGATGATTAGATTTATCAAATATATTTCAAAACTACTTTTCGTAATGGGAATTTAACTAAGAAAATGAATAAGATACAACATGATGGTTTTTAAGTGTCAAATTTTATAATTATGGTTTTCAAGATGCAATGGCCCATATATAGATCTAAGTAGTCTTATTGGAGTTATAATTTCCATTTTTATGATGCTATCAAAATTTTTATTTTAATCAACAAAAAGGATGAGTCTTGTGTATACAAGAATATTGTTGGGATTGTAGTGGGATTTTTTATATTTCATGTTGATGGAATTCTTCTTATCAGAAATTAAAACCCTACACAACACTATATGAAAATGGGAATGGATAAATTGTTTTCAATGATAGAAATGGGTGAATCAGCCAATATACTTAGTATAAAGATCTATGTAGATAAATATAAGAGGTTTTCTAGACTCATCTAGGAAACTAAAATTGGTAATTTTCAAAGGATATTTAATATGGATAAGTCCAAAAGGATTTCTTTAATAGTGTTATGTAATGACTCGGATTTTTATTCAATTTATTTTTATAAATTAATTGGAAAAATTATGAGACCCGTTGGTGAGACAACATGAAGTTGGGAGACCCAGTGTGCCTGGAAAAAAACTTTTTGTAAATTATGGTTTTTAATTAAAAATTCTTGGGTGGGTAACGTTAATCTTTTATAACTTATAAATGGATACCCAGAGAAGAAATATGAGGGCACAATTGCATTCAGAACTGTGACATTGGATTAGGTGGGGTCTAACATCGACTAGATCAGGTCAACTCTGAAATATAATTTTTGGAATTTTTAAAGTAGAATAAAATAAACTTAAAAAATATGTTTTATTTATTTTGACATTTCTTAGTGTCGTAGAAATGCTGCGACACCATGATGGGGTATCCCATTTTCTTTCATAAATAAAACAGTGTGCAGATGCTGCAAAACAGCGATGAGGCAATGCTAAAATGTGTTTTATTTATTTAACAGCTTGAAAGGGATACGAGGATACCTTCACAAAATTGTATAAAATTACTTGGAAGCCCTAGTGAATAAAATCTTTGAAAAAGCCTCTCTTTGATGAATAATGAATGATGAGGAGTCGACAGATCGAGATCACTCATGGACGGTTGCCAACAACAAACATTATTTAGAAATTGATCTAATCTAAGTTAGGGTGTGTGTTTTGTTTGATGTTTGCTCCCCATTCTTTATTCCCTTGAAGAATATATATTATCCAATAAACAGACTAATCTACATATCATGTGTTTTGTGAGTGCATTTTATTTTTTCATTGTGAGGATTTTTATCAGGTTGAGTAATGCTAGAATTGTTTACTATTTCACATGTTATTTAATTCTATCATGAATGGATCAATGCCAATCTGAACAAGTTTTGGATTTGTTTGTCTGGTGTGTTTGTGTGCTTTGTCTCCTTCCCCCAAATTTCTTCTTGTTCTTCATTGGATGCATTGATCCATAACAGAATCTGAGACCACAGTGGCGTAAGGGGGTGGAAACTTGAGGCAGTGATCAGAGGAAAAGTCTCCGACCAATCACGTGGGGTGTAGTGAGAGAAGGTCACTGGTGGGGTAGTCGGTGGGGGAGGTGGCACCATCTCGGTGAGGCAGCCATCCCAGGTGGACCCAGTAAAACAACCGCCAGTTTGACTGTTGGCGGTAGTATCATCCTGCAGTCCAGTTGGGACCACAGTGGTAATAATATGGGTAGTAGGGAAGGAAACATGTTGTGACCACAATCCCTTCGGCCTGAAGTCTGGAAGTGGGAGCCCGTGCCGGTAGTGGTTTCGGGCAGCGATTGGGAGTCGCAGTCAGGCGGTCTGGTAAAGATAGAGGTGCTGATTTCTTGAGAGCCACTCAAGAGTGTGAATGAGGTGAGTAGTTTATTGGGTTTGGTTGGGTACTATTAGGTGTTTGTGCCCTTATTTCCTAGGTTATAAGCACCCTTAATGTCTTTGACATGTAAGGGACCACCCTTCTTGTGGATGGAGAAGTGCCAGTAGTGTTTTGAAGACCTGATGTAGAGGCTAACGAGCACCCCCATCTTGAGACTGTCATAAGATGGCATTGGGTATGTATTATTCTATTATTTTTCTGGGACCATATAGGGTTGTGTCCTGATGCAGTGAAAAGCAGTGATTTCCTATGGTTCATGATAGTTGAGACAACATGAGGAAAACTATGTGACCCATGATCTTGAGCTAGTAGTGTTGGTCTATACATTAAAGATGTGGCGACATTACATGATGGGGGAGTGGTTTTTCGTCTACTCTACCCACGAGAGACTCAAGTATATATTTTCTAAGAGGGATCTAAACTTGAGATAGAGTTGGTGGCTATACTTTTTATAGTACTATGACATCAAAATTTTCTATACTCCTTGGATGGGGAATGTGGGGTTGGATGCACTAAGTGGGTTATCTAACTTATAGTTGCTGAGTGAGGCATCAGAGTAGTTGGACGCACTATAGATATCCTTTTTAGACAGTGATAGAGGAGCTTACGTTCAGTAAATTTTTTTTCACACCTACACTCTTGCAGTGAGTTAGGGAGGCAGACGTGCTCAGTTGTCCATAGGTTCGGTCCCTAATGGATATTTGATAGGTGGGGAGCACATCGTTCTCAATAAATGTCCCATATTTGTGCCAATGGCGTTACGAGTGGAGATCCTGATAGAGTTTCCCACATCCCCTTTTGTGGTACATATGGGTGTGGCTAAGATGTACCGGGATCTCTGATATTAGTTCTAGTGGATAGGGTTGAAGTAGTCAGTGTCCGAGTTCATTTCTTGGTGCCTCACTTGTCAATAAGTGAAGATAGAGAATCAGGTTCCAGCAGGCTCGACTCTGCCACTCAAGGTACCAAAATGGATATGGTATGGGATATTGTTGTACTTTGTGATAGGTTTATCATGAATTTACAGGGGACATGATACCATCTGGGTGATTATAAACCAACTCACCAAGTCATCTGACTTCCTACCTATCCATAAGAAGTGATCAGTAGAGGGATTGGGATACCTCTACATTTAGAATATTGTTCGACTTCACGGGGTATTCTCAATGATCGTTTCATACTATCATGATCATTTCACATCTCAGTTGTGTAAGTAACTATAGGAGGCATTCAGGTCTCGGTTGTGTTTAAGCACATCATTTCATCCCTAGATGGATGGCCAAACAGAGAGGACCATCTAGTTTCTAGAGGATGTTCTAGGTGCTTACATCCTAGACTTTGTCCACGATTGGAAGGATCACCTACCTCTGGTAGAGTTTTTATAAAAAAAAATATATATTGCTCCAACATTGGTATGGCACTGTTCAAGGCCATGTATGGCCAACCATTTAGGTCACCACTATGCTGGATGAACCCAAGGGAGTCAGCACTCATGGGCCCAAAGTTTGTACATGCACCCACTTAGAAGGATCAGATCATCCAGTAGTGGATGAGGACTACACAAGGAACACATAAATCATATGTGGATAGGAGACAGAGGCCCTTGGAGTTTGATGAGGGAGACCATGTTTTCCTTCGGATCTCACCTCAATGGGGATTGTGAAGATTTGTCCAGGGTGGCATGTTATCTTCAAGATACATTAGCCCTTTACTGATTCTAAGTGGAGTTAGTGAAGTGGAGTACTACCTAGATCTACCCACATAGATGAATCAGGTTCATGATGTCTTTTACGTGTCGTAGCTGAGGAGGTACGTGCAGGATCCATCACATGTTATCGACTGGGGAGAGCTGGATATTGACGATGGGGTGATGTTTGCGGAGTACCCGGTAGAGATAGAGGATCGATAGGAGAAGATCATTTGTGGGTGGTATATTCCTCTAGTGCATGTTTGGTGGTAGCACATTAATCTCTAGGAGAGAACTTGGAAGCCGGAGGATCATATTTGTGCATAGTACCCTCATCTTTTGGTTGATTAGCCCTTGTTTTGGCTTTTAGAGACATAAATCCCTAAGGTTGGGAGAATTTAATGACATATATTTTTCTCTAAATTATATTTATAAATTAATTGGTAAAATTATAAAACATGGTGCTGAGACAGAACAATATTTTGAGGCCCAATGTGCCAGGAACAAATCATTCAATAGAGTTCATCTTTTAATTAAAAATTCACATGATTCTAACATTGAACTTTAATAACTTCCCAACGAGTTCCTGAATTAGAAATATAAGGTCACCATTGCTTTCATCACTGTTACATTACCTTAGGAAAGGCCTAACATTGACCGGCACGGATCGACCATGAAAGATAATTTTTGGATGTTTTGAAGGAGAACAAAGTAAACTTAAAATTTTTATTTTTTTTCTTTTGAAATTTTGATGAATTGCACCAATAACTTGACCCCATGATGGGGTATCCCATTTTCTTTTATAAATGAACCAGCATGGTGACACTGCAACACAGTTATGTGGCAATTCTAAAATGTGTTTTCTTCATTTAACAACTTGATAGAGATATGATATTAGATTTAGAATCCTGGATAAAATTCCCTAGATTCCTTAGAGAAGAAAAGAATTGGTGAAACATCTCATTAGAGAATGAAGAATGAAGATGAGATGAAGGATTGAGATGACTCATGGAAAGATTTTCGATGAAGATGAATGTTCTTCAGTAATCGATCCAATCCCAGGTAGGGTGTGCATTTTGTTTTATGTTCCTTATCTATTATTTTTTCATGTGATGAATTTGGATTAGCTAATGAAAAGTCTGATCAACATATCTTTCATTTTGTGGGTGGAGTTTATTTTTCCATTCATGGGATTTTTATCAGGTGGAATCCATGCTAGAATTATTTATTATTTCCCTTGTCCTTCAATTCTAACATGAACGGATCATGGCCGATCAAAACAAGGCCAAGATCTATTAAACTTGGGAATTCATGGGATTTTCCTTCCTCCCAAAAATTTCTTCTCATTATTCCTTGAGTACATAGATCTAGAATAGAATCCAAGACTGTAGTGATGCAATGTGGAAGCAACGTGAGGTGGCGATCAAAGGTGGAGGATACGTCCAATCAGGTTGGGTGTGGTGAGGCAAGCCCGCCAGCCAGGCGGTTGGTGGAACAGGAAGCACTAGCCCAACAAGGCATCCAAGATAGGAAGACCCAATAGAACATTCATCGGCTCGATGGCTGGTGGCAGCATTATCCCACAATCCATACGAGACTACAGTGGTGGGACGGCCCATGGTAGGTCAAGTCTCGAGCAGTGATGGAAAGGTCGTCGGCTCGATGGGCAGTGACCACAATGTCGTCTTCTCGACAGTCAGTGACCGCAAGGCCACTGGCTTGATGGTAGGATATGGGAAGGCCACCAGATAGATGGTCGGTGACATCAAGGTTTCCATCTCGATGGCTGGCTGTGGGAGCCCATGGCGGCGGCATCCACGTGTGGCGATTGGGAGCCGCATCCAAGAAGGCTACAGTGGTGGCGAGATGACAATGCAGAGGGCGTTCCACTGGTCAGGTGGAGGCAGGCGGTCTAGGAATTCATGTGAGAGGGGAGGACTGGCCATGTGGATGCAGACTAGCACCACATGACCTCAAGAAACTATTCAGCGACTATGTCGGCTGGACGGGGCACAGCTAGGGTGGGTCGCACTCGATGGGAAGAATCCATCATGAACACACAGGCCGAGATGGAGGAATTGGACACTCTAGTGGCCTGGAAGGCTTGACCTCATGACCAAATGGGCCAGTTTAGACTAGCCCAGATAGAACCGGGCCAGGTCGGCCCGGCTGGGCAAGGTTTCACATGAACCCATTCGGTCCACTTTTACAAAAAGGTTCGTCACTTTTGTAACAACCGAGACTTTTATGTTATATGAATCATCAAAGGAATCTTTTTCTACACAACACTTGCTTGGCTTTCTTTACACGCAATCGCGACCTTCCTCGATAGCTTGCGTCGTACGCAATACCGAGTTTCACTAAACAACAATATGCTATTAAAACTAGCCGTTATGAATAGTAATAACCACTTTTTAAAAAATTTATAAATTTTATTTTTCAAAATGGACTTCATTTTTGGACTCAGAATATCGAAATTAGCCTAGGGTGAAATTTTGTTTTTTTTCTGAAAACTTTCAATTTTTGATGAATAGTGAAACCACTAAGTGGTAGGTTAAAAACTGAATTTTGCATAAAACTTAATTTTACCGCTTCTGTGAATGGAATTTCAAAAATCCGAGAGACACGGTTAATATCAAGGACTAAAATGTGGTTCAATGAGATGAAAATAATTTTTTGGTGAATAGTAACTTTTTACTATTTTTACCGCGGTTAATAGTAAATAGGGTAACTAAGGGTAAATATGATATCAATATTACCCTAACACATGTCCTAATTCTATTGGACAAGTGTAATTCGACCAAAAACATACTTAGGAATAAAATATGACCATTTAGGCCCACTTGGATTAGATTAGGACATTTATTATTAATTTATTTAAAGAAGGGTTAAAATAGTTAAAATCAAAGTTTAATAAGTAAATCATTTTTAATATGGGGTTATACATAAGATAAATTCGACTATAAATATTCATTAGAAAGCTAAAAATATTTCCTACATAATGGTATTTTATTTGTAATTTTTAGACATTAAATAATTTAATTTATTTATGACACAATGATGATGCAGTAATTATCTTATTAATGAAATATTGACATAATTGATGTTATAAACACCAAAATAAATGTAATTTGAGACTTTTTATGAATTACACTAATTTTTTAGGTTACTATGATATATTATTGTTGATTTAATCAACATTTTTCGAACATATAATTCTGTTATGACTTTCAAAAAAATCATATATCAAATAGTGTCAAAATTGACACAAAATAGTTTTTAAATCAAATATTATATTATTAATTGTTATTTTATTCCTAAAAATATAAGGTTCGGCCAAATGACTTAGATAAGGATATATATATTAATTATAAACAATTTGGGGTTCGTTTGGCATGTTATAGTAAGTGTATTAACCATATAGTGAAAGAAAACAAAAAGACACGGTAAAAGTTAAATTAATTAACTTAGAGTTAAATCTAATTGATAAGGTTAAAATAATACCCTAAACTTGTCTAAATCCTATTGGTTGATAGGATTTCGACCCATCCCCACTTTAGCTTCAAAATAAGACCCTTTGGAACCATTATAAACCGATTTTGACTTTAATATAAAATAATATTTTGAGATATTCCTAAGGTGCCCCTCTCCTCCCTTATAAAAGGGCACCTCCTCCCCCTCCTCCTCACACCAATTTGAGCACTCAAGCTCGGCCAACCCCTGCCATTTTCTCCTCTCCACTTCCCTAGAATAATCCTAGAGGTCCTGGTCTTCTCCAAAGACCAATCTTAGTTCCTTAAGTGGAGGATTCAAAGAAGCGTTCCAAAGAAGAGGTAATATCCATTACCGATCTTTTCAATTTATTTATTCTTCAACTTCTTCTTCTTTAGTCGTTTCATGATAAAGTAATAACATCAGTATTACTTACATACTGATATGTTATTATAAATATGAAACAACCCTTATTCACCTTCTATCCATCTTACGGAAAAAATGAAATCACCGCGCGTGCGTACGTACGGAATACCGTCTTCACGCCGTGGTGTAATCTATTTTCCACCATCACCTTACAAGGATGGGTATAATGGTGTAATGAGTAACTATATATGATTATTATGAAGTAATATTGATACTTAAATAATATATATATACTCCAATACAATTCCACGATCATAGGAACGATATCATCACTCGTGCGTACGTACGGAATATCGTCTCCACGATGTGATGCGACTCGTTCTACATGATCTTCATTTCATAATGATTATATAAATGAATTCAATGAATGAATATGGTATATACTACACTAATACCATTCTGTAAATGAATTATCTATAACCTAAAGATAAGAATAAGAATTTATTCGACAAAACACGCATAAGAACAAAAAGTTATAAAGACCCGAGTAACAAGTAACAATGAAATATTACTAACAAGAAGCTAATAATATGACCATATATGATATCATATCAATATGTATGATTCTGGAATAAGTCAATAACATTATTTAAACCATTATACAGGAGCTTCGGACACGAACAAAGCAAATCGGACCTAAGGTAAGGGAAATATCACAATCTCATTTTTATCCGAGATTGTTTATTCGTAAGTATTTATTGGGGTGTATTTTATCATCCACATCCATGTTACATCAATATGTAATATTGTTTCCATCCACTTACACTAGTTTAAATCCAATTTTACCCTTCAGTGAGTTTTTAGTAAAGAATATGAAAGGAATCTTTTGTCGTTTTTTTTCGTACGAGGTACTTTTTGACTTTTCCGACAAAAGTACGAAGAATGTTTTTTTTAACTTATACGGCATGAATGGATTTCTAAAACATTATTTCCAAGAAGCTTACTTTCCAAGTATTCAAGTTTATTTTTAATCAACCTCTTTTAGTTTAAAATTGCATGACATGTTAAGAAAGGAAAAGTGTTTTTGAAGTAGAAAGGATATTTTCCTCAAGAATAAAGTTCAAGTGTTTTATCAAAATTATTTTCCATCTAAGATAATAAAGGGTTCTGTTTTTATCCCTATTATTAAATTGATTTGTTCATGTTGTGATGGAATTATTTTTTTATGAATTCCTTTATCTTATATGAATTGATTTATGATGTCATGATGTTTCAAGAATCCCATTTTTGTTACATGTGTTATGCGATAATGTATGTTTTATGATTATGTGGCACACATAAGAAAGGATTCATTATAAGATGGGTGGGATTTATATCTCCCTCCAATGCATTGGGTAAAGATTTTATATCTCATGAGATAGACATGGCTGGAATGGAAGGTTATTTCGGTTCAGTGATACAGGACTGAAACGAGGAGTGAACTCGGTTCAGAAAGGGACTTTGTTCACTAAGATAGTCTTGGCAATGAGTCATGACTAACAAGAAATGATTTTCAATGATTATGTGTGCATGCCACAAAGTTTAAAGTTTTATGTTATGATTATGGGGATCTCATTTTCACTTCTATGATTTATTCCATGTTAAGATATTATGATCTCTTTTGCAGGTTTTGATTTTTCAGAAAGATATGATATGATTTTTATTTCCTTTATTTGCCCTTACTGAGCATTTGAGCTCACCTTTTTATGTTTTCTTTTCCCCAGGTCAGGAAGATGGATATTAAGTAGAATATGCTAAAAGGGACCCTAGATATGATGAAATAAATGGGAGACACTCTAGAAGATTTATGAACCAGTTGTTTATGTTTCCCAGTTTCTAAAGACACTATACCTATACGGTCCTTTGTGGTTTTATCATATGTTGTAATAAGTGTGCTTCAATTTTTGAAGTATTAAAAATGTATGTAAAGTATGGGTTGTTATAGTTGGTATCAGAGGCAAAGGAGGTAGGAATGTATCCGATCCTTGGGAACTCTCACATGTGAGCGTTGGACGAAGCATGGCTCTCCGCCCAAGGGCTTCATGAGGAAATGGCTGCCACTGGGGATGGTGGTGTGTCCCGCCCAGGGGGTGTAGCCGCCCATGGAGTGCCCTGATAGGTATCAACTATAGTCCACTGGAAGTAATTCCAGACTGTTATAGTTGGTATCAGAGGAAAGGTATAGTCAACCTTTGGAAACTAGGATGTTAAAGCCTTAGTAAGAACCCTAAGGATAAGTCTAAGCATAGAACACAATCTTAGTGTTTTAGAAATGTCCTTGAATAACCTAGGATAAGACCTTAAGCATGAAAATTTTATTCTTGAATTATGTGGTTTCCTATTATAATTAGTGTTGCTCACACTATTCTTCTTGGTTTTAGTCAATGGCTGGAACCCGAAGGAACCGTGTTAATGCGGAATGCGATGGGCAATGCAATGATTGTCCCCCTGAGCAACCAAACGATATGGGAGCTGGAATGCAAAATCTTGTAGCCATGCTCACACAACTTTCTCAAGCTATGAATCATGCAGGATTTCCAAACGAGCAAAGGAGGGAGCAACATTCTGTTGAATCCTTCATGAGGCAGCATCCACCTTCTTTCAGCGGGTCTACTGATCCATTAGTTGCTGAACAATGGATTAGTACTACTGAAAAGATATTTTCGGTTCTTCAATGTTCTGAGCATGATAAATTCATCCTAGCAGTGTATCGTTTGGAAGGAGATGCAGATCAATGGTGGAATCTTGTTAAGAATACGAGGCAAAGGGATGAAATTGAGTCTATGGAATGGGACGAGTTCAAGAACTTATTTTTCAATAAGTACTTCCCTCGTATTCTCCGAACAAAGATGGAGAAAGAGTTTCTTGAACTGAAGCAAAGGGATTATGAATCTGTTAGTACCTATGAAGAAAATTTTACAAGACTTGCAAGGTACGCTTCTGGTATTATTATCCAACCTGAGAGTAAGATCGATCGATTCTTTAGTGGCTTAAAACCAAGTCTTCGAAGGGCGTTATCCATAAGGGACTTCAATATCTACGAGGAAATCGTTCGATGTGCTCTCAAAATCGAGATAGAGATTGGAGTAACCCATCAGTCGCATGGGTTTGATAAGAAGATGAATATGGAATTAAAAGGAAACTCTAAAGAGCACACTGAAAAGAAGATGAACTTTCCCTTATGCTCAAAGTGTGGAAAGAAACATGGAGGGAGTTGTCTTCAAGGGACAAGTAAATGTTTTAAATGTGGAAAAGAAGGTCATCAGGCATTTGAATGCTGTGATAATGGGAAAAAGATGTCTAATGACGCAAACAAAGGAAGGGATACACAGAATGAACCTACTACACTTCAATGTTTCAAGTGCAAGGAGATGGGGCATTATGCCAATCAATGCCCAAATCCAAGGGTTGATGATGATGGTCGACGTCAACAAACTCTTAAGTCTAAAGACAAAGGAAAGTCACATGCAATTTCTATCAGCGATGTGGAGTATGATAACGATGTGGTGAAAGGTACACTTACCATCCACTCTAAAGTAGCAAATGTTTTATTTGATTCTGGATCCACCCACTCTTTTATTTCTGAAGACTTTTCTAAGGGTATCACCGTATTACCTCAACAATTAGATGTTGAGTTAGCTGTGACAACACCTAATGGCACATCAATCGCATCAAAAGTTTATAATTCTTCTCCGATCTAAGTTTGTGGGAAAGTGCTTCCTGCAAATCTTGTGATCCTTCCTTTAGTGGAATTTGATGTGATTCTTAGCATGGATTGGCTTTCTCTACATGGAGCTCATATCAATTGCCAAAGAAGGGAAGTCACATTTCATATTCTAGATCAATCTACGATCGTATACCAATGCAAGGATGAACATAACCTTCCAGTGGAAATTTCTTCCATCTTATGGGTATTGATTCCACTAAATGAAGGTTATTTATCTCAAATGGTTGGTGAGAAACTCACGATTAAGAATATTCCCATTGTACGGGAGTTTGATGATGTCTTTCCGGAGGAATTACCGGGTCTTCCACCAAATCGTGAAGTTGAGTTTTCAATAGAACTCGTACCGGGTGCTTTACCTATTTCAAAGACACCTTATAGAATGGCCCCAATTGAGTTGTAGGAATTGAAGAAGCAACTCCAAGAGAATCTTGATAAGGGATTCATACGCCCTAGTGCGTCACCTTGGGGAGCACCTGTATTATTTGTTAAGAAGAAAGATGGATCAATGAGACTCTGCATTGATTATCGAGAACTTAACAAGATCACTATCAAGAACAAATATCCTCTCCCACGCATTGATGACTTATTTGACCAACTACGCGGAGCTCAATACTTTTCCAAGATTGATCTTCGTTCAGGGTATCATCAATTAAGGGTCAAAAGGGAGGATATACCAAAGACGGCTTTCCATACAAGGTATGGACACTATGAATTTATAGTGATGCCATTTGGTCTTACTAATGCCCCTGCTATCTTCATGGATCTAATGAATAGAGTCTTTAGAGACTATCTTGATCAATTTGTGGTAGTATTTATAGACGATATTCTTGTCTATTCAAAGAGCAAGGAAGAGCATGAAGATCACTTGAGAATTATATTGAAGACCCTGAGAAAGGAGAAGCTTTATGCCAAATTTACCAAGTGTGAATTTTGGCTTCAAAAAGTTGCATTTTTGGGTCATATAATCTCAAAATAGGGGATATCTATTGATCCAGCAAAAACAGAGGTTATCGAAAGATGGTCAAGACCAACAACAGTAACTGAGATCCGAAGTTTTCTTGGTTTGGCTGGATATTATCGACGTTTTGTAAAAGATTTTTCACGATTATCTAATCCACTCACCAAGTTGACTCGGAAAGGAGTTAAGTTTGTCTGGACAGCGGAATGTGAAGAGAATTTCAAGGAGTTGAAAAGAAGGTTATCCAGTGCACCTGTGCTCACACTGCCTTGTAGTGGAGAAAGGTTTGTGATCTACAGTGATGCATCCAAGAAGGGATTGGGGTGTGTTCTTATGCAAAATGATATGGTGATAGCTTATGCCTCGCGACAGTTGAAAATCCATGAGCAAAATTACCCAACACATGATTTGGAGTTAGCTGCGGTAATCTTTGCATTAAAGATTTGGAGGCATTACCTTTATGGTGAAAGGTGTGATATTTATACTGATCATAAAAGTTTAATGTATATTTTCACACAAAAGGAGTTGAATATGCGTCAAAGAAGATGGTTGGAGCTGATTAAGGATTATGACTGCTCAATCCATTACCACCCTGGGAAGGCAAACAAGGTGGGAGATGCATTAAGTCGACAAGACCATGCTAGTTTATCCATGATGAGGATCACAAAAGATCCAATATTTATGGATTTACAAAGGATGGATCTTAGAATTATAATGGAAGGGGAAAAATCTTATCTTTCTCAAATGAATGTTCAACCATCTATACATGTGAAGATTAAAGAGGCATAGAAAGAAGATGTCGAGTTACAAAAGAAGGTGAGAAATGTTCCTGAATTCAACCTTGATTGTGATGGGATAATAAAGTTCAGGAATCGGGTTTGCGTTCCTCCCATCCCCGAATTAAAGAATGAGCTGCTGGATGAGGCTCATAGTTCATCATTCTCTATTCATCCTGGAAGCACGAAGATGTATAGGGACCTAAAAGAGTACTTCTGGTGGGATGGCATGAAAAGAGATGTTGCTGAATATGTCTCTCGATGCTTGGTTTGTCAACAAGTTAAAGCTGAGAGACAAAAGTCTAAGGGGATGTTACAACCATTACCCATACCCGAATGGAAATGGGAAAACATCACTATGGACTTTGTCACAGGACTTCCTAAAACATCCAAAGGCAATAATGCTATCTGGGTCATAGTTGATCGTCTTACAAAGTCTGCACACTTCATTGCTATTAGAGAGGATTTCTCTCTAGATCAGCTTGCCAGGATATATGTAAAGGAAGTGGTAAGATTGCATGGAGTACCACTTTCTATTATATCTGATCGGGATCCGAGATTTACCTCGAAGTTCTGGCGAAGTCTTCAGCATACTCTGGATACTGAGTTGAGTTTCAGCACTGCTTATCATCCCCAGACAAACGGTCAGTCTGAGAGAACAATTCAAACCCTAGAAGATATGTTGAGAGCTTGCTCTATGGATTTCAAAGGAGGTTGGGATCAACACCTACCTTTGGTAGAATTTTCTTATAATAATAGCTTTCACTCCAGTATTCAGATGGCTCTTTATGAAGCTCTCTATGGAAAGAAATGCAGGACTCCAACTTGCTGGGATGAAGTTGGGGAAAGAAAGCTATTAGGACCTGATCTCGTTGATGAAATGGAAGAAAAGGTCAGATCTATTCAACAACACATAAGCGCAGCTCAGAGTCGACAGAAAAGTTATGCCGACAACCGAAGAAAAGACCTAGAGTTTGAAGTGGGTGATAAAGTGTTCTTACGAATATCTCCCTGGAAGAGGGTTATGAGATTTGGAAAGAAGGGGAAGTTGAGCCCTAGATATATCGGTCCTTTCGAAATACTGGATCGTGTTGGGAAGGTAGCTTACCGATTGGCGCTTCCACCGAATCTCTCTCAAGTTCACGATGTGTTCCATGTATCTCTCCTGAGAAAGTACATACCAGATCCTTCACATGTACTCAGCTCAGAAGTTGTACCGCTGGAGCAAGATCTTTCTTATGAAGAACAGCCGATAGAGATTCTGGATCGTAGTGAAAAAGTCCTACGAAACAAGACCACTCGCTTGGTGAAAGTTTTATGGAGAAATCACCAACTTGAAGAATCTACATGGGAGCTTGAGGATATGATGAGGGAGAATTATCCTCATCTGTTTGTTACAAAGTGACGAATTTCGAGGGCGAAATTCTTTTTAAGGGGGGTAGAATGTAACACCCGAGACTTTTATGTTATATGAATCATCAAAGGAATCTTTTTCTACACAACACTTGCTTGGCTTTCTTTACACGCAATCGCGACCTTCCTCGATAGCTTGCGTCGTACGCAATACCGAGTTTCACTAAACAACAATATGCTATTAAAACTAGCCGTTATGAATAGTAATAACCACTTTTTAAAAATTTTATAAATTTTATTTTTCAAAATGGACTTCATTTTTGGACTCAGAATATCGAAATTAGCCTAGGGTGAAATTTTGTTTTTTTCTGAAAACTTTCAATTTTTGATGAATAGGGAAACCACTAAGTGGTAGGTTAAAAACTGAATTTTGCATAAAAATTAATTTTACCGCTTCTGTGAATGGAATTTCAAAAATCAGAGAGACACGGTTAATATCAAGGACTAAAATGTGGTTCAATGAGATGAAAATAATTTTTTGGTGAATAGTAACTTTTTACTATTTTTACCGCGGTTAATAGTAAATAGGGTAACTAAGGGTAAATATGATATCAATATTACCCTAACACATGTCCTAATTCTATTGGACAAGTGTAATTCGACCAAAAACAAACTTAGGAATAAAATATGACCATTTAGGCCCACTTGGATTAGATTAGGACATTTATTATTAATTTATTTAAAGAAGGGTTAAAATAGTTAAAATCAAAGTTTAATAAGTAAATCATTTTTAATATGGGGTTATACATAAGATAAATTCGACTATAAATATTCATTAGAAAGATAAAAAGATTTCCTACATAATGGTATTTTATTTGTAATTTTTAGACATTAAATAATTTAATTTATTTATGACACAATGATGATGCAGTAATTATCTTATTAATGAAATATTGACATAATTGATGTTATAAACACCAAAATAAATGTAATTTGAGACTTTTTATGAATTACACTAATTTTCTAGGTTACTATGATATATTAGTGTTGATTTAATCAACATGTTTCGAACATATAATTCTGTTATGACTTTCAAAAAAATCATATATCAAATAGTGTCAAAATTGACACAAAATAGTTTTTAAATCAAATATTATATTATTAATTGTTATTTTATTCCTAAAAATCTAAGGTTCGGCCAAATGACTTAGATAAGGATATATATATTAATAATAAACAATTTGGGGTTCGTTTGGCATGTTATAGTAAGTGTATTAACTATATAGTGAAAAAAAAACAAAAAGACACGGTAAAAGTTAAATTAATTAACTTAGAGTTAAATCTAATTGATAAGGTTAAAATAATACCCTAAACTTGTCTAAATACTATTGGTTGATAGGATTTCGACCCATCCCCACTTTAGCTTCTAAATAAGACCCTTTGGAACCATTATAAACCGATTTTGACTTTAATATAAAATAATATTTTGAGATATTCCTAAGGTGCCCCTCTCCTCCCTTATAAAAGGGCACCTCCTCCCCCTCCTCCTCACACCAATTTGAGCACTCAAGCTCGGCCAACCCCTGCCATTTTCTCCTCTCCACTTCCCTAGAATAATTCTAGAGGTCCTGGTCTTCTCCAAAGACCAATCTTAGTTCCTTAAGTGGAGGATTCAAAGAAGCGTTCCAAAGAAGAGGTAATATCCATTACCGATCTTTTCAATTTATTTATTCTTCAACTTCTTCTTCTTTAGTCGTTTCATGATAAAGTAATAACATCAGTATTACTTACATACTGATATGTTATTATAAATATGAAACAAACCTTATTCACCTTCTATCCATCCTACAGAAAAAATGAAATCATCGCGCGTGCGTACGTACGGAATACCGTCTCCACGCCGTGGTGTAATCTATTTTCCACCATCACCTTACAAGGATGGGTATAATGGTGTAATGAGTAACTATATATGATTATTATGAAGTAATATTGATACTGAAATAATATATATATACTCCAATACAATTCCACGATCATAGGAACGATATCATCACTCGTGCGTACGTACGGAATACCGTCTCCACGATGTGATGTGACTCGTTCTACATGATCTTCATTTCATAATGATTATATAAATGAATTTAATGAATGAATATGGTATATAATACACTAATACCATTCTGGAAATAAATTATCTATAACCTAAAGATAAGAATAAGAATTTATTCGACAAAACACGCATAAGAACAAAAAGTTATAAAGACCCGAGTAACAAGTAACAATGAAATATTACTAACAAGAAGCTAATAATATGACCATATATGATATCATATCAATATGTATGATTCTGGAATAAGTAAATAACATTATTTAAACCATTATACAGGAGCTTCGGACATGAACAAAGCAAATCGGACCTAAGGTAAGGGAAATATCACAATCTCATTTTTATCCGAGATTGTTTATTCGTAAGTATTTATTGGGTTGTATTTTATCATCCACATCCATGTTCCATCAATATGTAATATTTTTTCCATCCACTTGCACTAGTTTAAATCCAATTTTACCCTTCGGTGAGTTTTTAGTAAAGAATATGAAAGGAATCTTTTGTCGTTTTTTTTCGTACGAGGTACTTTTTGACTTTTCCGACAAAAGTACGAAGAATGTTTTTTTAACTTATATGGCATGAATGGATTTCTAAAACATTATTTCCAAGAATCTTACTTTACAAGTATTCAAGTTTATTTTTAATCAACCTCTTTTAGTTTAAAATTGCATGATATGTTAAGAAAGGAAAAGTGTTTTTGAAGTAGAAAGAATATTTTCCTCAAGAATAAAGTTCAAGTGTTTTATCAAAATTATTTTCCGTCTAAGATAATAAAGGGTTCTGTTTTTATCCCTATTATTAAATTGATTTGTTCATGTTGTGATGGAATTATTTTTTTATGAATTCCTTTATCTTATATGAATTGATTTATGATGTCATGATGTTTCAAGAATCCCATTTTTGTTACATGTGTTATGCGATAATGTATGTTTTATGATTATGTGGCACACATAAGAAAGGATTCATTATAAGATGGGTGGGACCTATATCTCCCTCCAATGCATTGGGTAAAGATTTTATATCTCATGAGATAGACATGGCTGGAACGGAAGGTTATTTCGGTTCAGTGATACAGGACTGAAACGAAGAGTGAACTCGGTTCAGAAAGGGACTTTGTCCACTAAGATAGTCTTGGCAATGAGTAATGACTAACAAGAAATGATTTTCCATGATTATGTGTGCATGCCACAAAGTTTCAAGTTTTATGTTATGATTATGGGGATCTCATTTTCACTTCTATGATTTATTCCATGTTAAGATATTATGATCTCTTTTGCAGGTTTTGATTTTTCAAAAAGATATGATATGATTTTTATTTCCTTTATTTGCCCTTACTGAGCATTTGAGCTCACCTTTTTATGTTTTCTTTTCCCCAGGTCAGGAAGATGGATATTAAGTAGAATATGCTAAAAGGGACCCTAGATATGATGAAATAAGTTGGAGACACTGTAGAAGATTTATGAACCAGTTGTTTATGTTTCCCAGTTTCTAAAGACACTATACCTATACGGTCATTTGTGGTTTTATCATATGTTGTAATAAGTGTGCTTCAATTTTTGAAGTATTAAAAATGTATGTAAAGTATGGGTTGTTATAACTTTCAATCGAAAGGTCTATTTGAAGAGTCGTCTACGGTGGTGGGACCCTTGCAACAAGATGGTCCTTTTGAGATGGCTTGGTGGTGTTTTAGTATGGACCAATGTAGGTTCGGAGTCTCCCTTGGTTATTTTCTCAAGGGTTCAGTGCGGCATCGCATCCACATCACTGGACAACAATCCACTCTAGAGGCCATGTTCTGGATAGAGTTTTGGCCTCACATCTTTGGAATTGAGAGATCCTATATCACCCCTGATGGTGTTTTTTGGGAATTGACATGGCCTCCAAGTTCATAGTGTTAATCCTCCATCCAGAGGTCCACATCTATAGAGTTCTCAATATTCTTAGTGGATAATCCCCTACGTTACGAGCCACATCAGAAGGGTTTTCGGTATTCTATGATAACAATCCCCTGTGTTGTGGATCCATAAGATTAGGTTGTCATTATTATCTATAAATAATTCCCTCTTTGTATAGCATGGCGTGACCAATATATTCTATTTGGGTAGGTACCAAGTTAGAAAGACCTCTTTGTAAGAGTCCCTGATCACATCAAGGCTCAAGGAGCGAGTTCTCCCAGAACGAGAATGCCTCGAGTAGAATCTTGTGGCTGACGATTGGTTGTAACTTACATTCATTACCATGTGTATTAATTTGGTTATTACTTATCTTCTTTACCTTTTGGTTGGTGAATATTCTTGGTATATGTGTTATAGGCATATACTTTTGAAGAGATAATTGTTTATTCCTCTGTGGTTTTTCCTTTTTGCATTCAGGGTGTCCTATCAGGTATTGTTTTACTCACCCCTACATGGGATTTACTGCACATGTCATGTCTTTTGTAGATTATTATCACTTTGAAAGAGTCGATGGTAGACCAGGACCAGGTGGTTCCTAGTGTGATCAGGCAGACGATGCATACTCCTACGGCTTCAAGAATTTGTCCTTCACCTACCCTTTAGGTAAGGTTTTCTATAGATGAGTTTTAGGAGCTTGTGCTTTCAATTATTTTCATTATTTACTTTGGTGGAATTATATTCTGCTCTAGTTCACCTCATTGTACTTTATATTCTTGTGTCACATTGGTCGTTTTTTATATCTAGTAGTTTAAATGCATGTTTTACTTAATGTTTTTACATTTCCTCATTTGTCGGATTACAGATGTGCGTGCGCATATATGTACTTAGGAAAATGCCTCCCATTTGTGGGATATGCCTACTCAGTGCTAGTTGCCTTCCCCAAGCCTACCGGAGCCAGGCTTGGGGTATTCATGGTGGAGGCCCCACTGGGATGGTTTGTGACATGTTATATGGTATGAATCAAAGAATGATTTAGAATTATTATATGTAATTATAAAGGATTGACAGAATTCCCAATACATCCCCCATAAATGATATCATATATGTCATATTGTGTAACCATCCTAATGTCTTATATACTATTTTTTTTGTTTATATTTAACAATAAAATCAATGTTAGATTCGCAATATTGATGTGAATAACACTCTTATGTACTAGAGAAGGACTAAGGATATATTCTTGGTCTTTGGAGGGGAGTATGATCATTGTGTAAAGAGGTACATAAATTCTAGTTTCAAATCCAATTGAAATGTATAAAATATAAATATGGTTTCATTGTTTTCTAGAATATTGGAATTATCAGTTTGAAGATTTCTAAACATGTAACAAAAGGGGACTTGACAGTAAAGGAGGAGTACATTACTACATCAAGTACTGCAGAGGAGTTTGTTTGGATAAAAAATTCGTCATTGAATTAAAGGTGGTTCATAGAATTGATCGATAGATTAATCATTTATATGATGAAAAAGAAGCCATCACTCAGCCCTATAACATTAGTCTCGACCTAGGGAGAACACACATCCTTCAGAAATACCAAATTATATTATTTTCCCTTGATAGGGGATATGTTAGGTTCTATTGAATGGCTATGAATGAAAATTTAAAAGATCCACTAAGGAATCCATTATTTTAATAATTTAGTGATGGTCATTTGTGATCTATTTGTATATTTCACATAAGATATTTATATGTGGGCTTCATGATGTTTCATTATCTTTTAAAAAACATAATTTCCATTTATCATTCAATCATGTCTGTTGAAATCAACTTTACATGAATTTTTAATGGTATTATACCCTCAATGAATTACATTACATTTTCCCAAATCAATGATAATCACATAGTAATATATTTTATGGTGATATGATACGAGTAACATGGGTTGTGGAATTATAAGATAATAAGTGTAGACTTTATTTTTACTTAACCTCCCTGTATATCCCATAAAATATCATATAGTCATTGATATTTTTTATTTTTATTTTTATCAATCCATTTTACTTGAGGTTAGTGAGGTAACTATGTTGAGAACAATCGTCTTTTTACAACTTTCTTATGAAATCTATTGTTTCTTAGCTAATCAAGGGGTTATTAGGTAATTTTCTGATCATGTACTAGGTTTCAACTTAAATAATATAATATATTTCCTCTCATATGAAGAAAAAAAAGACAAGTACACCTTAAATGAATTATTATATGTAAATTCATGGACATTCATGGTTGATACAAAAGAGATTTGTTAAACTACATGTATGATGGAAATGTGATGTGCACATCCACTAAAATAATGACATGTGATCTATTCAACAACGAAGTTGGTCTTTTCTAAAGAATTAAGATATTATGATATCTACTATAATAGATTGAAGCTTTTCTTTATCTATGGGTCACTCTATATCATAGGAAATGGATAATATATATAATCATATGATTTATATGATACATATTTTTGTTTTCATACATATATGATACATTATTATGATTGATTATGATCAAACTTGACCACTTAGTAGCATCATTTTCTCTGATTCTTTTTAAGAGACCACTTTTCACATACATCAGTGAAATATCTATATCATTTATATTTTCATGGATACTTATTCTGGAAAGTTTATATACTTATGACTTTGGATAAGGATAATGTTTTGAGAAAAACATTTTTATAAAATGAAGTATGTTTGATAAAAAATATCAAAAAGATGATTGGGATGGATTCATTATGATTTGAGAGGTTTTACAGAAACTCCTCATTAGATTTTAGTGAAAGTGGGAGATTTTAAAATGTGGACTAAAACTGATATGCATGTATTTCATATTTGGATATTTAGGAAACATTGGTTCCAACATATCCTTAAATAGGAATCTAAAAATATATTGGTTTCAATGATATTTGGATTGCATGAATTGTATCTTCATCCAACATCTCACCTAACACAACACATGATTATGACTTAATGTTTATTTATTAATCCATTTCCTCCCACATGGTTTCATCGATTATGAATCCAATGGTAGATTAAATTATGAAATGAAAATCAATTTAATATTTTAAACTATAGTATACTCCAACTAGTGGTAATGTATAGAATCCATGAGATGGAACCCAATATGATTGAAATGTTTGGAACACTTCATTAAATGAAGAGTGATGGGGATACCAATATAATTTATGGGTTATATTCATTAAATTAAATATGATCGAATTTTATTGAAGCTCTCTTCTTTCTAAATCGTAGTTTTCCACCTACTAATGTCACTAGAAACCCTTTGGTGATCTTGAGTCCTCAAGATAAAATAATGGGTTTAAATTCTAGTATAATCCACTCAAATGTAGGAATATGTTTTTTCACATTAGCAATCTCAATGTTACAATATTCATTACAGATTAATAGATTGATCACTCTATAGTTAGGGTACGGATTTAACTTCATAATTTGAAAATTTTGATAATACTGAAGGTATATTGGGAGATATCATGGGTTTCTTACTACTATTTATCATTATTTGATCCCCATAATCCCATGAATGGTGACATCAAAAAAATGAATAATAGATTACATGAATCATGGTTCACCAGCAATATGATCATAATTAAAGTGAGCCTATTTTTAAGTGTGAGGTATAATAAATATTGTACCACAAAGAAATCCTTTATCACATGGAAATAGAAGACATCCCTAGAAAACCATTGTTAATATCGAGAGGCTTAAATTCACTACTATTCATTCGTTTATCACAAGGCCATCACCAGAAAAATCCAAGGATTGAATGAAGTTAATGGTATGAACCCTAGGGATATGTTCATGCATGAAAAAATAGGATTACTGGGTTTGATTAACATGCACCAAATTTGGTAGTTAGGTAAAGGTAGAAACCATATATTGATTATCTGTAAATTGAAATTGTGTGTGAGTAATAATTGACATATCATTTCTGAGTTGGTGAGACACTATAGTGCATATACTAAAACCATCCACTAATCACATGGAGAAGTATTAATAAAACTATAGGATGTATATAAGGATTCTGGGGCACTGATACTTTGGACTATGTATAAGGAATTTGTTCCCTCGAAGAGTACCTTGGGAAGTTCTTGGAAGCTAGCCCCATTGGGGCATGTATTGTTAATGGATACTATAAATGATACAAATAAAAAAACTCATTAATGTACATATTTTTACATTGATATGTGGATGAAAATATTTCTCACCATCTATAGTGGGGTTTAATGTCACCACGCCTTACTGTATTCCCTATAATGAAGTCTAAGGGAACTCAATAAACCTATTGGCCTAATAAAGAATGAGGACAGTACGAGAATTGGGTATAAAGAATTAATCAAGATATAGAAAACAAGAATTTCTTTACTCATTTCTGTAGAATGTGGTTATGTGGGTTTATCCTTCCTGTTCAAGACTCGCGCACTTGAGTGAGGCCAAGAACTTTCATGATGATAGATTGACTAACATCGGGGAGGCCCATTTGATTATGTATTCTAGTAATAGACAAAATCCATCTATTCATAATATTTATATACAATATTATATCATTATTATATATTAAATAATACATATAGGTTTTTTGGTTATGGATAGTGGCACCCATTATAGAAAATGAATTCAAAAATCCATTCAAGATTCTAAGGTTTCAATTAAGTCCATTTATCCAGAAAGTTCCAAAAAACCTTCTTCCCTCAATGAAATATGACAATGAAATCATTTTATTGAATATAATATCATTATTAAACTCTTTTCCTTATGGGGAATCCAAAAAATGGGCTGTGGTAGATAGTGATCATGCTGGTAATGGAAAAATGCCATACTGTCTTTGAGGGATGGCATCTTGTCAGCGTTATTGTACTGATACATCATTTGTGAGACATATGAGTTAAATTGGTATAAAAAAATTAAATGATTAGAATGATGAGTTTCATCATCACCACTGTATATATTTCTATATAAACACTCAATCTTATCCTGGTAATTATGGGTAGTGATGGCCCTAGAGGCCACTCATGAAGAAATCCTACTTTCTGCCTCAAGTTCCATTGTCAATCTAGAACTGGGTGATGAATATTCCTTGATATCCTAATATACTTGTGACATTCTATCTATAGTGGTCCCTATTATGATAGAGAATATAGTTGAATAAATGTATAAATAAGTCACCAGAAAACCAAAGAAGAATAGAACTACAACTAGGAAAATGTAGGCCTTGAGATGATGTTCTCATAGTCTTCATAGTAACTTCTGATTGGAGAACGAATACAGAATGAACCTGAGTAATGGTGGTCAATAAAAGTGTGGAAACATAGTACTGATATAGAAAGACATAAAAATTGGGAATTTTTATGAATATAATAGGGTCAAAGACATCTCTAAGCCTGAGGGAGGGACTCAGACTATTTCCCCAAGCTATGCATATGTTGATTCCTATTCTGGTGAATGAAAACATTCACATAGAAGGATGAGTACATATGGAGTTCAC
The DNA here is from genome assembly GCA_963277665.1 of Viscum album. Lineage (NCBI taxonomy): Eukaryota > Viridiplantae > Streptophyta > Magnoliopsida > Santalales > Viscaceae > Viscum > Viscum album. Next base: position 1,805,122,067 of record OY728164.1, read on the forward strand.
TACACAATGGTGTATATATCCCATAAATAGTGATTATGAAATATACTTCTAAAATGATTCCTTAAAATAATCTTGAATAATTCCTTTCATACTTCATTGAGATTGGGGTGTTGGTTCCCAATGCTAAAAATGTAGTCTCAGTTACTAGATATTTGTAAGAGATGACAGATAATGAGGGCTTCGAAGGGGTTGTGATCTAATGTATTACATTATAGTGGACCTAAACAAAAACCACAAATTAATAATCTAAAATTGATATAAAACCTAATCCTTAAGCCTACATAATATACCTATCCTATGAAAAAGAATAAACCCTAATCACCTAATGACTAACACATTAACAATTACCAAAACCTGAAACTTAAAACCACAGCTAAACCTATAAAATAATCACCATACTAAAACCCCTAACCTAAACTATCATATACTTATTCCCTAAACCAACACCTATTTTCTATTATAAAACCCAAACCCTAATCCCCATAATCCTAACCCATAAAACTAAATCTAAGACCCTTATACATAACACCTAAAAACTAAATCCTTGCCACCTAATCCCTAACACCTAGTATTAAATTAACATATATACCCTAAAAATAAACCCTATAAACTTTACATAATTGTTAACATCAACTTAAACCCTAAACATAACCCCTATAACTAAGCTCTAAATACTTAACCCAAAACCATTAACCATAAACTTAAACAAAAACCTAACCCTACACCCTACACATAAATAAAACAAAATCCCAAACTTATTCCCTAAACATTTACAAAACTTAAACCCTAATCCTAAATCGAATCCCTCTTGAAACATACCCCCAACCCAAATCCCAAATCAAAAATCATAAATATCTTAATCACCCAACCACATATAAAAACCAAAAACATATAACCTAAACTTCTAACCTCTTAGTATAACCTATATCCCAAAAATATAAAATGAAACTCCAATCAAATAACCCTTATAATTAAACCCTACACATAAAACCTCTTAACCTAACCAAACCAATACAAAACATTAAACACATACCAACATTCATTAATCTTCAACCTAATCCCAGACTCACAAACCAAAATCTAAACCATAAACATAACTCCCAATCATGACCAAATCCCTTATACTACTAACCAAAATATTAACCTAATCTATAATACAATCACCCAAACCATAACATTAAATATAACCCATAAAACCATTATAATATAGTTAAATAATGATCATGATCCCCACACTGAAACCCGTAGAAAAATAAATCCTATCCACTTTACCCACGAACCAAACATGTAGTCCCCTTAATCAAACAGTAAATATTAAACCCTAAAAAGTCCATAAAAATTAACCCTAAAACCAAATCCTAAACTTCCTAAACTTAACCCTAAAATAGAACATAGAAATATATTCCAACCCCCAAGTACCTTAGTTGAAACATAAAACAAAAACCAAACCTAACACCCCAAATTGAATCTTAAAACACACCCAAAATCCCCTAAAACTTAACCTAAAACCTACACTCCAATCCCAAGAACCTAAAATCATAAAGTTTTAATCTAATCCATAACATCATAAACCATGTATTAGTCTAAACCCTAAAGCTATTTTTCAAGAATAACTACTAAATCTAACCCATAAACAATTACATCCTAAACATAAACCCTACACCAAAAACCTAAACTCATGTCCAATTAATCAAACATCAATCAATACCCCAAACTAAACCACATAACCTATTCCCTAAACTAAAATTAACAAAAAACCACCTAAACATATCCTAAAATCCTAACCCTTAACCAAACCTTCAAAATTAGACACCAACTTTGACCCATAAACCCCTAAACCAAATAACTCTAAACCCTAATCCCAAAATCTTACCCCTAAATCCTAAACAACATTAAACCCATAACCCTAAATCCTAATATAAATCAAAAAATATATATATCAACATAACTTATACTCTAAAATGATTAAATAAATCCAAAATTTTGATTATATAACCCCAATCCTACCCAAAAATCCATACTGTAACATCCCTAGTTTCTTTTAAATAAAATAGTGAACCTGATATAGCGCATCAAGTTTAAATGAAAAACTAAATATTATTGTTTAATTGTTTCCATTATAACATATTAGTTAGATTTTAGGGAATGGATATTATTAATATAATAATTAAAATATTGGTTTCACATGTATATATAATTATTTGGTGACCAATTAAATTATAAATGAATGTAAACGCCTTTTTTAAAATAAAAGGAATTGTTTTACCAAAAACCTATTTAAATGTAAATAGTGTGTTTGTACTAATAAATTTATAAATAAATATTATTGGATTATATTAGTAAAAAATATATATATAATATATTCAACCTAATGTTTACAATTAGTATTATGTGTTATTTATACATTATATAAGAACAAATTCAATTTTACGGATAAAAGGAGTATTTTTATAAAAAATTAGTTTTACCACACTTTGATGAAAACAAATTTTAAATATAGTTTTTTACACTTTTATAAGTTTTATTTGGAAAAATATACTTCTTCTTTGGAATTGGAACATCAAAATTTACTTTGGTTTAATTTTTGGTACTTTCTGATAAATTTCATATTTTAATAAATAGTGAAAAATATTTCATTTTAATTCAAACTAATTTCTCATATAATTTATTTCTATTGTTAGGTTAACTATAAAACTGGTTTTAAAGTATAAATAAATAAATTTTTTATCATTCAATACAATTTAGTTCATTGGAGTCAATTTCGCATTGAAGTTGGATATAAAAACTTTGTGAACTTTTGAACATTTTACTTCCAAAAACCTGTTTACTCAATCCATCAACATGATTTGTGTTAAAACCTGATTTAAACACTTCTGTGAATTATATTTCGAGAAATTTACCTACATGGTTGTAATAAGTTTAAAAAATTTTGTTCAATAGTATCAAAATAATTCTTTTTTAATATTAAATTTATTATTTTATTAACTACAATTAAAGGTAAATAAGGTAACTAAAAGTAGAAATTATATTAAAATATTATAAAACTACCCTAACACCTATCCTCATATTATGGAATGAGTTATTTTTGACTGATAAAATACTTGGGCTTAAATTTTGGCCTTCGTAAGTGACTTGGGTGTGATTATGACATTAATAACATTTTATTTAAAGTAAAAACAAAGATGTCATAAACATGTCTCTTATTAGTAAAACAATTTTAACATGGGGTTATATAAGTTATATATTCAACTATAAATAGTCCATAGATAGATAAAAATATTATAAACATCATAAAAATTTATTTTTAATTTTTATACATTAAATATGTAAATTTAATCTTAACACAATGATGATCCAGTAATAGATTTATTAAAGGATGAATCAAATAAATGATATTAATAATATTAAAATAAATATAATTTGAAATATTTTATGTCATACATGAAATTTATATATTAATTATACATTTTATTGGTGATTTAATTTACTTTTTTTGAAGAAATAATGTTTTTATGATTTTTTAAAAATGTCAATTCATGAATAGTGTCAAAATTGACAGAATTCAAATTTTAAAATATAGAATATTTATTTAAACGAGTTAAAATTTATAAAAATCCAATATTCATCCAACTAGTTTGTATAAGTCAAAAAATGTTATTAATGACTCATTTATTGGTCGTTTGGCATGATTTGTTAACTATTATAACTCTTAAAGTGTAAATTACTTGATAAAATATTAAGATTTAAAAGGGTTAAAAAATAAAGATAATAATTAAAAAATATCAAAAACTTGTCTAATATATATTGGATGAATGGATTTCAACTCATTGTCATCCTATATTCGAAGAGAATAATCTTGGATCCAATTTTAATATAAAGTTAATTTATATTAATTTAATACCTTTAATAATTCCAAGTGTGATTTCCCCCTCTCTTATAAAAATGCACACATTTATTTATTCCTTACATTTCCAAAAACTTTTTGTTCAGGAAATATCAACCCATTCCACTTCCTAGAATAACTCCCCACATTCTTAAATCCTTTTTTAAGAAGAACACCCTCCTTATAGGTGTTAAGGTGTCAAGAAGGGTGATCATCTAAAGGAATGAAAGATAAAGAACATACGTAACGAATCAGACTCAAGGTAAAAGATTTCATCTCAATCTCCTTTCTTGGTGGAATTTCTTGATAATATTCACCTTTATTATTTTATAATTGGTATATACAGCCACTATGACATTTCATATCCATGTTTTATATATACTAATGTTATTTAATGTTTTGGTAACTATATTAATTCATATAGATTAAGATTTAAAGGTCCAAAGTGGTATGGGATACCTTGAAGGTTTAAAGATTTAATAATCAAAGATTTTTCTTTATGATATTAATTTAAATAATTATAATATTGATATAAAAGTATTTTAAAAGAAAATTTTTTATATATCTAATTGAAACGTTTTCAAAATTAATAATTTTACATGTTTTATAGGGAACGTTTTGACAAACAACAAAAGGAATTTCCTTTTTAACATATACGATGATGAAAACTTCTTCGCAACCATAATAGTTATTGGATAATTGGATTCATATATAAGCTTTAATTTTTTAAAAAGGAAAATAAATCCCTTATTCCCTTTTTTGTATCATGTTATTGAAAATGGTTTCTTAAATGAAATTGGTAATTTTATATGAAAATGTTTTTCATATAAGATTAGAATAGTTTCTCAAAAGGGTTTTATGATGAACGTGTTTTATTCATGAAATGGTAGCTAAAAATTATATGAAATGGGTGATATTGTTATAGCTTATATAAAGGTTTTAGCCTCATTATATGTCAAGGGTGAGCCTGACACAACTTATATGAAGGGTTGATTCCCATTATAGATCATGGGTGAGCCCGTTATAGCTTATATGAAGGGATGTACCCTATTATAGCTCACAAGTGAGCTCGATATAGCTTATACGAAGGGAGTTCCCCATTATAGATCTCCAATTAATTTGGTAATAATAATATTGTAAGTCATCCATATGGATATTTCCAATTGAAAGGGGTTTAAAAGCGTTTTATGTATATTATTCTCTAAGTCACCTAAATGAGTTTTAATTACTTTCTATTGGTCTTAATGTTTTTCTTGGATAAAAAATTATGTGAGTTGTTCATGCGAAAATGTTGTTGTTTCTTTCGCTCAAATAACATTAAATGTGTTACCATTCTTTCACTAGACTAATTGTTTTCTTTCTTTTTATGTTCCTTGTTGAGATTTTTGTGCTCATCAAGAGTTTTAAAAAAATTTCACAGGATTTAAGGGAGAATAGAGTCAAGGATGGAATAAAGGAAAATTTATGATGATTAAACATGAAAAGAAACCATGTTTCATTTTAAATGTTTTTCTGTTATGAAATAAATTGATATTGTTGGAAGTGTCCACATTGTATTTCTATGGTTTTATTATGTAAAAATTGTGGCCTAATTATCTGCAGATATAAACATGAAAAGATCCTCAATGTGAAATAAAGTAAAATTATTAACTAAACATAAGAATATGTAATTTTTAAGGCTGGGTCCTTATACTTACCCATCCATAAAACCCCCAAATAAAAACATAATTCTAAACCATAAACCTAACCCCAAAACCAAAACCCTAATCCTAACCTATAAACTTATTAATCAAGACCTAAACATAGAACCTAATTATAAGGGACCAACCTTAAAAATAACTTATTCTAGTGTTTTTGAACTAGACTTCACATTTGAGGATATTTTCAGTTTATAGTTTTATATAATTAGGAAAAACTATTACAAACTAGACCCATACATTACAGGTAGACACTTATACTTAGTATCTATTTTTATTTCTCCACCAATGGAAACCCCTTTAAAATAAAACATGGATTTTTTCGACACACATCTTGAATTATTTCACCATGACATCTTCATTGTCTATTCCAATATTAAGACATGTGAGAAACATTTTAAAAATCAGGATGAGCATAAAAAAATCAGTAAGGGACATAAATAAAGAAGGAAATTGTTGGTTCATGAATATTTTAAACTCATGAAAACATTTTCACAAAATTACACTTTTCACCCATAAAACATAAACTCTTTACCATACCACATGAAATAATAAAATTCCTAAAAAATAATAGAAAAAATAAATCATAAAGGTAACTGGAGACTTAATCATACATAATGGAATAACCATGTGGTCGACTTCCATACATATCACTCATACAAATGAAAAATCCATACGGATGACTTCCATACCCAAAGTATTGGAGATCAATAATGGGGATCACCCTTCTTATAAGATATATTGGGATAAAAAATGATCTATTATAGGGCTCAACCCATCGTATAAGCTATATTGGGATCACCCCTGTTCTAAAATGGGGCTCATCCCTTTATATAAGCTATATTGGGCTCACTCATGAGCTATAATGGGGATCAATCCCTCGTATAAGTTGTATCGGGATCACCCATCCTTGGTTTATCATGGAACCACTTTTATACATAAATAATTCCCAAGAACCATAATATAATAATAACATATAAAACATCTGAATGGAAAAATAACATTTACACTTTGAAATCACATTTCATTTTTACAAAGTCACGCACTCATAATTGAAAACATGTTATTTGAAAAGAAAGGTGTAAACTTATAAAGGAGACTTAAAAAATTACAGAGAAAAAAAAGAAAAAAAATTCTTTAATGAAATATGTGTTAAAAAAATTATAATTTATTGAAATAATATATATATTTTTAAAAACAATTTTGAACATTTAAAAAGAGAGTTTTGAATCAAAGTTTCCCATAACACTTTGAAGCATTTGAAAGAAACTTAAAAATTAACACTATCTATATAAATGCCTTCATAAAAACCATTTTGGAATCATGGAAATAAAAGATAAGTATTTAGAATATTAAATATTCAAAAAATTTAGAACAATGTTTTATTTAAATAGACCCTTACCTTGATCCTGACTCGTCATGTACAATCTTTATCTTTCTTTCCTTTAGATGATAAAATTTATTAACAAATTAAAACCTATAAGGATGGTTTTATACCTAAAATAAGGCATAAAGAATATAGGGAGGTATTCTAGTAAGGGTTTTCAGTAGATATTGGCTGAACCAAATGGTTTTTTTAAGTGTAAGGAATGTAGAAGAATGGGTTCCCCTTTATAGGAGAAGGGGGCACTCTTTGAAATCATCAAATTATTAAATTAATATAAATTATTTTTTGAATCCAAATGATCCCAATATTATTTATTTATAATATATGATTATTTTTGTCTAATCCCCTTCATCCATATAAATTAGATAAGTTTTTGCTATTTTTAATCCTTATCTTTTTGTTTTAACCCATTTTAAATTATACTGTCTAATTAAGTAATTTACAATTTGAGAGTTAAAATACTTATCATAACATGCCAAAATCCCAAATAATAAGTCATTAATGAAATTTTTAGACTTATATAAACAATTTGGATGAATATTATATTTTTAAAATTTTATATCAATTATTTAAATATTTTATATTTTAAGATATGAATTCTGTCAATTTTGATACTATTCATTACATGGAATTTTAAAAAAATCATAACTTGATTCCATTAGAAAAAATATATTAAATCATCTATAACATTTCAAATTCATCCAAAAAAATCATGTATGGCATCAAATATTTTAAATTATATTTATTTTAATATTATTAACATCGTTTATGTAATTCACCCTTCAATAAATCCATTACTATATCATCATTATGTCATAATTAAATTTAATTATTTAATGTTTAAAAATTATAAATAAATTATCATGTTGTAAATAGATATTTTATCTTTCAAATTACTATTTATAGTCAAATTTATCTTCTATGTAACCTTATATTAGAAATGATTTACATATTAAAAAATATGAGTAGGACATTCTTAACTTATCGTTAAATAAAACATAATAAATGTCATGTTATTACCCAAGTGAATTAAAAAGATTATAATTTCGTAATAAAGTGGATTTTTTTCAAAAAACACTAATCAAATATAATTAGGACATGTTTTGCGGTAATTTTATAATATTATAATATTATATTTAACCGTATTAACCTGATTTATCATTCAACAGTGGTAAAAAATACTAAAGTTAAGATTCACCAAAAATTATTTTGATCATATTATAAAAAAAATATAATACTGATTAAAACCGTGTTTTTTTCAAAATTCAATTCAGATAAGTGCCTAAATTACATTTAATGCTAATCTGGCGGATGTGGCCAAATGGCAGGTAAAAGAGGCGTTCAAAAATTTCAATAAGTGTTTCTATCTAATTTCAACAAAAAATAATTGAAATGACCTAAATTGGATTAAAATATAAAAACATAATCTAATTATACATTAAAATCCATTAAAATGTTATTCTAAAAATAAAAATAAATTATACAAAAAATATTTTTTAATTAAAATGCATTATTTTTCACTATTCATTAAAAAATGAATCTTATCAGAAAAATACCAAAAAATTATCCGAAGTACATTTTTATGTCCCACATAAAAATAAAATATTCATTTTTCCAAATAGAAGTTATAAATCTGAAAAAAAAACAATATTTAAAATGGGATCACCTTCCATTGGCGGTAAAACTTCCTTTTTTTTAAATACTATTTTTGTGGATAAAATTGAATTTGTTCTTATATCATCTCTATAAAAAATATAAGATTAATGTAACATATTAAATTAAATATATATCATATATATTTTTTTACTATAATCAAACATGATTGATTTATTAACTTATTGGTATAAAACGCACTTGTTCATATTTATATAATTTTTCAGGAAAAAAACATTTCCTTTTATTTTAAAACAAGTTTTATTTTCACTTATAATGAACTCAACACTAAATAAATAATTATATATAAATTTTTAACCCATATTTTTATAATTCAATTAATACTATTCATTCCCTCTATTCTACGGCTTGGTTAAAATAGTAACATTTCAACAAAAAATATTTAGTTTTTCGTTTAAGCTCTATGTAGCGTATCATGTACACTATTGAAAATAGTTTTTCTTTCATAAAACTAGGGATGTTATTTTTCCTCCATTTTAGAAATTGTTTCCTCCCAATTTGAATTTTTGGTCTGTAAATAAGTTATGAATTTTGAAAATATCATTACTGTATTCCCACATCAGAAAAATAATTAATAAAACTTCCACTTTAAAAAAATAAAGGAAAGTACGAAGGTCACATGAGTTAACTCATACTATGATTAAATGTAGTAAAACATGGATATGGAAGAAAAACGAACCACAATTTTCTTATGGAGAGTGATATAAAACATGATCAGGAGAAAGTTAAAATCACAAAACCATAAGTTTTTTATTGTTTAAGAGGTCATTGATTCCATAGTAAGAAAAGTAAATAGATAAATTTTATATTTTAAGATCATTTTCATAGAGTAGTGGAATTTATTTACTTCCTTTAATAAGAACATTAATAAACATACTTAATTTAGAATTTTAGTTTCACCCTTTAGTCAATTTCCACCATAAACTCATCCTTTTTCCCCAAATGATGAGTATTTAAGAAGAATTTTTCACACCTAAATAAACTTATATAGAATCATATAATCCAAAAAATATTAAATATCTATTTATCCTATCATGAAACATTAACCAAAACCAAAATGGTTATGATAAGATAATATAATTCCCCGAAAATAATAAACCTTTTATAATGTAAAAACTACTTTTAATCTCCAATTTCAACATTGATACCCAAAGTCTAACATAGACCATTCAATAAATAATTGTCCTTAAAATCCCTAAAAATAATCCAAACTATTTTTAAAACCCAAAAATTAGAAGAAGTTGATTACGTAGTCTTCTAAGATAAATTTTATAAACTCTCTCCAAATAACTTCAATCACTCTTAATGTCTCATACCAAAAATTTGATTTCTGAAATCACATAATATCCATGATTTTCTAATTATTTCCATTAATAACCTAAATCACCATAATTCTAGAATTAGATCATAGATTAATTACAAAATATAATTCAATATTTACTCTTCAATTAAAATCCCATTATATTCTATTTACCTTAATCATATAAAGTTCCCAAAATAGTGAACATCTTCCAAAATAACATTTATCACTTAATCCCCAAATCAATTTCCGATACCAAGGATATTCATTTGATAAAACATAAGTTACAAAAATCAACTTATTATTATTCAATCAACTCATTTAACTAAAAATAAAAGTTCATAACAGCCAGGGACTTCATGTAGGCTAGTGGAAGGTGATTCACCCTAGTCACCCTTGGTTTTTGGGTTCGATTATTGTGGCCTTATCGGACATTATGAATTATCACCCATCCTGTTGGTTGTCCTTTTTTAAAACTATATAATGATTATAACATTCCTAAAATGAGATAAAATCTTCAAAAATAACCATAATATGTTTTAACATCAAAGGTTATTTCATGCATACCATTTTTCATACCAAAAAGTAAAAACCCAATATTATCTCAAAAATAGATTTATTCAAAAAAACCATAAATCACCTTAAAATTTCATAACATAAAGACTAAAAAGGGGTTTATAAGACATTGAAATCATAATCAACCTTAAAATTATAAACCCATGATGATATCCCTAACTCTTAGGAAAACATTCTAATCTCCAAATTTTTCTAAACCATCCTTTGATATCAACTGTAAGGACTCGGCCTTAAACAAAACTTATTCTAGTATTTTTGAACTATAATTCACACTTCATTATATTTTCAGTTTATAGTTTTAATGAATTAGGAAAAACCCTTAAAAATTATACCCATACATTACTAGTGGACCCTTATACTCAGTATCCTTTTTTATTTTTCTACCAATGGAAACCCCTTTGAATTATTTCACACTGTCATATTCCCTATCCATACCAATCTTATGAACTGTAAAAAAACAAAAACTTGGGATGAGCATAAAAAATATCATTAAGGGACATAAATAAAGAAAAAAATCATTAGTTCTTGATTATTTTAAACTCATGAAAACCTTTTCACAAAATTATACTTTAAACCCATAAAACATAAACTCTTTAACATAACACGTGAAATCATAAGATTCCTAAAAAATATCAGAGCAATCATAAATAATAAAGGTAACTAGAGACATAATCATACTTAAATGGAATAACCATGTGGTCGACTTCCATACATATCACTCTTATAAATGGAGTAGTCATACGGGCTGACTTTCATACCCAAATTATTAAAGATCTATAAAATGGATCACCCTTATTATAAGTTATATAAGGCTCACCCATGAGCTATTATGGGTCTCAACACTTTGTATAAGTTATATTATGCTCACCCGTGAGCTAAAACGGGTTTCAATCCTTCATATAAGCTATATTTGGATCACTCATGAGCTATAATGGTGTTTTACCCTTCGTATAAGATGTATCGGGATCACTCATCCTTGGTTTATCACAAAACCACCCATATACACAACCAATTCCCAAGAACCATAACATAATAATAACACATAAAACAACCATAAAGGAAATATAATATTTCCACTTTGAAATCACATTTTATTTTTACAATGTTTCTCCCTGACAATTGAAAACACATTATTTGAAATGAAAAGTGTAAACTTGTAAAGGATACAAAAAAACATTAAAGTGAGACAAAATAAAAAAACACATTCATGAAGTATATTTTATAAAAATACTAAAATATATTCAAATAATCAATAAATTTTTAAAACCAATTATATTCATTTAAAAAGAGAGCTTTGAATCAAAGTCTCTCATACCACTTTGAAACATTTGATAGAAACTCAAAATATTACATTTTAAAACATTCATGTCCATATTAATACATTCATAAAAAATTTTGGAATCATGGACATAAAAGTGAATTATTTTTAATATTAAATATTTAAAATTTTTAAAATTATATTTTAGGTAAAGAGTCCATTACCTTGAGTCCAACTCATTGTGTACAATCTTTATCTTCCTTTCCTTCGGATGATCACCTTTCTTAACACCTTAACACCTCTAAGGAAGGTATTATGCCAAAAATAATACCTGAAGAATGTGAGAAGTTATTATTGGAAGGATTTTGAGCATATATTGTCCAAACCAAATTGTTTTTTGAAGTGTAATGAATAAAGAATAATGAGTTCCCTATTTTAAGAGATAGGAGGGGCACTCATGGAATTATTGAAATTATTAAACTAATATAAATAATTTTTTAATAAAAATGGTCCCAATATGATTTATTTGGAATATATGGTTATGTTGGTTCGAATAACCATCATAAAATTAAAATTATATAATTTTTTACTATTTTTTAATCCTTATCTTTTTGTTTTAACCCCTTTTAACTCTTACCTTTTAATCAAGTAATTTACACTTTAAGGGTTATAATAATTATAATTACATTCCAAAAGACCAATTAATAATTCATTAATGAAATTTTTGGACTCATATATCTTTTTGGTCAAATATTTCGTTTTTAAAAAAATTATATAATTTAATTAAATATTTTAAATTTTAGGATATGAATTATGTCAATTTTGAATCTATTCATTACATGACATTTTTAAAAAATTATAAAAACTTTATTCCTTCAAAGAAACTACATTAATTCGTCTATAACATGTCAAAATAATCCCTAAAATTTGTTTATGGTGTCAAATATTTCAAATTATAATTATTTTAATATTATTAATATCATTTATCCGATTCTCCCTTTAAGAAATCTATTACAGGATCGTCATTATATCACAACTAAATTATATTATTTATTGTCTAAAAATTATAAATAAATTATAATGATGTATATAAACATTTTATCTTTTAAATTACTATTTATAGACTAATTTAACTTCTATATAATCCTTATATTAAAAATGATTTACTTATTAAAAAAACTGAATGTGAAATTTTTAACATACCTTAAAATAAAACATAATAAATGTCATTTTCTTATCCAAGTGGCTTAAAATGGTTATAATTTCAGAATAAGGTTGATTTTTGTCGAAAAACACTTATCCAATTAAATTAGGATAAGTGTTAGGGACATTTTATAATATTATAATATTATTTATAATCTTATTTACCTAATTTACCCTTTAAACGTGGTAAAAAAATACTGAAGTTAATATTCACAAAAAAAATATTTTGATCCTATTAGACCAAAATTTTCATACTAATTAAAACTATGTATGTATTTTTTTCAAATTAAATTCATATAATAGGAAAAATTATGATTACTTCTAATCTCGTAGATGTTGCTAGAAGGCAGGTAAAATAAACATTCAAATTTTCATTAAGTGTTTATATCTAATTTCAGTAAAAAAACATTATAATTAACTAAATTTGATTAAATGATAAAAAATTAATCTAATTATAATTTAAATCCTGTTAAAATTTTAATCTAACAATATAAATAAATTGTACAAAAAAATTTCTTTGAATTAGAATGCAGCATTTTTCACGATTCATTAAAAAAATAATCTTTTGAGAAAAATACCAAAAATATAATGAAAGTATATTTTTATGTCTTGATTCCAAATAAGAGTTTTATTTTATCAAATAAAATTTATTAAATATAAAATAACTATATTATAAATGGGTTCTCCAATAAAAGGCGGTAAAACTAACTTTTTTTGAAAAAATATCTTTTTAAGCATAAAATTGAATTTGTTATTATATCATGTATAGAAAAAACATAATATTAATTTAAAATATTATATTAAATATATTTCATATATATTTCATTGATATAATAAAACATTAGTGATTTATTAACTTATTGGTATAAAACACACTTGTGCACATTTAAATAGTTCTTTAGAAAAACATTTCCTTCTATTTTGAAAAGGGTTTTATTTTCACATATAATTAATTGGTTAATAAATAATTAATTATATATACATGAATAATAATTATTTTCATAATTTGATTAATACTATTCATTACCTTCATTCTAATAGTGAGGTTATTTTATTAACATTTAAATAATAATATTTAGTTGTTTGTTTAATCTTGATGTGGTGTAACATGTACGCTATCAAACATAGTGTTTCATTCTTAAAACTTTGGATGTTACAATAATCCATATACTTAAATCCTAAACATATACCCAAAAAATGCAATCCCTATCTTAACCAGAACCTAAACTCTAATCATAGCTATCAATATCATCATCGTATCAGAAACAAAAACCCCAAAAAAACCCCTAAACTAAACCCCAAACACCTAACCATTAAAACTAAAACATTAACCTAACACATAAATCCAACCTATAAAAAACATAACCCCTAAAACCAAACCCTGGTATGGTAGAAATTTAATTTTAAGTGTTAAATATCAATGGAAATCATGAAACTAGTAACTATATCATAATTTACCAACCAAGTTTACCCCCACCTAATCACCCATCCCAACACACCAAAAGGACCACTTCATGTTTTTGATCATCGAGGTCTATAAAAAAGTGTATACAGAATAAAAATTACACAATGGGAATGATTTCATTATTTAAATCCATAAAATGAGACAAAATTTTCTTATGATATTGTAATAATGTATACAAACATTGTATATTTATTCCAATTATGTAAATAGATTCAACATAAATAATAATCCAACAAAGGTATAAGAAATTAAGGAAACCTTAAACTCCTAAACATGGTTTTATAAAAAATTTAAAAGAGTGGTGAATATAATTTCATAACACATAAGATGCAATAATATGAGTATTGACCATTGTGTTCAATATATTATCAAAATAAAAAAAAATAAAAAGAAATGAAAATGATCCATGATTTCATAAAATATTTCAAAAAACACATCTTTATAAAAATCAGGTCAATACTAGATCATATTTTCAACAAAAATTTTAGATGGCGACTAAGTAAACCCATCAATAGAGGAATCTCTATTTCCTCTACCTATATTAGAGATAATTAATTCTGCATATATTTAATATTGTCAATTTATTCTATGATAAAATTCCCAATGTGATTAAAATAATCAATTATTTAGCTTATTTTATTATAAATTATCAAAAACCTTGTTTGGAATAAAATTTTCTTTTTTTAATCAATATATTTTATAATTATAAAACCAATCATAATTTAAGTTTTTTATAAAATATAATCAACCAAATTTTATAAATGAATGTAAATAAGAATCATGAAATTTATATCTAATGAAATCACTTAAAAATATTTCATTTTATTAATTAAATGAAAACGTATTATAAAAATAAAATTCAATACAGGATGATGACCTTGTGTGTGTTGGGATAATCTATGACCACCGTAAATATAGATCCACATATCAGACTATGATTTGACTGTTAATACCTAAAAATTGGTAAACACATAGAATCAATGATTTAGATATAAAACCATGATGAAATGACTGGATTCATATAATATTCTTGTGGATATTTCACATTGTGTGAAGATCTTGTAATGAACCATTTTTTATGCCATAATTTAATTTTACCTTGATTTTTTCACCATAAAGAGGTGTTAGTACCCATGTAAACCCATGTATGTCTTATGATATCGTAGATAGTAAAAAGAGTGAGGTGATGGTTCCCTTGTGGATGCCATTATTTCAAATGATTCCTTAATCATTTCTTGTTCTGAAGTAGAGATATTACCTAATTGTATTAGTCTTTTATATATTACTAGTTCTACATATCTCGTGCAAGGATATTATAAAAAATTCCTATAAAACAACCACTTAAACCAACATAAAAAATTATATAATATCTCAAGGAATGATTATTTATAAATAAAATAGTTTCTGAGTACCTACATCACTAGAAAAAACATTGAGATTAATTCCTTATATTAACATCCCTTATTACATTCATGTTTCCATGATTTTCTCACATAAGATTTTCTTGCTCTATCTCAAGTAAATCCATCATGAGAACCAATATGATTTCACTCCAAACATATAAAAATATATAAACCAAAGTAGACACCTACATAATAAAACTATAACATAATCCATAAAATCAATCCCAAAAAGAACCCATAAACAGAACCCCTTGCCTAAACTTAACCCCTTACCAAATAGGTCCCCAAAACCTAATACCTAAAGATAAACCTTTTAAAACTGACCCAATAGCCTTAATGAAACCCCATATCCTAATAATCATAACCTAGAAAACAAAACCCCTAGTCTTAAACCCTATAACCTAACCCTCAATCAGAAATATACAACCCAGTTTATCTCAAACCTATAGACTAATCCTAACATCCCAGCCTAAACGTAATCCTTAAAACTCTTTCCTAAAACCTATACCCTTTTGAAAATGTTACCACGAGTTGAAATCTAGTCCCTTAGCATACAAATAACCCCAATTATACAAATAACCCATTAAACTAATCCCTACAACCTATCATGTGAACCTAACCTCCATCCAAATTCTAAATAGTAAAACCAAAACCCAAATCCTAAATCCCATTGTAACTAAAAACAACCCCATGTATAAAACTAAAACCTAACCATTAAACCTACTATTAACCTCAAAATAAACACTTACAAATTTTTAATAAAAACCCCCACAATAACTAATTCAAAACAAAATATCCCAAAAACTTAATCCCTATAACCGAACCACTAAACCTTTCCTTTAATCATATTCCCGAAAATCTGATCCCTGATCCTAACACATATCATAGGATTTATCCCTAAGCCTAAACCTATATCATATACAAAAAATTGATCTTAACCTAACCCCAAAACCTAAAATTGATCCTACAATTAACCCCAGTATAAACCTTACTACCCAAGAAAAAAACTAAAATCTAAACCCTGAAAAATATTATACCCTAAATCTGCACATACAACCTAAAAACATACCCCTAAACCAAAAACATAAACCTATTCCTTAAATCCAAACCAATAGACTAACCCTATCCTAAAAGAAACCTCTAAATAAATTCCCTAAAACCTAAAACCCTATCATAATCTTAGCCCATAAAACTTAACACCTAAACTTAATTCAAACCCATAAAAATAATCTTATCCCATGACCATCCTAAACACAACACCCCAGCCTAGACCTACTCCATCTGAAACCTAACTGTTGGTCGGAGTGGATACTCAAGAGGGGGTGAATTGAGTTCCAATTAAAAATTCTGTTAAAATATTGTCTATTTAAAATCCCCCAATTTATAAAGTAAGTTAAAATGTAGTGAATTTATACAGATTGTAAATGTTCACTTAGCTTCTCAAAGATTGATTAGGTCTCAGTTAATTTAACCACAATATCAAACTAACTTGTGAAACTAACCTACTGATTTACAATAAGTGTAAACACTTTCTAATTTAACTATCAAAGTAGCTTTAAAATAGTTTTGTATTTCAAAGTAATAGTAGTGGAATAAATAAGATATATGTAGTATACTTTGAACTTAAACTAAATATGCACAGAAGATATAACAAGAGGTTCAGTCTCAAGCTGAGACTTAGTCCTCTCACATTTATATAAATTTGATCCACACCCTGGATCGAGGTTAACAACGGTTTACAAAACTGTCCAGGCCATGCAGGGACCTCTACCACTGTTCTTCGTGGGAAACAAAACAAAGACCAGGCCACACAAGGACCTCTTCCATAGTTGACGTGGGTAAAAAAGAGTTAAGAGATTTGGAGTGAGGATTTTGATATCCTCCAGTTCAGTGCCGGAGACAGTGTGTGTATAAGAAATACAGAGTACACCACACTGCTCAAAAGATAATAAATGAATCACTTAGAGAGAATAGATAATATTTTAGAAAGATCTAGTGATTATCAATGCAGCTCTAGACTCGTTGGATTTAGTAGGAATGCTTCTGAGTCCTTCTTTGGTTTTTCTGTTGAAAAACAGATTTTCGTAGTTTAGTTTGTATTCTACAGAAATGGAAATGATCTCTTGATTCTTCGTGTGTTCTTCAGTGGTGTTTTATTGCATTCATAAGAGTTATTTGAAAGTCTTGCAATCTCTTTCTTGCTCAGGATTGTTCTTCTCGTTCAGCACAGTTCTCTCGGGTGTATGTAAGTTCTTCTCATTGTATATTCACACTTGCACGCCACACGTGTACTGCATCTCAAACTTCCTTATATTCCACGATTTCTGGCAGTATGAATGGTTCTCTTTTCATAGGTACGAGATACGGTTTCCTGACATGCCAACAACTATCATTAAATAACATTAATTGCATTAAAAACATCAAATATGACCGTTAGCATTATTTAAATAATATTGACAAAAGTTAAGAAACAGTGTCACAGTGATTAAGTAAATGGTGTCTTCTTCACGGTATATGGTTCACGATATGAGCTTCATGGTATGTCTATGTCACGGTGTGTAGCTCACGGTGTCTGGATCACGGTTTGTCCTTCACGTTGTCTGGTTCACAGTGTCTGGGTCATGGTGTCTGGGTCACGATGTCTGGGTCATGGTGTCTGGGTCACGGTGTCTGGGTCATAGTGTGTCCATACTTAGACATATATCTGTATTTGGACTTAGATAGTAATATGCAGAATATGGATTAAGTTTAATCATTAGAGGGTAATAGAACTTGAATCATAATTATAAAGGCTTGATAATATATGTGAGATTTGTGATCATGCATAAGACTTGTAAATAAAAAAGAGAGTAATTAACATCCATAAGATTTGTTATCATTAAAACATGATGTGTAGTTATTATTGAGATTGAAGAGCATTAGCAAGATGTGCAATGAAGATTGAGATTAATTAACAGTAATATGATTTGTGATCATTAAAACATGATTAACACATGAGGAGTCCAACAATCTCCCCCTTTTTGATGATCACAAATCATATATAGTCAAAATATAAATGAAATGTATCATTAAAGAAACTAGCATATCAGAATAGAAAAAATCATTATAGTACTGACACTTGTAGTTTTTCTCCCCCTTTTATACTTTTAGTTTTTCTCCCCATTTTGGGATTATCAAAAAGTAGAGAAAAAGAAATGAAACAAAGAATTCTTCATTAAAAAAAGGTTCAGAATAGATCATACAGGAGAAGTACAAACAGTAAACAAAAAATGACATCCCATCAAAAAGAAAAAAATCCTTGAACTCTTTAGGGATCCACCTTGTCCTTTCCTTTATCAGCAGCAGGAGCTGGTGCCGATGTAAAATATGGCATAGATGTGGTAGACAAAGAGGGTAAGGGTAGACCTTCAAAACCATATGGAGCCAAAGTAGGAGCAGTAGAAGATCTAGGCTGGGGTTTTTCAAGAATTAATGGCCGGATCTGAGAAAGAGCTTGGCTAACTATCATGGAAGTTGACGCTAAGGTAGGTAGACCAGGTCTAAGGGGTGCAGTAGCTGGAGAAACTATGGCAGTACTCTGCACATGAAGATACAACCTCAAAATATTTATGAAATCAGTAATGATTTCACCACCATATTGTATAGCCTTTTCAAAATCTTCTTTATTCTCCATGAATTTGTCCAATAATATGGTGAACTCTGTAAGTTTCTGAACATGAGCTTTAAAAGCTTGAGTCATCGGAGGGATTCTCAAATTTTCCACAAGATATATAAAGTGATCTGTCATATCACTTTTAGAGAAAATTCGATAGAGATACAAATCTATTTTCTTGGTGATCTCTTGTTGAGAATCACTGGATATCTTAGAATGAATCCCAACCAAGTCCAATGCTCTATCACTGTTCTTAATCACTTCTAATAAAGAAGATAGATCCAAGCCACTAAATGCACTCTGAAGTTCTTCCTTTATTATGGATCTCAGCATGGAAACATCCAAAGAAGATGTGGAAGTCTGACCAGAAGCAGGTGAAGCCTTGATAGCTTCAGTCAGAACTTTGAGCTATTTCAGAACTTTTTGCAGGCATCCAGTGTATTCATCTGTAAGTTTATTTAGATTTTATACAAGCTCCCTCATGCGTTCCAGCATTTTGGTGTGTCTTTTTCCAATCTTCTCATCAAAAGAAAGTAGATATGGACGAACTTGAGACACAATTTCCATATCAAGGAGGGAATCAGATGGCTCAGGAGAAGTAGCAATTGGTGCAGGGGTAGAAATAGGAGTAGGCATTGATCTCAAACACAACTCATTCTGCAAGTTTGATATCATATTTTTCAGATTTACAACATCAGCACTCAGCAGCTTATTCTCAACTCTGACTTCTTGAATTTCTCGGATCATCATTGGTTGAATATGAAAGATAATATTCTCCAAGAGAATTGATGCATCTTCTTGACTTAACTGAGTCACTGGATGAGGTTGAGGGGAGACAATTTTCTCAACTCCAGCTAACAAATTCTCTCCAAAAATTTTCAGAACATATTTTGTCACAAATGGGTGAAGCTCGGGTAAGGGAGCAGGTAAAGACAGAGGTTCAGATTCTGGTTGAGGTTCAGAGTCATCTTCAGACTCAAATTCTGATTCAGATTGAGGATGGGGCTCTGGTTCTGGTTCTGGATGAGCTATAGACTTCAGTTGAAATAGAGAAGAAAGATCTATTCCAGTTGTAGTCACTTTTTGTGACTCATTTACATTATAAAATCTTGGGAACTCATACCGAGTGTACACAGAATATGTGACAGAAGATAGACAAGCTTTAGCAGATCCAACTTCTATAATCTCAAGGTTTTGAGGTTCCTCCCCCTCAAAATGTGATTCCATTTCAGAGACTATAGGCTCACCATGATCAAGATCCACAGGATCATCCCTGATCTCTTCAGAAAACTTTCTTTTCCTGCTGAAAGGAAATTTCCATCCTCTATTTAGTATAGGGAATAATCCCAGGAACCGATTGTTCCACTGGTTGAGCTTCCAGACTTGATTCTTTCTCAACAGAAAGATCCTCTTCAATAGGATCTTCCCTAAGGTTTCTTGCTCTTCTAAATCAGGAAAAACCAATTTTCTTGCAGCATAAGGAGGAACTTCTGGAATTACATCCGCACTAGAAGCAGGAGCTTCCTCTTCTCTCAAACTAACAGCAACTTCTTCTCCTTGAGGTATTTCAGCAGGGATAACAACAGGGACAACAGTCCTTTCTTTTTCAATAGGAGTTGTTTCCATTGGAGGTTTCTAGCTTCTTCTCTAGGAGATACTTCATCTGTTCCTTCCTCTCCTTCTTCTTCTTCTAAATACTCAGCCACTTCATCTAGTTCCAAACCAAGATCAGATAGATTTTTAGGCCTTCTTGGATAGTAAACAGGATTAAAATTTTTATAGAGTTGATCATTATCCTCAACCCACTGCTTCTTCTAGGGGTTCCAGCTAATCTTCATCCTTCTGATGATAGTAAATGATAGGAAAAAATCAAAGTCCTCTAGCTTTTCTTCATTTAGTCCAACCATCCCTTTTCAACTAACATAGCTGAAATCATCCTTGAGTAAAACAAGGTGATGGATTTGGAAGTGACTTTGATCAAATTACATATATGGTTTATAACATACTTACAAAGTTTGATCTTATGGCCATTCTTCAACAGGTGAATCAGGAACACATCCTGATACTTCATCACAGCAAAATCTCCTTTTCTCGGACTAATCAAATTCGGAACAAACTTAAACAGAATTCTAGTCTCCTGATCTAATTCAGCAGCTATGGCCCTTCGCTTGGTTCCATTTCCAGTCTAGATTTCTAAATCATTCTCTAGGACAAATATGTTAGTTGTTAGAGGAGGGTCTCTCTGGTAATACTCATAAACTCCTTCATGTGGAATCCCTAGGCATGTAGCCCACAGCCTTGAAGAGTAAGAGCACTTCTGACCATTTATCCATCTTGTCACCATAAAGCTTTCTCCAAACTCAAAGGAAAACTTCACATACTGATAGAATTTAGATACCAATCTCAGGTAAATCGTTCTATTCTGTCTAGTGAACCATTCAATCCATCCTTGTTCTCTTAAAACATTCAAAACTAAAGATCTTCTAGACAGCAACCATTCAGGGCAAACCTCTTTTTCAGGTACAACTATATGGCTTGCCAGGTTTGGGTTTAGAGGTCCTTCGAGAGATATCCTCGGTATCCTCTTCTGTTTCTTAGAGCGAAGCTTTTTAGACGAGGGTGAAGCTGGACGCTTCATCCTTGGCATTCGCTGAAGGTTCGGGCGAGAGGGAAGGGAAGGTTCAGGAGAGAGTTCAGGTAAGGAATCAAATGAAACCCTTAAGTGTTATCATTTGGGAATGTCAAACGTCATAAAAACAAAAACGCGGGAAATCAAATAGCGGTGAAATAAAAATTACCGTGATACGGGTTAAAATAAGAATATAAATAATCTTCACGGTGAGACCGTGAGTAGGCATTACGGTGAGATGAAAACTAGTCATCACGGTGAGACAGTTGGTAGTCGTCATTGTGAGACAGTGAGCATTATGTGTAGTCATGGTGAGACAGTGAGTTGACAGACCATGCGCATAAAGTCTTGATGGTGAGACCGTGTGCATAAAACAGTAACTTAGAAATAGTGACCATGAAACTGTAAAGTAAAATACAGTAAAGTATTAAACATTAAGATCAGTAAGATATTTACTAATTATTAATCATACCAAGATGATGTATGATGTAGTCCAATTTTTCAGAATTTAATGGTTTAGTGAATATATCAGAAGGTTTATATTCAGTACCAATGAATTCCAAAGTGATATCACCTTTTTGATAATGATCCCTCAAAAAGTGATGTCTTACATCAATATGTTTTGTCCTAGAATGATAAATAGTATTCTTAGAAATATTAATAGCACTTGTGTTGTCACAATTTATTGGTACATGTCTGAATTGATATCCATAGTCTAGTAATGTGTGTTTCATCCACAAAATTTGTGCACAACAAATTCCAGCAGCTATGTATTCAGCTTCTGCAGTAGATAATGCAACAGAATTTTGTTTCTTACTACACCATGATACTAGTAACTTGCCTAAAAGATGACATGTTCCATAGGTGCTTTTTCTATCTAACTTACATCCAGTAAAATCAGCATCACAATAACTAACTAATTTAAATGATTTTCCTTTGGGATAGAACAATCCTAAATTTGGAGTATGCTTGCGGTATTTGAAAATTCTCTTCACCGCATTTAAATGTGACTCTATAGGGTTTTCTTGAAAACGAGCACACATACACACACTAAACATAATATCAGGACGACTAGCAGTCATGTAGAGTAGACTTCCAATCATTCCTCTATAAGTGGTTTGATCAACAGATTTAACATTTTCATCAAGATCCATCTTACAGGTGGTACTCATGGGAGTTTCACTACCTTTTGTGCCATCCAGTCCAAAACGTTTGAAAAGATCTCTAGTATATTTACTTTGAGTTAAAATAATTCCATCATCATTTGGAAAGATTTTAAATCCAAGAAAGAATTTAATTTCACCCATTAAACTCATTTCAAATTCATTTGGCATCATTTTAGAAAAATCATTACAAAGGGAATTTCTTGAAGATCCAAAAGTAATATCATCTACATAAATTTGTACTACTAAAACATCTTTAAAAATTCATTTTATAAACAGAGTAGGATCAGCTATTCCTTTTTTTAAACCTATGGAAATTAGAAAAGTACTTAATCTATCATACCAAGCTCTTGGAGCTTGCTTTAAACCATATAAAGCTTTTGATAATTTGAAAATATGATTTGGAAAATGAGGGTTTGAAAATCCAGGTGTTTGTTCAACAAAAACATCCTCAGCAATATATCCATTCAAGAATGCACTCTTGACATCCATTAGATATTGTTTGAAATTTATATGTGCAGCATTAGCAAGTAAAATCCTAGTAGCTTCTAATCTAGATACTGGAGAAAAGGTCTCCTCATAGCCAATACCTTCTTATTGAATATAGCCTTGTGCAACTATCCTACCTTTATTTCTAACTATGTTTCTAGATTCATCTACTTTATTTCTAGACACCCATTTAGTGCCTATTGTGAAAGTGTCCTTAGGCCTTTCAACAAGATTCCAAACTTTATTTCTTTCAAATTGATTGAGTTATTCCTGCATAGCAATTACCCAAAATTCATCATTAATAGCATCATCAATGTTTTTAGGTTCATGTTTTGATAAAAAGGATTGATGTTCAACCTGATTTCTAAGAGAAGCTCTAGTCTGTGTCCCTCTATCAAGATTTCCTAAAACAGCATCTAAAGGATGATTATTTAGAATTCTAGTTGATCTAGTAAAGGTAGGAATATAAACTTCAGGTTCTTCTCTAGGTTCGGGTTCATTAGGAGAAGATTCTGGAATAAGTCCAAAACTGGTTGTCTTTATAGCAGGTTCATTAGATTTGTCATTAAGGTCTAGAACAGATAAATCTTCTTCAATATTTTCAAGAGAGCTTTTAGGCTCATGTGGATCAGTTTCGTCAAATTTGATGTGAACAGATTCTTCCACACACTTGGTTCTTTTATTGAAAACTCTATAAGCCTTGCTGGTTAATGAATATCCTAAAAATTTTCCTTCATCACTCTTAGAAGAAAACTTATCAACATTATCTTTTGTATTGAGAATAAAAACATTGCAGCCAAAGACTCTAAAGAAACTAACTTTAGGTTTTCTATTGTTCCACAACTCATATGGGGTTTTCTTAAGAACAGGTCTAATTAAGACTCTATTAATAATATAACAAGCTGTATTCACAGCTTTAGCCCAAAAGTAAATAGGCAGGTCATATTCATTAAGCATAGTTCTAGCAATTTCTTGTAGGGTTCTATTTCTTCTTTCTACTACACCATTTTGCTGAGTTGTCCTAGGAGCAGACAAGTTATGAATATAGCCATTATGCGAGCAGTAGGATTCAAACTCATGATTCTCAAACTCACAGCCATGATCACTTCTTAGGGTTTTAATCTTCAGTCCACTAAGATTTTATATAGATTTGGAGTACTTAAAAAAGTAAGAACAAGCTTCACTTTTGTGAGCTAAGAAGTATACCCAAGTATATCTAGAAAATTCATCTACTAGGACATAGACATAGTGCTTCCCAATTAAGATAGAAACTCTAGATGGTCCAAAAAAATCCATGTAAACCAACTCGATAGGTTGAGAAGTTGAAACTTCCTTCTTTGATTTAAAAGATACCTTATGTTGCTTTCCCTTTTGACAGGGAGTACAAACTTTTCCATTTGGAAACTAAAGTTTAGGTAGGTCTCTAACTAAGTTCTGTCTAGTTATATTTCTAAGTGAGTTTATATTACAGTTTCCTAATCTTCTATGCCATAACCAGGACTCTTTATGAAAAGCATTTAAACAGGTAACATTTTGCTTAGCTAAGGAATTTAAATCAACAGCATAAACATTTTCATTTCTTAGAGCATAAACATTTTTAGAGTTAAAAACATTTCAAGAAACATTTTCAAATTTGACATTAAAATCGTCATCACATAATTGAGAAATAATTAACATATTATATTTAAGTCCATCAACAAATAAAACTTTAGAGATTAAAACTGAATCAGTGTTACCAATTTGGCCTAGGCTGATGATCTTTCCTTTAGAATTATCACCAAAGGTGGCATGACCTCCATCAACCTTTATTAAACTCTTGAAGCATGAGTAATCCCTAGACATACGTCTTCAACATCCACTGTCCAAATACCATGTCTTCTTGTGGGAACTCTTCAAGCAGGATTCTTACAGGACCGATTTAGATAGGAAATGATTTTGGTACCCAGATATTCTTGGGTCCAGACAGGTTAGAAATCAAAGCTTTCGGTACCCACATTTGTCTTATGGGTCTCATATAATTTATAGAATCAAAATATTTTGAAAGATAAAATCTATTTGATTTATAACTATGTGAATAACTAGTTGAAGCATATGAATGTTTAGAACTAGAACTAGCAGTATTCTGTCTAGATTTAGGAATAAATCTATTCTTAGTAATCTGTCTCTGTCTAGGTTTGTAGCCTATTCCAGTAGTGTATTTTGGCACAACCTTCTTTCCTATAATTTCAGTTAGTGTATATTTTCCATTTTTGAACTTCTCTAAGTCTTTTCTAAGTTTCTCATTAAACATTTTTAGTTCAGTGTTCTCCTTTAACAGTTGAGCATTTTTCTCTTTTTCAATAGTAAGTTAGGTTTTAACAATAGTAGTGAGAGCATGCTGTTTATTTAATGATTTTTATTTATCCTTAAGTTCACTGCATGTCTCTTCCAATATATTACAGTATTCAAATAATTCCTCACTAGTCATGTTTTCAGAATCAGAAACAGATTCTGCATCATCTCCAGAACAATAAGAATTTAAAACAAGAGTATCTGAGGTTACCTAAGATTTGTTTGTCATGAAACACATGTTGGCATGATTTCTTTCAGAATCGGACATTTTAGATTCACTTGTGCTGTCTTCAGAAGCACTCCAAGTAGTCTTCATAGCTTTTTTTTACTTACTGTCCTTGTAATCATATTTCTTCTTGAATTTGAACTTTGGGCTGTCTTCTTTAATGTGTCCTTTCCTTTTTCACTCATAGAAAACAACTTCATCACTTTTATCTGGATTTTTCCAATCCTTCTTCAAATGTCCCTTGTTTTTATACTTTCCTTTGTAATTTGATTTTCTGAAAAATTTCTTCTTCCTATAAAATTTCATAAACCTTTGGGCTATCTGAGCCATTTCAGCATCACTATCAGAGTCTGAATTTTCACTGTTTGAACTGTCAGTTTGTATTTGAGCTTTTTCTTTGTCCTTTTTCTTTGAAGCAGTAGTCTTTAAAGCCAAAGATTTTCTCTTGGGTTCATCATCTTCCTCTTTATTCACCTTGAGTTCTTCCTCATACATCATAAGCTTACCAATGAGTTCTTTGACAGGTAGACCAGCAATGTCACATGACTCTCTTATTGAAACAGATGTGCCTCTCCATCGGTCTGGTAAACATATCAAGATTCTCATAATTTGTTCCTTTGCTAGAACAACCTTTCCGAGCTAATTCATTGTATTGACTATCTCATTAAACCTGAGATACATATCAAAAATAGGTTCATCAGCCTTTATTTTAAAATTTTCATATTTAATAGTATAAGTATTAAATCTCATTTCTTTAACATTGGTTGTTCCTTCATGAGAAACACCCAAAGTATCCCTTATTTCAAAAGCAGTTTTGCAAGAAGAAATTCTGTTAAACTCCTCATATCCTAGAGCACAGTATAGGGCATTCATGGCATTACAATTATTATTGTAGGCAGTCTTTGTAGGTTCATCCCAAGTTACTCTTTCAGTTTCTGGAATTTTATATTGTGACTCTATAGCGGTCCAAATATCAAAACCAATTCTTTCTAAATGAATTTTCAGTTTATGTTTCCACTGAGCATAGTTTGTACCATTTAAGAATGGTGTCATGCTAGTAGCAGCACTCTCTAGTCTATTATCCATAACTAGATTTTAGAAAGATAATTAAAAGAGATAAAATTTAGAACTAACATAAATTTAAGATCATTAAAGATGCAACTAAAACCACAGTTGAAAAAACAGAGTTTTTCAAAAGTCCTTAAACAAAAACAAATCCTTTGATACCAAATTTTGGTCAGAGTGGATACTCAAGTGGGGGGTGAATTGAGTTCCAATTAAAAATTATGTTAAAATATTGTCTATTTAAAATCCCCTGATTTATAAAGTAAGTTAAACTGTAGTGAATTTATACAGATTGTAAATGTTCACTTAGCTTCTAAAATATTGATTAGGTCTCATTTAACTTAACTACAAGATCAAACTAACTTTTGAAACTAACCTACTGATTAACAATAAGTGTAAACACTTGATCATTTAACTATCAAAGTAGCTTTAAAATAGTTTTTTATTTCAAAGTAATAGCAGTGGAATAAATTAGATATATGTAGTATACTTTGAACATAAACTAAAGATGCACAACAAATATAACAAGAGGGTCAGTCTCAAGCCAAGACTTTGTCCTCTCAAATTTATATAAATTTGATCCACACCCTGGATCGAGGTTAACAATAGTTTAAAAAACTGTCCAGGCTACGCAGGGACCTCTACCACTATTCTTCATAGGAAACAAAACAAAGACCATTCCACACAAGGACCTCTTCCACAGTTGACGTGGGTGAACAAGAGTTAAGAGTTTTGGAGTGAGGATTTTGATATCCTCCAGTTCAATGCAGGAGACAGTGTGTGTATAAGAAATACAGATTACACCACACTGCTCAAAAGATAATAAATAAATTACTTAGAGAGAACATATAAGATTTTAGAAAGCTCTAGTGATTATCAATGCAGCTCTGGACTCGTTGAATTCAGCAGGAATTCTTCTGAGTCCTTCTCTAGTTTTTTTTGTTGAAAAATAGAGTGTCATAGTTCAGTTTGTATTATACAAGAATGTAAATGATCTCTTGATTTTCCGTGTGTTCTTCAGTGGTGTTGGATTGCATTCATAAGAGTTATTTGAAAGTCTTGCAATCTCTTTCATTCTGGTGATTTTTCTTCTCATTCAGCACAGTTCTCTCGGGTGTATGTAAGTTCTTCTTGTTGTATATTCACACTTGCATGCCACACGTGTACTGCATCTCAAACTTCCTTATATTCCATGAGTTATGGTTGTAGGAAGGATTCCCTTTTCATAGGTATGAGATACGGTTTCCTGACATGCCAACAACTATCAATAAATAACATTAATTTCATTAAAAACATCAAATATGACCGTTAGAATTATTTAAATAATATTGATAAATGTTAAGAAATGGTGTCACAGTGATTAAGTAAACAGTGTCTTCTTCACGGTATATGGTTCACGGTATGAGCTTCACGGTATTTCCATGTCACGGTGTGTAGCTCACGGTGTCTGGATCACGGTTTGTCCTTCACATTGTCTGGTTCATGGTGTCTGGGTCACGGTGTCTGGGTCACGGTGTCTGGGTCACGGTGTCTGGGTCACGGTGTCTGGGTCACGGTGTGTTCATACTTAGAAAGATGTCTGTATTTGGACTTAGACAGTAATATGAAAAATATGGATTATGTTTAATCATTAGAGAGTAAGAGAACATGAATCATAAATATAAAGGCTTGATAATATATGTGAGATTTTTGATCATGCATAAGACTTGTAAATAAAAAAGAGAGTAATTAACATCCATAATATTTGTTATCATTAAAACATGATGTGTAGTTATTATTGAGATTGAAGAGAATTAGCAAGATGTGCAATGAAGATTGAGATTAATTAACAGTAATAGTATTTGTGATCATTAAAACATGATTAACACATGAGGAGTCCATCACTAACCTATAAACCTAACCACTAGCCTAAACGTACACAAACCCTAAACACACCTCAAACCTAAAACATACCTATATATCTAATACATAAATAATTACCCTTTATACTAAACCCTAAAACCTAACCCCTAAAAATAATCACAAAACCTAACCCCAAAACATAATCACTAAAACCAAACATCTAAGACAAACACTCTACACCTAACCCCTATCTGCAACCTAACCGCTATAACGAAACCCCATAACCTATTTGAAAACATAAACCTTACCACTCTACCTAATACTAACCCATAAACCTAAATCTATAGATTTATCATAATCTTAACACCTAAATGGACAACTACAACCTAAAACAAAAACCTAATCCTAAAAACCAAATTGTAAACCTAACTTATAATACTCTGTGATATTAAAATATATATTTAAGACCATATATGTTTGATAGTGTGTGATATATGAGACACTGAAGAAAAATGAAATGAGAAAACTTATATAATTATTATTATGTAGCTGTATAATTGGAGGGTAAAAATAAAGGTATCTTAATTATGAAATATATGTATAAATAAATATAAAAGTCATTATTAATACTATGGAGTTGATATAATTAAAATAGTGTGTCAATGTAACTAATAATATTAGTCTATTAACTAAATTTCAAGCCTTATGATATTGGATATTATGGGTTTTATTTTAAAATACTCAATATATTATTAATAAATGGTATTAACACAAAATTTGGATAGAAATTGATTAGAAATAAGACAAAGAATAA
Source organism: Viscum album (assembly GCA_963277665.1). NCBI lineage: Eukaryota > Viridiplantae > Streptophyta > Magnoliopsida > Santalales > Viscaceae > Viscum > Viscum album. The sequence goes on from OY728164.1 coordinate 1,805,152,124, forward strand.
CTATTATTTTAAAAATTTATTTTTCTATGAAATTTATTTTAATTATATTTTAGGTTTTATTAAAAATAAAAAAAATGGAATTTTTTGAATTTAAATTTCAACCATTTGGATTTGATTTTGGATTTAGAATAATAATATTAGCTTTAGATTACTTTTTTTATGTTTCAAAAATTACTAAATTTTGGTTAATTTTTTTGAAATATTTATTTTCCAAATACTATCATATTTTCAAAATTTTCATAATCAAATAATAACTATAAAGTTATTGAAACCTTTTTATATGAAAATATATGTTTATATAGTAAAATAAATCATTTAACAACACTGTAATGAATTTATGAATCCCATGTTTAACATTTTGGAATCTAATAGAATATTTACTCTAATTTTTATACTCCGTTATATTGAGTATTAGTTTTCAAAAATTATAAGAACTAAATATTACAAATTTCATTTAATTTTCTCGATAAAAAATTCATATTAAGTAATTAGTCAAATTTAATTATAGGAAAACTATTATGTATACTATGATTAAAGTTAATAACAATCATAATAGTGAAAAGGTTACCTTTAATGAATTTATTTATTGATGTAGTGTAATTATCACTTATAAAATTATAAATGTTATATTTTTATTAATACCCTAATGTGATTTTCTCACATGTATAAAAATATTTTACAACTCATTTATTTGGTAATTACTGTGATATAATTTTATGAAAACAAAATGACTAAAATAATTTTTTTATGAAAAAACTATATATATATATATATATAATTTTTTGAATTTAAAAGTTATTATATAACAATATATATATAAATTTAATTTAATTATATAGAAACTAATTTTATATATCACACCAGACTTTTTTAGGGGGGGTTATCTTATATTTTGAATAAAACATAAATTACTTAATTAAAAACCTCTTACCAAGGTAAAAAAAAGTTAAAACTAATAAAATAAAAATAAATTACATGAAACATGTTTTAAACATGTTATAAATTAGTGTAACTAGATTTATTAACCTTATCTTACCCCATAATTAATTATTTATAACTTTTGGTTCCATTATCTCTTTAATAATGTCATTCCATTTTTACACTTATAAAATGAGATCAGTCCCACCCTCTCAAAGATACACATATACAAAAAAATAACTTGAAACCGTAAAAAATGATATTATTATATATATAACATTGAATAATTAAATCTCATAATCACCGTCAGTTTTCCTAAGTCCATTATTTCAAAATATTATTTCAAGAAAATGTTAAGTGTCTGAAAGTGAGTTTTACTTTATCCTTATTCTTTTCATCCTAATATTTATCTTCAAAACCTATGATAACCATATTAATATATATAAATTTGTATTATTAATAAACTATAGTTTTTTATATTAAAAGATAACCATTATTTATCCCTTCAAAAACATTGATAAATAAAAGAACATTGTATGTGTGCTTGTGCGGACAACTACCACCACAGAGCGACATCTTACATTATTCAACACCACCTATAATTTTAGGTTATAAAGATGTAATTGACGAATAAATTTGACATATATAATAATATTATTATTACTTATAAATTAAATATAATTAAACTTTATTCCCTATCATTTGTTTTGAAATGAAAACGTTAATAGTGTGGAGTGATGGTTACCACCTCCTTAAAGTAACATTTCTCATTTTTCATCTATTTTATTCCTTATTTAGTAAAATCTTTCAAAATTTTATTTTATGGAATAAAAATATTTAAAATTATATAATTATGATTATGTAATAAATATATTATTCCAAAATAAATCACTTTCATAATCATAATCATCTATTAATTATATTTTTTTCATGATCATTTCGGTCTAACTGTTTACTTTAATAATGTGTAAGACACTAATGTTGATAAATATAGTAACTTAAAAAACATATTATTATATTTTAATAAGAAAATAAATATTTTTTTATATTTTTTAAAGGCTATACTAACTATTTAACATATGTTTAAAATATCATCTTCAATTAAGAAAATTAAGAAAATTAGTTGACATTGATTCCTTTTTCATGTAGCATAACTAAAACACATATAGAATAATATAAAACCTTTATAAAAAATCTGTATATTAAATTTACTTAAGTTACATAGAACTGATGAACTTTTAATCAATTAATTGGTACAAATATTCATATCATAAAACCTTTATAAAACAATTTAGGTTACTCACACCCCGTGATGAAAATTATCTATAACTAACTAATATACTCCTAATAAATTATCATGAATGAAGTAAATAAAAGATAATATATATGAATAATATTCCTAATTAAAATAATATTATGGTTATATTTTTTATATGATATTAATCTACATTATTAGATGTTAAAAATTAAGGAACTGTTTTTTGTCTCAATTTTTACCCCTTGATACATATTTTTTATTATACAGTGTGTTTTTTATATGGTTTATATAATACCAATTTTAATATTTTTTATCATTATACACTAATTATTCATGTTATTTAATGTTTTATTTAAAATTTTATTTTTTTAATAGTTTTTTACTTGACGTCTACTAAAGTCATAAAGTTTCTTTGACTCAAATTTCAATTCCTTGAGATGTGTTTATAGAATACACCAAATTTTCATATTTATGGAGTATATAATTAAAATTTTAAATTTTATATTATTATTCTTTAATTATTCATTGTATTTAATGCTATATTAATTTTTTTTCCTTAAATTTGTTTTTTTATAAATAATTCTAAAGTTTTAAGTGTTATTTTCCATATTTTTAATTCCATGAGAAATATTGGATATTGTGAACCATATTTTAATTTAAATGGTTTATTATATACCCTATTTAAATAATTTATAATTAATATCATTCATTTAGTTATATTTTAATTTCATGTAATCCCCCTTATGTTCTTTTTTATTTTTATGTTATCGTTATCATAATGGTGTTTGCATCTTTATTTTTTTCTTTGATATGTGAATGAAATTCAAAAGCAATTCCTTTTTATAGTGTATATATTTGACATGAATTACTCTTTAAATACTCTCATACTAATTTCATTTGTTGATTAATGTCATGTATATCAATCACTACCCTTTTATTTCCAAACCATCCTCTATTATGGGAATTATGGTTAATAAAATTCCATTTCTCTATGATTCCAAATTCTTGATTATATATTTTTAAGGGAATTTTTCTAGATATCAATACATTTATTTATTGGGAAAAAATATTGACTTAACCATATACCATTAATCTATATGGTTTATTTTTTATGATTATTATATATAATGTTGTTCCACTTATTATTTGAGTAAAATTTAAAATAAGTATACTTAGGGTCCTACTAAATATGATTATTAACTATTTAAGAATGTTTATTATTCATTTTTTAACTGTAAACAATCTTTACATGGATGGATTATATTCGAAAAGGGACTAGAAAAGTACTAAAATTATTTATTTTTATATATCAATATGGATGGTTATATATTTCTATGTAATTTTTTTTACAGTACTTTATTGATATTCATATGATTCATATGTTGAGTAAATTTGAATTAATGATGTGTTGGATTGGGATATGTATTATATACCCCCTCAATTCAATGGTTTTTCACATGATACAAACCTTTTGGGTATTTGGTGTACCTCTAACCAATTAAAGAATAATTTCATCGCTATAACCTTGATGGTGTGAATGGCATCCTGGTTTTGGCTTTGAGGAAATGAATAATGTCATAGGTGAGGCCCTAATAGCAAACATCATGATGTCCATCATTAATCATTAAATTTTTTTATTTATATTTATAATTGTGGATTTTAAAAAATATGTGATCGATTATATTTCATTATTCAATTATCATTTGTTTCCTGCTATATTATTAAGGAAGGGAATATGTCTTGATAGATTTTGATATATGATTTCTCTTACAATGAATTTGAGTTCACACTTGTTATGTTTTTATTTAACCATGTCCTAAAGAAAAGTATAACACATGAAATTTTTCAGGGATTATGATATGTTTAAAATTTAATGAATGATGTTTAAGATTTATTATGATTGAATTATATTATTATATAGTGGGATAAAATGTCCATTTCATGAAAAATACATTGTATTTTTTCATCGTTATGTTATCCATGATCTTTAAAACTCTAAACTCAAAACTTCATTTCAATGTATTTGATTACTTATTTGTTAGTGATATGGTAATTATTTTATGTTAACATTGGATCACTTTAGGGAATTTCAATGCTAGTTTGTAAAGATTCTGTTTATTCGCATCTGACTCCAAGATTATAGGTTCAGGGAATCACATATCCTCAAAAAATTGACCTAACACATAAAACCTATCACCAAAATAAAAACTGAAAAATTATAATCCCAAAATCTTACCACTATCCTAACCCCCATCCTAAGCCTTATCACTAAAACCATAATACTAATCCAAACACTATAGATTAAAAAACCCGGAAAACCTACCACCCAAAGCCTAAACCTATCCCTTAAAACGTAACCACTAAAACTAACCCATATCCAACACATAACCCCCAACCTAAACCTAAAACATAATCCTTAAACATATTCCCAATCCTTAAATGAACACTTACTACTTAAAAATACAATCTAACTTTGGAAGGTAATCACAAAAACATAACCCCTAAACCTAACCCCTAACCTATCCTAACCCTATACTAAACCTAAGACCAAAAATTGAACCCCTAAACAAAACCCCTAATCACTATCACAACCCCTTATCACAATCATAACCCCTTAAAACCCACCCCCAACCTATACAATAAACAAGAAAAACCTAACATAATTCTAACATCAATCATAGCCTATAACCTAATAATAAAATCAATCCCCTAACCCTAATCCCTAAAACCTATCCACTAGAAAAAAACATACCACCCCAAGCCTAAACCTAACCAATATACCCCCCCCCCCAACTCATAAACTTATTCTTAACCCACTTTCCTAAACCTAATTCACAAACATAAGCATAATCCTTAAAACATAAACCCTTGCCTAAACCTAACCCCCACCACCCTCATCTAAACACAAACATAACCTCTAAATTCAATCCCTAAAAACTAATACCAAAACCTGACCCACCCACCCCAACCACCAAGATTCAACCTAACCCTAAAACAGAATCCCTAGAACAAAACTGCTAAACTTAAACCAATAGTCTAAAATAAATCTTGAATCTACCTAACTTTATCCTAAGCTATGTTGATACATATGCCCTAAAATTAATACATAACCTCTAAACCTAATCTATTGATCTTATACCCATACCTAAACCTAACCCCACCATAAGCGTAAACCCTACATCCAGAGACCCCCCCCAACCACCTCCCCCATCCTAAACCTAAATCCTATTCTAAACCTAACCAACCACAAACTAATCCTAAACAAAATCAACACTTTCACCCTATAACTAAAACCTTACCCCTATATCAAACACCTAAAAACTAACCCATTATAATATTACCACCACACACATAAAACAATATTAAACCCATATAACCCATAACCAATAAAACTAACCCTTGACCTAAATATAACTCCTAGAAACCCCCTAACCATTAATCATAACATGTAACACACCCACCCATAACACCTCAAGAAAAAACTAAAACACTAAACCTAATCCACAAAACCAAACACCAGATCCTAAATGCCAACCAAAAACCCAACCCCTGACACCCTAACATAATTAAACAGCTACTCCCTGATACTAAAACCTAACCCATAAATAGTATCACTATAATCCATGATAAACCTAATCCTAACCCAAAAAATCACACCCCTAAACCTGACACCCAGCCTAAACCTAACATATAAACCTAATCCCTAATACCAAATCCTTAAATATAATCCTCCTCTAAAAACCTAACCCCTAATATCATAACAAAAATCGAAACCTACACACTAAAACAAAATCAAAACCCATAAAACTAATCACTAAATAATATCCACTAGCATATAACTACCAAACCAACATAATCTTATCCCGAAGACCCAAACTACCCCCATAGTAGCCTAAACCAAATCCTAAAAACCATTATAAAAATCTAATCCCCCGTTCCTAAACATATACCCTATAACCAAACCCCAAAAACATATCCTCTAGACCTTACTGCAAACCAATACATATACCCCAACCCTTGAAAAAAAACTTTAAAGAACCCCAAAATGTTCAATAAGTCCCCAAAAAATCCCACAAAGCATCTCCTCATGAAAAAAGGTTTCATGGTATAATCCTTTCATTAATAGATGTATATAGTTTTTAAAGAACCCTGGAAATAGAATATTTTTTTTACTAAACCAGCATTAGACAAATCTAATACTCCATATATATTATAGCATAAATGTAGTGCATGAGACAATACCCAGTAGGGTAACACTAATAAATCCTTATAACTCTATCTATAATACCATCTCAAAGATGTAGTTTGAAATACCATTTATATGATATCATTGTAAAATTTAATTATTTAAAAACAAATCAAATATAATTTTTTTTATATAATAAAACCTATTAAATTAGTGAAACAAATATAGATAAGAATAAATAAATAAACATTAAATTAAATCAAATAAACACCATTCCTTGGATAATGAAATTATAAAGTAAATAGTTTTTTAAAAATGAAAAACAAAATGGTATAATGGCCTTGAGTGTAGCCATATAATTTGAGAAATTATTAAATTTAGATCCATGTGTTAGACTATGATGTGAATATTCGTTCCCAAAAATTAGAATTCAATTTAAATGAATTATTGGATAACAGAACCATAATGAAATAATGTGACATATATAATTTTATAACTGAAGTTTCATATTGTCTGAAGATCAAGTATATTTCCCTTACAATCCCTAAAATTTTATTATAATATTATTTTTATGGTAACTAAGTTGTGGTTCCATTGATTCCATTTGGATGTCTGGTGATAGCTTCGTCACTCATGGTAGAGATATGGTGGTTCCCTTGTTATCTCCTTGATTTGAAATATCACGTCCATCATTTATATCACCTAGGTCACCTCTTCACATGACTGTATATTCATTAATGTGTTAGTGGTTTCAATTATCCCATAATAGGTGGCTTCTTACACTTTCAATAAATATAGAAATATACCCACTTCTAAAATGTTGTAATTTATTTTGGTATAATGTTTTATAAATCACATCAATTGTGATTATTCTCTACATGAGAATGAATTTTGATATATATTCCTTCGGGTAACCTCTCTTGTATTATTTATATGGAAATTCTTCACATGTATAACTTTTTTATGGTTTACTCCACGGAGATATTTCATGAGATCCCCCCCTCATACCTTCAACCCAAAAATATAATCTAACAAAATATAGACACCTGCACCATAAAATAAAACCTAACTGCTAATCTTAATCCCCAAAATCTAACCACTAACAAAAATCTTTCCCAAGCCTGAACCTAACACCTCTAATTCCCCACAACCTTCCTAACCTAATGATAGCCTAAATAGACCCCAACACAATAAAACTAATACATAGCCACTAAAAAAGAATTCTAACCCCCTCCCCCCACAAGAATAATGAGACCCCAGGCCTAAATTTAACCCCCTCCCCACAGAATAAAACCAATCCCTATCCCTAATCCCCAAAACCAAAGAGTTATACCTGACCCACTAAACCTAACCAAAAACCTAACACCTAGCCTAAACATACATCATTCCAAAACCTAAACCTTATCATAAACCTTTTTGTAGTTGAATACTTTTTCTAAACATTGAATGTTTAGAGCATTGGAAGATCGTAAAATCATAAATTCATGCATTTTATTTAAATTTATATGAAATTTGAATATTGGAAGGTGGTCGGACTTAGTGTGTAGTAAGAAAAAAATATTATCATTAGTAGTAGTTGGTTTGTAAAATGTTTTTATCTTTTTAGGATATCATTGGTGGTCTAGAATATCAGGGAGCCTTCTTGAATTAATTATCTAGAAATAATTTTCTATAAATGTTTTTTAGGTAAATGTGTTGAGGTCAATAGTGTTACTGATAATCAATAGTGACAATCCATTTGGATATGTCTCCTTGTATTTGAGAATGTGGTGTAACCTAGAATACTAGATAATGTTCATATAAAATGAGGTGGGGACCTACCCTAATCAAGTTTTACGAACTAAATAGTGAATCCAAGTAATAAAGATTTAATCTTACACATACTCAGTATGGACAAGTTTTACAGAGTGTTAATCATTCTATAATGAAATATTATCAATGTTTCTTCTTAGTTAATGGTAATTAACTATACTTCTGATAACATTAATAATCAAGGTGGTTCCTCTCATGCACTTAGAAAAAAAATTCATATCATGTTAATTCACCTGTGTTTATTTATGGATTTATGTACATTAGTTTTATATATTACCATCTCGTGTATTCTGATTGATTTTTTTTGTATCTATTATGGTGTGTACAAGGTTGAATTACTGCACTGGTTAGGATATAATGATATTAAAATGATGGTACAAATAGTTTATGGGGAAGTGAAGTTCAATAGGATTGGTATTCCACTGCACTAATATCCACATACTCTTGTGGTGGATCGATGATCATACATCTGGTGGGATGACATAGGTAGTATTGATTATTTATTTTGGGATACAATTTCTCCCCCATGATTTAGTATGAAAGTTAATGGTTCACCACACCTATAGCAGCATTGGAATTACATATGATGAAGGGAAGATTTGGATTAATAAATATGATTGAACTATTTTTTTAGTAAAATCTTATTGAATTCCATCTGAATCAGAAGGACTTGGAAGTTCCATTATCTAGGGTAAAGAAGGTTCAATAGAGAAAAATGAATGGGCTTAAATATATATTTATGAATTGTAATTGGTTAGAATTTATATGGAAATAAATTATGAGATGAATATTTGAGATATGAATTCAAAAGATGATTTTTGGAAGGTTTTGGTAGACATGTATGAATAACTGAAATCCATGGATTTTTTTTCATGTTGTGGTGGTTTTTTAAATTCTGTTTTTTATAAGGACAATCAGTGGAAGTTTTTTTTAATGACTACAACATGATTCATGAGAATCTCTGATCAGTCATGGTGACTTTTTCTAATGATTTATGGGAATTTATACTATTATTTTCACTTTGGAAGTTTTTTATGAAATGGTTATAGTAGTTACTAACACAAATGGAAAAAATAATAAGGTATTTGATTACATACAGAACATGTTATTGAGTCAATAACTAAGGAGGATATACAGTTTGGTATCAACCAGTAGAGGCCTTGATACTAAATAAAGTATAAGGTTATCCAATCATAAATACAAGAAGAAACTAATGGACATAATGAATCCTGAAAGAATTTGAATTAAGTCAACTAGTCTTGATCCAACCTTCTAGAAATGTGTTAAATGACATATCACAAGTAATTGAAAGGGTAAAACGTAGAAAAACTAAATTGTGTCAATTTTGGATAGTTCATATCCTATCAAGTCAACCAATGGTGGAAAATTGGATCTACTGAGTTTGAATACTCTGGTAGAATCTTGGCTGATTAATTGTGGAGAACCTCTCCATTCAACTATATATTATAGATATATGTCAAACTATGTTTTTGTGTTTTTAGGGAATGTCCATGTAGTGGATATATAATCCATGGATGTTTTTGTAAAAGGATATTTCAAAATCCGAATGAAAGGCAATAGAGTCTTGAAACTACCATATGTTCACAAAATCTATGGCCTGATGATAAATTTTATTTCTATTTGATAATTGGAATATGTTTTCCTTGGAACATGTATTACAAATAGGGAGTGGAAGTTCACCTGAGGATCTATGGTGATTTAAAAATGTGTAAAATATGAGACCCTTTACATGACTATAAATTCATATGGTAGTATAATCGTCATAAATGAAACATCCAATGACTTGGATTTTTTTCATTGTAGGTTCAATCACCTATGTAAGAAGAACTTAATGGTTCTAAAGGATGAGGGCATAATGAAGATTTTTCATAGGGAATTATCATTTTGTAAATGTTTTGTTTTTTGGGGAAAATAATATATTGAATTCCAACATACGTATAAAAAATCCTAAGTAAATTGAATATTATAAAATTATATGTTTGGGAACCTGTCCTTTTTCATAACTATGGTGGTTTAATTTAATTTCATACATTCATTGATAATTATTTAAGGAAAGTTCTTATTTACTTCATAACATTTTAATCCAAAATATTTCATTTTCCTGTTTAGTGGAAAGCATTGGTACAAAGGGAGGGTATCTAGATGTTGAAATAAATATGAACAAACAATATTGATGAGTACACAGGATATAACATCTAAATCATTTTCAAGAAGGATGAGAAATGGGATGCAAAAAAAGTTCCATGAACTCTATTTCAGAATAGTGTATCTAAAAGTTTGAATTATACTTTGATATAGAAATCCATAGTTTGAGGATTCACTCAGTAATTCCTAAGTCAATTTGGAAAGAGGAACTCAACACAGCAACTAAACTCACATAAATAAGTCGAGTATAGATAGTTTTGAAGGAACATTCAAATGAGATGTTTTCTATTAAATGATCAGAAGTAAACATATTAATTTTTTTGTATTTTATCATATGTACATGTAAATTTATTAGGATCATGATAAACATGAATTAAAATATAAGAAAAAGACTCAGTTATGGTGGTGCAGATTTTAAATACCATTTATAGGATGGTGATAAGAAATAGATCACTAGAAACATGGATGTTGAATTCGGTGTGAAGTTTCAATATAAGTGATGAAACATGGTGGATGATGATGTCAAAATAGAATCAATTATCAATGTCTGGGATAATCAGATGATGAGTAGTTCATAAAAAATTAGAGAACTCAGGAAAAGGTATTAGGGGAATCTAATTTCCATAAGTAAGACAGTCAAAAAGACTAGAATGATCAATAGACACAATACCTTGAGAGGGAGGATCAAATGTATGTTCCCTGGAATTATAATTAAAAAAGGATTCAGTATCAGCAGAATGAAAAAAAAATCTATGATTCTATGATCTGCCATTTCATTTGATGAGATCTACTAGAATTAGGATACCAGTGCAAATTATTTGTAATTATTTTAAATTTATACTCTTAATGGATACATGGTAAATGTAAAATCTATGAAAGGAAGCTTCTCATAATGACCCTTTGTAGTGGGATTCATCCATGAATAAGGAGATGAACTCATTGACATTCAATAAAACATAGTATATGAGTAAATAATTTATGGATTAAAATATACTATATGTGGGTTTACCAAATTATATGATAGGACAATGTAAAGATGATATAAAAAACATTGGTGGTTGTGAATGGGTTTCAATATAAGAACAGAGTGGATTTCTTAGAAATCATATCCCTGACAGATAATCATCTTACCATCGGAATACTTCTAATAATGGTTGTATCAAAATATCTATATTTAGAGTATATTTTTATCAATACATCATTCATTCATGGTGATATAGAGAGTGATATTTACATGAAATATGTAAATAGGTGTAATAGATGTTTGTCATAGAAATTTGGAATGAAAACTAAGGAAAAGCCTATATTGGATGATGTAAGGTCCCCAATAATGGAATCAATAATTTTATTAGTTCATTTCAAGGAAATGTATTAGAATGTTAAATATAGATTACTATTGTTACCATAAGAAATTATAAGATGGGACATTAATCATATTTTATTTATATAAAGATGACGTAAAAATTGATGGATGGGATATTCTGAAAATTTTAAATATGAATTTTTATTTTTCAAGAATATTGGAGATAAAATATAATGGATAAAAGAGAAATACTCTAGGTATAATTATAGAGACATATAAGAAAATTAAGATTTTTTTCTACGTCAGAAATTCTATATCCATTATATCATTAAAGGGTTCGGAATGGCTGAATACAAACTAGTTTCCACCAATCTTTTCTGACACTTCAAAAAAATACAAAGTCATAATCACCTACAAAGGAGGATGGGTTTCAGTTCATCGGGAATGATACTTATGAATAAATGTATAAAATTATTTAATCTCAAAGAAATATTTTTCTCCTAATGGGTGTTGTTTTCAAATTTATGTCAAACCTCAAAAGTAAAAATTGGTAATCCATCAAGTAGATCCTTCAGTTTTTGAAAGGATTGGTAGATTTGTGCCATTATTTTGGGGTGGAATATATGCAAAAAAAAATATTGATACTAACATTAATAAATACTCAGTCAGTTAGAAGATAACTAAATGAAAAATTTCTTCCAATGGAGGAACATCAATCAGTTGTATGTCATGACTATAAAATATTGTTACAGTATGTATACTAGAAGAAGAATATATAGTGAAAACTAAAATTATTAAGGATATGGTTTGGATGAATCATATTCTAAAGTAATTAATAATTAGTAAATAATGAGTTATTCTTTCTTATGACATCCAATAATCATTCCACTTGGCTAAAAATCAAGTGTCACATGCAAGGGAAAATCACATTGACCTGAAGTACCACTTCATCAAAAATATCTATAGGAAAAATTGCTAGATCTCTGGATGATATTTGTTAGCCAAAATAAACTATAAATTTTAATAATGTCATTTTCTCAAACATTTATAAGGCAGAATCATGCCTCATGGGGGAATGGGTGAACTTTATAAGAAATGGTGTAGTAACATTGATACTGTAATAGAAGGAAGGCAGTTTTCAATGGAGGGTTGTTGAGTTTTTTCGTCAAACAAGTATTAAATTTAGATATTTTAGTAATGTGATTATTTTTTTCATAACATAATATGATCTAAATATCATAATATCATAGCATTGGATGTACAGATCATTAGATGTTTAGGAATTGGGTTTATGATCATTGGAAATTCAATCAGCGGAAGGTGGTTGGGATTGATGAGTATGTAGCAGATTTTCTTCTCATTAGAAAAATTTGGGTCATCAACAGTATATATATTTTGATGATATAAATGGTGGAAAATAACATTGGTGGACCTTCTAGAATTAATTATTTATAAAGAAGATTTTATAAGTCTTTACTGAGGTAACGATTTAGGTTTAACACTGTTACATGAATTCGATAGTGACATTCCATTTGGAGACTCCTCTATATATATGGGATGGTGGTGTGATCTAGATAGCCATAAATGATTTATATGAAAGGAAGTGGGTATAAATATTGATCATGTTCTAAGAATTGAGTGGTGAATCCAATTTTGGAATAAGGAATCTGATACATGTAATGTATATTAATAATTTTATAGAGTGTCAATTATTTTTAAATGAAAAAATTACTAATTGATCTTTTATGTTGATTATATTTATTTAAAATTTTATAAATTTAAATAAGTCAATGTTGTTCCCCCCATTCACATAGGTCAAATTTTTTAAATATGGTAAATATATCATGTTCACAAGTTACTTTATGTACTTAAACTACATTTACTACAATTTCATTTACTTCAATTTCATTTTTATTTCTGTTAGGGAGTGATAATTTCAAAATTTGTGTGGTGGGTTGGGTACAATTATTTATTACTTCTTATACACATTGTGCAGAGGTAATTGGTGTTCCATATGTTTTACTATTTTACTGTAATAATATTTTTGTATAATTATTGTGAATCAAAATTCTTAAATTCATTGGTATATTAGTAGTACACACAATCATTTTTTAGGGTTCTCGTTATGGACCTAAGAAACTATAAAACCTTATTCAACATAACCATGAATCCTAATAAAAACAAAACCTAAAACTGACACTTAAAACCCTATCCCTAGACTAATCCTACAACCATATTAAACCTAACACCAATCAGGTACATCCCCTTGATCCTAAACCGATCCTTGAAAACTAATCCCTAAAATATAACCCATAACCCCATCCTAAAACCTAATACTAACCCCAAGCTTGAAATTTACCCCCATAAAAAACTAAAACCAAACACCTAAAACATATCCAATGCCCTAAAATGACACACACACCCTATAATTAAAACCAAAACCCTGAACTAAACTACTAATCTCTATCAGTTATAACCCCTAAAACTAATCACTAAAACTAAACCCCTTAGAAAAAACCTAGTCATTATCCTAACCTTAAGTTGAACCTAACCCATAAAACTGATCCCTAAATTTCAACACTAAAAATCTAACCTAGATCCTATCCTTTTCCCTTAGTCTACTCCCCCAATCATTAACCTAACCCCTAAACCTAATAAAAAAAAACAAAACCTAAACCTAAACCCCTATCCTAATCATTTATAGAAAATCTAATCTAAAACCCTAAGAAAAATCATAACCCATTCCCCCAGGACTAAACTAAACCCCAAAAATATACATACCCACAAAACATAAAACTATCCTCCCCATAAGGCTAAAACATACCCCGAGACAAAATCTAACCCCCAGTATAAACATATATCATAAAATAAACCTATCCATGAATCCTAAACATAGCCCTAGCCTAAATCAACCCCCCCCCCACCACCAATCCTAAACATATCCCCTAATACTAAATTTATCCCCATCCAAAAATTAACCCCATCCTAAGACTAAATGTAACCCCCCCCCCCCCCAAACTAAATCATACACCTAAAACTAATCTTAACCCCCTTCACATAATCTTTAATCCAAATCGAAAAATATAATCACTAAAACCAATCCCTCAAACTAAAAACCTAACCGCTAAACCTAATCTTAACCTGTCATCCAAAACCTAAACCCTACCTAAAATCCAAAAACAAAAACCCTTAAACTACCAAAAACATAAACCAAATATCTAATACTAATCACTATTACATAACCCCTAAACCTGACCCCTAACCTAAATATAATCTCTATTCCTAACCCTCTCCCCATGCCTAAACCCACGCCAGCTTAAACCTATCCTCACTAACCCTACACAAAATCCATAAAACCAAACACAAAAAAATAATCCCTAAACCAAACCCAGTACATTAAACCTATTCATGACTCCTAAATCTATACATACACCCTAAAACTAATACCTAACCCCTAAACATAATCCCAAAACCAAACCCTTAAAACTAATCCTTAAAACCCAAATTCTAAAACTAACCCCTAAATCCTAAATACTAATCCAAATCTCTAAAATCATACCCCTAGAGTAAATTTTATCCTAAACCCTAAATCAGTACATACTTCTTAAAACTAATACATGTCCTCTAAATAGAATCCCAACACCAAAAGCCTAAACCCAATTCCCAAAAATCATCCTAGAAACCTAACCCCCTATATGTCAGACCCTTTAGCATAATCAAAAACCCTGAAACCTAACCTCTAACCCCCATCCTAAAACAAATCCCCTCTCGACCGAAACCAAACCCCTAATCCAAATCTCATAGAATATACATAATTCAAACCCATAAATTGACACTTACACCCCAAAAATAAAACATAAACATTAAAATAAAACCCTAAACCTAACCCTTATTCCAAATCCATTAATCAAAAAACCTAAACACAATCCCTAAACCTCAACCCTAAATCTAATCAATAATACCTTATCCCCTAAACCTAACACCCTATCCTAACAATAACCCTTAAAGCATAAACAATATTAGAAACCTGACCCATCAACCAATGTAAACATAACCCCTGATCCTAACCACTCACTTAAACCCAACCCTTAAAACCTAACCACTAATCCTAACCCACCAACCTAAAACTATAATATATCACCTAAACTAACCCCAAATTCTAAATAAAAAACTACACCCTAAAATTAAAACCACACACCAAAACCTAATGTAACACCTTAGCCCAGATCTCCCAAATGATGCTTGATAAGGGACCCCAGAATAACATATCAACATATCATCATACTCTAGAGGCCTCTGAATAATAGGGAGGTCCTTAAATAGATCATTGAATTCTATTCTCACAATGATAAAGTCTTAATTTCAAGCTATAATCTGCTAAAAATTTGGTCTAACCCATCCATGTAACGAACACACCAAAAACATGTAGACATAAAACATAGATTGAAAATAGCACCCATAGTAAAGAATAGAAAGTTGTAAGTACTTATATTAGAGGAAATAATACAAAAAATATATAACATGTAAATATGCTAGAACATGCATCGTATATAATAAAAAATGGCACATTGTCCAATACAATTGTCAATTATAACTGAAAATAAATACATCAGAATATATCCCAACTCACATAATAAAAACTACCAAATACATATCCTTCGTATCCTATAATGAAATATTCTATCAAAATCTCTATATGGGAAATCAAAAATTAGTGTAAATAAATATAGGAGAACATTAAATAAAAATGAGGTATCTTACAAGTAATTAGTGTGATGAAACTCTAAAGAATGAAACTTATTAAATGGTGATAAGGGGAGATTGATGTAAAGACTCAATGAGTGAATCCCCTTATATTTAAGTGAATGAATCATGGGAAACCTAAGGGGTCTCATAAAAATAAAGTCTAATGAAATTACTATAAGACCCCTGAAAAACCACACATAACACTTGTTTACAAAGTCATAATGAATTTCGCATCATGATCGACCCCTAGGAATAGAGGAAATCCATATACCATGTTACTTTCATGGTGAGATCCATATGGTAATGCAATTATTTCTCCCTGGTTGGTTATATTTCCTTAGACAACTCCCTTCATGGCATGAACTATTTTAGGCTAATGAATTTCAGCCCTTGGGTCACCCCAACTCTGCAAAACACCCACCCGAGCACCTAATTTCCTTCGATCCTCAAACCCAGATAAAAAATTAACCCGTCATAAAAAAACAAATTATATGGATGTTGTGACTCTCAAAATCACAATTTGAGTCCTTATGCACAAAATGAACCCATCCCCAAAACTAAAATTTAAATAATATTTTAATTTCATAGCTCATACACGAAATTATATTTTATAATATCCCTACTGTAATAACTATAATCATTGATAGTACTTTTTAATGTTTTGAACTTTATTCTAAAACAATCTTGGTTATTACATCAATTGAAACTCACCACATATCATATCTAATCACTAAATTTACTTCCACTACGAAACTCCAAACACAAATCCCAAACAATTTTACTTTTCTCCCAAATAGAATGGTTTGATCTTAAAACTACCTCAGTAACATACCAAATTATTCTACTATTTTAATTTCTTATTCACCGGATCATATTCTATGCCAATTAACCAGTCAGTCTTCCTTCAGCCGACATTCACCAAAAAACTTACCCTAACCCAACGACACGGTATCACATTACGCGATCTAGTTTCTCTAACTCTTGATATCATCCATGAACCCACAATAGTTTTCAAACTCAAATATCATTATAATTTCATTGATATATTCTCAACCAACCAAACTGAATATATTTTCCTCCCCCTATCACTGACATACTACCAATCTGACCTACTATTGCTTCACACTACCATAATTTTGATCTCATTTTCAACACACAGACTCTCTCTAACACTAAACTTGTATAAACAACCTAGTATATCTAGAATCTAGTGTCCTAATACATTCACAATAATCTACTAACCAATTTTAACATTATCATAATCCTTCCAACATACAGGTCACATAACTGCATCCAATAATATTTTATCCCCCATGAGTATCCTTATTATTTCCCCACTTATCTAAAACATATGATCTTTACCACCCACATATTTTCTACTAAAAAAACATAATGAATGGTTGTGATTACCACACTCATTCCCATGTGATAACATAAACCACTATTTACTAAACACCAATATGGTGATGAACCACCACCATCAATCCTAATACACTATAGTTTCAAAAATGATTCATCTAGAGACTTATAGTTTTCCCTAGAATAATACTCCACTAAATGAACATGATTATATCTTATAGTGCCCCAAAATGTAATACCCCACTAAATTTGTTTGATTCCACCTCATTGTTCTCCCTACCATAGAAATCAATACTGAAAATAAAATTAATTTCGTCCAAACCCCATACCCATCAAAACAAAACTCAAGATACTAAATCCCTATATAAATAATTATAATAAACCTTCTGTGCAAGAATCTATTATAAAAAGTTTCATATTGCCACTGAATACAAAATAAACCACTCAAGGTCATCCTAGTTCCTCACTGGAAACCAAGCAACCCTAGTCTCCACAGTGATCAGTTTCTTTCATACATCAAACTATAAAATCCAAAACGACCTTTCAATAACTCATAGTAGTTCCAAAAATACATGACACAATATCTAAGAAAAAAAATTAAATCATTTGAGTCACTCTTATCCAAAACAAAAAATCCTTGTAGCATGGTTCACACAGAAATGATATTTTATTTTGAAAACATACTCCAAATATTTAAAAACACAAAAACTCCCTTGAGTTAAAACCCCATTTTCATCCAATGGTTTTCACTATGAAATGAAACCTAAAAACCCCATACAATCAACCCATTTCTAAAAAACACCTTCCTCTTTTAATATGAATTTTGAATTTTAGTTTTTAAATGAATTTTACTCACATTTTCAAAAAAAACAGTAAACTCATAACTCATTAAAAAATCACCAGTACCATGAACCATTTCATGTAAAACCAAATATAAATCTCATTTCAAGCACAAATAATTCCATAAAACCAGGTTTATATTAAATATCATATTTCTTCTTAAAATAATGTATCTCTCAAAAACTGTCCATACCAAAAACTATTTTCCTATTGTGGCCAAAAAATCATAATCATAATCCGTAAAAAACCCTCGAATCCTTACTAACCCATTGAAATATATTTGATAAAAAAACATTATTTTAGGATACTTATATTGATAATTGATTTTGATTAGAAAACATGACAAACAACACTTCCCATAGGCCCACGTAACATGACCTATTGTTTCAAATATCTTGACACACGAACACCTCACTATATCTAAATCTAGGTCTATGACTCATTTCAAGTATCATAAATTCCATGTTAGGATTCTAAATCCAATCCAACACATCATTACATATAGAGTTCCTAAACCCAACACTATACAATCCTTGAAAATAAAGGTTTTTGTTGATTTCATGCTATCCAAGAATACACTAATTCTACGATAAGAGTTTTGAGAAACTATCTCCACCAATAACAACACACCATCAACCCAAAATATTGTTTGATAATTTCTATAATTACTTAGAATATATCAACAAATAAATTTCAAAGATGTGAATTAAATAACCTCATTCATGACACTTCATACACTGGAGGTTTTTTACTCATGTTTTTTATCTAAAATTGTCACGAGATACTTTTCCTTCTAATATTTAAACTATGTTTCATTATTGAGTATACTAAAAATTTGGATTGAACCATCGGTAAAAAGGATATTACAAAAACATACATACCTGAAACATGGATCCAAAAGGGACCCTACAATCAAAAATACAAGTATTAAATCTATATATTTTATGAAACAATACATAATAGATTGAAAATAGCTCAAAAAGGATGAACATGTATCATATATAATAAAACAATGGTGTGCTTTCTAGTACACATGTTGAGTGATAATTGATAATAAATACACTAGCCTCCAGATAAAATCACAAAATAAAAACTTCTAAATAGGTAGAATCTATGAACCTCTAGACATATACCATTTATATAGGTTTGAGAAATACATGATCCCTAATATAAAAAATTATGTTCTACCCATGTACCTCAAAAAATATATCATGTACATTGGTAGGCGTGAGTCCAATGACCCCATAGGAATACCCAACACCTCAATGATAGTGAGTGATGTGTTGATCATGTATATGTTAGGTTGACCTAGATACAATCCCACCCAGAGAAAATAACATGCAATTTACTTACAAGAATAAATGGTAGTTTTTCATGTTTTAACCAAGAAACCACAACACTTGAACATACCTGTATTAGATTAATGTTGAATTCAAGGGAGTGTCACCACATATCATATCATGAACAATACCTAAGGTCTCATTATAAGGTGTCATATCGTACCTCCAACCATACCCAGTGATGTAGGGTTCATTTTATTCCATGGTTTAGAAAACTACTTAAGGTGTAGGGTAGGATTTCCACATGTCCCGACACATCACTTCACACACAATGGTGGTCATATGTAATCTATCCAAGTAACCTCATATCACACACTATAATTCACAAATGATGTAATCTATACTACCGTTCTCACTCATGTAAGGTCTTACATCACTTGTTAAGACACAAATTATGAGACATTTTTATGTTTGACATCAAATGAATCTTTCACCCATATCTCCCATATAAATACTTCTAATTCCTTCCCACTCAGAGGTTCATGTAATTAGGATCCATAACCCCAAACTATGAACAATCACCAATATAATTCACATGACTTGGAACATGTATGCAATGAAAAAAATAGAAAAATCCATTTCTCACAAGGCACTAACTCATAGTCATTAAACTATTCACTATAACCTATCCCCTCACATAAAACTCATCTCAACATCTATATCAACCCTTGGTATTGTTTTTTCACATCCATATGAATCTATCTATCACATTTATATCAACTAACATCATTTTCCATTATGCACAATCATGAAAAAATATATACACAAGAAAATAAAATCTAGGGAAACATAAAAAATAATCATTATTTAAAAAATTAGGTATCTCCCCCACGATGTCAAAAACACCAAAAAAAATCAACCAATCCCTCTGAATTTCATTATAAAGGGAATTGAATCCTTATTAAAAATAATTTATAAAAGGTACCACATTCTATATTTTCCACTTGATAATAACTTGGCCCAATTCCAATCAATATATTCATTATGATCTCTGAAGTCAGTAAGGAAATATCATTACTAACCCCATTTCTAAAATTACCACTTCTCCTTTAAAATTATCACTCATTTAAACCCCTTGTTAAAACACAACATCAAAAAATAACCCCCTTTCTCTTTTAAATTTGAAATCCTTCTAAAGGGGTTCATCGATAGTCATTCGACCTGGGAATCAATATTGAACCATTTAAAAAGAAATAATATCCATGTTGACTATTAGGATAAAAAAATTCATTATAATTTTATGGAAAATAAAAAAAAATGACATACAGTGTGAAGGATATAATAATAATAAAGGCACATAAACATAAAATACCAGATGAGTAAGTGATACAAATAAATTCATGTCCAACTACCACAACTGATGATTCTCAAATCATCTCAAGCTCAAATTAACATCCTCGGAGTCCTCAAACTCATATATCATATATAAAAACAATAAAATTAATGAATTTAATATTAAAAAAATTAAATTGTAATAATCGATTCCAGGCTCACTAGGTGACCACATATTGAAAACCATGAGTACGAATGTGTGAACCACTCTGAAGTCCCATCAGGACCTAATTCAAAAAAAATACCAAAATCAATGTCCAATTTCACCCAAAATATCCAAAACCCAATTAAATTCATCAACTAACCTTACTTGAGGAAACCATTGAACTGTTGATTTATTATCATGTCTTAGGATTTCCTATAAAAACATCACAAAAATCCCAAATCAATCATTATTATTTACCTATTATCTATTCAAATCATCTATCAAAATCCCTTGATAACTGACCGAATGTCTGAGGACAGAAAAAATGGGATAACGTAATAAAAATTAAATATTTTAAAAGGAATAATTATGATGCATCTCCTTCAGTCGAATTAATTGAGGGGAAGAAGAGGGGGTTCCAAAAAAGGACCACCAAAAAATTACTAGAATACCTCTAAAAGCCATCACTTCATAGCATGACCATAAGTCTCACATCATGAAAAATACCTAGGTACAGAGACCATTCCATATACTTGATTCATTTAATTTATGATCCCTATATTCACATCTGGATTGATCCAAGGCACAAGGTCCTTCCATTGGCTATCCCCCTTAACATTGTGAAGTGTTTCAGGATACTGAAATTTAACCCCAATGTAACTATGACCCTTCCCAATGCTATCTCAAGCACCTGAGATAACTTTTAGACCTCAAACATCCACTAAAAAAATATCATATATAAATTTCAACTCTTGATATAGTCATTTTATTCCTGTTTCTCAAAATAAACACCTCGCAAAAACAAATATTCTATTTTCCTTTCAATTTTATAACTCATAAATGACATAGATTTTGACACCAAAACCATCGCCTACCATCCCCATATAAAACCTAATCTAGATAAAACCCATAAACCTAATACCCTACCATAAATATAATATAAAAAACCTAACCCCCTTTCCAAAACATAACCCATTAAAAACCCCCCTAAAACCCACCCCTATCTTAAACCAAACCCCCAACCCTGTAACCTAATTCCAATGTAAAACAACACGTATTCCCTAAAAATAAAACGTGGATAATAAAAATTCCATAAACCAAAACCATTGAATAATCCTTTACCTCCCAAGAGTAAACTCAAAAACTCACAACCCCCATCCAAAACATAAAATCTAAAACAAATCCATAAAATCTAACCACTATACATATAACCTAAAACCTAACCACTAAACTAAACCCTCCATCCTAAACATTATCTTTAAACTTATCCATAAACCCTAATACCAAATTTTTAATTAATTCTTACACCCTAAAACCTAGTCCTAAACCTTCAAGATAATACCTAAAACCTAACCCAAAGCATAAAACACCCCCCCCCCCTATGAGAAAAACCATTACACCTGGTATCCCCCCTAAATGTAACCTATAATAAAAATCCCTAAAACCCAACTTGTAAAAGATAACCCCTAAACCTAATCCCTATACAAAATCCCCCCCCCCCCGAACCTAAACAAAAAAACCCTAAAAATAATCACTATAACCCAACTACTAAACAAAGATCAACACCTAAAACCAAAAACAAAAACATAACCCTTAAAACTAATCTGAAAATCCTAACCCAATCCAAAAAAAACCCAATGACCCCCCACCCCACCCACAAAACCTCTAAACATAAATTGAAACCTACACCCTAAAATTAAAACATGGCCCTAAAACCTAATATCTAAAACTGAACCTCAAGAATAAACCTAAACCTTGAAATCCCCCCCCCCCACCACCCAAAAAACTAACCCACAAACGTAATCCCTAAATACTATCCTCTAAACATAACCCTCAATCCAAAACCTAACCCCTCCCCAAAATCTCACCCAAATCAACACCTACAAACTAAATCATGAACATTTCACCTTTAAACTACTCGTGGAATAAATGTAACCACTAACACATCACGACAATCATAAATTAACATAATCATCATCCCTAGCTTAAACATGTCCCATATAAACCCCCCAACACCACCCCACAACCCCTAATCATAAACCTAACCCATGGCCTAAACCTAAACAACAAACCAAATCCATAAAACCAAACATGTAAACCCACCCCTAACCAAACCCTGAAACCTAACCTAATCCAAACCCAAACTGACACCTATACCCTAAAACAAAAACCTATCACCTAATTTCTACCCACTAACAAGATTAAAAATAAACCTTAACCCACCCTTACACCTCCAACCCTAAACCTAGACCTAACCCCTAGTAACCCCAACCCTCCCCTAAACCCTAAAACTAACCCATACCCTAATCAAAACCCCTACCAAAAACCTAACACATAGCATAATCCTAACCATAATCAATAGATATACCTTAAAATTAAATCCTAACCACTCAAGAAAAAACATACCTTCCAAGAAATCGAACACCCAATAAAATTTGACACCTAACCCCTCCCCCATCCATAATATTAATAATAACCCCTAGATCCTCAACCTATAATGCTAAGCCTAAAACTAACCCTTATCCTAAACCTAACACCAAAAATAACACACACCCATCGTACCCCCCCCCCAATCATGTTTATCTATTAAATCCTAAAACCCTAGAACCTCCCCCCCCCACACAACCCTATCCCCAAAAACCTAATCCCCTAAAAATCCCCCCCAAGCCTTAACCTAACCCCCGTTTTCATAAACCTAACCCCACAACCTAAGAAGTATCCCTAAAACATAAATCATAGCATCAACCTAATGTATGACCCCCTAACCCAATCCTAACATAAATCGACATTCCTAAACCTAACCCATAGCAATACTCCCAACCCATAAACCAAAACATCTAACATATACCTAACACTTAGCCCCCCCCCCCCCAACTCATCAACCAAAACCTAACACCCTTTCCTAAAACTATCCCCAAAACCTAATCTATAAAATATAATCTCAAAACCTATCCTAAAACCAAAACCAAACCTCAAACATAATACTTACCCAAATAGTCTATTTCACCATAAAATTAAACCCTAAACCCTAAAATTTTCCTCCAATACTAAAAATATACCCTAACACCCCTTACCCCATGATGTAAACCTAACCCCAACCCCTAAACTAAACCTAAAACCTAACACTGATCGAACCTTAAACCTAAAACTAACCC
Source organism: Viscum album (assembly GCA_963277665.1). Classification (NCBI taxonomy): domain Eukaryota; kingdom Viridiplantae; phylum Streptophyta; class Magnoliopsida; order Santalales; family Viscaceae; genus Viscum; species Viscum album. The sequence goes on from OY728164.1 coordinate 1,805,176,684, forward strand.
CAATCCTAAACCTATCCCTCAAACTTAATCCCAAAAAACTGACCCTTAATCCAAACCCCTACCCAAAACCTAATACCATAACTTATATTATCCCAAATTGACACCCACAACCTAAATGTAAAACATAACCCCTAAAAATTACCCCCTTCCCACCCACTCTAAAGCCTAAACCTAACCCTCACACTCCCACCACCCACACCAAAACCTAAACCTCACCTCTAGTACGCATAACCCCTAAACATAACCCCATATCCTAAACCAAACCCTTTATCTCAAATGGTACCTACACCCTAAAATCAAAATTTAACACCCAAGCCTAAAATTAACCCCCAATAATTCCACCCAATAAAAAACTAAAATATAACCCCTATACCCCCATTGAATATGCTTAAACTTTACCTTTAATACCTCTAACCCCTAAAACATAATCTAATTGTAACCTCTAGCTTAACCTAACACCCTACACCACCAACCCCAATCCTAACACCCAACCCTAAACCAAACCCCAAAACAAAACCTTACAAAAAAACTATGTATAGCATAAATGTATATTTAAATACTGAAATTAAGACATATCCCCTAAAACCTACCACTCCACCTAGAAGGCGGATAAAATAAACGTTCAAATTTTCAATATGTTTTTATATCTAATTTCAGTAAAACAATCATTATAATAACCTAAATTGGATTAAATTAGAAAAAAAATTAATCAAATTATACTTTAAAACACATTAAAAAGTTAATCTAAAAATATAAATAAATTATACGAAAAATTTCTTTGAATTAGAATGTAGTATTTTTTACCATTCATTAAAAAATTAATCTTTCCAAAAAAATACCAAAAAATTAATCCAAGTAAATTTTTATTTCACACTTCCAAATAAGAAAATTATTTTATCAAATAAAATTTATAAAATAGACAAATACAAGATTTAAAATAGGTTCTCTAGAAAAAATGAGATAAAACTAACATTTTTATAAAAAAATCTATTTTTATGCATAAAATTTAATTTTTTATTATTACATGTATATAAAAAATATAAGATGAATTTAAAATAGTATATTAAACATATTTCATATATATTTCATTAATATAATAAAACATGATTTATTTATTAACCTATTGGTATAAAACACACATGTGAACATTTAAATAGTTTTTCAGAAAAACATTTTCTTTTATTTTAAAAAGGGTTTTATTTTAACATATAATTATTTGGTAACTAAATAATTAAGAGTATATACACGCGTAAATATTATTTTCATAATTTTATTAATATTATTCGTTCCCTCTATTCTATTTTCGATGTTATAATACTAACATTTAAATAATAATATTTACTTGTTTTTTAAGCTCAATGTGGTGGATCATGTATGCTATCAAATATAGTGTTTCTTTCATAATACTCAAGATGTTACAATAATCCCTAAATTTAAACCCTAATCCTATACCCAATAAATATAACCCCTATATTAACCTAGACCTAGACTCTAATCATAACTATCCAACATCATCATCGTATCAGAAATAGAAACCCCACACAAAAACCCCTAATCTAAACCCCAAACACCTAACCATTAAAACTAAAACATTAACCAAACGCCTAAAGTAAACCTATAAAACACTTAACCCCTAAAACTAAACCCTGATATGATGGAAATTTAATTTAAAGTGGTAAATATCAATGGAAATCAAGAAAGTAGTAACTGTATCATAATGTACCAACTAAGTTTACCCCACCTAATCACCCTTACCAACACACCACAAGGCCCACTACATGTTGTCGATCATCAAGGTCTAGAAACAAGTGTATACGACATTAAAATTACACAATGGGAATGATTTATTTATTTCAATCCATAAAATGAAAAAAAATAGTTTTTATTATATTGGATTAATGTGTACAAAAATTGTATATTTATTCCAATTATGTAAATAGATTCAACATAAATAACAATCCAACAAAGATATAAGAAATTAAGAAAAATTTAAACTTCTAAACATAGTTTTATAAAAAATCTTAAAGAAGTGGTGCATAGAATTTCAAAACACATAAGATTAAAATTATATTAGTATTGACCAATGTGGTCAATATATCATCAACCTAAAAAACTAAAAATAACATCAAATGATCCATGTGTCCATAAAATATTTCAAAAAACATATCTTTATGAAAATCGGGTTAATAGTAGATCATCTTTTCATCTAAAAATGATTATGAATACTAAGTAAACCCATCATTGGAGGAATATCTATTTCAAATACCTATATTAGACATAGTAAATTCCGAATAAATATAATATTATCAATTTATTTTATGATAAAATCCCCAATATGATTAAAATAATGAATGATTTAATTTATTTTATAATAAATTCTCAAAAAAACTAGTTTGGAATAAAATTTTCAGTTTATCATAAATATATTTTATAATTAGAAAACCAACCACCTTTAATTTTTTTATAAAATACAATCAACCAAATTTTATAAAGTAATGTAAATAAGAATCAATAAATATATATCTAATGAAATCACTTAAAAATATTTCATAATATTAATAAAATGAAAATGTATTGATTATTATCAAAATAAAATTCAATACAGGATGAAGACCTTTTGGGTGTTGGTATAATATACAAAAAATGTAAATATAGATCCACCTATTATACTATGATTTTACTGTTGATACCTAAAAATTTGATAACAAATAGAATTAATGATTTATAGATAAAACCATGGTCAAATGACCTGATTCATATAATATTTCAATGGATGTTTCACCATGTTTGAAATCATGTAATGGTTCCCTTATGGCTTCACCTATTTAAAATTACCCCTTAATCATTTCTAGTTCTCATGTAGAAACATTACCTAATTGTATTATTCTTTTATATATTACTGGTTCTTTATATCTCGTACTAGGAAATTATAAAAATTTCCTATAAAAACAACCACTCACACCAAATTAAAAAATTATATAATTTCATAAGGAATGACAATTTAGAAATAAAATAGTTTGTGAGTAGCTAAATCATTAGAAAAAAAAATTTATATTAATTCTTTATGTTAACATCCCTTATTATATTTACATTTTCATGATTTTATCACATAATATTTCTATGGTCTGTCTTAATGAAATCCATCATCAGAACCGATATTATTTCACCCCAACCCTATAAAAATATTAACATAAGTAGACACATACACCTTAAAACTATAACATAATCCCTAAACTCAATCCCAAAAAGACCCCATAAACAAAATCCCTAGCCTAAACTTAACCCCTTACCAAATAGGTCCCATATACCTAATCACTAAATATAAACCTTCTAAAACTAACCCAATAACCTAAACCAAACCCACTATTCTAATAATTATAACCCATAAAACCAAATCCCTAATCTTAAACCCTAAAACCTAACCCTAAATCCAAAATATACACCCCAGTTTAAATCAAACCACTAGAATAATCCTAACTTCCCAGTCAAAACTTAACCCTTAAAAATCTTTCCATAAACATATCCCCTATGAAAAATGTTACCCCGAGCTGAAATCTAGCCCCTTTGCCTAAAAAAACCCCAAGCCTAAAAATAACCCAGAAAACTAATCCCTAAAACCAATCTTGTAAACATAACCTCCATACAAATTCTAAGAAATAAAACCAAAACCCAAATCCTGAATCCCGTGGTAACTCAAAACAACCTCATGCCTTAAACTAAAACATTACCCCTAAACCTACTATTAACCTCAAAATAAACACATAGACCTCATTACTAAAACAAAACTGACAATAACTAATCCAAAAAAACCTATCCCCTAAACCTAATCCCTAAAACCAAACCACTAAACCTATCCTTTAATCATATTCCCTAATCCCGATCTCAGATCCTAACACATATCATAGGATTTCTCCCTAATCCTAAACCTAACCCCTAGCCAAAAAATCTATCCTAAACTAACCCCAAATCCTAATATTGATCCTAGAATTAACCCCAAAATAAACCATACAGCCCAATACTAAAACTAAAATCTAGACCCCAAAAAATATTACACCCTAAATTGGAACATACATCCTTAAGAAACATACCCCTAAACCGAAAACATAAACCTATTCCTTAAATACCATCACATAGACTACCCCCACTGTAAACAAAACTTCTAAATAAATTCCATAAAACCTAAAACGCTATCATATTCTTAACCCATAAAACATAATGCCTAAACCTAATCCTAACCCGTAAACATAATCTTACCCCATGACCATCCTAACCCCAATACCCCATCCTAGATTTAACCTTTTATAAACCTAACCTCTAAACCTAACCCCTAGAAAAAACCAACACCCACCCTAAACACACACCGAGCCTAAACATACTTATATACCTAATCTATAAATCATTACCCATTATACTAAACCATAAAACATAACCCCTAAAATAATCAAAAAACCTAAACCCAAAACATAATCTCTAAAACCAAACATCTAATCCTAACACTCTAAACCTAAACCCTATATGGAGCCTAACCTCTATAATAAAACCCCATAACCTAAACCTAAACCTAACCCCTCTACCAAATCCTAACCTATAAACATAAATCTCTATCTTAAACATAATCTTAACACCTAAATGGAAAACTAATACATAAAACAAAAACCTAATTCTAAAAACCAATTTTTAAACCTAACATATAATACTATGTAATAATTAATATATATTTAAGACCTGATATGTTTGATAGTGTGTGATACATGAGATAGTGAAGAAAAATTAAATGAGAAAATTTATATAATTATTATTATTTATCCATATAATTGGAGGGAAAAAATAAAGGTATCTTAAATATGAAATATATATAGAAATAAATATTAAAGTAATTATTAATATTATGGAGTTGATAAATTCCAATTACATTGTTAATGTAACTAATAATATTAATCTATTCACTAAAATGAAACCCTTTTGATATTGGATATTATGTGTTTTATTTTATGATTCTAAGTTTATTATTGATAAATGATATTAACCCCAAATTTGATTATAAATTGATTTGAAATAAGGAAAAGAATAATTATTATTTTAAAAAGTTATTCTCCTATGAAAACAATTTTAATTATATATTTATGTTTTTATTAAAAAGAAAAAATTATGAATTTTTTGAATTTAAATTTCAACCATTTGGATTTGATTTTGGATTTAGACTAACAATATTAGTTTTAAATTAATTTTTTTATGTTTCTATAATTATTAAATTTTGGTTAATTGTAGAAAAATATTGATATTCCAAATACAATCATATTTTTGAAATTGTCATAAAAAAATAGTAGCTATAAAGTTATTAAAACCTTTTTATTTGATAATATATATTTATATAGTAAAATAAATCATTTAATAACATTATGATGAATTTATGAAACCCATGTTTAACATTTTTGAATCTAATGGAATATTTACTCTATTTTTTCAACAATTATAAGAACAAAATATTACAAATTGGATTTCATATTATTGATAAAAAAATTTATATTAAGTAGTAAATATAATTTATTTTAGGAAAACTATTATACATATTGTGATGAAAGTTAATGATAATCATAATATTTAAAGGGTTACTTTCAATGAATTTTTTAATTAATGTTGTGTAATTATTAATTATAAATTAAAAATGTTATATTTTTATAAATACCCTGATATGATATTCTCACATGTATAAAAATATTTTACAACTCATTTATTTGGTAATTACAATTATATAAGATTATGAAAACCAAATGATTAAAACATTGTTTTTATGAAAAATATATTTAAATATATATATATATTTATTTATTTTAAATGTTAAAATATAACTATATATATATAAAATTTAATTTTGTTATATAGAACCTAAATTTATGTTTATCACCCAAGACTTTTTTAAGGGGGGGTTATCTTATATTTTGGTTAAAACATAAATTACTTAATTAAAACACTGTTACCAATCTAAAAAAAGTTGAAACTAATAACATAAAAATAAATTACATGAAATATGTATTAAACATGTTTTAAAATTAGTGGAACTAGATTTATTGACCTTGTATTACCCCATAATTAATTATTTTCAACTTTTGGTTCCATTATCCCTTTAATAGTGTCATTCTATTTCTTCACAATAAAATGAGATCAGTCCAACCCTATCAAAGTTACACATATACAAAAAAATCATTGAAACCCTAATCAATTATACTATTATATATATATATATAATTGAATAAATAAATATCATAATCACCATCAATTGTACTAAGTCCATTATTTCCAAATATTATTTCAATAAAATGTTAAGGGGCCCAAAGTGATTTTTACTTAATCCTTATCCTTTTCATCATAATATTTACCTTCAAAATCTATCCTAACTGTATTAATATATTAAAATTATTATTATTAACAAACTATAGTTTTTTTATTAATTTATAGTCATTATTTATCCCTTTAATTACATTGATAAATAAAAGAAAGTTGTATGTGCTCTTGTGCGGACTACAGCCACCACAGAGTGACAACTTCCATTATTCAACACCACCTGTCATTATAGGTTATAAAGATGAAATTGGTGAATAAATTTTATATATATAATATTATTATAATTACTAATAAATTAAATATAATTAACCTTTATTCCCTCTCATTCATTGGGAAATGAAAATGTTAACAGTTCCGAGTGATGGTTACCACCTCCTTAAAGTAACATTTCTCATTTTTCATCTATTCTCTTACTTATGTAGTAAAATCTTTTAAAATTTTATTTGAAAGCATAAAAATATTTAAATTATATAATTATGATTAAGTAATTAATATTTTTACAAAATAAATCACTTTCATAATCATAATCATCTATTAATTATATTTTTTTTCATGATCTTGTTGGACTAACTATTTACTTAAATAATATAGTAATACACTAACATGGATGAATATGGGAACTTAAAAAAATATTATTATATGTTCATAAGAAAATAAATATTGTTTTATTTTTTTTAAAGGTTGTATTTACTATTTAACATATTGTAAAAATATTATCTGCAATTGAAGAAAATAAGAAAATAAGTTGACATAGATTCCTTTTTCATGTAGCATAACTAAAACAAATATGGAATCATATAAAACCTTTATAAAAAATTATATATTAAATTTAAATAAATTACATAGTAATGATGAACTTTTAATCAGTTAATTGGTACAAATATTGACATCATAAAACATTTATAAAACAATTAAGGTTACTCACACCTCGTGATCAAAATTATCTATAACTAACTAATATACTCCTAATTAAATATTGTGAACCAAGTAGATAAAAGATAATATTTATAAATAAGGTTCCTAATTATAATAATATGACTTATATATTTTTTATATGATAGTAATGAACATTATTAGATGGTAATAATTAAGGAACGGTTTTTCATCTCAATTTTCACCCCTTGAGACATATTTCTTATTATACAACGTTTATTTTTTTGTATGGTTTATATAATATCTTTTTTAATATTTTTTATCATTATCCTTTAATTATTTGTTTTATTTAATGTTTAATTTAAAATTTTATCTTTCAAGAGTTTTTTACTTGAAGTATTTTAAAATAATAATGTTTCTTTGACTCAAATTTTGATTCCTTGGGACATGTTTATGTTATACACCGAATTTTAAAATTTATGGAGTATATACAAAAAGTTTTAAATTTTATATTATTATTCATTCATTATTAATTGTATTTTATTCTATATAAACTTTTTCCCTTAAATGCGTTTTTCTAAATGATTCTAATGTTTTAAGTGTTATTTTATATATTTTTAATTCCATGAGAAATATTTTGATATTCTGAACCATATTTAAATTTAAATGGGTTATTATATAACTTATTTTATTAATGTAAAATTAATATAATTTATTTAGTTATATTTTAATTTAATTTAATACCTATTATGTTCTTTTTATTATTATGTTATCGTTATCATAAAGGCGCTTCCATCTCAATTTTTCTTCTTTGATATATGAATCAAATTCAAGAGAAATTCCTTGTTATAATTTATATATTATACATGAATTACTTTCAAAATACTCTCACACTAATTTCATTTTTTGATTAATGTCATGTATATCAATCACTACCCTTTTACTTCCAAACAATCCTCTGTTATGGGAATTATTGTTCATCCAATTCCCTTACTCTATGATTCCCAATTCAATATTATATATTTTTAAGGGAATTAATCTAGATATCCATACATTTTTTGATTGAAAAAATTATTTACGTAACCATGTACCATTAATCTAGATGGTTTATTTTTTATGATTCTTATATATAATGTTATTACACCTATTTGTTTGTGAAAAAATTGATAATAGGTATACTTAGGATCCCATTAAATATGATTATTAACTATTCAAGAATGTTTATTATTCATTTTTTAACCATACAAAATCTTTCCCTGGATGGATTATATTAATTAGGGGACTAGAAAAGTAGTTAAATTATATGTGTTTATATCTAAATATGGATGGTTATATATTAATAAGGAAATTTTTTCAAGTACCTTATGGATATTCATATCATTCATATGTTGAGTAAATTTGAATTAATGATGTGACAGATTGGGATAAGTATTATATACCCCCTTAATTCCTTACATTGTCACATGGAACAATAATTTCGGGTATTTAGTGTATACCTAACAAATTTATTGATAATTTCATCATTATAACCTTAATGGTATGATTGACGTCCGGGTTTTGGCCTTGGGAAAATGAATAATGTCATAGGTGATGCTCTGATAGTAAATGTCATGATGTCCAGCATTAAGCATTCAACATTTTTATTTATATTAAAAAAATTAGATTTTTTTGAAAAACATGTGATTGATTATATTTCATTATTTGATTATCATTTTTTCCTTCTATATTATTAAGGAAGTTAAGATGTCTAGATAGATTTTTTATATGTTTTCCCTTATTATGAATTTTATTTCACACCTATTATGTATTTATTTAACCATGTTATGAATAAAAGTATAACATATGAACTTTTTCTAAGATTATTATATGTTTAAAACTTTATAGAAGATGTTAAATATTTATTATTATTGAATTAGATTCTTATATAGTGGGATAAATTGTCCATTTGATGAAAAATACATGGGATTTGTTAATTATTTTGTTTTCCAAGATCCTTAAAACTCTATTCATAAAAATTCCATTCAATGTATGTGACTCCTTATTTTTTAGTGATATTGTAATGATTTTATGTTAAAATTTGGTTGATTAGGTGAATTTAAAAGCTAGTTTGTAATTATTTTGTTTATTTTCATATGATTCTAGGATTATAGGTTCTGGGAATCACATATCCCCTAACTTTAAACATAACCCATAAAACCTAACACCTAAATAAAAACTCAAAAATTATAATCCCAAAATGTTACCACTCTCCTAACCCCCATACTAAGCCTAATCAGTAAAACAAAACACATAATCCTAGCACTATAGAATAAAAAACCATAAAAATATACCGGACAAACCCTAAACCTATACATTAAAACATGAATACTAAAACTAACCCCTATCCAAAACATAACCCCCAACTTAAACCTAAATCATATTCATTAAACCTATTCCCAACCCTTAAATGAAAATATACTACTTAAAAATAAAATTTACACATGAAGATAATCCCAAAAAAATAACCCCTAAACCTTAACACTATCCTAACCTAACCCTACCCTAAACCTAAGACCAAAAATTGAACCCCTAAACCTAACCCCTGATCATAAGCCCAACCCCTTAAAACCCACCCCCAGCCTATACCCAAAGAAAAAACACTAACATAACTCTAACCTCTGTCATAACTTATAACCTAATACTAAAACCAATCCCCTAACACTAATCCCTAAAACCTATCCACTACCAAAAACGTACCACCCCAATCCTAAACCTAACCACTAGACCCCCCCCCCCCACTCATAAACTTATTCCAAACCCTCTTTCATAAACCTAATTCACAAAATAAAACCTAGTCATTAAGTCATAAAACTTTTCCTAAACCTAACCCCCACCAACCTCATCTAAACACAAACATAACCTCTAAAATTAAGCCCTAACAACTAATCCCAAAACCCAACCCACTCACCCCAACCCTCAATGCTTCAACCTAACCCTAAAAAATAACCCCCATAACTAAATTACTATACCTAACCCAATAGTCTAAACTAAACCATGAATCTCCCAAACCTTATCCCAAACTAAGTTTATGCATATTCCCAAAAACTAAAACCTAACAATGAAACCTAATCCATTGAATCCTTTCCCATACCTGAACCTACCCACCCATAAGCATAAACCCAACACCTAGAGATCCCCCCCACCAAACCACCTCCCCCATACTAAACCTAAACCCTATTCTAAACATAACCAACCACAAAGTAATCCTAAACAAAATAAAAAACATTCACCCTATAACTAAATTCTACTCCAAATATGAAACAACAAAAAACTAACCCATAAATGTATCACCACCACACACATAAAACAATCTTAAACCCATAGAAACCCCCAACCAATAAACCTAACACTAAAACTAAACCCTGACCTAAATATAACTCCTGGAAACCCCCTAAACCTTAATCATAACCCATAACACACCCACCCGCAAAACCCCAAGAAAACACTATAACTGTAAACCTAATCCACTAAACCAAACACCTGATCCTAAACACATACCTCAGACCTAACCCCTAACATCCATACATAATCAAAAACATAATCTATAATACTAAAACATAACCCCTAAACATTAACACCAGAATACATGATACACATAAACCAAACCCATAGAAAACCGACCCCTAAACCTGACACCCAACCTAAACCTAACCCATAAACCTAATCCCTAAAACAAAACCCTTAAATCTAATCCTCTTCCCAAAACCTAACCCATAATATCATAACAAAAATACACACCTACACACTAAAACAAAATCCAAACCCTTAAAATTAATCACTAAATAATATCCCCTAGCATAGAACTACCCAACTAATCTAATCTTATCCCCATGACCCAAACTACTCCCTAGTATCCTAAGCCAAATCCCAAAAACCATTATGACAATACAATACCCCTTTCCTAAACATATCCCCTATAACCAAACCACCAAAAACATATCCCTTAAACCTTACCCCAAACCAATACCTATACCCCAAACCATGAAAAAATAGTAACAGAAGCTAAAATGTTCAACAAGTCCCCAGAAAATCCCAAAAAACATCTCCTCATGAGAAAAAGATTACATGGTGTAATCCTTTCATTGATATAAATAGATAGTGTCTAATGAACCCTTGAAATATAAGATGTTCTATATACTCCACCAGCATTAGACAAATCTAATACTCCTTATATATTATAGCATAAATTTAGTGCATGAGACAATAACCAATATGATAACACCAATAAATCCTTGTACCTCTATTTATAATACCATCTCAAAGATGTAGTTTGAAATACAATTTAGATGTTATCATGGTTACATTACATTATTTGAAAACCAATCACATATAATTTTGTTTTATATAATAGAATATACTAAATTAGGGAAAAAATATAGATAATAATAAATAAATAAAAACAAATTAAATCAAATAAACTCCATTCATTGGATAATAAAATGATAAAGTAAAAAATATTATCAAAATGAAACACAACATGGTATAATGGCCTTGAGTGTACCTGAATAATTTGTGAAATTATTAAATTAAGATCCTCATGACAGAATATGATGTAAATATTGATTCCCAAAAATTATAATTCAATTGAAATCAATGATTGGATGAAAACCCCATAATGAAATAAAGTGATATATATAATTTTGTAGTAATTCCATCATGTGTGAAGATGAAGTAGGGGTCCTTCACAGTCCCAGAAATTTTATTCTAATTTTATTTTTGTGGTAACTAGGTAGGGGTTCCCTTGATTACATGTGGATCTATGGCGATATATTAGTGACTCATGGTATAGATGTGGTTGTTCCCTTACTAGATCATTGATTTGAAATATCACCTCCATCATTTCCAGCACTCGAGTCACCTCTTCACATGACAGTATAGTCCTTTGTGTGTTAGTGGTTTCAATTATCCCATAATAGGTTTCTTCCTACACTTTTATAAATACAAAAATATACACGCACTTTTAAAATGTTTTAATTTTATTAGGTAAATTTTTTTATAAATCACATCAATTTTTAATGTTTTCTACATGAGAATTAATTTTGATATATATTCCATCGGGTAAGCTCTCTTTTATGTTTTACACGGAAAGTCTTCACATGTATAAATTTTTTGTGGTTTACGCCATGGAGATATGTCAGGAGAACCCCCCATCCACATACCATAAACCCCAAATAGAAACCTACACCATAAAACAAAACATAACCACCAATTTTAATCCGTAAAATATAACCACTAACAAAAATCTACCCCCAGCCTAAACCTAACCCCTATCCTAAACCTAACCCATCTAATTACCCACAACCTCCCTAACCTAATTATACCCTAAATCTACACCTACGTAATAAAAATAATATATAACCACTAAAAACAAATCCTAACCCCCCCCCCCCCCCCTCACACACACAAATAGAATGAGACCCCAATCCTAAACATAACCCCATCCCCACAGAATAAAACTAATCCCTATACCTAATTCCCAAAATCAAAGGTTTATACCTGACTCAATAAACCAAACACAAAACCTAACACCTTAAACATATGTCATTCCTAAACCTAAACCTTATCATGGACTTTTTCGGTAATTGAATACTTTTTCTAAACATTGAATGTTCAGAGCATCGGAAGATCATGACATCATAAATTCATGAATCTTATTTTCATTCATCGGAAATTTGAATATTGAAAGGTGGTAAGACTTAGTGTGTAGCAAGAAAAAATATTATCATTAGTATTACTTTGTTTTTCAAAAGTTTTTATCTTTTTATGATATCAATGGTTGTCCAGAATGTTAGTGAGCCTTCTTAAATTGATTATATTGAAAGAATATTTTGTAACTATTTTTCAAGTAAATGTGTTGAGGTCAATATTGTTACCAATAATCAATAGTGACCTTCTATTTGGAGATGTGTTCTTATATTTGGGAAGGTGGTTTAACCTATAATACTGGATAATATTCATATACAATGAAGTTGGGACCTGCCTAAATAACGTCCTAAGAACTAAATAGTGAGTCCATGTATAGAATATTTAATCTTACACATACTCAGTACGACCGAGTTTAATATAGTTTTAATGATTCTATAATGAAATATTATTGATGTTTTTTCTTAGTTGAATTTAATTCACTATACATCTCATATCATTAATAATTAAGGTGGTTCTTCTCATGCACTTAGAAAAAAAATTTATAAAATATTAAATCACCTATGTTCATTTATGGATTTATGAACATTAGTTTTATATATTACCATATCATGTATTCTGACTGCATTTTTGTGTCGATTATGGTGTGTACAAGGTCGAACTAGTGCATTTTTTTTGATATAATGATTTCAAAATGAAGTTACATATAGTTTATGGGGAAGTGAAGTTTTATAGGATTGGAATTCCACTTCACTAATATCCATGTAAACCTTATGGTGGAACGATGGCCATACATCTGGTGGTCTAACACAAGTACCGTTGACTAATTATTTTGGGATACTATTTCTCCCCCATTATGTAGTTTAAAAGTGAATGGTTCACCACACCTGTAGGAGCACTATAATGAAATATGATGAAGGGAAGATCTGAATTCAGAAATTTGATTGAAATATTTTTTAGTAAAAGAATATTGAATTCTATCTGACTCAAAGGACTTGGAAGTTACATTATCTTGGGTAAAGCTGGTGTAATAGAGAAAAATGAATGGTATTAAATGTATATTAAATAATTGGAATTGGTAAGAATCTATATGGAAATAAATTATGATATCAATATTCGAGATTTGAATTCAAAAGAGGATTTTTGGAAGGTTTTGGTAAACATGTATGAATAACTAATAGTCAGGGATATGTTTTCTAGGATGTGATGGTTTTTTGAATAATGTTTTTTAGAAGGATAATCAGTTGAAGTTCATTTTAATGATAAAAACATGATTCATAGTAATTTTTTATTAGTCATGGTGATTTTTTATATTGATGTATGGTAATTTCTTCTATTATATTCACTTCTGAAGTTTTTTTATTAAATGGTTATAGTAGTTAGTAACACCAATGTAAAAAATAATAAGGTATTTGATGACATATAGAACATGGTATTGAATTAATAACTAAGGAGGATAGACATTTAGGTATTGACCAGTAGAGGCCTTAATACTAAAGAATGTGGAAGGTCCCCCAATCATAATTACATGAAGAAACTAATGGATTAAATGAATCTTAAAGAATTTGAATTAAGTCAACTGGTATTGGTCCAACCTTCTATAAATGTGGTAAAAATGAAATATCACAAGTAATTGAAAGGGTAAAAAGTAGAACACTTTAATGGTTTCAACATCTGATAGTTTCTACCTATCAACTAAACCGAGGGAGGAAAAGTTGATTTACAAAGTTTGAATACTCTAGAAGAATCTTGGGTGATTGAATATGTAGAATATTTCCATTAAACTATATATTATAGATGTATGTAGAACCATGTAGTTGGGTTGTTTGGAAAATTCCTTGTATCAGATATAGAATCCATGGATGTTTTTGGAAAATGATATTTCAATATCTGAATGAAAGATAGTGGAATCTTGAAACTACCATATGTTCAACACATCTATAGCCTCGTGAGGAATATTATTTCCATTACCTAATTGGATGAAGTTTTCCATGGAACATGTTTCTAAAATAGGGAATGGAAGTTCACCTGAGTATCTTTGGTGATTGAAAAATGTGTAAATTATGATACCCTTTACATGACTATAGTTTCATATGGTAATATAATCATCATAAATAAAACATCAAATGACTTTGATTTTTGTAATTGTAGGTTCAATCACCTATGTAAGAAGAACTAAATGGTTTTAAAGGATAAGGGAAAACCATATATTTGTCACTTGTAATTATCATTGTGTGATTGTTTAGTTTATGGGGAAAAAGATATATTGACATTCAAAATACATAGTCAAAATTCTGAGGAAAACAATTTAGATATTGTAAACTCATATGTTTGGTAACCTTCCCTTGTTCATACCTATGGTGGTTTCCTTTATTTCTATACATTCATTGAAGAATATTTAATGAAATTTATTATTTAATTCATAACATTTTAATCCAACATATTTAATTTTCTTATTTAGTGTAAAGCTTTGATTGAAAGTTAGGGTGGCTAGATGTTGAAATTAATATCGATGAACAACATTGGTTAGTACATATGTTATAACATCTAAATCATTTTCAAGAAGGATGGGGTATGGGATGAGAAATAATTATCATGAAATATATTGTAAAATAGTGTATCTAAAAGAATGAATCAGACTTTGATAGATAAATCCATAGTATAAGGATTCACTCGGGAATGCCTAAGTCAATTTGGTAAGAGTCACTCAACACGGTATCTAAAATCACATAAAGAAGTAAAGTATCGATAGTTGGGAAGGAACATTCAGATGGGATGTTCTCTATGAAGTGACCAAAAGTTCATCATATTAATTTTTTTAGTTTATCATATGTACATGTAAAATTATAAGGATCATGATAAATATGAATTCAAATAGAAAAAAAATTCTTAGTTATGGTGGTTCATATTTTAGATATCATTTATGGGAAGGTGATAAGAAATAGATAATTAGAAGCATGGATGTTGACTTCGATGTGAATGTTAAATAGAATTGATGGAACATGTTAGATGATGATGTCGAAATATAATCAAATATCAATGTCTGGGATGATCATATTACGAGTATTTCAAAAAAACTGGAGAACTCAAAAGAAGGTCTTAATGAAATCAAGTTTCTATAAGTAAGACCGTAAAAAATACTAGATTGATCAATAGAAACAAAACCTTGAGTGGGAGGATTAAATGTATGTTCCCTAGAATTATAAGTTCAAAAGGAATTAGTATTAGAATAATGAAAAAATCTATGAATCATTGATCATCCATTTCATTTGATGAGATATACTAGAATCAGGATACTAGTGAAAATTATTTGTAATTACTATAAATATGTACTCTTAATGGATACATGATAAATGTAAAATCTATGGGAGAAATCTTCTCATAATAACCCTTTGTAGTTGGATTCATCCATGAATAAGTAGATGAACTCATTGGCATTAAATAAAATATAGGAAATGAATAAAAAATTTATGGATAAAAATATACTAAATGTGGGTTTACCAAATTATATGATAGGCTAATGTAAAGATGATATAACAATCATCAATGGTAGTGAATGGGTTTCAATAGAAGAATGGAGTTGATTTCTCAAAAATCATATCCCTGATAGTTAAACATCCTACCATCAGAACTGTGTTAAGCATG
Source organism: Viscum album (assembly GCA_963277665.1). Classification (NCBI taxonomy): domain Eukaryota; kingdom Viridiplantae; phylum Streptophyta; class Magnoliopsida; order Santalales; family Viscaceae; genus Viscum; species Viscum album. The sequence continues at coordinate 1,805,193,226 of OY728164.1, forward strand.
GTTGTATCAAAATATCTATATCTAGAGTATATTTTTATCAATACATCATTTATTTGTGGTGATATAGATAATGATATTTACATTAAACCTATAAATAGGTGTAACAGATGTTTGTCTTTAAAATTGGAATGTAAATAGAGGAAAATACTTTACGGGATTAATCAAAGTCCCCAATAATGGAATCAATAATTTGATTAGTTAATTTCAATGAAAGGGTTTATAAATTGTAATATAGATTAAAATTGTTACCATAAGAAATTATAAGATGATACATTAATCATATTTTACTTATATCTGGATGGCATAAAAATTGATTGATGGGAAGTTCTAAAAATTTTAAATATGAGTTATAATTTTTATAGAATATTAGAGATAAAATATCATGTATAGAAAATAAAGACTCTAGGGATAAATATATATATAAATAATAAAATCATAATTTTTATCTACCTCATAATTTCTTATATCCATTATATCTTTGAAAGGTTTGGAATGGCTGAATACAAACAATTTTCTACCAATATTTTCTGACACTTTAAAAAAATACCAACTCATAGTCACCTACAATGGAAGATGGGTTTCATTTCATGGATAATGATACTTATGTATCAGTGTATGATATGATTTATACTAAAATAAATAATTTTCTTGTAATGGGTGTTTTATCCAAATTTATGTCTAACCTCAGAAATGAAAATTAGGAATCCATCAAGTAGATTCTTCAGTTTTTGAAAGGATTGTAAGATCATTGTCATTATTTTGGGGTCGAATATATGTTATAAATTTTTATTGATACTCAAATTAATAAATACTCAGTGAGTTAGAAAATAAATAAAGACAAATTTCTTCTGATGGAGGAACATCAATCAGTTGAATGTCAGGACTATAAATTATTATTATAGTATGTAAACCAGAAGAAGAATATTTAGTGAAAAATGAATTTGGTAAGTATATGGTTTGGATGAATCATTTTATAAAGGAATTAACAATAAGTGAGGAATGAGTTATTCTTTTCTATGAAATCCAATGGTCATTCCACTAGGCTAAAAATCTAGTGTCCCATGCAAGGACAAAGCACATTTTCTTAAAGTACCACTTAATCAAAAATATCAAGAGGAAAATTTGATAGATCTTTGGATGATATTTGGTATCCAAAATCAATTAGAAATGTTCATACTGTCATTTTCACAAAACTTTATGAGGCATAATCATGCCTTAGGAGGGGATCGGTGAACATTATAAGAAATTGTGTAGGAACACTGATACTGTAATGGAAGGAAGGCAGTTTTTTATAGAGGGTTGTTGAGTTTTTCATCAAACAAGTATTAAATTTGGATATTTTAATAATGTGATGTTTTTTCTTAACATCATAAGTTATAATAATCATAATATAAAATCATCAGATTTACAAAGCATTAGAAGTTTAGGAATTGGGTTTATAACCATTTCAAATTCAATCAGTGGAAGGTGGCTAGGCTTGGTGAGTATGTAGCGGTATTTTTCCTTATTAGAAACTTTTAGGTCATAAAAATACCATATATTTTAATGATATAAACGGTGTACTATAACATTGGTGAACCTTATAGAATTAATTATTCATAAATAAGAGTTTATAATTCATTACTGAGGAATGAATTTAAGTTTAACAGTGTTACATGAATTCAATAGTGAAATTCAATTTGAAGACTCCTCTATATATATGGGATGGTGGTGTGACTTGGATAACTATCAATGATTCGTATAAAAGGAAGTGGGTACCAATTACAATCATGTGTTAATAATTGAGTGGTGAATCCAATTGTGAAATAATTAATTGGATGCATGTAATGTATATTAATATTTTTATAGAGTTTCAATTATTTTTAAATGAAAAATGTACTTATAGATCATTTTAGTTGATTATAATTATTTATATTTTGGAAATTTATAGAATTCGATATTGTTTCCCCCATTCACATAGGTCAAATTTTATAATTATGTTAAATATATCATGTTCATAAACTACATTATGCACTTCAACTACATTTACTACAATTTCTTTTACTTCTATTTCATTTTTTATTTCTTCTAAGGTGTTTCAATTTCTAACTTTGTGTGGTGGGTAGGGTATTAGGATTTCTAACTTCTTATACACATTGTCAGTAGAGAATTAGAGTTACATATGTTTTTCAATTTTACTATAATGATATGCCTGTATAATTATAGTGAATTGAAAATAGTGCATTCATTGGTATACAAGTAGTACACATAGTCATTTTTAGGGTTATCTTTATGAATAGAAGAAACTATACACCCATATTAAACATAACCATGAATCCTAATAGAAAACCAAAAAACTAACCTAAAACTCACACTAAAAAACTTATCCTTAAACTAACCCTATGACCATATTAAACCTAACACCTATCATGTAACTCCACTCAATCCTAAACTGATCCCTTAAATCTAATCTCCAAAATATAACTCCTATAGTTAACCTCAAACCTAATCCAAACCCTTAGCCTAAACCTAACCCCCATAAAAAAACTAAACCCAAACACCTAAAACATATATAAAGACCTGATGACACATAAACTCTATAAATAAAACCAAAACCCTGAACTGAACTACTAATCCCTAAAAGTTATAACCCCTAAAACTAACCACTAAAACCAAACCCCTTACCATAATCATAGCCGATATCCTACCACCATATTGAACCTAACCCATAAAACTAATCCCTAAATTTGAACATGAAAAATCTAACCTAGATCCTATACTTATCCCTTAGTATATTCCCCACCCCCCCACAAATCATAAACCTAACCCCTAAACGTAATCCAAAATACCAAAATCCAAAACCTAACCCCCTATCATAAAAATATATAGTAATTCTAATCTAAACCCCTATGGAAAATCATAACTCATTCCCCCATGGGTAAAAAAACCTCAAGAATATACCTACCCATAAAACCTATAACTATCCTACCCTCAAGCCTAAAATATAACCCAAGACTAAACCTAACCCCCAGTCTAAACATATACGTTAAAATAAAATTACCCATAATGCCTAAACATATCCCCAACCTAAATCAACCCCCCCCCCCAATACTAAACATATCCCCTAATACTAAATCTAACCCCATCCTAAAATTAACCCAAACCCAAGACCAAATGTTACCCCCCCCAACTAAATCGTACACCTAAACCAAATCTTAACCCCCTAAACATATTCTTTAATCCAAATCCAACAATATAATCATGAAAACCAATCCCCAAAACTAAAAACCTATCCACTAAACCTAATCTTAACCTATCAACCCAAACCTAAACCCTACCCCATATCCCAAAAATAAAAAACCTTAAACTACCCAAAACATAAACCAAATATCTAATCCTAATCACTATTACATAACCCCTAAACATGATCCATAACGTAAATATAGTCCCTAATCATAACCCTCTCCCCAAGACTAAACCCACCACAACTTAAACCTAACCTCACTAACCCTGCACCTAATCCATAAAATCTAACACCAAAACCTAATCCCTGAACCTAACCCCCTACTTTAAACCTATTCTGGACCCCTAAATCTACACATACACCATTAAACTAACACCTAACCCCTAAACATAATCCCAAAACTAAACCCTTAAATCTAATCCTTAATACCAAATTGCTAAAACTAAACCCTAAAATATAACTCCTAAATCCTAACTGCTAATCCAAATCCCTAAAACCATACCCCTGGCGTAAATTTTATCTTATCTTATAAATCAATACATACTCCTTAAAACTAATTCATGTCCCCTAAACATAATCCCAAAACAAAACCCCTAACATAATCCCTAAAAAAATACAAGAAACCAACCCCCTAAGTTAGACCCTCTGGCCTAAACCAGACCTCTAAAACCTAAACCCTAACCCCCATCCTAAAACTAATCCCCTCTCGACCAAAACCAAACCCCTAATCCGAATATAATAGCATAAACATAATTAAAACCTCTAAATTGACACTTACACCCCAAAAACAAAAAATAAACATTAAACTCAAACCCTAAACCTAACTCATATTACAACTCCATTAATCCAAATGCCTAAAAACAATCCCTAAACCTAATCCCTAATACCTTATCCCCTAAACCTAACACCCTATCCAAATAATAACCCTTAAATCCTAAACCATAGCATAAACCTAACCCATCAACCAATGTAAACCTAACCCCTAATCCTAACCCTTATCTTAAACCCAAACCTTAAAAACAAACCCCTAATACTAACCCACAATCCTAAAACTATAATATAGAAACTAAACTAACCCCAAATTCTAAATAAACACCTACACCCTAAAATTAAAACTACACACCAAAACCTAATCTTTATAAACAAATGGAACACCTTATCCCGGATCTTCAAAACGATGCTTGAGAAGGGGGCCCGCAAGAACATATGCACGTATCATTATACTCTAGAGGCCTCTAAATAATAGGGATGGCCTTAAATAGTTCATTGGATACTATTATCACTAATATAAAGTCTTAATTTCAAGAAATAATCTTCTAAAAATTTGGTGCCACCCATCCATGTGATGAACACACAAAAAACGTGTAAACCAAAAACATAGATAAAAAAGAACACCCATAGTAAAGAATAGAAAGCTATAAATAATTATATTAGAGGAAATAATTAAAAAAATTGTATCTTTTAAATATTCTAGAATATGTATCATATATAATAAAAAATGGCACATTTTCTAATACAATTGTCAATGATAACTGAAAATAAATACATCAAAATATATTCAAACTCACATAATAAAAACTAAAAAATTCATATCCTTCGTATGATCTACTGAAATCATTTATCAAAATCCCAAATGGGAAACCAAAAATTAGAGGAAAGATATATGGGAGAACATGAAATACAAATGAGGAATCTTACAAGGAATTAGTTTGATGAAACTCCAATGAATGAAACATATTAAATGGTGATGAGGGGAGATGGAATTAAAGACTCAACGAGTGAATCCCCTCCTATTTATGTTAATGAATCAGGGGGAACCTGAGGGGTCTCATAAAAAGAAAGCCTAATGAAATTACTATACGACCCTTGAAAAATTGTACGTAATTCTGGTTTACAAGGTGATAATGAATTTCACATCATGATCAACCCCTAGGAATAGAGGTTATCCTTATAAAATGATACATTCATGGTGAGATCCATATGGTCATGAAATTATTTCTCTTTTATTGGTTATATTACCTTGGAAAACCCCCTTCATGGCATTAACTATTTTAGGCTAATGAATTTCAGCCCTTGGGTCACCCCAACTCTTCAAAACACCCACCCAAGCACCTGAGTTTCCTTTAGTCCTCAAACCTAGATAAAAAATGAACCCCACATAGAAATTTAAAAACAAATTATTGGGATGTTGTGATTATAAAAATCCCAATCTCATTTCTTATGCACAAAATGAACCCATCCCCAAAACTAAAATTGAAATTGTATTTTAATTTCATAACTCATACATGAAATTATGTTTTATAATATCCCCACTATAGTACCTATAATCATTGATATGAATTTTTAGTCTTTTAACCTTTAGTCTAAATCAATCTCGGTCATTGCATCAATTCCAACTCACCGCATATAATCTCTAATCACTAAATTTATTTCCACTGTGAAACTCCGAACACCAATCCCAAACAACTTTTGTTTTCTCACAAACAGAATGGTTTGATCTTCAAACCACCTCAATCACATACCAAATTATTCCACTAATTTAATTTCTTATTCACTGTATCATATTCGTTTCCAATTAAATAGTTGGTATTCCTTTAGTTGACATTCACAAAAAACACTTACCCTCACCCACTGACACACTATCACATTACGTGATCTAGTTTTTCGAACTATTGAGATCATCTGTGAACGAAAAATAGTTTTCAAACTAAAATATCACTATAATTCCACTGTTATATTCTCAACCACCCAAACTTACTATATTTCCATCACCCGATCACTGACCTACTATTTGATCACACTACCATAATTCTGAGCTCGTTTCCAACACACAGACACTCTCTAACACTAAACTTGTATACCCAAGAAGGTCTATCTAGACACTATTTTTCTAATACTATCACAATAATCTAATGAATAATTTTACCATTTTCATAATCCTTTCAACATAATTGTAATAAAACCATATTCAATAAGATTCTATCCACTATGATTATCCTTACTGTTTCCCCACTTATCTAAAACATATGGTCTTAACCACCCACATATTGTATACGATCAAGAATAATGACTAGTTGTTATTACCCCACTCATGACCAAGTGAAAACATAAAACACCATTTACTAAACACCGAGATGGTGATGAACCACCCCCATCAATACTAATGCACTAGAGTGTAAAAGAAGATTCATCTAGAGGATTATAGTTATCCCTACTATAATACTCCACTAAATGAACATGATTCTATCTTATGGTGCTCCCAAATGTAATTCCCCACTAAATGTGTTTGATTCAACATAATGGTCCTCTCCATCATAGGAATCACTACTGAAAATAAAATTCATTTGGTCCTAACCCCAGACCCTATCCATATCTAGTTATCAAACTTATTCACAAGAATATATTATAACAAGTATCATATACCCACCGAATAAATAAAAACCTAGTTCACCACTAGAATCCAAGCAACCCTGGTCTCCATAGTCAATGGTTTCATTCATGCATAAAACTATAAAATCCAAACAGACCTTTCAATCACTCATAGTTTTTTGAAAAATACATGAAACATTATCAAAGCACAAAATTCAATCATTTGAGTCCCTCTTATCCAAAACAAAAAATCCAAGTAGCATGGTTCACATAGAAATGATATATTATTTTAAAAACATACTAAAAATACATAAAAAAAAGATAACTTGATTTAAAAAACCATTTTCTTCCAATGGTTTTCATGATGAAATGAAATTTCAAAACCCCATTATGTCAACCCCTTTACAAAAAACACCATCCACTTTTAAAATACATTTTTAATTTCAGTTTTTAAAAGAATTTTCCTCACGTTTTCAAAAAACAATAAATTCATAAATCATTAAAAAATCAACAGTACCATGATCCATTTCATGTAACCCCATATTTAAAACCCATTTCATGCACACCTCATTCCATAAAATAAGTTTTTTATTGAATATTATATTTTCTCATAAAATAATGTTTCCCTCAAAAATCATCCATCCCCAAAACCATTTTCCTTTGGTGGCCAAAAAATCATAATTATGATCAATCAAAAAAACCTTGAATCTTTATTAATCTAATCACCCCTTGAAATAAATTTGATAAAACACCGATTATATTTTAAGATACTTATATTTATAATGGATTATGATGAGGAAACATGTCAAACAACACTCTCTATAGGCCCATGTAACATAACCTATGATTTCAACAATCTTGACACACAGACACCTCACTAGATCCCAATCCAGCTCTGTGAATCATCTCAAGTTTTATCAATACCATGTTAGGATTATCAATCTAATACAACACCTAATTTCTTATATAGTTCCTAAAACCAAAACTATACAACCCTTGAAAACATAGGTTTTGGATGATTTCATGCTATCCAAAAATACACTAAGTCTACCATAAGAGTTTGGAGAAACTATATACACTAATAACTACACACCATCAACCCAAAATATTCTTTGATACTTTCTATAATTCATTAGTATGGATCACCCAAAAAATTCCAAAGATGATAAGAAAATGACCTCATTATTGACTCTTCATACACTGGAGGTTTTTGACTCATGTTTATGATCTAAAATTGTCAAGGGATACTTTTCCCTCTAATATTTAAACTAAGTTTTATTCTTGAGTTTACCCAAAATTTGGATTGACCCATCTGTATAAAGGATATTAGAAAAACATATAGAACTAAAACATGGATCCAAAAGGGACCCTTCAATCCAAAATAGAATGTAGTAAATCTATATATATTATGAAACATTACAAAATAGATTAAAAATATATAAACAAGGATGAACACATATCATATATAATAAAGCAATGGTATACTTTCTAGTACACATGTTGAATGATAATTGATAATAAATACACCAACCTGTGGATAAAATCACATAATAAAACCTTATAAATAGGTAGAATATATTACCCTCTAGACCTATACCACTTATCCAGGTCTGATAAATACATGATCCCTGATATAAAAAAATTAATTTCTACCCACAAACATCAACAATTATATCATGTACATGGGTAGGGGTGAGTCCAATGACCCCATAGGAATACCCAATGCCTCAATGATAGTGAGTGATGTTGTGATCAAGTATATGTTAGGTTGACATAGATACAATCCCACCTAGAAAACATAACATAAAATGTACATAAAAGAATACATGTTTGGTTTCCATATTTTAACCAGTAAATCACAACACTTGAATATACCCGCATTGGTTCCATGTTGAATGGAAGGGTGTGTCACCACATATCATATCATGACCATTACATGAGGTCTCATGATAAGGTTTAATATATCACCTCCAACAATACTCGGTGATATAGGGTATGGATTCATTCAATGTACAGAAAACTACCTAAGGTGTAGGGTAGGATTTCCACATGTCCCGAATCATCACTTCACACACAAGGGTGGTCACATGTCGTGTATTCGAGTCACCACATATCACTCACTATAATTCAAAAATGATGTAATATACCCTACCAATCTCACTCAAAATAGGTCACACATCACTTATCAAGACACAAATTATGAGTCAAGGATATCTATGACATCAAATGAAACTATCACCCATATGAATCCTTTCAATTCATTCTCACTCAAGGGAGTTTCAAGGCATTAGGATCCATAACCCCAAACTATGAAAAATCACTAATATGAATCACATCACTTGGAACATGTAGGCAATAACAAACATAGAAAAAATCATTTCTCACAAAGTACTATCTCATAGTCATGGAACTATTGACTATAACCTAGCCCCTCACATAAAACTCATCTCAACATCTATATCAACCATTGAAAGTGTTATTTCACATCCATATGAATCTATGTATCACATTGATATCAAATAACATCATTTTCCATCATGAACAATCATGAAAAAATATATACACATGGAAATAAAAACTAGGGGAATATAAAAAAATCATGATTTTAAAAAATAGGTATCTCCCACACGATGTCAAAAATACCAAAAAAAAATCAACCAATACCTCTGAATTTCCTTATAAAAGGAATCGAATCCTTATTAAAAAAAATTATAAAAGACACCACATTCCAAATTTTCCACATGCTAATAACTTGGACCAATTCCAATCAACATATTCATTATAATCTCCAAAATCAATACTGAAATATCATTTCTAACCCCATTTCTAAAATCACTTCTCCTTTAAAATTATCACTCATGTTAACCCCCTTTTTAAAACAAGAAATCAAAAAAGAACCCCCTTTCTATTTTAAATTAAAATCGTTCCAAAGGGTTTCATCAACAATAATTTGGAATGGGAATCAATGTTGAACCATTTAAAAAGAAATAGTATCCATGTTGACTATTTGGCTAACAAAAGTCATTATAATTTCATGGAAAATCAAAAAAATTACATACAATGTGAAGGATTTAATAATAATGATGGCACGCAAACATAAAAACCACATGAGTATGTGATACAAATAATATCAAGTCCAACTACCATAACTGATAATTCGCAAATCATATCAAGCTCACACCAATGTCCTCTGAGTCCTCCGACTCATATCACATCAATAAAAACAATAAAATTAATGAATTTAATATTTAAAAAAGTTAAAATTGTAATAATATATGAAAAAATAACTGCGTGACCTCCCAAAAAAACCATGAGCACGAATATTTGAACCACTCTAAAGGTCCACTCGACCTATTTCAAAAAAATACCAAAATCAAGGGTCACTTTCACCAAAAATATCCAAAAAATCCTAATTTAATCTATCAAGAAACATTACTTAATGAAACTAATGAACTATGTATTTATTATCAGATCTCATTATTTCCTATAAAAACATCACAAAAATTCACAATCAATAATGATTATTTACCTATTATCTATTGAAATCATCTCTCAAAATCCCTTGAAAACTAACCCAAAACATGAGTAAAGAAAAAGGGGGATAAAGTAAGGAAAAGGAAATATTTTAAAAGTAATCATTATGATGAATCTCCTTTAGTCGAATGAATTAATGGGAATAAGAGGGGGTTCCTAAAATGGACCACCAAAAAAATTACTAGAAGACCTCTAAAATCCATCACTTCATAGCATGACCATAAGTGTCACGTCATGACACACCCCTAGGTAGATAGACCATTCCATAGACTTGATATATTTAATGTATGATCCCTATAGTCACATCCTAATTGATCCAATGCATGAGGTACTTCCCTTGGCTATCCCCCTTAACATTGTGATGTGTTGCAGGCTACTGAAATTTATCCCCCATGTAACCATGACCCCTCTCAATGCTCACCCAAGCACCCGAGATACCTTTTAGACCTCAAACCACCAATAAAAACATATCATATAGAAATTTCAACACTTGATATAGTGATTCAATTCGCATTTCTCAAAAAACCACCTCACAAAAACAAATATTCAATTTTCCTTTAAATTTTATAACTCATAAATGACATATATTTTTACACCAAAATTATCGCCTACCAGCCCCATCTAAAACCTAATCCTGAAAAAACAATGAACCTAATACCCGATCATAAACATAATATAAAAAACCTGACCCCCTTTCCAAAAAATAATCCCTTAAACCAAACCCCTAAACTTCACTCCTATCCTAAACCGAACCCCCATCCCTATAACCTAATTCCAATGTAAAACAAAACATAATCCCAAAAAATAAAACATGTATAATAAAAAATACCATAAACCAAACCCATTGCATAATCCTTTACCCCCCAAGCGTAAACCCAAAAACTCACAACCCCCTATCCAAAACCTAAAATCTAAATCAAATCCATAAAATCTAACCACTATACATTTACCTTAAAAACTAACCAGTAAACTAAACCCTCCATCCTAAACATTACCATTAAACCTATCCATAAAACCAAATACCAAATCCTCAATTAAAACATACACCCTAAAACGCAAACCTAACCCTTCAATATAATACCTAAACCTAACAGTAGGAATAAAGTAACCCCCCCATCCCCCTCTAAGCTAAAACATAACACCTAGTATCCCCCCTAAACGTAACCTATAATCATAATCCCTAAAACCCAACTTGAAAAATATAACCCTTAAACCTAATCCATGTATGGAATTTCCCCCCCACTCAGTCATAAACAAAAACCCTAAAAATAATCATTGTAACCCCCTTTCCTAAAACTAACCCCTACACCCCCATCTGTAAACCTAAACCTAAACTATGTCCTAAATGTAACCACAAAATTTTCCCCCCACCAAAAACATAACAAATAATCCATATATATTAATACTAATCTAAATAAGAAGCTACTCCCAAAATCTAAAACCTACCCCTAAAACATAACCCCTAACCATGACCCATAAGACTGATCTATCCCTTAAACAAAATGTAAACCCTAAACATAACCCTTAAAACATAATCCTAAACCTATCCCCCCACTCATTTCCCATCCTAAACATGAACATTAATCTGAAGTATTAAAACCTAACCCCCATCCTAAATCTAACCCTAAAAAAGGTAACCCCCCACTCCAAGCATAAACTTGAACCTAATTACTAATCCATATAACTTAACCCCCTAACCTAAACATATAATTATCACCCTAAACTAATCTTATCCTTAATTGACTGTTACGCCCTATAACTAAAACCTATCCCCTGAACATAAACACTAAACATCACCCCAATCCTAAATCAAGTCCCAAGCCTAAACCTATAACCAAGACCCCCCTCCCCATCGCCCAAAACTAACCCCTCTTAATACCCCCACCTCAAATCCTAACCCCATATCCTAAACCTACCCCTAAAACATAACCTCCTAGAAATACCCCCATTCAAAAACCGCACCAAATATAAACCTAACCCCTATCCTAAAACTAACCACCAAATATAAACCTATCCCAATCCTAAAACCTAAATCATAGAATAAACCTATTTTATGACCCTCTATCCCAATCCTAACCTAAATCGACATGCCTAAACCTAACCCATAACAACTCTACCAACCCATAAACCAAAACCAATAACATATACCTATCAAATAGAACCCCACCCCACTCATCAACCTAAACCTAACCCCCTTACCTAAAACTATCCCCCAAACCTAATCTATAAAACATAGTCCCAAAACCTATCCCAAACCCAAAACTAAACCAAAAATGTAAAACTTACCCAAATAGTCTAATGTACCATAAAACTAAAGCCCAAACCCTAAACCTTTCCCCCAATACTAAAAATATACATGTACTCCCCTTACCCCATGTTATAAACCTAACTCTATCCCCAAAACTGAACCAAAAACCTAACACCCCCGACCCTTCAACCTAAAACTAACCCCAATCCTAAACCTTTGCCCCAAACCTAATCCCAAAAAAACTAACCCTTAATCCTAAACCCTACCAAAAACCTTATACCATACTGAATATTATCCCAAATTGACACATACACCCTAAATTTAAAACATAACCCCTAAAACATCCCCCCTACAAATCATAAACCTGACCCCTCACACTCCCACCACCCACACCAAAACAAAAACCTCACTTCTAGTACCCCTCCCCATAACCCCTAAACCTAACCCCCAATCATAAACCAATACTTTTATCTTAATCTGTACATACACCCTAAAATCAAAATGTATCTCCTAAGCCTAAAACTAACCCCCAACCCCCCCCCCAAGAAAAAACTAAAATCTAACCCCTATCCTTTGTTTAATAATCTTAAACTTTACCCTTAATACATCCAACCCCTAAGACATAATGTAATCCAAAATTTTATCCTAAAACTAACACCCTACACCCCCGACCCTAATCCGAACACACTACCCTAATCCAAACCCAAACAAATACCTTACACCTAACCTTTCTAACTTAAATGTATAACTACACACTAAAATTAAAACCGAACCCCTAAAACCTACCACTCCACCTATCTTAAATGTAACATCGATCAATTCCTAATCCTGAAAATTAAATACATACCACTAAAACCTACCCCAATGCATAAATCTAACCCCTAACAACACCCTTATCTTATCCCCACTCCCACCACTAAACCTAAACCTAAACATGTTTATTAAACATAACATATAGAAATAATCCCACCACTAAATGTAAACCTAAATTTTTTCTTAAACCTAAACCTTAACATAATCATAAACCCTAATCCCCCAAACATAATGTTTATCGAAATTAGTACTTTCACCATAAAATTGAAACCAATATCTTAAAATACACTAGCATAAACGTACCCCTTACACCCTACAATTAAAACATATCCACTAAAATTATTCCCTATAACCTAACCCCTATATTAAAACAACCCCCCCCCCCCCCCCACACACACACACACACACCCTAAACCTAACCCCAAGCCCCTAGAATAATACAATTTACAAAAAAATACTGACCTAGAACATAAATTGAAATCTACACCATAAAACTAAAATCTAACCCCAAACAACCAACACCCCACCCCCACCACAAAAAGCTAAACCTAACCCCCATCCTAAACCTAGCTAAATCGACACCTATACCCTAAAATTAAAATCTACATCCTCCATTCCAAGACTATTCCTAATCTAAAACAAATCATTACCTATCCCCACCCCATATATAAACTTAAAACTATACCCATTTCCTATACCAACCCCTACCCCCCCTAGATGTCCTAAACCTACCACCTACCCCTATAACTAAAACTAAACACCTGAACCAAATCCTTAAAACCTAACCCCTAGAATAAACATAATAATAACCACAAACCTAAACCTAAATTCAATCTCCTAACATAAACTGAATGACTATTACCCCACAAACCCCTAAATAAAAACATAAACTCCTAGACTAAATCTATAAAACTACCAAATACTAACATTAATTAATACATATTCTCTAAAACTAAAAGCTCATTCCTAACACAACAAGACAATAAACATAAACCAACCCACCATTCCAAATCCTAACCACTAACAACCTTCCAACCCTGAAACCTAGACCTAACCCCTATCCTAAATCTAACCCCAATCCTAATTCCAAAATAATGACCTCTAGACTTAACCCCTACCCAAAACCTAACCCATAATCTAATACTTTTCTAATTATCTACCTACAGCATTAAACTAATTTATTGAACCCTAACAGCCATCCTGCACCCCTAACCTTGAACCTAACCCCCTTTCCGAAAACTAACCCCTACACCCCCATCTGTAAACCTAAACCTAAACTATGTCCTAAATGTAACCACAAAATTTTCCCCCCACCAAAAACATAACAAATAATCCATATATATTAATACTAATCTAAATAAGAAGCTACTCCCAAAATCTAAAACCTACCCCTAAAACCTAACCCCTAACCATGACCCACAAGACTGATCTATCCCTTAAACAAAATGTAAACCCTAAACATAACCCTTAAAACATAATCCTAAACCTATCCCCCCACTAATTTCCCATCCTAAACATGAACATTAATCTGAAGTATTAAAACCTAACCCCCATCCTAAATCTAACCCTAAAAAAGGTAACCCCCCACTCCAAGCATAAACTTGAACCTAATTACTAATCCATATAACTTAACCCCCTAACCTAAACATAGAATTATCACCCTAAACTAATCTTATCCTTAATTGACTGTTACGCCCTATAACTAAAACCTATCCCTTGAACATAAACACTAAACATCACCCCAATCCTAAACCAAGTCCCAAGCCTAAACCTATAACCAAGACCCCCCTCCCCATCGCCCAAAACTAACCCCTCTTAATACCCCCACCTCAAATCCTAACCCCATATCCTAAACCTACCCCTAAAACATAACCTCCTAGAAATACCCCCATTCAAAAACCGCACCAAATATAAACCTAACCCCTATCCTAAAACTAACCACCATTCCCCTCAGTATAAACCTATCCCCTCATCATTAAAATAATATATAAAACAAACCCATTGGATAAACCTAAACTCTACCCCCCTACCAAATCATAACATAAATCGATACCTAAAACCTATCCACTTATCTTGAACCCCAGCATCTAAAACCTAACCCCTTGAATAAACCTAAAACCTAACCGCTAAACCAAAATCTTAGCCTTAACCTACCACCCATGTTAAAAAACAAAACTCCATAACTTAAACCAAACCCCAAACCCCTATCCTAATTGAAAACTAAATCAACACCTACACCTTTAAACTGAACATAGTCCCTAAAACTAGAACCTATTTGAATCATACCATCCCCAAACTAATCCTATTTCATAGACACCCATCATATTATACCTAACCACTAAACATAATCAAAAAAATATCACACCCCTAGAAACCCCATAATATATAAACCTAATGCATAAACCTAACACCTAGCATAAACTTACCCATAACCCCAGCAATCTAATCTTATCCCTAGAAACCCCCATATTAAAACAAATAACTAATTCAAATAACTAAAACCTATCCACTTAGAAAATACAATTTCATAATCCTAACTCCCAAATACTACACCAATCCCCCCAACCAAAACATAACCCCTGACCAAAACATAAACCCCTTATCCTAAACATAATCACTAAAACCTAACAACCCCAAAACCATGGGAAAAACTATCCCGCCTCACATCTAAAACAAATAACTAAATCAAACCCCTACCTAAAACTAAAGCTTAACTCATAATCATATTACTAATAAAAATTGGCACCTACAATCTAAAACTAATCCTAACCCCTATAATCCCACTAAACTAAGCCTAACACTACTCATAACCATTCCAAATACTCCCCCTCTACCCATCAAAACCTAGACCCTTGCCAAAAATTAACACCACATCCTAAACAAAAATACAGAAACCTAACACCTAAACTAATCCCATAGCCTAAACCTAACACATAGACCATACCTAACCCCTATCCTAAACATAACCTTGAACTAGAATTATACCTAACTCAAAAACATAATTCAAACACCAAAATTACTACACCTACACCCTTAAAATAAAAATTAACACATAAAACAAACCTACATTCTAACCCCTAGTCTAAATGAAATCTCTCTAACAAAACCCCAAAACCTTACCCTAAGTCTAAACCTATCCTATAAAACGTATCACCAAAACCAAATCCTATCTCCCACCCCACCATCCAAAAATTAATCCCTAAATCAAAACTCAAAAACCCAACCCCTAGCCCCTAAAACCTAAACTACTAAACTGACCCAAAAACCTAATTGTAACACATAAAACAAATCTAGATCTACCCTGCCTATAAATAAAAACTATCATAAAACTAAAAGCTAACCTCTAAACCTAATCATAAAACCTAAATCAACACACCTACACCCTAACTTAAATATAACCCTTATAAACCATCCTTCCTGAACCTAACCCCGATACAAAACCCTATAGTAGCCCCACCCCAACCGTAAACTAATCCCAAAAACCATATCTATCAAACTAACTGAAAAAACCTAAACCCTAAAACATAACACCCAAACCAAACCCATAACCTTTACCTAATCTCAAAAAACTAAACCTAACTGCCAATCTAAAACTAACCCCACTACTAAAACTAATTCCTAACCCTTAAACCCTAAACATAACCCCTAGCCTAGCCCCACCTAAACATAATCCCTTAAACCAAACCCCTCACACCTAACCCTTAAGACCAAACCCTTAAAGCCTAAACCATAACCCTCACCCCCTAAACATAACATCTATCCTAAAACAAACCCCTATCTAGAAACTAACCCCTAAATTCAAACCCATATACATAACCTAACTGCCAATAATAAAACTAATACCTAACCCGAAACCTAGTCATAACACCTAAATTGATACACTGACAATATAAAACTAAAAAAACCCTTAAACCTAATCCCAAAAACATAACACCTATCATATCCCCAAACTTAAAAATAATGCCTAAATCTGACCCCCAAAACATAAATATAACCCCCATATAATAACTAAAACATTACCTCATATCTAAATAAAAACCTCAAAAAACTAGACCCCAAACCTAATCCTAACCATACATGACCCCAACCTAAACCTAACCCTTCCCTCAAGACTAAAAATAATCCTACCCCTAACACACCCTAAACCTAACCACAAAACACAATCCCTAAAACATAACCCATATCCTAGCTTAAATGTACCCCCATCCAGCCACAATTATCCTCAAAACCAACCATGCCACTAACTTAACTCAAATCCATAACACCTAATCCCTTTAACTTACCCCCAGCCTAATCATAAACCCTAACACCACCATCCCTAATCCTAAACCTAACCACCCCCAAGATAAGTCTATCCTTAGAAATCAATTCCTAATATCTAACATATAAACCTAACCTCAAGAATAAACATACACCAAGGAATAGAAGTAAATCCAAACCACTATCCAAAAACTAAAACATAACCCCCATCATAAGACTTCCCCCAATCCTAAAACTAAATCTTAACCTTATCCACTAAATAGTAAAACCTACAACCCGAAACTATATCCTATAAATCCTATCCCCTAGCATAAACGCAAACATTAACACTAAACCCAATCTCTAAAACAAAACCCCCAATCCAAACCCCATATCTATTTTACCTACCTTAACCTAACCCCTAAATATACATATAGATCAACCCCAAAACTATCCCATAAAACCTAGTCCCTAAAATTAAAATAATCAAGCTAATTCCTAGCACACACTAGCCAAAACTAAACTTGTAAATCAATACAAAGGATAACCCTAAACCTAAATTCTGAACTTAATCCCTAAAACTGATCCCCTAAAACTAACACCTAAATATACCCCTACCCTAAAATGAAACCAAATTGAAAAACCTAACTCCTAAAACCAAAAAAACAAAACTTAACCAAATCCCATAAAACCCCTTCAACGTAAAGCTTACTACTAACCCCCTACAAAAACTAAAACATTTTACTAAAACCTAACCCTTCACCATAACTCACCCACCAATATCCTAAAACAAATACATAACCCTAAACCTTAAATAGACACACATACATCCTAAAACAAAATCCTAGAAAACCAAACCCACCTAAACAACCAAACACCTTTTATAACCTTTAAATTGAACCCCCATAATTAACCTTAAACCTAACCCTATCCCTTCAATCAAAATGCATAGACACCAAATGAAAAACCAAAAAATCAAAACCCTATACTAACCCCTAAACCTACCCTAAAAACTCCAACTTATTAAACATAACCACTAAATCTATCCCCATTCTAAACCTATTCTACAAATATACCCCCAACCAAACCTATCACCTAATTCCTCACCCATAAAATTTAACCCCTAAAACCTCCTCCCCCAAAGCCTAAACATAATCTCAAAATAAACTAACCTCTATCATATACCAACCCATAGAACCCACAGCATAATCCAAATAGTCCAACCAACTAAACCTATAACCTAAAGCATAACCAATAGCATAAAACAACCAAATAGAACTTGACCTTAATCCTAATCCTAACCACTAACACTTAAATATAAACCAAAACCCTACCTAAAACTAAAACCCAAACCCTAAACTAAATGTTATCCCCCACATATATACACATAAACTCTAAAACTAAAACTCAACCCCTATCCTAATTCAAACCCTAACCCCTAAACCTAATTCCTAAATATAACATCATAGAAACCCCACAACCATAAACCCTAGAACAAAACATAAGATCAAAAAAATAACACTGATACTTAATCATGATCCTAAAACTAACCCCTAACTCTAAATCCAAACCACTAAACCTAATCACTAGACTAAACCAATACCCTAACAAATAAAATTAAATCCTACAATTAACATTGATCCTAAACCTAACCCCAAAAACATAAATCTACACATTAATCCCAAAACAAACCTTTAACCCCGTATCCCAATCTCAACCTAACCCCCTAGTCTAAAACTAAAATACAATCCTTACCCCAAAACGATATCACCTTCACCATATAACTGACACTTACCCCCAGTTTAAAACTAATATTTAATCCTAAATACTACATTATCACACCTAACCCATAAAACAAAATCCCCCCCCCCAAATAAATAAATATAATCCATAAAATCAAACCATATCTAAAACCTAGACATATCCCTTAAATCCTAACCCCAATAAAAAATAATTTTTGGAACCAGAGCACGTAGAGGAAGAAGATTAGCCAATGATTTAAATTATTTATCATTAGATACATGCAACAAAATCATCTCTGTTGATGTGTATCCTAGAATAATATAAAAATATTGAATGAAGGAATTAATAAAAAAATTGAATCAAACAATTACCTCATTCAATTTGATGGTGTATTT
This sequence comes from Viscum album, assembly GCA_963277665.1. Classification (NCBI taxonomy): domain Eukaryota; kingdom Viridiplantae; phylum Streptophyta; class Magnoliopsida; order Santalales; family Viscaceae; genus Viscum; species Viscum album. The sequence goes on from OY728164.1 coordinate 1,805,212,790, forward strand.
GATAAACGCTTATCTTCAGGGACCATTATTGGAAAAAACTAAGGTTACATCCCTCAAAATCATCCACACACACATCAAAATTATATGGGAATAATTATCATCAATATTTGGATACAATCACAATGATTTGATGAATCCTTTGATGTATCTATGATCACCACAACCCGAATCCTTATATCCATGAAATAAAATGTGGATTGAAAGCTTGGATCAGTTGATTCTATCTCTAGGATGTGGGAGAGACAATAGAGATGCTCTCAAATTATAGTTATTAATAATTCCTTCAATGATATACTTTTCTTAATTATATAGTGAGGTATAAAATACCAAGAAATGGATCACTAACCCACTGAATATTTATTACCCACTAAATATGTTATAAATGACATGTTATGACCAACTAATTAGGTTATAAAAATCATTTATATTTTTATCAATTTTATGTAATATAATTAATACATTCCAAGATATAAGTGAGTAATTAAATTGATTTTTTATTCTCATAAATATTAAACAAACCAAAAATATTAAAATCAGATTTTTTTGTTAAATATTTTTCATATATTTACTTTAATAATACTAAATACAATAAATAAATAAATTCAAATCAATTTATTCTAAACACAGAAAATATGACTTCATTTATTTAATTGAAATAATTTATACTCAGAAATCTCCCAGACCCCATGGTGAGGCTCACCATGTCCCATACAAATATTCATTAGAATAAACGAGGCTTTTGAATACACTAAGTGTGTAACCCTATAGTCCCTTAACTATATAGTAGTGAGTATTACTTGAAAACTATGAGAGGATTCAACCAACTAATAAAGGATATCAAGGACATAATGTATAGTCATAAAAATATAAAACTTTTCAATTAATACACATCATGTAATATATTCTCCTTTTCATTTTATATCTCATAAAGAAGTATGCACAATCAATATCATTATGATTTATTTCTTTAGTATTCATTGACCTTAAAAGATATACTAATCTTATTCTACCATAATAATGTACTCAAATAAGGTACTACCATACTAATTATTTATGCCTTATATATCACCTCCATTTAGTATAAAAATGATATCTTTATTATTCAATCAATTTCATACCACCAATGATGAAATTAAATCAATATACCACACCACGACATAAATGGAATGGTTTTTATCTTGAATAAAAGTATGTAATAAAATGTTATATAAAGATAATAATACCAAGCCTATAGAACATTCCTCGTATTCATAGATATGAACTACCAATGATGGGTGAAACTTGTGGAATTTTTTGGCAGGTAATTCCTCTAGATTTGATCTACTCAAGAACACCATGTGTGAACATCATGATAATTTATATTAATGTATATGGGCCCCAACACTTGATAGTTAGACACCATTTTTGTCTTATTAGCATGATGTATGTGGACTATAGGGCATAAGTTTAATATTACTATCATGGTATCTCTAGGTTATTATTATTTCCTCGGAACTACTATAACCATTGATATGACATGTGATTTGAGGATATTAACATATTTAATTATTGTGGATAAAGAAGTATCAATAGTATTATGGTCAGATAAAGAAATATATATATAAAATAATAAACATATTGTGGTAACCAAAGTACATTAAGGAGTTGGTTCCAAGGAACCAACTCATAGTAATCACACTTTCACTAATACCAAAATATAAAAACTCCTAACCCTCTAAATACAACATGATAATCACAGTTCTATTGAAATATGGATTTAGATGGGGATTCTTCCACTGTATCCATTGTGGCTACTCTAAAATTTTTTACATCAACTATCTATGTGAAATCCCAAAAGAGAATAAACTTCTAAAGTATATACATTATCCCCTAGTGTGACTTGTTCTACTTAGTGAGAAAATTTTCTACAATATTTTCTAAGTAAACTAGAATAGGTTTTTCACTAATAAGAACAAAACCAATGTTGGAGACAAAGATTTCTATTTATAATGACTCTTTAACAACCTAAAAGGCTACTATATACTCAGATTTCTCAATGTAATCAGTGACCACATATTACCTCAAGATTCTCCAGGTCACCACACAACCACTCAAGAAAAAAAAATAACCTGACTATGGTTTATGATCATCATGATATATTTTCAAAATAACAGTAATATATTACCCTCAAACTAGATCCCCATATCCTCTATATTCAAATATCATAACCTTTGTTTGTCTCAAGTAAGTTTTGTATAGTTTTTATAGTATCCCAATGTATCTCCCCTTGTTTATCTTGATATCTTCCCATCATGATTAAATCAAATTAATGATCATACCTAATTCATATCAGTTTATAAATGATATATGAAACTGCTAGATCATAAAGGATTCAACTCATTCTTTCAGTATTCTCTTATTTTTTTGGACACATTTTATTAGTGAGATTGATACCATGGGATATTGGAATCAACCCTTAATTAGATTGACCAATATTATACAATTTCAAAACCATGTCAATATATCTAATTTGACATATCCCATGTAGATTTTGAAATATATCTTGATATATATTAATACTTATGATATATGATATTTCACCTGAGTATTTCATTTATAGGCATTCATTAAACCCTGTCCTGGCTGACTCTAATACATTCACATAATTTCTCAAAATTAATATTTAATTAACATATAATACTAGGTTGGGATGAGGATTTAGATCAAGAGGATAACACATAGTGTGATTGTGGATTTGTTACAACATATCATTAGAATATTTCTTTTTATGATGTTGTAGTGAGGAGAGAACCAATTCTCCAAATGTTTTCCATTCACATAGGTAGGTGAAAAATATCATTTGAGAAGAATGATATTAAGTATCAGTCTTCATAATAGCATTTCAACTTAATAGGTATGTTTCAAAATCATATCCCCTCCTTCATATTTTTTATTCTCTCTATAATATTTATTATAAATCTCTAATTTCAATCTAGGGCCTCTCAATTCCATTTATGCACATATCCTCTTTTCTTTAGAGAATAATTTTTATAAATAATGGGTTATATGTACTTTATTTTTCTCATGTTTCCTTATGAGATTAGTTAAATAGTTTTTTGTATTATTAAGGTGCTGTGGAAACACATTTTCCCCAAATATGGCTGTGTTTATTTGGTTTTTTGATTCATTTATTTAATCCTATTTAACTCAATGTAGTTGCAAGCTACATCAGATGACTAATTAAATTGAATTTAGAAACAGAAACCTTCCCAATCCACCGGTGGCTAGATTATGTGTTCAATTTGATTTGTAAAAATTTCATCCATTGTGTGTTTGGATTTGGAATGGTAATTCTATATTTTGGAAATATTTTGATTATTAATATCTATTAGGTTGTTGCTTATCCTATTTCAAATTTGGTCATTCCTCTAAATCATATGGATCACATAACCAGAAATCAAATTTTAATATCTGTAAAAATTAAATTAAAGCATTAAAATGTGGTTTCATATGGAGAAATTGAATAATTTTCATATCCATTATATCTCCATTGTGTTCATGGAGAGTTATCATTCTTTAGGTTATATTATTGAAGTGGTTTAAATTTATGGTAAGAATATTAGTGCATATATTTGTTTGATTAAGTACTATGACGAACCCATTGATTATTCCAATGATGAAATTCCTGATAAAGATAAATAAGTTTAGTAGGTATTTATTAGAGATGCTAAATTAAAAGGAAATAATTTAATTTTTGTATTGGATGGATTTATCACTCCACATATGAAAAAGACCTAGAATCATACTGACTAAACTGAATTGGAAAGAACTATTGTCATCGTATCCTCAGGAATATGCATACAAGAACCAAATCTACTATTCTAAATTGAGGAGAAAATGAATAATTTTAGTATAATGGCCATCCCCTTAACAGAATATAAATTTAAACTTGTATCTATTATTCATGAGTTGATATGACCTATTGATTCTAGCAGTGAAAATGATGAATATTTTGATATTGATGTGAGAAATGAATATTAGTTTATGGATGATGTAAGGGAAGAGAAAAACTCTTGGGATGATGTACAAGGTGTATTTGTTTTCAAAAAATGCAATGTGGTGATATCCATATAGAGGAATACCTTCATGTTAGATAATGGATGTTCATTAGGATGTAGGATTAATTAAATAAAACCCCTAATTTAAATTTTAGAGGCATTTTTTGGTGATGATTTACTTAATTTTACTTTTAAATGGTTATGGTTTCTATGGAGTTTTGGGAAAAATAATCTTCATTGTATGAATTTGTTCGGGACTTAGTTGTTTTGGATGTATTGATCTCTATACATGCTATTCTTTTTTCCTCATAAAATACTCCAAATGGTTTAGGTTATGCAGAATTATCTTATGTACTTATAGTGTTATGCTTTTTAGGGGATTCAAAATCTATTGTATGTTTTGATAATCAAGATACAACATGATATTTTTCTAACATGCTCTTGGTCGAATTTGTGGAGGTGTGTCTCACTTATTTATTGAAGATATGATTTTGATTTTATTCGAGTATGTAGATTCCTAGTGGTTCCTATAAAGACTGTCATGAAATGGATTTTTGTTGGAAGTGTGTAGTGAATATTTTCAAAGATGATGTTTCTAGTTTACAATGATCAAGTGGAACACCATAGTATCATCACATTTTTACTATTGATCTGATATTGACATGGATAAGAGTGCATGAAATCTTGGAAGGTGGTGGGTAGGGTGAAACTCATTGATGGTGATGATTATTTTATGTATCCACTTCTACTATTGTAAATAGAGATAAGTTGTGTGTAAAATGATGTTGGATGAATAAAAATTGAAATAAGTTTACTTTTTGATAAATATGAATCCACCTATGTAAATTTTCTATGAGTACTGTGATTGACATTGTGACTTATCTGAGGTAATTATCTATAAATATCTTTTTGATGAAATAACATTACACTTCATGTATTCCTAGACTTAATTTTTATTTTAATGATTTATGGTAATCATGGGTTGACTGACCATTTCATGTTTCAAGATGTTCCTTCAAAAATACAAATAATGTAACACCCCGAGCTTCCACAATACGCTTCTCATTCAATAATGCAATAGCTTGCATTGTACGCAACTTCGAGTTCTAAAACACCGCGACTAATCAAAGTAGTCGTTATGAATAGTAATAACCACTTTTTAAAATTATAGAAATTTTATATTTCAAAATGGAATTCATTTTTGGATTCGGAATATCGAAATTAGCCTATGTTTAATTTTTGGTATTTTTCTGAGAACTTCTAATTTTTTATGAATAGTGAAAAATACTTAAAAACAACTTTTTTAATCAAAATAAATTATAGTGATAAATTATAATATTTAGTGGTTTTAAAGTATAATTAGAATATATTTTTACCATTTTATCCAATGGTGGTCATTATAATTAATTTAACATTGAAATTGGACATAAACAATTGTCAATCTTTTGATATAAATTGTTTCTTAAAAACACGCTATTTGTTGTGACAGCGGGAATTAATTATAAAATTAATTAATGCAACTTATATTTTTGTAATTTCTTATAATATACATCATTTTTGAATTCGGAATATCAATTATAGCTTAGGGTGAAATTTTGGTATTGTTCTGAAAAACTTCAATTTTTGATGAATAGTGAAACCACTAAGTGGTAGTTAAATAACTGATTTTTCGTTTAAATGAAATATTACCACTTCTGTGATTTGATTTTCAAAAATCCTACATATATGGTTGTCATTAATAAGTAAAATTTGGTTCAATGAGATTAAAATAATTTTTGGTGAATAGTAACTTTTAAGTTCTTAATCGCGATTAGAGGTAATTAGTGTAGTTTTAGGTGAAAATAATGTTTTAATAATATGAGATGAGCTTGAAACATGTCCTACCCTCATTTGATGTGCCATGGCCGACCAAGAAAATCCATGGGTCAACTTGGGGACCCCATGGAGCCACTTTAGTTAGAAAATGACATAAATACATTTTGTTTAATGTTAAAGTAAAAAATGACACAAACATGAAATGTTTTACTAAAACAATTTTTACATGGAGTAATAGAAGTCATATTTTTGACTATAAATAGTCATTGGAAAGCTAAAAATATTTTCTACATCATAGTATTTTTTTTGTAATTTTTAGACATTAAATAAATTAAATTATTTATGACATCATTATGATGCAGCGATGACCTCATTATTTAACGATTTTAATAAAATGAAAAGATAATGTACAATCCAAGGCTTACACTTGTCCAAAGACTATTGGATGGGTAGATTGCGAACCCTTATCACCTTATCCACGAATTATATAAGTTTGGGACCTTTATAATCCGAAAAGCATTGTATAATAATGTAAAATTTCCTTACTTTCCAAGAGTGCCCCTCCTCTCCTCTTATAAAAGGCCCCCACCTCTACCACCTCATTCACACTTTCAAGACATTTGTCTCGGCCAACCTCTGCCCAAATACTCTCCCAACTTCCCCCTATTACTCCTAGAAGCCTCACTTTGGGCATAACTCTTCCCAAGGAATCCTTTGTCTCTAATAAAAAAGAGTTACCCGATTTTGAGGTAATGTCTTCTCTAATGTTGTTTTGTTTTATTTTTCTTCTCCAACCCACTAAACTCTTTTTATTCATTTCTTTTGTAACAAAACCAGTATCTAAAATATACTAGGATGTTTTTATGATAAGTATTTGGTTTACACTTACACACACCTTTGTCTAATGGTTAAAGAACATACTTTTTCTGTGGGTGGTGAAATACTGCCTCACGAAACGATGATTGTTCAATATTCTTTTAACACCTCTAATGGTGGCCATTTTGATGAAACTATTTTCATATATGATATATATATTATGTTTATGTGTTTCCTTATGCTTATGTATTTCTCATTTATGGCATACCTTTATGGTTTTCATTATGGGTAAACGCGATATATTCATTTTAGGAAGTGCGGACTACCGCCCCCTCAAAGTGATTTGAATCGTTAATACCATATGTGGGATGTATAAAGGATGGAGTAAATGGTATTATATGATATATTATACTGTAATTATATTATACATTTATATCATTATTATTTCATTACATTAAATATGAAATAGAAATGAAAGTAGCGTTCATGCGTACGTACGGCTTACCGTCTCCATGAACGGTGCATTTCATTTCTTACCTCTAAATGTTACGTAATATTATGAATGAATGTATATACTGGATATATATCATATATATGATATATACATCATTAATATAGTTCTGTATATAATGGATATTTCACCACATGAACAACTTGTAATTATAAGAAGTTTATTGTTGACACAAATACCAAAGATCGACAAAACGACCGTTATTAACTTAAATAATTACATAACATTCATAACATTGTAATAAGTGATATAAAAAGGATAATGAAATTGAAAATGGTTCTTAATATTGTAGATATTAACTCTAGTTTATTATTCATGAGGTTAAAGAACAGTCGAGTCAGGACAGGACGCAAGGTAAGGGAATTTCTTAACCCAACTTCCATTCTTTAGGTTAATCTCCTACTTTCAAATTATGTCATGATGTTATTATGTCCTATTTTTTATTTTTACTTTATTTATGTGTACCTATAGTGAATACACATAATAGATCTATTTTATTTTAAAAATGATCTTTTTAAGGACTTCGTCTCAATCTCCTTCATTGAGGCATATTTGGTTTTATACACAACTTTCTTTTATACGGTGTATAAACCCCTTTGACTTTTAAGTTTATTCAAAAGGAATCTTTTTATACGAAGCATTTTACTAAACGACAAAAAGGGAATGTTTTTCTTTCCGTACATATGCGGCGACAACGACTTCTCCGCCGCCGTGACCATTATTTGAGTTTTGTCTTCCTCTACAAGCCATCTTTTTTTTAATGAAAAATAAATACAAAGTTTTAACTTTCTTTTATTTTGGTATTGAAAATGGTTTTTAAAGAGTTTTTATTATATCAACGTGTTGTATTGATATCTTGTGATTGAAATGTGGAAATGTTATGTTTCTTTTATGCATGTTTTATGTGATACGATTTTGTTATGGTTTATGATATGTTTAAAACTATTCATATGAGGAATGAATTGGACTTAATAAGTGATGGGTGGAGCCCGCTATAGCTCCTCGATGCATCGATAGGTCTCATGAGACAAACTAGTGTCTTGGCATGAGGCCTTGACAAAATTTTATTTGTGGTCTTGGCACGAGGTCTTGGCTACGTGGTTATGATAGTCTGGCATTATGCATTCCATCATTATGAAAGTGGTTAATGATATTTGATGTGATTATTCGACCAGTAGAATATCCATGTGAAGAAGTAAATGGCATTATATCATTTTACTTTTACCATATTATGTTGAAGTTCAAGTTCAAAAGGCTTTTGTTTTAGTTATACATTGCCTTAAATGCTTATGTTTATTGATGAAAGCTTCCGCTATATTATTATCCTTACTGAGCATCTGAGCTCACCCCTTTCAATGTTTTAATATTTTCCAGGATGTGAAGAATTAATTTAGGAATGACCTGCAGGGATAGTCAGAAGAGGATATGAGTGTGGACTATGAAGACTTTGTTATTGTAGTTTTCACCTTATGTTGTAATGTAACGCTTATGAATGTATCTAGTGTTTCCAAGGCTACTAAACTAATCGGTCTTACGAGACTTGATATTTTGTGATCATGCCAATGCTACGAAGTAATGCACCGACTCTGGGTAGCTGGGGTCGGGGCGTTACAGTTGGTATCAGAGGCAGTTTAGTACTAACTTTGGAAGCTAGATTTAGATAAACTCTGATTAGAGCACATAGCCCGAAGATAGACTTTAAGGATTAGTATAGAAGAACTTCCTAGAATTTTGGTATTATAGAGATTTTGTGAGTTTTCCAAGCAATACATCCCTGTCTGGATATGAGTAGGTAGAGGCGGCTCTGGCATAGATGTACCTAGGGGTGAAACCCGAAAACACCGCTTTGAGCTAGACTCGAACGGGAACTGGTGCACAACAACGGGCCTTGTTGCACTCTTGGTTACGACACTCCCGGGGGATATGCTTAGGATAATTCTCATTTTCTTTACAAACCACTATGAAGGGTTATGATTATATACTTCCTCAAAGAAAACATTCCTTTTTATGATTATGGATTATATCCATAAATAGTTCAATTTATGTTAAGTATTTTATAAGTATGGAATTATGTATTTTAATTCATAAACTAATCTAGTTTATGCCATTGTTTAGAAATGGCGCCCAGTCGAAGGAATGTGAACTCCATCAATACGTATGATCCAAAGAGTAAGAAAGATCATATCTTTCATGGTATTAAGCCAACATTTAGAAGGGAACTATTCTCCCATGTGTTATCAACATATGAAGAAATAGTATCATGTGTTAATAAGATAAGTAGAGAATTCTCTAAGTCTTATGGATTTGAAGGGATGAAAGAGAAGAAAAGGATGGAAGAGAGAATGATGGATAAAGGGACGATGGAAAAGAAGAATTTTACAATATGTGATAACTGTGGGAAGAAACACCTTGGAATTTGCCTCAAGGGAATGGGAGTTTGTTATAAGTGTGGAGAAAAAGGACACCAAGTGCGTGACTACAAGGGTAAGAAAAAGGTTTCAAATGTACAATGCTTCATCTGCAAGGAGTGGGGACACTACGAAAACCAATGTTCAAATCATCAGAGTATGCCCCAAATGATGTTATTGGATAATAATCAAGTTATGATACTACCATAGATGAGGAGGAATGATTAGAGTTCTTATGTTGTTATTAAAGAATTTTGTAATTTGAGTGTTGCATCAATGATGTACTGGTTATAATAATTATGGAGTATATAAGGATTGTACTGCAGTACTATTTCATCTAAGACTTGAGATTGTGTGGAACCAAGAAAAGTGACTCCACAGTAGGTTAAATTTTTGGAAAATATATGGTTGAGAAAAAGATAAACCATAATATGGTTCTGATACCGAGATAGTGATTTTGGAATAAGACATGATTGATTCGGATAAATTATGTTGGATATTCTTAACATCCTTGAAACTGATTAATGATTTGTATACATTTTTGGATAGAAATAGTATATCTAGTTTTCTATAAGGAATAAGGGATCATGAATGTAATCAATAATGATTTATGGTAATACAGTATGTTTCAGTGTTTTAAAAGAATACATGATGAAGGTGTTCACATGTTGTTACGCAGAAAAAAAAGGAGCTTCATTATGTTTACCTTCCTCATAAAATCTAGACTGTGAGTTGGACAGAAGTATTTTAGATAACTATAAAGGTTGGAATGGATTATATTTTACATTGGATACTATTGTTAAGGTTATTTTTGGATATTTATAAAAAGGACAACATGCAGACCGAGTGACAACCCATCGCGTCAGAAAAAGCTGTGGGAATCAAACCCACAACCATAGTGTGATTGGGATTAATCGCCTACCACTAGACTACGTGAAGTCCCTGGTTTTTACAAAATAGTTTTTCTAATCTAAATGGTATGTGTTAAAATTTTGAACCTTATACAATTAGGATAAGTATAATATTTTTGAGTTCTATTATCTTTTTGAGTGAAAGATGAGTTGAAGGTTGAAACTCTAATTGTCAAGCATAAATATATATATACCTATCTCTTATTCAATGAATAAATTAATTCTTAAACTTTAGTAAAGGGATATTAAAACAAAAAAATGTGTTATCCTAATACCTTATGTCTTGTTGAACTGATGATATTTTAAATCAACATAGATTGAAGGCTTTGAGGCCCTCAATTTGACAGTTGATTGTGATTGATGACCTCAATCACTCCCTAAAAATATTTATGTTTTTCCTCCAATTATATGTCTCTAATTTCCACCAATGTTCTCCTTATCGAGATCATAATTTGGTGGTGACTTTCTTATTTCCATTTCCCTCTTATTAAGACTAACTTTTATTAACCTTATTTCCGATGTGGGTTTTCCACAAAGGTATTTTCTATTTTCAACCTTTTATTTTCCAAGAAAAATTTCAAATTGCGAGGACGCAATTTATTGAAGGAGGGGAGAATGTAACACCCCGATCTTCCACAATACGCTTCTCATTCAATAATGCAATAGCTTGCATTGTACGCAACTTCGAGTTCTAAAACAACGCGACAAATCAAAGTAGCCATTATGAATAGTAATAACCACTTTTTAAAATTATAGAAATTTTATATTTCAAAATGGACTTCATTTTTGGATTTGGAATATCGAAATTAGCCTATGTTGAATTTTTGGTATTTTTCTGAGAACTTCTAATTTTTTATGAATAGTGAAAAATACTTAAAAACAACTTTTTTAATCAAAATAATTTATAGTGATAAATTATACTATTTAGTGGTTTTAAAGTATAATTTGAATATATTTTAAAATTTTATCCAATGGTGGTCATTAGAATTAATTTAACATTGAAATTGGACATAAACAATTGCCAATCTTTTGATATAAATTGTTTCTTAAAAACACGCTATTTGTTGTGACAGCGGAAATTAATTATAAAATTAATTAATGAAACTTATATGTTTGGAATTTTGTAAAATAGACATTATTTTTGAATTCAGAATATCAATTATAGCTTAGGGTGAAATTTTGGTATTGTTCTGAAAAACATCAATTTTTGATGAATAGTGAAACCACTAAGTGGTAGTTAAATAACTGATTTTTCGTTTAAATGAAATATTACCACTTCTGTGATTTGATTTTCAAAAATCCGACATACATGGTTGTCATTAAGAAGTAAAATGTGGTTCAATGAGATTAAAATAATTTTTGGTGAATAGTAACTTTTAAGTTCTTAATCGCGATTAGAGGTAATTAGTGTAGTTTAAGGTAAAAATAATGTTTTAATAATATGAGATGAGATTAACACATGTCCTACCCTCATTGGATGTGCCATTTCCGACCAAGACAATCCATGGGTCTACTTGGGGACCCCATGGAGCCACTTTAGTTAGAAAATGACATAAATACCTTTTATTTAATGTTAAAGTAAAAAATGACACAAACATGAAATGTTTTACTAAAACAATTTTTACATGGGGTTATACAAGTCATATGTTTGACTATAAATAGTCATTTGAAAGATAAAAAAATTTCCTACATCATAGTATTTTTTTTATAATTTTTAGACATTAAATAAATTAAATTATTTATGACATCATTATGATGCAGCGATGACCTCATTATTTAACGATTTTAATAAAATGAAAAGATAATGTACAATCCAAGGCTTACACTTGTCCAAAGACTATTGGATGGGTATATTTAGAACCCTTATCACCTTATCCACGAATTATATAAGTGTGGGACCTTTAGAATCCGAAAAGCATTGTATAATAATGTAAAAGTTCCTTACTTTCCAAGAGTGCCCCTCCTCTCCTCTTATAAAAGGCCCCCACCTATACCACCTCATTCACACTTTCAAGCCATTTGGCTCGGCCAAACTCTGCCCAAATACTCTCCCAACTTCCCCCTCTTACTCCTAGAAGCCTCACTTTGGGCATAACTCTTCCCAAGGAAGCCTTTGGCTCAAATCAAAAAGAGTTACCCGATTTTGAGGTAATGTCTTCTCTAATGTTGTTTTGTTTTATTTTTCTTCTCCAACCCCCTAAACTCTTTTTATTCATTTATTTTGTAACAACACCAATATATAAAATATACTAGGATGTTTTTATGATAAGTATTTGGTTTACACTTACACACACCTTCGTCTAATGGTTAAAGAACATACTGTTTCTGTGGGTGGTGAAATACTGCCTCACGAAACGATGATTGTTCAATATTATTTTAACACCTCTAATGGTGGCCATTTTGATGAAACTATTTTCATATATGATATATATATTATGTTTATGTGTTTCCTTATGCTTCTGTATTTCTCATTTATGGCATACCTTTATGGTTTCCATTATGGGTAAACGCGATATTTTCATTTTAGGAAGTGCGGACTACCGCCCCCTCAAAGTGATTTGAATCGTTAATACCATATGTGGGATGTATAAAGGTTGGAGTAAATGGTATTATATGATATATTATACTGGAATTATATTATACATTTATATCATTATGATTTCATTACATTAAATATGAAATAGAAATGAAAGTAGCGTTCATGCGTACGTACGGCTTACCGTCTCCATGAACGGTGCATTTCATTTCTTACCTCTAAATGTTACGTAATATTATGAATGAATGTATATACTGGATATATATTATATATATGATATCTACATAATTAATATAATTCTGGATATAATTGATATTTCACCACATGAACAACTTGTAATTATAAGAAGTTTATTGTTGACACAAGTACCAAAGATCGACAAAACGACCGTTATTAACTTAAATAATTACATAACGTTCATAACATTGTAATAAGTGATATAAAAAGGATAATGAAATTGAAAATGGTTCTTAATAAGGTAGATATTAACTCTAGTTTATTATTTAGGAGGTTAAATAACAGTCGAGTCAGGACAGGACGCAAGGTAAGGGAATTTCTTAACACAACTTCCATTCTTTGGGTTAATCTCCTACTTTCAAATTATGTCATGATGTTATTATGTCCTATTTTGTATTTTTACTTTATTTATGTGTACCTATAGTGAATACACATAATAGATCTATTTTAATTTAAAAATGATCTTTTTAAGGACTTCGTCTCAATCTCCTTCATTGAGGCATATTTGGTTTTATACACAACTTTCTTTTATACGGTGTATAAACCCCTTTCACTTTTAAGTTTATTGAAAAGGAATATTTTTATACGAAGCATTTTACTAAACGAAAAAAGGGAATTTTTTTCTTTCCGTACATATGCGGCGACAACGACTTCTCCGCCGCCGTGACCATTATTTGAGTTTCGGCTTCCTCTACAAGCCATCTTTTTTTTAATGAAAAATAAATATAAAGTTTTAACTTTCTTTTATTTTGGTATTGAAAATGGTTTTTAAAGAGTTTTTATTATATCAACGTGTTGTATTGATATCTTGTGATTGAAATGTGGAAATGTTATGTTTCCTTTATGCATGTTTTATGTGATATGATTATGTTATGGTTTATGATATGTTTAAAACTATTCATATGAGGAATGAATTGGACTTAATAAGTGACAGGTGGAGCCCGCTATAGCTCCTCGATGCATCGGCAGGTCTCATGAGACAAACTAGTGTCTTGGCACGAGGCCATGACAAAATTTTATTTTTGGTCTTGGCACGAGGCCTTGGCTACGTGGTTATGATAGGCTGGCATTATGCATTCCATCATTATGAAAGTGGTTAATGATATTTCATGTGATTATTCGACCAGTAGAATATCCATGTGAAGAAGTAAATGGCATTATCTCATTTTACTTTTACCATATTATGTTGAAGTTAAAGTTCAAAAGGCTTTTGTTTTAGTTATACATTGCCTTAAATGTTTATGTTTATTGATGAAAGCTTCCGCTATATTGTTATACTTACTGAGCATCTGAGCTCACCCCTTTCAATGTTTTAATATTTTCTAGGATGTGAAGAAGTATTTTCGGAATGACCTGCAGGGATAGTCAGAAGGGGATATGAGTGTGGACTATGAAGAATTTTTTATTGTAGTTTTCACCTTATGTTGTAATGTAACACTTATGAATGTATCTAGTGTTTCCAAGGCTACTAAACTAATCGGTCTTTCGAGACTTGATCTTTTGTGATCATGCCAATGCTATGAAGTAATGCACCGACTCTGGGTAGCTGGGGTCGGGGCGTTACAAATAATACTAGGAAAATGAAATAATTTATACAAACATTCTCATAGAAACATCGCTCACTTTCAATCTTGATGAAACCAAATACTCTTATAGACTAATTAAAATGAACACTCCATGATCCTGATACCTTCTTCAAAAAATTTATGGATCACTGTATATTGAATACTTCATTAGAACTCTTTGAGATAATAAACCCTTCAGGTTGAGTCATATAAAAAATTTTAACCAATATCCCATTTAGAAAAGAAATTTTGACATCCATTTGATAAATTTCCTAATCATTAAAGGTTTTTATTTAATGTAATATTTTTATTGATTTCAACATCACTACTAGTGAGAAGGTGTCAACGTAGTCAATTCCTTGACCTTTCTAGAAACCCACTACAACCAGTCATGGTTTTTAGGTATTTACTTTACCATCTATGTATTTTTTTTGAATTCCCATTTTCACCCAATGGGTTTTACAATATATTGAGGGTATACTAAAATTTAAAAAAAATTGATTCATGTACCACATCCCACAATGAATAGCCTCTAGAAATTTTTTATAATCCTTACCATCTATCTCTTCTTTATATGTTACATGTTCAACTTTCTCTAGGTGTAATGTGTCACCCATATCGGTGACATTAAAACCATATCAATTTGGTTATCTAACCTCTCATGTAGATCTATCTGGTACTTGTGTCTCATGAACATTCTTATCTCCTCTTGTGTATTCTATAAATTGTTCCCATACCAAATATTGTTCACATAAAGCATCAACATCATCAAAGTCAGTTTTTCTCCCACTATTTTCAATCAAAATGTGTTCTCTTTCTATAAATATGGAATTTTTTTCCTCAATATAATTTCAATATAAAGGTTTATATATGTAATATCCTTTAGCTTTATTAGGATAGCCTATAAATAATTAAATTATTCTACGAGATGATAATTTTTCAACATGTATATTCTTTGAAAACACCTCGAATACTCTCACACATATGTTTGATAGACAAGGTTTATTTTCATAACATAACTAATATGGTATACCATATGCAGCTTTAGTTTCTACTCGATTAGGGGTATATATCACTTTTTGTAATGTGTTTCGCAAAATGGATAATGGAAGAGTCTCCAAATTCAACATTGTTTTGTGAATTTCATGTAGTTTCTAATTCACCATTTCACTAAATCCATTACACTAAGGTGTATAGGGAGGAAAAAGTTCAGATACTACCCCACACTCTGTAATGTGATCAAAGAATTCTTGGATGAGATACTCCATACATTTTTCTAAAAGGAGTGACTCAATATTCTTACCGATCTATCTTTCTACTTATGATTTATTTCTTAAACATCTGATAGAAATCTAACTTATACCACATTAAGTAGATATATCATTACCTAATATAGTAGTAAGTAAAAGTAATGATGTAAGAAAACTAAACCCTTTCCTTTACTGGAAAAAGAACCCAATCATCAGTATGATTCAAATATTATAGTTATTTTTCGCTTTCTCCTTTCCAAGTGATAAGTACATTAGTTATTTATCATTGTGGACAAGTGTGACATACATCCAAGTTTTTAACACAATAGACATTAAATATCATTCTTGAATTAGTTTATGTAAATGCTTGTCATTTACATATACAAGACTAAAGTTCCATATTATTTTATTATTTGAATCATTTTCATGATTTTTTTCCTTGATTTAAAATAAATGTTTTTTATGTTCATGTATATAGAGCCATTGTTGTCATATTTCATACCCTAAAAATTTTATCCTTATAAAAGATAGAAAATCTATTTAATAACCATAAATAAAATCCCTTGGGGTCTAAAACATGATCTAAGATTATGTATATATTTAATTATGGTTCATTGCAATAATTATTTAATATAAAAACCAAAATACTAAGAAAATTCATATGATAATATCTCATTACTAAGGTTTCAATCCTCACACCATTTTCATCACATAGATCCACCTCACCCTATGCAATATTCTGAAATTTACATGGTTTATTTATATGAATACAAATGTGTGAGCCAAATTTTTTATCTAATTCACAACTTTTAAAAATATAAATCTTTCATTCCAAGAAAAAAAATCCCTACTCCATAAGAATTTTATTATTCCTTTTTCCTAGCCATGAAATTATTATTCTTGTGGCCTTTCTTTCCACATGAAAAATAGATAGCCTCCTACTCATTTCCCTCCATATGTATCTTTGTCTTCATTTGTGGGTGTTGCACCATTGCCTTCAGATTGGGTTTAGCTATAAACCCCTTTTCCTTTACCTTAATCCAATTTTTCATCATATATACTGATGATTTGGTATTATTTATTTCCTTATAAGCTTCATAAAATAAATAAAATATTTTAGGAAGCTAATTATTAGTTACTTCTTATTATAATTTAAAATAAAAGTTAAGATTGTATGTGTTAAAATGGAAATAATGAGAACAGTCACTAGTTTATGTTATGTTTGAACCCAAGGGATGCATGTCTCTCTATGTATACATTCGTGTTGAGTCCATGAGGTCCTATTTGAATCCCTTCTGATATCATGAACCTATACACTATATATGATATATTGTATAATTAATTTCATTTTATCTTTAGATATATCTCGTGGCGATGAGATAGCATCTAGTATAAATCTTCTTCATCGTGAATTTTAAGCAGTTGAGTCAACATCAATGACAACATGATACACTATACATCTAGTGAATTATTTAATTTTTTATTATATTTTTCATTATCTTCCAATCCAGAACCCTAAGGAGGCATAGTGATAAGTGTGGACTCTAACACATAAAGCTTCTGCAATTTGCATTGTACTATGCACAAGAACTTGCAACACTCTTGGATGTTATGGATGGTTAGTATATTATATTTATCTAGTCTAGATCAATATTATATTGATATTATGTTGGTTATTTCCATTTTATCTTAAAATTTTAAAATATTTTTATTTTTACTTTATCTTTATTACCGATTAGAAGTTACTAATAAATTAATTCATTAAATGTCTTCCACTATTTTATTAATTGCTGGTAGCCCCAAAAAATGATTCAGAATACCCATTTTTTATTATTATAGTGGGAAGAATCCTTTAAACTTCATTTTTTAGTCCAGTCTATGGATATGACACTACTCTGTGATTTTTAACGTTGGATTTAGATGGGCCAACTATATCTCATCATGGTGCACTAAACTATTGAGTCAGTTCACAACTTCTATGAATCATAACCTTGATTAACTCAACACATAACCGATAAAGACTCAATATTATATCCATGGATGGATATTTCCTCCCATTATTAGTTAAGTCATCCCATCACTATCATAAGAACTCCCCTTTAATAGGAGGCATCCTCAAATGGGGATACTGAGAACCACATACACTCAGTTTTGTTAAACTTTTAGCATGAGAAGGCATTGTGGCTTAATATTTCATTAATGGTTTTTATTATTAATTTATGAATGAAATAATTTTGTATTTCATATGATCAAACTATGTGATCTAGATCACAAAAAAAACAATGCATTAAATAATAAACATTCATTGTGTCTTTGATTATTTTAATTTATTAATTTTATTATTATTTTAAGTCATCATATAAAAAATCATATTCCCAAAATGGTAAAAAATTACATCTTACATAAATAATAAACATGAATGATCATTCACATTCAATTTCAGTTGATCCATTAAGAATAAATCGATCAATATTGACTCCATGGTTTTATTAAGAATGTCGTATACAACTTGTATCATAGCTTACAACCCTATCAATTTTATTACATCTCGACTTTAGTAATATATCATATCGACATGTTCTGTATATTATCACATAATTTCTATATACATAAACACCCCTGAAAGAGTAAAATACATATAGAATAATTTTCATGGATTCAGAACCACTTATACATATAATATGGGGAAATAAAATGTGAATACCATCAAAAATAAATTTACTATTAAAATAATCACAATATATTCCAATATTAAATTAATTAAAATAAAATCCAAACCCAAATTGGTCAAACAATACTAATGATTAGTCATAAAGCAGTATAAATGTGTAGTAAAACTATAAACATAATTAATTTATTTGGGGATTTCAAATGAATTAAAATTATTTTACCTAATTTAAATTATTAAAATATTAATCACATGTACCATAAAATTATTTTATATATTTCAAAAAAATCAAATTTTAGGAAAAAATTATTATAATTTCTTGGTCTCTTAGTGACTAAGAAGAGGTTGAGGGGTCAGGCGGGGCTAGACCTGGCCTATCCCAGGTCAACTGGCGGTAGTTCCTCAGGTGGGTTTTGCATGTGGAGGTAGGGAAGAGGGGGGAAGTGGTGATTGTGTGGCACTATTACTTAAAAAATTATTCTTTTAGATTACCCAAGTTAATGTGTAACTTGTTTCATCATGTGGATTCCCCCGCTGTGGGGCGGAAAAAAGTTTCAAAATGGGGAGGCTCATACTCCTCCACCACTTATTTTTTTCCTTGATGTGTCTACTTGACTAGAACCATCCCTTGATCATCCTTTTTTATTTGGATTTTCTAGTTCCCAAGGATATTTATTTAAACTTATTAAATATTTTTTAAAATTTCAATACCATATTATTAGACTGTGGAAAAAATTTAATAAATGACACATTTTTTTCTAATTTAATGGGTACCCGACATGAAGTGTTTTGGCCATAAAAATCATTCATAAATAGTGGGGTTCATTAAAAGAGGCTATCATACACAACCTCTAGATAATATATATATATATATATATCTTTTTTTCACGTGAAACAATATCTAAATTCGATATTATTTAATACTCCAAATGACCATAACATGACTGTTTGGGATCGGATCAAAACGAAATTTATTAGGATGGGATTCTGAAAATTCCCACTACATGAATTTTTCTCAAACCAAATTTCTCTTTGGCTTAAACGATCACACAATCCCTCAGATGATAAATGTTGTACATGAATGTACAACAAAATCATATGGCTCATGGATTTAAAATTTTTATCATCATATCAATGTAACAATGTATTCTATATTGATAAAAATATTGGAGAAATCCAAGGATATATCATGAAGTATTTAATAAAAAAAATAAAATAAAATAATGAACTATTCCATTTTAAATTCATGTTCAGAAAATACTCATCAATGATGATCGTTATTCAAATGATTCTAGGTTGGATCCCTCTAAACCATCCACACATTATTTAAAATTCTATGGGGATAAAAATCATCAATATCATGGTGATATCATGGATATTTGACTAAGCCTTCAACTTCTTGTTGATAACTATAACCCCAGTCATTTAATCCAAATAAAAGAATTTGGATCAATATCTTAGATCTGTTTATTCTCTCTCTATGATGAGGATGAAATAAGCAAGAGGCTCTAAAATGTTACTTATGAATACTACCTAATATGATAGACCATTTTACCTATATAGGGAGGTATAGAATACCTAAAAATGGTTCTCTTTTACCTATAATATATATCACTCTAACAAAAAAAAATTATAAATAAATTTCCATTTTTTAAATAATTATTGCATTATTTAGTAATGTAGTTATTGAAAACCATGCACTACTTTGGTTTTATTGGAAGATTATATATTATATCATATTAAAAATACCATTATGATTCATAACCATTGATATTTTATCTATTTTACAGTGAGAATTAATACAAGTATTTATATAGGGTTATGACAAATCAATATAACCTAGAAAAAGGATCTGATGTCCATGAAAAGTATAATCATGCCCAATAAATCCAATTTATCATATATTATAAGGGAGATAAAATCAATTTGATTTTCCCTTCACCAATCCCAACCCATGAACCAACAAATAAACTATGATGGAAACCGTTTATAGAATATGATCATACTTTTCAAGATCACGGCCCACACTATGTTCATTGGACAACCCCAAGAAAGTATCTCCATCGTACACCTTAACCTTAGGGCGTACCCAAGTGTAATAAGAGGATATGTATCAAGGCCATAGAAATAAGAATTTGAATATATGTTTTCAATATAATACTTATTATATTTATACTTTTTTATTATTACCATTCGAATAATTAATTAATGAGTTTGAAAAAAAATCATATTTTGATATTATGAAATATAAATTGTACTTTTGGGAAATATAAAGTTTCAATAAATACACATATTTTATAGAATAAAATATATTTTGAAATAAAAAATATATTAATTAAATATTATATTTATATTATATTTATTATATATAAATTATATTAAAATGTTATGCCCTAAATTATAATTTTTTTAAGGGTCAGAAAACTGCCACTGGAAAAAAAGTTGTATTTTTTAATGAATGTGTATTTTAATTTAAAATTTGAAATTAAAACATATTGGTAATTATTTTAATAAAATAAATTATATTTTTTTAATACATCACTTCTAAAGTACTCAATGGTGAATTTTTCATAACTTTCTGAGAAAGACAAATCCTTGTGTAAACAATTTAATTTAGTATAATTATATGATCTCTTTTATCATATCATAATAGCCCAAAAGTGATGTGATAAATACAATAAGGTGTATCTTTATGGTTTCAAGAGAGAAATTGTTTGGCTCAAAAATTCTCAATTCACCAGGCGTGTGGTGTTGTGTGTGGCACAATAGGCATACTTGTATATTTATATACATGGCATTTCAGTTACAATATTTAATTTCATAGAAACAATTAAATACATTAATAAACATATAGAAAACCCATACATTTAATAATAATACAACATCATTATTTATGGTGCACCAACTTACAAAAAATGGAACTGTAAATTCCGCGTCACAAAATAATAATAGAGTTATTTTAATTTGTGCTAACTTGTTAAATAATTATTTACCATCTTGCAAATAATAATTTTACTACCGGAACGAACTTGGTCCGCTTGAAATCCACTTTCATTTATTGAACACTTGAATAAATAAATAAATAATTTATTCTCTTAAATAAATATTTTATTTAAAAACTAGTAAATAAATATTTATTAAATGTTCAATAAAATAAATAAATAAATTTCATTTAATTTATGCAATAATTTTAACTTGAATAAAGTTATTCTATGATCTTGAGAATAACATTTATTTCATTAATTAAATTCAAATATAATTTAACTAAGACCACAAAAAACACTTAGTGTGTGACCCTATAGGATTCTTTCTTATTGGCATTAGAAGGGCTTGCCTAAAGTCCAAAAGTACGGTCTTGCAATGGGTCAAGGCACCCAAGAGAAAGAACGTAAAGTCACATCAACAACATCCACATATGAATGTTCACTGTGTAATATTATCCCTTTGTCACAATATCTCATCAAGCAGGTTTCATGATTTCGTCATCAACTTTTCTTCTTGATAAGTTGTTCTTTGACTACCTGAAATAAACACGTCGTTACACCATGGCCATAGAATTTCATGCGATGGTTCTATTTCAATCAAATGTTTAAGATATCAACTTCCATAAATGGAAGGTACAAATCCTTCCTCGACTTATCCATTAATAACATGCCACTCGTGATGCACCCAATGTACCCTACTTCCTGCCAACTGTCTGCATGACAGTTTTTGTCAGTAAATCGAAGTGCATAAGTCGTGACATGTATTAATGATAATCATAAAGTCTAAGGATCATTATACAAGCTCATAGATAGAAATATCTGGTGACACAAAAACATGCAGAATTTCAACTGGAGGGTCTATTCCCATAATCTCCTATCTTAGAGATTACCAAGTGAGAACTTCATGGGAGGAAGTCTCATCTGTTTACGAGTACTCTCACCTGACAGTCTGCATGTTATGTGTCCCATAATAGCATGTCATCCAACTACATAACTATATTTAAGAATATTTTTTAGTATTTCAAGGTTCTCATCATAGCGGGAACTTCCATAACCTTATCAATGTAACAAATACTCCAGGACATTATTACATCATAGTCATGTAGAACAATGAACAATATGTAATAATACATTAAATATCCATCTAATAAAAGTAAAACCAGTTGGTTCTATGAAACCAACTCTTACAAACTTCCACTTGGTCTAGATCCAACTGCCTACAACTTTCAATCTGCTAGACCTCACTTGATGATCATATTTCTACTGAGTCAAGGCTTTAGTCAAGGGCTCTTCCATGTTTTCTTCCATGGAAATACTGTTCACTGCAACTTCACCTCTCTGAGAAAAATCTCTCAAGAGATTATACTTCTGAAGTATGTGCTTCGTCCGCTTATGTTACCTTGTCTCTTTTGCGAGAGCCACCGCTGTAGTATTATCACAGTACAGTGTGATGGGATATTTATTTATAGGTATCACATCTAGCTCCTAGATGAATCTTAGCATCCAAACTGCTTCCTTAGCTACCTAAGAAGCTGCGATATACTCATAATCTACTGTAGAATCTACAACCACACTTCTTTGAGCTCTTCTAGCTCACTCCACCTCCATTCAAAGTGAAGATGTATCTCATTTGAGACTTCATGTCATCTTGATTAGTCTGGAAACTAGAATCTGCATATCCTCTTATGACTAGTTCATCATCTCCTCCATAAACCAGGAACATATCCTTAGTACAACTCAGATACTTTAGGATAGTCTTGACTCCCATCCAATGGTGATCACTTGGGTCAGCTTGATATCTTCCTACTTAACTCAATGTGTAGACGACATCCTGCATAGTACATAGCATGACATACATGACTGATCCAATTGCTGATGCCTATAGAGTCCTCGCCATTATTTTTCTTTCCCCACGTGTATGAGGAAAAATTTTCTTGGAAAGATGAATGCCCTGTGACACTGGAAATAATCCCCTCTTGTATTTTTCCATACCGAATCTCTTCAGTATCTTATCAATGTATGTACTTTGGCTTTGGCCTAGAAATCTCTTTGATCTATCATGATGGATCTTGATCCCAATAATATATGTTGCCTCGCCCAATTCTTTCATGGAAAAGCATTGATTCAACCATGCCTTAATTGACTATAAGACTGGTATCTCATTTCTAATAAGTAATATGTCATCAACATATACTATTAGGAAAACGACTGCACTCCCACTAAACTATTTGTAGACATAAGGATTACATTCATTATTAATAAAACCACATTCTTTTATGGCTTCATCAAAATGAATTTTCCATGACCTAAATGCTTGCTTTAATCCATAAATGGATTTATACAACTTTCATACCTTATTGGCATCCTTTAGAGTCACAAACCCTTCAGGTTGTGTCATGTAGACATCTTCCTGAAGGGTTCTGTTAAGTAATCTTGTTTTGACATCCATTTTCAAAATCTCATAGTCATGGTAAGCAACAATAGCAAATAGAATTTGGAAGGATTTCATCATTGCAACTGGTGAGAAGGTTTCATCGTGGTCAATTCCCTAATGCTGTTTAAACCCTTTTGCAACCAGTCGTGTCATATAGGTACTGGCTTCTCCTTCCATGTCTAGTTTCTTCTTGAATAACCATTTTCAATCAATAGGCTTTACATCAACTAGAGGATCTACTATAATAAAGACTTGGTTTTGGTACATGGAATCCATTTCATAATTCATGGCTTCTTGCCACTTGGAAATGTCATTGGCACTTATGGCTTCCTTGTAGGTTAGAGGATCATTATTATCAACTAATAATGTGTCACCATCCTTAGTAACTAGAAAACCATACCATTCTGGTTCTCTAACCTCTCTCATACTCCTATGCAGTACTTGTGTCTCTGAAACAGATTCTTCTTCCATGAGGATTTTTGGAATCTATTCATGTACCAACTCTTGTGTACCTTGAGCCTCAACTTCATTGAAATATATCTTGTTTCCTCTATCTCTTTTGGAGATATTCTCCCTCTCAAGGAATATATAATGTCTTTCCACTATAACCTTTTTTTATGAGGGGTTTTATAGGTGATATCCCTATGTTTCCTTGGGGTATCCTATAAAGGTACACTTTGTGCCTTGGGGTGTGAGAATGTTACCTGAAGAGGCCTTAACAAATGCTTTGCTACCCCACACGTGTAAATTCGATAACATGGATGCTCTTCCACTCCATAACTCATATAGAATACCATTTATCAATTTAGTTGGTACTTGGTTTAGTATGTTTGTCGTTGTTTGTAACGTATACCCCCAAAAGGATAATGGAAGGATTTCATGACTCATCATTGATATCACCATGTCCAACAAGGTGTGGTTCCTCCTTTTTCTTAAACCATTCCATTGAGGTGCATAAGGAGGAGTGAGTTGGGATAGGATCTCAAACACTCATAAGTAATCAATGAAGTCCTGATTAAGATATTCCCCTCCTCGGTCTAAGCAGAGTTTCTTAATCTTCTTACCAAGCTAGTTCTCAACTTCATTCTTGTATTCCTTGAACTTATAAAAGGAATCTGAATTATATCTCATTAAGTAGATATATCCGTATCTACTAAAATCATCAGTAAAAGTTATGAAGTATCAGTACCCACCCCTTGCTTCAACTGGGAATTGTCCACACACATCGGTATAAACCAATTCAAGAAGCTCTTTATCCCTTTCACCTATCCTGCCAAATTGGGCTTTGGTCATTTTTCCTTGCAAACATGCTTGACATATTCCAAGTGTTTTTAGTTCAAAATAGTCTAAATATCCATATTGATGTAACTTTGTCAAGCGTTTCTTGTTTACATGACATAGCTGGTGATGCCAAATTTAGGTGTGGTATGAGTCATGTGAAGTATCTTTGTCACTGATTTCCATTACTTAGTTTGTGTAATCCAACACATAAAGACGATTATATAAATATTCCCTACCAAAATAAATGTTCTATTTATAAAAGAAGAAATATTCATTTCCAAACTTGAAAAAAAATCCATCTATATCTAGTTTGAATACATAAATTATGTTTTTGGTTGCATAAGGCACATAAAAACAAACATTTAACACCAAGATCATCCCAGTTGGAAATGTGAGGTGGTAGTCCCTGAAAGCTATAGTAGAAAGTCTGGCTCCTTTGGATGCTCGTAGATCTACCTCCCCTTGATCAATTTTCCTGGATCTATTTGGTTCCAATATTTGGATACATATGTGAGCACCACAAGTTGTATCTAATACCCAATTTGTAGAAACAGATAGATTACATTTGATAACAAACACACCTGATGCTTCCCCTTGCTTCTTAGGCTGGGTGAAGTTCTTCTTCTAGTGGCCCTTCTTGCCGCATGTGAAACAAATAGCCTCCTGCTCCCTTGCCTCCCCTTTGATATTCCTTTTTAGGGAAGGTCATGAAGAAGCTTTGGGATTAAATCTCTTCGCCTTCCCTTTCCTCTTATTCACCATAAGGAAATAAGGTTTTTTGCACTTCATATATTTGTCCACTTGGAAAATTAGGATAATAATATCAGATTGAGACTTCTCAATGTTGTTCATATTAAAATTGAAAAAAAAGTTAAAGAATATCTGAGGGAGTGATGCGATAATGAGATCGGTGCACAGTTCTTCAGGGAGTTTAAACCCTAGAACATCTAGGCGCTGAATGTATCCAATGAGCTTGAATACATGAGGCCCAGCAGGGGAACCTTATCCAAGCTTACTCAGAAAGAGTGCCTTAGAGATCTCAAACCTTTCATGTCTTTCTCTCTCCTAGTTAAGACCACATAGGTGATCGAGCATGCTATAAGCATCCATGTTTTCATTAGACTTTCTGAGATCACTAGAAATTGATGATAACATCAAACATTGAACATCAACCGTGTCGTTCATATGTTTCTCATAGACCAGGAAATCCTCATCACTTGCCTCCTTGGCAGGCAGATTAGGTGATGCTGACTCTAGCATGTAAAACTTCTGTTCATGGAGTAGGATAACCTAAAGGTGTCTAAACCATTCCTAGAAGTTACTTCCGATGAGGATACTGTCTTTATCCAGAATTGATCGCAAGGATACTGTGGTTGATGATCTTTTCATTTTCATTCTATAATTAAAATAGTAGATCATTTGTACTTTCTTGATTACATTTTATGAGAAATAATAAATTTTATTAAGTCTCCCACTAATTTATCAAGTCCTAATGGCCCTCACTATTGAACTCAGAATTTCTAGTTTCCATGACATTCTAGTGGAAAGGATCCACATTCCCCTTCGCATAACCCCAAAAAGGGTTGGTCAAGCTATTAGAAGGTATTTAGGTAGGCAGGTCTTTTCCAACTGTGGGCTTGCAGTTCCTTGATTTATTAAGTGGAATCCCCAATCCTGAAATCATGTCATTGGATTTCCTAAACTCTTGCCTCCAATATTACACCAATTCTAGCAAGGGATACTCATCTTGATGTAATATGGTTTTGTAAACCTGAAACCTTTCATAGGGGATTCCTGTATAAAAGTAAGTGTCCCCACAATGGTTGGTTAAACACATAGTTTTATTTAGTTTTTACCTTAATCAAGTAATGGAAGACTTGGTATGACTTAATATTTATTTGATATATTTTTATCTCTTATTCGTAAATTAATTATTATCACTTTCTTGTTAATATTAAGTGGAACTTACTTAAATGATTAACCATGTCATGATAATATTGACGCATAAGTCTGGTTTATTTTAGTTCCATCTTGCATGCTATATTTAATTCATTAATTATGTGATTGAAACAACACATCCATAATGATAAACCATGAAAATGAATGAAATAAAATAAAGTAAATGGAATGACCATGAGATTTTATAATGGTTAGTTTATTTAGAGGTTGATAAAGTAACCCTAGCCTAGGGGGAAAACACCTTGAACCTTTTAGGTTTGTGTTTACAGCTTCCACTTGTCCACCTCTGTATCACCTGGGATTGGTTTCGTCTTGGCTCCAGCTTGAACCGCCTCCACTATCTTGGGAGTTCCATCCATTAAATATGCCCTTTTTTAAATCACATGTAGTTGAGGGATAAAGGGGGTTTTACATAAAATAAACCTTGGGCATGTAAGCCCTACATATTAATGAGGAGAAGGCTTGCAGGCCAACAAATTTAATTCAAATAAATAAATTAAAAGAAATCATCCACATACAAAGGTCTTGGTCTAGCTCATGATCATCCATACATGCAATGACATTTTATGCATAAATAAAACTAGTATTCAATTCTTTAATCATTCACGTTTAAGATAAATCATACTTGAATCAATTAATTATCATCTTTAATTAATCAATCTTTTTATCTTAAATCCTTTTTGGAATTTCCTTGAGATTCTAATCCATCATAATTTAAAAAAAATAAATTAATTTAAAATTATCTTTGTACATAAATTGTACCTTGGAGGCAACCCAGTGAATTCCTATTCATAACTACCCAGTGAGTAGAAATGAACATTAAATAGATATTAAATTAAACACACATATATAAAACACCTATCACGTGTTGTGCCTTAGCTTTACACCCACACTATGGAACAAGTCTCAAGGGTTTGTATAATATAATAATAAATTTCAATAAATCTGCGTAATTTGGATGAGAACACAATGTGTAGTTCCAACTACATGGAATGTACTATTTGTCATCGTCTGTACGAAGTACATGCCTGGGGAAACGGCGTGTGAGTGTACTTTGGAAATATTTGGAGTACACGGTGTGTCCAATGGGCCACACACCGTGTAGTTTCTCGTTACACGGTCTCTAGATGGTCAAGCTATGTACGGGGTACACGGTCCAACCCTAACCCAAAGTGACTACATGTCGTCTCCATTGGGCCACACGGCGTGTAATCTGGAAACTGTGTGCCACCTATTTCTGGTCAACACACGGAGTCATTTAAGACTTAGAAAGACTCCAACACACATCTTGGTTTGGCACACTGGTCTGATGCATTTAATATTGACTACATGGCATGTACTGCCGAATACATGTCGTGTGTTCTGGTGTTGTACAACCAGGAAGCTTTGGCACCCCCGGATGAGATCCTTTATTTTATCTTAATCAAAATTAAAAGAAAAGATCGTTTCTGTATGGCGAATGAGAAATGAAAGAGGAGGAATAGATATTGAGATTCAGATTTACAGAATGATTAACTTGAATTGAAACAACTAAATTATTAAATGCATAAGTTATCAATGAAATATTTAAATAATTTTAAACTATGATGTAACCGCTTTGATAGCACTTGGAGGTTTTGGACGCAACGAAAGGGTGGTTGGGACGAGACCCAACTTTGATTTTTACCATGATCAATGATTATTCTGAGATCAATACGACGATGAATGTCAGTCTCCATGGAATATAATCAAAGATTTAGATAAAGAAGAAAGAGGACCAAAACCTTTAGAGAGGATCTTACATATCATGTTTATAATTAATTTAATTGATTTCATAAATAAAATAATGCATTGATCTTTAGTATTTTATTCATTGATGATGTTGATCATCTGGAATGACCCTTCCAAATTATCTCATTATGCTGGTAAGGATCCAAACAAGAATCCCTCTAGCGGTGATCCACACGTGCTCTGATGGCCTCTGGTCGACATCACTCGTTCTCTAGGTGCTAGCGTGGAGAAGTGAGTGTCTTGTGTCGGTAATTATTGATCGCTTGTTCCTAGGTTTTGAAGAACATATCTTATTCTTGAAAGGGGAGAGAAGAGGATTTGAGAAAGAAATTGTTTGGCTCAACAATTCTCAATTCACCAGGTACGTGGTGTCGTGTGTGGCACAATAGGAATACTTTTCTATTTATATACATGGAATTTCATTTGAAATATTTAATTACATAGAAACAATTAAATACATTCATGAACTTAGAGAAAACTCATTCATTTAATAATAATACTACGTCATTATTTATGGTGCGCCAACTTGCGCAAAACAAAATTATAAATTCTACATCACAAAATAATAGTAGCATTATTTTAATTTCTGCAAACTAGTTAAATACTTATTTACCACCTTGAAAATAATTATTTTACTACCAGACTGAACTTTCTCTTCTCAAACTCCACTTTAATTTATTTAACACTCAAATAAATAAATAAATAAATTATTCTCTTAAATAAATATTTTATTTACAAACTAGTAAATAAATATTTATTAAATGTTCAATAAAATAAATAAATATATTTCATTTAATTTATGTGATCCTTTTTAACTTGAATAAAATTATTCCATTGTCTTGAGAATAAAATTTATTTCATTAATTAAATTAAAATATAATTTAACCAAGAACACCAAAAACACTTAGTGTGTGACCCTCTAGGATTCTTTCTCGTTGGCATTAGACGGGCTTGCCTAAAGTCCAAAAGTACTATCTAGCAATGGGTCAAGGAACCCAAGAAAAAGAATGTAAAGTTGAAAAATCACAACCCCATACGAACTCTCACTATGTAATATAATCCCTTTGTCGCAATATCTCATAAAGAAGCATTCATGACTTTTTCATCAACTTTTATGCTTGATACGTCATGTTTTGACTACCTGAAATAAACCCGTCGTTACATCATGTCCATGGAATTTCGTGTGGCAGTTCTATTTCAATCAAATGGCTGGGATATCAACTTTCATAAATGTAAAGGACAAATCATTCCTCGACTTATCCATTAATAACATGCCACTTGTGATGCACCCAATGTACCCTACTTCCCGCCAACTGTCTGCATGTCGATTTCCATCAGTAAATCAAAGTGTAAAAGTCGTGACATGTATTAATGATAATCGTAAAGTCTAAGGATCATTACACATGCTCAGAGATAGAAATTTTGGGTGACACCAAACCATGCGGAATTACTACCAGGGGCTCTCTTCTCATAATATCCTATCTTGGAGATTACCAAGTGTAAACTTCATGAGAGGAAGTCTCATCTACTTATGAGTACTCTCACCTAACGGTCTACATGCTATGTGTCCCATTATAGTATGTCATCCAACTGAAAAACTATATTTAAGAATATTGTTATAGCATTTCAAGGTTCTCATCATAGCGGGGAACTTCCAGGACCTTATCAATGTAACAAATACTCTAGGAAATTATTACATCATAGTCATGCAGAACAATGAACAATATGTAATAATACATTAAATATCCATGTAATCAAAGTAAAACCAGTTGGTTCTAGGGCACCACTTCTTATAAATCCTAGATATAAATTATCCTTCCCTTTTAAAATAAATCATTTTAGATGTTATTTTTTGAATTTTACAAACCATCAATTAATCCTCCAAAAACAATATTATATTTTATGGTTTAAAAATTAAATTTTTTTAAACATGACCCACTTCCACATCACTAAATGTATTATTTTAATTTTTTCAGCTAATTTTATTATAATATATTTAAATCCACTCCTATTTGGTATAAACCCTCGGAAACCCTATATAATAATTATTATTTTATTTTATCATTTGGATTACAAAAATAATGTTCACAAATTAACAAATAACTCCCTTCATCTTCAAATATAAACCCACCCAAACTCCAATTAAACATAACTAAAAACCTATGGAGCATGATTTTCTTCTAACCTTAACTCTATAGATCCCTCCCAATGTTCCCCCAAGTTCTTAAGAAGTTATTCCCACACTTTTATAAGCATCCTCTCAGGTTAATGGATTCACTCTTCCTCTTTATTCAAGAACCTTCTATATATTATGCCTTTGGATTTAAATTTATCATGTTTGGAATATCTTTTCACCCATCCCTATTACTATACATATTATATCCTTATTTTGAGATACCCTAGTCACTCTTATTTAACCCTTCTATAATTATTCATGTACCTCCATTATACTTCCAAAATTATCCACCTATTTTCCACGATAATCTTTTGTATAGTGAATACCCATCCCAATTTACACTAAAAGGTATTAATATAGAACTAAATATAATTAATGGTTTGGGGAATCAATTTATATAACTCAAACATCATAATTATTATATTAAAATTGAGGAATGAAAATATTTTTTTGTATGATCTATATGGAACACATATGAATGTACATGATATGAATATAATGGTTGGGCCTTGAATTATATATCCCTCTAATGAATTGGGTTGTATCTTCCCCATGAGACATTGAGTTTGGAATTATTAAGTAAACCTAATCTGTGATGGGACTCTATCTACCTTGTGATACAATATTATTAGTTATCATTTTTTTATGATTATGTTATGTTTTATGTTGTTTATAGATTCTTATGTTTCCATCATGTTATCATCTTAAATCATGCTTCCATATTCTTGTTTATAATTCCTACCCATTTTATGTCTCATTGAAATGCCTATTTACTAAAATGAACTAATTTCATAATTTTATGGTTTTATTATTCCCATACTGAGCTTTATAACACACCCCTTTCATAAATACATCCCCCTATTCTCCCATATAGTTTTAAAAGATAAATTTGTTTTTAAGAAAATTATGATGGTGTTTTAAATAATGATTTTGTATCCCCATTCATGTTATTATGTTTTGTACATAATTATCCAAGTATACTAGGACTCATGGTATTATATGATTTTATTATGTGTACCTTCATGAAGATTAATATAGCACTAGTAAATCTAAAAATGTTGGAATGTATTCATTAGTAAAGGGATATTTTTTAATCCTTAGAAAAACTGGTGAAATTGAAGGATGGAAAATAACAACATATGTGAGGGAAATATATTGTTTTCGTGTAATATAATGGTACTATCATCTATATATGAGTGACTTCTCAAAGTTATAATTCCAACTAACAAAGACAACTCATAAGGGAGTCAAGATTTTCTAGATTTATGAATGTTAATAGTGCTTTAAGGAGTTCATGAATATACTAGTCACTACAAATATTTTCATATTAACCACCAGTGGGGAAGGATTTTTTATTTATAGTGATGCATTCAAAAAGGTCTAGGGTTTTGTAATCATGAAAGCTGAAAATGTAATACCATGTGTTGCCCAACAATTATTGATCCATGATCAGAACTACCCAAAACATGATCTAGAATTAGCTATAGTGAACATCACATTGAAAATTTATAAAAATTATATCTATATAGAATAGTTTCAAATATATATGGATCATAAAATCCTTAAAAGTATATTCACACAAAAGGAGAATAATATGTACCAATGAAGATGGTTATAGATAAGTAAGGATTGTGATTGTTTAATCCATTATCATCATGGGAAGGAAAAAAGTGGTATATTATTGAAGTAGAAAGGATGATTCAACCCTATCCATGATGAGTATTTAAAGGGATACGATCTTCATGGACATATAAATAATTGATATATGGATAATAAAAAGATATGCATCCTAACTTACTCAATTAACTACCCAGTCATCAATTGTAGAGAGGTTTAGGGATGTTTGGAATATTGATAATGATCGATAGAAAAATATAATGTATATTTTAGAGTCTACATTTTCTAAAAATGGAGTTGTAATATTTGAAATAAGAATATGTTTCTCATAAAAATAATAGCTTAATAAGGAACTTCTAAATGATATACATATATCATCCTACTCTATTAACCTAGGAATACCTATGATGAATAGATATATGGTTCAATACTTATGGTGGGATAACATGGAGAGGGGGATTTTGGATTTTGTATCTTGATGCTTGGTTTAACAAAAATTCAATGAATATTCAATGAAGTATAAGGGTATGATTCAACCATTTCCAATAATAATATGGAAATGGGAAAACATATCCCCAGATTTCATCGTATAACTCCCCATGAATTCTGAAGGAAAAAATTCCATCTCGGTGGTAGTAAATTATCATACAAAGTCATCTCATTTAATTTTTATCAATGAAGATTTGAATATTCACTAACTTACCATGATATACATAATGTATGTGGTAATAATGTCTGGAGTTCCACTCTCTATTATATATGACCAAGATCTAAGGATTACCTCTTGGATTTAGGGAAGACCTTAGCAAGTATTGGATACTGAACTGATCGCTAGAACTACTTATCACACATAAATAGATGTTCATCCAAAAAGAACCTTTTAGAATCATGAAATTATGCTGAGATATTTTTCAATGAATTTTGAAGGATGTTACTATCAACACC
The DNA here is from genome assembly GCA_963277665.1 of Viscum album. Taxonomy (NCBI): domain Eukaryota; kingdom Viridiplantae; phylum Streptophyta; class Magnoliopsida; order Santalales; family Viscaceae; genus Viscum; species Viscum album. The sequence goes on from OY728164.1 coordinate 1,805,246,710, forward strand.
TTTCCCTAATAGAGTTCTCATATAACAAAAAAAAATTATTCTAGTATTCAAATAGAACCTTATGAGGATTTGTATTATAATATGTGTCAAAATATGACATACTGGGATGAAGTTGCAGAGCCAAAGCTGATGTGACTTTATCTTACCCAATATATGATAGTGAATGTTCAAAAAATTCAGCATTGAATGAAATACACACAAAGTAGATAAAGAACCTATAAAGACAATCATTTAAAGATGTAGAGTTTGATATAAAAGAAAAATTGTAGATTCATATATCAACATGTAAGAAATTCTTGTTGTTTTGGATGAAGGGAAATCTTATTAAAACATACATTATCTCTTTCCTAGTCATTGACCAAATCAGAATGGTGGCCCATCGACTAACACTCCTAACACACCAATCATAAGTAAATTATTTGTTCCATATATATCAATTGATGAAGTACATACCATAAAACTTACTTTTAATTAATATAGGGTTTTTACCATTCGATAATGACCTCTCATATAAGGATTAGTCATAAAAGATCTTAGATCATTTAGAAAAGGTTCAACGAAACAATAACACTCACATATTCAGAGTATTGTTGTGGAAGAACAAATTTGAAGAATCGATAGGGGAATCTAGAGATGTAATGAAATATATGTATGCTCATCTATTTTAGTGTATGAACTAAAATTATAAGGGTAATATTTCTTATTTGGAGTGTAATTTAAGGACTCAAACTTAATAAATTAAATACCCTTTCATAATGAATAAATTCATTATTATGTAATGTATTTTTATAAAACACATGTGCTACTTTTGATATTTTGAACTATTAGAAAATCTATCAGATATAAAATTATATTAATCATAAAAAACATTGATAATATATCTATAATATATTGACCACTAATATTAGAATATATATGTTTTTTATAAAACCATTTGAAAAAGAAAAATGTAGTGATAAACTCACCAAGTAGAATCAGATCGTTTCAATCCCATTTATCAGAGCGTATAAGGGAGATAGCATCACAGGATTTCCCCTGTCCATTCCCAAGAATATATTAAACAACTAAAGAATTAATGAAAATTTTAACATGATAATTTCATGCTCATAAAGTTCATGACCCAAACTATGTTCACAAAACCACACCATGAAATCCTCATTATCGAACACCTTACCAAAAAGGCAGACCTAGGTGTAGTAAGGGGATATGTATCTTCACCATAGTAATATGAATTTATATACATTACATTCTATAAAATAATGATTATATTTTTTCATTTTTATTATTACTTTTTAAATGATTAAATAATGAGTTTTATAAAAATTATATTTTTATTTGAGTAAACATAAATTGTATTTTCATTAAATGTATAGTTTCAATCAACACACACTTTTTGTTGAATTAAATAAATTTTGAAATAAATTTTATTTTAATAAAATATTATTATTAAAAAAATATTTATTTAAATATAAATTATAATATAATTTTCTGAAGTCTAATGTAGTTTTTATAAGTGTTACAAAATTATTGTTGTTAAGAAAAAGTATTTTTAAATAAATACAGATTTCAATTTAAAATTGTAAATTATAATATTTAGGGAAATATTTTGATAAAATAAAAACTATTTTTAAAATAATAATGTTTAAATTACCCAATAGATAATTTTTCCTAGTTTTCAAATATAGTCAAAGTTTTTGGTAAAAAATAAATATGGTATAATTATACAGTATGAATTATGAAATCGTAAAATATAAAAGGTAATGTAAAGAATACTATAAAGATTATCTAAGAAAGAAATTATTTTTCCCATTTAAGATTAATTTTTTTTAATTAATTTTTCTATTTCATTAACCATTAATGAGTCCTCTAAACCCTATATTATTTTTCAGTTTTAAAATCAATTCATAATTAACTTGACTAAATTACACATTAACAAGCATATTATTTGATTAATTTTGGTTCTTTTAATTATAAAATATTTAATTCCACTCATATTTGGTATAAAAAATGTGAAAAAATGTTATGTCTTGTTGTTTTGTTTATTTATTAATATATAATCCTAAACCTATGTTTAGAAATTAATGAAGTTCGCCCCTATATTTTACTATAAAACCCACCAAACCTACCATTAATCCACACTCAAAAACTTTAGAGAATTAATTTAATATACCATTACAAATCTACAACCCTCCAATGATTTTTCATGCTCTTATAAATATCATCCATATCTTATAGAGTCAGCCACTCAAGGTAAGAGATCCTCTCCTTCTCCTCTTTAATAAAGCACCTTCTTTATGTTATTCCATTTGACTTCCAATTTTCAATTTTGATAATATGTTTTAAATATTTTCTATTAGATCCCTTATTATTTCCAACTTATTAGAGACCCATTTCTATCTCATTTAACCCTACCTTGAATCTTCATATCCCACCAATATACTGTTGAAATTATCCTGCAATTTTCCTTACAAAACTTTTGTGTACTAAAAGTTCATACGCATTTACACTCAATGTAATTCACCTATATATAAATATGCTACATTGACCAGTGGATTCCATGTATTTTAACCACACTCCTCTATCATTTGATTTAATTTTTTGAAATAAATTATCATGTTGTATGATCTATGTGGTATATTTATGCATGTATATGATATGAATGGGTCATGTGGACCTGGAATTATAATGACCTCCAATGCATTGGGGAATGGTATTATATCTTTAGATTTCACATATGGGATTAGGTAGTTAAACTAATCTAGAATGGGACTATGTCCACCATGTGATGGTGTCTTAGCATTTATCCATTATATATTCTTATGTCATGATTTATATTGTTTCAACATTCCAATGTTGTCTTCACATAATCATCTTATATAATTTCTAGATATTAATATTTATAATTTTCAACACATTTTTGTCTCATTGTTATTCCTTTTAACAAAAATGTATTACATTCTTCATGTTATGTTTTAATTATTCCCTTTATAATATTTATAGCACATCCCTTTTGTAAATACGTCCCCATGTTATCTCATATAGTTTTAGAAGAGTAATGGGTTTTTAAGAGTTTGTTAATGGAGTTTTAAATAATGATGTTTTATCTTCATTGAAGTTATTATTTTATGTACCTCATTTTCCAAAGGAATAGGCCATCATGATCTTCTGGGATTTTATTTTGATTACCTCTATATACTAAATCAAGAATTGTGGTGTATTATAAAAATGGGTTATCATAATTACCTATTGAATAATCCATAAACAACATGTTATATCCAACTAACAATGTCATGAATTTCATTTATATTTCTATCACTTCATTATTATATAACAAATATATTACATGATAAAGGTGAGTCATTAACAAGACATGTTATTCCTATAAATATTAAATAAACCTTAAATATTAAATTAATATTCTTCAATTAAATATTTCCATGTATTAACTTTAATACTAGTAAATACATTAAATAAATAAATATTACTACAATTATTCTAATATCGAATAATATGAACATACTTATTTTATGGTGATCAGTTATACTCTAACATATCCTAGACCATAAGGTGGGGGCCATAATGTCACATAATCATATTCATTATAATATTCTAGAATTTTGAATATGCTAGGTATGTGACCCTCTAGGACCTTTTCTCGATAGTAGTGAGTACTACTCATAGACTAGGAGTGGAGTCTAGAAAACCCTCAGGGACCATAAGAAGGAAAGTTATAGTCATATAAATGACAAATTTTCCTATGAACACACACTGTTTAATATAATAAAATTGTTATGTGAAATCTTGTAAAGAAAGATGAAAACTATGTATCATCATCATTTATTTCATTATTATTCATTTACCTTACTAGATATACATATATTATTATACCGTATATAGGGATTTATCAATGGTAATACCATCCTAATCAACTGGGCCCAATATATAACTTCATTTTAGAAATAAAAAAGTATATCCTGGTCATTCAATAAATGGTATACCACTAAAGAATCATCCAAATAACACTACCTCACCCCTATATAAATATCATGGTTTCTGTCTTTCACCATAGTATGTAAAAAACATGGTATACACCAATAATAATGTGAAGTATGGGGACCATTAACTGTGTTAATCGATATGAACTACAAATGACACTCAAAACATGTTTTGTTCCTTTTTATGGTAATACTTCCTGATATCATCTTACTGAGAATGATAGTGTGAACATAATTAGATGGATTCACAATTATTATGATCCCATTGAAGCTGATAGTCAGACATTATCTTTGTCCAATCAACTTGTTATATCTCAACCATAGTACATAATTTTATGATTAATTTTATTATATCTTTGGGTTCTTATTATTTTCTAGGAAGTAGTATAACCTTTTAATATGAAAGTTAATCTAATTACATTTACATATATAACTATAGTGGACAAAGAAGAATCATCACTATTATAATAAGATAAATACATGAATAAATCAAAATATTTACATGTAATGGTAATTAATGTACATGAAGGTCTTATTTATAAGTCACCCACTCACAAAAATCCTATTCCATAAAGGTAACCCCTATCCTAATCACAAACCTTATACACTAAACCAAAAATCATAACACCTTCACCATAAAAATATAAGAATTTTCCTAAAACTAATAACTAAAACCAATCCCCAAAACCTATACGTTAAATCTAATCCTAACTACTAATCCTAATCCTTGAAAACCATCCCTTAGACCTAACCCAATGGCCTAAACCTATCCTAATACCAAACCCTAACCTAAATATATCCCATTCCAAAACCAAAACCTAAGAAAAACCCATAATCATAATTCCATCCTAATCCCTAAAACACCCTCCTAAAAATAATCCACAGACAAAAATCTTAATCCTTAAACCGAAACACCTAACTCTGAGCTTAAATATAACCCTGTACTTAACCTAATCCCTAGCCTACACACTATCCTAACCCAAACCCATAAAATGTCACCCATAAACCAAATCATAAATCATAAACCAAATACTAACATAATATCTCAAAAATCCCTATAACATAACTCTCATTCCTAACCCATATATTAAACATAACCCATAAAACTTATCCCAAAAATCACTACACATATACCATATATCTAAAATCTAATCCCAGTCCTAAATCTATTCCCTAAAACAAAAACCTTAAAATTAATTATAACCCCTAAACCTGATCCCTAAAATAAAACCCCTAATTATAACCGCTAGACTAATCATTAAACATATAATTCAAATCCTAAAACACAATCCTAACAACTAAACCTAATCTTACCCCACCTCTAATCCTAAAACCTATCCCATAAAACCTAACCCTTAAATAAACACACCTAATCCCTAAAACTAAAACTCATAAACCTAACCCATAATCCTAAACCCTATCCTAAACCAAAAATTTTAAACCAATATCCAAAACCTTATCCTACCCCCCCCCAGATTAAAACATAACCACCAAGAAAAACCACTACATAAACATAACCCATAAAACCTAAGCCCAAAATTTACACATATACACCCTAATACCAATCCCTAGGTAATCTTAAAAACTAAAACCCTAAACCTAATCATAACCCCTAAAACATAATCCATAAAACCAAACACCTAAACAAAAGCTACTATAAAAACCTAACATATAAAATCTAATCCTTAAATAGAATCATAACACTGAATCATAATCATACCCACACAATCATAATACCTAACCACTAAAACCTGATTCCTAGCCTAAACCTAAACCATAAATCTATACACCAACTTCATAAAACTAAAAACCCAAGAACCCAACACCTTAATCGAAAAAAATATAACATAAAAACAAAACTCTAAAACTTTACCCCTTTCCAACCCACCACCTGCCGAAACCTAACCCCATATCCTAATCACTAAACCCAAAACCCAAATCCTAAACCCTTATCCTAGACTTAACCCTTAAAACCTAACCCCAAAACCTAACCATGAAATATAATCCTAACCCAAAAGCATAATCCCTAAAACCAAACACCTAAACCTATCCCATAGCCTAATCCTAACCCATAAAATATAAAACCTAAGCCTGATAGACCCCCCAAAACCTAAAACCTAATCTATTAACCTGTATCATAGCATAAAACTAACCACTAAAATGGAATACACAAACTCTAAAACTAAAACACCTAAACCTAATAACTATCTTAACCTAAACATAATCCATTAAAGAAAACTCCAATATCTAATACCCTATCCCAATCCTAACCATTAAAACCAAACCTAAACCTACACCCCCCCATTGAGAATTAAACCTTTCCCATCACTTAAAAAAACACTAAAACCGAATCTTAACCTCCACCCCCACCACTAAAATACCTATAACTAACCCTAAAACCCATTCCAAACTTCCCAATCCAAATAATAATCCATAAATCCAAACCCCTAAACCTATCCCCCAATCCAGAACCTTACCATTGTAACCTAAAATAATTTTAACCGATCCAAAATTATAAAATATAACTCCAAAAACATAACGCCTATCCTAACCTTAAATTCTGACCCCAAAACCAATTCCTGCCCCCTAGCCTAAAATTAATCAATTAAACAAAATCACTAAACCCAATACCCAATCTTATCCACCCAACCAAAAACCTATAACCTAAAATCAGAATCATATCTTAGACCTAACCCCTAAAACATAATCCCTCAACTTAATCCTATTTCCAAAGCTTATTTCTTAACCCCTAAACCTGACACTCACCCTAATTCTTACCCCTAAATCAATACTTCTACACAATAAAACTAAAACCCCTAAAATATCCCATAGCCTAAACCTAACCATTAAATAGGTACATATACAATCTAAAATGAAAAGGTTTATACCTAACTCTTAGCCTATATCCAAGAGGATCTTAATCCCTAAAACAAATCCTCAAACCTAACAGAAAAGGATAAAAAAAACCTAATCCTACCCCCTAATGAATAAAAAATAACCCCTAGACTCAACCAAACCCATAAAACAGAACCCCAAAAACCCCTAAAGTGGTCCCTAACCCTCCATCTTCCCCAAAAAAATCCTAAACCCAACTCCAAAACCTAATGAAACCCTCTATCTAAAAACTATCACTACAACTAAAAAAAGAATAATAACCTACTTTTCTAAACCTAAAAAATAGAACCAAACCCTAAAATATAATCCAAATCCTAACCTAAATCCTAACCTCTAGCATAAACCAAACCCCAAATACCAAACACCAATTCATAGCCGACTATGAAAAACCTAATTGTAAACCTATGTAGTAAAACTTAACCCAAAAACATAATCATAAACCCACAGCCTAAAACATAACACCTATCCTAAACCTAACCCCAAAACTCAATCATACCCCTTAACTCAAGCCTAAGCACTATCTCATATCCTACACCGAATCCCAAAACATAATCTAACCCCTCCCCACAAAACATAAATCCTAATCCTTAATACATAATCCTATTTCTAAACTAAATCCTAAAGAATCTCAAAACCTAAAAACTAACCCATATCCATAACATAATCCAACCAACCTAATACATATCCCCAAAACCTAACCTCAAATCCTTATCCTACCCTTCCCCAAGCCTAAAATGTGACCTCTAGAATTATCTGATCTTTTAAAATATAACCCCAAAAACTATCCACACCTCCAAGACTAAAACATATCTTCCCCATTCCAAACCTCGATACATAATCATAATTTCCCAAGCTTAAAACCTAACCCCCCACCCCCAACCGAACCCCTATCCTAAAATCAACCCATAAATCCTAACCTAAAAAAATCTCATCCCCTAAACCTAAAATGTAACCCCTTCCTAAAACCCAATCCCCACAAGCCTAAAACCTAAACCCAATAAAAAACCTAACATGTAATGTTGACCCCCATACTAACCCTAAAATATAAACCTAGTCCTCCCAAACCTCAATCTTAACTCTCCCCCCATCCAAATTGAACATATATCCTAAAATCTACCCCATTCCTAAGCCATATCAAAACTGTAACCCCTAAAACCTAACCCTCTAGTCTAAAACTAACCTTGAATTCCCTAACCTAATATAAACCTAAATCAACACATAAAATTTAAAACTAAATCCTTAACCCCCATATTAATCCCTAGAACCTAACCCATGAACTAAACTAACTCCCACCTGATACCAGATCTCAAAATCGAACCCGTAACCTAACCCTAACACCTAAAACCTATATTTTATCATTAAATTTTCCCCCTAAATGTCTTCCCAAAAACATAATTTAAACCTTAAACATATCAACAAACATAATCAAAACCTAAATCGACTCTTGTAACTTTAAACCAAAACTAACCCTTACCTCAAACCACCCCCGGATGAAACCAAACCCTTAAAACCGAATCTATAGAAAAAACTAACCACTAATACTAAAATCGACTCTAACACCAAAAACTAAAACATAACTCATAACCAAAATCCAAAAACCCTAACACCTAGCCAAACCCTCCCCAAGCATAAATTTAACCCTTATAAACTTACCAATACCATAACTATAACCCATAAAACACAACACCAAACCTAATCCAATCCTAAACCCTATCCAAAAAACATAATCAAAACCTAAAATGACACTTACACCTTAAAAATAAAACCTATCCCCTAAAAATATTCCTTATAACCTAACCCATATCCTAAGAAAAACCACCATTCTAAACTAAACCCCTATAACATAGCCTCTATCTTTCCTAGCCTAAAACCAAATCCCATTACCTCACTATGACCCATTACCTTAACCCCCCAATAATAACCCATAAAATTAATCCTAATATACAATGTATCCTAAACCTAACTTGTAACTCCCAACCTAAAGAGATAAATAAACCCTTAAACTAAAACTCATCCCACAACTCCCCCCCCCAATACTAATCCCTAAAAACTAACCCTTAGCCTAAAAAAACAACCAAAATCCTATAAATCCTAACTCCTAGACTAAACAATTGTAGGAAAATTGGGACCTTAATGATCACTTAAAGGAGGAGAGGTGAATAAGTTATCTTCTCTTTTTATGTTTTCTTGCATAATAAATAATTGTCACCTTTACTTTTTGAGAATTGACTCTACTAGAAAAAATACAAACATGCACACCCATCGAAACATATGTATTTATGAGGATTACTAATCTATAAATGAAACAAGTCGTTTGCATAGTTTTTAGGTAATCCAAGTCCAAATAACAGCTAAAAAATTTTGGTGGTTACAGTAAGCAGGGAACATCTATCACTTTGATATCAATATATTCCTTTGATAGTGAATGTGTTATTTAAATAGATAGTATGACGTAACAACATTCAATGAAAGTTATTACTACTCATATTAACATTCTTACATAGTAGTAAGAATGAATTTATATATCAAATTCTTTAATCAAACCACTCTATCTGATACACATTGTCATGTTCCCCCAGTCAGTTGTCGCGGTCTGATGCCCTCTGTCTGGTACCTCATTCAACTAATACCTTATGATTCCATGTTTTTCTAATAAACTATTCACCCTATTTATCTGATAATAATTAATCATAAGAATATTATTGATATCATTAAATCTTATTCTAATGCATATGAGGTAACTACATCAGATCTCTCAATCTCTTCCATAAACACCTCACTACTTCTATAATACTCATGGAAGAAACAAAATAAGAAAACTTGTCTTATCTCACTTTCTCCCCTTTATATAGGGAATTTTTATCTTAAAAAATTATAGTTGAAAAAACATGAAATTCAATGTTCCCACCCAAACATTGAACATTCCTCTAAAATATTTTTTGTTTCACCGTATTCAACTGATCAAGTAAATAGGTATCAAATTTCATTGAAAAAAGAATCATTAATATCTAATCTACAACAGTTTTCAAACAATTATGAAATATGATCTTCAATCATGATTTTAGTTCAATGATAATTGAATCATTAAACAAATATATCAACATCATCAAATAAATTTTCCAAAATAATTATTTGACGAGATCTCAAAAAAAAATGGTTCATCTTTATAAGGTATTCTCTTTCTAGTAACATCATAAGGTTATTATTTCTCTAACTTCCCTCCATCTGGTAGAGAAAATATTTTTTGATCCATATTCTTTCACATGTTTCTTCAATTAATATATATTATTATTACTCTATGTGAAGTATCTACTTAGAACCCTTTTTCTAGTTCCTCTGCACATTATTCATTTGTTACAATCTATCTAGAATCCTATATTGAATGGACTCATTCATAATCCTCTATATAATATTTATTCTTTCAAATATATGGCTGATTATCTTCTTCAAACTCCATTTCATGTTCTGAATCTGGTGATCCAGAAAGGTTTCATTTTTTTGATGGACTTGGTAAAACTCTATATAACTTGCATTATTCGTGTGGTAGAAAATCATCAATAACTATTCATTCCATTATTATTAAAAATATTATTCCATGAAATAAATAAATATATTGTTATTAATTCCATCATATAAACATGTTTTTTGTGTACTTTAAAGATCAGTAAAGCATCTATCGAATTTCTCTATCAAACTTCTCTATATAATAGAAGTGTGAATATAATCATAATAACATTTAGATATACACTATGTATGATCACATCAATCCATTGGAATATTTCCTTTTTTACTTAGGTTGTTCTACTCAATATATTTAAATCACATATATTATTTTTGAATAATCATATAGGAAACATTATAGGAAAGTAATAACATTTTTCAGTGATTTAAAATTAATAACCAAAGAAAACACATAAGTAATCCTTCTTTCTTCTTAACCAGTGTCTTCTTTGAAAAATAAAAAACTCTATGATTATTGGTCTCAACAATCTCCTCCATTGGATATTTTTTCATCTAAGTAAAATAAATCATGAAAATATTGAAACTCATACAATGGATTACTTATCCAATATTTATATTCCAACATCAGAAAACATGGTGTTAGAAACAAGAAACGTTGAACCAAAATGAGATGTTATAAATAAATAAGTGATTCAATTTTTTTTGAAAATTCATTCATTTATAAATCTTTATAGAAGATCCTATAAGAAACAATTCCAATAAAAACTTTAATGAACTATTCAAATAGTTTACACACATTAAAATAATGGCTTTCCCCTTTTGGAAAATACATATAAGTATATTCTCTACCATTATATATAAATCATAGAATAATGGATAGATTTTTTAGGAATATTTTCAAAACCATTTCGAAACAATATCAAAAGAAATGATGAGAGGGGAGATAGAATCGCATACCTTGTCCTCGAATAGGGTGAGGTTGTAAATTCATAATCAACAATATTATTAAAATGTATCATTCAGTAATAGTTTAGTAAATATTTTAGCAGAATGATCTGTTGTACAAAAAACTCTATAATTAGTTAATTTATATCCATATAATCTTTCATGAAGTGATATTTAATATCAATGTGTATAGAATTATAATGTTCCATTGGATTCATTATTATATTTATAGCACGATGATTATCCTAACCTAGGATATGGGGAAACTACATGTAAAATAAAAAATATTCTTGGCGTCCCTTCATCCACATTAATTATGTTTAAGCTTGAGTGGAAGAAAAATACTCATCTTCATCAGTGCTGACGTTTGGTAAATGTTTCTTCTTTTAATAGAAATTAAAACATATTTCCCTAAAGAATAAATCATTACTACATCTGTATCTTTATAATCAACTCAACATTCCTGATTCGAATCTGTGTAACTAAAAAACCTCATTCATTGGATACTATACATTATTATAATAGTATTCTAGTCAAATTTAAAACTATTTATGGTTAACCTACTCTTTTTGACCTTATTATATCCAAATTTTCTCCCAAGTAAATTGGTGTGGAAACCATAATTGAATCTTCCAATCCAAAATTATTCTAGATTCCCTTACCATACTTATCATGAGATATGGATATTTACTTCTTATTTTGAGAGATTATTAATCTGAGAAATTATTTCATTTATCTTAGAAAAATAAATTCAAATATGTTATTCATCTCTTTATCAAAATTTACTCAAATTTGTTCATAATCCACTATGAATATTTTATCATCTGCAAAAAAAATTATAGTGAGAAAACCACTTGATTTTTTTTATGTGTAGGTCTCTATAAACTATTCCTTTTTTGAAATTCAATTTCCTTAAGAAAGTATCCAATTTATAATACCATGATCTAAGAGCTTACTTCAACCCATAAAACTCCTTCTTCTATATACACACATAAATTTCAACTTGAATAATCATGAATCCACATAGTCTATCATTATAAAATTCTTTATCAAACTCTACATTAAGAAAAAATGACATGAAATCCATCTTTAAAATCATTAATATTTGTTGTGTAACAATAGAATGAGATATTATGATGATTTTATTTATTTATTTTGGGGAAAATTTCTCATAAAAATAAATTCCTTTAACATGTAATTATCCTTAAAAATAGTTGTTCATTGTTTCTTATCACTTACATTCTTTATTCAACTTTTTTTGGAACAACGATTTTGTTCCAATCACATTATTATTTTATCATTTGGGTAAAAGTTCACAAGTATCACTTTTCTCAATATTATTAAATGGTTTATTTGTGGAATGATTCCAGTCTTGATTTACTAAAACTTATACAAAATCTCTTGGCACAACCTATGATTAAAAATAGCTATGTGATTATTTATTTGATGTTATTCTGGTTTGAACCTATTTTCACAGATCAAAAATGATATTTTGGACCTTTGCCTATTCACTCAGTCTTGGATGAGATGAATGATAATATCCATCATCACTTGAAATCGATTAATAAAAAATTCATTTTGATCAGTTTCTAAATATTTACTCTTATCAGAAACATTGATGTGTTTTTAAACAATAACAATGTCATCTCCACTAACATTCATATATACACTTGACTGTGAAACTTTTCTAGAAAAATGTTCTTGAACATTCACATATTAATAGTCAATAATATTTAAAGTTTCATTATTATTTCACTTGTAACCTTTAACATTTATAGGGTATCCAATATTGATACCATAAACACCTCTTTAATCAATCTTCCAAAGATTCACACCAATGACTTTGATAATTAAAGGACTAAAAAACACCCTTAGGTGTTTAAATAATGAGGATTATTTTTAATAAAAATAATAAGGATACATATAAAATTTTGGAATGTAGAAAAATTATTCTGAAAGTGTACTTCTACACCAATTTCTTGTCTTCAAAAGAATCGAGATGAATCATGTTAAATAATTGTAGTTTGAACTATATCAACCAAAATTATGTTTATTCTGTCAACAATACCATTTTATTGGGGTCTTTATGATAAAATTAATTATTTATGAGTATAATGTACTTCAAGATAATCTATAAATTTCCCATTAGTGTATTCTACACTATTATCTGTTTGAATATTCAACATTGAATATTTTCATTCCATTTCATCACTTCTCCTTGAACTCTTAAAAAACATTGAAGCCACTATCTTATGTTTCAATAACATAATACATGTAATGAGAGTAAAATTTTCCTTATTATAAATAATATAACAATATCTATTTTCTGATTACTTTTTCAATGTAGGTACCCATAATTGTACATCCTTCACTTTTCATTGTGGGATGTTAGAAGTTTGAAGGAAATTAAAAAAACTAACATGCCCAAAATGACTCGATGGAAATATCCTTAAAGATTAGAATTTATGTAAAGGTTTGGACTTTTTTCACTCATTCTACATAGAATTTTATTTGATGTATTTGTGGGTATTATTCAAACCCTTTGTCAAAAACATAGGGCAATCCACTAGCTATCCAGTGTGGGGCTCAACCACAAGCTCACGTGGGACGGGATTCAACCACACCCAATGGGATCCAAATGAGTCAAATAGAGGAAGAAATCATTGAACCCCTTTTCAAACTCAATTGAATAGTGTTCACACCTTTTATTATATACTGAAGGGATTAACCATTAATATTTCAATGTCTGGTATCTTTTTTAGGTATACTTTTTCACTCGATGAATTAACATACATCCGATCCTGCCTCCCAAAAAACACAGTTGTGTGCTTCAATCTCGCACATAGTGAGTGTGAATTATGTTGATCCCATGAAAAAACAAATAAAATTAATCCCATGAAGCATGAGACCTCCATATTCAACCTCTCATTTGACTTCCATAGTCCCTCCCCACTGGTTTGATATGGTGAGGAAACCCATTGATGCTTGCATAATAACTCGATGATCACAATGGTTACCCCTCTCCAACAATCTATTACACAAGAATCCATCACGAGAATCACATCACAAACTAGTGGCATGCCATGAGATACCCTACTCATAATCAAATAAATTTCATGGTAATAAATTGATCATATGATCAAAGTGAATACAACAAATTGAGTCTATGTGATAAGTTTATGATTGTGATCCCTTCTGTCTTTGGCATGATTTTTCATCTAAATTAATTCAGATTTATCAGATCACACGGTGTCACAAAAGAAATCTGATTATGAAACCATGAGAGGGTCCTCACATAAAGGAATGAGGATCATGTAAAGCCACATCATGGTCTTGTGATGTTGATCCAAATAAATCTCTACTTCCTCAGTCAGAAAACATAGTTTCAAGAAAAGTGGCATCATCCTCTTCTGATATCAGCCTATAACATCTCCCCTTCAAAAAACATCACACACATGGGGAGGATAGGGAGTATTAGAAAAATAGTTTGGCCATCCATTTCATTTGGAGATCTTCCCTAGGTAATATAGTGGCCCCTCTCATGAGAATCTTCCATGGGATGTCATCGCGAGAACCCATCACGTGAACCTCATAGTATCATTTGATCGTGAAAGCTTGCAAGATCCCATAAAAGATCAATATCATTGTATCAAATTATTCGATAAGTTATATAACCTCATAAAATGAAATGGGATAGGACCTTAGACATACAGGACACTCAAGATGGTATCTACAGGCACACACTAGCGAACGTATGCCTTGCGATGTTGTGAACTCTCAGTTTTGTGATGCTTGAACAAAGCCTCAGAGGTAATGGATTCATTGTGAAATGACTCATGGGTCCCTAGTTATGTGAATATGACACAAAGATTATAAACCCCATCTATAAATGTGGTTCAACGGTCCTTGTTTTAAGTCCTTGTCAAAGCATGAGGCACCAACAGGTGGCTTCAGTGAATTCCCACAGAGTCCCTCATGTGATCCCACTGAGGTCATGTGGTGTATGGGGTATGTATGGAAAAATTTGTACTTTTCATGCAGATCTAATGAGAAAATACCTTGGTCTTGGGATGTCCTTTACTTGGATTCATAGTTTAGACTTGAGGACTTTCACCCTCAAGTTCCATTCACCCTTCAGCACCATGTAGTGAAATCATTCATTCATGCATACAACCACACCAGTGATCACACCATGAACAAAATAATAGAATCCATCAAAAAACATTTTATAGGTCATTTGGATCACGTGAGTGTAGAGAGAATGCAGCTTCATTGTAAAGACACCCATCGACATGCAGACTCCCTTGTGAGACCCCTTTTGAAGGCATGTGAATCAGATTAGTGAAGTAGATTCATGTGGATCCTTTAAAGCGAAGACATTATCACAAACCCACAATTATGTGGGATTCCATTCCTGACTTTAAAATCCAAGATAGATATCCCCTAATGTTTTACCTCATTTTTTCGGTGTGAGGAGCCTTCGTGTTTGGTGATTCCTACATGCAGCCTTGGAAGTGACTACCTCAACATGCAATATCGCCATGGACACCCCTTTCATGCAAAGAGAAAGATAAGGGCGTGTGAATAATGTGTCATACACACTCCCCGTGAAGTTTTCATCATCATAATTTCATATGGAGGTCTTGATACACAATCCCTACACATAACTGTAGAATCAATCGCAAGACCTCTTTGAGGTCATGCGACCACATACCTTCATGAGGAGTCATCATGTGAGACCCTAGGTGGTGTAGTTTGAACAAAACCCATGGTTTTGAATCCTTATGCCAAGGAAAATTGGTTCCCATATACACATTAGGTGTGATCCCTTTGGGAATACCCATCAGAAATTAGATAGGAAAAAGATCCTAGACATGTTCGTGAGACATCTCTATGTGATCAATTTAAGGTCACATGATCACAATATTCTCCCTTGATCTAGTGATGTCATTAGATGGACTTGGAAATGTCATTTTTATTACAAAACCATCCATATATGAGTCGTTTTGACCACTCGATATCATTTTGACATGTTAATATTATCATAGGATAGTCTTAGGACAAGTCATTTCAACCATGCGAAGGACCTTTGAATTTTATGTCTTGATCCTGATAAAATATCCAAGACAATATACTTTGATCATATTAAGGAGTCATTGACATGTAAAAATGATTATGTGATTTCCTGTAAACATATCATCATTGTCAAGTGATGGTCTAAATATAATTATAGTTTATCATGTGACATCATAAAGACATGCTCACTTAAATCATTCATAAGAAATTGGACACATCTACTTTGGTAATGGGTTGCATCTTGGACATGTCCACATTACTCATGAAAATGAATCCAAGTAAAGTTAGTTAATCATGAAATAAACCTTGAACACATATTCTATGATCATGATAAAGAACTTATACATTTAATTGAGACCATGTGAATCATCATGTTCGTGTTAGGTAGACAACCTTGTAAGTGTCTACCATGACAGGTTGATACCCCAAATATTTGATGCATCATATCAAGCCATGTCTAGAAGGTATCCAAGACATGTCATGCAGGTCCCCTAGGACATGTCAACCTCGCTCGCTAGACCAACTTAGAATCATGTCACATGGGCCCCTTCTAGGAACCATCGTCCGCATACCCATTTTATAAGGGAACGTCCCTTGGAGAGCTAGGGTTAGAGACTCACATGACCCTATTAATGACATAATCTCAGAATGAAATTTCATGGCCATTATCATCTCTCTTTATCTATCAAAATATTGAGAATGAGTGTGTTAAAGGGGAACCTCAGTGTGTAAGACCCGACCGATGGCATAATGTGTTATGTCTCGCATATAAGGGAAACCTCAGTGTGTAAATCCTTAAAAATAAACATTGAGAACTCTGATTCTACATTAACCAGGATATGTAAGATTCCTTTTTAAGGATCGTGCTCTATTGGAAATCCACTTTGATGTATATCCCTTCATGGCCCAAATATTCCTAGCTCATGGGATCAAATTCTCACATAACTTCCCCATCCTCTATCATCTATTAGAGGATTATAATAGGGTTAACACAAAGGAATAATTTTAAGCATAACTCCAACCATGCTCTAAAGTACCTCAAACTCATCAGTGGGTTTGGGATGAATTGAAATATGATGAATATAATTCTTTTTAAAAAATAAGAATGTAGGATGACTTCCAAAGGATCGATATCTATATCATGCCCTCCATGATATGGGTAATTCCACGTCTCATATGGAAACTTTTATGTGTAATCCCTACTCAAACACCCTCTCATTCACTGTGTCTGCTCATATGCTTTTTCTTGTTTCTGAAACCAGGCTTGGCTCATGTGGTCTTTGAGATTGGTGATGATCATACTGGAAGAAGGATGAAAATACCTCAATAAGGTATCACCATTTTTATGTAAATCTTGTTACATACGATCCCTACTCAAAGGATCATACTCCTGATGAGATAATCTAGGGAAGCCTTATATGAATAAGCCTCACTTTAGGATTCTATTACTGTGTCTATTATAATGGAGGATCCCAGAAAATAACTACATAAATTCTTATTAGTGTCTCAAATAGGATACTTAGGATGCCTCATTGAGGTCTGAACTTGATATTTACATCCTCACCTCATGAAATTAAAATGTACTGATCAATCAAGAGACATAACCTTAAACTATTCTAAATGATCTATGTGTATTTTGATTCATGTTTTAACATGATACATAGGACTCCTCGTAGAGGTCCAATCTTATCTCTAATACACCAACCACCTTCTTGGACAACAATAAACTCTAGATTTCCCAAATATGTCCATAACCTAAATCATCATAAATAAATAAGATAGGGATATTGAAATTTTGGTATGCATGCATATGTTACTATCAATTCATGTTCTTAAATAAAGCAGTTGACCTAGGGGTAACCATCCTCATTTTGGATCCTAGGATGACATCATCAACATATATTAAATACATTAAAAACTCAAGGAATATGTGACAATCCCCCCCCCAAGGGTATGATGATATTAACCTATTATCCTCTAGATAAATGCAAGTCGATAAGTGTCGTTGGTTCTAAAACTCCAACTAAAACATGCCTTTGGAAATCAGGCATGTACCCAGTTATGAATATGGGTACTATTGGGAATTTTTATTAATAATGACAATGGTCACCAAATGATAGTGATTTTACAAGAGATCAAACCCCCTATAAATAAAACATCAGGCCAAACTGAATCTACTCTCATCAATTTATTTGTCATCAAAACAAAAAAAATGGCCCATGAGAAATGGATTATTTGACCATAGAATCTCTTTCATCACATAAACAGGGGGACTTTCGGAATCACACTGAACTATCTTTTTTATTTAATGAGGGGTTTCGGTTACCTTATCTACATTGAAACAAAAATGATGAACCCAAAAATAAATACTTTAACTGCGTCATACCTTTCATATGTTAAAAAATGATAGATTGTTCAATTACCATCAGGCCAGTTTTTTCTACACACATTATGTACCAAAATGGTGAACCCGACACATTTCTTTTAACTACACTGAAAAACACAGAAAAAAATAAGGGACCGCCTCTTTATCCTTTAAACTGTGAAATTTATTTATCAAACATACTCTCTTATATATTATGATACACTAATAAGGTTTCTAGTTTATTCCATGGACTTATCCAGATTACTTAAACTTTAAATGGAATTATCGTATGTGTCAATGGATTCTGAGACCACTAGACAAGCAACTTTGTCCCTACGGACCTGGTGTATGCTATCACTAACACAATACCTTTGGTACTAGTTGGTGAAGGTCTTGTCTTGTGAGTACCACATCAAAAACTCTACCCTGACTCTGGAATCGGCCAACGAAATTCTTCAGAGGCTAAATTCCCACTAGCTATTTATCCCATGATAGGTTATAGGAGATAAGGTGGCCCCCATTTCCACAATAAACCGCTTTGGGAAAATATCCCTAGAGTGAAGCAACACACACCTTCTCTACCACAGGGAGGGGTATGAGGAAAGTCAACATGACAACCTAATCACTCTATAGATACCTAAGATGGATCCCCTCTATTCTAGTCATCACTATCAACATGTGATCGTGATTCCATAAGGATCTATAGAGAATGTTGTGCCTACACCAACTGTCTATGTTGGGGTATTCGGTGGTAGATACCTTCATGGGTATCCAAACAATCTAGATTTGGAGCAAGATTATATCCCTACAACTTCCAATCCATATGAGGATCACCATAGTATCCTAATAGTGTCCTAGAATCAATCCCAATACATCGCTACTAAAAATCCTCTATCTTCATCACAACTAGCCTTCGGGACTATCGAATCCTAGGGAGCACCCCATCCCATAGGGATAGGGACATTTTTAACATATGATACCCTAGGATCATATTCAACATGGGAACTGAGCCCTCAAATATTAAAATGGTAACCAAACCATCAACTGGTATCATGGGCTCTGACCCCTCAAACAATATCATGGGCACTGACCCCTCAAATGGTATCATGGGCACCGACCCCTCAAATAATACAATGGACACTGAACCCACAAACGACATCGTGGACACCGCCCCCAAAAATAGTATCATGGTCACAAACCCCTCAAATGGTATCATGGTCACTGACCCCTCAAATGGTATCATGGGCACTAACCCCTAAAAAATTATCATGGGTACCGAACCCTCAAATGATGTCATGGGAACTGACCCTCCAAATGACATACTCGCCACTGACGCACCAAATGATATAATCTATCAAGGACAAGCATTATCCCACATGTGTCTTGGTCAATGTGATATCAATCGAAACTGAATAATACTCATCAGATACAAAAAAGAACACACTTGAATTGTAAAATTATACCTTCTTGCAGTCATCTGAGTTATAGAATATTGTCATATATTCTACTACTGGAAACATGAGAAGAAAGTCTTAGTGGTATCTTTCCGGAATCTACAGAAGGTGCTTCTAAACATTTTGGTATTTTATTAGGTAATGATAGTGTAGAATATAGAAAATATTAGTATTGTATTTAGTCTCTGGGTTCCTTGACAGATCTACCGTCATCATCCACTAACCCTACCCCCAATATAGGAGAGGGTGTTTTCATGTCTCTTGACAGCCATCCCCTTGAGGATGACAAGGAATTTTCTTCATAAAAATGGATCACCTAGTTCTATTGAGATAATAGGGATATATGATTAATAATTGAGAGAATACTCTGAATATCTATACCCTAGGATGTGGTACTAGTACATTTCAATAGAATCCTTCCATGCAGTGATGTACCCCAGCCCGCAGGATGGGTGTATTTTCATATTTTTCATCCCTTCATCAAGAGAAATCCATGCATTGATCCACTTATCCCCATCCCATAGGGCTATGGAAATTTCGATATTTTCCACCTCCTCATCAGATATATTATAGAAACCATCTAACCTCATATGTTACCACAAAACCTCTTGTAGATTCTAGATATTTTAATTTGTGGGAAGCGTATGAATCATCCAAGACCACCAATGATTCAATACCTATCTCGTACCAATAAATATTGGGAATCTGTACCCCAGACCAAAAACTCAGCCTTGCACCCATTCCAAAGAAGTCATCATATAGTAAAAGTATCATGTTTATTCATATCTTGAAGACATACATAAAAAATTATATTCCTTCCAATCATGGAATGTTCCCATGTATTCTAACTATGCCATGGAAAATAGTCTGATAGAGCTCCTGATGATGAGAAATCCAAGTGGGGAAAGGGTGGAAGGTCATGAAAATAATTTCCCATACTATCAACATCTTTATCATGTGATAAAAGGTTTTGTTTCATTTAAATACTATATTCAAGTACAGACAAACATGGGGATATTGGAACCACCGACACATTAATCCCAACTCCATTCATCTGAGCACTCTGAAAGGGCCCAAATATTTTGTATCAAAGCATGATCCACCTCCCATATATAGATAATTGACCATATTTCGATGAAATACTAAAAAAATATGTTTCTTTCCAAAAAAAACATGTCCCCGTGTATTTTGATTATTCCATGGAAACTGGATTCAAGGAACATCCAATAATGAGAAATCCAATTGAGGAAAGGATACTAGGTCATAAAAACCATTTCCCCTACCATCAACATCTCAGGAACAAAATAAAGATTTTTTTTCTTCATATATGATTGGTTGGAGGGATAGATAAGTAAAGTCATGATAGATTTAATGGATCCAGTAACTCATACGATATGCATAAGGGTCATCCAAGATCCATCGGATGAGATACTCTCCTGGAAGGTTGTTCACCCATGTCCTCACCTCATGAAATTAAACTACATGACCATTTTCCTTTAAAAATGATTTTAAAAATCATGTAAATTTTTCTTACTATGAGATTGTTAACTACATGGTCAACATCCTCACCAAATGACATTAAAACTTCATGGTCATTGTCCTCAACACATTACATTAAACTGCATGGCCATTGTTCTCATTACATGTCATTAAACTACATGGCTGATGTCCACACTGAATGAAATTAAACTGAATGTCTTAGGTCCTCACCGAATGACATTAAACTACACCTCTCACATCCTCACCACAAGACACTAAACTACATGGACCATGTTCTTACCACAAGATGTCAAACTGCACATATGATGTCCTTTCCACACATCATTAAACTGCACTGATTTTCTAGAACTATGTATGTATTGATTGTCATACTAATAAAATACATAGGGATTACTAGATCCTATATCTTTTCTCTTCCACCTATATTCATGTCTTTCCAACAAGACATCAAACTACACAGCATATTTCCTTTTCGCACAAAATTAAATTGCATGGGTTTTGAAGAACTATGTATGACTTGATTCTCATCCAAATAAGATATGTTGGGATGCCTGAATCCTACATACTAACCCAGAAACCTATATTCACATCCTCATTACAAGACATTAAAATACACAACTGATTTCCTTTCCATATAAAATATAAAATGTATGGATTTTCCAGAACCATGTATGTCTTGATTCTCATTTGAATTAGATACATTGGGATTCCAAATCCTATATAATGTACCATCCACCTATATTCACATATTTACCACATAATGATAAAATTCATGAAACGTGTCCTAGTCACAAGACAATAAAATATGTGGAGTCTCAATATTTTAGAGTATTGTCAGCATCATGTGAAAATTGTAGTTTCCAGATGCTCTACCAATACAATATATTCTTGATCCCAACTATATCAAAAAATCACCAATACCCCTCAGATACTACTAACAGAATTCTATAAAATGTCACCTCCTCAAACATTAAAATTTGAGCATAAAGTATACCTTTTTAAATGTGGAATGTTATGGACCAAATAAATAAGGGGCATACCTATTCTAGTTCGAAAAAGTTTACTATCACATCTGGGAAGAAAATATGGGGCATGAATAAATCCATTCACCTATGCATAAAGTCCATCAACATTTTATGATGGGATAAGGAGGACAAAAGTGGGAGTATATCCCCACATCAATCATATACATCGACCAACATATCCTATAAACTAAGAGAGCGTGGGAATATATTCATGTACATACCCTATTAAAGTTACAGTGCTTCGTGAAAACAATATAGGAGCTATGCTGGTTTTTTCTAGTGAAGATACAAGGATAGGAATATATTACTATACTAATAGCCAGAGTATCATAGCACTCTGATCATTTTGATCAACTGGACACTTCAGAGTAGGAACATATCATTTTCCTCATCCAGTTGGATTATTGGAATACTCTGGTTAAGGACATGGAATAAGGACTGGTCTTAATCCTCATTCAATTTAGGGATCATCAAGTGAGAGTGTCACATGCATTGGGATATACTCATATCCCTATCAAGAAAAGAGTGGTGGCATATTCCAAACACCCTTAATCAAGCTCATATCTGTATTCTAGTAGGGGATCACCAAGTGAGAGCGGCATATTCCCTGTGATAGGCTCATATAACTATGAATAAAAGACTATAAGAATATTCCAAAGGCCTGGGATTATGGTCATATCATCATTATGGTTGAGGCTTACCTGGTGAGAGAAATACATTCCTTAGAACCAGCTTGTACATTGGTCAAAAATCTACTCAAAATATCGCATTATCTTATAAGTGAAGGACCATATCCCTTCTCCTATTCCATAGATCTGTTGACATAATCTGATGTGGAATAAATATCTGGATTGGGATTGTATCATCATTATATATGAGTATTAGCTAGAGATATATAAACATTTCTTAAGATAGGCTCATACTTCGGTCAATGAATCTACTCAAAAAATCCCATTATCTTAAAGGAGGAGGCTCATATCCCTTCTCCAGTTTTAGAGGACCATTGACATATTATGACGTGGAATACATATTGGGACTTGGATCATATTCAAGTTCCACCAATGGCTCACTAAGTGAGGTTGGAACATGCCTCGTGATATGCTCATATTCCTATCACAAAATACTAGTGGAAAATTCCAGAGGCCATGAACTGGGCTCATATCCCCGTTCTGGAAAAGGATTACCAAGTGATAGTGGAACAGCCCTTGGGATATTCTCATATCCCTACCAGAGAATCTCATTGGCATATCCCAGTATCTTCTGAGTAGTGATATCATACTCCCATAGTAATAGACGGCTTAAAAAAGTTCCAAAAACTATCGTACAAGGGGCCAATATCCCTGAACAATCCTAAAAGGTAGGTTGGTATGAAAAACATGGTCCATTTCCCTAATATTCATAATGGTAGTTCCCTTGATGTTCTTAAAGACACATTCTCAACACCCCAAGCATCTGTCAACTATTCAACCAAATCAGGAGTCAATCATTGTTGTGATAGTTCTTCTCATGTTAGTGTGGAGATTGATCGTGAAGACACTACTCCTGACATCTACTATAGTCAACCTTCCAATGGTGATATCTCCCACAAAAAAGTAAATTATCCCCTTTCCCAAGAGACCTTAGTATATAGGGGTGTTCAATAAAAAAATATCAGACACATTCATATACATATGTGCTCAAAAGTATCAAATACCTTTGTATAGAAAGATACTCACAGTGTCAGGGTAAACTATATATAGTTCCCCATTAACTATCATCATAACTTCAATGCGGTCATAATGAAACCAATAGAGGAAAACTCTATGGTCTGACTAGGTAAATACATAATGTTTTGATGAATAATTTGATGACATGGATATATGTAAATTTTAAATCAGAAGAAACCTCCCGAACATGCACAGACCCATTGCTAATTCCAATTATGATATCCCAAATATGTAAAAAAAGAAGTTCTAGAGTTAGTCCTAACCACATGAAGTTAAATTGTATATATTTTTTCCATTATTTATGATTTTAAACTACACATGTTCATCCTATAATCAATACATTAAAATACACAGCATCTCAAGTCCTGGAAGAAAGACTTTGAACTCCACAACATCTCATTCCCTAATCACATGAAGTTAAACTATACGGACATGTACTAACTCTGTGATGATAAACTACATGATTTTTTCCTAGTGGAAAGATTATAAACTATATATCACCTCTTATCCTTACCACTTGATGTTAAACTACTTGGAATATGTCATTACTATAAGACATAAAACTGTACGAATCCATGAAATCCATCTATATTCACATTAGAAAATCAAGGTCCTTTCTGGATTACACTAAAATACATTTGATTTATAAAAATACATAGGTCTTGATTCTCATTTACAATAAGATATGTAGGGATTCCTCAATTCTATATCTTGGTCCAACCACCATGTGATACAAAATTCACATGTCGTATCCTTGAACCGCCTATTCATAGAAAGAGAAACCCTTACCATTCCTTGTTTGTTACACTGAGCACAGCTCACATGATCTTAGTAATTGTGGTCAGGTCTTCCCAACACAAGCAAGACATTAAGGCCTATGAAAGGTCTATCATGGTTCAAAAATCAAGACTATAAAAGGCATCCATGAGTCCTCACCACATGATGTTAAACTAAAATATTTGTCAAGATCTACATGTGGCTTGATTCCTATCATCACAATATACATAGTTATGCATAGATCTATTATCCAGGGCCTAAAAATAACAATCAATGGAAAAAATTCCCACATATTCATACAGGACATACCTGTGCAGAATGTTTCTCATTTAAGAACTATGTGTGACTTGTTTCCTAACCTTGCAGAATACGTAGTGACACCTGGATCACGAACCCAATTCCATGTAACAGTAAATAAAAATATAAAATTTACACTTCCTGTGTAAATTTCATACCAACACATTAGATCTTATTCAATTAACTACGTAAAGCTTGATTCCTACCATTATAGGATACTTAGTGACACCTAGATTTTCATCATTGGACCTAACATCGCTTGTATTTTACCCTAAACAAATATTCAATTAATAAATATTATATATACCTTCGATAACAGTGTAGAAACATCTCTTTGATAATGATATTTATTTGTAAAGTGATTATACCTACTGAGGGATACATATCCCCATTACAAGAAGGGAAATCTAATCATTGTGAGCTCTAGAAACATCATGGTGGAACTCAGCACCCTAAATATTTTAAGTCATCCCTAGTCTATTTTACCCATTCCATATTCATAAACCAGGTCAAAGATATAAAAACCTAACCTATTGCACATCCAACGTTCAAGAAATAATACCTTAAACTACAACACATCAAAGTTCCAATCTAGAGGACATTAAAATACATCACATCCATGGTCAAAGTAAGAAAGTCTTAAAGTACTACACATAAAAAGTCTAATCTACAATAACTTAAACTATAAAACCTCCAAGTACCATACTAGAATACCTTAAACTACAACACAATGAATGTTTGATCTAAAAGGATCTAAACTAAATCAAAGTGATAGTATTACTTCAAAGAAATTAAAATATCCAACTAAAAGAGACATAATGATTGCTAGGTTGAAATCCAGATAAGGGTATCCTGGGAAATAATTTGAGTATATTCTCACAGGATATTCACTGTATGTGATCCAACAAATATTGAGAATATATAAAATGAAATAGGTATAAAAATTTTAGGATGAAAACTTGTAAGAAATAGGCTTGAAAAAAATAAAATTATATGTCCTCTATGTCTTCTTCTATATAAGGCTTATGGAAATATTAGTGGAAAATAAATAAAGATATACTAAGCTTATGGGGCCCACCATATGGTGTCAGTAAAAATTAAACTATGCCCTCTAAGTTCCTTAACATAAGGAGAAGTTAGAGTATTCTACCCTCATGAAAGATACTATACCAAAATTATCCTTATGAATCATAAAATCTCAAGAAAACTGAGGCGGGTACATAAATTAATAATTTCATGTCAATGGGAATTCCTGAAAATTTATTAAGAGTAACCTATTTCAAGTTAAGAACACAAATCCAAGTGATTGAATGAATTTGGTGTTACATAAAAAGGATGGTTATTGCGGATGATCCGAGAAAGATCTCCACCATGATATGGACTTGTATTAAGAATATCATCACAAAAAAGTTCCATTACCCTTCCTACCAATGATATAGATCAATGTAGTAAAATTTATCATAGAGTTATTTATCTATGAACCTATGTTCCCTATGCATCAGTTTTATTTTCACATCAACATATTTCATAACTATGTAAGTCTTTATTCCCATTCTCATGGGAAACATAGTGAAATATAGGTAGCTTACTTCAGATCCATCTACAAATTCTATTCCACATAACCCTTGTTTCATTATGTAATTTATATACACATTCTTATCTCAGGGTACACAAACCCCTAGGCCAAAGTCATTTCCTCTCTTGGGTTTATCCAAGTAGTCATGGTCAGAAGTCTCCTATGGATAACACTTGAAAGTTGATAAATAAACCCTATAGAAAAATCCCCTCATGGGGATCAGTATCATAGCTCGTCATATATTAAACTATATGTGAAATTGATCTACGGTCACCATAGAATCAGATTAATTTCATTCCTAAATTATACATTCCAAGGGGGGGACATTTTTTGGAACCCATAATTTTTTATCCTACACTTTTTCATGAGGGATGTCAGAAGTTTGAATGTAATGAAATAATACTAATATGTTTTTAAAAGACTCTAAGGATGTATCTTTAAAGGATAGAATTGATGTAAAGGTTGGGAATTTTTTTCACTCATTCTTCTTATAATTTTATTCTATGTTTTGTTTTGTATTATTCCCACCCTTTTTCAAAAAAATAGGCTAATATGTTGTCCATCCATACCAAGGATCAACCACAGGAACATGTGGGACTTGAGTAAATCATACCTAGTGGGAGATAGCCCTGGAAATCTAGATGATGGTATCATAGAACCCCTAGGAAGCAGTCAGGCTCGTGTGTAGGGCCCATGTGAATGAGACCGGGGTCATGCATAGCGTGGGTCAAGAAACCATAGGTCCAAAGCCTGGATGGAGATGTGTGCAGGTGGTATGGGTTCTAAACCCCATTTTCAGAATGACCAAATAATGGGCACACCATGTATTATATAAGGAAGGGATAACCAATGAATATTTTTATGTGGGGTGGAATTTCCATGTATAATGTTAACACGATGAAATCACAGTTGTCCAGTCCTACCTCCCGATGTTCTCGACATTCCGCTTCAATCCCAGGCACCAAAAGTTTGAATTGATTCAATCTTATACTGGTCAAATTCAAATTAAACATGGTAGCTGTCCACCACCTTCAAATATCTCCTCTAGTTAATCCAAATACCCTTATCATGAGAATTTTTCATGGCTTTTCATCATGAGAACCCATTGAGTGATCCTCATAGGATCACATTATCATGAAAGCTTTCAATATCCCTCGTAAGACCCCTCTTTCAGATCATTAAATTTCATGTGTTATAGAACCTCATGTGATGCGAAAGTAAACTCCCTAGGACATATGGAACACTCATGCTCATCTCATTAGGCACACAAAAGTGTACATGCACCATGTGACATTGAAAACTCTTGGTTTCTTGATTCTTGAACACAGCCTTAGAGTCAATGGATTCAGTGTGAAATGATCCATGGATCTATTGTTATGGGAAGGAGACACAAATATTATGAACATAATGGATACATTTTTGTCAAAATTCCTCATTAAAATTCTGTTTCCATGCATTTGGAATCAATAGGAGACTTCAGCGCTAGCCTATGGAGTCCCTCATGTGATCCCTTAGATGTCATGTGATGTACTGGTGGTTGTTTTAAAACATACTCCATGTCATTCAGAGATAAGTAGAAATTCCCTCGGTCTCATGATGTCCTTTTCTTGGCTTTGTGGTTCAGACTCAAGGACTAGCACCCCCCCCCCACCATGTTCGATCACCCTCCTTCGCCATAAAGTGATGGCCTTCATCCATGCATGTGATGGCATAAGTGAGCACCCCATATGTAAAACCACATAATACATCACAAAACATTAAGGAGTTCATGTAAATAATGTGATTGTATAAAAAATGTTTATTCACTATAAATAAATCCATCAACATGAAAACTTTGTCATGAGACCCATTTTGAAGGCATGCATGTCACTTGAAATAAGAAGCTTCATGCGAATCCTCTGAAGCATGAGACATTATTACAAACCTAAAATCATGAAGGATTCCATTTCTAGATTTTACTACTACGAAATATAGCCCCAAAATCTTTCCCTTGGTCCTGTTGTTTGATGATCCTTCGTATTTCATGATGGTTTCATGTGGCCTTGTAAATGGCTACCTCGACATGAACCATCCCTGTAGACACCCCCATCATGCAAGGAAAATGATATGGGAATAGAACTCATGTTTCATGAACCCTATCCATGTGGTGTGAACCCTCCTCGATGTATATTGGGGTCCTGATACACAACCTCTATGCATAAGTACATATTCAATCACAAGACCTCTTTGAGATCATGCGAACCATATACCTTCATGAGGATCTGTCATGCGAGACCCTAGGAGGTGTAGTTTGGAGAAACAAAATTGGTTACAAATCCTTCTTACTAGGAAAATTTGAACCCATATGAACATGAGGCATGATCCATTTGGGAATTCACATTAAAACTTGGATGGGTGTAAGATCATAGACGTGTTTCAGAGACTTTTCCAGGTGATCAGTTTAAGGTCACACGATCGAAAGTTTCTCCACTGATATAACAATGTCCTTATATGGTCATAGAAGTGTCACGTTGATCATAATAATGGCCAAATACGAGTCAGTTTGATCTTAGGATAGTATTTTTACCTGTCAATATTTTCATATGATAGTCTACGGATAAGTCATGTCAATCGTGCGAAGCACCTTGGAATTGTCAGTCTTGATCATGTGAAAATATACTAGACAGTTCACTTTGATCATTTGAAGGAATCTTTGACATGTCGTCATGATCACGTGATTACCCATAAACATTTTATCACTTTCATGTGATAATCTTAAGACAAGTCAGGTTGATTAGGTGACATCATAGATACATTCCCACATCGATCATGCACAATACATTGAAAATGTATTCTTTGGTTTTGTGAATTATCTTGGACAAGACTTCTTTTCTCATGAGAAAGAATCCAAGGAGAGTTAGTTTATCATGTGAAGAACCTTTTATATGTACTGTTTTTTCATGAAAAATATCTTATACATTTCAAATGGGACAATGCGAAGCATTTTTGGCATATCAGGCGGACACCCTTGGATGTGTCTTCCATGACAGGTTGATGCCCCAAACATTTTGGCCATACAATCATGACATGTCCGGTAGACTTCAAATACATGTCTGGAAGGTCCCCCAAGACATGTAAACCTAATCTAGTAGACCCACCTTGACTCATGTCATGTGGGTTCCAGTTAAGAACCTTCATCTTCATACCACTTTTATAAGGGATGTTCCCTTGATGAGCTAGGGTTACATACACATGTGACCCTATCATTTAAATGAACTGAGATATACCTTTCGTGGTCATAATCATCTCTATTTATCTATAATAAGATAGAGAATAAGTGTGTTAAAATAAAACCTCTGTGTGTAAGCCCCGACCAGTTGGATAATGTGAAATGGACCACATATAAGGGAAATGATAGTGTGTAATCCCTATAAAATAAACTATGAGAACTCTGATTCCTACAATAAGAAAGATAGGTAGGACACCTTCCTATGTCCCGAGCTCCTATGGGAATCTACGTCAGTGTAAGTCACTTCATGACCCAAATAATCTAGGCTAATGGGATCATCATCTCCCATAATATCCCCATCCACCGTCATCTATTAGCAGGTGATAAGTGGGATTACACACAGGCATCATTTTAAGTATATGCCCCGACCATTCCCTCATGTACCTCAAACTCATTAGCAGTTTTGGGATGAATCGAACTATGATGACATTTATTCTTGTTATAAAATATGATATGTATGAATCCTTCCAAAGTCCTAATTGTTATACCATACCCTCCATAAGATGGGTAATTCCACATCTCATATGGAAACTTTTATGTCTAATACCCACTCAAAACCCTCTCATGCACTGTATTTGATCTTCTATTATCTCTTATTTCTCATAATGAGCATGGACATGGGGGATTATAGTTTTGAGATGATCATAATGGAATCATGATTAGAATCCCCTAGGAAGGGATCATTATTGGGATGTAAGTCTAGTTACATCTCATACCTACACAATGGGTCACACTCCGAAGGATATAATCCAGGGAAACCTTATATGCATAAGTCCCTCTTAAGGATTCTAATGTTGTGTCTCTCCTGGAACAGACCCCTAGATATGAATGATGTAGATTATGATTCCTATATAAAATAGGATATGTATGATTCCTCACTAAGGTCTGATCCCGATATTCATATCCTCAAAAAATTGATGTTAAAATTCATGGATCGATCTAGACACATGACCATAAACTATACCAAATAAACTTTGTGGTTTTTACTCCTCTATTAATAGGATATGTATGATGCCTCATAGAGGTCCAATACCATATCCAATACAACAACTGCCTTCCGAGACAAAAATAAACTATATATTTCCCATATGTGGTCAAAACCCAAGGCATCATAAATAAATAAGATAACGATATAGAACCTGTGGTATGCATGAATTTGTTCCTATCAATACATGTTCTTAATTCATGGGGTTGACACAAGGGTATCTAGACCCGTATTGGAGACTAGGAATATTTTTTGAACATATCTAAAATCTATATGATAGTCTAAGAGTAGGTGAAAATCCACCCCCCCCCCCCCAAGGATACTATGAGCTTGACCTCTAACCTTATCAACCAATGTGAGAACCTAAGTGTTGTTGGGACATAAAACTCAATTGATCGCCTTCCTTTAGAAAGCAGGCATGTACACAGTTATGGATTTGGGAACATCTGGGAGTTTCCAATAAAATGAAAATGCCACCTGATGATATTGATTGCAAAAAAAAAAATCAAACCCCCCATGAAATCAAACATCAATAAAAACTGAATCCCCTCCCATCAAAATATTTGACGTAGAATCACAAAAAATGGCCAATCATGCATGAACCATTTGACCACGGTATCTCCTTAACCCCATAAAAGGGTAGACTGCCTGGTTCATGATGAACCATCTTTTCTATTAAATGGGGTTTCTCAATATTATATTCTACATTGAAATATTCATGGGAAAATATATACCAAAATGTATATGCTCCAAGTGTTAAGTTGAACATTTTTTTATGAACTTAGTTTGTAATATTCCCTTTTAGTATATTGAATAATACATATCTCCTCATCATTACATTTCATGAATATCACAAAGAATTTCTATCTTGGATAATATTCTCATATTACTCTATTATATTAGTCCAATAATATTATTCTATAACAAATTCTGTTTCATTGTGCTAACACGGCTTGAATAATGTAGATCACCATATTAAAAAAAATACATTGTTTCATTTCCCACTTTTTTCAACATTACTTTTTTCAAAAAATTTAATGATAGATAGATATATTCAAAACAAGATTCATTCTTTTCATCACAGATAAAATAATTAATTAACATGTTGTTATTTAGTCTATCTAAATATAAGGCTCTTTTTAATATTAACTTTACTTTTCCAATGATATAATTTCTATTACCATCGATTCTAAAGAACTCATAATTTTCATATTATATTTTCTGTTATTTGTAATCTTTCTCATTCTTGAAAAACTTATAATCTATGTCTTTATGTGAGGAATAACCACCATTGAATATATAGGATCATTCTACATTTTTAGTTTTGAGATCAGTTTCAACCACTAAGGCCATATCTTTTCTTCTATCTCGCTTCACATAAGTATTTTGATATTTTTCATAAAATCTATATTGAGATGGTATCACAATAAATAATTCTTCATAAATATGTCCATAATGATCACATCATTCATATATAGTTTCCTAAGGTTAAAATACACTTTCAATCTATAATCAAAATATTTTACATTCTCTTCTTTGTGTGGGATGGATCCCCCTTAAAATATACCACTAATACATCCGATATTCATTTTAGTGTTCATGATTGAACCAAAATATCTTTAGTTTATTCCCAAATCCTATATAGTACTATAAATATTTATATAAATCATTTTTTCCACTGAAACATATATTCTTTCCAAAACTATGTACATACATTCCATCATTTTTCTAACCATCAACCTTAAATCATTCTTGTTGTATAATGTTTTGGTAGCCTCATTATTTTTTTTCTTTCTCTTATGTTTCATCTCATTATTAACATAGGATTTATTTGTATTATTTTTTTATTCATTCTTTATTTCCTCTCGAATTTCAATATTTTTTACTCTAATTATCTAGGCATTATACATAGTCTTCATGAATTTTCTTATTCTTCAAAACATATTAAACCCCATTTTTAAACTATGTGAATGATATTTTTTAATCCTTCTAAGTTTTATACTTATTTTATTTTTCACCAACTTCTAAAACCATGTTTGAGAAGTTTTTTATTCCTTGAAAAAATTTTACAAGTTTTTTTTTGAATAGGGTCAATTTATTTTTCCTTCACATGTATTATTTCATCAAAATTGATTTTTAGGTTTTAATCATCATCAAGTAAATTCTTCATTTTATAAATCTCCTATAGAAACCTATATTTCTTATTAGGAATACATTCTTAATTTATTAGTAAAATATATTTATTATTAACATCAAGTTATACCTTTCAATATTAAGATTCCTTAATACATTCCCTCAACTCTCTTTTATGCATATTCTCCATATGAGACTCTCTTCTAATTATTCTGAGCTAAAAAATTTTACATTGGTAAACTTCTCATTATTTTCATTTTAAATATTCAATTTCTTAGTATAATCATCACTAGTGTTTTTAGATTCCACTTCAATATCATCATCTTCCTCACACAATGACAAAATGGTTATTATTTTCTATTAATAAAACTTATAATACTTTCTATTTGAATATGAAAATTATTTTTATGAGGTATTATTATAATACCTTCTTGATTTTATATCCTCTTAATCACTATCTTCACATTCCTTTAATTATATACAATTTATAGAAACATTTTTGATGGATTTGATGTCAAATAACTTCAATGGTAATGTTCCCTAGTCCTTCCTTGTTTCTCTTTTCATATCTCAAGAAAAAAATGTCATGAATTCATTATAATTTTTACTAACCTCATCTTTTATGATAGTTTAACTGAAATATTATTTCAAAACATTCTTACAGAATCCATGGTCTACACATTTGAAATAGATTTATCTCCCAAAAATTTATTTGTTTTTGGAATCCTTTCTTATTCTTATTTTACAAGTAAGGATAATTCTATGAAGATCTGCCAAAAATGTAATTTCAGGATCATTATATTCTAAGTATGATACATTGGAATAAAATTTATTTGAAATAATTATAAGAACGTTTTCAATAGTGGTAAAATCTTGAAATGTCTCACCAAAACATATTATAGTGCATACATTATTGTTGATGCTTGTAACCAAGTCACTAATAGATTCTTCATCGCCCATATTGATATTTTTATACACCAATATCCAAATCAATAATGTTTATTTATTTAATTTTTCATTTCCTTCATAGATTTTCTTCAACTTTTCCCATATGCATTTAGTTATTCCAATTCCATTAATAAATCATTTTCTGGATTTTTCTTATCATAAGTTGTTAAGGGAGAACACTATGCATGAGGAGGGAAAACTGTAGTAGATTTGTAAACTTCAGATCCAATGGATGTGATATATGGTAACATTTTTTCCTTCCATATATGATAGTTCATTCCATAAAATAAATGAATCCCCTTTCTATTAATAGAGTTATAAAAATCTATTAAATCATTAAATTTCATCAAACATGAGAAAAGATTCTGCAAAAGAACCTTTACTCTGATACCAATAGAAAGGATCAATAAAGATCAGTGTAATCATTGACATGAGGGAGGTGTGAATCATTGATATTCTATTTTAATTATTTTATATACACGAAATAACATTTTCCTCTATTTGGTTGTAATTCACACTACTATAAAATAACAAGAACACCTAAATGAACATAGTTATTTAAATGGTTCACTACTCAGTTATATTACCTAGTTTTTTCTAAGATTTTGAAGTAATACAAGACCACAAAACCATTAGAAAAAAATTATATTTTTTTTACAGTAAGCAGGGAATTTCCACCACTTTTGTAGCACTATATTCCTTCATCATTTCATGTGTTCCTTACAAAGGTAGTGTTGTATAATAATTTCTACAACAACAAAAGAAACTTCACCACCATGTTTTAAAATTTTCACATTTATTCTTCAAAATTATTCAAATATTCCATATAAAAAGACTGTATTCCTACTCCTCACTTTCTAATAATATATTGAGTAAGAGAATCTATATTACTATATTAATTTGGACCTTCCCATCGGATAAAATCTTTCTAGTACCCTCAGATCGTTGTCTTTGGTCTGATACCCATTGTTTAATACATCATTTGCATGATACCAGCTAATTATATGTTCATATAATCATATCTTCACCTTGTTCATATGATACTAATTGATAGAATGATTATATCTGGTATCACTCCATCTGGTTTTACTGCATTTGATGTAATGAGACAATATCTCTCAAGATCATCCATTGACACCTCACACCTACAATAATACACACAGTAGAAACAAAAGAAGCAACTTTATCTAAGTGTAATTGCTTCCTTTCAAATAGGAAATGTTTCTCCAAAAACCTAGATGGTAGTAAGAAATTAAAATTTAATTTTCCCACTCAAACATTGAATATCCTGCTCAAATATTTCTACATTATACCACCTTCAAACATCTAAGAAAATAGGAGTTAACATTCATCAAAAATACTTTCCCAATATCTTAGTGTCAATATTCTACA
The DNA here is from genome assembly GCA_963277665.1 of Viscum album. Classification (NCBI taxonomy): domain Eukaryota; kingdom Viridiplantae; phylum Streptophyta; class Magnoliopsida; order Santalales; family Viscaceae; genus Viscum; species Viscum album. The sequence goes on from OY728164.1 coordinate 1,805,282,509, forward strand.
AACCTTGTTGAATTTGTATTTATATTCACTGTACTCCTTCCATGATTATAGAGAAATTAAATGGCCATATCAACATTATCACATTAAATTTATTTGAAACATAATTATAAATGACCATGAAAACACCATTTGTTTCATCTCTATAGGAAGTTCTCAATCTTGTAACCTCATAATTTTCCTATTTTTCTAGTCAAAATATATCTAGTAGAATTCATATTTTTTTCTCTTGAATCCTTCACATTTATCTTTATCTCGGGTCTCTTAAAGTAACTATGTTGGTAGCCTTTTCTTGGAACCCTTTTTCAGGTCCTGTTACGCATTATTCATCCAATAAACTCTTTTCTAAAGATTTTTTCTGATGGATTTGATCATAATACTATATCTAGTAAATATTATTAGAAATATCTATCAAAAAAATTATTTTAAATCCCTTAAATCATTATTTTTTGATGATATTTACATGTTTCCTCTATCAAACATACATCATAAAACTGTATATGGTGGAATTTCAGTATTCATTTGATATGCTAGCTTCCATAACTTTTTTATCCATTGTTTTTACAAAAAATCTCCCTTCAAAAATATGATGATAGAATCATGAATACCTTCATATAAACATGTTGTTTAATTAATTTTAAGATTAAGAGATAATTTCCTATATAAAATTATCGAGCATCTATATGTGATAAATCTATAAATATATTAAGATAAACATTTAGATCCAAACTCCATCTGGTAACATCATTCTGTTAGAATATATATATTATAATATATCCACTCACCTTGATATATTGGACTCACATATCTCATTATGTAACAAACATTCTAGAAATTTTTTAGGAAAGGTTTAGTATTATCTTGATATGTATCTTTAATAACAAAATATTATAGATAATAAATAATTATTTCTTCTCAAATATCATAATCTTAAAAATACATCACCTCAAGGATTTTCTTCTCAGCAAACCTTACCCATAAAATTTAACATGATGCCTAGTCCACGCCCTCCAGACTTAAAACCTAACCCCTATCATAAACTGACCCCCAATGAAAACTGATACATAAAAAACTAAAACAAAACCCCTAATCCAAGTCCATAAATCCTAACCCCCAAAACTATAGTTACATGGGATTTTGAAACATAGATATTATATCTTCTCACACAATTATTCATTTTATTTAAAAAACACTATAGAGGATCATAATGGTTTAGTGTATTTGTAATCTTTCATGCATTAACAATTATTTTATAAGTGAACTACCTCATCCCCTGATATGTTCTTAATAACTATCACCTTTATTATAAATATCATATATAATACCATTATTCATAACATGGAGAAATAAATCATAAAAAGGGTGAGATTAAATACATAACATGGGTAAACAAGGGAGACATCAATTATCACATAAATATAACATGAGTTTGATTGTATGTGAATATGAATATAACATTTGAAAAACATTTCCTATTTAAAATATCTCATAATCATGATCCTTGGAATAATGCTTAACAGTTCAAAAGACATGAATCATATTGGAATCAAATAATATGAGCCATGGGATCTTAACATTTCCATAAGAGATGGATTTTTGGAATACACATAATAAAAGAAAATTATTTCCTTATTAGTCAATAATAATTCTTAATACTATCATAGTGGGTTGGGTTCACACCCCAGTACATTATAGTAGTCAGGGTTCACTCACAAGAAAATCATAGTGGATAGAGTCCCTTACTGAACTATGTTAACTCCATATTCCATTCCTATTTTTCAAATTAGATATCCATTATTACATAATTCATTAGGGGGGTATACAATTCATGTACCAATAATCACATAATGAAAATTAGTCAATTTTTCTCCATAACATCATAAATATTCATCAAATCATAACCCATGAATAGGGCACCCATTTCATTATAATTTCATAAATTCATAAAATAATAACTGATATAAAATTAATGTTATTCATAAATATAGTTTCATCATAGTCATAAATTTACCACATAAATTATGATGATGGTATTATTTGATCATATCTATGTTAATGGTTAAGAAATATAAAATGATGTAATCGTATATAGAAAATAATTTTCAAATATATTTGTGATCATTTTTAAGGAAAATATCCTTTCAATGTTGAAATTACTTATTTAAAATATAAAAGACATACCAAATATTAAATACAATATTTATTTTAAAACAACCTTTTCATATTATAAAAAAATCTTCAAATCATGGAGTTTTTATGATGACAAAAAATTATTTTATGTTTTATGAGTCAAAATAATACATTCCATTAACATTATTATAAAAATTTAGAAAGTACCACTTTAGAAAAATAATGTAGATTTCTTTTAAATAATTATTTAAAAAGAAAAACGTGGTTAAAATTGAAAAAAAATTAATTTTTGAATAGTGAAAACAATATTGGATTTTTTTTTTGAAATCATGGACAATGAAGTGGAAGAATTTTCAATCAAAGAGAAAAATAAAGTCAATTTTCATTAAAAACGTTCTTTTGGTATCTTTAGATCTTAAATAGAGAAAAATGAAATCAAAACATTTATTTTATAGAAATAAAATTATGATACTAAAATTGATGACATCTTTTAGAGATATGTCCTATGATTTTATTATTAGAAACATAATCATAAACAATCCAGATAGATAATGAAATTGAAACATAAAACCCTTACCACTTTGGTTAATTTTGAATTATAAGCCGCATAGATGAAATAAAATTAAATTAATATTTATGTCCAATGATATTCATAAAAATATTCATAAAATTAATTCATTTGTTTTATATAAACCACAAAAAATAAATAATTGGTGAATATGGAATGTGTCCTGTGGAAATAAAAGTGAGATGGAAACCCCAAAACACAAGTACCGACTTCATTCATATATATATAAACCTAATATATAAAAAAATTAGTTTAATTATAAATATAATAAAGAACCATATTCATATATATCATATCATATATGATTTACTTATGATATTTTATCTCCCTTTTATTAGTAGTTCTTTTCTTAAAATCACTATTTTAATAAATAACAACTTTATTTTTCATGAATGTTTTGGTACGGTAGTATTAGTAATTGTAATTTGTTATGTTTACATAATCTCCATAATAGTATTAATTATATAAATATATTATATATTAATTATATATAAAGTTTTATTTATCCATAATTTTTAGGGAAAGAAAAATGAATTACACCATTCAGGTAGAAGTTAGGTTGTACGTACGAATAAATGATATTTTTATTTTTTCAAAGTATGGATCAAAATAAAGGTAAATAATAATTCACCATTAAAGAATAATTTTTATAAAATATTTAAAATATATATTCAGTAAATAAATCCTAATTACTATCCATGTCAAAATAAAATGAAATATAAATCCCATTGCTTTATGGAGGTGGTAGTTCACACTAACGTTTGAGTAGTGTTATCTTTTTAAATGGATTTGAAGAGGAGATGAATTTTAGTTATATCATAAAAATAATAAAATTGTAGTGTATATGATACACTAATGTTACTATATCATAATATTTGAAAAATATTTGAAGGGGTTGAAAGTAGAAATATAACAAAAATGCTCAATTATGAACAATACCTCTTCTTCAAATAGCCATTTTATGTTTACACAAAAATACTCCCTATAATTGTTTTCTAATAAAAAAATAGCCTCTAGGAAATGGTAATGGAAGAAAATAAGGTATTTAAGATGGTATTATTTGAACCAAATGGCTCTAAAAGTGTGATGTGGAGAGGATATGAGGATCCATTTTATCATTTAGTTGAGTGGAACACTTATAATTTTTCATGGTTTTTCAATAATTTCATTCTACTTTATTGGTAAAAATGCTCCAAAATAGCCTATTACCTAACTTTGTATGATATACGGTCAAAATATTTCCATAAAATAGGAACTATACAAGTTTTTATGCCATCTTAACCATTATATTTTTAGTTCAACCCCTAGGTATAGTTGTTTTAACCTTTATCGCAGTAACATATGTTACTACTTTTACTATTAATTATGAGAAATAATAACATTTTCCATATTATATATATTAATTATTAAGATTCAAAATTTATAATTTATCTTTAAAAACTCAATAAATATAAGTGATAGAATTTATTTTGAAATTAAACCCCTCCAAAGTGATGAAAATTAGTACTCTAATGAAATAATTATCATAATTATTAAATGTATTTTATATCTAAATTCAATAGTTAATTTTCTAAAATGACATAAAATTGATTAATAGTAATATTTTTTTAATAATTATATATTAAAAGCATTTTAAAATTAAATTTAAATTTTTATGTTCTTTAAATTAAATGACATTTCTCAATAAAAATAGTATTTTCAAATATTTAGTGAAAATTCATTTTTTACATAAAAATATCAAAATTTCACCCTAATATATTTTTGATATTTTTATTTCAAAAATGTATTTAATTTAATAAATTAAATTTTATAAATTTTCTATGTGTTATTTATAATATTTGATCACAAAAATAAATAAATAATATTTTTTAAGAAAACATATTTTTGATTAATAAATTGACATTACAAAAAAATTAAGTGATAATTTACAAAAAAGAATTCAAGATATTTACATTGAGTCAGAACTATATATTTATTTAATAAATTATTTAATATTAGTAATACCTTATAATTTAATTTCTAGTTTATAATAGACATATGAAAATAATAATATCTTAGTAGTATATTACAGTTCATTAAAACTAATTGTTTCTTATAGTGAAATCTATCAAAATGTTATATTTATCTATAAAGAAATATATTCTAAAATATAATGGTCTAAAATACCTTACCTCTATTAATAAATTAAATGATCCTAATTTAATCTTGATAATGGTGGGTTAGACATTTGAAAAGTCCTGTATGGGAAACCCATATCATAAAAAGGGAAAATAAAACATCCCCTTAGAAAAAAGGAAATGGAAAGATTTAAGTTATCTTAAACATCAGTAAAATGTGAGTTCAAATAGGAGAATAATAATGTGATGGGAAAATATAAATGTAGAGTATAAAAAATACATCCAAGGAATAATGGTTAGTGATAAATAACATGTTCAAGATAAAGTTAATAATCATAAATCCATAAATCCATGATGATTGAAAAGGCCATAGATTCTTCAGAAGTATAATTAAATGTAAAAAAATGAGATCAACTTCATATTTTGTATGTATTATTTTACTATTAAGATAGATAACACCATAAAATATACTTAACTAGTATCATTTTTTCATTATAATTTCACCATTGGATCTTATTTGATAAATTTCCACTTCATTTATTACTCCAATAAATGAATTTAATAGGTGATTTATTTTATTCCTAAAGTTAAAATTTGTACATTAAATGGATACTAATAACCATAAAAGAGTGAAATGTATTTTATTATAATTGTAATTATTTACAAAAACCAAAATTATTACTATATATTATCCATTAGAATAAATTAATCGCTAAAATCACAAATATAACTCCCCTAGTTTATCTTAAATCATTAGATAAATAACAAACCTTGAAATTACTCTAAATATTCCAAGATTTGATTCAAACCCAATGATTATGATGATTTAATCACATATTCTTTTGAGATAAATTTAACATTTATCATCAAATAGAAACAATCACTCTTAATGCCTTATAAAAAAATGTATGTGTCCAAATCATATAATCTCAAAGATATAATAATCATTTCCATGAATAATAAAAATAACCTAAAATACACATTAAAATAAAACATTATTCCAAAATATAATCCAACCTCAATTTCTCAAATAAAATTCTATAATGTTTTGTTTACCTTAATCATTTAAGGATCCCAAAATAGTGAACTTGTTCTCAAATAACATGAATCACTTAATCCCTTTTCGATCGCAAATTTATCTATATGACCTAATATTTACCTATAACATGATTAAAAAATAATTTCCATGCGAACACTGAAATCAAATAGTCTAGTGGTAAGTGTTCCACCCATATTTCTCTTTGTTTGTGTGTTTTGTACCCTTAGACTTACTAGATGCCACATGTTTTCCTTTTTCCTAAAAATATATTAATATAATTATAATAACATCACAACATATATTATGAACATCATTAGAAAAATTGTAATAAAAACTGAACACTGAGCCCCTGAATGTTATCTATACCTTTAAACTTATAAAAATTCCATTCTTACTAAAATAATACTTCATGTTCAACCTAATATTTTTATATATCTTATTCCCAAAAACATTTCCAAAAATTTCATTAATCTCTCTAAAATACAAACATGTAAATCCTAAAAATTTGTTTCTATGAATTTGATCATATGATCATCCTTAAACTCATAAACCCATGATGGTAACATTTACTCATATTCTAATATGACATTAATATATATATATACATCGAAAATTTAAATAATCCTTAGATGTTTCAAGATTAATTTTAACCAAAATAAAATTTTTAAAAAATAGTTCTATAATATATTTAATGAATTAAAATATAGAAATACTTAAACCCGTTCATAGGTTATTTCTTGGTTAAAGAGATAACCCTTAGAATTGGGAATTGGCCCAGACAATTCCCATGTTCCCCACACATATGCCATTTAACTATAAATGGTAACTTATGATGAACATTAGTTACCCCCATTGAACTCTTTATTTTTAGTCTTAAATTAGTTCTATATTCTATTATTTTCCATATATAAAATAACTTCTCTTTCTAATGAGACATTTATTTGAGTGCTTAATCCCACATTATTGATTTATAATATATTGAATATATATTCCTTTATATAATCAACCATCTGAGTTCTCTATGAACTCTATCCATATCTACTTTGGTGAGTCTAAGTGTTATTTATGGTGAATCATATTAATCATATATTGTGATAATTTATTAAAAATAATAATAATAGTATATTTCACTCCAGTCATAATCACATTTGGTTTTACATCATCATGGTGTCCATTATATTAATCATTAACATTGATCCTTATGTTTCCATCCATTAACTAAAAACAAGAATCATAATGTGAGAAATGATAATAATAGTAGGAAACCAAATAATTATGAAAAAAATTTATAGGATGTAAAAATCAAGACAACATATTTTCAATCAATTGCACCTTAGGTTTATACTAGGTCATTCATGTTCATCATCTATTCAAATCCTTCATGATGGTTCTTTTGTGAATTTCCAAAACATATCCCCTAGGAGTGTCAAACAAGGTGTGTAGAAAGGGTGGTTGTCATAAACATGGTAATGATCAAGTAAAATCACAATGCCCCTTTTTATATTTTTTACCCATGGGTGTAACCATGTTAGATCAACGTACACTTATAGAATCCATACAAGGATCTAATTTCTTGGAGAACACTTGCACTATCCTTTACCAAATTTCTTGTACATTCCCCTATAATTTGACTTATATATTCTATTTTTACTAAAAAAAATTCATCCTAGTTTCAAAATTTTAACTAAATCTATCATTTGATACCAACTAAAATAACCCAGGATTTTCATACATAGATACTGCATCTTATTAGATGATTGTTCATTCCATTTTATAAAAACATACATGAGGACCATAATGGTTTAGTGTCTTTGGAAACATGGATGTATAAAAAATATATTCATATGTAAACTAAATAATATACCATTATTTTATTTATAACTATCACCATTATTATTCATATCATGCATAGTATCATTCATTGTAACCTATGGGAAGGAAACCAAAGAAAGGGTGATCTAAAATGCATGTTAAGGGTAAATAAGGGAGATATTAATGATCACATAATCATTACAGGAGAATACGATTATTAGAATATGAGAACAATATTTAAAAACCATATCATGTATAACATAGTTCATGATATTGATTCAATTCATACATATTGGAATTTTATAAGATATGAATCATAGAGGAATAAAAAACATGACTTGTGAGATAGTAACATAAGCATGAGAGATAAATTTTTGGTATACAATAAATAAAAAAAATCATTTATGTAGTAATCAAGGATCATTTACAAAAATATCATAGTGAAATTGTTTCAATCCCCAAAACATCATAGTTGTTATAGTTCACTCAAAATACTTTTATATTGGATAGATTCCATTACTGAACTATTTTAAATCCTCAAGCCAAACCTATTTATCTCATGAGATATCCATAATTAACTCAATTAATGGATGGAAACAAAATTATGCCCCTATCATATAATGAAAATCATACTTATATATGTGATAATATCATAAAACATTCATGATATCATATTCTATGAAAATTAAATGGATTTAATAAAATTTTCATTAATTAGTCATAGAATAACTGGAGGAAATGAATGGGTTTAATAAAAATATATTCAATATAATCATAAATCATCCAAATAAGTAATAATTATGGTACAATTGTATTATATCCATAGTAATTATTAAAAACATCAAAGGATGTAATCTTGGATGGAAAACAATTTTAAAATGTCACTTGAAACATTTATCGAGGAAAATATAATTTCTGATTTAAAATAATTAATTTAAATTATAAAAACCTTTTCAAATATTAATTAAATATATTTATTTGAAAATAACCTTCAATAAATTTAATTTAATCTTAAAATCATTAATCCTTTATGATGATAAAAAATTTTGTCCATGTCATATGAGTTAAAATAAAACATTCATTCATATTGATTTAAAAATTCAAAAAGTATCTAATTAAAAAAATGAAAAGAATCTTTCTTTTAAAAAAATATATAAAAAATTAAAACAATGGTAAAATTAATTTAGAAAATAATTTTAGAATTTTAATAACAATCATAAATACATTTTTAGGAATCATGGACATGGAAGAGAAAATATTTTCAATTGATAAGAGAAATAAATTTGAATTTCATTAAAAATGTTATTTTTTATCTTTAGATATTAAAGAGAGTAAAATTAATTTTAAAAATTTATTCTATATAGATAACCATATTATAATAAATATCATGATATCTTGAGATAAATTTTATAATATTTCATCATTAGAAACATAATCATAAACAATCTCGATAAACAATGAGATTGTAACATAAAACATGTCCACTTTAGTAACTTCTGAATTATAATACCCATTAATGGAATAACATAAAATTTATATTTATATATAATTTTATTTATAATAAGTTCAAAAAATTTATTAATGTGTATTATATACAAGACATAAAATAAAAAAATTGGTTAATTTTTCTTGTGTCCCATGAAAATAAAAGTGAGATGCAAATCCCTTAACACATGTCTTGAATTCCATTCTACTCTTTAAAACACTATTTATAATAAATATGGTTTTATTATACATATATTATAGTCCCATATACAAATATATCATTCCATATGTTATTTATTTTTTAATATTATATCACCCTTATATTAATAATTTGATGTTAAAATCTTTATTTTGGGTAATAACTACTTTGTTTCTTCATGTATATTTTGGTTGAGTAGTTTTAGTCCTTGTATGTTGATTACAGTTCCCTAAAATTAAGTTGTTAATAATTTTATTAATATCATATTTATTCATCATATAAATATTTATAGTTATCTATTAATCATATAGATAGAAAAATTAATTGCACTTTTCATGGAGACGGTAGGCTGTACGTACGCATGAATGTTATTTTCATTTTTTTGATTGAAGGAACAAAAGGAGGTTAAATATTAATTAAACTTTATAAATTAATTTTTATATAATATATATCATATATATTTACTTAATATATCCTTATTTAAATCCACATTAATATAAACTGAAAAAACATATCACATCACTTTATGGAGGCACTAGTCCACACCTACATAGGAGTGATGTTATCATTTTCCAATGGATTCAAAAAAGAGATATATTTTGGTTATTAAATTAAAATAATAAAATATATGTATATATGAGGTATATATGGTGTCTAATAGTCATGTTTTATTAATATTTTATGGTTTTGGAAGAAGGAATAAATTAAAAACGCTATGTTAAGAATGATGCCTCTTCTTCAGAGAACCTTTTTAGGTTCGCTCCAAAATCATACCTATAATGGTTTTCTAATCAAACTGAGGCCCAAAAGAAGTATTAAAGAAAGTATGTAAGTTATTTAAGAAGTAATTTTACAATCCAAATGTCTACGATTATGTGAATAAGATAGGGTATAGGTTCCCTTTTAGAATTACAATGAATGGAACACCTATAATTCTTTAATGTTTTCAAACAATTCAGTGTCACCTTCCCAAAAAAATGACAAAAAAAATGACTCTTTATAAAACCTTATATGATATAAGGCCAAAATATTTCCATAAAATAGGAATTTTATAGTTTTTTAATACATTTTAACTTATATTTTTTGAGATTAACCCCCGATAAACCAATTTTTATCATAACCTCTGTAACAGCTTTTTATTGTTTTTACTATTTATTAAGACCGAAACTTAATTGAAACCTATTATATAAAATTATTTATTAATATAAAAATTAATATATTTTAATAAATTAAATTTATATATGTGGTAGAATTTAATTTAAAATTAAACCCACAAACATGATAAAAAATCAGTATTCTAATGAAAATGTTTTCTGAAGTATTAAAAGTGTTTATATAAAAATTCAATATAAAATTGACTAAAATGAACTTAATTGGATTAATAATAATATAATATAAATTATTTCACATTTAAAACATTTAAAATCAAAATTTTAAATTTTAAATTCTTTAAACAAAATTAAAATTGTCAAAAAAAATCATTATTTTTAGCTATTCATAAAAAAAATTAGAGTTTTGTGAAAATTACGAAAATGTCAACCAAAGTTTATTTGATATAACTAACTAAAATTAGAGTTTAATATTATAAAATAAAATTAAAAAAATTTCCATAAATTAATTATAATATTTTATCACAAATATAAAAAAATTAGAAGAAAATATATTTTAGATGAATAAATTGACTTTTCTAAACAATGAGTCATTATTTACTATGTATTTATAAAAAAAATTATTGTGTAGTACTTTTTAATATATATATATATTTTTTTTATACCAAACAATTTAATATCTGTATTATAATAACCATATTTAAATAATAATATTTTAATAGTATAATGTGGATTATTAAAACTCACTATTGCGTCAAATGCAAGGCATCAACAAAATAATTTTTTTAAAGAGAAATATACTATAAATTCTCATATTGTTAGATAAAAATAATCCATAAAATACAATTCATTTTCTAAGGCACCCTCATTTTATATTTAAAATTTTAAACCTAACCCTTATCCTGAAACTTACAGACCCCCCCAAACTAAGTAACTAAAACCTAACACTTATCCTAAGCCTAAAACCCTTTGTTGAACCCCTAAAATATAACCCTAAACATAAACCTAAACCCTAAAACCATACCCCTAATACAAATCCTTAATACCTAATCACCAAAATATAATCCCTAAAACCTAACCCCTTTCCTAAACCACCCCCATCATATATTGAAAACCTAAAACATAAATCGTAGCCTAAAACTAACCCCCCAAAATAATCCTTAAGACCATAAACCATGAATAAACCAAACCAAATTATACAAAAAACATAAAACTTAACCCCTCTCCTAAACATAATCCAAAATATTAAATTTATATTCTATAATGAACCACTAATATGTAACCCCTGTCACTAAAATATATCCCTTAACCTAACCACCCCCACCCAACCAATTTCTAATATTTAAATACTAACCACCCCTCCCCACCCACCACTTAAATGCAACCCCAATAAAAAACCATTCCCCTAACTATATCCTCTACCTAACTCCCCATCTAAACAGATCCCTAAAACCAAACCCATTTCCTAAAAAACCAACAAACCTAATAATAACCCCCCCCCCCCTCACACACACACACACACTCAAGATTATCTAACCCTTATCCCTCCAAGACTAACCCCCTAGACTATCTAACCCATGTCCACTTAAGCCCACACCTAGATTAACCAAAACATTCCCTTATTCTTTCCCCTTGAAAAAAACAACCCCCTATCGATTATCCTAAAACATAACCCCGAACCTAATCTAACCCCATATACTCTAACTTACAACCTAACCCATAACCAAAATCAATCCCCACTAATCCTTAGCCTTAATACCAAACCCTAAACTATAAGATCCCATATTTTAGATGTGGCATGGAACCTTTTTATTTCAATATTTTTTATTATTTATAAATTATGATTTCCTAGTAATGCTATGGGAGAAATGGGGGTGTATGGGGTTTGTATTGAGGTCGCAGCCCTAAATTTTAGAGAAAAAAGTTAGGCCAAACTTTTAGGAGACACTGTCCAACCTATTCTTCATGGTTAAAGTAAATCATTTAGAGTGTTTCATAGTGTAGAAGAGGGCCGAATATTTTTCCATAACCATTCAACCCTAGCCTCGTGATCATGTGTCTTGACTCGGGGTGGAAATAGAGCGAAAATGCACGGCCAACAAATGGTTTGTCTAACCATATTCTATGATCATTCAAGGGTCTTTTTAGGTAGAGTTGTATTCATGTTTGGTGAATGGTTTAACCAAATTTGGGGCCAAACCATGAGACGTAATTTTAAATGGGTCTAAAGAAAATTTTTCCCCTAGTTATTTAAATTTTTAAACCCCTTTTTTCTTTGTTATTTTCCTCAAGTGGCCATCCCTACTCCCTCATGTTGAGAGATCCCATGGAAACCTAGCCTATTATTTGAGATATCTATCCTATCTAGATTCTGATTCAAACATTTTTTATCTCATTGTATAGCCACTGATGATTTATTAATTCATTAGTCTCCTTTCAATTTTTGTGTTTCTATCTACAACACAATTTTTGTGAAAGATCATATGCCCTATTTTCATGGTATTCTTCTATTAATCCATTTTCTCCTAACCTAGAACAAATCGGAGACTAATAATGGATGGGTATTCCTCTACTAAGCTTAGTTATGTGCTCTATAAATTTTCCCTTAAATCCAAGTTGTCTTATACCATTATTTTGATTGTTCTACAGACAATAACTTTAGGGTGACACTTTTAAATTGATTAACCCATGTGTTAAAAGATAAAATCATGTTTAACACATGTTGTAACACCTTTATTCAAGTTTGGATGTTTTCAAACTCAACACGAACCACCCATGGGTGGGTTCTTTCCTTGGTCCATGATTATGTCACCCATCAGGTGAGTTGAGTTTGTTATTATTTTTTGGTAATCAAATATGGAAATAATTTGAATTGTTAATGGTCATATGTACCTTAATTTACCTTTTCATTTGTATATCAAAGGTATGAAATGAATATTCCCTTGGCTTGTATATGATTATAAAGATATTGCTGAAATGATTAATTAAATGATTTATAAATTTTTTTATGATAATGGAGGGTTAGTGGTATGGAACTGATGACATGTTTGGATGCCTTGTACATTTCTACTCCTTGGATCTGATGACTGATTATGAATCCTTGGACATTTCTACTCCATGGATCTAGTTTAATCAGTCTACTGGATTCCTTGGACATGTCTACTTTGTGGATCCAATCCATTAGGATTACCAAGACATTTCTACTCCTATGATCAACTTTAATCAGTTTAAGAGGATACCTTGTACATTTCTAGTCCTTGGATCTGATACATTAGAATGGATTGGGAATTTATAATCCATGGATCTTGTTTAATCAATTTACTCGAATTCATTTATCTTTTCTACTAATTGGATTTGATCTGTTGGGATGCCTTAGACATTTATATTCCTTACATCATTTTCACTTGATCTACTTAGCTTACTCAGATTCCATGAACATTTCTAATCCTTTTAGCCTAGAATATATTTGTTTGATTCATTATTAGATAGAATAGAAAATATTTTTTGATTCTTTATATGTTTTAAAGATATCCCTTATGATATGTTTACTTGATGATAGTAGTATTTTACTAACTAGATATTATAACTTCTACTTTTATCATTGTTATACTCCATTTATATTTTCACACACATTTAGCTTCTATGCATGGATTGGACTTATTATATACACCATTGGTATTGGCCTACTAAGTTTTGTCTCACACCCTTTTTGGTCCACTAATGTGTAATTGGGAAAATTTCATGGATACAGGGAGGGATAAGAGAATGTTCCTTCTTAGAGATGCTTGATTCATTATTCTATATGGGTATGGGAGTATAGGACTAGGCTATGGAACATGATACTGTTTGGGGATAGTCACTTTTGGTCTTTTTTTTTACTTTTGATAAATTTTCTGTACTATATTTCTATTTTCTTGTATCAAATATCATTTTTATATCATTCCATGATCGCCATTTGTATATGACACTGATGGATGAGATTACTTGATTGTTTTTATGATGTAAGGTTATTATTTAGCTATTAAGTAATATTATTTCCTTATTCTATTGATTGATATTATTATACTACAATGATTCACTCTAATTGTAACGGTTCATTCCCTTTTGGTCCGTTACTTTTCCAATTTTGGTTGTTGGATGAATTCAAAGGAGGGTCGGAGGAGTTTGGAGAATTTCAATTGCTAAAAGATGGAAGAAAGAGGATTACACATCATGTAACTCAATTACACAACATGAAGTTTAGTTTCGCGGCTTTTCTTAGAGGTTTAATTTTGTGAAGACATTTTAGATGCCATGAAAGAGGGTTCACGATGTGAAATGTTTTGGGGTCCGAAAAAAAAATAAAGTAAATCGAGAGGAGAAATTTTTTTCGACAGAGGTTGATTGTAGGTCAATACACATTGTGAAAGAGTATTACACATCGTGTAATACCCCACTACTATAACTTTTAAGTGTTTTCCTAGATGCTCGAGTTCTCAAACCCTATGGTTGCATCAATCTTTCCTTGACCCCAGGTGACCCAAGGACCCCTCTCTAATATCTTGAGGATTCCTTCATCAAGGATTGATTCCTAGCTTCTCTCCTTCGATCTATTGTGATCCATCTTCAATCAAAGGTGAATTGTTCCTCTGTTCTTGAAATTTATTTGAGTTTTTTTCTATTTCACCTCCCATTTCTTCTTACCATATAATGACAGATGATATCTCATGGTTCTAAATGGGATACTCTTTCATTTTTGTTGGTGCGATGGTGTTGCAGCATCCTTGGATGTATACAGATCTTGTTGGATTGGTTATCAAAGATACATTATATAATCTATTCTTGTCCAAGAATCATTAACACCCTTTTGAGGTATTATTTTATTTGTTTCTCTTTGATTTTGAATCATGTGGGAGGGATTTACTTTTTCACCTATGTATCATCATTTTACCAAGATAATCAAAGATAAAGAATTTGTTAAATGGAATTGAAAGGGGTAGGGGTTTT
The DNA here is from genome assembly GCA_963277665.1 of Viscum album. NCBI lineage: Eukaryota > Viridiplantae > Streptophyta > Magnoliopsida > Santalales > Viscaceae > Viscum > Viscum album. Next base: position 1,805,297,951 of record OY728164.1, read on the forward strand.
TTTTTCTTGCCTTAAAGTTTTTATATTATTATTCTTGTGAAATTGTTATTCTTTGAACTTGATACCCCATAAAAAAAATAGTGGTTATGGGGTCCTTGTTTGAGAAATAAATGGTTTTCATGTTTTTTTAATTTTTTTTTTGAACACTTAAATATGAAAATTGGTTAATCACATAAATCAGGATAATGAATGGATTCCCCATGATCATGCATTTTCTGTGATAACAGTTGAATTAGAAAGTGGAAGTAAATAAGAGATGCCTTTTCAAATATATAATTATGTTATTACATGGTTCATGGGGTGTTATGGTGTATGGGTTTTCTCTTGTTTATTTTTTGGTATGTATGTGATCACGGTTTTGTGATGTGGGTTGGCCTGGGTGGTTTTATGGATGAACTTGTGGACGATACATCAACCTAGCTATGTAATAAACTATAATGTTGATATATTTATTGGATGTGGAATAGATGAGAGGTTTTGTGTAGAAGGTATGCGAGATATTATTGTGCAAATGTGTTACTAGATGGAGTTGTGATTTGGGAGTTTGTTCTGTTTATTTATGTTATACAACGAATGGGTGTTAAATATAAAGGTAATGTGAAGTCCCCTTAGTTTATCAGGGATCTTAACCTTATGAGAACTTTGTTTCCTATTGTGTGTTATTCTCAGTAGTTTCATGAGTACTCATGTAATAGATAAATGACCAGTTTAATAAAGAATGAAATTGGTTAAATAAATATTTTGGGAATATAAAATTATTTTGTGGGTTGATGTTTGGAGTTGTGCATTTAGAGGTAGAAAAAGTTGATAGTGTTTTGAGTTAGTGGTTTTTATAACTACCCGTAGTTTGGGATTGAGTGTTCGGTATCATATATATATATATATATATATATTTATTTATTTATTTATATTCCTTGTGATTTCTATATGCACCCACCCTATTTGAGCACTATGTGCCAAACACCCCCATCCTCATGGGGAAGGGTGTTTATCCAAAACATCCCGGTGGGAGGATAGATGGTTGTCCACCCTCTATTCCCTTGTCCCTCTTCTAAGCGGTGATATACCAATATTCTTTGGGTAGGTTGTGGTTTGTGAGGACCAAGTGTGTGTGGGAGAGTTGTTCTTTCCCAAGTGTCTTCAGGATGAAATGATTTGTGCTTTACCATGCGTCTTCAGGATGAGATTATTTGTGCATTCCCAAGTGTCTTCAAGATGATATGAGTTGTGCTTTCCCATGTTTCTTCGGTATGTGATGTGGTTTGTGGACTAGGTATTGCGGGTGGGATGTGATGTGGTTTATGGACCAGGTATTGCAGGTGGGATGTGATGTGGTTTGTGGACCAGGTTTCTATTGGTGGGATGTGATGTGGTTTGTGGCCCTAGTGTTGGCGGGCGGGATGTGGTGTGGTTTCTAAGGCTCGAATGTGTGTGGGTGGGTTGTAATGTGGTAATTTTGAAATAGGTGGGAGTGTGAGTATGTTTTCATTATTCAAGAGTAGATAATCAGTGGGAAAGTGTTGTGGGTTACCCTATCATTGATGTCCATTATATTGTGTTACATGTCTTTTTTTATTTGGTGAGAATGCTTTGGTGAGGTTAGTATGGTTAGTATACCTGCTATGTGTTGTTTGGTTCTATTTTTTTCTCATGAGGTAATTAGTGTGATTACTTCACATGTGCACAAGAAACTTTGGTTTTCCTACTGAGTATACTTGTATGCTCACCTTATATATATAAAAATGTTTTCATGTTTTCAAGAGGATTTCAAGGACCATGCTAGACCTTACTAGTTCAGGATTGGGATAGTTTCTGTGTCACTACTTAACTTTACATTTGGTTTTTACCTGGAGACTTTTGTACTTGTAAAAGTTCTATTTTAAAACATACATGTTGGATAGTTTTTCGATTTATTTTATATATGTATTGGAGTTTATTTTTGGATGATCCATCATATCTCCCAATATTGTTTCAAAAAAAAGATAATTCCCCCCATATTATAAGATTTTTATACCCTTGGTTCTATTCTCCAACCCAGGGCCTACTGGGGGTGGGATTGGGGGTAATTATCTCCCTTTCTTCATTTCCAGCCTAGGATGGGCATCTTTGGAGGGAGGGTCGTGATAGAATGCTATTAGAGGTGATGGTTGAGAGATATGATGTATTTGGGTTTATGCACGATTAGGATTTCATGGGATGGTAGGAAAACAGTGTTAGGTGATCTTGGTGTGTGACATAGGCCAGGAAACACCGGCTAGGACACGGGATTTTAGGACCCCCATGATCCGATGCAAAGACTCTGAGCCTACCAAACAACCAAGTGAGGCTACACCATTTGCATGGTAGAAACCTTAGGAATGGTACATGAATCATAATGACTTGTGTTATTGTCTAAATTATGTTGTTTTAGGAAGGTTTTAATGAATAATAAATAAAATAAATTACATAAAATTAATCTTAAATAAAAATTTCATACTACTCGGTCTTAGGAAGTCTTTGTTTACATCTCAACTATGGCTCATTGTCATTGTCCGTGTGTGGCTCAGGAAGTTGAGACTCAGTAGGCTGATCTAATTGATCAATGTAGGGTTGATCTAGTTGAGGAGTACTACCAGTGACTGGGGAACTTATTTTATTTCAAGTTTAATACTTTGGGAAAGAACGATGTAAATGTTTTGAACATGGAGATGGAAATCTGGCTCGAGGAGCTTGATATCACCTTAAGTTTGATCTGGACCCTGAAAAAGTACTGGCCTCCTTTTCTAGTCAGTCATATGTGAGGAGATTCATGTCTGTGGTGGATGATTTATCATGGGGAGAGGAAGGAAGTATATATTTTGTGGGTAAACTTTGAGAAGGAATTATGAGAAGAGTTCTTATCATCGACCATGAAGGATGAGAAGAGGAAAGAGTTACTCTCCCTTCAGTAGGGGAGTATGTCAGTACGGAAGCATGGGATCAAGCTTTAGGACCTCCTTTATTTTTTAGAAGATCTTTTTCCAGATGAGGAGTCTCATGAAATACGTCTTGAGGAGGTGCTCCATCCTTTGATCCAGTACGTGGTTACACATTTTACATTTCCAACCTTCTTGGAGGTTTAGAAAAAGGTAGAGGTGATTGAGAGGATGCACTCATGATGAGGTCTAACAAAATATGGGATCTAGCAAAGTTCTTTGAGAGGAAGTTTTACCGGTGGATGGTCTTAGGTGACCAGACCTTGGATGTTTCAACCGGAAGGGAATCGACCTCAACAGTACCCTTTTTGACCTTCCGATCCTCATGCCCTTCTTGTGGGTTGGGGATAAGGTGTTTATTTTGTGAATTTTTCACCAATCTTCAGAACAAGTGTCCAGTAGCCATTTGAGCTCAGTATGGTGGAGGTGGATAGGTTTAGTGCTAGACACTACATAAATTTCATGTGATACAGTTTCAGTAGTAGGGTAAGTAGGCTCATGCTCCACTGAGAGGAGATGGAGCAGGTAAGGGACAACGTCAGGATGTTCCTCAGGGACCTCAACCATGGCGTTTTTGTGGAGACAGTTTCCAATAGTGATGCAAAGGACCTGGGTGTGGTGAGTTTCACACAGTGAAGGTGGTAGTTTCAGTAGGTACATAGATAGTCATAGGTACGATTAGTTTGTTTAGTACCCTGCCTTTTTCTTTTTTAGATTATGTAACTTTATACTCATTTATTCCACCCACTATTTCCCATTCTATAAGACTAGATGTATAGAGGTTCCATGTTCCCTTGGTGTTGAGTACACTGTTCAGAGGTCAAACCAAATTTTTTTTATGTGTGTCGGGGATGTAGAATAATGATGGGACTACATCAGTCCCATGTGGATATCTTCTTTCTAAAAATGCAACCATGTGGTGTTATCCTTAAAATCAAGTGGTTGTATTTCATTCATTCTGTTATCAACTCTTTTCCATAGTAGATTCATGTTTTATTATAAGATGAACATCGTGTGGTTTTTATTAGAGAGAACAAGTTTCAAGTGGGAAGTCAGCATGTGGAGACTCTTCTTTCCTTATTGGTTTTTCTATTAGTGGAATTAGTGTATTTTGGGATGGTAGTGGTTTATAAGGTCAATGGAGAGTTCCTAGAAAATTTCCCTGATGAGGTCACGATGAAACCCCCTCAACGTGATGTTGAATTTGGGATAGACTGGAAGCTTGATGCTTCTCCCATTTTGATGGGCCCTTATCGGATGGCACCTTCTAAGGTATGAGATTTGAGGATTAAAATAGATTATCTGAGGAAGAAGGGTTTTATCTCGCCTAGTCTATCACCATGGGGTGATCCGGTGTTGTTATCTGAGAAATTGAATGGTAGTTTGAGGTTGTGTATAGACTATTGAAGTTTGAATTAGGTAAAAGTAAAGAATCATTACCCTCTTCCGAGGATAGATGATATTTTCAACCAGATGATATGGGAGAGTTGGTTTTCCAAGGTCAATCTATGGTCTGTATACCACCAGTTGAGGGTGAAGGGTGTCAGTATCCCAAAGGCCTCCATCAGGTGCAGGTATGGGAAATTTGAATTTCTAGTCATGCCATTCAGTGTTACGAAGGCACCATCTTGTTCATGGGGATTATGAACTCTATGTTCTATGATTTTCTGGATCATTTCATCCTCATTTCCATCAATAAAATATTAATCTACTTGAAGTCATAGGAGGATCATTTTGAGCATCTCAAAAACTATCTTATAGGTTCTTCGATTCCACCATTTTAATGGAAAGTTTTCCAAGTGTAATTTCTAGAAATTAGAGGGGAATTTCCTCAAGCATGTCGTTTTCCAACATAATGCATTAGTAGACCCATCAAATTTTGAAAAATTTGTTTCTTGTGCATCACCCAAGAATGTGGCATAGGTTCGCATTTTCCTTGGTCTTCAAAGCTATAATCAGATGCTTTTAAATGATTTATCTCGAGTTTCAACCCTATTGATAGACTTAACCCATAAGGACCAAGATTTTGTGTGGAATGGTCCGTGTTAATTAGTGTTCAGTTACCTGAAGGGGAAGTTGGTTAGTGATCCAATGCTATAGTTTCCTGAGTAAGGGGTGATGTTTGAGTTATTCTATGACTCTTACCATCTGGGATTGGGATGTGTCTTGATTTAATAATGAGAATTGGTCTCTTAAAGGTCCAAGTAGTTATTCCCCCATGATCATAACTATTCCACCCATGTTTTAAAGCTAGTGGTGGTCATGTTTGCACTGAAGTTTTTTCGACATTACCTCACTGGATAGTGAATTGTGGTCTTTATGGATCACAAAAGTCTGAAGTATATATTTTCTCAATGATATATGAACTTTCAATAATGGAGGTGTATGGAGATTCTTTGGGACAATGATTTTGAGATCTTCTACACTTTAAGAAAGTGGAATTTTTTGGTTGATGCTCTAAGTAGGAAGTCGAAGAATGAGGTTGTTAGAGAATCTGTGGATGCTTACAGATCAATGTAGAAGTTGGTAGATTTAAACATGGATATAGGAGTGGATAGTGGTAGGGACTATTTGTTTCAGATGATAGTTCATTCTTATCTGATGTAGCAGGTGGAGGAGTCTTAGTGGGGAGACTCAGTGGCAAAGGTGTTGCGTAATAATTTTGTCCATGGTGATGATTTGGAGGGATGGTCGAAGGATGTTCATAATTGGATGTTATTCCATAGGAATTTTTCCATTCCAGTGATGACATGCGAGGGAGTCCTTTGTGATTTTCATAGATCACCTTTAGCAGTACACCCGGGAGTTTTTAAGATGTACCATGGTTTGAGTTTTTAGTTTTGGTGGCCTGGAATTAGTGGGTAGTGGTAGAGTTTGTGGTGAAGTTCTTGTTCTTATAGAAATTAAAATCTAAGCACCATGTTTCCAGAGGTTTTTTGCAACCCTTGGATGTTCCTAAGTGGAAGTGGGATGACATATTGATGGATTTTGTCATAGGGCTAATTAGAGCTCAGGGAGCCTGCGATGCTAGGTAGTATTGGATTGGATGACAAAATTTTCTCACTTCTTATTGATAAAGGATTCAAGAATAATGTATGACTTCAAAAAAAGGTATGTTTAAGAGGTGGTTCAGCTACATGGAGTTCTGATATCTGTTGTCTCGGATTGGGACGCACATTTTACCTCACGAGTTTGAAGGGGATTGTAGCAAGCTTTTGGCACCCAGTTATGCCGTAGCACTATTTTCCACCCCGAGATAGATGGGTAGAAAGAGCAGACTATCCAAATGTTAGAGGATATGTTGTGAGAATCCTTCTTGTACTATGGAAGATCTAAGGTACAACACCTGCCCATGGTAGAGTTTTCCTATAGTAATAACTATCAATCTTCCATTGGTGTCACTCCAATTGAGGCTTTGTGTGGAAGATTGTGTCATTCACTGTTGTATAGGAAAGAGGATGGGGGATGGTTGTTCTTGGTCTTTAGGTAGTAAAGAGCATGACATAGAAGTTTTATCTTGTTTGTGAGAGGATAAAAGTAGTATAGGACCGATAAAAGTTGTAGGTTAATCGCAGGATAAGCCCTTGGAGTTTGAGGTTGGGGACCACGTATTCTTGAAGGTTTCCCCTCAATGTGAGTAGTGGAGGTTTGAAAGAGGGAGTAAGCTTTCTCCCAGGTTTTTGGGACCCTTTGAGGTCTTTGGTTGAGTTGGTGAGGTGGCATACCAATTGGCGTTTTTACCATAGTTGGAGAGAATCCATGAATTCTTTAACATCTCTCAGCTTCCTCAGTATCTACATGATTACTCCCATGTTCTTGAATGGGAAATCTATATTTAATGGATGATGCGACATTTATTGAATGGATATTAGAGGTCCAAGATTATCAAGATAAGGTTCTTCATGGATGGAATATTCCTTTGGTTCATGTGTTATGGAGGCATAATGGTCCGGAATAGAGTATCTGGGAGCAAGAAAAGTAGATGTGTGCCCAGTACCCAAAGTTGTTTTGAGTTTTTACTTTCTCTATTTTGTTTGAAATGTATTTTTTAAACCTTTTTTATAAGATGATCTATTTTCCTTTGGTTTTTGATGTGTCTATGGTGATTTATGTGATAAATACATAAAGTATGAAAAGGAAATGACATGATTCCTAATAGAGATACATTAATTGTGATATGATTGAACTCATGTGGGTGAGTCAGTGCCACCCAAAGTGGATAGTATCTTGACATGGAAGATGGGATTCCAAGATTCATGTGTTTGGGACAGAGTGATTAGTTTGTTTTGTAGTGGTTGTGTGACATTGTGGTTGTATAAGAGGAGGTAGCATGTGGTGGTAGTGATGAGGTGGTACAATGTGTTTGTGGTTGTTTGGTGTGGCGTGTTTGGCTCATAGTAACATCTAAGGTATGACGAGATCCTTAAGAGTCATCTTGCGGGGTAGTTGTTTGTACCCATTTTCTTTTGGGTTTGTTTTTGGATTATTGAGGGAAACAATCATTTGATAGGTATCTTATGTAATGCTTCATTCCCTCTCAGTCTGTTACTTTTCCATTTTTGGTTGTTGGAGGAATTCAGAGGAGGCTCAGAGGTGTTTGGAGAAGTTCAGTTGCTAAAATCTAGAAAAAATTGGATTACACATCATATAAATGAATTACACGATGTTGGTCAGAGTGGAAACTCAAGAGGGGGGGGGTGAATTGAGTTCTAATAAAAATTTATATTAAAAATATTTCTCTTAAAACCCCCAATTTTAAAAACAAAGTTAAACTGTAGTGAATTTATACAGAGTGTAAATGTTCAATCAGTTTCTCAAAGATTGATTAGGTCTCAGTTAACTTAATCTGAAGATTAAATTAACTTTTGAAACTAACTTACTAGTTTACAATAAGTATAAACACTTTCTAATTTAACTATAAAAGTAGCTTTAAAATAGTTTTGTATTTCAAAGTAATAGTAGAACAATATGAAATATATATATAGTATACTTAAGACTTAAACTAAAAAGCATAACAGAGGTAACCAAGAGGTTCAGTCTCAAGCCAAGACTTAGTCCTCTCAACAATTTATATAAATTGATCCACACCCTGGATCGGGGTTAACAATAGTACAATATTTTCCAGGTCCAAAGGCCTCTACCACAGTTCTATGCGGGAAAACAAACAACAGCTCACAGCTGTCCAGGTCTTACTCGACCTCTACCACTATCCACAGTGGGAAACAAAAGAGTTATGGAGTTTGAGTGAGGATTTATCAATCCTCTAGTTTCTCTCAGGAGACAGTGTGTGTGTAAAATAAACAGGGTGCACACACTCCTCGAAATGTAAATCAAAGAATCACTAACGTAAGGGAGAATGAGTTTAGAAGATCTTTAGTGATTGGCAGTGCATCTATGGACTCGTTTGATTGGTCAGAAAAGCTTCTAAGTCCTTCTCTGGTTTTTGTCTAAAAAACAGAGTGTTGTTTTCTTCCTTGGTTCCAAGTTCAGCTTATCAGCCTGAGTGCATGAAGTGTTTTTTGTAGTTCTGCACTCAAGATGCAGCTTTGTGTTCTCCTCAAGCAAAGAATTGCTTCGTGTATGTTCAATGTTCTTGGAGTATGGATGTATCCTTGCGTGAATGCTCCACGTTTGAATGTTATTGGGCCTTTTTTTCACCTTCGTGTGCCTTCTTAGTTACTTGGTTCTCTCTATTTCATTACATCGACACACAATTTTCAGCTAGGTCTTTATCTTCCCTTTTATAGCTTTCAGCTCTGGAAAAAAGGAATGATTACTTTTTGCATGGGTACTAGGTATGGTTCCCTCACATGCCAACAGGTATCATTAAATAACATTAACTGCATTAAAAAAATCAAATATAACTGTTAGCTTAATAAATAAATAGTATTGAGAGTATAGAGTTTGACTGGTTGGTCAATCATTAGTATCCTTCTGTTGGTAGATGTGTATGGTGGAATTTGTGTATCATCTTCTATCAGTAGCTCTTTGAACTTGTATCGGTAGCTCTTTGTGTCAGTAGCTCTTAGTATCGGTAACTCTTGATCCATCGGTAGCTCTTGGTCCATCGGTATCTTGATGTATTGGGGACTCGGTACTAGTATCGGTAGTTCTGGTTATCGATATCTCCTTGCATCGGTAGCTGTTTGCACTTGTATCGGTAGACTTACTCTATCGGTAGCTTGATATACTTGTTATATCGGTGACATCATTCTATCAGTAACTCTATACTTTTATCGGTTGTTACTCTAATGGCAGACTTCTATCGGTAGCTCTCTGTGAACTGATTCTATCGGTAGCTCGGCCCATATCAATAATCTGCTTATCAGTGATATTAGCTTATCAGTGACTCTGTCTATCGGTAGACTAAGTACCGGTAGACTAAGTATCAGTAGCTCTATATCAGTAGCTATACGCAGATTAGTGACTAACACTTCTGTTTTATGCACAACATATCTGAATGGGTTAGAATTACTTCAGAACTCATATAAACATGGATTAACATGGATTAACATATTTCAAGGATTATTTTAATATTATTATCATCTTGATAACAGAATATCATATATTAAAAGAATTAATATATAGATAAACATTTATTGGGATTATCAAAGTATATAAAAGCATAATTGGGATTATCAAAATAGGTGAGGTCAACAATCTCCCCCTTTTTGATAAACACAACTTATGATATTATAGTTTTAAAATAGAGAATAATTGTATCATAGGATATATCATTAAATTCAATTGTATTAGAGAAAAATGTATGTTATAGAACATAATTTATCATAGGTAGAGTTAATATGTGATAGTATCAGAGATAAAATTAAATGCAATGATATCAGAAGTAAAATTTAGTGGTATCAGGGAGTTAAATTAAATGGTATCAGAGAACTAAATGTAATGGTATCAGAGGGGAAAAGCATGATAGCGCTTCCTTAGATAAAATTTCTCCCCCTTTGATACTTTCTCCCCATTATTTATTCTACCTTTAATACTTCTCCCCTTGGGTGAATATTTCTCCCTCTGTGATACTTAGAGAATATTTCTCCCCCTTTGTAGAATCTTGGTAAAATATTTCTCCCCCTTTGTGATAATCAAAAAGTGGGAAACAGTAAGGAAAATAGGAAACAAATGAGAAATAACAGAAATCCACTTGCATTAAATATAGTAAAACAAAATACAAGGAATTACTATCAAACATCTTTAGCCACTTGATCAATCCACATCGTCAATATGAGATTTTCCCTTGGGATCAGAAGAGAATTCAGGTGGTGATAATGCTGGGGAAGTATTAGGAATTCCAGAGATGATCACAGGAGGCTGAGAAACTGACACTGTGCCAGGCCTGTACTGAGGAGTTCTTTGAGTGATCATAGGTGTGAGGCTTCGAATTGCTTGGGTTGGATTCATCTGAATAAGAGAATTAGTAGAGGCAGAGGTAGGTAAGGCTGGAGGTACAATCACTGGTCTAGCATCAACATGCAAAAAAGGCAGCAAAAGATTTTTGAAATCCATAATTATTCCTCCTCCTCTCTCCATAGTAGATATGAAATCATCCTTGATCTCCATGAATTTGTCCAATGCTGGAGTTAATTCCCTTAGCTTGCTAACTTTTTCTCTGAAGACTTGATTGAAAAGAGGCAGCTTCATATTTTCTATCAGAAGCTTTAAATGGTTGGTCATTTGGTTCTTCGTGTAAATCTTTTGGAAATAGGAGTCCACCTTATCTTTCACTTCTTTATGAGAGGCAGAAGCTTCTCTCATATAGTCTTGGACTATCTTCATTATTTATCTAGCTGAATCTCTAGTAGATCGAACAACTTTGCTCAGATTGGATGATTCCATAGAGACACTGGTTGAAGCTGAACCAAGCTCCTCCTTCATCACAGCTCGAATTTGATTCAAATACACAGAGGGTTTAGATGCAACAGAACCAACAGAGAAGGTTACTATTTCCTTGAAGTTTTTTTTCAACCCACTAATAAGATTTTGAACTTGGGAATCCTGGGTTTTAACATGATCTTTCATGGAAATTTTAAAACCATCAAACACTGAAACCATCTGTCTTATAGCACTTTTGACAGAGGCTAAATCCTTGTCTGGTTGGGATTTTGAGCTCATGTAAGATTCCAAAGAGATAACTGATTTCTTTAGAGCTTCAAGATCTGCTTCCATTCTAGATACTTGAGTCTGGAAATCTTTAACTTCTTCCATTATTTATGCCATAAAGGTTGATAAATTACAACCGAGAGAGAGTTCAAAAGATCTTTCCAACATACTCATCTCTTCAGCAAAACAGTGCTTCATCTCAGCAACTAAGGAACTAAAAGACTCTTTCATCTCATCCTTTAAGGATTCCATATTAGCCCTGGTGATCATATCAGCAGGTGAAAATACAAAGGGTGCTCTTTCAGAGGCTAAACTGACTACTGAGTCAGTCATAATCGATTGAATTGAAGATACCAGAGAAACTTCCATCTTCTTTACCTCTTCCACAAAACTGTCCTTAAGCTTTTTCTTCAAAGTATCCAGGTCATGCATTCTGACCACATCTTCAGGCAAAAACTCAGTCTCAACATCATAAATAATTTTTGGTCTATTGAGAGATGCCTCATTATCATAATCAGGATAGTCTAAACCACAGACTACAAAACCTGGGTCTTCTGCCCAATCCTCAATATCAACAGCCATTGTAACACTTCCTAACTTGGTTCTATGCTCCCCCTCAATCAGTGCATTCTATTGTACAGAAAGGGAATTCTCAACAGATTTTTTTTCCTAAGGAGAATCTTCTACTATCATTTCCATATCTGAAATAGCAGGAGGGTCCTATGGATTAGGTACAGCTTCTTCCCTTTATCCTACTACATCTTTAGTAGGAACAACTGAGATTCCAATTAATGGACTCATACTTAAGCAAACAGAATCATATGCTTCTGATTCCTTCTCATTTTCTTCTTTATGATCAGGTGTTGGATGGTCTTCCTTATCAGCAGGTGTCTCTTCTTCTATTAATGATTCTTTTCTAGAAGATACAATTTCAGCAGCAGGACTTGGAGGCAAGTCCAGATCTCTCCCATCATCCATAGGAGTTTCTTCTTCTTCAGTCTCATCACTGTATTCAGGTTCTTTTTCATTAGGTCTTAGACCTATATCCCTCACATCCTTAGGTCTTGAAGGATGATCCACGGGATTGAATTTATCTTAGACCTTCTGGTCATCATTAACCCATTCTTTTATCCAAGGGTTCCAATTTATCTTCATGTATTTGCACACTGTGTTTGTGATACAGAAGTTGTTCCTTACTACCACTGTCTCATTTTGAGACTCAGCTACTCCTTTCACTTTGATCATCACTGAGATCAACTTGGAAAAGAATAGGGCATTAGTCTTTGATTTCATCCTTGTCATGTATTCCATTTTAAACATCTCCAATCTGCACAGATTCACCTTTACACAATGTCTCAGGAGATGCAGGAGACAGATATCTTTATATCTCAAATTCACAAAGTCTCCTCTCCTTGGTATTAAGACATGCTGAACAAATTTGAACAGCAATCTGTTCTCTCCAACCATCTCTACAGCTACTACTTGTCTTTGATTTCTATCACCAGTAAGCTCTTCTAAAGCAGTCTCATAATCAAAAATATCACTTGTAGGTGGCATAGATTTCAAGACAAATCCAGATACACCTTCATGCGGAACCTTCAAGCATTCATCCCATTCAACAGATGAGAAAGATATCTCTTTTCCATTCACAAAAGAAGTCACTAAGTTCTCATTTTCAGATTTCTCAAAGCTTACAAACTCATAAAATTGCTTCACAAGCTTCGGATAATAGGGACCATTGTTGTTTGAAAAACAATCTACCCATTTTTGATCTTTAAGAACTTCGAGAACTAACGATTTTCTAGGCAGAAACCATTCCACGCAGAGTTCCTTTTCAATCATAATAACTCTATTCTACAAATGAAGATTCACTGGTCGCCTACCCGACCTAGTTCTCCTAACACTACCACATGATTCTGGCCCAGACTTCTTCTTCTTTTCTTTTGGCTCATCAGCAACATCTCTAACAGAAGGGAGTTTGGTTTTTTCCATTGCTGGTTCAATAGATTTAGGGTTCTTGAGAGATTTGGGAGATAAGGTTTACAGGAAAAGGGTTTGAGGCTCAGTGGATTGAGAAGTATCTAGGAATTTGTTTTTATCATTTAGGAATCATAAAATAAATAAATGAAATGAAATAAAGTAAAAACGATTCAAATTCTTGTGGCAGACAGAAATTTAAAATAGTACACTCATCGGTAGAGTTTATCAGTGAGAGTTTCTATCAATGAGGTTTCATCGGTGAGGATTCACATCGGTGAGGATTCACATCAGTGAGGATTTACAGTGGTGAGGATTTACATCGGTGAGGATTTACATCGGTGAGGATTCACATCGGTGAGGATTTACATCAGTGAGGATTCACATCAGTGAGGTAGCTACCGATCAAGGTTAAACATATCTAACTCGTGTCTAATGTAACTTAACCTATATGAACTTAAAGCTTTGGGGAAAATGTCAGATAATTGATGTTCAGTACCAATAAATTCAAGAGTAATATCACCCTTTTGGTAATGATATCTCAAGAAGTGGTGCCTTACATCAATGTGTTTGTACCTATAGTGAGACACAGGGTTCTTTGAGATGTTAATTGCACTAGTGTTGTCACAATTGATGGAGAAATGTTTAAAATCATATCCATAGTCCAATATAGTGTGTTTCATCCACAGAATTTGTGCACAGCAACTACCAGCAGCTATATACTCTACTTTGGCAGTGGAAAAAGCTACAGAATTCTGTTTTTTACTACACCAAGAGATTAAGGATTTTCCCAATAAATGACATGTTTTAGATGTTCTTTTTCTATCCAACTTTCAACCAGCAAAGTCAGCAACTGAATAACTCATTAACTCAAAAGATTGTTTTTTTGGATAAAACAAGCCTAAGTTTACAGTGTGTTTAAGATACTTAAAAATTCTTTTAACAGAAAGCAAATGAGATTCCTTTGGATTATCTTGAAATATTGCACACATGCATACACTAAACATAATATCTGGTCGAGTAGAAGTAAGGTAAAGTAAGCTTCCAATCATACCTCTGTAATTGGTTTGATCCACTGGTTTCCTAGTTTCATCTGCATCCAATTTACAGACTGTACTCATAGGAGTATCACATTCCTTAATACTATCCAAACCAAAACGTTTTAAAAGATCCTTTTTATATTTACTTTGATTCAAAATAATACCATTTTCATTTTGAAAAACTTGAAATCCAATAAAATATTTAAGTTCTCCCATTAAACTCATTTTAAATTCATTTTGCATGCTTATTAAAAATTCAGTACATAAAGAATGTTTAGAAGATCAAAAAATAATATCATCAATATAGATTTGAACTATTAAAATATCTTTAGAAATTATTTTAATAAAAAGAGTTGGATCAGCAATCATTTTAGTAAAACTTTTTCAGATAAGAAAATTACTAAGTATATCATACCAAGCTCTTGGAGCTTGTTTTAAACCATATAAAGCTTTAGAAATTTTAAAAACTCTATTTGGAAAATGAGGGTTAGTAAATCCAGGTGGTTGTTCAACAAAAAAATCTTCAATTATAAAACCATTTAGAAAATCAATTTTGACATCTATGTGATATAACTTGATATTCAGATGATCAGCATAGGAAAGTAAGATCCTAATGTATTCTAATCTGGATACAGGTGAAAAGGTTTCCTCATAGTCTATACCTTATTCTTGACTATATCCTTGTGCAACTAGTCTAGAATTGTTTCTAACTATGTTTCCATATTCATCAACTTTGTTTCTAAAAACCCATTTAGTGTCTATTGTCAAGGTGTACTTGGGTCTGTCAACTAATTCCCAAACGTTGTTTCTTTCAAATTTATTTAACTCTTCTTGCATAGCCATTACCCAAAATTCATCATTGACAGCATCATTGATATTTTTAGGTTCTATTTGTGAAAGAAAGGCTTGAAGTTCAATCTGATTTCTTAGAGAAGCTCTAGTCAGTGTCCCTCTATCAAGATTACCAACAACAGCATCCATAGGATGATTCTTTAGAATCCTAGTTGATCTAGTAAAGGTAGGACTGGAAATTTCAGGTTCATCTATAGGTTCGGTTTCAACAGAAGCAGATTCTAGAATATGTCCAGAACTGGATGTTTTTACAGCAGATTCTTTGGATTTATCATTAAGGTTCAGAACACTCAAATCTTCTTCAAGATTTTCAAGAGAGATTTTAGGCTCATGTGCATCATTTTCATCAAACTTGATGTGAATAGATTCTTACACACATTTTTTTCTTTTATTAAAGACTTTATAGGCTTTTCTAGTTAAAGAATAACCAAGGAAAATTCCTTCATCACTCTTAGAAGCAAACTTGTCCAGATTATCCTTTGTATTAAGAATGAAAACTTTGCAGCCAAAGACTCTGAAGTAACTAACTTTGGGTTTTCTATTGTTCCATAACTCATATGGGGTCTTTTTGAGAACTGGTCTTATCAAGAATCTATTAATAATATAACAAGTGGTATTCACAGCTTTAGCCCAAAAATAAATAGGTAGGTAATACTCATTTATCATAGTTCTTGCAATTTCTTGAAGGGTTCTATTTCTTCTTTCTACTACACTATTCTATTGAGGTGTCATAGGAGTAGAAAAGTTATGACTATAGCTATTGTGTGAGAAATAATATTCAAACTCATGATTTTCAAACTCACAACCATGATCACTTATTAGATTCTTAATCTTAAGTCCACTAAGGCTTTCTACAGATTTTGAGTATTTAATAAAGTAAGAACAAGCTTCACTTTTGTGAGCTAAGAAGTATACCCAAGTATATCTGGAAAATTCATCTACTAAGACATAGAAATAATGCTTCTCATTTAAACTAGAAACTCTAGAGGGTCCAAACAAGTCCATGTGAACCAACTCGAGAGGTTGAGAAGTTAAAACCTCTTTCTTTGATTTAAAAGAAACTTTGTTGTTTTTCTTCTTGATAGGGATTACAAATTTTGTCATTTGGGAATTCAAGTTTAGGTAGGTCTCTAACCAAGTTCTTCCTAGTTAACTTTCTAAGTGAAAAGATGTGGCAGTGTCCTAATCTTTTGTTCCAAAGATAAGATTCTTTATGAAAAGCATTTAAACAAGTAACATTTTTTTGGATAAAGAATTTAAATCAATAGTATAAACATTTTCATTTCTTAAAGCAGAAAATACTAAAACATTCTTAGAATTAAAAACATTACAGGAATCATTTTCAAATTTAACATTAAAACCATCATCACATAATTGAGAAATACTTAACAGGTTATACTTAAGTCCATCAAAAAATAAAAATTTAGAAATTAAAATTGAATCAGTGTTACCAATTTGGCCTAGGCCAATGATTTTTCCTTTATAATTATCACCAAAGGTGACATGGCCTACATCAACCTTGATTAGGTTCATGAAGAAAGAGTAATCCCCAGACATATGTCTTGAACATCCACTATCCAAGTACCATACCTTTTTGTGAGAACTCTTTAAGAAGGTCTCCTACAAAACAGATTTAGACAGATTATGACTTTGGTACCTAGATCTTCTTGGGTCCAAAAAGGTTAACAATCAAATATTTAGGTACACATATTTGTCTTATGGGTCTCATATAATTTACAGAATCAATAGATTTTAAAAGATAAATTCTGTTTGATCTATAATCATATGAATATCTAGTTGAAGCATACGTATTTCCAAAACTGGAATAAGCAGAATTTTGTCCAGACTTAGGAATAAATTGAGTTTTAGTGAATTGTCTCTGTCTAGGTTGATATCCCAAACAGGTAGTGTATTTAGGTGCAACATTCTTACCTAACATTTGATTAAGTGTATCTTTTCCCTTTGTAAACTTTTCTAAGTCCTTTCTAAGTTGATCATTAGACATTTTCAGTTCAGTATTTTCCTTTAACAGTTGAGCATTCTTTTCTTTTTCTATATCAAAGGCAGATTTAACATTGGCAGTAAGAGCATGTTGTTTCTTTAATGACTTATACTTGTCCTTGAGTTCATTACATGTTTCTTCCATCATATTACAGTATTCAAACAGTTAAGCCTTAGACATATTTTCAGATTCAGAATCAGTTCCAGAATAATAATCATTTAGCATAGGGAAAATAGGTACCTCATAGGTATTGGTCATGAAGCACATGTTGGCACGATTCTTTTCCGAATCAGAAACTTTAGATTCACTTGTGCTATCTTCCGAAGCACTCCAGGTAGATTTCATAGATTTTTTGTATTTCTTGTCCTTATAATCATATTTCTTTTTGAATTTTAATTTCAGACAGTCAGCCTTGATGTGTCCTTTCCTTTTGCATTCATAGCAGACTATATCATCCTCATTGTCAAGCGTTTTCCAATCCTTCTTCCAATGACCTTTATTGTCATAATTACCTTTTTTGTTAGATTTTCTGAAGAATTTCTTATTCCTATAAAACTTCTTAAATCTCCTGGCTATTTGAGCCATCTCAGCATCACTGTTAGAGTCTGAATCTTCACTATTTGAACTTTCAGTTTGTATTTTCATTTTCTCCTTGTCTTTTCTCTTAGAAGCAGTAGACTTGAAAGACACGGATTTTGTTTTGGGTTCATCATCTTCTTCCTTATTTACCTTGAGTTCTTCCTCATACATCATTAGTTTAATAATAAGATCTTTAATAGGCAGAGCTCCAAGGTCACATGATTCTCTTATTAAAACAGAAGAGCCCCTCCATCGGTCTGGAAGACATCTCAAGATTCTCATGATTTGTTCCTTTGATGGAACAGCTTTACCAAGTGAACTCATTGTATTGACAATCTCATTGCACCTGAGATACATATTATAAATAGGTTCATCAATCTTCATTTTAAAATTATCATATTTAATAGTATATGTATTTAATCTCATTTCTTTAACATTGGTTGTTCCTTCATGAGAAACACCAAAAGTATCTCAAATTTCATAAGCAGTTTTGTAAGAAGATATTCTATTGAATTCTTCATCTCTTAAAGCACAATACAGGGCATCTATAGATTTACAATTATTATTGTAAGCAGCCTTTGTAGGTTTATCCCAAGTAGTTCTTTCAGTTTCTGGAATTTTATATTGAGACTCTATAGTAGTCTAGATATCAAAACCCATACTTTCTAAATGAATTTTCATCTTAAGTTTCCACTAGGCATAGTTGGTACCATTACAGAAAGGTGGTCGGTTAGTAGAAGCACCTTACAGTCTGTTATCCACAACTAGATTTCAGAAAATGAACGTAAAGAGATAAAATTTAGAACTAACACAAATTTAAGATCTTTGAAGATACAACTAAAATCACAATTGAAAACAGAATGTTTTGAAAATTTTTATTAATAAAAACAACCTCTGATACCAAATGTTGGTCAGAGTGGACACTCAATATGGGGGGTGAATTGAGTTCCAATTAAAATTTCTGTTAAAAATATTTCTCTTAAAATCCCCCAATTTTAAAAACAAAGTTAAACTGTAGTGAATTTATACATAGTGTAAATGTTCAATAGGTTTCTCAAAGATTGATTAGGTCCTAGTTAACTTAATCTGAAGATTAAATTAACTTTGAAAACTAACTTACTGGTTTACAATAAGTATAGACACTTTCTAATTTAACTATCAAATTAGCTTTAAAATAGTTTTCTATTTCAAAGTAATAGCAGCAGAATATAATATATATATATATATATAGTATACTTAAGACTTAAACTAAAAAGCACACTAGAGGTAACCAAGAGGTCCAGTCTCAAGCCGAGACTTAGTCCTCTCAACAATTTATATAAATTGATCCACACCCTGGATCGGGGTTAACAATAGTATAATACTGTCTAGGTCCAAAGACCTATACCACAGTTCTACGTGGGAAAACAAACAACAACTCATAGTTGTCCAAGTCTTACTCGACCTCTACCACTATCCACAGTGGGAAACAAAAGAGTTATGGAGTTTGAGTGAGGATTTATGAATCCTCCAGCTTCTCTCAGGAGATAGTGTGTGTGTAAAATAAACAGGGTACACACAATGCTCGAAATGTAAATGAAAGAATCACTAAAGTGAGAATGAGTTTAGAAGATATTAAGTGATTGGCAGTGCAGCTCTGGACTCGTTTGATTGGTCAGAAAAGCTTCTAATTCCTTCTCTGGTTTTTTTCAAAAAAAAAGAGTGTCGGTTTCTTCCTTGGTTTCAGGTTCAGCTTATCAGCCTGAGTGCATGAAGTGTTTGTTGTAGTTTTTCACTCAAGATGCAGCTTTGTGTTCTCCTCTAACAAAGAATTTCTTCATGTATGTTTAGTGTTCTTGGAGTATGGATGTATCCTTGCGTGAATGCTCCATGTTTGAATGCTATTGGGCCTTTTTCTTTTTCACCTTCGTGTGCCTTCTTAGTTCCTCGGTTCTATCTATTTCATTGCATCGACACACACTTTTCAGCTAGTTCTTTATCTTCCCTTTTATAGATTTCAACTCCGAAAAAAAAAGGAATGATTACTTTTTGCATGGGTACTAGGTACAGTTCCCTGACATGCCAACAGATATCATTAAATAACATTAACTGCATTAAAAACATCAAATGTATCCATTAGCTTAATAAATAAATAGTATTGAGAGTATAGAGTTTGACTGGTTGGTCAATCATTAGTAGCCTTCTGTTGGTAGACGTGTACAGTGTACTTTGTGTATCAACTTCTATCAGTAGCTCTTTGAACTTGTATCAGTAGCTCTTTGCATCGGTAGCTCTTGTTATCAGTAACTCTTGATCCATCAGTAACTCTTGGTCCATCAGTAGCTCGATGTATCGGTGAATCTCTTCTAGTATTAGTAGTTCTATTTATCAGTAACTCCTTTCATCTGTAGTTGTTTGCACTTGTATCGGTAGACTTACTCTATCAGTAGCTCGATATACTTGTTCTATCAGTGACTTTATTCTATCGGTGACTCTGTACTTGTATCGGTAGTTACTCTATCGGCAGACTTCTATTGGTAGCTGTCTGTGAACTAATTCTATCAGTAGCTCGGTGCATATCGGTAATCTACTTATCAGTGATCTTAGCTTATCGGTGACTCTGTCTATCGGTAGACTAAGTACCGGTAGACTAAGTGTCAGTAGCTCTATATCAGTAGCTATACGCAGATCAGTGACTAACACTTTTGTTTTATGCACAACATATCCGAATGGGTTAGAAGTACTTCAGAACTCATATAAACATGGATAAACATTGATTAACATATTTCAAGGATTATTTTAATATTATTATCATCTTGATAACATGATATCATATATTAAAAGAATTAATATATAGATAAACATTGATTGGTATTATCAAAGTATATGAAATCATAATTGGTATTATCAAAGTATATGAAATCATAATTGGTATTATCAAAACAGGTGAGGTCAACACACGACATGGAGTTTGGTTTTACAGATTTCATGGAGGTTTCACGATGTATAGAAATTTTACACATCGTGAAAGAGGGTTTCATGATGTGAAATATTTTAGGGTCTTAAAAAATAAAATAAATCAAGAGTTGAAAGGTTTTTCAGAGGAAGTTGACTGTGGGAAATTGATCAATGTGAAAAGGTATTGCACGTCATGTAGTACCCCACTACTATAATTTTTATGTATTTTGTTAGCCTCTTAGGTTGTCAAACTCTATGGATGTAGTGATATTTACTCAACCCAAGGTGACCCAGCAATCCCTCTCCGACATCTTGAGGACTCCTTCATCAAGGATTGATTCATATCTTCCCTCCCTCGATCTGTAGTGATCCATCTCTAATCTAAGGTGCGTTCTTCATTCATTCTAGCAGTTTATTCTAGTTTGCTCTATTTTCCCTCCTATTTCTTCTTCCCATGTGATGAAGAATGATCTCACATGGTTCTAAATGGATTCTCTTTTATTTTTGTTCATATAGTGTTGTCGCAGAATCCTCAGATGGATGCAGATCTTGCAGGAGAGGTGATAGGAGATCCATTGTGTGATATGTTCTTATACAAGGATCATTGACACACTTTTCAGGTAGGATTTCCTTTTTTTCTCTTCGATTTTGCATCATGTGGGAGGGATATCTATTTTTCACCTACGGATCATTGTTGTTCTAGGCTAATAAAAGATAAATAATTGTTTAAATTGAATTTAAAGGGGTAGGGGGATTTGTTTTGCATGCCTCACAATTTTTACATTATGATTGTGACATTTTTATTTTTTAGGATTGATGCCCCACTAAAAATCATGGTCATTGGGGGACCTTGCTTTCACACTAAATGATTTTTCAAGTAGGTTGGTTTCTTTTGAAAAATTATATATGAAAATTTATAATAACGTAAATCAGGATAATGAATGGATGCCCCAGGATCATGCACTTTCGTTGATAACCCATGAATTAACATTTTGAATTAAATAAGGGATGCCTTTTCAAATATATAATTATGTTATTCCCTGCTGCATTAGGTGTTGTGATGTGTTGGTTTGCTCGAGTTTGTGATGTGGTATGTCTGGGAGAATGGTTTTGTGATGTGGGTTGGCCTGGGTGGTGTTATGGATGAACTTGTGTACAATGCATAAACTCGAATATATAATGGAATATCAGATTGAGATATTGATTTGTTGGGGAATGGATGAGAGGTTTTGTGCAGTACGGATGTGAGATAGCAGTGTGGTAATGTGTTACCATATAGAGTTTTGATTTGGGGGCCAGTTCTGCCAATTTATGTTATACCATGAATGGGTGTTAAACGTAGAGGTAATGTGAAGCCTCCTTACTTTATTAGGGCTCTTCACCTTCAAATAAATTTTTTTCATGTTTTGTGTTATGATTAGTAGTTTCTCGGGTAGTGGTGGAATGGATAAATGAATTGTTTAATAAATAATGAAATTATTTAAATAAATTGGTTGGTAATATAAAAGGGTTTTGTGTCTTGAAGTGTTGATTTTTCTATTTAGAGATAGTAGCAAAGTTGGTAGAGTTGTGAGTTGGTGGTTTTTCTGAAAACCCATAGGTTGGGATTGAGTGTTTGGTATCATATATGTATAAATTTTTATTTTACTTGTGATTTATATATGTACTCCACCCTAATTGATCATAATGTTCCAAACACCCCCATCATCATGGGGAAGGGTGTCTTTCCCAAACATCTCTGTGGGAGGATGGATCGTTGGCCACTTTCTCTTCCTTACTCCCTCTTCCAGGCAGTGATAGTCCAAGATTCTGTCGGTAGGTTGTGGTTTTTGAGGCCCAAGTGTGTCTGGGTGAGTTTTGTTTTCCCATGTGTCTTTAGGATGAGATGAGTTGTGCTTCCCTGGGTGTCTTCAAGATGAGATGAGTTGTGTTTTCCCATGTGTCTTTGGGATGAGATGAATGGTGTTTTCCTAGGTTTCTTCAGTATGTGTTGTGGTTTGTGAATCAGGTGTCTTCATGCGGGATGTGATGTGGTTTGTGGTCTAGTCTTATATGGGAGGTATGTGTAGTGGTTTTTGGCCTAGGTGTCTACGGGAAGGATTTGGTGTGGTTTGTGAGGCCTAGTTTTTTGTGGGTGGATTGTGACTTGGTACTTTTTGAAGATGCGGGAGTACGATGATGTTTTCTGCTAGGAAAGAGTGTCTAATCAGTGGGAAAGTGGTATGGGGTTTCCTATCATCGATGTGTATTATATTATGTTACTTGATTTTCATTATTTAGTGAGAGTGCCTTGGTTAGGTTAGGATGGTTAGTATACCTACTAGGTGTTGTTTGGTTATGTTTTTTTCTCATGAGGGCATTAGTATGATTCCTTCGCATGTGCATTAGAGACTTTGGTTTTACAACTGAGTATACATGTACGATCACCCTACATATATAAAACTATTTTTAGGTTTCTATGATGATTTCTTAGATCATGTTGGACCTTACTACTTTGGGCTTGGGAAAATTGTTGTATCACTGCTTAGCTTTACTTTTGGTATTTACTTGGAAACTTTTGTACTTGTAACAGTTCTATTTTAAAACACGCATGTAGGATGGTTTTTCGATTTCTTTTATATATTTATAAGAGTTTCTTTGTGGATTATCCATCATATCTCCCGATATTGTTTAAAAATAATAATAATTCCTCTTATATTGTATGATCTATATACCCTTGGTGATAGTTGCCAACCCGGGTCCTACTGGGGATGAGACTCGAGGGTCATTATCTCCCTTTATTCATTTACATCCCAGGAGGGGAATAATTGGATATAGGGGGTTGTGAAACGAATAATGAGGGTATAGTGTCCCCATTGATCTACTTTTGACCCTTACTGCTAGTTGATAGCCTCTGGAATATAGGGATATATCCTTCAGGCCATTAGGCTAACCGTGTTTAGTTACTGTTGAGTGAACCGAGTTTGGGATGTCACAAAGTGGTATAAAATGGCATTTATTTAATTTTTATTATCATTTTGGAATATTAGAAAAGTTATTTGGAATGTGTTGTAATTTGGTAATGATCTGGTTCCTAGGAGTAGCTAGACCATGTATAGAAAAATCCAATTTTCTGGGGAAATGATTTTTTTTGTTTAGCCTACTAGATTTTACTTTTTTCACCATTGGTTGACACAATTTATGTTTTATTTTCATTATGATTACATATTTTTACCCTTGTCCTATTATAAAATAGAAATATTACATTATGAATCATCATAAGCTATTTAGGACTTATATGTCTTGCATTATTCCACACCACATTAACTTACTATAGACATTACCTATAGTATTTTTGGTGTGTTTGTTGATATGTCCATGATATTGTGATAACATTTCATGCATGGACTCTATAAATGAGTGGTTAGGATTAAGTGGATTTCATAATTTAATTTATTTAGTGTATGGGCCCTTATAATCTGGATATGTAGATCCATATAGTTCAAACAAAGATAATTTTTTTATAAATGAGAATTAATATTAAAAAAAATGAATTATGAAATGAATGGTCAATATTAAATGGTGTTTATAATTTAAATTTAAAGTGTCTTTTCCTATAAAAATTATAGTAGACTCTTTGTATATTGGGACCTTTGACTTATAGCAGAGAATTTCACCCTGACCTGACCTTGGTAGTGGAAAGTATGAAATATCTCTTGCATTCTTAAGACATGTATATTTCCAAGACATGGATTTAGGAGTAGGAAAAGGGGTGTGAATAGTGTTTAAGAAGACTTGTGAATCTCCTTCTTATATATTGATGATCTTATGGTTACCAAACCTTGTCTGAGGTGTGTTCTTGGAATTTTTAGATATATTCCACCATGAAAGCCTATAGTTGTATTCTAGGTGAGTGGTAACAACCGTTCTCTGAAGGAAATAGGCCATGGGCCATCATTGGAGCATCATGTAGCATCATTACTAGAACCTCTTGTTATACCTGATATGGGTGATGAAAACCAGTTTTGATATGGGTTTCTAAACTTTATGTATAATGTTCAAGGATCCCCATGACCCACCTCAACTATGGCATAGTTGATGCATGAGTTTCTGCAACAACATCCACCTATGTTTGTAGGGGATGGAGGACCACAGGCTACATAGTCCTAGATACATGTCATGTTATCAACTTTTTAGCATCTCGAGACCCCTACCAAGAGGAGAGTGAATCTTTCTATGTATATTTTATAGGTATCCTCACAGAGATGGTGGGATGTTATTACTCAGGTATATTTTTATCGAAATTTGGCCTAGGGAAATTTCCAGATAGACTTCTATGATTTTTTATCCCAAGGCATTTAAGGTCGATATAGCTAGAGATTTTATGCGCATAGAGAAGGTAAAATTATCATTCATGGAATATTTTTTCCGTTTTATGGATCTCCAGTGTTTTTCAACTATTATAATAGGAGATGAGTAATATATGGTGAGGCGATTCTAGGATGGTCTTAGGTGTGATATCTGATCGCAGGTGAACGTCTATCAAAATTCCATCATATATGAAATTGTAAATCATGTGATGATTAATAAATGTATCCTAGGAGAATATGGGGGCACAAATTATGGAAATTAATCTCCTCATCCTAGTGGTGTATTTTCAGGTGGCATGAATTCATTCATTGAGGTTTCTCATGAGGGGAATACCAGCCAGAGCGTGAGTGGTGGTAGTTTTTTTTCTTTCATTCTTGTGGGATAAATGGACACTTGAGGATCCAATGTGATAGAAACTAATATATTTTCAAGATTTTGGTATTATGGTACATCTATAGTTGTTTTGTAGGACCATTCCTCCAGCATCCACTGAGAGAGGGTCTGCACCGACTCCACATTCAAGAATGGGGTCAGCAACTTCTCATCAGGCAGGGATCTCGAGTGTGTATTGATGATGAAGACGATGTGGTGGTTATAGATGAGGCATCCAGACACCAGACTCATAGTGACAGTAGTGTGGACCTACTCAGGGTAGTCAGGATATATCTTAGGGTCGTGAATTAGGGTATATTTATACAGTGCATCTGATATCTAAGGAGCAGAGTGTCAAACCTTCTATCACGAGAGGTACAAATCGGGTATCCTAAATATTTATATTTGATCTCTTCCATATAGTTGATTCACATTATTTCATATTTGTTCCTATTGTGGAGATAATTGAGCTTGATGTTTAGTTTTCCTATGGCATGATGAAACTTGATACTCTATTGGGGATTTGATTAGTGAGTGTAAACCATTGTAGGGAGTTCCCACTTAAGAGAGGTTGGTGTCACTCTATATAAGACATATTTTTCATTGGGATGATGGGGTTTTATATCCTTTCTGTGATGGACTAGTTGGTTCCTTATTGTGCATACATTGATTTTTATCACTGAAGGGTGACTTTCAAATCACTAGAGGATGGGTGTTTATTCACAAGGGTGAATGGGATGTCTAAGAGATCCAAGCCGGACCTGAACATTTTGGGCTATGTAGGATGATAACCCAGATTAAAATATTATATCTAGATGATTAGGGAATAAATAAAGTTTATTTACCTAAAGTTTATGTTTATTTAAGTGATTTTTTATTGATTAAATTTTTGAGACTACATCTTGATATATAAGTATAGTTTTTCATCAAGCTAGTTCCTAGAGCTTCACTAATATCCCTTACTCTTTGTTGGATGGATACTAATGAGTTATAGAATCTCAACAAGCAGCTAGTGGACTTGGAGAAAAAGTGATTTATATGGCCTCGTACTTCTCTATGTGTTTTTCTATTCCTTTTCTACAATGAGGAGGATGGAACCCTTCATTTATGTGTGGATTACTAGAAAGTGAATCAGTTTATGGTTAAAAAAATGTATCATTTTCCATGTATAGTTGATCTCTTTGACCAGCATTGAGGATCTCATGTTTTCTCTAAGATTGATATATTATTTTTTTATCATCTAGTTCCTGTAAATCCATTATATATTCTAGGTACAACATTCCATAGTAGATATGACTTCTATGAGTATTTTTTCATGTCGTTCGGTCCTACGAATGCGCTAATATCTTTAAAATCATAGGTGAACTAATATTTTCATCCATATATGGGATTATTTGTGGTTTTATTCATGGATTATATCTTGGTGTATTCATAAGAACAACAAAACCATGAAAAAAATCTTGAAATCATATTGGATACACCAAAAGAGAATCAGTTATATGCTATAATTAGAAAGTGCCACTTTTGGATGGATCAGATTTTATTCCTGGGTCATGTTATCTCAGAGAAATAAGTATCAGTAGACCCAGATAATGTGATAGGTGTTGTTTTCAAAGAGTTTTTCAAGAAAATCTATGATGTACAGGGTTTCTTGGGGCTAGCTGGTTAGTATAAGAGTTTCATACCAGACTTCTCATGCTTAAAAACCTCTTAAAGGATTAAATAAGAAGGTTGTAGAGTTTATATTGTTATAATACTATGAGACATCATTTAAATAGATTAAAGGTAGACTGATTTCAGTGCCTATATTGATTCTTACATAATAGGAAAAGAGCTATATTTTTTAATGTGATGCATCGGGGATTGATCTTGAGGTGTTTTTGATGTAGGATGAGTGATTCATGGAATAAAAGTCTCATCAATGAAGGAAATGCAAGAGGAATTACCCAATTCCTGATACAAAATATAGTCATTATTGTACATAACTTGTGTTTCTAGAGGCACTACTTACTAGAAGATAATTTTTTGGTGTTTACTGACAAAAAAATCCCCAGGAACATCTTTACAAAGCTGTAATTGAATCTTAAGAAATAAAGGTGGTTTCAATACCTACAAGATTTTGACAAAGAGATTACTTACATGCTAGGAAAGGTAAATTTAGTTCATGATGCACCAAGAAGGACTTATCCATAACTAGATCAAGAAGCTAGTAGTGAGTTTCAACTTATGACCTTGTTTTTAGAGATGCTTAAAGATGTTTAACACCATCATGGAAAGTCTATACTTTCATCATTATCAGTGACCTCTCCACTTCTTGAGAGAGTGATGATTAGGAAGTTATCATATTCTAAGATCTTAGTCATAAAGGAGAGTGTTGTAGGTGTTGAAATCCCTCCTAGATGGGTCGTTGATGAGAATTTGATCTTGTTCATTCATAGATGCATCTAGGTTCCTAAAAATATTTGTGAGTAGATGATGAGATAGTTTCATTCATCGATATGGGATGTACATACCAAAATTACCAAGATGTGTCATGACTTATATCATCAATAATAGTGGTCAGGGATGAAAATAGAGATAGATGGGTTTGTTACTTGGTGATCCACCTATCAGTAGGTGAAGGTATATCACCAATGACTAGCTAGGATTTTACAATCATTACCTATTCCTAATTGGAAATAGGATAACATCACAATGGTTTTTATGAATAGACTGCCTATATCACCTTGGGATACTGGCACCGTATGTTTGGTCGTAGATAGGTTGAAAAAGTTTTCCCATTTTTATCATATTCAATAGATTATTTCAGTGTATGAGATCAGGAGGATCCACATCTATGAGATTATACACCTCCTCAAATTTCCACATTCTATCATATTGAACAATGAAATTGGTTTTACACCATGGTTCTAGTAGGGGTTACTGAGGGAACTAGATTCATAGGTATCACTTATTAAAACCTATAATCCACAGATGGTCGGTTAGTCTAGGCATGAGATAAATATTTTAGTGGACAAGCTTGGATAATTCTTCCTTGATTTCATATATTCATGGGAGAAAACATAACTCTCATTGATTTTTTTTATAAAAATAGCTTCCAAGAGACCATATAGATGGATCGTAATGATTTACTATATAGTAGGTTATTCTATTCACCCATGTTCTAGTTAGAGGTAGGATAGGTAGTCATATTGGGTCCTCATCACATACAGAAAACCTTGAAGAAGGATCAGCTTATTAGAAAGCGGATGGATACATATGATTCTTGACAGAAGTCATACACTAATCACAATCATCAAATACCAGAGTTTGAGTTGGTTTGTTGGGTTTTCTTGTAGGTTTTGGATAAAATAGAGCATAGAGTGATTCATATATATGGGTAGTTATAACCTTATTATGTCGGGCCCTTTGAGATTATAGAGAGGGTCGTGCCGGTAACCTATCAGTTATGGTTACCATATTGGTATTGTGCCATGAAAAAAATAATATATCTCATCTTTTCAGATATCATTCTTATCAATCACATACTCTTAATACTAATGAGGTTGATTTGGAGGTAGGTGAATCCTTTGAGGATCATCTTATCCATGTGGTTGATCAAGGGAATAAGGTTATCTGAGGCCAGTCAGTTCCTCTAGTATGGGTGGTATGGAAACATGGACATGTATAGGATGAGACATTTAGAGGGAGGCTAAAGTATGTTCCAAGTGGCTGGAATTTTTATTAAACAATTCTTGGATACCCATGGAAGGGAAATTCCTAGGTGAATTTCTTTAAGGGTGGATATTACAAGATTCCAACATTTCTATGTGGTACAGAACTTTTTTCTTTCCATTTAAATAATTAATTTTGACCTATTATAATTTCCTAGTAAGGTTATGGGGGAAATTGGGGTGTCCAAGGCTTGTTTGGAGGCCAAAGCCTTAACTTTTAGAGAAAATATCTCATCCACACTATTATTAGAGACCTTGAAGACCATCCCACATTGTAAAGTAAACCATGCAGTTTTTTTAGGGTTTAAAATAGGTCCACATGGTTTTCCCTAGACATGTAACCCTAGTCACATGACCATGCATCTTTTCATAGGTATGAGACAAAGGTAAAAATCATGGTCATCACACATCTTGTATAAACATGTACCATGACTATTCAAGTCAAGTCTTGAGGAAGTTATGGATTCAATGTTGGTGCACAGTTTGGCCAACTATGCATCAAAACTATGAAACCCAATTTTAAATGGGTGAAAAGCCCATTTTCCCTTTTCTTATTTATGTGTTTAAAACCATTTTTATTCATTATAATTTTCTATTGGGAATCCATTCTCCCTCATGTTGATAGATCCTATGGAATCATAGCCTAGGCTTTAAGATATCGCCCTGATCAGGTCTCTGATTCGAGCATTGACAGTCTCATTGGATAGAAACTAGTGATTTCTTCATTCCTTAAGATCCTTTTGTAATTTTTCTTTCTATAAAAATTCTATTTTTTTGTGATATCATATGAATTGTTTTTAGTGTTTTTATCTATTTTACTTTTGTCTTCTTATTTGGACCAAATCAAAGGCTAGGATAGAATGATTGGTCCTATACCAAGCCATGACAGGTAGTCTATACCTTTTCCTGCAAAATATAGTTGTTTAATTCCCTACTGATATTGTGAAAGACACCAAACTTTCAAATCAATGTTTCATAAATTGATTAACTTGTGTGTTAAATGATAAATTCATGTTTGAGACATGTTGTGACACCTTTCATCAAGGTTGGAGATTTTTAACCTCAAATTGAACTGCCCTGGGTCCCTCATCCTTGATTATGTCACCAATATTTTGAGTTGAGTTCATTATTCATTATAGAGAATTGAATATTGGAATAAAATGGATTGTTAAAGGTTGTAGTCACCTTAAATTCACATTTTCATTTTTATAAAAATTTGTGAAATGAATATTCTATTAGCTTGTATATGATTATGATGAGATTTGATAAATTATTAATCAAATGATTGGTGAATTAGTTATGATGTTAATAGAGGGTTCACGGTAAGGAAACTATAACATAATTGTATGTGTTGGTCAGTTCTACTCCTTGGATATAACAATTAATTAGGATGCCTCGGAAATTTCTACTCCATGTATCGAGTTTTATAATATTACTAGGTTGAATTGGATATATCTACTTCTTGGATCAGATCCATTAGGGAACCTCAGACATTTCTACTCCTTAGATCCAGTTTAATTAGTTTTCTAGGATTCCTTGTACTCATTTACTCCTTGGATCAGATCAGTTAGTATGCCTTGGACATTTATACTCCTTGGATCTAGTTTAATTCATTTAATAGGGTGCCTTGGACATTTCTACATCATGGATATGACCCATTGGGATCCCTTGGACATTTCTCATCTTTGGATCCTTTACCATGTTTGATTAGTTCATTATTACACGGAATAAACCATTTTTGTTGATGATTGATATGTTTTACAAATGGATCTTATGATATATTTTCTTGATATTAGATAAAATTGATTCACTAGATGTTATCACTACATATTTTTTCATAGTCATACTCTTTTTATATTTTCACTTGGTTTCAAATTATATGAACAGACTAAAATTTTTATAGACATTGTTTGTGGTGGCCTACTGAGTGTTATCTCACACCCTGTTTGGGTTTCCAATTGGTACATGGATAAAATTTATGGTTGTAGGTAGGGATAGGTTAAGAAACTCTCTTGATGATGCTTGATTCATTTTGTCATAAGAGAATGAGAGCACAAGACTGGGCTATAGATCATCATGTTATCCGGGGATAGTCTATTTTTTTATATTTTTACATTTCATTCTTGTTTTATATTGGATTCATGTTGCCTTTTATATAATATATTTTCTATATCATGTCATTATTATCAATATTATATGAACTTTATGTATGATATCAGTTGGTTATTTATATGATGGATGTTTATTCTTCAATTGTTCTATTATTTTATTTTTATTTCTATTGGTTGATATTATTATATCATTGTGCTACACTCTGATAATGAGGTTATAGTCTCCCAACTATCCCACCATATACCCTCGCTTCTAGTTGGTAGCCTATATCATATGGGGAGGCACGCTTGAGTCCTTGTGGCCCACAAAGTTCAATTGATGTTGAGTAAACTGGGTCTAGGATGTCACATAACCTAAACCACCACCCCAACCCATGGCTCAAACCTAACCACCCTAAAACTTATCCATAAAACATAAACCCTAGTATAACCACCCTCACAAAACCTACCTCAATCCTAAAACCAAACCCCTAGCTTAAAACCTAACCACCAACATAAATCAACCCACTAACCCATAGCCTAAAAGTAGATGACCTAAACCGATCCCCTAAAACATAACACCTATCTTAATTGTAACCCCTGCTCCCCTACCTAAAACTAACTATTGGGTACCAGGATGATACAGCAGAAGCTGGTGGGCTGGGAATTAAATTTTTTTTGCATCACCAGAGTGACATAACCATTTCAACTCCGATGATCTTGTCCCGAATCTGTCTGAGGATCAAGCAAGACTTAAGCAGAGCACAAAAATAAATTAAACCTGTACCTTGTACGGAATTATCATGTGCAAGTCCGCCACAGGACGCCGACGATTGTTGCTCAAAGACTCCGACGTCGAAGCCCTCTAGATCATCCACACATACCTCTCAAATCTAATCGTGAACCATTCGTCAAGATCTGGGTGCTAGCGCGGATCTTCGACGATCACTTTAGCGCAACGACGATCACCGCAAAGGAATAAGCTTCAATCTGAGAAGGATGAACTTTGAAGATCTTCCTTCACTTGAGAGAATCTCTCTCGAGATTCTAGGAGGAGAGAGAAGATCTCAATTTTGACACATGAATAGTGTTTATGGGAGAGCCTCTCTCTCACTTATATAGGGAGTGTTTAAAAACACGCGGTATGAATTCTCGGCCCCGGGTAATAGACATCCTCTATATAAGTGATATAAATAATTTTTTATGACAAATAAGATTATTCCATAAATAATATTTATAATTTATCACTTACATGTAATATATAAATATATTACGTGATAAATTTGAGTCTTTAACTAGACTCATTCCTCCTGCTAATATTAAACGAATCTAGGATATTAAAATCCATTCAAATAATATTAATACTTGTATTTACTATATAACTTGTAAATACATGTTATAAATAAATCCAACGAATTATTCTAAACTCGAATAATTAATGAATTTATTTATTATTTGGTGATACATAGAACTTGGATAGTGCTCGTACCCTTTGGTGGGGCCAACCAAGTTCTATATTCTTAGAATAGAAAAGATTCTCAAGGCGCTATGATGTGTGACCCTCTAGGACCTTACCTCAATAGAAGTGGATAATATCCACCGACCAAGAGCGGGGTCTAGAAACCCATCGAGGCCCCTAAGAGATAAGGCAAATTCATAGCAACGACTGCCTCCCTATGATCATGGTCCGTGTAATATAATCTCTTCATCATCGATATATCAATAAAGCAGAATGCACACTAGTTTCATCATTATTTATTTTGCTTTATTTTATTTGTTGATTTGTCTGGACGGTCTTACCTTCGACTAACTTGGCCATTGATTTATTGAAGGTGCAACCATCCTAATTAACCAGGTCTGAGATATCTCTTCCTGATCTTGGAAGTGACAAATCCTTTCTCTATCATTCAATCAATGCCATGCCATTAATGACGTATCTGATAAAAACTACCTCACCCCAACTTTTTCTCCATGGTTTTCTCCTTACATCAAATGTACGTAATTAAATGACATTCATTGATAATGATCTCAAGTCAGGAAACCATTACACATGTCCATAGATAGGAATGATCAATGACACCAGAAACATGTGGTGTTCTTATTAAGTGAGTTTGTCCTCATGATCTCAATTACTAGACATCATCAAGTGTGAACTTCATGAGAATAAGTCTCAATGCTTATGATCCCCCAGAACCTGATGGTTACACATCATCTGTGTCCTTTCAGAATGATGTAACT
This sequence comes from Viscum album, assembly GCA_963277665.1. NCBI lineage: Eukaryota > Viridiplantae > Streptophyta > Magnoliopsida > Santalales > Viscaceae > Viscum > Viscum album. The sequence continues at coordinate 1,805,331,167 of OY728164.1, forward strand.
AGACCATAGGATGTTACTTTAAGATTATTGTCATGGCATCTCAGGGTTATCATTACAGTCTGGGATCTTCTATAACCCTTTGATGTGACAGGTAATCTAAGGAAATTGCCATAAACAAAGTGGATGCAGAAGTATCTACACTATCATGGAATGATAAACACATGTATGCAGAAGTATCTACACTATCATGGAAATATAAACACATTTATATGATGGATGTTTATACTTCAAGTGTTCTGTTATTTCATTTTTATTGCTATTGGTTGATATTATTATATCATTGTGCTACACTATAATAATGATGTTATAGTCTCCCAACTATCCCACTATATACCCTCACTTCTAGTTGGTATCCTCTGTCATATGGGGAGTCACGCTTGAGTTCTTGTGGCCTACCAAGTTCAATTGATGTTGAGTAAATTGGTTCCTGGATGTTACATAACCTAAACCACCACCCCCAACCCATGGCCTATACCTAACCACCCTAAAACTTATCCATAAAACATAAACCCTAGTATAACCACCCTCAAAAAACCTACCGCAATCCTATAACCAACCCCCTAGCTTAAAACCTAACCACCGACATAAATGGACCCACTAACCCATAGCCTAAAACAAGACGACCTAAACTGATCCCCTAAAACATAACCCCTATCCTAATTGTAACCCCTGATCCCTTACCTAAAACTAACAGTTGGGTACCGGGATGACGCAGTGGAAGCTGGGGGTCTGGGAATTAAATTTTTTTTGCATCATCAGAGTGACATAACCATGTCAACTCTGATGATCTGGTCCCGGTTCTGTCTAAAGATCATGCAAGTTTTAATCAGAGCACAAAAATAAATTAAACATGTACCTTGTTCAGAATTAGTGTGTGCAAGTCTGCCGCAGAACGCCGGTGATCTTTGCTCGAAGGCTCCGACGTCGAAGCCCTCTAGATCGTCCACACATGCCTCTCGAATCTACTTGTGCATCGTTCATCAAGATTCGGGTGCTAGCGCGGATCTTCGATGATCACGTCAGCGCAATGACGATCACCGCAAAAGAAGAAGCTTAAATCCGAGAAGGATGAACTTCGAAGATCTTCCTTCACTTGAGATACTCTCTCTCTAGATTCCCGGAGGAGAGAGAATCTCTCAATTTTGACACATGAATAGTGTCTATGGGAGAGCCTCTCTCTCACTTATATAGGGAGTGTTTAAAAATACGCAGTATGAACTCCCAGCCCCGTGTAATTGATGTCTGATATATAAGTGATATAAATAATTTTTTATGCCAAATAAGATTATTCCATAAATAATATTTATAATTTATCACTTACTTGTAATATATAAATATATTATGTGATAAATTTGATTCTTTAACTCGATTCATTCCTCCTGTTAATATTAAACGAACCTAGGATATTAAAATCCATTCGAATAATATTAATACTTGTATTTACTATATAACTTGTAAATACATAATATAAATAAATCCAATGAATTATTCTAAGCTCCAATAATTAATGAATTTATTTATTCTTTGGGGATCCATAGAACTTGGATAGTGCTTGGACACTTTGGCGGGGCCCACCAAGTTATGTATTCCTATTCCTAGAATAGGGAAGATTCTCAAGGCACTATGATGTGTGACCCTCTAGTCCCTTACCTCAAATGTACATAATTAAATGACATTCATTGATAATTATCTAAAGTCAGAAGACCAATACACATGTCTGTAGATAGGAACGACCAATGACACCTGAAACATGTGGTGTTCCTATTAAGCGGGTCTATCCTCATGATCTCAATTACTATAGATCATCAACTGCGAACTTCATGAGAAGAAGTATCAATGCTTATGAGCCCCCAGCACCTGATGGTCACACATCATCTATTTCCTTTCAGAATGATGTAACTAGACCATAGGCCATTACTTACAGATTATTGTCATGGAATCTCAGGGTTCTCATTATAGCCTAGGACCTGCTATAACCCTTTGATGAGATAGGTAATCTAAGGACATTTCCATAAAAAAAGTGGATACAGAAGTATCTACGCTATCATGGAAAGATAAACACATGTATAAAAACAAACTGAATACATGTAACGGTAATCTAAGGACATTGCCATAAACAAAGTTCTTTTATCTTCTTACCATGTTGGTTTTCTACATCATTTTGGTATTCCTTAAAGAAACAAAAGGAATCATACTTCTACAGCATTAAGTAGATATAACCATACCTACTATAATCATCGGTAAAAGTAATGAAGTATAGAAAATCACCCCTTTCCTCTACTGGAAATGGACCACATACATCGGTATGTATTAATTCAGCACTGCATTGGATCTTTCTCCCTTTCCTGAGAAGGGTTCTTTGGTCATCTTTCCTTGTAAACAAGCGTGAAAAAACATATAAGGGTTCTAACTGTACCAAGTCTAGATTCCCTTCTTGATGTAATCTTTGTAAATACTTCTCATTTATATAAACAAGCCTGAAGTGCCATAGGCGGGTGTTATTTGAGTCATGTTTATTGTTTTTGTCTTTGATTTCCATTACTGAGTTTTCTAGTTCTAGTATATATAAACCATTGTTAAGATGTTCCATACCATAACATATGTTATCCCTATAAAAGAGAAAACTTTTATTTCCAAACATGAAATAAAAACCCATAGTGTCTTAACTTGACACAGAGATAATGTTCCTGATAACAGACGGTACATAATAGCAATTGTTTAAAACAAGAACCAAACCAGTTTTTAAAGTCAAGTGATAGTCTCCTAATGCCAAGGCCACCAGACTTTCACCATTTATAGCTTGGAGATCCACTTGACCTTTTGCAATATTCTTGAACCTACTTGGTTCCTGTATATGAATACAAATGTGTGAGCCACATGTTGTATCCAATACCCAACTTGTAGATAAAGATAGATTTCATTCAATGAAAAAAAAAATAGCTGAAGTAGAAGTGTCATCTTGATTCTTCTTCCCACCTCTGCAATTCTTCTTCCAATGGCCTTTCTGGCCACATCCAAAGCAGGCAGCTTCCTGCTCATTATTTTTCCTTTGAATCTTTGTCTTCTTTACAGGATGATTCATTGGTGTCTTTGTCCTTGACTTGGCCTTAGACCCCTTTTCCTTGCCCTTGTTTTTCTTGTTCACCATAACGACAGTTGAATTGGTGTTTTTCATGTCCTTATCAACTTTGAAAACTAAATCCAAGAGATCCGGGAGAAACTTTGTCATATCATTCATATTATAATTGACAATGAAATTCAAGAAGCTTGACGGTAAAGAGGAAAGAATGAGATCCACTTCTAGTTCTTGGTTTAGTTTGAACCCAAGGGCTTCAAGCCTCTCAATATACCCAATCATCTTGAGTACGTGAGGACCGGCTTGGTGCTCTTCTGCTAGCCTGCACTTATAAAGCGCACTTGAGATCTCATACCTTTCTTGACTGGCCCTCTCCTCATATAGTTCTTGGAGATGTGAAAGCATTATGTAGGCGTCCTCTTCCTCATGCATTTTTTTCAATTGGATGGACATGGATGACAACATGATGCATTTCACATCAAGTGCATCGTCTACATGCTTTCTCCACTTATCTTTTTCCATCTTGCTTTCTCCCTGAGGAGGCTCAGTAGGAATTGGGGATTCCATCACATATAACTTCCTTTATTGGCATAGTACTATGCGCAAGTGCTTGTACCACTCCTAGAAGTTATTGTCGGTCATGATATTTTCTTTATCCAAGATCGGTCGCAGTGATAAATTACTTGTGGTGTTAGTGATTTCCATTTTGAATCTATATCAAATAAACATTTAGTATTTATTACTTTGTCTTTATTACCTTTTGACATTTATGATTAATAAATTATTATATCATTTAATGTCTCCCACTATTTTAAAGAACCTTAATATCCCTCACTATTAGATTCGGAATATTCCGTCGCTTGAGAATTCTGGTGGCAAGGATCCTCGAAACCTCCCTTGTAGTCTACAAGCTAGGGATATGCCACTACTTGGAGGGTTTCAAGGTAGAAGCTAAGCTGGCCAACCAATTTTTCTTGTGGTTCCTTGTGTTGTTGAGTAAAGTCTTGGATTTTGGAATCTGAACATGATTCCCTCAACATCTTGCCTCAAAAGCGATAAAAAGTTAGCTAAGGATAATCCTTGCCTACTCACATAAGTTAAGTCGACCCATTTCTCTCATCAAAACACCCCGGTAGTAAGAGACACTCTCAAATAAGGCTGAAGAGAACCCAAACAGCCGGTTTTGTTTAGATGTGAGAAATGGAAGGCTTTTAGACTTAATATATCTTTGAGGGATTTTTAATATTTATTGATGAATATAATCCTTTTCTATTTATTATGAACAAACTGTGTTGTCTTGCTCACAACTGAACATGAAATAGAATATTATTTTTCACATCTTTATGAATTTTATCTTGTTTACTATTCTATGTGATCACGCAATAATCATGCAGATGCATAAAATAATAAACTATGCATAAAGTAAATCATGCATTCCGACTGGTCTTGAGAATTCTATAATGATCGATCGACAACTGATCAATCATCACCTAGAGACATCCATACATGAGTCGATACATGACTCGTGTCGCTACTTTCCCCAATGCAAAGTGCCTAACTCCTGTCTGGACTACCGCCTGAACATGGGAGGGTCTGCCTCTCGGATCGTCACCGTATAATTACAAATATACTCACACACAGACGAGGGGGTCTGGGGTGCAAAATACAACTAGTGAAATGGATGCATAGAACCTTATAAATATTTGAATTAAAAGACAATTTGCATACCATCATTTATCTAAATAAATATTACAATCATCGCACGCATTGAATAAATAATTAAATAAATAAATAAAATCTAGACATACATAGTTCGGTCACTTGATCAAGACCAGTCAGGGTAAAAGCGCAATAAAATTAAATTGAAATGAATTTAAATAATGTGAGGTTGTTCTTAGAAATTAAATAAATTTGATTAAATTCAAATAATTTATTTTATTGGTTCATTTGTTTAATATAATTTTAATTCTAAAATTAAATCAGATCATTAATTTAATTTTAGTATTAAATTATATTAATATTTCGGATTAAAATTAATTTAATGCAGGGTTACCTCTAGCCGGAGAAGAGTTCGGTAGGACCACATACCACCGCGAGGTGTCGTCCTGGAATAGGGTACCACGGCTTGACAGCGGCATGACCACGGCATGACCACGACGTCCAACGACTCCTGTGGCGGCTTCATCTTCCAGAATGGTCTGAGGGGAGCAGGAGGAGGTTGGGAAAGAAATTGGCCAGCCACATAGCTGGCAACCCACTGCTCCGGCGAGCCAGCGAGGTGGCAGCCAGGTCAAGGAGGGCCTGGACGGCGTGGCGCGGCCCGTCCGGTGAGCTCGGGGCGGCCGGTAGGAGGCAGACCGGTGCGAGGGGTCCAGCGCGGGCTTGGGGTGGCCGTCTGGAGGCAGTCTGGTGTGGGGTTCGGGCATGGGCTTGGGGCGGCCGGCTGGAGGCGGTCCGGCGTGGGGTTCTGGCGTGGGCTCGGGGCGGCCGGCAGGAGGCGGTCAGGCGCGAGAGTAGTCCAGTGAGAGGGGAGGCCGGCTAGGGTTTCCTCCTCCCTGTGCACCGTGTGAAAGAGGAGACCCTAAGGGGTATTCTCCCTTTCCACCTTTTTTTATTTCTTTTGTCCTTAGACAAAAGGAGGCCACTTTCTATTTTATTATTATTTTTTAAATAAAAGAGGAAGACCCCTAAATTGGGGTCTTGGTACTCCCTTTTTTTATATTTATAAATTAAAACAAGGCTTGAATTCAAGTCCTAAAAATAAAATTTTATAATAAAATAAAATATTATAATTTATAATACTAATAAAAATAAAATTTAATTTTATCTCAATAAAATTGATATTAACATCAAATGAACGAAAAATAAAAAAGAAAACTTGCGACATCGATCCATTTAAAATTTTTTAAATGATTGTAACTTGATCTTTCAAAAACGAAACGATGTGTGGTCGAATCCAAATGAACCTTTTTAACACCCCGCACTGAAATTTAATGCATTTTAATTTTTTTTACTCATAAAAACCTTGTGTTTGCTCTGATACCACTGTTGGGTATCGGGACGATGCAGTGGAAGCTGGTGGGCTATGAATTAAAATTGTTTTGCATCACCGGAGTGACATAACCATGTCAAATATGATGATCTTGTCCCAGTTCTGTAAGAGGATCACACAATATTTAAGCAAAGCACAAAAATAAATTAAAAATGTACCTTGTTTGGAATTAGCATGTCCAAGTCTGCCGCAGGATGCCAATGATCATTGCTCGAAGACTCCGATGTCGAAGCCCTATGGATCGTCCACACACGCCTCTCAAATCTACTCACACACCATTCGTCAATATCTGGGTGCTAGCGCGGATCTTCGATGATCACTTCAGTGCAACGACAATCACCGCAAAGGAAGAAGCTTCAATCCGAGAAGGATGAACTTTGAAGATCTTCCTTTTCCTGAGAGACTCTCTCTCCAGATTCTAGGAGGAGAGATAAGATATCAATTTTGACACATGAATAGTGTCTATGGGAGAGCCTCTCTCTCACTTATATAGGGTGTGTTTAAAAACATGCAGTATGAATTCCCGGCCCTGTGTAATAGACCTCCGCTATATAAGTGATATAAATAATTATTTAATAGAAATAAGATTATTCCATAAAAAATATTTATAATTTATCACTTACTTGTAATATATAAATATATTACGTGATAAATTTGAGTCTTTAACATGACTCATTCCTCCTCCTAATATTAAACGAACCTAGGATATTAAAATCTATTCTAATAATATTAATACTTGTATTTACAATATAACTTGTAAATACATGTTATAAATAAATCCAACGAATTATTCTAAACTCCAATAATTAATGAATTTATTTATTCTTTGGTGATTGATAGAACATGGATAGTGCTTGGAACCTATGGCGAGGCCCACCAAGTTCTATATTCCTATTCCCAGAATAGGGAAAATTATCAAGGCGCTATGATGTGTGACCCTCTAGGACCTTATCTCAATAGCATCGGATAATATCCACCGACCAAGAGCGGGGTCTAGCAACCCATCGAGTCCCCTATAGAGATAATGCAAAGTCATTGAAATGACTGCCTCCCTACGAGCACGGTCCGTGTAATATAATCTCTTCGTCATCGATATCTCAATAAATTATAATGAGCACTAGTGTCATTATTCTTTATTTTTCTTTATTTTATTTCCTTATTTGTCCGGGCGGTCTTACCTTTGACTATCATGGCCATGGATTTATTGTAGGTGCAACCATCCTAATTAACCAGGCCCGAGATATCTCTTCTTGAACTCTGAAGCGACAAATCCTTTCTCGATCATTCAATCAATGTCATGTCATTAATGACGTACCCGATACAAACTACCTCACCTCAAATTTTCAGCCATGGTTTTCACCTTACATCAAATGTACGTAATTAAATGACATTCATTGATAATGATCTCAAGTCAGGAGACCATTACACGTGTCCGTAGATAGGAATGACCAGTGACACCTAAAACATGTGGTGTTCATATTAAGAGGGTTTGTCCTCATGATCTCAATTACTAGAGATCATCATGTGAGAACTTTAGGAGAATAAGTCTCAATGCTTATGATCCCCCAGCACCTGATGGTCACACATCATCTGTGTCCTTTCAGAATGATATAACTAGACCATAGGACGTTACTTTTAGACTACTGTCATGGCATCTCAGGGTTCTCATTATAGCTTGGGACCTGCTATAACCCTTTGATGAGATAGGTAATCTAAGGACATTGCAATAAACAAAGTGGATGCAAGAGTATATAAACTATCATGTCAAGATAAACACATGTATAAAAACAAACTAAATACATGTAACGGTAATCAAAGTACAATAAAAGTTGGGTCTAGGGAACCCACTTTCAATACTAACCCCTAAACTTAACCTAATTTTCTGAGCCTACCATCCCTACACCCCAAGCCTAAACCCCTAGACTACCCCCCCCCCCCATAAACTTTAAAATCTTACCCCTAGACTATAACTTAACACCTAGCCTAAACCATCCCACAAACCCTTAGCCTATACTCAACCGATCCAAAAAATAACACCTAAAACCTAATCCATATTCAAAAATTAACACCAACACCTTATTTTAACCCCACACCCATCATTAAATAAACCCCTACCCTAAAAACCCACAAAACAAAACCTAACCACCCAACCTAACCCTACCCTAAATAAAAACATACACCCTAAAAACCTAAAACCAATCCTAAACCCCCACCTACCTAATCTAAACCCCCAAAACATTTCTCCAACTAGAAACTAACACATAGACTCAACTTATCCCACTCCCCAAAAAAATCTAATCTCCTAACGTAAACATGAAGAACTATCACCAAACCTAATACCCACCCATCTTGAACCCTAACCAAAATCCTAGAACCATTCATAAAATAACCACCCCCTCCCCAACCCCTACCATCAACATTACCACCTTAAACTAAACCCTTAAATCCTAACCCATATACTGAACCTAACCCCCTCAATACCTAATCCTTGAAAACTAAATGCTATCTTAACCCGCCCCTCCCCCAAGAAAAACCTAACTAATATCCTAAATCATGAACCTTATCTTATGTAAACTCTCTAATTCCTTTCCCAAACATAAAACCCCTCCACCTCATTCCTAAGTACTTACACCTAGCCTAAAATATCAGGCTATACTAAACCCCTAAAACCATTCCCCTAACCCAAAATCCTAACATCTTGCCTAAAAAAAGCCAACCCAACTTAAAACTAAACGCTATCCTAAACCAACCACCAACCTAAATTGACCCTTACACCTTGAAACTAAAACCTAACACCTAAACCTAATCCCTAAAACCTAACCCCCCCTAAAAAACCAAAAAAATATAACCCCAATATTAACGAACTCTCATTAAAAGTAAAACATAACACCTAAAAACTAACCACTACTAAAACCTAACCCACCCATCACATAATTAAATTCATGAATATTTTTTCAGTAAGATCATAAAATATTCATCATATCATGACCTTTGAAAAAATCATGATTCATAGTCATTTTATCAATTCATCATAGCATAACTAGTGGAAAAAGAATTGGATTCATAAATATATTAGCATAATAATCAAAAAAACACAAGATAAATAATAAATATTGTATTATTGGTTCATATCCTAAGTAAATATTAAAAAATATAAAAGGATACAATCATAGATGGAAAATTATTTTAAATGATCACTGGGAATATTTTGTGTGAAAAATATCTTTTCCGTATTGAAATAAATAATTATAAATCTGAAAATTTTACCATATATTAAAGAAAAATTTTTATTTGAAAATAAAATTTTCAGTGTATAAATAAATATTCAATGAATTGATCACTAATGAATATGGGAAATTCTATTCATGTCATACGAGTTAAAAGAAAATATTATATTCCCAACATTGTAAATAGTGAAAAACAACTCATTCAGAAAATGAAAACAATATTCTTTCTGAACCATTTAAAAAAATCAAAAAATGGTATAAAAAAATTTAAACCATAATTAGAGAATATTATAAATTCTTCAAAAAAATTGAAAACATAGACATGGATGTGAAATAACTTTCAGTCGAAGAGATAAATAAAGTCAATTTTCATTAAGATCATTATTTTTGTATAATTAGTTCGTGAATGAAGGAGAATAAAAAATAAAACATTAATTCTACAGAAATAACCATAGGATAATGAAATACATTATATTATTTAGAGATATATAATAATATTTCATTTTCAGAAACATAATCCTAAAAAATAGAGATAAACAATGACATTATAACATAGAACCATTACAACTTCAATAACATATGAATTATAAGAACCATGAAGGAAATAAAATTATATCGAAAATTATATTCCATAATATTCATCAGAAAATTTATAATAGACATTCATGGGTTATATATACACCATGAAATTGAAAGAAGTTGTGAATATGTCCCGAGACCCACAAAAATAAATGTGATACAAAAATCCCTTACTTGAAGTCCCAATTTATTTCATACAAATTTGAATCTCCTGTATAATAAATTTATTTAAATTATACACATATTAATGAATTGTACTCATATATATCATACCATTAAATATTTACAAAAAAATTGTATATCACTAATTTATTAACAAATTTTTTTTACAAATAACTTTTTCAGGTAATAACTACATTATTTTACTTGTATTTTTTGGTTCAGTGGTATTGGTTCATGTAAATTTATTTTGTTTCCATAATATACATAATTTTAATCATTATTTAAATAAAATATATATTCTTTATATAAAAATTTATATTCATATAAATAATTACATCGTTCATGGAGACGGTATGCTCTACGTATGCATGAACATTGTTTTCATTTTTTAAAAGATAAAAAAGAAATGTCACCATTAAAGAATAATTTTTATATCATATATATTCCTTTAATATATCCTTATTACTATCCATTTCAAAATAAAATGAAAAAATGTTTCGCATCACTTCATGGAGGATATAGTTCACACATATGCATGGGCGATGTAATAATTTTACAGTGGATTAAAAGAGGATATTATTTTATAATATTAAATTAATAGAATAAAATATAATTATATTCGATATAATGATTTTATTATGTAATAATATTTTTAGAATACTTGAAGTATATGGAAGAAGTAATTAAACAAAAATAATTGATTAAGAATGATACCTCTTCTTCAGAGAACCACTTTAGGATTGAAAAGAAGATTACATGGGGAGGTTTTATGATCGAAAAATAATTATAGTACATGGTAATGGAATTAAATAATTTATTTTATATTTTTTCATAAAAAGGCTTTGAATTTGTGAATAAGATAGGATACGGGGTGCATCTTTACAATTGAGTTGAGTGGAACACCTGTAAATTTTCAATATTTTCTAATAATGTAGTGTCACATATTTGGTAAAAAGGCCCAAAAATGTCCAATTAATAAACCATATAAGAGATAAAGTTGAAATATTTCCATAAAATAGTAACTTTACATGTTTTTTTCATCTTAAACAGTATAATTTTAGTTCAACCCCCTTATAAAACTTTTTTGACCTTAACCATGATAACATATTTTTATAGTTTTTATAATTCATTATAGAAAAAAAATATGTTTAACCTATTATATAACATTAATTATTATGATATTGAATATTGAAATCAGTTTTCCAAATTCAATTCATAGATGTGGTGGAATTTAATTTAAAATTAAACCTCGCTAATGAGCTGAAAAAGTTATTCTCCAAAGAAAAAGTTTCCATAATTTTTTTAAAAAAATTATATCAAAATTAAAATTAAAATTCATTATAATGAAAATAATATTATTAATAATAATAAATTTAGTTTAATTTTATATTAAAAAAATTAACTAAGATTTAACTTTTTATATGCTTTAATGAAACAAAAATTTTCAATAAAAACAATATTTTCACTATTCTTTAGTAAATAATTTTTCTGAAGAAAAAAAATCACCCTACTATAATTATGATATGATTATTAAAAAATTAAGTTCTTTTTTAAAAACAATTATAAATTTCCATGTATTAATTTTCATATTTGTTAATAAAAAATATATAAATTTTTTTTGTGAAGAAAACATTTTTGATGAAAAAAATGACTTTGATAAAAATTAAGTGATTACATACTAAGAATATTTCATCACCTTTATATTGAGTTGGACAATAATTTATATTTCATAAGTAATTTTGTCTTATTCTTACCATAAAATTTAATTTCCAGGTTATAATATTTATATTGAAATACTAAAATTTATTAGTAAAATGTGGTTTATTAAAACTCATTATTGTTTAAAATGAAAAAAATTAAAAAAATTAAAATTTATTAGTAGATAAATATATTATAAACACTAAGGGATTTATATTCTCCACCCACCCCCTTTAATAAATTTTATCCTCATATTTTTAACTTTAGCAGTTTAGGTTGGACAATTGAAAATTCTTTCATTGAAAACCCACATCGTAAAAAGGGTCAATAAAACTTCCCCTTTTAAAGAGAGAAATGGAAATATTAATCTTTTCTAGAAAAACACAAAACTATACATCCAAATATAATAAAATTAATGTGATGTAAAAATATTTTTATGGATTTTAGAAATAACATCCATAGACTAATAGATAGTGATAGAGAACATGATCAGTTGATGTTAAGCACAAAAAAATCCATAAATCTATGATGAGTTAAATGATCATTGATTCATCAAAATTTAATTTAAATGAATAGAATTTTTGTTTCAATATATATTTCAAGTTGTTGATGTATTTTTTTACTATCAAGATAGATAACAACATAAAATATACTTTCTTGAAATATTTTTATTTTATAAGAACAATTTCATCATATGGTTGTGCTTTGATAAATTTACACTTAAATTCTTACTCCATTAATTGAATTTCCAATGTGAATTATTTTATTCCTAAGGAACCAAAATTTTCATTTAATTGGTCCTATGATCCATAAAATAGTAAAATTCCTTTTAGTGTGTCTGAAAATAATTAACAAAATAAAAATGGTTACCATAAGTTATCCAAAAAATCATTAGTCTCTAAAACCTCAAAAATAACACCCAAATTTTGTCTTAGATAATTCAATAAATACTAACCATATTAATTTTCAAAATATTCTATATTAATATTGAAACCCAATTATTATAATTATTTTTCGCATATTCTTCTAAGATAGATTTGATATTTATATATAATAAACATCAATCACTCTTAATGCTTCATACCAAAAATATATATATCTAAATCATATAATCTTTAAGATATGTTAATAATTTCAATGATCAACCAAATTAACCATAAATACAAATTAAAATAACACAATAATACAAAACACAATTCAACCTCTATTCCTTAAATAAAATTCCACAATGTTTTTTTACTTTAATCATATAGTGATCCCAAAATATTGAACTTGTTCTGAAGTAACATTAATCACCTTGTCACTTTTAAATCTCATAGTTATCTCTTCAAAATATTCATTATCTTTCACATAATTTTACAACATAAATTTCATTTTAACCAAGACATCACACTACCTATTTGTAGTTGTTTCACCCTTATCACCCTTCAATTTTGGGTTTAATCCACAGAGACTTTCCATATGCAACATGTTTAGTTTTTACTAAAACTATATTAATATAATTCTTACTAAATCCCCATATAAATGGTGAACATCCTTAAAAATAACAATAATAAAAAATCACATAAAACCTAGATATTTAGATACCTTTAAATTTATAAAACTATAATTATTATTCAAATAATACTTCATGTTTAACCAGAGATTTTTATATATCTTTTCCCAATAAAACATTTCCCAAAATTTCATTAATAACATTAAAATCCCATAACATAAAACCTCAAAAGGGGTTTCTTGGAAAATGAACTCGTGATCAACCATAAAATGATAAACCCATGATGGTATCCCTAACTATTATGATAATCACACATGAAGGCATATATTCTTCCAATATTAAAACAATCATTATATGTTTCGTGATTTCTTATAACCACAATATTATTGTTAAATAATACTTATATAGTACAATTATTAAATCATGATATAGAAAAACTTACACCCATTCATTGGATATTCCTTGTACTAGGATCTAACCATTAGTTTATGTAATTGAATCTAATAATGCTCATGTTCCCCACACATAAGACATTGAACTATAAATGCTACCTTTGGATAAAATTTATTTAAATTCGTTGAATTTTTTATTTTTACTCAGCAATTACATTCAATATTTACTTATTTTCAACACATAAGACATCTTATATTTCCTTTGATACATTCATTTGAGTCTTTTTCCATATTATTAAACATATGGAAAGTTGAATATTCATTCCGCTAAAGTATATACTGCCTAAGCTCCCCTTAAACTCTTTATATATCTATTTTGGTGTGCCTGAGAGTTAGTTATAGTGTAAATTTTTTATCATATATTTTGATAATTAATTAGGCATTATCAAAATATCATTCAATACTGTTATAATCCCATTTGGTTTAAAATCATCTCATTATCCATCATATTCTAAATTAACATGGATTTTTATGGTTTTAGTTGTTAACTGAAACAAACAGGCATAATTTGAGAAATTATAATCCTAATAGTAAACTACATAATTAGGAAAACTCATTTATAGTATGTATAAATCAATTCACATTATTTTCAATTGATGACACAACAAGTTTAAACTAGTTCATTTATGGCCATCATATATTCAAAACCTTCTTAATGGTTTAGAAGAGTTATTGAACTTCCAAAACATAACCCACAAGAGTTTCAAAGAATCTTTATAAGAAGGCATATTTTCATACACCAGGTGATGATAAAGTTGAATCCCAATTCACCATATCCAAAGTTATTACCCATAGGTGTCATTATTTCAGATCCACATCCACTTATAGCATCCATGAATGGATTTAATTTCTTGGAAACAAATTTCACTACCCTAACCAAAATTCTTGTACACATTCATGTGCATTTTAATAACCCTAGGATCCATACTAATGTTTTATTATCCTAGTTTCCAAATGTAAACTAAACTTCTCCTTTAATACCAATTATAGAAAACATGAAATCTCATGCATATATACTACATCTTATCTGATGAATATTCATTTTAATTTACAAAACCATGCCTAGGGACCATAAAGTTTTAGGGTCTTTGGAAACTTAGATGCATAAAAAATTGGTTTATAGGTGAACTACATCATCTCCCACTATTTCATTTTTAAATATCACCATTAATAGAGACATCATACATAATACCTTTTATTAAAACCTATGGAAAGGATACCTATGAAAGGGCGATATAAAATGCACAATAAGGGTATATAAGGTAAATATCAATGATTACATAATCACAAATTGATCATAGGGCTATGATAACATGATAATAATAGTTGAAAACCATAAGTTTTATAGAATAGATCATAATATTGATTCATGGCATAAGGATTGGCAGTTTATAATACATGAATCATAAAATAATAAAATAACATAACCCATCAAATAATATTATTGGAATAATACATAGATTTTTTGTGTACACATTAGAATAGAAATTTTTTTACTTATTATTAATGTCTCATTTCCAAAACTATAATAGTGTAATGGTTTCACTCCCTAATACATCATAGTTTTCAAGGTTCACTCCAAATACTATTAAAGGGTACACTGTACTCTACTAAACTATGTTTACTCCCCATTAAAATCCTATTTATCTTATGAGATATCCAAATTTTCCCAAATCATTGTATGTATATATAACTATCCCCCCACCACCCACATCACAAAATGAAAATAAAATAGATGTATAGTATAAAATCATAAAATATTCCTCATGTAAAAACCTATGAAAAGAAAATGAGTTTCATATACATTTTATCAATTAATCAAAGAATAATCAATCTAAAATGAATGTGTTTCATAAATATCTATTCAACATAATAATAAACCGTAAAGATCATGAATAAGGATGATAAATTTAGATTATATCTCCAATAATGATCAAGAAATTCTCAAGGATTTCATCTTGGATGGAAAATTATTTAAAAATATCACTTGGAACATTTATTGAGTAAAAAATCCTTTCCACTTTGAAATAAGTTATTTAAATACTAGAAAATATAAAATTTATGAAATATAAAATTTTATTTCAAAATAAACTTGGAAAAAATTAAAGGAATACTCAAATAATTAATTGGTAATTAAAATTGTTAATTTCACTCATTTTATACTAGGTATAAGAAAACATTCATTTCACATTTTTATAAGAAGCCAAAAAGTATCTCATTTAGAAACTAAAAAGAATATTCCTTTTAAACAATTTATTCAAAAAATAAAAAATAGATAAAAATTATTATAAATATTAATTATAGAATAGTAATTACATTATTGAAAACCTTTTAAAAAACATGTACAGGAAAGAGAAATGATTTTCAATCAAAGAGACACATAAAGTTGATTTTCATTAAAAACATTATTTTGGTATATTTATCTCCTAAAGAGAGGAGAAAAAAATATTTTCTTATGAATTTATCATAAGAAAATAAAAAAACTAGATATTTTTAGAGATATATCATAATATCTCATCATCATAAACATATTCAAAGAATATCTCAATAAACAATGAGATTATAATGTAAAACCATCACCATTTTAGTAACATTTTCATTGTAAGACCCATTAAGGAAATGACCTAAAATTAATGTTTATATACCTAAATAATTATAATAAGGTTCATAAAATTCATTAATGTTTAGTATATACACCACATAAAAGAAATAAGTGGTGAATATTTAATAAACCCCATAAAAGAAAAAAGTGATGAAAATCCCTTACCTAAAGTCCAGAATTCCTTCATACTCATTATAAAATAATTTATAATAATTATAGGTTTATTATAAATATATTCCAATAATATAAACATATATATCATACCATATATGATTTTTTATAATATTTTGTCACCAGTTTATGAACAATTTTCTCTTAAAATATTTGTTTCGAGTAATAACTATTTTTTTCATGTATGTTTTGTTTCATAATTTCTTATCATTATAAAATGACTTTGGTTACATAAACTCCATATTTTTAATCATGATATAAATATAACACATATTCATTTTATAAATATTTTTCACCATCCATAAAATTTAGAGATAAAAAATTGAATTAAATTCTTCATGGAGATGGTAGGTTGTATGTACATAGGAACAGTTTTTTTGTTTTTTATTAGGATGAAAAAAAATAAATTTCAATAATAATTCACCATTAAAAAATAATATTTATATCTTGGATATAAAATATATTAACTAAATATATCCTTCTTAAAATCCATGTCATTAAAAAATGAAAATCATATCACATCGCTAAATGAAAGTTGTTGTCCACACGTTCTCACATGTGATGTTATCATTTTCCAACAAATAGGTAGAGGAGGTGGATGTAGGTTATGAAATTAATATAGAAATATATCCGTATATATTTTATATTTATGTCATTATATATTCATATTTTAAGAATATTTTAATGCAGTGGAAGAATAAATAAAACAAAACTGAATTGTAATGAAGAATACATCTTTTTCAGAGTACCTTTTTAGTTTAATCACAAAAATATTCAAAGAACATTTTTATGATCAATTAAAGGCCTAAATTTTAAGATCCCATATTTCTATGTAAGGTTTTTTTACTTACGTTTCAGTTTAGTCCCTTTATTTTAGTTAATCAAGTACTTTCTAAAGTCCTTAAAGAGGCTCGGGTGTGTTCTAGGGGTTTGGGACACGAAAAAGGGTGGAAAATGAGTTTTCTGGGCTAGTCGCATGGTCTGCGTATGGTTAGTACTAACCGTGTGGACACACCAGGTAACCATACAGGATGTGGGTTTTTGGATAGTGTCCTCTGCAAGGTTTGTGCACGGTTTGGAAAACTGTGTGGGTAAACCGTGTGGCCCATAAACTTTTAAAAATTTACAAAAATTCCATTGTAGGTTTTTTATATCCTAGTCAAGATTTTCCTCCTCCACATACCTTGAAACCCTTTTAATGAACCAAAGGGACCAAGAGATCCCAAAGATCAATCTATTTCGATTGTTATCCATTTAGAGTGTCGTTGGATGAGAATTGAAGATCTGGGTAAGGCTAATCTTCCTCTTACTTTTCTTTTTGGTTTGGGGTTTATATTTCTTTCCCTCCCCATCTAAATCTATCAAACCCTACTTTTTCGGTGGGTTTTAGGGTAAAGATTCAAGGTTTGGTTGAATTGATATCTAAGGCTTCGTTTGGGAGTGAATTCACCAACGGATTCAAGGTAGGTGGTCTATAAGTTATATCCCTTGGGTTTTTTGTAGATTTTGTGCATGTAGGGTTTTTTATTCTTTCCCTATTTTGAAGAGTTCTTGATGACTTTGAAATGATGTGATAAAGTGGTGTCTAAATGGTTAATTTAACCCCTCTTGATCCCCATGGGATGCAAGGAGGACGACTCGACCTAATTAGGGCCACCTGAGGGGTGTGCCGATATTCCCCAGACATAGAGCTAGCTAAGTAAGTGTAGGTCGTTGGGTGATAACATATAGCCTATGATGAATATGTTAATATGATTAATTGATGTTCAATTGGTGTTTATTAAAACACTTAGGTTGGTTAATTACCTAAGAGTTTTTTTGGTTGGAATGAAAAAGGGTTAAAAGGATAAATGAGAAAATTTTAGGGATTAGCTTTATACTTGAATATGATTAGTGAGATAGGCATGGAAAACAGGAATGGGGATAAAGGGATTATGTTACATGAATAATTATCATGTTAATGGATTGAGGTAAATGTAATTTCCCATTTATTGAGATTATTGTGATGTTGTAAATGATGTTGGATATGCTGTTGTGATATGGTGTTTTGTGGTGAATGATAAATAAACATGTGCACATGGCTTGGTAGAGTGGGATATTGACTTGAGGTTCTACACCCACAAGTTAATTTAGACCGAGTTTTTTTCTCCTCCCATAAATTCATGGGTTAGGGAAGGGTACAGAGTTCTATTCCCCAAATGGTTGCATTTCACCCGGACTGAGGCATCGAGGTGAGGATATTAGGGAATCATTGTGAAATGATGCCTAGTGGGATATGACTTATTAAATTCCCACATGTTGAAATTTTTTATTATTCCTAATCCATTGAACACATGAAAAAGGTAGATTAAACCATGAAATTCCTAAGTAGTAAACTCGAATTAAATGGTAGTATAATTAAATGAAACATAGTCTAGGTTAACCTATTGAACTGTTTACCTTTACTTTCCATTATTTTTCATTTTCATGCACTATCTACCTTTGCTGGATATTTTTTAGACACCATTGGTGGTGGCCTACTGAGTTATACTCACACCCTGTTCGGGCCGTCGTTGGGTACCTGAGAATATTTCATTCTTGGAGGTCAGGACAAGGGAAAGGGACCTATGTTATAGAGTTGAGTCAGACATGGAACATGTTTGGGAGAGGTTCCATACATGGAGTCCGGGCCATTTTAGAGAATCTACTATTTTATTTATTTTGGGTTTTTTTCACTTGACACTATAGCATATAATGGCATAATTATTGTTTTTTAAGATTGTACCCATGTTTTGGGTTTGGTTATTTATGCATGTTATGGATTTTTCTCTTTTGTTTCATCTATTTCAATTATTATTTATTATGGAGTACTCTTTTATTGAGGGTATAGTCTCCCCATGTGACCTATTGGACCCTCTCTACTAGTCGGAAACCTCTAGCGTATGGGGATGCACACTTTATTTCATGTGACTACCTGGATCAGAGCACTGGTTTAGTGGATTCCGGGTCGGGGATGTTACAAAGTTGTATTAGAGGTTTTATTTTCTCTTTCTTCCTATTTGAGGATGGTATACAAAATATTAGGAACGTTTTGGACCTTGTTAATGAGATTATGCTTGGGAGTAGCTGACCCATGTATGGGGGAAAACCCAAGTCTCAATGGGAGGGGATTGTTGTTCTTGTTTTGTGTTATTACATTTGATAATATTTCACCATTGGGTGATGCACTTATTTTGTGGTTTGACAGTTTTTTGATATTTCTCTTGTGGCTGGAAAGGTACGAGGTTGTGCATTCATGCATCATTATAGGAACCTATGTATAAAATTGACATGCATCATGATTGGCACACACATGGGATGGGTGTGCGGTATATAGAGGTTATGATGCATATGTTCTCCTAAAAGTAATGAATTATGCTGAATAAGATGGTATGAATGAGTAAAAAGGATAAGTAAAAATGTCTAGTAGTATTTAGAAAGTGGTTCATGATAAAGAAGTAAAAGTGGAATAATTTGTTGTAGGGGTAAATTTGAATATGAAGATGGTTCTAATATGAGTAAAACATAAGGCTTGTGACCATGATAATAAGATATCATGTTAGACATGGCCTTATGAGAGATGTCCAAAGGTAGTGATCTGGTTGTGTGTGGCCTCGTTTGTGTAGTGTCTGTGAACTGTTTGGGTTATGACAAGTGATGATTCTACCTATGTGTCTTTTTTTCTATTCGTAAAAGTGTTATAATTGCGTTCTAAAGTGAATGTTTGGCATTTTTGAGAAATACCACCACGCAGATGTGCGCTGACTGGGAGACATGAGGAGTTTGCTGAGAATGGTCCTCCAGTAGTGGAGAAAGAGAACATGGTGATCCAAGAAGATAGGGAAGAGTAGTTCATTGATAAATTTTCTTGTTTTATGCAGATAATGGAGTGAGACCTAGGGCGGGTTGCGGCGAGTATATTCAAGATGACCAGAGATTTTCAGCTACAGCACACTCTGACCTTTACCGGAGAGAATGGGCCAAAATCAGTAGAATTATAGATAGATTCCATCCAAACTATTCTCGACCATCTAGAGACTCCTCTCGAGAATCAATTCAAGTTTGCAGCCTATATGCTTATGGGGTAAGAAAAATGTTGGTGGGAAATTATGGTTCAGACAGAGCAGGCTGAGGGAATGATGTGGAAATATTTTTTAGAAGAAATTTCTTGAGCACTTCTATCCATAAACCTTGAGGCAGGAGAAGTATGTAAATGTTTTGAGGTTGACTCAAGGGACAATGTCGGTAATGGACTATTCTATCTATTTCACTGATTTGAGATGTTTTTTTCCAACGTTGATAGAAGATAATTCAGTTGTGGAAAAACGCTTCCAGGATGGGCTGAGACATGAGATCAGATCTCAGGTGAATATATTTCATTTAAAAAGATTTTCTGAAGTGGTGATTCAAGACCTTATCTCAGAAGGAAACCTAAAGGGAGATTTAGGTAGTGAACTTGTGGCTCTAGCTGGGCGAGAGAGTGGTGCAACTTCTGGTAGTAGGAAGCACCCCTTGGTAACTTTTCATAAGGGTGAAAGCCCACAAAACAGTTAAAAGAGGGGACCAGCTTCTCAGGGTGGCGACCAGGTCTTCTATTTTCAGTTTGGTAGGTCGGGTCCCAAGCGTAACCAGTGTCCCCGCCCACTAGTTGAGTGACGATCATGCAGCAGGCTAGGCCACGTGAAAAGACTTTGCAAGAACCCGTGGTAGTTGGGGAATGATGGAGGTCAGAGGCATATGCTTATTGTAGGTAGGGGTCGGTTACCACTTATCAGGTAGTCGGTTGGATCTCCATGCACCGTACTAGTAGAGGCAGTGGGCATGGAACTCTTGGGAGAGATCACCCTTACCATGAGAGATCTAAGAACTAAAGGTTCAATTAGAGGAATTGGAGCGTAAGGGTTTTATACGCCCTATTACATCACCTTTGGGATCTCCTGTGTTGTTTTCTAAGAAGGCTGGTGGATCACTGAGACTATGTGTCGATTATAGAAAGATGAACTAGATGACAGTTAAGAACTGATACCCTCTTACTAGAATTGTTGATCTGTTTGATCAGATCATAGGTGCCTCAGTTTTATCCAAGATTGATTTGAGATCGAGATACCATAAGTTGAGTGTGAGACCTTCTTAAATACCCTAGACGACTTTTCGAAGTAGGTAAAGGTTGTATGAATTCCTGGTAATGTCATTTGGTTTGACCAATGCACCAACTATGTTCATGGACTTAATGAACCAGATATTCCACCTGTACTAGGATCAATTTTTTGTTGTTTTCATTGATGAAATATTGGTGTACTCTAGAACTCATGATGATCATGCCAAACATCTTGACATCGTCTTGAGTACACTAAGATAACATAGGCTTTATGGTAAGCTATCAAAATGACAGTTTTGGATTGATGACATGAACTTCTTGGGATATATCATATCTGAGTCAGGCATATCGGTGGGTCTAGAAAAGGTATAGGTTGTGGTGTCTTGGGAGCAGCCCAAGAACGTCTCTAATATTGGGATTTTTATAGGTTTGGCCGATTATTACTGAAGGTTTATTAGAGATTTATATTGTTTGGAAGTGTCGCTCACGTTCCTAACTAAGAAGGTGGTTAAGTTCGATTGGTCATAGGCTTGTGAGAATGATTTCTAGGAGATGAAGAAGTGGTTGACCACAACACCAAATTTGATCTTACCCAAACCAGGTAAGAGGTACACCTTGTTCTGTGATACATCCAATGTTGGACTTAGGGCTGTGTTGATGTAGTATGATCAGGTTGTGGCTTATGGATTGAGGCAGTTGAGACCACATCAATGAAATTATCCCACTCACGACCTGTATCTAGATGTTGTGGTTCATGAATTAAAGTGTTGGAGGCATTATTTTTTGGGAGGACCCTTTACGATTTTTACTCAACATAAAAGTCTCAAATATATCTTCTATCAGTGGGATTTAAATCTTTGACAGTGATAGTGGGTTGATTACCTTAAATCTTTTGATTTTGAGTTGGTTTACACACCGGGAAAGGGGAATAGTTTCATTGATGCTCTGAGCCCGAAGACTCAAAATCAAGTAGTTCAATAATCTAGTTCATAGTTGGTGATTATGGCCTTATTTGCGGAGATGCATTTGGAGGTATAGGAGGGGAAAAGGTAGATGACCCTTACCTACTTTAGATCTGAGTTAAAGAGAGTCATTTAGTAGATCTGGAGTGTTTGGATATGAAGGAAAGACATAAAGGTGGAGATTCACCTTTTGGTTGGACCTTTGGCACTGATGGAGTTTCTTATGTTCAAGGTCGTGTTGTGGTGCTAGAAGATGTATGGGAAGAGTTGATGCGTGAGTTCCGCACATCATGGTGGTCAGTGCATCTAGGCTTGACTAAGATGTACCATGACCTACATAGGTAGTTTTGGTGGCCGAGAATGAAGAAGAAAGTGGCAAGTTTTATGGCATGATACATTACCTATCATTAGGTGAAGGTTGAACATCATCATCCATGTGGGTTGTTGAAGTCATTGCATATTCCAGAGTGGAAGTGAAATATCGTCATGATGGACTACATAGTGGGTCTTCTGAGGATGCCTCAGAAGAATGATTCAATTTGGTTAGTGGTAGATCGGATGACAAAAGTGGACCATTTTTTTCCGATTGAGGAGACTTATATAGTCAACTAGTTAGGGGAGTTGTATGTTCAGGAAATAGTACGGTTTCATGGTGTTCCAAGAACCATAGTTTCATATCATGATTCGTATTTCACCTTTCACTTCTGGAAGGGACTACATAAGGAACTTATTACCAAGGTGTTTTTGAGTATGGCTCACCACCCACAGACTGATGGGAAGTCAGAGCATACAATTCAGGTATTAGAAGACATGTTGATAGCATGTGTTATGGATTTTGGTCATTCTTGGTAGAAGAACTTGTCTCTTGTCGTGTTTTTCTTATAACAACAGTTTTCAAGATACAGTTCAGATGGAACCATTTGAGGAACTTTATGGGAGACAGTGTAGATCAATGTTGTGTTGGTTATAGGCTGAAGAGTCAAAGATTTTAGGGCTAATTCTTGTGCGGGAGACATTAGAGAAGGTTCATTTGATTCAAAAGTGTATGGAAACTACTCAGAGTAGGAATAATTCATATGTACAGTAGCATCATAGACCTCTTTATTTCATGATGGTTGATAGTGTGTTTCTTCGGGTGTCTCCAAGGTTGGGTCACCGTCGAATTTGGAAACAGGGCATGTTAGCACCTAGATATGTGGGGACATTTGAGATTATGGAGTGGATCAGACTGGTGGCTTGCTGATTGCATCTTCCACAACGGTATAGTGGGATGCATGATGTTTTCTACATTTCACAACTCGGACAATATCACTCAGACCCATCTCATGTGATAAATGCCTAGGATGTCGGGCTTGAGGCTGATGCATCCTTCGAGGAGCATTTGGTTCGTATTTTGTATCATAGTGATAAATTTTTTCGGGATAAGTTTTTGCCCTTAGTTCGTGTTCTATGGAAGTATGGAAACATTCAAGAGGAAACTAGGGATTGGTAATGTGATATGAGGTTCCAGTGGCCTGATCTCTTTTCTTTATAAACTCAATGATGCTCAAGAAGAGCAGCTCAGGGACGAGTCATTATAAGGTGGGGTGGTTGTAAGATTTTAGATTTCTCTATAAGGTATTCTTTAATTACATTGCAGTTTAGGACCTTTATTTTAGTTAATTAAATACTTTCTAAAGTCCTTAAGGAGGATTGGGGTTGTTCTGGGGGTTTGCGACATGAAAAAGGGGGAAAGAAAGTTTTATGGGCTAGTCGCACGATCTACGCATGGTTAGTGATAACTGTGTGGACAGCCCAAGAAACCGTGCAGGAGGTGGGTTTTTTGGATAGTGGCATTCGCACGGTTTGAGCACTATTTGGAAAACTATGCGGGTAAAACGTATGGCCTAGAAACTTTTAAAAAAATACAAAAATTCCAATGCGGGGTTTTTATATCCGAGTCGTGATTTTCTTCCTCCTCCTCACTTGCAACCCTAGGAATGGATAAAAGAGACCAAGGGATCCCAAGGATCAATCTCCTTTGATTCATGGCCATTGGGATTTCTGTTGGATGTGAATTGAAGACTGGAGTAAGGCAAATATCCATGTTTCTTTTCTTTTTGGTTTAGGGTTTCTATTTCTTTCACCTCTCCATCCAAAGCTCTCAAACCCTACTTTTTCAGGGAATTTTAGGGTAAAGATTAATGGTTTGGTTGAATTGAGATCTAATTCTTCGGTTGGGAGTGTGTTCTCCAATGTATTCATGGTATGTGGTCTACAAGTTATATCCCTTGGGTTTTGTGTAGATTTCTACATGTAGGGTTTCTGTTCTTGCCCTATTTTGAATAGTTCTTGATCCCTTTGACATGATTTGATACAGTGGTGTCTAAATGGTTAATTGAACCCCTCTTTATCCCCATGGTATGCAAGGAGGATGACTCGACCAAATTAGGGCCACCTGAGGGGCATGCCAATATTCCCCAGACTTAGAGCTAGCTAAGTGTAGGCTGTTGTATGAGAACATAGAGCCCATGAAAAATATGTTAACATGCTTAAGTGGTATTAAATTTTTGTTTATCAAAACACTTAGGTTGGGTAATTACCTAAGAGGTTGTTTGGCTGGAATGAAAAGGGGTTAAAAGGATAAATGAAAAAATTCCCGGGATTAGCTTTATACTGGAATATGCTTAGTGAGATATGCATGGAAAATGGGAATGGGGATAAAGGGGTTAAGTAACATGAATAATGAATGTGTTAATGGATTGTGGTAAAATATAATTTCTCATTTATTGAGATTATTGTGATGTTGTAAATGATGTTGGATATGTTTTTGTGATATGGTGTTTTGTGGTGAATGATAAATAAGCATGTGCACCTGGCTTGGTAGAGTGCGGTATTGACATGAGATTCTATGCCCATGGGTTGAGTTAAACCAAGGTTCTACCTCCTCCCATAAATTATTGGGTTAGAGAAGGGGATAGAGTTTTATTCCCCTAATGGTTTCATTTCACCTGGACTGAGGCTTCGAGGTGAGGATATTGGGAATCGTTTTGAAATGATTCCTAGTTAGATAGGTATTGTAAAATTCCCACATGTTGAAAACATTGATTATGCCTAATCCATTGAACACATGAAAAAGGTAGATTAAACCATGAAATTACTAAGTAACAAACTTAGATTAAATGGTAGTATAATTAAATGGAACACATTCTAGGTTAACCTATTGAACTGTTTACCTTTACTATCCATTATTTTTCATTTTCATGCACTATATACCTTTGCTAGATATTTAGTAAACACTGTTGGGGGTGGCCTACTAAGTTATACTCACCCCCTACTCAGGTCGTCGTTGTGTACCCAAGAAGATTCCATGCTTGCTGGTCAGGACAAGGGAAAGGGTCCTATGATAGGGAGTTGAGTCAGACATGAGACATGTTTGGGAGAGGTTACATACTTGGAGTCTGGATCATTTTGGGGATTCTACTATTTTATTTCTTTTGGGTTTTTTTACTTAACATTGTAGCATGGCATGGAATATTTATTGTTGTTTAAGATTGTACCCTTCTTTGGGGTTTGGTTATTTAGGCATGTTATGGATTTTTCCCTTTTTTCTGTTATTTCAATTATTATCTGTTGTGGAATACTCTGGTATTGAGGGTATAGTCTCCCCACGTTACCTATTGGACCATCACTGCTAGTCGGAAGACTCTAGCATACGGGGATTTGCACTTGAGTTATTGTGACTACCCGGCTCGGAGCACCAGTTTAGTGGCTTCCGGGTCAGGGACGTTACATCAA
This sequence comes from Viscum album, assembly GCA_963277665.1. NCBI lineage: Eukaryota > Viridiplantae > Streptophyta > Magnoliopsida > Santalales > Viscaceae > Viscum > Viscum album. Next base: position 1,805,357,536 of record OY728164.1, read on the forward strand.
TGATACATTATGGGATGTTTTTAATGGATTTTATAAGGAATTTTCTTATATATAATGCTTTGTATGTTTGAATAGGGGAGGTGAGTTGGAGCCCTTTATAATTGTGGTGAGTGGCATACTTATAATTTTTCAATATTTTCCTATAATTCCATGTCACTGCCTTGATCAAAAGGATCCAAAATGGCTCATTCACAAATAATATATGATATAATGTCAAAATATGTCCATAAAATAGGAATTGGTTTTTTTAGGTTATTTTTAGCCTTATTTTTTAAATAAACCCCTGAAAAAAATGTTTAAAACATAACCATAATGAAATATTTTTAGAATATTTTCATTTTATTATGAAATAAATAATTTGAACCTATTATATAATATTGATTATTTTTATTAAAAATATATAATTAGTTTTAACAAAATCCAATTCCTATAAGTGGTAGAATTTAATTTAAAATTATTCCTCCAGACTTGATGATAAAGTGGTATTACAATGAAAATACTTTAATCAGTATAAATGGTATTTATATAAAAATTAGAAATGAAATTGATTAAAATGACATAAATTATATTAATAATAATATAATTTTATAATTTTTCTTTTTATCAATTTTAAAACATAGTAGAAATTTGTAAATTCTTTAAACAAAATGAATGTTTTCAGTAAAATAATTATTTTTTAATATTCATCTAAAAATCAATCTTCTCTAAAAAATCACAAAATTTAAAAAAAAAGATAATATTTATATGATTATTTCAAAATTTAGGTTAATATTATGAAATATATAATAAAATATAGATAAATAAATTATAAAATTTCCATACAAATAGCAAAAAATAATTTTTGAACAAAGCATCTTTTATAAATAAAATGAATTTTCTAAAAATTTAGTGATTGTTTACTTAGAATTTATAATTAGATTCACATTTTTTAGGAACATTATATATATATATATATATTATAAATTTTTTAATCATATTAATATCTCCCCATTTAACTATGAGGTTAAAACATCCATATTTAAATTATAATATTTTAATAGTACAATGTGGATAGATAAAACAGAGTGTTTTCTATAACACAAGATTTTAAAGAAATAATATTTATTTATATATATATATTCTAAAATATTAGTGTGTTAGATAAAAAACACTCATAAAATATAACCCCTATACTAAACAAATCCTAGACTCTAATGAACCCCTAAAACCTGACATAGACTAAACATTACCCCCCCCCCCAAACCAAATCTATAAAATCCAACCCATATCCTAATCCTAACCCTGCTATATAGATCTCTTAAAACATAACCTCTAAGATAACCTCATCCATAAATCCATACCCTGAAACCCAATCCTCAAATCCTAACCCCCCAAACCAAATCCTTATAATCTAACCTCATGACTATACCACTCCATCTTATATTTAACCACTAAATCCTAAACTCTAACCTAAGATTAACCCCACAATGTTTATAACATCCCTCCTTTTTTATCACATAAGCTTTCATTACATTATACAAAACCGAGGATCTTTAAGGTTTAGTGTCTTGGAAACCAAGAACTTAATACATGACAACATAAAAAATTCTTCTTAAACACATGAAAATCTTCTTCATTTGTTCATCCTAATTTCATTACAACATCTCATAACTTGGGAACATACATCAAAGGAAAGGGTGAGCAGAAGTCCCAGTAAGGGAAACAAGGGAAACATTTTACATGTGAACTTGAGATACATCAATAAAGTCATGATAAATAACGTTAAGGCTTGAGAAAGAGATCATGAGGCATATCATAATAAAAATAAAGTGTTTCATAACTTGAAGATGTGGAGAAAACATTTAACTTAGACAATCATTTCTGTATCACCAAGTTCTATCCCCAAGGTTTCATTAAAAAAATTATCAAGGTTATTCACCAAGGTATTGTTAAAATGGTCATCTCTAGAGATTAAGTCTTTACCCAATGCATTGGAGCGCTATCAGGGTGCACCCTTAATTTTCCTTTATTATCATGTGAGCCACATATATAATCATCAATAATTTCATAAATAACCCATATATCATAGGAGAAATGGGTTTCATTTCATAGTCATAACATTTTAAAAATTGCTTTAAAGACGTGATCTTTATGTCACTTTAAACCCATAGAAAAAGGAAAGAGGGTCTCATGTATGTAAATCCCAGAATTTAAAATATAAATTTTTTATATATAGGTGAATACCTTTTTTGAATAAAGATTTTTGAGTATTCACTTAATAAAATAAAATAATTTGACAAAAACAGAGAGATATTTTGAGACGAAAATTCGGCAGCATAACGGCTATGTTGCAGGGTTTTAGAAAACATTGAAAAGAGAGGGGACATGGGTAACCCACTAATAAATGATCCATAAAATATTATAGGGAAAGAATATAAAAGATATAAGAACATGGTAATGAAATTTAATGGACATACCATATGAAATGAAAAACATGAAAGGAAGACAAAAATAATATTTCTCTTATGAAAATTCGGCAGCCTAACGATGTCACTTAAAACATCAAACAAATGAATTGATGAGATTAAATAGGGTCTCTCATCATGTGAACATAAAATTAAAGTATTATTAATATATATATCATACCCCAACATGGAAAAAAGGAACTTTAAAGACTTGACATGAATGTAGAACTTTGAAAATGGGAAGAGTGAAAGAATACCTTATAAAAATTCGGCAGCCTAACGGCGCCACTTAAAAATTATTAAAATGAATTGACGAGAGTAAGAGGGGATATCTCATCATATGAAAATAAAAATTATAGTAATGTGAATATAAAATAACATCCTCCAACATAATAACATGGAGCATAAAATAAATGACATAAAAGATAGTACTTGAAAAGAAAGAGAAAGGTGGGATCCCTTACCTTAAACGTAACTCTTAAAACTCAAAGGTCGGGACCTTGAGGGATTGGGGGAACCTCGAAAGGACTCCATGAGTGGTAAAGAGACCATAACTTCATAAGGGAGTATTTTGAAATTAAATTAATGAAGGAAAGGCTTGGTATTTATAGGAGAAGTGAGGGGACAAAGCATTAATTGCCAAGGGACATCTCATCGGTGGTTTTGGAAAAACCATGGGCTTTTCCATGGTATTGCCCATGGTATTATCCACTTGGGACACCTCATACCTTATAATACTATTCATAAGTTGACTAGAATTTTTTCATAATTATTACATCCTTAATGATGTCATTAAACACCCAAAACTCAAAAACTGTATTTTCACTATTCACCAAAAATTCAACTTTCTCAGAAAATCCCCAAATTTCACCTTAACCAAATATCTATCCTCTAATTTAAAAAATGAACTCCATTTTATGAAAATAATTTTCTAAATATTTTTAATTTAATTTTTAAATAAAAACACTATACACCGAAAATTCTACTATTTCAGAAAATTCCCAAAAATTCACCTTAACCTAATATCGATGCTCTGAATTCAGAAATGAACTCCATTTTATAAAAATAATTTTCTAAATAATTTTAATTTAATTTTAAAATAAAAAACACTATTCACCTAAAAAAACTAATACTTAAACTATAATTTCTGGAACATTTATTTACCTATTTTATTGAATCACGTTACTTAATTAAGGAGACTAGATTATATTAATAATTTTTTAAGTGTGGTTACTTAATCCATTTGAGCACATTACTAATCATAAGTGTAAAATCACTATTCATAAATTACTATTTATTAAAAATTATGTTGGTCTTATTAGACTCTAAATTTCATACTGAACACAACTATAGAAGACCATTTTTTGAAAATCATTACACATTTTTAATTATTTAAGGTTTATATAAATATTTTAAAATATATTTTTTCCAAAATTCATCAATAATATACATCCTATATTTATCTGGACACTTGAGATTAAAAAACTTCACCATAAGACGAAATGACAATTTTATTTATCTCAAAGGATTACATAAGGCAGTTACGGTCTCATTACATAGCCCTTTATAACACTATCATAGGACCTAAGAGTAAGGTGTGCTAGGGTGATAGAATATTAGGGCAGCTCGGCCAACATTTCTCGAGTAGTGATTTATATCAGCTTGAACTTCTCGTGAAGGCGATTCCGTTCCAGCTTCACACGGTGATGTTCGACTTGGGTTTGGTCCAGAGCAAAGCCCAAAGGTGCTACCTCCTTCTTGAGTTCCGTCAGATGGGCTTCAATCGGCCCGAGACTACTGGATGGGTCCATTGAATCTTCTTTCTATATTAATTAATTAGGATCACTTGTATTTATAGAAAATAATTGTAACATTTAGTTTCCAATGATCATATTGAACAATGGTCATATAACAGTTGAAATCCAATGGTCTCATTTTAATTATAATCATTTTATTAAATGAAATAGTTTTGTTGAGTATAAAATAAAATAACACAAAAGGTTAAGAAAAAAAATTATTCAAAAATTTTGGGTCATTACAATCTTCCCCCTTAAGAAATTGCATCCTCGCAATTTTAAAATTGGTCATGGAAATTTCATTGAAAGTACCACATTGTAAAAAGAGTCAGTAAAACTATTACTTTAAAAGAAATAAAGGGAAGTACAAAGGTTACCTGAGTTAACCCATACTAGGATTCCATGAAGGAAAACGTGGATATGGAAGAGAAAACAAATGGTCATGTTCTGATGGAGAGTGATAGAAAACATGATTAGGAGAAAATTAACCACAAGAAGATCACCAACTTAAGATGTGTTAAACATTTTTTGATTACCCAGTAGGAAACGTAAACCAAAAATGTTTTTGTTTTATGTTACTTTTCATAATTTTTAGGAATTAATTTACTACATAGAAAATAAACATAAGGAAATATACTTACCTTCAAGTAGAGTTTCATCCCTTAATAAGTTTCCACCAAGACTAATTTTTTTTCTCCAAACAATGAGCATTCAAAAATACTTGGTCTCATCAAAAGCACAAGAATCATCTTCTAGAGAATCACATAATCCAAAAAAGGATAACTACATTTTTTCCTTTTCTTTAGTCATCAACTAAAACTAGAAGGTTAGTATGAGATCATATAATACCCAAAAAGGATAATCCTTTATAAAAATAAAAATGACTATTAATCTCCAAAATTCAACAAAAGTACCCAAAGTTCCAGAAAGAACATTCAATACACAATCATCCTTAAAATTCTTCAGAATAATCCAAACTAATATTTAAACCCAAATATAAGAAGGATTTGATAACATAGTCTTCCAAGATAAACTTTATCATTCATCTCCAAACAACATAAACCACTCTTAACATCTTATAACAAAAGTAACTAACCTAATCACATTTTCCCCAAGATAGGTTAATCATTTCCATAAGTAACCTAAATTACCATAAGTTCACATTAAATTAATCAATTCTTAAAAATATATGTCAAACTTTACTTCTCAAAGAAAATACCATAGTAATCTATTTACCTTGATAATATAGGGTTCCCAAATTAGTGAACGTCTTCCAAAATAATATTCACCTTTTAATCCCGTAATCATTTTTTTCAATAAGAACGGCTTCACAACATAAACATGTGATACATAACAATAGATGTTTTATTTAATGATATAAAACCATATTAGGTAGTGACTTTATGTTCTTAGAAAACATTAAATATATGCTCATAGAGCATAAACTAAAATAAAACATGATATAGACAATTATTGCGAAGAAGTTACATGTACTTCAGTCATCATGATGTATCTCAGCATAGGACTTGCATTGTTCCCTTGTACTTGAAGATTGTTGATGCTCATCATGTTTCTCATCCCTTACAAGAGAGCATTGTCTTGGATAATGTACAACTTCTCCACATTTACGACATTGAATACTATAAGGTACATTAGATTGAACCTTATCTCCATTCATCACATTATCAGTTTTTTAAAGCAATTGGCTACTTTGTGCCCTATCATCCCACACTTAAAACATCTCTCGGTTCCTTTGTGACATTTTCCTTGATGCCTCTTTCCACACTTTTTGCACAAAGGAAATTGGGTCTTCTTTCCCTTATCGCATTTATCAGATGAACATCCTTGACACTTCATCTTCCTCTTCCTGGATGAATTTGGGCATTCCACTAGGTACCAATTATTAATTGTGATTTTTGATAGCTGGTTTGGCATAATCACAATATGTTCAACTTGATCTCTCGTCGTCTCTGTCATATTAATTGAGGAATCATCACATTTCATATCACATTGGTTTTTGGAACATGTTCTTCTATTTTCTTCCATTAACTAAGAAAAGAAAGTATAATTAGGGGGCTTAAATACTAGCCAGTAATCATGAAAAGGAAAATTTAAGCATAAAGGGATAAACTTGTAGAAGAAAAGTATATCCTAACTTGTGATCCCCTAGATATCAATCTAGGTTATCCATGATCATATATTCTTATGTGAATCTTTATTTAATTTTATCTTTGTTCCTTTAATAATGGTTCATACTAAGCTTATGAATTTTCCAAAGCATATCCCCCAGGAGTGTCAAACCAAGAGTGCAGCAAGGCCCATTATCGTGCACCATGTTTCCCAGGGTCAAGCCCAAAACACCTTGTCATATTTTTCACTCCTAGGTACATCTGTTCTAGAGCCACCTCTACTTGTTCGTATCCAGATAAGGATTTATTTTTTTTGAAACCACTTACTCAATACTTCACCAAAATACTAGGATGTTTTCTTATATTTAATATTTTTATTAAGAAACCTTGTAAAGTTTTCAAATCCTAATTTCCACAAATTACTAAACCATCCTTTGATACCAACTATAACATTCCGCCTTTTTTATCACATAAACTTTCATTGCATTATACAAAACCAAGGATCTTTAAGGTTTAGTGTCTTGGAAACCATGAACTTAATACATGAAAACATAAAAAAATTATTCTTAAACACTTGAAAGGCTTCTTAATTTGTTCATCCTAAGTTCATTATTTCATCTCATAACCTAGGAACATACATCAAAGGAAAGGGTGAGCAGAAGGCCCAATAAGAGAAACAAGGGAAACATTTTACATGTGAACTTGAGATACATCAATAAAGTCGTGATAAATAAATTTACGGCTTGAGAAAGAGATCATGAGTCATATCATAATAAAAATAAATTTTTTCATAACTTGAAGATGTGGTGACAACATTTAACTTAGACAATCATTTTCATATCCCAAGGTGTATCCCCATGGTGTCATTAAAAAAATTACCCAGGTTATTCACCAAGGTATCATTAAAATGGTCATCTCTTGAGATTAAGTATTTACCCAATGCATTCGAGCGCTATCAGGGTGCACCCTTAATTTGAATTTATTATAATGTGAGCCACATATATCATCATCAATAATTTCATAAATAACCCATATAGAATAAGAGAAATGGGTTTCATTTTATAGTCATAATATTTTAAAAACTGCTTTAAAGACGTGATTTTTATGTCACTTTAAACCCATGGAAAAAGGAAAGTGGGTCTCATGTATGTAAATACCAGAATTTAAAATAGAAAATTTTGATATACATGTGAAAGAATAAGGATTTTTTAGTATACACTTAATAAAATAAAATAATTTTAGAAAAGAGAGAGACATTTTGAGATGAAAATTCGGCAGCATAACGGCTATGTTGCAAGGTTTTAGAAAACATTAAAAAGAGAGGGGACATGGGTCACCCACTCATAAATGATCCATAAAAGAGTATAGGGACAGAATATAAAGGATATAATAAAATGGTAATGAAATTTGAAGGAAATACCATATGAAATGAAAAACTTGAAAGGAAGACAAAAATAAGATTTCTCTTATGAAAATTCGGCAGCCTAACTGTGTCACTTAAAACTTCAAAAAAAATGAATTGATGAGATTAAATAGTTTATCTCATTATGTTAACATAAAATGATAGTATAATGAATATAGATATAATACCCCAACATGGAAAAAAGAAACTTTAAAGACTTGACATGAAAGTAGAACTTTGAAAATGGGAAGAGTGAAAGAATCCCTTATAAAAATTCGGCAGCACTTAAAAATTATTAAAATGAATTGATGAGTGTAAGAGGGGGTATATCATCATATGAAAATATAAATTATTGTAAGGTGAATATAAAATAACATCCTACAACATAAGAACATGGAGCATAAAAGAAATTACTTAAAAAAGAGTACTTGAAAAGAAAGAGAGGTAGGATCCCTTACCTTAAAACGTAACTCTTAAAACTCAAAGGTTGGGACCTTGAGGGATTGGGGACACATTTGGAGGACTCCTTGGGAGTTAAAGAGACCATAACTTAGTTTTGGAGGATTTTTAAATTAAATGAATGAGGTAAAGTCTTGGTATTTATAGGAGAAGTGAGGGGACAAAGCATTAATTTCCAAGGGACACCTCATCGGTGGTTTTTGAAAAACCATGGGCTTTCCCATGGTATTTTCCCATGGTATTTGCCACTTTGGACACCTAATACTTTGTCTTACTATTCATAAGTCTACTAGAATTATTTCATAATTATTACATCCTTAATGATGTCATTAAACACTCGAAATTCAAAAACTGTATTTTCACTATTCATCCAAAATTCAACTTTCTCAGAAAAATCCCAAAATTTCACCTTAACCAAATATCGATGCTCTAATTTCAAAAATGAACTCCACTTTATGGAAATAATTTTATAAATATTTTTAATTTAATTTTTCAATAAATACACTATTCACCGAAAATTCAATTGTTTCAGAAAATTCCCAAAAATTCACCTTAACCTAATATCGATGCTCTGAATGCAAAAATGAACTCCATTTTATAAAACTAATTTTCTAAATATTTTTAATTTAATTTTAAAATAAAAAACACTATTCACCTAAAAAAAACTAATACTTTCGGGAATACTTATTTACCTATTTTATTGAATCAAATTACTTAATCAAGGTGCCTAGATTATATTAATACTTTCTTAAGTGAGGTTACTCAATTAATTTGATCACATTACTAATCATAAGCATAAAATAACTATTCATAAATTACTATTCATCAAAAATTAATTTGATCTTAATAGACTCTAAATTTTATACTGAACACAACTGTAGAAGACTATTTTTTGAAAGACATTGCACATTTTTAATTATTTAAGGTTTAAATAAATATTTTAAAATATCTTTTTTCCAAAATTCATCAATAATATACATCATATATTTATCTGGACACTTGAGATTCAAAAACCTCACCATAAGATAAAATGATAATTTTATTTATCTCAAAGGATTACACAAGGCAGTTATAGTCTCGTTACATAGCCCCTTATAACACCAGCATAGGACCTAAGAGTAAGGTGTGCTATGGTGATAGAATCTTGGGGTGGCTCGGCCAACATTTCCTAAGTAGTGATTTCTATTATCTTGAACTTCTCGTGAAGGAGATTTTGTTCCAGCTTCACACGATGAAGTTCGGCTTGGGTTTGGTCCAGAGCAAAGCCCAAAGGTGATACCACCATCCCGAGTTCCGTCAGCTGGGCTTCGATCAGCTCGAGACTACTGGATGGGGACATTTAATCTTCTTTCTATATTAATTAATCAATATCACTTGTATTTATAGACAATAATTATAACATTTAGTTTCCAATGGTCATATTGACCAATGGTCATATAGCAGTCGAAACCCAACGGTCTCATTTTAATTATACTCATTTTATTAAATGAAATAGTTTTGTTGAGTATAAAATAAAATAACCCAAAAAGTTAGGAAACAAAATTTATTCAAAAATTTTGGGTCGTTACAATGTTATCCCTAAAAAAATTCCTAATCCTATTATTACCCCTGCCCCCACAAAACCCTTGAATCCTTCTTCCAATCCTAAACGTAATCCCTAAAACCTGACCTCACAGACCAAAATGAACCACTAAAATCTAACCCCTATCCATAAAACATTACCCCTAACATAACCCCTCCACCCATAGAAACATAATATTAAAACACATCCTAATAATACCCTCTGGACCCCTAGCCTAAACCTAACCCTCCCACCCAAACTGAACACCTAAAACCAAAACCCAACCATGAACCAAACAAAAGAAATCAAATCCTATCCTCCCACACCACCATAAATTATAAATATTCTCCCCTAAATAATAACCCCCTTTCTAAATAACCCTTATCCACACATCTCCCCCGGATCCTAAACCTACCCCCCCCCCCCCCGTGCCAAACCCAACCCCAATACAAAACAAAACCCCCCCATAAACCCTATCCTAAAACCTCAACCCTAAAATAAAAAAAAACCATGTAAACTCTAACCTAAAATATAACCCATAATCTAAACAAATCCCCACTAATACTTGACCTAATTCCTAAACCCTAACATAAATCACCATGCCCAACCCCTAGTCTAAACCTAACCCCCAACACTTATCCTTAAAACCTATCATGTAGCAACCCCCCCCCCCCCCACGACCACCATAAAACCTAATCCTAGACCCAAAAACTAACCCCAATTTCGAAAACCTAACCCCTAGTATAAACGAACATATTAACCCCTAACCTAAACCAAAAAAACCTAAACTAAACCCCCAAAAACTAACTATTATTCAGAACCTAACCCAACCCCCCAACCATTGCCTAAAACTAACTGCTAGCCTTAACCTAACCATCAAGCCTACCCCACCCCACCCCCACCCCTAGCCTAAATACCTATCATAACCTCTTTCTTCCCTCTAACCCTTAAATATTAACCATAGCATACAACTTAATACCTAGTCTAAAAAGACCCCCCAACCACCAACCTAAATCTAGCCTCACCAAAACTACAACCTAAAGACCTGTCCCCAGCCCTAAGTTCAATGACAATACCTAATCTTAACCCCATAAACAGCATAAAATTAACCTCAATACTAAACTAAACCCCTAAATATAAACCTAAAAACCGGATATAACCCTAACCTAAATCAACTATTACACCCTAAAAAACCTTTCCCCTAGCCTAAACCAGCCACCAGTGTAAAATTAACCCCTAAAATCTATCCCCAACCAAAAACTAACCCCTAATTTCAATATAACCCCCCTCCAAAAAAAAACTTATCCCCTGACCTAAACCTGAAAACCTACCCACTAGCCTAACCTACATCCATCCTAATTCCTATCATCAAACATAAAACCTTGAGTAAGCCAACCCTACCACCCTAACCCTAACCCCTACCATAATCATTACCCCATAAACTAAACCCCTTAAACTTAACCCTGTACTAAACCCACCCTTCATGTCGAACCGAGTCCCTAAAACCTAACCCCTATCCTAACCCATCCATTCTCTACAAAAACTAATCCTCTATACTAAAACATATCCCTTAGCCTAAAATGAATCCCCAACCCCTTCTGCATACATAAAATCCCAAAAACAAATCCATAAAGACTTACACATAAGCTAATGCCCCAGCCTATATTGAAACCCTAAAACCTAAACCCTAACCCAAATTTTAAACATCTAATCTAAAAAAAATACCCACCCAAATTAAAACCATCACCCTAGACATAAACAAACCATAACAAAAATAAATATTTACAACATAAAACTAAAACTAAACCCTTAAACCTAATCCCTAAAACCTAAACTCTCTTAAACCTGATCCCTAAAATCCCACCCCAGATTAATCGACCACCATTAAAAGTAAAAACTAGAACCTAAAACCTATCCCCCACTAAAACTAAGCTGCAAAACCTGTTCACCTCTAAACCTAATCCCTAAAACCTAACCCTCTAGTCTAAACCACCCCCTCCTAAAATGAACACTAATAACCTAAAACCTAGATTAAATTAAACCCCTATCCCTTAACAAACCTAGAAATCCTAACCCTAAACCTAATTCCTTAAATAAAACCATCCATCCAAACATAACCATTTAACATAACCCCAAACCTAATCGCTACCATCCTAACCACATTCTTGAACCTTACCCTAACCCCTCTTGAATTAACCACTATACTTAACCCCCAAGGATAATCTATTGCCCCAAAAAATTAACCTATCTATATCCTTACATATATCAATGAAACCTAACACCATGCCAAAATAATGAACACATATAACCTAACCCCTATCTAACCCCCCCCCCCCACACACACACACACACAAACACACACCTTAATTAAACCTACCCCCAAAACACATATCTTAAACTTAACTCCCCTTAAACCTAACCCATATCCTAATAGAACCCACCCAACCCATATCCCCCCCACCTGGTTGAGCCCACATTTTTTTAGTTTAATTAGTATTTATGTAATTATTTTTAAGATATTAAAATGTGATTAACAAGAATTGGATTTTATTAGAATTGTATTGCTAAACAATAATGGAAATCAAGATTTTGTCTCAAACCTATCAATTTTCATTAAATATTATTGTTTATATAGTTCTATACATGTTGTTTAAGATACATATAAATATATATATATGAAGAAGAATATTTAAAGATATTTCCATGAAAAAAATTTATATTTTTTCATGCTGAAATTTGAGGTGGCCTTACATTTTTTGGGAATATTCGCCCATGATTTTGAAGAGTTGAGTAAAAATATGGACATATCAAGGAAATTCAAGGGGATATATCATTAAAAAAATTGAGTATATCTAACTAGGTTGGAGAAAGCTCATATGTCAAGACCAGGAGGTAGGGAGGTAGAGTACCTATATATGGAGGACAGAGCACACATGTAGGACTGGGTGGGGCACCATGTGGGGAAGCATGGTGGCGAGGGAAGAAGATGCTAAGAGTAGACATGGTTACTCACATAGAGTGTAAAATTTAATGAGTTTTCTTTTTAAGTAGTGGGAAGCCACATATGAAATAAAAGTGGGAATATAGCTTAAGCACCACATTTTTCACCCATTTAAAAAGTTATGGAAATAACCAATGTTGACTTATTGGATTGATATGTGACATATAATCACACCATATGATCATCTTGTATCATTGTATCATCGATAGTTTGTTGCATGAAACAAATCAAATATGGGAAGAACAATTCGAAGATTTGTGACCATTAGGTGTTAATAGTGACCATCCAATGGGATTTGCGACCGTTCGATAGACTATGTGACCATATGATGATAGGTGATACTCTGTGATAGATTGTACAACCATGTGATGAATTATGAGACTATAAACTATATGGTGATATCATAGAATAAGGATAGTTTGACCATGGGTTATGAGGTGTGATCATGTGATGGTTAGAGGTTATACAATGACCTACAAATGTTAGAAGTTTTGTTGCAACATTCACATGGATGGAAGTGATGTTGGAGGAGCTATTATGACCTATATCATATATCCCTATGATATGAGATTTGAATGATCCATTTAATCCCCTATGTTTATGTTGATTTTAAATCCTATTATTCAAATGTACTTACACGAGGATTAAATAGAGATTGAGCTACTATTTACACTTCTTCTTGAATTGTGAATTTTTAGGGTAATGGATCCAGATAGATGCAATGGGTAAAATCAAAATGATGGATTATGTATTCAATGTTACTTTAATTCATGAAAGACGAATGAGATTAACTGGAGGTAGGTGTATCTATTGTCTATCGATTAATTCATGATCTGAGATTCATGCACTTCCAAGCATGATATGATCGATCTTCATGAAGATATAACCATTCATGGTTAAATTTAGGATGAAAATCTCTAATTTCATGAATTGAAGATAATAATGTGTTTCATTTAGGAATAAATTCATACATAGGATACATGATTTATAGGAATAGTTAATAATGATAGAAATTTTTTGGTTATATGAGAACTATATGGTTATTTAAGAATAATTATTGATAATGGTTTGATGAAATAAAAGGAAGTATAAATGGATCTTTGGGGTATTTAATTGAGGAGTTTTGGAAGAATTAATCAAGATGAGGAAATAAATTCAAGATTTTAATGAATACTATATAGATACATGGATTATGAATCATGCACTATTAATTAATTAATTAATATTTTGATATTGTTAAAATAATAATAACCTAAATTATTACAAAGTTAATTTGGGATTCATTATAAACAAATTAATAAAATTAATAACTTCTTTTAAGACATATTCATTTATAAAGAGGAATTTAGAAGTGTAAAATGGATCATGGGCCTATGGGGATATGGGTTTTTTGAAAGTTTGAGAGGGTTGGGCTTCTTAAAAATGGACACTCCAAAAGAATGAAATATAGGACTACTCAAACTTTTCATTGAACATTGTGGGTAAAATTGTGTGGATATGGGTTGGACTATGGGTTTTTTCTTTGATTTTGTTAAAAAATTACACATTCATTCTATTCCTTTCATGTGCCTCACCTAGTAGTCCAATTCACCTTGTATGTGTGGAAACTCCATTATTAATAAATATCTACTACCCTCCTATCCTGCTTTCAAAATATTTCATTCTCTCCTCCCTCCATCCCCCACCCCTCCCAATTAAAAATTTCTCTCGTCCCATAAAGTCACTTGCCTCCCTCTCTTAAAATTGGATGATAGAACAACAATATTTTCCTCACCATCACTCACCTACTTTTGTAACCCTATACAATATAAAATACCATGATTTGATATATCCCACCTCCATGCCTCCATACATGACATTTCAATCCCCTCACCAATGTCCTCTTCCTCCATATACCCTCCAAGGCCTCTCTGATGTCCTCCAAAAAGACTCTTTGACATCGACCAATGATCTCCACCTTTATATCACCCTATCATACATACTCACTAAAACCAGTAACCCCATAATTGGTCCTCTACCACATTATAGTGAATATTTGTACACTTTTAGATCTCTCATTACCACCTTATGAAAAATTGGAAGAACTTACACCATCAAAACCCCATCCCATGCACCTTCACATTGTGAATTAATATAATGTTTACTAACTTAGATATTTCAATCATATTTTAACCTAGCTTAATGTTTCCTATGGTTTTTTCTGATATATATTTCACTAGAATATTTAGTTTCTCCACCCCACCTACTCAATGAATTTTTTTATTTCATATTAAATTTTTTATACTGATTATGTTTCAATATTTTTCTTGTTTTGAAATGATGGTTTATGATCTATTATTTCAACATATTCCATCAATTTGGTTTTCTATGCTCTATATTGAAATGCCCTGGGAATTTTTAAATTAAATATGTTTTATGATAATCATGTATATATCCAAAATAAACCATATTAATAGTAATTATTTGACCTATATTCTCAATTATCATGACGATTTTCAAATATAATTTGCATTATTAAGGATAATTTATATTTTTCATGATTTTATTATAATTATGTAATTTAAAATTTTTGGTTTCTCCTAAATTTACAGAATTATCTTCTATCATTGTTGGTGTCAAATAATTAGGAATTTTTCCTTTCCACTGTATTACCACTTCTTTAGCTTCTATTTTTTATTTATAAAATGATTCATTTTTATATTATGTAGTTGATAGTTATAAAACACCCAAATATTATCCTCTTTATGGGTTTAAGGAATGGTCAAACTATAATCAAGAAGGACTTTATACCACACCCCTCTGATAGATAGGCTGTGAGTTTATTTTTCAATAATTAATCTAATAAAATTTTAAACACTGATTTTTTTATTGAAATATCCCTTGTACTCAATATGGATCATTAATGTTTTCTACTAAACCATGGATAACAAGAGAACAATTAAGAGAGTATTTTTTATGTCTCTGGTCAGAGAGGTTATTGGATTTTCTCTTTCCGAGAGGTGAATCATTGAGCTTATTAATATTGGGAAAGAAGATCTTGCATTGATGTTGTAAAATGGTATGTGGTTATAATCCAATAATGTACACTTTTGGATTCCCCCTTCCCCATCCATTTTCATCCATTATCTCATTTCCCCTTTCTCGTCATCCCATAGCCCCCTTATCCTTCTAATATAGCCTTATATCTAATAGTTTTTTTTATTTTATATATTTTTAACCAGATATGATCAATATATCATTATTTTCACCAATAAATTATTTACATGTGGTATTTCTCTAGACTAATAAAAAATTAAAAAATTATAAAAACATTATTGAATGTGGGTTGCATGTGGGCTTTCCAATATCTATTGTTGGGTGAGGAAGGCATGAATAATCTACCCAATTTTAATTTTGGCTTTTGAAGGTGAAATCCCATGAGGGCTTGGACTACCCAACCTTGGAATTACCAATTCATATTATAAGAAAAAATCATGGAAGATTATATGTAATAAAATATCATGTAAAGGAGTAACTAACACTAGAGTTATTATTATAATATTCATATACATTGAAAGTTGTTGAATAAAATATTTTTGTTATCTGATAAAACATCTGAAAATATATTTGATGTTGATGAATAAGAATAGAGAGACATGACTCTGGTCATTCGTATACATCATAATGAGTCAAAGAATGAAATAAAGATCTAGTTTAGTCTTTTTAGCACTTATGATGAAAGGGAGAAGAACATGAGAATAGTGAAGAAGAGGTATGAGGAGAACTATGTACTCTAGTATGCACAGAAGGATATGAACAATAAAAAGAGGAAGAGTAATGTGTAAGTAGAAGATGTAGAATATATTTTTTAAAATGATATGAATAATGTGATATTTTCTTTGGTCTTATTCATACAAACAAAATAAGAGAGTAACTATTATATAATTGAATAAGGAGCTACATCACATGAATATTATGAAATAATTATATACTGGTTTCATTATATCTTATTGTGCCTCCTAAAATTAATTGAAAAGGTACAGGATGAACCTAATTGAGTTATTAACAAAATATATGTGTTGTATTCATACTCTACACTTTCATAAGATGATAGGGAAAATATCACTAGGTTTTACTAGTGGGTTGTGTGACCGTAGGTGTTATTGAATCACACAAAGGATCATCCTTCTCAAATTGAGAGTATAAAATATTAAATCATTGTTACCTATGTGTTTTTTTAGTTTTACTATAAGAAATAATGATACTAATTAGATTAAAAAAATAAGAAATCATTTACCTTATGAAGTGAAGGAGATAAAAGTAATGTTTTATTCTAATAATTAAATATGTAAATTTGTATTTGATGTTAGAAACACTGATTAACCCTCCCCCCTCTCAGTGTGGTTCATATCCAAAATGGAACACTACATTTGATATCAAATAGAGTTTCACCTTTATTGGATACTCATTATAAATTTTTTCTCTTTGATTATTTGAGATATCTTTCTAGGGATTTTAATTAAGTGAAGTTTTGGATAATTTATTTCTATTTTAGGTCAAAATTCAGTTTCTACCATGAATTGTATGAACATGGAAAATAATGATAAGATAATGGTGAGTAATATTTCCCTCTTGTTAATGGAGAATGATTTTTTAGTCCCTATGACAAAAAAAATAAATCTAGATCCTATAGATGGTCCCAGGGCGGATTGTGCCGAGTATGTTCATGTTGACCAGAGAGTTTCAGCTGCATCACCCTCCGACCTTTACCAGAGAGGGTGGGCCAGAAGAAGTAGAGTTCTGGATAGAGTACATTCAAACTATTCTCGACCATCTAGAGACTCATCTCGAGAATCGGTCCAAGTTAGTGGCCTATATGATGATGGAGCAAGAAAAACGTTGGTGGGACATTATTGTTCAGACAGAGTAGGCTGAGGGAATGATGTAGAATGATTTTCAGAAGAAATTTCTTGAGCACTTCTATCCAAAACCCTTGAGGTTGAATAAGGCTGCAAATTTTTGAGGTTGACTCAAGGGAAAATGTCAGTAATGGACTATGCTATCCATTTCACCGATTTGAGATGCTTTGTTCTGACGTTGACAGAAGATGAGGTAGCTGTGGTGAAACACTTATATGACGGGATGAGACACGAGATCATATCTCAAGTGAATATATGTCATTTAAAAAGTTTTTCTGAATTAGTGATTCAAGCACTTATCTCAGAAGGAACCTTAAAGGGAGCTTCAGGTAGTGAACTTGTGGCTCCAGCTGGGTGAGCAAGTGGTGCAGCTTCTGATAGTAGGAAGTTCCCCTTGGGAACCTTTCATCAGGGTGAAATCACATAGAGTAGTCAGAAGAGGGGACCATCTTCTCAGGGTGGCAACTAGGTCTTCTATTTTCAGTGTGGTAGGTTGGGGTCCAAGCGTAACCAGTGTCCCCACCCACTAGTTGAGTGTCGAGCATACAGTAGGCTAGGCCACGTGTAGAGATTATGCAGGAACCTACGGTAGTCAGGGAATGATGGAGGTCAGAGCCATATGCCTAGTGTAGGTAGGGGTTTGGTTACCCCTTATTAGGTAGTTAGTTGGAGCACCACATGTTGTAATGGTAAGGGCGGTGGACATGGAACTCTAGGGCGAGATCACCCTTACCAGTAGAGCTCTGAGAAATGAAGGTTCAATTAGAGGAATTGGAGCGGGATGGGTTTATAATCCCTAGTAAATCACCTTGGGGATCTCTTATGTTGTTTTCGAAGAAGGTTAACAGATCACTGAGACTATGTGTTGATTATAGGAAGCTGAACCAGATGATAGTTAAGAACCGATACCCACTTACTAGAATTGATGATCTGTTTGATCAGCTCAGAGGTGCCTCAGTGTGTTCCAAGATTGATTTGAGATCGAGATACAATCAGTTAAGGTTGAGTCCTTCTCACATACCTCATACGGATTTCCAAAGTAGGTATGGGTTGTATGAATTCCTAGTAATTCCATTTAGTTTTACCAATGCGCCAGCTATGTTTATGGCCTTAATGAAGCAGATATTCCACCTATACCTAGATCATTTTGTAGTTTTTTTCATTTATGACATCTTGGTGTACTCTAGAACTCATGAAGATCGTTCCAAACTTCATAACATCATCTTGAGTACACTAATAGATAATAATCTTTACGCTAAACTATCAAAATGCCAGTTTTGAATTGATGATGTGCACTTCTTGGGACATATCATATCTGAGTCGGGAATATCGGTGGATCCTAGAAAGGTACATGTGGTGGTGTCTTGGGAGCAGCCCAAGAAAGCCTCTGATATTCAGAGTTTTCTGGGTTTGGTCGGTTATTACTGAAGGTTTATTAGAGATTTATCTCATTTGGAAGTGCCTCTCACAGGCCTAACTAAGAATGGGGTTAATTTCGATTGGTAATAGTCTTGTGAGAATGATTTCTAGGAGATGAAGAAGCGATTGACCATCGCACCAATTTTGATCTTACCCAAACCAGTTAAGAGGTACACCTTGTTCTGTGATGCATCTGGTGTTGGACTTGGGGCAGTGTTGATGCAGTATGATCAGGTTGTGTGTCACACCTCGAACATTTAAATTATTTTATTTTATTATTTATTGTTTATGGTTAGTCTCGTTAAGGTGGGAGTTGAGTGCATGTTTAAATTTTTTTGACATTTGATGTTTTTGGTGGGTTTCGAATCGGTGCATAGGCACCGCATGGTTGATCGTAACCATGTAGTCGACCTGGATACCCATGTAGTTACCCATTACTTAAACTATTAAAACTTTATGAGAATGAAGTAAAGTAAATATTTAAGACATAATACTAATAACATTGTTGTGTACATAAAAATGTTTTTTTTTTAAAATTGTTAATGATATTACTATCATTAAAATGGTTATAAATATAATAATTATTTGGTTGTTACTAACTTTTTTATTATTTAAAATAAAAAGAATAAAATTATTATTATTGTT
This sequence comes from Viscum album, assembly GCA_963277665.1. Lineage (NCBI taxonomy): Eukaryota > Viridiplantae > Streptophyta > Magnoliopsida > Santalales > Viscaceae > Viscum > Viscum album. The sequence continues at coordinate 1,805,377,290 of OY728164.1, forward strand.
ATTATTATTATTGTTGTTGTTGTTAATATTATTATTATTATCATTAAGAAAATTAATGGCGTTATGATTATATAATTAATGATATTATTATAATTTTTGTCATTAAAATTTATTTGTTATTATAATTATTTAATTCATTATTATTATCATTATCATTTTTATTATAAACATTTTTTTATTGTTATTATTTATTTTCTATTGTTATTAATCTTTTTTAAAGGGTTTTAATCCCACTTTTTTTTCACCACACCTCACCCATATCTCCCCATTTATTTTTCCCCTCTTTTTTATCCCTTTATCCACTCACTCGTCCCTCCAATAACACCTCTCATTTTTCCCCCATGCTCTCATCTCTCCCCCCTTATCCCCTCTCTCCACATCCCTCTTTTTTATTCCCCACGCACCCCACCTCTCTCCAATTTAATCCCTTATTTTTTTATACCTCTCTCCACTCACCTCTCTCCAATTTAATCACTTCCTTTTTTATACCTCTCTCCACTCACCTCCCTCCAATCACACCCCTCTCTTTTGTTTACCCATCACGCACCACTCTTTTCCTATTCCATTAATTCCTTTATTTTTTTATCTCCCACGCAACCCCCACTCTTCCCTTACCTCCTCACACTCATGCCTGCTCTCCCCATTAATTCATTTCATTTTTTATCTATCTGTCATTCACCCCTTCTTCCCCCTTCCCTTACACACCCCTCTTTCTCTTACCCCCCTTAACACATGCCCTCCTCCCCTCCCACACTTCTTCCTGCGGCTACTAGTCCTTCTGGAAGTTCCTTTTGGTAAGTACTCTTCCCATATTATCCTCTCCTCACTTAATTTCTTGGGTTTCTATGTGGGTTTTTTTGTTGGACGAACCCAAAATGTTAGTTTTAATGTGTATCTCGGGTGTACATTGGTTTTAGGGTGTGTGATTTGTCTTCGGGGTGTCAATATTCCTCCTGTTGAAGTTTCGTTCCAATCGCACGAGGTTTCGGTAGGTGTTCCCAAGTTTTTCTTTCTTAAAGTATTTCCTTTGATGGTTTCCATTTTATATAAATTTATAAAATAGTTTCGCAACTCTATGACAGCCTTAATTAAATTATTATAGCAATTTTTAATTTATTTGATTTTTTAAATATAAATTTTAAATGAGTTTTAGTGTAAATTGAATAGTTTTATGATACCTAAAAATATATTTTGAATTGAAAATGTTTCGTTAAGACGGAATTGGGCCCTTATGAAGTGTATCATTGTTATTATGTTGCAACAACATTTTTTTATTAATGAACTTGATTTGGTTGTGTTATTTCTGGGTGATTGTGTTAAAACACTTTTGCAAGGGTTTAATGGATTTAATGTTTTTAGTTGGTGTTTCTTTAAAATAATGTGGGTAAGTGGTGACTTTAGGGGAAAGACTTTGAAATGTTTTCTTGGTGTGCATTTTATTTCAAAAGAGGATTTCGGGTGTGTATGGTTTGATATTGGTATAGCATGCTAAACATGTTAAAATGTGTTGGAAAGGGTTTAATGTTTTTTTAGATTGTTTTATATTCTATAAATAAAGTATGTGTCCAGTTATGGTTTTAAGGTAATTGGTGTTTTCTTAGAATTTCAGTTTTCTAAATTGATTTTATTCTTCAAATAAATTTGTTCCCCTTGAGTGTTTCTAAAGAGTATTTTAAATGTGGTTTTGTAAAGTGTTGCTTTAAGTGTTTTGGAAATCATGGTTTATAATGTGTTCTTTAAGGTTTGGTCATTCACTTTGAAACATGTTTTGGTGTGGGTCTGAAAAGGGTAAAAGTATGTTTGATAATTGTGAAGTGTTTGAATGTGTGTTCAGAACTTAAGATCATGTTTAGCTTTGTAATGTAAGAGTGGTGTTTGCAAGATATTTTGAATAAATTTTTGTGCCCGGTTGGAAACATTAAACATTTTCTGAAATTTTTTAATGTTTATATGTTATAGCTTCCCATTTGGAACTTTGTTTAATGTTAAATAACTAAATATGCATATGGGGTGCTCCTGTCTAGTGTATCCCTTTATGGGTGAATGTATAGGAAGCGTCTGTGTTTGGGGTAGGCAAGTGTGGTGAGATGAGTCACGTGTGCAAGGACCTCATACTTATACAGTATTACCATAACCACCATGGGTTCCTGGGTGTCTTATAGATTATCGAGTGATGGTTACTCACCAGCACTGATTAGATGGGTTGGTGCCCTGGTAGATAGAGAGGCCAGGTGAGATTTTCCGCTAATTTTGTCATGAGGGAAATCAGTGGGTTATAGTCTATAGGGATTCACCATAGGCCGGTAGGTGGTTTAGAACCGAGTGCGTCCAAGGGTTTTCTAGGTATGTTCAGGATCGCCCATGGTTACAGCTTGTATTTCTTGTTTATTTTTAACTACATTGGTTTATTTTCATCTTGTATTTCTTGATTATTTTCTGCTACACTACTTTATTTTTATCTTGTATTATTTACCCGTCCCCCTTTTTGAACAGTCCTGATATCAATTATTTGGTTTTATTTTTAAAATGGTAAACTATTTTTGAAATAATATATGGTGTGAGTTGGTTCTCAGAGTGAGAAAGAGGTGTTATTTTGTTTAAATGGGAAAAACTTAATTTGATAATTTTATCGGACGACGTTGGGTAAAGAAACACATGGAATCAGTGGTTTACTTTTGGCATCCCTACTGGGAATTTTTGTGCTCACGCCAATCCTTTACCATTTCAGTTGCAGGTTTAGATTTTGTTCAGGATTTTCCTTAGTGGGTTCTCATGTGGGAGAAGTTTTGGGCTTTCGGTTGGAGGTGACCAAGGGGTCACACGGAGATACTTATAGTGGGGTCTTGTTTCAATTTTTGTTCATTTTAGTGGTACTTTGTATCTGGATTAGTTCTTTGTTTATTTATGTTTCAGTTATCATTTTTCTACATGCTTTATTTTTTCTATTTATTTATCAGGTACTAGTTTTATATCTTGGGCTTTAACCATTCCTTCGTGTATACTTTGATTACCAACACTGGTTTCCATCCTGGGGGGATCAGGAACGCCCCTCGGGACATGTCGTGGAACAGCTTGGGTGAATGGTTCAAGGACGATCTGGGTTGATTCGTGACATTTTGGCTTATGGATGGAGGAATTAGAGGCCACATCAAAGAAATTATCTGACTCAATACCTATAGATAGCTGTTTTGGTCTATTCCTTAAAGTGTTTGAGGCATTATTTGTTTGGAGAACCCTTTACAGTGATTAACGACTATAAAAGTCTGAAATACATCTTCTCTCAATGGGATTTGAATATTCGATAGCGACAGTGGTTTGAGTCCCTGTAATCTTTTGATTTTGAGTTGATTTACACACTGGGAAAGGAGAATAGTGTCACTGATGCTATGAGCTGGAAGACTCAGAATCAAGTAGTTCAAGAATCTATTTCATAGTTGATAATGATAGACTTGTTTGCAGAGATTCATTTGGAGGTACAGGAGGGGCACGGGAAGATGACCCTTGCATCTATAGCAGTGGATTCCATGCTTTACAGCTGAGTTAAAGAGAGTTAGTTGGTATATCTAGAGATTTTTTCTATGAAGGAAAGTCTTAAAGGTGGGGATTCACCTTCTGGTTAGACCTTTGGTAGTGATGGAGTTTCTTATGTTTATAGTCATGTTGGGGTGTTGGAAGATGTACGGGAAGAGTAGATGTGCGATTTCCACGCATCATGGTGGGAAGTGCATCCAGTCTTGACTAAGATGTACCATGACCTACGTAGGGAGTTTTGGTGTCTGGGAATGAAGAAGAAAGTGGTGAGTTTTGTGTCATGATGCCTTACCTGTCAGTAGGTAAAGGCTGAACATCAGCACTCAAGTGGGTTGTTGCAGTCATTTCCTATTCCATAGTGGAAGGGGAATAACTTCAGTATTGAATTCATAGTGGTTCTTCTAAGGACACCTCAGAAGAATGATTCCATTTGGGTGGTGGGAGATCAGCTAACCAAAGTGGCCCATTTCTTGCCGATTTAGGATACTTATACAGTCGACCAGTTAGGGGAGTTGTATGTTCAGGAAATAGTATGGTTTCATGGTGTGATAAGACCCACAGTTTCATATCAATATTCACATTTCACCTCGCACTTTTGGAAGGGAATATAGAAGGCACTTGTTACCTAGGTGTTTCTGAGTATGGTTTACCACCCATGGACTGATGGGTAGTTAGAGCATACAATTCGGGTATTAGAAGACATGTTGAGAGCATGTGTTCTGGATTTTGTTGGTTTGTGGGAGAAACACGTGTCGCTTGTTGAGTTTTTCTTATAAAAACAGTTTTCAAGCTACATTTCATATGGAACCATTTGATACACTTTATGGGAGATAGTGTAGATCAATGTTGTTTTGGTTAGAGGCCGAAGAGTCTAAGCTATTAGGGCCGAGTCTTGTGGAGGAGACGTTAGAGAAGGTTTGTTTGATTCAAAAGTGTATGGAAACTTCTCAGAGTAGGCAAAATTCCTATGTAGATCATCTTCATAGACCTATTTATTTCATTATGTGTGATAGTGTGTTTCTTCGGGTGTCTCCAAGGTTGGGTCACCATCAAATTTGGAAACATAGCATGTTGGCACCTAGATATGTGGGGACATTTGAGATTGTGGAGAGGATCATACCTGTGTCTTACTGATTGGCTCTTCCACAATGGTATAGTGGGATGCGTGGTGTTTTACACATTTCACAACTCCGATAGTATCACCCAGACCCATCTCATGTGATAAATGATTAGGATGTCAGGCTTGCGGCTGATGTGTCCTTTGAGGAGCATCTGGTTTGTATTCTGGATCACAGTGAGAAAGTTTTGTGGGATAAGTTTGTGCCCTTAGTTCATGTTATATGGAAGCATGGAAACATTCAAGAGGAAACTTTGGAGCGGGAATGCGATATGTGGGTCCAGTGGACTATTCTATTTTCTTTATAAAATCAGTGATTCTCAAGAAGAGTGTCTTAGGGACAACCCGTTATAAGGTGGGTAGGTTTTAAGATCCCATATTTCTCTGTAAGGTATGTTTTACTTACGTTTCAGTTTAGGAACTTTATTTTAGTTAATAAAGTACTTTTAAAAGTCCTTAAGGAGGCTCGGGGGTGTTCTGGGGGTTCGGGACATGAAAAAGGGGAAAAAGAAGTTTTCTGGGCTAGTCGCACGGTCTGCGCATGGTTAGTGCTAACAGTACATTCAGTCCAGGAAACCGTGTTGGAGGTGGGTTTTTGGATAGTTCCCTCCCCACGGTTTGTGCATGGTTTGGAAAACTATGCGGGTAAATCATGTGGCCTAGAAACTTTTAAAAATTTACAAAAATTCCAATGCGGGGTTTTTATATCCCAATCAAGATTTTCCTCCTCCTCCTCCCTTGGAACCCTAGGAATGAACCAAAGAGACCAAGATCACCCAAGGATCAATCTTCTTCGATTACTGGCCATTTGGAGTTCCGTTGGATGCAAATTAAAGATCCGAGTAAGGCTATTCTCCCTCTTTATTTTCTTTTTGGTTTAGGGTTTCAATTTTTCCCCCTCTCTATACAAAGCTCTCAAACCCTACTTTTTAGGGGAATTTTAGTGTAAAGAATTAAGGCCTGGTGGAATCAAGATCTAAGGCTTTGGTTGGGAGTGTGTTCACTAACAGATTCATGGTCGGTGGTTTCCAAGTTATATCCCTTGGGTTTTGTGTAGATTTGTGCGTGTAGGGTTTTTGTTCTTGCCCTATTTTGAAGAGTTATTGATCCCTTTGACATGATGAGATATAGTGGTGTCTAAATGGTTAATTGAAACCCTATTTATCCCCATGGGATTCAAGGAGGATGACTTGACCAAATTAGGGCCACCTGAGGGGCATGAGGATATTCCCCAGACTTAGAGCTAGCTAAGTGTAGGTCGTTGTATGAGAACATAGAGCCTATGATGAATATGTTAATATGCTTAAGTGATGTGAAATTGGTGTTTATTAAAACAATTAGGTTGGGTAATTACCTAAGAGGTTGTTTGGTTGGCATGAAAAATGGTTAAAATGATAAATGATAAAATTCTAGGGATTATCTTTATACTGGAATATGCTTAGTGAGATAGGCATGGAATATGATTAGTGAGATAGGCATGGAAAATGGGAATGGGGTTAAAGGGGTTAAGTAACATGAATAATGAACGTGTTAATGGATTGACGTAAAATTTAATTTCCATTTTAATGAGATTATTATGATTTTGTAAATGATTTTGGCTATGTTATTGTGATATGGTGTTTTGTGGTGAATGATAAATAAGCATGTGCACATGGCTTAGTAGAGTGGGGTATTGACATGAGGTTATACGCCCACGAGGTGAGTTAGATTGAGGTTTTAGCTCCTCCCCTAAATGCATGGGTTAGGGAAGGGGACAGAGTTATATTCCCCTAACGGTTTAATTTCACCCGAACTGAGGCTTCGAGGTGAGGATATTGGGAATCATTGTGAAATGATGCCTAGTGAGATAGGACTTGTTAAATTCCCACATGTTGAAAACATTGATTATGCCTAATCCATTGAACACATGAAAAAGGTAGATTAATCCATGAAATTCAAAAGTAGTAAACTCATATTAAATGGTAGTAGAATTAAATAGAACACAATATAATTTGACCTATCAAACTGTTTACCTTTACATTCCATTATTTTTCATTTGCATGAACTATCTAACTTTGCTGGATATTTTTTAGACACCATTGGTGGTGGCCGACTGAGTTATACTCACACCCTACTCGGGTTGTTGTTGGGTACCTGAGAAGATTTAATGCTTGCTGGTTAAGACAAGGCAAGGGTCCTATGCCAGGGAGTTGAGTCAGACATGAGACATGTTTGGGAGAGGTTCCATACTTGGAGTCCGGACCATTTTGGGGATTCTATTATTTTATTTATTTTGGGTTTTGTTCACTTGACACTGTAGCATGGCATGGTATATTTATTGTTGTTTAAGATTGTACCCAGCTTTGGGGTTTGGTTATTTATGCATGTTATGGATTGTTCTCTTTTGTTTCTGCTCTTTCAATTATTATCTATTGTGGCGTACTCTGGTATTGAGGGTATATTCTACCCACTTCACCTATTAGACCCTCACTGCTAGACAGAAACCTCTATCATACGGGGAGGCGCGCTTAAGATCATGTGACTACCCAGCTCGGAGCACCGGTTTAGTGGCATCTAGGTTAGGGACATTACATAAATGATACATTATGGGATGTTTTTAATGGATTTTAAAAGGAATTTTATTATCCATAGGGCTTTGTATGTTCGAATAGGGGAGGTGAGTTGGAGCCCTTTATAATTGTGGTGAGTGGCACACTTATAATTTTTCTATATTTTCCAATAAATCCATGTCACCATATTGATCAAAAGGATCTAAAATGGATCATTCATAAATAGTATATGATATAATGTTAAAATATGTCCATAAAATAGTAATTTGAGATGTTTTTAGGTCATTTTTTCCTTATTTTTTTAAATCAACCCCCGAAAAAAATGTTTAAACCATAACCATAATGAAATATTTTTAGAATATTTTCTTTTATTAATGAAAAAAATTTAATTTGAACTTATTATATAATATCAATTATTTTCATTAAAAATATGGAATCAATTTTAATAAAATCCAATTCCTAGAAGTGGTGGAATTTAATTTAAAATTATTCTTCCAGAATCAATAAAAATGTCGTATTACAATGAAAATATTTTCATCAATATAAAAGGTATTTATATCAAAATTTGAAATGAAATTGATTAAAATGACCGAATATGTATTAATAGTAATATAATTTTATAATTTCTCTTTTAATAAATTTTAAAACATAATGGAAATTTGTAAATTCTTTAAACAAAATGAAATTTTTCAGTAAAATCATTATTTTTTACTATTCATCTAAAAATCAATCTTTTTTATAAAATCACCAAATATAAACAAAAGATAATATGTATATGTTTATTTCAAAATTTAGTTCAATATTATGAAATATATAATAAAATATTGATAAATAAATTATAAAATTTTCATACAAATAGAAAAAAAATTATTTTTGAACAAAGCGTTTTTTATAAATAAAATGAATTTTCTAAATATTTAGTGATTTTTTACTAAGAATTTATAATTGTGTTAACATTTTTAGGAACATTATATATATATTATATATTTTTTAATCATATTAATAAATTTTCATTTAACTACGAGGTTAAAACATCCATATTTAAATTATATTATTTTAATAGTACAATGTGGATCGATAAAATAGAGTTTTTTCTATAACACAAGATTTTAAGGAAATAATATTTATTTCAATATATATATATATTCAAAATATTGGTTTTTTTTAGATAAAAACACTCATACAATATAACCCCTATACTAAAAAAACCACAGCCTCTAATGAACCCCTAAAACCTGCCCTATAGACTAAAAATTACCCCCCAAAACCAAATCCATAAAATCCAACCCATAGCCTAATCCTAACACCGCTATATAGATATCTTAAAACATAACCTCTAAGATAAACCTCATCCATAAATCCATACTATGAAACTCAATCCTCAAATCCTAACCCCCCAAACCAAATCCATATAATCTAACCACACAACAATATTTCCACATCCTATATTTAACCACTAAATCCTAAAACAAAACCTATGATTAACCCCAAAATTTTATCCCTAAAAAAATTTCATAATCCTATTATTACCCCCACCCCCACCAAACCCTTGAATCATTCTTCCTATCCTAAATGTAATCCCTAAAACCTAACCTCACGGCCCAAAGTGAACCACTAAAACCTAACCCATATCCCTAAAATATTACACCTAACATAACCCCTCGACCTATAGACACATAATATTAAAACATATCCTAAACATACCCCCTGGACCCCTAGCCTAAACCTAACCCTCCCACCCAAACTGAACACCTAAAACCAAAACCCTACCTTGAACCAAACAAAAAAAATCAAATCCTATCCTCCCACACCACCATAAAATATTACTATTCTCCCCTAAATTATAACCCCCTTCCTAACTAACCCTTATCCACACATACCCCCACCCTGGATCCTAAACCTAAACCCCCCCCCACCAAACCTAACACAAATACAAAACTAACCCCCCATAAACCCCATCCTAAAACTTCAACACTAACATAAAAAACCACGTAAACTCTAACCTAAAATATAACCCATAAGCTAAACCAATCCCCACTAATACTTGACCTAATTCCTAAAAACTAACATAAATCACCATGCCCAACCCCTATTCTAAACCTAACCCCCAACACTTATCCTTAAAACCTAGCATGTAGAACCCCCCCCCCCCTTCCCCATGACCACCATAAAACCTAAGTGCATGCCTAAAAACTAACCCCATTTCAAAAACCTAACATCTAGTATAACCAAACTGATTAACCCCTAACCTAAACCAAAAAAAACTAAACTAAACCCCCCAAAACTAACCATTATCATGAACCTAACCCATCCCAAACAATTGCCTAAAACTAACTGCTAGACTTAACCTAACCACCAAGCCTACCCCACCCCACCCCAAGCCTAAATCCCTATCATAACCTCCCTCTTCCCTCCAACCTTTAAATATTAACCATAGTGTGTAACATAATACCTAGTCTACAAAGACCCCCCAACCACTAACCTAAATCTATCCTCACCTAAACTACAACCTAATTACCTATCCCCATCCCTAATTTTAAGGCCAATACCTAATCTTAACCCCACACACAACATAAAATTAACCTCAATTATAAACTAAACCCCTAAATATTAACCTAAATACCTGATATAACCCTAACCTAAATTAACACTTACACCCTAAAAAACCTTTCCCCTAGCCTAAACCAGCCACTGGTGTAAAATAAACTCCTAAAATCTATCCGCAACTGAAAACTAACCCCTACTTTCAACATAACCGCCCTCCAAAAAAACCTTATCCCCTAACCTAAACCTAAAAACCTACCCACTAGCCTAACCCCCATCCATCCCAATTCCTATCATCAAACCTAAACCCTTTCGTATAACAACCCTCCCCACCACACACACCCTAACCCCTACCATAATCATCACCCCCAAACTAAATCCCTTAAACATAACCCTATACTTAACCTACCCTCCATGTTGAACCTAGTACCTAAAACCTAACCCTATCCTAACCCACTGATTCGCTAAAAAAACCTATCATCTAGCCTAAACAATATACCTTATCCTAAAATGAATCCCCAACCCCTTTCCCATACATAAAACCCCAGAAACAAATCCCTAAATACTTACACATAGGCTAACTCCCCAGCCTATATTGAACCCCTAAAACCTAAACCCTAACCCTAATTCTAAACATCCAACCTAAAACAATCCCCACCCAACTTAAGACCATCCACCTAGACTTAAACAAACCATAAAAAAAATATTTACAACATAAAACTAAAACTAAACCCTTAAATCTAATCACTAAAAACTAAACTCTATTAAACCTAATTCCTAAAATCTCACCCCAGATTAATCGACCACCATTAAAAGTAAAACCTATCACCTAAAACCTATCCACCACTAAAAATAACTCCAAAACCTATTCACCTATAAACCTAATCCCAAAAACCTAACCCTCTAGGTTAAACCACTCGCTCCTAAAATGAACACTAATAACCTAAAACCTATCTTAAATTAAAGCCCTATCATATACCTAATATATAAATACTAACCCCCAACCTAATTCCTTTCAATAGAAACATCCCTCCAAACTTAACCATTTAACCTAACCCAAAACCTAATCACTACCATCCTCACCACATTCCCAAACCTAACCCTAAACCCCCTTTAATTAACCACTATAATTAACCCCCAAGTATAATCTATTGCCTCGAAAAATTAACCTATCCATATCCATCAATATATCAATGAAACCTAACACCCTACCAAAATAATTAACCCATATAACCTAAACCCTATCCTACCCCCCCACACACACACACAAACAAACCCCATAATACATATCTTAAACTTAACTCCCCTTAAACCTAACCCACATCCTAAAAGAACTCAGTCAACCCATATCCCCCAACACCGGTTGAGCCCACATTTTATGATTTTTATAAATTTTCATGGAATGATTTTCAAGAGATTAAAATGTGATTAACAAGAATTATATTTTATTAGAATTATATTGTTGAAAAATAATGGAAATCAAGATGTTGTCTCAAACCTATCAATTATCATTAATGATTATTTTTTATGGAGTTTCATACATGTTTTTAAGATACATATAAATATATATGGATGAAGAAGAATATTTAAATATATTTCCATGAAAAATATTCTTATTTTTTCATGCTGAATTTTTAAGTGGCCATACATTTTTTGGGAATATTCACCAATGATTTTGAATATTTGAGTAAAAATATGGACATCTCAAGGAAATACAAGGGGCTATATCCTTAAAAAAATTGGAGTATATCTAACTAGGTTGGAGAAAGCTCACATGTCAATACCAGGCGGTAGGAAGGTAGAGTGCATATATATACAGGATAGAGCACACATACAAGAGTGGGTGGGGGCACCATACGAGGAAGCATGGTGGAGAGGGAAGAAGATTATTTGAGTAGACATGGTTACTTACATCGAGTGTAAAATTTAATGAGATTTATTTTTAAGTAGTGGGAAGCCACATATGAAATCAAAGTGGGAATATAGCTTAAGCACCACATTTTTCACCCATTTAAAAAGTTATGGAAATAAAAAATGTTGCCTTATTTGATTGATATGTGACATATAATCACACCATATGATATTCTTGTATCATTGTCTCATCGATAGTTTGTTTCATGAAACAACTCAAACATGGGAAGGACAATTCAAATATTTGTGACCATTAGGAGTTAATAGGGACCATCCAATGGGATGTGTGACCGTTCGATAGACTATGCGACCATGTGATGATAGATGATACTCTATGATAGATTTTACAACCATGTGATGAATTATGAGACTATAAACTATACGGTGATATCATAAAATAAGGACAGTTTGACCATGGGTTATGATGTGCGATCATGTGATGGTTAGAGGTTATAAAATGACCTAAAAATGTTAAAAGTTTTGTTGCAACATTCACATGGATGGAAGTGATGTTGGAGGATCTACCATGACCTATATCATATATCCCTATGATATGATATTTTAATGATCCAAGTAACCCCCTATGTTTATATCAAGTTCAAATCATATTATTCAAATTCACTTACATGAGGATTTAATGGAGATTGAGCTGTTGTTTCCACTTCTTCTTGAATTGTGAATTTGTAGGGTAATGGATCCAGATAGATATAATGGGTACAATCAAAATGATGGATTATGCATTCAATGTTACTTTCATTCATGGAAGACGAATGAGATTAACTAAAGGTAGGTGTATCTATGGTCTATCGATTAATTCATGATCTGAGATGCATGCACTTCCATGCATGATATGATCAATCTGGATGAATATATAACCATTTATGATTAAATTTAGGATGAAATTCTCCACTTTCATGAATTTAAGAGAATAATGTGTTTAATTTATGTTTAAATTCATACATAGGATACATTATTTATAGGAATAGTTAATAATGATGGAAATTTTGTGGTTATGTGAGAACTATATGGGTATTTAAGAATAATTATTGATAATGGTTTGATGAAATAGAAGGAAGAATAAATAGATATTTGGTGTATTTAATTGAGGAGTTTGGAATAATTAATCAAGATGAGGAAATTAATTCAAGGTTTTAATTAAGACTATCTAGATACTTGGATTATGAATCATGCACTATTAATTAATAAAAAATATTGGGATATTATAAAAATAATAATAATTTAAATTGTTATGAAGATAATTTGTGTTTCATTATGAAAAAATTAATAAAATTAATAAATTTTTTTAAGATATATTCATTTATTAAGAAGAATTTAGAAGTGTAAAATGGATCATGGTCCCATGGGGATATGGGTTTCTGGAAAGTTTGAGAGGGTTCGGCATCCTAAAAAATGACCATGCCAAAATAAGGAATTATAGGACTACTCAAACTTTTAGTTGAACATTGTGGGTAAAATTGTGTGGATATGGGTTGGACTATGGGTTTTTTCTTTTCTTTTGTAAAAAATTACACATTCATTCTATTCCTTTCATTTGCCTCACCTAGTAGTCTAATTCACCTTGTATGTGTGGAAACTCCTTGCTTAAGAACTACTACCCTCCTATCCTGCTTCCAAAAAATTTCATGCTCTCCTCACACCATCCCCCACCCATCCAAATTAAAAAATTCCCTTGTCCCCAAAAGTCACCTACCTCCCTCTCTTCGGATTGAATGATATAACAACAATAGTTTCCTCACCATCACTCACCTACTTCTCTAACCCTATACAATATAAAGTACCATGATTTGATTTATACCACCTCTATACCTCTATACATGACATTCCAATCCCCTAACCAATGTCATATTCCTCCATCTGCCCTTCAAGACCTCTCTGATGCCCTCCCAAAAGACTCTCTGATATCGGCCAATGATCTCCAGCTTTCTATCACCGTATCCTACATACTCACTAAAATCAATAACCCCATTATTGGGCCTCTACATCAATATACTGAATATTTGAACACTTTTAGATCTCTCCTTACCACCTTAAGGAAAATTAGAAGAAATTACACCATAAAAACCCCATCCCATGCACCTTCACATGGTGATTTAATCTAATGTTTACTGAATCAGATACTTCAATCATATTTTAACCTGAGTTAATGTTTCTTATGGTTTTTTCAAATATATATTTCACTAGAATCTTTAGTTTCTTCACTCCACCTACTAAATGAATTTTTTTATTCCATATTACCTTTTTTATACTTATTATGTTTCTGTAACATCCCAGGTAAATAAAGAATATGACATTTCATATTTATCCATATTTGTGAATAAAATATTTAAATGACTTTAAAGGGGACGCTATGCTCGATGGCGTACCCAACACGCAACAACGAGTTTCTTGGGAATCTTACGTTGCACTCTAATAATAAAATAATATTATTTTAAATGATAGTTAACATGTAGCCGTTGTATTGGCGGGAATGGATAGAAATAACTAAAATATGATTTCATATGTTTTTAATTGTTTTTACATTTATCCAATAAAGAATATAGGCTTAAAATACGGAAAGAATTCAATTTTAGGCGTATATGCCCTAGTTTTCACTAAAGGTTCACTTATCACCTTTTGATGTTGAACCATCATTAAATATAGTTTTGTTCACTCTTAAACATTCTTTTGGACCAAATAAAACTCTTATTAAGAATCGGGACATCAAAATTTACTTTGTGTAAATTTTTGGTATCTTTCCGATAAAGTTCATTTTTTTAAGGAATAGTGTAAAATGTTGTATTTTAATTCAAAACCACTTTTTAATCTAATTTATTTATATGATTAGATTATCTTTTGAATTGGTTTTAAAGTGAAATTAGAAAATATTTTTACCATTAAATCCAATAGTGGTGGTTGGAATTAATTTCACTTTGAAATCGGACTTAAACTGGTGTCAATCTTTTGATACTTATTGTTTTATAAAAACACGCTATTTGCTCTGACAGCGGAAATTAATTATTAAATTAATTAATGTGACTAATATGTTTTGAATTTTGTAAAACGGACTTCATTTTTGAATTCAGAATATCAAATATAGCTTAGGGTGAATTTTTGGTAATTTTCTGAAAAACTTCAATTTTTGATGAATAGTGAAACCACTAAGTGATAATCAAGCAAACTGATTTTTTCAGTTAAATGAAAGTTTACCACTAATGTGTATTGAATTTTGAAAATCCGACATACATGGTTGTCATTAAGAAGTAAAATGTGGTTCAATGAGATTATAATAATTTTTTTGGTGAATAGTAACTTATTAAGTTTTTAATCGCGATTAGTGATAATTAGTGTAGTTTAAGGTATAAATAATACTTTAAAAATATGAAATGACCTAGACACATGTCACAACCCTATTGGTTGTGTCATGGCCGACCAAGACAAGCCATGGCCTAACTTGGGGACCCCATGGATCCACTTTTGTTGGGAAATAACATAAAATACTTTTTATTTAATGTTAAAGTGAAAATGACACTAACATAGTATGTTTTACTAAAACAATTTTTAAGTGGGGTTATACAAGTCCAAATTTTGATTATAAATAGTCATTGGAAAGATAAAAAGATTTCCTATATCATAGTATTTTTTTTTATAATTTTTAGACATTAAAGAAATTAAATTATTTATGACATAATAATGATGCAGCGATGACATCATTATTTGACAATTTAATTAAAATGGAAAGATAATGAAAAATCTACAATATACACATGGACAAAACCAATTGGATGAGTGGATTTCGATGCCTTATCACCTTATCCACGAATTATACCAATGTGGGACCCTTTAAAACCGAAAAGCATTTTCAAATAAAGTAATATTTCTTTGCTTTCCAAAAGTGCCCCTCCTCTCCTCTTATAAAAGGCCCCCACCTCCACCTTATTTCACACACTTCAAAAGCCTTTGGCTCGGCCAACCCCTGCCCATTTGCTCTCTCCACATCCCTCTCCTCATCCTAGAGGATTTACCTTGGGCAGAATCCTTTCAAAGGAAGACTTTAGGCTCAAATCAAAAAGAGTTACACTTTTAAAGGTAATTGTTTCTCTCATGATCTTTTGTTTTATTTTGCTTCTCCAACCCCCTAATCTCTTTTTATTTACTTATTTTGTAACAACAACAGTATCTTCAATATACTAGGATGTTGTTATAATATTTATTTGAGCTACACTCTCACACAACTACATCAAATGGTTAAAGAACATACGGTTTCCGTGGATGGTGAAATTCTGCCTCCCGAAACGATGATTGTTCAATACTCATTTAACACCTTCAAAGGTGGCCATTATGATGTCACTATTTTTATATATTATATATAGTATGTTTATGTTTTCCTTAAGATTCTGTTTTTTACATTTTGGTCAAACCTTTATGGTTCCCATTATGGGTAAACACGATATCTTCATTTAAGGAAGTGCGGACTACCGCCCCCTCAAAGTGATTTGATTCGTTAAATACCATATGTGGGACATATAAAGGATGGAACTATGATATTAAATATTATATTATACTGGAATTATAATATACCTTTATATCATTATTATTCCATTCTATAAAATACGAATAGAAATGAAAGTAGCGTTCATGCGTACGTACGGCTTACCGTCTCCATGAACGGTGCATTTCATTTCTTACCTCTAAATGATTATGTAATGTTATAAATGCATGAATGTACTGGATATATATGACATATATTATAACTACAACATGAATACAATTCTGGATATAATAAACATTTGGCCACATGAACAACATGTAATTGTAAGAAGTCCACTTTCGACTTAAGAACCAAATACCGACAAAATGAACATTATTAACTTAAATGATTACATAATGTTCACAACATGTCAATAATTGATATAAAAGGAATAATGAACTTGGAAAAGGTTCTTAAGCAAATAGAAATTAACTCAAGTTTATTATTCAGGACGTTAAAGAACGATCGAGTCAAGTCGGACCCGAGGTAAGGGATCCTGCAACTCTCTTTCTCTTTAAGTACACTCTTTTATGTCATTTCTTTTAAGCTCATCTTTCTTATGATTGGGATGTTCTTTTATATTAATCCTACTGTAATTATTATGTTCATGTGATGAGAGACCCTATTCTCTCTCATCAATCCATTTTGGAAGTTTTGAGTGGCGTCGTTAGGCTGCCGAATTTTCGTAAGGGATTTTTCATCTCACTTTTATTCTCGTGAGATTTATGCTACTTTTGCCACAAATTTCATTGAGTGGTGTATGTACTGCCCATTATTCTACACTTTGTGTAAAATACTTTCGTTTATGAGTATTTACATCAATGATCTATTGTCCCTCTTTCATGGGGTGTATGTTTTGAAAGATACCCAAGTCGGTAAGGGAACCTTTCACCCCCCTCTTTTTAAAAGACTTCTTTTATTGGGTCTTTTAATTTACATATTGTTACATTGGGATATGTTCTCATGTATCCTTAATGATGTAAATTTTGTGTCCAAGTGATGAGATACTCTTTTTATCTCTCATCAACTCATTTTGATGTGACGCCGTTAGGCTGTCAAGGGAACCTCTTAACCCAATTTCGATTTCTTTGGGTTCGACATGTAGTCATTGAATATGTCATCCATTCAATATGTGTGAATGACATTTTATTGTTTTACACTTAATATCCACTTATATTGGGTGTATTTATATTCTTCACACATATTTTTGAGATTGATTTGTCCTTAATTTAAGGATACCTTCTTTATAAGGGATTTCATCACATTTGACATTTCTATTGAGGGTTCATTGTTGTTATGCACCAATTCACTCTTATATGGTGTATATACTGTCCTTTGGAGTATTATATCATGAATCCATTTATTCTCATGATATTATAAAGTTCTGACTAAACGTTATTCCTCAATTATTGTATTCAAGTGTCTCTAATTTTGGTAAAACCCCTTTAACCAAAATATCATTTTAAATGTTTTAATTATTCGTTCTTATTAATATCCATGTTTTCAAAGTGGTTTTAAGGATTTATTTATATGGATATTAATGGTTTAAAATTTTAAAAGCTTCAAGGTGGTATGGGACACTTTGATTCAAAAATATCTTTATTAAATGTTTTAAATGGTTTTGGAAATGGTTTCTTTTTATATGGATTCATTATTTCAAAATACTAAAATGTTATGTTGTGTTTGAAATGTGGAAATGTTTTGTTTCCTTTATGAATATTTTATGTGATACGTGTATGTTATGGTTCTTGGGCATTGTTATGAATAACGGGTGGTTCCGTGATAAACTAAGGGCGGGTGAGCCCGTTATAGCTCTCCAATGCATTGGGTAACGCGAAGGAGTGAAACGTTAAGGTTTCTCCGAAGAGATTTTAGGGAATATACTGTGATGGGTATTCCAAACGTAACCAAGAGGGTTACTCCCTACGTAAGAATGTTATGAATGCCTCAAGTTACCTTTATGTCTTATGATTTCTATGATTTATTCATGTTTTGATTAGTTAGGTTAAAGTGCCTATGTTTTATGGGTAAATTATGATTTCATCTTTACGTATACACGAACTCATGTTTCCTTTCCATATTTTTATGTCCCTTACTGAGCTTTTTATGCTCATCCCAAGTTTCTGAAATGTTTTTCAGGTCAAGAGGAAAGGTACATGATAGGACGATAGAGTCAAGGATGTGTTAAGAGAGAATCCATGTTTTATTTTAAATATGTTCTCGTTGATGGGAAGAATGAATATTGTCTTTTATGTAATCCACTTTGTTTAAATGTGGAATGTAATGCAAGTTTCATGATCTAATTCTCTAAAACTCTAAACCTGAAAAGATCCTCAATGTGTAATCTTGTAATAACTCAAGATTAAGTAAGGTTTAAGGCTGGGGCCTTATAGTTGGTATCAAAGGTCGGTTTAGATAACTTTAGAGGTTAGGGTATTCTTTAAGCATAAGTGACATTACCATAATGGTTAGAATTTCAGAAAGAGTCCTAATTTTAGATAATGTGAATGAGTAAGTATATCTTAGAGTCTACCTTCCTCATTAGTACATGATGTTTTTGTTGATATACTCACACTGACATTTATGTTTTTAGTGAATGGATGGATCTAGCAGGCACCAAAGTGACAATGGGTTTGAAGGAAACTGTGGTGGTTCTCTGATTATGATACTAGATGAGATAGGGGATTCAATGAGGAATCTCATAGTTGTTCTAAACCAACTATCAAGGATCCATGATCAATCACTTCAACCTTCGTGAGTTCTCTAATGCATCATTTACGAGATGGCCAACTCGATGTGGAAATTCAGGTAATAATTATTAAGGTAACCATTAGGGTTTATATGATCCTTACTTTTTAGGTAATTATGGGTTACTCTATGATATGATGGAAAAGGAAAGGAATGAGATAAACTTGAGGTTAAAATATGTTATGAATATTTTTGAAGATTTTATCTCATTTTGGGGAATGTTTTGAGAATTATATAGTTTTGGAAAAAGGACAACACGCAGACCGTGTGACATCCCGTCGCGTCGGACAAAGCTGCGGGAATCGAACCCACAACCAAAGTGCGACTGGTATTTATCGCCTACCACTGGACTACGTGAAGTCCCTGGTTAGTTTGACTGATTATTTTTGGTTATATGAT
Source organism: Viscum album (assembly GCA_963277665.1). Taxonomy (NCBI): domain Eukaryota; kingdom Viridiplantae; phylum Streptophyta; class Magnoliopsida; order Santalales; family Viscaceae; genus Viscum; species Viscum album. The sequence goes on from OY728164.1 coordinate 1,805,396,617, forward strand.
TTTATGAATTAAGAGTAAGTTGATTTTGGGTTATTTATAAAAATGATTAACATATCATGGAGGATATGTGATTAGGTTAATTACTTTTCAATACTAGACTTTAGGAGCAACTAATGTTGTTTGGAGATAAATGTTACGATTTAACATGGAAGACTGTGTGACTAAATCCTTCAAATATTTGGGTTTCAATATTATATTAGGTTTACTTTGAATAATTTTATGGACAAATTGTTTATCGGATGGTCCTCGTTGAACTTTGGGTTTTGTTGGACAAATTTTGGAGATTAAGAATAGATTTTCTTTTTATAAGGGGTTATCCTTTTCTGGATTATCTGATCTTGTACTAAACTTTTTGGTTTTGGCTCTGGTTTAAGCCTAAAGACATAGGATGTACATAGTTCTCTTTTGTGGATTAGGTGATTCTCTAGAAGTTGATTATAGTACTCTTAATGTGAACAAGTCTTCCTAAATACTCGTCTTTTGGAGAAAATATGAGTTTGTGAAAGGAATATAATAAAAGTTGAAAGTCAATATGATAAGTGATTATGTTTCCTTATGAATAAATTCCTCAATAAAAAGTAACTTAAAACAAAAATGTTGTATATTAACTTTTCCTACTGGGGAATCGAATACCGTTTAACCCATCACAAGTTTGTGATTTTCTCATTGTTAACTTTCTCCTAAACATGTTTTCTATCACTCTCCATAAGAACGTGACCCTATGTTTTCTCCTCCATGTCCATATTTTCATACTTGGAATCCTAGTATGGGTTAACTCGAGTGACCTTTGTACTTATCTTTCTTTATTTTAAAGTGTTTGTTTTACCGACTTTTGTTCCGATGTGGGACTTTCAAGGATGTTTCCAAGCGCAATTTTAAAATTGCGAGGACGCAATTCCCAAAAGGGGGGAAGGATGTAACATCCCAGGTAAATAAAGAATATGACATTTCATATTTATCCATATTTGTGAATAAAATATTTAAATGACTTTAAAGGGGACGCTATGCTCGATGGCGTACCCAACACGCAACAACGAGTTTCTTGGGAATCTTACGTTGCACTCTAATAATAAAATAATATTATTTTAAATGATAGTTAACATGTAGCCGTTGTATTGGCGGGAATGGATAGAAATAACTAAAATATGATTTCATATGTTTTTAATTGTTTTTACATTTATCCAATAAAGAATAGAGGCTTAAAATACGGAAAGAATTCAATTTTAGGCGTATATGCCCTAGTTTTCACTAAAGGTTCACTTATCACCTTTTGATGTTGAACCATCATTAAATATAGTTTTGTTCACTCTTAAACATTCTTTTGGACCAAATAAAACTCTTATTAAGAATCGGGACATCAAAATTTACTTTGTGTAAATTTTTGGTATCTTTCCGATAAAGTTCATTTTTTTAAGGAATAGTGTAAAATGTTGTATTTTAATTCAAAACCACTTTTTAATCTAATTTATTTATATGATTAGATTATCTTTTGAATTGGTTTTAAAGTGAAATTAGAAAATATTTTTACCATTAAATCCAATAGTGGTGGTTGGAATTAATTTCACTTTGAAATCGGACTTAAACTGGTGTCAATCTTTTGATACTTATTGTTTTATAAAAACACGCTATTTGCTCTGACAGCGGAAATTAATTATTAAATTAATTAATGTGACTAATATGTTTTGAATTTTGTAAAACGGACTTCATTTTTGAATTCAGAATATCAAATATAGCTTAGGGTGAATTTTTGGTAATTTTCTGAAAAACTTCAATTTTTGATGAATAGTGAAACCACTAAGTGATAATCAAGCAAACTGATTTTTTCAGTTAAATGAAAGTTTACCACTAATGTGTATTGAATTTTGAAAATCCGACATACATGGTTGTCATTAAGAAGTAAAATGTGGTTCAATGAGATTATAATAATTTTTTTGGTGAATAGTAACTTATTAAGTTTTTAATCGCGATTAGTGATAATTAGTGTAGTTTAAGGTATAAATAATACTTTAAAAATATGAAATGACCTAGACACATGTCACAACCCTATTGGTTGTGTCATGGCCGACCAAGAAAAGCCATGGCCTAACTTGGGGACCCCATGGATCCACTTTTGTTGGGAAATAACATAAAATACTTTTTATTTAATGTTAAAGTGAAAATGACACTAACATAGTATGTTTTACTAAAACAATTTTTAAGTGGGGTTATACAAGTCCAAATTTTGATTATAAATAGTCATTGGAAAGATAAAAAGATTTCCTATATCATAGTATTTTTTTTTATAATTTTTAGACATTAAAGAAATTAAATTATTTATGACATAATAATGATGCAGCGATGACATCATTATTTGACAATTTAATTAAAATGGAAAGATAATGAAAAATCTACAATATACACATGGACAAAACCAATTGGATGAGTGGATTTCGATGCCTTATCACCTTATCCACGAATTATACCAATGTGGGACCCTTTAAAACCGAAAAGCATTTTCAAATAAAGTAATATTTCTTTGCTTTCCAAAAGTGCCCCTCCTCTCCTCTTATAAAAGGCCCCCACCTCCACCTTATTTCACACACTTCAAAAGCCTTTGGCTCGGCCAACCCCTGCCCATTTGCTCTCTCCACATCCCTCTCCTCATCCTAGAGGATTTACCTTGGGCAGAATCCTTTCAAAGGAAGACTTTAGGCTCAAATCAAAAAGAGTTACACTTTTAAAGGTAATTGTTTCTCTCATGATCTTTTGTTTTATTTTGCTTCTCCAACCCCCTAATCTCTTTTTATTTACTTATTTTGTAACAACAACAGTATCTTCAATATACTAGGATGTTGTTATAATATTTATTTGAGCTACACTCTCACACAACTACATCAAATGGTTAAAGAACATACGGTTTCCGTGGATGGTGAAATTCTGCCTCCCGAAACGATGATTGTTCAATACTCATTTAACACCTTCAAAGGTGGCCATTATGATGTCACTATTTTTATATATTATATATAGTATGTTTATGTTTTCCTTAAGATTCTGTTTTTTACATTTTGGTCAAACCTTTATGGTTCCCATTATGGGTAAACACGATATCTTCATTTAAGGAAGTGCGGACTACCGCCCCCTCAAAGTGATTTGATTCGTTAAATACCATATGTGGGACATATAAAGGATGGAACTATGATATTAAATATTATATTATACTGGAATTATAATATACCTTTATATCATTATTATTCCATTCTATAAAATACGAATAGAAATGAAAGTAGCGTTCATGCGTACGTACGGCTTACCGTCTCCATGAACGGTGCATTTCATTTCTTACCTCTAAATGATTATGTAATGTTATAAATGCATGAATGTACTGGATATATATGACATATATTATAACTACAACATGAATACAATTCTGGATATAATAAACATTTGGCCACATGAACAACATGTAATTGTAAGAAGTCCACTTTCGACTTAAGAACCAAATACCGACAAAATGAACATTATTAACTTAAATGATTACATAATGTTCACAACATGTCAATAATTGATATAAAAGGAATAATGAACTTGGAAAAGGTTCTTAAGCAAATAGAAATTAACTCAAGTTTATTATTCAGGACGTTAAAGAACGATCGAGTCAAGTCGGACCCGAGGTAAGGGATCCTGCAACTCTCTTTCTCTTTAAGTACACTCTTTTATGTCATTTCTTTTAAGCTCATCTTTCTTATGATTGGGATGTTCTTTTATATTAATCCTACTGTAATTATTATGTTCATGTGATGAGAGACCCTATTCTCTCTCATCAATCCATTTTGGAAGTTTTGAGTGGCGTCGTTAGGCTGCCGAATTTTCGTAAGGGATTTTTCATCTCACTTTTATTCTCGTGAGATTTATGCTACTTTTGCCACAAATTTCATTGAGTGGTGTATGTACTGCCCATTATTCTACACTTTGTGTAAAATACTTTCGTTTATGAGTATTTACATCAATGATCTATTGTCCCTCTTTCATGGGGTGTATGTTTTGAAAGATACCCAAGTCGGTAAGGGAACCTTTCACCCCCCTCTTTTTAAAAGACTTCTTTTATTGGGTCTTTTAATTTACATATTGTTACATTGGGATATGTTCTCATGTATCCTTAATGATGTAAATTTTGTGTCCAAGTGATGAGATACTCTTTTTATCTCTCATCAACTCATTTTGATGTGACGCCGTTAGGCTGTCAAGGGAACCTCTTAACCCAATTTCGATTTCTTTGGGTTCGACATGTAGTCATTGAATATGTCATCCATTCAATATGTGTGAATGACATTTTATTGTTTTACACTTAATATCCACTTATATTGGGTGTATTTATATTCTTCACACATATTTTTGAGATTGATTTGTCCTTAATTTAAGGATACCTTCTTTATAAGGGATTTCATCACATTTGACATTTCTATTGAGGGTTCATTGTTGTTATGCACCAATTCACTCTTATATGGTGTATATACTGTCCTTTGGAGTATTATATCATGAATCCATTTATTCTCATGATATTATAAAGTTCTGACTAAACGTTATTCCTCAATTATTGTATTCAAGTGTCTCTAATTTTGGTAAAACCCCTTTAACCAAAATATCATTTTAAATGTTTTAATTATTCGTTCTTATTAATATCCATGTTTTCAAAGTGGTTTTAAGGATTTATTTATATGGATATTAATGGTTTAAAATTTTAAAAGCTTCAAGGTGGTATGGGACACTTTGATTCAAAAATATCTTTATTAAATGTTTTAAATGGTTTTGGAAATGGTTTCTTTTTATATGGATTCATTATTTCAAAATACTAAAATGTTATGTTGTGTTTGAAATGTGGAAATGTTTTGTTTCCTTTATGAATATTTTATGTGATACGTGTATGTTATGGTTCTTGGGCATTGTTATGAATAACGGGTGGTTCCGTGATAAACTAAGGGCGGGTGAGCCCGTTATAGCTCTCCAATGCATTGGGTAACGCGAAGGAGTGAAACGTTAAGGTTTCTCCGAAGAGATTTTAGGGAATATACTGTGATGGGTATTCCAAACGTAACCAAGAGGGTTACTCCCTACGTAAGAATGTTATGAATGCCTCAAGTTACCTTTATGTCTTATGATTTCTATGATTTATTCATGTTTTGATTAGTTAGGTTAAAGTGCCTATGTTTTATGGGTAAATTATGATTTCATCTTTACGTATACACGAACTCATGTTTCCTTTCCATATTTTTATGTCCCTTACTGAGCTTTTTATGCTCATCCCAAGTTTCTGAAATGTTTTTCAGGTCAAGAGGAAAGGTACATGATAGGATGATAGAGTCAAGGATGTGTTAAGAGAGAATCCATGTTTTATTTTAAATATGTTCTCGTTGATGGGAAGAATGAATATTGTCTTTTATGTAATCCACTTTGTTTAAATGTGGAATGTAATGCAAGTTTCATGATCTAATTCTCTAAAACTCTAAACCTGAAAAGATCCTCAATGTGTAATCTTGTAATAACTCAAGATTAAGTAAGGTTTAAGGCTGGGGCCTTATAGTTGGTATCAAAGGTCGGTTTAGATAACTTTAGAGGTTAGGGTATTCTTTAAGCATAAGTGACATTACCATAATGGTTAGAATTTCAGAAAGAGTCCTAATTTTAGATAATGTGAATGAGTAAGTATATCTTAGAGTCTACCTTCCTCATTAGTACATGATGTTTTTGTTGATATACTCACACTGACATTTATGTTTTTAGTGAATGGATGGATCTAGCAGGCACCAAAGTGACAATGGGTTTGAAGGAAACTGTGGTGGTTCTCTGATTATGATACTAGATGAGATAGGGGATTCAATGAGGAATCTCATAGTTGTTCTAAACCAACTATCAAGGATCCATGATCAATCACTTCAACCTTCGTGAGTTCTCTAATGCATCATTTACGAGATGGCCAACTCGATGTGGAAATTCAGGTAATAATTATTAAGGTAACCATTAGGGTTTATATGATCCTTACTTTTTAGGTAATTATGGGTTACTCTATGATATGATGGAAAAGGAAAGGAATGAGATAAACTTGAGGTTAAAATATGTTATGAATATTTTTGAAGATTTTATCTCATTTTGGGGAATGTTTTGAGAATTATATAGTTTTGGAAAAAGGACAACACGCAGACCGTGTGACATCCCGTCGCGTCGGACAAAGCTGCGGGAATCGAACCCACAACCAAAGTGCGACTGGTATTTATCGCCTACCACTGGACTACGTGAAGTCCCTGGTTAGTTTGACTGATTATTTTTGGTTATATGATTTTATGAATTAAGAGTAAGTTGATTTTGGGTTATTTATAAAAATGATTAACATATCATGGAGGATATGTGATTAGGTTAATTACTTTTCAATACTAGACTTTAGGAGCAACTAATGTTGTTTGGAGATAAATGTTACGATTTAACATGGAAGACTGTGTGACTAAATCCTTCAAATATTTGGGTTTCAATATTATATTAGGTTTACTTTGAAGAATTTTATGGACAAATTGTTTATCGGATGGTCCTCGTTGAACTTTGGGTTTTGTTGGACAAATTTTGGAGATTAAGAATAGATTTTCTTTTTATAAGGGGTTATCCTTTTCTGGATTATCTGATCTTGTACTAAACTTTTTGGTTTTGGCTCTGGTTTAAGCCTAAAGACATAGGATGTACATAGTTCTCTTTTGTGGATTAGGTGATTCTCTAGAAGTTGATTATAGTACTCTTAATGTGAACAAGTCTTCCTAAATACTCGTCTTTTGGAGAAAATATGAGTTTGTGAAAGGAATATAATAAAAGTTGAAAGTCAATATGATAAGTGATTATGTTTCCTTATGAATAAATTCCTCAATAAAAAGTAACTTAAAACAAAAATGTTGTATATTAACTTTTCCTACTGGGGAATCGAATACCGTTTAACCCATCACAAGTTTGTGATTTTCTCATTGTTAACTTTCTCCTAAACATGTTTTCTATCACTCTCCATAAGAACGTGACCCTATGTTTTCTCCTCCATGTCCATATTTTCATACTTGGAATCCTAGTATGGGTTAACTCGAGTGACCTTTGTACTTATCTTTCTTTATTTTAAAGTGTTTGTTTTACCGACTTTTGTTCCGATGTGGGACTTTCAAGGATGTTTCCAAGCGCAATTTTAAAATTGCGAGGACGCAATTCCCAAAAGGGGGGAAGGATGTAACATCCCAGGTAAATAAAGAATATGACATTTCATATTTATCCATATTTGTGAATAAAATATTTAAATGACTTTAAAGGGGACGCTATGCTCGATGGCGTACCCAACACGCAACAACGAGTTTCTTGGGAATCTTACGTTGCACTCTAATAATAAAATAATATTATTTTAAATGATAGTTAACATGTAGCCGTTGTATTGGCGGGAATGGATAGAAATAACTAAAATATGATTTCATATGTTTTTAATTGTTTTTACATTTATCCAATAAAGAATAGAGGCTTAAAATACGGAAAGAATTCAATTTTAGGCGTATATGCCCTAGTTTTCACTAAAGGTTCACTTATCACCTTTTGATGTTGAACCATCATTAAATATAGTTTTGTTCACTCTTAAACATTCTTTTGGACCAAATAAAACTCTTATTAAGAATCGGGACATCAAAATTTACTTTGTGTAAATTTTTGGTATCTTTCCGATAAAGTTCATTTTTTTAAGGAATAGTGTAAAATGTTGTATTTTAATTCAAAACCACTTTTTAATCTAATTTATTTATATGATTAGATTATCTTTTGAATTGGTTTTAAAGTGAAATTAGAAAATATTTTTACCATTAAATCCAATAGTGGTGGTTGGAATTAATTTCACTTTGAAATCGGACTTAAACTGGTGTCAATCTTTTGATACTTATTGTTTTATAAAAACACGCTATTTGCTCTGACAGCGGAAATTAATTATTAAATTAATTAATGTGACTAATATGTTTTGAATTTTGTAAAACGGACTTCATTTTTGAATTCAGAATATCAAATATAGCTTAGGGTGAATTTTTGGTAATTTTCTGAAAAACTTCAATTTTTGATGAATAGTGAAACCACTAAGTGATAATCAAGCAAACTGATTTTTTCAGTTAAATGAAAGTTTACCACTAATGTGTATTGAATTTTGAAAATCCGACATACATGGTTGTCATTAAGAAGTAAAATGTGGTTCAATGAGATTATAATAATTTTTTTGGTGAATAGTAACTTATTAAGTTTTTAATCGCGATTAGTGATAATTAGTGTAGTTTAAGGTATAAATAATACTTTAAAAATATGAAATGACCTAGACACATGTCACAACCCTATTGGTTGTGTCATGGCCGACCAAGAAAATCCATGGCCTAACTTGGGGACCCCATGGATCCACTTTTGTTGGGAAATAACATAAAATACTTTTTATTTAATGTTAAAGTGAAAATGACACTAACATAGTATGTTTTACTAAAACAATTTTTAAGTGGGGTTATACAAGTCCAAATTTTGATTATAAATAGTCATTGGAAAGATAAAAAGATTTCCTATATCATAGTATTTTTTTTTATAATTTTTAGACATTAAAGAAATTAAATTATTTATGACATAATAATGATGCAGCGATGACATCATTATTTGACAATTTAATTAAAATGGAAAGATAATGAAAAATCTACAATATACACATGGACAAAACCAATTGGATGAGTGGATTTCGATGCCTTATCACCTTATCCACGAATTATACCAATGTGGGACCCTTTAAAACCGAAAAGCATTTTCAAATAAAGTAATATTTCTTTGCTTTCCAAAAGTGCCCCTCCTCTCCTCTTATAAAAGGCCCCCACCTCCACCTTATTTCACACACTTCAAAAGCCTTTGGCTCGGCCAACCCCTGCCCATTTGCTCTCTCCACATCCCTCTCCTCATCCTAGAGGATTTACCTTGGGCATAATCCTTTCAAAGGAAGACTTTAGGCTCAAATCAAAAAGAGTTACACTTTTAAAGGTAATTGTTTCTCTCATGATCTTTTGTTTTATTTTGCTTCTCCAACCCCCTAATCTCTTTTTATTTACTTATTTTGTAACAACAACAGTATCTTCAATATACTAGGATGTTGTTATAATATTTATTTGAGCTACACTCTCACACAACTACATCAAATGGTTAAAGAACATACGGTTTCCGTGGATGGTGAAATTCTGCCTCCCGAAACGATGATTGTTCAATACTCATTTAACACCTTCAAAGGTGGCCATTATGATGTCACTATTTTTATATATTATATATAGTATGTTTATGTTTTCCTTAAGATTCTGTTTTTTACATTTTGGTCAAACCTTTATGGTTCCCATTATGGGTAAACACGATATCTTCATTTAAGGAAGTGCGGACTACCGCCCCCTCAAAGTGATTTGATTCGTTAAATACCATATGTGGGACATATAAAGGATGGAACTATGATATTAAATATTATATTATACTGGAATTATAATATACCTTTATATCATTATTATTCCATTCTATAAAATACGAATAGAAATGAAAGTAGCGTTCATGCGTACGTACGGCTTACCGTCTCCATGAACGGTGCATTTCATTTCTTACCTCTAAATGATTATGTAATGTTATAAATGCATGAATGTACTGGATATATATGACATATATTATAACTACAACATGAATACAATTCTGGATATAATAAACATTTGGCCACATGAACAACATGTAATTGTAAGAAGTCCACTTTCGACTTAAGAACCAAATACCGACAAAATGAACATTATTAACTTAAATGATTACATAATGTTCACAACATGTCAATAATTGATATAAAAGGAATAATGAACTTGGAAAAGGTTCTTAAGCAAATAGAAATTAACTCAAGTTTATTATTCAGGACGTTAAAGAACGATCGAGTCAAGTCGGACCCGAGGTAAGGGATCCTGCAACTCTCTTTCTCTTTAAGTACACTCTTTTATGTCATTTCTTTTAAGCTCATCTTTCTTATGATTGGGATGTTCTTTTATATTAATCCTACTGTAATTATTATGTTCATGTGATGAGAGACCCTATTCTCTCTCATCAATCCATTTTGGAAGTTTTGAGTGGCGTCGTTAGGCTGCCGAATTTTCGTAAGGGATTTTTCATCTCACTTTTATTCTCGTGAGATTTATGCTACTTTTGCCACAAATTTCATTGAGTGGTGTATGTACTGCCCATTATTCTACACTTTGTGTAAAATACTTTCGTTTATGAGTATTTACATCAATGATCTATTGTCCCTCTTTCATGGGGTGTATGTTTTGAAAGATACCCAAGTCGGTAAGGGAACCTTTCACCCCCCTCTTTTTAAAAGACTTCTTTTATTGGGTCTTTTAATTTACATATTGTTACATTGGGATATGTTCTCATGTATCCTTAATGATGTAAATTTTGTGTCCAAGTGATGAGATACTCTTTTTATCTCTCATCAACTCATTTTGATGTGACGCCGTTAGGCTGTCAAGGGAACTTCTTAACCCAATTTCGATTTCTTTGGGTTCGACATGTAGTCATTGAATATGTCATCCATTCAATATGTGTGAATGACATTTTATTGTTTTACACTTAATATCCACTTATATTGGGTGTATTTATATTCTTCACACATATTTTTGAGATTGATTTGTCCTTAATTTAAGGATACCTTCTTTATAATGGATTTCATCACATTTGACATTTCTATTGAGGGTTCATTGTTGTTATGCACCAATTCACTCTTATATGGTGTATATACTGTCCTTTGGAGTATTATATCATGAATCCATTTATTCTCATGATATTATAAAGTTCTGACTAAACGTTATTCCTCAATTATTGTATTCAAGTGTCTCTAATTTTGGTAAAACCCCTTTAACCAAAATATCATTTTAAATGTTTTAATTATTCGTTCTTATTAATATCCATGTTTTCAAAGTGGTTTTAAGGATTTATTTATATGGATATTAATGGTTTAAAATTTTAAAAGCTTCAAGGTGGTATGGGACACTTTGATTCAAAAATATCTTTATTAAATTTTTTAAATGGTTTTGGAAATGGTTTCTTTTTATATGGATTCATTATTTCAAAATACTAAAATGTTATGTTGTGTTTGAAATGTGGAAATGTTTTGTTTCCTTTATGAATATTTTATGTGATACGTGTATGTTATGGTTCTTGGGCATTGTTATGAAGAACGGGTGGTTCCGTGATAAACTAAGGGCGGGTGAGCCCGTTATAGCTCTCCAATGCATTGGGTAACGCGAAGGAGTGAAACGTTAAGGTTTCTCCGAAGAGATTTTAGGGAATATACTGTGATGGGTATTCCAAACGTAACCAAGAGGGTTACTCCCTACGTAAGAATGTTATGAATGCCTCAAGTTACCTTTATGTCTTATGATTTCTATGATTTATTCATGTTTTGATGAGTTAGGTTAAAGTGCCTATGTTTTATGGGTAAATTATGATTTCATCTTTACGTATACACGAACTCATGTTTCCTTTCCATATTTTTATGTCCCTTACTGAGCTTTTTATGCTCATCCCAAGTTTCTGAAATGTTTTTCAGGTCAAGAGGAAAGGTACATGATAGGACGATAGAGTCAAGGATGTGTTAAGAGAGAATCCATGTTTTATTTTAAATATGTTCTCGTTGATGGGAAGAATGAATATTGTCTTTTATGTAATCCACTTTGTTTAAATGTGGAATGTAATGCAAGTTTCATGATCTAATTCTCTAAAACTCTAAACCTGAAAAGATCCTCAATGTGTAATCTTGTAATAACTCAAGATTAAGTAAGGTTTAAGGCTGGGGCCTTATAGTTTCAACAGTTTTCTTGTTTTTAAATGATGATTTATGATATATTATGTCAACTTATTCCATCGATTTGGTTTTCTATGCTTTATATTGAAATTCCCTGGGAATTTTAAAATTAAATATGTTTTATGATAATCATATATATATCTGAAATAAACAATATTAATAGTAATTAGTTGACCTATATGCTCAATTATAATGATAATGTTCAAATATAATTTGCAGTATTAAGGATAATTTATATTTTTCTTGATGTTATTAAAATTGTGTTATTTAAAATACTTGGTTTCTCTTGAATTTACATAATTATATTCTATCATGATTGGTGTCAAATAATTAAGAATTTTTCCTTTCTGTTGTATTACCACTGCTTTAGCTTCTATTTTTTATTTATAAAATGATTCATTTTTATATTTTGTAGTTGATAGTTCTAAAACACACAAATATTGGCCTCTTTAAGGGTTTAAGGAACGTTCATACTCTAATCAAGAAGGAATTTACACCATGCCCCTTTGATAGATAGGGTGTAAGTTTATTTTTCTATAGTTAATCTCATAAAATTTTAAACAATGATTTTTTTATTGAAATATACCTTGTACTCAATATGGATCATTAATTTTTTCTACTAAACCATGGATAACCAGACAATAATTAAGAGAGTATTTTTTATGTCTCTGGTCAGAGAGGTTATTCGATTTTCTCTTTATGAGAGGTTAATCATTGATCTTCTTAATATTGGGAATGAAAATCTTGTATTGATGTTGGAAAAGGGTATGTAGTTATAGTCCAATAATTTACACTTTTCTATTCCCCCTACCCCATCCTTCTTCATCCATTATCTCATTTCCCCTTTCCTGTCATCCCATAGCCCCCTTATCCTTCTAATATGACCTCATATCTAATAGTTTTTTTATTTTATATATTTTTAACCAAATATGATCCATATATCATTATTTTCACCAATAAATTATTTACATGTAGTTTTTCTCTAGCCTACTAAAAAATTAAAAAATTATAAAAACGTTATTGAATGTGGGTTGAATGTGGGAATTCCAATATCTATTGTTGGGTTAGTAAGGCTTGAATAATCTACCCAATTTTAATTTTATCTTTTTCAGGTAAAATCCCATGAGGGGTTGGACTACCCCACCTTGGAATTCGAAATTCATATTATAAGAAAAAATCATGGAAGATTATATGTAACAAAATATCATGTAAAGGAGTAACTAACACTACAGTTATTATTATCATATTCATATACATTGAAAGTTGTCGAATAAAATTTTGTTCTTATCTGATAAAATATTTGAAAATATATTTTATGGTAAGGAATAAGAACATAGAGACATGACTTTGGTCATTCATATACATCATAATGATTCAAAGTATGAAATAAAGATCTAGTGTAGTTTTTTTAGAACTTATGAAGAAAGGGAGAAGAACATGAGAATAGTGAACAAGAGTGATGAGGAGAACTATGCACTCTAGTCTACACAAAAGGATATGAATAAGAAAAATAATAAGAGTAATGTGTAAGTAAAAGATGTAGCATATTTTTTTCTAAAATTCTATGAATAATGTGATTTTTTCTTTGGTGTTATTCATACAAACAAAAAAAGAGAGTTATTATTCTATAATTGAATAAGGAGAAGCATCACATGAATATTATGAAAAAAATTATATACTAGATTCATTATATTTTATTGTTACTCCTACAATTAATTGAAAAGGTACAGAATGAACCTAAGTGAGGTATTGACAAAATATATGTGTGGTATGCATACTCTACACTTTCATAATATGATAGTGAAAATATCATTAGGTTTTACTAGAGGGTTGTGTTACCTCAGGTGTTATTGAATCACACAAAGGATCATCCTTCTCAAATTGAGAGTATAAAATCTTAAATCATTGTGACCTGTTTGTTTTTTGTTTGGTTGTACTATAAGAAATAATGATACTAATTAGATATAAAAATAATAAATCATTCACCTTATGAAGTGAAATAGATAAAAGTAATATTTTCTTCTAAGAAATAAATATTTAAATTTTTATTTGAAGTTACCAACACTGATTAACCCTCCCCCCTCTCAGTGTGGTTCATATCCAAAACGGTACACTAAATTTGATATCAAGTAGAGTTTCACATTTATTGGATACTCATTATAAAAAATTTCTCTTTGATTATTTGAGATATCTTTCTAGAAATTTTAATGAAGTGAAGTTTTGGATAATTTATTTCTATTTTAGGTCAAAATTCAGTTTCTATCAGGAATTCGATGAACATGAAAAATAATGATAAGATGATGGTGAGTAATATTTCCCTCTTGTTAATGGTGAATGATTTTTTAGTCCCTATGAGAAAAAATAAATCTAGATCCTCTTTTTTTAGAGATGAAAAAATGGTTTATTGAATAACCTAGGATATGGAAACCATATCTACCTCAAAGGGATTATGAGATTCATTTTATCCTAGGTTATGTGAAAATTATGGATTAATCTATCTTAAATAAGATGAAATCACTAGTGAGAATGATAGCATATCATAATATTTTTCAATTAAATAATTAACATATATGATGCATCATTTTTCAAAAGATATTGTTTTAATTTTCTATGTTATTTCTAAAATAATTCATAATGAAATCACATTTCATGAGTTTGAGTAAGAAAAAATATATAAGTTGTTAAAGAATAATTTCAAAATTTTTGAAATGATCTCCACAAATAATGGATTCATTAATGAATTTTATGAGGATATTAGAGTAAGATAATCCAAACTTGAAGATTAGTGGATAAAAATAATTTAAGGAATGGATAAGGGAACCAAAGAGTTTTTATAGAGATCCATGCATTGAAAAATAATATGAAAAATATAATTTATGTCAATAATGTATAATATGTTATAAAATCCCTGAGGATAAAAGATAATGACTTATTTTTTATGAGAGAAGGATGTAATTCATGAAGTGGATGTTGAGAATATGAGGAAAGAATATGAATATATAATGTAATTTACAAAACATCAAAATAATTTCCTTTATATTACATATATAGAATTGGAAGTCGAATTGGACAGTCTGGAAAAGTCACTTGTTGAGACTTCACAATCAGTGATGTACGGAATGAATGTCAAAGTTAACTATCTATAGTATTTTAGTGTCAAAAAATATTTATCATGTGAAAATAATATCATGAAATTATTTAATAATCATTCTTAAAAAGTATCAATAAATGGGTTATGATCCATATCTTCCTTTCATGATTATTCTAAATATGTATTCTTGAAAATTATAGGGTTAAAATAAGAAAAATGTGTTGATTTGGATAAAAATGTGTTATGAAAGGTCTACCATGAAGAATATGAAGGATAGAAGAATGGGTGAGGAATATATTTCCCTAATATCATCTCAAAAAGTTGTGAATAATGTGAGAAAAAAACATGGTTAAAAATTTGGTAATTCTAGAGAATAAGAAATTTTGAAGAGATGATCAATGTTTGTTCAAAATTTCTTGTGTTTTAACATATTTTGACCTTTTGAATTGAATTTTTGGTATAATACATTGAATTAAAAAGATCAAAGGAATCCCATTTTATTGGGGAGAAATCCTGGGAAGAATAAACAATCACATAACAACATGAATCTATCTATATTAAAAAAAAGATGAAAATAATTATTTTGTTGATGTTGGTGGAGGTTGTGGTCACAATATTGGTACAAGATCATCCAATATTGTATAAAAATTATATAATAAATGAATTGAACAAAATTTGATGAGGAGATATGATGAATCCATGGGAATAAATAAGGGGAATGTTGTAAATAATAATTCCCCCAATATGATTAAATATAAGGGATATTTGGTCTTGGATAATATATAGAAGGTAGATATATTTTCAAAACAATTATGATAAGAACAACAATAGTTTTATACCCAAAACAATAGATGTGAAAAATAGAACATAAAATTTTCAATGTAGAGAACCCAAACATGTTGTGAGTATTACCAAATATATAAAAGTTCATTTCTATTATATCTAGAGAACAGAAGATATATTAATAAATCATAGGTAAAATCACATGTTAAAGATAAAGATATGTATCCACGTGATGAAATAAAATTTCATTAGAGGTTTTAATCAAATGAAAACACATATATTGAAAAGGTTTTTCATGTGAAGTTAAACTTGGATGGACACATATATAGAGATCACTCTATAATATCTTCAACATAAGAAGAGTTTGTAAAAAGTATGAAAATTATACCTGATGATACAAGTGTTATAATGTCTCTTGTGAAGAGAAAATTCATAAAAATGAAACTGAAGAGGTTATGAGTACTATGAATCCTCATGAAAAATAAAAAATGAACATTAGATTTGAAATCCTGAAGAGTTACATAAATAGAGCAACATGTTGATAAAATCCTCACAACTATTCTACTCAAATTGAGAACCAAGGAAGATTCACCTCATTCCCTTATCTTTTTTATATGTTGTATTATTATTAATATTGTAGGGAATTGAAGTTAAAGCATGGTATTATGAGAAGTTTGACAAGAGTGAGGCATATCATAACTCAATAGTTGAGTGAATTGGATTTCATCTTGGATTCATCATTCAATTTTATTTCTTAATAAAATGGTTATAAATAACTCATCCTGAAGGATGTTGAAGATCTTGTTGATATTACTAGACAACAAAGTAACGATATTGTGGAATTTTCCAAAATATTACATCCATATAATGAAGTTCAATTTTGAATAATTCACTCAATGAACAATTATTTGATATTTCAAGGAATAAAAATCTATAAATATATTGAGGTGTGCGTCCTTGAGGTGGAGACAAGTGAAGTATGAAGGGTAATCCACCCAAATTATTATCATATATAAAATTGATTATTATGGATTTTTCATAGATTTTATGACATTGATCAAGTATATAATCATTAACTCTAATAATTGATAATTATAATTAGATTTTAACTTAAAGGGGATAAGTTTAACTATTCAATAACATGAGAAAAGTGAAAGTTTGAAAAAAAAAGTTCCAAGCTAATTGTAAAATACCTCTATTTTTCTTGAATTCATTTAATCACCTATTCCAGTGAATTATAGAGTTTGGGGTGGATATTTATGAGAAAATATTATATAAATTGGTGTATGTCATTTGACTCAAAATAGAATACAATTGGACTGCCCCTGGAGACAAGATTTTGAGTTCCCATTTGATTTAGTTTCATTCTATTTTATAAGGAACAACTTTATTATATAGATTAAAACCTATTATTTTCAACATCAATCATGGATCAAGTAGAAATCAAGTGGAATGTAAAATCTCACATTAAATTCTGTGAATTGATTTCAATTTTACAATGAACATTTTATTTCTTATCAATAAAGTGTAGAGAAATTGAAGTGATTTTTTATTTAAGAATATGTCTGAGAATCCATGACATATATTAACACGTCATTGGGAGTGTATTATAAATATATAAAAAGAGGGAGATTTTTTACCCCACATTGTGTGAGTTTAAATTTTTTTTCAATGATTTTTTTTCATGATATGTTAATATGATTAAGAATAATTGATGTATAATAGAATAATATCACTGAAGAAGAAGGGAAACCAAGATGTTTATTTATGCCAATCAATTATATTCAAAGATTATATTTGAAGGTGTTTCATCCATGTTGTTGAGAATAATTTAAAAAATATATATTTTTGTATAAAGAATAATATTTTAAGATAATTACATGAAAAAATTGTATTCTTTTTCATGGGTAAATTTGAGTTGTCCTTGAATTATGTTCAAATATTCAATAACATTTTAATCATAGTTGAGCAGAAATATGGACAGGCCTAAGAAAAGCAAGGAGAAAGATAACCAAAAAAAGTGGTAGAAGATATCACCATATGTGATCCATATAACATGACCATCCTAATGTAGTACTTATAAAAGGTTCTTATATAGGTAGGCTAGAGTATGTTCACAATGTACAAAGGAATGGGTGGTTCCACCGTGTGGTGTGACACAGTAGCGGTGGTTGAGGAATCCCATAATGGACCCAGTTATATTCATTATGTGGATAAGGGAATAGATTTCATTATTAAGAAATATCAAGCCTTGTGAATAATAGGTTTTGGAAAAAGGATTATACTCTACACTATTCACCCATTTTAAAAGGTGTTCGAATATTTAGTACCATCTAATCATGTCACATGACCATCTTCTACCAACTAAACTTTGAGGGTTTGCTTCACACAGAAGCTCGACCATGAGAATACTACTTCCATGTAATTATACTGTAAGGATTTAATTGTGATAATGAAATAGGAAGTATGATTGTGGGATATATTGTGTGATATTATGATGTGATTTGAAACTGTTTGATGTAATATGTGATCATGAGGTAGGTTGGGTAATCATGTACTGTATGGTGAAACTGTGCAATGTATGTTACTCGACTAAATATTATGATGTGTGATAATGTGATGGTACGAGGTTCTATCCTGACTGTCACACTTTCTAAGTTGTTACCAATATGTTCACATGGTAGGAGGTGTGGTAGGAGGATCTATTTTTACTCGTTTCCTTTATGAAAATGAGACTAGAATTTATTGTTTTGATTCAACCCCATGAAGTATGCTTAGTTCATAGAATATTATACATATTAACAGACTTAAATATTTAAGGAAGAAATAGTTTTTGTGACCACTTATACTTTATATATGAATTCAGATAGTAATTTAATAATTTTTTATAATGGTTATGATTGAAATAATTTATTATGCACATAGTGTTACTAATATGAATGAAAAAAAACATTATTTAATACTGGAAGTCGCATCTATTGTTCATCATGTTATTCACTATCTAATATGAATTCACTTCCATACATGATATGATCGAGTCTCATAAAGATATATCCATGCATTTTTTAATGGGGGTTTCATGATTCAACCAACATGAATTTAGGAGAAGAACATGTTAGATGAATTTGTACACACAGGTGTGGGATACGATATTACTGTAAATAGTTTTTAAAGATGGAAAGTTTGACACTATGTGTAGACTACGTTAATATTTATGATGAATTCATGCAAACCATGTGATGTAATATAATTAACAATACTTTATCCCTTAAGGTATTTAATAGAGTTGTTATGGAATAATTATTCATTATAATACAATTAAGGGAAGCATTAAATGAAGAATATGATGGTTCATGTATTATGGTTCATGAAACTATGATAATGAATATTTTTTGGATATTTTACATTAAATAATATCCTAGATTAATGGGATGTTAATTCAGGTATTATTATGACCAAATTAAAATAAATTTTAACTTATTTGTATATATATGTTCTTATAAATAAGAATTCATAGAGGATTGTTTGGAATATAAGTTCTTATGGACTAACTAATGTTGTGGTTATTATTATCATATACATATACATTGCAGGTTTTCAAAAAAAATCTTTAATCTAATAAAAAATCGATAGAAAATATTTTATGGTAGAAAAATAGAATAGAAATACCCAACTATAATCATTCATATACATCCTAAAGATCTAAAGAAATAAATGGAGATATATTTCAATCCAATTATCATTGAAGAAGAAATAATGAATACTATAAGAAGAGGGAAGAATAGATAATAAGATATTTGTGCACTCCTTTTGGAACATGTAACAAAGAAGAAAAATAAGAAGTGTGAATTTGAAGAAGAAGAAGAAGAAGTGGAATATTAGTTTGAAACACTGAAGATAATAAGAATGTATTGTGTGATGTTTTGTGCATAAGAATATAAGAAAATTATTTCTACTGTGAAAGGGTAGAATAATGAGTAGAGGCACATTAGTAATAATAAATCATTCTATATTGGTGTCAAAATATATTATTATTTCCATTATAATTAGTTTCAAAGGTATAGGATGTAACTGAGTGCAGGACACACCAATCAAGTTTGTGTTTTTCATAATGAACACTATTAGAGGAAAATAGTATAAAGATCCAAGGTTGTACCTGGGGGTTGTGATAACTCATGTTTTACTAGATCCCACCAATTATAATAAGTAATTAATTCATATTAAGAAGTGACATATGTAAATGTAAAGTGTTCCTATGAGGATTATATTTATGAATTCATCTTTAAAGTTACCAACTCAGATTCACCACCCCCCTACTCGATGTGGTTCATATACCAATGATTACCCTACTCTCCCTCCCATTATCATAATCCATAAACCCTAACCACTATCCAAAATTACTAAAATCCAAACATAACCCCTAATACTAATCCCCTATAAAAACAAACCCCTAGCCTTAACCTATCTCCCCACCAAAAAAATAATCCCATAACCTAAAAAACCCTCCTAGACTTAACTAATATAACTAACTCCCTATAATTATTTCTATCCCCCCACCCCAAACAAAAACACATCCCTAAACCAAACCACTAGAACTGAACCCCTAACCTAACTAACCCCCAACCCCAACACCAAGGCATAACCCCTAACCAAATCACTAAAACATAGCCCCTAGAATTACTAACATCCCTAAAACTAACCCCTATCCTAAACAAACTCCCACTAACCCTTGTATAAAAAATAGGCTCCTAACCTAAACTAACCCCATGCCTCCTCCAAATATCTATCCCATACCTAACGCACCCTAAACCTTATCCCTATAACTTTTCCCCTATCCCCCCATGTCTAAATTCGTGAATAAACCAACCCCCTAACCCATATCATAATCCTAACCCCACCCCCCACCACACCCTAAACCAAAAACAAAAAACTAAACCCCAATTTAAGACCTATCCCAAAAACTTATTCTGAAACCTCCATCCTAAAACTAACTTCTAGACTATACCTAACAACCCCCAACCTAACCCCTAGCCTAAACAAACCCCCAACCATTTTATTAATTGTAACCCCTACCCATAAACTAAACCCCTAAAAACTAACCCCTTTCTTAAACATAACCCAAAACCCTATTATTATCCCCATTTATTAAGACTAACCCCTTTCCTCAACCTAACCACCACACCCCCCATCCTAAACCTAACCACTAGAATAAACCAAACCCCCTAAACCCTACCATAAAAACCAAACCCTAACCTAAACTTACACCCAAAACTCTACCCTAAAACCTAATCTAAACAAACCTCCCCCCACCCACCACTATCATAAAATCTAACCCCTAACCAAAACCACCCCCATCCACTAGAAAAAACTAGATCATCCAAAAATTAATCCATAGAACCTAACCCCTTTCTTAATCCCCCAATAAAAAAATTGTATCCTAAAATAACAACCTATCCCCTAACATAAACTAAACCCCCCTAAAATGAACCCCTAAAACTACACCCCAAGCCTAAACTAAATCCCAACCCACCCCTACCCCCACCTTCCATAATATAACCCATGGTCTCAACCAATCCACCCCCACCCCCACACCTGATCGAAAACCCCTTTCCAAAACCTACTCCCAACTTAATCCCTATTACCAAACCCTCTCCCTAAAACCTAACCCTTAAAATCTAACCTATACCCTAACCCAACCCACATAACCCCTATCCAAAAACTAACACCCCCACCGCCGAAATTGAACCCCTAAGACCTAACTCCTTACCAAAACGTATCCCCAAAACCAAATCCTAGCCATACCATAGCCTAAAACTAACCCCCAGTCTCATTATAACCCCATCTTAAACCAAAATCTAAGCCTAAAATGAACTCCTAAACCTAAACCAAACCCCCAACATATTTCTAAAATAACAACTCACTCCCCCTAATCCTAATCCCTAAAACATAACCCCTAGAATAACCCTCCACCATCATATATTGAACCCCTAAGACCTAACCTGTATCCCCAAAACCAAACCCCTTTCATAAACAAACAACCCCCCTAATAATACAACCTAACCCCTTACATAATCCATCCCCCCCTAAGAACAACATAAATTGATACATACACATTATCACTAAAACTAAAAATAATATAAATCAAATCCATAAAACCAACCCCCCCCCCCCCCCCCACACACACACACATAATCCATAAAATCTAAACCCTTTCCTAATATGACCCCCAAACTAAAACCTAGACACCCCTAAACCTAATCAATAAAACATAAACACCCCTAAACATAAACCTAATAACCTAACACATAGCTTAAACTAACCCCCCCCCAGCATATATAAAACCCCTAAAAGCTAACACCTATACTAAAACTAAACCTAACCCATAAACCTAATCCCTAAAAACTGCCCCCATAACCCAAATAAAATCCCTAAATCCAAACACCCATCCGATAATTTTCTCCAAAATCTACTCCTTAGTTTAAATACCACAACCACAGTATCCCAAAGTTGGTGGTTACTTTATTACATTAGCATAATAAATATAAAATAACATCCCAAAGGACCAAAATATTTATTATTATTGGTAAACTATATACATACATGAATATAACATCGCAATTGGAAACATAGAAAACATCATAGAATTATCTTTGAGTGCATCATTATTTACTATACCATAACCTAGCATATCAGTCATAATACACACCTTTTCATCCTTGGGAAAGAAACATAAGAAATGGGTGATCTTAAATTCTTAGTAATGGTAAGAGTACAATGGAATATATCATGAATAAATAAGGCATAATCCATATGGAATTTAAAATAACTGAGACACCTGAATGTTATTCAAAAACTTTATTATAACATGGTTGGAATAAATGATGATTAAATAATACCATATAAATAATAACATGATATTAAAACATATCAATATATATAATGACTAATCGAATAATCACATGGACATAAATAACTAAAATCATAATTAGGGATTGCATAATTTTGGACTTCATAACCATATTATTAAGGCCTCATGGTAATACATATTCCATAAATGGGTAAGGCCCTAGAAAAATACCCAAGCTAGTTTGTCTCATGAGACCTACTGGTGCATCGTGGGGATATATCAAGCCCTACCCAACACATAATAAGTACAATGCATTTCTCATAATAATGTAGATAAACATAATCAATGTAAACATTCATATTTAAAAACTATCATATGAAATGTTAATAATTTCCCTAAATAATAAACATAATCATAAACCATCCAGAGTTATATAGTGAATGGTATCAAAATTTTATATCTCCATTCAAACTAAACAGAAACCATCCATAAAAATAATAATAATAATAATATGATTACAACATATCCAAAATATATTATAATTAAAAAAAGGGATTGTTTTCATTTATATATATAAATATAATAATAAATTTATTATAACATTCTTGAGGAAAATAACTTTTTTCACATTGAAAAATTACTTTAAAAACATAATATTTCAATATATTTATTGTAAAAATTTACTTCCAAAAAACCTTTTTAACATGTAATGGATGATTTTAAATAAGGATTGTTCTGGACCTAGTTAAATTTTTTATATATTGAGTATGTTAAAACAAATATTCCTTTCACATTTTTGTATGAAAAGTAAAAAAGTACCCTTTTTGTAAAAAGGAAGGAATGTTGATTTTAATTTTCTTTTTTTAAAACCAAACACAAGTAAAAATTTCATTGATAAATATTTTGGATAATTTTAAAACATTATAGAAAACATTATAAGAAATCAAGGATATAAATGAATAATTATTTTCATCCAAATATTAAAATAATGTAGATTTTCCATAAAAAAATTCTCAATCATTTTACATACAAAAAGAAAAAAAATGGTAACAGTACTTGAAAATTTCATGAATGACTAGAGTACAAGAAATTATATTATTTTTAAGATGTTAATACCAACTAATTCCCCCAATGGAGACTTAAACGTAAATAATCTTGAATAATGATTATATTGTGAAATTAACCCTTACAAATTTTGTAACATTTGAATAATAAGCTTCATGAAGGAAATAAATTCAAATTAAACATAAAATATCATGAATATTAATATATTAATGATATAAACTATCCAATTATATGTATACACATTATAAAAAACAAATAATTGTTGAATATGGCATATGTATCATGGATATAAAAGTAAGATGAGAAACCCTTACCACATGTCTGATTTCATTTGTATGTATCCATAATCCCTATATAATAAATATAGATATATAATACATATATTACATAACTATACTCATACATTTCATAACATATATGATTTACTTATAGTACTTTATGGCATGTTTATTAACAATTCTATGCTAAATCGTTGTTTCAAGTAATAACAATTGTGTTTATCACATCTATTTTGATTTTTTATTTTCCTTCCTTTTAAATTGATGATAATTACATCATATAAATAATTGTAATCATCATAAAAATATCATATATATTAATTATATATATACTTATAGTGATCCATTAAATTTATATTTAGAAAATGATTTACACCATTCATGGAGATGGTAGGTTGTACATATGCTTGAATGCATTTTTCATTTTATTTATAAATGAAATAAAAAAGGTAAATAAAATATTGCCTTTAAATAATTTTTTATATTTCTTATATGTCCCATATTTTCAATAAATCTATCCTTATTACCTTCCATATAATGTGTCATTGAAGAACAAATCATATCACTTCATAATTAGAGGTTATTTTAATTAATTAAAATATAGAAACATTATTCACTTTATAATCATTTCTATAAATATTTGTTTTATGCCTAAAAAGAAACATATACTAAAATATTTTATAAATATGATTCAAATGTAATTGATTTGGGTTAATTATAAATAATGTATACTTATTTTAATAAATAAAAAATTTAAAAAATAATGGGATCTTTAAATTAGTTAATTTACTATAACGAAATGAATGTTTTATAGAAATTAGTATTTTCATAATTCATTGAAAAATCAATATTTTCTAAAAAATAAAAAAATTTAACCCCAAGAAATTTTTTATATTTTTATTTAAATAAATAATTTAATTTGGTAAAATAAATTTTCAAAGGTGGTGATAGAAAATTTTATTATTTGTTCATACGAATAAATGAAAAAAAAATTAGAAATATATATTATAGAAGAATATAAATGACTTACTAAAAATTAAGTGCTTTTTTATCAATATATTTTCATTATATAAAACTATTGTACATAATATTCAAAATGTGGAAATTCCTATTAATACCTATAGGATTAAAATCTAGGTTACAACTATTATGTTCAAATAATATATTACTATTATATCATTGTATGAGAGAACTTTTTGTTACAGGTAGCACATGAGATCAAAGAAGTTAAATATATTTAAAAATATGTAATAATGTTTTAGGGTGTCAAATTTTCTTCTAATATTATTTTTCTTTTTTTGTACATTAAATCGAATATGATTTTCTTATTTTAAAAATTTTGGGGTGTTAAACATAACCTAAAACTCACACCACAAAACTAAAACATAACCCCTAAACATATTCCATACAACATTACCCCTAGATTAAACCAAATCTATACCCCCCCCCCAAAACTAATCAGTAGAACACTCCACAACATATAATTAACCCCAAAAAATTAACCCTTATCCTAACCAAAACTAAAAATAAAACATTTCCCCCAAGAATAATCCCTTCCCAAAACCTAACCCCATACATACCCCCCCCCCAAAAAAAATTAAAATCTATCTCCAAAACCTAAGATCTATACAAAACCTAACCCCTACACTAAACCACCCCCATAAAACTAAAACATAACTCCTAGCATAAACCTAACTCCCCCAAACCTAATCCCTATAACTTAACCCTATGTCTAGCCCACCCTCAAATACTAAAACCTAATACTTAATCCTAATATATAAATCATAACCCCTTATTTAGACCTAAAAACTATAAAAAAACAAATCCCATTTAACTATAAACTAATACCTCTAAAACCAATCCCTAAAACAAAACCCCCAGCCTATACTAACCCCCACTAGCTTATATAGAACTCCTAAAACCTAACCCTTATCCTAAACCTAACCCCCTAAGTACTAACCCCGCCCTAAATAACTTGTAGAAGAAGATTCTAAACCCCTAAAACCTAAACCCTTGAATGATCTTATCTCATAACATAACCCTACCCCATAAACCTATATTTAACTCCTACATCATAACCCTTAGTCCAAACTTAAACCATGATAAAACACAACCCCCGATGTTGTGTTTACTAAACCCCTAAATCCTAACCTCTATATAAAACCAACTCCCCTTGACAATATAGAAACCCTAAAACCTACCCCCAAGACTAAAACTACCACCTATCCTAAACCAACCCCATAATAAAAAAGAACCCCTAAAACAAATACCTAAGACATAACCACTAAATCCACCCCCACCCCCAAAAACTAAAAGATAATCCCTAAAATATAACCCCCAAAACTAATCTTTAAATCCTAACCACCAACATAAAACAACCCCTAGTCTAAACCACCCTAAAATCCATCCATTGGCATAAACATAAACCATATCCCAACCCCCATCCCAATTTAAAACCAAACCCCTCAACCTAATCCCTAAGACATAATTTCTAGACTAAACCTAACCCATTTACTAAACCAACACCCCAAAACAAAAACCTATACCCTAAACCATACCCCTATAACATAACCCCAACCCCTAATCCCTATGACTTATCCCTCACCTAAACCAACCCCTTAGTATATTAAAAATCTAGAAACCCACGTTCCTAGACTAACTCCACAAACTAAAATAAACACCCCCTTTCCAACTAAAATTTTTTCAATAAACCTAATCCCTAAAATCTAACCCCACTAAAACTAATCCATATAATATATCCACTAAATAACCCCCCCCCCCCATCCTAAATTACTGTAATACCTTACCCTTAGACAAAACCAAACATCCGGTCTAAATAACCCTAGAAAACGACATCCCAACTCAAAAACATAATATCAAACTCCAAGAACCTAGAATATACCTACCCCCACTCATAAACAAACCCAAATAAAAAATAACTCTTAGTCATAATCCATAAAACCTAATCCATATAACTAAAACCCCATCCTAATCTAAACCCTAACCGGCCAACCTATACTGAATCCATAAAATAAAACCCTTTGAAAATCCCATCCTAAATCGACCCCACCCAAAAAAAACTAAAACCTTACCCCTAATTCATATCCATAAAACCTAACCCTCCACCAAACATAATTCTTAGAAACTAACCCCACCCTAAACCAATATCTCATGAAAATATTTAACACCTAAATATTAACCCCTAGAATAAACCTAAAACCCAACTTATCCCCTCGCCCCTGCTAAAATCTAACCCTTAAATCTAATCCCTAACAATTAATCCCTATACTAATCCTCACCCCAATCATAAACCAACACCCCCGCCCAAAAACTACAATGTATCCCCTAAATTTAATCCCTAAAACCTAACCCCCATCCTAATACCTAAAACCTATCTCTCATCCTAAACTTACCACCCCTAAACTAACTGAACACCTAACTTAAACCCCACCCCTGGAAAACTAAAACCTAACAACTACATCTAATACTTAAAACCTAACTACTAAACTATGAATATCCCCCCCAAGTACACACCTAATCCCTAAAACCTAACACCTGACATACCTCCCCAACTCTATACAGAACCCTTTAAAACTAATCCATATCCTAAACTACATGTCCCATCCTAAAATATAACAAAACCCCTTGAAAAAACATAATCCCTATCCTAAAAAAACCCCTAAACATAACCCATAAACCAAATCCCCTAGACTAAACCTAGCACCAATAATAATATAACCCCCACCAAAAAACCAAAATCTAACAACTAGCATAAACTTAATGTATTTCCATTGGATCTATTATTGGACCACTAAGGGTTCAATTAGTTGTCACTTTTTCTTTATAAGAAGGTTTCTCAACTTCATAAGGGGAAATTTTTAAGCTTTGAAAACTTGTGCAGTTATGAACCACTAAAATATAAATCTCGACCTCACATTTCTTATTTATCAATTATAAAGTGATATATATAAGAACATGATATTTAAAAGGTTCCATAAAGACTTATTTATTTCCATTTGTTTATCCGCCCAACATATATAATTTTACTAACATCCTTGAGTATTACAAAGCAACATGAATAAACTAGATCTACCCCCCAGTAATGATCCTCTATCCAACCTTGGTTAAATCACTAGTAATCAGCCCTTCTACCATAGTTGGTTATAATTCCCTAAAACTATAAAAAAAATTACCCACTGAATTCATAGTGGGTTCTACCCACCATCCAACAAGCCTTTTCAAAAACTGGCTATTCCCCCAGTTATAATCTATTTCTTTCTACATTTTTAATCCGCTATATAAATAAACTCTCTTCCACCATAATGACATTGGACCACCTTATACTGTGTAAAAATTAAAAAAAAAATAAGATTCTATTTTCCATTAATCATCCTCTTGATCATTGTAAGACTTATATGATCTGAATCCGACCTTTTCATAACATCTCTTACAAAATCCTTACCAAATGTTCATCTATTTTAATCTATCTGGTTTTCCTCTGTGTGATGGTTCCATAAATTATTTGTCCATCTAATAAATCTCAAAAATCTTTGGTTTGGTGGGATATGTTCTACATCTCTATCTAATGACTTGGTTCAGTATACCTTTATCTAATGGTTCTCTGTACATTAGGTCTCCATCAGCTAGAACTTTGATCGAAGTAACCTTTTATGTGGTGCACTATTCTTCAACTAAGAAGAAACTCAATCATCCACTCTCAAACTATTCTCTATTTGATGGATGTTCATTTATTATATAAACTTCATCCTCAAATGAAAATAGTTGGAATCTCAACTATTCACAAAAACATCATAGTTTAATATTTTTATATGCATGAAAAATATTAAGTTATGTTGTACTCTGAACCACCTTTAAATAGGTTCTCCATGAGTACAAAATTTTAAAACTCAGAATCATTTTCCATATCATCTAAAACATGAATTTCAGATCTCCAATTCATTTTTAATTTGATATATGTTTCTCAAAATAATTATAATATTCAAGAAGACTCTTTGAATTATCCAAAATATTAATCCTTCTTTTAATTTCCATAAACTAGATGTTAATTAACTTTAGAAAAACTCCATAAAATCAGAATGATAACAAATATTGATGATAATATTTGCATCATCATAGTTAATGATATTACATATATTATATAAAGATCCTAATAATTCCTTTATCCATTGTATGTTTATATATTTCTATCATTATGATTACTCTATCCATTGATACACATCCAACATTCTCTATCTGATTTCCTAAAGAACATTCATCATCTACTCCATGCTCATCTGGTTTTCCTTTGTTAGGAAACCTTCACCTGATAAGTTTAGAATTTATCAATTTTGTTAGATCTTTATACTACTCTCCATATGGTTCTATTCTTATGAAACCTCTTTCTAATGATAGTTCATCGTATCACACTAAACATTGTCTAAGACTTCAAACACCCTTGTCTAGTTAGATCATCATTACATTTATCTATTTTTTAGCCCATGATATTATATTATTTTAATATGACATGTTTCTTTTAAATAGACTCCATTCTTTGTAAGTTCATACAGATCACCATCTTGTGATCTGTAATATTTCCTCTATTTTATTAAATTGACAAGAAATACTTAATATAGTGTATGTTAAAATCTCTCATTATTTTTATGAATGATCTTCATATCTAATTTATATATTCAATCATTTTTCATATGAACATTGTACAACCCTTCTCTCCATAAAACTTAAACTATTGAATATGGTTGACTATATTGTTGAAATTTATAAATAATTTTTCTCCATGAAGCCTCTTGATCTCAAATTTTTGGCTTCAAATTTTGAATTCTCCCTATTTTTATTTTCATGGATATTATAATTACTCCTTCTCATGCCACATAATATTTAAATTTTCTACATAATTAATATTTCTTAAAAAAATATAAAATCATCAATTTTATTTCATCTAAAAATATTCATCTGAATATAATTATTGGGTGTCTCTATCTAGTTTCATGTACCGTGAATATATTTCTGGTTTCCTACATCGGGTAATTTGTGTCCATATATCTCCATCTGAAACTTTTTTTCTTGAAACCATATGATTTTTTCATCCAAAATTATGCTCAATCATTCTCCGTCAACCCTCTATCACACTTTCTATAAACTTATATAAACTTTTCTTGGATCATGGATTTTTTTCATGATGTTTGAACCTTAGAGATCAGTTTATCATTATCAAGATTGTTTATGGAACATTCATAAGAAACTTCCTTAAGAAATTTTCTCTTCAAACACATATCAATATATTGAAAAAAAATACAACCGAATATATGGTCCTAACAATCTAACCCTTTGTGTTTTTTAAATATCTATATAAAATTCCAAAAAACATAGAAGTCAATATGTGTGATTGTTCATTATCAAAATATGATGTTTTAATATTCTTTATCTCCCATATTTACTTATCCCTTTTATTGAAAATAAAATTCAAAGGGTACATCTCAACATATATTTGATTATGTCAGAAACATGGAAACATTAATTATGATAAACTTATAGCACATGAGTTTTTTAACAAAGTTCCTCCAAATAAACAACACTAAGTCTACATGGGAGAACCTGGTGTAGGAAACAATAGTGTATAATCAAGGTGATAAATTATTTATATAACACTTATTTCTTATAAGATGTTCTACAATCTCATTATAATATCATTATGGTTGGGGTAATCTTGGAATGTTTGTTAAAGATAAATCCTATTCCCTTATCAACAATTATATTAAAATATTTCTAGTTTATAATAAAAAATTTATCTAACATACCATCTTTCAAAACATCATAATTATTTATTTATGAAAATTTTTATCCTCATACATTAGATTCAGCTTTACTCCCCCTCAAGGGTAGCACTCCATTCCTCATCACGATGGTAAAAATATTTCATTTGTATTTTTCATGATTATTATAAAACATTGTCAACACTCAACCAACATCATTAATTTTTCTCCATCAATTCCATACATATTATTATAAATAAATAAGTTTTTTTGGGAATAAGTAGGAACCTCTATATTCCAAAGAATTAATCTTTAAGGTGAGAGCCTTCTCACATTATCAATTTCTTAATCTTCTTCGTATATTTTACATTGGATGTTATTTATTTCTTGTAATCATCCATAGATATTTTTTAATTGATTTCATCTCATATTTAAAATCATTATATGAAGTTTACATAATTCCATTATCTTTTTTAACATTTGTTATATTGAGTTTATAACATTTTCTTCAGGAAATATTATTTTTCTAGAATGATAGTCTTACAAATTTTAGTAACATACCCATTTTCTAACATCTTTTTATCAGTTTTTAAATTTTCAAATATAATTTTTCAATTATTTATCATAGTTTTTATTTTCTATTGAAACCTATTTCTTCACCTTTTCTCTTGAATAATTTTTTTCTTCTTCAACCTTTTTATCCATGGCAATTAGTTATGAATAAATAACTAAGAGCACTTTGTTCTGCTCAACATTCTTCCGATCCTTTTCTTTCTCAAATTTTATACTCTTCTCAACATCCATAAAGTGGTCATATTTATTCTTATTCAAGTCATTATTTCATAAAGCTTAAGTATTATTCATTTTTAGAACTTTATTTTCTTCCTCATCATAAATTAATGGAAATAATTTTTTTATTTGTTTATTATAACTCCCATTTGATTCATACTTACTTCCTAGTAAGGACATGTTGTACCATTATGAGTTTTCTCAGTGCCTGAAAACTCTAAATTTCAATAATTTACCACTAAATCTTGATCTCTCAAATAGATGGTGGTTCATCTATAAAGTATTTATTTGTTTCCTTTTTACAAACCGTGGGTGATATTTTTTAGAGACATACATTATTGATGAATTCCAATATTTCTTAGAAGAGGATGATTTCTCAAAAATCTTGAATTTTGAACATATAATTTTAGTATAATAAGATATACATTGGTATTTTTTTAAAATAGAAACAAATTACATTTATGAATCTTTATTTTCACCAGCATGAGAAGAATCACCTTTAATCTTAATTGATTTGGTGAAGTATTCTCTTATATTTCTTAACTAACTTTGTGTCATAATAAACATTGATTATTATTCTAAAAACTCGTATTATTTCATGGTTAGAATTTATTTTTGAAAATTCTCAATCTTCTTGTGTTTACCTAACCTCAACTTATTCTTCTTGAATTATTAAAAAAGTGTATATTCTTCTATTTTTTTTCTTTTCCTTTTTGGCTGACTTTTCCTAAAAACATTTATATTTTCTATCTATATGGAAAATAATTATTTTCTAACCTCTAGTCACATTGGGGATTATCTATTCCTTCTTGATTAGATCACCATTTTCAAAAGTTATTTTTTAAAATCTTTTATCAAATTCTTCATTTTATTTTTTAGGTTTGTATATTACTCAAGTGCTACTTCCAAATTATTATTTAAAATCAAATCAATTTATTTCATCTATTTTATATTATTACTACTTGAGGAAGCATTTTATTTGTCAGATTGAGTAATTAAGCTAACATTATGATCAGATTCATTAATTAATAAAAAATCATCTTACACTATTTTGGTTAAGAAAAATTTATTCTTATTATAAGGAAACTTCTTCATAGGTTTCTTCATCATTTTATTCTGAGCCTTCTTATATTCTTATTTAAATATAAAATCTTCATACATCATCTAAGGATTTTTTTTTTGAAAAATTACCTTTTCAATCAAAATTTCATCGTATGAGATAATTCTTACTTTTTATGTTCCAATTTAAAATTTTATGATTATTTTATATAAGTTTAATAAAATTTTCAAGGTCTTATACTTCCTTATATACTTAAAAAACACTTGATTTTTCTTTATATTGTTTATCTATAAGCTTCCCTCTTAACAAATACTCAAAATCCATTTTATTTTCATATATTTCCTAAAACCTATAGCTTCTCTTATTTCATGTGCCACATGTATATTCCTATTTTCATCCAAAGATAAATAATTATGATCTTTTAAATTCCATACTTTTGCAATAAAATTATCCTTAAAATTTTTTAGTAGATTCAGAAAAATATTAAATTTTTCCAATATCTCACCAATACATCTTTTTTTTCTGATGGTATAATTAACTTGTTCGAAGCAATCATCAATATATTCTTCAATATCCATCATCAAATATTTAAATATTCCTTTCCATATTTGAGGCTTTTCTTTTATAACATTCTCATTTCCTTATTAAATTCTTCTCCACTTATACTGAATTTATTTATCCATTAGAAACCCCATAATTATTTTATAACAAATTTCTATAATATACATCAACATGGAATTATGATCATTTATATTATCCTCTATATTTATATAATCAACAATTGTCATAGAAACATTATTAATGGGAGGAAGTCAAACTATTACAGCATCTCTAACTTCATGACCAAGAGATAAAAAATAGGGTAAAATCTTGTTCTTATAACAAAGATAGTTTCTTATAATGAAAATTAGAACACTTTTATTGTTAACTAAATTGAAATTATCTATTATCTGGGTTGGATCATTCATAGGGAACCTACCCTCTTATACCACTTTTTGTTCAAGGTTGAATCATTGGTCACTTAATCTTTTATATGAATGTTTCTCAACATCATATAATTATTAACCTCAAAAACTCTTTTAATTTACAATCCAATAAAATATAAATATTAACATCACCTTTAGTATATGTTAAATATAAAGAGAGAGACCAGCAGAAAATATTTATAATGTTAGGTATAAGGAACTAGTCCTTAACATGTTTGTTATCCCTCCCAACATTAATTCTTTTTCTAACATCTTTGAAGATTACAAAGTCACAGGTCAAAATTGGTTCTACACTATAATTATCATCACCCAGCCAACCCTACTTCTACCCCTAGAAATCATCTCTTCTACCACAGTTGGATATGTCCCCCACATTTCTTAATTTTTTACACTGATGTGACAAATGGTTCTATCGCCTGACCAATAATCATTTTAATCAAGTTTTCTTACCCCAATCTATATTCTCTTCCCTTATTATTTTTTAATCCTCTATATAATGATATTATCATCATCCATAATAACTTGGATCAAATTATTTTGTATTCATGTTTCAAGATATTCAATGGATATATTAAGAGACTTTTGGCCTTAAAACATCCTGCTAATATTTTTATAACCTAGATGTACTCAATCACAACATGTCAAAACATATCTAAAAAACTTTTTTAACAAATTTTTGTGTGTTTGAATCTATTTAATTTACCTATGTTTGAGATAATTTTCATCATATTTGCATCGAATATTTATAATGGAACTTTGGTTTGGCGGTATAACTTTTACATCTTTATATTATTAATCGGTCTAATATACCTTTGTCTAATGAATCTCCATATATTGTATCTGCTTCTACTAGATCACTGATCATGGGATCCTCCATCTTTTTAACTCTTCTTAAATTGAGTATAAAATCAAACATCCACTATCAACTACTTCTATATTGGATGGAACTTCATTTTCTATATCAACTTCAACCATAATGTGAACATGTTTGGAATAAAATCTTATTCTAAAAAAATTAGAGTGATATATTTTCATATATGTTAATGGTTTTAAGTATAGTTCTACTTTTAAACCCCTTTATATAGGTGATCCATAATTGTAAATGGTGGGAACTCAAAATCATTATCACTCTCATGTAAAACTTGAATTTCATATCTCCCAATCATTTTTAATTCACTAGATGTTTCCCAAAAATTATATAATATTCATGAATGTATATTAAAATATACAACTTTTTTTACCCTCTATGGATTTCTATAAAATATATGTTAATGAAAATCAACAAACTTCCATAATATCATCATGATAACAAATGTTAAAGGCCATATTTACATTGTAATTTTTAAGTAATTTTCATAGAATATGTACAGAATGATAAAATTCCTCTTTCAAATGTGTTTATATCTATTTCCTTTATTAGGAATACTTTTTCCATTGATTCACCTCCACTATTAACTATTAGATCTCCTAAAAAATCATTATATGTTACACCTTCAACTAAAATTCCTATATTAGGGAACCTATATTTTTTTTATCTTGTTTCTATTTGGTTGGATCTTCATAATACTCTTTGTTATGTGCTCTTCATATGCAACATCTTCCTGACTATAGTTTGTCCAATCATACTAAACATTATCTCAAGCATTATACTAACTTCTCTAGTTACAGCATCATTACATTTATCTCTTTTCTATACTCCATGACACTCTATATATTGGAGATTTTATGTCTATATCACATGAACTCTATCTATAGAAACTTAATACAGATATCTATGGGATTATCTATCAAATTTTCTTAATTTGACAGTATTTACATGCTATCCTCTTCTTGTAGAACTTTTTCATCCCTAATTCTATATCCAATTCAACTTTTTATGTGATTTATTTGGATAATACTTCTAAATTAAATGTTTTTAAAAACCTTCTCTCTAGAAAACTACATTCGTTGAATATGGTTGACTACATTTTTGTAGCTTCTAATGACATATAGTCAATAAACCCTCTTCATATCAAAATGTCATCTTCAAATTTTTACTTCTCCCAATTTTTATTAGCAGGTATATTATAAATTTTTATTCTAATGACTTGGAATTTTCACTTATTTAATTATTTGAGATTATATCAGAATTTATAGAATTAGAATATCTATATCCAAAAAAATATTTATATAGAACATCTTCATCAAGTTTCCCTATCCTATTTTCTGTATTCCAAATCCTATTCCCAGTTTCTTGATTCTAATAACATGTATCCATAAATCTTCCTCTTAAACCATGTGATTGGTCCCCATTGGTTTGTCTATCCAGAAGTATTTCCAAACATTATTCATGTACCTATAT
The DNA here is from genome assembly GCA_963277665.1 of Viscum album. Taxonomy (NCBI): domain Eukaryota; kingdom Viridiplantae; phylum Streptophyta; class Magnoliopsida; order Santalales; family Viscaceae; genus Viscum; species Viscum album. Next base: position 1,805,432,496 of record OY728164.1, read on the forward strand.
CTCACACTTTATATAAACTCATACAAAATTTTCTTAGATCGTGAATTTTTTCATAATGTTAGAGCATTAGATATTAACTTTGATTCATCTAATTCATTTAAAGATATTTCTTAATAAACATCATTAAGAAAAAATCTCTTCAAAGAAAATATTGATATATTGACAAAAATAAAACAAAACACACTTGGTCCTAACACTTAACCCCAGCACCCACCTAAAACTAATCCCTATAACCTAACCCCAAGAATAAATAAAATTTTATAATACTTAAGACTATCCCCTAAACATAATCTCCATAACCTAACCCCTATAATAAAACTTAACAATTTTCCTAAACCTAACCCCCGGGATGAACCCCTACTAATATGAAAACCTAAACCCCAAACTGAATCCCTATAAACTAACCCCTTTTACAAACCTAACCCTTAGACTAGACCAACCCCCCCTCCCATTAAAATTAAAAATATAACCCTTAACCCTATTCACTAAAACTAAACCACCACCCTAAACCTATTCCCTATAACCTAACCCCAGTATAAATTTTATTTTGAGAAAATCATAAAATTCCAAGTAATTTTCTCCTTGTTAAAATATATATCAGGTTTGGTTGATCGTGATTCATTTTCCTTAATAAATTGGTTAAAGTCTTAAAAAACACTTGTTGTAGAGTGTTTTGATGAGTAGTTGAAAAAATATGGGAATGTTCATGCCCTTGTTTGAATCCATCGTGGATAAGGAGAAGAAGACCATATGTGGCCACGCCCATAGAAAATAGAAATTTGAAGAGGAGTGTTCCATAAATAAAAAAATTGACATAGACCATGCCTATGGTTATCTCAATAGTTGACTTTCAATTTTCATATATAAAACAATAAATCCACAATTTTCATGGTGGTTTATTTTGGTGGTTTTGGTTATTAGAGGAGTAGTGTATCAAAACAACCAAAGGATATAGACCAAACTCATTGTTTTACAAGCCATAGTTGAAAGGATAAGTTTCATGATAGGAAAATATATTGAAAGAGACCATTCCCATGGTAGAAAAATAATTTGTCAAAAACTGGATTTGTTTACAAAAATTTTTATAAGGAGGACTAATCCTGTGGTGCTCAACATTTCAAGGAAAAATCACCAAAGACATTTTATTAGGTTGTGGTGTTATTCATTTCTAGAGGATTATTTCTATTTTGAATTGTTTTTATTAAATATATTCATGGAATAATTAATGATCAATGATGTCTATTTGGATTTATCATGTATTACCAATTGATCAAACATGTTTTAATGGAATAAAATGAACAAGGGGTATATGAGTTGGCTGAAGGAAGTTTATGTTCTGAATTAAAACTAGAAATATTCAAATTGTATCATATAATTTTCAATTACTTTTATGCAAAGTGGTAGTGGGGGAAATGAATTTTTTGAATATGAAAAAAGATATAAGGAATAAGTAAAGTGGGGAAGCAGTTGTTATTCAATGTAGCATAGGTTGAATAGATTCTACCTGAGTTTATACATGTTGAAATTAAAGAGGAAGAGTGGAACGTCATCAAATAATGAAGGCTATGTCTATAGGGATTTAAAATTATTTATTTCAAGTTACATATCATTATAATAGTGTGGGAATCACAATCATTGTCCGAAGAGACTTTTTGGTAACATGATTACAAGTGTAAACCCTATTTTTTACCAGTATTTTTTAACTAGTGGTTACAATGATCTTGGTGAAATATGTATCATGCCTCGGATAAGTATTCTCATTTTGAGTGATAAACCATGTAAATATGCTTTTAACATCATGTTTTTGTGTGTTGGATAGAGATAAATACTAACTTTAACATGTGATGAGGGTTGTCTCTCTAATGAAACAAAAAAATAAATGAATAAATGATTTCCCCCCCCCCTTATTTTTTTATTATTCACTAATCTGGTAGGATACATTAAAATTGGTAGCATTTGGAAGCTTCCCCTTTTTGGTAATTCTCTATTTGACATTATTTTTAATGAATTCCATGTGTATGTAATGGAAAATCATAATTCATTGAATACAATGGGGATTCCAACATTTTATAGAAAACATTTCAAATATAGTAAGATATGATGTTTTTTTACAATTTATTTATTTATTATGATGTTTTGGACACTACAACAGATTGGTTTTTCCCTATACAGATGGGTTTTCTATGAAAATAATAGATAAGATGAATTTTAAAAAAAAATATGGTCATGTTATGAATTCAATTGTGTTATCAATCTCATAAAATGAGTTTTTCAAATTAATATGACTAAAAATCACCAATGATATCTTAGAAAACATAAAAATATATATAAAATACAGATTAAAGTTAATTGATCTAAATTTATTTTTGGAGGCATATGTGTGATGATATTTGGATTCGTTATTATGAAACTATTGAAAGGTTCTTCATAACTGCGACTAATGTTATTGGAAAAATCATAGGATATTGTGAGAATTTGAAAGATGCTGATATTGTTCAACATATTTTTCATATCCTATGAGACAAATTTTATTTTTAAGACTATTTTTTTGAAGAAAAAAATACTTAGGATATTTCTCTTAATGATTTTCATAGTGTTTTAATATATTTTAAAAGGGGGAAATGATAGTGCTATTAAGAATAATTTGGATTCTAAAAATAATCCTATTTTAAGGACTCAATGTAATAGAGGAATAAGATTAATGTTAATGTAGAAAATTTTGAAAATTTTGATTCTTTTTCTAATTGGGATGACATGTTTGATAAGATGATATTTTTTAATCTCTTCAATTGTGAGAAGAGTAAAGGGATGGTTTAATGGTAATAATATAATAAAATAGTATATGTGTACATTCATTGGAAATTTTTTTATAAACTATCCTGAGATAAAATAATATGGAGTTAGTGATGAAGAAGAATAAGAAGAACCAAAAAGATTATTTAAGAAGGGCCCATCAATGATTAAAAAACCAAGGGTTTATTTTAAAGTGATGAGAAACAATTTATCAAACTTTTGGAAGATAAATTTCCTATCTAAGTGAGAAATTAGTGATAAAAGTGATAGATAAGGTGAAATGGAGATGTAAAGAAATGTTGACGAAACAATTTCCATATATATGGTGAATGATGAGGTATTCACCAGTGAAATCTTTAGTGAGGTTAAGAAAATTAGGAAACTAATATGGGGTTCTTATGAAAAAGATAACTAAAGGAGTATCTCTCAGTGATCTCTATGTTGGGAAAAGAAATAAAAAATCAAAAGTTGGAAAATACATCATCAAGATGAAATGAATTAGTTTCTATAATAGAGAAATAAATGTTATAGAAAGATATTGATGAATTTAATAAACTAATTTTTTATCCAAATAATACATGAATCATTATATAAGGATAAGTGAAATATAAAAGGATTTTTATAATTTATAACAAAAAATGTTGAGTATGGAAAAATTACTTGAAAATTTTCACATGAATTCTTAGAATACTATTTATAAAACTGGGGAAAGATCATGAAAATAAGAAACACGTAAACATTGGTAATGATCATCCGTAAATGAAAAGAGAAACATTGATATAAATGGAGAAATATCTAATAATAATTATATAATCCTAAAATCCATGATTGTAAAAAAAATAATTTTTTTAGATACAATAAATTCTGAGCACATCTATATTAATGAAAAAAAACTACAAATATTGAAGTAAAAATAGCTAAAAAGATGTTTCATGTGAAGAATAATGAGTAAAAATTTCACCTAAATTTTTGTTTACACAAAGGATCCATGATTAATGGTGGGATAAAGTTTGAAAATTGGTTTTTAGTTCCATATAATAAGATTGTTTTAAAGGAAAATATTCTTTTATAGTTATTTTTAGAACTACTGAGGGTTTAAAAAATTAAATAATGTATTGTTTTATTTACCAATACAATTATGAGTTTATATTTTTTTTTAAATATTGTTATTGAGGGGGATTCAACCCATTAAAAGGATAAATTTTCAAATATAATCTCTGAAATATGGATTGAAAATTGAAAATAGATTTCAATCTTAAAAATATGATTGTGAATGTTTTAATCAACCTAGTCATCATGGAAAAGGAAGTCATGTTATGAAACTATATTAAATTTGTTCAAGATATTTTTTTATGTGTCTCAAAATAGTAAGAAAAAAGGTAAATATAAAACCCTTGTTAGTGAAGTTTCCTAGAAATCATCTAATAGAGAATTTCAATGGATTTTGGACAGCAGTTGTTCATCACATATTAAATGGTATTTAAAAATACTTAATGATTTTTAAAAATGTAAAAAATGATCTATGACCTTTGAAAATGATGATTCACTCATAATCAAATGTGTTGGTTTATAATTGGTTGAAAAAGATCAATTAAAATCCAAGATTACATTGTATATTGATTGAATGAAATAAAATCTTCTTAGTGTGTCTCTATTATATAATAAAGTAATTAAAGTGATCCTTTAGAATTATGGGACTTTTTTTATGGTCTGGAATGATTTATGAAGCTTTATAATAGGAAAATTGATGAGTTGATTTTTTTCTAATTGGTGGCACTAGAAATTATTTTTATTTCAGCATGAAAGAAGAAAATAAACTATAGAATCAAAGACTTTTCCATCTTGGATAAAATAATATTTTTATACTTATTCATCGAGACAATGTCCATGATGATCCTAATATTAAATGAGATATGAACTATATTTGTTATTATTGTCAATAATTAAATATTTTTACTATTTCACACAATAAGGTTGAAATACAATCAACGCGAATTTTGGATATATTTCACTCTTACAATTTCGAGCACATAATAAAGTAATAAAAAAAATAGAGATAATAATATTGTTTACTTTATTAGAGAAATTAAATAAATTACATGTATTTTGTCTATGAATCATTAATCAAAGTCTCTAAATAGGTTTAATATTTTTAGGATAAGTGTGGTGAAATAGTGTGTTTACTATTTGAATATAACTCAAATAGATAACGGTGATAGGTATACCTATAGTTTATTTAAATATTATCATGAAAATATGGCATTAATCTTAATTTTAGTGAACTATACAGACCTCAAAAAATATCTTTATTTAAATGAATGAATAAAATTCTTGTAGAAATGGATTGAACTACATTTCTAAATCATAAAACATCTTTTTATTTATAGAGATAATCTATAGGAGCGTTGGTTCATATTCAAAATCAATGTATTTAACATACATGTTCTAATATTCCAAAATATGAGATGTATTAAAATAAATCTACATGTTTTAAGTATCTAAGAGCGCTTGAAATACCTTTCATTATAAAAGTTATGGGTAAAAATCTAGGTAAATTAGAAAGAATGTGTGTTGATGGTATCTTCCTCAGTTATCCACCAAATGGAAGAGGATATCATTGTTAAAAAAATTATTTTGTTTTTTTTTGTTATTTTTTATAAAAGTTATGGAACATATAAATAATTTGAAATCACATAAATAAATATGATTCAAAAGTGATGATAAAGAATCTATTTTTGGAGGTAGTAGGGTGAATTTTCAAAAAATCATGATAATTCTATAGACTTTTAAGTTAAATATATTGGTTTGGAAAATTAATGTTATTAAGTACAATATTATTCAAATCATCCAAGGCTGAGAAGTAAGTTTTAGGTTCAAATTTCAATATAAATCATGGAAAACTGATTCAAACTAGAAGAAATTTGATAAATCTCTCTCATATCTCATTGTCCTCTCATATTGAACTATGATATATACAAGAAACAATGAAACATTAATAGTGTATTAATTAAAGGAATAAATAGCTTTATCAGATAGAAACGAATGATATTTTGGATTTGGTAACCAATCCCAAAGAAAATAACATTATCGATAAAAAATGAGTATTATGAAACCAAACAATTGAGAAATGTGATGTGGTGAGAAATAAATAAATATTGTTGTATAATTGATATTTCTAGGTTGATGAAGTTTATATTTATGATAAATTTGTTGTAGTTTCAAGGATTGAAACCATATACATTTTTTATCCCTTTGTACAAAAATTAAATGAAATATCTTTTAAATGTGTGTTGAGATATCTCAAATAAATGGTTAATTAGAATGGGAGATGAATAATGAAAAAACATGTGGTTTATTTCTAGGATAAGATGAGAAGTGATTTTTGGGATAAAAAATTCTATATATGGTCAAAATAAATCCACAAGAGCATTGAATACTAAGTTGCACAAATGTTTGAAGAATTTGTAATTCATAAAAAGAATATTTGACTACAATATCTAAAAAAATTATCATGTGGTGGTATTTTTCATTATTAAAGTTCATGTGTATGATATCATTTTTATAATAAATGATGAATAATTTTGGGATGTTTTTTAAAATGAAATGAAAACAGTTTTTGAGAAGTCTATGCTTAGTGATTTGAGATAATTTCATGTCTTAAACATTCCCAAAAAAATGATTCTTTTTTATCTCAAGTGAATTATGATAAATAAGTGTTGAATAAGTTAGTAATGATGGATTCAATACCTAATATATAATAATTTTAGTGGGAACAAAGCTAACTAGAGATAAATATATAAAGGAAATTGATCGAGGAGAAATCTTGAAGCTGATTAAAGGTTTATGTTACTTGATATCTTCTAGAATTAGTATTTTATATATTACTAAACTTTGTGTAAAATATAAAATTCTACCAAAAGAGACTAATTTCATTAATGGAAAGAGAATACTTAGATATATCAAAGGATCTTTAAACTGTTGATTTAAATATGATAGAAAAGGGAATCTTGGTTTATTTGGTTACTCAAATGAAGATTAGGATGGGTGTGTTGATTATATAAGGTCTACATCTGGTGGAAAGTTTTTTCTTAGAGAATGTTGTGTTCCGTGGTATTCAAAAAATCCAAACACAATCACTTTCATAACATTCAAGTATCAATATTTTTTATTACCCATGACTTGACATAACCAATGTGGATGAAGAATCAATTGAATGGTTTAATAGTTTAAGTGAAGTAACCACTACTATTGGGATGTGATCATCAAATTGATATTAATATTTCAAATAATGTATTTCATTATTCAAAATACTAGAACATTGATATTAAATATCACGTCATAAAATACCTAGTGGATAAGAATGAGTTGAAATTATAAATTTTTTCTATATAATAAATTATTGGAGATGTGTTCACTGGCCCCTATCAAAAAAACATTTTAGAATCTGAGGTTGAATTTATGTGTTCAAAATTATTCATTATAATTATATTTTATAGTGTTTTATTCAACTCTCTAATCTTTTCATTGGATATTATTTTCAAAATAGGAGAAAACGATAACTTAAATCATTCCCTTATGTTAATCATCCTATTGTTTGAATAATAGGAATATATAATGTAGGGTGTATCTATTGATATGTGTTATATTCTATTTAAATTATGAATATATTTAGAGATAGTTATTAAAAGATTTATGACGTTATTTTAGAATGATTGGAATTTTTAAATATTTTATTGTTAGCAGTTCCTAAATTTTATTTCAGGTTTCAATTTCTGATGATATATTGATAATGTTTTAATTGATTTTTTTTATGTTCATGTTAAGAGTGTTACTAAAATATTACTATCATACGAAAAAAATGGTATTATTTATCCAATATTATTTTTTCCTATAAATGATTTTCACACATAGCCTTAAAAATACTATATGGTGAGATATTTATATGGTATAAGAGTTTCACATTAATTTGTATTCCTTGGTTGAGAACAAAATCCAAAGGGGGTATTGTTGATCACATGAGGTGATAATACTATTTTTGTGATATATAAGGCTGATGAATTGATAAAGAGGATATGGTTTAGTGTGTTGGTTTCATTTCAATACATAAATTGTATTCAATGTTAAATATTATGACTTGATGTATGATTCTCCCCATTGAAGTATTTATGATGATTGGTTGATCATGATTCATTCCCTTTTATAAGTTCAATGAAGTATCCAATTGAACTCCCTGGGTGGAGGGCATATTTATTAGAAGTTTGACTGAAATGGGAAATACCACACCCTAGTCCAATGTGAATATGAAGATAGAGAAGGTAAAATGTTTACCTACCAATTTAACATGGTATTTCTAAGTGGAGTATGCCTACAATAAGAAATTGAAAAGGGACCTTTCCCATGGTGATCTTAGTAGTGGAATTCTAGTGTACCTATGAGAAATTTAAAATCCGCTATAAACATTGTGATATTAATTTGTGTTTGTGGTTTATAGGAGGACCAGTGTGTCAAAAAGGCTAGTGTTTGAGGGAAATGAATATGGTCAGAAAGGTTGTGATCAATAGGAAAAGCTAAGTGAAAGAATAGTTAGTTTTAAGAGATAAAACTTATTTTATAATATGACATGGATTATATAAGGCATTGAATTCCAAAATGGCCAAAATTAGTAATACCACACCCATGGTGCTCTATGTTTTGAGGTAAAACGAGCAATGATTTTTCACCTAGTCATTGTGCAAGCTGTGTTGGGAGGATTGTTTCTGTTTCAAGTTTTTTTAATGATATGGATTAATTGATGATTTAATGGATCACTAACTCAATTTATGATTTCGTTTTGGAATTATAAATTATTTAAAGTCAATAAAAAATTAAATAAATGCTCAAAATGAAGTGGGAGTATTCAATTGGTTTCACAAAGTTGAAGGATTAAACTTGTATTTGAAAAATTCAAGTATTATCATATATATTTCTACTACTTTTGTGAAATGGAGGACTAAGGAGAAAGAATTTTTTGAAGTGTAAGAAAAGATAAAGAAGTAGTGAGGTGGAAAAAAAGTAGCGACTATGAAAATTAGAATAGAATGAAGAAATTCTAAATGAGTTTGTACATGTTGAAGAAGAATTGGATGGGAAAATATTATCAAAAAATAAATGCCATGTTTATAATGATATATTCTTATTTATATTGGGTTAATTATCACTATAATATTGTTGGAATCACTATAATTTTTGGGATACGTTGTAATATGAGTAAAATTATAAATCCTTCTGATTTTAAATTCACATTGAAATGAGTGGGTAGTATGATCAAGGTGAAATCTTGATCATCACAATGACAAGACTTGTCCTTTTGAGAGGTGAATATTTTAAATTTGATTTTTTTCATTCTTGTATGTCTATTGAACAGTGATAAAAAATCAATTTAATGAGTTACAAGTGTTTTTTCAGAATGTAAACCTAAAAAATATTGATTCAATGGTTCACCCCACTGTCATTTATTATTCATTTATCTATGAGGTACCTTTTCAATAGCCACTAAACATAACCCTTAAAACCGAAATCCATTTAATAACCTAACCCCAACCTAAACCATCCCCCCTAAAACTATAACACATCCCCTAGACTAATATTTACCCCACAAAACTAATCCCTGGAACCTGGCCCCCATCCTAAACCACCCCCCAAAACCAAATATCAAAAAACTAACCCCTCGGATAAACCTAACATCTATCCTAAACCAAACCCCCTTAAAATTAAATCCAACACCAATAACTAATCCCTAAAACCTAACACCCCTTAACATAATACCTATAACTATAACCCATCTTAAACAAACCCCTAAACATATACCAAACCCATAAAACCTAACCCCTAACCTAAACATAATCCTAAAATACCAACCCAAATCCTAAACCAACTCCCACCAAGCCTACACTGAACCACTAAAACAAATCCATTAGACTTTAACTAATTCTCATCCAATTCTAACATTCCCCCAATACTATAGTTAAACCCTAAAAAAAACACCTAAATAACCCCCAAATCCTAACCCCTATACTGAAAATCCCCCCCCCCCAACCAAAAACTAAAACCTAAACCCTAATCTTATCCCTAAAACATAACCCCTAGACTAACCTACCCTGAATACTAAATCAAAATTGATGACTAAAATTGAAACATTATCATTAAAATCTAAACCTTATAAATGAACCACATCCTATACCAACCATCTGACTAAAACTAACCTTTATTCTAAATTAAGCCTCTAGCATATACCAAACCCCTATTTCCTACCACCTAGCCTAAATCCTCACTCCAAAATCCTGAACAAAACTTAATCGTAGAACCCTTAACCACCTAAAAGATAACCCTTGTCCTCATCCAAACCCTATATTCCTAACCCAAAAACCTAATCCTAATCCTTCTAGAATAAATGAGTTCAACCTATCATAAAATAAACCCTTAAAACCTAACTAAAAAACTAAACCTATCATCCATCCTAAAATACCCTCCATTCATTCACTAAACCACAAAAACCTATCGCTTAACTCACCATTGTATATCGAACCCCTAATTCTTAACCCATATAATAAACCTATCCCGTAGAAAACTCCCCCTCCCCAACTGAAATCTAAACCATAATGCGAACCCTTAAACATAATTGATGAAACCTGACCCCTAACACCCCCTTAAAACTATAATCTAACTGCTAACCCCCCCATCCTAATCCTTATAACCTAACCTCCACACTATATTAAACCCCTACAATCAAACCCCTAGCATATAACTAACCCCTAACCTAATCCAACCCACTAGGAAATAATGTACCCATAAATCCTACCAGCTTTCATAAACCATAAAACTTAAAAACAGTATAAAACATAATCTTAACCCTTAGCCTAAATCATTACTAATACATCATCTTATCCCCCATTAGAAAATTTAATCCCCCCAAACATAATCCTTAAATCCTAACCCATAGACTAAATTGACCTCCAAGCCTATATATGGCCCCTAAAACCTATCTCTTATCTTAAAGCTAACAAATAACCTAAATCAATCTCCATTTAGTATACCTAACACCTATATTCTAACCCCTACCCTAAATCATAACCCGTAAAATCTAACCAAAACTTAATCCTATCCCACCAAGATAAAAATGAACTCATTAAACCTAACCCCTAGCCTCACCCCCCCCCCAAGTGTAATTCATAACTACACCCCCCTAAAATAAACCCCTATACTAAATAATATCCCTAAACCTTTACCAAAACCCCATCTTAAACCACCCACAAAAACAAAACCATCCTTCAAAAACTTAATCCCTAACATAATCCTATTAAGCAATCTGTACATATACCCTAAAACTAAAAAATAACCATTAAAATAAATGAATATCCCTAAACTAACCCCCCCCCAACCTAAAAAAACCTTGAACACTCCCCCAACCTAAAACATAACCCATAAAACCTAACCTCAAACCCCAACCAATAACCCCCCTGAATCATAACCCATAAACATATTCATAATCCCACCTATCCTAAAAACTAATACAAATCCTAATCCCATTATCCTCAACCTAACCCAAAGCATCAACCAAATCCCAGTAAGACTGAACCCTAACCCCCCCCCCCCCCGAGCCAAAAAACTAACCACCACCCTAAACCAAAACCCTTGCCGAAAATTAACCCATAAACCTACAAAAAATTCTAGAACCACACCCCTAAAAATTATCCATGTTACTTAAATATTTTCCATAGCATAATATTGCCCTTAATTTGTAATTATATAGTAAAACTAAAACATAAACCCTAAAATCCCTAAAACATCATCCCTAGAACTAAACCAACCCACACCCCTCCGTCCAGTCTAAAAAACCCAAAGAACAGCCCCCAAAAAAATCATAAACCCAATCCTTATCCTTCCTAGACTTAACCTAACCCCTAACATCAACCAACCCCCTCCCCCACTCCCCAACACCAATCTAAAATCTAACCCAAAAAAACTAACACCAAGCCTCAACCAAACTACTGAAATACTGACCCCCAAACCCAATATTAAACCCCCTAGCCTAATACCTAACCCCTATCCAAAACTTAAACTATGTCCTAAACCTTACACATAAACCTTATCCCCAACACAAACCTACCACCAAAACCTAATCCTATTACTTATACCTAACCCTCAACTTGATCCTAACACAAATCAGTATTTATACCCTAGAAATATATCATAATCACTAAATCCTAATCTCTATCCCTAAAATGACCCCCTCCCCAGAGTCCAAAAAAACCATAATCACACCCACCACCCCAAACCTATCCCCTGACTAAAACTATCCCCTAATCCTAAACCGAAACCTTAGCCAAAATGTATCCCATAAAAAACTCTATACTAAAAATAACCCTCTTACCTATACCAAACCCCTAACCTAATCCAAACCTAGATTTTCACTTATACACTAAAACTGAAACATCACTCCTAAACCTAATCCCTATATGTAGACCAACCTCCTTGACTAAACTGAACTTGAGAATCCCCACCTGGCTAAAACATAACACCTATCATAAAAACCCCTAGTACCCCTAAACTATCCCTGATCACCTCTCACCAAAAACTTAACCCCTAGCTTAAAAATAACCCCTAGACTAAAATAAACACATATAACCACCCTAACATACATCCCTTTCCAATATTAAATCCCAAAACCTAGACCCCAACATAATCCAAAAATAAATCGACACTTACACCCTAAAAATAAAACCTAGCCCCCCCCCCTCCCCACCCCACTATAATATGAATCCCCTACGCCCAACCAAATCCACTCAACTAATCATAACCCCTACACTTAACCACCAAAATGAAACCTCTAGACTAATCCTTATCCCGCCAACCTAATCTTATCCTCCTGGATATAAACCCTAAGCCTAATTTGTAAAACTAAAACTCCAAACTCAATAAACTAATACATACTTAACCTCCTAATCCTAATATCTTATCCAAAACCTAAATCCTAAGCCCCAAACCTAGCCTCATCCCTAATATTATCCCTCACATAAAACCTAACTCAATCCCTAAACTTAACCATTGTACCAAACCCCTACCATAAACCTAACCCCCAAGACATTACACCTAACCAATAGCATAGTCCCCCCCCAACCAAATACACTAACCAAAACATAACCCCTATACCTAACCATTAATCCTAAACCAATATCATAATCACAATCCCCCAACCTAAAACTAACCTCCTGGCCATGACCCTTAAACCAACCCTCCCATCCAAACCTAATCCACTAATATAAACCTTCCTATATCTTGAACCACTAAACCTAACCCCTTTATTTAACCAATAAAACTAACACCCTAGCATAATACTTACCCCCCCCCCCCAATTCCTAAAAACATCCCTAAAACTAACCCTAACCAATAAACCTAACCCCTAGTGTAATCCATACACCCATCACCAAGAACCAACCCCAACCAAAAATCATAACCCCTAATCATAATATTGTAACCAAATCCCACCCCACCTCAAATACCCAACAACTAGAGCCGTCAAAAAAAAACTAATCCATAACCCCAATCCTATAACCTAAACCTAACCCCCCCGGACTAATCCCTAACCCCCACCCCAAATAAAAACTCATCCTAAATCCTGACCCTAACAACAAACCCTATCCCCCTAAAATAATCCCTAACCCCCATCCCTAACCCCCTAGCTCAATCCCTACTGCCACCCATCTTAATTACCTAACATCATACCAAAAAACAAACCCCTATTCCTAATCCCCTAACTCGTATCCTAATCTATACCCAAATATCTAACACCATCACAAAAAATATCCCTAAACCCTAAACCTAACCACTAGAATAGTCCCTAATTCATCCCTAATCCTTACCCTATCCCTATCCCCCAATACAAATCCATGTCCCCACCCATCTCTAAAACCTAACCTCATCCCAATAACATAATCCTTAATCCTAATAAAATAAACACCAATCCTAATAACTGCCACCAATAATTAATCCCATCTCTAAATGTAACCCAAACAACTAAAACCAATCTATATCCCCTTTATCCCAACCCCTCATCCCTGACCCCCAATCTTGATCCCTACCCCCCAACCATCCCAAAACATAAATTCATCCCAAATACCAAACCCCTAATCATAATCCCCTAAACCCAAGCCTAATCTATACCCCCCATTTACAACCCCATCCCTAAACCTAACCCTAAATTCTAGACCTAAATAAATATGCTAATCCTTACCCCTTCCTTATTCTCTACCCCTAATCCCTAACCACCGAGCATAATCCCTACCCACAAGCCTAATCCCTAACCCCAGCCATAACATAAACCACCTAGAATAATCCATACCCCATCCACACTAAACCTTACCCCTAGAATAATCCCTAACCCCCCCCCCCCCCACTATACCAATCCTGTTAGCCCAACCCCCCCCCCCCCCCCCTCCCCACCCCCTTTGAATCTTATCCCTAATCCTAACATCATCCTTAAGCCAAACCCCCTACCCCATTCCCTAAAACTCGAACATAAACTTAACCTTGCAGCCTAATTCTTAACCCCACCCCCAAAAAATCCTAAATACCTACCCTAATCCCTACCCCCAAAGCTTAAACATACCCCATTTTCAAATCCCCACCCCACCCCCATCCAAACCCTAGACCCCATCCTAAACCTAATACCCTAATATCTAATCCCCTCAAGGCTAACCTCATATCGCCAACCCTTGTCTATTTACTAAATCCTGTACAATACATATACCCCTATAATAATACATAAATTACTTAAATACCTCTATATACACATCATATAGGCTTTATTTTTATTAGGAAACCCTCTTGATAAAGCTTTAAGTATAAACCTAAAGAGGTTATCTGAAGAAAAGGTAAAATTCTTAACATTGTGTTTTTTTCTTCTTCCACCTACTTAAAATATAAATCAACTGTTATAATGTAATAAAACCGATATATTCCACAATATATGATGTTATTATTTCATTTTAATAACCAATATTATTCTTCTCTTCCATCAAATGTGTAATGAAACTATCGATCGGGTGTACTATAGACTACTGTTTCACGAACTTATGTAATTTATTTTCCTTCACCATCTCTCATGAATTGATATAATGATTGATTTAAAAATTATATATTATATTTATGAAACTATTATAATAATGTTATTAAAATAACACATACATATTCTTACTTTCCATTCCATGGGAATATGATTACGATGCTCGTGTGTATGGTGGACTACTGCCTCGTGAAGCAATGTGATTCGTTTTTCACTTATGTTTTATGTGAAAGGTAAAATGGATGAATTTAATGAAAATGTGTAATAAATATTTTATCATAATAAATATATTTTGGTGATATATTTTTTACATTTTTTCATTCCATACATATAGAAAATAGAAACAATGATCCTGTATACATATGTTCTATCATCTCCATAGACGGTGTATTTCATTTTCAATCTCATACTATTATGAACAATTATAAATAATTCTATTTGGAAAATATATTATATTTATATCATTTTTACCATTTTGGTTATTATTTAACTATAATGAAACTAAGATAACCAAAAAGTATAAATCAAAACAAACATGAAAATCAAATCAATTTTTACCCCAAACATGATTCTTGCAAGGAATTGTTAATAAATGGGTAATAAAAGGTCATAAGTAAATCTACATGGTATGATATATATGGTTATTATTCATGAATATATTTATAATAAAAATATATTTATTATAATATAGGTTTGAACATGTATGATAGAAGTCGATCCTTAAGGTAATGGAATTCTAGTCTCTCTTTTATTTATGGGAGACATTTTCCATATTCACAAAATATTTATTTTGTGTGATGTATATAATTCCAATGAATGATTTTTATGGTGATTCTTATGAATGATATGGAAATTATCATTCCCATATATGATTCATTATTTCATAGGGATTATAATTAAAATTTAACTAATGTGGTAATGATTTTATGTTACAAGCTCAACATTTATCATGGTTTTTTATGATTATGATTCCAATAATAAAATATTATGATATATCTCTCATGAAACTCATTAATTTTATTCTCCCATGGTTATTTTTTAAGAATAATTACATTAATTTTAATCTTGAATTAGAAGATTATACTGAATTAATGGTTTTTTAAATGGAAAACCACTTTATTTCTCTCTTCGGTCGATAACCCTTTTTCGATAATATCTATGTTTTCAAAAAAAGATTCAAGAATTTTTTTAATATTCCCATATGATTATTCAAATTCATTTTTACCATTTTTTAAAATTTTAAAAAATATTTTAAAACTAATATTATTGTGACACACCAAAATTATAAAAGAATAACTTTGTATTTGATATCTTCTGAGACATGCAACATGGAGCATAAACAACCCATGAAATATATTTCTTTAAATTTAATCTACTCAATAGCTTTTGGAATACGAAACCATGATTCTAAATGAAACTTAATATTGTATACCATTATAACCTAGATGATAAATTGTTAGGTGTGAATAGTAATAGAAAAATTATTAAAAATATTGTTATCTATTAATTACAGATAAAATAAGAATCATTTAAAAGAGAAATAAATTTTTTCTGTAAAACTATATTAAAAAAGGTTTAGTTACTCTTTGTACACATAATATAAAATTAATTTTTCACATGTTTTGAAATTTTTATTTGAAAAAATTATATTAATTTTTTTATCAATATATAAAAATTAACTTAGTATTAATTTCTAGGAATGTTCTGAAAAGATTAATTTTTTGATGAATAGTGAAAAACACCAAACATTAATTGAAAACTACCTTTTCCATTTAATTTATTTATAAAGATAAATTGTATTTTAAATTATTTTGGATGTAAAAATATTTTAATTATATATCTATTAATATAATTTATTTTATTGGAATATATTTAAAATTGAATTATGATATAAAAACTTTGAAAACTTTGGAACATTTTATCTATGATAACCCTTTTTATCATCGTGTATATGGGATTAATTTAAAATTAAATTTTCACAATTGGAAAATGGATTCAATATTTTTAATAATCATAATTTATATTATATAATAAGGTAAACATAATTTTTTTATCCTAATTAACACTGAAAATGCTGAAAATTAATTACAGTGGTTATGGTAAAATGGGTTTACCAGGGGGTTCAAGTAAAATGAAATGGTTTAAAAATGACCAAAAACATATATAAATATAATTTTATCTCCATATTTCCATAATACCCTTCCTAATAACTAATATAAGAACACTTTAAAACTTCTTTCACGTGAGTTACTATTTTATTTTGGGTATTTTTGTAAAATTTATAAGTAATTTCCAAAGAGGCACCCTTTCCCCACTTGTAAAAGGGCACCCACTACCCTCACATATTCACACATAAGATGCCATTTTTCTTAAAAAAACTCTGAAAAGAAATTCCCCCCAAAATCTTTATTCACCTTATATAGATTCTGGTCCCCCCAAAATACCATCCTGGTGGTCTAGAAGAGGTCGTCCAAATAGGGTTTCTCTTAGAGATGGTAATTGTCTTAATAAATCTCTTTCATTTTATTTCATCTTTTTAAACATTAAATTATTTATTAACAAATAAAATATAATAACCCAAGAATTACCCATTTAATAATATTTTATTATGTTTAGGTAATAATATCCATATTCACTCATATGAAATGAGAAACAAAACCATTTATTATGTGTATGGAAAATTACCACCTCACGACCTAATGTAGTTAGTTTTACATCACCGCCTTTTTTGGATGGATAAAATGATGAATTTAAAACATACATATAATATTTATGATAATATTATAATTATTTAATTATAATATCATATATACCTTTTTATGTTCTATTCTATTTAAAATAAGAGAACAGCACTCGTGTGTATGACGGACTATTGCTTCACGAAGTGATGTGAGTCATTTTTCACTCACATGTTGAATGATATTTAATAAGTGTAAATTTTATAAATGGTTATAAAAATGTATCTAATGAAGAAATATGGTATTTATAACGTTAATATAAATCTTTTTAATATGGATATATATCCTATAAATAATATTCAAAACTTTCATGACAAAACATAAATGATAAATCAAGGTAATAACACCTAAAAAAAATAAAAATAATGAAATATTATTAAAAAATGGGTGGTAAATGTTATAATAGAATCATATATGTAATTATAAATATTATTATGGTTATTTAATACATTAATAACATTATTAAAACCAATATATAGGAGGTTAAATCATGTTCATGTAAAAAATATGTGAGGTAAGAGATTTTATCTCAATTTCATTTCCTTGAGGCATCTTGTAATGTTATGAACCTAGTTTCTTTTATATAATGAATACACTAACCATTTTCATGTAATATCATGAGTAAATAATACTTAATGGTATTTTAGGTTTCAATTTTAATTATTTCATCCAAGTCAGTTTTACATAAAAGTTAACAAGTGGTAAAGGATTTCATAACTCAATTTATTTTAATTGGGTTATATTATTTCTTCTTCATATTTTAAATTCAAAGATTATGTGTGTAATTTATTTTGATTAAGTTATGTTATAATTCCACTTGTTCTTTTTTTATTTAAAATTTAAACACATAATCTATTCATTTATTAATTCTCACTTTAACGTTATTATCATTGTAAGGGTTTACTTCGCAATCTCATTCTACTCGAGATTATTTATTCATAAATTCCATTTAAAAGAAATTATTTGATAATTTTCTAATAAACGCATTCAATTTTCTTCTCCTCTGGTAATTACAAATATTTTCATATAATAGTTCTATTTTATGACTCTTTTGTACTTAAAACAATTGGAAAAAAAAATAGATAATTTGACTTCATTTCTCTCCTCGGCTGAAAATATGTTTTATTCCAAAACAATGTTTTCTAAAATTATTTAAATTTTTTTATAACCATTTAAAAATAAATTATTAAATAAATTTTTACTCATTTTTTCTGTTTAAAAAAGTGATTCTTTATGTTTTTTTCAAAATAAGGCCCATTTGGGTATTATCAAAAAAGTGAAAGTAATATTTGTTTTAATGTGTATGACATGTAAAAAATTTCCTACTATCATGTAAACTTAATGTTTTAAATATTAATTTATAAGTCTCAATATTTATTCTAAAAATATTTTCAAGATTCTTTGTGAACATTTAGTTTTAAAATATGATTTTCAAAATAAAAAAAGGCATATTTCTAAATAATGTTTTAATGTTATTTTTATGGTAATTTTATTCAACAAATACAAAATCCCAATATTTTACATATACTAATCTAGAGATATGTTGCATTTATACCAACCTTATTTGTTATATGGATGGTTTATGATCATTTTGATTAAGTAAGGTTTTTAAACTCACTTTCATGATTCATTTTTTGTAGTCATTAACATTCCTTGTAAATATGCACTTTCCTGTGATTATAGCACATTAAATTCACCCATACATATCCAAACTATTTATCATGGTTATGCTTATTTATTATATCATATCTCATTTATATCTACAATTTTGTGCTTTTTAGGTTATTTGATTGATTTTTTAAATATAAATAAATCTATATTTTTCACTAAATAAAATTATTTGATGATAAGTCACACTATTTACGAATTAAATCAATAATTATATATATAAGGCATGATTTGGACTTGTAAGTGATGAGTAGGTCTTGAAATTATATAACCCATTGATATATAGGATTCCTTATGAGGTAAATTAGTAAGCTGGAATTAAATGGGGTTATACATGTAGTTTTAGACCATGTTGTAAATGTTCTTAATTTTAGAGGTATCATGATTCCTGAAATCATATCATCAAATAATTAATAACATTATTAATTAAGATTTCAATTATTATTATCCATTATATTTTCACAATGATATTATCTCAAGATGTATTTTATTCTCATTTTATTGACAAAATAGAATTGATTTTCAATTATTTATCTTTTTATATTGATTATTCCTTATATTTTCATGGTATTAATGTTATTTAAATATAATTTGTGTTCATTTATTTACTTTTCATTATTGATTATGAATTTTGATTTAAGATAACATTAGCATCACTTAACCCTTACTGAGAGTTTGAGATCACCCTTATTTTTTCCTTTCCCAAAAATCCATGAAGTGTAATATGATTATTAATCAAAGATATGATAGAGGGAATAATATTATTATCAAAATAAATATGTTTTTGATTTGATTTTTCAATCATTTATGTTTATTTTTTACCAAGACTACTATTTTATTTGGTCCTTCGGGATGTGATTCATTGTATCTTATTCCGATGTAATAAGGAAGACACCGGCTTCACACTACTCAGGTCAGGGTCACTATAGTTGGTATCATGATATATTTAGTAGAAAAATTGGGAACTAGAATTAGGAAAACATAGATTAAGTAATATATCCTTAGGATAAACATTGTGGATAGGTATGGAATAACATCATAATGTTTTGGTATGGAAGAGATTATGTGGTTTTCCTTATCATAAATCTAAATCAGGATACTAATAGTATATATAGTTCTAGAACATATGTACCTAGTGGTAATAACTCTAAAAATGGAGAATTGGTCTTGACCCGATCATCACCCAGTTAATGACAATGATCCTTACTGTGCACAGGGTTTTACACTCTCGAAGGATATATTTTTTATAATTCACACTTTCTTTAGATACCATTATGAATGATTTGAATATATGATGAAAATTAATTACCTAGTATAAACATAAGGAGTCTATGATTGAAAAGAATTTTTCCTAAAATAAATTGAAAATGTTTTATATTTGGAAAAAATGGGAATAATTAAAATAATTGGTGATGTTAAATGAAGTGTATAATGGAAGAAAATTAATCTCATTATAGGGATCCATTTATAGTTTGTTGTCTTAATTGTGGGTAACCTAAGAATAACCATGTCAATTAAAACATCTAAATGTTAACCCCTAAAGCAAGGAACGACCTTTTTTGAAATTAAACTAATGAAATATTTATTTTTTGGGATTCAATAATTAAATTTTAGAATATTTTTTACCAATTTTATTTTTTTTATAAGAACTATAAATCACTTAAGGATTGTGTTAAATCATAGAATAATATATGTATCCATAAGCATAATAATTATGGATATCATAAGTAGCTTATTATTTTAAAGTTTTTCATATGTTAAGATTCTTAAACACTGATTTTGAAAAATTTTGTGGTAGGAATGTAACATGATTAGGAATATTTTTTGAAATCATTTATGGAAATACAACCTATTGGTTTAGTATATGAAAAATATATTTGAAGAGGAATTCCTTTACATTTATTGGACATAAGATTAAAAGTATTGGTAACCTTTAAGGATTATTTTCTCTTTAATGTTGTTTTAATTAGGGTTCATTAAAATTTGGTAACTTTATTGGAATTATATTAATATGATTTTAGAAACTTAAAAACATGCATGTGGGGTAACAACCCATTAAACCTACTGAAGGTTGTTGTGCTTGAACCCATGATTGATAGATGATAAGATTTTATATCATACCAATTTCCTACATGATTTAACAATTTTTTGTTAATCTATTTTATGAATGAATATTAAACCATAGGTTTTACTATTTAGGTTTACGGTTTCATGTATTATATTGATTAACTTATTCTATCTCTACTGATTTGAAAAAATGGATAGAGAAAAAATGAATTAATTTTTAGACTATAATAAATAATTAGATCTTTTAAAATTGAATTTTAGTTTATCATACATAATAAAATTCATTTTTGTTGTAAGAGGTTAATTGGACATTGATCATTTCATAACAAAATGATGAAATTGTGCTTATGATAAAGAAACATATTAATTAAGTATATTTATTTATATTCATATATAGAAAAATAATTCCTCAATGTTAGGAATATAATCTTGAAATAGAAATTTTATCCTAGTACCTTCATTTCTAATGAATTAAATGGTCCCTTAACTTATCACAGATTTATGGTTTTATGGTTTCTAAACTTATCTAGATCATTTACTTTCTTGTGATCAATGGCCTATATCATACTCTATAACTATTTAGAATTTTCTTCCATGTCCATATATTCAACTTACAATAATTTTCACTTATATAGAAACCTAGTTATGTGTTATACCATAACAGCTTATTGCTTACCTTTCTCACTTATTAAGAGGATATTTTATTAACTCTTTTTACAATGTGTGTTTTTAATAAAGCGGTTTCCTAATATCAATCCAATGATTGATGACATCAAGTTTAAACTGTAAGGATGAAAATAACTTATGGTGGGGATAATGTAACTCAGAGAAATTATAAAAGAATAAAATTGTATTTTATAGTTTAGGTAACATGAAATGCTGAGATTAAAAATCCTTTGAAATATATTTCCTTTAAATTTAATCTTCTTTGAAGGCTTGCAGAACTCACAACCCCATGTCTAAATGAACCATAATATTGTATATCATTATTACATAGAAGGTAAATTGGTGGGTATGAATAGTACTAAATAAATATTTTATATTATGGTTATCTATTGATTATATATAAAATAATAATCATTTAAAAGAAAAATAAATGTTTTCTAAAAAACTGTATTTCTCTAAAAAAAGATTTAGTGGAACATTTTTCATATTATATAAAATTAATTTGTAAAACATTTAGGAAAATTATTTGATAAAATGATCTTAAATTTTCCAATAACTATTTAAAAATTTTCTTTGGATGAATTTTTTATAATTTTTTAAAAATATTATTTTTTGATTAATATAGAAAAATACTGAATTTTAATTGAAAACGTCATTTCCATGTAAATTACTGATAGAGTTAAAATATATTTTAAATTGGTATTAAATTAAAATTAGTTCAATTATATATATATTAATACAAATTGGGTCATTTTAATCCTTTTGATAATGAATTTTGATATAAAAAAAATTGTAAACTTGAAAGATTTCTCTTTGAAAACCTGCTTTCTCACCATTTAAGTGGGATTAATTTTAAATTAAAGTTTTAAATGTGTATGAATAGAATTTAAAATA
This sequence comes from Viscum album, assembly GCA_963277665.1. Taxonomy (NCBI): domain Eukaryota; kingdom Viridiplantae; phylum Streptophyta; class Magnoliopsida; order Santalales; family Viscaceae; genus Viscum; species Viscum album. The sequence continues at coordinate 1,805,455,422 of OY728164.1, forward strand.
ACGGATTCCATATTTTTAATAATAATAATTTAAATTTTCTAATAAGTTCAGCATAATTTTTTACCAAAATGAATAGTGATAATAGTAAAAATTAATTATCACGGATAAGGTAACAATGGGTTTACTAGGGGTTAAACAAAAAAATTAATAGTTAAAAATGACCCAACACATTTATACATACTATTTAATGTGCATATTTAAATCTAATACTTTCAAATTACTATTCTAGGGTCATATTTAATCTTTTTAAATGTGAATGATTTCATCATTTTGGATTCATTTTGGAAATTTCCAATTAATTTCCAAAGAGGTCCCCTTTACCCATTTGTAAAAGGGCACTCACATACCTAACTTATTCTCACATAAAAATCCGTTTTTCTTGACCATAACCTAAAAAAATATCTCCCCCCAAACTTATTCACATTCAAGAGCTTTTGGTCCATCCAAAAACCACCTCTATTTTCACTAAGTAGACATCCAAATAAGGTTTCTCTTAGAAAAGGTAATTTTTTTAAGAAATATATTTCTTATTTATTATATTATAACATTAAATTATGTCTTAAAATTTACAATATAATAATATAATTGTATTATATATAATGATTTTTTATTATGAATATGGAATAATATTTATCCACATCCAATCCCATCAAATGGGTAATGAAACTGTCTATCGTGTGTAAGGTGGACTACCACCTCGGAAAATGATGTACTTATTTTTTCATCACCAATTATCAAGGCTGGTTATAATTATAGATTTAAAACATATATATTATATTTTTTATTTTATTATACTTATAAAATTTTAATATGAGATGTATCTTTTTATTTTCCATCACCAACTATCGTCCCCCGTGCGTGTGTACGGCATATTATCTCCACGAAGCGATGCAATTCATTTTTCATGTATGTCCTTCATATTTTTTTATAAATGTATATACGTAGTAAATATACTATTAAAAACATTTATATCATTCTGGTGAATTTTTATATATATCCTATTCAAATGAATCAAAAAAAATAGGATTAAATTTCTATGATAAATTAAGGCACTTAACACCTGAAACAATGAAAATAATAAAACATTATTAAAAAACGGGTGATATAATGTTATAATATGATCATATATGATATTACAAATATGATTATTCTTATGGAAATATATTAATAATGTATTAAAAACATTATAAAGGAGTTTAATTTATGTTCAACTAAAGGAAATCATGAGTTAAGGGATTTTGTCTCAATTTCATTTCATTGGGGAATATTATAATATTATTCACTATATTTCTTTAATATTATGTATAGACTAAAACATTTCATGTAATATCATGAATACATAATATTTCATTTATTTTATGTTTCACTTTGAAACATTTCATCCAATGTAATTTCACTTAATTGTTACCATGTGGTAAATAATCTCATAACTAAATTTTTCTCATTGGGTTATATTATTTCTTTATCATCAATGACATTCAATGATTATGTGTGTAATGAATTTTGATAATATTATTTTTTATTTCCACTTTTTATGTGTATTTATAGTTTACATGCATAATCTATTATTTCAATAAATTTCACATAAATGTTATGATAATTTTAGGGGTTTATTTCATAATATCATTCTAATCAAGACTATTTTTATTGAATTTTAGTTAAAGAAAATTAATTTATAGTTGTATATTAAAACCATTTTATTTTATTCTTTTATGGTTATTCGTGATATTTTTAGGTAATAGTGAAATTTATTCCACTCTTTGGAACTTAAAATAGTTGATATAATCTTTTTATTAAAATCTAACTTCATTTATCTCTTTGGTCGAAAATTTATTTTCTTCTAAACACATTTTTTATATAATTTTTTGAAAAAAAAATTAAAATTTTATAGATAATTTATAAAATACATTTTACCCATTTTTTTAGATAATTAATATAATATTTATGTCATTTTCAAAACAAGGTTTATTTTTCTTTTACCCAAAAAATGAAAAGATTATTTTTTAAAGTTTATAGCTTGTATGGAATTTTTTACCATCATGAAAACTAATTATTTGAAAGAATAAATTATATATTTAAGTTTATTTTTAGATAAAATTATTTTCATAATTTTTTGGGAACATTTAGTTTTAAAAGTATATTTTTAAAATAAAAATGTTATTTTTTTCAAGAATGGTTTAATTATATTTTTATGGTATTTCAATTCATCAATGAAAATAACCCTTTGTTTAATATATTCTTCATTGGGGATATGTTTTATTGATACAATTTTTATTATTTTGATAAATATTTTGAGATCATTTTGACTTAGGAATTTATTGACACTCACTTTCTTGAATTTTTTTTATAGTCATTAAATTTTCCCTTAAATATCCACTATCATGTGATCACTAACTATTAAATTAACCCATAAATATCCATATTATTTATAAAGGATATTATTATTTATTAAACTGTATTTTATTTCTAAATAAGTATTTTTACTTTGAAAGTTATTAGATCAACTGGGGAAATATTGATAAATCCATATTCATTACTCAATACAAATATTTAATGGTAATTCAAATTGTTTTTTAATTAAATCGATCAATTAATATGTGAGAAATTTTTAGGCCCAAAGGTAATGGGTTGTTCCCATAATTATATATCCCCTTGATGCATTAGTAGTATCATGACGTTAAATAGAAATCCAGTATTAAATTAGTTTCTACCTATTGTTTTAAACCATCTTTATAAAGGTCTCGATAGTAGAGGTATCATGAAGCATGAGATCATGGAGTCCAATAATTAAGAAATTACTTCATTAATAATTTAGTTTTTATTATCCATGAGATTTTCAAAATGATATTATCTCAAGATTATTTTCATTTTTAGTTAATTGATTATATGTCATATATTTCCTATTATTTACCTAGACATATTGACCATGTATTATCTTATCACGATAATAAAGTTGTTTAAATGGAGTGTGTGTTCAATTTTTTAAGCTTCCATGTTTATTATGATTATTTATTCATGATATATTCCACTAAACTTAACCCTTCCTAATTATTTCATCTCACTGTTATTTTATTTTCTTTTGTAGGAATCTATAGAATTTACTCTCATTGATATGAAATAATATGATATAGGAAATCATGTTATTCTCAAAAAAAATAATGTTGTAACTTTTATTTTCAATCATGTATGTATCTAGTTTAACAATACTACAAAAAAAATTAGTCCATTTGGATGTTATTCTTTTTATCTTATGCTAATTTAATATATCACACATTGGCTTTGGGCTACTAGGGTCAAGGTTTTTACACTTCTTGTCATTTTCTAAACAATTTACTTTGTAATTTTATAAAAAATGTTAAATGAGTTTTTTGTTTAAAAATATAAGGCGCGAATGGTATTTCCCATTCTCATGACCACTAAATGATTTGATGCTTCCCTTATAGGTTTACAAGGATATTTTCAAAGAAAAAATATCCTTTAATACTTGGGAAATTTTTAGGTCTTAAATAATTTATTTCAAAATGGAAATTATTTTTTCCACAATAATTTTTGAAATGATATTTTTGAGGAATTTATATTCATCAAAAAACATTTGATGTTACTTAATCCACAATATGGATATGGTCTAATGATACCATCCTTAACCTTTGTCTATATGTTTAATGATTAAATTGAAAAGATATTTATGTGAACCATTTTCTTTCAACAAGATATTTTATGATGATATGTTTATGAAACCCAGTTAATTTCATGATTTCTAATATGATGAATATTTCATGATCTTATGGGACACATATGTATAGTTTCCATTATGTGGTGGTGGTTATGTTATATATATGGATGGTCATTGAGTTATAACCAAGGACATTGGTTATGTTATAACCAAGGATTATGGTCTTATTATAAAAAATGATGGGTGGGATCTATTATTACCTCCAATTAATTATTTAATTATTGATAATTCTTGAGAAAAAATGCTATACATGTAGCTGATTTCATGTTCAAAAAATTATATATGGACCATATTTCATTTTAATAAGATTATGTGATGATCTGATTTCATGTCCATAATGAAATGAGTGAACTTTTTTCTAATTTAACATGCTCACAATGTTATAATCTTCTGTATATTCCAAAAAACTTTGTCTTATTCGAGTTTTATTATCTCATGGACTATGTACATCAAATTCCTTCATGATTCACTTATTATGAACTATCATGATGTATTTCATGACTCAATTTTATAATCTATGATATTCATGTAATTGTTTTAAAATTTAAAGATCATGTTATCACACCTTTCAGATCATGTCATGCTTATATGATCATCTATATCTCGATTTTTTACCCTTTATGATCAACTAAGAAACCAATTTCTTATGTTAATTTTCCCGAGGTCATGAACAATATTTTTACATTGGTAATGCTTATAAGATTAATAAGTGGGGAGATATTTAGGGAAGATGTTGAATATATCTCCTGAAATTAGATTATTATGTATCTAGTCTCCAAAAAAACCTTGGTGGTCCTCAGGTATATATTTGTGAATGTATTTAATATTCCTATAAAAACATTTAAGGTTTTTTATGGAATGAATGGATCATTATATCTGGTATTAGATGAAAGTTTTAGTTAACCTTTAAAAAATGGTTTATAAAAAATTAGTGAAAAACATGGGGATAAGTATAAGTATAGTATACCATCCTAAAGCTTTGGTAACTAATATATTATGTGGTTTTCCTATAAATATGTCCCTATCAGAATATAAATAGTGGACATGGTTTTGGAACTGATGAATCTTGGTGGTACAACCCCGAAAATAGTTGGTCAAATATATCTCGCCCATCATTCTAGTGTGGGTTGATTGTGCCTTTACTATACACACAGTTTGACACACACAAGGGGTATGCTTTGGTTAATTTAAATTTTCTTTATGAATTATGATGATGGATTTTAATAGATAATTATCATTAATATCCTTGTTTAAATCAATGGTGTTAGATATTGAAAATAATGTTTCATTATTTAGGTATCCAATAAATTATTTCCCATGATTATGTGGCACCCCACAATGATTATTATTTCTCACATTATGCTTCTTGGTTACAGTCACTAGAGGGAACCCAAAATAAATGGGTTAACATTTAATTTCATAGAAAATGTGTTTATGATAAAAAAATGGATGATGAATAGAGTAAAGGATATTGGTATTATGCCTAATCTCTTATCATGATATATGATTAACAACATGCACCTTAAATAACTCTTAGATTTAACAAAGAAGATAAATATAGTTTTTGTTGAGAGATCTGGTGGAGAAGACCATGTCAGAAAGAAGATTAAGTTTTCTATATTTTAAGACTATTTGGAAAATCATTCAATAGAATTTTAAAATGGATTTAGAAGATATTTTCAGTGTAGAGAAGAATGGAATAGAATAAGTAATTACTAAGAAAAGGTGAAATGTTCATTTAACTCAATGGAAGAGAATAAAGATTTACCTATGTCATCATCAATGGTTGAATGTTTTAAATGAGGAGAGTATAGAAATTTTTTAAATAAATGTCCAAGAGTGAAATATCAATAATAGGATTTGAAAGGATATACGAGTAAATGTTTTTTTATTGTTGAGAAACTGACTACAAATGGAATATGAAAGGAAATAATTATTAAGGGATAAGATAATGAATCCTAGTTAATGGTTTCAAATGAAGTGGAATCATTGAATTTATTATGTATCAAAATTTAATAATTATGTTATAAGAATCATGAAATATATATAAGGACATATCTAAGAACTTTTGAATCATGTATTTTTTAGAAAATGTTGAATGGTATTTGATAAACTAGATAATTTATTTAAAAGAAAGGAAATATTTTACAGAAAAACACATGATTAAGGGAAGAAAACCTTAAATATTTTCTTTATCATGAGATAATGGTGTTTATTTTCAATACAGATATTCTTGAAATGGATAATGTAAATTTTATAGTATTAATTAATTTAGAACTTATTAATTATTTCTTGAAAAAGTGTTTTACATTATCATTGATGGAGTTTACAACATTATTGGATATATAGATTATATTCAATAATATGTGGTTTCATTTAAGGAATGAGTAAGCATGTAATTTTTTATTGAGGTTATATGGTTATGTTTCAAGAGAATATTAGAAAATGGTATTCACATATTTGGTATATGATAATTAAAATCAAATTTATAATGTTTGGGGATTAATGATATATTGATTTTGGGAGATTTAGTAAACTAATTATAGATTTTAATTCTTTAGGGGTATTAAGGTTAACCATTTTTGGAATGTTTCGGATTTATTTTTGTATTAGGATTTAGATATTAATGTATTATTTAACTATATGAAGATTTATCCTGACTGGATAACTTGTACTAACCGTTTTTGTATGGAAAATATCTAGAGATAGAAAGAATGACATGTTATTCATTTATGGTTCATCTGATCTATTAAAAGTTAATTGTGTTGGTTCATACATAAAAAACATCTTAAATACTCATCATGTTGATAAAAACATGGTATTTTTGTGGAAATTGATTAGATGATGAAATTATACTTTCTAAGTAATTATATTTCCTTATGTTTATAGTATGTATTTAAGTATATTTTCTTATATTCATAGTCTGGATGGTAAATGAATTCCTCAAATAAATAAAAAATTTACTGAAATTAAAATATTATCCTAGTACCTTAGTCTTTGATGAATCAATAGTCTTTTAACTTATCATAGATTTATGGTTTTTGGTTTTTGGAATTCTCTTGATCATTTAAATTATTATGATTAATGATCACTACCACTCTTTGTAATTATTTATACTTTTCTTCCATGTCCATATTTTCAATTTACTCAAAATTTATTCTATTTACAAACCTAGTTGTGTGAAATTAATGATGAAATACATAATTTTTTTTCCTCATTTCAAGAGGAACTTTTATTGACTATTTTATGTTGTGGGTTTTCTATAAAGAAATTTTAAAATTTCAAACCCACTAAGAACAAGTTCAAATTGCAAGGATGAAATTTTTTTAATGGTGGTAACATTTTACACCCTGATATTTTATGAAAACTTTTATATTAAAAAATGTTTAGTTTATTTAATAGATTTCATTACACATAACACCAACTTTTAACAAACTGTGATATACTGTTAATATTATTATTTAAATAGGATCATTTTAACCAAGATAATAATAATGGTGGTATAAATATAAATAAAAACAATTTTAAAATTAAATATAATGGTTTTATATAAGGATAACATATTCACAAAAAAGTACTAGTACAACCTTTATATTATTCCAGAATACATTTTTCTTAAAGAATTGATTTTCATTCATTTTTTGTTAAAAAATAATAAATGAATTTTTATAATATTATAAAATTTATTTAAAAAAATTAAATCCATTTTTTAAATAACTACATAAAAATTTAATTACAGTGAAATTTTTGGTTTTTCAGAAAATATTGATTTTTCAGTGAATAGTGAAATATAACAAATTTTTTAAAATTTTCATTTCTTTTTAATAAATTATGTAATTTAAATGTACCATTATTATTTTAATTTTATTTAAATTTAAATTAAGTAATATTTATTTATATTTAATTATATTAATGAAATTTAAATCATGTTTAAACTTGATTTCAGTATAAGTCTATTTCTTGGCATAAAAAAAGTTTTTTTTCTAAAATCATTTTTATTGGGAATAATGTTCCCAAATTTTAATTAATAAAAATTAACCCTAATTAGGAATTATATAAATAAAAAATTTAGATTATATGCCAATATTTTTAATTTGTAATTCATATATTGATTCTTTTTTGTTCATACTATTTATATGACACCATCTTTTCCTTGAAAATACATTTCTTAAAAACTATTTTTCAGTCAAATTTGTGGGTTTTATATTAATTTAAAATTTTCTAATTATGTTAATTGAATTTTTTAAAATATATTCCTTGTTTTGAATCATAATATTTTTTATTATATAATAATATCAACTTAATTTATGTTCATAATGAATAAAGAAAATATTAAAAATAGTTTATCGTGTTTTAGGTTAAAATGGGTTAACTGGGCGTAAACAAAAAAATGATAAGGTTTAAAATAATATAAAAACCTATTAAATTCCTATTTTATATTAATATTTAAACTTTATAACATATTTCTCTTGATATTTATACATTTTTTAGCCCTTTGGAATTTGATAAATGTGGGTATCTTTTTTTCCTTTTAAGAATTTAGAGTGTGCCCTCTCACCAACATATAAAAGGCCACTGACTCTCCTCTCCTCTTCACACTTTCATAGAACTTTGGTTCATACAAGCCCTACCAAATAATTTTATACCTCTATAAAAACATCCTAGAGTCCTTATTTTTATTATTAAACCCCCCTTGTGAATAAATTAGGTATATACCTAATGATGTTCTCTGAAGAAGAGGTAAATCTCTTAACCATGTGTTTTGTTTTATTTATTCTTTAAACTCCTAAAATATTATTAAAATATGATGATATAATAAAAAATATATTATATTATATTATATTATTTTATTTTAATATGTTAATTTCATGAAATATATATTTCTCCTCTTCTATAAAATGGAAAATCAATCTATTGATCATATTTATTAAGGACAGCCACATTAAGAACTGATGTAATTCGTTTTTTATCACCACCTCTCCCAGATAGATATAATGATAGATTTAATATTTATTTATGATATTTATGAAAATATTATACTTATGGTAATATAATAACAAATATACCTTCTTAATTCCTATTCTGTGGGAATATGATAACATTACATGTGTTTACGGTGAACTACCACCTTGTGAAGCAATGTGAGGATTTTTCATTTACATTTTACATAGAAGTTAAAATTGATAAATTTAATGAATATAAATGATATATATATATATATATCATCATTATGAATCTATAATGGTGATATATTATTTACCTTCCTTTTATTCCATCCATCGAGAAAATGGAAACAATATTCATGTATATGTACAACCTACCATCTTCATAAATGGTGTCTTTAATTTTATGTCTATAACTTCTATGGATTAATATAAATGAATATATATACTAAATATATATGATACTTATATCTTAATTAAAATTCTGGATATTATTGAACCATGACCAATGTATGGGGACCGAAAATACAAAATTAAAAAAAATGCATGAAAAAAACAATTATTACCCAAAATGTGGTTTTAATAAGGAATTTTTTATAAACAGGTAATAAAAGGTCATATTAAAATATTATATGGAATTATATATATAATTATGGTTTTATAATATATTTATAATAATCCTATATTAATTATGTATAAGTTTTTAACTTGTATGAAGGAATTTGAGACTTACGGTAATGGAATTTTAGTCTCTCTTTTATTTATTTGAGATATATGACATATTCACCACTCCTTTATTTTTTGTAGTATATATATTTCCCATGAATTTTCTTTCTAATTAATCTTATGAATTATATTTTTATTTAAATATCCATATAATTTTAATCCATTCATAGTGATTACAAAAATAATGTTACTAATATGTTAAATATTTTATGTTACAATCTCATCGTTTATCAGGATTTTTTGTGATTAGGAATCCAGAGATTAATTCATATTATTTATATATAACAAAACTCATTTAATTTATTTTTTTTATAGTTTTAAAAATATAATGCCTATTTTGCTTTCATTTTCATCTTTTAAGAACTCAGGAGACCCAAATAATGTTTTTTAAAAGAAAATCGACTTTATTTCTCACTTCAGTCAAAAACCCATTTTTTCAATATCCATGTCTTCCAAAAATGATTTAAAGAATTTATTAGTTTCCCTCTATTATTATAAAAAATTATTTTTACCCTTGTATTAATTTTTAAAAATGATTTAAAATGAATCTCTTTGTCATTTTATAAATAAGGTACATTTTGATTTTTCAAAAAAATATGAAATGAATCATTGTTTTCACATGTATGAAATTAATGTCATTTCCCACCATAATGAACACTCAAGGATAAAAATATTCCCTTATAATATTCAATGGTCATTTTTAAAGAAAAAATTTTCATTAATATTTGAAAAAAAATATTTTAATGACGTTATTTCAATATGGATTTGATATTTTCCTCTAGAATGTTTTAAATGAATTTTTTATGGAATTTATATTCATCAAAAAAAACAAACTTTGATGTTTCTTATGATTTTCTAGGTATATGATCCAATGGTACCATAATTATCCTATATATTGATGTTTTATGATTATAATGACAATATTTTTATAAAAACCTATTTCTTTTCCATGGGATATGTTGTGATGAGATGTTTATGAAACCATTTCATTTATGGGTTCTGATATGATGAACATTTCATGATCTTGTGTAATATATTTATGTGTGTGTGTGTGTCATTATTTTATAGTGGTTATGTTATTTCCAAGGATGGTACTAACGTTATAACCAAGGATGGTGGACTCATTATTACTAAGGATTGTGGGACATATATATTTGTCCAAATAATTGGTTAATTATTGATAAATACTAAGAAAAATATTTTATTCATGAACCTAATTTTATGTTCACAACTTTATGAATGGACTTTATTTCATGTCCTTTTGAATATTCATGGACCTGATTTCATATCCTTAAAAAAATGACGAACCTATTTTTATTTTTATATGTTCACAATGTTATAGGAATATATATATTCCATAAATCGATGTCTTTTGACAATTTTATACTCTCATGGATTATTTAATTTGATTTCCTTCATGATTAATATCTAATGAACTTCCAAGATCTATTCCATGGATCGTGTGTATGATTTATGTTATTTAAATTGTGGTTTCCAAATGATAATATCATGTTCTCATAGACTCATGCTCATTTCATGTTTATGTGAACATTGATATCACCCTTTTTTACCCTTACTAGGCATTTGAGATCTCACTATCTTATTTTTACTTTCCCCATATAAGGAAGATTGGTATTAGGTAGGGAATTTCTATGAGGATTACAATGTGGGGAGACCATTGTGGGAGATATTGTATATATTTCAAGAAATAGGGATATTTTGTATCTATTATCCAAAGAAACGAAACTTGTATAGTCCTCATGTATGTATTTTTGAAATTTCATTAATATTATTCTAAAATGATTTTATTCTTATGTATTGAATGCATGGGAGGTTATAGGAATAGTTATAAAATAATCTAAGGGCTATATAAGAAACTCCACAACATAGAAAACCCTTTTAAATTTCTAAAAATCATGACACGTCTGGTTATATTCTATATGAACACTCTATATGAAAGTGGAGGGTTTGGGACTCAAGTAGGGGGAATATGATAGTTCCTAGCTAGCACTGTATAGTGGACCTCCGAGTTTCTATAAAGTGGGGAAAATTATTTTTAATTATCACTATTTATTAAATTGATCATTGGTGATTTAGATAATATTGATATATGATTTAATATATTTTAGGTACATTCAAGAATAAAGACCTTTCACATAGTTTAACAAGCTATAAATATACATATTATTGTGTTTTATAGAAGTTTGTTAATTAAAATTCTTGATTTATTCTATCTATTTGAGATGGATTTTCTTTGTCTGATATATATGTGTCTCTATGAAATTTTGATATATCATTATGGTCATTAATTAGTTGAACTAAACATATTGTTTTGTTAGTATATATATAATGAATTTGACTAACATGCGGTAATAGAGACTATGCTTAGTTTTTTTATGGTTATACCAAGGTTTGGGGGTATAATCCTAAGGGAAACCTTATGATAACCACTCTTATTTTTAAGGGGTTCTATCATGTAACAGAAGATTCTTCCATGATTTATTGTTATGGTGCTACTTTGGAATTGGGCTAGAATACTCCCATAAGGGTGGATGTTTCTTCTCAAAAACTGAATGTATATGAGGATATATTTTATAATATTCCCACACAGACTATGTGGTTTAGGTAGCATGGATGCTTCAAATGAAATTCATTTTCTTAGAACCAGTCCTAGGAATAGGAGTTGAAAAATATTTTCACATTTTCCCTCAAATCAACTCCATCATTATTCATCTTTCTAGGGTACTAGAGGCCCTTAGGATACTGATTAATGGGTTGAAATATTTTTTGGGATTATTTGAACTATTAGAGACTCTGATAGATTGGAAATGTAAGATGATATGGTTCTCATGCCAGGTGTGTATCCCATTTTTATACACCCATTTTCACGGCGCCAACCATGATGAAGGAGATGAAGGTGCAGCTTAATGACTTATATCAAAATGGCTTTATTAGTTTGGGTACTTCTTCTTAGGGTTCTCCTATGTTGTTTTCCCAGAAGTAATATTGTAGTCTTCAAATCTACATTGATTTCTAGAAGCTAAACCATGTGATGTAAAAGAATAGATATCTCTTGTCTAGGATCAATTATCCTTACAATCAGTTAAGTGGATCCCAGTGATTCTATAAGATTGGTTATTTATTTACCATTCACTATATGTGATTTAAATATAAGGACATTATAAAGATGGTTTTTTTGAGTATTTATGGGTTATAAGAGTACTTTTTGTTTTCGTTCAGACTAAAAAAATGTTCCAGTAGTGTTCATGGTTCTCATGTATATGATCTTACAACCATCCCTAGACTAGTTCATTTTAGATACATCATCATCAACTCATCAAAATTGGATTTGTGTGTAAATTTCCTAGAGATAGTCTTGATTATGATCTTAACTTATTGTCTTTATGCCATTCTGTAAAAGTGAGACTTTTAGAATTTAGAGGTGAAGTTTCGAGGACATATGGTGTCTGAGACAGGTATATCTATGGACTTTGAGAAAGCATATGTATTCTTTACCAAGTCATGTACTCAGAACATGTTAGATATTAGTATAATTCTATGTTTAGTAAGATATTACTGGTGGTTTATCCAAGACTTCTCCTAAAAATAAGTACCCATGGAAACACTGATGATAAGGGAATGAAATTATATAGGTTGGACTACTGTAAATAGGTATTCATTAAGAATAAGTGAAGATTGATGAAATCTCAAATACTAAAAGTCTATGAGATAGGGATTGGTTATGTAGTGTACTATATTCCATCAATAATTGGTTTGGTAGTGGTTTTTATACATAATGAATGGTTATTATCATTTCGGTCAAGTCAACTATGACCGCCCAGAGGAACTAAGATAGTCATTTTCTAGAGTTGGTACTCATGGTCCATGATCTGAAGTGTTAGATACAATATATATTTGGTGATATATTATTATTTACATAGACTAAAATCCTTTTTCTACATCATCACACTGTGGGAAATAATCCTAAGATCAAGGAACTAGTTTCATTATTTTCATATGATCAACTTTGGATGAATTATGTACCTATGAAGGGAAAAATTATTGTGGATACTCACTGTAATAAGACACATGATAATAAAGATATTTTATATAGGCATTCATAAAAGAAGTGGAACTTTATGATCTTGATAGCCGACATGAGGATGGATAGTTTTAAGGATTAGGGAAATGTTATTTGTTCCCCTTTATAGGTCACAACATCACTTGTGGATTGGGTGAATACTAGTCAAGATTCATACCCATAGTGTGTTGGGATGAGGGAATAGATGTCTGGGGGTGACCCAATATCTGGTTGAACTTTGGGAGATGGAAATGTGATCATGGTTCTTGGGAGTGTAGAAGTTCATGATTTTACCAGAGAGGATATGATGAGAGATAGCATACCTTCACATGGGTAGTATATCTTGGTGAAACAAAGATGTTTCATGACTTCAAATATTAGTTCTTGCAGTTGGGATGAAGTGGGAGATTTTTGGGTTCGTCTCACATTTCCTTACTTGTCAGTGGGTAAAGGTTGAGTATTATAATCATGTTTTTTTACTCTATCTACACCCAGTAACCATGTGGAAGTTGGAGGAAGTGATGATGAAATTTGTGATGGGGTTACCCAGGACCCCAAGGATCCATGACATGGTCTGATTGATTTTCAATCATCTAATGAATACAATTTGCTTCATACCAATCATATAGACTCACTCAGTGAAAGATTTAGGAAATATCAATGTCCATGTGTTTGTATGCTTTCATGGAGTTCCATTTAGAATTGTATCATATAGATATGCATGTTTTATATCTCAGTTTTGTAAAGGCTTACAGAATGCCCAAGGTAATTAGTTGAGACTGAGTATAGTGTACCATCCTTATATGTATGGGAAGTTTGAGAAGACTATATTCATATTAGAATATATTCCATGAGAATTAATTATGGACATTAGTGTATAATAGGATGATCATTTATCTTTGGTTGAGTTTTATTGCGGTATTATATATTCTTATTTGATTTAGATGGAACCTTATGAGGCTCTTTATGGGTTGCCATTTAATTTACCACTATTTTTTAATGTGGTGGATGATGGATAGATTGGAGGACCCAATTTAGTTCAAGAGACCTTCTAGATAGTGAAACTAATTTTAAAAAGGTTGATTACCATTCCAAGAAGGAAGATATCATATGCTGACCATAAGAGGAGACCCTTGGAGTTCATAATGGGAAATCAAGTTTTTTTAGAGTGAATCGTCGATTAGGTCTCCGATTATGATAAATAAAGGAAAACTAGCACTAGGTTTTTTGGGACACTTTGAGATCCCCGAGAGGGTTGGTAAAGTGGAATGCCATCTAGAAATTCCATATTGTTTCCATGTTATGATTTAAATGTTCAATGTTTCATTTCTTAAGAGGCACATACCCAACCCTACATAAGTTATTAATTATTAATATATTTATCTAGATCCTAATAAATATTATGAGAAGAATCTGGTGTGAATTATAAAATAGATATAGAAAGGTCTTTGAGGAAATATGGTACCACGTTTCTGGATTTGATTGCAGCATGGACGGATCATTGAGGATACTTGGGAGGGAGAGGATGACATTTGAACTAAGTGTCCTGAGTGTTTTGAGTAGGACCCCTAGAGATGATTCTCATGGATGAGAAGTATTTAACGGTGGGAGTAATTATAAATACCTAAAACATTTATTCCTTAAATGAGAATACATTTTTTTATCTTTGTTTTTTTTCTTGATCCTTATTTTGATATGATATTTAGAATACTTGTGGAAGTTTTAATTGTATAAATGAGAAGGAATAATTACATATCCCATGTGGACACACTAAATAGCATGGTATGAATCATAATAAAATTTATATGCCAAAGGGTGTTGCGGTGTTGAGGATATATTGAATTTGTAAAGGCTACTCCATAGTGACTCTTTGGGAAATGTCATAGATATCAATTTGGATGGTTAATCTTCAAGGCTACATCGTAGTAAAGATGACCACTCCATAGTGTTATTATCTATGTCAGTTATATACAATGGACTATATTTAGGTATTTAGGAATTGAATCCTCATAAAATTTCAATTGTGGATATCATAAAAGGAAAATTTTTGGTATTTAAGAGGATCCTTCATTTGGTTTTATGAGGTTTTAATGAGGTCTTCCCATGTGAAAAGAAAAACTAAAAGGTTTTGAAATTCCTTATTCCTACACGTTTCTTGATATAATTAAAGGATCATCGAAGGGTTGAAAAAGAAACTCCATGAACAATAAAACCCTATTATTCTAAAAAATAGTAAGGAAAATCCCTTCCTATGATGCATGACCCCCCTTTTCGTTATAGTATTCTTATCTGAGTGATCATATTCATCATAGATCTCTCATTTTGTTATAGTGTCTACCAGAACACCAATGAAATAGTCATCATTGTGATGGTCTCCCAACATTTTAGCACCATTCCTATGTTGTGGTGGTGCTTTCCATGAAACCTCAATGTTGAAGATCCTTCCCTGCATCGTGGAGACCCCCAAATCACCATGGAGACTTATAATGATTTTTTGGACTAAGATTTCAAATCTGTTTTGATTATTATTGACCATGGGAATTTTTGTTTTAATACCTTGGACTCATTTCTCTTTTGATTCCTCTAAAACATGTATCTTTGGTGTATTATAACTCATTCTATTAACCCTTGGTGTGAAATATTTTTCTAGTTGTTGTGTGAGTGTGGTTTGAGTAATAAAAACATGGAAGAACCTTAACACTGATATTGAAAATAACTATATAAGAGTCCCATTACTATATTTTTATCTCATTCATACATGTTTCCATGATATAATTATTATGTTGTTAAAACTGATGATATTGATTGATTTTTATCACAAGTGGGTGTGTTGGTTGTTGATGAGACCTGATATGACATTTTATTTCATCTATATACTAGAGTAGATAGTTTTTATATTTGATTATAATCACATGATGATAAATTTTGCTATATTATTTATCATGATTATATTTTATGAATTATTTATATGATTATTATGTTATTTTTATTACAATTTCTTTGGAGTTTAGTATTGTTACTCAAGAAAAGAGGATTTTCATGTGATGTGCATCCCTTAGAGGGGAGAGTGAGCAACTTGTGACAATGATGAAAATGGTCCTGAGAATAGGGTTGGTTCATGAAGTCCTAGATTCCTAACCCTAGGAAGCATGTTTGGGGAATGATGGCCTATGTGCCAAACCCAAGGGACTAAAAATTCGGAGGGTTAACTCAAGGAATCGACATGGTATACCGGTCTGGGGGCTGACCAGTGATGGAGTTAGGATATGATCATATTAGGGGCTGATAAAACTTAAGGAATTAAAATCATGAAGAGATATATTTTGGGATTATTTATGTTCTTTTATCCTTATGAAATTCCATGATTATTCTTCCAGCACAATCCTGAAGTAGGTACAGTTTGGGGTCTGTGAAATCTTGGTTAGCACAGGATCACTCAGTTTTGGATTTTATGTTCAACCTCATTATGAATTTTTTATTGTTACAATATAAAATTTATATACATGAACACTCATGGTTAATGATTCATTGGTTGTTTCCTAATGAGTCTTATACTCTCACTATACTCAGTAATTTTGGTGAGTTTTTAGATTTCATGAGCGATATGGTGATGGGAAAGGGCCCTATGGTTGATAGCTAAGTAGAGGAGTACAAAGTCAGTGATGAAATGAGATGGATAATAGGGGACCCACTATTTAACTATTTATCTATCTAATACTTTATACATTGGAAATTCTATTCACTTTTGGAGCCTCTTTTATTTCTAGAAAATGTATGCCATATAATGTTTTTTCATATTTACTATGATAATTTATTATTTTATTTTTTTATTTTTTATTGGTCATATTACATGATACTGAAGTTATAATATACCAAATTATATACTCATTCCCTAACTTCTAGTCGAAAGCCTCTTGCAGGCATTCATGAGGTTTTATTACCATCCAACTCAGAGCTAGTGGTTTTGGTAAAGTAGTAGAACTAGCCTAAACATAACCCCTAAAACTAACCCACTAACCTAATATTAACCTAAATTGACACAAACATCCTAAAAATAACACAATTACCATAATCCTAACCTAAATCAACACCTATACCCTAAACCTAAACCTCCTAACCTAAAGGTCCCAGAATAGTGGCCCTGAACCTATCACTCAAGTAATAGAAAACTATAGAGAATGTACCAATTAATAACTCATATCATGAGGAATAAAACATATAATACTTTATTTACTAGTAAAACATAATAAATATCTAAAACTAATCATTTATTTAATATAAATTTTTTATGAAAAAATAGAAGAAAAATTACCTCTAAAAATTCTTAAGAAGGAATTAAAACATAAAACGCATTATTAAAAGTGGCTTATATTGCATTCATCCTAAAATTAATTATGTCATTGTATTTTATACATGGATAATAAAAATTATGAAAAATTTATAAAAATTAATACACCAAGTAAAGACTTCAGAATGTGACATGAATTCTCCTATATATTGATATATACCAAACTAATTACTTTATTAATGAAATTATAGAAATAAAAGTGGAGATTCTAGACATAGATAGAGAAAGAGAAGGTAGAATATTCTATAACAATAATCAAGAGATTATTCTTTAGAGTAACCCACAAAGATTGATATGGAGATCCATGTCATTCTATTCTAAGAAGCTTCCCTTTTTTATCTCTTTCTTATTGTAATCTATTTTAATTGAAGATTATTGAATATATTTTCATTTCCTCTTCTATAAAAATTCATATAAAATTTTCCTTACTAGATTTAGATTGTAATTAATTGATATATTTTTATTTTGGTTTCATAAATGTGTTAGAGTAGTTTAATGTATAGTAATATTCATTTCATTAGTGATGAGCATAATTTTTTATCACTTCTACATAACGATAGGATATGATAGAAAATATTTTCAATTTTGATAATCACTTGATGTATTGAATATTAGAAAATAATTATGTCTCTCTTCTCCATATGTAGGCAACTATTTACTTGAATTTTGGTTAATCAATCAATATTCAAGAAAGTTCACGTATAGTGTATATTACCTAATGAATATTAGGTGTTTCAACACACCTTATTCCCAGTCAGTAGAATAGTTGTGTTTATTACATTTATAACTGATAAAATAATTTTTAATTCAATCTGATAAGTTTTATCAACCTAATTTATTTACCTTTCAGTCTCTCTCTCTCTCTTTGTCTTTTTTCTTTCTTCATAATCAACATCAATAAAACATTTCCAATATTATCATTTTTTTCTTTGTTTTGGTCATGTACACTTATATCGTCTTCTATGTGGATATGATACACCTTGTCATATTGCACTATTTTTTAATAGGTTTTAATAATAATTAAACTATGCCAGATTTAACAACATCGATGGTCAAAAAATTTACCCTTTGATGAGAATTTGTTTTAAACAACTATTTTCCCTTTATTCTATTATGGACATTTACTCTCTCTCTCTCTCTTTCCTTATATTTTCTATCTCCTCTGTAATTCTTTTTTTTGTAAAAATATATAGTGTTTTTTTCTCTCATCATATTGATCACTAGCCACCAAAAATAGAGGACTAACTCATGGTCCTTGTTCCAGTGGGAGAATATCACTATTACTTGAAGATATAATATTCAATTAATTTGTCACCATATTCTATGCTCTTGATAAATTTTGAATTTTAATTGACGATATGTGACTAAACACTCAATCACAAGAACTATATTCTACATTTTCATCCCTTTATATTTTCTATCTTATTCTCCTAGACAATTAATAGAAATTCTAAAGAGAGGTTGTATGAGTTTTTTATATTTTGATGATAATGTTTTCATGAGAGAAATTCTTTGAGAATGTAATTTTAAAATTTTGTTCTATTATAAATTAAGAGATTGATGATGTACAATAAGACATTTCAAGCATGAATGCTCACAATTTTTGGATATTGAAGTGTTTGTGTTGAGACATCAACCACGGATTGAGTAATAATGAGTACTGGAAGTCTAATCATTATAGATTAGGGAAAGGAGGTAGAGAATAAATCATTCTAGATATACTTCACATTATTTGTAACTTTTTTTTATTTTCTCTATTTATTTCTATCCTTTTACATTTCCTCATTTTTTTTACTCTTAATTACCACCATTTTCTTTCTTCTTTTACTATTTTTAAAATAAATTTTATAAAAAATATATATTAAAAGTTTAATATAAGTAATAACACTACTTCCTTAAGACTGAACCATGGGTTATCAAATATGTTGTATTAATGGAATTATAAATGTATCATTGATATTTCATATGATTGGCTATCAAAAATAATTAGTTTTGATAGTATTTTTTAAAATATATCTATGTTTATCTATAATACACCATTTTATTTCTAGAATTTTTACCATGATGTTGGGTGAAAAAATAAATAACTTCAATTAGTTACATCAAAAATAATTTTTCCCCATATCCTATTATAGACATTAACCCTCTCCCTCTTCCCTTCTCTTTTCTTCCCAATCTATGATTCTCTATTTTGTATAGAATATTTGTTTCTGTTGTTTCTTCAATATTCATGGGGATATTTAACCTCCAAATAAGGAGAACTATCTCATGGACCTAGATCTATGAGGTAAATCTCATTGACTCCTAAAGATTTAATTGAATTCATCTGTCAACATCCTTTATGTTATTGGTAAATTGTGAATGTTAATAGGGTATATCTAACAACAATATCATTCACAAAAATAAATACTTTTTTGAAAATTTTCTTCACTATAAATAAAATTAAATAATGATAAAAATAGTAAAAAAGTGATGAAAATGAATTTAGAGGCTTTCAATGTAAAATTTTCATGTTAATCTATAATCTGATATTGATATAGTATATAGGTATTATGAATAGTATACTTGAACATACCACCAAACAAATAAAAAATTCCATAATAAAATGTAGTAAAACATGATTCTTATCATAGTGAATCTATCATACAATGCTTTAAAGACAAGTAAAACACAATAAATATAAAAAAATAATTCCATAATATAATTTTTTTTTCTGAATAGATACATGAGAAATAAATTCTCAAAATTAATGAGAAGGCATTAAAACATAACACGCTTCCTTGAAAAAAAAATTAACACGATTAGTAAAGAGTGGATTATATTGGGTTTATCCTAAAATTAATTTTTTCATTATATTTCATACATAGGTGATTGAAATTGTACAATATGTAAAAAATATAATGTTGGGTAATACACTATGTGAATACTTGAAAATGTGACTTTAATCCTCCTATGATAAGCTACTCACTCAAATAATTAGTTTATTGATGAATCCTAATGAGATAAACATTGAAAAATTTATTCATGATAAAAAATATAAATATAATAAAATAAATGGTAAAAATTAATTAAAAAATAATTTTGATGGTTTCATTATGGTATTTCCATATTAAGATGCAAAAAAATATTTCTATAATGTTTCGGTATTAAGGATGATAATAAGGACATAAGAGAAGATAAAATGTATGGGTAAATACCTCATAATAAAAAGAGAATTTAAAATTATATACCATAATAGAAAGAAAGGGGATATTCACAATATCAGTTCTAATTGAATGTCCCCAAGATTCTAGTGGAAAATATAGTCTATTAACCTGAGACAAGACTCTAATAAAATTATCATGGTTTTATGTTATTGTAATAATGCTTGTTTCTCAATATCATAAACAAAAAAAAATTAAGGAGGTTCAGGGGATCATCCGATTAGCTCGTAAGGGGCATTGAATCTCTAGGGTTTCCCCTACCGCTACTGCTCTTGTCCTCCTCCTTGAGTCGGCCTCAACCCCCCTTCGGTGTTCCTTCTTGATGGTCTCATGGCGGAAGCTCTTCTCTTAGTGGAGGCGTCGTGGTGACTTCGTGGGCTCGGCCGCCTTTCCCACCATTTGATGGACTTTCCTCATTCGGTGGCGCGGTAATGCATGCGGCCGATGACCCAGCATATTCTATCTGAGAGTCATCGTCACGGATTATTTGTTAGATCGGTGTGCGTGGGGTGATCTTTGTGGTCTCTGGTAGAGATCGTGACGATGGCCACAAGATTTGATTCTATTTTGCAAAATATTTTTTCTAGTGTGGTTTGGCATTCGGGAGTCTTCTTCGTGGTGATGTTTTTTCTTTCCATTTTTTTACGATTCTCGTGATTTGGTTTTGGGTGTAGATAAATTCTATTACATTTTTCTTGAAGAATGGGGTCGGGCTTCGGCAGATGCATTTCCTGGAAGTGGACAAGGCAGCAGAGGGATGTTTTCTTGCAGTTCGCTTTAATATGATTGATGTTAGCTTGAAATCTGGAGGTTTTGGATTGCTGTTTGTTTGTGTGAATTTTTGCTGTTGTCTTTGAGAGCTGCAGGTGGTGGAGTTTCAACCTGAGCTGGAGGTACTTTGGTTCTCTAGTTTTTTTCGGAGTAGGTTGTTCTGGTTTTTTGCTTTTATGGGTAGAGTCTTTCGACAATGTTGGAAAGATGATGTTTTATTACTGGAATGGACTTCTTCTGAAATCGTTGGCAATGGCTGGATTCATGATTTTCCATTATTGAGTTTGAGGTTTTGTATTTTTGATGACTCCTTGGTCCAGAATTTCTACTAGTAAATGCTTCATATGTGGATTTATAGAATGTTTCTTTCTCTATGTATGGCTCTCGGATTTGGAAGATTGAGAGGGTATGGCCTAGCCATCGGTACCAGGCCCATGTTTTTTTTGCATGGGACAGCTTGCTGAGAAGCCATGCTTGGATGAAGGCTTGCCATAATGATATTTATGCTGGGGTGGGTCATTTTTAATAGTCTTGTTTTTGGATTAGGTTATGTTTATGTATGTTTCTCTTTGAAGTCATGTGATGTTTCACCCTTTCTCCTTAAAAGGGGGATTTTCTTAAAATAAATAAAAATTAAGGTCTTTGGGCCATTCAGTCTAAGTAGGTTCAAAATATTAATGATAATAGTATTTTTGAGTAATATATAGAGCAAGGTTAACACACATTATTTTATAATTTAATGAATTAGGGTTACCACACCTAGGTAACGAAATTTTAACATCAAAACGTGATTATGATTGGTTTCACTATTTTTCATGTGCACACTCAAAAAAAATAATTTCACCTTACACTAAGAACATGTCTCTTTGTGTATAAATGGTAGAAAATATAAGTAATATATTGATATTAATGACCTTTCTCTTTATTCCACTCAATTGATGTAATTCAACAAAATGTTTGTTCATACAGAGAGATGAAACAAAATCTTGAATGAATAAATTTAAATCTATATCAATTTATAAAAACACCCATAATATGTTCAAATTGGAATAATATTTTATTTTCATCAAATATTTAAGTAAATATAATGAATAATAATCACAAAACATCTTAATATAAATAATAAAAGTTGAATTAATTCGTGATTTATACATAAATAATGTTAATAAGATGGTTTTAAAAGGCTATTTCTTATATAAAATTTCTAATACATGATGGATTTATACAAATTGTTTCTTGATTAAATACTTTGACATAAGAAGCCAAGTTTATTTCATAATAACCTAAAAATACCAAAGATAGTTTTTTTTATAAAATATTTGATGTTGTTAGTATATGAATGAACAGGTAAAACTGAAGTTGTTAATTACAATTTTAGACAAGATAACAAAATAAAAAATATCCATGTCTTTCTTATGAGAGAATAAAATGTATTAATTTAATGTTTGAGTTGAATATAGAAGAACTTCAAAATAAATACTTGTTAAACAACACTTGATCCACTCCTCCTAAAATCCCTACCTGGAAACCAAAAAAAATTTAACATGGTAAGAAAATAATAATAATCATGCACAATGAAAAATTCCTATAAATATTTAAAAGTAAAACAATTCCATATGACTCATTGGTTATATGTAGTCAAATGTACCTAAATAATTATTCAATTTCAACACCATAAACACACAAATTAAAATAAATTTTAATAAAACAATGATAATCATGTATACTGATTCAAGGCCCAAAAGCAAGGACATTGTTTCTTCCTCTAGTTTTTGTGCTCTTAGTATGATCATATTGCTACTCATTGAGATATTCCAAATAATAAATTCTATGAATTAAATGTGCACTTATTTTTTAAATTTGAATGGAACCTAATTTTCATTGTTTTAGATGTTGATACAGTTCTGTCCAAGGTCAACATCGACCTTTTAGGGTATCATGGAAGGATTGTGCTTCTTGTTATCAGTAATGATAATGATAATCTATTCAAAAATATTATTGAGACTCTTGATGTTTATTATGAACATATTTATATTTTCTATGTTTTCATAATCCCATAGGGTTTTCTTATTAATATTATGTAGTTATAATTGTGCAGTGGAATTTTCTCAAGATAATATTTCATATGGTAAGTTTATTCATTGGTTTTCTTTGAGATTTTGGTGTTGTTGATGGTCTTTAATGGGAGTTTACTGATCTTGGGGGAGACCATGATGGATAAGATAGATGAAGAAATAAATTTTTTGTATTCTAGAATAAAAAATGGAAAGAGAAGTGAGGGAATAAAGATAGAAATCATGAATTTTGAGAACAAGTCATTAGTGATAATTGAGATTTTATTGAAGGGACAACTAACAACTAATTGGTGGTCAGGGGAAAGTATCGACATGAGAAGAAAAATTTAAAACCATAGTTGAATGAAACAAAGAGATGATTCTCTCAATGGAAGCAATCCATTGGTTTCATTTTAATTTTATATTTTTTTTACAAGTTCTATAAAAATATTTTAATGGTTTTACATTAATTGTAAAAAATATCAACTTTCTTATAAAAAAATTGATGTGTGTACCTTTTTTATCAAAATTTATATATAATTTTTAAAATATTTTTATTTTATTATTAATTAAAATTTTATTTTAATTTATTCAATTAATATTATTTAAATTTTTTACCATTTTATGAAATGTTTTTTATGTTTTAGTGCATAATATTTTCATTGGTAAGCATTGACACTTGGTGACATTTATACCAGTTAAATTGTATTTTTTAAGAACATAATGTTTTAGATTATTGTGCATGATTCTTAAAAAATTCATAAGTGGCTGAGATTTATGTGATAAATTAGTAAATAAAATTATCATATCTATAATTATACTAATTGTTGTATTTCTATGTACACATGTTACCTTCATGTATTTCTTTCCTTGAATCTAATTTTTATTTATATATTCCTATTTCTAGATTCATAATACTCATTTATACCTCCAAAACATCACTCTTAGATTCCCAAATTCATGTCTATATCCATTTTCCCATTATCATCACTACTACTCCACTCGTACCCTGCTGTTATATCCCAAAAAAACATCTCTTCCCCTCCGCATCATTCATTATCAATAATATAGAATATATAGTCTCCTCCAAAACCATATATTTCTACCCTCAGAGTTTCTAACATCGCCCTTACCTTTCCTCACTACATAATGTGACATTTCTATTTCATCATAGAACCGTTAAATAATTGTTTTCATGTTTTTTTATTATCTATTATTTTTAAATTTAGATTTAATCTAATCAATTATTTATGATATCCCCTTACTGGTGTACATCTAGGGGTAATGTTTCCTTCTACATCCAATTTAGGTGAGTCAACTAAAAACTCCATGCACTTATTTCTTAACTTGTACCTCTTTGATCACCATGGATTCCACAAGATAATTTACTCCAGAATAATTATTTACACATATCACCCAAATCCAAGTTTATGGTTTGATTGTGATATGTTTTTTTGCATATTAGAACCACCTTATTTTCAGAAACATTAATATTATTTTTTTTTCTCACAAAATTTATTTTATGGAATAAATCTTACATCCATTGTTGGGATTATCTTACTTCTTTAGTGATAATGGAATCACACATTTTCAAACATGAAAATTATTTATGAACCACAAATATGTTGATTATATGCTCATTTCTGTATGAATTTTTTATCTTCTAGGGCTGGAGGATTTCTAATGAAGAAACTTTAAAAATACATTGGTCTTCATTAAATTAATTCATGCAATATAATATTTTTTAGGCTATAAGTGGGTTATTTTCTCTTATTACCTTATAAATGTATTTTATATTATATATTAGAGAATTATTATATGAATATATCATCTATATATTATAAAATTCATTTATAAAAAATAAATCTATTAATTATATGCATATTTGATAAATTTTATATGAATAATAAATATTCAATATAGACATGATAATAATTTGTTTTTGAAATATTTTACTATTTAAATGATACCAATATATAATTGAAAAACAATATACAATACTCTTTTCTTTCTACCAAAAATATAATAAATTGATTTTTTAAAAATATTACTTTATAATTTCATATACTACTTTTATTTTCCTTCTACATTATAAGTTAACAATTTTAAATATTATGATTGTGTTATACCAATTATCATACTATAATTTTTTTTGTGTTATTACTTTTCAATCAATGTATTTTCCTCATTAGGCCTCTTATCAGAAAAATAAAAAGTTTAATTCATTTCATAATGTGAAGATCAAATCATAGAATTCCAAAAAATCCCTTGAAAATTGATATATTATAGTCACATTTTTTATTAAAAACTATAAATATTTAAACTCACACGTTTCATTTCAAAAAAATCTAGGATAATTCCTATAATGGAAAGAAAATACATAAAAAATAGATATTAAATTTAGAATTACATATTCTCCAAAATGAATAAGTAAGCTACATTCTTTTACTATGTTTTTCATTTTTTCTAATAATTCACTAAAATTTCAATGATGAAAATTTATGCATAGTAAATTAATTATTTTTTCCTATATTATAAACATTTATTTAGATTATAATAACCTTTATGTATGTAATAATAAAAATATTACAATGGAAGCATATAATCATACATTACAATAAGAAATATGCATATACTAAAAATCATTCATGGTACACTGAATTTAAAAAATGGAAATATCTAATATGACATCACTAATATTAAACTCTCTTTTATTGGGGATACATAACCCATATACTTATACTAGTTAATTACTAGTTTTAAAATTATAATATTCATTTTCATAATATGTATTACTAATATTTTGAATAAATATTATGTATCTTGCATAATAAAATATTTAGATTAATTATATTTTATTTATGATATTTTTTTCTTAATATGTAATATGAATTTTTTCCTATTAAAAATGTTCAATTAGAATAAAAATAATTTTTTTAACAGCTTGTGATTTTGTAAAAAAAATTAAAATGAATTTAATATTTTCAATGTTTTTGTTACACGCAGCACTGAGTTTAAACAAAACATGACATAGTTTTAAAATATTATTAATAATATGAATGTTTTCACCTAGATATTGGTATGTAGGGTATGAATATGTTTAATTAAATTATAAAAATATATTTTTTATACATTTATATAAAATCAATAATTTTCTAACAAATTAATTAAAAATGAAAATAACTATTAAAAAAATTACAAAATATTTTTTCTGTAAAAATATATTTATTTAATAAACACATTTTAGCTTAATAAATTATAAAAACCATAATTGGTGAATAATTTTAAATAAATTTTTGTATTATATATTCAGTCAATTTTTTAACATTAATCTTATAGGTTCTCTATAAAATAGATACAAATAAATCTAATTCTACACTTAAAACTGTATTTTTTTAAAAATCTATTGTGTAACCTTTTTATTAACTTATTTTAAAAATAATTTTTTATACATTTAAAAAATTTATTTGGAAAAATAAATTTCATTTTTTAAATCTACAAGTAAATATTATATTTGGGTGAATTCTTGATAATTTTTTGAGAAGATTAGTTTTTCAAGGAATATTGGAAATACTAGTTTCTTATACGCTATTATTTATTTTAAAGAATTTAAAAATATAAATTATTTAAATGTGATTTTAAAATAATAATTATATTAAATATATATTCATTAATACAATTTATGTAATTGGAATCATTTTCATATAGAATTTTGATATAAAAAGTTTGTTAACTTTTGAACATTTTCTCTTTAAAAAATCGTTTTCTTGTCGCATCTACAGGACTAAATTTAAATTAAATTTTTTCAATTAAGTGAATATAAAATGGAATAATGGATTCAATATTTTGAATCATCATAAATTATATTATCTAAAAATGTAAAATTAATTTTTTACCCTAATTAATTGTAAAAATAGGTTAACATAAAATTGGATTCATCAGGGTATTAAACTAAAATGATATGGGTTAAAAATGAACCAAAAATTTTAATACACACATTATATGTCCATATTTATACCATATATCTTCTTCATTTAATAATGGAATATTTTAGAGCGTTTTTTAATGTGAAATTTTTTTTCATGCCATTTAGTTTTCAAAAATTACAATTGTTCCGCTCACCTCACTTATAAAAGGCCACCCCCTATCCTCTACACTTCACAATTTGACAACTCATTTTTTCTTAAATACATATAAAAATAACTTGTCTTCATCCCTCTACTATTCCAATAAGACTTAGTTTGGTTAAAAATATACCCTAACAATCCTTCTGTTGCAAACCAAAAGAAGTTTTCCAAAGAAGAGGCAACATCGCTAATCGATCATTTTATTTTATTTTATCATCCTTCTATTTCAATTATTATTAAATCATGATTATAAAATAACCTAAGTATATTAAATATAATTAGAGGTTTTTATGTTATGGTAATTACCTCCAACCATCTCCTCTTCCATCAAATGGGATATGAAATCTTTATTCTTGTGTATGGCAGACTGCCACCTTGTGAATCGATGTTATTCAATTTGCTTTTCCACCTATCAAGGATGGATATAATAATGTATTTATTTTTTATATATGATATTTATGATATCATTTTTATTCTTTAATCATAATTTGACATATTTATTCTTACTTTACATTCCTTAGGAATGCAGTAATGTAATTCATGTGTATAGAAAACTACAGCCTTGGGAAGCGAAGTGATTCGTTCATGCATTAAATGGGAGGTAATAATAATGGATTTAATAAATATATTTGAAATATATTACAATAATTTGAGTCTTTAATTGTAACATATTATGTAACATTATTTATTTCAACCCATTGAGAAAATGGAAACATCATTCATGCGCACGTATTCCCTACCATCTCCATGAACAGTGTATTTAAATTTATACCCCTATGTTTTATAGGTTACTATAAATACATATATAATGAATATATATTATATTTATATCATGGTTATAACTCTGGATATTATGGAACCATTGTCAATGTGATAGGATCGAAATGATCAAATCAAAACATACATAAAAAAGTGGTTATTACCTAAAACATGATTTTAACAAACAATTGTAAATAAATAGGTAATAAATGGTGATAGGTAAATCATATATTGTAAGATATATATAATTGTGGTTATACAATATATTTATAATAAACATATATTTATTATACCAGAGGTTTGAACATGTTTGAAATATGTTGAGACATAAGGTAAGGTATTTCTATTTCACTATTATTTTTTTGAGACACAATACATACTCACCTCATGTTTCATTTATGTGGTGTTAATACTTCCCATGAATGTGTTTTATGATTATTAAAAACAAAATTGTTTTATTTACATATCAATTTTAGTATCTCTCTTTCAATAGTTTTAGAGTTCAAATTTTACTAAAGTTGTAAGGTTTTTTGTTTCAATTTTCCTTCTTTGGGACATATGGTATGTTATGAACATATCATATTTTATGAGGTGTATATAAAACCCCTTTGATATGTAATATCATGAATTTATTTATTCTCATGATATTATATATTTCATTTAACATTTTTATTTCATGATATATACAATTAAAATTTTCCAAAGTGGTAAGGGTTTTATGTTACAATATCATAATTTCTTAGGGGTACTCATGATTATGATTCCAATTATGTAATCATATAATATATCTCTTAAAAAATCATTTATTTTATTATCCTCTAGATATTCCATGAGAATTTATTATTTAAATTTATTTTCCCATCTTTACATACTCAATAGATCAAAATAATGTTGTAAAGAAAAATCATCTTTATTTCTCTCCTTGGTCAAAAACACTTTGTCTTCCTAAAAAAATTAAAAAATACTTTCAAAAAGGTTTCTAACATTACTAAAATTATTTATTAAAGACATTTTACACATGTTCGGAATTATGAAATTTATATTTTATTTCAAGGTTATTTTAAAAGAAAAGTACCTTCAAAATGTTTTATTTTTTCAAATGATTTTTTCAAGGTAGAAATGATATTTTACTCATGAAATATTTTAAATGGTTTTAATGCCTCCGTTATAAGTTTTCAAGGTAATTTTTTAAGAAAATAATCTTCAAAATATTTTAAGAATTTTTATTTTTATAAATTTTTCTCAAATAAAGGTTATTTTCCTAAATAAATATTTTGAATTATATTTAAATCTTCCTTTATATGTTTTAAAGTTTATTTTCAAAGAATATGATTTAAAACATATTTTATGAATTTTTTATTTTGAAAAGTTTTTAAAATGAAATGTTATTTTAATCAAGAAATTTTTTAAATGATTTTTAAACCATAAATTGTATTTTTTTAATATTACTTTCAAATAAAAGGATTTTCTAAATAAGTTGAGATTGTGTGAAGAATAAATAAAATGAAGATCTAAGAGGGTTGATAAGATGTTTTGGGTGTGTAAAATAAATACACAAAGTAAGTAATTTCAAAGGAAAATTTAAAATATCATTTAACACAATGGATGAGAATAATGGTCTCCTTAGGGTATCATCAACTGTTCAATGTTAGAAATGTGGAATATATGGGAATTTTGAAAATAAATTTCCTAAGTGGAAGGAATGTGAAGAGAATCATCAGGTTTTTAAGAGTAATGGTTTTTTTGTTGATGATTAAAATATTACGAATGACATATGAAAGGAAAGAGTTGTTAAGGAATAAGATAATTAATCCTGGTTAATGGTTTGAGAAGGAAGTGGGATGATTGAAGTCTTTATGTATTGTAAATCATGAATTATGTTATATGAATCATGAAATATATAATTATTGATCGGTATGTGTTTTTCATTAAGGAATTTCAAAAATATTTTTAATGGTTTTGTTGACATATATAAATGATTTAATAGAATGGTGATATTTATATTAAGGGAATATAACCCTTAATACGTTCCTAATGTTTAGAAAATGGTTTTTAGTTTGGAGAAAGAGATTATTTATATGAATATGGTAAATTGGATAGTATTTATGAACATGGAAGTGGTTAATGATTTATGGGCAATGTGGTTTATGTTATCATTGATAGAGTTTGAAAAACTATTTGATCAATGGAATATATTCAATTACATATGGTTTTATTCAAAGAATGATGAATACTGTATGTTTTCATTAATGCTTTATCATAATTTTGGTTATTACCATGATTCATGAAAATATATGACTAAGGTAAAAACATATTTGGTATATGATAATAAAAATATACTTTATGATATTTTGGGGAATAATGTTAAGTTGAATTTGAGAAATTTAGTTAGCTTATTTATAAATTTTTAATTTTGGATGGTTTATAATGTTAACCATTTATGGAATGGTTTAAGTTTCATTTTGGATGAGGTTTTAGTGATTAATTTATTAATTAACCATATAGATATTTATGCATAACTTGTGCTATGCATTTTGATTTTATAATAACTAGAGTTATAAGTAATGACTTATCATTATTTTATTAATATTATTTAGTGTTTTAGACATTAAAAATTAAGCTCTTATAGTAATAGATGTAATGTAAATTGATAAAGGAACATATAATGGATGAGATTGTGCTTATGAAATTAAATGAAATCAAGTAATTGTATCTTCACATGAAAATCCCCAAAAAATTGGAATGGGATCTTAAAATAAAAAATTTTCTCATTTGCATCATTTTTTATGACATCAATGACTTATTCACATCTATTTTGTTTATGGTTTTGTGTTCATTAACTTTATTCAGGTCATGTTCTTTATCACTATCCATTTGTATTTGGGTGATATTTTAATCCTTCTATGTCCAGGTTATCACATTCCATCTATTTTCTATTATTTGGAAACTTAGTATGTGTTTTTCTAGATAACCTTCACACATCCCATTCTCTCATTTCTAGAGAGAGTTTTATTAACCTAGTTTATGATGTGGGCAACCCAAAATGGGATTTTCAAATGTTAAACCCTTACTTATTGAGACAATATCAAATTTCAAGGAAAAATTTTAATTAATGGGGGTGGAATGTAACACCACAAGATTTTGTGAAAATATGATATTTTAATTTATTATTATTTATATTTTGTGTTACACACATCACCGGGTTTAAATGATACAGGACATACTATTAAAATATTAATACTAATATGATATTTAACACCAATATTTTTGAATGGTGGGTATTAATAGTATTAACTAAATTATGTAAATATATGGTTTACACATGTATATAAAATTAATTCTTTCATTACCAATTGATTAAAAATGAAAATAAAAACTATTTCAAAATAAAGGAAATATTTTTTATAAAAAAACTATAAATATAAAAACAAAGGTGTTTTAAATTAATATATAAAAAATAATTTTGGAAAATAATTTTAATTAAATTTATATTCTATATATTCAATAAAATTATTAAAATTTATCTTCTGTTTTTTCTAGAAAAGATGTAAGGAAAAATCTAGTTTTATACTTTAAAAAATGTGTTTTTATAAAAAGTAATTTTTAATCCATTGTCACAATTATTTTACAACTAATTTTTGACACTATTATAGATTTTAGTTTTAAAAAAAATTAATTTTCAAAATAATCATGTAAAAACTAAATTTTTAGTTTAATAAAATATATGAAATATAAAATATATTTTTAGTTCAATAAAATATATTTTTAGTTCAATAAAATATATTTTATTTCAATAAAATATATTTTATTCCAATTTAGTTCATCAAAATAATTTTCTAACTAAATTTTTATATAAAACCTTCTTAAAACTTTTAGAACATTCTCTCTTTGAAAACGTACTTTCTCATCGTGTCCGTGAGATTAATTTTAAATTATATTTTTCATCTTTTGTGAATTGAATTTTAAAAAATGTATTCCATATATTTAATTATCATATTTTATATTATATAATGAGTTAAACATAATATTTTACCATAATTAATAGAAACAATATTTAAAAAAATTACCATTGTTAAGGTAAAAATGGGTTAATCTGGAGTTAAACTAAAAAGATA
Source organism: Viscum album (assembly GCA_963277665.1). Classification (NCBI taxonomy): domain Eukaryota; kingdom Viridiplantae; phylum Streptophyta; class Magnoliopsida; order Santalales; family Viscaceae; genus Viscum; species Viscum album. The sequence goes on from OY728164.1 coordinate 1,805,488,282, forward strand.
ATGGTTAAAATTATCTAAAACTATTCCAAAAACCATTTTTTGTCCATATTTATATCTTATATATTATATATTTAATAATTAATTCTTTTGGATCCTTTTTTCATGTTAAAAATTTGGGAACACCCTTTTCTTTTTAAAAATTGCAAGTGTGCCACTTGCCTCACTTATAAAAGGCCAGCCTCTCTCCTCTCCTCTTCAAACTTTAAATCCAATATTTTATCCAATAAAATCCAAAAATACTTCCCTAAATACCTCTTATCATACAATAAGCCTTATTTTGTCCATAAATTTAACAAAATAATCCTTTTGGTGAAATCCAAAATAATGTTTACAAATAAGAAGTAATGTCCCTAATCCAGCGTTTTATTTTATTTATTCATCTAACAGATTAATTTCATATTAAACCATGATGATATAAAAAAATTAGTATGTTCCATATAATTATATTTTTTAATGTTAATTTCTTGACCAAAACCCATCACCCTTTCCATCAAATAGGATACGAAATCATCATTCACATGTACGTTGGACTACTGCCTCACAAACTGATGTTATTAATTTTCCATCAACACATATCAATGATGGATATAATGATTAATTTATTTTTTATATGTGATATTAATGATATTATTATTATTTTTTAATAATTATATCACTTATACCTTCTTTCTTTTTATTTTATGGGAATACGATATAATCATTTGTGTATACGATGGACAACCGCTTCACAAAGTGATGTGATTCATTCACGATTTACATGGAAGGTAATAAATATAGGTATAATGAAAATATGTTATATATATTATTGAAAAATAATATTTTAATTTTAATATATTATTTAAATTTATTTATTTCAACCTGTTGATAAAATGGAATCAGCATTCATGCATATGTACTGTCAACCATCTCCATGAAAGATGTATTTAAAATTATACATCTAACTGTAATGGTTTAAAATAAACAAATATTTAATTAATATATATGATATTTATATCATATTTAATACTATATATATTATTTAATCATGATTAATTTAATGGGACCTCAAATAAAAAATCAAAACATATATGAAAAACAAAGCTGTTATTTCCGGAAACGTGATTTTAAAAATGAATTATTAATAAACGGGTAATAATTGGTCATATGTAAATCATATATGGTATGATATTTATAAATATGGTTCTTTAATAGATATATAATAATTTAATATTTATTATACATGATTATCGAACATTTACAAAGAAATTTAAGACTTTAGGTAAGGAATTTTTCGTCTCACTTTTATTTTCTGTGTGATAGAAGACATATTCCCCATGTGTTTATTTTATATGATATAAAAAATGAACATGGATTTATTTTATGATTAATATCATTAAAATTATTTTTATTTATATTTCCATTTTATAATCTCTATTTCATGGTGTTTACGATTCAAATTTTACCAAAGTTATAAGGTATTTTTGTCTATTTTTTCCTTCTCTTTAACATATGTTATGTTATGGACCTATATTATTTTATAAGGTGTATATGTAGACCCTTTTACATATAGTTTAATTTATTTATTTATTCTTATAATATTTTATATTTTATTTTACTTTATTATTTATTGGTACTTAGGATTGAATGTTACTAAATTTCTAAGGGTTTTATGTTACAAGCTCCTCTTTTATAGTGATTACTCATGATTATGATTCCAATGATGAAATATTATGATCAATATATCAATAAAATAATTAATTTCATATAATTTTGTTACATCAAGAGTATAAATGGTTTCCTTTCATTTCCACCTTTTATTTTCTCAAAATATCAAAATAATTTTTTTAATAAAAAACATATTTATTTCCCTCTTCTATCGAATGACCTTTTTCTTCCTAAACCATGTTCTAAGAAAATTCTTTCAAAATATTTTTTTAAAGTTTTAAAATGAATTATTAAATTCATTTTTATGATATTTTTTACTTTTTACAAAAAAATTAAATAAATCTTTATTTAATTTTCTAAAAAAATGCATTTTTTGTTTTTTTATGAAAATGTGGAATGAATTTTTTTATCATATATGGCATGAGTTTAATTTATGAGTATGATGAACATTATTTTATTAAAATATTTTTTATATGTTTTCAAATTATTTTCAAATAAATTTATTTTTAGAATGTTTTATGTTTTAAGAATATTATTACCAAATGGAAAGGATATATTTTTAAGAAATGTTTGAAATGATGTTTAAAACCTCCTTTATAAAATTTAAACTTTATTTTAAAATAAAATGATATATAAAATATATTATGAATTTTTATTTTTTCAAAAAATATATATATATATATTCTTCATTAAATATTTTAAATTATTTTTAATGCTTCTTTTATAGGTTTTTATCATCATTTTCAAAGAAAGGAATTTACATATTATTTTATGAATTTTTAGTCTACAAAAGTGATTTTTCAAAGAAAATATATTTTACTCAAGAAATTTTTTAAATTATTTTTATGGAATAAGTTGTTACTTTAAAATATTGTTTTCAAAGAAAATAATTTTCAAAAAAACTACTATTTTAAAAACATTATTTATAAAATCAGAAAGTATATTATTATCCAGATATTTTTAAATGATTTTTAAATAATATATTTAAAAAAAATATTTTTATTTTCCAATAAAATAAATTCCGAAATATTTAATGCCTTTTTATTTTTTGTAAAGTGAATTTCAAAGAAAATTTATCTTCTATAAGAAACATTTGAAATGATTTATCTTGAAAAATACTTTTCCATTTAAGATTACATCCTTTGATGTATCTTATGATTTAAATGGGATATGAACCAAGGATACCATTCTTATTCATTATATAAATGGTTTATGGTTATAAATTTTATGAACCCCATTTTTCTTCCATAGGTTATACCATGATAAAACTCTTATGAAACTCACTCCATTTAAAATTTGATATTCTATAATGATATGATGAAATAATCAGGAAACCTTTCTCTTTTCCATTGGTTATGATATGAGTAAATTTGTATGAAACCCATTTAATTTTATGAGTTATTATACGATGAATATTTTGTGATATTGTGGAACACGTGAATATAATTCTCTTTATGTGAAGGGTGATACCTATATCTCCCTTTAATGCATTGGGTAAAGATTTATATCTCAGGAGATAGATAGGACAGGAATAGGAAGTGATCTCAGTTTAATAAGTGAATTTATTTAGTATGATGGTCTATGGAGTGAACCTTGAATACTATGATAGTTTGAGGAGTGAACTCATTCCACTATTATATCCTTTTAAATGATCCTTGAATACTATGAAGACTGTTTTCTATGCTTATGTGTATTCCAAAAGTCTATGTCTTATGATAATGTTTTTCTCTCATGGGTTGTGTTATTTGATTTCCTTATGATTCATGTATTATGAAATATGAATATTTATTCTATGACTCAATATTATGATATTTAATATGTAGGTTATGGTTTTAAAATTTTATTCTCATGTTCTTGTACCCTTATTCTCAATTTATGTTTTCATATCTCCCTTTTTTACCTATAGTGGGAATCTGGGCTCACCCTTTCTTAAGTTTCATTTCCCCAAGTTTTTAATAATGGTATTAAGTTTGGTATATCAAATAATATTACTATGTGTGGAGATCATTATGGGATATGTTGAATACATTTCATGAAATAAGATAATTGTGTACCTATTCTCCGAATACACACAACTATTACAGTCCTCAGGCATGTGTTTGTGAAATGTAATGAATATTCATTTTAAAAGAAGTAATGTCCATGTATGATAATCATGGGTCACTATAATATATATGTACCCTTGATATCTAAAAATATATAACTATGTTAAATTATGTACTCCCATCTACACATTTCACCAACACCTTAATTAATTTATTACATCCATTTTCAATTATTATTCACTTTTCCCTTGATTCATCATTCTCGACATAACCTCCTCACCTACCCTCCCACCATCACAAGTTTATTTCCATTTTTAAATTTCATTAGTTTCATTATATTTTCTTTTAATGATATAATTTTATAATTTCTAATGCTAAAGATTTACCTTTTCACTTATAACATAATATCTTTTCACCTCAACTATAGGATTTTGATATCAGTATATTATGATATTAAAAGTAATTGTTACTTAAATAATTTGTTTAAGATTTTAATATTGATTTCACATGTATTGGTTTTTATGGGTAAAAATTCTATCCCTAATTAGTCTTTATGTTACTAAGTCCTATATTTTTCATTATATACTTTTATGATTAATTATGCAATTTTTATATAAAATAATATAGGTATATAGTTCATGTTATATTTTTTAAAAATTTATAACGAATTATTAAAAAAACATTTTTAAATATTATTTTCTTCTAGAATATATATTTGAATTTTTATATCTATTATTTTTATATTAATTTGAATAAACCATGTTAAAAATTCCTTACAACTTATATATTCTAAAAAATAAAATTTTCATAGAAATCTTTAATGTTACTTCTGGTCGGGTTTTATTTTTTATTTTTTGTTACTCTAATGATCTCAATAATATAAAAAAAATTGTAAATATAATCTATTTTCCTTTTTAAGTTACAAACTTTAATATTTCAATATATTATCTTGAAAATAGTGATTATCTACATTGTACATACTATGTAAAACTTCCTTATTCCTATATGCATATTATGTATACAAAGTCAAAATAAAAATATTTTATATCCTTTACCCAATATTAAAAGTTTCTATATATGTATAATGAACATCATATTATTCATATTGTACCATAATGTATTCATTATATAATTTTTTTATTTAAAAATATAATAATTATTTTTTAGTCATATACCATGGTCTGTTTTCTAAAACGTACATATATACATTTGATGTTTCCATTATTAATTAATAACTAGATTAAAATTATTTTCCAATTTTATAATTTCAAAATAGATTATCTGATTTCATAGTTGAATATTATTATTTCATTGAAATTTTTACTAGATCATTCCATATATGTCACACGTGAATTTAAAGTCTCATGAAATTTATAAGGAAGCAATATTTCAAAGATAATTAATGTGGTTGCTGAATAAATCTATTGGTAATATTGGTTTTTAACTCCACCTGAGTGATATATTTAAAATCTTTATAAGATTTTATATATAATTACTACAGTTATATAGATCTTTCAACATGTAATTTACTTCATGTTCTATAATTCCATCTAATAATCAGTAGTAAATCATTTATATATATATAATTTATTCTGATAATGTGGATAATAAGGTCATATATGTTATATTTATGAACTATGTCATTAAATGGTGTCATTATTTGAATATTTAATTTATAATAAATTAAATGTTTTAATCATATTTGATTGTCATCATTAACATTCATAATTTAAAAAAAAATTCTTTAGATAATCATCTCTTTCCATAATAGATTTTATGAAAATAATTACGAGACTAAAAAATAACATGATGTCAGAAAACACTCCATAAAATTGAAAGTATATTATTTTTAAAAAAATATATTTTAGAAAAATATTTATCATATTAAAAAAATATATATTTTATATTCATTTCATATTTTCCTAAAAAATCTAATTCCAATGTTATTCTAAAAAAATCATTGGAAAACCTATGATGTGTGATACATGGAAAAAAACTTATCACTATCTAAGAAACTAAATTAATATTATATTAATTGGTTCCTTCACTGAATAGATATTATTATTGTTTCCCTTACTTAATAGATAATATTAATTCATCTATTAAATAAATTAAAGGAAAGTTTTGGGTGAAAATTTTATTGGGAAATTCAATTATACTATTTCAGTATGTAAATTTTCACATTATTTCATACAAAAAATTCATTCACATAATTTTGAAATACAAGGAAATTTAAAATGTCTCATTGGGAGAATCTTATACTAAACCAGATTCGTATAACCCTATATCAACTATTCAACCATATACTAAGTAGATGAAATTATGTAGACATATAATATAAAAAATTCATAATCATTTATTACCAAGACATTAAGGTATGTTTTCTTAAAATTTTCATTATATTTTGAATATTTTATTTATAAGTAAAACAAATTTAGACCTATTTCAATATTTTTATTACTCATACTATTTTTTTTATAAATAAAAACATTGTAATAATAAATATATTCCATCAACAAACATTTTTATTATTAAATTTCTTTCATATGTCAACATCTATCATATTTTTTTAATACATATAATAATAAATATTTACGTTATAAAAACCATTTCATAAAATTTTCATACAAATACAATAGATGACTCAGAAATTTCATATGTATTTTTAGATGCAAAATATACTAGAAATAATTGATTCTATATATGTTAAATACATGTTCCATGTTTTTCCCCAAATTTTTATGTTTTTTCAATATTCTTATCATTTTAAATACAATATATATAATTATATTAAACTAAATTATTTCCTTATACACATGTAAAAAATCTCCTTCAATTTTCCATCCAATATCCCCTCCCTTTTGATAAATCCATTAAGATACTCCATGACCATTAGATTTCACCTAAATATGGAATATCACTCCCCTTCATTCTTCATTTCAACCTATGAAAAAAAGAAAAATCACATGTTATAAAATTCATTAGAAAGTACCTAGAAATTATAATTCTATATGTGTAATGATAGATTTTTTCCACATGTAACACTTTCCCTACAACATTTTATGTGTTCATAGTATATTATTTTTTTCAAAATTGGAACCTTTGATTTGAATTCAATCACTATGAATAAATACTTAATATATTTTTTAATTTCATTTATTAATTTATTTAAAATGATCCAAAGATCATTTTCCAATGGTTTCAATTAAATCCAAGATCATTCCACTAGTTTTGACCCCATGATGTGTGATATTACATTTTAATAAAAATACAATGTTTAAATGGTTATTTTTATCATAATGAGAAATCCTAGCATCATATTTATGCTCAATTGGTTTATATAAATCACAAATTATGAGAGGATTAATTTTTATGTTTTCATGTCAATAATAGGTCAGTTTATTCATTTTTTTCCCCTTAATGAGTGATACGTTATTTATATTAAAATACATAGGTGAAATGGTACATTAGATCATATAAAGAAACCTAAGCATTATATTGATGTGTGGACAATTCCAAAAAAAATAAAACTATGTCCCAAGAATCATTGTCTTGATTTTATAAGGAAATAAGAACTATTTTACATGATTATTACCCATTTTGGTGATTGATTACTTTAACAAAAATGTAAATTTGAAATAATAAATTTGATTAGGAATATCAATTATATAATCATATTGATGTGAAATTAGTTCCAATAGATCAAAAATGACTTGAAAATTTTGTTATTATTTTTTTGTGGAAATATATTATTGTTTTATTGGTTATGACTAATAAAAATGTGATTTTTCATTTATTACTAAGTGATAAAAATATGAAATCATAATTTACAAAATACTAGAAAATAAAAGAATCATATTGATATGAGGTTGATCCTTATGCATCCCAAATAATTCAAGGATCAGTTTCCTAAGTTTTTACATCAATCTAATATCTTCTTCTCAATTTATAATTCTCTATGAGTGATATTCCAATTTAATAAAAAAATAATTTTCAAATGGTACTTTAGATCAAATTGAGAAATCTAAACATCAAATTGACAATGTGATTAATTATTATTTACAAAAAATGATTTTAATTTCTTCCTTTAACGTTTTTATGGTAATTCAAACTATTTTTTTAAATTTTGAATCCTTTTAGGTAACTGAACAATTTAATTATAATATGATGTTCAAAAAACACTTTTTATCATACTGAACAATTCAGATATCTGATTAATTTTCATCTGATTCCAAAAAATAAAAATTGAATAAAATATTGTTGTCCTATTTTTTCCAATCTGAACCCATTTATTCAGTTTTCACCACTACACTGGTGAATATTCTATTATTAATAATTTTTAACAATATAAAATCATAGATTCTATAATATCTATAAGTATAGACTTTATATTGATCTGTGGTTGATTCCAATATATCAAAAATTATTCAAGGATCATTTTGTAAAATTTTCTATTCAATTTGAGGTGTTTTCCTCAATTTTAATCCCTTGAGGATTAATATTTCATTTAAATAAGAACACAATCTTGAAGTGATATATTAGATGATACCAAGAAATATGAGTATTATATTGATGCATAGTATATTCCTATAAATTTAAAATTTCCCAGAGATCATTCTCTTATAATTACATGAAAATATGAACTCATTTTATCAATTTTGACCCCTTTGAGTATAGTTGAAAATTTAATAACAATTTAAACTTGAAATGAAAATTTTTATCGTGCTGATTAAATCATCATGATATATATAAAAAAAATATCGTTACAATCATAATAGGAAATCACCCCTTAATTATTTCTGTATCTTTTTTGATTTCTTTTACTTGACCCACTCATTTATAAAAAAAATTACTTCTTCTTTTAAATATGTACATTTTCATCAATCCTTATAGTACAATAAACTTTTTGGAAAAAATAAATAATAAATATTTTATAATATAGTATAATTATCTTTATAAATACATCTTTTGGGATGATAGTTCTTGATAGAATATGATATATTTTATAGATTTACAAATGTAATATCTAGAATCATTGACATTACATTATTTCAAACACTCTAGATACATTAAAATAGATAATTAATTTTATTTTCTATTGAAATCATATTATATATACCTTAAGTTATATCCATTTTTATAAATCTATATGCTTATTGTGCCCATTAAACTACCTCATACCATGATTTTTCCTATATTTAATGAATGCCCAATCATTACAAAATTTCAATTAAAATATAATATAAAACCATAAATCTGATTAGTATCTATAAAATGTGAATTTTAGTGAATTAAAAATTCAAAATGGAAAATATTTTTGGTTTATTTTTTGGAATTATATTTTTTGAATCTCTAAAATAATCCATCATATTATCCAAATTTACTACAATGAGCATCCAATGCTCCTAGAAAAACAAAAATAAATATGTGATGAAAAAAATAAAAATATATTTCATATGATCACATTATAGAATTTTACCGTTGAATTATTGGATCTATGAATTTATTGACATTGGTTGTTTTTTATTTAACCATTACAAGTTGTACTAATGTTTTTTTCACTTTCAAATTTATCTATTGTAGTTTATTCTATATAAATGATAGCTTAAATAATGAGCCTATATTTTTATTCATAAATAATGGCCTTTATAAAGTAGTTATATATATTCTTATAGAAAATATGAATAGTTATTAACAATAATTAAAATAATATATCAATTTTTGGACAAACAGTTTGTGAAAATTTAACTCATGTATATATTCACAATTGAGATTCCCATCCATTCATGCTTGAATTATTAATTTATACTCTCATGACCAATAACATCTATAATGACCTCTCCATTATTTTTTTTTTCATATTCAACATAGTCCATAAATTCATAATTGAGTTTTGGATCTATAAGAATATTAATGATAATAAATGTGGAAATAGAATTAATGGGGTAAAGGTACTATCGAAAGTTCCTTTTTATTTCTTGGTTGATCCACTAAGATAGTTTTGATTCAAAAAAAAATTTCCCATTCATTTTATCAATCATTAATATAATATATCATTTTATACCTTTATTCAGTAAATATTAAATGATATTTATTTGAAGAAAAAAATTATAAAGAACATATCCAATTTTCATCATGTATCTTTTTAATATTAAACAACCATGTTAAAATTTTAAAATATCTTGTTCAACCATGGTAACACCTAGATCATAAATGGGAATAATAATCTCTTCACTCTATCTTGATCTACTAAGATCCCCACTCTCAACGTTATATTTTTAGAGTTTTTTATTATGTATTATATATTCTTCAATGATGTAAAATATACCCCATGAAACAAAGAGATGAGTGTGTGTTGATAGAGAAAAATCACATTTAATTTAACCTTGTATAATATTAGAATTATAAAGTTATTTTTAGTTTTTTTATTCACATTTTGTAAAAAAATAATGAAAAAATTTATTACCTAGGGTAAAGAAAGCGGTTGAGGGGAATTTCAAGCCTCAATACCAGAAGATTTCAGGATACCATGTGGTGGTTGTTATTATATTATTCATTATATTTATCATTTTTCATATATTTATTCATACAAATATACTTGATAATAATTTATTTTCAAGAATTTATTTTTTATTCTATATCTTTCATTTCCCCATAAAAAACCCCTTATGATGTTGATTTCTCAAAATATGCTCAAGGTGACACTCCAAGACTTTCTCCTCTATTGTGGAAAAATCATTATGTCCCCTTAAAAGCTACTATATGTATCCTTTATTATAGTTCACATAATAATAAAACCTATGTCTAATATATATAAAAATCATATGTGAATAAGTAGATATTTTTATGAAATTAAGTTATAATGTATAAAAAATTACTATTTTGTCATACTTATACATGATTCCCATACTATTTGTGTGTTTTCATCTATTATTTTTTTTTATTTACATGATCCTCCTTATATAGAACATGTTGTGGGATGTAATTGGATTTTGATTTTGATTCATCAATCTATATATAAATAAAGGAACTTAATTAGGTTGTTGTTTCCTTCCACTGAAAATTATGATGATTGATTTAATATGCATGCCATTTTTTTCAAGTGAAGCATACCTTGTACTTACTTTACAGTAAGTGTTTCTTAGTTTATATATATAATATTTATTTTCATCACTCCTTTATTTTTTTTAAAATTAATATTTTTATATTAAATACAAATTATGTCAAATAATATATTACCAATTACAATGCACCTAAAATGATTATTCTTCATAACAGTTAATGAATAAATCTCATGTTCCAAATATTATTTTGTGTACATACATAGCTGGTGATTGTGGATTTACTTTAACCTAATAATATTTTAGAGTTCTCCTTATCATAAGTTTATATATGGATCTCTGATCTATTTCAGTGAAAATTAATATGAATTTCTTATGAATTTCATTTAACTTAAATGAACCCTTCATATAATAATGAAATGTAAATAATCATTTCATTATATAATATTTAGTAAAAATGGATAAATTATATCATAATGTTACTATAATGTCTTTAAATATGATTATTTTTAGTGTAGAAATAATTTTCTGCCTCATATCTAAATCATTCACCACATGAATTTGAGTTTTGGCCCAAATGTAATTAATAAATAATTACTTGTTGTGGTAAATAGGTTGGACACATTGATTACACAAACCCTCAAATTTTATGCCATTTCTTAATACCTTATTAAAAAAAATTAACTAGGTATTTTTGTGCCAGTCATGTTTTTTCATTCATATGTTATTAACCTAAAAATAATTTCTTAGTTTCAATGTCAATTATTCCATACTTCTCAAGATTGGTAGAATATTTGTGTGGAGAAAAACATTCGTTATTCATAGTTAAATATTTAATATAGACTATGTAAATGTAGTAGTGAAGATATAATATTGTAAGGATAATCATTATATATTTAAAAAATAACTAATTCATTAAACTCACTTTTTTCTACTTTAATGGTTGAAGGGATGTGTCTCATCTATCATGAAATAAAATCCCCTCATTGTGGTCCCATTTTATATATAAGAAACTATCTACTTTAGGACCACCATGTAATTATTTTAATTTTAAAATTAAAGGGTCAACCCTACTTTAATTTTTATATGTCCCTCTCACTGTTTTAGTCTCCAATAGATTAAATTAAAAATAATAATTTGAAGTATTTGATATATAAAATGCATGACCTTCCTATGATTCTCTTATAATGGTTCATCATTATAACCTTCTTCTATTAAATTAAATTTCATAAATAAGAATTCATCAACTATAACTACCCATTTATTTTCAACTAATTTGAAATAGAATAGAAAAACCTAATATGTTGTAAAAACAAACTCATATATTTTTGCAATTGAGAAAAATTACGACATATTCAGGTAAATTGGATTTTTTTCCTTGGTTCTAGATATATGCATCACTTTCTCTATAATAGTTATTCAATTAATTATGATTGTACTATATTAATCTTATTCCTTTTTATAAAATGTGTAATAATTAATTACATAACCATTATGAGATAATAAATACACACATGATACTATATTTAGACTTCAATTTCATTCAGAAATTAAATAAATATTTGTAGATAACTCCTGAAAAATATGATCTCAAAACTATATTATAAATTTTTGGTTATGTGTATTTGATATCCATAATTCATACCTTAATGGATTCAAATTCCTAATAAATTCATTATGTGCTTTATTGAATATAGAAACCTTTGTACTATTATGTTAAATATAAAGGTCATCTTGCTCTTGCTACATAGTAGTTGTTATAACAACATCCTATTTGAAGATCTCCTCGCCATAGGTAATCAAATGCAATAATATTTTTGGAGACCAATGCTATCAACATATGATATCTTTTCAATATAGAATTCCAAAAATTATTCAACAATATATCACTCTGTAATAAAAACATTTGGATGAAATTGATTTTTTACATTTCATTTTATAATCTTCATATAAAATTAAACGGATGATATCCATCTATAATTTATTGAACTACCTATATAGATTTATCAAACCAAGTGAATCATCATGTTAATCATCATATCAATGAATGAAGGTGAGAATTATATTTCCAATTCACTTAATATGAAAATAGTTTCATTTTTCATAGTTTGAAACTTTTTTACTATATAATTTTACTACATATGGAATTGAAAAAAAACAAATATTAGTTAATTTTTACTGACCATTTTTACACAGAATACAATGTAAATTTACTAGAATTAAATATTTCATCATAACATGATATTCATGTGACTAAAGGACCTTTAACTTCAAATAATTCATTAATATGATAATCATGATCTTTTATAAACACCCCTACAAAACATTTATATAATTTATATTTTCATAAAATTTATATATATCTTGACCAGATATAGTTTAACCATTTGGAGGAAGAAAATCCATACTTTCACCCTTTAGTGGTACAAACTCTTCCCTTATCCCCATGTCAATCATGACCAAATGAGCCTTAATTCCATCATTTTCTTTGTTTTGTGCATTAAGAAACATTCCAATAACACTATCAAATATATTATTTTTATATGAATGCCTTCAAGAAAAATATCTAGAATAAAAAAATCTAGTGTTTTAATTTGAAAAAAAAAACTTATCACTTTTTACAGCATACTTTCATAAGGGTTTTTAAAGAACGTTTAATGAAAATAGTGTCAATATTAATTACAATCATGAACTATTAGATGTTTATTAATGTAGGTGGTGTTGTACTATGTTTTTTATCCCCATCATATAATGTCACGCATGGTCAGTATTTATTTCATTAGGGAAGAAATATTTGATGTCCTAAAAACTAAGTCATCAAGGAATGTTTCATCCTAACTAAGTGTGTACATTCTTCATACACCCCATCATTCCATTAATAATATATACTAAAAATTTTCCTTAAAATGTAAAATCAATTAACATACCATACAAAATTTTTATCAATGTGATCTCTTCACTTCTAATAGAATTATATAATGTATCACTTTCATACCACATTAATTCTAGATATTCGATCAATAGAGCCAAATAAACATCAATATCATTACCAAGTTTATTTTTTATAGATAAAATAAAATAAAACATAATGTATTTTTTATTTAGGAATTAACAAAATGTCAAGTTATAATTTACCAAAATAATTTTCCATGTACTATGTGTACTACTTTTATACACCAATAATATTCCATCAATTTGTAGATAGAACAATACTGAGGTTTGTCAGCTCATTTCCATATTCTTGAAATACATGATAAATCTTCATTCATTAAGAAGATTATGTTGGGTGATGTAGTTTCCCATCACCAATTCTTGTATCTGCATGACACATTAATTTTCTAGAGGTATCCTCACATACATATAACTATCTAAACATTTGAATGATTGGAATGCACAATACACCTTTGTAAGGCCTTGATTCATCATTCTTGTATCGATCTTCACCACACTTAGGTTGTTTTTAAGTGACTCATGGTCCTTGCAAAAAAATATACAATCATTAAGATATGAATGTATTCTTTCAGAGATCAAACACATTGAATGTAACATTCATTTAACATTATTTGTTTAGAAAGTAATCTAATTTTCTTCTTGTGGTTTATTATTCAGGATACTATACAATTATATAAATCCATTTTTTCTCCATACACCACCAATATTTATATTATATGGATACAATATAGCTGAGAATGTTTTATATTAAGATCAAATTGTATATAATTGTCTCTTTGTATAACTCTTTAACTTCTCCAAAATCTTTGGATAATCTTGAAGGTCATATTTAATTACCATTCTCATTTTATTAATAACATCTACATCATCATTTATACTTATAATCATATAAGATGATCCATAAATTGAATAATCATCCTATTAAGTATCTATAATCAATTATTCCTCATATGTGATCAATCATTTATAACATTGATATATTCCTTGATAGATAAAATGTTTTTCAAACTCTTATAGACTAATTCATACTGAATAATAATAGAAGAAGTACGTACAAAGTATTTAGGAAGGTTTATATTCATTACATGTTAAAAACATGATGAACTCATTTAGTCCATCCTCATACTCATTTATTATATAATTAGAATTAATCAATTTTTTATTCATACCCTTTAGATTTGGTTTAAAAATATTCAAATTTTAAAATAAATAAATAATTATACACAACTAGATTTGGTACCCATGAACCAACTTCTATGTAATTTTTGATAACATGTATTAATTATTTTGAATATTAATAAACATATTATCACATCATGATTTTCCATATTCATGACATAGTATGTGTTAATGTTCTAATAGTAATTATCACATTGATAGGTCATAGTAGTTCCCTTTTATGATGAGAACCCCAATTTTCAAATACATTATTATTAAATATATGTTATATTTATTTATAATATCATTTATCATGATGAAAATTATATAATCTATCAGGGATGGAGGCTCATAGGACATAGAGGTAATTTCTCATGGTGTACACCCTTGGTAATTTCCAGAGTAGAAGATTATGATAACATGACCTTCCAGTAGATATTTATACATATCATTGGATGTTACTATCTTTATATGTGCGTATTGATTCTTATACTTTATAAATATTATTAATGGATATTATTAGTCTCCTACTTTTATATATTAAAAAATTGTGATGACATATTGTCACGGATAGGTAGGATACATTGGGTGATTCATGAGAAATATTGTACTAATTAATAATGGAAGAAAGGATTTGTCCATTCTTATTTTTAATAATGTTTGATAGCTCAGACCCTTTGATAGAAATAAAATATCCCAAATAAACCTATTCCATGGTATTCTATGGGAAATTTTATTTTCAAATATTAAACAAAAGACACATCGAGCATAAAGGTTGATGACACTAGCATGTAGCTTGCTTGATTAGAGATATCATGATAACATGGTTATATTATAGAGTAAGTATCTATATGAGGATTTAGGTAATTTTTAAATTAAATATTTCTATGGGGGGTCCTTCACATGTTTTTTAGATGATAACCATGGATTTTGGGTGGCTTATTCTAATTTCTCTAAAAAAGATCCCTAAGGGGTCACACACTAAATGTATTAAGAACCTCAGTTTAATAATATTATTATTTATTATTTAACATATTGAATATATACAATTACTATATGTGGTTTAATATTTAATCACATTTTATTGATTTCATATATTTGTGTCACTAGTCACTCTAGAAGATAATTTGTGAGAAGAATATTTAATGAGTATTTATTTTCTATTTAGTGAATATAATATTTTTTTTATTTTTTAATGAATAATTCTATGATATATATTTATAAATAAATATTCATTATTAAAGGATTAATAAATATTGTTGGGGAATGGTGAACTTATTTTAATGGTCTAGTAAGAAAAAATATATATAATACTATTTGAATAAATTTTAAACCATTTATTGTGAATATAATGTTTAATTAATTCCATAGTTTTTCACATGTCATGAATTAATAATAATAATATTATTATTATTATATAAATGGTTTTCCACGGGAATTTAGAAAATAATAATGAATCATGTTTAATTATTATTTTCTAATATTATCTATATTTAAATCCAAATATATTATTTACAACCCTAATTATTACCATTTTTGTTTTTCACTATGGAAATGTGAATTATATAAATCCCCAAAGAGATCCTATATAAGAAAAATATTAAGAATGGGGTGTGATCCTCATCCACCAACCCATCCTATTATAGAGATATCATTTGGAATCCTTTTTTGAATCAATTAATCTGGTGATCAAGGATTAACAATGCATTTATTAAGATATTATTCACTAGCACTCAAAGATTCCTATAGTAATACTTGGAAGTTAGTTTTACATGTATGGATCACTACTATAGGGAATCTACACTTTATTCTTGTGATGCAACACCAATATTACATAGATATATTTTTAGATACATCAAACAAGAAAAAATTCATTATAAGGCAATTATTTATCTATATAAATTAATTATAAATAATTTTATGATGATCATGCTTTTTGTTACAGAATTATCATATCAATTAAACCTTGATTCAATTCTATAATTGATGTAAATTTCATATTAGTCATCGATTATGACAAAAGAAATGAGTTGGGAATGCCCCACCGGTTCTACAACAGTTCCTAAAACCTTCAAGTAGTATCAGAGTGGTCACATGATTATTCAAAATTATCTAAATATTGTTTTTTACTTACACATATATCATAAATTATTGATTATATTTTAATCATTATGAAATTTTAATCATGATATCTTATTATATTCTTGTTAATTATAACAAATATAATAAAAATGGATTATTTTTGAATGATGAACATTTGAAGAACTCATCCAGAGGTGTAAAGGATTCTATCCGGATAGCACAATAGTACACAATGTGTATACCATTAGTACATGTTATGTACTAGTGTTCAATTAACCAAGAAAAGGATGAATTAATTCATTTCATGTGCATTTATTTCACACGGTGTGTGTTTAATACACCATGTGTTTACCATGTCATTATATCACAAGCTTTTCCAAACAGTATGGTGTCTAACATTCATACATGATTTGAAGTCCAATAGTCAAAGACAGGTCATGTATATTTACATGACCTACATTAATAGTGACAGTTTCACTTGAATACCACATAACATGTAGCCCATGTAGACATTTTGTAATCCATTAATTACCATGTCAATAGAGTATTCCCAATGCATAGGTGTGTGTCACTGGTAGATGGTGATGATTTAATCACATTTTATAGATGGTTATTATACACTGTGTATATTAAAAAAATAATTTATATTAATTTATAAATCTTATCGAATTTTTTTTTTGTTTTTTATTTAGTTTACTTATACAAACCATGTGATGTTTTTTATATTAAATTTCAAATAATTTTCTACAAAATATTAAGAACTATATATCATTTATAATTTTCTATGCATTAATTACTCCATAGAAATTAAAACATAATAGTTTAGGTAAGTAACATGAGTTTTGTGTGTCATTCAGTTGACTCATAAATTCTATGAAATTGTGTGATAAGATGTGTATGTTTCATACCATATGGTAAAATTGTATATGAATATCATAAATGCTAGGTAGTTTGGATGGGTACTCATTGTGTTTCATTTAAGGTACACTTCTATAGATTATAATTTTTTGATATATTTGTTTAATTTATTTAAAACTGTGATGGATATAAAATCTCAAGAAATTTTATATGAGATTTTGGATAAAATAATTGATTAATTAAAAAATATAATTTATTGATTTGAGCATGATTTATTAAATAATAATGATTTGGATTAATTATATTTTTTTAAATTCATAATTCATTGCATGTTTTTGTATGATCATGAGAATAGACCAAACCATAGTATGTGGTTAGATTCCATTTAGTTTATCATTAAATTTAATTAATGACTTGTGTGACATCTCTCCCCTCACTATTTAAGGGCCCTAATTCCTCTAGTTTTGTTTTATGTAAAAACCCTTAACCAATCCTTTGGTTCCCCAAAAACTATGTCCGATTAAAATCTTATGTAATTGGTGGATCTCATATGAGAGTATAGGTGGTTAATGTTTGGATCCAAGGTGTAACCAGTCTAATCAAAACATAGGTGGATAGGTGGAAAGCTACAACATGAACCATTTCATGGTTCAAGGTGTTTTCCACTAGGTCGATAGTCAGTTTATCATCCTCTAAATAAACTAACCATTAGTAAATTCTCATGATCATACAACTCTTATTATTTTATTTATGTCAATTTGAATTGTTAATTTCATTATGAATGTTTTTTCATGATTACATGAATTAATTAATTTTTAAAGACGTAAATGTGCTCCATGCATATTAAAACTAAGTATTTTAGAAGTGTGAAGCCCCTGAAGAAATACATATATGTTTTTCATGAAGGATTTGGGAGTAACATTATTAATAATAATAGGTTTTGATTCCTTTTTATAAGGGAAGATAATATGTTCCTTATATCTCACATTTTATGTGGATAGTTATTCTATGTAATTATGAGTATTCCATTAAGAAATAAATTGGTCGGTCATAGCTAGCTAGGTAACTAGATCAACCAAGGCCTATGTGGGAGTATCCTCAACCACGAGTGGGAGACATCATAGCTATATATCCTATCATATTGAATATGGGAAAGAATTTCACAATCAATACATGAATGGTACATGAATCTCATGTAGGATGTTCCTAGGTTGTCTACTCAGGGGTGTGGTGCGGCCTATGTGATGGATTTTGTGAATGTGTTTCAGATATTTAACCCTACAACCATCTCAAAGGATGTATGACATGGGAATTATTTTCAAGTGGAGCTAGATAGTGTTCAATTATATTATAAGACAATGGTGTGATACATTACACTATTCACTCATTAACAAAATATGGTTAAAAGTTTTTCTTATGATCTATTTCATATATTTCATTCATTCATTATTCTAAAGATCTCCAACTCATGTACACTCGATTTAAATACTATAGTGGTCTATTTTCTCTATAATATCCACCACTTGAAATAAATGTAATAAAGTAAGATGATCTCAACCATCTAAAACCATCATTCCACCTATATCTTGCATGAATAGTCCTTTTAGAATAAATGATCCATCACATAAAGTCAATTGTAAAAATCATGTGCACCCATCATGAGAGGAACTATAGGTTTCACAATCAAATTAAAAAATCATTGATTTATCCTGTGTTTGAAAAATCCATCTTATTCAACCTTTGATGGGTTTTTTGTGTGTGAGATTGTGACATCATGCAATCATTTGAAGTCTTTTGTACTAAAAAGGGAGAATCCATAGAGCTGATAACCCAAATCATGTGAATCCATCATGAAAAATACTATGTATCTCATGCATAGTTTATAACAATCATTTGAAGACATGATGACATCATGATGACATCACATGAAAAATATTGTATCTCATTTTGTGTGAATATTAATTTATTGAAAACCTCTCATAACGTGAGTGCCTCCATTGTTTTAAAGTGTTTGTCCACTAACATATCATTTGATCACATTAAGTGATCATAAAATCACATATTTTGAAAATTAATCATGAAAATCTATCCAAATTCCATGATGAAGTGATTATGTGAACCTCCTGGTGGTTGTTAAGAACTTTTCCACTAACATGTAACACAATCAGGAAAATAGATCACTCAATCACATGATGTTAGAAACACATTGTGATTGACTAATTTAAATCCCCTAAATTCATCATGTAAAGTGATCATGTGATCTCATATTCACAATGAAAATGCATAATCATGAAGAATATTGATATATTTAGAGCCTCAAATATTTCCCACCCACCACCTCAGGCCACTGCACACAAAACCTTTTCCATGAAATATGGATGAACATTCACCACATATTCCTATATAAACCTATTACCCCTGCATGAAATAGGGACAGATACACAAGAGGTATGGAAGAGAAAAAATATAGGATGGGATCAGGAGAATGTTGAGAGGGGTTGGGAGAAAATAGTAGAGAAGAAGCATAGAAATAATAATTGTTAACTATGTACTTTGGAGTATCTATCCAAGTAATCATGAGATCCCGTCGCTTGACCCCCCCCCCCCCATGTGGTCACATGATGAATAAAAAATCATACAAAACCATTATAAAAACCATTGGTCTAATTAATCCTTTAAATGAACCTCCTTTGGGTATAACTAGCCCATACATGTAAACATTATTCATGAATAAAAATGGTCATTAACATGAAAACCCATGGACATGTCAAACATGTTCACGAGACCTTGTTTCATGACTCCATCACACAACTTCATTAATATCATGTGATCATGCAATGCAATGAATATCATGTTAATCTTATGTTATGAAACTCATGCATGCATCATAGACAAGTACCCCAGACATGAAACTCGAACCCTTGGTCATATGATTCCTTATCATGTGGTAACCATTTGATTTTTCATCTCTGACATATAGTCAAGTGAAGAAGTCATATGAAATAGTCATGTTATGACCTTACCTAAAGCCTTCAAGATTCCTTAAATATGTCATATTTTCATGAAAATTTCTTTTTAAATGTCATCCATGACATTTAAATGTCCATGGACATGCATCCTTGGTATGTAAACTATTGAGATTAAACTTTTTCTATGTGGAACCCTGGCTATACTCCCTCCTCCATGCACTCACTTATGGTAATGTGATATTTTTGAGGTCATGTGATCATGTGATCTCTAAGTGTTCATGAGAAGAATTCATGTAATGACCTTACATGGTGTTTTACATGTAGTCTACCTATGAGACCATGTATATATCATCTTTTTTCAGAGGAAACTCTTATAAATAATGTCCTTGATAGGAAGAAAACCTCTTTCATGTCATAGTTTTTAGGAATACTCCATCATATATATCATCATTGACAGCTAGAAACCCTTATACATGTGGACCTTGATAGTAAAACACCCTCAAACATGTCATTCATGTCATAAATACACCCTTAGTCATGTCATACTTTACTGGAACACACCCTTTTACATGTGAGACTTTTCAGGAAGACACCCTCAGACATGTTATCCTTGTTATGAAGACAACCTTAGACATGTCATCCTTGTCAGTTAGGCACACCTGGGCATGTACCCTCATTCCATGTGAACCCCAATCCATGAACATTGGGCTGAGCACCCCTTTACATGAGGAGTGTTCATAATATACTAGGGTTATACACTCATGTAAAATTATCCATTCCATTCTCTTGAAGGGGCCTATGTGGAATAAAAAAAATTACATATTCCTTTCATATTCATCATATCTCTTCATATGTTAAAGGATAAAGAATGAATATGTGTCACTTTTTTTATCAGAGGATAATGAATTATTATGTGACTTCAAGATCCACCTTGGTGTAAGTCTAACAATTTTCTAATTATTCTAGCTAATGGGGAAATATTATCCTATGAATCTATCATCCTCCCTCATCTATCAGTATATAATATGTGGATTCATTCATGGTAATCCACCTCTATATATTTACCTAGAATATTCCAATACATCCAATATATAAGAAAATAATCCTCATTAGTATTAATTACCATCCATATCCCAGTAGTAGGATAAGAATAAATTGAACTATGAAGACTTTGATTCATAAAACCCGAGCCTCATACCATATTCTCTATGAGACATGGAATAAAATATCAAGTCTACCTTAGTGTGTATTCCCCATAAAATTCAATATTGTGATCTCATGTGATGTGCCCAATAATCCTCTCTCTCTCTCTTCTCACACCAAGAATGAATTATGTGGTCTTAGAGACTGGTGATGATTATTTGATCAGTATGATGATAATACCCTCAATATTATCTTACCTTAATATATAAGTATGATTAAATATTCCCCATCTTCATAGGGACGCATTCCTAATGAAGTAGCTCAGGTGTTTCTTATATGCATAATCCCCACAAAAACATCTATTGTCATACCATTCAAGGCACAAAAATCTAATGAACTACATGGGTTTTGAATCATGTTTTAACAGGATATATAAGAGTCCTCCAAGAGGTTCGATCCCAATTGAAAAACACAAACAGCCTCCCAAGATGGAAATAAACTCTAGATTACCCAAATAAGTCTTTAATCAAGATAATTAAAAATGGGTAATATAAGAATTGAGAACCTATGATGTAGTAGTTGTTTTCATGAACACCTAGTTTTTATCATGTTATGAGAATAGAGGAAACCATCCCCAAATCCAAGCTTGGTGAAGATTCAAAAACATATCATAAAACAATAATAGAGTCTTTGATTAGACAATAATTCCTCCCAAAATTGTGTGATAATCCATATATCCCATCCTCTAAACCAATTTGGATTCCTATGAATCGTTGGTAAGAACCACAATGACCTCCTACCTTGGAAAAGTTTTCCTATAGATCATTATGGATATGGTAGAAATTGGTTGTTTATATGGAGAATATCTAATGATGTGATTAATTGTTATAATATACTAATCCCCTCATAATAAACTATAATCCCAATGATCCAGATGAAACAAAAAATGTGAACCTGAAGTGAACCCGTTGATCACGTTAACACCTCCATGAGTATAAAAGGATTGATTGTACATTTCTCTTTGGATTATTTTATTTTGTTTGTACAACACAAAAAAATCGATAACTTTATGTGAATCATCAATGGTGATAAAACTTTCATAGAAAAAATATATCATTTTCCATCCTTTAACTATGAATGTAATTATAATCCATGCATTATTATATATGATGCTACATTGATAAAGTGTCTTGATTCATCTCTTGGACTTTTGATACTTTATTTAACCCAAATAGAATCACCAAATGTGACAAATGATTCCAAGATCACTAGAGAAGCTGGTAATACCTACACAACACATCACAATATTATGAACAACCAATTGACAAACTCATCATATACCATATCCACCCTGGAACCCTTGGCCCTGAGGCCTTGATGCATGTTATTTTAAACAAAACACTTTCAGTTCTAGTTGGTGAACATTTTTATCTAGGAGTACTAATTCAACGAATCCATCCTAACTTTAGAGGATTATCATGAAATCCTTCAAAGGATGAATTACCACAGGCTATAGTTCCCCCAACAAGACATAGAGAAGAAGGCGGCCCATGTGTCCACATTCAACCACTTTTGGAGATTATCCCAAGAGCGCATTAAGAATTACCTCCCCTATATTTGGGATGTGGATGAGGAAAATCACCACCTCAACTCAAACCCTTAAGAGTTTTCTAATAGGGAGTCTATAAAATCTAGTTATAGTCATTTTCATATGATCTCAATTATATATGGATTTTTAGAGGAATTTGTGCCCACCCCAACCATCCAAACAAGGAAATCCAATAGCAGAGATCACATGGGGTATCCTAATAATGATTCTCCCAAGAAGTCCCATATCCCCACTACATCAAATTTATTTTAGGCCCATCGGTATATCTAAATAGTGGCCTAGAATCAATATCATATCGTCACTATCCATAAGCCTCAAACTACATCATAGTTGTCCTTGGTGACTATGGAATCATATTTAATACCCCATCTTGCAGGGATACCATCATTTTTATCACTTTTAACCCTATCATCATCTGCAATATGGGAATTATTCCACAAAATGATACAACAGGAACCATCCCGCCAAACATTGCATCAGTCACCAACCCATCAAAGGAGATAATCTATATAATAGAATCAATAAACCACTTATGTCTCCATTAACATGATATCAACTGGATCTAAAGAAAATCCACAATATCTAGATGGGAACACTCATGATGAGGATTATTGTGACCTTCTAAAATCATATAATCCAGAATATGTTAACTCATCTTCTTCTCCTATTATTTGTGAATAAGGGTTTATTATTATCCTTTATGCATAAATAGAAGGAATTATAATCATTTTTTAGTCCACAATTTATAATATAAATAGCAAATATTACCAATTTAAAAAAACATATTTGATCTCTGGGGTCAACATTGAGACTCTTGTCATCATCCACCCATCATATCATGGAAAAATGAAAGGGTGTCATCATAAATTCTTCCAGTCAGCCTCTTGGTAATTTTAAGAAAACATATAAAGAATAATAGATCACTCATCTCTAGTGAGATAGTGATGACCTCCATGAAATAATTTTGGGGATGCTTTGGGATCTTTTCCCCAGGATGGCATATCAAAACACCCCAACAAAGACCCTCCTTTTACCGATATACCCCAACACACAGGTATTGTGGAATTTTTATATTATTCACCACCTCATCGGGTGAAATTCAATAAATTTTTTCCCTCATCCTAGCCCACAGGGTTGGGGGAGGTTCTGTATTTTCATGACCCCCACCCCATAGGGATATGGGAATGTCCATATTTTCTACCATCTCATCAAGTGAACAGTGGAAAATTTCCACACCCGACAGCTTCCAAAGGGCCTCCAAGAGAGTCAGGTTTCATCGATCTATAGGAAACATATTCTTTATTTAGAGACCCAAATGATTCACAGCCTTCCCCCCAAATCAATAATGATTGGGGTTCCATATTCTATGATCTAAATTCATCTATGTTCCCATGATGATAGAGGAATATGTGGGAACTAAGAAATTTAGCATGGTCATCTATCTCTTGATGACAGAAAATAAAATATATATTCCTTCCATAAAAATAATGTATCCATGTATTTTGACTATTCCATGAAAAATTATTTTATATAACTCCCAATTATTAGAAAGTAGAATGAGATGGAGTTGATATTCCATGACAATTATGGACCCTTCCACTGATGTCTCAAGCATAAAATAAATAGTTTATTTAACATCAATGATTGGAATCATAGGTAGATATATATGGAAATATTGGAACAATAGGCACCCAAATCCCCACTCCAGTAATTTGATCACTCTGATAAGAACACAAAAGGTGTAGAATAAAATATGGGTCGCCTATCTCTCAGTGATAAATGATCATCTCTGTGTACTTGATGAAATAAGTTATATTCCTTTAAGAATTTGAAATTGGCTTCATACAACACATTTTTAGTAACTATAACCTTCTCAGTCTCCAAAGGATTAAGAATGTTAGAGAGGAAGCCATGAATTATCACCTCAACTATAATCCTTATAATCAGTTATTAGAGAATGTTATTGAAGAACTATTTGTCTTTAATAATTAACCATAAAAGCAAGTAGATGAAGGCTTGATAGAGATAATGAATCCCAAAACTCATAGAACATTTATAAAATTTATCATATCTCAATCTAAAAATACACCCTCCTAAAAAAAATTTCATTATAGAAACATCTGACTCACATGATGTTAAACATCATGTCAATGTCATTAATGTATGATGTTACACTACATGGGGAATTTAATTAAAGCATAATATTAAACTAAACAGGGATATTACTTGATGAAAGACTTTAAACTATGTAACTACCCTAGTCTTAGATGCATGTCCATAAACTGTAGGGAACCTATGCCCTTGACACAAGATGATAAACTACACGGAATACAACTAGGTCACATGATAGAAAACTACAAGATATCTCAATATATGGGATATTTTTTAGCATCATGTGTAAAAATTAATGGTCAAGAAGTACCACCAACACATTATAATATTAAGCCCAAAAATATCATAAAACTAAATATTCTCCTTAGAAACCTTTTGAGTTAATTACATACAGGTCTCTTCTTTGGATGCTCTAATCAGGGTACTAAGGAGATATTTTTGGGTGTGGAAAGATATAGTCTAGAGGGATCGGGACTTTATTTCTTCTTCCACCAACCAATCTTGTTGACATATTCAATCGAAAACCATTGAGTAAGATCACATATTTTATTATCCATACCATTTTCACTAGAATATCCAAGTATCAAGCATGGGGTATGAACATATTCATTCCCCAACACACAAATAATGCCATTATATTCTGATGGAACACAGAGTATAGGAGTGGGTATATATCCCTACTTTACTCAAAGATATTTTCCAGCATATATAGGAATTATGTGAAATACTATATCCATGCACATACCCTTATAAAGAAACAATACATTTTGTATGTGATAGAGGAGCTTCACAAATATATTTTGATAATGATATAGTGATAATAACATATTCATATCCAAATATCCAGAGTAGAATCTCATCATTATCTACATTGATAGGTGGCTAATGTGAAGCAATAAAATATTCTTGCTCCCATCTAAGAGGATAATCATCATTTATGATAAAGGATGAGATGAATTACTATGATCATATTCCTATTCTGACTGGGGTTCTCTAACATAGTTTTTCAATCACCTCATGATAGACACCTATTTTTATCTAAGAACCCCAATTGAATATTCCAATGTCTAACTAGTATCATGCCCATATCTCTACTCAAATAAATGTATGTCATCAAATATTTGAAATCACCTCAAATAGGGTATTATCCCTTTTAGTGAAGCAACTTGGTATATTCCATCATCTTATAGGAGATATGTGCATTATCCTACTCCTGTCAATGAAAGAATACACCAGCATACTTCTGAGTCTCTATAGGAGGAGGTTGATATACCTTTACCCATTTTGGAGGTCCATTGAAATATTTTGATTGGGAATTCATATTTTAACCAATATCATACCCTTGAATCATCCTTGTTTTACCACTATAGTTTACAAACTAACCAAAAGTAGGCTCATATTCTCACTGAAAATACAAAATATCACCAGAATACTCCAACATCTTCCCAATAGTGGGATCATATCACCAAAGTGAAAAACTATTATCATCAAACTCTAGATACCACCACATAGAAGGGTCATACTCTTTATCAATGAAAAATGTAATGTTAGCATATTCCATTCATGAAATAGGATTATTCTCATATCCTTACTCTTCTCAATTATTATGTCATTGAGGCTATAAAATGCATATCCAATGCACCTCAAGGGTTAACAGACTATTAAAATATAATTAAAAGGGGGAAAATACAATGATATTCCTCCCTATGGTAGTATAATGATGAATTTTATGAATTTTGCACCTGAAATATGTCATGGATATCAACCACATGGTGATATCTCACTCATATAAGGAAATCCCCCCCCTTCATATCACCATCAAATAGATGTTTTCTAAAAACTAGGGGATATAAATATATATTTCCCATCAACCACTATAAACACCTCAACACATCCAATAGAATACCTAGAGAAGATACTTTTTTAGTCTAATGGGATGGAAGAATATTCCCAACAACACCCTAATAACACAATGTTAAACTTCACAACCCATCCTAGTGGAATGATGTTAAACTACATGATAACATACTTGTCGTATGATGTTAAATTATAGGATAATTTCCTAGTCACAAAATGTTCCAATTCATGATAATATCCTAGTTTCATGATGCTAAACTATTAAACAAAATTCTAGTTTCATAATTCCAAAATACAAAACCAAATCATAGTCACATGATATTAAACTACACAACAACTTCTTAGTCACATGATGTCAAACTGCATGAAAAATTCCAAGTCACAATTCTTTAAACTGCATGAAAATATCCTAGTCACATGACATTAATTTATAAGGAAACGTCTTTGTTTCATGAAATTGAACTACAAGACAATGTCCTTACTTTATTACTTTAAACTATATAAGGAGAGACATAGCTTAAATGAATTATAATGGGTATCCTCTCAAGTCTTGGTCACATAAACATCAACTACACAAGATGTGTGTACCTTGTGGTCCCTATATCTCCTCTTACATTCAAGCTAGATCTATATTAAAGGTTCCTAGTGTAGGGGTTAACTATCTCAAACTGTATCTTATCCCATAACTCTATATGATGAAAAAGTGATCCCCATGACCCTAGAACTGAAATATCATCCATAAAAGGTTTCCTTACTTCTAAATCTAGGATACCTCTTCATTGTAAATTCAATATATATGATCATGATATGTGTATAAAAATAAAGTTACATAATCCCTATTTGAGAGTGAGATACACATAATCGACCACATATAAGAACTATGTATTGCTTCATTCACATACTTTGAAATATTTAGTGATGCTTGGATCTTCCAATTTTTTCTAGACATGAATTGGAATCAGTCTCAACCATGCCCTTCCCTGAGAATCATATCATTGTAGTGATTTTAGTCGATATTAAAATGTGAACATCCCCAAAAGTTATATATCAATCACACTCATATAGTGTAATCAAATTCCCCATCATCTCTTGTTTCTCACATTGATAATGACTCATGTGAGGTTATAGAACCTAGAAAAAAACTCTGACTATCATGATTGAGATTCATTTTATTCAAAGATAGGGAACCAAATCCATTTTTCATGATGTTAAAATAAATGAAATGAGGTCTTCGTGCTAAAGATATCATCCCCTCTCATGATTCCATACAAGGGAATCACATGTTTTATCTATTCTACCTAAAAAAATGTTCAATACATCTTAGTGTATCCTTAATTATGCCCATACCCTTCTTCAATGTTATGTAGTCCATTAACATCCTTCAAGTCTTCAAAATATGAGTTAATAACAACCAATTCCATGAGTTGACACACTTCTCTTAGAACCCCGTGGACCTTGATCCCACATACTCCTGGATCTCCCCCGTATCATATTGGTAATAATAATTGGATAGTCCAAAAGTACCCTGCTATGATTATCTTCTAAATAGATTAATGCCAAAGAGCTTATGCCTGGCGGAAGTTATGTTACCTAAGGAGAGGCCCAAATTAAATCCAGTATCTAATATCTTAACTCCATGTGATACGGGATTCCACTATTTTTAGTGTTTGATGAGTACCCACCAATCTCCACCCCCAGTTTACTCAAGTATTCTTATGTTATGTTATACACTTCCCATAACCCAACTATTAAAGATGATTCATATACCCTAGATTTTACACATCTTTTCATCATATTTTTTAAAAAGGAAATATTATAACATCTTATTCATTTATACTTTCATTTCATGGTCTATATCTCTTGTGAATACCCAACTTCCTTAAGTTTTGAAATCCCTTTATACCCCCCCTTTCCCACCAAAAAAACTCCATGCCCATTTTTCAGGAATAAATCACCAAATTAATTGAGTTTATATCTCATAATTTCAAGGACCTTTAACCCATGTCCTATTGGTTCTTTCATATGGTATATTGTTAATTGGGATTTAAATATTTTAAGGGAAGCTACTAGTATTGACTGGTGGAAAACAAAATGCTTGAGATCTTGTGTCTAGGGGTGTTTTGTTCCCTAAAGGGGCCCATATATGATTCATAGGTGAATAAAACAGTGCCTAAGATCTTGTTTCTAAGGGATGATTTGGTCATGGAGTAGAGTTACCCCTAAAAATCATGAGTTATTTCTGTAATATTGTGAAATCGATCCCTCTAATAATCAAATATTCATCTGTGATATATGAATTTAAATAAACAATTTATTTCACCATTTTTTCACATCAAAGATAGATCAATAATGTCTCATATTTTTATGAATTCATACCCACATCCTAGTTGTATGACTTTAAACAACATAGAATCTCTATTTCTTAGCAGTAATTCTTAAAATTTCACAGCATCTCCAAGCCCTGGTGAGAACACTTGAAATTTTAAATCATTTCCTAAACCTTACCAAATGATGTTAAACTACATAGAACTCATTCGAGTTACGTGTTGTTAAACTAAAAAAATATTATGTCTTTTAAGTTAGATATTAAATTGAAAAGCACCCTTGGTCATAGTCACATGACCCTAAACATCAGGACACCCACATCCTAGTTTCGCAATATTAAACTACATGAGAAAATCCTCACTACATGATGTTAAACTACAGGGTAATAATCCTTATCACACAACACTAAACTTCATGAAATATTTTCACATTTTGGGACCTACACCCCCTTCTTATGCATGAGATGGATTTATGAAAATAGATTCATGCATAAAGGTTTACCACTACATGTTTATAATACATTGAAAACCCTTAATAAATTAAAAGTAGTACTACCTTATTCCTAGAACAAAAACCTTACCCACATTAGTTATCAATCTTTCTAAAACTAGAATACCAATTCAAAGGAAATTTATTGTGCATGTTCTAGATCTGTATAAAAAAATAAGATTCACTCAACCCTATGTTAGATTAAAATCCTCATAAGGGATCATATATGAGAACTATGTGTGGCTTGATTATTATTTTCACAGGATACGTAGTGACATCCAGATCTTCAATACAGGGTCCATCCATAATATAAAGGAAATAAATGCCCCCTCCCTTCCTATGTGTCAAACCTATACAGGGATATTTCTATATAATAACTATGTGTGGATTGATTCCCATATTCATGGGATCTATAGTGATACCATTATCATCTATTTCAAGACCATCCATAGATCCTTTATACTTTTAACTACCTTCCCTAAAGAAAACCAAATTTTTATAGGGATTCCTACTCACATTGAAATGTAAATGTCCCTACATTATCCTAATCACACACTCCCATATAGTTTAATTGATGTCTCAATTTTCTTTTCTTTCTCACACCGATCATGTCTAATGTGAGTTTATAGGGCCTAGAAATTCAACCTAACCAATGTTGTTGAGCTAAACTTTTCTAAAAAACTAGAAAACATGCCATAGTTTTATGATGTTAAACATTCAATATAAGGTCTTAAGGCTAAACAGGTCATCACCAAGATGGTTGTGTACTAAAGAGTTACATGTTTTTACCTTATCCCCAAAAATGTGTTAAATCACATTGGTGTTACCTTTAGAGTTCTCAAACCAAACATGAATATTTCATTATTCATGAACCAAAATCATACCTTAAATATATTAGTTAATACCTATCAATTCCTTAAGTTGATATACTACT
This sequence comes from Viscum album, assembly GCA_963277665.1. Taxonomy (NCBI): domain Eukaryota; kingdom Viridiplantae; phylum Streptophyta; class Magnoliopsida; order Santalales; family Viscaceae; genus Viscum; species Viscum album. The sequence continues at coordinate 1,805,519,520 of OY728164.1, forward strand.
ATGAGAATCCCATGGAACTCGATCCCAGGTATTCATGGTTCTCTTGTATATTATATTTGTAATAGGGAATAGTTGATCAAAATGAACAGCACTATGATTCTATAGTGAATAAAAACACCATATAACTTATTCCTAGTGGTTTTGTTGACTTGGAGGAATGGTCCCCCTTAAATTCATAAGATATTGACCTAACTATGTGTGATACAGGTTTCTTCAATTATTAATGGTTGACATATACCTTTCAGCCTCCACATTCCATTGAATCATATATTCATGGGTTATGATTTACACATCCCCTAACAAAACTATTCAAGATGATTTAGAAATACTAAAAATTAGACATTTGTTCATCATATTAATTTTAAAGTAAATATTATAACACTATATTCTTGTATCCCTTTGTTTCATATATGCATCTCCTAAGATGACCAAAATTACTTGAGATACTCAATTCTCTTGGATATACTATTTGGTCAATGTTTTACAACCATAAATCAACATCCCTTATAGGTCATGGTTTCACGGTGTTAAACTACCTAACATATAGACCATCCTACAAGACCTACAAATTGTTATCAATGTGCCATCCTATTAGACCCAATGCCTATATGAAATCTATATTAATGCAAGGATATGTATCCCCTATCCATAATTATGTGATAGGGATGAATGTTTCATCCCAATAATAGGATATAATATGTATATTACCTTTCCTTATGTATGAGATAAATCTATTAAGAGTACCCTTTAGCTGACTATGATATCAAGGCTCACCAAGGGAAGATGAAAAAATTTCACTCTCGATATATGAGCAAGAGATATACATGTCATATCTATGTAAGGGGACCGTTAACTTCTCTAGAACTACGTGTAACTTGATTTCTATAACTATATAATATATAATGACACTTGAACCACCCATTACCAAGGGATTCCATGAATTTCAATGAAAATGAAATTCCCCCATTCCCAATAAAAGTTTGATCCATGTGAGGATCCATATGAGAACTTTGTGTGGCTTTATTCATATTGTTGGACGATACATAGTGACATCTAGATCCTTTGAACCTGGTCTTATCTACAAAAGAAATACAAAATTTTCTATCTCCTTTTTCATATGATCAATATATACATAGAGGGATATCATAGAAAGAGCTATTTTTTAGCTTGTTCCTTCACTCAGGAGATTCATAAGGAAACTAAGGAGGATCCTGGTAATAGAAATTACATATTCCTATATATCTAGTCATCCTTGTTAGACCATAAAATATTGGAGGGTGGATAATTAATACCACTATAAAAAACATAAATTTTAGAAAAAAAAATTAGCTATGTTTTCTCAAAAAACTAATAATTTTTAATTTAGCAATGTTTTCTAGAAAATGTGGTTAGATTAGTGATGTTTTTTAGAAATGTTTTAAAGGGTTTCTATTATTTAAATTAACATTGTTTTCTTAGAAACTTGGCTAATTTAACCGCATTTTAAAAAAAATAGCTAATAATATTTATGTTTGTATATATATGCATTTTGATAACATATTAATTATATATTGTTATTTATTGTTATTAACAATATACATGTTGTATGAATTAATAGTATAAATTTTGTATATAACAAACATATTATATATATATACAATAACATATTTTATATATATATATACAATAATATTATATATATATATACAATAATATTATATTTATATATAATAATAATATATTTTATATACTATATATATATATATATATTATGTTAAAAGTAATATTTCATATACTATAAATATTTTATATTTTATATTTTATATTGTATATAACAAATATTGTATGTATATTGTATTTATACATATTATATATATTTATATATTGTATATTGTATATGTTAAAAATAATATTGTTTATATTATATTTTTTTTATTAAATTTAATCTTGTATATGTTTTGTATATGGTATATTGCATATTGTATATAATATATATTGTATGTATATTGTATGTATATATTGTACATATGTGTATATATTTTATATTGTATACAATATATATCATATGTATATTTTATACTATACATATATTGTGTTTATTGTATATATTATATATTTTATATTGTATATAATATATATTGTATTTATATATTGTACATATATTATATATATTAAAAATAGTATTATATATATTATATACTTTATATTGTATATTTATACAATATATATTGTATGTATATTTTATATATATATATATATATATATTTTTTAAAGGTGGTGACATGAATTGGTTTCCCAATTCATGCCCCCTGTGGAATTTATTAATAAACAAAAAGTAGCGTTAAAAAATATACATTGTATATATGTGTGTATAGTAAACACACAAATAGGAGGCATTACCCTCTAAGAGAACACATGAGAAAGAGGGTGATATGATAGACACCAACCAACTCCAACTCAGATAGCAATATAAATGAAATCCCAAGTTCACATATGTAATGTCATGCAAAAATACTACGACTGAAAGGGGAAAACTGAAAATACCGAAAAGAAAGTAAAAACAGCAGTAACTACAAGCTCAAAACAGCTCCTGCAACCCCAAGCTAGTAGAAACTAGCTTGATCTCCAACCTACTCCAAGTGAACTGAAAAACAGTTTATATATACATAGGGTGAGTATAATAGTATACTCAGTAGGATCCTCCCCGGAGCCTCTCATGCAAAAGTAAAGAAAGCATGCTAAAGCATAGTGAACAACAAGTGAAACTAACTCTTCACCAAAATAGGTATACTAAGTTTTCAGCCTCAACATGGTTACTCTCACCAAGTAATGCATATAAGAGTATATAATACAATAAATAATGTCAAGGGTACCTCTCCACTACTTCCCCACTGGTTTTCCGCTTTGCCCCAACATCGCACGTCCTAAGCATCTCTCTCCAAAAAGGATTTCCCACATACACCTGGGAGAAGAACCACAACATGCACCTCATGCAACAAAACCACCACATCCATGTAAGAAAAGTAACCAGGTAGTTTCTGGGAGCCACTACAGCTCGCATAATGTGAATCAGACATCAGGAATTATACCTCAAGCCATTACATCCCATACACCGAGTAAGGATCCTCAAACCATCACAACCTATATATGTTACACCTATAGTAGTTAATAGGAAACTATATCCAGAATATATGTGTGTGAATAACCACAAGCCATTAAATCCCTCTACACACATATATGGGGAAAACTAACTATTGTGCCTACCAGCACAAGTAACTACCAAGAGAAGAGAGTGGGGCCAAAGGGGGTAGTCACTCATCCATCCTCCCACCAGAATTTTGGGGAAAACACCCCCCCCCCCACCCCCCATGGCTCAGAATCCCCAAGGTGTCGGTTTCCCTAACTGATGGGGTGGAGTAGCATATAGAAACACAAAAGTATAGAATATACTATATCTCTTAACCATGCTATGCGCATAAACTAGTCTTAGATTCAACTGCAGCTAATGTCTCTCGCACTCACGACTGCCACTTCTAAGACTAGGTATCCTATAAGAACACAACCATTTAAAGAGATTTATTTCATTACTTTATTCCCTTTTTAACAGTTTCACTTTACATTAATTAATTCTTTAAACATTAATTAACCATTAATAATTTCTAGATTATATTTCATTAGAATCACACCCAAAGTTCACTATTCCTTTAAATTGAAACCTCGTCATTGCATCCCAGAAAGCTCCAACCCCATGGGTTAACATCACTTATTCAATCATTTATTAACAACATTATTACTGTCACATATTCCCAAGCATTCTAGAAAAACATTCTAATCTACTAAACACAAGGGGGATCAACACGGTGAGTATATGGACTACCCGTCGAGTCTTTTCCTCCTATAGAAAGAGCATAGACCCATCCTCCCTTAGAAAAATAAACACGAAAAGCATGTGGTATACCCCGCGAGTCTTTTCCCCTTTTGGAAGGAGGTTAAGAAAAATGGCTTCCTTGAGCAGTGGGGAAAGTAAGGAAGATAAACAACCAACAAGAAACAGCAAGAATCCAATCATTCACATCCAATATGTTCCATTGTCTCTAGTGTCCTCCCTGAAACCCTCATGCATAAACCAATGCATCTCGCCACTCTAGGCGTCAACTGCTGCCAAAACCAATAGGCCTCCCTGCCCCCACATATCACAACTACCTTTCAGGATCACATAACAACACAAGTAGTAGGAAAAAAACATCATATCAACTGGATCTTATCCCTTATGTGAGTAAGAGGGTAACTCAGAACCCTACGAGGCATTATCTAGTATCATAAAACCAATTATTTAATCCATATTTAATTAACTGATTTATTATTTGTAGGTTCCAACTATGGGAAACCTAAACAGTAAGCTATCACAAATTGATTAAACATGATTACTGCATCAATTTTATTAACATCAAATTACCACAGCAATTGGATTCATTTACATGCCTCTTTAACTTTAGAAAAATAATTATCAATAAATCTGAGTTTACGTTCTTTACCAATTTCTATCAAGAACAAAAAGCTAAACAAAGAAATCATAGTTATCACACTATCTAAAAAACAAACGGCAATAACATACAATTTATATCAATTTATTTATCCAGTTCAAATATTTATTATGTCAATTCTGTTGTGATCTAGTGGGATAAAACATGCTAACTCTACATTTGGATGTAAAATAAATGAGAATCAATGAATCCCCTACCTCAAACAGTTCTTGACATTCTTTAAACAGAATGAGCCACACAACGGGTTCTGATATCCTCCCCCTGTGACAACTGTATTCACTCGAGGATGCAGAGACACCACCACACTAGTCAACACCCAAGAAATTTCATTAGGAAAATGGAGATAGAATTCCATAAAAGGTCAAGGAGAAACAAAAGGAGATGAACCCAAAAGAATGATGATAGGTCATACCTTATATCAAAGATTGATCGATACTGCTTGGTTGCATCAAAAACAGAGGGGAACCAATCCCAGGAGGAAAGCTTGATCACACCACTCCTATGGGAAGGAAGGAAACGTTTGATCATCTTGCACCAGAGAACGAGGAAGAACAAGGGAGGAAGATATATCGTCCCTTTTGAAGATTTAACAGAGTAGTTGTTTAAGATATGTTGGATTTTCCATTAAAAGAGGATCGTATTAAACCACAAGGTTTGACTAATTAAAAGCATCCTGAGCCTTAGAAAAAATTAAAATAGGAGTTATGGCCTTTGAATCGGCCTTAGAGTCCTTAAAACGAGGCTTTAAATGCATTTTACTCCAAAGGAAATGTCAAAGGGGAGAAACTATAGGAAGCCGGAAACACTGTTCATGAACTCGAAATTTGGAAAATGAAATAGAGGTTATCGTTGAACCTCACCATTCTGGAAATGTTGTTCTTGAAGTCAAAATTTGGCAAAGGAAATAGAGGCTACCGTTGAACCTCACCATTCTGGAAATACTATTCATGAAATCAAAATTTGGAAAAGGAAATAGAGGCTACTGTTGAACCTCACCGTTCTAGAAACACTATTCATGAACTCAAAATTTGGCAAAGGAAATAGAGGCTACTGTTGAACCTCACCGTTCTGGAAACACTGTTCATGAACTCAAAATTTGGCAAAGGAAATAGAGGCAACCATTGAACCTCACCATTCTGGAAACACTATTCATGAACTCAAAATTTGGAAAAGGAAATAGAGTCTACCATTGAAACTATTCACATAATCCTACCAATGACATTGTTCACATAACTGGAAATTTGGAAAAGTTTTGGGGATATGTCACCTTGATCTCCCGGAACACCTCAAACATCAGATTTCAGCAAAGGAATGGACTTGAGAGGTCTGGTCCATTACATCAGATGCCTCTCAAGACATTCTTGTCCTCGAGAATTCAAAACCGACCTAAAAGAAAATAGAAAAGAGGTCCAAACAACCACCCATTGAGATACCTCTCAAAAGAGATCAAGCCACAAGAAGAAACCAAAGAAATCCATCTCATAAACATGAAAGGTCTACAACCAAAAAGCGAACGTCGTTACATGAAAAGAGTTAAACATCAAACAACTCTGAGTACTGAGCACATATCTGTGAATCACATTCCCAAGTACTCTCCTCAACACCACCATGTCTCCACAAGACACGAACCAAGGGAATAGAACACCCACACAACACCTTCTTCTTGCGGTCCTGGATCTCTACTTGACACTCCTCAAAGGTCGCATCATCAACAACATCGATCTCACTCCAATCGATGACATGTGAGTTGTCATAGAGATAACGATGGAGTTGTGATACATGGAAAACATCATGTATCTGGCTCACCTTCAGGGGAAGTTCTATTTGATACGCCACGAATCCAACATGATCCAAAACCTTGAAAGGACTAACAAACAAGTGATAAATCTTACTCCCACGACCAAACCTTCACTACCCTTGACGAGGAGTCACTTTCAGAAACACGTGATCCCAAACATCAAACTCTAAGGGTCTCCTCCTTTGATCAGCATATGATTTCTGAAAATCTTGAACTATCTTCATCCTCTAAATAATCACTTGAACCATATCTATTATATTATGCACTAGTTTTGGCCCGAGAATTGCGGACTCTCCGACCCCAGTCCAACATAACGGAGAACGGAAAGGTCGACCATACAAGGCTTCAAATAGAACTATACCAATGGTGGAGTGAAAACTATTGTTGTAAGAGAAATCCACCAAGGGTAAGTGACTCATCCACAAACCTCCAAAATCCAAGACATAAGATCACAACATGTCTTCAAGAGTCTGGATGGATCGCTCTGTATGACCATTCGTTTGCGGATGAAAAGCAGTGATAAGTCATAGATGAGAATCGAAAGCATGTTGAAGACCTCTCCACACCCTAGAGTTAAAATGAGGATCTCTATTAGAAATGATCGTCCTTTGGACTCCATGAATTCTCACCACCTCCTCTAGATACTGCCTCGACAAAACTTCCACTAAGCTTGACTCCTTGATTGCTATAAAGTGGGCTGATTTTGTTAAACGATTCACTACCACCCAAATAGCAACATGTCCTCCCTTATCTCGAGGTAAACCAGTAAAAAATTCCATTGATATGTGCTCAAACTTCTACTGAGGAACATGTAACGGCTGGAGAAGACCATCAGGAACATGATGTTCGGCCTTCACATTCTGGCAGACCAATCATCGAGACACAAACTCCGCAACCGGTGGTTTCAGCCCAGGCCAACAAAACCAACTCCTCAAGGATCGATAGAACTTTTTCATGCCAGGATGCAACATTAAAGGTGAACTATGGAACTCTCTAAGAACCGTCTCATGCATCTCTAAAGGAACAAATATCCTTCTGTGATACAACACCCAGTGTTGTTCATCCTCATACCAACCATTAGGGCCTCGCCACAAACAACGTGATCTCTCTTAGACCTCCACCTCAAGATCCCCCAACTGGGACTCTTCCACCTACTGCACTAGATATTACTACACCATCATTTGGAAAATACAACCTATGCCCCCAACTTCTCCCATATCTAGATGTAATGATAAAATTTCCTCCATTACTCTCCAAGAATCACCAAATTCATGCACTACAACACTATGTGACTTTCTGCTCAGTGCATCAACTACAACATTCCCCTTTACAGTTTTATATGATATTTAGAAGTCATATTCCTAAAATAACTCCATCCATCAATGTTGTCTCAAGTTTAAGTCGCACTGGGAGAAAACATACCTCAGGCTCTTATGATCAGTGAAAACCAAAAAACGCTCGCCAATGAGGTAATGTCTCCACAACTTCAGAACAAACACAACAGCTTCCAACTCAATATTGTGGGTGGAATAGTTATGTTAATGGGGAAAAACTTCCAAGACCCATAAGAAATAAGTGATCTCGGCTGCATTAGAACACATCCTAACCCCAGATGCGAAGCAATGCAGAAAACATCAAACTGAACTCCCTCTGTTTGAAGACAAAGAACTGGAGCACTTACAAACTTCTTCTTCAGATACAAAAAATTTGTCTGAAACTGATCATTCCACATGAACACCTGATCTTTCCTGGTTAATTTTTTCAGAGGAGTCGAAACCCGAGAGACATTGGCTATGAACCTCCTGTATTAGCCTACAAAACCAAGAAAACTTCGCACCTCTTCCACTGTCTTAGGGTCTTCCCAAGACACAACTACTTCTATCATCGATGGATCCACAGGTACTACCTTTTTTAACACAACATGCCCAAAGAAATGGACTTCTCGAGCCCAAAACTCACACTTCAACAAATTCCCAAATAGCTGATGTTGATGAAGAACTCCCAAAATGGTGTGCATATGCTCTGCATGCTCCTCCTTAGACATAGAGTACACAAGGATTTCATCGATGAAAACCACCAAAAACTTATCCAGGAACTCACTGAACACATCGTTCATTAATCCCATGAACATAGATGGAGAATTCGTCACACCGAACAGCATTAAAACAAACCCGTAATGCCCATAACGACAACTAAAAGTAGTCTTCAGGATATTCTCATCCTTCACACGCATTTGATGATATCCTAACCACAAGTTGATCTTTGAGAACCAACTTGAACCCTTCAGTTGAGCGAATAAATCATTAATCTGTGGAAGAGGATATTGATTCTTCACTGTCACTTTGTTTAAGAAATGATAATTGACACACAACCACAAACTACCATCAGCCTTCTTCATAAAAAAACTGGTGCACCCCATGGTGACACACTCAGCCAAACAAAACCACACTGTAACAGACCATAAAGTTGTATATGTAGCTCTCATAACTCAGAAGGGTACATCCTATATGGAGACATAGAGATAAGAGACACTCCTTGTTATATATCGATCCCAAACTCGATCTCTCATCAAGGGGGTAATGCTACAACCACTTCTAGAAAGACATCAGGGTACTCTTCTACGACCCTATAAAACTCCAACTGCTGAACCTATGAAGAAATCAGCATCAGCTCAATCATCATGGATGATAAGGATAGAACACGCCTCTAACCCATCTGAGGGTCTCACTCACCAAAAAACACCATTGGCTCTCCATACTCATCAAAGCACACAACATGCCTCTTGAAGCAATCCATGATACCCGGCACAGAATACAACCAATCCATGCTAAAGATGAAATCATATGGTTGTATCCATAAACATAGGAAATCTCCCCAAGAGCGGTGTTGCCCCATCACTAGTTAACGGTCTCTAAATACTTTAAACAAGTTAGCTCAACCTCCAACTGGCGTATTCAATTCCAAGGGAACTGGAAGCATATCTACCTCAAGTCCCAAAGCATGGAAAAGGGTAGGTGATATGAAGGAGTGTGTCACTCCTAAATCAAACAAGGCATACATCAAAGTAGAAAACAAGAAAAGGGTACCTCGAACGACATCGGGCTCACCTGGTGCTGGAAACACTAAAGCATGAAGCTGACCACGACCTCCTCCACGGCCTCTCTGACCCTGATGACGACCACCACCACAGCCGCACTCTACTATCTAAGGACGGGGAGTGTCACGGGGTTGTCCTCTGCCTACCCCATCCACCCTCTATTGATCTAAAGCTGGTGCAACCTGCTGCTGCTGCCTCAGCTGGAACTACCTCAATGGAGAAACCTCGAGCGGAACACCTGGCGCACGATGACTGCTCTGAAAGTTTGGGCACTATCATTGTTAATGAACTAGAACACCACAAGAAAAACAAGTGCCTGATCCCTTGTCATAGGCCTGAGATCTTCTGCCCCAGGATAAACGAGATACTGAGGGATGGGACCTACCCCCGGCTGAACGGAAACTATTCAGCCCTGAAAACCAGGAACCCCGGACCACAGCTTTGCTTCATGAGGAATCATGAAGACTCCCCTCTCATGATGATCCAGTTCTGGCTAATGTCCTCTGGATGACCTTTTCCCTCTCCAATACCTCATATATGTCTTCATCATAAATGTGGTGACCTGGCATTGGATATCTGGATGCAAAGCCTCCTCAAAATGCCTTGTCTTGGCCTCCTTATCTAGTAACAGGTCCGAAGAATATCATAAAAGGTTCTTGAAATGGATTCCAAACTCTCACACACTGGATCTCCCCTGTTGAAGGGTAAGAAGCTTCTGGAGACTGGACGCCTTCGCGGTCGAAGAAAGAAACTTAACTCTAAACTTTTCTCAGAATTCCTTCCATGAGATCGCCGACTCCTCGCGATCCCCGAGGAATAAGAACCACCACTACCTCACTCCTCTACAAAACATCATCACAGCCAAGGACACCCAGTGCTTCTTTCCGAGCACGGATCTAACTGAAGCCTATCTCGACCTCCTCCAACCAGTATTTTATGACTGCATCTGAAATAGAGCCCTCATACTTCTGCAGACTCCGACGCTGAAACTTTCGGAGTGTCCTCCACCAAGTGTCATCGTTTTCAACCTCTACCCTGCAGCAATCTTCTGGAACAACCTGCTAGACATCTTCTATGCGATCCTCGCGTGGACGTCGACCTGGATCCATACCTATAAAATCACAAACAATTAGAGAACCTTAACCTGGATTATGGAAGACTCAACATTAATTGATTGATTGTTTTATATTATTCACTTTAGGTTAACCTATCCCAAGGTCTACCCATTAAAATATAGGCATAAAGAAGAATGATTCATGATCCTTTCCTAGGTCTCTACCCTACAACTAGTATCACCTTGTTTAGTAGCCATTTTAAACTTAAAGGTCTATGTATAAAATCATAGGGGGCCTAAATGCCTATGTATCAGCTAGTCTCCAGTGTTTTCATCACTTTCTAAACATGATTGGAACTATCTCACTACCAACCCATGAAACCTCACCTCTGTCTAACACCAAACGCCATCTTATCCCTCCACCATACCTCAGATACCACTCTGTCATGACCCCCTCCTTACAAGGTGTACCCCTCCTTGGCCGGAAATGTGAGAAGGGAGATAATGACCCCTGAGTCCCACCTCTAGTAGGCCCTGGGTTGGAGACTAGCACCAAGGGTATAGTAAACACACAAATGGGAGGCATTACCCTCTAAGAGAACACATGAAAAAGAGAGAGATAATACATACACCTACCAACTCCAACTTAGACAACAATATAAATGAAATCCCAAGTGCACATATGTAATGTCATGAAAAACTACTACGAGTGAAAGTGGAAAAACTGCAAATAGCCAAAATAAAGTAAAAATAGCAGTAACCATAAGCCTGAACAGCTCCTACAACCCCAAGCTCGTATAAACCAGCTTGATCTCCAACCTGCTCCAAGTGACCTGAAAACATTATATATATATATATATAGGGTGAGTATAACAGTGTACTCAATAGGATCCTCCCTAGATCCTCTCGTGCAAAATAAAAGAAAGCATAATAAAGCACAATTAACAACAAGTGAAACTAACTCATCACCTAAACAGGTATACTAAGTTATTAGTCTCACCATGGCTACTCTCACCAAGTAACGCATACAAAAGTATATAATATAATAAAGAATATCTAGGGTACCCTGCAACTACTTCCCCGTGGGTTTTCCCCTTTGCCCCAATGTTGCATGTCCTAAGCATCTCCCTTAAAAAAGGATTACTCGAAGACACATGGGCAAAGCACCACAACATGAACCTCGTGCAACAAAACCACCACATCGACATAACCAAAGTAACCAGGGAGTTTTCAGGATCCACCAAATCTCACATAACATGTATCATACATTGGAAATTATACCTAAAGCCATTGCAACCCATACACTGAGTAAGAATCCTTAATCCATCACAGATTATACATGTTACACCTATAGTAGTCCATATGAAACTATATCCAAAAATATGTGTGTGTGAATAACCAAAATCCATTACAGCCCTCTACACACATATGTGGGGAAAACTAACTGTTGTGCCTACCATCACAAGTAACTACAAAGAAAAGAGAGTGGGGCCAAAGGGGGTAGTCATCCATCCATCCTTCCACTATAATGTTGGGGAAAACACCCCCCCCCCCAGGGATCAGAATCCATAGGGTTTCGGTTTCCCTAACTGATGGGGTGGAGTAGCATATAGAAACACAAAAGTACAGAATATATTATAGCTCACAACCACACTATGGGCATAACCTAGTCTTAGACTCAACTACAGCTAACGTTTCTCAGACTCCCAGCTTCCACTTCTAAGACTAGGTATCCTATAAGCACACAACCATTTAAAGATCTTTATTTCATTACTTCATTCCATTTTTATCAGTTGCACTTTATGTTAATTAATTCTATAAACATCAATTAACCATTAATAATTTCCACATTATATTTCATTGTATCACACCCAAAGTTCACTTCTACTTTAAATTTCAACCTCAGCATTGCATCCCAGCAAGCTCCAACCACGTGGGTTAATATCATTTATTCAATAATTTATTAACAACATTATTACTTTCCTGTATTCCCATACATTTTAAAAATACATTCTAAGATACTAAACAAAAGGGGGCTCAACACGTTGAGTAAATGAAATAAATGTCAAGTCTTTGCTGCTTATAGCAAGAGCGTAGACCCATCCCCATCAGGAAACTAAACATAGAAAGCACATGGCATACCCCATGTGTCTTCTCCCATTTTGGAAGGAGGCTTAGCAAACCATCTTCCTTAAGTAGTGGGGAATGTAAGGAAGATAAATAACCGACAAGAAACAACAAGCATCCAATCATTCACAACCAACCTATTTCATCATCTCGGGTGTCCTCCCTAACACCCTCATACATAAAACTGATGCATCTTTCCACTCTAGGTGTAAAATGTTTCCACAACCCATAGGCCTCCCTTCCCCCACATATCACAACTTCCTTCTTAGATCACATCACAACACAAGCAGCAGGAAAAAAACATCATATCAACCGGCTCTTAGCCCTTATGCAAGCAAGAGGGTAACTCAGAACCCTACGTGTCATTATCTAGTATCAAACAACCAGTTCTTTAATCTATCTTGAATTAACAAATTTATTATTTATAGGTTCCAATTATGGGAAACCTAAACAGTAAGCTATCATAAATTGATTAAACATGATTACTGAATCAATTTTATTAACATCAAATTACAACAACAACAACTAGATTCATGTACATGCCTCTTTATCTTTATCCAAATAATTATCAATTAATTCTGGGCTTACATTATTTACCAATTTCCATCAAGAAAAAAAAGCAAAGAAAATAAATCATAGATATCACACTATCTAGGAAAACAAGAGACAATAACATACGATCGATATCAATTTATTTATAAAGTTCAAATATTTATTATGTCAATTCCATTGTGATCCAGTGGTCTAAAACATGCTAACTCTACATTTTCACTTAAAAAAAAGAGAAGCAATGAATCCCCTACCTCAAACAGTTCTTAAAGTTATTTAAATAGAACAAGACACACAATGGTTTATGATCTCCTCCCCCCATGACAACTGTATTCACCCGAGGATGCAGAGACACCACCACACCGGTCAACACCTAACAAAGTCCATTAGGAACATGGAGATATCATTCCATAAAATTTCAAGGAGAAATGGAAGGATATGAACCCAAAATAATGATGATAGGTCATACCTTATATTGAAGATTGAAAGATACTACTTGGTTTCATCAAAAATAGAGGAGAACTGATCCAAGGAGGAAAGTTTGATCGCACCACTCCTATGGGAAGGAAGGAAAGGTTCTAGCGTCTTGCACCAAATAACAAGGAGGAAGAACAAGGGAGGAAGATATCTCATCCCTTTTGAAGATTTAATAGGGAAGTGGTTTAAGATACATTGGATTTTCCTTTAAAAGTGGATCGCATTAAACTATGCGGTTTGACCAAGTAAAAGTATCCCAAGCCTTAGGAAAAATTAAAATAGGAGTTATAGCCTTTGAATTGATCTTAGAGTCCATAAAACAAGGATTTAAATGCATTTTACGTCAAAGGAAATGTCAAAGGGGTGAAACTATAGGAAGCTAGAAACACTGTTCATGAACTCGAAATTTAGGGAAGGAAATAGAGGCTACTGTTTAACCTCATCATTCTAGAAACACTATTCATGAAGTCAAATTTTGGTAAAGGAAATAGAGGCTACTGTTGAACCTCACCATTCTAGAAACATTGTTCATGAACTCGTGATTTGGAAAAGGAAATAGTGGCTACCATTGAACCTCACCGTTCTGGAAATATTGTTCATGAACTCAAAATTTGGAAAGGTAAATAGAGGCTACTGTTGAACCTTACCGTTTTGGAAACACTGTTCATGAACTGAAAATTTGGAAAAGGAAATAGTGGCTATTGTTGAAACTATTCACATAATCCTATAGATTAAATTGTTCTCATAATGGGAAATTTGGAAAAGTGTTGGGGACATGTCACCTTGACCTCCCGGAACAACTCAGACACCAGATTCCAGCAAAGGAATGGGATAGAGAGGTCTGGGTCATTACATATATTATTATATATGTTTATATATATACACACTATATATATTGTATATATTAATAATATTTATGTTTATATATATGTGTTTTTATAGTATAATAATAATATATATTTATTATTATTATTAATAAATAATATCTATTACTCGTACTAAACCTTGTAGATCCAAGTCCACGTGTCGCTCCCCCCACTGCCCATTTCCCCCCCTTTATTTTTCTACATCCCTATGTTCACTCTTTCTCCCCTACCTCTGGTCACTCTCTCTCACTCCCCCTATCATGAAACCCTACCTTCAGATTTCTATAACTCACATCCTCCATGCCTCGAACATTGCCGTTATCACCATCCATGTCTTCGTCTCCTTCTTCCAATCCTCTCCACCTCCTTCTCTTTGTTTCCTCCTCTTGCCATGTCGTCATCCATTGTTTCCATAAAAAACCCCAAATAATAGGGATTTTGGTATTTCTCACATGATCATCATTCCCTCCAGATATATGAAAACATCTCACCTATCATCCATCATTAAAAAGAATTTATCCAGTTCGTTTGTCTTTCAATAGGTACTCAACCATCGAGAGAGAAGTTTATATGTTGAAGCTGGCATTCATTGAGGTGGGTGTTCATAAATGGAGGCCTCCATGTTCTTCAGTCCATCCACGGTTTCAATTTTTGATCACATATTCTCAATATCCATCCCCTGATATCGATTGCTTCTACTTCCATTACTCTAATTTCTGACATCATCTTCTTCCCACAAATGATTAGTTTTAACATGGTTCATATTTTTTCATGTTAATTTTTTAGAGGTATATATTTTTTACATAATTTCATATTTTTATGGTTTCATATTATTATAGTTTCATATATTTTATTAGGATCATATTTTTTACCTTATTTAATATTTTTTTCAGGTTCATATTTTTTACAGAAACACACATAGTTGAACATCAACATATCTGATTTCCTTACAGGTAGGTTTTTTTCAGAATCATGTATTTTACCACATTTCATATTTTTTTTAGGTTCATATTTTTTACAGGTTCATATTATTTTGTGGTTTCATATTTTTTTCTGATTTGTTCATTATTTTTTCATACAGGTGCATATTTTTTATATAGCTTCATATTTTAATTCATACAGTTATATATATTATTTTGTTCATACAGGTTTCTATTTTTTACTTTTATCAAAGTAAATATTTTTTTATAATTGATTATACTTTGATATATAGGTTCATACTTTTTATAGGTTAATATTTTTCATAAGTAAATATTTGTTAAGTCTTGCAGGGTAGTTCATATTTTTTAAAGGTTCATCTTTTTTTCATTTACATATTAGTTCATATTTTTTTAAGTTCATATTTGGTTTTCATATATGTACATGATTTATTATAGGTTCATCTATTTTAAAAGGGTTCATATTTTTATGGGTACATATATATTATTTTTTTCATATAGGAATCTATTTTTTGTGTTCATCATAGTAGTTTAGATATTTTAATTATCAATTAAACTAGAATATATAGGTTAAATGTTTTTGTAGGCAAATATTTTTTAAAAGTATAAATTTTTTAAGTTTACTAGGGTGTTTCATATTATTTTTTTAGTTTATATTTTTTACACATACGTATTCTTTTATTTTATTTTTTATTCATATTTAACTTTCAGAAAGGTACATATTTTTTATAGATTCATGTATTTTACCCAGATTCATATTTTTACAGGTACACATATTTTTTATAGGTTCATGTATTTTACAAAGGATCATATATTTTACTATGGTTCTTATTTTTAAAGGATCACCTTTTATTGATTGGTACACACATTATTCAATATCATCATAGATTTTTTTATTAGCACATTTTTTATAGGTCCATGTATTTTTCTACATTTTATAATTTTTCAAAGGTTCATATTTTTTACTAGGGATCATATTTTTACACATCCATATTTTTTTCTATTTACTGTAGTTTCATATATCATTTTTATACAGGTACATATTTCTTTAAAGTCCCATGTATTTTAACAAGGTTCATATTTTAATTAGTATATACTTTTTTAGGTTCACATATTTTAACATGATAATATTTTTTTCCAGATTCATATTTTTTTATAGGCACACACATAGTTAAACATCATCATATCCATTTGCCTTATGAATATTTTTTCAAGTTCAACAATAATAGACATATCAAAATCATTACTATTTTCCTACACAATTTACATACACCATAGTATATTGTAAAGTTTATATATTAATTTCTAATTAATTATATAATGATTTTATATTTTTTAACAATTAATGTTCTATATTTTAATTTTTCCAGCCAACATGTTTTTCAACTATTGCAGAAATTCTGAAAATCCAAAGCCACTATAATTTTTATTATGAATCATGTAGAATTTTGATGAAGAATATATAACATCATGATGGTAATATTTACTATAAAAATTGATATATGGATCCATATTGCATAATTTCAAGGATATTCTCCATTTTTTCATCTATATGATTTGATATAAGTGCATCACATTAAATATATTTTTTTAACTAAATTTTATTTTGATTTATTGATTACTTTATTTTTTCCATCTATGGATATTTAGTGAAATTAATGTTAATATATCATAGTGGAAGAATATTAGCAATTTTTATACATACAGGTAATTCTGTTTGTATATAAAATGGCCTCTGGATCAAGAGAAAGTTTTCTTTAGTTAGCTACTTATTTCAAGTTTCTTTATTGGATTGACTTACATATAAATAATTATTAAATTTTAGTTATATATCTCATATATGAATTATGAGTTCTGATTTCCTCATGAACTATATATTTTGAATATAAAAATATTTATGTTCAATATAAATGTATGATTACAATATATAATACAACCACTAATCTTTTGATAAATATCATATGGAATTTTGTTGGTTTCCAAAATTCACAATCCTATCATTGACTTATGGAAAAAATTTGACTATATCTAGGTAGTATTGTTATTTATAATAATAATATATTTTATATTTTTCACAGATCTGACCACACAAATTAAAATAATCGTATCTTTTATTTTTTATCAGGTGCATGTAATTATAGGAACATCATGTTAAAATAGTGTGGTTATAGAATTCATGAGTTCAGGTATCTAGATTGGAAACCCTATGTTATACTAATTCATTTACTTAAAAAATTGTTCATAATATGTTTACATCAATATATGTAATGTATTTTTCAATAATATTACCTTTCTATATAGATTCATCATTATAAACACTACATTATAATATATTTATATTGATTTATATATAATTTCTTTTATATTAACATGAATTAATATAAATTAAATCAACCATCAATAACATTCATCCATAAACAAAAAAATTATGATCAAAAGTGAATAATTAGGTTGATATAAAAATACTATAAAACTGTAATATATATTTCCAAAAAAGTAATTATGCAACTGCTTATGCTCATGCTTATATAAATATTGAATACATATAAACATTTTCTTATGTCTATGCCAATTATCTTTATAACACTTATGAAGTTAATGAAATACACTCATTTTGAAGTTAATAGTGCATATTTTTATACTTATTCTTCACTTACTACAATAAGTTCTCATTATAAAATTAACAGTGAGAATTTATATGATTATGTTTATATCCATTCTTATACAAATCTTATAAAACATATATAATTTCAAATACTGTAACATAAATATACTATAAGAAATATGATAATATATAATGCATATAAAATGGATTATATTTTGATTATTCTTATAAAAAAAATATTTACACATATATACTTATGATTATGGTATTTATTACACTAATCTGTATACCAAGATTTAAATAGATGCACATTTTCATATTTTAGTGTGCATGATTACTTATTATTATAGATATGTTTTAATATATAAACATTTTCAAGTTTATAGTGCATATTCTTATGCTTCTATAAATTCTATAGACTATGATGATGAAGATTAACTATAAGATACTCATCAGTGTAATTTATTCTTAATATGTCAATGATTTTCTTAATATTCTATTAGTTATATTACATGCATGGAATTATATATTTATAACAACTCTTAATCATCATTGACCTATTACTATAAAACATTATATGTTCATCATTGGATATTCTTAATGAATTCAATTTTTTAAATTCACTTGGTACACCTTTAATAAACATTTTCATTAACATATTTATATTTACTCATAGGTTATACTAATGTTTTGGAATAAAAATTTCAATTAAATATAACTATTAATCATTATTGACCATTATCCTTTATAATTTATAGAATCTTTTTTTCTTATGTATCTGATTTACAACTCATTAAGAGATTCAGGAATGGAAGAAATTTTATTTTTATTTCTTATATACTATAATCAGCAAATCAATCATCCCCAATATTTTTATCATATAATAAATGATATTGTTTAGACACTCCTTTATCACATTAACGATTCCATCTTTCTATCATGGAGATGGCATGCCAAAAAAATTTATCATCATCCTTTAATTAAGAAAACACTATAAATTATAGTGACATAAATTAGTCACACTAGACCAACAGTCCATAATTTATAGAAGCCTGTAGTGATAAAATTCATTATTGTTTAGATTATCAACCATTAATAATGAGAAACCATTGAATTGTATTGATTCAAACAGTTCACATAGTGTTCTGTCTAATATGCATGAAATAGCACCCTACGCCCAATGAAATAATTTTCCATATCCTATATTATCATTGAATTTTTACATATTCATATGGGTTTTAAGGATAATTTAGTATTTATATATATTAATTCATTTGTAATTTCTCACAATCAATAAAAATGTGATTTTTCTATTTTGAAACTGCAATGAACAGATAACTGGTATCTCACTGTTTGATTTCTCATCGTGGGGAAAAGGGAGAATTTATTATTCATAATAATTTTGGGATGGAAACAGTGGTACTAATAACTTGGAAAGTGTTGAAATATATATTTTTTCCTCATTCATGATGTAAATCATTATTGTTCGGATTATGTATTTCCCTACCAACACTTTATCCTACTAAAAATGACATGTCAATAGATATTCCATCTAGGTATGGATTTTATTAAATCTTCACTTAAGGTTGAGATATAATGAATATCAATATTTTTTAGCCACTAGATGGGACCTAATACAAACTTCTATTTTTCTTTTAATTATGTTTTGAATGAATACAAGTCCAATTTGGTATATTCACAAAAAAAATTATCACCAAAATTACTCTAAATTATTTTAGTGGATTTATTGGTGCATTTTAAGTGCTCTAAACATTTATTATAACAATTTATAGATACTCTGAATAGAAAATTATATGAAAAATCATTTTAATACATCATGCCCCAACCGTTGGTTTAAAATGAACCAATCATGATTTTTTCCATTTCTATTAAGGTTATATTATAATCTATGTGGGAATTAGTAGGAATCAGTATAATAAATGATAGATCACTCTTAAGGATAAGTAATTATTCTAATAGTGGAGATCCCATGGGTGAAAAAAAATTGCCCAGAGTATGGAGGTCGGTGTTGATAGAGACAAAAACAATATCACCCTTTATGAGAACAAAAAATAAATGAATGTAGCAAGTTATTCTACCATTTTACATGCCTAATTATTGTATTCTTGATCCATTATTCTAAGAATTGTTTGGAGAGTAGATCTCAATGTTCACATTGTTCACATTATTCATAGCTTAGGAAGAAATAAAATTATGTCTCTATCCTACCCTCCTCTATCAAGATCATATTGTTATTTTGAACTATATTTCTAAGTATAGGTACCACACCTTCAATTCAAGTGTCACACCTTGAGTGTAGGTTCACAATAAAAAACTCTATAGATTTGATCAATGATAAAACATTTATTCCAATTCCATGATACCCCTTTATTTTTATCTTTCACTTAATATTTTAATCTCTTATAATTTGTGTACCAACCCTAATAACTAATATTACTTCCTATAACCATTTATCGAATATCCCCTAACAAATCATCAATTCATTTTACTAATACCAACCATGATACTTTGAAGCATTTCACTTTCTCTAGATCTACATCTGGTATTTTCCATACATTGACATTATTATTTCTATAGAAATAAAATTTATGTTTATACTCTAGAATTAAATTCCATTTCAATAAAACATTATATTTTAGTTTACATTGATTCTTTATTGCATTATGATCTATAGAAATTGGGATCCATTGTAGTTTAAATGAAATATTCTACTCCATATATGTTTTCTTGTGTTCTTTTTTAATGAAGTTAGTGTGGTTTAGTTGTTTTGGTGTTTATATATATTTATATTTCATGTCATATTGAGTTATTTATGATCATATAATTATTCTATTTTTTTTATATTGGATAACATCACCAAACTGTACAGTGAATTTGAATTGAATAGGAAGGTTAGAAAATTTTCAAATCCTCATTTCTATTTGTGTTTTACTTTTAATAAAAAATAGATTTGTATTTTCATTATTGAATTGAGGTTTATTTATAATTCACTAACCATGTATGGGGATTTCATTTCCTCTCTATATTTTGGTTTTAATCTTGGTTATTGGATGTTTTCTTTGTAGGGTATGAATCTACAACTTAGTTTATGCTTTTTATTCTTCTAAAATTGTTAACATTTAAAATAATAAAATTTCATAATATATATTTTGAGTTTTACTTAATTTTTTAAAATTATTTAAAAAAAATCAAGTATTGAATATGAAAATTAAATTCATTAAATAAAATAATATTCCACACATATATCAATATTTATTATCACATCTCCCTTCCACATCAGTATCCTATAAAACCACTATCATTATTCTATATCTCATTCCTTTTTTTGTATTTATAATTAGTAAGAATACCATATATTTACATATTTTTTTGGTTCAATTATATTTACCAAACCTACTTTGTTGTTATTATGTATTAGATATAGTGAAGATTCAGTAAAATTTGTTATAGTTTGAAATATGTAGTATGAAAATTTGTATAATCCATTTTTTGAATTTTGTGTTCCCTACGTTATCAATTCCTAAACCATTTCATTTTTCCTCTCCATGAGAAAAAATTTTATTCAAATTTTTTCATTAAATATTAATAAATGTTAAAGTATATTATGTTTTATCCACTAAGGAAATTTCTTATTTTTTTACTAGGTTATTTTTTTGATATTTTCACATTTACAATGATCCATAGATAGGAATATCCTACCTCTAAATTTACATTATTATATTTTTATTCTCCTCTTTACTTCAAAAATAATATGATTGCAACATTTGAAAACATATTTTTAAATGTTGTTTTGTTTAATTTAGATCCTCTAGCTGTATATTATTGATTCACTGCTCATTTTCCAAGTGTTATATCAATTAAAAAATATATCATGGTATCATACTAGGTTTACTATTTATTATTTTAATTCTATAATTCATAATCATCACATTATTTTTAATAATAAAAATAAACATCAAATCTTGTGTGATTGTGTAGGGGGAATACTATTTTTTATATATATAGTGTATATAATATATTAATAACATCTATGTATATATATGTTTTTATTTATTATAATTAACAATAAATATTAATAATATAATATATTAACAAACATACATATATTAAACAATATGTATTAATAATATAATATATTAATATATTATTAATATATATATATTTATTTATTTATGAATATATATTAAAAATTATGTTGCGGAAAACCTATATGGAAATAGATGTGGTACTGGCCTCTAGTTGTTAAGGATGGAGAGGGAGTGGGCATGTAGGGGTGGGGGAGGTGGGATGGGGCTCTACTGAGGCAGAAAGGGTCATCGAGTCTTTTTTATAGGCAGATATCGGAGGCAATGAGGGTCACAAATAGATATCAGAGGTGGTGACAGTGATAATCAGAGATCCCATGAAAATATATAAGTTGGTGAATACAATGATTGGTGGTGCTAAGTGAATATTAGAGGTGGGAATCGCGATGATTGGGGGTGGTAGAATAGGTCCCAAACATTTTATATATCAGATATGTAAATGAGTTCATAGTGGAGATTATAGGTGGAAAGTTCAAAGATAGAGGGTGTGCATGGTGCTGTTGAGGTGAGATCCCCAAAATAAATTAATAAATTTCCAAAAAAATGGTAAATAAAATGCCCAATTACCACCATTTTAGGAAACATTGGTAAAAAAATTAAATTAAATATGTTTTTAGAAACATCATTAAATGATTAATTAAACATCCCTAATTTATGACAACACATTTAAAAAAGATTTTATGAAATGTTAGAAAAATAAAATTTCTGATTAAAAACTCTTCTAGAAATGTCGTTAATCAAATTCAGTTATGGATGTTTCTAGAAATATTAGTATATGACTAATTATCAATGTCTATAAATTTTTCTAATTAGAGACACCAAATTTAACTTAATTTTTCTGAAACATTAGTAAATTCATTAGTGACATTTTAAAAACATCACTAATATAAAAAACCATAGCTAAATTACATTTTTCTTGTAGTGTAAAGACTTTATTCACCTATGTATGAGTCAGATCTATGTATTCCTTATTCATGCATGAGACATATCTATTCATAAGGGGATGCAATCATACTTCTACCCACTAGTAAGACCATTTAAGGATGAAATTTCCTCCCAAATTTGAATGATCTTATCCAATAAAGGGTGTCTCTGAGGATACACTACATCATTCCATGTCAGTTTAGTCATTTCTTGGTCACATAACGTTAGACTATGTGAAAATTATGACCTTATTTCATGAAAATAAACATCATGAAATACATCCTTGTTTCATAATGTTAAACTTTATGAAAATTGTGTTCTTACCTCGTGATTTAAAACCACACAGATGGCATACTGGTCACATGATGTTAAACTGCATGAAAATTGTGTCCTAGTAACATGGTATTAAACTGCATGGTAGGTGAATTCCCACTACATGAAGATAATATATTTAAAACATTATCCATCATCACTCCTTGTTAAATTACTATAAGATCCTGATAGAGATCAACCAATGCATAGGGTGCTTCTATCGCCTTTTTAATCACCTCAACCCATAAATCACACTTTGTTTCTTGATTGTCTTGGATCACCATAAATCTTTCATGGACTCTGGAAAGGATTAATGATCCATCAACATGATCCTTTAAGAGTTGGATCTTCATAAGGGCCTTAGACCCCTCAACCAGAGGTATATTGGCCTTATAAAAAGGTTTATCTGATCCTTGTGAGCCCTGACAACATCACAGTGTAACTCGTAACCACATAGTGATTTGAAATCATCCTTAGTATCATTATATCATACCATCACTCGTGATTATTTAAACATGATAAAATATTTAAAACAACTTTATCTTCTATTTGGATGGGTGTTAGAGTTCTATCAACATTTAAAATCATAATAATAAAGTGTGTAAAACTCCCCAAATACTAGTTCAATATATTATGAGATAAAACATTGTAAACATTGGTCAAAGATGTATGACCTTAAACTCTAGCCTCTGATGTTCAAAAACAAAGGCCTGTAAAATGATAGTGGGAGAGACAAAAAAATATGTCAGGATGAAAACCCACAAAGGGAGGTCTAAGAAAAATTCAATTATCCACCCTCTTTGATATTCATCTATAGAGTTGAGGAAAAAACATGAACGTTAATAGAAAGGTACAAATCATGTTTGGCCCATGTTGTTTCCTTACTGAAATACAAACCATTATTGTTTGACCACTTTGGTCCTGGAAAAACTTATATCGATGATTTATTAATCCCCTCACCATGATAACGTGTTCATTATGTGGTGAATCAACTTTTAGTGTGCTCAAACCCTTCTTTAATATTATGTTTTCTATAAAACACCTTAATATACTTGAAGTTTTAGTCAATACCCACCAATTCATTGAGTTGTTATAATTATCCTAGAACCCCATAGCCTTGATTCATTCCTCTTGGTTCTTCTATGTAGTGTATTGTAAATAGGTACTGACTACTCTAAAGGGATCCCACTAGGATTCATTAGTGAATAAAACAATGATAAAGACCTTGTACCTAATTGATGTTTCTCTTAAGGAGGAATTTTCTCCCTTAAATCCATGAGTTATTTCCCAGACGATGTGCAGTAATTGTTTTCAACCTAAACCCACTAGTCTCCATTCCTCATTGACCCATATATTCCTTAACCATGATTTAAAATTCCCATGAAAAAACAATTATTTTTTAGTTGACATCATCTATGTTACATCACTAAGTAGTATAACCATTCTTAAAGAAGTAATGTGAAACTTAATTTGTGAAACTTTCAATAGTACCTTTCATGTGATCATAAACCATGTGGTATAAGGCCAAGGATTCATGACCATAAACCAAACTACTAACAGGGTTCCATAACACTTCATAGATATCCTTTTCTCAATATCCTATTTCATCATTCAAGTTTTTTAATTAGATAAAATCTTCCACAAACCTTGTAAAGGAGTGGGGACCCCTCTACTTGACCATGAATGTAATACCATTTAGGATCATGGATCAGGGCCTTTAACCCATCAACCAGAAGTATCTTCACTTTTTAAGAAAATATATCTGATCCTTGTGAGCCCTAGAAACATCATAGAGGGACTCAGTACCTCAAGGTGTTTTTCTATCATCCCTAAAAAGTCTTCAAATCTCAGTATACTCGATTAAAAACCTATGGGAATTTATTTTTAGGGTTCATAATCTAGATATCCAAGTGTATTTTACATCCTTTACCTTGTTTCACCATATATCATACTCATTCAAAATAAGGATGTTATGTGTCAGAATCCTTCATGAATATCTATACTTCATAATTATAGTAAGGTTAAAGGGTTTATGAACCTTTTATGAAAATACATCCTTCACTGCCTTAGTAATGATATAAGGTGTTTGGATCCTTTTTCAACATCCATACATTATAATCAAAATATATATGTAGGGTGTCATAACCCTTTGTGAATAATCGTCCTTCATAATTCCAATATGGATGTAGGGTTTCAGAACCATTAATGAATATTCATCCTTTATTTCTTAATCATCTGAATCAAATGAAGTTTTGAGCTATACAACCATTAACTTCAACAGAATAAGGTTCAATCTAGATGAACATAAACTAAAGAATTTTTTTTTAGCAATAGGAACCTAAACTATAGAAAATTAAGTTCTAAGTTATAGGAGGATAAATAATATAAAAAACAACCAAACTATTTTAGATAAAAACAATAACACCCCATAAAACTAATTCATAAGATATTAAATATCTAATTAAAAGGGGAACAATTCTCACTAGGATAAAACCCCACAAATGGAACCTAAGGAAAAATAAATCCTCTTCTCACTGGACACATACATTGAGTTATCCATGAATCATTGATCTTTGATGAAATGGAAAAGGTGTAAAACATACAATGGTAAAAAAAATGGATTACTAAGAAAAATAAAACTTTATACCATCTAAGCCATTCATTCAATGGATTAAAAAAATTCATTACTAAAAAATTATATAAAAATCATGTAGGGACCATTATTTATCTATAGAAAAAAAAGTTATTCCCACTAGTTCCACTAGCCTAGGAAACTATTTGAGCATAAATATATTCTTCAAGGCTCCTATGAGGTTACCTAGTCCTTTCGTGTCTTGAAACTACATGACACATGGTATATCCTATAGGATCTAAAACTTCTTAGAGTGGAAGAATCTATGTGTCTTTATATATTTTACATGATCTAGATACGTACAACATATCCATGAAAAGATGGGTCCCTACCCATGATTCTAACATTAAGTGATTGTATCCCCTCTCCAATGTATGAGATAGATTTTTATTTTTCATTCATCGTATAGTTCTCCATTCATGAACCTATGTCCCATATGCATGAGCTTGATTTGTTTAGGACTCTTATAATAGAACTATGCATTGCTTTATTACCTTTCCTTTGGTATATGTAGCGATTTCCATGTCCCTTATCTTTGATCCATTCAAAAATTCTATTCTAACCCAATCATTTCTTCCATCTTAGAATCTATTCTTTCAAAATTTTATAAAATTTGTTCCCTGAGATGATCTTATTCCTATTGTAATTCCAATTCTTGAGAAGATTATCCATCTTTCCAATATAGAGATTATTCAATTCGGAAACCTAGAGACCTTGAGTTGATATTCTCATCTTGGTGGTTCTCAAAATCCCTCAGTCAACACACTCTTCTTAATAAATCTTCTCAAAGGGGTTCATTATCAAATATCTTCTAAAGATCAAGTACAAAAAAAAGTGATCTATGTTGATATTATAATTGAATTCATTTCTTCCTGAATGAAACAAATTCTAAATGGGGAAATTTTTTTGAAACCCATAAATATGTTCCATGCACTTTTCCTCTATGGTTTTGATAAGTGTGAAGACCGTGAAAAAAATACTGATATATTTTACATGGATTATTTGGGAGTTAAATTATTATGAATAATGGATATAGATTTATTTTTATATGTCTGCATATATTTTCCCTTATTTCTAACATTTTACATAGATAATTATTCAAATTAATTATGAGTATGCCCATAGGAAAAACAAGTTGGCCATCCATGGGTAGCTAGCTAGCCAGCTCAACCAAGGCATATTTGGAAGTTTTCTCAACCATGCCCAAGATCTAGCATAGTAAGATTTCATAGTGTCTTGAGGATGGGTGGGCATAGTTTCCACCAGGTGCGCATGGAACACATAGAGCATAAAGGAGGTGCTTGGTTGGATCACGCAATGGTGTGGTATGGACAAGGAAGGGCACACGTGTATGTGTTCTAGGTGTTAATCACCACATTCATCTTGAATAGTTTCTAATATCTAACATAATAATTATTATTAAAAATATATAGATAGTGTGTATGTTAGATATTGGAAAAATGAATGACACAAAATATTGTTCACCAGTTAAAAACATATGGATAAAATGCAGGTTGTCTGATCTGGTGCACTTATTCCATATTTTAATCATCTTAAACCTCTCCAACCATAGCCTGCTCAACATTGATACTCATGTGATCAATATATACCATACAAACTAGCTTCATTAATCAATAAAAGAAATCAAGATGATCTCAATCATCTAAACCCATGTATGTAACCTTATCTTTCATATATGGGCATGTTCAAAGAATGGATAAATCATAAAAAGATAATTGTGTGAATCACATGAGTCCATTTTAGTGAAAATATGAGTTACACAGTAGGATAAATAATAAACATTGGGAAATCACATGATTGGAAGTGTTTTAATCTTCAACCTTTTATGGTTTTCAGTGTGAGATCAAGACACCGTGAGATCATTTGATGGCTTTGATAATTCCAAGGGATGATCAATTGATCCAATCAAATGAACCATGTGAATATATCACAAGATGTATTATAGATAACACAAAAAAATTATTTAAATCATGAAAAAATATGATGACATCACCATGGATTCATATGAAAAATAGTATATATTCCTTCATGGGAAGATTCCATCATTTATAGCCTCCCATCATGTGAATGCCTTTTCAGTTACTAATATTTTGTAAACTAACTTGTCACGTGATCAATTGAAATGATCGTGCAATCACATATCATGAAAAATGATATTGTGAATATATCCATGTTCCACTATGAATAAATCACATGAATCCCTTGATAGTTTTAAAGTGTTTTCCCACTGACATGTTGCATGATCACATGAAAAGATCACTCAATATCAAGATGATGGAGACAATTTTTGATTCCCTCATGAGAATCCCTAGAGTCCATCACGTTAAGTGGTCATGTGGTCTTTTATCCACATCAACATTTCATGATCATTAAGAAAACTGAGATATTCTGAGCCTCCAATATACACATCATGCCACCTCATGTTGGTTTAAGTGGTACCTTAACTATGTAATGTAGCTTTATATTTGATTACCTTTACCTATATAAACCCATTCCCCCTACTTTAATGATGTAAAAATACATGAGAGGGATGGTGTAGAAAAATAAAGTAGACATTAATGACATAACAAAGAGTGGGAGAGTGGAGGAAAGAGCGATGAAGAAGTAGTTAAATTATAAGGGTTGGATACTACCTTCAGTGGAACTCTCCAAGTATTCATGAGAACCTATCATGTAACCCTAATTTTATGGTTTCATGATGAATAAAACATCACATGATAACCTGTTATAAAAAAAATTTCCCATGAATCCTTCATTTGAACCCCTTATAGGTTTTAATGGTACCCTCATGAAACCATTATTAGTTTATTGGGATGTTCTTAGACATGAAAACTTCTATATTTGTCGGACATGTTCATGAGACCTCTCCCATGACTCCATGACTTTACTCCCTTAAGATCACACAATAACATGATTCTATGAACCTCATGACAACCCTATGTTATGTGATTCATTTGTGCATCTTGTAAAAGTACCTTGGACATGAAAATCCTAACCTTGGCCCATATAACCATGTCATGCGAGAACACTTTAACATGTTATACCTATCGTGTAATCATGTGAATAATTAATATGAATAATTCATGTGATGAAATTATGTGATGCATTTTTTCAGCCTTGCACATGTTTCCTTATTATGTGAAAATCCTAGGACATATCATCCTTAACATAAGAATATCCTTAGGCATAAAACCTTGGCATGGAAACCCTTGAAATGAATCATTTTCCATGTTATACCCTAGAAATATATCATATTTTATGAAATCACTTATGAGAACATGATCCACTTGAGGTCATGAAATTTTTTGATCCCTAAGTGGTCATGTAAATAATTTTTATAATGACCTTACATGGCATTACCTGTGAGATCTTTCCATGATCTGTTGGACATTTCATCCATTTCAGGTAGGCACCCTCAAACATGTCATCCTTGATAGGAAGACACCCTCATACATGACATCCTTTTATGGTATACAACCATAGAATTGTTACCCTTTATATAAATACACCATTAGACATGTCATCTTATATAATAATATACCCTAAGACATGTCATCCTTGTTTGGAAGACACCCATGAGCATGTAAGCCTTTTTAGGAAAACACCCTCATACATGTCATCCATGTAAAGTATACACCTTCATATATGTCATACATTTCAGGAAACCACCCTCATACATGCAAGCCTTATTATTCAGGCACACTTGGATGTGAACACTCAATCAATGTGAACCCTTGACTATAAACCTTTTTTTGAGAGCCCCCCATTTTGTGTTCAGTGTCCATAATGGACCAGTGTAAAACAGTAATTAAACTGTATTTTTTCATGATCTTGATAGTTACATCATGAAATACAAACATATTAGATAGGCCTTTCATGGTCATAATCTCTCTTATTATGTAAGAGTATAAACAATTAATATGTGTCCCTTCATTCGTCAGAGGATAAAGAATGAATATGTGACTTGGGAATCTAGCTTGGTGTACGTCCCTCAATATTCCAACTATTATGGATCATGGGTCTAAAATATGCTATGATTGTATCATCCTCCCTCTTATATCATCAAATAAGAAGTCCATTCATTCTTTCACATCCTGTTACGACTTGTCCCATTGGGGACCACTTAGCTTGTGGTAAGAAAAGTGTGACTCCCCAAGATTGTCTCTAATAGTAGAGGGTTTGTAGACAATAACTAAGTAGGAAATAATGAAAACCGGAGGCCTTATCCTATATAACTATACCCAAGTACAAAAAATCATCTCCATGATATAGTTTATAGATATTATAAAAGGATGAACATATGTTGTCTAACCATGTATGAAAAACCCACTATGAAATAATTAGAGTGAAATAATGTAGTAAAAAAGTATGAAGGGTCAAAATGGACACCCGACTAGAATATGAGGTCCCAACCTATCAACAACCGAAGTAGGAAAAGGCCTGATCAGATCCCGACTCATAATCTCTAAGGCCAGCCACTGAACATAGCCAACACTAAGAGTGGATAATCTTCACAAAAATTGGGTCCACTAATATCACCCCAAACCTTCCTGTGTTGTTCAAAAGTTAAAATATGTGAAGGTTAATCCCATGAAGGGGTGAGAATATACAAAAAAATTAGGTTCTATAAAAACCAAAAAGGGGAAAATAGAAATGAAAAATAGTCATATCAATCCAAAAATAATCATGTTAAAGAGAAATACGATAGATATTCTCACAAACAAACCCAAACAATAGAGAAAGGGGGTATCCATATCTGCAACCCATATAACAATGAAGAATCATTCCTCATCTCAAAGGGTCCAATCACTGAAGCTAAAAAACCATGTAACCCTAAAATATAGAGAGTGGAGGTCCCCTGCCTTATCACCATTCTCCATAGTCAAGGGGAATATATATCTTATCTTTGAATATCATGTAACCTCACATGAATCCATGTGGAGGGCCTTCACCTCATCATTATTCTCCACAGCTGAGGGGGTGTAAACTCCATTAGATGACCCACACCTCATAAAATTACAAAAATAAGGGTGGTTCCAACCCATAGATAGAGGCATGTACCCATTGTAGTATGGGGGTTTCCCAACCTACATGTGTAAAGAATATGGGGGAATCATTCCCTGGTATGATAGGGGGTTTCCAACCATAGTAACTCTTTGATGATCTCACCCACCCAATACTATTTTCCTAGATGGTATGGAGGACCTACTCCTTAATGAAACATGGGGGTTTCCATCACCAGCTCCTCTATAAGGATCAAACCTGATAATTTCCATTAGATAAGAGTATCTGAGAGAAGCATACCAATAACATCACCTCACATCATATCTATAATTACAAACCAGATTCCAAAATTGTGTTATACTCAGAAATCCAATTAGGATATAGTACTTATGGTCCACAATCTGAGTCCTAAGGAAGGAGACGCATGAGGAAAAAGACTTTGTGGGGAGTACATGACATGTAATCTTAGGGTAAATGGCTTGTAACATAGGGTGGAACCTTATCCATGTATCCTCATGGTACTTGGTGTGTATGATTAATGTACATAATGTGTACATAGAATCACATAGTGTGTGACCTCTTCTAGGCACATGGGTGTGTCCTTTCCTAGACACGTCTTGGATGTCCATGTGAATCAACGCGGTGTGTACGAGTACATGAGATGTCTTGTATTCCTGGGGTATTACTATGTCCTCCAGCCTTTAATAGTGCATATCATCCCATGAATATGTATTTCACCTCATTCTTATGTATGTTTGGGGTCTTTTTATGTGATTATACATGACTATGTCCCCATTAAATGGGTACCTTCCCATGTGATTGGCCACATGGAAATGTCCCATTACATGGAATTAAATCCTAAAAAGCCTTTATTCCCAAAAAGGATGGACTCATGGTATTTTCTTCAGAACTACGCATATTTTGATGGGGATTAACCAATTTAAAATCCCCATGAACCTTCTAAAACCCCGGTTTATCTCGTATTAAGAACAAATTAACCACCATGAGGTCCTTATAATTCATAACAAGGATTTAAATCCTTTAAGAAACTCATCTATAAGGACCAAGAATCATAACTAAAAATCCACCTACCTCATAGAGGTAATTCTAAAGATTCAGGTCATGATTCATACCTAAAAGTTAGTGTACTTTGATCTGGTCTTAATCTCCTTCAAGGAATAATTCTAAAGGTGACTCTTCTCCCTTACTTGGTTACATCATCTCCCATTGGAGGAACCCTCTCCCTCATTTATACGTAGGAAGCCAAATAGGAGGGAAAGGTTTATTTTAATTCTTTTTATTAATCAATTAAATATAATTAATTAATTAATTAATTGATTATCATGTCTACCAATGGTCACCATATATTGAATTATTGACACAAACCAACTTTATGTCGATCCTAGGGTAAATCTTACATCATAGAAACAACTATGGTGTCATATTTTTCATCTGGTATATTAAACAATAAGAGAACCAATTATTCAAAAAAGATGTGAAGGTGTGTTTTAAAATATATTAATATTTTACTATATCAATTTTGGGATCCTGTATTTCTAAAACATAATTCCAACAACATGGTGAAATCTATATATATATAAAGGAAAAAATGTTGAAACTGGAGTCATTATATTATCCCCTCATTCAAGGATTTTCATCTTGAAAAGAACAATTATCATGAAAAGGGGGGTTCTAATATCATATCTAGATCATATTCTCCCAAGTTCTCTCTAACACGGTTTTGTACTACCAAATAACTCAAATAGAATGAATAGTCTACCCACATATGATTCTCTCCTGTCAATCCTTGGTCAATATTGGGTAATTTTCAATGGTGGATCCTTCCTCTGGGTCCAGCTATCCCTAGTCAATAATGTGTGCTAGTTGAGGAATGTATCTCCTCATCTACAACACGTGGAGGATGTCATGCACTCAATCCAATTATGGGGGTAATTCAAAGTTGTAAGAAACCTCCCCAAACAACTGAAGGTATGGGAACATCATGATAAAACTTTGGTATATCTTTCATTCCCATCCATATATTTGAAAAACACATTGAGAGGAGTCTCTCAAGAAAACATGGTCACACTAATCAAACTAAAATGGCCTATGATGATCATCATCATAAAATTTTTATTGGATATGGGTTGTCCTAATATGCTCCCCTTTCACCTGAACCTTCACTATAATTATCTTTTCTATTTCTATCCTATCAAGAGATGTCTCACCCATCTATGTCTAGTATAAGGGTGACCTTTATGCCCTCTCTTATGGAGCCTAAAAGGTTCCATTCCAATAGTGGAGTGATAGATGTCATTATAAATAAACACTATTAATGTAAAGTGATCATCCCAGCTCTATATAAATTCTAATATATAGACTCTTAGTATATCCTCCAATACCTAGATAGCTCACTCGGTTTGCCTATCTTTTTGGGGGTGAAAAGTTGGGCTCATCCATAACTATGGATCAAACTCCTCCTAAATTCCCATCCAAAACCATGATGTAAACCAATCATCATTGTTGGGGATAGTCTTTGTGGGTATATGATGAAGTTGGATGACCTCCCCACACATAAAACTACCCCAATCTCTCAACTGAACTCTGCTCATGGATAGCGAGAAAGTGTACCGACTTGGTTAGTCAATCAAAAATCACCTAGATAAAGTCATAGACTCTCACTTTCCATGGAATACCCATCACCAAATCCTTTTATATTTCATCCCACTTTCTTTTTTGGATATAAATTGGATGGAACAATCCCCTTGGAACATGATATTTACTCTATACCTGCTGACATGTGAGACACTGAGAGAGAAACTAGGGAACACTCTACCTCATTCCATAAAACCAAAACTACCATTAAATTCCATTATACATATTTTCTAAACCAAGATGTATAAATAAGGGAGAATTATAAAACCCCATCATCACCTAATCATACAACATGATTAAAAACTCCACCCTTTAATATAATTGTATGATGTGATCCCCTTATTCATAGAATTGTTTTGGAACATATCTAGTGGTTATCTAGTCATGTAGAATATTATATCCAATTTTTATGGGATGAGCCACTCTCACATGATAAAGAAGTATAGGAATCACCATTATTGACTAAATAAAAACTTCTATTGTATCCACCACCAAGTTTAGATTTATTGAATACAACTAGTCAGATGCCTCATCCACCAGGAGAGAACATGACTTACTACTAAGTGAAAAAGCCACAAAATTTCCCTTTCTAAGAGTATAGAGAATCTCAAAGGAATTATCCTATAGGATATCAAACCAATACTTATTATATTTTTATGATATATCTATGTAAATATGTTCCTTAGACACTAGTGGTCTCTGTAGAAAACAAAATTCTTTCTAAGAATATAGTTCCTTAATATCTTCAAAGCAAAGATTATTATTGCAACTCAATGTCATGAGTTGCATAGTTCATATCATGGGGTCTTAACTACCTCAACCATTATGTGATCATTTTCTTCCTCTACATCAACAAGAAATTGATCCCAGATCTAGAGGAATTTAAAATCACCATGAACTCAATGCCCTCATCTGGTAGTCTAAACATTGGAGCACTGTCCAACCTCATCCTCAACTCCTTGAAGGATCTCTTACAATCCTAAACCAAGATAAATTATATTTATTTTCACATAAATGTAGTCAAAGGTTTTAATATCCTAGATAATTTCACCATGAACCTCTTTTAGTACACTTCCATACCAAGGAAACTTAGTACCCACATCACGATCTTGGGTGGTGACCAATCAATCACTAAATTGAACTTCTCTGTGTCCACATCTAAACCATGATCAGAGATGACATGACCCAGAATGTGAACCTCATGGATACATAATTGAAACTTTGAAAGAATACCATAAATTTAGTTCTCTTATCTAAAGTCTTTAATGATTTATAAATAATCTTCATTCTCCTCATTTAACATAGATTTTGGGAGAAAATATTCGATAAAGACCACTATAAACTAGTCCAAGTATGGTTGGAAGATATTATTCATAATAGACATGAACAAAAAAGGGGAATAAGTCACACAAAAATTCATCACCAGGATCTCATAGTGTCTATTGTGACATCAAAATGTTATCTTCAGAATATAACTTTCAAGAACCCTATACTTTTGGTAGCCAAACCTGAGTTTGATTATTGATAAATAGATCATGCCTCTCAACTGGTTGAAGAATCCATCAATCCTCAGTAATATTTATATGTTCATTATCATTACCTCATTCAAGAAATAATAATCAATACATATCCTCAAACTTGCATCTACCATTTTCAGGAATAAAACTACAGATTCTTAGGGGGCACATTGGGTGTGATAAAAACATTCACTCAAAGTTCCTCAAACTACACCCTCATCTCCTTGTTCGTAGTAGGTACTATTAGATATGGAGAAGAAGATATTGATGTGGGACCAGTGTGAAAGAATATAGTAAAATGTGTATCCATAATTAGAGGTAGTCCAGGAATATCCTTGAGTAAGATATATATATATATATATATATATATATAATTCTCCACTACTACAGGAAGAAAAATTAATAAATATCATATTGCACTGATGGATAAACTCACCAACTGATGTGTGATGGGATGAAAATTCTAGATCATGAGCCCCACTCACTCATCCATTAAATATCTCTCACCAATTTAGAATCTCTACCCATCTCTTTGAAGTAATAAAACTCACCAATAATGATAGTTTATCTTAGAATGAACCATGGACAACCCCTCTATATCCAAGATGAATTCAGAAGTTTTCAACACAATGACTAAAAGGACCCACAAGAAATTTTTTCCACCTAATGATAACTCTAATTGGTGGTAGATGTGTCATACAACATAATTTATCCCAACTGGAACCTTCATCCATAATTATTGGGATAATATCTCAATGAAAATATCTAGCTCACATATGAGGGATATTGAGTTAAAATAATTAATTGAACATATTTCTACTAGTATAGGAATAAGAGTATAAAATAAATAGATCACACCTTGTGTCATCTAGTGTAGCCTGATCATATCACTCAATGGCTTGAAACTACCCACAGTCTCAACCACCAGCTCTCCAGGCCTAGTGTGGAAAGCCTGAGGGTAGTGATGGATGTAACACATACCATCACCCTCCTCCTATATCTCCTCCCTCGAGAGGTCTACCTAATCCTTGATCAATTCCACCTCCTTTAGGTCCACCCAAAACACACCTAGGATATCTATGATCATGGTGAAACCTCTATGATGGTGATTAATACATTTTCGGCCTACCCTCCTCAGCAAGTCATATTGGGGAATCAAGATCCATGTGACCTTAACCATTATAAGTAAAGCATTACCACTCACTAGGCTAACTAGACCATTTACGGGGCCCCTGAACTATAGATCCATGTGACCATTCCCAAAAATGGATTGGTCACTTGAGTCAATACCCTAATGAATGTAACCTATTAGTTGTTGCATAAAAATTATCCCCATAACATCCACTATTGGCTGCAGCCATCTGGAATCCCTTTTCCAAGAGTCTCTCTATGACCATATCTTACTCAAGAACTATTGCATACATGGGTAGGCATTAGGAGAGCACGATATAATTGATGTCTCTATGAAGAACCTACTTAAAAATATATTCTCAAGAGAAACTATATCCCACCGTATTAAGGGGTGTCATATGAGGTTGGTGAACCTCACAAGATATTTAGAAACAAACATATCACCCTTATACAACTTGAGAGGCTCCTGAATCTGCACAATGTAAAATTTTGAGGTTTAATACTCATCAAAAAATAGTTTATTGAAGTATAAACATGAGATCATTGACTCATCATTATTCTGCATGATCAGTCTATACTAGCACCCTAATGCTCCTAGAAGAAGACTGGAATCTAGAACAACCATCATATTTTTTAGGGTCTGAATAATATTGAAAACTTGAGCCAATCCTATTCTTCTTAAGTGTCTTCCCCACAAAAAATCATCATTCTCAGATGTTGGAACTTATGTAACATTCTCAACCAGTGTGCATCATCATCCTAACATTTTAGAACTAATGTCCACCCATCAAGTGGTTGAACATCAACCTAAACCTCTGGTGGAGAATCTTTACACTTCTCAATAGGTGATAGCACTACTTTATGACTTCCTAGAGGGAATAACATCTGAGTGGGTCCATTAACCATCTTCTTATCACTCAATTGATTTGGATCAAGATCTGATAGTGACATCCAAGCTTGCTTCCGTCACTTATTAATCTTGAATGATATAAAATATATGACATCTTGATAGGTATATATGCTGAGATGAATCAAGAAGTACATGGAATTCAAAATATGAAATCCTGTACAATTCATGTACCATATTTCCCCTAAAATTGATGTCTCTTCATTTAGATTTGACAAGCATGTAGTCAGAATCTTTGTGTTTGGATACGTTAGTCGTTTCCCCAACACTGGATTCCCTAGACTTAGAGAAACAAATTATACACCCTGACACCATTTCCCTGAGTTCCCATATCAAAAACCACATAGTTAAAACTCCACACATGAACAAAAGGAAAAACTTCCTCTAATACCACTCTATCATAAACTTTCTCATCAGGGCCTTCTTAGCTGAAGGTAAGTCATGTGTGACTCCCTAATCTCATTCCCAATTGGCTAGGGGCTGGTGATAAGTTCAACACCATGAGATCTTGTGAAATATTTTTTTCAAATAAATTTTTTATTTTTTAAATTTTTCATTACAAGAAATATCAATTTTATCTTGTGTTACATGCAAAAATGTGTTTATATTGTGTTAAATGCAGTGCAGAGTTCAAACAAAATGTGACTTAAAATTATGAAATTTTTATTTAATATAATATTTATCACCTAGATGTTGGAATTGAAAGTATAAATATGATTAAATATATTAAGAAAATATATGTCTTACACATTAATTCCTTAGTGACCAATTAATTATAATTTAAAATAAAACCATTTGAGAATAAAGGGAATCTTTTTCTGAAAAGATATTTTTATGTAAACAAAAACATTTTACCTCAATAAATTAAAAAAACACTTTTTGAATGATTTTAATTATATTTATATTGTTTATATTCAATAAAATGTTTAACATTCATATTATACATTATCTAGATAATAGATATGAATAAATCTAATTTGTATCTTAAAAACTATATTTTTTTAAAGGAAGTTTTGGTGCCTTTTGAGCACTTATTTTAAAAAAAAATTGAAACTTCTTGAAAATTTATTTTAAAAAATAATAATAATTTTTTAATTCATAATATCAAAATTATATTAGGGTGAATATTTTAATTTTTTTCAAAAGAAATTTTTTTAACGAATAGTGAAAAAATAAGGAATTTTAATTGGAAAATGTCTTTTCATTTAATTTATTTATAATGGTAAATTATATTTTAAATTGTATTTAAAGTAAAATTAATTCAAATATATATCTATTAATACAATTTATGTCATTGGAATCAATTTTATATATAAATTGGCTACAAAAACTTTGCCAACTTTTGAACATTTTTAAACTCACTTTTACGTGGCGTCCAGAGGATTATTTTTAAATTATAATTTTTCATTAAGGTGGATCTAATTTAGAAATATTTATTTAATATTTTTAATTAGCATAATTTATGTTATATAATAATTTAAATTTAAATTTTGACCAAAATTAATAGAGAAAAAGGTAATAAATAATTACCATCGTTATGGAAAAAATGGGTTTACCTGGGGTTAAACTAAAATAATAATTGTCAAAATGACCTAAGAACTTGTATAAAATCTATTGTATCACCTTATTTTTACCATATTATGTCTATAATAATCCATTTTTGAGCCTTGTGGAATGAGAATAATATTGGTACACCTTTTTGGTTTTTTAAAAAAAATACAAGTGTTCCACTCACCTCACATATAAAAGGCCACCGCCTCTCCTCTCTTATTCACACCTTAAAAACATTTTGTTTCATCTGATTCCTACCCAAATAACTTAAAAAATTAACTCATATCATCCTATAGGTGTTTTATTTTCCATAAATTCTACTTAGGGAGGATTTGGTAAAAAATTAAGGAGACTGCCTTAAGAAGAGGTAATGTTCTTCAACAAGCATTTTTATTTTATTTCTTCCTCCACCTCCTTCAAATATTATAAAAAAATTATAATATAATAACCTAATTATCTTACATATACTTAAAAAATATTTTATGGTGATTAACTATAAAACCCCCCACTTCCATCAATTGTGTTATGATATCATTGTTCGTGTGTACCAGGGACTACCGCATCACAAACCGATGTCATTTGTTTTTTCAATACCACAACTCATAGTTGTGTATGATGATGAATATAATTTATGTATCTATATATATGATATTTATAAAATTATTATAAATATTTAGTAATTATATCATATATACCTTTTTTACTTTCCCTTCTGTATTGAATATGATAATAGCGTTCGTGTGTATGGTGTATTGTTGCCATGTAAAGCGATGTGATTTATTTTCACTAACGCTTTACACGGAAGATAATAAGGATACAATAAATAAATATATATGATATAAATGAAATATTTATAATATTAATGAAATATTTATCATTATTATAGGATTACATATCATTCAATTTCTTACCTTTTAAATCACTGAAAGATGATAAGGTTATTCGTGTACGTGTGGACTAACACCTTCACAAAGTGATATAAATCCCTCCTTTCATCATGAAATGAAATGGATGATATAAATAAGTATATTTAAATAAATAATATTTTATTTATTATATAATTATAATTCAAGAATTATGAGATATTAATTACCTCCTTTATATAATTGCCATCAAAAAATGGAAAAGTTACTCATCAATACGTATGACCTACCATCTCTATGATCGTAGCGTACTTCATTTCTCAAAACCATATTTCATGATTAGAATTAATATAATAATTTATCTATAAATATGATAAATATTTCAATATTATAATTATTTATTTTATAGAACCATGATCATAGTAAGATTCCCAAAAATAACAAATTAAAACACATACAAAAAACAAAGCGGCTATTACCTAAAACGTAACTTTAACATAAAATTTGTAATATAAGGGAAATAAAATGACATAATTAAATAATATATGGTATGATATATATATAATATAAGTTTAATAAAATTATATTTATTATATAGGAGTTTCAAATGAGTATGAAGGATGTTGAGACTTATGAGAAGGGTTTTCTGTCTCACTTTTATATTCTGTGTGAAAAATTACATATTTACCACATGTATCTATTATGTAGTGTATATACTACCCATGAATTTATTTTATTATTCTTATGCTTAAAATTATTTTTATTTACATATCCAATTTATATTCTATCTTTCATGGGGTTTCCAATTTGAAAGTTTACAAATTTGTAAGGGATTTTGGTCTTAATTTTCTTTCTATGAGATATATGTTATGTTATGAACCTATATTCTTTTATGAGGTTTATATACGTACCATTTTACATGTT
The DNA here is from genome assembly GCA_963277665.1 of Viscum album. Lineage (NCBI taxonomy): Eukaryota > Viridiplantae > Streptophyta > Magnoliopsida > Santalales > Viscaceae > Viscum > Viscum album. The sequence continues at coordinate 1,805,560,101 of OY728164.1, forward strand.
ATATCATGAATTTATTTATTCTCATGATATTTTAAGTTTCATTTAATTTTAGTCATTCGTGGGGCTTACAACTCAATGTTACCAAAATAGTAATGGTTTTATGTTTCAAACTCGTCGTTTATCAAGGTTGTTTAAGATTATGTTTTTGATAATAAAATATTATGACCCATATATAAATTAACTTTTGACTTTTATTATCCTCTATTTATTTCATCATTATGCATTTTTTTCTTTTTCATCTCTCTATGTACCCAATATTCCGAAAATAATGTTTTGGTGAAAAAATGCATTTTCAATTGAACACCTTTTTTCATCCAAAATCATGTTTTCTAAAAATGTTTTTAGAAAAGTTTTTAACACACTTAAAAATATTTATAAATGAAATTATTACCCATTTTATTGTTTAAAAAAATTGAAGGGATATTCATGCCATTTTCTAATAAAATTTCCATTTGTATTTTACCGAAGATGTGAAAGGAATATTTTTTAACATGTACAGCATGTACTAAATGTTGTGTCATGATGACCATTAACTGTTTTTAATATTACTTTATATGTTTTGAGGTTGTTTTAAAATAAAACTATTTTAAAACTATTTTTTTAAATTTTTTTTACTAATATAATATATATTTCCCTTCAAAAAATATTTAAATGATTTTCAAATATTCCTTTATATATTTCAAAGTAATTTTTAGAGAAAATGATTTTAAAAATGGTTTATGTTTGAAAAGGTTTTTTTCAAAGTGGAAAGTTTATTTTCCTAAATAATTGTTTTAAATAATTTTTTAATATTAATTTATAATTTTTCAATGTTATTTTCATAGAAAATGATTTCCACATTGTTTTATGAATTTTTTATTTATAAAAATTGATTTTTAAAGAAAAGTGATTTTCCTCATAAAACTGTCTAAGTTTCCTTTCAAAATAAATTTACATCTAAGATGAAATACTTTAATGTTACTTTTTATTTACTGGTGATATGATCCAAAGATACCATTCTTATTATTTCTCTATATGGTTTTTGTTTATTATGACATGATCTTTATGGAAATCGTTTCTCTACCACAGTTTATACAATGATAAAATGATTATCAAACCTGCTTATTTTTCTATGGGTTATAACATTGATGAAATTGTGAAATGATTATGAAACTTTTTATTTTCCATAGTTCATGTTATAATTAAATAATTATGAAACCCATTTCATTTCATGAGTTCTGATGTGATGAATTTTTTATGATTTTCTAGAACACATATGTATGATTTTCATTATGTGGTGGTAGTTAAATTATTAACAAGGATGGTGGTTATATCATAACCAAGATAGTTGGGACCTATATATCCATCCAATAAATTGGGTAATTATTAATATACTCTGATCTTAGAGGGTACATTATAGGTTATCCCAAGCCTATAAGATGGTACATGGGAGGTTATCCCAAGCCTGAAAGAGGATACACTGGAGGTTATCCCAATCACAAAGAAGGTACATGGGTGGTTAGATAAATCATAACATGTTATGAATTTTTTGGTGGGTATCCTTGATATAATATTATCTATTCTTTTGTGTAATCCACAATTCCTTATTTTATTCTAAAGATATTCTCTATTAGCCATGTTCTTTAATTTCCTTATGATTTATGTATTATGAACTGAAAATACTTAAGACATGTCTCAATATTTTGATATTTAACATGCAGGGTATGGTTTTCAATTATTAATACCATGTTCTCATACCCTTATGCTCATTTCATGCTTATGTGATCATTGATACCTCACTTTCTTACCCTTACTGAAAATTTAAGATCACTCTTTCTTATGTTTCCTTTCACCATGTTATGAATAATTGTTATAAGTAGGGTATGTCTATGATAAGTACTTTATGGGGAGATATTTAAGGGATAAATTTTATATATTACATGATAAAAGAATATGGTGTACCAAGTATCTAATAAGACTAAACTATTATAGCCCTCAGACATGTGTTTGTGTAATGTAATTAATATTCATCTAAAAAGATGTAATATCCATATATGAAATTCCTAGGTAATTATATTTAATATTAAAGGAAATGATTATTTAACCATTGGAAACTAGGATGAGAAAAAATTAGTGAGATCACTATGAATATTTCTAATTACATTTTTATAGATGTATCTAAGGATAACTCTAAGGATGATTCAAAGTATAATGAAATGGGCTACAATTTTGGTAATAGATAAAGAATGTGGTTTACAAGAAACTGTATCCCTTTCTTGGTACTATAAGTGGATGTGGCTCTTGAACAAAAGTATCTAGGGGTAATGAAACCAAAAATAGTGCATTGATCTAGACTCGATCATCACTCGAAGCACAAAACTGGTCATTTTTCTCACCTATTTTGGCACACCCATGAGATATGACTTGGAAATCCACAACATATTTATGAACTATCATGAGGGATTTAAATATATGATGATCATGGATGACCTAGGATAAATAAGATTTGTTATAGATTAAAAAATTATTCATCATTTAGACATATAATAAGTGATTTTTCATGATTATACAGTTTTCCACTATGAATATTGTTACTCATACTATGATATTTGGTTTTAGTCAATAGTGGGAACCATATGGAACTCTATTAACATTGAATGTGATAGAAATTTTTTGATAAGAATCCAAATGGGGTGATGATTGGAGTAAAGGATGTTGTAATTATACCTAATCAGTTATCACAATATATGATCAATAACATGCACCTTAAATAAATCTTCATATCACTAAAGAAAAGAAGAATATAGTTTAATAAGAGATCAGTTAATGTAAATAATGGTGGAATAAATATTCAGTTTCCTATATGTTGATAATTTGGGAAGAAGTGAAAAATAGAATGTCTTGGGGGGATGGGAAGATGTTTTTAGTGTGGAAAGGAAGGAAAAAATTCAAGTAATTGTAGGGTAAAAATTAAATGTTGGGTTAACACAATGGATGAGAATAATGGTATACCTAATACATCATCAATGGTTGAATGTTTCAAGTGTGGAAAGTATGTAAATTGTGTAAATCGATATCCTAATGGAAAATCTCATGAATAGAATCAATAATTTTTTATGAGTAATGTTTTTTTGTTGATTATGTGGAGACTATGAATGAAATATTAAAGAAAAAGAGGTATTATGAAATAAGAGGATGAATCCTAGTTAATGGTTGGAAAAGGTATTGGGATTATTGATTTATTTTTTTATTGGTATTCAAGAATTATGAAATATATAATCATTGTTTAGTATAAGGTTTCTTTAAGGATTTGAAATAATATTTTTAATGGTAATGATGACCTAGAAAATGATTTAATGGAAACATGATATTTATGTAAAATTATTGATTAAGGTATAGATAACCCTTAATATTTATCATATGTTGAGATAATTATGTTATGATAAATATATTATTGATATGGATAAATTAATTTTTATTTTACTGATTATCTTGGAACTGATTAATGATTTTGGGAAAAAAGTGGTTTATGTTATCATTGATGGAGTTCAAAAAAAATTGATTTAAGGGATATCTCCAATAATATATGTTTTATTTAAGGAATAAGGAATAATTTATGTTTTCAATAAGGTTTTATGGTAATTTATATTGATACAATGATACAAGAGAATACATAGTAAAGGTAATCCCATGTTTTGTGTATGATAATTAAGAGCTAATTCATATTTTTTGGAGGAATAATGATAAGTTGATTTTGTAAATCTATCAACCTTCTTTATAAAGTTTAGGTTCTTAATTTTTTGTAAGGTTCATATTTTCAACCAATTATTAAATGGTTTATTTTGAACATTGGATGTGGTTTTAGATATTAATGTATTACTTATCCATATACAAATTTATATATATTGAATAACCAGTGTAACCATTTTTTTATAACTAGATATATAAGGAATAACTTATCATTCTATTATGAATCTTATGATCTGTTTGTTATTAAAGCACAAAAAATCACCTTCCTATCATAGAGTAAGATATGATGTTGGAATTGATCAAGGAACAACCAAATGATGAAATTTTTCCAATGAAACATAAATATATCAAGTACATTTTCATATGTTCTCAGTCTAGATGGTAATATAATTCTCCAACATTAGGAAGTGAATATTGAAATAAAATTTTGTCCCATTATCATTATTTTTATGATATCAATGTCCTTCACACATCTTATAAACACAAAATATTTTTTTATTTTGGATAAAATCCAATTTTACTAGTTAAGTGGAATCTATTACAAATAAACTAGAACCAAAAAGGACAATCTCGGCATTACATATTTCAAATATGATCTATTACTATATTAATGCTCATATTATATTTTTAATTAGTGATTAATTATTGATCCACATCATCCATATTTGAAAATTCAAGTCGTAAAAACCAACATTTTCAATTAGACACCATTTCCATGCATCTAACATGATGTGAGACACACAGGGTGGCCTAATCTTCATGGAGTAGGGAGGTAGATGAAGGATTTGGTTTGGGTATAATTGGAGGATGATTCTTATGGATAGTGGATGCAAGTATTCAATCAACACTATAAGGATCTTGACCTATTACTTAGGAAACACACTCATGGGAGGGATTTGATAGCCAATACACACAATAATGCACTTGGGTTGAGGCATAGAATTGAGTTCTTTGTGATCTTGGATCACCAATCTAACTTGTAGATTGACAAGACAAGAATTCATAAGAGGAAGGGGTAAAACGGTAATGGTCCTCACACAATGGAGAGAAACAAAGTATATGATCTATATTTGAATCTTGAATTCCATACAAGTTTTATGGGGTGGATATTTATATCCAATGGGTGATACAATATTCAAGGGTCAAATACCCTAAATTCATAGAGGTTAAACCTACTTTGTTCCCTTAAATTCAAAAAGATATAGTATAAAAATGAATTTTGTGAAAAGTAAAACATAACATTCCAACTATATCCCAATAGATTTTACTTTTAGCGCATAGATCATTGGATTTAACTTTGGTGTTGAGATATTACATTCTATAATTTACCATATGGTAAAGTCCTCCAAATTTACTAAACCATGTTTTTCAAGCTTTAAAAATCATGTTTGGGACTGAATAAGTGAGATAATAATCCCATTTTCTCCGTCCATTCAAGGAAATATCCATTGGGCCTTTAATGAAGCAAGATGGGCACCCATTATAGCACCCAGCCTCTTTAATCTCCCTTGCATCATCGTGCCTAGAAAATAAAATCCTCCACACATAAAATTATCTCAATGCCTTCAATATGGTTCTCATCATCCTATCCCTCTTAAAAAGGATTCATCCTCGATTCTTCATCCTCCACACCCAAAAAAAGAGAAAGATCAAAAACATTGAAAGTTGCACTTACACCGTACTCACCCGGTAGATATATTTTGTAAACATTGTTGTTAATATTATTGATCACTCGGAAAGGTACGTCTCCTCATGTCATGAGTTTTTATTTCCATTTTTCAAAAAATCTTTCCTTCTACATATGAATCCAAACTAAATAATTGGGCTCGAATAACACTTAATTTTGACCCTAGTTTGGATGATCAACATATTTTTGGGTTATCTACTCAATATTTATTTTTTCCTTTTTGATGTGAGATACACGGGGTGGCCCAATCTTCACGGTGTAGGGTGGCGGATATAGGATGTGGTTCTGGGATAAGTGGCAGATGATGAGTATGGATAGCGAATGCAATTAGTCAATTGACGCTATAAAGAGCACAACCTCTACTTAGACAATACACTCAAGGGAGGGATGTGATAGCCAATATACACAATAACTCACTTGGGTTGAGGCATGGAATTGGGGGATTTTTTATCTTGGATCACCAATATAACTTGTAGATTAAAAAGGTAAGAATGCACAAGATCAAGGGGAAAACTGGGATAATACTCACACAATGGAGAGAAACAAATCATAAGCTCTCAATTAAATCTTAAAATAAAAATAAAATGCCATGGGGTGGCTATTTATAGCCATGGGGTGATATAATAGTCAAGGGTATAATACCCTAAATTCATAAAGGCTAAACCTACCTTGTCCCCTTAAAAGTCAAAAAGATAAAGTCTAAAAAATAATTTTGGAAAAGTAGCACACAACTTTCCAACTACAGCCCACCAGATTTGACTTTGAGTGCACATCCCACTGGATTTGACTTTGGTATTCCAAGATTCCATTTCTAGAATCCTCCATGTGGGCAAGGAATCCAAATTCGTGAAACCATGTGGTTCAATCTTTAAACATCAATTTTGGGCTTCAATAAGTGATATTATAGGCTCATTTTCTCTATTCATGAAAGTAAAGATCTATTATTCCTTTAATGAAGCAAGATGCATGCCCATTATACCATTGAGCCTATTTAATCTCCCTCACATAAATGGGCCTTAAAAATCCAACTCTTCCTCCCGTGCAATTGACTTGGTGCCTTTAACATAGTTCTCATCATCCTCCCAATATTGAAAAGGAGTTGTCCTCGACTCTACATCCTATGCACCCAAAAAAGGATAAAGATCGGAAACATTTAAAGTGGCACTTACACCATACTCACCTAGAAATTATATCTTATAATCATTGTTGTTAATCTTCTCAAACACTTGGAAAGGTCCATCACCTCACGACATGAGTTTTGATTTTTGATTTTTGGGAAATCTTTCCTTCCGTATATGAATCCAAACCAAGTCCCCGAGCTCGAACAACACTTGTTTGCGACCCTTTTTTGCACGATCAACATATTTTTGGGTCATCCGCTCAATGTTTTTCCTTGCCTTTTCATAGAGTTGTTTGATGAATTCTATGTGCCCTTTCGTATCTATATTATTTTCTTCCTACAAAGGCAAAGTAACTAGAATAATAGGTACAAGAGGTTTAAAACTGTAAAAACTTTTGAATGGATAATATTGAGTAGTGGAGTGCTTGGACTTGTTATATGTGAATTCCACATGTGACAAACCCTCCTCCCAATTCTTGGTATTCTTCTTGACAATTGTTCGTAGAAGGGATGATAGGGCCTGATTCACCACCTCCATTTTCCCATCGTTTTGTGGATAATAAGTAGTGGAAAATAGTAACTTTGTACACAGTTTGTTCCACAAGGTCTTCCAAAAGTTACTAATAAATTTTTTGTCTTGATCCAACATAATTTTCCTTGGAATTCCATGGAGTTTGACTACTTCCTGAAAGAAAATTTTTGCAATGTTAGTGGCGTCATATATTTTTTGATAAGGAATAAAATGTTCCATTTTTTAAAACTGATCCACCACAACAAAAATGGAATCTATCCCCCTCTTGGTCCATGGTAACCCGAAAATAAAGTCCATTGATATGTCCTCCCATGGGGTTTTGGGGATTGGGAGAGGAAGATATAGGCCATGTGGGTTCAGTTTCTATTTGGCTTTATGACAGACAATGTACTTTTCCACAAATTTCTCAACATCTCTAGATATCCTAGGCCAATAAAAATGATCACTAATAACACTTAGAGTTTTCGCAACACCAAGATGCCCCATTAACCCACTTGAATGTGATTCCTTCAGTAAAAGTAAATGGATAGAGAAATTGGGAATGCAAATCTTATCAATCCAGAATAATAATCTATCATGTAAATAGAACTTTTTCCAACTAACTCCAGGTTTACAATGTTCATAAGGTTCTCTAAAATCGCTATTAGTGGAATATAAATCCTTAATGCATTCAAAACCAAGGAGTTTTGAATCCAACAAGGATAAAAGATAATATCTATGTGAAAGTTCATCAGCCACAGTATTTTATTTACCCATTTTATGCTTGATGTCATATGTAAATAATTCAATTAATTCCAGCTATCTATCATGTCTTCTATTTAGTTTATGTTAGATCATAAGGTATTTAAGATCCTCATGATTATAATGGATCACAAATTCTTTTTTCCAAAGATAATGTTTCCATGTTTCTAGAACTCTAAACAATTCATACAACTCTTTATCATATGTAGCATAGTTTAGGGTTGTGCCATTTAAATTCTCACTAAAGAAAGTAATAGTCTTACCTTCTTGCATGAGTACTCCTCCTATGCCAATTACTCTTATATCAAATTCAATTTCAATGATCTTACCGAAGTCCGAAAGTGCAAGTAGAGGGGCAAGGGTGAGTCTCTCTCTAAGTGAATGGAATTACTTCTCTTGAGTTTTCCCCCATTTGAAAGGAACATTATTCTTTTTCAACTCCTTCAACAGTGCTTCTAATGTGATGAAGTCTTTCATGAATCTCCTGTAAAAACTAGCAAGCCCATGAAAACTTATTCCCTGCCCAACGGAGGTTATATTTTTCCATTCTTGTATTTATTTGATCTTCTCGGTGTCCACTTCAACTCCATTCCCATTCACAACAAATCCAAGGAAAACAATCTTATCGAGGAAAAATTCACACTTATTAATGTTTCCAAACAAGTTTTCTTTCCTTAACACCTCTAGGACTTTTCTTAAGTGATCTACATGTTCATGAAAATTACTACTATACACAAGAACATAATCAAAGTAAACTACCAAAAATTATCCAATATATGCACGTAATACATGATTAATTAACCTCATAAATGTGTTAGGTTCATTGGTGAGGCCAAAGGGCATGACTAACCATTCATAAATTCCATGTTTTGTCTTAAATGAAGTTTTACACTCATCTCCTTCTTTAATACTAATTTTATAGTAGCCACTTCTTAAATCAATTTTTGAGAAAATAGTTAAACCATTTAATTCATCTAGCATATCATCTAACCTAGGTATAGGATGAATATACCTGACTATGATGTTATTGATGGATTTTCAGTCAATGAACATTCTCCATGTTCCATATTTCTTTGGTACTATAAGAACCAGTACCGCACAAGGACTAAGGCTCTCTCTAACATACCCCATATCCAACAGCTCTTGAACTTTCCTTTGAATTTCTTTTGTCTCCTCTAGGTTAGTGTGATATGTTGGGCGGTTTGATAGTGATGCTCCAGGTATGAGGTCAATTTGATTATCAATACCTCTAATGGGTGTAAAACCATGTGGCACCTCTTCGGGAAACACATTTTTAAATTCCTGCAACAAAGACTCAACAACATGTGGCAAAGGATATGTTAAGTCATTAGTGTTCAACATCACCTCTTTGTACATAAGTACTAATAGATTTTGTCAAGAAATAAAATCTTCATTAACCTCACTTTTTTTTCCAACATCACACTTTTATATACTTTCAAATCTTTTTTCCCTATTGATTTTTCTTTGCTCTCTATTTCCTTTCTTCTCTCATCATATGTTTTTCCTCATTCTCTCCTTTTTCATTTTCTCTCTTTTTTTCCTCATCACTCTTTTTTTTATTTTATCTCAAAATGTGATCTTCCAAAATTTTCTTGGGGGACATGGGGTTGAGGGTTATAGGTTCCCCTCAGAGTATAAAAGAGTGATGATTTGAGAAACCATCATGAGTAACGCGCTGATTGTACTTCCACGGTCGTCCCAACAACAAATGACAAGCCTTCATAGGAACAACATCACACAAAACCTCATCTCTATACTTACCAATGGTGAAAAATACCTTTACATTCTCGGTAACCTTCAACTCACTACAATCATTCAACCACTGAAGCCGGTATAAATTTTTATACCTCAAAGTTGGGAGTCCCAACTTCTCCACCAACTCAATGCTCGCCACATTTCTACAACTTCCCTTATCAATAATAATGCTACATACCTTCCCATTGATCTTGCATCGTGTATGGAAAATGTTCTATCACTGCTCCTTCTCTTCATCAGTCATCTGTGCACTTAAAACTCTCCTAGTGACAAGAATATCACCATCTTCCGAAAATTCTTCATTATCAATTTTTGGAGATTCTTCCTCATCTTCTTCTAATCTCTCTCCATCAGTCTCCCATTATCCATACTTTTTGATGGTCATGGTGTGCCAGTTTGGGAACTCACTAGCAATGAGACCCCTTCCTTGACATTTTTAACAACAAATATCCTAATTCCTGGTTTTGTTAGCCTCAAAAGTAGGTTTCTTAGGTGGAATAATTACCTTGTCACTTTTGCGATCAACCACCTCTTTTGGTTTTGATGATTCTCCAATATCCTTCCTCAGATTTCTCTATGGTGTGAAAGGGGTAGTGGGTTTCCTTATGTTGCTTATCCTTTTGATTTTTTTCTCAGCCTTTGTGGATTGGTGGATTATATCTTGTATCTCTACATGATGGTACATCTCCACTTGATCGGAAATCTCCCAATTTAGCCCATGTAAAAACCATGCCATGGTTGCCTCCAGATCCTCCTCAATGTTTTCTCAAATCATAGAAATTTTCATCTCTTTGTAGTAATCCTCCACACTCTTACTCCCTTGGGTGAGATGCTAAAGTTTTTTGTGGAGATATCTATGGTAGTGTGAGGGAACAAACCTCTTTCATATGGAAAACTTCATGTCTTCCCAAGTTTGAATAGGATGTCCTCCATATTGGGCTCTCTCTTTTTTAACTTGATCCCACCAAATTAAAACATAATTAGAAAATTCAAGGGAAGAAATTTTGACCCTTTTCTCCTTAGAATATGCATGGCATGAAAAGACCTACTCAATCCGCATCGCCCACTCCAAGTATGCTTCCGAATCACTTTTCCCTTGAAATGAAGGGACTTTCACCTTGATCTCGCCAAGTAGTTCATCATCATTTGGTCTTCTTTGTCCTCTTCTAGGTTGTTGGTAAAACCTCCTCCTCTATGGGACATCCTCAAAATCAGTATCAAGGTTTTCCATCTCCTCCTCCATGATATGGGGGTGACGTGGTGTCGGAGCTCACTATGGGTTATCATGGATCATCCTTGGGCTTGGTTGATTCTTGAGGTTATCAATCCTCTCATGTAGTACCTCCAACTTCCGATCAAGAAGCATCTTGAAATAGCTCACCAAATCTTTCATTTGGAGTTGTGAAGCTTCTAGTATGGGAGACCTACTTTTTCTTCCTTTATAACTATCATGAGCGATTCTATTTCCATGATCTTATTCCATGATAATTAACACAAACACAAACACACACGAAGACACACACAAGCACGTAAGGATACACACTCACACACACGAGATATACACACACTCACAATACATACTCACACACACACACAAGGATACACACTTATACACATGCACACACAATATGTACACACTCACACTCACCAAAACAAGATTTACACAGTCACACACACACAAGGATACACACTCACACACATAATATTTACACACACAAAAGGATACACATTCAATAATGTTTTTTTTCTTATTTCTATCTACTCTAAAAACTCAATTTAAATCCCAAGATCTTATGAAATATAATAACTTGTTTAGGGTGATCACGTTCCACCAATCCTTCCCCAATCAAGATTGTGCCAGGGGATGGTTTAAAACAACTCTCTTGAGTGGTAAAGGGTTTAAAAATGGTAAAGGGTCAAAAGAGGGTGGAAAGAAGGGGTAGAAAGGTGGTATGTGGGTTTTTCCCGATTGTGCAAGATAAAAAACTTAATAACAATATGAACCCAAAGTGGTAGTATGATGAGTTAAAAATGATGAAAAAAAAGTGATGTATAGAAATGGAAAGTTCCAAAAATGTATATCACAATGACGAAGTAATTGTGTATTCTTTTTTTCTCTTTTTTTGTCAAATCTATTCAAAAAGTGTTATGCGTAGAGTTATAAAGCACAGGATGATGAATGGAGAGAAATAATTTTTTTTAAAATATCTCAAATAAAGGATGTTATTAATTTTGAAAATCACAAAAATGATGAGTTGAGAGATTTTTTTTTTGATTTTTTTCAGATACAAAACACATATAGAGAATTAAAGGCAAAAAGAAGATGGATGGATAATTGACTCAATGTAAAAATATTTCAATCTTGCACAATAAAGGCCAATTTGGAAGGTTTTCAAATAAAATGGTTTTTTTATGGGTGGATAATAAGGAAAGATAAGAAGGGTAATGGACAAAAGTAAAGTAAATGAAGGGATAGATGCCTACCTTGTCAACTGGAGCTCAGATGCCAACTAATGTGAGATGCACGAGGTGGCCCGTTATTCACGGCGTAGGGCGGTGGATGTAGGATCCGGTTCAGGGATAAGTGGCAGATGATGGGTATGGATAGATAATGCAAGTAGTTAATCAATGCTATAAGGAGTACGGCCTACTACTTAGACAACACACTCAATGGAGGGATGTGATAGCCAATCCGCACAATAACGTAATTGGGTTGAGGTATGGAATTGGGTGATTTTTTATCTTGGATCACCAATATAACTTGTAGATTGACAAGGTAAGAATTCACAAGAGAAAGGGGGAAACCAGGATAATCCTCACACAATGGAGAGAAACAAATCATAAGCTATCAATTAAATCTTGAAATGAAAATACAATGCCATGAGGTGGCTATTTATAGCCAAGGGGTGATACAATAATCAAGGGTCTAATACCCTAAAGTCATAAAGGATAAACCTACCTTGTCCCCTTAAAATTCAAAAGGATAAATTCTAACAAATACTTTTGTAAAAGTAGCACACAACTTTCCAACTACAGCCCACAGGATTTGACTTTGAGTGAATATCCCACCAGATTTGACTTTGGTGTCCAAAGATTCCATTTCTAGAATCCTCAATGTGGGAAAGGCATCCAAATTCGTGAAACCATTTGGGACAAGCTTTAAAAATTGATTTTGATCTTAAATAAGAGATATTATAGACCCATTTTCTCCATTCATGAAAGGAAAGATCCATTGGGCCTTTAATAAAGCAAGACGCACGCCCATTATACCATTGAGACTCTTTAATCTCCCTCGCATAATTGGGCCTTGCAAATCTAACTCTTCCTCCCACACAATCTACTTGGTTACTTTAACATAGTTCTCATCAATTTTCATGGATTTTCTTGATGAATTCTAGACACCCTTTCTTATCTATATTAATTTCTTCCTGTAAAGGAAAAATAACTAGATCAATAGGGGTAAGTGGTTAAATCCATAAACAATTTCCAATGGTGAATATTGAATAGTGGAATTCATGTCCTTGTTATATGGAATTCCATATGTGGTTGACACTCCTCCCAATTATTGAGGTTCTTCTTGACAATAATTCCCAAAAGGGATGATAGTGTTAGATTCACCGCCTCTATTTTCCAATTAGTTTAGAGATGTAAATTAGTGGAAAATAGTAACTCCATTCCTATTTTTCTACAAAAGGTCTTCCAAAAGTAACTGAGTATTTTTGTGTCTCAATCTGACACAATATTCCTTGGTATTCCATGGAAATTGAATACTTCCTGAAAGAAAATTGTTGAAATTTTATTGGCATCATCTATTTTTTGACCAGGAATAAAATGCTCTATTTTAGAAAATCAATCCGCCATAACATAAATGGAATATCTCCCCCTATTTATCCTTGGTAACCCCAAAATAAATTCCATTAATATATCCTCCCAAGGGTTTTTAGATATTGGGATAGGAAGATATAATCCATGTGGGTTCATTTTTTATTTGTCTTTATGGTATAAAATGCACATTTCCGCAAATATTTCAACATCTCTAGATATCCTAGTCCAATAAAAATGCTTACTAAGAACACTCAAAGTTTTTGAAACACAAAAATGTCCCATTAACCTATCATAATGTGAATCCTTTAGTAAAATTAAATGTATAGACCAATTGGTAATGCAAATCATATCAATCCGAAATAAGAATATATCATGAAAATAGAACATTTCCCAACTATATCTAGGTCTAAAATGTCTATATGGATCACTAAAATGACTATTTGTGTCATATAAATCCTTAATGCATTCAAAACTAATTATTTTTTAATCCAACAAGGATAAAAGATATTATCTACAAGAAAGTGCATCATCCATAGTATTTTCTTTTCCCGTTTTATGATTGATTACATATAGAAATTATTCAATGAATTCCATACATCTAGCATGTATCCTATTTAGTTAATGTTGGATACTAAGTTATTTAAGATTCTCATGATCGAAATGGATCAAAAATTATTTATGCCAAATATAATGTACTCGTGTTTCTATAACTCAAAATAATTCATACAACTCTTTATCATATATATCATATTTTAGAGTTTGTCCATTTAACTTCTCACTAAAGAAAAAAAACAGGCTTACCTTCTTCCATGATTACACCTCATATGACAATTCTTCTTACATCACATTCAATTTCAAAGGTCTTAGAAAATATTGTAAGTGAAAGTAGAGGGGTATGGGTGAGTCTCCCCTTAAGAGCATAAAATGCCTTCTCTTGATTTGTATCACATTTGAAAGGAATGTTCTTATTTTTCAACTCATTCAATAGTGTCTATAGTGTTGTAAAGTCCTTCAAAAATCTCTTATAAAAACTATAAATCCCATGGAAACTTCTTACCTGCCCAACGGAGGTTGGAATTGGCCATTCTTGTATTGGTTTGATCTTCTCAGTGTCAACTTCAAGTCCATTGTTTCTCACAACAAATCCACCGAAAAAAGAATTATCGAGGAAAAATTCACACTTATTGATATTTACAAACAATTTTTCTTTCTTTAAAACCTCTAAAAAATTTCATAAGTGATCTACATGTTCATGAAATTTCCTATTATACACAAAAATATCATCAAATTAAACTAAAAAAAATTCAAATATATTCACATGAGACATGATTAATTAACCTCATAAATGTTCTAAGTAAATTGGTGAGAAAAAAGAGAATGACTAACCATTCATAAAGTCCATTTTTTCATAAATGTAGTTTTCCACTCATCTCCTTCTTTCATCCTAATTTGATCGTATTCACTTATTAAATCAATTTTTTAGAAAATAGTATAACCATTTAATTCATATAGAAAATAATATAACATAGGTATGGGAAGATAATACCTAATAGTGATGCTATTAATAGATCTGCAATCAATTCACATTCTCCATGTTCTTTCCTTCTTTGGTATTAGAATAACTGGTAAGGAATAAGGACTAAGTCTCTCTCTGACATATTTTACATCCAAAAACTCTTGAAATTGCCTTTGAATTTCTTTTTTCTCCTCTAGGTAGGTGTGATATGCAGGGAAATTTGGTAGTGATGCTTTAGGTATGAGTTCAATTTGATGCGCAATACCTCTAATGGGTGGAAAACTAGGTGGCACCTCTTCAGGAAACACACCTTAAAATTACTGCAATAAAGAATAAGCAATATGTGGCAAAGAAGATATTAAGTCATTAGTGTTCAATATCACCTTTTATACATAATTATTAAAATATTTTTCTGATAAATCAAATATTCTTAAACTTCTTTATTTTTTTCCAACATCATACTTTTCTCACCTCTGAAATATTTTTTCCCTCTTGATTTTTCATTTCTCAACATTTCTTTTCTTCTATCATTGTCTTTTTTGCCCTCATTATCTCCATACTCATTTTCTCTCTTTTTTCATCTTCAATCATTTTTTTCTATCAAAATGTGATCTTTCAGAATTTTTTTAGGGACATGGGAGTGAGGGTTATAGGTTCCCCTATAAGTAAAAAATGGTGATGGTTTAAGAACCCATCATGAGTAACATACTAATCATATCGCCACGGTCAACCCAACAGTAAGTGGAACACCTTCATAGGAACAACATCACAAAATACCTTATCCTTGTATTTAATAATGGAGAATAAAACCTTAACCTGTTTGGTAACCTTAAACTCTCCATATTCATTCAACCACTGAATTCCATATTGATTTGAATGCCTTAAAATTAGAAGTCCTAACTTCTATACCAAATCGGTGATCACTACATTGCTACAGCTACTTCCATCAATAATAATACTACATACCTTTACATGGATCTTGAACCATGTATGGAAAACTTCCTCCCACTTATCCTTCTCTCCCATGATCATTTTTCAGCTTATAACTCTCTTGGTGAAAATAATCTCACCATCTTCTTCAAATTATACATTATCAATTTTAGGTAGTTCTTCATCTTCCTCCTTTGAGATCTCTCCATCGGTCGCCCATTCTACATGCTTTTTGATGATCAAGGTGCATGGATTTGGGAATTAACTAGCAATGTGACCCCTTTCTTAACATTTAAAACAAAGTATATCATGATTCCTTTCTTAGTTTTCCACAAGAGTAGGTTTCTTAGGTGGAATAATTATTATGTCTCCTTTATGATCCACCAACTCTTTTGGATTTGATGATTCTCCAATATCCTTACTTGAATTTCTCTATAGAGTGAAATGGGTAGTGGGTTTCCCTATGTTTATCCTCTTTTAGATTTTTTTCTTGATCTTGGTGTCTTGGTGGATCATATCTTGCATCTTCACATGGTGGTACATCTCTACTTGATTGAAAATCTTCTGATTGAGTCCATGTAAAAACGGATCCATGGGTGCCTTCAGATATTTATCAATGTTTTTAAAATCATGGGAATTTTTATATCCTTATAGTAATATTTAACACTCTTAATCCCTTTGTTGAGGCATTGAAGTTTGTTTTGGACATCTCTATGGTAATGTGTGGGAACAAACCACTTCTGCGTGGAAAACTTCATGTCATCCCAAGTGTTTATGAGTCTTACACCATATCTATCCCTATATTTTTTCATTTTATCCCACCAAATTAAAGCACAATCAGAAAAATCAAGGGAATAAATTTTGACCTTTTTCTCGTCAAAATATTCATTACATGAAAAAACTTTCTCAATCCATATACCTCACTCCAAGTATGCTACTGAATATCTTTTTCCTTGAAAAGAGGGAAACTTAACCTTAATGTCTCCAAGGATGTCATCATAATGTAGTCTTCATTGGTCTCCTCAAGGTTTTTGTAACAACCTCCTCATTTATCGGACATCCTAAAAATCATCATCAAAGTTATCCATATCCTCCTCTATGATGTGGGGGCGACATGGTGCCAAAGTGCGTCGCAGGTTACCATAGATCATCCTCAGGATTGGTTGATTCTCCAAGTTTCCAATCCTCTCATATAGCTCCTACATCTTCCTATCAAGAAGCTTCTCGAAATGGCTCACCAAATATTTCATTTGGAGTTGTGAATCTTTCGGTGTGGGAGACCTACTTTGGATTCCTTCATCACTAGCATGAGTGATTTTATTCCCATGATTTGTGGCCATGATATGTAACACAAAGGCAAACACGCATAAGTAGAAACATTCACAATACTACACACACAAAGATACACAAACACACACAGTCACACACATGCACACACACACAAGATGTACACACACATTCATGAGATTTACACACTCACACACAATATGTACACACTTACACACATAATGATACACACTCGCACACATAAGTTGTACACACTCAATAATGTTTTTTCATTTCTCTTCACTCTCAAAACTAAATTAAAATTCCAAGATATTAAGAAATATAATACCTTGTTTAGGGATATCATGTGCCAAAAATCCTTCTCAAACCAAGATTGTGTTGGGGGGCAGTTTAACACAATCTGTTTGAGTGGTAATGGGTAAAGGGTGAAAAGGAGGGTAGAAATGGGTAAAGGGTGGGAAAAAAGGGGTAGAAATGTGGTATTTGTTTTTTGGCCAATTGTGAAAGATATGAAAAATTAATATCAATATGATCCAAATATGATATGGTGATGAAGTAAAATGAAAGAGAAAGTGACGTATTGAAATGGAAAGTGTTAATAATTTAATTCATGAAGATATGAAGAGGTAATTGTGTCCATTTATTTTTTTCAAATCTCCCCAAAACTGTTATTCTTAGTATTTTTAAGTATGAGATAATAAACAAAGAGTAAAACAATTATTTTTTAAATCTCTCAAAGAAAAGATGTGCTTGATTTTGGAATGCACAAAATGATGAATTGATATAATTTTTTTGATGTTTTTTTGGATACAAATCACATATAATGAATTAAATATAGAAAGAATATGGATTAATAATTAGTTCAATGTAAAAATATCTAAATCTTGAACAATATAGGCCAATTATATAGGTTTTCAAAGAAAATGGTGTTTTTTGTGTTTTTTTAATGGGTGGATAATAAGGAAATATGATAAGGGAAATGAATATATGGGATATATAAAGGGTGATAGATGCCTACCATGTCAACTGGAGCTGTGATACCAACTGATGGGAGATGCATGGGGTGGACAAATCTTCATAGTGTAGGGAAGATAATGAATGATATAGTTTGGGGCTAAGTGGTGGATGATGGGTATGGATAGTGGATGAAAGTAGTAAATCAGCAATATAAGGAGAGTGAACTACTACTTAGACAACAGAATCAAGGGAGGGATGTTATAGCCAATCCACACAACAATGCACTTGGGTTGAGGCACATAATTGGGGTATTTGTGATCTTGGATCACCAATATAACTTATAGATTGAAAGGGAAATAATGCACAAGAGCAAGGGGTAAACCAGAACAATCCGCATACAATGGAGTAAAACAAATCATAATATCTCTATTATAATCTTTAATTCCATTCAAGGTCCATGGGGTGGATATTTATAGTCATGGGGTGAACAATAGTCCAGGGTTTAATACCCTATAGTCATAAAGGCTAAACCTACTTTGTTCCCTTAAATTCAAAAATGTTGAAGAATAATAAATATTTTTGGGAAAATTATAATATAATATTACAACTACAGCTCACCATATTTAACTTTAAGTGCATATCCCACCGAATTTGACTTTGGTGTCCAAATATGCCATTCTATAATTATCCAAGTGGGAAAGGCTTTCAAATTCATGCAACCATGTGGGTCAATCTTTAAACGTCATGTTTGGGCTTGAATAAGTGATATAATAGGAAAATTTACTCCATACATGAAAGGAAAGGTCAATTGGGCCTTTAATAAAGAGATATGGGAACCCATTGTAGAATTCAACCTCTTTAATCTCCCTCACATCATTCGGCCTTGAAAATATAACTCTTCCTCTCAGAAAATTGACTCGGTGACTTCAATATGGATCTCATCACAAGATCTCCAAACATAATATAAGTTTCAAAAATATAACTAAAAACATCAATTTTTTAACCAACTATAAACATTTGCGACCATCCAAAATTAGATAACACGAGAACCTCAAAAAAATCCAAACTAGTAAATAGGAAGAAAATATGCAAATATTAACAATGCAATAGGGAATGGACACTAATATAAAAGAAAAAAGGAAATATATATCACTTAATTTTTAATAAACTAAAAAAATATGTCAATATCCATAACATCTACAACAATAAACATAATCACTATCATCACATTCATTCCATAGGCATCCAATATCCATTGAGGAAGAAGAACACACTAGTCATCAAGGTTTCTCAATCGTTTCATCCTAGTACTTCCAAGTTAAGTCTCTAAAATCATTTTATGGGTGTGATTAGACTTACATCTCTAACATGATAGGAATAAAGTTGGTCAACTCCAGAGATGAATCCATGTCAAATAGTGGAACAAAATTCCGGAACAAGGCATCTAGTTACAAGGTGTACAATGCCATCTGTTCTAAGATGATATTATCTAGATATTTCCCCCGATCAAGAATGTTAAAATCCTTTATTTCTAATGAATACTCCCTATAATTTACCTTTTTATTTCATATTTTTTAGTATTTAAAAACATACCAAACACCTCTATCATCTACAAAATGAGAACTGGGGTTCTCAAAGAGTCTCCTTTATTAGGATATTCAGATGGTTCACCAACCCTCAGGGGGTTAGAGACTGAGAGAAACATTTAGGGTAATGTTTCCTTGAGTATTTGGTCCATATATCCCTATGGAAAACCAATCTTCTACATTGATCTAGTTATTATATTTTTTCTAAGGTAGGAGTAGTCTTTCCAATTATTTGTCTTCTTTTTGGTAGGGGATAAAATGTCCCCAGAATCCCTATCAATTTTTTCTATTTCTTTCTACCTGAATGGAATATTCCTTCCATAAGATCATCCACTTCCCATTTTAGTGCAGAAGTGAAACCTTCATTTACGTCTCTTCCATTATACATATTAACTTATGTAGAATAAATATTATTTATCACTTGATCTTTATCATGAACAAAAGATTTATTATTTTTATTTTTGGATCCAACTAATTTTCATCCTTAATCCTTATTGAGGGTTAGGATGACCTAAACTAGGAGATTAAAATGGTTTTACATTTGAACCATTTGGATTCCATTAGATTCCAGCTTCACATTAGGTAATACATTTTCTATGTCCTTAATGGACCACTTGCTTAGGGGAGTGAGCACTACCCTTTATATTTCTCTAAACCAAGAATAATCTTTATCCTTCAACACCCTATCAAAAACAACATACTCCCCTAGTTCATTATTATTATTGGTATGATATTCCTTTCCTTACAAGTCTAATATATGACCTATAAAAATTCATTTCTTACTAGGATTCCACTTCCCCCATCAAGAATCCTTCCTGCCTATAGTGATTTGGTCACCTCTTAGGGTAACACCATCCAAAGGATAAGGATCCTTGACCACCATTGAAGGTACCACTATCACATTGATCACTAAATCGCTCTCTAGAACACTGATAACCTATTTTATGTTGGAGACTTCCCTAACATAAATTAGAATTCAGACTGTAAATCAACTAGAGGCTGAAAATTTGTTTGGGAAGAACCTGAGGCATTATTAACGCAAACTTCACAAAAATTCTGACCCCTATGCACTTCCTCCAACTGGGATTCATCCAAGTACCTCCATAAGGAAACATTATGGAATTCATTAGCAGTTTGACCTTGATATCAACAGATTATACAAAAAGGAGGTTATTATTCATAAATAACCTACTACATGAAATGATAGTCTCTTATTATACTGATCTAACTGATCTAAATAAAAATGGGGAGATATTTTGTTAAATCAGCTTCCAAACACAAGTGGGAAAAAGAAGGATGTTTAAATGATGTAAAAAAAGTATTCGAGTGCAAGAATTGTAACGACCCAAAATTTCATTAATGGAAAATCTCTCTTGATCCAGTTAAATGTTTCTTTATGAAAAAAAAATGTTTTTATAAGATGTCAACTTCTTTAGTTTAACGTTAAGATTTGTGACTGTTACTTTTATAGCCGTTGAACAGTGATCATCTGGGTAGTTTAAATATAAGGCTTTAACAAACCAATTTTCTACTCAGACAAAGGAAGCGATGGCCTCATCCAGTAGAATTGCCCCTTACGAAGCCCATTTGTCGGAGCTCGGAAAGGAGGTGGCGTCTTTGGGATTTTCCCTTGACCAAGCCCAAGCTGAGCTTCATCAAGTCAAGCTCGAGCGTGATCGTCTATGGGAAAAATGGAAGTTGATAGAGATTACCACTCGAGCAATGTTATCCGAGCAACCCCAAGAGTCTGTCACCATCGCACACCTTACCCTTAGGTCTTATGCGGTTATTTTAAGGGGTTATGTAACAAATAAGTAGCACCATGTTCATGTACATTATTTTTTGTATATAATAATGAATATAATTTCTAGTCATTTTTGATACATTGTAATTAGTTTTTAAAGTACAAACGGTGTTTTTAGTTATTATTTAATTAAGAATTATATTTTATTAAATTTAAGGATTTTTGAATTAAATAATATTTTAATAAAATATTATTATTAATATTAAATTAATTTTTATTAAATATAAATGATCTTATAATTTTATGAATGCAATTAAAATTTTTATTAAGGTTTGAAAGCCATTTCTGTCAAAACCCGTGAATTTTTTATAAATGTCGGTTTTTATTTTAAAAGTTAAAATTCACATATTTAGAAAATTATTTAGATAAAATAAATATTATTTTTGGAATCAGGACATCGAAATTATCCAACGGTGAATTTTTCATAATTTTCTGAGACAGTCAAATTTTTGGGTAAAAATTAAATACCATTTAAATATATAATGTGTTTTATGACATCATAATGACCCAATGGTGATGTAATAAAATACCATAATCCTTATGTTCGGCCAATATATGTTTTATCATTAAAATAATAAGGTTTTGGGTTTGTTTGACTCACTTTTCAAAGCATTAATGGAGCCCTCAAGACTTATTCAACACTTTGCCTTTTTAAATTAATTTACATGGGAGTGTGACTCACCTCCACATAAGCAACCCTAATTTTTTAATATGTTCGGACCTTGGCCTTGTAAAATATTGTTTTCCTCTTTCCTTTTCCAGAAACCATGGGCAAATACCATGTGATGGTTTGTGGTTTGGATTATTTTAATATAAGGGGTCCCAAACCTAAATAATAAAGAATTCTCTCACCTTTCCTATATAAACCCACCCAAGCTCCCACTTCCTCCTCACCCAAAGCCCTTTAAGTTCGTCCAACCTCTGCCCTACTCTCTCTAGAATCCTCTCAAGGTGCCCCAAGCTCCCAAGAAGCCTCTCACAAGCCTCTCTCTAGCCTTTGGAAGCACACTTCCAAGTAAGGGTTTTTTCTTCCTTTCTCATTTTTGTCAATTTTCTTTAAGTTGTATTGCCCTTTTTATTTCAATTATGAATGTTGGGGTATGGTTTCTCACCTCCCCCATACTTCCCTCTTATTGTTTTAATGATGTGAGAACCCTTTCTCTCTCATTAAATGCCTCCCATGTACACCCGTTACTATGCTGAAATTCCGAAAGGAACTTCTCTCCCTTCTTTTACATTCAAGCAATACTTTTGTATCATGAATCTAAATTCCTTTTCTATTGTTGGGACATGTATATATATGATCTCCTTACTGTCCATTACATGTAAATATGATGAGGAACCCCTTTCTCTCTCATCAACCTTTTTTATGAATTCTTATGTCACGCCGTTACGCTGCCGAAATCGCACCGATTTTCTAAGCCAATGTCTTTGTGTAGTGAATACCATGCCCATTTCTCCATCAAGGGTATTCACCTTTATGCACATTTACATATTGATTATAAAGTTTCATGTATGAATTCCACTTTCCTTTATCGTGGAAGAAATGATTATGTTTTATGAATCCATGTTTTATGATTCATGTGGCACACTTATGCATGAAATGAAATGTTTAAGAAGGGTGCGCCCTTTATAGCGCTCCAATGCATTGGGTAAAGTATAGTATCATGATACGTCATGTGCAATGAGTGTTGACTCATTCTAATTCAAGTGCAACGAGGGTTTACTCATGCTTCAAGTGCAATGAGGGTTTACTCATGCTCCATGTGCAATGAGCCTTGGCTCATGCTAATTCAATGTTAAGTGTTGTTGCCACATTTCCATGTTATGATTATCATGCTTTATCATGCCTTTATGTTCATGTCTCTCTTATGCTCTATTGATATGCCTATTGCCTAACATGTATTTTACTCCTCATGTTATTCTTTATGTACTCCCTTACTGGGCTTTATAGCTCACCCTTTTCTTATGCATGTCCTCAGGTTATCTCATGCAATGCTAAGTACGAAGGAATGTAGTGGTCATGTAAAGGAAGTTTTCAATAAGGATGTTGTATTTCAAGTTTAAAGTTTTTATGTAATGATCCTAAGCCCCAAAGACACTAAACCTCTCGATCTTCTTTGTTGTATCAAGTGAAGTTTTATGTAATAAAGCGTGTTTAAGTTGTAATAAAAAGCAGGGTTGTCATAGTTGGTATCAGAGGATAGGTTTAGTTATTTTTGGGATTAGGAAACCCTAGTAAAGCCTTAGATACAAGACTAAGAATAATAAAAACATCCCTAAGTTTTGGTAAATACTAAGTAAGTGTTTTATCAAACAAATACATCCCTGTCTGGATACGAGCAGGTAGAGGCGGCTCTGGCACAGATGTATCCTAGGGGTAAAACCCGAAAACACCGCTTTGAGCTAGACTCGAACGGGAACTGGTGCACGACAACGGGCCTTGCTGCACTCTTGGTTACGACACTCCCGGGGGATATGTTTTGATAAATTCACAATCTTAGTATGAACCCTTATTAAGGGAAAAATGCCCCTAAGAATATATTTTAGAAGGATGATCATGAAAAGCCTGGATTGAATCCTATAGACTCATGAGTTAAAGAGATTAAAGTTTATTTATAAGTCATCAACTTTTGTCTTTGGATTACCCTTTATGTGTTACCCCTAACTTTCCTTTTATTCCAGCCAATGGCCGGTAATAGGAGAACTCGGGCTAACAACCGTTGTGAAGATCAGTGTGATGATTGTACTTATGAGATGCCCAATCCAATGGGAGCGGGAATCGCGAACTTTGTCACGCTTCTCTCTCAGCTAACTCAAGTTTTGAATAGAAACACTGGTCAAGAGGAACGTTCAACCCCCCCCCCCCTAAGAAAGAACAAGTCGCTATTGAAAGCTTCATGAGACAAAGGCCTCCTACTTTTAGTGGATCATCCGATCCCACGATTGCTGAACAATGGATCAACTCCATTGAAAAGATATTCTCCATCCTCCAATGCTCTGAAAAAGAGAAGGTTCTCCTGGCGGCTTATCGTATGGAGGGTGAAGCTGATCAATGGTGGACGTTGATCAAAAATACAAAGCCTGAGGAGGAGATTGAGGCTTTGGAATGGAAGGTATTCCGGAAGATGTTTTTCGATAAATATTTTCCACGCACCCTCCGTCTTAAGATGGAAAGGGACTTCCTTTCCCTCAAGCAGAAAGATGAGGAATCTGTGGGAGCGTACGAGGCAAACTTCACAAGGCTTGCACGATACGCTTCCGGCTTTGTCGTTACCCCCGAATGCAAGGTTGACCGCTTCTTTGGTGGGCTGAAGCCTAGCTTGCGGAAATCATTAGCGATCCGTGACTTCGACAGCTATGAGGAAATTGTCCGATGTGCCCTCAAGGTTGAAATGGAGATCGGAGAATCACAGGGGTATCATGGGGACAAGAAGCGGAAGGTGGACTTCAATGCTGGTGGTCTGATGGATAAATCCAACGGTGCTAAGAAATTCCAGCACCCCACTTGCCAAAAGTGTGGAAAGAAGCACCCTGGAAATTGCCTTAGGGGGACAAGAAAATGCTTCAAGTGTGGAAGAGAAGGGCACCTAGCTGTTAACTGTCAGCAAGAAGGACCCGCGACTGCGACGGAGGGGAGGAACACTCTGTTCGAACCTCAACGCGTTGTTCAATGCTTCAAATTCAAAGAACCGGGTCATTTTGCAAATCAGTGCCCTAATACAAGGGTTATCGGAGGCAATCAACAACCTCCAAGACAGCAAGGAAGAGCTTTTGCCATCACTTCTGCCGAAGTGAACCCCGACAACGAAGTGGTGACAGGTACGCTAGTTATTCATTCAAGAATAGCGAAAGTACTTTTTGATTCAGGTTCTACGCATTCTTTTATATCTCAAAAGTTTAGTAGAACAATCCCTGCACCACCACAAATCATGGAAGTAAAGATGTCGGTGAGTACGGCAAATGGGGAAATCATTGCATCCCATGAGTATAAGTCCTCCCCTGTTATAATCTGTGGATTGAATTTCCCGGCGAACCTCGTCATACTCCCTTTGGTGGAATTTGATGCAATTCTTGGCATGGATTGGCTTTCCTTATATAGAGCCAACATAAATTGTCGGGAGAGGGAAATCACACTCCATATGGAGAATCGACCCCCGATTCTTTACAAGTGTCAGGAGGAAGATGAATCTCCTTTAGCTCCATCATCTCAAGCATGGATATTACTGCCTTATGAGCACGCATATCTGGCTCAGATGATTGAGTCCAAGGAAGAAACCACCCTTGAAGAAATGCCTATTGTGAGGGAATTCGCTGAAGTATTTCCCGAGGAACTTCCTGGTCTTCCTCCAAGAAGAGATGTTGAGTTCTCAATTGAACTTATACCTGGGGCGATACCAATATCCAAGACTCCATATAGAATGGCTGTGGTTGAGCTTGAAGAACTGAAGAAACAACTACAGGATAATCTGGATAAAGGGTTTATACGCCCAAGTGCATCACCATGGGGTGCACCAGTCCTCTTCGTCAAGAAGAAGGATGGGTCAATGCGGCTTTGCATCGATTATCGTGAACTTAACAAAATCACGATAAAGAACAAGTATCCTCTCCCAAGAATCGATGACTTGTTTGATCAGCTGCATGGAGCACAATACTTCTCCAAGGTCGACTTGCGGTCGGGATATTATCAAGTAAGGGTGAAGAAGGAAGATATCCCCAAGACTGCTTTTCGTACAAGATACGGGCACTATGAATTCATAGTAATGCCTTTTGGACTCACCAATGCTCCAGCAATATTCATGGACTTGATGAATAGAGTCTTTAGAGATTACCTAGATAAATTTGTGGTAGTCTTTATAGATGATATTCTAATATACTCCAAAACCAAGGAGGACCATGAGGAGCATTTAAGAACTGTACTGGAGACTTTGCGCAAGGAGAAGCTCTATGCCAAGTACAGCAAGTGTGAGTTCTGGTTGAAGGAGGTCTCATTCTTGGGACATATCATCACAAGCAATGGGATATCTATGGACCCCTCCAAAACAGATGCAATTGAGGGATGGCCGAGGCCAACATCGGTAACTGATATCCGTAGCTTCTTGGGGTTAGCTGGATATTATCGACGATTTGTGAGAAACTTCTCACGATTGTCCAACCCTCTTACCAAGCTAACTAGAAAGGGAGTAAAGTTTTCTTGGAGTGATTAATGCGAAGAAAGCTTCAAGGAGTTGAAAAGGAGGCTTATCACTGCACCTGTGCTCACTTTACCCACAAGTGGGGAGCTTTTTGTGGTATTCAGTGATGCTTCGAAGAAGGGCTTAGGATGTGTGCTGATGCAGAATGATAAAGTGATATCCTATGCCTCAAGACAGTTGAAAATCCATGAGCAAAACTATCCAACGCATGATCTGGAGTTGGCGGCGGTGATCTTTGCCTTGAAAATCTGGCGGCATTATCTCTATGGAGAGAAATGTGAGATATATACTGACCACAAGAGTCTTAAATATATATTCACACAGAAAGAGCTTAATATGCGCCAGAGAAGATGGATAGAGCTCATAAAGGATTATGACTGTTCAATACATTACCACCCTGGGAAGGCGAACAAGGTGGCGGATGCCCTAAGTAGAAAGGATCCAGCAATTCTATCAATGATGAGAATTGAGAAGGATCCAATCTTCTTAGACTTGATGAAGATGGACGTGGGAATCATAAAGAAGGGAACATCATCAATCCTTTCACAAATGATTGCTCAACCATCTCTTTTGGAAAGGTTAAAGGATGCTCAAAAGGATGATGCGAGAATCCAAGAAAAAGTGGAAGCTATCAAAAAGGGAAAATCCTTAGAGTTTAATGTTAGTGAAGAAGGAATTGTGCGGTTTGGGAAAAGACTATGTGTCCCATCTTGTTCGGAGCTGAAGAAGGAACTTTTGGATGATGCACATAGTTCAAATTTCTCTATTCACCCAGGGAGCACAAAGATGTATCGAGATCTCCTAGAAAACTTTTGGTGGGATAATATGAAGAAGGAGATCGCCGAATATACATCAAAGTGCCTGGTGTGTCAGCAAGTGAAGGCAGAGAGGCAGAAGTCTAAGGGGATGATGCAACCATTGCCCATACCAGAATGGAAATGGGAGAACATCACCATGGACTTCGTCACTGGACTTCCAAGGACATCCAAAAGCAATAATGCAATCTGGGTTATTGTGGATCGTCTTACAAAGACTGCACACTTCATTGCTATTCGAGAGGATTTCTCTTTGGATCAACTGGCACGGATATATATCAGGGAAGTGGTACGGTTGCATGGAGTACCACTATCTATTGTGTCGGACCGAGATCCAAGATTTACCTCTAAGTTTTGGAAGAGTCTTCAACATGCTCTGAATACTGAACTGAACTTCAGTACGGCCTATCATCCTCAAACTGATGGCCAATCCGAGCGGACTATCCAAACACTTGAGGATATGTTGAGAGCGTGCTCAATGGACTTTAAAGGAGGATGGGATCAACATCTTCCTCTAGTTGAGTTCTCTTATAATAATAGTTTCCACTCGAGCATCCAAATGGCACCATATGAAGCCCTGTATGGGAAAAGGTGTAGAACACCGGCATGTTGGGATGAGGTCGGTGAACGTAAGCTGCTTGGACCAGAAATGGTCGAAGAAATGGTGGAGAAGGTAAAAACCATTCAGCAGCATATCAAGGCAGCCCAAAGTCGACAGAAGAGTTATGCAGATAATCGTCGACGAGACCTTGAGTTTAAAGTCGGAGACATGGTGTTTTTACGCATATCTCCGTGGAAGAAGGTCATGAGGTTTGGAAAGAAAGGGAAGTTAAGTCCAAGATACATCGGCCCCTTCGAGATTCTTGATCGTGTTGGGGCTGTGGCCTATCGACTAGCACTTCCACCTACTATGGCCAAGGTGCATGATGTCTTCCATGTATCCCTCTTAAGGAAGTACATACCAGACCCTTCACATGTACTCTCTTCCGAGGTGGTACAATTAGAAGACGATCTTTCTTATGAGGAGAAACCAGTGAAGATCTTAGATCGTAGAGAAAAAGTTCTACGAAATAAGACAATGCCCCTCGTCAAGGTGTTGTGGAGAAACCACAAGTTTGAAGAAGCAACTTGGGAGTCGGAGGATATGATGAAGCTAAGTTACCCACATTTGTTTTAGTGTGGGAAAATGAAAATTTCAAGGGCGAAATTTCTTAAGGGGGGAATGTTGTAACGACCCAAAATTTCATTAATGGAAAATCCCTCTTGATCCAGTTAAATGTTTCTTTATGAAAAAAAAATGTTTTTATAAGATGTCAACTTCTTTAGTTTGACGTTAAGATTTGTGACCGTTACTTTTATAGCCGTTGAACAGTGATCATCTGGGTAGTTTAAATATAAGGCTTTAACGAACCAATTTTCTACTCAGACAAAGGAAGCGATGGCCTCATCCAGTAGAATTGCCCCTTACGAAGCCCATTTGTCGGAGCTCGGAAAGGAGGTGGCGTCTTTGGGCTTTGCCCTTGACCAAGCCCAAGCTGAGCTTCATCAATTCAAGCTCGAGCGTGATCTTTTACGGGAAAAATGGAAGTTGATAGAGATTACCACTCGAGCAATGTTATCCGAGCAACCCCAAGAGTCTGTCACCATCGCACACCTTACCCTTAGGTCTTATGCGGCTATTTTAAGGGGTTATGTAACAAATAAGTAGCACCATGTTCATGTACATTATTTTTTGTATATAATAATGAATATAATTTCTAGTCATTTTTGATACATTGTAATTAGTTTTTAAAGTACAAACGGTGTTTTTAGTTATTATTTAATTAAGAATTATATTTTATTAAATTTAAGGATTTTTGAATTAAATAATATTTTAATAAAATATTATTATTAATATTAAATTAATTTTTATTAAATATAAATGATCTTATAATTTTATGAATGCAATTAAAATTTTTATTAAGGTTTGAAAGCCATTTCTGTCAAAACCCGTGAATTTTTTATAAATGTCGGTTTTTATTTTAAAAGTGAAAATTCACATATTTAGAAAATTATTTAGATAAAATAAATATTATTTTTGGAATCAGGACATCGAAATTATCCAACGGTGAATTTTTCATAATTTTCTGAGACAGTCAAATTTTTGGGTAAAAATTAAATACCATTTAAATATATAATGTGTTTTATGACATCATAATGACCCAATGGTGATGTAATAAAATACCATAATCCTTATGTTCGGCCAATATATGTTTTATCATTAAAATAATAAGGTTTTGGGTTTGTTTGACTCACTTTTCAAAGCATTAATGGAGCCCTCAAGACTTATTCAACACTTTGCCTTTTTAAATTAATTTCCATGGGAGTGTGACTCACCTCCACATAAGCAACCCTAATTTTTTAATAAGTTCGGACCTTGGCCTTGTAAAATATTTTTTTCCTCTTTCCTTTTCCAGAAACCATGGGCAAATACCATGGGATGGTTTGTGGTTTGGATTATTTTAATATAAGGGGTCCCAAACCTAAATAATAAAGAATTCTCTCACCTTTCTTATATAAACCCACCCAAGCTCCCACTTCCTCCTCACCCAAAGCCCTTGAAGTTCGTCCAACCTCTGCCCTACTCTCTCTAGAATCCTCTCAAGGTGCCCCAAGCTCCCAAGAAGCCTCTCACAAGCCTCTCTCTAGCCTTTGGAAGCACACTTCCAAGTAAGGGTTTTTTCTTCCTTTCTCATTTTTGTCAATTTTCTTTAAGTTGTATTGCCCTTTTTATTTCAATTATGAATGTTGGGGTATGGTTTCTCACCTCCCCCATACTTCCCTCTTATTGTTTTAATGATGTGAGAACCCTTTCTCTCTCATTAAATGCCTCCCATGTACACCCGTTACTATGCCAAAATTCTGAAAGGAACTTCTCTCACTTCTTTTACATTCAAGCAATACTTTTGTATCATGAATCTAAATTACTTTTCTATTGTTGGGACATGTATATATATGATCTCCTTACTGTCCATTACATGTAAATATGATGAGGAACCCCTTTCTATCTCATCAACCTTTTTTATGAATTCTTATGTCACGCCGTTACGCTGCCGAAATCGCACCGATTTTCTAAGCCAATGTCTTTGTGTAGTGAATACCATGCACATTTCTCCATCAAGGGTATTCACCTTTATGCACATTTACATATTGATTATAAAGTTTCATGTATGAATTCCACTTTCCTTTATCGTGGAAGAAATGATTATGTTTTATGAATCCATGTTTTATGATCCATGTGGCACACTTATGCATGAAATGAAATGTTTAAGAAGGGTGCGCCCTTTATAGCGCTCCAATGCATTGGGTAAAGTATAGTATCATGATACGTCATGTGAAATGAGTGTTGACTCATGCTAATTCAAGTGCAACGAGGGTTTACTCGTGCTTCAAGTGCAATGAGGGTTTACTCATGCTCCATGTGCAATGAGCTTTGGCTCATGCTAATTCAATGTTAAGTGTTGTTGCCACATTTCCATGTTATGATTATCATGCTTTATCATGCCTTTATGTTCATGTATCTCTTATGCTCTATTGATATGCCTATTGCCTAACATGTATTGTACTCCTCATGTTATTCTTTATGTACTCCCTTACTGGGCTTTATAGCTCACCCTTTTCTTATGCATGTCCTCAGGTTATCCCATGAAATGCTAAGTACGAAGGAATGTAGTGGTCATGTAAAGGAAGTTTTCAATAAGGATGTTGTATTTCAAGTTTAAAGTTTTTATGTAATGATCCTAAGCCCCAAAGACACTAAACCTCTCGATCTTCTTTGTTGTATCAAGTGAAGTTTTATGTAATAAAGCATGTTTAAGTTGTAATAAAAAGCAGGGTTGTCATAAGAATCATCTAAAATCATTTAAAAAAAGTCTCAATATTACAGGATTGAAAATTTTTAGGGTAAATGTGGAAGACACACCCGAACCACAGCCAAAGGGGTATCCAGACCCATGTGATAGTTGATCAAAAATCTAAATAAAAGAAAACATAACAGACCAAAGTATTGTCATTGTTACAAAATTTCATTCAAAAAATATTCCTCCTCTTGAAAAGGTAAAAAAATCCATGAATAAAGAAGAAAAATTGAGGCGTAGTTATTCAGAACCCATTTTGACCTTATATGGAGCACAAAATCATGAAAATACTGACATATTAGATCGAAGTAAGAAATTAGTTCAAATCCAAGATGATATAATGTGAGTGAGAATTCCAAGGGGGAAACCTAAACCACAATAAGATCCTCTGAGAGCCTTGGAACCTTCAATCCTATCTTGATGGCTGGAATCTTTGACCATTGAGCCTAAGTAGGAAGATAAAGCTAAGCAGGAATAGGTCCCCCATTCCCTTTTATTGAGGGAGGTGATGTCACATCAAACATCGAGCATCTAGTTTATTATTAGGAGAGGGAAGCTGAGTTAATCCAAGAAATTTCTTAATAACTCTTTGGTTTATGGTTCTTTTTTCGTTCAACTACTCTAGATCACTCGCTTTATTATTATCAATGATATCTATCAATATCTACAATTATTTATGTTTTTATTACATGTCCAAATATACACATACCACCTATTTTCTCTGATGTGGAATCCATGTGATGACTCAATTTATGTAGCCATTATTTTTCCAACTTTCTCTTTTTGTGGGAAATAATATTATTCATGTAAAACGTGAGTTTCTATATAGGAATTTTCAAATGTTAATCCTTTGATGACCAATAATAATTTTTAGGTATAGATTTATTTTAACAGGGGTATAATGTAACACACTAATATTTCTAAAAATATTTTTTCAAATAAATTAACCTTTTCAATATTTTTCATTCATGCAATGCAGACATTAAACGATACGTAACTTAATATTAAAAAAAATATTATTTAATATAATATTTATCACCACGCCATTATAATTTTGGGAATAAATAGTATTAATTAAATTATGAGAATATATTTTTTATGGAAAAATTCCTTTTTGACTGATTAATTAGAAATGAAAATAAAAAACTGTTTAAAAATAAAGGGAATCTTTTTCTGAAAATCTATTTTTATGAAAATAAACACATTTTGCCATAATAAATTAAACAAACCACATTTATGGAATTATTTTTAATGAAATTTATATATTATATATTAAATAAACTATTTACCATTAATCTTAATCCTCTTGTTGATAATAGATAAGAATAAATCCAATTTTATGCTTAAAACTGTTTTTTTATAAAAAGAAGTTTTGTCGCCTTTTTATGCACTTCTTTTAAAAAATAACACTTTTAGAAACTTTATTTGAAAAAATAAAACTAATTTTTAAAATAAGAATATAAAAATTAGTGTAGGGTGAAATTTTTTGTATTTTTTTTAAAGATTACTTTATTGATGAATAGTGAAAAAACTAAATTTTAATTGAAAACTGCATTTTTGTTTAAATTATTTATCAAGATAAAATATATTTTTAATCTTTTAAAATGGTAAATTAGTAAAATTAAATATTCATTAATTAAATTTTTTTTATTAGAATAAATTTCATATTTAAATTTGATATAAAAACTTTGTAAACTTTTAAACATTTTCTCTTTGAAAACCAAATTTCTCGTCACGTCTGCAGAATAAAATTAAAATTAAAATTTTACAATTATGTGAATTTAATTTGGAATAATGGACTTCATATATTTAATCATAATAATTTATATTATCTAATAAGGTAAACATAATTTTTTACCAAAATGAATAGTGAAAATAGAAAAAAAATAATTACTACAGTTAAAGTACAAATGGGTTTACCGGGGGTTAAACTAAAATGATAAGAGTTAAACTAACCTAAAAATTTGTCTAAAATATATTTTTCCTGAATTTTTTGGACCCTATAAGTTATAATTCTCTATAATAATCCATTTTTATCCTTAAATCAAGATAAAAACATGGGTACGCCTTTTTTCTTTCAAAAAATTACAATTGTGCCACTCAACCCACTTATAAAATCTCAACCACTCTCCTCTCTTATTCACACCTTCAAAAACTTTTGGTTTATCCAATATCTTCCCAAATAGCTTCCCAAAATCCTTAATCTAATCTTATAAGACTTATTTTGGGCATAAATCCATCATAGGAATTATTTTGGTGAAAACATATTGATGTTACCCAAAGAAGAGGTAAGGTTCTTCAACAATCAGTTTAATTTTATTTCTTCCTACACCTAGTTCAAATTTTATTAAAAAATTATGATATAATAACATCTATAAATATTAAATATATATATAATTTTTTTATATTAATTTAGTTGACTAAAACCATCTCCACTTCTATTAAATTTGTTACGAAATCATCATTTGTGTGTTCGGAAAACTGTCATCTTGTTAACTGATGTCGTTAGTTTTTTCATTTCCACCTATCATGGTTGGGTATGATGGTGGATCTCAAGTATATATGTGGTAATTATAACATAATTATAACTATTTATTCATTATATCATATATATAACTTTGTTTACTTTCAATTCTATAGGGGATGTGATAATGACGTTCATGTATACGTCGGACTACCGTCTCGCGAGGTGATGTGATTTGTTTACAGTAATGCTTTACATGGAAGATAATGATGTTAATGTTAAAATTTAAATATGGTATAAATTAAATTATTATGATACTCATGAAATATTTATCATTATTAAAATAAATTATATCATTTCCTTACCTTTTTACTCATTGAAAGATGATAATGTCGTTCATGTAAGTGTAGATTACTACCTTCGCAAATCAATGTGACTCTCCCTTTTAATCATCACACCACATATTTGATATGTAAAAGTATATTTAAAGATTAAATATATTATTTATGATATTATTATAATTCTTTACTGATATAATATTACTTACCACCTTTCTATAATGATCATGGAAAAATGGTAACGTTACTCATGCATACGTACGACCTACCCTCTCCATGATTGTAATGTATTTAAATTATAAAAAAACATTCAATTATTGATATTAAATGTATAATTGATGTTTAAATAGGATAATTATTTCATTATTATTATTTTTTAGGTGATGAAACCATGATCATAGTAAGTGGAAGAAAAATAAAAAAATTAAATCATTTACGAAAAACAAAATGGTTATTACCCAAAATATGACTTTAACATGGAAATGTTAATAAGCATGTAATAAAAGGACAAAATTAAATCATATATGGTATTATATATATAATTATTTTTCTATAATATATTTACAAAAAAACATATATTTATTATATAGGCAGTTCGAATGAGTACGAAGGAAGTCGAGACATATGAAAAGGGTATTCTCTCTCACTTTTATTTTATGTGATACAAATTCCATATTTAACACAAGTTTAATTTTTGTAGTTTATATACTGAAAATTAATTTATTTTATTATTATTCAATTGAAAATTATTTTGTGATTCAAATATTCAATTTATAATCTCTCTTTTATGGGGTTTACGATTCATATGTTTCCAAAGTGGTAATGGATTTCTGGTCACAATTTTCCTTCCTTGAGAAATATGTTATGTTATGAACCTATATTCTTTTATAAGGTGTATATATAGAACCTTTGACATATAATATCCTGAATTTATTTATTCATGTTCTATATTATGTTTCATTCAATTTTATTCCTTTATGGGGCATACAATTTAATGTTACCAAAGTGTTAATGATTTTGTGTTACAATATCATCATTTATCAGGGTACTTTTTGATTATGTATCCGATGATAAAATATTACAATTAATATCTCAATAAACTCATGAATTTTATTATCCTATGGTTATGTCATGTGAATACATATTTTCTATTCTCTTTACTCTCTTTATATACACAAGATTTGAAAATGAATATTTTTAAGAAAATTCTTCTTTTCGGTCGAATACACTTTTTCTTACAAAACTATGTATTATAAAAATATTTAAAACATGTTTATAACATTATTAAAATGATTTATTAAACACATTTTTACCCATATTTTACTTTTTTTAAAAAAAATTAAAGTAATCTTTATGTCATTTTCCAAAAAAAATACTCATTTGGCTTTTACCAAAAATGTTAAAGGAATATTTGTTTTAACATGTATGTCATGGATGTAATTTCTATACATCATGGACATTATTTAGTTTGAAGATTAATTTATATGTTTTAAATGATATTTTCAATGAAATTTATTTTCAAATTTTTTTATATTTTAAAATCATTCTTCAATGTGGAAAGGATAGTTTCCACAAAAAAAATTAAATGATTTTTAAGTCAATATTTATAATATTTTAAGGTTATTTTCAAAGAAAATAATTTTCAAAAAAAATCATGTTTTAAAAAGTATATTTCAATGTGGAAATTATATTTTTCTCAAGAAATTATTTAAATTATCTTTAAATAATCCTTTAAAAAAAATCATTGTTATTTTCAAATAAAAGTTTTTCCAAAATGTTTTATATGAAATTTTAGTATTAAAAATATATTTTTAATGAAAATTTATTTTACACAAGAAATGGTCCAAATTCCTTTTCAAAATTATTTTACATCTAATATGAAATCCTTTAATATTACTTTTTCTTTACTACATATATGATCCAATGATACCATTTTTATTCTTTCTCAAAATGGTTTATTTTTATTATGGAAATATGTTTATCAATCCTATTTCTCTTCCATGGGTTATACCAGGAAAAATTACTTATGAAACCCTCTTATTTTTCTACAAGTTAATCTTTGATGAAATGATGAAATGATTATGAAAACTATTTATTTTTTATAGGGGGTGTAATGATGAAATTTTTATGAGAGACATTTCATTTCATTGTTTCTGATATGATGAATTTTTAATGATCCTATAGAACATACATATATTATTTTCATTATATGATGGTGGTTATGTTATAACCAAGTATGATGGATACATTATAAACAAGAAGGTTAAGACCTATATCTCCATACAATGAATTGGGTAATTATTAATGTTATATGAGCTCAAAGGGTATACATGAGGTTATTACAAGCCTGAAATAGGGTACATGTGAGGTCATCCCAATCATGAAAGAGGGTACATTGTTTTCTATCTCAAAATAGGGTACACAGTCCTTAGGCATGTGTTTGTGAAATATAATGAATATTCATCTAAATATATGTAATATCCATGTATGAAATTCTTCGGTCACTATAAGAGGCAATGATTATGAAATAATGAACGTGAGAGGCCTTATCTTAAATACCTATATTCACGCACACACAACCATCTACATGAAACATTTCAAATATATAACAAACAATTGAACATTTGGAGTGTAACCATGCATGAAATAAAATGGAAAGAATCAGAATACAAAAATGTATTACAAAAGAATAAATGGGAAAAATACACAACCAATCATAAAATGAATTCTTAGCTTGTTAAAAACTCGTGTAGGGAAAGTTCTGAAGGTATCCCAACTCATAATCTCCAAGGTAAACTACCCAAAATAGTTAGTACCCAAATATGATAATATCCACCAAAACCAAGTCCACTTATGTCACTATCAATATTTTTTCCATATCAGAAAGCACAATAGGTGTGGGTGAATCCCATGTTGGGGTGAGTAAATGAATACCTAGTAAGCACCCCAAAAACCAAAAAGGGTGCACGAAAAAGTAAAAATAGTTAGCTCAATCACTAATTAAAGAGGGTAAGGAGAAACTTGATAGATATTCTCATAAATAAACCCAAATGAGATAAAATTGGGTTCTCCTCTCCACAACCCTTCTAAGAATAAAGAGTTATCCTATTTCTCTAAGGGTCCCATCATTGAAGCCGAATAACCCACATAACTCTATAAGATACAGAGTGGAGTTACCATACCTTATCACTATTACCCATAGCCATGGGGAATCTATCTTCTATCCATGCATCTTTTATAACCTCACAAAAATTAGTGAAGAGGTCCCACACCTCATCATAATAATCCAAAATATAGGTGTTATAAACTCTCATGGAGGACTTGCACCACACTAGATCTTGAATTTATGGTGTTCCACCCAATATATAGAGGATTTGTTCCCAATGTATTATGGTGGGTTGATAACACTACCTATGTAAATACTATGGGGTCCCTCTCCCTTGTGTGATAGGGATTTTCCAACCTCCGTAACACTTCTATGATACAATTGGCTGCTACTGCCTATGTAGAGAATATAGGGTCCCCATGCCCACATGTGATAAGAGGGTTTCTATCCCTATTGTATGTCTATGGATCAAACCTGATCACTTCCATCAGCTAAGTTTCCCTGATATTTTTATCCCTATAGAATCCCCTCACATCATATCTTTGATGCCAAAATGAAGTCCACCATTGTATACTGTGAAAAAAACCACTTAGGATAGGTTGTACATGGGCCACAATCTTAGTCCTAAAGAAGTTTATATGTGAGGAAAACATCTTTAAAGGGTGTGCATAATGTTTTCTCCTAGGATACATGTCATGTCTCATAGGGACAAACCCAATTAACGTACCCTCAAGGTATTTGGTGGGAATAATTGAATTACATGGTGTGTTCATAACATATCACATTGTGTGACCTTTCCAAGGCACCCGGTATTTCCTTTCATGCACACAGTCGCCCAACCATGTGAATCTATATAGTGTGTATAAATATTACACTTTGTGTCTTAGCTACCTTGGGTATGCATGTGTCCTTTGGCCTATTCCCATGTATATCATCCCATGCCAGAGTACATTGTCCCATGCCTGTGTATGCATGGGGTCTTCTCGTGTGCTAATACACGACAATGCCCTACTTACATGGGGTTCCTTTCTATGTGATCAGCAACATGACAATGTCCCACTACACATGATTTACTCCCAGTGCACTTTGTGTAGTCCCCAAATTCCTTTCTTCCCAAATAGGAAGAACACAAGGCATGTTCTCCTGAACTATATGTCATGTGATATTTATTCCTAAATGGGAAATCACTACAAACCTCCTAAAACCCATGATTTTCCCCAATTAAGCATAGATCAACCCCCGAGGGGGTCCTTATCATTCATAAAATGACATTAAAATATTTTAAAATATCATATTTGGGAACTATAGATCAATAATCAAAATACTCCAACCTCATGGTTAAATTTATAAAGCTTCATGTCTAGATCCCCACTTGGAAGTTACTACACCACGATCTAGTCTTGATCACCATCAAGGATAAAGTCCATAGGTTCCCCTTCTCCCTTCCTCGGTTTGGTCATCACCCATGGGAGAAACCCTCTCCCCCTTTCATACAAAGGAAGCATAATGGGTGGGTAAGATTATTTTTTTCCCTTTTAATTAATTAATTAACTATAATTATTTATTTATTTATCTAATCTGCTAACGGTCTCCTTAAATTGAACCTTCGATGAAAAAAACATTATTTCACTTGTATAGTAAACCCTACATCCCAAAAAAAACCATGGTCCAGGATTTACCATATGTTTTCTCAAAAAATTGGAAACCCACTTATTCCACAAATGTGTGTGTGTGTGTTATAAAATATATAAAAATTTTAATATATTAATTCCAGGGTCTTGTAGTGCCTAAGAACAGTGCCAACCACAAGGTAAAATCCATAGATATATATATATGTGTGTGTGTGTGTGTGTGTGTGTCTGTATGTATGGGAATTACCACTAGAATAAAGTTGAAAATCTGGATTCATTACACATCCACCTAAGAATAAATCCCTAGAAAATTTCAATAATTCCAAAATCCAAGGTGATAATCCTCATGGGTATAATTATCTTCTCTCTCCTATAAATGTGATGTGAAAAAAATGAACAAGTAATACTCTGATTCCAATTATAAATAGTTTATATATCATGTCTTCCTAAGGCTCATTCTCCATAACATGTTCTTCATGAGACCTGTAATAAAATATCTTGGTGATGTGAGTGTTTAAGCCCTATAGAAATTCAATGTTACATTCACATGCAACATGTCCAATATTGTGCTATCACGTGTTTATCATAGTAAGAATGAATCATGTTAGCTTATATACTGGTAATAATTGTTCCACCTATAACATCTCAAGTTTTTAAAAAGGAAACACTATAGCAAATGTAATACACCACATCGAGCTTAAACGAATAGTTAAATAATGTTTTTTAAATGTTACTATTATAACATAGATTTTAGAATGGAGGGAATGATAAGTATTAACTAAATTATAAAAATATGATTTACACATGTATATATAATTAATTATTTGGTGAGAAATTAATTATAAATGAATGTAATGCCTTTTTAAAATAAAATGAAATGTTTTTCTGAAATACTATTTAAATGTTCATGAGTGTGTTTTATGAAAATTATTTAATAAAACCCGATTTATGGATTATATTATTGAAATATGAAATATATTTAATTTAATTTTTTAAATTCATATTATGTATTTTTTATATATGATATAAGAACAGATTCAATTCTACGCATAAAAATAGTATTTTTTTAAAGTTTTACCAACTTTTAATGGAGAACCCATTTTAATTCTAGTTTTTGACACTTTTATAAGTTCTATTTAACAAAATAAACTTCTTATTTGAAATATTAGTATCAAAATTTGATTTTTTTTTGATTT
Source organism: Viscum album (assembly GCA_963277665.1). Classification (NCBI taxonomy): domain Eukaryota; kingdom Viridiplantae; phylum Streptophyta; class Magnoliopsida; order Santalales; family Viscaceae; genus Viscum; species Viscum album. The sequence continues at coordinate 1,805,600,232 of OY728164.1, forward strand.
TTTTATTTTTTGGATAAGTTTTATTTTTAATGAATAGTGAAAAATAATGCATTTTAATTGAAAGCTAATTTTTCAACAAATTTATTTATAGTGTTAAATAAAATTTTTAAACGTTTTAAAGTATAATTATACTAATTTTTTATCATTTAATACAATTTAGATCATTTAAATCAATATCAAATTGAAATTGGATATAAAAACTTTGTGAACTTTTGAACATTTTTACTTTAAAAACCAGTTTTCTCGTTCTGTCAACGGGATTAATTTTATATTAATTTACGCCAATTGTCTATTTTTAATTTGGAAAATTAGATTCCATATTCCAAATAATAATGTAAAAATTATTTAAATATGACTCTTTTATTTTTAGACATTATGAATAATAACTTTATTAATAATTTGTATTACCACGTTTAAGTGTAAACCTGGTAATTAAAGGTAAAAATTATATTATAAATATTATAAAATTGCCATAAAATTTGTCCAAATTTAATTTTATGCATGTTTTATGACCAATAGAATCCTTGGTTAGATTTTAGGAATACTTGGAGCCAATTTCATGACTTTAATTCATTTATCATATTATATTCAATGAAAATTCATTTTTGTTGCACTTGTGTTTTTAACAAGTAATGTAGTTTTAATATGGTGTTATATAGGGGATATAATCAAATATAAATAGTATTTAGAAATATAAAATTATTAGCTATATCATGGTAATTTATTTATAATTTTTAGGGAACAAATAATTAAATTAAATTGTTACACAATGATGATGTAGTAATTGCTTCATTAATAGAAGAAACAAATAAAGGATATTAAAAATGTTAAATTAAATATAATTTGGAGTAATTTATTTCATAAAATAATTTTATGGATGTATTTTACATTTTAGAAATGATTTAACTTAGTTTTTGAGAAGTAATAAAGTGGTTATGATATTTTTAAAAAGACAAATGGTGAATAGTGTCAAAATTGGCATTTATGATATTTTAAAATAAATAATATTTTATTAAATGATATAAATATTATCAAAATATAATATTCATAAAAATAATAGGAATAAGTCCTAAAATGTTATAAATGATGAACTTATTGGTATTTTGGCATTTTATAGTAATTATATTAACCCATAATGTATAAACTATATGATATCATGGTAATAGTTAAAGGGGTTAAATAAGGGTTAAAACAAAAAGATAAGGATTAAAAAATTATAAAAACTTTTCAAAAAATTATTGGATGAATAATATTAGACCCTTATCACATTATTATTGATTTTTAGTTGTTTAATGGACACTAATATATGAAAATAAATTATATATTATTTAATGTCAAAGATAGTTACAAAACATCACTCTCTTGTATTTAATATCTTTTATGTGTTCACATAGGAAAAAAGTCAATATATGAATGAACCTAAATGTATAAATTGATAAAACTGAAATTATTTTCATTATATATATTTATTTTGAATTTTTATAAATTATATAATTACCTTAAATGATTTTTCAATACTAAAACAGTATTTATTTAATTAACAGAAAAACAAAATAATTGATATTAAAATATTAATTTTAATATATTTTTTATTGATTAGTGTGTCTAACGAATTTAATAGATCAATAAGATATATTATAGATGTTTTAAATCATTATATTTGAATTACCACTTTGTCTTTATGTATTTGAAGTCAAATAAAATGAATAGTATTAAATTTGACAATAATGATATCTTATTGAAATAATTTATTATTAAATTATTTAAAATAAAAAAATGTTAAATAATCACAATGGGATATTATATGGTCTAAAATATCTTCTAAATTTTATTTATGGTATATTTTAATGTATTTAGTTCTATAATAGTCTTGTTATATTTTAATACTTTAGAGAATTCCAAGAGTGCCCCCCCCCCTCTTCTATAAAAGGGAATTTGTTATTATCTATTATTCACACTTAAAAACCAATTTGGTTTAGAAAATATATTCCCAAAATCTCTTTATATAATCCCTACAAAAATTATAGAGTCCTTAGTTGTAAAGACCTGGAAATTTCAAGGAAAATTTTTTCTTAAATACTTTGTAATTTTACGAGTCTGTGGCTTCTGACGGCACTTGATTCCGAGGACCGGTGTGCCTGAAATCAATTTCTGAAGTTTAGCTTGGGTACGTTCAGTGAACAAAAGAGCAGGTTTTTCTATCTTTTGAACCGGTTCTCGGAATCGGGTTCTGAGGGCACCGTTGAACTCGCAGCATCGGCGATTGCTTAAGGGGACCTTCACCTCGAACGCAGTCGGGGCGGTGTGGAAGTTAGATTTCCAGGCTTCGTGAAATAAAAATAAAATTTATTTTATTTTTATTATTTCTTTTTGAAATTCAAATTTTTTTGAATTAATGTTTGAGGACCACCACCCACATTAATTCAATGAAACTCCCACCTTAATTAAATAAGGAAGGAGCCTAATAGATGAGGGGGCATCCGCTGGAGAAACCCCCACTTCTCCCTTTCTCTTCCTCTTCTCCTCTTCCACCATTGTTGCACCACCAAGGGACCGACAACGACGACGATCGAACAAGCAAAAAACCTCTAAGGAAACAATGACGTCATCTTCCGACATCAACAAACGACGCTGCCTCTCCACAGATCCGTCGAGTGATCACGTCACGAGGTAGGGGTTATTTTTGTTCAAGTTTTTAACATCGTTCTTCGTTGCTTAAGGTTTGGCCGCATGATATCGTCGAAACGGGAGGAGATCAGACCACACAAACACGGCCGATTCTTCTTCCCTCTTCTTGTTAATCTTTGTTGATGTTGGAGGTGGAGGCTCAAGGTGTTGTTGCACCGTGCGGTGATTGGCAGGGAATCGCGGCCATGCAAGGCCGCGGCGAAGGTGGCGCGGTGTCGTTGCACCGCGCAGAGATGTGGAAGGCCACGGCCGGAGCTGGCCGCGGTGGTGGTGCGCGGCACCGTCGTGCCATGCTAGAGAGACCAAGGAGGGCCGTGGCCAGAGCGGGCCGCAGCGGAGGGGCGCGGCACCATCACGTCGCGCCGGTGAGACGAGTCGCAGCCTAAGGTCGCGGAGGACTAGCAGGGGCGGCCGACCGTCGGCGTCTCCAGGAGGAGAGACCCCTTCTGGGTCCCGCAGCGGCTCACAAACCGGCCGAACTTAATGGTCGGCCGTTTCCCGAAAACTGGGGGGGGTGTAACCCCCTGACCAGCTGACTAGGGCGGACCCCACTAGGTTTTCCATTTCCAAAAATAGGGGGCCCGCCCCCCTTTGTGTCCCGCTCGGCCAGCAGCCGAGCCGCAGCCGGCTTCCGAGCTGGGTCGCGCCAGCCATGGGCCGGGCCGCGCCATCCGGGCCAGGCCACGCCCAACCAGGCCGGACCTGGACCCAAGTCGGGTCAAATCGGTTCGGGCCAACCCAGGGGGTGTTGGGCCGGGCCCAGACCACCTATTTTTCGGACCATTTTTTGTTAAACGAGTATATCTTGAGCTAAGGACATCCAATCGATGCACCATCATTTAAGTAGGATTACTTGGATTGAGATGGTCATTTTGGTATATTACACTCAAGATTTCGGCAAAGTTTTGGTATGGCCGTGTTGGTTCGAACCCGAAACCAACCGGGCCCTTGGAGCGGAAACGCTTATAACTTAAGGATCGGATGTCTGTTTGACGTGTCGTCAACTGCGTTGAAATCCTCTTGATGATAGGGTCATTTTTTATTACTTCTCTTGAGGTTTGGACGTGGCTAGAGTACGGTTGGGTTGGTTTTATCTTAAAAACCAACCGGGCCCCTGGAACGGAAAAGCCAATAACTCTCAGACCGGGCGTCCGATTGACGCAACGTCTATCGCGTTGGGTTTATTTTGATGAGATGGAACTTCGGGATACATCAACTCTGTACTTCATGACAGTTGATGTATTGAATCTCTTGATCGAGGAACGGACCCTCTCGGAATCGAGCATGTTGTGTACGGAAACCCTAGAGATGGTTGCGACTGCGACGATGACGACTGCACTTGGATCCTCCGTGGGTTCGGCAGCGAGGACGACTGTACTTGGATCCTCAGTGGGTTCGGTAGCGACGACGACCGTACTGGGATCCTCTATGGGTTCGACGGTGATGACTATTGTTCTTTTATCCTATGTGGTTCTGGAAGTATTGACCTCTGTACTTGTATCCTGAGTGGGTCCGGCAGAGTAGCTGGTCTTATATCTTATGTGGGTCTGACAGCTTAGCTAGTCTTGTATCCTATGTGGGTCCGATAGATTAGATGAATCAGGGGCTACATCTTATCATCTCTATTACTTTACGAAGTGTATACCTGTGTGAGCTGAGTCTTGACTTCAATCTTTTTCATCGATGTGATTGACTTGCTTTCCTGTGTGGACTAGGTTGTGCTTTCCTGTGTGGACTGGGTTGTGTTTTCCTTTGTGGACTGGGTTGTACTTGGCCTTGAGAGTTGGAGCCGTTTTTTAATTGATGACTTAGGTATATGTATGGGCATATACCTAAGTAGAGTCGGTTGGTACTTCGTGATTGTATCTTTCCTTTGTGGTTTATCCTTCGTGGATTCTGAGATACCTCTGGGGGTCTCGGGGTACCTACTGAGTATCGTATACTCACCCCTGCACGGGCTATGCTCGCACTACGTTGTGTTGGATGCAGAAGACGGACAGCACTGATCGAGGTAGAGTCTTGTGGATTTGGGCGGTACCCAGAGGTGGACCACTTGGCAGGACATACACAGAGCGGACGGCCGGACCCGAGGAGCTGAGGAGACTATCTGTACCCACCCTTCAGGTGGGATTTCCGGAGGACGACTTGGTGTTTCTGTTTTACTTACTACTGTTTCACTTCCTTTCAGTTGTACTGTACTTTCAGTTGGGTTTGTATACTGGACCATTTACTTTTCAGCACTTACCTTGTACCTGGTTTTACTTAGTGCTTACTTCACTTGCGTACTCTGATGTGTTTTTATTTACTATATAAAGGCAATGCCTTCCCTTTTTCAGGATTTACGCCTTTGGTGCTAGTCGCCAGCCCCTGGCCTGTGGAAGGTGGGCTTGGGGTAGTCATGTAACAGGTCCCGAGGATGGGTCGTGACATTAGTTTAGTCAGAACACCATCCTTAGAGGTGTTAAGGTGTTAATCAAGGAAGATCATCTGAATAAGTGGTATCATTTTTAATTAAGTCTTTTTTGTTTTGTTTCTTCTTCCACTTACTTCAAATATTCTTCCACCATGTTGAAATAATAAATATAGTATCCTAAATATAATTATATTTATTATGTTTATATCATCACCTAAATCCATCTACACTTCAATCAAATGGGAAATTAATTAATCGTTCGTGCATACGTGTGAACTATCACCTCCACGAACCGATATAATTCATTTTCCATTATCGTCTCTCAAGACTGGTTTTGATTATGGAATTAATGTTTATATATGATATTAATGACATATTTATCATTATAATATAATAATATATCAATTATTTTCTTACCTCCCATGCACATAAAAATGATAGTGTCGTTCCTGTGTACGTGTGAACTATCACCTCTACGAAGCGATGTGATTTGTTTTTCACCACCACATGAAAAATTATGATATATATAAGTATATTTAAATTATTAATATGATATTTATTATATTATTATAATTTTGTAAAGTTAAAATAATAATTACCTTACTTCCATAATGATCAATGAAAAATGGAAACGTTACTCATGCGTACGTACGGTCTACCATCTCCATGATTATAATGTTGTTAATTTTTCATATCCATATTTAATGAATGGATTTAAATGTAGGATTGATTTATAATAATGATTATTATTTTATGAATATTATTCTATAGAATATGGACTTATGAACACTTTGACTATTGACATCAAACCAAAGTCATTTTGGACTCAAGTATCGAATATCATCAAAACGTACAATGTGAACGCAAACAATTATGAAATTGTTATAAAATGTTAATAAGTTGTATAAAAGTAATAATAAACTTTAAAAGGTTATAAATAAAGTAAATAATTAACCTAATTTTATTATTTAGGATGATAAATGGCATACGTGATGAGTCGGACTCAAGGTAGGAGACTATTTAACTAAAACATCATTTTAAGGGTTTAAAATTTTTATTATTCTAAATCTTTCTCATTAATGTACATGTTTTAAAAAATGGTTTTATGTATTTATTTATATGGAAATAAATGTTTTCTAATTTTAATTTTCAAAATTATTTAAAAAAAATAAATGTGGTATGGGACAGTTTGAATAAAAATTATCTTTTTAAATGTTTTAAATTTTTTTTGAAAATGGATTGAATATTTAAATATATTGAAATGATTTCTTGTGATTTTAAATGAAATTTTATGAGTGAAATGCTAAAAATTGAAATATTTTATGTGTTATGATTATATAATGGTACTTGGATGTTTGACGCATGGTTAAGTGAAAACCAAGGATGGGTGGTTATGTTATAACCTTCAATGCATTGGGTTTGGAAGTCATTCATATGTCTATTCCATTTATAAGAGTGAAATATATAGAAGTAAACTTTATGGTTATTCTATTTTAGAATAATTATTTCCCAAGTTACCTTATTATATATTATATATATTTTTTATGAGTTTTCTTGAAAATTGTTTACTTTTCAAAAGGTAATATAATGATATTTTTAAATGATGATCACTTTTTTAGGGTAGAAAGGTGTGTTTTAAGGAAATTTCTTATAGGTTTTCACTAGACTAATAGTTTTATTTCTTTATGTACCTTATTAAGATTTTTATTATCATCCCATTTTTTAAAATGTTCTTCACATGTCTTAATATTGGTAAGGGAAAATAATATGTTGTGATGAAAGAATTTAAGATGTGTCTCGAAAGGAAGTCATGTTTTATTTTAAAAGGGTTTCCTTTAGTGGAAAATGGATATTGAGTATAAGTGTACACATGTAAGTTATGGGTCTAATTTTTAATATTTTGTCCTAATTTTATAAAACTATAAACTAAAAATATCCTCAAATTTTAATTCTAGTTTCAAAACACTAGAATAAATTATGGTTAAGGTTGGGTCTTTGCAGTTGGTATCAGATTATGGTTTTGAGAACTTTGGAGATTATGATGTTTTCTTAAGATTTAGGTATATAATTATGGGTTTATAATTTTAAGGTTTATCATTAGTTAATTGTATTATAAAACTTTTTTAGTTTTTATGTTATGAAATATTAAGGTGATTAAAGGTATTTTGGGAGATTTTTGAGGTAATTATGGGTTATTACTTTTAGGGATGAAAAATGAAAAATTATGAGATAAATTTTAAGGTTAAAAAATGTTATGTTTATTTTTGTGGTCTTTATCATATTTTGGGAATTTTATAAAAATTATATAGTTTTATAAAAGGGACAACTTGCGGGATGGTTGACAACCCATCATGTCAGGAAGGACTGCGATAATCGAACCCAAAATTGAAGGGAAACAAGGGTTCATCGCCTACCACTGGCCTACATAAATTCATGGTTAGTATGGATTTTCCTTTTTAGTTAAAATATTTGATTGATGAATAATAATTTTATTTTGGTAATATATTTTTTATCGAATATATTTTCATAGGATTGGAAAATGAGTTTGTGATTAAGAGATTAATGTTATTTTAGAAGACGTTTACTATTTTGGGAATCCTATAAGATTAAGGTAAATATAATAGTATAGTATTTTGTTTGATTAATAAAGTTTTAATTATACTTTGGAAGAATATATGTTTTCTATGTGTACTTATGATGATTCAATAAATGGATAGCATACTTGGAGATTATGTTATTTAGGGAAATTACTTTTTGGAATAAGGCATCCTGAGTAATTGATGTTATTTGGAGATAAACGTTAAAATTTATCTTAGAAGATTATGTGATCAAATCCTTCTGATATTTGGGTTTTAAACTTAGTATATTTTTTGATTAATTTTAAGGATATTTATTTGTTGAATAGTCTATGTTGAATTTTGGGAATTACTGTTGAATTTTGGATATTGAAGTAGTTTTTCATCATATAAGGTTTATTATTTTTTGGGAATTATATTATCTTATCCTAAGAATTTTGGTTTTAGTTAATCTTTTACAATATGATACATATATTGTAAATATTTTTTGGAATATTTTATTTTATAGAAGTTGATTCTAGTGCTTCATGTGTGAAAAAATCATCTTAAATGCTCATCGTTTGGGATAAAATGATTAGTTTGTGGTGGAATTTGATTAATGGATGAAACTCTACTTGTCAAGTAAGTATGTTTCCTTATTTTCTTAGTGTCGGTAGTAAAATAATTCCTTAAATCTATGAAAATGATCTTAAAACAAAAACTTTATCCGTTTAATTTTCTTACTAAGAAATCAATGACATGTTAAACTATTAAAGACTTATGGTTTTGTGATTGTTAACTTTCTCCTGATCATGTTTTCTATTACTCTCCATCAGAACATGATGGTTACTTTTCTCTTCTATGTTCATGTTTTTTATATGGAATGATAATATTTTTTATCTCAGGTGACCTTTGTACTTTCTATTCTTTATTTTAAAGTGGATGTTTCATTAATCATTTTCCCGATATGGGTTTCGAATAAATATATTTTGAAAATTCAAACACCTAGTTTTTTATCCTAAGTTAAAATTTTTGGGAAATATTTATTAGGGTGGGAGAATGTAATGTCCCAATTTTTTAAAAAGCAAACACTATAGAGAACATGATACGCCACATTGAGCTTAAACAAATAATTAAATAATGTTATTTAAATGTCATCATTATAACATAGTTGTTAGAATGGAGGGAATGAACAATATTAACTAAATTATTAAAATATGGTTTACACATATATAAATAATTAATTATTTGGTGAATAATTAATTATAAATTAAGGTAAATTCTTTTTAAAATAAAAGGAAATGTTTTTCTGAAATACTATTTAAATGCACATGAGTGTGTTTTATACCAATTAGATAATAAAACCCACTTTATGGATTATATTATTTAAATATATATGAAATATATTTAATTTAATTTTTTTCATTCATCTTATGTATTTTATAGTAATGATATAAGAACAGATTCAATTTTATGCTTAAAAAGAGTATTTAAAAAAGAGACCTCCTTTTGATGGTGAACAAATTTTAATTATTGTTTTTGAAACTTTTATAAGTTATATTTAAAAAAATAAACTTCTTATTTTAAATAGGAGTATCAAAAATTACTTTGGTTGAATTTTTTATGTTTTTCGGATAAGTTTCATTTTTTAATGAATAGTGAAAAATAATGCATTTTAATTGAAAACTATTTTTCATCAAATTTATTTATAGTGTTAAATAATATTTTTGAATGGTTTTAAAGTATAATTAGATTATTGTTTTATCATTTAATCCAATTTAGGTCATTTTATTCAATATCACATTGAAATTGGATATAAAAACTTTGTGAACTTTTGAATGTTTTTACTTTACAAACATATTTTCTCGTTCTGTCAATGGGATTAATATTAAATTAATTTATTCAAATTATCTATTTTGAATTTAGAAAATTAGATTCCATATTTGGAATTATAAGGTAAAATTTATTTAAATATGTCCTATTTATTTTTGGTACATTATGAATAGTAACTTTATTAATGATTTTTATTACTACGGTTAAGGGTAATCGGGTAATTAAAGATAAAAATTATATTATAAATATTATAAAATTACCCTAAAATTTGTCCTAATTTAATTTATTGAGTTTTTTATGGCCAATATCATCATTGAGTATATTTTTGGACCAATTGGATCTACTTGGATGACTTTAATTCATTTATAATATTATATTCAATGAAAAGTCATTTTTGTTACACTTTTGTTTTTAACAAGTAATGTATTTCTAATATGGTTCTATACATGGGATATATTATAATATAAATAGTATTTATAAATATAAAATTATTACCTATATCATGTTAATTTATTTATAATTTTTATAGAATAAATAATTAAATTAAATGGTGACATAATGGTGATGCATTAATTGCTTCATTAATAAAAGAATCAAATAAATGATATTAAAATGTTAAAATAAATATAATTTGGTATAATTTATGTAATACACGAATTTTATAGATTACTTTGACATGTTATGGATTATTTAATTTAGTTACTTTGAAGGAATCAATTTGCTATGGTTTTTTTTAAAAGTCTAATAGTGAGTAGTGTCAAAATTGACATTTATGATATTTTAAAATAAATAATATTTAATTAAATTATATAGATATTTTAAAAATATAAGATTTGGAAAAAATAATTGTGATAATTCCCAAAATTTTATAAATGATTCATTTATTGGTAGTTTTGGATTTTATAGTAATTATATTAACCCATAATGTATAAACTATATGATATCATGGTAATAGATACAGGGGTTAAATAATGGTTAAAACAAAAAGATAAGGATGAGAAAAAATTGTCAAAAAATTATTGGATGAAGAATTTTCTAACCTTATCACATTATGATATATTTTTAGTTGTTTAATGGAAACTTTTTCATGAAAATAAATTAAATATTATTTAAAGTCAAAGATAGTTATAAAACATCACTCTCTTGTATTTAATATCTTTTATGTGTTCACATAGAGAAAATTTTAAGATATAAATGAAACTAAATGTATAAATTGATAAAAATAAAATTAGTTTCATTATAGATATTTATTATTAATTTTTATAAATTATAAAATTAACTTAAATGCTTCTTCAACGCTAAAATAGTATTTATTTAATTGACAAAAAAACAACATAATTGATATTAAAATATTAATTTTAATATATTTTTGATGGGTTAATGTATATAAAGAATTTAATAGATATATAAGATATTTTATAGTTTTTTAAAGCATTATATTTTAATTTACACTTTTTCTTGATGTATTTGAATTCAAATTAAATGAATAGTATTAAATTTGACAATAATGATATCTTATTGAATTAATTTATTATTAAATTATTTAAAAATAAAAAAATGTAAAATAATCACAGGTAGATATTATATGGTCTAAAATATCTTCTAAATTTCATTTATGGTCCATTTTAATGTATTTTAATCTATAATAGTCTTATTATATTTTAATACTTTAGATAATTCCAAGAGTGCCCCTACCCTCTTCTATAAAAGGGCACCCATTCTTATCTATTCTTCACACTTAAAAACCTATTTTGTTCGGAAAATATATACCCAAATCCCTCTCTATAATCCCTCAAAAAGTTATAGAGGCATTATTTTAGGCATAACACCCTCCTTAGAAGTATTAAGGTGTTAATCAAAGGAGATCATTTGAAGAAGAGATATCATTTTTAATTAAGTGTTTTTGTTTTGTTTCTTCTTCCACTTCCTTGAAATCTTCTTCCACCATGTTGAAATAATAAATAAATTATACTCAGTATAATAAGATGTTATTATGTTAATATAACCACCTAAATCCATCTACACTTCCATCAAATGGGAAAATAATTAATTGTTCGTGTGTATGCGTGAACTATCACCTCCACGTATCGATATAATTAATTTTACATTACTATCTCTCAAGACTAGTTATAATGATGGAATTAATTATTATATATTATATTCATGAAATAATTATCATTATAATATAATAATATATCAATTACATTATTACCTTCAATGCACATAAAAATGATAACGTCGTTCGTGCATACGTGTGAACTATCACCTCCACAAAGTAATGTGATTTTTTTTTCACCACCACATGATATGGATGATATATATAAGTATATTTAAATTATTTATATGTTATTTATGATATAATTATCATTTTGGAAATATAAAATAATTATTATCTTATTTCCATAATGATCAAAAAATGGAAATGTTACTCATGCATATGTACGACCTACCGTCTCCATGATTATAACACTATTCATTTTTCATATCCATATGTAATGAATGGATTTAAAAGTATGATTTATTTATAATAATAATTATTATTTCATGAATATTATTCTGTAGATGATAGACTTATGACCACTTCGACTATTGACATCAAACCAAATTCATTTTGGACTCAAGTATCAAATATCATCAAAATGTCCGATGTGAACACAAAAAATTAATAAATTGTTATAAAATGTTAATAAGTGATATAAAAGGAATAATAAACATTAAAAGTTTATAAATAAATTAAATAATTAACCTAATTTTATTATTCATGAATAAAAATTTCATATGTGATGAGTCAGACTCAAGGTAAGGGACTCTTTAACTAAAATATCATTTTAAGGGTTTTAAAGTTTTATTCTTCTAAATATTTATCATTCATTTCCATGTTTTAAAAATGGTTTTATGTATTTATTTATATTGAAATAAATTTTTTAAAATTTTAATTTTCAAAATTATTTAAAAAATTTCAAAGTGGTATGGACACTTTGAATCAAAAATCTCTTTTAAAATGTTTTAAATTGGTTTTGAAAATGGATTAAATATTTAAATATATTGAAATTATTTATTATGATTTAAATGAAATTTTATGAGAAAAATAATTAAAATTGAACTCTTTTATGTGTTATGATTATATAATGGTACTTGGAAATTTTACATATGGTTACGTGATAAACCAAGGATGAGTGTTTACGTTATAACCTCCAATGTTTGGGTTTAGAAGTAGGTTGTGTGGCTATTTCATTTGTAAGAGTGATATGTATGGAAGTCAACCATATGGTTATTAAATTTTAGAATAATTATGTCCCAAGTTACCTTCTTATATATTATAAGTTTTCTTATGATTTTTCTTCAAAATCGTTTGATTTTCAAAAGGTAAGATAATGATCTTTTTAAAATGATGATCTCTTTTTCAGGGTAAAAAGTTGTGTTTTAAAGAAATGTTTTACAGGTTTTCACTAGACTAATAGTTTTCTTTATTTATGTCCCTTAATGATATTTTTATTCTCATCCCATGTTTTAAAAAAATTACAGGTCTTAAGATTGTTAAGAGAAAAAAACATTTCATGATGAAACAATTGAAGATGTGTCTTGAAAGAAAGTCATGTTTTATTTTAAAAGGGTTTCCTTTGGTGGAAAAAATGGATAAAGAGTATAAGTGTACACATGTAATGTATGGGTCTACTTTGTAATATTTTGACCTAATTTTTTAAAACTCTAAACTGAAAATATCCTTGAATGTAAATTGTAGTTCCAAAAGACTATAATAAGTCATGTTTAAGACTGGGTCCTTACACCATCAGTATGATTCAGATTCCATCAATATGAGATTTATTTCTAATTAATGTCCATTTACATATTATCTTTTACAAGAGGGATGAAGCAACTATGGATAGCCTTATATAAATAATCCCTAATCTAAATTCTACTATCATACCTTTCATGAAATAAAAAATTAATAATCAATGTGGTTTTGATTCATGTTTTCACAAGATATATGGGACACATCCTTGAAATCCAATTCCAATCCCAAAACACCAACCACCTCCCTGGATGTAAATATACTCTAGAATTCCTGAATATGGCTATAATACATATAATCATAAATGGATATAAGAATAATGGAGAGGATGTGATATATACAGTTGTTCTCCTCAACACATAGTTTTTATCAAGTCATTGGAACATTGCTAACTAGACCCATATTAGGGATTGGGAAGGATTCATGAACTTATCATAAATCTATAAGAGATTCCTAAAGTATGAACTAATTTCCCCCAAAATAGTGTGATGATCCATCCTCTCAACCAATATGATTTTCTAAGCAACGTTGGTAAGAACCCCAATGATAATATTCCATTTGAATGTAGGACCATTTCTCATTATGAATATGGGAGTCATTGGGTGTTTCTTTGGATAAATTTAATAGACATGATTGATTTTGAAATTATGTTGAGCCCCTCACGATCAACATTCAGTCCAATGATTTGGATCAAACAATGAATTATTATGTATTTATGATTGAACTAAAATAAATTTGATAATGTATAAATTGTATCTAATTCATCATTAATAACTTAATTAAATAAAATAAATATTAACAAGCATTTAATAATTATAAAATGTGAAATTTACTCATAAAAGATTCAAATAAATCAACCATATATATTACATTTGTATAGCCTTCCATTAATTGGGTGGGAATCAAAGCATAGTTTAAAGTGCTTGACAAACCTTAGTTGGGGTGATTTCAATTAAAAGATAATTTATATATTGATATTTTCATTGACATAAACCTGTTTTCATTATGGGTTGATCACTTCTGTGAGATATAGTGGAACCAGTAGGAAAAGTGTTGGGAAAATAAAAAATTTAGGATTTTAGAATTGAGGAGTCCATTAAATAGATCAAATAAAAACGATTAAATGGATTTTGAATGATATACCTCACTAAATAACATTTAATATCTTGATATACCTTTATCTAGGTTACAATAAGGGTAATATGGTCCTTTCTAATAAAATATCCAAGCAACGTGATATTTTGAATCTAATTGTGGAGGGTGTTATGTTATGATAAAATAGTGGTAGATTAATAAAATAAATATTTATTATCTAATTATATCATTTAAAAGTACTAAAGTAATTCTCTTCATTATTATTGAAATGAAAAATATGACGTAAACTATATCATTGTGATCTATTCATGTGGAGGAAATCATTCTCACTAGAATTAAGTCCAAATAATGAAAAAGGTGATTGCATGTTTTACTAAAACTTGAAAGGAAATTATATATTCTAGAAATACCCATTCATAAAGTGCATGGCCAATTGGATAGTAAAGAATAATTATCTCTCCATGAAATACATCTTAATGATGCGAAAAATTTCTAATGATTTATAATATATTCCATGTATAATAATATTATAAGGAAATATTACTATATATATGTGTAGAGAATTATGTCTCACCTACTTGGTTTCTATCAAGAGACATAAATACAAGAGATATATGAGATATCCAATGCACTATTCATGTGAAATAATATAGATTTGGTGCATGGTGGGCCTCATATAGACCAGAATATTAGCATCATAGAGTGCTTGAACATCATGGGAATTAAATCCCTATATGAATTTCACATATATATCATCCTTTACTCACTAAAAAAATCCTCATTTTGTTTTATTATTAATTACAATATGATAAAAAATTATAAGAATTTTTTCAAAATTATTAATCTAATCATCCAAGTTGACCGGGGCATGGTGCATGAAAAACATGCAATCCTTATAGTGAACAAAAAAATAAGAAACAAAGAAAAGGGTCCCAAGAATTAAATAAATTATAAATATCATGAGAACTATCCTTACAAGAATAATAATACCAAAAGGTAGTTTATTTAAAATAATTCATTATGTTTTCCATGTGGCAAGCTAGGGCACTAAAAGAAGAACTGAACCCAGAAGCATGGGTAAGTAAAATGTGTGTTTGTTAATGATTGTGATATTTATTTATCTACACATTAGGTATTAGATATATCTTGTGGTTCTCATAATTATATACAAATGTTTCAACTAATTAGATTCCAAGATATTTTTAGATTAGAGGTGGATCTTTGATCATCCAAAGGAGCACAAATCACTATGTTGGTTATAGGATACTACCACCTTATATTAACAACTAGAGTGATTTTGGTTTTAAAGAAATATTATTATTTTACAAGTGTTACTAAGATCTAAATATATTTTTACTAACTTGACATGGATGGTTTTATTTTAAAATATTGAAATAAAGATGATTCTTATAAAAATACATCATTTTTAAGTTATGGAGAAACAAAATAATTGCCTTTATGTATTAAATTATGAAAAAAAAAAGTATTGGAAATTTACCAAAAAACTTGTTCTCAAAACTCATAAAACACCAAGATCTATAATCACCAATTTTTTCATGTAAATGAAAATAATCTAACAAATATCAATCAATATAGTTATTTAAACTCCTTTCATATAAGAAAAAAAAATATTTCATGCTATTTTGAAAGGTAAAATGAAAATAGTACCATTTGGTGAATAGGGACATGGGCCACAGTGCTTCTAGGATTGGTACATAGTTATGTGTATGAACCATTTCTATAATAATCATGAGGTGTATATTCTTACTTCATAACTTTTTCAAATAAATTGAGTAGATATGGTCATATCAACTTGATGTGGTATATGTATGAGGCCTTATAGAAATTCAAGGTATTCGTGACAGAATTAGAGAATTAGTATGGTGAGAAGATAATGAAAATTTGATCTGATCAAGGTACTGAATATCATAAACAATAGTTTCTAACATTCTACATGTGTTTGGGATTCTATCCCTACTCACTCCACCTTTTCCACCATAGTGTAATGGTGTTATTTAAAAGAGGAACCATAAATTTCATGATATGACACGGTCAATGATGAGTCATCTAGATCATCCATTATCCTTTGGGGGATATTCATTACATGATGAAACACACATTCTAAACTACATGCCAAAAACTGATGAAAAAGGGATACGATATTGATTAATATATGGAAATAAATTATTTTTTTACACACTTTTGTATGGGGATTAAAGGAATTTATTAAGGCCGTCACAAGAAACAAACTAAACCCCAAAGGCTTGAGTTGTATCTATATAGGTTATCTCAAGGAAACAAGGGGGTATTATTTATACAACCCCTTAGATAAGAAACTTATTATCACAAGACAAAAAAAACTTTATTGATAGAGAGAAAATCCTCAAGGATGATAGTGGGAACTGTATTAACTTTGATAAATTTGATACTTAGGATACACAATAGTTAGTACAGAAACAAATTCAATAGGTCCCTATGAAATAATTTCTTCCTTAAATGCATATACTATATATGAGCACAATATAGGTAAGAGAACCAAAAAGATATGAATTTTTAGTCACTAAATATGGTGATTCATTATTGATTTACAATAATTAACCTCTCTCTTACAGAGAGAAAATAGAGAGACTAGATAATGCATGATGGAAAGAAGCCATGAATTCTAAAATGGATTCCATATATCATAACCAATTTTTATTTTTGTTTTATCCTCAAGTTTTTGTAAATATTTTTAGTTTTAAATGGTTATTCCAGATAAAAATGGAAATGGTAGATAATGCAAATATATATAAATCATGGTTGGTGGTGAAATGGTTTAAAAAACATCAAAGAAATAACTATGATGAAACCTTTTCTCTAGTTTCCATGTTTATGTCCATCATGAATATAATTTTTATTGTAGCTTACTCTGAATATGAAGTTTGGAATATGGATTTCAAAATATTCTTGCTTAATGGGAAACTTAATGAATATTTTCATATGACACAACCAGAAGGGTATATGACAACAACTAATGCCAAAATGTTTTATAATATGGAGAGATACATTTATAGATAGAATAAATTTTCTAAATCATGGACCATTTAGTTGGATAATTATATAATATAATTAGGTTTCATTATAAACAAATCTAATTCATGTGTTTACAAGTAGTATACTTATAGAGAACCCATTATCCTTGAAGTATATGTTAATGAAATATTACTTATTGTAAAATATGTACTTGCCTTATAGTTAACTAATGACTTATTAAAAAATGATTCTCTATGAAGTAAATTAGAGAATAATCTTATATTATAGGGATCAAAATCATTCATGATATATCTAAGAGGCTACATGTACTATTTCAAGGTATATACATTGATCATATACTATAGAGAACTATTACGGAACAATCTAATGGAATATTGGTGCTAGTGTCGCATGGTATACATATTTCAAGTAATATGTGTCCTTAAATGAAATAGGTAAAAGAGAGAATGAGTAGGATCCCATATAGTTCTATGATATTATTAATCATTTATTTTTTGTTATGAAAAAGGATTGTTATTTACTATGACATAATCATGGTAGGTATATATCAAGCTGACCTAGGAGAACAACATTTGTATAATGTTAAGAAAATTATTAAATATTTGAAAATAACTAAGAATATCCTAATATATGGAGGTGGTGAGGATCAAGTCATCATGGGTTATAATAAATATAGATTTAAAAAAGATCAGAATGATCTAATTTCATAGTTAAGATATGTCTTTTGTTTCAATAGTGGAGCTGTGAGAAGGGAGAGTTTAAACTAGTTAGTTGTCACCTATTCTATAGTGTATTCTGAGTATATAAAATATTATAAAATTTCAAAATGATATTATTGGATATAAAACATTTTCTAGGATCCTAATTTTGTTCCTAGGCCTTATCACATTATATTATGATAAAACTATAGTGGTGGCCCTCGCAAAGGATCCAAGGTCACACAATGGAAAATGATAATAATCATGAAGTATTTCCTCTTAAGGTATTTTTTTCTAAGAGTTGAAGTAAACATAATATGATTCTATACATAAGAAAATCAGGGAGACTTCTTTGAATAAATCCTTCTCTCAATAGATTCAAGAATCTCACATGACAGCTAACAAGCTGAAGGTTGTTAGCAGTTGGCTCTAGTGCAAGTGGATGTCTGTTGGAGTTGGTTCCATTGAATAAACATTTATATACTTAATGATATACTCTATTAATTATTTTCAATATTAATAAACATATAATCATATAATTATTGTTCTTATGGATGAAATAACATGTGATAGTGTCCTAAGAGTAACTGTCGCACTGAAAGATCATAACGGTTTCCTATGATGATGATAAATTAGTAGTTCTATGATAATATTTATAAATATGTTCTATATATATATATATATTTGATATAATTTAATGATACACAAAATGATATAGTATATTAGATTGGAGACTCATAGTACTTTGATTCACTTTCTCAGGGTTAATCCCCTGGTAATTTCTAGTAAAAAATATTATGAGAACATGACCTGTGTAACACCCCGAGATTTTATGAAAAATATTCTTTTTAATTTCATTGATTTCTTGTGTTGTATGATACACCAAAAGGAACTTTCACTACATGCATCTCTGACTTGGCTTTCTTTACACGCAATCGTGACCTTCCATGATAGCGTGTGATGTACGCAATATCGAGTTTCACTAAACAACGATATGTTATTAAAATATTATATAAACTAGCCGTTATGAATAGTAATACCCACTTTTTGAAATTTTATAAATTTTATTTTTCAAAATTGACTTCATTTTTGGATTCATAATATCAAAATTAGCCTAGGGTGAATTTTTGGTATTTTTCTGAAAATTTTCAATTTTTGATGAATAGTGAAAACACTAGGTTACTATTTAAAAACAGAATTTTTATTTAAATAATTATTTATTTTATTGTAATTTATTTTAGGTAAAAATTGATACATAATACCTATATAAGTTCAATGTAATTAATTGGAGTCATTTTATAGTAATTTTAGATATATACAAATTTTATTGAACTTTTCACCGTCTTTTACCCACCTCCTAGGAGAATTTGGAAATTCACATAAAACATAATTTTACCGCTTCTATGAGTGGAATTTCAAAAATCCAAGAGACACAGTTAATATCAAGGACTAAAATGTGGTTCAATGAGATGAAAATAATTTTTGGTGAATAGTAACTTTTTACTTTTATTTACCACGGTTAAAAGTAAATAGGGTAATTAAGGGTAAAAATGATATTATTATTGCCCTAACACATGTTCTAATTCTATTGGATAAGTGTAATTCGACCAAAAAAACCTTAGGAATAAAATATGACCATTTAGGTCCACTTGGATTAGATTAGGACATTTATTATAAATTTATTTAAAGAAGGGTTAAAATAGTTAAAATCAAATTTTAATAACTAAATCATTTTTAATATAAGGTTATACATAAGATAAATTAGACTATAAATATTCATTATAAATATAAAAATATTTCCTACCTAATGGTATCTTACTTATAATTTTCCTACCTAATGGTATCTTACTTATAAGCACCCCGTAATACTACATGAAAAATGGGGGTTCAAAACCCATTGGGCGCAGGTTACTGTAGCAGTACTGTAGCGGGTACTGTAGCAGCGGCGGTACTGTTGATCGGCGGGTACTGTAGCGGCGGCAGGGCACTGTAGCGGCGGCAGGGTACTGTAGCGGTGGCGCTACTGTAGCGGGTACTGTAGCAGCCGGGTTACTATTCACAGAATAGGAATTTGGCCAAAAATTTGGGCCTACGGGCTATGTAATGGGCTTCAAGCCCACTGGGCCTTCGGGCTATGTAATGGGTCTCCCTCTACCCAGTTAAAAGAGGTCTTTGCTTTGCTTTATTAATAAAAATGAGGCTTCGGCCCCAGCCTTTTAAAAAAAAAATTACCTAAATAATGAAATATTTAAATAATTGATAATATAAATACCCAAATAAATGTAATTTGAGACTTTTTATGAATTAAACTAATTTTATAGGTTAATATGACATGTTATTATTGAATTAATTAACTCTTTTTGAACTAATCATGCTGTTATAATTTTCACAAAAATCCATTACCAAATAGTGTCAAAATTGACATAAAATAGTTTTTAAAAAAAATATTATATTATTAATTGTTATTATATTCCTAAAAATATAAGGTTTGGCCAAGATACTTATATAATGATAGGTGTATCATTAATGGATCACTTGGGGGTTGATTGGATGTATATGGTAAGTTTATTAACTATATAATATAAAAATACAAAGTGACATGGTAAATGTCAATCTAATTAACTAAGAGTTAAAACTAAAAGATAAGGTTAATATAATGACCCAAACCTGTCTAAAATCTATTGGTTGAGATTATTTCAAACCATAACCACCTTAGATTCGAAATAAATCAATTTGGAGCTATCAAAAACCGAATATGACTGTATTATAAAATAATATTTTAAGTTTTTCCAAAGGTGCCTCTCTCCGCCCTTATAAAAAGGGCACTCCTTCCCTCTTCACTTCACACCCTTTTGAGTCTTGAAGCTCAGAAAAACTCTGCCCATTTCTCTTCTCCACTTCCCTAGAAACGTTCTTTAGGTTCTGGTCTTCTCAAAAGACCAACTCCACTTCCTTAAGAGGAACCTTAAAAGAGGTGCGTCGAAGAAGAGGTAATATCTTCTTCCGATTCTCTCAAGTTTCTTTCTTCTTCTACTTCTTCTTCTTTAGTTGTATCATTATAAAGTAATAAAATCAGTATTAATTATATACTGATATGTTATTATAAATATGAAACAACCTTATTTCACCTTCTATCCATCCTATGGAAAATGAAATCACTGCGCGTGTGTACGTACGGAATACCGTCTCCACGCCATGGTGTAATCTGTTTTCGACCACCACCTTACTTGGATGGGTATAATGGTGTAAATAAATAAATATATATGATTATTGTAAAGCGATATTGATTCTGAAATATTATACATACACTTCAATACAATTCCACGATCATGGGAATGATATCATCGCTCGTGCGTACGTACGGACTACCGTCTCCACGACGCGATGAGATTCATTCTCCATGTTAACCATTCATGAATGATTATAATGTATATATAATGAATAATAATGAAATATATGACATAATAATTATATTGGATTTATGTATATATATATATATATGTATTTCATCTACTTAATTTCATTCAATTCAATAAGGAAATGAAAACAACGTTCATGCGTACGTACGGCCTACCGTCTCCATGAACGGTGTCTTTCATTTCATTTATCGATATATCTATATATATATGTATATTTTGAATATATATTATATATAAATCATTTTTTACATTCTTTAATTATTTAAATCATTATATAAGTAATAATATCAAGAACAACAAGTCGAAACACGTACGATAAATGAAACGATTTTACCCAAAATGATGCTTTAACATGAAATTTACAAAAGAACAGGTAATATAAAGTCATAAGTGAACCATATATGATATCATAACAATGAATATGATTCTGTAATAAGTCAATGACATTATTTAAATCATTATACAGGAGGTTCAGATACATACGAAGCATATTGGACGTAAGGTAAGGGATAACTATTCCAATCTCATTCTTATCCGAGATTGTTTATTCGTAATTATTTACTGGGGTTATTGTTATCATCCATGTCCATATTTCCTAGAAATGGTTTCATGTATGTTTAAAGTCCTTTTTAACCATTTTTTACTTTTACTACATGGTATGTAAGGAATCTTTCTTTTTTTTACCATACGAGGTACTTTTTTACTTTTCCGACAAAAGTACGAGGAGAATGTTATTTTTAACTTATACGGCGTGACCGGATTTTTACGGTTTCATAATGCCTCATTTTCATGAATATTACTATAAAATATTGCATAATAATTTTCAAAAAAAACCCCTTTTCTTTTAAAACTTCATGGCATTTTGTGAAAAGAAAATGATTTTGAAGAAGAAAGGATATTTTCCTCAAAATTTCATTTCAAGTGTTTTATCAAAAATATTTTCCATATAAAATGACATTATTTAATATGTTTATGTTTCAAGTATAATGTATCACTTATTTACATGGTTTTATTCTTCTTATGATGAAATGATATCCATTTTTTTATATGGATTATGTTATGATGGCATGATGTTTAAGAATCTCATTCTATTACATGGGTTATGCTATGATGTATGATTTATGATTTTGTGGCACACGAAAGAATGATTTCATTATGAGATGGGTGGGACCTATATCTCCATCCAATGAATTGGGTAAATATTTATATCTAATGAGATAGACATGGCTGGAATGATAAGTTAATCCGGTTCAGTAATACAGGACTGGAACGAGGAGTAAACTCGATTCAGAAAGGTACTTTTTCCACTAAGATGGTCTTGGAAGCAATGCCTTGGCTACTATGGAAATCATATAATGTGATTAATGGTTTCCATAATCACATGTTTTATTCCCATGATATTTTATCATGATTAATGTTTCTTTATGATCTATGCCTTATGTACTGCCATGTTTTATGTCATTGCCCAAGATTTTGATATTTAAACATTATATTCATGTTTTTAAGTTCAAATGTATATGATTTGTTTTATTTTATCCATGCTTACCCTTACTGAGCATTTGATCTCACCCTTTATATGTTTTCTTTTCCCCAAGATTTAAAGAAAGGAATTGGGTAAGAAACCCAAAAGGGGAAGATCTTTATGGGAGATGTTGAAGATCTTTCACCACGATTAGAAGATTACGTTCCGAGTTTCCAAAGACACTAAACTATTACGGTCCTTGTGTGTCTGTTTTTTGTTATGTATTAAGTATTCCGCAAAAGTAATGTAATGTCCATATACATTAAGATTCGGGTCTCTACAGTTGGTATCAGAGGAAAGGTTTAGTTAACCTTTGGAAACTAGGATGCGGAAACTTTAGTGAGATCCCTAGAGATAAATCTAAGGTATGTCTAGGGATGTCCCTAAGGTTAAGTATAAGTATAGGTTATAGTCCTAGAATTACGGTAATGATATTAGAATTAAACCTAAGATGTTTAAATATCGAAGGTACTCCCCCTTTATTATTTTGTTTTCCCTAGCATGATTTTTGCCTCTCGCACTATTCTTTTTGGGTTTTAGATGATGGTTAGAACCCGAAGGAACCGTGTTGATCAACGTAATGGACAATGAAATGATTGTCCTTCTGAAAAAACCATTGTTATGGGAGATGGATTGCAAAATCTTATTTCTATACTTACACAAGATATGAATCATTTTGGACTTCCGATTGAGCAGAGAAGGGAACAATATTCTATTGAGTCCTTCATGAGGCAACGTCCACCTTCTTTAAATGGGTATTCTAATCCACTTGTTGCTGAAAAATAGATTAGTACCATTGAAAAGATATTTTCCATACTTCGATTTTTGGAACATGATAAATTCATTCTAGCTGTTTACCGTTTAGAAGGTGAAGAAGACCAGTGGTGGACTCTAATTAAGAATACAAGGCCCTATGATGAAATTGAATCCATGGAATGTGACGATTTCAACAACTTGTTTTTCAGTAAGTACTTCCCTCGTATTCTTCGAACAAATATGGAAAAGTAGTTCCTTGATCTTAAGAAAAAGGATGATGAATCTGTTGGTATATACGAAGAAAATTTTACAAGGCTTGCAAGGCATGCATCTGGCTTTATCATCCAACCTAAAAGTAAAGTTAATCGATTCTTCAGTGGCTTAAAACCAAGTTTTTGAAGGGAATTAGCTATAAGAGACTTCAATAGATATGAAGAAATTGTGCATTGTGCTATCAAGGTAGAAATGGAAGTTGGTGTTACATATCCATCTCATGGTTTGGACAAGAAATGAAAGATGGAGTTCAAGGAGAAATCTCATAACAATGGTGAAAAGAAGATGAATGTTTCTTTATGCTCAAAGTGTGGAAAGAAGCATGGTGTAGATTGTCTTAAAGGGACTAGAAAATGTTTTAAGTGTGGAAAATAAGGTCATCGAGAAGCTGAGTGTTGAAGTAATGGAAAAAGGGTTGCTAATTATGTGAATAAAGAAAAGACTGTAGAGAACGCACACCAACACTTCAATGCTTCAATTGAAATGAAATGGGGCATTATGCTAATCAATTCCCTAATCCAAGGGTTAATGATGATCAACATGAGCAACCACTTAAGGAAAAGTACAAAGGGAAGTCACATGCGATCACTATTGGCGATGTTGAATATGAAAACGATGTGGTGGAATGATTAAGTGCTTATGTAATGGGATTCCAAAATAATGTTGTATATAGTATCATGGAATATTGGAATATTTATGTATTGGTCTATTGTGGTTTTCAATAATTTTATGGTACCGGTAACCATGGAAAGTTATTGAGATATTTTTTGAAAGAAGATGATATGCGCATAATGAAGGGATAAGGAGAAAATGAAATGTTTGACAGTATTCATGAGCTCATGACTGATATAAGGACAAAGTTATATCATGGTTTGAGTATATAGAATTTTTGGATTTTGGTATGTGGAAAGAGTTAACTTTTTACAGCATTCATGTTTTCACTAAGGTTCAATGGGTATTCATTTTTCAAGAGAATGCATGATTAAGGTATTTACATGATTGGAATGTGACCAACAAGATATATGAGGGATAAATGATGGTATTCACATGCTTGTTATATGACCTTTTTAGTAATAGTTCTCTTTATACTATGAGTTTGGAAAGAAGTATTTTGGATAATCCTAAAGATTTGAATGGATTATGTTGAACATAAGTTAGTATTGTTTAAGGCTAGAATTTTTTTTTCGATATTATTGATAGAATATTATAATAGTATAGTTTTTGAAAAAGGACAACCCGTAGGACGGGCGACAACCCGTCGCGTTGGACAAGGATGCGTGAATCAAACCCACAACCAAAGTGAGACAGGCCTTTATTGCCTACCACTAGCCTACAGGAAGTCCTTGGTTAGTATAAACAAGTTTTATTTTATTAAGCGCTATGATAGCTGAAGTATAATTCCATTTTAGCAACCATATAAGATTACTCTCAGCATAGATGGACTTCTGTATATTTAATAAATTGTGCTAAACTTTTTGCGATAGAAATAGATGGAATGACCTATCATTCTATCGCATAATCTGCTAACACTTCACAGAAGACAAATTCAACTTCATTTCTTTAAGAGATGAAGTGGAAATTGTTCGAGGCATGAGAAACGGTGAGATGATACCGAAATAAAGTATTTCTTCTAATTTATATTCTTCAAATTTAGGGAAATGATCTTGAAAACAAAAAAAATGTTGTCCTAATTCTCTCATATCTGATGAATCGAATGGTACCTTAGATCATCACAAATTTATGGCTTTGTGATTGTTGGTTTTTTCATAGCCATGTCATATACCACTCATCATCAGAAGTTGATGGTTATATTTCTCTTCCATATCCATATTTTCACCTATGTTATCCTATGTGGAAACCCAGTGATTAGTTACTTTGGGTAACCGTTACGTTTCATACTTTAGTTTTTAAAGTCAAGTTTTGGAATTACTTTTTACGATGTGGGTTTGTATGAAATAAACCTTTAAGTAGTAAACCATTTATAACCCTGATGAATTTCGAGGGTGAAATTCATTTTAAGTGGGGTATAATGTAACACCCCGAGACTTTATGAAAAATATTATTTTTAATTTCATTGATGTCATGTGTTGTACGCTACACCAAAAGGAGCTTGCACTATACGCATCCCTAACTTGGCTTTCTTTACACGCAATCTCGACCTTCCATGATAGTGTGTGTTGTACGCAATATCGAGTTTCACTAAACAATGATATGTTATTAAAATATTATATAAACTAGCCATTATGAATAGTAATACCCACTTTTTGAAATTTTATAAATTTTATCTTTCAAAATGGACTTCGTTTTTAGATTCAGAATATCAAAATTATCCTAGGGTGAATTTTTGGTATTTTTCTGAAAAATTTTAATTTTTGATGAATAGTGAAAACACTAGGTTAATATTTAAAAACCGACTTTTTATTTAAATAATTATTTATTTTATTTAAATTTATTTTAGGTAAAAATTGATACATAATACCTATATATGTTCAATGTAATTAATTGGAGTCATTTTATAGTAATTTTAGATATATAAAAATTTTATTGAATTTTTCACTGTCTTTTACCCACCACCTCCTAGGAGAATTTGGAAGTTCACATAAAACGTAATTTTACCGCTTTTGTGAGTGGAATTTTAAAAATCCAAGAGACACGGTTAATATCAAGGACTAAAATGTGGTTCAATGAGATGAAAATAATTTTTGGTGAATAGTAACTTTTTACTTTTATTTACCACGGTTAAAAGTAAATGGGGTAATTAAGGGTAAAAATGATATTATTATTACCCTAACACATGTTCTAATTCTATTGGATAAGTTTAATTCGACCAAAAACAACCTTAGGAATAAAATATGACCATTTAGGTCCACTTGGATTAGATTAGGACATTTATTATTAATTTATTTAAAGAAGGGTTAAAATAGTTAAAATCAAAGTTTAATAACTAAATCATTCATAATATAGGGTTATACATAAGATAAATTCGACTATAAATATTAATTAAAAATATAAAAAGATTTAAAACCTAATGGTATTTTATTTATAATTTTTATACATTAAATAATTTAAGTTATTTGTGACACAATGGTGATGCAGTAATTACCTAAATAATGAAATATTTAAATAATTGATATTATAAATACCCAAATAAATGTAATTTGAAACTTTTTATGAATTAAACTAATTTTATAGGTTAATATGGCATGTTAGTATTGAATTAATTAACTGTTTTTGAACTAATCATGTTGTTATGAATTTCAAAAAAATCCATTACCAAATAGTGTCAAAATTGACATAAAATAGTTTTTAAAACAAATATTATATTATTAGTTGTTATTATATTCCTAAAAATATAAGTTTCAGCCAAGATACTTATATAATGATATTTTTATAATTAATGGACCACTTGGGGGTCTCTTAGATTTATATGGTAAGTTTATTAACTATATAATATAAAAATACAAAGGGACATGGTAAATGTCAATCTAATTAATTAAGAGTTAAAACTAAAATATAAGGTTAATATAATGACCCAAACCTGTCTAAAATCTATTGTTTGAGAGTATTTCAACCCATCCCCACCTTATCTTTTAAATAAATCAATTTGGAGCTATCAAAAACTGAATATGACTTTATTATAAAATAATATTTTAAGTTTTTCCAAAGGTGCCCCTCTCCACCCTTATAAAAAGGGAACTCCTTCCCTCTTCACTTCACACCCTTTTGAGCCTTGAATCTTGGCCAAACCCTGCCCATTTCTCTTCTCCACTTCCCTAGAAACATTCTGGAGTTTCTGGTCTTCTCAAAAGACCAACTCTACTTCCTTAAGAGGAAGCTTAAAGGAGGTGCGTCCAAGAAGAGGTAATCTCTTCTTCCGATTCTCTCAAGTTTCTTTCTTATTCTACTTATTCTTATTTAGTTGTCTCATTATAAAGTAATAACATAAGTATTACTTATATAATGATATGTTATTATAAATATTAAACAACCTTATTTCACCTTCTATTTATTCTATGGAAAACGAAATCACCGCGCGTGCGTACGTACGGAATATTGTCTCCACGCCGTGGTGTAATCTGTTTTCGACCACCACCTTACTTTGATGGTTATAATGGTGTAAATAAATAACTATATATGACTATTTTAAAGTTATATTGATTCTGAAATATTATACATACACTTCAATACAATTCCACGATCATGGGAATGATATCATCTCTCATGCGTACGTACGGACTACCGTCTCCACGACGCGATGAGATTCATTCTCCATGTTAACCATTGATGAATGATTATAATGTATATATAATGAATAATAATGAAATATATGACATAATAATGATACTGGATTTATTTATATATATATATTTATGTCATCTACTTAATTCCATTCAATTCAATAAGGAAACGAAAACAGTGTTCATGTGTACGTACGGCCTACCGTCTCCATGAACGGTGTATTTCATTCCATTTATCGATCTATCATATATATATGTATGTATATGCTGAATATATATTATATATAAATAATTTTTTACATTCTAGAATTATTTAAATCATTATATAAGTAATAATATCATGAACAACAAGTCGAAACACGTACGATAAATGAAACGATTTTACCCAAAATGCTGCTTTAACATGAAATTTACAAAATAACGGGTAATATAAAGTCATAAGTGAACCATATAAGATATAATAACAATTAATATGATTATGTAATAAGTCAATGACATTATTTAAATCATTATACAGGAGTTTCGGATACATACGAAGCATATCATACGTAAGGTAAGGGATAACTATTTCAATCTCGTTCTTATCCGAGATTGTTTATTCGTAAGTATTTACTGGGGTTATTGTTATCATCAATCTCCATGTTTCCTAAAAATGGTTTCATGTATGTTTAAATTCCTTTTTAACCATTTTTTACTTTTACTACATGGTATGTAAGGAATCTTTCTTTTTGCTTACCATATGAGGTACTTTTTGACTTTTCTGACAAAAGTACGAGGAGAATGTTATTTTTAACTTATGCGGTGTGAACGGATTTTTACAGTTTCATAACGCCTCATTTTCAAGAAGCTTAATATACAATATTGCATGATTATTATCAAAAAAAACCTTTTCTTTTAAAATTTCATGGCATTTTGTGAAAAGAAAATGATTTTGAAGAAGAAATTATATTTTCCTCAAGATTTCATTTCAAGTGTTTTATCAAAAATATTTTCCATCTAAAATGAAATTATTTATTATGTTTATGTTTCAAGTATAATGTATCCATTATTTACATGGTTTTATTCTTATTATGATGAAATGATATCCATTTTTTATATGGATTATGTTATGATGGCATGATGTTTAAGAATCCCATTTTATTACATGGGTTATGCTATGATGTATGATTTATGATTTTGTGGCACACAAAAGAATTATTTCATTATGAGATGGGTGG
This sequence comes from Viscum album, assembly GCA_963277665.1. Taxonomy (NCBI): domain Eukaryota; kingdom Viridiplantae; phylum Streptophyta; class Magnoliopsida; order Santalales; family Viscaceae; genus Viscum; species Viscum album. Next base: position 1,805,629,765 of record OY728164.1, read on the forward strand.
GACCTATATCTTCATCCAATTCATTGGGTAAAGATTTATATCTCATGAGATAGACATGGCTGGAATGGCAAGTTAATCTGGTTCAGTAATACAGGACTGGAATGAGGAGTAAACTCGATTCAGAAAGGAACTTTGTCCACTAAGATGGTCTTGGCAGCAATGCATTGGCTACTATGGAAATCATATAATGTGGTTAATGGTTTCCATAATCACATATTTTATTCCCATGATATTTTATCATGATTAAGTTTTCTTTATGATCTATGCCTTATGTACTTCCATGTTTTATGTCATTGCCCATGATTTTGATGTTTAAACATTATGTTCATGTTTTTAAGTTCAAATGTATATGATTTGTTTTATTTTATCCATGATTACCCTTACTGAGCATTTGAGCTCACCCGTTATATGTTTTCTTTTCCCCAGGATTTAAAGAAATGTTTTAGGTAAGAAAACCAAAAGGGGAATATCTTTATGGGAGATGTTGAAGATCTTTCACCATGATTAGAAGATTACATTCTGAGTTTCCAAAGACAGTAAACTATTACGGTCCTTGTGTGTTTGTTTTTGTTATGTATTAATTATTCTACAAAAGTAATGTAATGTCCATGTACGTCAAGATTTGGGTCTCTACAACTCACCAGTTGGAAATCCACATTTATATGTGACTTTGGATATTACTATCTATAGAAAAGTGTATTGATCCTTATAATATAATATAATTATTAATAGATATTGATAGTATCATACTTCTATGTATTTATTTAAATGGTGTCGACATATGTTTTTAGTGTGGTAGGATACATTGGGTATGTCTTTAGTAACATTGCATTATTGAATAATATGAGAAAGGGTTTTTCCCTTATATTATTTAATTGATGTTGATATCTCAGACAAATTTATGGACATAAAAAAACCTAAATAATCTATATAAATTGTGTTACTTGGGAAACTTTATTTTTATAAATATAATGAAAGAGGCGTCAATCACATAGGTTGATAACAACATTATACAACCTTCTTGATTATAGAAATCATGATGAAGGGATTATATTACAAAGTAAGAATCCATATGAGGTTGTATGTTATTGGCACATTAAATTATTTCTCTATGGGAATCTTTTCATGATTATAGATGTTAACCATGGACTTTGGGTGGATCCACCTAATGCTACTGAGAAAGAGGCATAGAGGGTCACAAAATAAGTGTATCCAGAACCTCAAGTTAAATAATAATAATATTTATTTCATAAAATTTTTAATAAATATTATTCTTGTGCATGGTTTAATATTTATTCATGTATTATTGATAGAAAACACACTATCACTAGTTATTGAGAGAATATTTTCTAAGCAAAATACTTGATAAATATTTATTTTCTATTTAGTGAATATAATATTTATTTATTTATTATATAATAATTCAATAATATTTATTTATAATTATATAGTAATCATTTGAGGTTTGATACATTTTATAGAGGCACAAAAAAACCAAGATTAATTTCCAGATGAGAAATGATATATATTTAATAATATTTGGAAAAAAAATTAATCAATTTATTCATGAAATAATATTAAATTAATTATCCGTTTTAGCACATGTTAAGAAGAAATATTATTATAATTATAATTATAATAAACATGGGGCACTACGATAATTAAATAAATAATAAGGGTGTTTGTGTAATTATTATTTTTTAACCCAGACCATATTTAAACCTAAATATATTATTTCTAACACTAACATTGACCATTTTTTTGTGCATAATGAAAAGGAGAATTGTAGCAAACCCTAGAGAGACCCAATATGATAATTATATCTACAATGGAGAGTGATCATCCTCCATCACCTATCTTGATTCTATATATATCTAGAATATTCCTCTTTGAATGTGATTCTTATGGCGATCATGGAAGAATGACGCAAGCGTTTGGATCTTCCTTTCCAGCACCCAGAGATTCCTATGGCGATGCTCATAGGATTGTGGTACATATTGATGAATATGCACTAAAATAATGAAGGGAATATTTAATATTGTTTCATTTATCTTCCATATAGTTTCATTAATAATAATTCTTTATGAATAGATCAAATAGATTGAATATTCATTGAATAGGATTCAATGAATAATTGATAATGGAAATAATTGTATATGAACACATTAAATATGGCTGACTCAATTCATTAAATGAAACACATCATGAATTTTTATATAAAGGGATATGATTCCTTATGTTGTTAATAACCAATTGCCTATAAGCCTCTATATAATCTCTTCTTTCTCATATAATTTTTATCACCATCAATGAAGATCCTCACACCTATTTATGTGTATAGGAGTACTCCATTTGAGATCGGGATCTATAGGCTGGTGTAACCCTTTGGTGGTAGGATGATTTTTTTTCCTCTAGTGATCTTCATCGGGAAAACTCATTAGAGATTACAATGTTTTCAATATAGGTGTGTATTTTTTTCTTTATTTATTACCCATTTATTTTATCAAATATAAATTGTATATATTTTGGTTTATCTTCTACTACCATATCCATATGATTGACTATAAAAACCCAATTGTGGTAACAGAGGGATGGATTATTTAATGAATTAATGTGTTCATTTTTTAATAATGAACATGATTTATAAATTTTGAAATGAGTTATTTAAATCTTAGAAATAAATATGAAAATTAAAAAATTATTACTTTTTATGAAAATAAATAATGTATTTATTTTAATTAAAAAAATAAATTATGAATTTAATTATATTAATTATAAATTTTTTATAAACAAAGAAATATATATTTTGAAATATTTTTAAAAATTTATAAAGGTGTTTTATAAATTAATTAATTATACAATGTTTATGGTGTATTGATAAAAAAATTTCAAATACATATGTTTTATAAAATTGTTATAAATAATAGAAAATGGTATTTTAGGAATATTTTAATTTTAAAAAGTCTTATAAATTAATTAAGTATAAATTTTTTATAATTAACTATATAAGTTTTTAGGAAAAATTTATAAAAAAAATAATATAGATATTAAATGTCAATATTTAAAATACTTATTACCAAATTATTTTATGTTCCTTGTGTTCTAATATTAAATTTTTTAATAAAGTTTCATAATGTGTAATTTATAAAGGGTTATAAATTATTAATCATGACAAAAATATAGAAAAAATATATTAAAAATTATGAAATATTAATAAAAAATTAATTTGAAGTTTTTCAAATTAAAAGTGGCCTTATTTTGAATAATTATCAAAAATGTTTTTGAAAATAAAAAAAAGTTTTTTATCAAGAAAATTAAATTGATAATTTAATTTTATTATTTATAAATTGTAAAAAAATAATGAAATGGTTTTATGGGATTTTTTTAAAATTTATTAAAGTGGTTTTATAAAATAATCAACTATAAAAATTTTATGGTTTATTGATTAAATGTTTTTTTAAAATATTATAAAAATATTTCATTAATATCAATGATTTGATAGTAATAATATCATTTTCAGAGTAATATTATTTATAAAAATTATAAATTATAATAAAGGATATTAAAACATTTTTATCTAAAATTGTATGCCATCATTGTAATCATTAAAAAAGTTTTTACTTAATGATTATAATAATGATTTATTAAAGATTTTACAAATATCATAAATATGGTTAAAATATAAAAGGTGTTTATATTAAAAAATTATGAATTTTTCATTATTTATTAAATTGATATTGATAAAATTAATATTGGTCCTTATTTAAAGATATTATTTCAAATATATAAAAAGGGTTTTGATTATTGATTTGATCAAATGTTAAAATAGTAAACTCAATTTCCCTAAAATGAATAATATGAAATAGTTCATATTGGATTTAGTGAAAAAGATTTTATATTCAAAATTATGTAATTTATATAATATTATATAAATTATATAAGGTTTTATAGTTAGATTTTATTTATGAGTTGTTTATAAATAGTCATCTCATGTTTAAATATTTTAATTGTTAATTTATTTAATGTTTATTTGCTAATTTATTGATAGTTATAAATACATTATATTATTAATTTTTATTCTTTACAATAACTATTAAAATTCTTCTATGTGATAATTCCTTGAATTACATGCTAGACGTGGCTCCATAAAATTTAGATCCCAACCCTTAACCTCTTTTAGTAATTAATATTATTTTATTCAATTTTGTTGTTTTATATGGCTAGTTCATATAAGTTGTTAGAGATATCATGAATTCAATTAACTAATGATTATAGTCTCCTTGAGAATGGGGATTGGGGTCAGACCACTTACTAGATTAGAGGATTACGCATTTTCTTGAAATGTGAATGGGGTTAGCTATATGACCCTCAAGGATTACACCTGTGAAGATTATCAATCTCGTGTTTCCCTATGCCATTTTATAACATGTTCATCTACCTTATACATATTATGAATTAATATAGGTATGAATATGTTTAGATTATAGTTTTTAGTGTGTAACACAAACATTTTGTTGATGTATAAGTTACACATTAATATTGTTTGAATACATTAATTTGGGGTTGAAATAGGGATTCCAAAACTAAACCATTAGAAGAATACTTCCAAAAAAAGAATAAACCATAATAAGATAATAATTACTTAATATGTAATAATTAATAATTTAATATTCATGTGATTTATAATAAGTTTTTAAGACATTAAAAGAAAACCCCTCAAATAATAAGTGTTGGATTCCTTCCAAATCAACTCTTGTTAAGATATCAATCATCTAACTGGGTTGTATCATTCTGAATCTAGGTTCCCATGGATTATATTGTGTATGTAAATAATGTAATAAGTGACTCTAGATTGTATTTTTTTGGTAGTTTCTTGTAAAATATAGGTTCCCCTAGATTTTCCTTGTTTATCATATTTTTTTAATTTTCTTCCAGTTACATTATCTAGGATTCTATAACATTTAATATAATAGAATAATAGTGTTAAATAAATCTATATGATGGATTTGGATAAAGGGTTACACATAAAACTATCTATGAAATATTACTATTATGATTGGGTTGAATAACTACCTAAATAACTAAGTACTGATATGAACACCCAAACAAACTCATTGATTATTGGAATATGGTTCATGGATCGCTAAATGGAAATGAAGTGTGGGTTCATCAATATTATCACCACCACTATCGTTAAAATTTATTAATGAAAAGATATATTAAATTATATTTACCTAATAAAAAGATATATTATAGATTAATACATTATTATCATCAAACTAAACTTTAAAATAATCCTTTAAATCAGAGTCTTAAAGTATATAACTTATCAACTAGTAGCTTGAGAAAAGTTCATAAGGAACATAAATATTTTATTTGTTAGAAAATTTCCTTTATATATAACTAATTATTAACATTGTCTAACAAGTGATTATATATTCTTATGGATGTGTGGAATGATTCATTTATGGTTTAAAAGTCATTAACTTCTAATCAACCTAAGGAATTCTAGTATCATATAATCAATATGATTTGGTATATCAATAATATTCAATTTGACTGAATACCTTGTAGAAATTGAAAAATTCCTATAATTCATATGCTAGTTAAGAAATTCATCCTATTTTCATTGATGAAAATGTTCTAAAAATATTAATGAGTTCAAGAAAAGTATACCTGATATTCTCAAGTGTTGAGAATAGATAAATTGGTCATATGATTTCTATGTTTAGTATTGTACTAATAGTTAAAGGGGGTAAAATTTTAAAACTAGAAGAGGAAATGTTGGGAAGTCCATAAAAATTTCATTAAGAATACATTTATGGTTATTTGAAACCTAATTTTGTTATAAATAGGGAGAAATTATTCATTATGATAATATTATCTTGAATACCTAAAGGGGTATATAATCTCTAAATAATCTTTGTGTCCGGTATTAATGTTATAGAAATTGATTCTTAGATTTTGAAAGGTATCTGATAAGGATTGTATGTTTTACAGGTGTTGTAAATATATAGGATTTCAAAATCATATAAATAACTAGAAATATCTTATGGTTTTTAGTTAATTGATGAAGAAAATATTTTATACATAAGAAATTTGAATCTAATTATGTTTAATAATATTTGATTAATCTATGTAAAGTAATATTATCTTCAACTCGCTTCTCTTACATTATGTGAGTTTTTAACAAAGATTTGTTATGAAAAACATCAAATGGTTAATTGTATACACTAGGTTTATGATTCATTGGATTATATAATATATTTTGACAAGAATATATGGATGAAATTGTTTTATCCAACAATATGTTAAAATATGATGGAATGTGATTACACTAAATAGTGATATATTTTAATTAATAAAATCTTATTTTTTAGGAAAATACTTTTGAAACATATAATTTTATATGAGTTATGGAAACAATAGTTTATTTTTCATATATTCTTATTATAAGGAAATAAGTGTTATTTCCTAATGAAAAAAGTATTTTGTGTTATATCCTAGAAAGATATTCCAAATAGAATATAATTTCTAAGAGGCTAGTTGGAGTATGTTTGGACTTTGAGAAGATCGAAGTTAATAAATAGATGATTTTCCAAATATAAGTTTGAGTGATTTTTAACACAATATCCAAAAGAGTTAGGATATGAGACAGGAAAGAAGAAATTATATAGTAACATTTATTTACTATGTGAAATTGAATATAATTGTTAAATAAAGTATTATAACATTATAATGTAGATTTATTTTTTTACAAAATATCCAAATGATTTAGGATATGTGACAATAAGAAAAATATAAGTTGAAACATTTAGTTAATGTAATGAAGTGAATGTCACTATTATGCCAGCTTATTTACAATATGAAATTAACTTGATTTCCTAAAATGTTTTGGAAATATTATTAAAGAGAAATATAAGGGGTTAAATGTGTTTACTATAATTAAGTAAATGTCACTTTATCCTAAAATATTTTAAGATAAGCTGGATAAAAATATAAATGGTTGAATCAGCCTCAAGGAGAACGATTGATAACATAATTTCATAATTTATTATGATGTTAAACTATGAAAGAGTTCCATGTGTATATAAAAAAGATAACATTATACCATTTAATCCTATGAATTTAATGAGTTTTATTATTATTTTAAATAGTCTAATTTAAGGAATATGACTCCAAAGTACTACTATTATTCAAACTAGTTTTCTTCATAAATGTTACTCACTAGGAGGTTAGTGAGAGTATTTTATCAAATGGTCACATAGGGATGTGAGGGATATTTCATATGGTTGTAATGTTGAAAGACCATTACTATAAAACTAATATGATATTGATATTTAAAATTATTATATAGGTGTACATATGAGTTATATGATACATCTTGTGGTGGACATGTTTGTATAGTGATATAATTATGCTTGATAGAGAACACACCAAACCCCTTATTAACTTGTGTAGCATTGATAACTATCTCGAGGCCTCTATTTTATTATATCATTGAAATATATATTTCATATTTTTTTTCTTATGATACTAAGGCCCATATGTTCATATAGTTAGGCCTATAGATAATGATTATGTTTTGGAAAAAGATTCTATTCCAAAATGTAGAGAGTATGATGAAACCATAAATAAAAAAAGTGTTTTGGATGGAATCAAAAAGAGTTGTGATGTTTTTCATAGATTCCTTATGGATTTTATTGCAAATGAGATGCTTTTTATTTATAATTAATAGATTAAATGTCTTGAATATTAATTTAATGGGATTCAATGAATTAATGATAACATGAATAAATTTATATGGATACATTAAATAAGTTCAATGGATTTAACTAAATGAAAACCATCATTGATGGACATATAAAGGGATTTGATCCCTTCTATTGTTAAAAACTAAATATCTGGAAGCCTCACCAAACTCTTTTTCTTCTCATAGATTGATCATCACCTTTGGTGAAGATGACAACACCTATTCATTTGTACAGGAGTCCTCCAATTGAGATCAGGATCCCAAGGATAGTGTAATACCTCATAGGAATAAATATTTTATTTTCTAATTTAGTGATATTTATCAAGAAAACATTTTGGATATTACTGTACTGGCTATCTGGGTACTCATTTTTTGTTCATCATTTATTACATGTCTATTCTATCAAAGATAGATTGTATATATTTGGATTTTTATTCTACTTCCAGTCTTATATAATGGGATATGAAATCCCTAAACACGTTTTTATCTTCACTAGTGATAATATACACTTTTTTCCCATAATGAAATTATAGTACAACATAGAGATGTTGTCCAATTAATAAATAAAGAAAGAATTCATTTCAATTTAATTCTTTAATAGATTAAATTAAATATAAATCATTATGTGAGGATCGTTCATTTTGGTCTAGCATTCTCAGATCAATTAATATTTGATTCCATCCTATTGTCCATGTCTTTTATCATCCATGTACATCTTTGAATAATTTTCAATTATGACAAAAATCTGAGATTGGCATGCCCCATCAGTGCTTCGGCTATGTTCGATTTTTTATACATGAAGTATGTATATAATGTATCATTTATTATATTCATAAATTATATAAGGTATAACTTTAAAAAAATATAATTATATGTTCCAATAAATAAATATATATATATATTATATAAAAAAAGATCTAAAACTTATGTTTTATAACATAATGAAAAATAAATATGTATAATAAATTCTATATTTTGTAATGAATTAAGTCTTCTATCATGGTGAGGATTGTTTTTCAAATGTGATGTAACTTCATTCACATTTTAATGATATAATTTTATATTTTTTTAAGATTTAATAATAATAAAATATGGTGATTCCTCTTTTTTTTACTATTCACAATCATATTTTATCCACTATTAAATCATTTTTTACTCCTTTATTTTAACTCATTTGAAATATGAAATATTTGATTTAGGTGTTGATTGATCTTTGGGATGAAATTAGGAGTGTGAGTTAGAACATAATCTCAAAATAGGTATATGACATTCTCATTATTCATAAATAATTTGAATAGTTAGTTTTCCCTATGCAGCTCACATCAATAGCCTCTTAGTAGTCATCAATCTAGAGGAACTTCAAGAGATATTAGAGACTTGAAAGTATTTGTTCATCTATCACCAGATTTTAGCTATGGTAGAAAAATCTTAGTTCATTAATGAATTTATGTATACAATTTCATTTATTTGGGGAATAGAATACTTAAAGATAATCTCAATAGGTAAAGGTTGTGGTCATCTTGTCTTTCAATCTATTGATGATAATCTTTTTCATAGATATTTGGATTTTGTATCCTCACCCAATGGTCTTTCATATTTTTAGATTGGGACATAAACTTCTATCCTTATACACATAATCATATTAATTATAAAATATGTGTAAGGATTCATGGACTCGACTGGGTGTTTTGGAATCATCTTGTTTTAAATAAAATTTTATTGTGTATAGGATCACCCTTGAAGATTGATAAAAAAAATTAATCAAAATATGGTTATTAAGTAAGATTGTTTATAGATGTAGATCTTCAACCACCACACCCAAAACAAATATATTCTTATTTCTAATGGAGATGGGATTGATGTGTAATTTTAATGTGATTTTATCCCAATTTTTTTCAATTTCTATTAATTAGTCATACATAATATTACAATTTACATGAATTTCAGTAATATGAAATTAAAAAACAAAGTATTATACTTAGAAATAGACCTAGAAGATTGAAAAAAAATGAAAGTGAGAATGTATCTTCAAAAACGGTGTATCTTTAATGATTTTTATAGTCAATTTTTACTTTTTATTAGAATAACATTATTTCATTAGGATAAATAGAACATCAATGATAAGAAGGGGAAGTTAATTCCTTCCATAATGTTTCCTTATATATAGAAGATAAAACCTTTTTAATATAAAATAATAAAATTTATAGTTGGAACCTCAAACCACTTTCATTCCACTGAACCCAATTTAAAATTAATTTCATATCAAATATATATTTAAAAAAATTGGAAATACATATCTATAATCTATATTTTTACATGCAAAGAGGAATAACATCCCACAAATCATTAAAATAAAGAAATATCAGTGAACTGAAATGGAAAGAACCTAAAAAGGATTGATTAGTAAAAAAATAGGGAATGATATTGAAAAAAAAATTGTTACGCAAGAACACATAGGGGAATAATCATTATAGATAAAAAGGGAACACAAACTCAAAAACAAATCTTTAGAAACACATGAATGGTCGACTGATAATCCAAAAAAATCAGAATATCATACCTTTGGTTTTTAGGTTTGATTTCCTGAAAAAAATGAGTTTGGATACTGTAGATGAACATAGGAAGATAAACAAAAAAAATCATCAAATAAAAATGAATGGTTGACTGAGAATACATAAAAACTACTTCTAAATTTCATACCTTTGGTTTTGAGGTTTGATTTGTCCAAAAAAATCAACTTCAGCTGCATTCAAGCTTTGGTTCCATGAGAAATTGAATGTCACCTGGGGAAAAAGAAATTTTCTAGATTTCTTTTCTAAAAATGGTGGTTTCCTTTATCAGTCCTAACAAAAAATGCTTAAAAATCTCATTTTATGGGAGATAAAAAAATAAGCACTCGTAAATAAAGAATTCTCAATGATTTTTAGTGTTGATAAAAAAACTTTAATAATTACTAAAATGCATTGAAAAAGAGGTATTTATAAGAGTTTTTTCTTCAGCACTCACAAAACACATTTTTATCAGCATTTAATATAGCACCGATAAAAACATAAAAATTGAATAAAAATGAATAGCCAAATAATATTAATTATATAAATAACGAAATTATTAAAAATTAATCTTACTAACTATTTAAATTACATAAATATTAAAAATTTATTTTCAATTAACTATTAATATAAATTACAAACATGTTAAACATATTAAGAATTAATAAATAAAAATGAAAAAAAAATATTAGTCATATAAATTAAAGACATGTTGAAAATAGTAAAATATAATAAATAAAAAATGGATAAATAAATATTAAAAAATGAATAAATATCAAAATTATTGAAAAATAATAAATACATAAAATGAATAAATAAAATTAAATGAATGAATATTAAAAATAAATAAATAAAATTAAATAAATTAAAAAATATTATAAAAAAAAGTGAATTCACAACATTAATTATATAAAATACAAGAACATAAAAAATGAATAAAAATGAATAAATAAATAAAAATAATTAAATAAATAAAAATATTATTATAAATGAATTATATCAACTATTTAAATCGAAAAAATATTTAAAATGAATTTAAATAAATTATTAATAAAAACTAAAGACATATTAACAATAGAAAACCTTAAAAAATAAAATAAATCAATCAAATAAATTACTAACATATTGATAATATTAAAACATATTAAGTAAAAATATATAGATATATAAATATTAAAAAATGAATACATTCAATAACTATTAAAAATTAATAAATGTTGAAAAAGAATAAATAATATTTAATGAAGTAATATTAAAAATTATTTAATGAAATTGAATAAATTACAAAAATAATATTAAAAATTTGAATTCACAATATTAATTACATGAAATGAAAATACATAAATATAAATAAATAAATATTATTAATTATATAAATAACAAGGTTATTAAAAATAAATATTAATGTTAATCATATAAATTAAAAATATATTGAAAATATTAAAAATTTATTAATAAATACGTATACAAAATTATTAGAAAAATTGATTAAAAAATTATTAAATATTCAAAAATATTCAAAAAGGAGTAAATTAAAAAATTATTAAGAATTAATAAATGAAAATGAAGAAATTAAAAAAATATTTAAATGAGTAAAAAAAATAATTATATTAAATGTTGTAAAAATATTACTAATATTATGATAAATATATTCAAAGATTTATGAACTTTATAAAAAAACTTTTTATTAGTAAATATGTAAGTTAATGTATTAATTATAATTAAAAATATTATTATTTTTAAATATGAATAATTTTTTATAAATATATCATTAATTAAAATTCATACACAATAATATTATATATTGACTCTTTCATGATATATCAATAAGCATAAAACTATAAAATTAAATAGAAGAATTTCAATAATTCAAATTAAATATATTTAAAATTTAAATATAGATATATACTTTTATTTCTTATTATAGATGTATGCATTCTATTGATTTTATATAAAACATGAAATTAATTATCAAAAAATTAAAAAAAAATTAAAAAAATTATTATTTAATTAAATGTATAAATATTTCCAAAAAATGATTTAAAATATTCATTAAAAATTAATTAAATTACTAAAATTGAAAATATTATTTTAATTAAATATATATATATATTTACATGAATTAATGAACAATATACCAAGTTGGTAGAAACCTCATGCTTGGTGGGATGGGTCATTGTTCACTACCCCAAACAGTTTAGGATATGAGTGGTGACACCCATCATCTTTTACATTCATTCTACCTAGTTAATTATTATATATATTAGTACATATAATTATAAATTATCCTCAAATAATATATATATGTATATATAATTTATAATAATATATAAATTTTTTTATATAAAAAAACTTTCAAAATAAATATATATATAAATAAATTAAATTTTTATAAATGCCTTTTAACAATGCTATTTTAGTGTTGATAAATGTATCCTTTAGCAATGCTAAATAAGTAATGATAAATATTATACTTTTATTAGCGTTAATTAAAATCACAGATAATATTAAGCTTTTATTAGTTCTTTTTTTAATGCTAATAAATTTCTACCTTTATTAGTGCTTCTAACTACTACTGAAAAAAATTCATCATTTATCATCACTTTTAGTTAGTAATGTTTTAAGACCCTGGATCTTCATTCCTTTTATGGAATCCTTATTTTCCCTACTTGTGTGTCATGTTATCTTGGTTGAACCATGTTTGGGTAGATCCTTATAGACTTGGAGAATCTTTCAAAAGCATAAAGGTGAGTTTTTTGTATTTTTGGCCAAAATAGGGGTCATTACACCATGGTGGGAAAGATTGCACAGTAGTGGGGGCTTCCAATTACACAAGGGATAGTGTTGTTCCATAAAGGTGTGGGTTAAGGAGGTTTCACTATGGAGACTCAGACCACACCATATTACCCTCCCTTCATGTCAGTTATAGATGGTTGTCCAGTCTTTGCTCTTAGAAAGTTTCATCTTTAATTACCTATTATGATCTTGATTGAGGGGAGGAATTTAAGTAATGATTTGGGGAATTAAAGAGTCCCTAGAAAAATTCCTTCAATGTAGCTAATCCCTACAAATAATCATATCACTATCCTTCCATTTTCTAGTTACAATGCTTCCAATAAGTACCAACTTCACTGCATGCCACAGTACGTCCCCTTATACTACAATAGTGCACACACTGGCCGGTTATATGGAATAATAGATCTTCATACACTATGGACTTCATATTGTAGCATAATCCTTTACCCAAATTATTTGTATTATTCCCATGGTGTTTCATAGATAGAGATTCCACATCACACCCATTCGTTACACCATGGGGGCCACTATTTTTCTAGAAACCTATAGTCTTCCCTTTTTGGACCAAGATTGAGGATATTCTGGGTATGTTTGGTTATACACTTTGGTTCTCATTATATTTTCGTTACTCTAGAAACCAAGACATGTCATATTGGAACCAGTTTTAGGAACCTTTGGCATGTGATAAATTTACCAGTTGGTGTGTGGGTGTGGTTTGGGTGACGACATATTCAATGGAATTTGAAGATGAATTTGAAAATCATTATGTAGAAACATCATTACCTTCTTGGGATTTCATTTACACATGAATCCATTATATAATTATTTTTGTTGGAATCACTAATGAACATGATTGATTGTGATTGCATGTGGGTGTGTGTGTGTGGCCTATGGAAACCACTCTGATATTGACTCCATGAGTGATACTAGAGTATCTTGTTTCCATGGTTGATTGTGATCACATGATGTTATGCATTGATTATTAATCCTCATGTTGTTATTCTTGACATGTAAATTGTACCCTTTATATATATTAACTTTCTTGGAGGTGTTTTACTTCGTGCTCAAGATAGGTAGGCTATCATGAAATGTTTATCCCATAGAGGTGGAGTGCACTTGACTTAGAGGTACAAAGTATCCATTGATACCATGTTCAGTATGAACATGAGGTAGCCTTGAATTTTAAAATTATCATGCCCTTGAGGTATCCCTATTAACAATTAGAGGATACTGGGAAGAAAACCCAACTTGATCTCTAGAGGATTTTTGGTGGCATGGTCACATGACACCGTAAGGCCGCAATTCTTTGGCTAGTTTCGTTACCACGAAAAAAAATTCTATCATTATTGTATGGAGATGAATCTCATACAACCAGGGTTTGTGGGGGAATAGTTATCTCATAAACACACATATTTTATTATATGATGATATTTTTATTATTCATGTATTATAATTATGGCATGCACCACTTATATTTGAGGACACTAGGTTAAAGATGCATTAGTGGTGTCTTATTGAATCTTTTACTCACACTGTACTCAAAAATTTCACTACACTTATATATTTCATAAGGGTTTTAGTTAAGTACACATGTCCTATGATGTAAATTTGAGTAGAGGAGTACATATCTAGTAGTGAACTAGGGAAGACTCTAAAGGACCCCGCATTTTATTTTTTGTATTTATCTTCTTTTACTTACCTGGACATGATTTCCTCAAAGGGAGAAAATTTTATTTTTATAACATATATTTCATTAATAGTTTCCATATGTTTACTCTTGTTATTTATTATATTGTATATTATTTATCATTTATCTGGTGAAATAATAATTAGGGTATATTCTCATCACCAACTGACTCAAAACCTCGGTGTTATTCGGCATCCTCTTGCATACGGGGAGGCACACATGTGGTCTTGTATCATCTGACATAGATGTGGTGGTTTAGGATAGGATGTTACAAAATAGTATCATAGGATTAGAATTCACTAAAATACCTTTTCTATTTTCTTTATTTTGGATAGGGTAGGTAGGATAAAGAAAAGTTAGGACTTAAGAAAGGGAACTATGATTGTTCTTGTCTAGCATTGTATAGTGGACCTCCATGTTTCCGTAAGGTGGTGAAATTATGTTTAGTTTTTACTATTGATTAAATTCACCTTGGTTTATGCACATGGTGTTGATATGAGATTTATGATATTTTTTGTGTGTTCATGCTCATGACCAGGGACATAGGTTCAGATTCCATATATATATATATATATATCAATTATTTTGATGCATTGTAGTTCTTTAGTAAAATTCCCTAGTTGTTATATCTATTTGGGATAGATTCTCTTATGCGACATATTTGTTCTTCTAGATTTTTATGATATATTCTTATTTGAATTAATTAGTTGAATTGAGAAATCTATTCTGTTAGTATATATATATAACAACTTTGACTAACATGAAGGGATAGAGAACCAAGGTTAGTTCTATAAGGGGTATATTATGGGATGTGTGTATAATCCTAGGGAAACCACAATGTGATCCCATAGACTTACCAGGATATGTTTATGTTCTTATTGATCATTCTATCAAAGAATATTCTACCTTGAAAATGTTTGGATAAACATCCAGCTAAGAAGGTCTCTCTAGAACATATTCTCACACCTACCTAAGTGGTGTAGGTATTCATTCCTTACCAGCTACCATTGAGATCCATGGTTAACTACACCATATATTTAAAGATCCAAAATCCTCTATAAATTCATAGAACTGGTGGAAAATAGTATGTAGAGTAATATATATACATCATTGAGGGAAACTACAACCTCATTGATATGCCAAAAGATGAAAATATGAATCTAGTTGGGTTCATGATATAAGGACCTATCAGATGATGTTGGGGAGTTATGGTCCAGGTAGGGAGATAAGAGGGAATATCATGGGAGGACTTTAAGGACATGTTTTTAGGAGATATTTCCCCTAACACTTTTAAGATTAATTGAGCATAGGATTTTATGAAACAGTAGTAAGGATCCATGATAAAATCAGTATACTCCACATGTTTTTATGATCATCTCTATTTCACACTACTTTTGGCTGGTAATGAGGCCCATAAGGATATGATGTTCAAAATCATACATCGACCCTACATTAGATATCATGTTCAAATATTTAATCTAATTTAATACCTATAGGTTCTGAGGAAACCCTTGACCATCGAGAGAATTTTTTAGGATGAATGAGAAGTTGTTCGTCTCCTACATTTCACTAGTCACACTGGTGGTCCTCTTATGCTCCCATGAGTGCCTCCTTTGATTGAATGAAGTATAGGGATAGGGACATGTAGCATAGCAATGTCATACATGTGTAGCAGAGTTCAATCTCTTCATTTCCTTCTAGAGTTGACCCATAATTCCTCAACTATGGGAATTTTGGACACTATAGTTGGGTATGAAAAAATACTTATAGAAAGTTATGACAATGTGTCAATATAGGAAAACTCCATAAGTTTTTTTAGAGGAGGTGGAGAAATCAACAACCAAGGAGCTAGAGGTCTGGCTGGGGTTCACAATAGTATACTTGTACTGGTTATTCACCACATGGAGAGAGTTTTCGATCTGAGACAGTTTGTGTAAATTTCATTGATTAGACTCCAATAGGTGGTGGAGAGGGGATGTATATTTTTTGTGTTATGGTATTTATCACATCAAATTTTTCAACTAGTTTATTTGATACCTGTACTTACAATTATTTTATATCTTCTCAATTAATTGTTGGACTTGACTAGCCATTCAGGATATCTTATGAATCAGTCTCCCTTGATACAATGTTGTTCATGAAATTGGACCATATAAAGTTATTCCTATATTATCCTATAGTTTTATCTGGTTATATTTATCTATGGAATTTCATGATTCTAGAGATTATGAACTTCGATGTGATGCTCAACATGGATTGGTTGACCAGACTCTGAGATCACATAGATAGATATCAAAGGCATGTGTCATTCACTTCAACCAAGGGAGAGAATTATATAGTGGATGGAGAGTGTGAATTATGAAACAAAAGGCTTTGATTGGATATGAGTCATCTTATAATTATAACACAATTATGGTGAGCTTAGACCATTCAGAAAGATCAGTGAAATCACCCTCGTTTCTACCACTATTTATATATATCTATAAATATGTATTCTCTAGGTACTTCATAAGGATACCTCTTGATAAAGTATTTGACTTTTAATTAGATCTCATACTAGTTTTACAATCCATTTCGATACAACCAAATCATATGGTGGTGACTGAGGTGAAGGAGATCAAGGAACAATTGGGAGACATGGAGCGGAAGGGATTTTTTAGGCCGAGTACTTCACCATAGGATGTGCATGTGTTGTTAACTATAAAGAAATTATGGTAGTCTTATATTATGGGTTGATTACTAGAAGATGAAAAATGTGGCTATGAAGAACTAAAAACGTTTTACTTGGATCACTGGTATTTTTGATCAATTATTGGAAGCCTGGTTTTTTCTATAAATTATCATCAATCAATATATCACTAGTTTTGAGTTAGAGAGGAGGAAATTTTGAAGATATCATTTCCAAGAATTTATGGGATGTATGATTACTTGGTTGCACCATACAGACTAAAAAAATTCCAGCGGTGATCATGGACCACATGGACATGATTTTCCACCCGTATCAGAACTCATTTTTCATGGTGTTCATTGAGGACAACCTTGTCCACTTTCCAACACAATAGAAACATTCTAGGAACCTAGATGTAGTCCTAAGTATTCTTTGAGCACATCATCTTTATACCAATTTGTAACACCCCAAGTTTTTCTAAAGATAAATAGAAATTCATAGAACTTTGTTTGAAGTAGATATTTTTAACTAGACTTTAAAACATAACTTTCCACTTCTATGTTTTGAATTTCCAGAAACTGTCATCTACAATTGTGGCCAGTATGTTATTTGGAGTCTATTGGAACCAACTTGTTTTTTTGGTGAATAGTATCATACCCTTATGAATAGTAATATGAATAGTAATGTGACCCTAATGAATAGTAAATTTTATTATTATTATATTTTCTTAAGGATTTAAGATAATGACATCTTGATTAATTTTTCAATGTGATATAAAAGCAGTTTTAGTTTTTAAATAAATAATTTTTGAATTAAGTATGATTTTATTTAAAAATTAAATTAAAATTATTTAGAAAATTATTTTCAAAAAATGGACTTCATTTTTGAAATATACACATCGATAAATGGTTAGGGTGAATTTTGGGAATTGTTCTGAAATAGTTGATTTTTCAGTGAATAGTAAAAAATACAGTTTTTAGTTTCGGTGTGTCAATGACATCATTAATGATGTAATAATGATGTCATAAATCTGGTAGAATTTTTTATAGTTAAATAATATTTGAGGTTTCCTAACTATCTTATACCATGGGCAAATACCATGGGAAAGCCCATGGTTTTGCAAATACCTCTCATGAGGTGTCCCTTGAAAATTATTAAAATAATCCCTCACTTTTCCTATAAATACCAACTCTTCACTTCATTTAATTCATTCCCAATTCTTCCTAAACTAATATATGGACTCCTTACCTTTATATTAGTCCTCACAAGGTTTCTTCAATCCCCCAAGGTCCCAACCTTCAAGTTCTAAGGGTTACTCTACAAGGTAAGAAAATTCTCAATTTCTTTCTTTTTCCATTCAAGTTCTCTTTTATGTGGTATATCTTTCAAGTTTCCATACCATGTTCTTGTTTACTTATTATTATTGATCTATTCTGTATTATGATTAATTTATGTATGTTATCATTTTTATGGAAAATTACTCATCATTATTCTTCTCCTCTCCCACTTATTTAAGGAATAAAAACATTGTTCGTTATGTGTCGAATTACCGACATCGCGGACGATGTGATTTCAATTTCCATTAATTATTTCAAGTCTAGTCAGGAAACCATTTATATGGTTGAACCAGGTTATAATATATGTGTTATGAATCACCCATGATTCTGTAATTATTTTGTACTCATGGTTCTAATTTATAAAACAAAACGAGGTTGTTATTATCAAAGAACCACTAAAATGATCTAAATGAACATCATTAATGTTTTAACTTATGAATCATCCTCATATTAAACATAAAAATGATAAATTGTATAAATTATGGTACTGAAAATATTTAAATACCTTTCCATTCCAATTCTATAATTTCACTTCCAATCGACAAGAACATCCACCATTAACCAATCATGGAAATCATGTTAAGAACTCACCCAAAAACAGTGCAAGGAGCAAAATACAAACAATTAAAGGTTGAAATTATGCTATGAAATGATAATATAGAATTTTATAAACATGAACATGTTTCTTTAAAATATTAATAACACTCTTTTAACCATTATACATGAGGTTTAAACAAGTTTAAAGTAAGACAAACCCAAGGTAAGGGAATTCTTAACCCGATTTCCATTCTTTGGGTTAACCTTCTACTTCATTATTTATGTGCTATTTAAATTTTTTGTGTGATGGGTTATATTTATATTATTTTTTATTATGTGTATTTATATTATATATACATACTCCATTCACTCTATTAAGTCTCTCTCCAATTTTATGATATTTATAAGGGGATTTTCTTTAAAAATCCTCTTTAAATTTGGTTTTACTAAATTCCAAAGCAATGTTTTTATGGAATTATTCATGTTGTATGATTATGTTTTAGTTCTTGGGAATTATTTATGATTAAGGTTGGGACCTATATCTCCCTCCAATTCATTGGGTATGAGTAATTTGAAGGTCGGTTGTATGGTTACTCCAAGTGTAACTGCGATGGTTACACAAAGTAAGGTAGTCGTGAGGGTTACAAATTATAAAGTAGCCAAGAATGGTTACAAGATTATGTAAGTAATTCCCCAAGATACCTTTATGATTATATTTATGTTCTCATGTTTTTGTGGATCTTGTGTAAATCTCATGTTACACAGAGTAATTTTATATGGTGACAAGCATTTCTTTTGAAAATGTTTTCATACGTTACGAGTATTCATGGACTAATGTGCTATTTCCTTCTTTTTCATCCCTTACTGAGCCTTCATTATCATCCCAAGTTTTTAAATGATTTTCACATGTTAATGGATGTGTAAGACAAAGAAGTAATCCATGTTAAATGTTGAATAATTTTCAATAAATCATGTTTAAGTTTTAATGTTTTATTTTTTTTAAATGGAAATTGATTTTATGTTATCCACTCTGTAATAATGTATTACGTTATGAATGTATTGTCCCAATTCTCTAAAGATCTAAACTTGAAAATCTCCTCAATGTAAAAGGAAGTGTTTTTTTGACTAAATTCAATATTATGTATGTAATAAGGTCGGGTTCTTATAGTTGGTATCAGATGATGGTTTATATAACTTTAGGGGTTAGGGTGATGTTAATAGAATACCATAAATAATTTTCACTCTATGTTTAATTTGAAATGTTATAGAATTTAAATATTACCATGTTGCTTCATCTAAGACATGTTTGTTCAGAATGGTTGTCCACAGAAGGAATAGAGATGCTGAAGAGGAGAGGCACCGACAGAATGAAATCCTTCCAGAACTATAGCCCGGAATGGTAGGGATTGGAACTGAGAAGTTTATGACAGTAATGGCTCAGCTAACGCAGGAAATAAATGGTGGTGGCATCCATGCAAGATAACCAATAGAGGTACCATAATGAAACATGAAAATAGTGGAACATTTTATGAGACAACATCCTCCTGCATTCAATGGATCTTCTAACCCAGTAGTATCTGAAGGATGGATCAAAGACCTTGAAAAGATATTCGATGTTATGGGATGTTTAGAAAATCAAAAGGTAAGTCATGTCATTTATCATTTTAAAGGGGAAGATGATCAGTTGTGGTCAATGGTAAGGAATACCAGGGGTAGAGAGGATTTTGATACCTTATAGTGGGATGAATTTAAAAGTCTTTTCCTTGAAAAATATTTTCCTAAGGTGGTGAGACTTTGAATGGAGAAGCAATTACTTGAATTGAAACAGAAGGAGGAAGACTCAGTGGCTGTGTATGAAGCAAACTTCACCCAACTGGAAAGGTATGCTCCAAATCTTATTTTGGATCTTGATAGCAAAATCAATCGCTTTTACTTAGGATTGAAGCCAAGGTATCGAAGGGCGTTGACCTCTTGTGAATTCAAAATTTATGAGAAACTTGTCTGATGTGTTGAGAGGGTAGAGATGGAGTTTGCTGATGATCATGTGCATTTTGGAAACAAAGAGAAGAAGATGTCCAGTTGTCAAGCAATGGGTAAGAATCAACCAAATAAATCTGATGGTAAGAAAATACAATTTTCAATTTGTGAAAAGTGTGGCAAGAAGCACCCTGGGGAATGTCTTAGAAAAACTGGGATGTGTTTTAAATGTGGTAAGTTTGGACATATGGCCCGAGATTGAAATGAAAATTATCCTAAGACTAATCCTGATAAGAAAACTATAAAGTGTTTTAAATGTGGTGAGATGGTTCACTATGCAAATGTCTGCCCAAAGAGAGATATGAATGATGCAAAGAAGCCAGACTATAACCAGAAAGGTGTAGTGAGATCATTTGAGACTACGTCAGTAGATGTCAGTCCATCCAATGAAGTTGTATCAAGTACTTTTTTTGTTCACTCAGATTTTTCTAAAGTTTTTTTATACGGGGTATACACATTCCTTCATCTTTGAGAAATTTTCTGGTAAATTAGAAATATCACCTCAAAAAATGAGACCCGAACTTATTGTTAAAACACCATGGGGAAATGTTATAGCAAAGGGGAATTATAAGAATCTTTCTATTGTGGTATGTGGAAATTATTTACCTGAAAACCTTGTTGTTTTACCCTTAGTCGAGTTTGATGTTATTATGGGAATAAACTGGCTTTCGGATTATCATGCTAAGATTTATTGTAGAGCTAAAGAAGATTTTTTTCAGAAAGAGTTTCAGATTTTATACAAGAATGAACCCATACAATTGATAACATATCAAGAAGCTGAGAAACTATTGAAATATGGAAATGAAATTTATCTTGCTCATATTGTTGAAAATAAGGGAACTATTCAAATTAATTATGTGCCTGTGGTAAATGAATACCTTGATGTTTTTCCTGATGAATTACTCGATGTCATACCTGATCAAGAAGTCAAATTCACAATTGACTTAGTTCCTGATGATATTCCAATTTCAAAATCCACATATCATATGGCTCTGATAGAACTTCTTGATTTGAAAAATCAGTTGCAGGATTTGCTTGACAGAGGCTTCATTCATCCTAGCACTTCACCATGGGGATCCCTTGTTTTGTTTGTTAAAAAGAAATATGGTTCCATGAGACTTTGCATTGATTATAGAGCTTTTAATAACATCACTATTAAAAACAAGTATCTTTTGCCTCATATTGATGACTTGTTTGATCAACTCCAGGGAGATCAGTACTTTTCCAAGATTGACTTGAGATCCGAATACCATTAGCTGAATGTGAAGGAGGATGACATCCCGAAAACAGTCTTTCGTACTGGATATGGGCACTATGAATTTTTTGTTATGTTTTTTGGATTAACTAATGCACCTGCTATATTCATGAATCTTATGAATAGAGTATTTCATGCATTCTTGGATAAGTTTGTGGTTGTATTTTTTTATGACATTATGGTATTTTCTAAAAATAAAGAGGAGCATGAAAAACATATAAGGGTTGTTTTGAAAACTTTAAAAGAAAAGAAACTATATAGAAAATTCATCAAGTGTGATTTTTGGTAGCAACATATTTCTTTTCTTGGGCACATTGTAAATAAAGATGGAATAACAGTTGATCCTTCCAAAACAAAAGTAGTTGATGAATGCCCAAGACCCACAAATGTTATAGAGATTTGTAGTTTTCTAGGCTTAGAAAGTTATTACTGACAGTTTGTTAAGAACTTTTCATGGTTATCTAGCCCGATAACTAAGTTAACATGGAAAGGGGTTAAATTTGTTTGGACAGAGGAATGTGATGTTTGTTTTCTGGAACTGAAGAAGTGATTGGTGAATGCTCTATTTTTGGCCTTACCTTCCCGAAATGGTGAGTTTTTCATCTACAGTGATGTTTCTTTGAAGGGAATTTGTTGTGTTTTGATGTAGAATGATCAGTTAATTGTCTATGCTTCATGACAACTTAAACCTCATGAGTTAAATTATCCCACACATGATTTGGAATTGGCAGCTGTGGTTTTTGCTTTGAAAATTTAGAGGCATCATCTATACGGAACAAAATTCCAAATATATACTGACCATAAAAGTCTAAACTATATATTCACTCAGAAGGAATTAAACATGAGGTAGAGAAGATGGCTAGAACTGATAAAGGATTATGATTGCATGATCAATTACCATCCTAGAAAAACAAACAAAGTGGCGGATGCCTTGAGTCAGAAACATCATGCATCATTAACCGTGTTACGTTTGGAACATTATCCCTTAATTAATGATTTGATGAATTTTGGATTAGAAGTTGTTGGTGTAGGGAATACATTTGTTTTGTTTCAGGTTTCAGTGTAGTCTTTGTTGTCAGACAGAATTAAGTGAGCGCAGAAGGAAGACTGTAAGCTACAAAAAAAGGTAGAATTGGTTAAAATTGGTAAGTTTCAAGAATTTAACCTTGATAAAGATTGTGTTTTAAGATTTGGAAAAAGTTTGTATGTGCCTAGTGATTCTCATTTGAAGAAATATTTGTTGTGAAAAGCTCATAGTTCTCCATTTTCTGTTCATCCTGGCAGTACTAAGATGTACAGAGACCTTCGGAAGTATTATTGGTGGGTTGTAATGAAAAGAGATATTGCTGATTTTACCATGAAATGTTTGATGTGTCAACAGGTTAAAGCAGAGTGGTAGTTACCTAAGGGGATGCTTCAGCCTTTGCCAGTGCCAGAGTGGAAATGGGAGAATGTATCCATGGACTTTGTGGTGGGACTACCAAAGACTTATCAAGGTAACAATGCAATTTGGGTTATTGTTGATTGGCTAACAAAGTCTGCACATTTTCTTTCTATTCGAGATACAATGACTTTGGATCAGCTTTCTCGATTGTACCTCAAGGAGATTGTTAGGTTACATGGAGTTCCTCTTTCCATTGTATCTGACCGAGATCACAAGTTCACTTCTAATTTTTTGAAGGGACTTCAGAAGTTGTTGGGCACAGAGTTAAATTTCATTATAGCTTTTCATCCTCAGTCGGATGGGGATTCAGAATGAACAATTCAAAATTTGAAGGATATGCTTCGAGCTTGTTTTATGGAATATCAGGGAAGTTGGGATCATCATCTTTCTTTATTTGAGTTTTCATATAATAACAGTTTTCATTCCAGTATTCAGATGGCACCTTTTGTGGCCTTGTATGGGAAGCGGTGTCGGACTCCAGTGTTTTAGGATGAAGTCGGTGAAAGAAAGTTTATGGGGCCAGAATTAGTAGAAGAAGTGGCTGAGAAAGTGAGGATGATCCATCAGCACATGAGGACAGCTCAAAGCAGGCAGAAAAGTTATGTAGATAACAGAAGGAAAGACTTTTCTTTCGAGGTAGGTGACCATGTTTTCCTTAAAATCTATCCTTGGAAAAGTGTGATGTGTTTCGGTAAGAAAGGGAAGCTAAGTCTATAGTTCATCTGAACATTTGAAATATTGGAGAAATTTGGAATAGTTTCATACCTTGTAGCATTGCTTATGAGTTTGTTCCAGGTACACAATGTTTTTCATGTTTCGATGTTGAAAAAGTATGTACCAGATTCATCACATGTCTTGAGCCTAGAAGCAGTTCAGCTAGAATAGAACCTTTCATATGAAGAGAAACCAGTTCAGATTCTTGATCGAAGGGAACAGGTATTGCGGAATAAGGTAATCCACCAGGTAAAGGTTTTGTGGAGAAACCACATGGTTAAAGAAGCAACATGGGAGTTGGAAAATGCTATGAGGTAAAAGTACCCTCAGTTGTTTAATAAGTAAATAAAATTGCGAGGACACAATTTCCATAAGGTGGGGATAATATAACACCCCAAGTTTTTCTAAAAATAAATTGAAATGCATGGAACTTTGTTTTAAGTAGATATTTTTAACTAGCCTTTAAAACATAACTTTTCCACTTCTATGTTTTGAATTTCAAGAAACTATCATCTACAATTGTGTTCAGTAGGTTATTTGGAGTCTATTAGAAACAACTTGTTTTTTTGGTGAATAGTAACATACCCATATGAATAGTAACATGAATAGTAATATGATCCTAATGAATAGTAAATTTTATTATTATTTTATTTTTTTAAGGCTTTAAGATAATGACATCTTGATTAATTTTTCAATGTGATATAAAAGAAGTTATAGTTTTTAAATAAATAATTTTTGAATTAAGTATGATTTTATTTAAAAATTAAATTAAAAATATTTAGAAAATTATTTTCAAAAAATGGACTTCATTTTTAAAATCTACACGTCGATAAATGGTTAGGGTGAATTTTGGGAATTTTTCTGAAACAGTTGATTTTTCAGTGAATAGTAAAAAATACAGTTTTTAGTTTCGGTGTGTTAATAACATCATTAATGATGTAATAATGATATCAAAAATCTGGTAGACTTTTGTATATTTAAATAAGATGTGAGGTGTCCCAATTGGATTATACCATGGTCAAATACCATGGGAAAGCCCATAGTTTTGCAAATACCACTCATGAGCTGTCCCTTGAAAATTATTAAAATAATCCCTCACTTTTCCTATAAATACCAACTCTTCCCTTCATTTCATTCATTCCCAATTCTTCCTAAACTAATATATGGACTCCTTACCTTTATATTATTCCTCACAAGGTTTACTCAGGCCCCCAAGGTCCCAACCTTCATGTTCTAAGGGTTACTCTACAAGGTAAGAAAATTCTCAATTTCTTTCTTTTTCCATTCAAGTTCTCTTTTATGTGGTATATCTTTCAAGTTTCCATACAATGTTATTGTTTCCTTATTATTCTTGATCTATTCTGTATTATGAATCATTTCTGGATGTTATCATTTTTATGGAAAATTACTCATCACTATTCTTCTCCTCTCCCACTTATTTAAGGAATAAAAACATTGTCCGTTATGTGTCGAATTACCGACATCGCGGACGATGTGATTTAAATTTACATTAATTCTTTCAACTATGGTCATGAAACCATTTATATGGTTGAAACAAGTTATAATATATGTTTTATGACTTACCCATGGTTCTGGAATTCTTTTTTACTCGTGGTTCTAATTTATAAAACAAAACGACGTTGTTATTATCAAAGAACCACTAAAATGATCTAAACGAACATCATTAATGTTTTAACTTATGAATAATCTTCATATTAAACATCAAAATGATAAATGGTATAAATTATGGTACTAGAAATATGTATATACTTTTCCATTCCAATTATGAAATTTCAATTCCAATCGACAAGAACATCCACCATGAACCAATCATGGAAATCATGTTAAGAACTCACCCAAAAATAGTGCAAGGAGCAAAATATTAGCAATTAAAGGTTAAAATGATGTTATGAAATGATAATATAAGATTTTATAAACATGAAAATTTTTCTGTAAAATATTAATAACACTATTTTAACCATTATACCGGAGGTTTAAATAAGTTGGAAGTAAGACAAACCCGGGGTAAGGGAATTCTTAACCCGATTTCCATTCTTTGGGTTAACCTTCTACTTCATTATTTATGTGCTATTTAAATTGTTTTTGTGATGGGTTAGATTTATATTATATTTTATTATGTGTATTTATAGTATATATACATACTCTATCCACTCTATTAAGTCTCTCTCCAATTGTATGATATTTATAAGGGGATTTTCTTTAAAAATCCTCTTTTTAAATTTGGTTTTACGAAATTCCAAAGCAATGTTTTTATGGAATTATTCATGTTGTATGATTATTTTTTGGTTATTGGGAATTATTTATGATGAATGGTGGGACCTATATCTCTCTACAATTAATTGGGTATGAGTAAGTTAGAGGTCGGCTGTATGGTAACTCCAAGTGTAACTTCGATGGTTACACAAAGTAAGGTGGCCATGAGGGTTACAAATTATAAGGTAGCCAAGAATGGTTACAAGATTATGTAATTAATGCCCCAATATACCTTTATGATTATATTTATGTTCTCATGTTTTTGTGTATCTTGTGTAAATATCATGTTATACGAAGTAAGTTTATATGGGTGACAAGCATGTCTTTTGAAAATGTTTTCATACGTTACGAGTATTCATGGACTAATGTGCTCTTGACTTCTTTTTCATCCCTTAATTAGCTTTAGTGCTCATCCCAAGTTTTTAAATGATTCTCAAAGGTTAATGGATATGTAATACAAAGAAGGAATCCATGTTAAATGTTTAATAATTGTCAAGAAGTCATGTTTAAGTTTTAAAGTTTTATTTTTTTTTTAAATGGAAATTGTTTTTATGGTATCCACTCTATAATAATGTGTTACGTTATGAATGTATTGTCCCAATTCTCTAAATCTATAAACTTGAAAAGATACTCAATGTAAAAGGAAGTTTTTTTTGACTAAATTCAAGATTATGTATGTAATAAGGTCGGGTCCTTATACAATTTATCGATGTGTGGCATTTGGATTTGATTGGTAAAGTTCCTAAGACATGTGGTGTCTAAGATGGGTATATTCATAGACCTATATAAAGTTAAGTAAGTAATGTCCTAGACACATACTCAATACATGTTTGAGATCATGTGATTTCTGGTCTTGGTAGGGTATAAGTGATGATTTATCTAAGACTTATCACAACTATTGGTAGCCACAACTATACCGATGAATAAGGGAGTGAAGTTCTAATGATCAAACTAGTGTGAACTAGAATTCCTTGAGATAAATAGAACATTGATGATAAATCTAGTATAGATACTCTCTAATCATGGATTTGGTTGTGCATTATACAATGATGCATCAGTAATTGGTTTGGGAGTGGTACTGATGTACTGGAAAAGGAAGTAGCCTTTGGGTCTCATTATATATGACCCCATGAGTATAAATTCCCAACACATGAATTGCATCTAGAAGTTATGGTTCACTCTCTAATGTGATAGCGAAACTATCCCTTATTTAACATATCTTTTTTATACACATACCATAAGATACTTCTCTATATCATCACACAAAGTGACATGAACTTGAGGTAGAGGCACTAGGTTTAGTATTTGTAGTTTTTTTATTTTGAGATTGTGTGTCCACCTAGGAAGGGTAAAATTATTGTAGATTCTCTTAGCCATAAGACACGAGCTAATCAGTTTCTCAGTGATTATCCTTTATATGACTTGTAGAGATTGATGATATTGATGGAAAATTGGATGATTGTTACTTTAGAAGAATAGGTTTTTAGGACTTGTTCACCCTTAGTGGTAACATATTCTCTTTCTTACTAAGTAAATATTGGATAGGATTTAGGATCGGAGTGTCCTATGATTAGGGGAAAACTAAATAGAGGTGTTCCAATAATTAGTTGGTATTTGAGAGATGATGATGTGATCATGATACATGTGAGAGTAGTAGTCCCAAATTCAATCATATTGTAGTTTATAAGGGATTACTATACCTCTAGATGGGTAGTACACCCTAGAGAAATGAAGATATACCATGAATTCATACAGTAGTTCAAATATCTAGGGATAAAAAGGGAAATTGTTTTTTCATCTATGGATTCCTTACCTATCATAGGGTGAATATCAATCATCATTATCATGGTGGTTTTCTCCATCCACTACCTATACCCATGTGGGAGTTGAATGATGTCTGGATTGAATTTGTAGTAGGGTTACCTAAGACCCTGAGGAGTTTTTACGTAGTCTAGGTGGTTTTCGATTAGTTGAATAAAGATTCCCACTTTTTCCCAATTAAGTATAAATGTAGAGTGTATAGACTAGGAAAGATCAATGTATGTGAGATCATATGCTTATGTAGAGTCCCTTTTAGCATTGTTTCAAAAAAAGATGCTTATCTTGCATCACTATTTTGGAAAAGATTATATAAATACCTAGTGAATCAGGTAATATTGATAACAACATACCATCTTGATATTTATAGAGATTACAATGGTCATATATTCATATTAGATTATATGATTTGATATTTCATTCTTGGATTTGGTAGATCTTGGGATGATCACCTAGACTTGGTTGATTTCATGTACACCAATAGTTATCTAACTTCAAATTAGATTTCAAAATATCATAATATGAATGGGAGACCATTTTGATCATAAATTTTTTGAATGAGGTGGGAGAGGAAGTGATTTTGGGTCCTAGTATTCTTCAGGAGACCTCTAAGAGTGTTTAGGTGAATTAGAAGATGTTGATCACCACCTAGTGTAAAAAATAGATCATATTCCAAATATATGATGATACCCTTGGATTTATCTATGGGTGATGAATTCTTATTAAGATTGAATCCATGGTTAGGGAATAAAAATCTTAGAAAGTAGGGTAATCTAGAACCAAATTTCATTGGACCCTTTGTGATCACCGAGTGGATAGGGGTAGTGGAGTGTCACCTAGAACTTCCTTATCACTATCAAGGTATGCATGATATGTTTCATGTGTCATGACTCTGAAGATACATGGAGGATCTGATACATGTTATCTATCGTGAGTATATTTAGGGGGATCATGGTGCTTCTTGTGAGGATTGATCAGTGGTGATTTTAGACTAGATTGAGAGAATCCTTTGAGGAATGATTGTACCACTTTTCCAGATTTGGTTCTAGAATGGGTAGATCTATGAGGGGACTTGGGAGTGAGTGGTTAGATGCCAAGATCAGTGGACTGAGTTGTTTAAGCATGAACCCTAGAGATTATTCTTTAGGATGAGAAGTTTTTAGAGGAGGGGAATTCTAGAACATTGTCTACTGACTTTTGTTTTTCTATATTAGTTAATAGAATATTTCTATGTGTATATATGGATTTATCTATAGAGGTTGGTATGGTGATTGTAACACCCTGAGATTTTATGAAAAATATTCTTTTTAATTTCATTGATGTCTTCTGTTGTACGCTACACCAAGATTATCTTGCACTATACGCAACACCATATTAGCTTATAGTATACGCAACCCTAACATGGCTTGCATTACACGCAATCGCAACCTTCCTCGATAGCGTGTGTTGTACGCAATACCGGGTTTTACTAAACAATGATATATTATTATAATATTATTATGAACTATCCGTTATGAATATTATTAACTAAATTTTGAATTTTATAACATTATTATTCATCTTACACATTATCTAGAACATGGTATAAGAACAAAATAAATTTTTCGGGTAAAATAAGTATTTTTCAGAAAATGCAGTTTTGCCGCCTTTTGATGGCGCACCCATTTTAAATCTAATTTATGACATGTTTATAAGTTCAATTTTACAAAATAAAATTATTCTTTGGAATCAGGATATAAAATTTTACCTTGGATAAATTTTTCATATTATTCTGATAACTTTCATATTTTAATGAATAGTAAAAACACGCTATATTTTAATTAAAAACAACTTTTTTCATCGTAATAATTTATGTGGTTAAATTATAATATTGAATGGTTTTAAAGTATACATAGAATATATTTTTACCATTTAATGTAATGTATGTCATTAGCATTGATTTTACCTTGAATTCGTAGGTTAAATCAATTCAATCTTTTGCAATGTTTTAAACAAAAACCAGTTTTCTTTCGACAACAGGATTAATTTTAATTTAATTTCTGCAACTTCTGTGTATTGAATTTGGAAAAATTTATTCCATATTTTGAATCAGTAGGTCCAAATTATATTAATAGACTAATTTTTATTTTTTGGCATTATGAATAGTAATTACGGTAAATTTTATTTACCTTAGTAAAAGGTAAATCGGGTAATTAAGGGTAAATATAATATTATAAAATTACCCTAACACTTGTCTTAATACAATTTTATGATTATATTTCGTCCTAAGTCATATTTGGGTTGAAATGGAATCCATTAGAACCCACTTGCAGGTGATTAAGACCTTTAGTTTATTTTATTTAAAGGAAAGTGAAATATATCTCACTCAACTTTAATAATTAAAGTATTTTTAATACAAGTTTATACAGAATATAAATTCGGTTATAAATACTCATTTAAAAGATAAAATGTTTTTATTTATCATGGTAGTTTATTTGTAATTTTTAAGAGTTATTTAATTACTTTATTATCTTATACATTAATGATGCAGAAATTATTTATTTAGTGAAAAATCAATAATATAGTTTTTATTGAAATAGTAATACATATCAAAAGGCCCAAAAATCTGCACAAAACTTATTATTAGTGTATATATAAACCCCAATCATCCACTGGCCTAATTTTTGACCATTTAGATCCTTATTAAGGCGATTATGACACTTATATTATTTTATTTTAAATGATGCCAAAGTTGTCACCTTCATAATTTAATAAATATAACAATTTAAATATTGTGATTTTAAGATGATAAATTCGATTAAAAGTATTATTATTAAATTTAATAGATTTATCTTTATCATAGGATTTTATTTTTAATTTTTATGCAACAAATAAGTATATTAAATAATTATACAAAAATGTTGTAATAATTATTTTATTAAGAGATAAACCAAATAAATGGTTTTAAAAATAATAAAATAAATATTATATGTACTATTTAATGTTATAAACTAATTTTCTAGATACATATGACCTTCTATGAATCTATTAAAACTTTTATTTAGAACATATCTTCTGTATATATTTTATTTAAATTCAAATAAATTAATAGTGTCAAAAATTGACACTATTGTTATGTTATAAAAATAACATATTATAAAATTGTTTAAAAATCACAAAAATATTTAAAAATTATAAATTTAAATTTATATAGTCTAAAATGTTATAAATTATCCAATTATGGACAATTCACAACAAATAAGTAGTTATTTTTTATAATTTAAAATTTAGAATGTTATTACCACAAATAAAATTAAATTGATTAAATAAGGATAAATCAAGTTGATAATGTTTAAAATAAATTCATAACATGTCTAAATTTTATTTGTTGACGATATTACAACCCTATATCATATAATATTTGAATATGAGTCATTTTTTGAGGTTTTTAAGTGGGGTTAGATTTATTATAAATTAATATTTTTAAGATTTCCAAATGTGCCCCTCTCCTCCCTTATAAAAGGGCACCTCCTCCCTCTCCTCCTCACACCAATTTGAGCATTCAAGCTCGGCCAACCCCTGCCCATTTCACTTCCCCACTTCCCTATAAACATCCTATAGGTCCTGTTCTTCTTCAAAGACCAATTTTAGGGCCCTAAGAGGAGGTCTCAAAGAGGCGTTTCAAAGAAGAGGTAATGTCCGTTACCGATTCTTTCAACTTTATTTCTTCTTATACTTCTTATTATTTATTTGTTTAATTATGAAGTAATAACATAAGTATCACTCATATACTTATATGTTATTATAATTATGAAACAACCCTATTTCACCATCTATCCATCCTACGGAAAACAAAATTGTCGCGCGTGCGTACGTACGGAATACCGTCTCCACGCCGTGGTGTAATCTATTTTCCACCACCACCTTACTTGGATGAGAATAATGGTATAAATAATGACTATATATGATTATTGTAAAGTTATATTGATTCTTAAATATTATACATACACTCCAATACAATTCCATGGGAACGATATCATCGCTCGTGCGTACGTACGGATTACCGTCTCCACGACGCGATGAGATTCATTTTCCATGTTAACAATTCAAGAATGATTATAAAGTATATATAATAAGTAATAATGAAATATATGACATAATAATGCTACTGTATTTATGTATATATATATATGTATGTCATATACTTAATTCCATCAATTCAATAAGGAAACGAAAACAGCGTTCATGCGTACGTACGGCCTACCGTCTCCATGAACGGTGTATTTCTTTCCATTTATCGATCTATTATATATATGTATATTATGAATATATATTATCTATAAATCATGTTTTACATTCTGGATGTAATTAATCATGATCTAAGTAATCATATTAATAATTACAAGTTAAAACACGAACGACAAATGAAACGATTTTACCCAAAACGCTACTTTAACGTGAATTTACAAAAGAACGGGTAATATAATGTCATAAGTGAACCATATATGATATAATAACAATGAATATGATTATTTAATAAGTTAATGACATTATTTAAATCATTATACATGAGGTTCGGATCCATACGAAGCATATCGGACCTAAGGTAAGGGATAATTATTCCAATCTCATTCTTATCCGAGATTGTTTATTCATAAGTATTTACTAGGGTTATATTTATTATCCATGTCCCTATTTTCTAAAAATGGTTTCATGTATGTATAAAGTCCTTTTTACCCATTTTTGACTTTTACTACATGGTATGTATGGAATCTTTCTTTTGTTTACATTACGAGGTACTTTTTTACTTTTCCGAAAAAAAGTACGAGAAGAATGTTTTTTTAACTTATACGGCATGAAAGGATTTTTAAGGTTTTATAAAGCCTTATTTTCATGAAGCTTCCTCCAAAATATTTCATGACTATTTTCAACAAAATCACT
The DNA here is from genome assembly GCA_963277665.1 of Viscum album. Lineage (NCBI taxonomy): Eukaryota > Viridiplantae > Streptophyta > Magnoliopsida > Santalales > Viscaceae > Viscum > Viscum album. Next base: position 1,805,663,554 of record OY728164.1, read on the forward strand.
TTATTTTAAAATTGCATGACGTTTTGTGAAAAGAAATTGATTTTGAAGAAGAAAGCATATTTTCCTCAAGAATTCATTTCAAGTGTTTTATCAAAACCATTTTCCATATATGATGAAATTATTTCAGATGTGTATGTTTCAAGTATAATGTCTCTATGATTTACATGGTTTCACTTTTCTTATTATGAAATGATATCCATTTATTTTATATGGATTATGTGATGATGGGATGATGTTTTTGAAACCCATTTCATTCGTGGGGTTATTATGAATGATGTATGTTTATTTTGTGGCACAAGTAATAATGATTTCATTATGAGATGGGTGGGACCTATATCTCCCTCCAATGCATTGGGTAAAGATTTATATCTCATGATATAGACATGACTGAAACGGTAAGTTAATCAGGTTCAATGTTACAGGACTGAAATGAAGAGTGAACTCGATTTAGAAAGGGACTTTGTCCACTAAGATGGTCTTGGCAGTAATGTCTTGGCTACTATGGAAATCATAACAAGTGCTGAATGGTTGCCACAATTACATATTTTATTCCCATGATATTTTATCGTGATTGATGTTCCATTATGATATATGCCTTACAAACTTCCATGATTTATGTCTTTGCTCAAAGTTTTAATGTTTAGATTTCATGTTCAAGTTTTTGCTTTCAAATGTTTATGGATTGTTTTATGTTCTCTATGTTTGCCCTTACTGAGCATTTAAGCTCACCCTTTTTATGTTTTATTTTCCCCAAGAAATAAAGAAAGGTTTTAGGTAAGGAAACAAAAAGGGGAAGATCGTTATGGGAGATGTTGAAGATCTTTCAACATGATTATATGTTTATATTCCGAGTTTCCAAAGACACTAAACTATTATGGTCCTTGTGTGTCTGTTTTTTTTTTGTTATGTATTAAGTATTCCACAAAAGTAATTTAATGTCCATGTACGTCAAGATTTGGGTCTCTACAGTGATTGGGTGTCTCAGTACCTCAAAATTAATATACTAAAAATATTAATATATTTTAATTCATGACCATGTGTCATTTCAATGTTTAAAGATTCCCTATTGTTTGGGACCTTGTATGAGAAACCTAAGACTACAGTCAATTCTGAAATATGGGGTTTACTCTAGGTGATACCTAAGGGTGATCAACACTGGACATTCTATTGAGGCAGCTGGTGATGGGTGTGCTAAATAAAATAAATAATTTATTTATTTATTTTAATTTAATGGTTTGTCCTAGCCTAATCCTATATAAATAAATCATTTTTATGTTTTGTTATAGTTAACTGCATAACACTTGGAGGATTTTATGAGAGTTTCCTTTGTTAACAGATCAAGATTGATGAACACCATTGATCATATTGAGGTGGACTACGAGGTAGTAAATTTAATGAATCATCTACACTATTAGAGAGTGAATTCTTCACCAATGATTGAACCATAATTAGTGTTGGGATTTATATTTATGTATTTATACCCTTTTTAATTTTATCACCCTTTAATTATTTATATTCATTGATTTTTGGAGTTTTCATCCTTTCATGAGCCTGAAAATTTTGTGAATAAAAATAAATTCTGTTATTTATAATTGTTTCACCAGATTCCAATACTTATTAACACATCTTCATGGTTGTGGGTTGAGGTCTTATTATACCATGGAAATTCTCAATTCATTCTTGTGAATTTATCCCAATAATTCTTCGCTTTCTTCTCCACTAGAAAACTGGGTCACGATTCGACATTTTCAAGGTTTCTTTGTGGGTGATCGAACCCCTAGATTTATAGTGTTTGTGAAAATGATGTATGACAAGGAAATTTATGAACATATAAGTATGATTTTTGAGTAGTGGGTGACGCCTCTATCGAAATCTATCTAGATCAGTAATAGTAGGCATAATTTCTAACTAGAGGGTGTTTGGAATCCTGATTTTCAATCACAAGAAGACATAGATCAATGGTTGGATATGGCCCCATTAATTATGAGTGGTGAAATTCCTAGATTTATAGTAAAAAATGTGGATCTGGTATCCTCATTAAGAAACACAAAATTATGTAAAATTCCTGACTATAAATCATATACCCCAAAGGAACACACATTGTGAAGTTCAAGGACATGTGGTGGCTAGGGTTTTTCATGAGTTAAACATCATATGTCATATGGTCAAGCTCACACACCATGTTAACCTACCCAGGTGGCTGATCCATGTGCTAGAATCATACACCCAAGACCCCATGTGGTGAGGCATATTTTTTACAATGGGAGTGGATGGGAACAGTCATGGATGGACACATAGATGAGTACAAGGGAATGAGAATGGAAATACACATAGCTTAGTACATGTTAAGGTACACATCCATAGTAATTTTGAACAATAATAATTACAGATGCTTGGGAATATATATAGGGGAATGACATATATCACACATGCATACCCTAGGTAGCCAAGACACACCATTTTGTACCGTGACATGCCATGTAGTACTTCATGTACAACCAAGTAGTGTGAGTGGTAGGACATGGAAAAGTGTCTAGGTGAGGTCACATGTTGTGTGCCCCCATGATCACCCCTATACTTTTCTTGATATCTTTTGCATCGAGTATCTATTTCTTCTAGACTATGAGTAACAAATCCTAAAAAAATTTCCACATATAAAGTGATGGTAGATTTCCCAGTGGATTTTGAGATATGACATGTGTTGTTGTGAGTGTGATGTTTCTTTAAGTGAGGATAGAATAGTAGTAGTGATCATGCAGGATCATCAAAGAGAGGCCTAGGATAGAAACCCCCCTATCGCACTATTATGTAGTCCCCTTATACTCTTATCATTGGCTGAGTGGTACCCCCTTCTCTCCTTCATTCACTAGGGCACATTCCCTCCATCTTCTGAGTGAAAACCCCAGAAACACTGGGGAATGTTTTCTATACCTTCTAAGTGGAAACCCCCTAAAACACTAGGGTGATGGTCCTCTATATTCTTAGTAGAACCCCCCAGATACACTAGGGTGAGGGTCCTCTACCTACTAAGTGGAACCCCCTGATGCACTAGGGCACATGTCCTCTTTCTATTTTCTCTGTTGTACCCCACCCCCCACCCCAATGTACTAGGTCATGGGTCCTCTATGTAAAATTTTTCCCCCTCAACTGTGAAGTACATAGGTAAGGTGAAGGTCCTCCACACTATTTCCTCATATGGAAACATGAGATGATGGGAATCAAGGATAGTCCTTTAGAGAAGAAGTAATAACCATCATACTTAGTGGGGTTTTATAGATGGATATACCCTTTATCTCACAACTTGGATTCATTATAAGCATATATATACATTGGGTTTTAATTTACCTCTTTCTATGGGTTGAGATGACCATTTTAGTGTCTTTTAATTCTCCCTTTATTGTTTTTGAGGAATCCTATTGGGTATGTACATACTCACCCCTACATGGGATTTTCCCACATGTATCCTATATTATGAAGATGACATGAAGATCAGCAGTGACATCAAGGAAGCATAGTGATACTTGGGTGTATAAAATTAATTCGGTGGTCGAACATGTATATCAGGATTCAGGATCTCGCAATTCATTCATTATTCAAGTTTTCATTTGGTTGGGAATCTATTTTTGGTTGGGTTTATATTTTCCCCTGTTATTCATTATCTTTAATCAATAGTAATCTGATGTATTTCCTAGAGTTTATTTCATGCATTCTTGCACACTAGATATTATAATATTTATTTTATTCCTCGGAACTTTTTCATGAAGATGCTTGTTTTCATGTGTAAAGGTATATAGGCTAAGTCATCCAATTTATATGATACCTTTTAGGTGCTTGTTTCTAACCCCTAGCTTATTAGAGGTGGTATTGGAGTTTTCAAACCTGCCTTTTCACTGGTTAGGTGGGCCTGGGTGGGTCGAATCATGATATAGTGGTATCAGAGAAGTTTATTCCTTTAAAAGGTATTTAGATTTGTCTGGTTTGTGATTATTGGTTGGGGAAAATGGAAATAGTGTTTGATTATCTCAAGTGATACTTTTATTCCAGGGAACCCATTATTGGTGTGATTCCTAATGTATACAATCATTAAGACTCTAAATACCTTCTTATTAACTCAACTTACTGAGAGATTAGTTGCAGGAAACATTGGTACCTATATCATATAAAATTGAGTAATTTAGATGTCCTTATTGAGTATAATCCCCATATATATATGCTCATATAACCATGGTATTTCATTATGAATTTTAGGATACCTATATGAAGTAAACCATCTAGGTTAATAGTATAGGGTCACGATGATGATCCATTGAGTGACAAGGCCTTAATTCAAGGTTCATTCCATGAGGAGTATAATGATTCCCTAGGTGGGTAGGGAGAATCACCACCCTCTTATCAAGTAGTAGATAGTTCAAGAAGAGTATAATGATAATGTGTGGAGGTTCAGTTCACTACTTGAGTTCCAATATTAGAGACCACTAATGTTTTGGGTGATCCATATCCTTAAGTGGAAGTGGATTGGCTTGAGTTGGTGGTCTAAGCCTTTAGGATTATGGAAACCCTAACTAATCATATGGTTTCACTAGCAGCCAGTCTTTTCCATAACACAGTAGGGCACTAGTGGATTCTAGTCATATAGACCCATGAAGAGGTTTTTCTCTCAGGGATAGACAACTAGAATCTATTTTTTGAGGATTATCACCCATTTCTCTTGTGATCAGTTTGGATATAGGATCAATTTGAGTTGTAGTGGTGTAGATTGATAGTTTTTTAGTATGTTTCAAGGTTCACATACCTTACACATTACACCATTAACATGGTATGAGATGGTTACTTCTTGGTGTTTAGTTTTAATAAGGGTATCCATAGATACATTTATGTTAGGTTAGTCCCATTCTCTAATCCCGCTTATGTTGGAGTGATGGAGAGGTCTTTGGTTATAGAGAGATTATTGAATGAGGGATGTCAGGCAGTTAGATCCAGTAGTGGGAATCATGGGGATAAGGAATCTGTAGTAGCTAACAAATATCAATCATCAGGGCCTCATCATAGGATACCTTCTATTGGTCGGACATAGAAATGTATACCTAGGAATAGGGTTCATGTATATGAACCATAGATAGGAGATTATGTTATTATTATGGGAGAGGTCGCATGGATTTTGATTAACCAACCTTTAATATGAGGATGGTTGCTAGGCAATAAATGAACTGTTATGATAGAGGTAGCATCATGATCAAGTATCTCCTAGGAATAGTAAGGGCTACCCCAGGAAGGTGGAGCTAGAAAAGAATATGGTGGAACTCAAGGGGGGGAAATTGGTTGGGGATAATTCTATGAGCTACCACCACCACCAGGTTTCCCACTCCAGGCTTAGGGAGATAGAGGTTGGGGTCATAGGTAGTTTCTGGATATGGGGGTCTATGACCAGGCCACACACGAGATGATTTTAGGTACGAACTATGTCTTTTATACTCTTTATCCAATTTTGGTTAACATAGGTGAAAGTCATTCCTTCAACTCCTTATCCCTAGCATGATAACTAGAGATTATAGTTATTTCTTTATCCTAGAATTTATTGATAGATGCTCCTATAATGAACACTTCTTTAATATCACTTATCTTCATGATGTGGGAGCTGGTGCTTGATGGTTTTTACTGGTTCTCCATAGTCAAATCCAAGATTTACTATCATCATAGGAGAGTAAGATACCTTAGGAAAAATGAGACTAGATTCTTCTTCAAGGGAGAGAGAGATCTCATGATTGAGTGTGTAGGTATTTTATATTTAAATATAGAACCCATCACCAATCATTTTTCAAGATTATCCCATTATATAGAGGGGTCTTTTATAATCTAGATTCCTTTTGTTGTGGATAACTATATAGACATATTCCCTGAGGATGTTTTAGAACCCCCGCCACATAAAGAGATAGAACTAGGAATTTACTTGCACCATGGGACCACACTAATATAATTTGATGCATATTGGATAGATCCTATTAATATTTGAGAGATGTGGGTGAAGTTGGAGGACCTTTGAGAGAAGGGTTTTATTAGACCCAATTTTTCCTCTTGGGTAGCTCTAGTTTTTTCGTGAAAATGATGGATGAGAGCTTGATGATTTTTTTATTATTTTCACATGAACTTTAAGAATATTGGATATATCCTACTAATATTCAAGTGATATGGGTGTAGTTTGAGGACCTTTGAGAGAAGGGTTTTATCATACCCATTTTTTCCTCCTAGGTAGCTCCAGTTTTTTTGTTAAAATAATGGATTGGATCTTGAGGGTTTTTTATTATTGTCACATGAAATAGTTAATGATAAATAAAAGGTACACCTTAAGGAGTATTTAAAACCTATTCTTCCAATTTAGAGGTGTTATTTGGTTCTCCAAGATCTATCTCAGGCTGATATTCCAAAGATGACATTCCGATGACGCTACAGACATAATGAGTTCCTGGTGATGGATTTTGATGTGATTATTTCTAACACTTTTTTTGGGGACCACCAGTGTGTTGAAATAAAAAAAAAATCACACTGGATATTGTGGACTCACTTTCCCACTTTCCAAAGGTGGGAGGTTTTCATCACTTTCATCAATGATTTCTTCTCCTTAGTCGAAATTGGATGATGGGATTTTGGTTCCTCCTTCCATGTATTCTTATTGGAACTCGTTACATAATCTGGGTCTATATATTAGATATAATATGTATTCATGTAACTCATTCACAGATCCATCTCTTTGTGGACTTTAGTTAATTACACTTCTTTTTTCTGGACATTCTATGTTAGTATTGATAGGGTAGCAACATTTGGTTATGGGAGTAGTCACATTGGGCATCGTTGTGCATGTATGTACATTGGGTACATTGTTCACCTGTATTATTCCTCTTTGGAGGGAATATCATGAAAGTAATTATAGGAATATAAGTTAACACATCCAGTTTCGATCAAGATGTAATGGTGTTAGGGTTGTATATCTTCCAAGTATTTTAACTCAGGAATATCTTGTTTTTCATGAGGTATCTAACATTTTGGGTATTTATATTCCAAGGATTTCACTGCATGCATATCATGTTTTTCATGATGTAGCTGACACCATGGGAGTATGTATTACAAAGATTTCACATCAGTAATCTCATGTTTTGCATGAGATATGCATTATGGTAAAGTTCACGAATTTAATGTCTTGTAGAGATGGATCAAAACTTCTTATCAAGAAAGATCAAGGCATGAGTTTAACAACTTGTGAAGATAAGGTTGGTTGATCAAAACACCCCATGGATGTGGTTCAAGGAGTTGATTCCCTAGGAGGTATGATGTCACACTTGAAGGTTTACTGATGGATGGGAATACCCTATATAAGCAGAACCTGAGTTGTGGATCAAAAATCCTCTTGAGGCAGACCCGGGGTGGTTGGATCTAATTCCCCATATAGGTATAACTGATATGTGTGTCCCTGGGAGGGAACACTTAATTTTTTTTTTGTCAATATTGATCCTCATGGAGGAATCCAACATAACCTACTTAGAATATAGGGATCAAAACACACATAGTTCAATACTACATTTTAAATAAAGTCATTTGATAGGACCGATCCATGCAGTTTAACCTCATATGGTAAGAAAACTTGTGTCGTGGAAAGAGTGTCAATGAGTGATGGTGTAGGGATTATGTATAGAATCTATTCATCATAAGTGGATTCATCTTTTTTGTAATAGTGTTGGGATTATGTGTGAAAGTTTCCCTATGTTCTGCTAAAAGAATTGATGATTTGGGTGGGGATTTTTCATGGGAGTTTCCATTTTCAAGAGGATTACTAATTGGTAAAGGAGGTGGGGCTTATTCATGTCAATTATCCAGTATGTAAGGTATGTGTCCCACAGTAGGATAGAGGGTGGAATCCCATGATGAGCATACTATTGTAAAAGAGGGTTCCCTAGACCCAACTTTGACAGTGCATTTGATTATCATTTCATGTATACAGCTAGATATGCATGATTTATTCTTACCATTATAGTATATATATGTTTTCATAAACTATTTAAATGATAATGTACATAGATTATTTTTCATACAAAATGGTTATAGAAGATCCCAGGCTATAATGAGAACCTGGAGATGCAATGAAATTAATCTTAAACATATATCTTGCAACCAAAAACATCATACTAACTGTAAATAGTAGATGTTTAACTATTGGGTTATAGGGGTTAATATGATTTGAGACTTCTTATCATGAAGTTCTAACATGGTGATCCCTAGTAGTTTATATCTTTAGGATATACCCACCAATAGGAACACCACATGTTTTGGGTGTCATTGTATGTTCCTATCTGCAAACATGTGTATTATTCTCTTGAATTTAGATCATTAAAAATGTGTACCATTTGATCACATACATTGATGTAAGGGAAAAGGAGTGATAATTAAGTCGTGGAGATGTAGCTTGAGTTGGATGCTTCATCGGTGGTATGGCATTGGTCAAATGATCAATATAGTATTTTTCACTTTGGGGTGAGGAAGTAATATCTCTAACCAGGTTGATCAGGATGGTAATACCTTCATAAATCCATGTCCATGGTAGTTTATGTTAAATTCATCCAATTAGATCAAAAAATAATAAATATGGAAATGGTGATGACATGGGTGTGTGTCATTCTTTATGATATATCTAAAGATAAAGATATTATATTACATAGTGCATGTTCATAGGTTAGTTGTCATTTCTATGACTAATCCTTTTATCTTTTTGGGAAATTATGAGTTGCTAGATTGTGCTCTTGGTGTGTGGATAGTAATCACTACTATCGATATAAGGTTCTAGATTACCACACACAATATTGTATTCAAAAACCTTCCCTATTTAGGTTAATGGGTATATAGGACATGGTGGACAACACCACTGGGATCCATGATTTTTCAAAGGATGTACGATCACCAATAGAATAAATAAATTCATATTATTCAAGTTAACAATAACTAGCAAAGAATTTATTTATTAAATGTATTTATAAGTATTAAAGTAAATATATAGAAAATATTATATGAATGGATATTAGTTTAGAATATTCAAAGTTCATTTAATATTTGTGAGAATGATGATTTGAGTTAATGGCTCGTGATTTTTTAAGTATTATATTTATTATATTAGAAGAAAGTGATAAAAATATAAATGATATTTATGAAACAAAAAAGTAGTTAGAACATATCATTTATATAGTGGGTTTAATATTTCGGGGTTGGGGATCCATTCTGAGTAATTTCTTAATACACTACAAAGTGAGGAGAGAGTCTCTCCCCAATGACTTTTCATAGTGATATCTTGAGAGATTCTCCCCCATATCCTACTTTCCAGTGAGAGAAGTTCTCAATCCAAGTGATCATAATGAGATCTCTCTCACAGATTGTAAGAATGGTGATATGGTAATCATTGGAACATCTAAGTCATCATCGGATCACCACACTAGCACTCACGATTCAATGGTCGATGCTCTTGTGGATTTTTAAGTGCATGTGGATAATATTGAGGAATTTGACTTTAGATTCTTCGAGCAAAAATCATTGGAGATGAGTGGATTATGAACATGTGGATTCATATCTAACTAGGAATTTATCGTTTAATGTGTGTGCTTATATTTCTTCACATGTGATCCTTGGGCCTTACCGGTGTTGTTCCTCCTCGGTGATGATGATGTTACATCGATCATCTGTCAAAAAAATTCAAATCCCTAACCCATAGGCTTATTCTACATGCCCCAATACCTTCAATTGGTATTAGAGCAACACGTGATGGTTTTTAGATAATAAAAATTTTAATTTTAATTAAATTTAATATAGGGTGTTGTTCTAGTCCCAACGCCATAGACGGAGGTTCAATCCGATATCGGATGACCAAGTTGTGGTCATTCGAAGTTTCAAATATGGATTGAAATCACATTTTTTGGGAATTAAATATATATATATATATATCCAAATATGTTGGATCTTAAGATTTTAGGCAAACCTGAACACCAGCCGGACTACTAGCGGCCAGAACAGCTTTTTCTGGCTGGGCAGTTTTTTCCACCATAGAGGATTAAAATAGTTATAATTTTTTTCTTAAATAATAACATGTAGGTTGTGGATTTTTTATAATAAAAAATATAAAGGGGACGATTCTTTGTTTTTCATGGGTTTTGTTTAAAAAAAATAAAACATTTTTTTTATTTTTCTAAAAGGGTTCTCGGCTAATTTATAAAAGTCAAAAAAAAGGTGTACCTAGCTTTTTTTGGAAGCTAGGTTAGCCGACACCTACCCTTATGATAGCACCATCCCGATCAGTGCACCTCTCCCACTTCCCCACCTCCCGAACCAACAAGAACCACACACTGATACCCCTCCTGGTAGTTGAACAAATCGACCCTTCCCATGTCTGACTAGTCACACACATTTACAGCAGAGCCATCCTGCTCTCCCACCACTATGGCCCCACTAGACTAAGATCCTCCCCATTGGGATAACCTCTTTCCATGAACCACCTCTTTAATTGTCCTTCGCTCCCGCCATCATGGTAGCGAGCCCTACATTGCCCACTATTGGACCGGCCAACTAATGCAAGATGGAAGTGGTACCCCTCTAGATATGGCCACCATATTCATCCCACCAGATCTCCCATTAATCAAATTGATTCCTCACTGATCATCTCCCTCACCAAAAAACCCATGCACCGGCAAACCCCAAAACTCTCGGCCAGACCACCGTCTCAAGATAGATCCCAACAGCCATGGTCGACCCTTCTTTGACATGTGACATCTCTCAAGGCCAAATCTTATAGCATAGATCAGGATAGAAACTTCACCAGGATACCACAAACATCCTCCCTCATTGGCCTCCCTCGGCAACCACCGCCATCGTGATCTACTTTCAGGCCAGCCCACTAGTTCCATGTGGTGTTTCCTCTACTACCTAGCTCGATAGTCCCCTATTGGTGTCCCATGAGGGAGGTGACCCCTCCAACACTCTTCATATACCCAAGTATATAATGATTTATCATAATCATACATAGATAAAATTAACATGTGATGTGATGAATGTTTTCTATTTATTGCATGGTCAGTTGTTAGTATGTTCACATAGTTTGTTCTTATCGAATAGAAAATGATTTCATTTTTAAATTTAAAAATTATAAAATAATCATGAAATATTAAGTCCTAACCACCTTCCATCATCTGAATTTGAACAAAATCTAGTTTTGGGGGTTCTCATTAGACAAATTTGATGGTGACGCTTACTACCGGGGAGTTCTTATGTGAGTGATGGGTTGACTTAACTGGTGTTCGCATAAAAAAATTATCCAATGATAAATTTATATAACTTTATAGGAAAGTTTTGAGTAAATAAATTTTATGATTATATAATATGGGACTTCACTCAACATATCAATGAATAATGAGTTAATGTGGTTAGCCATCCAAACGACTACCTTGAACTCTCCGAGTGGTGGTATAGCCAAGCTTGTAGACTATGAGGGGAAGTTCAAGGATCCTTCACACTAGAATAATAAATCAATAGAGTATTACAAATATAGTACATAGGTTTTATATATTTTGATAAAATAGTGGGAGACATTTAATGATTTAATTAATTAATCAATAATGTCTAAATCGGTAATCAAGAAAAAAGTACAAATCTACTAGATTTATGTTTGTAGTAAATTTCAAGTAATACCAAAAGTAATATTATGATAATTATTGGAAAATGTTAATGTCCTGTCAAGAAATAGTTTCTAAAGAGTAGTACATGATCTTGCACACAATACTATGATGTCATAGATTCAAGGTTCTAGGATCCTCAATACCTATTTATCCACCCCAGGAAGCGAGGGTGTTAAAAATGTTTACAGGTGACTCATATATTTTCATATAATGGTTTTTATATAAATTTATCATCAACATCATATTTCTATCATGAATAAATCATTGATAAAGCGATGATTTCACATGGTCTCTCGTCTCCTTTAATCTTTCATAGATAAAGTGAAGTGATATATGAATAAGTGATGATTACAATGGATATGTTTAAATTAAAAGATTTATCATGATCTTTAAATGGATACCTTTATCATACCATTTTCACCCATTACTCTAGTATCATTTAGGACTATAAAATGAACATTTTGTATAAAAAATATTTATTACCTTCTTGGTAAAGTTTTCCAAGTAAATATGAACATAAATAAAGAGTAATCTTCAATTATCATGGAAAAAAATTGAAAGACAACGTGAAAAGTCTAATGGAAAGTGTCACACCAAAGACACCTTCATAACATCCTTCAAATAGACAGGTATTAACAAGAGGTTATTTGATTCGCATATCATGAAATAATTCTATGGAAGATAAATGAAATTAATTGAATTAAAGAATTATGTAGTCGTTTATTCTTTAGGATTATTCATCAATTGTTTGTAATGTTTCTATAATAATTTTTGGGTATTGAAAATAATATGCCAATAAAATATGTGTATTTGAATATAGTAACCATGTAAGTATATAAATTTTGCAAGAAGTAAGGTGTATTCTCCATGTAGATGAGAAAGGTTGGTTCCTAAGTCAACAGAGAAAAGTAAATGACTTTTATATTGCCATGTCAATGATTCTAGTAGAACATTTATTGAGTATAAACAAAACATTTATCTCATGTGTCCTTTTTAAAAATGGAGACATTATTTTGGTTTAGGAATGAATGATTTTTTAGTGTCTCATACTCATCCAATAGTTCTATGATATTTGAATCATTGACAATACATGACGAATATAAAATGTAAGACTAATATATCCAATTGTGGGAAGATAAATCTTTTTCAAGAAAAATTTAAAGCGGACATTCAGAATATACCCATTATGGTATTTAGACTTAGTCAAGATAAACACATTACGTATTATTGACGTATATACTTATTTTTGGACATACAAACCTTTATAAATAAAGGTATGCCACAAAGATTTCGGAGTTAGTTCTCAAAGAGAGCATGAACTATTACAATGGTAAGATAGTGGTAAATATACATCATTAGATTCATTTATGTGTTTATTAAGTAATTATAAAGTTAAGTATGGTTTATACATTGTTATAATATATAAGATGCTATGGGCCGGTCTACTGAAGAATATCTTTACAAAGAATTCATCGATCAATATAATTTAGCATGGAGTAATTCCTAAATGAATATAACCTAATCCATATCATGGATATGATGTTAATAAATATAATCAATGATGAATTATTACATGTTAACATTGATCAACAAAATATATCATGGATTAATTCATAAATTCACATTTCCTTACACATCAAAGCTTTGATGTAGGTACAAGGAGCATCAATGTTAAAACTTATGCATTGTAGAAACATCCATTATATTTCAAGATTTTATTTATAAATAATAGTGATATCCTGTAATTATATGCCAAATATAATGAAAAATAGATACCATATGAGTCATTGTATGATGGAAATCTATTATGTCATAAGACGTGTGCTTGGATGCAAATATTTTGTTTGGATATTAACAAAATTTCATCAAGTAAAACACAATGTGCATCTAATGTAATTATTATAAACATTTATTAGGATATTAAATAAATACATAAGATAGCAAAACATATTCAGGTGATAGACTATATTTATAAATAACATTGAAAATCTCTATTTGAGATGGTAGGAGACATATTGACTTGGGTTTAGTCAATTCCAGAGATGCAAAATTAGATGGAATAAGAACAAGTTCCAAAAAAGCGTGTGGAGGAGAATGTTCCAGAGACACATACAATTTAGGATGGATAAAACCATGGTGATGGTATTGTATTATCTATGTTCAGTGATCAATTATTAACTACAAATAATAATTCATACAAATAAGAAATATATGAAAATTATCTGAGATTAACAATATCAATTCTAATTCAATAATTCATTCCATGTATCAAAGTGAAAGGGGGTTTTATTTTGAATACTGCGGTGGATATTCATGTGATATTATACATGGATAGTACATTCATGTTACCAATAAGGCTCTATTGGTTACAACAAGTCGTCATGCCTAAATCCATTATAATTTTACTTATCAAAACTATTTTCTATGATATGTTATTGAGAATTGGGTGTCAAGACCACCAATCATTGATGGTGATAATATTATGCAACTAGAAAGGTATGGTGACATAATAGAATGATAATGAGGTGTGTAAGATACTGAAATCTAGTTTTGTATTAATGTAACATGATCATAGAATGTTCATTTGGAATGATAATTTTCCATGTGTAAACTGGAGGTTAGTGGGAGTTCCATTTTTTTCCAAGTTAAATATGTTTAGAAAACAACTATTGGTCTTAAAATTAGTTAAGACCATGATGAAAATAATTCTCCAGTTATTGACTTAAAGTAGAAAACTAAGTTTTGGGTAATAGGATATACTGAGATATATCTAACGATTTCTTATACCTAGTCAATCATACATATACTGACATAGTATTGGAAAATAAAATTTGTAATAATTTGAGAGAGAATTTTTTCTAGTGTCAAATGGAACATATCTCTCCTGGTATACATTTCCAAGATAAAGGAGGATATTAAAGTTATGTTTTGAATTAAATAGACTTTAGCGATGAATAAATCATTCATGTGCATGCCATGATATGTTCAATAATTGATATTTCCAAAATAAACGTTATAGTAGGAAAATATTCGTTATATCTAGGAGAACTGCAAGGGAAGTAGTCAAAGCTATCCATTTTTACATGATATAGTATAAAGTAATATGTACCTAGAAAGTGGAGAGGAAAGGAATCTAGTTTTCAGTGGACAAAAACTAGTATTCATTAGATCTATATGATGTAATGTTGCAGTCAGACTAAGGTAATGAGAAATATTAACTCATACAAGCCAGCGGCAGCCATACCTAAAAATACTGAGTATATCACATATTATAAGGAAGATAAGAAGTTGTTATTATATGAAACGATTTGTTCTAGTTCTTAGAATCTCACCTAGTATGTAAAGTGTTATTAGAATATAGTTATGATAATATTACTATCCAAGACTACATGTTTTGAAATTGGAAAAAAAGAGATATACTTGGGGATAACATCTATTGAGGAGTTTTACTAGATTATATGAGGTTGAACTTAGTATAATATCCACAAAGTGGAGACATGGAAGATCCCAAAACTCAATTTGTGACTCGGAAAAAACATGAACTTAATCATGTGAGAGCTAACAAGCATAGTTATCAAGTTGAATCTAATGCAATTGGGAGTGTTGTAAAAGTGGGTGCCTTGTACCCAACTTTGACAGTACTATTGGTTACCATTTCATGTATACATATAGATATGCATGGTTTATTCTTACCATTATAGTGCTTACATTTATGCATCCACTATTTAAATGGTAATATCCATAGATTATTTTTCATAAAAAAAAGTTTGATAAATATCGCATGTTATAATGAGAACCTTGAGATACTATGATATTAATCTTAAACATAATTCCTACAGTCTAGATACATCATACTAACTATACACAATAGATGTTTGAATATCAGGTGATGGGGGCTCATAATCATTGACACTTCTTATCATGAAGTTCGTATTTGGTGATCTCTAGTAGTTAAGATCATGAGGATAGACCTGCCAATAAGAAAACCATATCTTTTGGGTGTCATTGGATGTTCTTATCTATAAACATTTGTATTGGTCTCTTAACTTTAGATCATTAAAAATGTGTGACATTTGATCTCATTCATTTATGAAAGGAAAAAAACAATGATAGTAAAATTATGTGAGGTAGCTTGTGTTGGGTATGTCATTGGTGGTATGACATTGGTTGAATTATCAAGATAGGATTTGTCTTTTATGGGTTGAGGAAGTAATATCTTAGGCTAGATTGATCAAGATGGTAGTACCGTCATATATAAATGGACATGGTGTTTGAGGGTAAATCCAATGAGTTAGATAAAAAATAATAAATAAATAAAGTATGATGACACAGGTGTGCTTCATGCTTTATGAGATATCTAAAGACAAAAAGATATTATTACAGTGTGTGGTAATAGTTTGGTTATCATTGCTATGACTAATCCTTATCTCTTTAGTGGTCATGATGGATTTCTATATTCCATTCTTGGTCAGTGAATAGTATTCAATGGTATCGAGAAAAGGGCTTACAGGGTCACACACAATAGTATATTAAAGAATCTACCATATTTAGGTGAATAGGTATATAGGATATGGAGGGCCCCACCACTGGGGTCTGAGATTTTTCCAAGGATGTACGATCACTAAATGAATAAATAAATTCATATTATTCATGTTATGAAAAATTGGAATTGAATTTATTTATGAATTTTTTTTACAATTATTAACTTAAATACATGTAAAATATTATATGAACGGATATTATTTTAAAATATTCAAGGTTCATTTAATATTTGTCGGAATGGTGAGTCAAGTTAATGGATAGATATTTATAATGTAATATATTTATTATATTATAGGAATTTTATGAAAATATAAATGATATTTATGACTCAGAACATTAGTATTAACATGTCATTTTTATTGTGTGTTAAATATTCAGGGGTCGGGGAGCCTTTACAGACAATTCCTTAATAAACTATAAAAGGAGGGGAGAGGCTCTCACCAATGAATTTTCATAGAGATCTCTTGAGATATTATATATCCTATCATGCTTTCTAAAGATATAATATCTCGATCCAAATGATCAGATTGAGTTGTCTCTTTCACATCGTCATAAGGGCAATGCGGTGATCATTGGAACGTTGAAGGCATCTTCAAATCGCTATTCTATCACTAGATATTTGATGACTAAAGCACATGTAGATTTTTTTAAATGCATTTGGATGATCTAGAGGAATTAAACTTCATATTCTTTGAGTAGAGATTTACGATAAAGATCGAATGAATAACGTGTAGCTTTAGATCTAACTAGATATTTATGGTTTAATGTTTGTGCTTAAATTTTTTCACACATGATCCTAGGGCCTTACCAGGGCTATGATTCATTGGTGATGATGTTGTTACATCAATCTCTGATGGAAAAAATTTAAATCCTTATCCCACCAGCTTCTGCTGCATGCTCTGGTACCTACACATACATTGGGAATCCTATGTTTATCACACAAGGTAGGAGTTAGGGTCATCCCATGTCAATCATACTTGATTAATCCAGTGCTTGATTCATAGGGAAAAGATATAGTTTTACAACTTTTTCTTAGGATGTTAATGTGTTGTTTAACATCATACAACTAGGACATGGTTCTAGACAGTTTTACATCCTGCATATCATATGTGGGTGGAATCACTCCTCATCCCTTGGGATTACATGACCATCACTCACATTCCTTTCGGTGGGGAATGGATTTGGAACTACCAAGGTGTAACAAAGGGATTATTGGTTAATCATGAGGTCCATGTTATGGTCCCTATGATTAGAAGTAATAGGGATTATAGTACCTTCTCTAAGAAGTAAAAGGTAATTCATAGGCTTAATCCACACTTGGGATGAAGTGTGCGGACATTGGATTGGGTGGAATAGGTCATATAGAGACTTAAGGCTAGATTAGTCATGGATTGGTTTGGGGGCCCTAGGAACTCATCCTTCATGAATGGGTGCCATCAAAATGGAGGAACCATGGGGAGGTCCAGGAGATAGGTTTCACGAAACATGGGGCCTTGCAGAAGGGTGATTCATAAAGATTAGGTGCATCGTGAATATCAAGGGCTTTGTGAAGGAGTATGATTCATGAAACAGTGTACCCCTACCTCATAGTGAACTCCTATCTTTTGAAATAGTTCCTTGATCAGTACAAATACTTTGTGGATCCTCATGTTCTTTGAAGGTAATTATTCCTTTATAAAGGGTGTAAAAATTCGTGAAAGGTATTTCCACTTAAGGTAGATTCTCTTAAGATCATAGGGGAAGGGTTTTTGTGAATATTGGACACCTTGGATGATCCATCTCACTTTGGTTCATGATACTCAGGAGGTTCAAAAATTGGGAGTGATTTAGAAGATGAAAGGTTGGGTAACCATCCCTAAAATGTCTGACTGAAGGGTTATTTAAAGGTAAAATGTTTCTCAAAGATTATAGGCCTCTGAAAAGACTTATGGTCTTCATGAATAGTCACGTTTTTGAGAGTCTAAGATTTTCATTCACGAAGACACCATTAATATTTCTTATGGTGGAAAATCCCTTTGTGACTCCATATGTCGTTTCATGGAGGGTAACTATCACACCTCCATGCACTCATGAAGGGATGCCATGACCTGGGTGCTTTGTGAGCTATGATCATTCGTGAAGGGGGTAGGATTCATGAATAATACCCTTTAGAGGGATTCTGATCTATTTTGGCTCGGATTCTCTTCAAATCGGTCATGTATTCCTTGACCATTCCTATGGCACACGTATTTTGGGGCTGAAAAATTTCTCCCTTATAATTAGAGATGGTGAGGAAACATGAGGGTCATATTCTAAGGGAGAATTTCTGAAGATTGGAAATTGACTCCCATTCGTCAAGCTCACTCATGAATACTATTCATGATTTCCAAGTGTATGAAGGCCATTACGAATCTCGGGTCAGCTATACGCCTATAAATAACATGGGGGCATCAAAGGAAACAAACTTTCATGATGAGAAAATCTACCATATATCTTTTTGAGAATATTTTTTTCTCTAAAAACTTTCTCCACAAATTCTCCTCGGTGAACTAGATTTTATGAACTCTTCTTTGAGAACTCTTATTAGATAACCAAACTCTACAAAACTGATCTCTATGAAGGATACCTGTGAGCTAGATCTTCATGAACCGAGCTCTGCAAACATGATTCTCAAATGACCTTTGAAAATCAAAATTAGAAAACACATAGTCCCAAATCCAATGGCTGCTTAGGGATTTAATGCTAATGTTGTTTGTAGGGAATATATTTCTGAAAACATCAAGATTAGGGAGTGAATATGAAGCTCCGCATGAAACAAATCATTGCTTAAACTATTGAAAGAGGCTTATAATAAATATAATCTATGAATAATTTTTTTTCTCTATGGTTTTGGGTTGAGAGATTATGTATTTATCCCAATGGTGAGTATAGATGAACTATATTTCTGGTTCAGAGGAATATGAGGGCATTACTGGTGGCACAAGGATGTTACAAGACACATATAGAGGGATTATTCACTACTTATAGTGGACCTTCTCTATAACCACATCAACAAAATTGATGGGAAGAATCTGGAAGATAAGGCATCCCTTCCACAATATTAGATTATCCTCAGGGCAGGTTTGGGGGATCTAGAGAAGGGATGGAATGATAGCTGGGATTTCTTCCAAGGTGGAAACTTTAAAGATGAGTGGCCCTAGGAAATCCAGGAATGCACATAATTCACTAAGTTTTAGATATAACTGAAGTAGTTAGGGGTTTATGAAGCAACATGGGATTAAAAGTTTCATGTATAACACCCCCAAGAAATCATGCAAGATCTATTGAGGATATGGTCATCGGGGACCAATACATTCCATCTACATCATGAGGAGGTCATCGTTTGACTTTGGGACCTCTATCAAACCATTTGGATCCCAATTCTAGGGTGATGTATGATGATTTCCTCCCCATAAAGAATGTATGGGGGGAATGAGTAGCTAACGGGTCTGAAAAGGTGTTGTTGGACCTGGTGTAGGGAACTAGTAAAGAAAATCTTGGGATGAGGGATGTTCCCTTCAAGAAATGGTTTGGGTACTTCCTAAAACAACTGATGGAAAAGTTATTGATGAGGCCACATACATTCCTAGGTGCATGCCAATGGGGTAAGGAGCACACCAACTATAGAATTTTGGAGGAGAGACAATGGAAACTCTAGGGATACAAGATCAAACCTTAGGCGGATCCAATGGTCAGGATGGTGGGGTTTATTGCTATGCTTATCTATGGTTGGATTCTCCAAGTGAGGGATGCACACATTCGGTTTTAGATGAGCACATTCATAATGGTGGTGATTCTAGAAATAGGGTAGTGTGTCAACCTTACTTTCCCAACAATGGTGAATTTGTACAAGTTACATCACCACATGTGTGAAGGGAAGATTCCATTATATGTGTGTGGTCCCATCCACTTTCTATATAGTTGGGTGGCCACACACATGGGGGTTATGAGTACCAAAACCCCATTGTTACTCCTTTTATAATCATCTAGTTGAAGAGATTAAATATCACGGGGAGTATCCCTTTCATGTTAGGATTAGAGGAGGTGCTGGAGATGGTTAGGCTAATATAGTACTTTATATTTCACATGTTGCCCCTTCTAACTGGAATAGTGACTGATAAAGGTAAATGGACCATAAAGAAAAGGTCTTGACTCTTATCCTTTCAAAGTGGTGTACTGGTATCAATATTTGACTATAAACCGATTTAAAAATCATACAATCCACAACAGTTCACGAGATAGTTCAGGTTTCTGTAGAGGATGACACTGAAGGTATACTAATAGGTGTGTCATTAGTGTCACCCTTATGTGATGAGGTAGATTTGGTGTGTTTTTACGCATGAGAATGAAATGATATGGAAAGATATACCACTGCTCGTGGCTATGTATGGTTTGGTTCATGACTATACATAGAGTTGGGTGAGTGCATACCCTAAGGAGATGCTGAGGTGGTGGGATATCCATGCCAATGAAGTGGCGGACCTTCAACCATGTGGTCGAGGCTGAGTGTCAGTTGGCGCATTCCATGGTGGAAGAGTTGGACCAACAGGAAGGGTTGTAATAGTAGGTCCACCAGCTCATGGTCCCGTATAGGTAGGAGATGTGGAAATAGGTGAAACATCATTAGGCCCAATAGTCTTGGGTAGGAAGCCATAAAATTAAGGGGAGCCTTTTAGGGTGGTCCTGAGGAGATTATTTCAAGATCTTCAGTAGAAGTTTCACCATGTGGACATACCCAATGACACCATCTTTCTTAAATCTTGTGAATACTAGTATTTCTACAAGTAATTTGGAAACACTCACAGGATATGGAAGCAGATGAACAGATATGGGATGCATATTGCTAGGATTTTACATTCCAAATCAGCTTCCTCATGTCTCGAGATGAGGTGGAGTGATATGTAGCATATCTAGAGGACTTGGTCCATTCTTGGATAACTGTGCACCCTTTGATTGAATGGGTAAGGGTTTCATTGGATAAGACCTCTCCTCCATAGTTTTCTGTGATAAAATTGGTTTTTCATGTGCCTCCACTAGAGAAGTTAGATGATTCATATAGAAGAAATTATTACTAAGGATTCTCTATGGGGGGAAGTGCTGATGACGACTAGTTAAACATCTAGGTTTTATGTTATTCAAACATAACATGATCTTAGAGATGTTTCCTAACTCTTTTATATTTTGTGTTCACAAAGGAGTAAGACATTGAGTATGGGGATGTCCATGATAGACCTCATGGGGAAGGTGAGGTAACCTCAACCCATAAAGGGGGATGTCTGGAGTCCCTCCCTATTGTTTTAGATGTGAGAACCCAACCATCAGTACATGCAGCTGGGGTAGTAGTCGTGGAGGGAACCTTTCCCAAGGGGCTTCCTATGAACCTCCTAGATCTCCTTGATGGAGTGTATATCTCACATAAGTCACTTACTTATCTATGTCATTGAATATTTCTATTTCCTCCCTATACATGACTAACTCATTTTGGGATGGAATTTCGAACGACCCTCAGGACTCATCCACCAGCACCAACACTTGAATTAATAGTACTTAGGGCTGAAGTGGAAAGGGCATACTCTTCTATCTTGATGAGAATGAATGATGATACCATGTAGGTTGGAGAAAACTCAAAGTTTCTATTATACATAACTGCTGAGATCATTCCCTCAGTGGAGGGGGTTGAGGGAAGTCTTACAACTGGGTTAGCTGAAAGAGTTGTGGTGGTTGATCCAATCACAGAGGCACCATCTTAGGTGACCATCAAAGTCAAATATATCAAG
Source organism: Viscum album (assembly GCA_963277665.1). Taxonomy (NCBI): domain Eukaryota; kingdom Viridiplantae; phylum Streptophyta; class Magnoliopsida; order Santalales; family Viscaceae; genus Viscum; species Viscum album. The sequence continues at coordinate 1,805,685,590 of OY728164.1, forward strand.
TACATACTGGTTATTGGAGAATTTGGGGAGCCTATATTAGGCACACTTATCCCAGAATTTCCAATGGTGGTGGCTGCAGGATACGAGGTAGTTGCATCCAATTCAGTTGCGCCACAAGTTTCCATGGAGGCTTCTGCCACATGGGAAGAGGTTGGTGGGGATCTATCCAGGGATATGAATCTTCATTTGACTACACCCAAAAATCCACACTTGGATGATCCAACTGATGATATATTGGCGGTCTTACCTCCTCATGAACCCGCACCACTAGAATATTTTAAGGAATCATGATCAAATGTCACTAAGGAGAACCAGATTTCCCACCGTAAAGCAAGGAGTAACAAGAAGAAATACATCATGCACTCCCAAATAGCAGATCTACCAAACTGAGTGGGGTCTCTCCACCACTGGCCGGTCATCTTAGGGACCAATGGGGTGGACTCCAGTATCCTCCATGCACTAGCTCATGGCTTTCTCATAGAGAAAGCATGTGTGGAATAGAAGGTGATTGACTAGGCCTATTGGAGGCATTAGGCTGAAGGATCTCAGGTTCTTGAGGAGGATGAAGAAGAGATATATCATCTAGACGAGCTAGTGAAGGGACACATAATGGTTTCTGTTACTTATGATGAGATCATTAATAGCCAAAGGGATCAACAATAAGTGGCCAAAGCCAAGGAGTCCAATTACAAAGAGGAATAGGATAAGTGGTGATCTGAGTGGAACCAACAATGGATCATGGATAATGATGTCCACTCCATGTCCGACAAGGATAAATAATACCTAGAAGAGTGGCAGTTGATCCTAGAGGCCAATTAACAGAGGTTATCCAAGATTGGTCGCTCAATCACCAAGATCAATAATTGAATGAAATTTTCAGAAGAGAGGATCTGATATGTGGATGGGCCTCAAAATCATTGGTTTTTTTAATATTCCTGCATGCTTGAAAATGTTTCTTTTTTATCATCGTACATCAATCACATATCTAAAATAACTAAAGATAAATCCCTAAGATCATGTGATTCATGCTTGATGTGTGAAAAAATTATGATTTTGTGATTAATCATTCATATGAGAGTGTGGGATAGTCATCAAACACTCTAGATATTCTATTTTTGACTGACCACTAAGAGCATTTGGGAAAATAGATGCTGCATCTGGAGAATGGGGCTCTAGGATCAGTAGACTTTTTTTCTAATGTTCTCTAGTGCATGAAATGGGATAAGTCTAGGGGAATTTAATTCTACCTGAATAAAGTGGGAATGAAATGTTTTAATAACGATGCCTGACACTTGGAACACAATGGGTGTGGCATCATAATATAGGATAGATTCTAATCGTGTTCGCAACACAACATCCATATCACTTATCCAATAATAGGGACAAAAAAATGAGAGTCGACCATTGACTATGTTCAAAACATAGAACATTTCTAAGAATCTTTTCCATGGTTCTTTAGGACGTTGACCCCAAGTGGTGGGTGATCCTCATTTAGAAATCATTCCATTATGGGGTTACTTAATGTGTGGAGGGGATGAGGATCTAAATGAGGGGCACAAAAATCTTGGAAATGAGATTATGGAATATTCAAATGGATTTCAACACTCTATAAATTATGCCACTATGACTATAAGGAATATTGATGTGGGTGTATTTATCTAATAAAAACTCAAAATCATCTTCCATGGGAAGAATCATATTGGATTTTGAGAAACAGCTGAATGAACGATGTAGTGGGTGACCAACATCAGAGGAGTGGTCAACTCTTGCAAGGTTCTGATATTACTTGTATTTTTTCATCATGAAATTATGATGATAGACACATAGTTTTACATTGCATGGTAAGGACATTAGACACATATTTTAACATCATACTATGAAGAAATGGCATTGTACAATTTAATAACATGTGATATGGACATAGTGTGTAGGCCTTAGACACTATTCTGACTAACAATTCTTCCTCATGTCAGTTCAAGAAGGAATCTTATTTCCATTGCATAGGGCAGATTAAAAATTCATTTTCATCATAGAAATAATATATTGAACCATTATGATTGTTACACATTTGGCTACATAAGATGAGGGGGAAGGAAGGTATCATGATGGGAGACCCCGTACTAAGGAACAGAATCTGGTTCGAGCTACATAGAGTTTAGGGTCACGATGTTTGGACTAGGGGATAATAATTTATGGTCATAATTCTTGGACCATGGATCACATCAAATTGAAAAACATAGTGCGGAGAGTTGAAAAACTCAACATGAATGTGGAATAAGGAGGCCCAGTGATATACAATGCATACCTAAGGAGACCTGTACACAATTTAGATTCATGATGATTGGACCTGGTTTCTTTTCTTAGTTTATGGTCATAGTGTATGGAACTCGTAGTTATTAGTTTAAGTTTATAGAGTTTGGAAATGGGGATTAGTATTTCAAACGGATATGTGTAGTCTGTTGGAGGGACAAACCCTATGTGAATGAGGACCAAGGAGGTCTTAAATCCACACAAGAAATTCCCAAATATACTTCCTCGTAGTTTAATGTCGTGATTATTGGACTAAAGGGGAATTGCCTCAGATGAATATATGTAGCATGGTGGAGTGATAAACCCAATTTGAATGAAGACCGAGGAGTCCCAATACTGCACAACACATTCCTAAAATAACTCGCATAAAGTTTAAAGTCGTGATGCTTGGACATGAATGTAGTGTGGCTCGACCAAAATGGTACAATTCCTACCAAGAATCCTAAGACCATGTGATTCATGATTGATTTGAAAATAAAGGACTGGTGAGGTAATTTCCCTAACACATGGAAGCACACAACAGTAGGAAGGAGGAGACGGGTTGAGAGTGTCCTAACGATATCGACTTACTTTCTCGACACATGCGAATGCAAAGGAGGAGTAACACCAAGGGTGTTAGAATTACACCAAGATATAAGGTGGTGGGGAGGAGGTGAATCAATAAATTAAATGATTGGAAAAGGAAGTGACTGTTGGGTAGGGATTAACAGCTGACCTTGTTTGAAATATAGGATCCAAAACTGCACCAGTCAAGAATGGGGTGAGCAAATGAAGGATTAGCTATTCAACAAGTTCAAAACATAGGATCCATTTTTTTCAACAATCCATTAAGTAATTGACCTAGTATGGGAATCAGTCCATTTTTTTCATGCAATATCACCATTATGTGGTCCATTTGGATTTTAAAGATAATAGAAACCCAAACTGGGAAAGAATCAAAGTGCAGGGATGGACTAAAGGAATGTATTTTTGGGATTCAACACCCTGGGATCCACACAAAAGTTTATTTCAATATACTTTTGGGTCATATCATAAATTAGGACCGAACCCATTTGGACGATGGGAGCATCATATCATCTCTCATCAGGAGGCATCCCAGGTTTGTCCGAGGTAATAGGATCATCTCATACTTGTCATGGGGCATCCTGTATTTGTCATACAGGGTAAAATCATCCCCTATTAAAGGAATACCATTATTTTGGGGGGTAATAATGAATTTTAACATCATATGTTAAGGATGCTCCTTCCTCATATCAGTTTATGAGGGAATCTTGGACCATTGATGGGTCAAGGTAACAAAATGGGGTTTTCATTTAGAAGAAGGCTTGTGGGATATTTTGGGGTGACTGTGTCACATGTAACAGATGGTTTTTTAGTAAATCTATAGCTATTACCAAATATGGTAAGGTTATGTGTCTATATGTATCCTGTGAAGATGGGAATCAATCAACACACAGTTCTAGAGGTGACACACATAGTTTAAGGTCATATGGTCTGAACTGTAAGGGGGGTTCAAGGATATTCATATGGTGAAAGAGTTAAAACCCGATGTGAATGGGGCCAAGGAGGCTCTAAACCTTGTAAATAATTCTTGAAACTATTTGTACACAGTTTAAGGTCATATGTCTTGGATAATGGAAAATATTTTAGATTTATATCGCTTGGACTATGGGAAATCATATTAAATTCATGACGCTCAGACTAGTATAGGGAAAGTTTGTTATGAGGGTATATTTGTGGAATGAGAGAGATAAAACACAACATGGATGTATCCAATGAGGCTCATGCACCACACAAGTACCATGGAGAGAATAAAACATAGTTTTAAGTTTGTCATACTTGGACCATGGGATAGGGAGAAAAAAATTTAATGTTATGATTCTTGGGCAGTAAATGCATTTTCCTTGAGGATATTAGTGTGGTGTGAGAGAAGGTAAAACCTTATGTGAATGAGATAATGAGGATTTCATACCACATAAGTATCATAAGGAAAAAATCACATAGTTTAAGTTCATAATTCCTAGACCAAAACCCAGACCAAAGAGTCGAATGGATGATGAATTTTTAGCTAGGCCCAAAGAAAAAATGTCCATGCATTGCTAAATATACCATAAGGATGGTAATAAAGCCATACGTGGTTCTATAAACATGGTTTGGTAAATGAAAACATTGGTGGGGGAAATCCTATCTAGTGAGGGAACTGAAGCATTTCATGAATATCATGGGGTGTCCCATGTTCTAGTAATGGGGTAAATATTGTCTCTTATTTAGAGTAATCCCCATTAAATAGGGTAAATTACATCTCTCATAGATAGGAATCCTGGTTGTAGATGAGTTAAGATAGTAGTTTAGCTTTGTACATTAAGGATTTTGGGGTTTTTAGTTTAAATTCATACAACAAAGACTGTAAGGGATACTTTCAATTTAAGGTCATAGAGCCCAAACCATATGCGAATAGATTAAGTTCATGTTTCATGGACTATTGGGTAGCTTATTAGTTTATGGTCTTAAAGCTCAGACCATAGCATGGTCCAAACATATATTTGTAGCATAGTGAGTTGGAAAAACCTACATGAATGAGGGATAAGTAGGATCATTGCCACACCACACATCCCTCGATGGATTTTCACACAGTTTAAATTTATGATGACTATATTTGAATTCATAGTTTAAGGCTATAGAGTTCGGACCAACCGCACAAATTAATGTCATGTGATCGGGATGTGAATGCACATTTTAATGTCGTATGGTGAAGAATATAGTTGTTATGCACTTAATAATCATTAAAATAGGATGCAGTAAACACCTCATGTGAAGTGCTGCTTGATAATTTTGTCATTGGTGGGAGGTGTGGTTTGATCTCCATCTATAGTGATCAAAGAGTATTCACCATTGGAATAGTCCTTGTGAATGATGTAAGGTCCTTAAAATTTGGGATCCAAATTTGGTAGATTCTTGTTGGGTATCATCAATTTTCTAAGAGCCAACACCATGTCACCCAGAAGGAAGGTGCAGAGCTGAACATTTTTATTGAATTCACTTGATATATTTTTTAGGTGCGTCTCTAAATTATGTAAGGATTAGAAATTGCTCTATTTGAGGTATTCCATCTCATATATACAAAATTATTTTGTTTTTTCTATCATATGTTGGTCATATACGGTCCTTCTAAGTTGTGTAAACAAAACCTAAATGGGAAGAAATGCCTTTGTTCCATACACCAGGAAAGATGGAGTCACCTGGGTGGAATTCTGATTCATTTTTCCAATAATCCTAGAGATTTTTGGGGAGATTTTCCGACCAAAATTTCTTGTTCTGGCCCACCATCTTTTTCAAAATGTTTGAGAGGTTCTTATTGAATGCCTCGATTTGACCATTTTCCTATGTGGGGTAGTGGGAAGTATGATTTGACTATATGTTACACTCAGCATAAAATCTCATCATCCCAGTGACCCATAATTTGGTTTCATTGTCGATGAGAATATCGTGAAAGACTAAAAATTGATGGATGATGTTGGACCTCACGAATTAAACCATGAATTGGACCTAGACTTCTTTTAGGGTAATGAATTATGCCCACTTGTAAAAAGAAATTGTTGCGCTTAGGATGAACATGCACTGGTGAGATGTTGTTGGTGGGTATGGGCCCACAACATTGAGTCCCCATACTGAAAATGTCCAAGAATACTTAGTGGTGTGGAGAATCTCTGGTGATCTAAATAAAAATTTGGCATGGATATGACATGAATGATGCCTCTTGGCATACTCGATGATATCATGGATCATGGTAGGCCAGATGTAGCCCATCCTTCGAATATTTTGGGAGAGCATCAATCTTTCCTAAAAGGAACCACATGAACCGACGTGATCTTTCTATATAACCTATGGAATCTCATCTCCTTAGATGAAACAGAGGATAATTCCATAAAATAATCATATGTAGAGAGTTTTATCAATATTAGTAATGCATTGGAGAGTAAATTTCACTATACACCGATAGATTCACTCTTGCTCGGCTCGCTCTGGTGGGATACTGACACGCTGGAGATATATAAAGAAAGGAGCTGTCAAATCGAAGGTTTCTTCTACTATAGGGAAACACAGCAGTCCTAATATGGAATCATTGATAGTCAATTGGTTTACCATATCATTGTCATTATAATCTTGGGTGATGGTAGTGATGATCCTCTGATGCACCACGTGAATGAACGGGTCATCTTGGTTATGCTCTGTGAGAGACACAACTAAGTTGTCCAAGGTATTGGCTCAACCATTCTACTATTGGGGGGACACAAGTTACTTTTGGCTGAGAAGGTAACTGGTTTATTAGCTGGTGAGTTCATTCCAACATGGTAATGAGCTCTTTATTTATGATGATGTAGTCATCATTGATCTGCTTTATAAATGACTCAGAGTCTCCCTTCACATGCAACTAGGGGACATCAATATTGAGGGATAGCTCAAGACCAGTGATGATAGCCTGATAATCTACCACATTTTTGGTACAACCTTCTAATTGTAGGAACAAATGTGGAATAATTTACTTTTGGGGGGTGATTAAGATGATCCCCATGCTTGCTCTATTGATCTTGGGATTGTTGAGCCTTCTACTGGTTGGGATCCTGGTGGAACCATCAAAATGCATCTACCAATATGAAATAGCTTGATATACTAATAGGAAATCCTCATATAGGTAGTCAAAATCTAGTGGTATCTCTTTAGGGGTCGAATGGGTGGCCAGAAAGTTGTCCAACACCTTACCCATGATGGATTTTTGCGTAATAAACCTAATGTCGACCTGCTGAAGGATCACTACCCAGCATGCCAACCATCTTGTTAGCATGGTACATTTTAGGATATACATCAACAAGTCCACATGGAACACTATCTATATATAATAATGCTACGTATAGTGCTGTAAATTCTACACCACAAAAACAAGTGCAAGGAAGCTCTTCTCAATAGGAGAGTATCTGACCTCTGTGTTGAGGAGCATACACCTAAGACAATATAAACTATTTTCTCTAACCTCATTGTTATTATAGGAGATAAGGGAGCTAAGTGACCATTCAAATGTGTTCAGATAAAGGACTAAATTATTCCCTTATATGGGAAAAATTAGAACCAGAGGCTGCAACAGATACTGCTTGATTTCATCAAAGGCGGTATAGCACTCCTCATCCCACTGGTAGACAATGACTTTCTTTGTGTGCCTCAAAAAGTTTTTACAATAGAAGTCCATATTCATGATGAATATATTTATGTTGGATAATTTTCCTTGGAGGCCTTGAAGATCCCAGAGGTTTCTTGGGGGACACATCTGGATGATGGACTTGATCTTCTCTGGTTCAATCTCGACTCCTCTGTATCTGATGAAAATGACAAGAAACTTCCCATAGGTATCCCCGAATTCACATTTAAAGTTGTTCATCTTTAAATAATGAGATTGAAGGAATCCAAACACTATCAATATCTATGATATGGTCATGACACTAGAAGGACTTGACCAACAAGTTATCCACATAGAATTCCAAAAATGTTACAAGGATCAGTTTAAAGATGTGGTGCATGGGACACTAATAGGTGGATCTTACATTCTTCATATATAAGTTCATTAACTAATAGAATAAGGTACCTTAGTGAACTCTAAAACTGGTAGAATCCTCATCCATGGGAACCACCCAGAATATTCATCTATAAAGAAGAGGTCATAGAACCCATCTGTAGCATTGATCAATAGTTCTATCATTGGAAGGGGAAATAATCCTTTGAACAGTGGTGGTTGAGATACCATAAGTTGATTCAAAATATGATCTACCCATTTTTATTCTTGACTAGGATGATTTTTTCTAGACACTTTTGGTACTGAACACCCCTGATGAAGTTGTCTTTGATTATAAAATCAACCTCAGCATCAACCATGGCTCCATGAGAGGGGTGAATTTTCCTAGGTGGCTACTTGAATCTACGAAGACTTTCTAGGAGACCAAAAAGGTATATGGATACCTGAGGTTCTTGTGCTAAAATTTCATCGTAGCTCTAGGAGAACACATTGTGATGCTGCTTCATGAATTCCACATACTATCACTACTCCCCTGGAGGCATGGTTTCATTGATCAGTGTTGTCATCAGATATGTATCATTAACAAGGTTCAACTCTACCATCTCATAGGAAATGGTGGAGGCACTCTCCTTAAATGTGGGGGGAGCATCTTCAAAATCCTATTTTTCATCTAATGTGGAATAATAAGTTGGAGGAGATTCATAAAAAACTGATTCTGGGTGATAATTGGTGTCTGCATAGGAAGATATGGAATTGCCTCTGGGGGTGTTCTTGCTATTCTAAAACCATGGTGATAGAAGTTGTCGACCCAATTCCATCTGACCTTTGACCTCAAGTTTCATGCTTGATGTCAAAGAAATAGTGGCTGGTCATATTCTGACAATTCAATACTACCCGGATGAATAGACAAGAGTTTCATGGAATGGTTTCCATAGGGAGAACATCTCAGTGTTATATAGGGTTATGGGTTTTTGGTACCACCCGAGAATGTATTATATAAAAGAATGATTTAATTTGTGGATACTCCTTCTATCTAGGGATATGATGAACCTTTCTCTAGGAAATGAACAAACAACTTCCCAATTCTGGCATCATGGCCTCCAACTGACGGATCAAGAGTATGAAGGCAACGTCCAAGTCATTCCATGGGCTGATTATGGTGGTTATGCACTCAACCTTATTTGTATGAACTTTATTATCCTCTCTATTGTAATAGTTGGTGTTTAAATATTGGGATTCATAGGATTCTATGGAGTACGTATCACCTTGAAGCATTCCTAATCAACCATTGGGGGAGCACTTGAGGAATTCATGGTATGAGGAAGAGATTTTCCCATGAAAATGAAGCAAGGGACTACCCATAAACATGTTTTAGGCTGTTTCCTTTGAGACTAACTTGATTTTAACACTTGCTACCAAGCCTCTAAACTGGGTCTTCAACTGAATCCTGGTGCATGTTCTCTGCTTGATTCTATTGTAACCCTAAATATTTAGATTAGAGTGGCTCAAATCAACTTCAGTCAGTCCCACCTTATGGAGCATCTAAGTTGGGATGAGGTTAATCCTAGAACTGATGTCCACTAGGAATATTCATATATCCAAGCCATTGAATTGGCCTATGATATAAAGCGGGCTGATGTTCCCATGCATGAGGGAGACCTTATCTCTCTAGAGAATGAGATTATATCTCAACATTCCTCTTGCTTTATCTCCTCATAATAGTAGTCTTATGTGGAATCCTCCTTTAATTCAAACTAGAGGGGGATTTTTAAGGCTTATAAAAGGTCCTACCACGTTTCATTTGACATATGGAGGGCCTCGAGGATCGAGAGACTTGCAGGTATTCCGGTGAGGTGATTTGACACATAGTAATTCCATGTAAGGTGCACGTTTCTACCTATAGGGGGACTCTCATTGGAAGGAGGCATGAAAGGTGATACTAGCTATACTACCAGGCTCTATATGGTGATAGGAATATCTCGTAGTTGATAAGATAACTCACCTAGTACCACCTTCAACTAATTTTCATTTGGTTGAGGCCTCTATTTAGCTGTAAACGGCTGGTCATGGTGTGTTCATGGCTTCTCTGCTTGATTAGTCAACATGGTCAATTGATGAGGTGCATCTAGTAGAGTAGGATGGGATGATTGTTCCTTATGTGCTCTAAAAAATTCTTGCTACCTAGTATCAGTACCATGCATGACATGTTTTGAAACACTAGATGGATATTTATAAAAATTTACACATCCTCTCCCTCCCCTTCGATTGTATTAGATGGAGGCATTTGGGAGATTTTCTGTGTATACCCCATAATCGGGAACTATGAAGTGTTCATATAATTTAACAGCATTCACAGATTCATACTTCTACTTATCATTAGGGGATACTTCTAGTGTTGGGTGGAACTTGGGTGTGATTAGTATCTCAGGAGGTATGAAATCACTAAAAGTTTGGTGTGGATTTAGAACCAATAGGGGATTTGGATATTCCTAAAACCATTGGCACCTACTTATATGAGATTCAGTAGGTTGTGATGCAGATTTTGAAGAAATTTTTTGAGAAGGAGAGGTAACCATAGGAGGTTATAGGATGTATAAGCAATCACAAATGATTCCATGGGAACGAGAAACTATTATGTAAATCAACCAGTCGTCATATATCTGAGCCTCATGGTTGGAAACCAGCTACTATTCACCTGAACCCTCACTGTCACCACTGGGATCAGAAGAGATGTGTGTAACTTGTGCTCAGATGTTACCCAACTTGATCAAACTATTATAAAATTGGTCTTGGAGCTAATCCTTGAACACATATAACTCCTTGATGGTATGTCCAAGGATTTTTTTAGTAATGGAAATGATTGGGGTGATTATTGTTTCTGGCTTTCTAAGGCCTCTTTCACTCTGGTAACTTTAGGATCCCCTACTATAGGTCACTTAGGAAATAATCAGGTAACTGTTCATCTTTGAATCAAAAGGTTTGGTTCCTTATTTCCGAGAAAGGGGCTCTGGGATCCTAGCCCTAATGAGGGGTCAGAGCCTGACGAGGGGCTAGACCTGCATTCCCTCTTCTAGGTGGATGGGATTGGTGAGGTGGTGTCTGCTGGTTCTAAACTGAGTGAGGCTCTGCCTGGTAGGGATACTATACTTGGTGATCCACTTCATAAAGAGGGGTCAATAATCCTAGCGACTCAAGGGGTATCTACCTTTACTGTAGTGATAGTCTCTACTTTGGAAGCTCTTCTTATAGGATTAAGATGAGGCATATGGCATGTTTTCTTTTCCTACTACAAAACTTCCACCAAACACTAGGCCTTATCCAAAAAAAATCACGAAATCCACCTAGGATGTTCTAATTGATGAGGTTAGGGACTATCTTGGTGTTAACATTCCCCAACCACATCATCATAATATTCTCTTGAGCCAGCGGCATGTTGAGTGAGTATGTGAGGCCTTTCCACTAGGAGAAAACATATTATACTTGCTAATCATGCATTTTCTTAAACATAAAAGAGGTCATAAAAAACTTTTCTTGTGCATAGTGGAGATGAAATGGTAGAGTAACTTCCTACGAAATTCTTCCCAACTAGTGATGGACCCTATGGGTATCTGGTTGTACCCAAAAAACTTAGGACCTTACAATTTCTTGATGAATCATTAGAGTTTGGAAGCCTCCTGGTGCTCTGGGGTTCCTATCATAGGCTCACACCTTGAAATGAAGTTTTCCAAGTGTTTCAAAATATTTTCCATCCCATTGAATGGGGTGAAGCTGGGGTTCCTAAACTCTGGGGGAGCTCGCATATTGTCCACCCATGCAGGGTACGACTTTACATCAGGTGGGATCGTCACCTGCTGTGTTTATAAGTCCTTAAGGTGAGAGTTGATTGCACATTTCAAATATTTTTTGTGAGAGATACTGTCTTGATGATTATTTATGACCACCAATTATTTTAAAGGCTCATACACTCAATGGGATGGCTCAAAGTCTCATGGAGCAGCTTGAACTAGTCCATATAAGGATAATCATATTGATTGAGCGGATTTGGAGAATCATATCTTGGTCTCTTTCCATATAATCCCACCTTTGGTATATCAGTATGCATGGGGTTATCATGATTAACTGGGGGTAACTAGCCATGTAAATCATAGTGCTACCCCAGTGAAGGAGAAATGGGATCCTTTTGAGATGCACTATAATCCAAGCACTGGTCAGCAAGGAGCTCATCAATAACCCTTTTATTCCCATCAACATATTGGAGCATGGATGCTACTATGGGATATTTATTTACATTTTTCATGAACTTGGATAGATCAGAGGGTCTGATATGCTTCTTACCCTTATCAATTTTCAGATGGTAATGAAATGTCTCTAAGGGGTCCCCGAGGCTGAGTGCCTCCATTTGATGGCAGGTGAGGACACTTGTATGAGGTGATACCTAGTATTTTTCTACCCCTGGAGGTGGGTTTTCCATATCACCTTCTTCCTTGGAATCCCTTTCCTTATACAACTTTAAAAAATCCATGTTTACCATGACTATACTCAGAGTGAAATTTTTGTCATCGATTAGTAAGTCGAGTTGTCGAAGGATGGGGCTAAAGTGGAGTGCAGTGTACTGCCACGATCCCCTGATCTAAACATGTGGGGGATCCTCCTCCATGATTCATTGGAGTAATATGAGGCTATTGATACATCTCTATTTGAGGTTGCATAGGTATATGGGTCAATCAGAGCACTGAGCTACTGGGAGTGATGCCAACTCGACCCTTCTGCTGATTAATGTCCTCTAGTTTCCCCTAGATTCTTGACTAAACCAACTTCCAATTACAGAGGTGGTGAAATTTATCCCACATGTTCTGGTGGAAACACATGGATTTAAACTTAGTGATGGATTAAAATATGTCAAATTTGGGGTTTTTATTTGTCCAAAACACTACTGATAGCTGATCAACAACCAAAGTTTTCCAATGGCCCTCTTTCTCGAAAAGAGGGCTTGCAATTTGGTTGGCCCACACTCTGATCCACACTGGATTATAGATGGATGTCTACATTGATTTGGATTATTTTGGAATCTTTATATATGGTATAGGATCCAATTCATGATTCATCTATTCACTACTCATCAGGTCATCTCTTAGAGGCAGTACCAACTACCTTGACACGTCCTGGTAGGACTGGGTACTCGCCACTACCTCATGTTCAAGTATGGAGGTGCTCATATGCTTTTAATCCTAGTTCCTAATATCTGGAGGAGGCATCCCAATCCACATTATATCTCCTATATCTAATATAGATGTATAGATTTGGGATACCAGCAGTGATGGGGATGGTTGCACTGTGATCTCCTGGAAGGGAGCCAAAACTTTCTCCACCAGCATGTACCTGTGAAAGGATTTAGGGATCCTATGGATCTCACATTCTGGGATAGCACACTTCACCTGTCTGGGTTCAATCACAAACTTTTTCAGTCGGGGTGGATACTCCCTTATCGAGACATTTGTCTCCTTAGAATCAGACGGGTCGATGAGGTTGACGACAACTTGGCACTTCCCTAGATTTCACCTTCAGTAGCAGTTGTTTTTCCTTCTACCCTGAGATAGTTATTCAGGTATGGTTTTGTATTTGGAATAGGTAGGACCTCATCTATAATGTTTATTGTTGATGTTGTGAGGACCTCCTCTTTAATTGACAATTACATAGGGAGAACCTCTATGTTGACTGGTGGTAACAGCAAGAGAAGGATCTTCGTACTAGTTAGTTGGGAACAAGGAGAACCTTCTGCTAGTTTAATTGGATATGAGGAGGACCTATGTGATGAGTATTAGGAATACAGAGAATACGTTCATACTGGTTGTTTCATTTTTGGGGATGACCTCTACTTTTATTGGTGGAAAATGTGGAGGACCTCCATGTTGACTGTTGATAGAGTGGGGAGGACTTCTACTCTAATTAGCTACAACATGAGAAGAAACTCCAAGTTGGTTGTTGATTAAGAAAGGGTGACCTACGCTTTGGTAAGTGATAGAGTGGGGAGGACCTCTAATTTATCTAGGAATGTAATTAGGAGGACCTTCTTACTAATCATCGATGAGGTGATGTGTACCTCTGCTTTGATTGGTGTTAGAGTGGGGAGAACCTCCCCTTGAGCTGGGAATGATATGAGGAAGACCTTTGTTCTGATTTTGAGAGCATGGAGGACCTCCTCTTGGGTTGGTGAAAGTGTGGGGAGGACCTCCTCATTGAATCTCATCATCATAGGTTGTATCTTAATGGTTGTTTGTGGTGCCAGCAATTGACAGAGTCATCCTTGCCTGCCTGCAGGGTGGTTGAGGTCTCGATCCCAACCGAGCGGAAATGGATCCCTACTCATCAATCATAGGGGTTTGGTGGAATGTTTAAATGGATTAATGGGTAAATAGAGCCATAGAATACAATTCCCCTCATCAGGAATTCTACTAGGCCTACCACTAATGTTAGCGTCGGGTGGTTCGGACAGGGGCCGATGGATCCGGGGTAAAGTACACTTATTCTTCAACCTAAAAGACAGTTCATTGATGGAACAGATGGGGCATGGTGGGAGCCCTCCTTTTTAGATCCTGGGTAGTAGTTGGGGTTGGGGTCACTTCAACATCCCCCACATCCTTTTTGTGGGGGAACGAGTTATAGTATTGATTCGAGGAGAGACTCTCGAAGTAGTTCACTATTGTAACAGAGGGTGATTTCCCCCTAGTGTGGCCCTTGGGGGTAGCAGTGTCAGTGAAGCACTAAAACCTTCACATCCTAGAGGTAAATGTACCTTTTTTTAATGACACCCTCCTACTTGTATCAATGTATGAGGGTTTCCATCACCCTCCTTTGGGTGATTTCCATGGGTAAGACATGGCATGGTAGCCCGGTAGCTAAGGTCACGGTGAAAATCATAGTGGGGTTGGAGTCATGCGGGAATGTTGCATCTGTATTTCTTTTGTGCCAGAACCTATGGGAATTGGGTTATTGGTTCCTTTCTATTTGAGTCTTGTATGGCATGTGGATTCAATCATCATTATAGGTTCAAGGAACGTGATGCCCAATGCCCCAACATCATCAAATCTTCTAAAGAAGGAGAGGGATCCACACTGACAATGTTCCAGTTCAAGGATTCCCAAATTATAACTACCCCAATCTATGGTGAGTTCTATTTTGGGCCCACCATTTTCTTGGTTGGACCTGCTTTTTGATGTTTGGAATCAGTTACATGAAAATATGCTAATTCCCCAATGTTATTAACTCCCATATTGAAGACATGAGTTTCATATCGGGTACTCCCTTTCCATTTATGATGATTTTGTTGGACCCCACCTGTGAGTCAACACATGAATTCATGCACTATATGTTGTTTCCCTGCATCCTCACTTTCTAAATATAAGTGTCTTTCATCACTTTCATTGGTAATGTCTACTCCTTGATCAAAATAGAATGATGGGACGTCGTTTCCTCCTTTAATGGATTTCTCCTTGGAACTCATCACCTAGTCTGGGTCACCCTAATAGACTTAAGATATATCATCGAACTCATTACTAGTTCCATATCTTTGTAGATTTTGGTTAATTACACTACTTCTACCAAGAAATTCTATTTGATTCTTGATAGGGAAGCATCTGTTGGTTTGGAAAGTAGTCGCATTGGGCATCGTTGTGGATATCTGAACATTGGGTGCATTGGTCACATGTCTTCTTCCTATTTGGTGGGCATCTCATGTAGGAATATTAGGTGTGTAACATAAGGCATCATGTTTTTATCATGTGGTAATGGACGTCAGGGGCCTATATTTTCCAGGGATTTTTCCTTGGGCATATCATGTTTTTTATGAGTTGGCTGACACCATGGGCGTATATCATTCAAGGCTTTCACCTGAGATGATGACATGGGAATATATCTTACAAGGTTTCAAATTGGGCACCCCATGTTTTTTATAAGGTATGTATTATGGGAAAATTCATAAATTTAACATCTTACAAAGATAGATCAGAATGGCCAGTTGAGATGGATCAGGGAACGAGTTTAACATCTTGTGGAGATGGAGTTGGTAGATCACAATGACTCGTGGAGGTGGATAAAGGAGGTGCATCCCTAGTAGGGATGATGTCACACCTTTAAGGTTTACCAATGGATGGTAATTCCCTTTAGAGGTGGAACATGAGTTTTGGATCAAACCTCCTCTTGAGGCATACTTGGGATGGATGGATCTAACACCCCATGGAGGAAGAACCGGGGTAGTTGGATCTAATTACCCATGGAGGCAGAATTGGGACGTGTATCCCTAGAAGTTAACACTTATGTTTACCATTTTTCAGGTTTGAACCTTAGGGTGGCGTCCTACGTACCCTTTTTAGAATACAGGGATCAAAACCTACGTCGTTCAATGTCAAAGTTTAAAGTCGTGTAATAGGACCGATCCATGCAATTTAACATCATGTGGTAAGGATTCTCATTTCTCAAAAAAAGCGTCTATGAGAGATTTTGTGGGGATTTCATGTGGAAAATACCTATCGCAAGTTGATTTCCCTTGGTTGTAATGGTGTGAATCTTACTCATGGAAGATGCCCTGGGTGCTTCTAGAAGTAGTGATGATATAGATGCGTCATATGTGTAGGATATTCCCTTCACAGTATGATTAATCATTAGGGAAGGAGGTGGGACTTATTCATGTTAGATTCTTAGTATGGAAGTTATCTGGCCTGTAGTGGAAGAGAGGGTGGAATCCCATGATGATCGTACATGGGGAATCTCATTCTTGTCACACGATGTAGAATGTGGGGTCATCCCATGTTAATCGTATATGGGGAATCCTATGATTGATACATATGGTAAGGCTATAGTATTACATTTTGTATTGAGGATTTTGTCATGCGGTTTAAAATCATATGACTATGATGTGGTTCTATGAAGTTTTTTGTGATGTAGCTTAGACGTGGGTGGAGTAACTTCTCACCCCTTGAGTTTATGTGACCATCTCTCATGCACCTTTGGGTGGAGAATTGATTTGACACTGCCAAGGTACAATAAAGGGAAGAGTGTTCAATCATGAGGTCCACATTATGGTTCCCATGATGAGAAGTAATAGGGTTTGAAGTACCTATTCTTTGAAGAAAATGGTAATTTGGAGGCTTGAGTCACACATGGGATGAAGTGGGTAGACATAAGACTGAATGGAATAGGTCATATGGAGACTCGAGGTGTAGTTGGACTAGTCCTGGATTGGTATGGGGACTCAGGACACTCATCCTTCATGAAGGGGCGTCATTATAAGATAGGCATCAAGGGGAGTTCTAGGAGAGAGGTTTTTTAAAGACTAGGTCCTTTCAGAGGGGTGCTTCATGAAGATTAGGTTCACAGTGAAATTCAGAGGCTTCAAGATGGAATATACTTTACAAAAAAGGGTACCCCTATGTTGTAGTGAACTCCTGGCATAGTAAAGGAGTTCTTCTTGAATGTTAGATGCTTTGTTAAGCCTTAAATGTCTCAAAGAGCCTTATTCCTTCATGAAGGGCACAGGACTTTGTGAAATTCATCTTCACATAAGGTGGAGGATCTTAATAACATAGTGTAAGGGGTTTCACAAATCCTGGATACCTTGGATGATCCATATCTCTTTGGTTCATGATACTTAGGAGGTTCATGAATTATGAGTGATTCGAAAGCTAAAAGATAGGGTAACCATCCCTAAAATTTAGTACTGAAGGGGTGTTTATTTGAAAATGGTTTTGTGAAGACTGGAGGTTTTTTCAAAGATTTATGGGCTTTAAGAATATGCATAGATCTCCAAATCTAAAAATCATATTTGTGAAGACACCATCAATATTTCATGCAATCGTGAATCCCTCTGTGACCCCAAATGTCACTTCATGGAGAGTTACCATCAAGCCTTCATGTACTCATGAAGATACACTGCATCTAAGGAGCTTCATGAGCTCCATCCATTTGTGAAGGGGCTGGGCATCGTGAAGAAAACACTTTAGAGGGATTTTGATCCGTTTGGATCGGATTTGCTTCGAACCCACCATGTCCTCATCTCCTATTCTTGTGGAATGTATATTTTAGAGCCAACAGTGATGAATGGCCATGATATGTTAATATATCTTATAAAATGAATCATCCATCCATACATGTATTGATTCATAATTGTCTTCATCAATGACATAATCATTTACTTTTCATTAAAGGAGGAGGTTGAAGAGAATTTGGGGATGGTACTAGAATTGCTTTGGGATCACAAAATTTATGTTAAGCTATCTAAGTTCTAGTTTTGGATCCAATAGATTCACTTTTTGGGGCATGTTATCTATAAATATGGTTTGGATATGGACCCAATGATGATCAATGTAGTTCTTTCCTAGGATCCCCCAAAGAGCGTGATAGAGTTTGGAGTTTCCTTGGATTGGATATGTACTATAGGTGGTTTGTGGAAAATTCTCTAGGATTTTAGCCCCATTGAACTCATTGATGCAGAAAGGGTAGTGGTTTACTAGGAATGATTTTTGTTAGGGATCATTTGATGATTTGAGGTTGAGTTTGACCAGTGCTACTATGTTGAGAATAACAGGAGGGTGTGGAGTGCATAATTTTTTTCAATTCCACTATATTTGGGCTTATATGTGTTTTTATGTAGAGAAAGTAAGTTCTATCATATGGTTCATTGCAATTGAGTACCCATGAGTAAAACTACATGACTCAAGACCTATAGTTAGTTGTGATGGTCTTCACTCTATAGATGTAGAGGAAATATCTTCTTAGTGATTTTTTTCTTATTTACTCATATCATCATAGTCTCATGCATATTTTCACGTAGAGAGATCTTAACCTAAGGTAGTATAATTGGTTTGAGTTTCTATATGGATATGAAATTATGATAGTCTGTACTTCTGGGAAGTGAAATGTGGCAGGAGATTACTTTAATAGGAAATATCTTTCTTATTTAGTGGAGGAGATATCTGAATAGTTAGTTTCATTGAAGTTGGATTGGATGTGGGAGAGGGGTTTAGTTTTTCATCAGTCAATGGTGGTGACTCCTCTTCTTATTTTTTGTGTGAGAGATGCTCAATTTGGATACATCTAATGTGAGTTTCTACATAACAAGGTATCCTTAGGAGATTCAGAAAATGGATTTTTTGAAGGAGGGGAGCATTACATTCTTTTCTAGGGAAGGATGGTGGTTCTAGTAACATAGTGAGAGGAGGTGATGAGGTAGATTCATACTTCCCACTTAAATATACATCCTAGCATGAAAAGGATTTATTATTACCTTTAGTGGTGTCACATGACACTTTCTTGTCGAATAGCCTTGCAACAGTGGAGAGCTTCATCATGATCATTTGGTATGGAGGGGCAGCTCCTTGTTGTCAGTCTGATTTTACTCCTTTTGTCCTTCGGGTGTGATTTTTCTTAAGTATATGGAGTATGTTTAGGTCCCCCCCCCTTCTTCCCTTAAAAGGGGATTTATCAAAATAATAAAAAAATTTAAGGCCTTCGGGCCGTTGGATGGATGTATTACCTTCAGTGGTAATTTTGGTGGGATGTCTTCAGGAGGAGTGTCATCGAGTTCACCTCCTAGTGTCTAATAGGTTAGTAGATAATGATTGATCACAAGTTTCCAATATTTTTGAAACATACTATTTATATCTTAAAGTATAAATTAAATTTAATATTTATATACTTTGTGATAGGGCTTCCATAGACATCAAGAGGCGATGATGCTGTTTGGGTTATTTTTTACTAACTTATGATGTTGATAACTTCTTTGAAGTCAGGGAGAAATGTTCGTTTGATATTCTAGGGAAGTTTTACATGTGGTAGATCATCAGGCTTCATGGGGTAAAGTCAAAAATTATCTCTAATGGCCATGATTAGTTCATGTTACAGATTTCAGGAGGCTATTATGAGGTATTCTGACCCAAATGAATATGAGTATTCCATTTCACACTCAGGTGGATGGGAAGATTGAGTGGACTAACCATGTGTTGGATTATATGCTAAGATCCTTTGTGTTATTATTTTGAAGAAGTTTAGAGGATCACTTTCCATTGGTAGACATTGGTTATAATAATATGTATCACTCTAATATTACTATGACACTATTAAAGGAATTATACTAGAGACCTTATAGGTCACCTTTTTGTTGGACTGAGATTGGGGAGAAATTTCTTATTGGGAATGATATGGTGGAGGTGATGAGAGAGGGGGCTCATGGGATCTGTGAGAATATGAGGATATCCATGTGCCAAAAAAATCTTAAATATATTGATATTATAGGAATTTGTAGTTCATTCAAGTAGATCATATTTTCCCAAGAGTCTCCCTAATATGAATATTGCATATATTTTTCTGAGGAAGTAGGATATCACCGATGATTATCGGGCTATTTGAGATCCTACATAGGGTAGGTGAGGTTTAATACTAATTATACCTTCCCCCATAGTCAGACCAGGTGCATTACATCTTCCATGTGTCATAAGTGAGAAGATAGATGCATGATCTAATGCACGTTATTGACTGGGGAGATATATATATCTTATATAGATCCCCTTCATAGAGTATCCTATTTAAAATGAGGATCAAGAGGAGAGGATACTACATGGGTGGACAATCCCTTTGGTTTATGTGCTTTGGTAGTAAGAGAGAGTAGAGAAGATCTCCTGGGAGTGTGAGAGTTATAATAGGGTTTAGTACCCCCATATTTTTTATTCCCTATTCTTTTTTAGGAGAAAATCCTTGAAGGAGAGGATATGGTGATGACTCTGGTTTTTATGGATTAGTCTTTCTAATATTTCTATATGTGTGTGTGTGTGTGTGTGGATTTATTTATAGAGTTGGCATGGATTTTGGGTGTCTTGGGACCCCTGAATTAATATATTAAATATATTAATATATTTTAATGTAAACAAATGTGGTGATTCATTGTTTCTGTATTTTAATTTTTTGGGACATAGGATGGAAATACGATACTTTGGTTGATTCTATAACATGGGGTCTACCCTCGGCATGACCTAATGGTGGTCAGTGTCGAACATTCAGTTGAGGCAGCTATTGTTGGGTGCATTTAATGAAATAAATAATTTATTTATTTATTTTTATTAAATGATATTTCCAATCCTAATCCTCTATAAATAAATCATTATGTTGTTTCTTTAGGGTTATCCACATAACCATTAGAGAATTTGAGGAATTATTAGTTATTGATAGGCTAGGATCAAATGACATCGACGATCAGATCTAGGTGGATCGATAGGTAGAGAACACAGCTGATCTTCTTCATCACTGTCAAATGCATTTTTCACTAACGATCGACCATAATCAAGGAAGGTCTCATTATTTATGGATTTATAGCCATTTTAATTTAATTTATCATGGATTAATAATATTATTTGATTTCTAGTGTTTTACAACCTTTCACATGCCACAAAATTTAGAAAATAATTCTCAATTTTGTTATTTGAAATTGTTTCATCTGATTCCACCCCTCATTATCTCATTTTATTGGTTATAGGTTGAGATAATATCTTACCACAATATTTTTCACTTAATCATTATGAATTTATCCCCACATTTCTTCTAATTATTTATCATTGGCCCAAGGGGTCATGATTCGACATTATTGGGGAGGGTTCGAGCATGATCAAACCCCCAGATTTGTCATGGTTACACGAATGATTTATAGAATGGAGAATTGTAGATGGATAGGGATTATTTTTTGTTAACAGATGGTACCTCTATGTATTTGAATCTAGAGTGGCAATGGGAGGCATGATGGGAGGTGTGATGATTAACTAGAGGGTGTTATTCTTCCTATTTTCTAGCCACCGGAGACAAGAGATAAATATTCATTGATGGCCCCATCAATTTCAGATGGTTAATCACTAAGATTTTTGGTGTACAAAATGGATGTGGATCTTCATGAAGAAGCATATAATTATATAAAATTCAGTACTACACACCATTTACCCTGAAGTAAGGCATGTCGTGTAGTATGATTCCCCACGGTGGTTATGGTTTTAGTTGAGTTAAGGATCAACCATCGGTGGTTGTTCCCACATGTCGTGTGACGCTACCTAGGTGGCTAAGTCATGTTCTAGATACACATTTCTAGGACACTATGTGGTAAAAAGAACTTTTTACATCAATAGTAATTGTAAATAAACATGGACAAACACATGTTTGGGTACACAGGGAGGTACATGACCACAATACATAGGTCATTTCTAAAGAACACAAGCATGAACAGATATACACAGGCTTGGGAAGGAGAACATAGTTAGTCCATGGGTGGCTGAGACATGTTGTGTAGTACAATTAGATGTTTTGTAGTACTGAATGTCTAGCTAATCTATGTGAAGGTGAGGTAATGAGTAGTTTTTTATGTGATGATACACACTGTGTGACCCTAGGTGCACACCTTGTACTTTTCTTAGAATTTTACACCTTGCATATCTCCTTCATTTGGACACATATTTTGGCTCATGACTAGCCTATCCTGAGAAGTATTCCTCATAAAACATGATGGTATCATTCGTAGTGTATTTTCATATACAACATGAGGTGTTGTGAGCATGATACTTCTTCAGGAGATGTTGGACTAGTAGCAATAACCATGAAACATAACCAGAGGGAGGTTGAGTTTGGAAACCCCCTATTATGTCAGGGTGTGGTTCCCTATACTCTTTTTACTATATGAGAAGTACCCACCATATTCCCTAGGGCACGGTTCCTACATATTCTGAGTGGCACCCCTCAAAATCACTATGGTGTGAGCTCTCTACCTAATGAGTGCCCCCCCCCAACGCACTTGGGCGTGTGTCCTCTATCTACTGAGTGGAAAACCCAAGATGTACTAGGGTGTTGTTCCTCTTCATATTTAGTGGTAACCCTCTGATACACCACATCATTTTTCCTCTATCTATCTTCTGAGGGGTTCTCCCAAACACACTACGATGTGGTACTACAAAAAAATGACTACATTAGAGGGGGTTATGTTTGACATTAAAAGGGGTTATAACCCCTTCTAAAGACATTAGTAGTGGTAATGTGTCTACCTACTATCATTAGACGTGGTTTTGTGGAACCTATGGTAAAATCATGGTGACTTTAGTAGTGGATACATTACAGGGGGTTTAAACCCCCTCTAATGTTGACTTAAATTCACTGAAAATGCTTGTATTAGAGGAAGTTATAATCGAAACCACCACTAATGGAGTTCATTAGGGGAGGTTATGAAAACCGCCCCTAATGATTCTCTTTTTTTTGTTAAACCTATCCCCGGGACCACCCCACCTCACCCCAAGTATTATTTCCTTAGTTCCCACTCCCCACCCCTGCCCTCGGTCTCCCGTTCCGGTCCCCACCTCTCTCTCATTCCCCGCCTCTCTCCCATTCCCTATCTCTATCCCATTCCCCCTTTCCCAGGCACCCCTCCCATTCCCCCTTTCCCAAGTTCCCCTCCCATTCTTGTATCAGGTTACTCATGCATCTCTCATGCCCTGTATAAAATTAATCCACAAGAGCTGGGATTCGAACCCGAGTCAGCCGCACACTACGGCTCGCAAGATAGAAAGACTAGCACCACTATGACGATTTTATTGGTTAAATATACGTACAGATGAGTATATTTATATATATATATATATATATTTATGTATGTATGATTATCTATTTAAAAAAAATATTATTTAGATAATATATTTAAATATATTTAAATAATAACCTATATATACATTTATATAAACTATATATATGTTTATATATTTATAAATATATTCATATGAATTATTTATATACTTAAATACATATTTATATATTATATACATGTTTATTCATATAATATATATAAATAATTATATTTACATATATAAATATATATTTATAAATACTTTTAGATTTTTCTATGTTTGTTGATCTATTTTTTTAATATTTATAGATATAATATAATTATAATATTTAATTAATTAATTATTTTTATATAATTATATATGGGTGTGTGTGTGTGTATGATAACAATAATATTATTAATTATTGTTATTGTTATTACACTTGTTTTTTAAACTATAAAAATTATATGTTGGTTTTATAAATACTATACATTTATTTTATGATTTATATCATAGAAATATTATACTAAATACATTTATATTATATATTTATTTATATAAATATAATAATATTATATAAAATTAATATACAATTATTATTGTATGAAATACAATTTATAAAAAAATTTATATTATATATAATTGATCTTATATGAAATACAATTTATACAAATATTTATAAAATGCTATATGAAATGAAATTTTATATTATATATAATTAATATGTGTATTATATATAATCAATATTATATGAAATATAATGTATACACATTTATACTTAATATTATGTAAAATACAATTTATACAAATAGATAAATATTAATGTACATAATATTATACATATTTATGTATAAATATAAATACAATTAAATACAATCATATAAATATTTTATATAATATGTTCATATAATGTATTTAAATACATTTACATATTGTGTTTTAATTATGTGTGTGTGTGTGTGTACTATGGAAGTTGCTTTTTAAAAAAATAATGGGGGTTCACAACCCCATGTAATCTCTTAAATTAGAGGGGGTTTTGAACCCTCAATAATTTAAAGACATTAGAAGGGGTTTTGAACCCCCTCTAATTTAATACATTAGAGGGGGTTTTGAACCCCATCTAATTTAAGAAATTAGAGGGGGAGTTTGAACCTCCTCTAATTTAATACATTAGAAGAGGTTTTCAACCCCCTCTAATTTAAGATATAAGATGGGGGTTTGAACTCCCTCTAAAATCCAATTGGATATTAAAAAAATAATGTTAAAAAATTTAGATGGGGTTAAATTATATGGGGTCCATAACCTCCTACAAATTTGATGATTAGCAAGGGTTGTACATAATTCCCCCTCTAATTTTTATATAAAATGAATTTAGAGGGGGTTCATAACCCCCTCTAAATTTGATGATTAGAGGGGGTTGTGAAAAAACCCCTATAATTATACATAAAATGTATTTAGAGGGGGTTGTGCATAACCCCCTCTAAATAAACCCCTCTAATTTGTTTTATTTTTGTAGTGTGGGTCCTCTATTGGAGATTTTTCACCCTTGAATGTGTAGCGTGATGGTGAGGTGTGGGTCCTTCACACTATTTCCTGATATGGATACATGATATGGTGGGTATTAGAGATATACCATTATAGCTACAAGTAGAATCATCATACTTCAAAATTATATAGTGATGGGGATCCCATATCTCTTTCTTATGGGTTTATTTATAAGCATGTGTGTGTGTGTGTGTTGGGTTTTCATTTCCCTCTTTCTATGGGTTTATATGACCATTTTCTTTTCTTTCTATTTATCCCTTCTTGGTTTTCTAGGTTTCATACTGGGTATGTATATACTCACCCATACATGGTCTTTTCCCACACGTTTTGTTTCTTATGTAGATTAAATGAAGATCAATGGTGACATTGATGGAGCATAGTGGAACCCAGGTGCATAGATTGCATTCAGTGGTCAGATGTTGTGATCAGGAGCCAGTCTCTCTTGGTTCTTTCATTATTCAAGTTATTTTCATATTGGGACTTCATTTATAGTTGGTCATGTATTTTTCCCCTTTTTATGCTTTTTTTATACTATTGAATTTTGATGTATTCCCTGGAGTTTATTCCATGTGTTCTTATACTATCGATGTTACAGTCATTATTTTATTCCTCTATAATTTTACATGGATACGGTTTTGTGCGTGCATATTGGTGCTTAGTCTAAGGCCTCTCATTTATATTATGCCTTCTCAGTGCTTTTCTTCATCCCCATGCCTATTAGATGTAGGAATGGGGTTATCATTCCCAACATTACGTCGTCCATTCGGTCCCCAATTGGTTGGGTCGTGACACCCTTGATCATTGTTTCATTATTAGAAGCCTTATTTTCCCTACTTGTACTCATATTTTTGGGTTGAACCATGTTTTGGTTTATCCTTATGGTATAAATAATCTTTAAAAGCATAAATGTCAGATCTGTGGTTTCCTATAAAAAATATACAGCACTATGATGTGGTGGGAAAGCTAGTGATGCAGTGAGGGATTCCCACACTATAGGGTGAGGCAATGTTCTATACATATGTGGATTGAGAGGTCTACACCATGGATAATATTACCACACCACATGACACTATTTCAACATCAATTAAATATGGTTAGTCTCTCTTCATCCATTATGAGTTTTAGTTTTAAATAGATTTTACATTCTTGATTTAAGGAAAGTGTTTCAGTAATGATTCAATGAATTCAAGAGTCCATAAAAGAAAGTATTTCATGAGTTTAATCACTTCAAATACCCAGAACACTATCCTTATATCATCTAGTTATGATGTTGTGATGGACTTCAGATATGATTATACACCACATTACTTCCCTTTCCTCCACAATAGTTCACATATAGCCCATTTCTATGTTGTAGGTGATCCTTCTCTACAGTTTAGGTCATCGTCCATTATACTCCGCATTATCGCTATCATCCCTACACCCATGGTGATTCATGGACATATATTTCATGCAGAAACCCCTACCTTGCACTATGAATACCCCTATTTTTCTAGAATTCGTCCCTCCTCTCTTTTATGATCGAGATTGAGGATACTCTGAGTATGTTTGTTTATACACCTAGGTTTTATTCCTATTTTCCTTTCTCTAAAACCCATGACATGTTAGATTAGAACTGGCTCTAGGAACCTTCAGTGGGTGATCTTTTCATGGTTGGTGTGTAAGCGTGGTTCGGGTGACAACATCTTCAATGTACCATGGTGATGACTTTTACAACCATGTGGTAGGTAGTTCCTTAACAACTAGGGCTCTTATTTACACATGTTTCTATGATATAATTATTATTTTTTGCATTACTGAGGACCATGATTAATTTTTATCACATGTGGGTGATTGAGAAGTCCATGGAAACCATTGTGATATTGATTCCATGAGTGGTGCTAGATTAAGTTGTTTCCATGTTTGATTGTGATCACATGTTGTTATGTATTTCAGATTAATCATCATGTTGATATTTCTTAAATGTATTCCCTAAACTGTAAATATATTACTTTGATTTGGGGTATTATTATTAGTACTTGAGATATGTGTGTTATCATGACACATTTATCCCATATAGGGGAAGTGTTCTGGAGTTACAATGATGGTGAAAAAGAACTAGAATATATGGTGGTGGTACATGGTAACATGGATACCATGTTGAGGATGCACTCAAGTTTGCCAATCATTTTTTTAGTATCATTCCATCGATGTATCCGAGTTCCCAATAAGAAGATTCTCAGCACCATGACCTACTTAATGGGTAGATTTGCTTAGGTAGCATGCTTTCACAACTCCATGTGGACACTATATTGTGGATAGTTTCTTTACTACTGAAATCTTCCATATCATTTCTACATGGAGTCGAAGAAGGTAAAGTTGAGGGTTTGTGGTGGATTTGTTAGTGCACGACTGCATGGTTTTGTATTGTGTGATGACATGCTTATTATAATTTTATTATAATTATAGAATACACATATTATACTTGATCACACTAGGTTAAGTAAGCATTGGTGATGTCATACTGAGTCTTACACTAACACCCTACTCAATAATTTTGGTGTGCTTGTAAATTTCATGAGGGATCCAACGAAGGGAAAGGGCCATGTGGTGGACAACTGAGAATAAGATTATGGATATAGTAACGGATCGAGGAGACCCCATAGTTACTTAGTTTATTAGTATGTTTTTATTTCCCTTTAAATGATTTCCACTTTGGAAACCACTTTTATTTGTATGACATATATGTTGTTTTTAGTATCCGTATATTTATTATGATTATTTATTATATTGTTTATTGTTTTTCATTGATCCTATGAAACGATGTTGAGGTTATAGTCTCCCCACTGATGGACTCAGACCCTCACTTCTAGTTAGTAGCCTCTTGTATATGGGGAGGCGCACATGAGGTCAAGTGGAATCTATCTAGGACTAAGTGGTTATGGTCGAGATGATACAACTGATAATAGCCATTATTGGATAAATAAAAATCTATAGAAGTGGCATCATCAATTATTTAATTAATATATACATATTTGTAAATTTTTAAATATGATTTGTATATCTATAAATATATATATATTTATTAAAATAATAAAGATATATTAAAATATATAATATAAGATATTATAAATTCAACCCTGAAAAATTTACATAGAAAACAAATTCTCCCTAAGACTCAAACTCGAGTGAGCCAACCCCCAAGATTGTGTGTTTGTGTGTGATTTATATAAAAATAAGTACATATATTTATATAAATATGATTTATAAATTTATTATATTATTAAAATTTATTATCAATTATTTTCATAATTTCATATATAAAACTGTATCAAATTTATATTAATCAATAGATAAGTTTTATAATATATTTATAGACATTAAAAAGTGTATATATTAATATAATATACTAAAATTTTATTTAATTTTTTTTGTAAATATATATGTGTGTGTGTGTGAGTGTATTTTAACTTATGTAAACAAATATATATATATATATATATATATATATATATATATTATATACATACTTAAACATTCTTATATATGATTTATATAACAAAAAATATATGTAACTTTGTTTAATCCTTTATACTTATTTAAAATTCTATATAATAAAAATTACACACATGTATTTATGTATGCATGTGTGTGTGTGTGTCTATATATATTAAAATATAGTGATATGAAATATATAAATAAATATATAAATACATTAAATAGTGTTCATATTTGAATTTATATATTTATATTCCTAATAAATATTTAAATAATATATAATAATTTATAACTTTGTGTATGCATGTGTATGTATGTGATCATAGGTGTACAAATGTATTCTTGTATGGGCATGTGTATATATGAATATATTTGTTGATGTGTATGTTTTTGTATGTATATTTATGTATTTGAATATATGTGAATGCATGTATATGTATGTATTTTATATTAATTTAATATTATTTAATCATTTTTAATATTTACCATTTTTTATATTTTTTATAATTTATTCATTTTTATTATTTATTCAATTTTTATGTTTCTTCATTTAATATTTTTATAATGAATTAATTTTTGATATTTATTTGTACATTTTAAATATTAATATACAATACATTTAATATGAATGCAATTCCGACAATTAATATTTATTAATTTTTATAATATATTTGTATTTAAATTTGTGTACAATCAATGACGGCCCGGAGAATTCCATTGCCCTAGACCCACATTAAAAATTTTGCCCTAAATACATTGAGAGGTACAGTAAACTAATAAAATTGATGCCCCTTTCTTTGTATTTTTTTTTCTTTCTTGTGTGTTGCCTTAGCCCATGGGCTCTTTGGGCTTTCCCTAGGGCCGGCCCTGTGTACAATTATTATTTATTTATTATCAATTACTAATTTATTATAAATATCATGGTTTTCAAATTATCTTTTAATATTTTCCTCAAATTTATTTTAATATTTATTTATATTTATTTATTTATTAATTTATATAACTAAATTTATTAATTCATATTTATTTTTTGTGTTATTTTTTCATTTCATAATTATTAAATTTTATTGATTTTTTATTTTTGATCATTTATTATTATCTGGAAATTTTCTATTCTTACTCCCTTTTAACATTTTTTTAATTAATTATTCTAAAAACTTTATTCATTTAATATTTATTTAATTTATTAATTTTTAAAATTTATTTATACATTTTTAATTATTAATATTTTTTAATTTACAAAATTAATATTTATTCATTTTTATTTTAATATTTTTTACTTAAATCTATATACAATTATTATTTATTCATTTCTAATTAGTAATTTATTTTAAATCATTTTTATGTAAATTTAATTTTTTATTTCTTCATTTCTATTTTAATATTTATGCATTTCTAATATTTTTGTACTTTGATATTTAATATTATTTATTAATTTTTATATTTTGGTAATTTTTATAACTAATATTATTTATTCATTTAATATTACGTATTCAATTTAATATTTTTATAATTAATTAATTTTTAATATTTATTCCTTTTTATTATAAATATTTTTTTTGATTTTTATTTTTCATGTTTATATAATTAGTAATTTTTGTTAAAGTTTAAATCTAAAAGTGAGTATTTTGAAATTTTTGTTTGTGACATCTAAATATATATACAGTGGATGATAAAATTCAAAAAAATATAACATTCCTTTATCCATTGAAACCTCTTGCTTTTCTCCTGAAGAAAAATAATTTTTATACTTTTTCCTTACTCTCTCTATTCCACACAGTTTGGTGGAACGTACTAGAATCCAAAAGGTGAGACATATTGGAAACTATAAGATCCTTTAAATAGGGCTAAAATGTTAGCATGGGTAGTTTTATAATTAATTTTTTCAAAGTCTATTAATTTGACAAAATTAATTTTCCATTAATGTGAAAAAAGTTAATTTTATCAATGTCTATCAATTTGACAAAATTATCCCTCATTGTCTCATTATAATATTTTTTAAGCTTAATATCACATGAGTTATTTCCAACATTCTCCCACAAAATTATCCTCCCATGTACTACAACATTAACATTTTCCTTATCATAATTAAAATGGGATATATATAATTAATTAAATGATAATGACTTTATTTAAGACTATACAAGTTATCATTATTTAATTCATTCATATATACTTATTGAAAAATCAAAAACACAATCAAAACATTAATAATTACATGTTTTAACTATAATAAACATATCAATCACTACATATAATGAAACCTTCTCAATAACAATTCCCATAATTTCAACATGTCCAATAAATGTATTTGGTGGAAACCCTTTTGAAAAAGGGTCGACAATCATATGGTTTTTTCCAATATGTTCAATTGACACCTTATATTTCTGAAATTCCACCTTAATGGAAAAGTACAATATTTCCATGTGTTTAGCGCATTTGGAATATGAGACATTCATTGAAAGTAATACTTCTGCAACTTTGTCACATTAAATTCAAAAGGGCATGGAAACCATGTTGACAATTCAAAGTCCTGAAATAATATTTCGTAACCACGTACCCTAAATTATAGCAAAAAGTATGTTATATATTCTATTTCTATAATGGAAGCATCTATAACTGATTAATTTTCACTTTTCCCATGATATTGATCATTTAGCTAAAATATACACATAACCAAAAGTGGACTTTCATGTATCAAAATAACTAGAAAAATATGATTCATAATATACAATCACCTCAAGATGATTGGATCTTTTATAAGTATGGATGAAATCCTTTGTTCCTTTAAAATATTTCAAAACATTATTTTCAGATCTCCAACGATCCAGTATAGGATTGCTTCAGTATCTTCCTAACATACCAACTGAAAATATAATATCTTGACTTGAACATGTTTGGGAAAACATAAAATTTTGGACAACATATTCATAATTAATTCATTCCATCTATTTTCATTCCAAATCATTTGTGGGACATTAACTGGGATTAAATATTTCTCCTTTTTTAATTAGAACCAGTGATGTTGTATATTTTTTTATCACAAAACTCCCTAAATTTTTATTAATGCATGATTTCTGTGATAATACCAATTACAATTGAGTACTATTATTTAATATTTCAATTCCAACCACATACATTGATTCTACCATTTATTTCATTTAAAAATTATTAGAGTAATTTCTTAGTCTCACATAATAGATCAAGATCATTTGTAGTAGGAAATATTTTTTAAATGTATATAATAAAGAATATAAATTTAATCCCACTGATATTCTAGTATTTACACCAATCAATTATGTTCTTCATAGATCCAAAAGTTATAATGGTATCATTAAACCTGATATACCACTATCAAGAAGCTTATTTATTTCCATATATTGAATTATTTAATTTACATATCACATGTTCCTTTCATTCAATGAAAATAACCAATGGCTAATCCTTCCTCTAAGTTTTTATTTAACAAGGTTGTTTTATCATCCATTTTGTGTAAAACTAAATCATATTAAGCTACCAATGCCATTATAATTTTGAAATAATATTTCTTAGAAATATGTGAGAATGTTTTCTTATGTTATATACCATATTTTTTAGTTAATCCCATTGAAACAATTCTATACTTGTAGTGTTTAAGTTTTCTAGGAGTGCCACATTTCATTTTGAAAATCCCTTTACATCCAACATTCTTATATCCTTTATGAAATTAAATAAGTTATCATACTTTATTTTTATCCTTGGAATTCAACTAACATCTCATAGTATATAACCATTTATCAGAATTATCATAATTAATAAATTGATAATATGCAATTAGATCATTATCAATTTCAATATCATCTTTCACCTCAGGTATATATACCACATAATCATCAAAAATAACATGACTTCTTTCCATTTTTGATCTCCTTAACTCTATTTATTGTGTTTCTTCGATCATTTCATAATTTTGAATTTGGAAAACATTCCATTATTGTTCTAGGTGATTATTTTGTGATGAAATTAATTGAGGAACAACAAAAGGTGAAGTGAGAGTACAATAAAATAGAACATAAACTCTATGTTCCTTATTTTTTACATTTGGTATAACTTTACTCCCACGAGATTCACCATTATTAATAAATATAGAATTTTTAGTTTCAATATTTCTAATACAACGGTTTGGGAAATAATTCTTATACAATGATTGTTCTTGCATATAGTGTTATTTATTGAGGATTATATGATCTTATTTATTCCTAACAAAACCATAAATATAGGTGTATCAAACTAGTTTTCCTACTAATACAATGTTTAGAAGGAGTCTTTATAACTTCTTTAAATAGATCTATATACAGTAAATAAATGGATGTTTTTATAGTATATATCTATAATAATAAGGGAAAATTAGTGTTACTTAACATGTTGATAAACATATAAATTAATGTTATATTATGGATTTTTTCTACACCATTTTTTTATGGTGTTCCTGGCATATTTTATTGTGTATATATTATAAGAAATTCTAGGAAAATTACTAATGGACCAAGGTTTTTTTCAATTTAATCAAATATTTTATAATATTAACCACCCCTTCAGACCTTATAACTTTAAAATTTCTCTCTAACCACATCTCTACTCCATGTACATAAATTTTCAATGTATTTATTTCTTTATATTTCTCATGGAATAAATAGACATATGCATAACATGAAAAATCAACAATAAAGGTGATAAAATATTTTCTCATATCAAAATAATTATCATCAAAAGTTTCACATATACATGAATGTATGATCTCAAAGAGTTTATCACTATTAGTGGAACCTTTATTTTTTTGTTTTTTTAGTTTTCCATTAATACCATCCAAACAAATTTTTGGGTCCATAAAATCTAAATCTGGAAGGATTTTGATTTTAATCAATCTCTCCAATCTATCTTTGGAATTATGACCAAAAATATTACACAAAAAATAAGAAGAATTTTTATTTTATAAAATATTTTTAGTATCAAATATATGATTAAAGTTCATAATAATTTATTCATACAAACTATCAAGATTTATTTTATATAAATCATTATATAATAAACCACATCAAATCATGTGTGTATGCTTAAAAATAAAAATATCAATTCCCAAAATTTAAAGTTAATCCAACAATAAAAAATTTTTATAAATAAATTAGATTCCTAGATATATAATGTTTATAAAATAATTCACATAAATGTAAATAATATCCACTATAATGGATAAAATGGTAATTCATGGGTACTTACACTAGAACATTCACTTAATTCCCCATGAAAATGAACTTTTCAGTTTGGCATCTGGTTTTGGTTGGACGGAATCACTACATCATATTAGAAACATGAGTCATCTAACCCAAATAATTCCACCATATATTATGTTTAAATTCATATATGTTTTATTCAAAATAAGTAGAATACTTTTTCTTACCTTTCATTTCAAACTAAGCCTCTCATTTCAAGGAATCCTTTTAGAAATGTCCATCATTCCAAAAGAAATGAAATTTTTATTTATTTCTATTCATATGGATATTTCTAGATGACCCATTAACATTAAATAGACAATTTCCTTTTTCATGCTTCTTTATACCATTCTTATTTCATCCTTAATGATAAACCTAATTTATGGTGTGTATTCCTTAACTAATTAACTGTGTTTATTCTTGAACTAGAATATTGTACGATTTATGCAAATCCCATTTAGATTTCTTAGTGTTGTAGTTTATATGGAATAGTTCATACACATATGGTAATAATTTTAATAAAAATAGTAAAAGGAAACATTAATCCACTTTCATTCCCAAATACATATGTCATTCCACAATATTTTCCATTTCAATGACATTTCGTTTTATAATATGAGAACTATAAAATTTTATGATGATCATTGTAATAATTAATGTCATAATAAGAGAATTGTTATTAGTTTATGATTCTACCCCCATATATTTATTAAATTAATTATTATTTTTATCTTTGGGGAAGAATTTTTGTTACTTTCTATGATTATTCACATGAAGATAAAACATAATCAGTTTGATCTATCCCATATTGTATAATATAATTTTTCATCATCACTACCATCATCTGTAATAGTGGTGTGGTTCTCCACTTAGAATTATAAACCAAGATCAATGAAAACAAGGTTAAATTGAAATTTCTCCCACCAATTAATTAAATTTATCCCATTAAATATTTGAAAAATTGATGCTTTTGATTGAAATATTTATTGAAATTTGACTACAATAAATTAATACCTAAATTAAATCTTTGAGCTAAAAATATATTGGTACAAAAAAAATTGTTCATCATAAAATTTGTATTAGTTTTATCCTTTGGGAGAAACACTAATACACAATCATTATTTATACTAATTAAATTAACTTTATATGAAAATAATACATCACTAGTATGAAATACATTTAAAATGATGCATATTTCACATCTGTTATTTATAACTAACATCATAAATAATTATACACATCGGTTATTAAATAACTAACTTGAAAAATATGAGGTGTATATTTTCAATGTTGATTATTTAATAAATGATCTGAAAAAAGTTTAAAAAATTCATGAAATGTCACATCAAGTTATTTTTTGTCCATTAATTCTCACAATAGATATTGGTTTTCTCTCAAATGGTTAACCCATCCCTTAATTATTTGATCTTGTGGCCTTGAATATCCTTTTGTTGGATTTAACCACTATCATCCACCATCACCTATCATCGGTCACTGATTTCAGGCTCCCTATTACATATTTCCCTTATCATCATCTTCTCATTCATCTCCCTTCCAATATCTATTTGTAGTTTGAATTTATTATTCCGATATTCCATTTATCAATGGTATGTTTTGATCATTGATTATTAATTTATTATTATTTTCATGAATGATTTATTTTGACACTTTTATTCAAAAACCCTTCACGAATTTTACTTGAATTTTTGATTATTCACACATATAAGTTATTTATTAAGCGATTAATGAATGTTTTGTGATTATGATTTGATGAAATGATTATTTTATAAATTGGTGTTATAAATAATGTTAATTTGATTATTGATGAGTTTAAAAGAAATGTTTTCAATATTTACTGTGAATTGGTTTTTTAAAGGTATAATGGATTACAATGTTTGAATATGGAGTGTTAATACTACATGTAGATATTATCATGTTGATTACATCATCATTTTTTCATTGTATTTTCATTTAATTTTTATT
Organism: Viscum album; assembly: GCA_963277665.1. Classification (NCBI taxonomy): domain Eukaryota; kingdom Viridiplantae; phylum Streptophyta; class Magnoliopsida; order Santalales; family Viscaceae; genus Viscum; species Viscum album. The sequence continues at coordinate 1,805,721,331 of OY728164.1, forward strand.
TATGTGGTATCTGTTTTTTGGTGAGTTTAATGAGTATGTTTTTATAGCCACTGTGACGCCCCGACCCTAGTTACCGAGAGTTGGTGTATGATTACATAACATTAACATGATCACAAGAGATCAAGTCTTGAAAGACTGATTAATTTAGTAGCCTTGAAAGTACTAGATACATACATAAGTTTTATATTACATCATGAAATAAAAAAAACATTGTGTCCCCTTTGAACACACACATATCCCATAGCCTATCACTACAGGTCAATCATAATACAATTCTTCGCATCCTGGGAAAAATAAAACATAAGAAATGGGTGAGCTCAGATGCTCAGTAAGGATAAAAATATAGCAGAAACTTTCATAAATAAGCATAAACATTTAAGGCAATGTGTAAGACTAAAACACAAGCCATTTAAACACAAAATTCAGCATAATATAGGAAAGATAAATCAAATCATTCCATTTACTTATTCACATGGATATTCTACTAGTCAAATAATCACATGCAATATCAATAGCCAATTTCATAGTGATAAAATGCATAATGATGGACATCATAACCACATAGTCAAGGCCTCATACCAAGACTATAAATAATATTTTGTCAAGGCCTTATGTCAATACACTAGTTTATCTCATAAGACCTACCGATGCATCGAGGAGTTATATCAGGCTCCGTCCATCACTTGCTAAGTCTAATTCATTCCTCATATGAAAAGTTTGAAACATAACATAAACATTCGTATTAAAACTAGCAAACAAAATGTTAATACTTTAACCATAAACCATGAATGGTATAAAAATAACACATCCACAGTCAAAAATATCACAAAACCTTAAATAAAATATGTAATATTGTATCATAATAAATCAACTTCAAACAAGTATAAAATCCATCAAAGGATGTTGACATAGATTAAATCAAAACTATTTGAGAGAAATATCTCTTTCTATTTTGAAATAATTTAAAAGTCACATAATTATATAAGAAAACATTTATTTTGAAAATATTCTTATAATATTGTAAAATAATCTTCGAATGTGTTGTAATGGTGGAAAATATCCGCACCCACCTTATAAGTTAAGAAAACATTCTTACCTTAATTCGTCGAAAAGGTCATAAAGTACCTTGTTTGGAAAACGACGGAAAGATTCCTTTTAAAAAAAATTAAAAAGTAAAACAAGGGTATAAATGACTTTAACCCATATTATAGAAAATATTAAAAGTGTTTTAAAATACATTTTTAAGAAACTCGGATGTGGATGATAAAGAAGTCCCAATAGATACTTACGTATAAACAACCTCGGATAAATAAAGAGATTGTACAATTAACCCTTACCTTGTACTTTTCCTTGGTTGAGGGTAAGTTAACCTCCAGTATAATAGTTAAATCATTGTTATTAAATTATAAAAGAACCAAATACATAAATATGGTATCATATATGATTTTATAATATTTCTTTGTTAATAATATTTTAGTAGTATCATTGTTTCAGGTGTTGACTGATTCATTTTCCTTTAATTGTTTTGTTATGTAAGTCATGTTTGTTATGGATAGGATGTATTTTATTCATATAAATAATGATATTAAGTTCTTAAACATTATTTTTAACCATAAAATGAATAATATTCTTGAATTGTTACGATGGAGAATGAATCTCATCTCATTCGTGGAGACAGTAATCCGTACGTACACATGAGCGACAATATCATTCTTTTGATGGTGAAATCGTATATAATTGGATGGTATATAATATATACATAATAATTAACATGTTTTATTTATTATTTAAATCAATTATACTCATTATTATACCCATCCAAATATTAAAGTGTTGAGTAACAAACTACACCACGACATGGAGACGGTAAGCTGTACGTACACACGTGTGGTGACTTTGTCATTCATAGGATGGATAGAATAATGAATATGGTTGTACCATATTTATAATAAAATCATATTATGTATAAGTTACTGGAGTTTTTATTTTGTTATGGAAACAACAAATAGATAGTAAGTGGAAGAAGAAAAGAACTTTGAAAGAGGGGATGAAATTATTACCTCTTCTTCGGGTGCTTCCTTTTGATTTGATCAAAAGGGCTCCTTAGGTTGAATTTATGATCAAAGTAAGGACTCTAGGTTAAATTTAGGGTAGTTGGGAGGATATTTGAGCAGATTTTGTCCAAGAAAAATGGATTTGGAGGTGTGAAATTAAGATAAGGGTAAGTACCCTTTTATAAGATAGGTGAGGGTCACTTTAGGAAAATCTTGAAATATTATTTTATAATAAAATCATTTTTGGTTTCCAATGGATAAAAAAGGATTTATTTCTAGGATAAGGTGGTTTTGGGTCAAAAAACACTCAACCAATAGGTTTTATACAGATTTAGGTCACCATATTAACCTTATCTTTTAGTTTTAACTCTTAGTTAAATAGTTTAACTTTTACCATGTCTTCTTGTATTATTATAATCAATGGTTAATAAACTTACTATAAAATTAAAAAAAACCTCAAGTGGTTTATTAATAAAATATATATCATTATATAAGTAACTTGGGTGAACCTTATATTTTTAGTAATATTATATCAATTAATAATATAGTATTTTTTTAAAAAACTCATTTATGTCAATTTTGACACTATTTGGTATTTTGTTTTTGTGAAAGTCATAACAGCATGATTACTTAGAAAAAAATTCATTTAATCAACCCTAACATGTAATATTAATCTATAAAATTCGTTTAATTCATCAAAAGTATAAATTTACATTTATTTTTATATTTATAATATCAATTATTTTAATCTTTCATTAATAAGGTAATTACTGTATCATCATTGTGTCATAAATAAATTTAATTATTTAATGTATAAAAATTATAAATAAAATACCATTATGTAGGAAATATTTTTATCTTTCTAATTAGTATTTATAGTTGAATTTATCTTATGTAATCCTATATTAAAAATGTTTTAGTTATAAAAATTTGAATTTAACACTTTTAACTCTTCTTTAAATAAAATATAATAAATGTCCTAATCTAATCCAAGTGGGTCAAAGAAAATTATATTTTATTCCTAATGTTGATTTTGGTCTAAATACACTTATTCAATAGAATTAGGACATGTGTTAGGGTAATTATAATATCATTTTTACCTTTAATTACCCTATTTACTTTTAACTGTGGTAAATAAAAGTCAAAAGTTACTATTCACCAAAAATTATTTTCATCTTATCGAACCACATTTTACTTACTGATGTCAACCGTGTCTCTCGGATTTTTTAAATTCAATTCACAAAAGTGGTAAAATTACGTTTTATGCAAATTTGCAAATGTGCCTAGAAGGTGGGTAAAAGACGGTAAAAAGTTCAATAAGATTTTATACATCTAATTTTATTATAAAATGACTCAAATGAATTACATTAAAATAATATAGGTATTATGTATCTATTTTTACTTAAATTAAATTTAAATAAAATAAATAATTATTTAAATAAAAAGTCGGTTTTAAACAATAACGCAGTGTTTTTCACAGTTCATCAAAATTTGAAAGTTTTCAAAAAAATACCAAAATTTTTCCCTAATCTAATTTTGATATTCAAAATCTAAAAATTTAGTCCATTTTGAAAAATAAAATTTATAAATTTTCAAAAATTGGGAATTACTATTCATAACTGCTTTTAAAACGGCTAGTTTGATTTGTCGTGGTGTGCTAGAACTTGAAGTTGCGTACAGAGCAAGCTATTGTATTATTCAAAGGGAAACGTACCATCAAAGATTTGGGTGTTACATTCTCCCCTAATTCAAATAATTTCGTCCTCAAAATTTCTAGAATACTACTACACAAAAAGATTCGGGTGGTTCTTCATCATAGTTCCTCGGGTTCCCATGTTGCCTCTTCCATCTTATGGTTTCTCCATAGAACTTTTACCAGATGAGTCATCTGATTCCTCAGCACTTGTTCTCTAGTATCAAGAATTCTGATAGGCTCTTCACAATAAGATAGATTGGGTTCCAGTTCTAATTCCTCATAAGGGAGTACATGCGTTGGGTCAGGCATGTATTTTCTCAACAGTGATATATGGAACACATCATGAACTTTGGAGAGACTTAGAGGCATTGACAAATGGTAAGCTACAACCCCAATTTGTTCTAGAATTTCAAAAGGTCTGATGTACTTGGGACTCAATTTACCCTTCTTACCGAATCGTATAACACTCTTCCATGGAGACACCTTCAAGAAAACATGATCTCCTACTTGAAATTCCAAATCCTTCCTTCGGTTATCGGCATAGATCTTTTTCCTACTTTGATATGCTTTGATGTGGGTTTGGATAATCTTCACCTTTTCCATTGTTTCCTCAATAAGTTTTGGGCCTACGAGTTTTCTTTCACCAACATCATCCCAGCAAGTTGGTGTGCAACATCTCTTACCATATAATGCTTCATATGGTGCCATCTGAATACTTGAATGGAAGATATTGTTATAGGAAAATTCTACTATAGGTAAATACTAATCCCACATACCTTGAAAGTCAAGTGAGAAAGATCTCAACGTGTCTTCTAAGGTTTTAATAGTTTGTTCTGATTTTCCATTAGTTTGAGGGTGGTAGGCAGTGCTCAAATAAAGTTCAGTATCTAGGGCTTTCTGAAGAATTTTCCAGAACCTTGATGTAAAATAGGGATCACGATCAGAAACAATCGATAGGGGTCACCATGAAGTCTTACAACTTCATTAATATATAGTCTTGCTAAACATTCAAGTGATAAATATTATCTTATAGCAAGAAAATGTGCTGACTTGGTAAGAAAATCAACAATGACCCATATTGCATAATTCCTTCTAGGAGTATTTAGTAGCCCCATGACAAAGTACATTGTAATATCATCCCATTTCCACTCAGGTATGGGAATAGGTTGCATGACTCCTACCTGATGTTGACTTTCATCCTTTACTTTTTGACAAACTATACATCTTGACACATAATCAGCAATATCTCTCTTCATGTTGTCCCACTAAAAATGTTCCTTCAAATCTCTAAACATCTTAGTGCTACTAGGGTGTATAGAGAAATTGGAGCTATGAGCATCATCCAACAATTCCTTTTTTAAATCAGGTATATTGGGAACACAAAGCCTCTTTCCAAATTTCAAAATTCCATATTCATATATGAAGTCAATAAATATCCCATCATTCATAGCTTTAATTTTCTTTTGAAACTCCTCATCATCAGTCTGGGAACTTTTTATCCTTTCTAGTAAAGATGTAGTGGAAACCATTTGAAAAAAGTATTGATGTTTCACCTTCCATGATTATTCTTATATCCATATTTACTAGATCCATGAACATAGTATCCCCTTCAACTCTCATCTTGTTCAAAACTCCATGATCCTTTCTGCTCAAAGCATCTGCCACCTTATTTGCCTTCCTTGGGTGGTAGTGTATAGTGAAATCATAATCTTTGAGTAGTTCAAGCCCTCGTCTTTGCCTCATGTTGAGTTTTTCTGTCAGAAAATATACTTCAAACTCTTGTGATCAGTATATATCACACATTTTTCACCATAGAGATAGTGTCTCCATATCTTCAGAGTAAAGATTATAGCTTCTAACTCAAGATCGTGAGTAGGATAGTTTTGTTCATGAATTTTTATCTTTCGTGATACATAGGTAATAACTTTATCATTCTGCATAAGGACACAACCAATTCCTTTCTTTGAAGCATCACTATAAGTAACAAACCCCTCATTCCCTGATGGTAGAGTCAATATAGGAGCATTGACTGATCTTTTCTTCAATTCTTCAAAACATTATTCATTCTCTTTTGTCCAAACAAATTTAACCCTTTTACGTGTGAGCTTGGTTAATGGGTTAGTCAATCGGGAAAAATTTTAGATGAAACGCTGATAATAACCTGCTAAACCAATAAAACTACATACCTCAGTTATACATGTCGGTGCTGGCCATTCTTGGATTGCCTTGGTCTTTGAAGGATCAACAGAGATTCCATCCTTAGAGACAATATGGCCAATAAAAGAAATCTCCTGAAGCCATAATTCGCACTTCCTAAACTTTCCATTCTTTTCAGGTATGTTTTTCCTTTTCTAGTGTTTTTGAGGGAAAAGAAAAGTTTCTGGAAATTTTTTAAGTACACACCATGTACTCGGTTACCACAGGTAGTCGGGTGCTGGCCGTGTAGTGGTCATGCACACGACCGTGTGTGGTGACCTAGAGGCTACTTAAATCGGGGCTCGGTAAGGCCAAGTACACGCCATATACTTCCAAAGTACACGCCGTGTACTTTCCTTTTTCTCATTAAACTCACTGGGGTCACGTCTGACGGAAATAATGTCCTTCTAGGTCTCGTTCGTCCAAGAGAACCCGTATAGCTGCGGATCTTTGACGAGCCCTCGAGCGAACATCCGTCCTCCGATTCGAACACTTTCAGTTATGTTGGAATCTAATTGGTGAGTTATCTCTTCTCCTAGATCTTCGTTTCTTATTTTTTTCTCTTTTAAGAGAAATCTTTAGTTGAACATTTTAGATGTTTTTGTAGATCTACAGTGTTCTTGGGTGATTCAAGGATTAAGGTTCACTTATATCAATATCCCAACTTCGAGGTAGGTGGTTTGTGCCTTTCTGTTGAAATTCATTGAGTTATATGTGCAAATTTGTCCAATACCCTTGAACGGGGTATTGCGTGTTTACTATTTTAGCCCTATTGTTTTCCTTGTATGCTTGTATGTTGGAGTAGAGGTTAATTGAATGTGAATAGGGTTGATTTCTATGTTTTGGAAGTGTTTTCCGATGCATGATCTATTTATGACCGTTTGGTATTTCTTAGCTTGTTAGGATGCCTTGCCTGTTCCCATGCCTAGTATTGTAGGATGGAGTGATCTGGTTTATCTGACATGCTGATATGCTATAGACTGTTATCCAAGTAGTTCTTGAGGTTTACTTTGTCCGATACATGTTTCTATACTTGTTCGACTTACACAGGACTGTGAGAACCTGGTGTAGTAAACCATTGGGAGAATGGATGTAAGGGCTTCTCCAGAGTGTCTTTATAATATTACGATGCGAGACCATAAGGGGAATTGACAAAAGTGCTTCCTCAGAGTGTCTGTAGTTCCTCGACGTAGGCCACAGGGGGAATGTTGATGTAAGTGCTTCCCTAGAGCACCTTTAGTTACCGATACGAGACTATAGGGGGAATTGAAAGCGAGTGCTTCCTCATAGAGTCTATGATTAAGCTTAACCAGAGGGGTTAGACTGAGTGTACTGTCCAGAGGGTTGCTTGTGTTTCTAGGTAGGACTATAGGGGATAGGTTGTGAGTACTTCCCAGAGGGTTACCTTTTGTGTTTAGCTGCTTGCTTGTGTTGCTAGGTAGGACTAGATGGGATAAGTTGTGAGTACTTTCCAAAGGGTTGCCTTTTGTGTTTAGATGCTTGCTTGTGTTGCTAGGTAGGACCAGAGGGGATAGGATGTGAGTACTTCCTAGAGGCTTGCCTGATGTGTTTACCTGCTTTGTTAGCTGTTTCTTGGTATATGAAACTGAATGCATTGAAGCTGTGGATTGTTTACTATTGAGTACTTCCTTGTTTACTGCTTTCTATACTTACTACCTGTCATATATTCACTGACTGTTAGGAACATATATTGTGTTGGTTTCCTACTGAGATTTAGTCCCACACCCTGTTTGGGCCATGCTTTTGGGCCCAAACAGATTATATTACTACAGGTATAGATAATGGAAAACTCCCTTCCACATCAGGTACTTGATTGCTGAGGAGCTGGAGAGCATGGGACCAAGCTGAGGCTTGTGATGCTGTTGGAGTTTATATGCTTTATTTTGAACTTGGTTATTTCATTATTCCAGCATTGTGGCTTGTTTGGCTACTTTCCTAGACATATGTATCATGCATCATCATTATATATATGTGCTCCAATTTATTATTCCAGCCTTCCACTATTTACTTTTGTATGATGTTATTACTGCTTCTACTGTTGTATATTTTTTTTATTTCCATTGTGTTACTCTGCCAATGAGGGCATAGTTTCCCCACTATCACACCCAAGGCCCTCGCTGCTAGTCAGCAGCCTCTGGAATTTGGGAAAATGCGCTTGAGTTCATGTGACCAACCGGGTACGGGGCACCTCTGGGTGGCTTCCGGAACCGGTACGTTACAAAGTGGTATCAAAGGAATTTTTTTCTTCTTGACTTACTGTTTGGAGCCTATAGTCAGGGATAGGACGGGAATGGGTACTTGGTAATAAGTTGTACCCAGGAGTAGCTAACTCGTGTACATGGAAAAGCCAATTTACCTCATTAATACAATTTTTCTGGTTTTGCAATTTTACGGTTGATTTGATTTCACCATTGGGTGATTCACTTGTTTTATGTTATTAACATTTATATTATTGAGGTTCTATTTCTGTCACAACCCAATGAGATGAGGGTATTCCATCTCATGCATCAGATAGTCACTTTCTATAAATCACATGTCATGCATCTTGCCATGCCATTTAGGATGCATTAGCAATTTCATGTTGTTGTGATAGATGTTGTGCTAAATATTCATGTTTTTGTGATGGATGCTTTGATAAAATACCTGATGTTTGATAGGGTATTGATTTGTGTAAGGTTTTTTTGGATGAACGCCAAACTTTGGTTCTTGAGGTGTTATGGGGCCTCATGGACTGGAATTCGGTAGATCATTGGATTGCTTACCTTGTTTATAACTTGTATAAGATGTCAAGCTTTAATTCGCAGGGATTATGGGCCCTCACGAATTAGAATTTGTCACTTTCAATGTTTGTTTCAGTGTTTTTCTGGGTTCCGGAGTAGTTTCTGAGGCTTACTATAAGAAAAAAACACAGAATACACACCGTGTAGTTTTGACTACACGCCATGTGTTCTTCTGTTCGGGAAGAAACTATTTTTCTTAAGTACATACCGTGTATTGTATGTACACACCGTGTAGTCTCTAACCATGTCATAGGCCGTGTGGGAAGAGACACGGGATAAGGAAATTCTGCGGGAACACATCGTGTACTAGTCGTACACACCGTGTTGTGTTGACCCTGTGTCCACCCATGTGACTAACGACACGGATGGATGAGAACTTAAGTCATACACGTTGTTCACTCTTTCACACGTCGTGTAGTGTAACCCATGTAGCTAGTCGTGTAGCTAACAACATGGGTCAGTGGTGTCTCTTCTAATACACATTGTGTCCACCTTGAACACGCCGTGTAGTCTGATCCATGTATCCGGATGATTCACTAACAACACGGGTCGGTGAAGCTCATCTAGTACATGTTGTATCTTGCACAAACATGTTGTGTAGTCTTGCTCTAGGAGAACCATGTGGATTAGCTGTGTAAGGGGACTCAAGAAAGGGAAAAGGATTCAAGTGCACACCGTGTGTTGTGACAACATGCCATGTGTTTGGGGTGTTACACGACTTGGGGTGGAATAAGTACATGCCCATGTGAAAGGATTAAGGTAACACGCCACGTAGGGTTTATACACGCAATGTAGTTATGTTTTGTAAAACTTGAATGCTTTCCTACTCTTGTACCCTTATTTCTTTTCTAGTTTTAAATCCTTGATAATCTTGATCTAAGGTGTGCGCTTCAACTTTCAGAGTCCTTCCACTGAGACGTCCTCCGGTTTTACGCCAATTACAAGGCGATAATCAGACACCAGACATGGATGATCAGGGACTTCTAGCATATCCTCTTGTTGTGCTGGTCTTGGCACCAGTAGTTATACCAGATACAGGTGATGATGCACAGTTCAGGTAAGGCTTCATGAGGATGATACAGACCTTCCACGGAGTACCGCTTCCTGCCTCATCTATGGAAGAGTTGACACGGGTCTTTCAGCAGTAGCATCCTACCACCTTCATAGGGGAAGGAGGACCTCAAGTTGTAGAGTCGTGGTTAGAAGCCATGCTTTCTATCTTCGAGCATCTAGAGACGTCTCCAGAGAGGAGGGTGAATCTCACTACCTACATGCTTCGAGACTCCGCCAAGAGGTGGTGGGATGTGATTTCACAGGCGAGACACCAGCAGAATATGGCTTGGGATGAGTTTCAGTGCATCTTTTACGATTACTTTTATCTGGAGAGTCTGAGGGCCGATCGATCACAAGAGTTCATGATTCTTGAGCAGGGTACTCTTTTAGTCATGGAGTATTCCTCTCGCTTCACTGAGACGCAGTGCTTTACACCCTATTTAGGAGGAGATGATTTTTTCCTTGCATGGAATTTTGAGGACGGTCTCAGGCAAGATATCTAATCCCAGGTGAATAGATTCAGGTTGACGTCTATCACTTCTATCATCAACCAGGCGCTGATCACGGAGAAAAATCTGAGGGATTCTGGAGTTGTGAGCTAGGGTGGCTCGATATCTGGAGTTATTATCCCTCCTACTGACAGCAGGAAGCGCCGCAGGGAGTCTACGCATGGAGATCTGAGGAGGCGAGAGATATCTTCTGGTAGCCAGGTGGTGTGATACCAGTGTGGGAAGAGCGGGAATACGAGGCCACATTTCCCAAGGGACCCATTGGAGTGCCGATCTTGTGGAAAGATGGGCCATATTCATCATTTTTGTCAGATCTTCTCACCAAAATCTGGTGACAGGGGTTCTTCTATGACTCTGTGTTCAGAAGCAGCACCACTAGTTTCTTTCCAGTCAGGGAAATGGAGTTCTTCCGGTCGTTCAGGCCGAGGTGGAGGTCACGGCCGCAATAGTCAATTTACAGGCTTTCAGTGACAGCAGGGTGGATCAACTTAGAGTGTTCAGGAAGGGTCATAAGGTCGTGGTACAGGCCAGAATTTTGTAGTGGAACAGACCCAACAGGAGTAGGATCCCGAACCCTCTACAGTTCAAGGTACCATTCTAGTTGCCTTATTTTTATCTTCTTCTCTTTTTGATACAGGGGATTCCCATAGATTTATATTTGTTGCTGTTGTGGAGTGACTTGGGATCTATATCTTTTATTCTACTGATAACTTGACGTTAGACACTCCATTGGGGAATAAAACGGTGAGTGTAAGTCAGTGCAAGGAGTGCCCTCTAGAGGTTGTTGGGTGTCACTTTTTATGGGACCTCTATGTCCTAGATATGATGGGCTATGATGTCATTCTCAGAATGGACTGGTTGGTTCCCTTCCAGGTAGTCATCGACTGTTATCGCTACAGGGTGAGTTTCACATCACCAGAGGGTGGATCTTTTCTTTATAAGGGAGAATGGGATGTTCAGGCAAGCAGAATGGGACCGGAGTATCATAGGTTGGGAGGAGTTACAGCCCAAATTTCTAGTCTATATCTGGATGACCAGGGTACTTCATAGATGGAATTTCCTCCGGTGGTGGATCATTTCAGAGACGTCTTTCCAGAGGAATTTTCAAGTTTTCCTTCAGAGTGAGAGGTGTAATTTTCTATTGATCTTGTTCCAGGGGAAGCACTGGTGCCCATTCCTCCTTACAGGATGTCTATACTAGAGTTACAGGATCTCAAGAAGTAGTTGGAGGAGTTACAGGAAAAGGGTTTCATCTGACCCAGTACTTCTCCTTGGGGTTCGCCTATCCTGTTTGTGAAAAAGGCAGATGGTACCCTTAGGATTTGTGTGGATTATCGGAAGTTGAACCAGTTGACAGTCAAGAACCGATATCCCTTTCCAAGGATTGATGATCTATTTGATCAGTTTCGAGGAGCCCGGGTGTTCTTGAAGATTTAATTGAGGTCCAGTTACCATCAGTTGTGTGTCAGACCATCTGATATACCTCTTACAGCCTTTCGGAGCAGGTATGGTCTATACGAGTATGTAGTTATGCCGTTCGGCCTCATGAACGCGTCTGCAGTTTTCATGGCACTGATGAACTGAGTGTTCCACCCATATTTGGATTCTTTCTTGGTGGTTTTTTTGGACGATATCTTGGTTTACTCTCACACTCAACACGACCATGCCACACATCTTGAGATCATTCTTAGTACACTGAGAGAGCATCAGTTATATTCTAAGATCTCAAAATGCCACTTTTGGATGGATCATATTCATTTCTTGGGTCATGTTATCTCAGAGAAAGGAGTATCAATAGACCCAAAGAAAGTGAGTGTGGTAGTTTCCTGGGAGTATCTGAAGAATGTATTTGAGGTATGGTGTTTTCTAGGGCTGGATGGATACTACAGATGTTTCATACAGGACTTTTCACACTTAGCAGCACCACTGAGAGAAACTACTCGACGCACAATCTCGAGTTGGCTAATGTTGTTCATGCTTTAAGATTTCGGAGACATTATCTTATGGGAGAGCATTTTGTGGTTTTCACCAAACACAAGAGTCTCAAGTACATCTTAACTCAGTGTGATCTGAATTTGAGACAGTGAAGGTGGGTTGAGTACCTTCAGTCCTTTGACTTTGAGCTTGCCTATACGCCTGGGAAAGGCAACACAGTGGCTGATGCGTTGAGAAGGAGGACTCAGATACAGGAAGTTCAGGAGGCCAATAGTGGGTGATAACTTATGTCTATGTTCTCTGAGATGAATTTGGAGGTGTATGACAAAAAGGGGCAGACATTTCTTTCTTCTGTAGCTGTTACCTCTTCTCTACTTGATCGAGTGCGTATGAGGCAGCTATCAGATTCTGAAGGCCTATTCCTAAGGGAGAGTGTGTCAGGAGAGGACCCTATTTCTGGATGGACCATAGGCGAGAATGAGATCTTGTGTTTCCAAGGGCACGTATGGGTACCATAAGACATACACGAGGAGCTGATGCGGGACTTTCATTCCTCAGTTTGGGCATTTTATCCTAGTGTCACCAAGATGTATTGTGATCTACACTGTCAGTATTGGTGGCCAGGTATGAATAGAGATGTTGCTGGTTTTGTCATGAAGTGTTCCACCTGTCATCAGGTGAAGGCATAGCATCAACGACAAGCAGGGATTTTTCAGTAGTTACCCATTCCTGAGTGGAAGTGGAATGACATCACGATGGATTTTGTGATAGGTTTACCAAGGTTGCCTCGAGGGAATGATGCAGTTTGGGTTGTCATTGACAGACTCACGAAGGTTTCTCACTTCTTTCCGATCAAGGAGACCTTTAGTGTTGATGAGCTGGGAAGGTTGTACATCCGCGAGATTTTACGTCTGCATTGATTTCCACACTCCATCGTTTTAGACAGGGATTTGCATTTTACTTCTCGGGTCTGGAAGGGGCTACATAAGGCTTTGGGTACATAGGTAGTTTTGAGTACAGCCTATCACCCCCAGACAGATGGCCAGTCCGAGCATACGATTCAGGTGCATGAGGACATGCTTCGAGCATGTATTCTAGATTTTCGAGGTTATTGGGATAAGCACATACTTCTTGTGGAGTTTTCCTACACAATATTTTTCAAGAAACTATTTAGATGGCACCTTATGAGGCTTTGTACGGTAATCCATTCTGATCACCCTTATGTTGACTAGAGGGAGAAGAGGCAACTATGTTGGGACCTCGTCTTATTTAGGAGACCACAGAGCAGATGGAGTTGATTCAGAAAAGGATGGCTATGGCACAGTCTCGACAGAAGTCTTATGCTGATCAGTGGAGACGACCTCTGGATTTCGAGGTCAGAGATCAGGTTTTCCTGCGTGTCACACTAAGGTTGGGGAACAGGAGGATTAGGAGATAGGGTAAGCTTTCGCCGAGGTACTTCGGGCTGTTTGAGGTGTTGGAGAGAGTTGGTTCAATTGCCTATTGGTTGTAGTTACCTCAAAGGTACTAAGATATGCACAAAATTTTCCACGTCTCTCAGCTTCGACGTTACTTCTCAGACCCATCTCATGCTTTCCAACCTGAGAAAGTTGAGTTAGAGGTGGATGCATTGTTCGAGGAGTATCCTATCTGAATTATTGGTCAAAGTAAGAAGGTTCTTTGTGGTCGGTCTATTCCTTTGGTACGAGTGCTATGGAAGAACAGGCAAGTACAGGACGAGACTTGGGAGAGGGAGGCCGATGTACGATCGCAGTGACCGGAGTTATTCGGGATTTCTTCTTCTACGTCGTCTTTTTAGGGAAATTCGAGGAAGAATTTATTTAAGGGGGGAGTTTGTAAGATCCCGGATCTTCTTTTCAGGTATGTTTTTCCTTTTCTAGTGTTTTTGAGTAAAAATAGGAGTTTCTGGAAATTTCCTAAGTACACGTCGTGTACTTTATGATTACAGGTTGTGTACTCGGTTACCACAGGTAGTCGAGTGTTGTCCGTGTAACGATCATGCACACGGTTGTGTGTGGTGACTTAGAGGCCACTTAAAGCGGGGCTCGGTAAGGGAAAGTACACACCGTGTACTTCCAAAGTACACATTGTGTACTTTCTTTTTTTTCATTAAACGCACAGGGGCCGCATCTGACAAACATAAAGTCCTTCTTCTAGGTCTCGTTCATCCAAGAGAACTTGTACGGATGCGGATCTTTGACGATCCCCCGAGCGAGCATCCATCCTCCGATTCTAACACCTTTGGTTGCCTTGGAATCGCATCGGTGATTTCTCTATTCTCCTAGAGCTTCGTTTCTTGTTTATTTATCTTTCAAGAGTTATCTTCGGTTGAATGTTTTAGACGTTTTTGTAGATCTAAGGTGTTCTTGGGAAATTAAAGGCTTAAGGTTCACTTATATCAATCTCCCAATGTCTAGGTAGGTGATTTGTGCCTTTCTGTTGAAAGTATTTGAGTTATATGTGCAAATTTTTCCAATACCCTTGAACGGGGTATTGTGTGTTTATTTTTTTAGCCCTATTTTTTCTGCTATGCTTGTATAATAGATTATAGGTTAATTGAATGTGAATAGGGTTGATTTCTATGCTTTGTAAGTGTTTTCCCATGCATGATCTATTTATAACTATTTGGTCTTGCTTAGCTTGTTAGGTTGCCTTCCCTGTTCCCATGCCTAGTATTGTAGGATGGAGTGGCCTTGTTTATTTGACATGTTGATATGTTGTAGACTGCTGGCCAAGTAGTTCTTAAGGTTTACTTTGGCCGATATGCGTTGATATACTTGTTCGACTTACACAGGGCTATGAGAACTTGGTGTAGTAAACCATAGGGAGAATGGATGTAAGGGCTTCTCCAGAGTGTCTTTATAATATTACGATGTGAGACAATAGGGGGAATTTATGAAAGTGCTTCCTCAGAGTGTATGTATTTCCTCAAAGCGAGCCATAGGGGGAATGTTGATGTAAGTGCTTCCCCAAAGTACCTTTAGTTACCGATACGAGACTATAGGAGGAATTGACGATGAATGCTTCCTCAGAGAGTCTATGCTTAAGCTAAACCAGAGGGTTAGACTAAGTATACTGCATAGAGGGTTGCTTGGGTTGCTAGGTAGGACCAGAGGGGATAGGATGTGAGTACTTCCTAGAGGGTTACCTTTTGTGTTTAGCTGCTTGATTGTGTTGTTAGGTAGGACCAGAGGGGATAGGCTGTGAGTACTTCCCAGAGGGTTACCTTTTGTGTTTAGCTGCTTACTTGTGTTTCTAGGTAATACCAAAGGGGATAGGCTGTGAGTACTTCCCAGAGGGTTACCTGTTATGTTTACCTTCTTTGTTAAATGTTGCTTGGTATATGAAATTGAATGCATTGAAGCTGTGGATTGTTTACTGTTGAGTACTTCCTTGTTTAATACTTTCTATACTTACTACCTACCATATATTCACTGACTGTTATGCACAGATCTTGTGGTGGTTTCCTACTGGGATTTAGTCTCATGTTCTGTTTGGGACATGCTTTTGGTCCTAAACAGATTATATTGTTGCATGTATAGATAAGGGAAAACACCCTTCCAAATCAGGTACTTGATTGCTGAGGAGCTGGAGATCATGGGACCAAGCTGAGGCTTGTGATGTTGTTGGAGTTTATCTGTTTTCTTTTTCACTTGTTTATTTCTTTATTCCAGCATTGTGACTTGTTTGGCTACTTTCCTAGACATATGTATCATGCATCGTCATTATATATATGTTCTCCATTTTATTATTCCAGTCTTCTGTTGTTTACTTTTGTATGATGTTATTACTGCTTCCGCTATTGTATATCTGTTTTACTTCCGTTGTGTTACTCTGCCAATGAGGGCATAGTTTCCCCACTATCACACCCAAGGCCCTCACTGCTAGTCGACATCCTCTGGCATTCGGAAAAACGTGCTTAAGGTCATGTGACCAACTGGGTACGGGGTGCCTCTAGGTGGCTTCCGGAACCGGGATGTTACACCTAGTTCAAAATGTTGTCTTTGGAATGTCTTCCTTTTTCATGCACAACTGATGGTATCCAGATCGAAGTTCAATCTTTGACAAATATTGAGCTCCATGAATTTGATCAAATAAATCACCAATACGAGGTAGGGGATACTTTTTCTTTATTATTATAGCATTGATCTCCCTATAGTCAATGCACAACCTCATAGATTCATCTTTCTTCTTAACAAAAAGTACAGGTGCTCCCCATGGAGAAACACTAGGGATAATAAATCCCTTATTACTCAATTCCTCTAGTTATTTCTTTACTTAAACTAATTCCATAGTGTCCATTCTATAAGGGGTCTTCGATATGGGCCTTGAACTAGGAATTAAGTCAACGGAAAACTCAATTTCTCATTCTGGAGGATTTCCAGGTAAATCCTCTGGAAATACATCAACATATTCTTGCACAATATGTACATCCTCTATTTGAACATTCCTTTCCTCACCCACAATTATTTCATTATCTCCCTCCCCAATAATTGAATTTATTAGAGCTATTATGGATGGATCTAGATAAGAATCATATGGTGACGTTTCTGCTCTAAAGATAAGGTACTCTTTATCATCATTGAAAATTGTAACCTCCTTCTTCTTACAATACATTTTCACATCATGGTCCAAAATTAAATCCATACCAAGGATTATATCAAATTACATCATGGTTATGATGATGAGATCAGCAGATAAAACACATTTATATGCCATAATGGTAACTGATTGACAAAACTTTGTTGCAATGATACTTCCCTTAGGAGTTTTGACTGAAAACTCCCTTGTTAAATCAAATTGTAAATATCTAATTTTATTTAAAAACTAGGAAGATATGAAACAATGTGATGATCCAGAATCAAATAAATCATTGGATAAATTTGAGGAAACCATTAAATTACCTTACACCATGTCATTCGGAGCTTCAACCTCAGCAGTAGTAATCACATAAGCTTGGCCTTGATCCCTTGTCCTTTTCTGATGTAAGTTTCCTTGGCTCTTAGAACATTCATTTTCATAATGCCCCATTTCTCTACAATTTTAACATTCAACATTGACAACCTCTTTCTTTCCCTTGAAATCATGAGCTTGGTGCCCTTTCTCACCACACTTATAACAGACTCTCATTCCCTTCAGGCAAGTACCGGGATGTTTCTTCCCACATTTACTGAAATATGGGAATTCAACTTTTCCCTTATTCCCCTTATTCCCATTTCTAGAGTATTCATTAGACCTCTTCTTCTCTTTCTTTACTTTAAAATTGTAAGACTTAGAGAATTCATTTTCTATCTTAATAGCACATGAGACAATATCTTCGTACGACAAGAAGGATTGTGGGACTAATTCTCAAGGGAGAAATGGTTTTAACCCATCAAATAATCAATCAATCTTACTCCTTGGGTTACATATATAATCTACATCATGACTTGCTAACCTTGTAAGTTATCCTCATACTTTGCGACATCCTCGTCCTACTTTTGTCTCAGACTCAGAAATTGTATTTCCATATCTGCTCGATGGTCTCGAGGAAAGTATTTTTCTAAGAAAAGATCTTTAAACTCCCTCCATTTCATATTTGATACTTCTTCATCCTCCTTTGTGTTTTTAATTAATAACTACCATTGATCTGCATCTCCCGTGAGGCGATAAATTGCCATGACAACTTTTTCACTTTTTCTACTCCCCAAATCATGAAATATTTTCTCTAAAGAACTTATCTATTTCTCATCTATAAATGGATTTATAGTCCCATTGAATTTTGGTGGTTGTTTCCTCATGAATCGGTCTAACATTGATCCACTGCGTTGTGGGTCAGGGTGCTCCATACGGGTAAGGTTATTATTCATAACTTGAGTGAGTTGTACCAGTATGGTTATAAGCTATTCAGCACCATTTGCATCACCAACTCCACTATAATTATCTTGAGTAGGTGGGAAATCCCTACATGGATTACGTGCATTGATACGGTTTCCATTCCTTCCACTATGCGCCATTTCTAAACAATTTCATACAGTAGATTAATTTATGAATCACAATACATAATTCCAAAATAGTAAAATACCTAACATAAATTAAACAATTTATGTATATAATCCCTAATCATAAAAAAATGTTTTCTTTGAGGAATTATTTACTCATAAATCCTTTATAATGGTTTGTAAAGAAAATGTGAATTATCCTAAGCATATCCCCAGGGAGTGTCGTAACCAAGAGTGCAGCAAGGTCTGTTGTCGTGTACCAGTTCCCATTAGAGCCTATCTCAAAGTGGTGTTTTTGGGTTTTACCCCTAGGTACATTTGTGCCAGAGCTACATCTACCTAATCATATCCAAATAGGGATGTATTTTCTTGGAAGACTCACAAAACCTCTACATTACCAAAAAATTTGGATGTTATTCTACACTAATTCTCAAAGTCTATCTTAGGGTAGTGTTCTCTAATCAGAGTTTTTATAAATCTAGTTTCCAAGGTTTGTACTAAACTTCCTCTAATACCAACTATAATGCTCTAGCCCTAGTTACCCAGAGTTAGTTCATTATTACATAACATTGGCATGATCATAAGATATCAAGTCTCGAAATACCGATTAGTTTAGTAGCCTTGGAAGTACTAGATACATGCATAAGTTTTACATTACATCATGAAATAAAAAAAACATTGTGTCCCCTTTTAACACACACATATCCCATAGTCTATCCCTAATGGTCAATCATAATATAATTCTTCACATCCTAGGAAAAATAAAATATAATAAATGGGTGATCTCAGATGCTCAATAAGGATAACAATATAGAGGAAACTTTCATAAATAATCATAAACATTTAAGGCAATTTATAAGACTAAAACACAAGCCTTTTAAACATAAACTTCAGCATAATATGGAAAAGATAAATCAAATAATTCCATTTACTTATTCACATGGATATTATACTATTCAAATAATCACATGCAATGTCAATATCCAATTTCATAATGATGGAATGCATAATGTTGGACATCATAACCACATAGTCAAGGACTCGTTCCAAGACTATAAATAAGATTTTTTCAAGGCCTTATGCCAATACATTAGTTTTTCTCATGAGACCTACCAATGCATCGAGGAGCTATAGTGGGATCCACCCATCACTTACTAAGTCCAATGCATTCCTCATATGAAAAGGTTGAAACATAACATAAACATCCGTACTAAAACTAGCATACGAAATGTTAATACTTTAACCATAAACCATGAATGGTATAAAAATAACACATCCAAAGTAAAACATATCACAAAACCTTTAATACAATATGTAAGATTTTATCATAATAAATCAACTTCAAACAAGTATAAAATCTAGAAAAGGATGTTGACATAGATGAAATCAAAACTATTTGAGATAATACAATGGTTGGGATGTGGCTTAGTGTGATGGAGGATCCATGATTGAAACATTTCACATAGATTCATGTGAAATTGGTGGTCATGTGATGATCTGGGGATTAAGGCATTATTTTCTATAAAATTATTGACTAAATGCCTTATGTTTTGAAAGAAAACATGTTTTAGTCCTCTTTATATGGTAACCAATGTTTTATGGACATGTTAAATATCACATGGTTGAGTGAAGGTCCCAAATTCCTTGTGGTCCTATCTAGGTAGTGTGTCATGTATAGGAAATAAACTCTCGGGACCCTGAGTGTACCTACATTCTATGTCCCCCTGATGGACACATCATCCAATGTTACTCGACCATCTGAGCCATATTCAAGGAGTAGACGCCCGAGTCCCTGGGTGGTTCCACACATCCTATGTCCCCTAAAACACATGATGTACATATGTTTGTACAATCCATTCAAGGAATCAGGACATGGATGGGTGAGGACTTAGGAGTACATTGTGTGTACTATATGGGACACACTGTGTGTTTTTCTATAAATGTTCTACCTCCTAAATATCCTTCATCAGAACTTATAAATAGACATGTGAGTTGTCATTATTGATTTGAATTTAAAACAAGATGTAGTAATTGAATTATTTTCAACATTATATATATTGTGTGAGGGGGATTGAGTGGTTCACTTATTCCATCCTGATGTATTGGCCTTAAGAATTGAGAGTGATTCCTGGAGTGATATCAGAGTTGAAAACCCCCTTGAAAACACAAGTAGGTTGGGAAATGGGTCCCCTGTTTACTATTCCAGTAGGATTATAGACACCCTTACTCACCATAGGGTTTCAATATCCTATTTTTGGAGGGGAAACACCTCATTAGCAAACACATATAGGGAATGGATTCTCCACACCTTTGGGGTCAGCACCCTCTCAGTTGTATTGTGACATCTGCAAAGCATGGGTCCTATATAGCTTATCTAGAGAGGATTATAGTGGAATACTGGCATCAGGAAGACATAGAATAATGGGGATGAAAATAGAATCATCATCCTTATCTAGTGGGGAAGATCAAGAGCTTCCACACACTCTTCATTTTGTTACCTCCATGAGAAAGTTTGTTTGTTGGGTTTCTTCTCCCTTCTCTTAGGTTGATTTGAATGTTTATTTATATTAATTCCCCTTTTATTTTTGTGGAATCCTATTGGGTATTTATATAATCACCACTACATGAGATTTTCTCACTATTTTCATGTCTTTTAAAAATTACATGAAGTTAGACGGTGACCTTAGTGAGCCTATTATCAGTGGATCTTAGTAGTACTGGGTGATGATGATTAAAGGTGATGGTTAGTTTCAATTTTTATGAGCAGGAATCTCCCTCATAATGAGTTTTTAGGTTATAAATATATTTATTTCTATTTGAGAATTTATTTTCCCCTTCATACTATGGATATATTTTTATTCCTATAATCTGGTGATTCTAGAGATTATCACGTGAATTTTTTCCTCTTGGGCTAGTACATTTTATTTATCTTTCATTATTATGATATTCTTGGAGGTTTATATGTGTATAGGTTCATTAAGATAAGGCCTCCCATATGTGTGATATTCCAACTCAGTGATATTTACTAGCACATTCCCAATTAGAGGTGGTCTTGGGGTGTCACTCTCGGATTACTACCAATCCATGTGGGACCTCAGTGGGTCAGGTAATGATAGAGTTATATCTAATCAATCTATCATAGGGATGATTTTCAGAGTTAGATTTGTCACAAGGATTAGTTTGGTTACATTGGAAAATGGTGTTAGTGTTCTTTGAGTAGATATCTCAATATAAAAAACCCAATGATGGTGTGGTGGATGACATATCCATATAGTAATACTCTTACCACCTTCTTATAAACTCAGTATATTGAGGCATAGGTAGCTGGGAAACCAATGTCACATCCATCATATAGGAATGGATATTTGGATTCCATGTACTTCTTAATTATTCTCCCAATATATTATTATCTAACCATGATACATATTATTAAATTTTATGATGTTGTAATGATGATATCCATCTAGGATACTGATATGGATTTATGGAAGTGACCATATGGGTGATGAGGATTTAGTACAAGGGTCTATCCATGCGGTGTTCCTTATAAGGGAGAAGATAGAATTGATTTAACCAATTTAGTGGTGCATGGACCCACCTTTAGTAGTTCAAGCCGATGTTCTTATATATGCTGATAAGATTATTCTTCCTATGTTCTAGGAAGATGATGCATTCTGGATTAGTTCACTTAATGGGTTTTACCAGTTGAGACCACATAGGTTTCATGGTGATCCAGTCCCTTAGCAATAATGGATTGGATTGACTCAGTGGTCTGAGTTTTATGGATCATTAAGACCTCTACCAATCATATGGTTTCACTTAGTACTAGTCTTATCCATTATGAAATACAGAACTAGTGGGGTGTAGTCCCCTAGACCCATGATGAGATGACTCTCACATAGATGAGTTTTGAGAACTTGTTTCATGATTGGTAATATCATTTAACCTTACACTTTGTGTAGATTTAGTAGATTCTAGAACTAAATAATGCTGATGTGACTATTATAAATTATGAATCATGGTTTTCCAACCAGACACATTAATCAATAAATATGGTGAAAGATGTATACTTTCAATCATGGATGTTTGAGTAGGGATTCTATAGAGACATTCAAGATAGTATGGTCTCTATATGAATTTCCATGTATAATGTGGTGTTGGAGTGGGCCTTAAAGATAGAGAGATTCTTAGTAGAATAGAATTGGGTAATATGATCTTTTTATGGATGTTTTAGAGTAATTTCATATTCTCTAGCTAGAAGGCATTAGTATTCTAGTTCCTAGTGCTAGAGTTATCTGTGGATGTGTGCTTAATGTCATGTTTCAATAGTATAGATATCCCACCAAGGATCCAGTCAGTTGATAGACAAATGAATTTATGATAATGATGGGTAGAGTCACATGAATCATAACTGTATGAATCAATTTTATATAGATAGTGGTAAACCAATAGACATACCTCCATGATAGAGGCAGCTTCATTGTTAGGGATGTCCTTATGGTGTTCAGTGCAGACCTTATGAAGGTTGCACTAGTAGAGGGGTTAAAAGAGTCCTAGGAGGAGATGTAGGATGATGAAACTATAACCTAATTCCACCACCACTTCCATATGGTACGCACTAGTCTTATTGGGATGGTGTATTAGGACATGTTCAACTACAAGTTATGAAGGGATATGATAATGTTGCACATGAAATGATTCAAGGAGCATTCCATGCCTTCTATACTTTTTCACTTTTAATTATAAACATAGGTGTGAGTCATTATTTCATTTATATATCCCTTGTTTGATAACCTGAGGTTTCATTGGAGCCTTTAGATCACTTTTTAGGTTTTAATATTTCTATAGGAAGAAACTCTGCTATTATGGACATCTTCCAATAGTGCAGTCTGGTGCTCGGTTGGGAGAGATTCATGTGAAAACACTTGGTTGTTGTGATGATACTATATGAATTCATTCTGGGTATGAAAATTTTATCTATTTTAAATTATTGGGTAGAAATTCAGCACCAAAAACTTAGGTTCCCATGGGTGGATGGGATGGTATTCTCCATCAATAGGGAGAAATTCCTATTAACATATCGAGTGGGGATCATGAGCAGGAGGTTTAAACTCATCTCCCATCCATTAACAGACTTGGACCATGGTGAAATATTCTTTCTAGACACCTATAATCCAAAAAAAGTGTAGTAATACATGTGTGTATTCTTCAAATATGTTTTTGGGATACCTCCACATCAACAGATCTACTTTTATACTAACTTTCTCCTCAAAACTAGTCTGATATCTTCAATGGAATATCAAATAGCCCATGATGATTTTTGTGAGCTTAGGGTTTAATTAGAGGAACTTTAAGAGAACTATTTTATCTGGCCTAATGTATCCCTCTAGTTTAATCAGGTGTCTATCACTAATAAAGTGGATGGTAGCATGAGGTTATGTATTTATTATTGTTGCCTGAATCAAGTGATGATCAGGAAAAAGTACCCTTTGACAATGATCGCTAACCTATTCAAAAACATTAAATGTGAAAGATGGTTCTCAAATATTATCCTTAGGTATGGATGTTACCATATATGGGTCCACAAGGAGGATATTCTAAAAATGAAATTTTGATATTTCTATGGGAATTGTGATTCCTAGGATATTCACTATGGTGTGAATAATTCCCCCATTTTCTTCATGGTACTTATAAACTAAATATTTCAACCTTTCTTAGATCATTTTTTGGTTGTATTTATCGATAAAATTCTCATTTACTATGTGTTAGTTTAGTATAATATTAAGCATTTGAGGTTATTTCTCAACTTATCCTAGGATAACTAGTGATATTTTAACTCACATAGTGTGATAACTATAGTAGAGAGTTTCAAGTTATGGGGAATTCCATCTCTAAACATGGTGTAGTTGTAGACCTGGAAAATATAATGGTAGTTCTATCATGATAACCTCCCATGAGCATGTTTGAGGTGAATATTTCCATGGTTTGGATGGGTACTATTGGATGTTTTTTTAGTGTTTTCTAAGATTTCATCCCTTTTGACTACCTTTGTATAAAAAGGTAAATCATTCTAATGGATTGAGAAGTGTTTGAAATCATTTGGGGTGTTAAAACATGGGTTGTTTAGTGCTTTGATTTTGAGACTTCCAAAGGAGGTAGTTGAGTATGTAGTATTCAATAATACCTCTGGAGCTGCAATCAGGTGTGTATTGATTGAGAGGTAAAAATTGATTTTTTATGGGTCTAGGTAGTTGAGACCCTGTAAGAATAACTACACAACACATGACTTAGTGTTGTAATAGTAGTATTCACTGTGAATATGTGGAGGCATTATATTCTAGTTGAGTAGTTTTTAGTTTACTCAGATCACCATATTCTAAGGTATATTTTTTCTTGAAGGGGCCTCAACCTAAGACAAAGGTTTTGGATGGAGTTACTTTAAGACTATTACTTTAATATAATTTACCATCTAGGAAAAGGTAAATGTGGTTGAAGATACCATTTATAGGAAATACCATTTTCACTTAGTAGAGGAGGTTCCAGAGCAATTGGTTTCATTATAGTTTTCCCTGGTGGATGAGAGAGGGGAATCTTAACTATATTCAATGGATATGGTTACACTACTTCTTCTGAATATGATAGATGATCTATTGGGAGACACCGATTGTGATGTTTTGTGTGACCAGATATCTTCATAAGATGCACCAAATTGATTAATTTATGGTTGGTAGCATGTCATCCAAATCCAAAAAGTAGTTTTGGTCATATCTCATGAAGGTGTTCTTTGAGAGTTTCATACATCCCATATTAGAGGCAAATCATAGGGTGGAAAATATGTACCAATAAATTTGATGATAGTTTTGATGGGAAGTAATGATTTTGAGCATTTTAAAGTTTATTTTATGATTCCTCACATTTCAAAATGATAAGTTAGAGCATAAAGTTCCAATAGGTTTGACTCAACCTCTTATGATAGCATAGTAGAAGTGTGATAACATATTTATGAATTTTCTGATGGGGCTTCTATGTTCAGAAAAATGTCATGACACTATCTAAGTGTTTGTTGATCGACTTACCAAGTTAGTTAACTTTCATTATTTCTGGTAGAAGAGTTTGGTAGAGGGTATGGGATTCTTATACATGTTGTAGATCATCAAAATTCATGGGGTACCCTCGACGATTATCATTGTGATTCTCAGTTCACATCACTATTATGGAGGGGTTTGCAAGAGACTTTTGGGACCCAATTACAGATGAGAGTAATGTTCCTCCTTCAAAATGATGGATATAATGAATAAACCATTAATTTTTTTGAGGATATGAAGAAAACCCATGAGATGAACTTTTATGAGAGTAGGGATGATCACCTACCTTTGGTGGATCACCTACCTTTGGTAGAGTTAGAAAAAATCATACACATTATGATGTCATGGTCCCTTGGAGTTCAGATAGGGATACCATGTGTTCTTTATGGTATCTAAATTATATGGTTTTTGGAGGCTTATTTATAGTAGAAAGTCAACCTAGAGTTTCTTCAAGCCATTCTAGGCATAGAGCAGGGTTGTTGAGGTTTCTTACCACCAAGTGTTACCCCAAAAGTTGGACTGCATGTATGATATATTTCATGTGTTACATCTAAGGAGATACATTCATGACCCATCACACATTATTGACTAGGGTGATAAGAATTTTCTTGATTGATCCACCTTCTCAAAGTACCTAGAAACAATCTATGATTAGATAGAGAGGATCCTTTATGGGAAAACCACACCCTGGTTTGAGTTCTATGGATGCATGAGAACCTCCATGAGAGCTTTTGGGAGAATGAGATCCCAATGAAGGACTAATACACTCACCTTTTTTATTAGCTTTTTATTTTTTGGGATAAAAATCTTGATAGGGGAGAGAATGTAATGACTCTAATTTTATGGTTTGGTCAATTTGTATTTATCTATATTAATCTACATTTATATTTAGCATTAGATTGTTGTCACAGGTGTTGTAGGACACTTGAAAAGATGTATTAAAAATATTAAATGAAAAGAATACACATATTTTTTGATATAATGAAATTTTTAATGGTTAGTTTCTCTAATGGTAGATCTGGTTCCCCATTGGATTCAAAAAACTATTTTTACACTAAGAATGAATAATGGCTTGTTTCCGTCAATTCTCTGGTTGATGTGCCATTTTGGCTGGGTATTAGATGAAATAAAACAATTAAATTAATTTATTAATTAATTTTTATAAACATAATTATACCCTATTTAATCCTAATTATGGAAAATTCTCTTGGTTAAACACATCACCCCAAGTGAAAATCATCAAAGACTGATGGGGAACCACTGTGAGTGAAAAAAATACATGGAGAAAATAAAGGAAAATTTTTTGATTGATAGTCTGATTCATCAAAACTCATCATTGAAAGTGACGTGGGGCTATTCATCATTAGTGATGGAACCAACAATGAGGTGGGGATGGTTATTTTTTCACCATATGATTTATGATTCTAGCTTGGATATGGTTATCCACATTGAATCTGAAATCATTTCCTAAATTTTAATGGCCTTGTAGATCTACAATTTATTTTTGGTTTGTAAATTATAGATAGGAATGGACTATTTTATTAGTTTTTTTATTTCTACTTTGAAAATATAGGGATGAATATGATACAACCATCAATGATTCTTACTTTGTTGTTTATATGGTTTCCCCCCACTATTCTTCACATTATTCATCATTAACATTGTTTCGAGTGGAATTTTGACCATTTTTACTCTAGTTTGAATTCTATTCAAAACTCCAAAATTGTATTATCATGTTTTTAAGTATTTTTAGAGATCTTGGTGTGTAGTAATGTCATAAATGACTTTGGAATCAAGATTTATAGATGATCCCATGTTGGCTTATCCTTGTTAAGGTAGGTGAGAATGACTGCATGGAAATTGTTTCCATTTTTGATGAAGTGATGAATGGAATATAAATTTTTTTGTTGGAGGATCTGTTATTGATTCCTTAGATTGATCTTCATGTGTCATTCATGGTGAAATTGATAAACATGTGAATATCCATGGAAGAATACTTTACTATCTGGGAAATTCATGGCTTCACACCACGTGTTTTGGAATAGCATGCATTGTATAGTATGATTTTTATATAGGCTAGTGTTCCAGACCATGTTAAATATCAAAAGTCTATGTGGTGGTCCCACAAGTTGTGTGACCCTACTCGGGTAGCTAAACCATGTGCAGGGAGTACATGCCTTAGACCCTGAGTGGTCCTACATGCCATGTCACACTAATAGATGTGTTATATGATTCTACCCATCCAGCCAAGTCTTGTCTAGGAATTACACAAATGGGACATTAGGGGGTTCTAAATGCCATGTTTTTCCTACCCCATTCCATGAAAATTAGTTTTTACACACCATTTAAAGAAATGTGACATAGCAAGAAAAGGACTTGAGAGTAAACCACGTGTACTCCAAGTGACACATCATGTTTTTTCTATGAGTGTTGTAAATCCAATATATCCATCTACAAGACTTAAAATAAAACATTTGAGTAGTCCTTATTTAGTAAAATACCATGTATGATGTGATGGTGTATTTTGATTCAATATAAGTGATGCAGTGTAAGGTGGAAAAATAAGATCACTTCTTTTGGAATTTGTTGCTAATGTTGAGAATCAAGAGTGATTTCTGGAGTGATAGTGGGGTTGGAAACCCTCTTGATGACATAAATATGTCAAGTCCTAGGTCCCTGATTTCCTATACATGTAGGGTAAGTAACTCCCTTTTACTCACCCCATGGAATGTTTTATATATCTATGTAATTAATCCCCCTCATCATTGAGCGTAGATGAGATATGGGTCCCCCACCCTTTTGGGGTCAGCACCCTCTCGACCATAGCATGTGTTTGGAGAGGCATGGGATCCTCATAGCTAATCTCATAAGGATTACATTAGACTATTAAAAATAGGGAAACATTGACTCTTGGAGTTGTGGGAATACTTAGCATCCTTAGATGGATAAGAAAATCAAGATCTTCCTTTATATATATATATATATCTTCATTTGGTTATGTCTATGATTATATCTTGTTGTTGGGTTTCTTCTTCTTTCTTGTTCGTTGAGTTGACTATTTATTTCTATTGTTCCACCATTGGATTTATGGGATTCCTTCTGGGTATGAATATTTTCACCAATTTATAAGATTTTTTCACACATGTAAAGTCATATACAGATGATAGGTAGTTACACAATGACCTTGGAGGTCCCAGTATTGGTGGGGATAAGAATTATAGGGTGAAAATGATCATAAGTAGTGGTCATTTTCAGTGTTAATCAGTAGTACTCTCCCTCCTCATGAGTTTCTAGGTTAGGGATCCCTTTATTTCTAGTTGGTCATGTCTTTTTCACATTCATACATGGGATTTACTTTTATTGTGGTACATTGATAGTTCTATAGGTTATTATATGTCATATTTACTCTTGATTTAGTACATTTTACTTAACATTCATGGTTGTGATGTAGTTGGTGGCATTTGTGTGTATAGGTTCATTAGGATGAGACCTCCATATGTGTTATATGCCTAGTCATAACTAGTTTCCAACCCTTGGACTATTAGAGGTGGGATTGGGGTGTCACTCTTGGCTTACTGTTGGTCCAGGTGGGGCCCCAATGGGTTAGGTCATGAAAAATATGAATATTATTTAATCAAATTGGATGGATATGAATAGAAAATTAATAGATTTCAATCATATAACAAAATATTATGGGTATGTGGTTAAATGATTTATCAATTTCACAAAAGATCATGTAAATTATCCTTAATAAATTCTTTTTTGATGTCCATGTTTTTTTATTCGATAATAATAAGTCTAGAGGTGTTGGAAAACGCAACATTTTTTCACTGAATAGATTAAAGTTATAAATATTGGACTAAACATGAGGAAGAATTTAATGTAGCTAGCGAATGGGATAATACATTTGATTATGGATCACATGATATGATTATAAGATTGAAGGTTGATGAAGATCATATCGAGGATATGATTACAAATGTAAACTATAATGAATATCATATTGAGGAAATGAAATGGATGTTGAAGTAGAACATCATGATTGTCCAAATCTAATTGAGATGTTAAAGAGCTATAAAAAACACCAATGTATACTATTTGTACTAAATATTCAACATTATCAACCATATTGAAGCTGTATAATTTGAATGTTGTAAATAGATAGAGTGACACTAACTTTACTAAACAATTTTCTTGCTTGAATGATATGTTATCAAAAGATAATGAGCTTCCTTACTAAACATATAAATCTAAATGAATTCTATATTCAATGGTTATGATCTCTAATATAATACGTGTGCATCTAATTATTTGTATATTGTTTTTCAATGACCATGAATCACTTAAAATTTTCCTTAAGTGTGGAGATACTTGATATAAGAAAGATGAATCAATTCCATTGAATGTTATAGAGTACATTCCATGGTTTAGGCGCCTATATGAAAGTGAGTAGAATATAAAGAATTTTATGTGGCCTATAGATACAAGAATACATGTTTGGAAACTTCATATCCTAAAATACTATCCTTAGTAGAATAGAATTGGTTATGAGTACCCCAAATTTGGAAATAAGTTGAGAAACCTGTGTCTTGAACTATCTATAAATGGAATGATTCCTTTTATTTTACCATGTTTCACTCACAATACATGTACAATTATGTTGATAAATTATTACTTTCCACCACGTTTTTTCATGAATTTAAAATACATTATGTTGTATCTTCTTATATCATGAAAAAAATAACTAGTTTGTGATATTGATGTTTATTTTTCACTATTTATTAAAGATCTAAAATTAATTTTGGATTTAGGTGTTATGTTGTATGATTATTATAAAAATGAATGTCTCACATTGAGATCCATGTTGTAAAAGATTATAAATGAATCTTCTATTTATGGAAATTTTCTAGGATGTAGTATTAATGTAATTCTAGAGCGTACCATTTTTTACCATGGTACACACTCAACTAAGTTGAAACATTCATTAATGGATTTTTTTTTATCAGACATCGTGATTCTTTTTACCCTGAAGACGTATATATCAATCATGGATGACATTATTTTATGGGAATTAAAAAGAAAGTACAACTCCATATCATGTTATAGATGATCAATAGTTTTAGAATATAATGGATTTGGTTGACATCTTTGGTAAATGTTTTTTTAAACCTTTCATAAAGTAGGTGTAAAAATAGACTAGTTTTATTTTAATTATTGTACTAGAATATTTTGTACATCGGAACTTTTATTAATTTAATGTACATAGAAAAAAAAAGAATTTCATAGAATCATTGGAATGTTACTAAATAAACCCAATAAAACAAAGGATTTTATTAGGAAAATGATAGATATGATTGACATGAGGATAAGCGGAGATTTGGAGCTAGTAAAGGGTAAAAGGAATAATTATTTTTCCTGCAGTATCTTATAAAATTTATAGACAAGACAGATATCAGTTTTTCAACCTCCTGAATGATGTAATCATTACAAAGGGGAAATCATAAAATATCAAAAACATCGCATCAAATAATTATTTAAATTCAATGGCCTATAATCACATGGTTGTAATGTTTTGATGCATGATTTAATGCATGTATCTTTATGTTTCATTTGGTCAAAAAATTCATGACACACATTAATTAAAACTTATTTAAATTTCAAAGATATGTATAGTAAATTTATATACACAATGAAGTTTACAAATATAGAAAACGAATTTTATATCATATTGAGTGAATTGGAGATATTCTTCCTGATATCATTAATTGATATGATGGTTCACTTGATTAGTGAGATCCATCTATTTGGTCTGGTATACTAAATATGGATGTACCCATTGAATTTTATATAAATATTTTCAAAGGGTGTGTCAAAAATAAATGTTGTCAAGAAGTTTATTTTATAGAGCATTATATTTTTTATAAAGTTTTTTATTTTTGGACTGACTTCCCATACAATGTGGATATCATTGGTCTCTTAAAATATTATCACATTGGGTGCCTCTTGGGAGAATAAATTCCAAAAAATATTATATATATGTTTTATATAAAATATTAATGGATTCTACGTAACTTGAAACCCGCAATGTAATCCTTAGGTATTTAAATCCATTAAGGTGTCAAATATAAATAATAAATACACATAATTAATAGTTTATAAGTTGGTTTCAAGAACATATTTTTAAAGTGTCATGTGAAAATATGAATTCAATTTCAATATGAATTTGATGTAATTCCAAGGGACTAAGTGTGCATGTATTATCTTATAATGGATATGTAATTTATGGTTATAAATTCTATTCAAAGTAATAGGATGAACATAGTACCATGAATAATAATGGGGTTACTCTTATCGATGAAGATATTCACATTCCGATTACCAAGGAAATAAATCCAATTTATGTGAATATGTCATACATTGGAATCATCAAACTAGTATTGTTTCTAGATTATAAAACATTAAAAATGTCTATTTTTAATCACAAATGGGATGATAATATAATTAAAGATAAAATAAATGAATTTGTATTTGTGAAAGTGGGTTTTATAAGGAAAGATATAAGGAAAAATTGTTTATAATGGAATCATAGATAGTATAAGTATTTTATATCCTAGTGTTCAACATATATATTATTGATCAAAACCACTATAGGGTTAGATTTAAATTCAATTGAGAATAACCCTCTCATTGGGATGTCACAATCATTTTGTGGTGGTCCCAGTTTAGATGAGGTCTTCTATGTTAGAAGGGAATATAATGAGTGTATTTGGATACTAGATAGAGGGTTCAAAACCCTTTAACTTTTAAATAATGAAAAGAGAGTTAAATAATCAGTTTAAAGTTTTTATAATATATATTTTGTTAACTCATAATATTATGTACCACTACTGCATTTTTTAATCTAAATTAAATGTTAAAGTAATTTTGTAGATAATCATTTCTCCACATACTGAAGCTCTAGATCCTGATTAATAAGAGGTTTATCTACATTATGATTCTACTATTATTTAGGAACAAAATTTTGATAATATCGATACTAATGAAATAGTAAATGGTAAATAACTTATGTTTGAGAAAAAATAGAAGCATTGTAGTGTGATAATATCAACAAATATTATTATAGAAAGAATCATGAACATAAAATTTGAGGTTGGATGGAATGATTGTGACCAAAAATTTCACCCAAATAAGTCTATTTCCATTTGTAACATTGGGGCCAACACTCTAAGAGATTTTACAATCAATATTATAGATCAAGAGCAGGACCACCTTTCTAGAAGAGATGTTTTCACAATCAATATTACAGATCAAGAGTAGGACCACATTTATGTTTTGTACAACAGTTTAGAGGTTTCCTTGTATCTTGAAACCCACAAATAAATTCTTAGTCATTTGAATCCATCAAGGGATGAAATATGGATATCAAATACACATAAATAATTTATAGGATGGTTTCGGGACTATGTTTTTAAGGAGTGAGATGAAAATCCAAATTCAATTTTAGGGTGACTTTGATGGATAGCCAAAGGACCAAGTGTGTATGTATTATCTTACAATGGTTATGTAATTAATGGTTATAAATTCTATACAAATGATCATGATTAAATAAGTACCATTAAAAATAGTGGAGTTACAATTGTGGTTGAAGCGATACATGTTTCTGGTACTAAGGACAAAAATCCAATTTACGTGAATATGTCATACTTTAGCATCATCAAATAAATATGAGAGTTATATTATACAACATTCCAAGTGCCAATTTTTCAATTCAAGTGGTTTGATAACAGGAGTTCTATTAAAATAGATGAATTAGGATTCATGAAAGTGGATTTTAGTAAGGAAGGGTACAAAGATGAACCATTTATAATGGAATCAGAGGTAGTATAAGTATTTTATGTTTCAAATCCCTCAAACTGAAAGTAGTCAATTGTTCTATTATTGACCAAAACCACTAAAGGGTCAGATGAAAATTCAACTGAGGATAACCCTTTCATTAGGAAGTCATAATAATTTTGCAATGGTCCCAATGTAGATAAATTTTGGTATGTCATAGGAGACCATAATGAAGGGATTTGGATACTCGATATAGGGGTCAAATCTATTCAACCTTTAAAAAAAGAGTTCAATAATCATGTTATATTTTTTTATAATATAAATTGTACTACCTCATGTTATTATTTATTCGTTGTTGCATTTATATAATCTAAATTAAATGTTAAACCACTTCTATAGATAATGAATTTTTCACGTGATGATGCTCTCAATCCTGAGGAACAATGGGTTTCTTAACCTACTACTTCTCCCAGTGCAGAGGAATAATGGGTTTCTCAACCTGCTACTGCACCCAGTGAAGAGGAACAATAACCTTATACACATGTCGATGCTACTAATCTAGAGGAAGAACATATTGAATATGTTGAATCTGAGGAAATGGTAGGTGATGAAGAACTGATGTTGCGGAAAAAACAGGAGCATTGTAGTGTGACAGTGTTAACAAAAATTATTAAGGAGAAAAGTAAAGGCATCAAATATGAGGTCGGATAGAATTTGTGCGACCATCATGTTAACCCCAACAAGTCCATGTTCAGTAGTTAAATTGGGCTCATCACTCAAAAATTCATGTCGATTGATGTCAATTTGTGGCACCATGTTGTGCCCATGCTTAAGGTACTTATTTGGGAAGAGATTATGGTAACATTATGATATCCTTTATTTATTTTACTAAAAAATAAAATAATGAAACATTGAATTACTCTTCATCACCCCTTTTAGAGTGAATTTATAGTATATGAATACCACAAAAAATTTATATTAAATCTTTTTTAAAGGATTCACAGAGGCTTTCACACAATTCTAATGAGATTTCATCATAAAGATACTGAAGGGAAAATAAACCCACACCCACTGCTTATGTATGCACACATGATAAGCCAAGAAGCATGGGATGCATTTACTAGCTATCGTGAATATATGTCTTTTCAGGTATATTATGGATGGTAATACATTGTTTGGAAATACATGTATTTATCACTTTGATTGGGATTTTTTTTATTTATGACATAGTAATTGAGTGCTAAAAATAAGGAACGGGTAGCAAAACCAACGTTCCCCTACCGTAAAGCAAGGATGGGGTATGCTTCAATTGAAAAAAAATTGGTACATAATTGAAATATACCACAATTATTTTATGTGACATGAAATAAAAAAATATAATTATGCTCCTCTATTTATATACAGATTGATGAATTCAAATCCAAATCCACTTCCATCCCATGTCATGTGATGTGGAAGGAGGTATGTGTAAATAAAAATGGGATACTAATAGATGAAAACACACAAAAGTGTGGTAAACATGTGTAAAAATGACATAATAAAAATTTGTTTTGATTTAAATCGCTATTACATAACACTGATTACTTATTTTCCTATATTTTTTATCCAACTTAGTCACAGGAATCATCAATTCTTGTACTAGATGAAAACCTACTATTTGTAGCCTTAAAGCGGCTAGAATAGTATGTCCATGTCAAAGGACAAGGTTTAGGGGTGACACCCTAGACATATTTTGAGGAAAAAAACAACTTGAGGATAAAAGATAAAGAAATGGAAGAGATGAAAGCAAGATTACCTGGCCTTGAAGAAAGTTTTCATTGGTAGACTGAGTTGCTAGCAACTATTATGGGGGGGAAGCAAAGAGAAGAAAAAACTTAATAAAAACCATTGCATGAAGATCACACCCCACCCCCACCAGCTTTGAGGTGATCCATCCCCTCAAAGTCCTATCTTAGTCAAGGTAATCAATATTCTAATAATTGTTTCTGCGAAATGTGAATCAGATATAAACCAATACCTTTCCTGTACTGATATTCTACTGGGTAAAAATGACTGTGATTTATATCTATCAACACCCATCTATGTCATGTTCAATATCCAAGATGACAATCTACACAACATACCACTTCCAACAGGTCATGTGAGAGTGGCGATTACCGTATCTCATGAGATGAGCACAGAGCTACCTGTTTCACTTGATGACGATGATATTCATACAGTCAACCAAGATGTTGGAACATTTGTAGAATGGTCGTCAGATCTTGTAAAAAACATGTCAACAAGGAGGTATTCATTTAAAATTTATTTTTCATTCTAAACCTTTAATAATTAATGAAAAAATGTCTGAACTGGTGAATATTATTATAGACGAACAAAGGGAAGGGGGTAAAATGAATGGTAGACTCAAAAACATCTAAATGATCAGCCTACTGATCGAAAATATCTTATTAAAACACCTTTACCCCACCCATTCAATATTCACATTTACTAACATTGAAGGTTCATGTGGATACAAAGTTCCAAAATGGTAGTAATCACATAGTTGATTTTGAAGAATAAATGTATGATGATGACATTACAGAATACATTTCTCTTGAAAATGTAAATGAAATCCTTAACTATGAATGGCTAGGAGCCTCAGTTGTACATGTATACATGAGGTATGTTTTCATGATTTTTTTTACAAAAGCTAATATACTATGTTAATTATTAATAAATACATTTCAAATTTTTTGCAGGCATATATATCAATACCAATTGAAGGGATTACCCCATGAACATAAATTTGGAATCATTATTACTCATATCACTTATATAGAATAACCTCAAATGGATTCAAACAAAATGAATGAAATAGTGACAAAACTATCCAAATAATTTGAAATAAACCTTACAGATGACATACTCTTCTTAATACCAACGTTGTAGGGGTAAAAATATACAATATAATCATATAAAATATATTTTAATTTATTTAATTACTTATTCCTTTTTGTGTTTTTAGGCAACATTGGATGCTCATTATGGTCAATTTGATAACTCCAAAGATTCATTTCCTAAATTCACTGAGTAGCATCCCCGACCTGATTGGCCACCCAAATAGTGCTCTCAGGCTGGGTGCCACAGGCCTTAGGCATGCCTCCCCATATGTCAAAGGCTTCCAACTAGTAGCGAGGGTGTAAAAAGGGAGTAGTGTGGAGGCTATACCCTTAGGGGATGATATAGTAATAGTCTAAGTAGAGATATAATATGAATTAGAAGAAAAATACTTAGTAGACTCAAACTAGACCCTCAGATGGAAGAAGTGAATTCAATATCATACAATAAAAGAATCAATAATAAAAAAAATATTAGAAGAAGAAATAAACAGCCAAACATACCACTTGTTACTATTAAAATAAAGTGTGCATATATATCAAGTCATACATATCAATAAACAGGAGGGTCGCCAATGGATAGCCATAGTATATACATATATCATAAACATGTTGATGTAGAAAAGTAAACAAAAAGAAAGAAATATAGAAATCCATATGATGTGGGAACATCAAGGCTCCCTACCATCCATCCATGCCAATTCAAACTAGGATCCAGATCCAGATCTTGAACCCTTACCTAAACGTAAAATCATAAAGTATACATGTATCTCAAAGGGTTCATGTAGGGTGTGAAAATGAGTCTCAATAAGGTACTACCCACATGCATGTACCTTACATTTTTTATTAATTAGGTGTGATCTATAAATAAATAATTCATCATAATATGCATATAAATAAACACACACTTCACTGATACTCAAAATCCACCAAGAAGTTGTCACCTACCTCGGTCAATGTCGAAATGTCATAGTGGAGAGGATCCTTAGACCATAGACCAAGGCATCCCCTGATATGATATATCCATGTGAACCCTCAGGTTCCACCTCTAGTAAGTAACCAAACATCATGTACCTCCTGACACCTCATGTTCAAAACAAGTCACCGACGTCCCAAAGTCATGCCCTAACAATATAAAACGGGTCCCTTAGACCCCTGCTCGAAAGTACCTATTGGCTCGAAATCCAACATCTGTAGGCATAGTGATATCTATCCTCAAGGTAAAATCACCATTTTCTCAAAGCACAATGTCCTAAGGAACGGCGATGCCCATCCTCCAAAACGAACCTGACCCAGTAGCCTCAAGCACAAAAATCCTCAACCACCAACTGATAGCCTCAACACCATCATCTGAACACTCCTCAACTTCCTCAAGGCTTTCTGTGACAATCACACCCAAACCAATTACCTAAGTTTCACTAATGAGGGCCTCTACCCACATGAGTGTTCACAACCACCTCATCATTGAGTCAACCTGTGTTCGCATGACTCCAACAATGCTTTATCCAATCATGAGTGAGCCGAAATCACCAAAATAGTACCTAAGACACATTAACTATAGCACCTCATTCCCCTATGACCATGTCGCTCAAATATGATGGTCATCCCATCTAAATATCCTGGTCTATTCCCACAACCTGATGACCTTTTCACATAAAACTGATATCCATGATACCCAACCGGTGATCACATCACCCAAGTAACTCGGGCCGAGCCCAACCAGACGACCAACGTCACCTCAATCCTGATGGCCATGCCACCTTAACTCTCAGGTCGATCCCATCATGATCCCATATATTTTTGGATTTGGTTCCCTAGAACCAACTTCTTTTGTAATTTATGATAAACGTATATTCAATGGATGGATATTAATAAACTCCTTATCACATCATGATTGTTCTTCTGCATGACATTGTATGTGATAATGTCCTAAGAGTAGTTGTCACGTTAAAAGGTCATAGTGGATCTCTGCTATGATGAGAACCTAGAAGTTCCATGAAACTATTCTTAAACATATGTTCTATATCCAGATGATATCATTTTAAGGGACACAAATGATACAGGCTATCAGGGGTAGAGACTCATAGGATTTTGAGGCATCTTCTCATGGTGTACGCCATTGGTAATGTCCCAGGAGGATATTTTGAGAACGAGACCCACCAATAGGAAATCCAAATTCATAAGTTTCATTGGATGTTCCTATCTACAAACGTGTGTATTGGTCCTTAGAATCTAAGATTATTATTAATGCAGTATTACTCATAATGCACCCAACATATCCTACCTCGTCGTGAACATATATCATCCTGGTTTTCACCAATACATCTAAGTGTGTGAGTCATAATACCCATTAATAATAATCTTAAATTATAAGGACCAATACACACATCCTAAGATAGGAACATCTAATGAAACTTTTTAATGTATATTTCCTACTAGCGAGTCTCGTTCTCATAATATCCTCCTGGACATTACCAAGGGCGTACACCATGAGAAGATGCATAAAAGTCCTATGAGTCTCTACCCCTGATAGAATGTATCATTTGTGTACCTTAAAATTATATCATCGAGCTATAGAACATATGTTCAAGAATAGTGTCGTGGAACTTCAGGGTTCTCATCATATCAGGAATCCGTTATGACCTTTTAGTGTGACAGCTACTCTTAGGACATTATCACATACAATGTCATGCAAAAGAACAATCATGATGTGATAAGGAGTTTATTAATATCCATCCAATGAATATATATTTATCATTAGGTAAAAAATAATTTGGTTCTAGGGTACCAAATCCAAAAGACTCCCACTTTCACTAGAGCCAACTGCTAATGACCTTCAGTCCGCTAGCTCTCACATGATACTCATGCTTTTACCGAGATAGGTCTTTATTAAAGGGGTCCTCCATGTTCTATTCCATGGATATTTTTCTCACTACAACTTCACCCCTTTGATAAAAATCCCTCAAGAGTTTA
The DNA here is from genome assembly GCA_963277665.1 of Viscum album. Lineage (NCBI taxonomy): Eukaryota > Viridiplantae > Streptophyta > Magnoliopsida > Santalales > Viscaceae > Viscum > Viscum album. Next base: position 1,805,760,344 of record OY728164.1, read on the forward strand.
TACTTATGGAGTATGTGATTTTTCCATTGATGTGACCTTAGATCTTTTGCAAGAGACACTATTGTAGTATTTTCACAATATAATGTGATAGGGTCTTTAATATTATGTACCACATCAAGATCTTGGACAAAGTTACAAATCCATATGGCTTATTGGCTTCATTAGAAGCCGCTATGTACTTGGAATCCACTATAGAATCAACTACAACTGGCTGCTTTGAACTCTTCCAGCTCACAGCTCCTCCATTGAGATAGAAAACATATCCTGATTGTGACTTTATATCATTTTGATATGTCTAAAAACTAGCATCAGCATACCCACTGATGACAAGTTTCTTGTATCCTCCATACACTAGGAACATATCCTTAGTTCTTCTCAGATACTTAAGGATAGTATTAACAGAAATCCAATTCTATTCTCCTAGATCTGTTTAATATCTGCTTACCATGATTAGTGCATAGGCAACATCAAGTGTAGTACATAACATGTCATACATAATACATCCTATCACTGAAGCATATGGGATCTTACTCATTCTATCTTTCTCCCATTGTGTCTGGGGACACATTTTCTTAGAAATATGTAAACCATGTGACACTATAACCAATCCCCTCTTGGATTGTTCCATGCTAAATCTCTTTAGTATCTGTTCAATATATGTACTTTGACTTGGTCCAAGCAGCCTCTTGGATCTATCACAAATGATCTTGATCCTTAAAATATAGGCTATTTCGCATAAGTCCTTCATGGATAAGCACTTGTTTAACTAGTACTTAACATATTGTAAGACTGGTATTTCATTTCCAATAAGTAATATGTCATCAAAATATAATACTATGATAAAGACCGCATTCTCATTAAACATTTTGTAAACACATGGCTCACATTCATTTTTAATGAAACCAATTTATTTTATGGATTCATCAAATTGAATGTTCAATGACCTAGATGCTTTCTTCAATCCATAAATGGATCTATACAACTTTTAAATCCTTTTGGCATCACCTGGTGTCACAAACCCTTCTGGTTGTGTCATATAGACATCAATCTGAAGGTTCTTGTTAATAAATGAATTTTTGACATCCATCTTCCAAATATCATATTCATGGTAATATGCTATGGAAAATATGATTCTAATGGATTTAAACATGGAAATTATAGAAAAGGTTTCATCATAGTCAATTCCTTGATGTTGTTTAAACCCTTTAGCTACTAGCCTTGCTTTATAGGTACTTACTTTACCTTCCATGTCCAGTTTCTTCTTGAATTCCCATTTACACCCAACAGGCTTTACATAAACTGGTGCATCGACCAGAACCCAAACTTGGTTCTAATACAAGGAATCTATCTTATAATTCATAGCTTCTAGCCATATTGAATCTTCTGGTCTCTCTACTACCTCATTGTAGTAGAGAGAGTCATTATTTTCCAACAATAATGAGTCACCATCCTTGGTGACTGGAAAACCATATCTCTTTGGTTCCCTTACCTCTCTTACACTCCTATATAGTACTTGTGTTTTAGGAACCACTTCTTAAATAGGGACCTGTGGAACTTGTTCCTATACCAACTCTTGTGTATCTTGAGCATCAACTTCCTCTAAGTCAATCTTACTCCCACTATCCTTTTTGAGGATATGCTCCCTCTCAAGAAAGACAGATTGTCTGGGTACAGTTACTTTCTTGTTTCGGGGGTTTTATAGGTAATATCCCTTTGTTTCCTTGGGATACCCTATAAAGATACACCTCATTCACCAGGGTGCTAGTTTTTTTCTTGAGAAATCCTTAACAAACACTCTGCATCCTCATACGCGTTTATGTGAAAAAATGGGTTTCTTTCCACTCTATAACTCAAAGGGAATTCCATTTTCTGCTTTAGTTAGTACTCAGTTTAATGTGTATGTCACAGTTTGTAATGCATATCCCCAAAAAGATAATGGAAAATCTACATGACTCATCACTGACCTCACCATGTCCAACAAGTTATGGTTCCTCCTTTCACTAACACCATTCCACTGTGGTGTATAAGGTAGAGTGAGATGAGATAGAATCCCAAAATCCCACATAAATTTGATAAACTCTTAGTTAAGATATTATCCAACTAGATCTAATAAAAGATTATTTATCTTCTTACCAAACTGATTCTCTACTTCATTCTTGAATTCCTTGAATTTCTCAAAGGACTCAGACTTATACCTCATCAAGTAAATATAGCCATATCTACTCAAGTCATCAGTAAAAGTTATAAAGTAAGAATATCCACCTCTAGATTCTACTGGAAATGGTCCACGCACATAAGTGTGTACCAATCCTAGAAGCTATGTGGCCCTTTCACCCTGTCCACCAAATGGATATTTTGTCATTTTCCCTTATAAACAAGCATGATATCTATCAAGTGGTTTTAACTCAGAAGAGTCTAAATAAACTTCTTGAAATAGCTTTTTCAAATGCTTCTTGTTTACATGACTGAGATAGTGATGTCACAACTGGGTGTTATATGAGTCATGTGAACTTAATTCATTATCAATTTCCAAAACTTGGTTTTGTAATTTAATAAATACAGACTGTTATTTAAATGTTTCATACCATAACATATGTTGTCCTTATAAAAGAAACAACTTTTATTTCCAAACTTGAAAATAAACCCATCTCTATCCAAACTTGATACATAAATTATGTTTTTGGTAACGCTAGGTACATAATAACATCCATGTAAAACCAAAATCATTATCCTTGGCAATGTGAGGTGGTAGTCACTAATGGAAAGAGCATCCAGTCTCTCACTATTGGAAGCTTGTAGATCCACCTCTCCTTTGGAAATTTTTTGGAATCTACTCAGTTCTTACATTTGAATACAGATTTGAGCACCACAAGCTTAACACCCAATGTTTAGAAATGGAAATATTTCACTCTATAACAAACACACATTTGGCTCCCCCTTTCCTCTGGGTACAGTTCCTCTTCCAGTGTCCTGACTTGCCACATGCAAAGCATACTTACTCCTTTTCCTTTCCCTACCTTTGGATCTTCTTATTCTTGGTCGGATGGTGCTCGGGGGCTTTAGACTATTTATAATTCTTAGAACCCTTTTCCTTTTCTTTCCTCTTACTATTAACTATAAGGATTTCAGTTTTTTCACACCCTGTGTCCTTATCAACTTGGAGAATTAAAGTAAGAATTTCTGATATACTCTTCTCATTATTTCTCATATTATAATTCATAATAAAACTAGATAAGTTCTTGGGCAGTGATGATAGTATGAGATCTATACACAACTCATCTAGAACTTTAATCCTTAAGATGTCCAGATGCTCAATGTATCCAATAAGCTTGACTACATGTGTCCCAGCTAGTATAGACTCTACAAGCTTATTGGTGAATAAAGCATTGGAGATCTCATACCTCTCTTGTCTCACCTTCTCTTGATATAGATCCTAAAGGTGAGACATCATGCTATAAACATCCATTTCCTCATGTTTCTTAAAGATCTCATTGGTCATGGATGATAGCACGAGGCACTGAACATTCGTAGAATCATTCATATGTTTCTCGTACACAGAGAGATCTTCATCACTTGCCTCATTTCTAGGTGCAACTGGTAATGGTTCTTCCAGCACATATAGTTTCCTTTCATGGTGAAGGATGGCCCGAAGGTGCCTTTTCCACTCCTGTAAATTAGTGCCAGTGAGAAGGTTTTCCTTATTGAGTATGGATCACAATGATATATTTGATTTTATTTTTAATTCCATTACTACAAATAATATGAACAAAGTTTTAGTATTTTATCTGATAAAATTAATACAAATAAATAAATAAATATCCATTAGTCTCCCACTATTTTATCAAAACCCAATAACCCTCACCATTGGCTTTAGAATATCCTATTTCTTGGACATTCTAGTGTAAAGTATCCTTATTTCCCTTCGCATTACCCCAACTTTGGTTGGTCAAGAATTTTGAAAGGTTTTAGGTAGGCATTCCAAATACCAACTGCATTAACTCACAACTCTTGGATCCGTTGAGTGGACTCCCCAATACTGAAATCCTTAATTTTGGATTTTCTCAACCTTTGCCTCTCAGTTACACCAAGTCCTTCTTTGGCAGTCAACCCTTGATGTAAATTAAGTCAAGTCAACCCAAAAACCTCAAATTAGAATTCCCCAATAATTTAAAGCACACCAACTTTTTCTGGTCAAGTACTTTTAACTATGGTTTGATTCTAACCAAAGTAATGGAAGGCTATACCAACTTAATTTTTATTAAAATATTTTATCCTTTATGCATAAATTTCCATTTATTATCTTTTCACATGCTTGTTAGTATTAAGTGGGATAATCTTAAGTGATTAACCATGTATTAGATAATATTTATGCATAATCTAGTTTATTTGGGTTCTATCTTGCATGCTTATTTAATTCATTAATTATTTGATCATGACAATAAATTGATGTGAACCATGTTAAAGGCACCAAGTCGATTAACCGAGTGGAGGAGTTGGATTTTCAAGTATCGATGATGTGTGGGAGATTAAAGAGGTTTAATGCAACAATGGGCATCCATCTCACTTCATTAAAGGCCCAATGGATCTTGCCTTGCATGGATGGAGAAAATGAGACTATTATCTCACTTATTCAAGCCCAAATATGATGTTAATGTTTTTCCCACATGGTTGCACAAATTTTAGAAGCCTTGCCCACATTGAGAATTCTAGAATGGCATCTTTGGACACCAAAGTCAAATTCGGTGGGCTAGGTACTCAAATTTAAAAATGGTGGGCTATGGGTGGAAAGGCATGTGTTACTTTTCCCAAAAGTCTTTGTTAGACTTTATCTTTTTTACTTTAAGGGGACAAGGTAGATTTAGCCTTTATGACTTTAGGGTATTAGACCCTTGACTATTGTATAACCCCTTAGTATAAATAGCTACCCCATGGCATTGTATTTTCATTCAAGAATTAATTGATATCTTATGCTTTGTTTCTCTCTATTGTGTGAGGATTATCCCGGGTTTTTCTCCCTTGCTCTTTTGCATTCTTGCCTTGTTAATCTACAAGTTAGATTGGTGATCCAAGATCACAAAGCCCCCAATTTTGTGCCTCAACCCAAGTGCGTTGTTGTGTGGATTGGTTATCACATACCTCCATTGAGTGTGTTGTCTAAGTAGTAGGTCGCACTCCTTATAGTGTTGATTGACTACTAATATGGATTAGATTCAGCCCAAGGAGAATAATTTTAGGCTTGATAAAAATTTTAAGCCCAATTGTTATTTGAATTGGACCAGCCCGCACTTCTTGACATTCAACACCATGGTGGGTCACAACACACTTATTTGGGGCCCAAAAGTAGTTACACACATGCCAATGGATAGAAATTTGTAGAAGCACATTAAAGAAGAGAGAGAAGGTGGAGAAAAGCATCATTAATAAGGAATCCCGCAACTTTATCTAGTGGGGTCATTAAATATCATGGGAAAGTGTTTTTTTGTGCTTTTTATGTGCCTTTTGGGTTCCCCATGCCTTGTAACTCGAATTAGGGCATTTTAATTTCTTTATTTTGTCTTTATAATTTATTTTAACCCCTTTGTAATGGTGATGCTTGAATGTGATGAATTTTGGAAGCTTATTGTGCTTTCCTATTGCTTTAGCCTCTTCTCTTTGCCCGAAATTGGTGGTGCATCTCCATTACTGATGACGTGGTCTTTACACGTGGCGAAACATTGGCGAGTGGCATTGCCTTTAAGCCTTGGTCTATTCGGCTAAATTACGCTAGTCCTCTTCGCTTACTCATTTTGAGCTTCCCGCGACGCATCAACTACTTATACCCATCATCCACCACTTAGCCCCGAACCACATCCTTCATCTGTCGACCTACGCCGTGAAGATCAAGCCACCCTGTGCGTCTCACATTAGTTAGTATCAGAGCTTTGATTGACATGGTAGGAATCTATCCCTTCATTTATATTACTTTTACCCCTTACCCTCCTTATCCTTCCATATTATTCACCCTTTCAACAAAAAAATCCATTTTCTTGAAAGCATCCTGAATTGGCCTAGTTTGTGCAATCTTGGATTATTATAAATTGAGCCGAATTATCATTTATCTTCTTTGTGAGTTTGATTCTCTATTTGTGATTTGTATCCGTAAAAAAACAAAAAAAACAAAATCTCTCAACTCGTCATTTTGTGCTTCTCAAAATTAAGCACATCCTTTGTTCGGGAGATTTAAAAAAAATTCTTACTCTTTGTTCAATCATTTTGTGTTTTAAAACTTTAATCACAACACTTTTTGGGGAGAATTGACCAAAAAGAAAGAAAAAAATCAGATACAATTACTTCTTTGTGCTTTACTTTGTTAGCACTTTCCATTTCCGTACATCATTTTATCCATCATTTTATTTCATCCCAATATTATATTTGGCTCATATTGTAATTAATTTTTCTTATCTCTCATAATCGGGAAAAACCAAAATACCACCTTTCTACCCCCTTTTCCACCCACCCTTTATCCATTTTCTACCCTCTTTTCACCCTTTAACCTTTACCACTCAAGCGGGTTGTGTTAAACTGGCCCCCGACACAATCTTGATTGGGGAAGGATTGGTGGAAAGTGACCACCCTAAATAAGGTATTATATTTCATAAGATCTTGGGATTTAAATTGAGTGTTGAGAGTGGAGAGAAATAAGAAAAAAAATATCTTGTGTTTGTGAGTGTGTGCATCTTGTTGTGTGTGTGTGTACATCTTGTGTGTATGAGTGTGGGTATCTTGCGTGCGTGAGTGTGTATCCTTGTGTGCGTGAGTGTGTACATCTTGTGTGTGTGTGTGTACATATCGTGTGTGTACATCTTGTGTGTGTGAGTGAGTGTGTATCATTGTGTGTGTCCCCCCCCCAGTGTGTGTTTGTGTTTGCGTAACTTATCATGGCAGAAGATTGTGGGAAGAAAATTGCTCATGTTAGCGATGAAGGAAGTCGAAGTAGATCTCCTGCACCCGAAGCTACACAACTCCAAATGCAAGCTTTGGTGAGCCACTTATAGAAGCTTCTTGAAAGGAATTTGGAAGTTCTACATAATAGGATCTATGAATTGGAGAATAAACCAAGCCCAATGATGTTCTATGATAACCCATGACGCGCTCTGACACCACGTCGTCCCCACATCATGGAGGAGGATATGGTAAACTTTGATGATGATCTTGATGATTTCCCACAAAGGAGGAGGTTGTACCAACAACCTAGAGGAGGCCAAAGGATACCACATGATGATGACCTTCTTGGAGAGATTAAGGTGAAGGTCCCTTTGTTTCAAGGGAAAAGCGATCTGAAAGCATACTTGGAGTGGGAGATACGAATTGAGCAGGTGTTTTCATGTCATACCTATTCTGAGGATAAAAAAGTAAAACTTTCATCCCTTTAATTCATTGATTATGCATTAATATGGTGGGATCAAGTTCAAATGGATAGAGCCCAATATGGAGGACGTCCTATCCAAACTTGGGAAGACATGAAGTTTGTTATGCGGAAGCAGTTTGTTCCCTCACACTACCATAGAGATCTCCACAACAAGCTCCAATACCTCACACAAGGGATTAAGAGTGTTGAAGATTACTATAAGGAGATGCAAATTTCCATGATTCGAGTGAACATTGAAGAAGATCTGTAGGAAACTATGGTATACTTCTTACATGGGCTCAATCGAGAGATTGTCGATCAATTAGAGATGTACCACCATGTAGAGATTCAAGATATGATCCACCAAGCCACCAAGATCAAGCAACAAATCAAAAGGAGGAGAAACATGAGGAAACCCACTACCCCTTTCATACCATGGAGAAATCTGAGGAAGGATATTGGAGAACCATCAAAGGCAAAAGAGGTGGTTGACCACAAAAGTGACAAGGTAATTCTTCCACCTAAGAAACCTACTTTTGAGGCTAACCAAACCAGGAATCAAGATATTCATTGTTACAAATATCAAGGAAGGGGTCACATTTCTAGTGAGTGCCCAAACCGGCGCACCATGACCATCAACAAGTATAGAGAATGGGAGACCGATGGAGAGAGCTCGGAAGAGGAGGAGGAAGAATCTACAGAAATTAATAATGGAGAATTTGCGGAAGACAGTGAGATTCTTGTCACTAGGAGAGTTTTAAGTGCGCAAATGACTATTGGAGAAAATTAGCGGTGATAGAACCTTTTCCATACATGATTCAAGATCAATGGGAAGGTATGTAGTGTTATTATTGATGGGGGAAGTTGTAGCAATGTGAAAAGCACTGAGTTGGTGGAGAAGTTGGGACTCCCTACTTTGAGACATCAAAATCCATACCAGTTTAGTGGTTGAATGATTGCGGGGATTTAAAGGTCACCATGAAAGTGAAGGTATTGTTCACTATTGGGAAGTACAAAGATGAGGTTTTGTTCGATGTTGTTCTTATAAAGGCTTTCCATTTGTTGTTGGGATGACTATGGCAGTATGACCAGCATGTTACTCATGAAGGTTTCTTGAATCGTCACACTTTTTTACTTCTAGGGGAACCTATAACCCTCAACCCCATGTCCCCCAAGCAAATTTTGTAAGATCACATTTTGAGAGAAAATAAAAAAAGGAGCAATGAGGAAAAAATAGTGAAAATGAAAAAGGAGAGAATGAGGGAAAGAGAGAAAATGAGAGAAGAAAATAAATGGAGAGAAAAGAAAAATCAAGTGGGAAAAAGAATTTGAGAGAAGATAAAAGTGTGATGTTGGAAAAAAGAGTGAGTTTAAGGAAACTTTGTTTTCATAGCAAACCCTCCTAGTACTCATGTACAAAGAGGTGTTTCTAAATACTAACGACTTACCCCCTTTGCCAAATGTTGTTCAGTCCATGTTGCAGGAGTATGATGATGTCTTTCCTGAAGAGGTTCCACTAGGTTTTCCACCCATTAGAGGTATTGAGCATCAAATTGACCTCATACCTGAAGCATCACTACTGAATCGCCCTGAATATTGCACCAACCCAGAGAGACAAAATAAGTTCAAAGGCAAGTTCAAGAGCTGTTGGATGTGGGATATGTCAGAGAGATCCTTAGTCCTTGTGTTGTGCCAGTGATTCTAGTACCAAAGAAGGATGGAACATGGATAATGTGCATTGAATGTAGAGCCATCAATAACATCACGATTAGGTATCGTCATCCTATCCCTAGATTAGATGATATGCTAAATGAATTAAATGGTTCAGATATTTTCTCAAAAATTGATTTAAGAAGTGGATACCATCAAATTAGGATTAAATAATGAGATGAGTGGAAAACTTCATTTAATACAAAACATGGTCTTTATGAATGGTTAGTCATGCCCTTTGGTCTCACCAATGCACCTAGCACATTTATGAGGTTAATGAATCATGTCTTATGTGTATATATTGGAAAATTTGTGGTATTTTACTTTGATGACATTTTGGTTTATAGTAGGACCTTGCTTGAACATGTATATCACTTAATAAAAGTCTTAGAGGTGTTAAGGAAGGAAAACTAGTTTAGAAACATAAATAATTGTGAATTATGTATCGATAAGATTGTTTTCCTTGGATTTGTTTTGAATGGAAATGGAGTTGAAGTGGACACCGAGAAGATCAAATCAATACAAGAATGGCCAACTCCAACCTCCATTGGACGGGTAAGAAGTTTTCATGGGCTTGCTAGTTTTTATAGGAGATTTTTGAAGGAATTCATCACACTAGAAACACCGTTGAACGAGTTGAAAAAGAAGAATGTTCCTTTTAAATAGGGGATAACTCAAGAGAATTCCTTCCATGAACTTAAGGAGAGACTCACTCATGCCCCTCTACTTACACTTATGGACTTTGGTAAGACCTTTGAAATTGAATGTTATTCAAGTGGAATTGGCATAGGTGGAGTACTCATGCCAGAAGGTAAGCATGTTGCTTTCTTTAGTGAGAAGTTAAATGGCCCAACTCTAAACTATGCTACATATGATATAGAGTTGTATGAATTGTTTAGAGTACTAGAGACATGGCAACACTATCTTTGGCCTAAAGAATGTGTGATCTATTCTGATCACAAGGCTCTTAAATAACTTAGGAGCCAACATAAACTAAATAGGAGACATGCTAGATGGCTGGAATTCATTGGATCATTTCCATATGTCATCAAGTATAAAAAGGGTAAAGAAAATACTGTGGTTGATGCACTTTCACGTAGATATTCTCTTTTATCCTTGTTGGATTCAAAACTCCTTGGTTTTGAATACATTAAGGATTTATATGCCACTGATAGTGATTTTAGAGAACCTTATGAACATTTTAAACCTGGAGTTAGTTGGGAAAAGTTCTATTTACATGATGGATTCTTATTCCGGATTGATAAGCTTTACATTCCCAATTGATCTATATATTTACTTTTACTGAAGGAGTCACATTCGGGTGGGTTAATGGGACATTTTGGTGTTGTAAAAACTCTAAGTGTTCTTAGTGAGAATTTTTATTAGCCTAGGATATCTATAGATGTTGATAAATTTGTGGGAAAGTGCATTGTCTGCCATAAATCCAAATCGAAACTGAACCCACACAGACTATATCTTCCTCTCCCAATCCCCAACACCCCTTGGGAGGACATATCAATAGACTTTATTGTGGGGTTACCATGAACCAAGAGGGGAAGAGATTCCATTTTTGTTGTGGTGGGTCGGTTTTAAAAAATGGCACATTTTATTCCTTGTCACAAAACTGATGATGCCACTAAAATTGCAACACTTTTCTTTCAGGAAGTAGTCAAATTTCCTATAATTTCAAGGAAAATTGTGTCGGATCAAGACACAAAATCCTTCAGCGACTTTTGGAAGATATTATAGAGAAAACTAGGAACAAAGTTACTATTTTCCACTACTTTTCATCCGCAAACCGATGGACAAACTGAGGTGGTGAATCGGACACTATCGTCCATTCTACAAACCATTGTGAAGAAGAACATCAAGAATTGGGAGGAGTGTCTACCACATGTGGAATTCGCATATAACAGGGCCAAGAATTCCACTACTCAATATTCTCTATTTGAAATTGTTTACGGATTTAACCCCCTTTTCCCCTATTGATATAGTTCCTTTTCCTTTGCAGGAAGAAACTAATATGGATGCGAAAGGGCATGCAGAATTCATTAAGAAAATCCATGAAAGGGAAAGGATAAATATCGAGCAGATGGCCCAGAAATACATTGATCGTGCAAACAAGGATCACAAACAAATGTTTTTCGAGCCCGGTGACCTAGTCTGGGTTCATATACGGAAGGAAAGATTTCCCGAAAAGAGGAAATTAAAACTCATGCCATGAGGCGATGGACCTTTCTGAGTGCTTGAGAAGATTAACAACAATGCTTACAAGATAGCTTTTCCAGGTGAGTATGGTGTAAGTGCCACTTTCAATGTTTCTGATCTTTCTCCTTTTTTGGGTGTAGAGGATGAAGAGTTGAGGACAACTCCTTTTCAAGAGGGGGAGGATGATGCGAACCATGTTGAAGGAACTAAGTTGATTACCCAAGTGGAGGAGTTGGATTTGCAAGGCCTGATGACGCGTGGGAGATTAAAGAGGTAGAATGCAACAATGGGCACTCATATCACTTCATTAAAGGCCCAATTGATCTTTCCATGCATGGATGGATAAAATGGGCCTATTATCTCACTTATTAAATCCTAAATATGATTTTTTAAGTTTGTCCCACATGGTTGCATGAATTTTAGAAGCCTTACTCACATGGAGAATTCTAAAATGGCATATTTGGACACCAAAGTCAAATCTGGTGGGCTAGGTACTCAAAGTCAAATATGGTGGGCTATGGGTGGAAAGGCATGTTCTACTTTTCCCAGAAGTCTTTGTAAGAATTTATCTTTTTTACTTTAAGGGGACAAGGTAGATTTAGACTTTATGACTTTAGGTTATTAGACCCTTAACTATTATATCACCCCTTGACTATAAATAGTCATCCCATGTCATTGTATTTTCATTCAAGAATTAATTGAGAGCTTATTCTTTGTTTCTCTCTATTGTGTGAGGATTACCCCGGGTTCCTCCCCCTGCTCTTGTGAATTCTTGCCTTGTAAATCTACAAGTTAGATTGGTGATCTAAGATCAAAAAGCCCCCAATTTCATGCCTCAACCCAAGTGCATTGTTGTGTGGATTGGCTATCACATACCTCCCTTGAGTGTGTTGTCTAAGTAGTAGGCCGCACTCCTTATAGTATTTATTGACTACTTATATCCATCATCCACCACTTATCCCTGAACCGTAACCTTTATCCACCAACCTACGCCATAAAGATCGGGTCACCCTGTGCGTCTCACATCATACATCCATAATGAATAAACCATGTAACTGACAGAAATAAAATAAAGGTTATGATCATGAGCTTGTTATAATGGTTAGTTTATTTAGAGTTTGATAAACTAACCATTGACCTAGGGTATAAACACCTTGAACCAATTAGGTTCGTGCTTACAGCTTTCCACATGTCCACATTTGTATCTCCTTGGATTGGTTTCACCATGACTTATAACTTGAATTGCCTCTACTATCTTGGGAGATCCATCCATTACATATGATTTTACTCACACACAGGTGAGGGGTAAAGGGGGTTTACATAAAAGAATCCATGGGCACACAGTCCCTACATATTAATGAGATGACATGTTGTTGAGATGACATGTTGTTGCGACATTAACTTCTTTCTCTATGGGTGCCTTGGCATGTTGTTAGATGCTAACCTTAGACTTTAGGCTGATCCACCTAATGCCACTGAGAAAGAGGTCTAGAGGGTCACACACTAAGTGTATTTAGTATCTCAGTTAAATAATATATTATTTATTATTTAACAAGTTGAATAAATATTATTCTCAGTTATGGTTTAATAATTATTCATGGATGCCTGATCTCATTTATTTCGACTCTAGTTATTCGAGAGAATATATTGTGGGCTGAATAATTAATAAATATTTATTTTCTATTTAGTAAATATAATATTTATATATTTATTGGTGAATAATGCAGTGATATTTATTTAATAAATAAATAGTCATTATTCAAGGTTCAATAAATATGGTGGAGGATTGGAAGACCAAGTTAATGGTCTAGTGAGAAATAATAATATTGAATATTATTTGATTAAATAATATTTAATTATAGCTTGTAAGATAAGTGCATGTCGGGAAATAATAATGTTACTATTATTATTTGACATGTAGGTTTCACTGGGATTAATAAAATAATTAAGACACTTGTGAAAATTATTTATTATTACCCTAGTGAATTAAATACCCAGTTATATTATTATTTTACTAACCAAGCACTAGATAAGCGACATCTATTGGTTGTGAACAATGAATTGGAGAAAAGATCTTAATCCTAAAGAGTTCATCCATCTCCAAGAATGCTCTCAAGAACGAGAGAGGTCCTCCTCCACCAGATCAAGGAGAACACTTTGGAAGCGGTTCTCAAGGCGATTGAAGGCGGACATAAAAAGCACAATGATATTACATTCTATCACCTGGAGACTCTTTCAATGATGTCTGAAGATATGTGGAACACATGTGGATCACCGCTAGAGGAAATCTACCCTTGATCTCTATAACGCAATGAAGGTGCATTGCAGATCTGTGGTCGAACACATCAATGAAGAAAGAATCAACTTTGAGGTAATTTTTTATATAATTAAATTAATTATAAACAAAATATATTGATCATATTTCTTGGTTCTGGGGGCAATTATTCTTTTTATAAATCCTTGATTCAATTTTTTGGATACTGGCATCCATTGTCGTATTGATCCTGGATTGATCATTGATTATGAAAAAAATCAAAGTTGGGCATCGGCCCTCCCTCACTTTCAATGCACCTAGAACCTACATAGATCACCTCCCATTTGATTCAAAAATTTCACATATATCTAATTCAATTCACTTTAAATATGCAATTCAACTAAAATAAACAATTCAATTTAATTAAACCAACACACCTGGCCCAACCTTCCAAGTGGTATACGGCCTCTAACCCACCTCGCACAATTACACATGGTTTGGGCATGCCCAACGGCATACTATAAGGTCCAATTAATTAATTAAATGAAACCAATTAAATTAAGGGGTCTCACTCAGTCAAAACCTTGGCACGCTAAAATATGCTTCCCCTGAACACTTGTGAAATCTCAAAGAAAGGTATGTGTCATCTACCTTGGATTTGTAGACATAGGCATGTTCGATATTTGCCTCTAACTCTAACCAGTTTGGAAGAAATCAGAGTTTCTGAAAAACACCCTAAAAATAGGGAAAAATGACTCAAACTAATTTAGCAGTCCATGAGGAAGAGGAAAAAAAGTGATTCCAGGGAGTGGAGAGAATCACTGACGTGGTTCCAATGCAGCTGAAGATGACCAAAATAGAGGTTAGATGAGAGAGAAGGATCACACCCTAGGGGGGGAAGAAAAGGACGAGCCCACTACTATGCACGCAACCAAGGATAAGTAAAGGAGGATGAAATAAAGAAAAAGGGAAGAGGGTAAACTGTAAAATCACCTATTTAGGAGGTTTCATGGTTAGCTCGCATGTTTTGATAAACAGTGTGGGCTATAGTGTTGAGGTACTGGCTAAGTAAAACTACCCATGTGGCTTGTGCACGATTTTCCAAACCATGCACAAATTGTGTGGAATCCCTCTACAAAAACTGAAGAGTTTCATGCACAGTCGTGTGCCCCAACCCACGTGGTTTTCCAAACTATGTGGTAGTTCAAAATTGGGTTGCACGGTTTTCTGTGAGAGGTCACACGGTTTACCCCAAACTGTACGCCTCAATCTATAACTTCCAAAATAGGTCCTTTGGGCCTACGACACACCTGAAACCCATAGGAACACTTGATTCATTTACCAAGCCTCTAAACCCATCCAAAAACAAGATACAGGGTTAACAGAAAACTTAGAATTAGGTTCTGATGATTGAAAAAGAAATTGGCATACCCACTAATTCCAAAAAATCAAAAAGGGAGAGGATTTTGACCCACTTCAAAAACCTGGGACGTTACAATCTCCCCACCTTAACATATCTCATCCCCGAGATATAAAACAAAACTTAGAGATGGTACCAAACATACCCATCCTAGTAAAAATAACATGGACCACCCCGATCTCAAGGGTACAGGTCAACCACCTCAAGGGGGCTCCCCACCTTATGAGTGACCTACCCCGATCACATCCCGACCCAAAGCTCAAACCAACCACTGGTCCACTGACCATTACCAGACTCAAAAGTCCTATCATGAAGCATCTTCACTCCTACACCTCATCAGGTGCCCCCATGTCATACTTGACACTCATCAGAATCCCACACCGCATAGGTGCCTACCCTGTGACCATGTCACACATGAAACCAACGAGGTATTGCATCTCATCAGATGATAAAATAAGTCTCAGTACCTCACAAATCAATCAAGTACCACATCGTAGTGATTCCCAAATGCCAACGTACCTCAAGTAACCCACATCTCATTGATGCCTCGATGCCAATGCACCTCAATAAACATGCATCCATCGATGCTCACATATAATTCATAGTGCCACGCACACCATATATATATATATAATGCACCTAAATCAATGAAAAACTACTAAACAACATCTGGTCAGTCTATACATATAGCTCGTGCACCACATGCACCCAAAACAGACACACCTCAACAAGACATGCCAAAGAAAAACAAGGAAAATGGCTACTCCCACAGTGTTCCTCTGACATTCATCAACTTACCAACCTGATCTAACCCTAACAGCTCTATGGAATGCACCTGGCCTAAAACCCGACTACTTGAATCCTAACCTCCATATGGTGTTGCACCATCCACCAACCACTAAACCCAATTATGGGTCCCATTGTCTCTACCACGACCTCTGCGTGCAACTGAAGCTCGGCTACCATCACCTAGTACCACTCCTGGTCTGACCTCAAAACCCTGAGTCTACCCCGATCCTTGATTGTCAACAATCTGATAAGGCTTCCTGTAGAACCTCTTGAGATGCCCGACCTTCTCACATACCCAACACTCCTTTGGAGGTCACTCGCACTAAGTTTAGACATGTATCAGCTGCCCACACAAGAATCATACTATAAAAGACCCACTTTGAGGTGGTCTTCCTGTCCTTGGCCTAACTGATGGTTCTGGGCACAGTGAAAGTGCAGGATGGATGTGTACCCAACTTTACAAATTGCTATAATTGATGATTAATCCGTGATCAATACGACGATGAACGCCAGTATCCATGGAATTAAATCAAAGATAAAAGACAAATGAGAGAACCCAAAACCGAGAAGAGAGGATCGACGTATTTTGTTTATAATTAATTTAATTTAATTATAGAATTACCTCTAAGGTGATTCTTTCTTTGTTGATGCATACAACCATGGGTTTGAGGTGGGGTTTTGTTGCGATGTAGAATCCAATGATAGGAATCCTCTAGAGGTGATCCACACGTGCTTCACGTATCTCTGGACGTCGCCGAAGGAGTCTTAGGGTGCTAGCGTGGAAGATCCTTACACTTATGATGTCCGCCTTCGATTGCCTTGATAATCACTTCCAAAGTGTTCTCCTTGATCTGGTGGAGGAGGATCTCTCTCATTCTCAAGATCATTCTTGGAGAGAGAAGAGTTATCTAGGCTCGAGAGATTTTCTCCAAGGATGTTGTGCACACAACGATTGGTTAGCCGGTCAAATAAACCCTTGGATAATATAGATAATAATAAAATAATGGGGAATTTAATTCAATGGGTAATAATAAATAATTATCATAGGTTTCATTACTTAATTTATTATTCCACGTGAAACCCCATGTAAAATAATAATAGTAATGCTATTATTTCCATGACATGTGCTTAACTTGCACGTTATATTTAAATATTATTTAACCAAATAATATTTAATATTATTTCTCACCGGACCCATAACTTGGTCTGCAAATTATTCTCAATATTTATCGGGCCTTGAATAATGACTGTTTATTTATTAAATAAATATAACTGCATTATTCTCCGATAAATAAATATTTCGTCTGCAATATATTCTCTTGAATAACTAGAGACGAAATAAATGTGATCAGAAATACTTGAATAATTATTAAACCACAATCGAGAATAATATTTATTCAACTTTTTAAATAAATAAATTATTTAACTGATATACTGGCTACACTTAGTGTGTGACCCTCTAGGCCTCTTTCTCATTAGCATTAGACAGACTTGCTTAAAGTCCAAGATTACTGTCTAGAAACAGGTCAAGACACCCAAGTGAAAGAAGTTGATGTCACAATGACATATCACCTCATACAAATTATTATCATGTAATATAATCTCTTTGTCCTGATATCTCTGATCAAGCAGGTAGCATGCAAGTGCCATCAACCCATGTGCTCGATTTCTCATTCTTTGACTTCCCATAATTGAACTTGCCTAGAGAACACGATGGTTATAGATTTAGTTAGTCTATATCATTTCCATCAAAGGGCCTGAGATATCTACTTCCATAGAAGTGACAAATCTATTCTTGCATTATTCATTAATGCAGTATTACTTGTGATGCACCCAACATATTCTACCTCGCCACGAACATCTGTCATCATGGTTTTCGTTAATACATCTAAGTGAGCAAGTCATAATACCTATTAATAATAATATTAAAGTCTAAGGACCAATATACATGTCCGTAGATAGGAACATATAATGACACTTATGAATATGGATTTCCTACTGGCAGGTCTTGTTCTCATAATATCCTCCTAGATTACTAAGGGCTCACACCATAAGAATGTGCCTCAAAGTTTCATGATTCCCCACCCCTGATAGCCTGTATCATTTGTGGCCCTTAAAATTATATCATCCAGACATAGAACATATATTCAAGAATAGTGTCATGGAACTTATGGGTTTTCATCATAGTAGGGATCTGTTGTGACCTTTTAGTGTGACATCTATTTTTAAGACATTATCACATACTATGTCACACAAAAGAACAATCATGATGTTATAAAGAGATTATTAATATTCATCCAATTAATACTGGGTTTATCATAAAGTATAAAGAAGTTGGTTTCTAGGGAACCAACTCCAACACTGACTGCCCTGTTAGAGCTCATCTTGACCTCATTTCCTGCTATCGGAAGCATTTCCACTAAAATCACCTAACGCCATCACCCGGATGTAATAAGACTCATCCATCAATTTTCCCTCATCTATAAGCACCTAGTTCACCACCTTTTATAATGAGGTCAACCTAAAGAGTTTACCTATACCCGAATGGTGTTCTATAAACCATCCTCAAAATGACTCACCCTCAAGGTGTCATCACTCACCATATCAGGTGCAAATTAAGAAAATTTGGTGAACTTCATTGCATAGTCCATGACATACATGTCACCATGCTGAAGGCTCAAGAACTCCCAATCCCTTTATTCCCTCAAAATATTTGGGAAAATGTTCTCAAAGAACCTGGCCTTAAAGTACTTCTAGACTAATACCTTGTGCCTTCTTGCCTGTGCATGCACGTCCCACCAGCGCTTAGTTAGTCCTCTAAGCATGTACATTTATAGTTTCACCCTCCACCCTGGTGGTGTCTCTAGATGCTCGAAGATCATCTACATGGACTTTATCCAGTTCTCAACCAACTATGATCCACCCTCACCCTAAAAAATGATGGGTGTTACAACTGAAAATCCCAAGTCAGATACATAATAGAAGGCTCTACTCCATGATCTCCCCTATCAATACCCTGGATAACCCAAACCAAGCTTACTCTAAGCTGCTCATGCAGCCATGACCCAAAGGCTATCAAGTCTAATAGTTGGCCCGCCTGAACTGAAACCTGAACCTAAGCCTATACCTATGGCTCATGATATGCCTGACCCTTAGGGGTCTCAACCTGTTCATTCTCCAATGACACTAAACCATCGCCTGCCTGACGCTCCATCTGATCCATCTAGGAGCAAACCCACTAAATATCATTACATAGTTAGACAACCTAGATAACATATATATAAATATTACAGATAGGGAAAGAAATAATAGGCGTCATTAACTTACTACCCTTACTCTCCCCCATCGCAACCATACCACAAGTCATCTTGTCATCATGTCATCCTTACCCACCCTTAATAGATCCAAGTATCAAATATACCTTGGGTCATGTCCATCCTGAAAAACCATGTCACCTCAAATCGATGACCACGTCGCCCAACCTGGTGATCAACATCACCCCATATCATACTTACCTACTCGTATAAGAGTCAGTCCCATATCGCACATCATAAGAAATTTCATATCATAGGTACATTCATATTTAATTTAAACATCTTATCATGTGCCTAATCAAAATCTTAAACAAGCATAGCAATCATCCCCTTATCATATTAGGCCAAGGGTCCAAATCTCTTTCCTTACCATACCATGCCAAGGATCATAAGTCACAACAATAATAACCACACTCCAAGATTACAACTCTAGGTGGAAATAAAATCAACTATAAAAAAAGTAAAAGCATAACATTAATTTCCACCCCTATCAACTTGGTTTTTCCCTTATGCATGGGGATGCAGGAACCCAAGCACGAGTTATAAACCCAGTTCTGATGATATCCTAATCTCCAGTATAACATAGCCCAAATAGTAAAACTATCGTAAAATAAAATCATTTGGTACTGATAATAACCAACCGAACACTGCTACTAATTCCCAGTAATGAATTGCTTTGATACCACTTGTAGTATCCTTGACCTGATTAGCCACCCGAATAGTGCTTCTGGACCGAGTGCCACTAGCCTTAGGCATGCCTCCCCATGATCCAAATCTTGAAAAGTAGAAAATAGGATGTAAATAGGGAGTAGTGGGGATGTTATACCCTAGGGGATGATATAGTAATGGTCCGAGTAGAGATGTAATATGCAGTGGAAGAAAAGACTCAGTAGACTCGAACCAAACCCACCAAAGGTGAAAGCGCATTCAATACCATATAGTAGAAAATACAATAATAAATAACAACATTGTAAGAAATAAACATCCAAACATACCTCTTGCAGCTATTGAAACAAAGCATGCATACATATCAGGTCATACATATCAATAAACGGGAGGGTCACCAATGGTTGGCCACAATATATACATATATCATAAAAATACTAATATATAAAAGTAAACAAAAGGAAATAAAAATAGAAACTTCATATGATGAAGGAACCTCAAGGTCCCCTACCATCCATCCATGCCAACTAAAATTAGGATCTAGATCCAGAGCTTAAACCCTTACCTGAACCTAAAATCATAAAGTCTACACGCATTCTGAAGGGCCCATGTAGGGTGTGAGAATGAGTTTTAGTAGGGTAACACCCACGTGTGTGTACCTTACATTTTTTATTAAGAAGATGTGATCTATAAATAAATAAATCATCATAACATGCATATGAATAAGAACACACTTCACTGATGCTCAAAACCCACTAGGAAGTTGTCACCTCCCTCGGCCAATGTTGTAATGTTGTAGTGGAGAGGATCCTTAGACCATGGACTGAGGTATCCCCTAATATGATATGTCCAGGTGAACCCTCAGGTTCCACCTCTGGTAAGTAACCGGGCACCATGTACCTCCTGACACCTCGTGTCCAAAACAAGTCACCGACATCTCGAAGACATGCCCTAACAATATAAAACTGGTCCCTTGGACCCCTACTTAAAATCACCCATTGTCTCGAAGCCCAACATCCTAAGGCACAATGATATATGTTCTCAAGGTAAAATCAACATTGTCTCAAAGCACAATGTCTCGAGGAACGATGATTCCCATCCTCCAAAACGAACCTGGCCCAGCAGCCTCAAGCATGGTGAGCCTTATCCCCCAACTGATAGCCTTAGCACTATCATCTGAAATCTCATCACCTTACCCGTGGATTTATACTGTAAGAACCCCAAAACCAATTACCTAAGATGCACTATTAGGGGCCTCTACCCAAAAGAATGGTCATAACCACCTCATCACTGAGTCAAACTATGTGCACATGACTCCAACAATGCTTTGGCTAATCACAGGTGAGTGAAAATCGGCAAAATAGTACCTAAAACACAACAAATCTAGAACCTTGTTCCCATGTGACCATGTCACTCAAATCCAATGTCCATTCCATTCAAATATCCTAGTCCATTCCCACAACCTAACAACCTTCCTCAAACCAACATCCATGATGTAGAACTGATGATCACATCACCCAAGTAACCTGAGTTGAGTCCAACTAGATGACCAGCATCTCCTCAATATCAATAGCCATGCCACCTCAACTCTCAGGACAACCTTTTCATGAACCAACCTTCCAAGGTCTGACCTGTGACTACCCCAAGCCCACCTTCAATAGGATAGGGGGTGACGACCAGTGTTGAGTGGGCATATCTCACAAATGAGAGGCATTAGCCTAAAGTACCTGTACACACGCACACATCTCCAAGCCCACAAAATGTTAAAATGTAAAGAAAATGAAATAATTCATGCATATATCTAAGATCCCACAACAAAGTATGGTAGTAAAAGTATTGAAAACTGAAAAAGAGGTCAAATACAAGCCCAACTAAAAATTGTAAAATTCCAACCTTCTCCAAGGGTGAGGACTGAGTCAAAAGCAATCTCTTGATATAAACCTTAGTCTATAAAGCTCCAGTTATGCTCTACCCACTCCCTGTCCACTCAGTACACTATCAAATGGGTCGTTGTCTGCATAAGACACAACACGTGTGAGCAAAGCCCGTGCAGGGATGAGTATAACAATACTCAGTAGGACACCTCAAAAACACTAAATAAGAATCACCAAGTATAGTCAGGTAAATAAAAGACATATCAATAAATGTACAATAAAAACACCCAGGTATACTCAGGAAAGACACCACACCACCAGGTGGTCATATCCAAATGGAATCCATATGATTCTACTTGAAAAAACACTTATTCTGGGAGAACCCACTTCACGAGCCATGATATCATTGGAAACAATCAATGAAGAGTTATAGGTCATTAAGGTCCAACCAAGAAAGCTTAATAGTCTGAGAATACTCTGATACATAGATAGGGGTCATGCCCAGAACCGTTGGGGGACACCACAAACCCAATCTGGATCAACCTACTACATAAAGGATCATATGTCAATGATACCACAAACCCTACTGATACAGCCTGCTAGATGGAGGATCAAAGCCCTACTTAGGGAGTTCATACTGATTCCACAAACTTAGCCTAGGGAATAAATAATGATAGAGGACCGCACTTTGGTCTCATGGAGGGACACCACAACTCTATATGAGACTCGACCTCTAGAGAGGATCGCAACTCAGTGATATGGATATAATGTCGCACTGTACCCTTGAGGGAAAGAACCAAGGGAACATACTCAACCTATACTAGTCAAAAATAATAAAATGAAGATCCATAAGCACTATTTAATGGGGTACACGATGTGTCTATCTATACCCATGTCTTCTCGTGTGGAAAATCCTCACATGGAATGTATTCTCTAAATACATGATGTGTAGAAGAAGTACACGGTGTGTAGAGACACACGGTATCATGCCCGTGTTTCCTGGTCATGTGTGTGTCCAAGTGTCCATGTCCGTGTAGTAGTACACAGTGTGTGGTTTCCCTTTTACTCTACCCATGTACCACTAAATGGGTAATCCCATGTACACTTGACCAAGCCATGTCCGTGTGGGAGTACACAGTGTTTCATCTGGCCATGTACTCCAAACCGTGTTTGTGTACCCACCAAGGTACATGATGATTCAACTAGGGAGGTTCTCACACCATGTGATAGGGTTTACACACTATGTGATCCTTAACTTTGGCCAGAACCCCAACATTGCAATCAAGGGGACCCACATGGTGTGTAACTCCGGATTACACGTCGTGTTGCTTGTGATTTCCCAGATTCTCTCTACGTCATCTTGTGCCTCTCCAGAGCCTCCGCCCTGTCAGAACCTGTAAATCGGGGTTCATTCATACCTTTAAAACACTAATCTATGGAAAACTAGGCTTGAATCCTCTAGGAAGACGAATCTACACGATGTTTTTCATTGCGCGCTGACGAACATCGAAGAACATGAAATCGGGTATCCAAAACCATCTGATTCGCCGCCACTTTTGTTGTCGCACCACTTTCATGTTGTGATGATACCAGATCTATGATACCATATCATTTCTCTAAGAAACATGTGAACAATGATCGATTGAACGGGATACTGTCGAACCTTAGGACAAACGAAGAATGCTCGTGGTGAACAAAGAACCGGGGGAGAAAAGAATAAGAATAAATATGAGGAATGAACCTCGATCAATATTTGCTTTGATCTTGATTCATTATCATGAGAATAATAATGAATAAATAAGTAATCCAAGGCAATTCTCCTAAAATCACCCTGCAGTAAACTCATCCCACAATTATGCATGATCCACAGATTAATCTATTGGTTAATTAATTCGTGTTCGTCATAAGAATCAAGAACAGGGAAATGAAACAATTAAAAAAACTTCCCTACCTGAAGTTTGGATCAATAATTGATGAAGAATATTTGTGTTTCCATTATTGAAGAGATCCATAGACTCCATTGGTGCGATGATCCACGATCTGATCCCGATCCATCGTCGTCTGCTAAGAACTCTCTCCTCCAACAGCTTCTAGGTCTCTATGGTTTAGCAGTCAACCCTGAGATAATTTCCATAGCTATATATTTAAATAGGAATCAGGTCAATACATCACAAAAATAAAATAAATTCTTTAGTTAATTTATTTTATTAATTTCATGCTTACAACGGATTCTTCATGAAAAACCTGTGTTGACCAAGGTTAAGTCGTGCCTAGGATAAAACCCATATTTTGAACTCAGCAATGCCCTTAGATTTCTGATCCAAGACCCTATTCGGGAGTTATTCTATTTTTTTAGGAAAACTACATGTGTGTGCTATTTAATATATTTCAAACATTTATTTTAGGGACACTGGGCCTTAGAATCGCACACCTTCTCAGCGTCTAGTCTTGAAAATAATCCATATAATATCCAAAAATAATACACAGAAAATCTGAGATATTATATTCTCCCTACCTTAGGGATTTATGTCTCAAAAATCCAAAATAATGGATACATATAAAGATGTGGGTACTAAGCATGAATATGAGTCTCCCGCTCTCATGTACTCTCCTGAAGATTCTCATACTGTCACCAGACATGTAAAGGGGGAATCAATCACCCAGGAAGGATCGACTCCTGTTGATCCTCGATCTCCACTAGTATTATGCAAAAGTAGATCCATCCTCGATGTTCAACTCACCCCAGTCGATAACATGTGATAGTTCATGCACGTACCTTCTCAGCCGCGACACGTGGAAGATGTTGTGTACCCAGTCCAACCATGATGGTAGAGTTAAGTAATACGCCACCTCACCAACTCTATGTGGTATCTAGAAGGGACCAATGAATCTCGGAGATAACTTGTCATCACTGAAAAATCTCCTCAACCCATGTCAAGGTGAGAACCTCAAGAACACATGGTATCCTTACTCAAACTCTAAAGGTCTTCATCGTCAGTCTGTATAAGAATTATGATGGCTTCGTGCAGTCTTCATCCGCTCCTGGATGATATGCACCTTCATTGTTTAGCTCACACCAACTCTGGGCCCATGAGTGTTGACTCGCCTGGATCATTCCAACAAAGTGGTGACCTACAAGTTTTTCCATACAAGGCCTCGAATGGTGAAATACCAATGATTTAATGGTTGTTTTTTCTATATTAAAACTCCACCAAGGTTAGTTGATCCTCCCAACTATGGCTAAAGTCTAACATGAAAGCCCACAACATGTCTTCCAAGACCTAGATAGTCCACTCTGTCTGGCCATTAGTTTGGGGGTGAAACACCATGCTCGAGCGTAACTAAGTCCTAAAGGATTCTTGTAATCCTCTCCATAACTAGGATGTTAATAAAGCATCACGGTAAGAGACAATCGTTGAGGGAACTCCATAGAGTCGAACTATCTTTTACACGTAGAGGCATCCCAAGCTCTCTACTGAACTCTGCTCTTGAATAGCTAAGAAGTGGTCTGACTTGGTGAATCGGTCTACAATCACCCATATGGAATTATGTCCCCTAGAAATACATGGTAATCCCTTCACTAAGTCCATAAAAATATCATCCTACTTCCACTCTATCACCTCAAGGAGTTGATTTAAACCTGCTGGTACTTAGTACTCAGCCTTCACCTACTAATAAGTGAGGCATCAAGAGGCAAACTCTGCAAATCCCTTCCTCATACCCGACCACCAAAACTGATGTTTGAGGTCCCATTACATCTTTTCCAAACCTAGATTTACTTCCAAAGGGGATGTATGAAACTCTCATAACACCTCCTCATACAGCATCGAATATATCATCATCTATCCTCTAAAAAGGATAGTGTGCTTCCCACCTTCAAAATATCCATCAGGAGAATGTCCAGTGGATATCTGAGTACGTAAGGTCTCACAGTCGATATCTCCATGTCGATCATCCCCTACATGCTATAAAAGAAGTGGTTTAACAACCATAGATTGAATATATGGAGAACTATACTTGTCCACGAAGGACAACTACAATGAGACTAACTACTCAGATACCTAGGCCAACAACTGAGAACAAGATCTCCTACTGAGAGTGCATTCCACCATGTTCCCCTTCCCAGGAGTATAGATAATCTCAAATTAATATTCCTGGAGTAACTCTATCCATCACCTATGTATCAAGTTAAGATCCTTTTGTGAGAAGATGTACTTGAGACTATTATAGTCAGAGTAGAGGATAAATCGCTCACCCATCAGGTAGTGTCACCACATCTTCAAAGTAAAGACTATTGATGCTAACTCAAGATCATGGGTTATGTAGTTTTTCTCATGTGGTATCAACTGGAATGAAACATAGGCAATAACCACTTGCCTCTACATCAACACACACCCAAGTCCATTCCTTGATGCATCGTAGAACACTATGTACTCGACACCCTCCTCTGGATATCTCAAGATAGGAGCACTCAGCAACCACTATATCAGCTCTTAAAAACACTACTCACACCTTTCCTTCCATACAAAAGGCTACCCATTTCGAGTCAAGTTTGTCAAGGATGCAGCAATTCTAAATAATTTGGGTACAAACCTCTAATAGTACCCTATCAACCCAAGGAAACTTCACACCTTAGTGGCACTCTTGGGTGGATCCCAAGAAATAACTACTTCAACCTTCACTAGGTCCACTACTAATCCATCCTATAAGATGATGTGTCCCATAAATTGGACTTCTTAAATCCAAAACTGACACTTTGAGAGCTTCTCGTGAAGCTAGTGCTCTCAGAGTGTGTCCAGGGCCATCCTTAAGTATCTTGCATGCTCCTCCTCGAACTCCGAATACACTAGGATTTCATTGATGAAGACCACCATGAACTGGTCTAAGAAAGGATGAAATATCTGATTCATGAGTCCCATGAACACTACTAGGGTGTTCATCACACTCATAACGACATCTGAATGTCATCTTCGGTATATCCTCGTCTCGTACTCACAGTTGGTGATAGCCTGTCCTGAGGTCAATCTTCAAGAACAATAGCACCCTTCTCAACTGATCAAATGGGTCATTGATCCTTAGCAGCGTATACTTATTCTTCATAGTCACTTGTTTTAAGCACCGGTAATCTATGCATAGCCTCAAACTCCCATCCAACTTCTTGGAAAACAACACCGGGGCTGCCTAGGGGGAAACACTAGGTCTCAAAAATCCCTTCTCCTATAAGTCCTCCAACTAAACCCTCATCTTGTGAATCTCTATGATATCCATATGATATGCTGGTACTATTATTAGTGTCAACCTAATATGCAATTTGATTCATAATTCTACCTCTCAACAGGTAGGTAACCCTAGTACATCTTTATAAAAGACGTCCTCATACTCCGCTGCCACTATAAGAAATTGATAGCCCAAAGCATCTACTACTCCAAGAGTCATGCTAGACAACTGGTGAGTAATTGGATACACTCTTCTATGTATGAGCTCATTCTGCTCTGTTAAGATTTCCTTTTCACCCACAAAGGAAAATTGTGTTCCATCACTGCGGACACACCACATCCTCCACCTAAAATAGTCAATCTGGGCATAAACTGTGGTTATCCAATCCATACATAAAATGATGTCATAAGGACTCATTGCTATAATGAAGAGATTCCTTATAAAACTCTCACCTACAAGCGTGATATCACACTGTCGGCACAAGTGAACAATCACTGAGTCATCACTTGTTGAAGTCTCCAACTGTAAGGGTCAAGCCAAAGGCTCAACTAGAATCTCTAAGTTTTGAACCAGAGATGTGGAAAGGAAGGAATGACTAGAACCTATGTCTATCAATATTGTATCTAAAGTAGAAAAGACATAGATCATACCTTGAATCATCCCTGCAGCCTTGGGGTTGTAGGCCTTCATATCCTACAGCTAGCCTCATCCCAACCCACCAGCTCCCTGAGCCAAGCATGGACCACTTAGGGGTGGTGTTGTTAATAGGTTGAACCTATAACCACCTCTTTCTACCCTATCTCCCCCTCTTCCATGTCTATCTCCCTACAAACCACCCCGCTCTTACCTTTTTCATTACCTTGGAGGTCCCTCGACCATCTCGTGATCAGTTGTGCAACGTGTTCGAACAATCTTGAGCTAGATGTCCCCAACCGTCGCAGGAGAAACACCACTTGTCCCTCAACTGATCTAAGACACCCTGAGAGTCCTGCACCATTGTCCCTGAGTCCTAGGATCACCTCCTAAAGCATCTGACATGCTTGGATCCCTATGACTGTCATCAACTACCTATTGTTGAGGTCTCAACTACTGGGTGCCCATTGCTAGCTCCCACTACCAGTGTCTGCTCTTCTAGAAATATCTCCACCAACAAGGATTACTCAAGCACTCTAACATAGGTGGAAATGCAAAAAACTACCACTAATGCCCTGATGTCTTGATACAATCCCTACTCAAAGGTACAATCTCTGAAGAACTGGTCTTGCACCATATCCAAGGAGTAACATGAGAGATAAATAAACCTCACTAAGTACTCTGCCACAGTCATACTACCCTGCTACAGATGCAGAAGCTCCTTTATGTGTATCGATCGCAACGTGGCTGGATAGAACTCCTCCCTGAAGAGACACTTGAAGTCTATCCAGGAGAGAGTTGTCTCATCATGTGACTAAGTCACCAAGCTCCACCATCACCCAGTATATCCCTAAAGAAGATTCACTATGAGGACTTCCATATGGTTGGAAGGCATCCTCGCTAGGCGGAAAATGAAAGTGATTGCCTCTAACTAGTCCTCAACCACTTGGGGTCTGGCTCACCCTGAAACTTGGGAGGTCGCTGCCTCTCAAACTCATGCAATGCACTCAACCTGCGTGCATCCTCATCTTGTACTTCCAACTCTATATGATGCTCATAGGGTGGTTATATAGTTGGTAAACCACCTGGGGGTGCTAACTCTGGTGCAGGTCCCTGTACAAATGCATTGTCACTAGGTGGATCATCCTTGTGATCATACAGTGGAATCCTGGTTGGCTGTCTGTATGGAGGCATCCCAAAATAAAACATGATATATTGTGGTCAAAAGAGTGTATCTGGGGAGCTAACTTAAGAAGTACATGGAAAACACAACCATTTCTATGTGATGCATGTGCCAAAAAAAATTCCCTATAACCAATGTTTACATGTACTGAGTCAAAAGAAAGGTGATTAGAGTCCTGGTGTATGGATATGTCGGTCGCTGCATCAACATTGGAGTCCCTGTCCTGAAATCCAAACTTGAAACACTAAACATTGCCCAAAAACAAACTCACTGACTCTGATCCTAAGATATAACCACACTCTGATACCACTCTATCACAACCCAACCTACCAAGGTTCGACCCGTGATGACCCCAAACCCTCCTCTAGTAGTTCAAGGGATGGTGAACAACACCGAGTAGGAATATCCCAAAAATGGGAGGAATTGTCCTAAAGTACCTGTACACATGCACACATTTCCAAGCCCACAAAATGCTAAAATGTAAATAAACTAAAACAATGCATGAATACATTTAAGACCCCATAATAGAGTATGACATTAAAAGTACTGAAAACTGAAAAAAAGTTCCAAATACAAGTCCAACCAAAAACTATAAAAATCCAACCTACTCCAAGGGAGAAGACTAAGTCAAAAGCAATATCCCAATACACACCTAGGTCTGACAAGCTCCAACTACACTCCACCTACTTCCTACCTTCCTAGGACACCATCAAATGGGTCATCATCTGCATAAGACACGACACATGCTGGCAAATCCCATGCAGGGTTTAGTATAATAATACTCAATAGGACACCCCGAAAACACTAAACATGAAGAACCAAGTATAGTTAGCTCAATATAAGATATAATAATCAATGTACAACAGAAACACCCACATATACTTAGGAAAGACACCACACCATCAGACGGTCATATCCAACTGCCAACCACAGGATTCTACTCGAAGCAATGCTCATTCTAGGATAACTCACTCCACGAGCCATGTTATCATTAGAGACACTTGACGAAGAGGTCTAGGTCATTGGTCTCTACCCAAGAAAACTCATTAGTCTGAGAAGACTCTGATACACAGATAGAGGGTCACACTCAGAACTGCTAGGGGACACCACAAACCCAATCTGGATCAACCCATTGTGTAGGGGATTATATTTCAATGATACCAAAAACCCTACCGATATGGACTTCTTGGTGGAGTATCAATTCCCTTCTTAGGGAGGTCATTCTAATTCCACAAACTCCACTTAGGGAATAAAGAATGATAGAGGAACGCACTCTAGTCTCACGAAGGGACACCACAACTCTATCTGAGACTCAACCTCTAGAGGGGATCACAACTTAATGATATGAATGTAATGCCTCATTGTACCCTCGAGATAAAGGACCAAGGGAATGTACTCAACCAATACTTGTCCAAACTAAGAAAATGAATAGACACAAGCACTCTTTAAGGGGGTACACAGAGTATCCCAGGGGGTACGCGGTGTATCCAGTTATCCTCATGTCTACTCGTGTGGAAAAGCCTCACGCGACATGTAGTCTCTAAATACACAATGTGTAGAAGAAGTACACGGTGTGTAGAGACACACGGTATCCTACCTATGTCACATGGTCGTGTCCATGTTCGGGTGGCCGTGTTTGTATAGTAGTACACAGTGTGTGGCTTCCTGTGTACTCTACCCTTATACCACTACATGGGTAAGCCCGTGTACACCCAACCAAGTCATGTCTGTGTGGGAGTACACAGCGTGTCATCTGGTTGTGTACTCCAACTCGTGTATGTGTACCCACCAAGGTACACACTGAGTCAACCAGGGAGGGTGATAATCTGAAATCATATATACATTTTTCTGTCATTTTATTCAGGATTATCCATGTTTTACTTGATAATGAACCAGGTATGTGTTGTTTATTATAGGAAATGGGATTTCAAGGTTTCAAAGGAAAAGATGGAGAAACTAACCAAAAATGACCATTACACGTCGTGAAACTCCATTACATGACATGTAGTCATCTTTCACAGCATATGAAAAGTATTGAAGCAAGTCATGAAAGAGTTACAATCCATGAAACCATTACATGATGTGAGTCACCAATACACATCGTGTAATGTTTGAATTATGATTCTCACTTTGAAGATCCATCTGGAGGAAGGCACAAGTCATGAATCCCGGTTACACGTCGTGAGCATATTCAAATTTCCAAATCTCAAATATTTCAGATGATATTTGCACGAGATTCACATAGATTCAAAATTTGTAGAGAAAACCTTGGATCAGAATTACACAACATGAATACCCACTACATGTTGTGTAATATCCTGATTATTTACCTACAACAGGTGCGCAATGAAAAAAAGTGACGAGCTTCTTGAATTTCTCTCTCGTTTCTCTCATTCTTCTCTCTCAATTTTCTTCCACCATTTCTCCCTAAACTAATTTTGCATTAATTCTATTCATTGTTTTACATTTATCCAAGCACCGTGGATTGATTTTGAGAAGCTTTCTTTGTCCTTTTTGCATCGCCATCACCAAGTTATGTGTGTTCTTTGTCTCAATTGTCAATCTACAATGAATCCTTTCTATTTTCTTTCCTATTCTTATTTCAAGTAAGTAATTTATTGAAATTGTGATTGGTTTGAGGATTACATTGCTTATTCTTGATTGCGTGTTCATTGATTGATTAATTTTAATCCTTGCATGTTTGTTAATTACTTAATCTCAATTTTTGTTGGTGTGTTAATTATATTTCCAATTTTTCATCCATTTTTAATTGATTCTACCATGAGTAGCTAAACCACTTAGGGTAGGGATCGAGAGTAGGGGTGTTTGAATTTAATTAATCTTTATTCTCAACTTGGTAACTTTAAGGATAATAATCAGGTTAAACAACAATTGTTTATCCAATTCTTTTAAAGTGACCTCGAAGATGAGAAGTTTGAATGAACGATTCTGATATGATTAGAGTATAATAGGTTGTGAACAATAGATTATGACACATTCTCCCTTAGAAGTTAGGCAAGGGTATAATTTCAACCTAGCCCGAACCGGGTCAGGTCGGGTCGGGTCTGCCCTCCAAAAAACCAGGTCGTGAACCACTATTCAGATTGGGCCAGGCCGGCCCAAACAACCCCATGAGGCGGCCCAACCCCGGCCTCGGGCCGGCCCAAAATGTCGGGCCAGGGCGGGCCGCGGGCCACGGGCCGGCCTTTGTGGGCCTTTATTATTTTTAAAATCAAATAAATAATAAATTAAAAACATTTTTATGTTTTTTTAAAGTTTTTTTATAAACATTAATTTTTAAAAGTTAATTTCAAAACGCTTTATTGAAAATGTTTTTTAAGAGTTTTTAACAATGTTTTTTTAACTTATTTTTAACATCTTTTTTAAATGTTTTTTTAACATTTCATTTAAAATATTTTTTAAAACTTTTTTTAACATTTTTTTGAAAAACATTTATTTTCTTCTTTATCAACAGTTATATTTTACAACCGATACGTTTTTAAATAGATTTAACGAGGGGTTGGGGGTGCGCAGTAGTGGGTGGATGAGTTATTTTTTTACTAAATAGATTTATTTTTTTGTAAATGTTTGTTTAAATCATTTTTTTTTTCTAAACATTATTTTTTAAAATTTTATATTAAATGTTTATTTTAAAATATTTTTAAAAATTTTGTTAATGTTTTGATTTTTTAAAATAGATTTATATATGTTAATATATACATATATAATATGTGCAAGTTATAAAAAAAATTAATTAGGGGTTGGGAGTGCGCAGTAGTGGGCGGGTGTGTTAATTTTTTTTCTAAATAGATTGATGTTTTTGTAAAAAAAATTAAATGATTTTTTTCTAAACATTAATTTTTAAAATTTTATATTAAATATTTATTTTAACATGAGGGGTTGGGGTGCACAATGGTGGGTGGGTGTGTTAAATTTTTTTCTAAATAGATATATACATGTGAATATATATATATAATATGTGAAAGTTGTAAAAAAATTAATGAGGGGTGCGTAGGAGTGGGTGAGTTAATTTTTTTTTCTAAATTGATTTATATATGTATATATTGAAGGAAATGGGCACGCAGTGGAAGCCCCAAACATGTGGGATTTTTAAAAAAAATCACCAACGATCAACGTAATCTTGTCGACGTCGGTGAATAGATACCCGATTTAAGTTTAGGATCGCGTGTGAAGAGTTTTAAACACAAAAAAAAACCACAAAATACCTGGTTTAGATCTGAAGCTGCGCACGACGTCTGCTCGTCGTTGGTGATCGCTGCTTGAAGAATCTGAGGTCTAATTTCTCTAGATCTTCCACATGTGCTTCAAGAAATCCGTGGGAGCGTCGATCGTTGAATTCTGGGTGCTAACGCGGAGATCCGACGATGCATGCAACGCTCCGACGATCACTGCATCGCTTCGCTTGCGATGCGTGAGAGAAAGCTCGATCCAAGCTCATTGGATCCAAAGCCTCTCTCTCTCTAGAACTTGGGAGAGATGAAAGGAGAGATAAATCCCATGAATAGTCAATGGTGGGAGGCTCTCCTCTCCTATATATAGTGCGTAATTAAAATACTCAGTGTGGCCTCCCTGACCCCCGAATACTTAACGCACTATAAACGACATGTTATTATCACTTTGTTGTCATATATATATATTACGTGATAATAAATGAGGCATTAACTCGACTCGTAAATAAACCTTGAATAGTTTAATATCCATCTAATTAATATTTTTTCATGTATTTATCTAAAACTAGTAAATGCATTTAATAAATAAATTCAATGCTCGTTATTCTTAACTTGAATGGTATGAATTTATTTATACCATTGGTGGTCATATCTTCTTGGACAAATCCTAAACCCCAGTGGTGGGGCCCACCATGTCCAAAACTCCTCTTTAACTGAATATGGAAGATTCTTGAATACGTTATTATGTGTGACCCTCTAGGTCCTTATCTCGATAGTAGTGAATAGTATTTATAGACCAAGAGTGGGATCTAGCAACCCATCATGGCTCCTGAAGAGATAAGGATTGTCACAGCAGTGACAACTAACCTACAAACACTTATTGTGTAATATAATCTCTTTGTCATTAATATCACATAAAGTAGGACGCACACATGTTCCATCGTTATTTTCTTGCTTTATTGTTTGTTGATCCAACTAGACGGATTTACCCTCGACTGTCATGGTCATGGTCTTATGAAGGTACTACCATCCTTATCAACATGGCCTTAGATATATTACTTCCATAACCCGAAGCGACAAATCCTTTCTTAACCATTCAACCAATGTCATGTCATAAATGACGCACCCAACACAAACTACCTCACCACGATTTCAACATCATGGTTTTCATCTTGCATCAAAGTACGCAATAAAATGACATACATTGATAATGATCTCAAGTCAATAGACTGTTACACATGATCATAGATAGGAACATCCAATGACACCTAAAACATGTGGTGTTCCTATTGGCAGATTTGTCCTCATGATCTCACTACTATAGATCATCAAGTGTGGACTTCATGAGAAGAAATCTCAATGTTTATGAGCCCCCAACACCTGATAGTCAAACATCCACTATGTCCAATCAGTAAGATGTATCTAGACCATAGAACCTTAGTTTAATATTAATGTCATAGTATCTACAGGTTCTCATTATAGCTTGAGATCTTCTATAACCTTTCAATATGATAATTAATCTTTAGACATTACCATTTCAATAGTGGATGCATAAAAGTCTACACTGTAATGGTAAGATGACATCACATATAGCTCATTGTATACACGATATGGTAATAAAAAACACTGAATATTTGGGTCTAGGGCACCTACTATTTCAACATACGTAATATATATAATATATGCAAGTTGAAACATACATAAAAATAATGTAGGAGGGGGGGTTGCGCAAATATCAGTGAGTGAGTGTTTTTTTTTTGTTAATATATAATGAGTTATTATATATATATATATATTATGTTACATCGTTTATTTTAAAACATTTTTTAAATGTTTTATTTTTTTTAAGATTTATATACATAATATGTGCAAGTTGTAAAAAATTGAATGAGGGTTGTTCAATAGTGAGTGAGTGTGTAATTTTTTTTCTAAATAGGTTTATACATGTGAATATATATAATATGTGCAAGTTGTAAAATAAAATTATTGATGGGTGCGTACGAGTGATCAAGATATTTTTTTTTCTAAATAGATTTATATATGTATATATAATATATGCAAGTTGCAACATAATTAAAAAAAATAAGGTGGGAGGGGGGCATGCGCGAACATTAGTGGGTGAGTGTTTTTTTGTTTATATATATATATATATTCTGGTAATTTTAAACTAGTGGTGGGTGCATGTGTTGATTTTTTTTCTAAACAGATTGATGTTTTTGTAAATGTTTTTTAAAATCATTTTTTTCTAAACATTAATTTTTAAAAGTTTATATTAAACATTTATTTTAAAATGTTTTTTAACTTTTTTTAAACATTATTTTAATGTTTTAATTTATTAAAATAGATTTATACATGTTAATATATATATAATATGTGCAAGTTAAAAAAAATAATGAGGGGTTGGGGGTGGTGCGTAGTAGTGGGTGGGTGTGTTAATTTTTTTTTCTAAATAGATTTATACATGTGAATATATATATAATATGTGCAAGTTGTAAAAAAATCAATGAGGGGTGCGCGAGTGAGTTATTTTTTTTCTAAATTGATTTATATATGTATATATAATATATATAAGTTGCAACATATGTAAAATAATAATAACGTGGGGTGAAGGTGTGCACAAATATCAGTGGGTGAATATGTTTTTTTTGTTATATATATATATATTATGTTACATCATTTATTTTAAATGTTTTAATTTTTTTTTAAAATATTTATATATATAACATGTGCAAGTTGTAAAAAAAATGAATGAGGGGTGCGTGCGCAGCAGTGAGTGAGTGTGTTAATTTTTTTTCTAAATAGATTTATACATGTGAATATATATATAATATGTGCAAGTTATACAATAAAATTATTTAGGAGTGCATAGTAGTGGTCAAATTAATTTTTTTTTCTAAATAGATTTATATATGTATATATAATATATATAATATATGCAAGTTGCAATATAATTAAAAAAAGGCGGGAGAGGGTGTGCACGAACATTAGTGGGTGAGTGTTTTTTTGTTAATATATTATGAGTTATTATATATATATATATAATGTTAAATCGCTAATATATAATTATATATATAAATATATATATATATATAAATACATACATATATATATAGTCTAGTAATTTTAAACCAGGCGCAACCTTGGAAACATGCGGTAGGGGGTTCAAGTCTCCCTACTGGCAGTTTCCTAGTATTTTTTTTAAAGTGGGTGGGCTTGTACGGGTCGAGCTTCATACAGGCCCATAGGCCGGGCTTTTTCGGGTCAGCCCAACCCGCAGGCCTGCTTGCATAGGCCCAGGCCTGCTTGCATAGGCCCAGGCCCGGACCAACGAACCAGTGGCCCGAGCCCGGCCCGACCCGACTCGGGCTTTGTCGGGCTGAGCCGGTCGAGCTTTCGGGCTAGAACGGTTGGGCTTTCGGGCTGCCGAGCCAAAATTACACCCTTAGGCTTAATACATCCAGGTCACAACTATCTCCAGACTAAGGAATAATTGTCTCTTGGATAGATCTAGTTGGCTTGACCATAGCCAATTGGTGACCTTTGCTTGCTTAGTAGCCTAAATCTTAGGACCATACCAAGTTGGAATTAAGATCATCCTTTTTCCTGAACCCCAAAATTGATCTCAATCTCTTCTTTTTCTCTAATTTTAATCCACGAATCCCTTATCATTAGTTATTCCCTAGATCAACCACCTTGTGAGGACACCTGCCCTAAAGGGTTCTAAGATTTAGTTCTTGCCAGCCAATCCAAATCCTCATGGGACCGGCCCTGCACTACCACTATACTATGCCCTAGTACCAAGTGTAGTTTGGGAAAAATAAATCCAATCTGACCACAGCCCGCGCAAATTAAACAATGTGTGCGGGCACGTCAGAGGGCCACACACCATGTGACAGGGGTCACACATCATGTGATCCTTAACTTCGGCTAAAACCCTAGCGTTGTAGCCAGGGGGCCCACATGGTGTGTCACGCCAGATTACACACTCCGTTGTTCATGATTTCCTAGATTTTCTTCGTGTCACCCTACGCCTCATCGAAGCCTCTGCCCTTGTTGGAACCTGTAGATTGAGGTTCGTCTGAACCTTTCCAACACTGATCTATGGAAAACTAGGATCGAATCCTCTTGGAAAATGGATCTATACATCGTTCTTCATTGCGCGTCGAAGAACATCGAAGAACGCAAAAATCGGGTATCCAAAACCATCCGACTTGTCGTTTCTTCCATCGTCGCACCACTATCGTGTTGTGTCGATCCCAGATCTGTGATATCGGATCATTGCGGCAAGAAACGAGTGTGCAATGATCGATTGATCAGGATATTGTCAAACCCCAGGCCAAATGAAGAATGTACGTGGTGAACAAAGAACCGGGGAAGAAAAACATAAGAAAAAATGACAGGAACGAACCTTGATCAATGTTCGTGTCAATCTCAATTTGTTTCCAGGAGAATAACAATGAAGAAATAAGTAATCCAAAGAAATTCTCCCAAAATCACCCCACAATAAACCCATCCTGCAATTACGCATGATCCACAGATCAATCCATTGGTTGATTGATCCGTGTTCATCATAGGAATCAAGAACGGGGAATGAAAACAATTCAAACAACCACCCTACTTGGAGTTTGGATCAATCGTTGATGAAGAACGATTGTGTTTCCATTGTTGATGAAATTCACAGACTCCATTGGAACGATGATCCACGATACAATCTCGATCCGTCGTCGTCCGCCAAGAACGCTCTCCTCCAATTACTTCTAGGTCTCTAGGGTTTAGCGGCCAACCCTAAGATAATTTTCATAACCATATATTTAAATAGGAAGCAGGTCGTTGCATTGCAAAAATAAAATAAAATATTTAGTTAATTTATTTTATTAATTTCACGCTCGCGACGACTTTTTCACAAATGGTCTCCACCGACCAAGGCTAAGTCACGCCTAGGGTAAAACCCTCATTCTAAACTCAACAGTACCCTCAGATTTCTAATCTAGGCCCCCCATTCGAGAGTTATTCCACTTTTTTCAGGAAAAATGGTGTGTGTGTGTTGTTTAATATATTTAACACATTTCAAACATTTATTTCGGGCACACCGAGGCTCAGAATCGCATGTCTTCTTAACATCTGGTCTCAAAAATAATTCAAATAATATCCAAAAATAATACATGGAAAATCCAATACATTATAGATCCCTTCACGATCCCATGAATCACCTCTCATGTGATTCAAACATTTCACATATATCTAATTCAATTCACTTTAAATAAGCAATTCAACTAAAACAAACAATTCAATTCAATTAAACAAACACACCCGACCCAACTTCCCAAGTGGTCTACGACCTCTAACCTGGCCTCGCATAATTACACGTGGTTTGGGAATTCCCTACGACATCCCATAAGGTCCAATTAATTAATTAAAAGTAACCAGTTAAATTGTGGGGTCTCGCTCAATCAACACCTTGGCACGTTAAAAGTCGCACCCTTGGAATACTCATGAAATCTCAAAGAAAGGTATGCACCACCTACCTTGGAGTCATAGATGTAGGCACGTCTGATATTAGCCTCTAACTCTGATTGGTTTGGAAGAAATCGTAATTTTCTGATGAACGCCCTAAAAATAGGGCAAAACGACTCACATGGATTTAGCGGTCTGTGAAGAGAAGGAAAAGAAAAAGAGTTGAAAGGGAGATGAGAGACTCACCGACGTGGTTCCAACACACCCAATGATGACCAAAATAGAGCTTAGACGAGAGAGAGGGATCACACCCTAGGGGAGGAAAAAAAGGGTGAGCCCCACTATTGTCCACACAACCAAGGAGGAGGAAGAAAGGAGGAAAGAAAGAAAAAGGGAAGAGGGGAAAACCTATAAAATAGCCTCTTTAAGAGGTTGCACAATTAGCTCGCAAGGTTTGACAAATTACGCGACAACCGTGTGGGCTACAGTGTTGAGGTACTGCCTAAGTGGCACTACCTGTGCGGCTTGTGCACAATTTGTCAAACCATGCGCAAATCGTGTGGAAGCCCTCTATAAAAGCTGCAAAGTTCCACACGCGACAATTAACCCCAACCTGTATGGTTTTCCAAACTATGTAGCACTTCAAAATTGGTTTACACGATTTTCTTTGAAAGGCCGCACAATTTACCCCAAACTGTGAACCTCAACCTGTAACTTCCAAAACAGGTCATTCGGGCCTCTGACACACCCGAAACTCATCCAAACACTTGAGATACTTTCCAAGCCTCTAAAATCATCCGAAAATAAGATACTGGGTTGATGGAAAACTTGGAATCAAGTTCTAATAATCGAAAAAGAAATTGGCATTCCCAGAAATTGCAAAAAATCAAAAAAGGGAGACAAATTTGACCCGCTCTAAAAACCCGAGACGTTACACACTGCATGGATACCCAACAAACTGACCACACATGATGGTGTTTTACAATTTTTAATACACTACATCCAACATTTTAGAACTAAAATTCAAGTTATATAATTTATATTTTGTTTTAATGAGAATTCTGTTATGATAAGGTAGTGTTTAAATATCGTGAAATTCATGGCTTAAGGATATACATTAAGCACAAGGAGCCTGAAAAGTTCTATAACTGGACAAGTATCAAAGTATATATAATAATATTTCACTATCCAAACACATATCAAAACAAATTACTTATTTTTATCAATATTTATGCAGTGTCCGAAACAAACAAATGGAAAAGATTTTGGTTATTATTTTTTTAAATTTATGAGAGAGATCATATTTCATCAACAAACTAACATCTCCAAAGAGGTTTTTTTGAAGATAATTACTATTTCATTTAAAATATTTATTAATCCTTTGTGTATTTATATTTTTCTAGTAAACTATGACTATCTAAAAAAACTCATATTCACAAGATGATATAGATTTTCTTAGAAACAAATGGGAAACATACCTGATGGCAGAATAGACATAGATAGCATGAAGCTGTGACTTCCATAGAACCATCATGAAAAGGTGAATTCCTTTGTTTGAGTTGGGGTGGTTTGTTCAAAGTTTCTCATGCTTGTGAGAGATTGGACTTTGAGCCTGCAACTGAGATAATGAAAACAAGTGGCTCAAGAATATATACAACCATCATGAAAAGGTGAATTCCTACTAATTATTTAATTAATTTTGTCACCATTTTATCTATTATTTGTAAGTTAATTTCCTTATCATTTTTATCTAATACTTATTTAGTTTTTTTCATAGATCTTTTGGGAAGTTGTATTTTTCTTTCAACTGCAACAAGCCACAAAAGAGATAACATGTTTTTTTCTGTCAATGTTACCACGTTTTTCATTGATTTTATTTTTCAAGCTTCCAAAACTTCATATTGAGTCGATATTATTAGCTGAAAAACCTTTCTCGTTGTTGAAAACCAGAAAAGTAGAGGAAGGTTTTTTGGCTAAGAACATCAACTCAGTATGCAATGTTGGTAGTTAGACAAATAAAAGTAATGGAAAGTGTGGTAACATTATTAGTTCATATTGTTTTGATACTTTAATACAGTGATCCATAAGTCATTTGGGACATGTAGGAATCAACAGAATCTCAATCCGATATACGGTGTGACCGGTATAACTCCAGGTGCGTCTTTTTATTTAAAATTGACATTAATTTTAGTAAAAAAGACAACTGACATACACAAAATAGAACAAATATATTCAGATTATTTTGATACTTTAGGAAAATGATACATAAGTCATTAAGGATGTGTAGAAATCAATCACAACTCAATCTGATTCATGGTGTGACCGGTATGACTCCATGTGTGTCTTTTTATTTAAATTTTACATTAATTTTAGTAAAAAAAAGACAACTAATATACTCAAAACTGAGTAAACACATTCATATTGCTTTGATATTTTAGGAAAATGGTTCATAATTCATTTTTGACATATATAAATCATTCTCACCTTAATCTGATACATGATGTGTCCGGTATGACTCAAAGTACTCGTTATCAGTTTAAAATTGACATTTTAGTTCAAAAAGTGCCACTCATTGAAAACTGATCAAACACACTCAAATTGTCTTGATAATTTAGGAAATCAATTTTTAAGTCATTTTTGATGTGTAAGAATCAGTCTCGCATAAAACTGACACATTGTGTGACTGGTATGACTCAAAGTGTGCGTTTTCAGTTTAAAATGACATTTTAGTAAAAAAGACAAGTGGTATACTAAAAATAAATAAAATTCATTTGAATTGTTTTGATACTTTATAAAAATTATCCATAATTCATTTGTGATATTTAGTAATTTTCCTCACCTCAATCTGATACACGGTGTGCCCAATATGACTCAAAGTGTCCGTTATCAGTTTAAAATTGATATTTTAGTTCAAAAAGTGTCACTCATTAAAAATTGAGAAAACACGCTTGGATTGTCTTGATAATTTATGAAACCAATTTATAATTCATTTTTTACATGTAGGAATCAGTCTCGCATCAAACCGACACACGATGTGATCGATATGACTCAAAGTGCATGTTTATAGTTTAAAATGACATTTTAGTAAAAAAGACAAGTGACATACTCAAAACTTAGAAAACACATTTGTATTGTTATGATACTTTAGAAAAATGGTCCATAAGTCATTTATGATGTGTAGGAATCATCCTCTCCTCAATTTGATGCACGATATGACCGGTATGACTCAAAGTGTCAATTATCAGTTTAAAATTGACATTTTAGTTCAAAAAGCGTCACTCGCTAAAACCAAGAAAAACACTTGAATTATATTGATGATTTAGGAAAACGATTCTGAAACGCATGGCTGATTGTCTTCTATCGATCGGTCAAAGTTCCGGTGCTCTGCTAATGTGTATAGCAGCACTCGGGTCGAATCATCGGTGATGATACTTTATAATAGTCATTTGTTTTTAGTTGATTGTATTTTGATTAGGGGGGTTTGTTTGCAGAGCTTAATTGAAATGATTTATTGTATATAATTGATTTAACAAATTGATAAATATTGGGGTGAGTTCATCATTAGGTAGTTAAGCTTGTGATATCCTTGAGCTTTGCTTTATATTGCATTTAAATTAACACCCACTTCACAAGTTGACGTCGATTAGAATTCCTAAGTGTTAAAGCTTTAATCCAAGCCTTAACTTAATTAGGATTTTAATCTCAATCAGTACATGTTTATGGTAGTGTATTTGTAGTTCCAATAATCCATGGAAACCACATGCTAAACAAAATATGTCATTAATCCATGACAAATTAAGTCCAACATACACAATGTTAAATTAACGAATACTCATCGAGCAAATACTCTCAATCACTTAACATCCCTAAATTATAACTCACCCCAATGAGATATTTACTCATCCATTTGGGTTTTTAATATTCTGGTTATAATAATTATGATGATAAATTAATAATAGAAGAAAAATAAAGGGATTAGAAAAGAGTGGTACGTCGAACACACACACACACGAACAATGATGATAATTAAAAACGGATTTTCGAT
The DNA here is from genome assembly GCA_963277665.1 of Viscum album. Classification (NCBI taxonomy): domain Eukaryota; kingdom Viridiplantae; phylum Streptophyta; class Magnoliopsida; order Santalales; family Viscaceae; genus Viscum; species Viscum album. The sequence goes on from OY728164.1 coordinate 1,805,802,688, forward strand.
TGAATGAGGAAGTAAAATAAGAGAAGGGGATTCAACTGAATTTAAACTATTTTAAGAAAATTAATATTAAACTACATAAGGTGGAGAATAATAAGATATATTGAAGAAGAAACATGCATTAAAACAGAATTACAAACAAAGAGACTTACAAGATTACAAAAACGAAGAAAACGAAAGTAAGTGAAAACAAAGAGAGGAGGAAAGGTCTCTAAAGTGAAAAGTTGAGTATGACAGATCCTTCCAAGCCTTTGGAAAGGCTTTGGTCGTGCCAATATGTTCTCCTCTCTTCTGAAATGTCAACCCTTTTGATGAGGATCATGGAACACATGGGCATCACGGGGTTGGAGGCGGACATGATGAGGAAGGCGGAATGCACACAAGTGGACAAGACCCTTTGCGTGGAATTGGAGGCCCAATGACAAGGGAGCGGACCAAGAGAATGAAGGAGTCCTTAAATGGATTAATCATGGAATTCCAAGAGGAGGCCCAACACCTTTGCTTGGGGGAAGCATTCGGGCCTATAATTACATTAATTAAGGCCCAAACATGCTTTTAAAAACCCAACCCAAGTGGTGCTACGAGATTTCAAGCCCACCCACCATGGAATCTTCAAAGTCAAAAGGTGGTGGGCTACTTGTCTTTTCTTTTCCAAAAGGGTGTGCTACTTGTCTCCTAAAGTCTTGGTCAAGTGCCAAAGTTGTCAAAAGCATCCTATAGGCTTTTTGACTATGGAAAACTAGCCATTAGACTAATGTAAAGAGCCACCCCATGTGTAATTCGAATTTCAAGTTTCTTTGGCTATAAATAGCCACCCCCTTGTACTCTTGAAGCATCATGAATGAAGGTAATGTTATTATGGTGAGTTTTGCTTGCAACCTTTGTGTTCTTGCTTAATTCTTGACTTATCAAAGGATTGGTCATCCTTTGTGGCGTCTTGTGGCTAGAGTTCTTAGAGACACGTTCTCTTTGGGTTCTACCTTGACCATTTCCCCCTTCCTTCTCATTTCACTATCCGCACACCAAATACACTTGTTTTCTTGCGGCGATCCGGGTGCTCAACGCGCGAACATTATACAAGGTTCCTAGGACAATTCCTAGCGGGTCTTGCATCGCGTATCATTTGGTATCAGAGCCCATTTGCAAGAAATCAGGTTCTTTCTTTCTTATCCTTTCTTCCATTTTCATTTCTCTTCAAATCGGGCCAACAACAATTCTGGTCCATTTTCTTCTTCCCCTACAGACGTCATTTCTTCGTCGTTTCGGACGTACAGTATATCCTTCTTGTAGTTGAGAATCTCATCTTTCTTCTCCATTTGGAATCATTAAAATCAGAGCTATACATAGCGAGATACAGCGGGTTCAAATTTTGCAAAAAATTCTGCAATTTTAAAACCACGCAAATCTCACGTTGATTCCATTTGATGTTACAAATTATTGCTTCTCCTGCATTTAAATATTGAAAAAAATTCATCTTGTTGCCATGCATCTACCAAAAAAAAAGAGCCAAAAAAAAACAAAAAAAAAATCAGAAAAAAAAAATTAAAGGCTCAAAAAAAAATTGCAACATTTTGAATTCTACGTCCCATTTTCATTCTTCTTCTTCCCTTTTCTTCCTCTTCCCAAATTTTTCATCTTGAATCCAATTTGAATTTTATCTTTGAATTCTAGTTCGGGATTGCCACATTTCAAAGATCCTTTCGATTTGTTGAAATTGGGTAAGAACGCTATAGGAAGCAAGTTGAGTGGTAAAAGGCAAGAGTGTTACATTTTGATAAAAGCCAAAATTGAGTGAAACACGAGCGAACAAATTGTTTTGAGTGTAAACAAGTGAGGGAGTGTGTGAGGTCCATTTTTCCTTTCCCTTTCATTTTTCTCACAGGATACGTAAATGGCGGAGTCGAGTAACACCAGTGAAGCGGACATTAAGATGTTCATGAGGGCTGTACAAGAACAATTCCAAAGGTTGAATGCGAGGATGGATGAACTTCAATCCCCTTCCAATTCTAGAGCACCACCAAGGAGGCGAGTTGTTGAAGAAGAGGAGGAGTTATCCGATTTTCACGAGTCACCAATTCGGAGAAATCAACCACCATGGAGGCAAGCCAATGATCTTGGAGGAGTGAAGTTGAGGATCCCTTCATTCCAAGGTAAGAATGATCCTGAAACTTACTTGGAATGGGAAAGAAAGGTCGAACATGTTTTTGGTTGTCACACCTATTCGGAGGAAAACAAAGTGAAGTTGGCGGCCGTGGAGTTCACCGATTATGCTAGTATTTGGTGGGACCAACTACAAGTGAGTCGACGGCGAAGTGGAGAAAGACCCATCCACACTTGGGAGGAGATGAAAGTGGTAATGCGTAAGAGGTTCATTTCTAGCCACTATTATCGTGATTTGTTCCTCAAGTTGCAGGGTTTGAAACAAGGGGTCATGAGTGTTGAGGAGTATCACAAAGAGATGGAGATCATCATGATTCGAGCGAATATTGATGAGGAGCGAGAGGCCACCATGGCAAGGTTTGTGAACGGCCTCAACCATGACATTCGGTACATAGTGGACATGCACCACTACTTGGACATGGAGGATCTACTTCACATGTCCACCAAAGCGGAGAGGCAAGTAAAGGCAAGAAGGATGCGCCCTACATCTTATGGTAAGGATTCTAAACCTTCATTCAAGTTTAAGGATTCCAAACCACAAGAGCATGTAAGGGAACACAAAACTGATTCGAAGGAGTTGCCCAAACCAAAACCATTATTTCCGGAATCTAAAGGTAAAATGGAGGGTAAGGTTGTTTCCAAATCACGAGATATCAAATGTTTTAAATGTCAAGGATTTGGACATATTGCCTCACAATGCCCAAACAAGAGAACAATGATTATTTTGGATGATGGAGATGTTCTTAGTGCTAGCTCAAGCGAAGATGAAATGCCATCACTTGAGGATGATTCGGAGGTGGAAGTAGAAAGCCCCGTACATGGAGAAATGCTTGTGGAAAGGCGTGCTTTGAGTGCTCAACCCGAAGGAGAACATGATCAAGAGTAAAGGGAGCACATTTTTCATACTAGATGCCTCGTCAAAGATAAGGTATGTAGTATGATTATTGATGGGGGTAGTTGTACAAACGTAGCAAGTGGTTTGATGGTTGATAAATTGGGATTGGCTACAACTAGACATCCTAGGCCTTATAGATTACAATGGTTAAATAACAGCGGGGATGTCAAAGTGACTAAGCAAGCACAAGTTCCATTTTCTATTGGGAAGTATGAAGACAAGGTGATGTGTGATGTTGTTCCAATGCATGCTAGTCATATTTTGTTGGGAAGACCGTGGCAATTTGATAGGAGGGTCACACATGATGGATACACCAATCGATATTCTTTTGAGTATAATGGGAGGACGGTTATTCTTACACCATTGAGACCTTTGCAAGCTTATGAAGACCAAGTGAGGATTGAGAGAGATTGTGAGAAGAGAGAAAAAGAAAAGAGAGAAAAAAATAGAGAGATTGAGAGGAGTGGAAAAATCAAGAGTGAAAAAGGAGTGATGAGTGAAATCAAAAGAAATGAGGGAAATAAAAGAGTTGAAAACAAGAGTGAAAATAAGAGTGAAAACAAGAGTGTTGAGGGAAAGTGAGTCTATTTTCTGGAAAAAGAGAGATAGAGAGAGCATTAGAGGGGGAGGAAACTCTCATGCTTTTATGCAAGGTAGAATGTTTTACGGCTAACTCTCTTAACCCATCATTGCCTTCTAGTGTTGTGTCTCTTTTGCAGGAATTTGGTGATGTGTTTCCGGAGGAAATTCCCGATGGCTTACCTCCCTTGCGGGGTATCGAGCACCACATCGACTTCCTCCCAGGAGCAACACTTCCCAATCGACCGGCCTATCGGGCTAACCCAAAGGAGACTCGAGAAATCCAACGACAAGTGGAAGAATTGCTAAGGAAGGGATTTGTCCGAGAGAGCTTGAGTCCTTGTGCGGTGCCGGTAATTCTTGTCCCAAAAAAAGATGGTAAGTGGAGAATGTGTGTTGATTGTCGAGCTATCAACAAAATCACGGTAAAGTATCGTTATCCCATACCTCATTTGGATGATATGCTTGATGAACTCCATGGTGCATGCTTGTTTACTAAAATTGACCTAAGGAGTGGATACCATCAAATTAGAATGAAAGAGGGAGATGAACGGAAAACCGCATTTAAAACTAAGTTTGGATTGTATGAATGGCTAGTTATGCCTTTTGGACTAACTAATGCCCCTAGTACATTCATGAACTTAATGAATCATGTTTTCCATCCATTCATTGGGAAATTTGTGGTTGTGTATTTTGATGACATCCTCGTTTATTCTAAGAGCCTTGATGAACATCATGAACATTTGAAACATGTTTTTGAGACTCTTAGGATAAATAGGTTGTTTGCAAACTTGGAAAAATGTACATTTTGTTTAAATTCGGTTGTTTTCCTTGGTTTTGTGGTAGGAGCTGATGGCCTAAGGGTTGATGAAGAGAAGGTGAAGGCGATTCGGGATTGGCCACAACCAAAGAATGCCAATGAGGTGAGGAGCTTCCATGGACTTGCGAGTTTTTACCGAAGGTTCGTGAGGGACTTTTCAACAATCGCGGCACCATTGAATGAGTTGGTCAAGAAAGGGGTGAGTTTCAAGTGGGGAAAAGCTCAAGAGGAAGCCTTCTCCACACTCAAAGGTAAGTTAACCAATTCACCTCTCTTAGTTCTGCCTGACTTTTCTAAAGTTTTTGAGGTTGAGTGTGATGCCTCTGGAATAGGAATTGGGGCTGTTTTAATGCAAGACTCTAAGCCTATCGCATACTTTAGTGAGAAGCTTAATGGGGCTGCATTGAACTACTCTACCTATGACAAGGAATTGTATGCTCTCAAAAGAACTTTAGAAAATTGGCAACATTACCTGTGGCCAAGGGAATTTGTGATTCATTCGGATCATGAAAGCCTAAAATTTCTTAAGTCACAAGGAAAGTTGAATAGGCGGCATGCAAGATGGCTTGAATTCATTGAAACATTTCCTTACATCATTAAGCATAAAAAAGGAAAAGAAAATGTTGTCGCTGATGCTTTGTCTAGGAGATATTCTCTTATTACTTCAATGCATGCTAAAATACTTGGTTTTGAAATGTTGAAAAGCATGTATGAGAATGATGTGGATTTTTCTGAAATTTGGAAGTTGTGTGAAAAACATGGCAAAAGTGATTTTTACAAACATGATGGATTTCTTTTTCGGAAAAATAAATTGTGTGTTCCATCTTGTTCCATGAGTGAATTGCTTGTTAGAGAAACACATGGTGGTGGATTAATGGGGCATTTTGGGGTTGAGAAAACATTGTCCTTATTGAGTGAACATTTTTATTGGCCTCACATGCGTAGGGATGTGGTAAGTGTTTGTGGAAATTGTAATGTGTGTAAACATGCAAAGTCGAAAGTGCTTCCACATGGCTTATACACCCCTTTGCCTGCTGCTTCTCATCCTTGGGTTGACATATCAATGGATTTTGTCCTCGGCTTGCCAAGATCACAATCAGGTAAGGATAGCATCTTTGTGGTGGTGGACAGGTTTAGTAAAATGGCTCATTTTATTGCTTGTTCTAAAACCAATGATGCAACTCATATCGCTGATTTGTTTTTCAGGGAAATTGTTAGGTTGCATGGCTTACCCAAGAGCATTGTGAGTGATAGGGATGTCAAATTCCTTAGTCACTTCTGGAGGACATTGTGGAACAAACTTGGAACCAAACTTTTGTTCTCCACCACTGCACACCCACAAACAGATGGTCAAACGGAGGTGGTCAATAGAACACTTTCCACATTATTGCGTTCCATCCTTAGAAAAAATCTAAAACATTGGGAAAGATGCCTGCCTCACATTGAGTTTGCTTATAATCGAGTGGTTCACTCCACTAATAATGCTTCACCGTTTGAAGTTGTGTATGGTTTTAACCCATTAACTCCACTTGATATTTTACCTTTTCCTACTAATCAATTTTCGAATCTTGAAGGTGAAAAGAAGGCAAAGTTTGTGCAGGAGTTCCATGCAAAGGTAAAGGCCAACATTGAGCGGAAGAATGAACAAGTAGCGAAGCACGCCAACAAAGGTCGGCGAAAAATGGTTTTTCAACCTGGAGATTGGGTGTGGCTACACTTGAGGAAGGAGAGGTTTCCGAAGCAACGAAAATCAAAACTTCATCCACGAGGAGATGGTCCTTTCCAAGTCTTAGAGAAGATCAATGATAATGCCTACAAGATTGATTTACCCGACAGGTATGGGAATGTTAGTGGTACCTTTAATGTTGCTGATCTTTCTCCCTTTGAATTTTCAGATTCGAGGACGAATCCTTTTGAGGAGGGAGGAGATGATGAGGATCATGGAACACATGGGCATCACGGGGTTGGAGGCGGACATGATGAGGAAGGCGGAATGCACACAAGTGGACAAGACCCTTTGCGTGGAATTGGAGGCCCAATGACAAGGGAGCGGACCAAGAGAATGAAGGAGGCCTTAAATGGATTAATCATGGAATTCCAAGAGGAGGCCCAACACCTTTGCTTGGGGGAAGCATTCGGGCCTATAATTACATTAATTAAGGCCCAAACATGCTTTTAAAAACCCAACCCAAGTGGTGCTACGAGATTTCAAGCCCACCCACCATGGAATCTTCAAAGTCAAAAGGTGGTGGGCTACTTGTCTTTTCTTTTCCAAAAGGGTGTGCTACTTGTCTCCTAAAGTCTTGGTCAAGTGCCAAAGTTGTCAAAAGCATCCTATAGGCTTTTTGACTATGGAAAACTAGCCATTAGACTAATGTAAAGAGCCACCCCATGTGTAATTCGAATTTCAAGTTTCTTTGGCTATAAATAGCCACCCCCTTGTACTCTTGAAGCATCATGAATGAAGGTAATGTTATTATGGTGAGTTTTGATTGCAACCTTTGTGTTCTTGCTTAATTCTTGACTTATCAAAGGATTGATCATCCTTTGTGGCGTCTTGTGGCTAGAGTTCTTAGAGACACGTTCTCTTTGGGTTCTACCTTGACCATTTCCCCCTTCCTTCTCATTTCACTATCCGCACACCAAATACACTTGTTTTCTTGCGGCGATCCGGGTGATCAACGCGCGAACATTATACAAGGTTCCTAGGACAATTCCTAGCGGGTCTTGCATCACATATCACCTTTTGAAAGGAGAGGAGGGGATGTATTTATAGCCCAAGGTGGTGGACTGTTTACATTCCAGAAATACCCCTCCACTTGGCTCACAGATATGGACATCAAGACAGAAAAATCTATAGAAATCTCATTCTTCAAAGTTGTAGATAATAAAGTTGGACGACTACTCTAAAAATTTGGAGTCTTTTGTACTTAAGGATCAAAAGTTATGGTCGGTTGATTAAACAAAGTAAAACTGTCCATTTCAATCCAGTCTTTTTAAAGTCCAGAATGTGAAAGGGTTTTTGAATATGAAGATGCCTTCAAATCCGAATGGGTTCTTCAACAAAGTCAGCCTACTATATATCCTCTTTCACACTGCAAAATTTCAGCTCGATTTGATGCTTACATCACGAGATATGTCATGCATACTATACTGATTTTAATTCTCGTCCAGAATGGTGGGATGGATTTTAAAGCTTCGTTTGGGCCCCTTGTTCTTAGATTTGGGCCCTGAAATTTTTATACAAGACTCCTTGCATTGTCCCCCAAACTATGGTGGAGAATAATAGAATTTGTATTTCTGCATGTAGCCCAGTAAATCAATCTTCATGAATAGTCCAGTTTCTTCACAAATTCTTTGGTCTTGTTTGTGAGGACCATATGACCCTTCAAATGGAAGAATTGGATCATGGTATCTTCTAATGAAATGTTGTATATTTAATGTAGAATCCTACAAAACAAGAACCACACAATTTGAATCAGTATAGTGATAGTTATTATTAAAACAGTAAACTGACTCAATTGGACTACTTCTAAAAATGCTCAAAAATTATACTTAATATTAAAACATTAATATTTCACACAAATTATGCACATTTCATATAAAATCAGTAAAGGGAGTATATAATAAGACATGAAAATATTAACAATACCAGATTCACAAGTCATTTTTGATGTGTAGGAAGCAGTCTCATATCAAACCGACACATGATGTGACCGGTATGACTCAAAGTGCGTATTTCCAGTTTTAAATGACATTTGAATAAAAAACACGAGTGACATACTAAAAACTGAGACAACACATTCGGATTATTTTGATACTTTAGAAAAATGATCCATAATTCATTTGTGACGTCTAGGAATTGGATTCACCTAAATCCAACGCACGATGTGACCGATATAATTCCAAGTGTGTTTATTAATTTAAAAGTTGCATTATAATTTTAGTAAAAAGAACAAGCGACATATTGAAAACTAAGAAAACACATTTGGATTGTTTTGATACTTTATGACAACGATTCATAAGTTATTTCTAACGTGTAGGAATCAACTCCACCTCAATTTGGCTCACAGTGTGACCGGTATAACTCTAAGTGTGTCTTTTTATTTAAAATTGATATTAATTTTAGTAAAAAAAAACAAGTGACATACTGAAAATCGAGCAAACGCATTTAGATTGTTTTGATGCTTTATGAAAACAATTCATAAGTCATTTTGACGTGTATGAATCAACCATACCTCAATATGATGCACGGTGTGACCGGTATAACTCAAAGTATCTCTTTTTATTTAAAATTGACATTGATTTTAGTAAAAAGAACAAGTGACATACTAAAAACTGAGAAAACATATTCGAATTATTTTGATAATTTAGGACAGAGATTCATAAGTAATTTGTGATGTGTATGAGTCAACCACACCTCAATCTGATGCACTGTGTGACCGATATGAATTCAAGTGTGTCTTTTTATTTAAAATTGACATTAATTTTATTAAAAAGAATAGGTGACATATTGAAAACTGAGAAAACACATTCAGATTGTTTTGATACTTTAAAAAAATGATCCATAAATTATTTGTAACGTGTAGGTTTTAACCATAGCTCAATCTGACGCATGATGTGACCGATATGACTCAAAATGTTTGTTATAAATTTAAAATTGACATTTTAGTTCAAAACGTGTGTCACTCACTGAAAACGAAACAGATGCTATTTGATTGTCTTGATAATTTAGGATAACAGTTCATAAGTCATTTGTGATGTGTATGAAGTTGTCTCACATCAAATCGACACATGATACGACCGGTATGACTCAAAGTGCGTGTTTCCAGTTTGAAATTACATCTTAGTAAAAAATAAACGTGACATACAGAAAACTGAGCAAACACATCCAGATTGTTTTGATACTTCAGGACAACGATCCATCAGTAACTTGTGAAGGGTAGGAATCAGTCACACCTCAATCCGACACATGGTGTGACTGGTATAACTTCAAGTGTTTCGTTATTTAAAATTGACATTAATTTTAGTAAAAAGAACAAGTGACATACTCAAAAGCGAGAAAACATATTCGAATTATTTCGATACTTTATAACAATGATCCATAACTCATTTGTGACGTGTAGGAATCAACCACACCTCAATATGACGCACAGTGTGACCAGTTTAATTCAAAGTGCGCCTTTTTTTTAAATGACATTTTATTAATGTACTCTCTCATATTAATGTCTAGTGTGTTTCTTTATAGTATTACTAATATAAGATTTATTTTTATATAGGTGGATTCTTTTGCTCGGGTTGAGGTGATTTGTTCGGCAACTGATACCATGGGTGGACTTTTTTGCGAAGGCATTGCGGGCGCTAAAATGAAATATTAACGTTTTTAAATGTTTATGGATAATTGTAAATGTAACTATACAAACATTGTATGAAATGTATATAGTAGTGTTTTTTTTTGTATTTATGATGTCAAATTTATTTCAATTAAATTATATATTTTACATACACAGATTACAGGTTTTTAGTGGGTGTGTTGTTGTACAAATAGCACATTGTAGTAGGGTGACCTTTATCAGCGCTATTTCTAGCGTCGATAACCCCCCCCCCTTTATCAGCGCTGGTAAAAGGGACCCCCTTTTAACAATGCTGAGGTTAACAACGATTTTTTAGCGTTGTTAAAAGTCTTTTTGTGCGTTGTTAAAGGGTGTATCTGTAGTAGTGAAACTGATGAGGAGTGGAAGCAATGTATCTTTCTCACATATATGTTTGATCTGGATATGATTACTTGTATGTGTTACTTAGTGAGCGAGCCATGATAAGGATGCAATATAGTTTCTTCTGTTTAGTTAATGAGTTGGTTTCATGTGTTTATTTACTAGGTTTTAGTATGTTTCTTTCACATGCATGAGAGGTTCCAAGGAGTATCTATCTCATTGAGTAAACTTGTATGCTCACCTTAGACACACACACATAATCTATATTTGTTTTGTACTATGATCACAAAAATATAAGAATCCATAGAGTCAAGAAAACATGAAATCATTTAAAAAACATAAAATGATCAGTTTATGTAAAAAACGTATCAAAATAAAACCAATTAAAACGAATAATTTTTTTTAAAAACAAAATAAATATAGATTATGATGAATAACCATCCATATTGATTTTTTTTTTTAAATGGAGGGTCCAATTATTTGAGTCGATATAACAGGAGTTTAAAGATAAAATAAACTTTAAATAAATGAGAGCAAAATTATCAAAATACGAAGAGGATTATGGGTTTAAAACCTTTTAAAGAGGTTTTAACGGTATGATTTATAAGCGGGTGTGGATCAATTTCTGGCTTAGACATGTTATTACAAGCACCGTGACAAGCGACCGGGTTCAACTCCATCTTCCTCCTTTTCCCCCAAACCCAGTGGGATGCCGCTACAGTTTTGAAGACAACGACCCAAGGCGTGTTAATCATTCCCGGAATCCTAATCCGTTAACCGTCATCTTCGCCGACTGGGGTCCTAGGCTTGCCTCAACCCTCGCAGGCTGCCGACAGTGTGATTCCCTTCATGTTAGGATCCGCGAGTGGTTGTCGCTTTCTGCTTTGAGCATCTGATGGATCTGGGTTGTTTTTTAGTGTGCCCTCTGGGTCGGTCGGCTTTGAAATTGTCGCGTTGCATTAAGTAGGTGTCTTTTGGTACCTGATATCCGTTCCAGAATGCATCGTCGGCTGTTTCTCTGACGAGGGCTTTATCATGTTCATTTTGCTTTCGGGCGGGCGTGATTTTCATTCGCATCTCCATACAAATGGGTATGACAGCCTGTTTCTTCATCTCTTTCAGGTTTCCTGTCCTGAAATTTTTCATCAAGGATTGCCGCAGTCCGAAATCTACTTGCTGCCGTTTTAACCGTATTAAGCTTATTGGTCGGTTTTATTACCCGTGTCTATCTATTTCACTGCCTGCTGCTTTTATCTTCCGCCTTGCTATCTCGTTTCCTGGTCTGAGTCCTTTTTATTATAGTGGTTGCTGAATTCATGCATAATTAGAATAGCTTTCATTATTGGGTTGAACCGCGTATGTTTTTCTATTGTTACATGTTACAAGCTTCAGGTGTCGTTTAACAGCACTTACTGAAAACTGATTTAACACTGATTGCTTATGAAAAGTATTTCTGTACAGTTGTTTCCTGATTTTTTAATGAAAAGGTTTATTTTGTCCAGTTATTTTAGTGATTTTGTTATGAAATTTTAGTGTAACTTTTTTTAATAAACAGAACAAACATCAATTATTTTTTCAAATTCATTACCTTGAGTGATAGGTGCTACAATGCTCCATTTTATAACACTTATTGAGAACTCCATATTACTGCTCAGGATAAGTACTTTTTAGAAGTTCTTTCAGATTGCTTATTGAAAAAATATTTTTTCTGTCTCTTGTTTAAGTGATTTTCTTATGGATTTTAAGTGCAAGTGTTTTTTCAGAAACAAAACATCATCACTCACCTTTTTAAACTATCATAAGCGATAGCTGCTACAAGGTTCCACTTGACAGCACTTACAGCACTGACCACTCAAGAACTTCTATTTAAGCATTTCCAGATTTTTTATTGAAAAAGTGTTTTTTTTTGTGACTTATTAAAGTGTTTTTCTTTTGAAAATTTAGCCCCAGTGTTAAAAACAAAACAAACATCAATTATTTCATCAAACTGGTTATCATAAGTGATAACTGTTATAAACATTGTTCGATAAATGCTGTCAAAACTGGGAATGCTTGGGGGGTGAGGGCATTCGGTTTTCTGTGATCACTATTTTATCGCAGCAGCGAGAGTTTCAGAAAATAATGGATTCTACTGTTCCAGGGTTTGAGTTTTTTATTTTCTGGTCCGTTTTTGCTGATTTCCTGAACAAAGTGGAATTTTGTGTAGATGAGTTTGGGTAGGCTTTTGTCCGTGGAAAGAAAAGAGGACATGGACTCTTGGGTTCTTGCAGCTGCCGCTGCTGGATATTTGGCAATGTGCTGGCATAATCTAACAAAAGTTGGGGATATCTTGAAAGATTCATCACCCGAGACTTTGGGTTTTATAAAACCTAGATCCATGCAATTAATCCATCATATTCATGGGACGAGCTGCTGGTTCCATCAATCAGGATGGAGTAAGATGAAATGCATAGAAACTTCTATAAAGGATGAGAAGATTTCCGATGAGAAAGCGTCAGAGGCGTCTTGGTTTTTTTGTGCCTCAAAAGGAAAGGTGGCTTGTAGTGGTGGATCTGATGGTGGGGATTTCCTATCTTTTGAAATTAATGATGATTCTAATGAACATTCCTTTTCAAGTGTCCTGCAAGAATCATCTAGAAGTGAAAACTGTGTTCAGGAGATTGAGAATGGAGTTGGGGATTTTCATGTTGAATCTTCTGTGGCAACGGCGGTCACCTTTCGCAGTTCACTGATGAACAAAGGCTCCATCAGAGGGATTCGGTCTAATGTGCTTTCTGGTCAGCCTTTAAGCTCTTTAGAAAGTTGTCTCCTGTCTCAGCTATACACAGAATATGACAAAATGAGGGAATGCTTCATTAGTTCCCTCGCATCACGATCTGAACCTTTTTTCATTGGTGATGAAACTTATCAAGGTTATCGACTCGAGGAAATCTGCGAAGAACAATGTGATAATTATTTTGGTTTCCCTCTGCTACCTAGAGTGATGCGTATGGAGCTGCAAAGGAAAATAAAGTCGAATGCTGGAGAAGTACAGAGTGGAAGACTGAGCATTCCCAGTAAACTAATTGATGGAAGGTGTTCTTACTTTCAAGGTAATTCTAACCTTTCTCCCCCTTTTGATTATCTTTCACTTAGTTATTTCCCCTGTCAGGAGCTCCTATTTTCCCTCTTTTCTCTGTCATGTCTCAAAAGTATTGCAGCTTCTATGTTTTATTGTTTACACTAAATTGTTGGAGCTGTAGAGAGATAGACCCTGACCATCTTGTATGATCATCAGGTTATATTCCAATATTATTTTTGCTGTTCTGGATTCTGGTTTGCTTCTCTCCAATTTTTATCAGATCAGTGGTATCTTGGAAAAATGATTTAAAAAACGAATTTATCTAGCTCTGGAATTGGAAAGGCGCAATAGAAAGTGAACGTTTCCCATGAGTCCTGAATGCCAAGCCTAAAATGCAAAACAGAATGTAAAATCTCACTCTAATCTTCTTCCCAGTGAAAAGCAATCTTACAAATTTTATTCCCTTTTCAGTCATATTGTCGATGATGAGAATGATTGATATTCAGTTTGGATTGCTCCGTTTTCTATCATTGTTGTTTGCCACTTGTATAGTAGTGTTTATTGAAGGATATGCATGATAAGAAAATAATTTAATTCGATATGTTCGTGAACTTCAGCCTTCCGGGCAAACTTATAACTTATTAAATGGAATGGATCTTTAGTTAGTAAACCATAACTGAACTTAATAGGAGTTGGCTTGAGTCTAATGGTCCAACACTCAAAAGTGGATTCTTTATGTTTAACAGCCATGAAAGCAAGCTTAATGTTTATATGTTACACACATAATTAAATTTCACGTGTTAACAAAACAAGCATTGGTAACTTTGTTGTAAATTGTCAGACTCGGTTAATTGTATTTTCGGGTTAAGTGTTTTTCCGAGTCCCATATCGGATTCTTCTGTCGTGTAATTATTCTCCTTTATCTATAAAAGAATGTTTCCACCTCTTCTTGAGGTAGAGAATTCGTACCAATCTATGTGGTATCAACGATATATCCGATAATATTTTTTTTCTTCCTGTCCGCTGCGCCCCGCCCTCGCGTTCCTTGCGCCAGAGCGCCCGCTGGTGCCACCCGTCCTCTTGGCCTCGTGCCCCGCCTCGCCGGCTGCTCCCTGCGCAACAGCGCGGCAACCCCGGTGCCCCATCGTCGGTCCGTTAGCGCGAGTCCTCCGCTGCGCCCCGTCACCGGCCCGATCACGTGGCACCCCCAGCGCCCTGTCGCCTGCCCGATAGCGCGACAACCCCACCTCCCTGGTCGACAACTCCCATGCGATGACCTCTTCTGCGCGACGACCTCTCCCGCGCGTCGCACCTTACGACCCCCCCTCTTGGGCAGCACCCCTGCCTGTCGTCCCCCCTCCTTTGCCGACTCCTCTTTTCCGCGCCTCTGTATTTGCACGACGACCCCCACTCCCGCCCGAGCCAGACGACCTCCACTTGCTGGGGTCTTTGATCTCCGCCGTGTATCGGCCCGAGGCCGCTTTCTGCGCAACATTTCCAGCGCCTTGCCCTTCCTGTGCGACGACTCCAGTGCAACACCACCTCCAGCGCGACAGCCCCCGACGACCCACCAGTACCTTCGGACACAACTCCCCTCCTGCGCATCTCCCTCCCATCACTGTTGATGAGCAAACCTCTGTGACCGACGCCCATATTTGGCACATCCTAGGCACGGTCATCCTCCTGTCATGCGGTGACACTTCCGATCCGGGGTCCCTGCTGCGCACACATATGCCCAACTGTGGCTAACGCCCCCAGGCAGCAACTCCGGCCGCCCTATTCCTCCGACGTTGCTTGTAATGCAACGCCTGTTCCCGCATGCCCCTACTGTTGTTTCGCCATATCATTGATACTCTCCGGCTCTTCCTGCTAGACATTTGATTCGTGTCTTGCCGCGTCCTATTTCTGCACGCCTTTATACTACTCACCCGACTATTCCTGTCGCGACATTTTCCAGTTATCCAAGACCAGTCTCTTACCGCCCATGCTAGGTTCCCTAACACCATCCAGTATTCGTCACAACCTGACACTCTCAATGGAAGAGATTGCACTTATACAATCTCATCGGGCTGCTTTGCCACCCGCCTCTTCTTCAGCCTCCATTGCTCAGACTTGTAGACCTACCGCTTGTGTCTCTTGTCGACAGACAACGTGGATGCTTGATTTTGGTGCTTGTGATCATCTCACAGGTGATTTAGATATGCTTACTACTTATCATCCGTATACTGGTGCCGCTGCAATTACTGTTGCCGATGGACCTATCATCCGTATACTGGTACCGCTGTAATTACTGTTGCTGATGGACCTATCATCAGTAAACTCACAAAGGACTTAAATTTTCTTTCTATTTTTATGTCTTTTGGTGTTGTTTTTCAGGCGTGGTCAACGAATCGGGAACTCGGTAGATGTCGTCTTAGTGATGGGGTGTACATGTTCGATACCCCACCATCATGTGCTTGCTCATCCATCTTTGCTCGTGCCCTCGATCTATATTTTCGCTATGGTCATCCACCGACTTTCGTCTTACATAAGCTTTGCCCCCATTTCAGTCCACACATTTCCTTCCGTTGTGAATCCTGTAAGTTTGCTAAACATCATCGGGTGATGTATGTTCCTCGATTGGAAACGCGTGCAACGAATCCTTTCGACCTAGTTCATTCCGATGTATGGGGTCTTTGCAGGGTTGCTAGTCAGTCAGGGTACCGTTATTATGTATCCTGTCTTGATGACTTTTCTTGGATAACATGACTATATCTGCTTTGTGATCGTTCTGAGGTGTGATAGTTTCAAAACTTTTTACCATGAAATTCACACTCAATTCTCCAAGCCTATTAAATGTCTCCGCTCGGACAATGACCGATAATATTTATCCACTTCCTTTCAATAGTTTTTCAAGGATCACAACATCTTTCATCAAACATCCTGCCCTGATACAGCTTAGCAGAATAGAGTGGCCGAGCATAAACATCATCTTCTGGAGACTACTTGTGCCCTCTTATTTCACATGCTACCCACTTTATAAATCGTCTCCCTTATATCCTTTAGTCAGAGACTCATTTTCGGGCTCTGTTCTCCTCTCTCCCCCCTCACCCACTTCCACTTCGCGTGTTTGAGTGTTTTTGTTATGGTACGTGACACTAATCCCAACCTCTCAAAATTTTCTCCAAAATCCCTCCGTTGCATCTTCCTGGGCTATTCCCGCACTCAGCGCGAATGACGGTGTTATATCATCTCTGTTGATGTCTCTTTTATTGAGAACTCTTCATTCTCTCCATCCTCTTCCCACCCAGACACCACTATCGATGATTGTCTTCCTTTCACCATCCACCCACCCTTGCCTTAGGTATCTCACTCCGCTGATCACCGTTTTGGCTCCGTCTACTCTCGTCGACCATCAAACGTGTTCCCCGTCCAGACCGAGGACACCATCTCCCCAGTTTCGTCCGACGCTCCTGCTTTGGGAACAAATGACTTGCTAATTGCATTGTGGAAAAGTACTCACTTCTGCTAGAATAATCCTCTTTACACAACTTCATACAAAGGCCTCTCTACTCTGGAGATGATATCTGTTCCTCGCACGATTGTTGAAGCCAAATCTCACCCTGGGTGGCTTCAAGCAATGCAGGATGAATTGCAAGCTCTGGATGACAATCACACTTGGGATCTGGTCCCCCTTTTGGCAGGTAAACAGGTGGTCGACAACAAATGAATTTATACAGTACGCCTAAATGCAGATGACACTCTTCATCGTCTTAAAGCCAGACTTGTGACGAAAGGCTTTGCCCAGACATATGGCAAAACATCTGCCCAATACTTCTCTTCGGTTGCAAAGATGACATCTGCCCGATTATCCATCTCTTTTTCCGCTGCTCATCATTGACCTCTTCATCAACTTGATGTCAAAAATACATTTCTACATGGCTTTCTTAAAGAAGTATATCTGCAACAACCTCCTGGCTTGCTTGTCTCAGGAGTCGGTTCTCATGTCTGTCGGCTTCGTCGCTCTCTTTATGGAGTCAAACAGTCTCCTCGTGCATGGTTTGAAAGATTTTGCACAGTCATCACTACATTTGGCGTATCTCAGAGTACGAAGGACCACACTGTTTTTTACCATAAAACGTCCTCCGGCTGCATCCTGTGGGTTGTTTATGTTGATGATATCATTATTACTGTGAGTGACTCACATGACATTGTCCATTTAAAGGTCTATCTTCAACAACAATTTCAAACCAAAGATCTGGGTCATCTGACATACTTATTTGGCATTGAAGACATGCTTTGGATATCTTGCAGGATGCTGGTTTGTCTCAGGCAACTGCCGCTGACACTCCTCTTGAACCTGGGGAACGGTCTCTATATGATGCCACAAACCCATATTCCCATCTAAAGAGGTACTGTCATCTTGTGGGCAAACTCAATTATCTCACCATGACTTGTCTAGATACTGTCTGTTCTGTCAGCAAGGTTAGCCGATTCATGGAACATCCGACGAAATCCCAATGGGATGTTGTTTTTCGCATTGTCAAATACATTAAGAAAGACCCTGCCTGCGGTCTTCGGTATTCACATGACGATCATCTGAATATTGAAGCCTTCTGTGATGTTGACTATGTTGGTTGCTTAGCTACCCGGAAGTCTACTTCTGGGTTTTTCATTTTCCTGGCAGGTAACTTAATCTCATAGCGAAGTAAGAAACAGACTGTCATCTCCAGATCCAGTGTTGAGTCTGAATACCGTGCGATGACCACAGTCACTACTGAAATTTTTTGGCTTCGTCATCTTCTCTATGAAATTGTTTTTCCGCCATAGACGTTTGCTCATATTTGGTTTGATAATCAGACAGTCATGAAGATTGCTTCAAATCCAGTCTTCTATAAACGCATTAAGAATATCGAGGTGGATTGACACTTTCTTCGCCATCACCTCGAGCAACATCATATTACTTTCAGCTACATTCTGATGGCTGATCAGCTTGCTGACTGTTGGATTGGTGTTGGCCGATCCGGTTGGGCCGAATGCTTGTGGCCCGCAACTGTCGCTGGTCGAGCTCTGCGGTGAGCTCGTTGGGGGTTGCAGGGGGCAACGCGCCCCTGCTCCGGGGGTCTGGGGGCCGAAGGGCCCCGACCCAATTTTTCGGCACTGTAGCATCTCTGACTACTGTAGCGGAGATGACCGACCGACATCGACAAACACTGTAGCAGTGCGGATTTCGGAGTCAACTTCATTGTAGCACTTTTGACTTCCAGCCGGCAGTCACTGTAGCGCTTTTGACAAAGCTGACCGCCGTTCACTGTAGCGACGCGGACTCACTTTTTCGAACAGTGATCGCCTTCTCCATTGTTTTATAACCCATTTTCAGGCTAGGGTTACCACTGAAAATCCTCTGTAATTTTGTGCTCCCGATATAGTGAATTCTGCCTCTCCCGTGGACGTAGGGATTTTTCCCGAACCACGTAAATCGCTGTGTTCTTATTTGCTTTCTTTCTTTCGTTTTCTCGTTTCTGTCGTTGTGTCTCCCGACGATTCCGCAACACTGACATCTTCACCAAAGGCCTATCGGAAGCTCTTGGACTCTCTTTGCACCAAGGTGAGCATCCACCGCATCAGCGACCCAGCCTGAGGGGGAGTGTGTATGGTCTTGTTTTGGTTTCTTCTTTTCTTTTTTGTGGGACTCTTCTTCCAAGTTATACCTGTTCTAGCTTGAGGGAGAGTGTTAGACCCGATTAATTGTATTTCCGGGTAAAGTGTTTTTCCGAGATCCACATCGGATTCTTCCGGCTTGTAATTATTCTCCTCTATCTATAAAAGAATGTCTGCACCTCTCCTTGAGGTAGAGAATTCGTACTAATCTACATAAATTAAATTCGAACATAAAAATTTTATCTCTTTCTTTTCTTCATCATTTGCAAATATTATTACTTTTGTGTTTGGTTCATCAAGGCAAACTGGCAACTTCAAGAGTAAACACCCTTGGACATGTCCATGTAATCTCTGCCGATACCTTATTTGTTGTTTGTTCTTTGTTTATACTTCTCTTGTAAGAGATGGAGATTAGTAGTTGCAAATACCAAATCATTAGCCCCATCGGATATGTTATAGTGAAATATATGAGAAAAATGCAATCATCTCGTATTATTGCAATTCAACCACCTTCAATAAAACGAAGACCTTTTTCTTTATATTCCTATACTACGGACTGCGTGCACAATACAGAGAGGAAGGTTGTCAAGGTAAACAGGGTGACTTGATGCTGGATTGAAGGATGCGGTGCCTCCTCAAAATGTCGAGCCCTAACCAAGGTCGGTTGCATAACCCAACACTGCAACAACCACCATGCGTGCAGATGCCGACAACCACCACACGATTCCAAACTGATAACCACAACACCTATCTTCCTCTTTCCACATCAATCACATCAAGCCAGCCACAACGACAATAATGCAACATCACCCCTCCAATTTCCCGGACTTTCTCGGACCGTTACTTTGCGCCCTTCGGGTGTTGGAGGCGCTGGGAGAAAGCTAGAGGAAGGAAGATGGAGTTTGAGCTGAAATTTCAGCTGGTGGGGTTCGTTGCAGTGTGGCCTGATGTGTTGGGCTGTGACAAGTTAGCTGGAGGAGAGGGTTTTGTTGCAGTCTGGTGTGCCGCTCTGTGAGGAGTTGGGCTGCGGCGTGATTTTTGTATTGTGACGTGGGGGAGAAGCCGTGAGATTTTAGTGTTGCTCTGTCTCAGAGTGGAAGGCCGGTTGTGGCGTGATGGATGTTGGTTGCGGCGTGAAGGTCGACTAAAGGATTTTCTATTTTCGCATCTTTGTTATGCATTCAACATGAAGTTACAACCCCGATGCTAGTTATTAATTCTAACATTCATAGTTGAAGCTAAAATGCTTATTCTGGAAGAAGGCAATTAATACCTGTGACTGCCAAAAACCCTGGCCATTGCTTTGTATTGTGACGTGGGGGAGAAGCCGTGAGATTTTAGTGTTGCTCTGTCTCAGAGTGGAAGGCCGATTGTGGCTGTAAGGGTTGGTGTCCTCAGAACCAACTGTTTTGTACTTTGATTACATAAATGTTCACTTATTATATATTGTTCATTGTTCTGGATGACTATAATATAATAATGTCCTAGAATATTTGTTGCATTAATAAGGTCATAGCAGATCCCCGCTATGATGAGAACCTTGAAATGCTATAACAATATTCTTGAATAAAGTTCTGCGGTTGGATGACATACTATGATAGGACACATAGTATACAGACCGTCATGTGCGAGTACTCGTAAGAAGATGAGACTCTCTCTCATGGAGTTCGCACTTGGTAATCTCCAAGATGGGAGATTATGAGAACAGACCCGCCAGTAGTAATTCCGCATGTCTTGGTGTCATCGGATATTGCTATCTACGAGAGTGTGTAATGGTCCTTAGACTGGAAGATTATCATTAACTCATGTCATGACTCGCGCACTTAGATTTACTGACGAAAACCGTCACGCAGACAGTTGACGGGAAGTAGGGTACGTTGGGTGCGTCACGAGTGACATGTTGTTAATGGATAAGTCGAGGAAGGATTTGTCCCTTCCATTTATGGAAGTTGATATCTCGGCCCTTTGATTGAAATAGAACTGTCGCATTAAATTCCATGGCTATGGTGTAAACGATGAGTTTATTTCAGGTAGTCAAAGAACGACATATCAAGCATATAGGTTTATGACACTGCCATGAAACCTGCTTGATGAGATATTGAGACAAAATGATTAAATTACACAGTAAGCATTCGTATGAGGTGATACGTCAATGCGGCGTCAACTTCTTTCTTTTGGGTGCCTTGACCCGTTGCTAGACAGTAATCTTGGACTTTAGGCAAGCCCGCCTAACGCCAACGAGAAAGAGGCCTAGAGGGTCACACACTAAGTGTATCCAAGTATCTCAAGTTGAATAAAGATTATTCCCGTACGTGGTTTAATAATTATTCAAGGAAACCTAAGTTGTTTTAAATGATGGAGGAAAAATAAAATAAAACAAGTACACGCCGTGTATTATTATTACATGCCGTGTAGTTTTATTTTGGAAAGGAAATGAATAAATGAAAACAAGATATACACGCCGTGTACATTTAATGTACACGCCGTGTAGTTTTCAATGAAAAACAAGTACACGCCGTGTAGTTTTTCCAGTTGGGATTTTGAGGATATAATATTGTTTTAAATGATATTTATTATAATCAGCGTGGGCGCATGTCAATGAATTATTTATTCGACATGGGGTTTTAAATAAAGAGTCAATGAAATAAATAAAACACGTAACGCGTTTATTTATTGTCATAACTCTATAACCCCACACACCCGATTATAAATATCTTCACAACCCCAACTCTTTTCCTACACACAAGAGAATCGTTGTGCACAACATCTCTGGAGAATTCTTTCAAGGCCGAAAGAACCTCTTCCTCCAAGAACGCTCTCAAGACCGAGAGAGATCCTCTTCCATCGGATCAAGACAATCTCAGGCAGACAACGCAAGCAAAGGCTTCTCCACGCTAGCACCCGGAGAATCCTTTGGCGACGTCCAGAGATACGAGGTACACGTGTGGATCACCGCTAGAGGGAGTCTACACTTGGTTTCTGCGACGCAACGACGGATCACATCGACAACGTGATCAAGAACATCAACGAAGAAAGAACACCCAAAAGGTATTTCTTTATAATTAATTAAATTAATTATAATCAACCTGTAACGATCCTTGTTTGTGGTTCCGGGACAAACCTTCTTCTTTGTCTTTTTCTGTGATTCGATCCGTGGAGACTGGCGTTTATCGTCGTATTGATCCCGGATTGATCATTGCTAATGACAAAAGGCCAAGTGGGCACATCCACCCACGCGCTTCCGCTGCGCCCGGAACCTTCAGTGGCGTGATGGATGTTGGTTGCGGCGTGAAGGTCGACTAAAGGATTTTCTATTTTCGCATCTTTGTTATGCATTCAGCATGAAGTTACAACCCCGATGCTGGTTATTAATTCTAACATTCATAGTTGAAGCTAAAATGCTTATTCTGGAAGAAGGCAATTAATACCTGTGACTGCCAAAAACCCTGGCCATTGCTTTTTAAATAAATAAATAAATAAGTGTATATATATGTCCTAGGAAGAAAAAAGAAATCACGAATCTATGATTCCCTGTACTCAACTTGAATTTGTCCCCGAAATCACGAATCTATGATTCCCTGTACTCAACTTGGATTTTTTTTGAGGAAAAATTTTCTTCACCTATAAATCACATATTTCCTTCCATCATTGGGGGAAAAATGTATGTTGCTTGTTAATCGAGCAAAATTTATTCAATGGTATAACATTTTGAAGAGTGACTTTCTGCATTTGCAATGGTTTTATCGAGGCTTTATATTTACTAAAAAAATATTTAGCAGCTGTTAAGTGAGTAATGAACTGTTAATCTTAAATCACAGATGAAAATTTTAATTAACTGATTTTTTATTTACAAGTTTCAAATTTTATAATATTGTTATCGAAAAAGTAAGTTTTAATAATTTGGTTACCTTTGTTATTTGTTGAAATTTTTGACTGTGATTTAAAAGCAGGAATTCTGACCCTTGTTATGAGAATTTAAAATAATGCATGTGTTTGAAACCTTTACCATTATAAAATTTTAATTATTCAAGTTACTTTTATTGCATATTTTTATGTGCATTGGTTAGTGAGTGGGAGAGAGAGTGCGTGACGGAGCATGATCTATTATGATATTATATGCAACCTTCACATACAAAGTGTTTTCTATTTTATCATATGTAGTTTAAAGTTGATGTGCCAAACGTGATGGCATCTTTATCTCTAAATCATTTTGAATGTTGAAATATCCCATGTTCAGCACATTCTCATTCATTACATCAATTTATTACAATTCATATTTTATGACAATTTTTTGGTCAAATGCCACAGTTTCCATGTTATTATAGTTTTGCTCATTGGTTTCAGGTGATCAGAAGCTTTTACTCTCTTTGGGGATTTTTGTTGGTCTATTGTCATC
Organism: Viscum album; assembly: GCA_963277665.1. Classification (NCBI taxonomy): domain Eukaryota; kingdom Viridiplantae; phylum Streptophyta; class Magnoliopsida; order Santalales; family Viscaceae; genus Viscum; species Viscum album. The sequence continues at coordinate 1,805,825,950 of OY728164.1, forward strand.
TGTAATCGCTAATAAATTGGAAGTAGAAAAATTGAGGGGTTTGTTGAAGGAAACTGAAAATCTGGTGCAAGACCTTCAAGAGGAAATTGAATTGTATAATGCAATTAGTTTGAAGGAGCTGGTGAATGAAGGGGATTCCTTTCACAACATGGAGCTAAATGCAGGTTCTCCGGCACGGGATCTTAAAAAATTAGCTGCATATGATACAATTGAGGCAGAGCTTGAAGCTGAGCTGGAAAGGTTGGAACCAAGCATAGAAACTAAAGGAATGCCTGATCTTGTTGAGGTAAATGTTTATTGTGGATCCCTTCCTCAATTTGAAGCAGCTCACTCACTTTCCCACTCTTGTTTAGCTATATATGAATGAGTTTAGGAATCATTATTCGGTTGGATTTCATTTTGAACAACCATCTGAAGATTAAGTGATACTCCACTAAATTTTATAGAATAGGTTCCATGCATACCCAGAAGGGGACGAATAGACCACCCTAACCAAGAGCGTTCAAGGACATGTTTGATTGTTTTTTTTGTTTTCTGTTTCTAAAAATTGTTTTACAAACGAATTTTTGACTGTTTTTGAGAACAAGGTATACTTTTTTTTTTGTTTCATAACATCAATTGAATAACTGATTTTAAAGATATGAAAATTAAAAGACTCGTTTGATAAAATTTGTTTTAGAAACTACTTTTTTTGTTTTAAAAATTCATTTCATTAGATGTTTATTCTAATGTAGGGACAATGTATTGTACATTATGTTACAACCAAAAGTTGTGCGTTTGATTTGTTGTCAATTGAAGTTTGATTTGTTGTAAAGGAAAAAAGATGAAAATCATAGCATACTTGGTGTAGAAAGAAGACCTTAACAAGACATAGGCCAAAAGGAAGAAAGGAAGATACATGACATTGACATATGAAGGAGAGCTTGGATTGAAGTCTCCATAGCGACTATGAGAAAGGGAAAGTGAAAGCACATTGATGGGCTAGCATGACAAGGCTAAGGAAGGCATTGAGAAGATGAAGATTGCTTGAAAATTGGAGATCCACAATCTTGCTTTGACGGTTGATTCAAATGGTTGAATGATGCGAGACGCACGGGGTGGCCCGATCTTCACGGCGTAGGGCGGCGGATGACGGATGCGGTTTGGGACTAAGTGACGGGTGAAGGGTATGGATAGTGGAAGCAAGTAGTTAACCAACGCTATATAGAGCGTGACCTACTACTTAGACAACGCACTCAAAGGAGGGGTGTGATGGCCAATCCACACAACAACGCACTTGGGTTGAGGCACGGAATTGAGGGCTTTGTGATCTTGGATCACCAATCTAACTTGTAGATCGACAAGGCAAGAATGCACAAGAGCAAGTGAAATTTGGAACAATCCTCACACAACGGAGAGAAACAAAACATAAGCTCTCAATTAAAATCTTGAATGAGATTACAATGCCATGGGGTGGCTATTTATAGCCAAGAGGTGACATAAAAGGTCAATGGCCTAATATCATAAAGTCATAAAGCCTATTCCTACCTTGTCCCCTTAAAGTCAAAAAGGTAAAGTCTATCAAAGACTTTCTGGAAAAGTTGCACACAACTTTCCAATTATAGCCCACCGGAATTGACTTTGAGTGCATAGCCCACCGGATTTGACTTTGGTGCCCAAAGATGCCATTTCTAGAATCCTTCATGTGGATAAGGCTTCCAAATTCGTGCAACCATGTGGGCCAACCCTTAAACACCATGCTTGGGCTTGAATAAGTGAGATAATAGGCCCATTTGCTCCATTCATGCAAGGTAATACCCATTGAGCCTTTAATGAAGCAAGATGAGCGCCCATTGAAGCATTCAACCTCTTTAATCTTCCTCGCGTCATTGAGCCTTGCAAATCCAATTCCTCCACCCGAGCAATTGACTCGGTGCCTTCCGCATGGTTCGCATCATCCTCCCCCTCTTGAAAAGGAGTCGTTCTCGACTCTTCATCCTCTACACCCAAAAAAGGAGAAAGATCAGAAACATTGAAAGTGACACTTACACCATACTCACCTGGGAGAGCTATCTTGTAAGCATTGTTGTTAATCTTTTCAAGCACTCGGAAAGGTCCGTCTCCTCGAGGCATGAGTTTTGATTTCCGCTTGTCGGGGAATCTTTCTTTACGCATATGAATCCAGACTAAGTCACCGGGTTCGAACAACACTTGCTTGCGACCCTTGTTTGCACGATCAACATATTTCTGGGTCATCCGCTCAATATTTTCCCTTGCCTTTTCATGGAGTTTCTTTATGAATTCTGCGCGCCCTTTCGCATCCATATTAGTTGCTTCCTGTAAAGGCAATGACACTAGATCAATAGGGGCAAGGGGGTTAAAACCGTAAACAATTTCAAATGGAGAATATTGAGTAGTGGAATGCTTGGCCCTGTTATATGCGAATTCCACATGGGGTAGACAATCCTCCCAATTCTTAAGATTCTTCTTGACAATTGTTCTCAAAAGGGATGATAGTGTCCGATTCACCACCTCCGTTTGCCCATCGGTTTGCGGATGACAAGTAGTAGAAAATAGTAACTTCGTGCCCAGTTTGCTCCACAAGGTCTTCCAAAAGTAACTGAGGAATTTTGTGTCACGATCCGACACAATCGTCCTTGACATCCCATGGAGTTTGACCACTTCCTGAAAGAAAAGTTGTGCAATGTTAGTGGCATCATCTGTTTTGTGACAGGGAATAAAATGTGCCATTTTAGAAAACCGATCCACCACAACAAAAATGGAATCTCTCCCCCTCTTAGTCCGTGGTAACCCCACAATAAAGTCCATTGATATGTCCTCTCAAGGGGTGTTGGAGATTGGGAGAGGAAGATATAGTCCATGTGGGTTCAGTTTTGATTTGGCTTTATGGCAAACAATGCACTTTCCCACAAATTTTTCAACATCTCTAGATATCCTAGGCCAATAACTTCGTGCCCAGTTTGCTCCACAAGGTCTTCCAAAAGTAACTGAGGAATTTTGTGTCACGATCCGACACAATCGTCCTTGGCATCCCATGGAGTTTGACTACTTCCTGAAAGAAAAGTTGTGCAATGTTAGTGACATCATCTGTTTTGTGACAGAGAATAAAATGTGCCATTTTAGAAAACCGATCCACCACAACAAAAATGGAATCTCTCCCCCTCTTAGTCCGTGGTAACCCCACAATAAAGTCCATTGATATGTCCTCCCAAGGGGTGTTGGGGATTGGGAGAGGAAGATATAGTCCATGTGGGTTCAGTTTTGATTTGGCTTTATGGCAAACAATGCACTTTCCCACAAATTTTTCAACATCTCTAGATATCCTAGGCCAATAAAAATGTTCACTAAGAACGCTTAAAGTTTTTGCAACACCAAAATGTCCCATTAACCCACCAGAATGTGACTCCTTTATAAACGAATAGAGCAATTGGGAATGCAAAGCTTATCCATTCGAAATAAGAACCCGTAATGTAAATAGAACTTTCCCCAACTAACTCCAGGTTTACAATGTTCATAAGGTTCACTAAAATCACTATCGGTGGCATATAAATTCTTAATGTATTCAAAACCAAGTAGTTTTGAATCCAACAAGGATAAAAGAGAATATCTACGTGAAAGTGCATCGGCCACAGTATTTTCTTTACCCTTTTTATGCTTGATGACATATGGAAATGATTCAATGAATTCCAGCCATCTAGCATGTCTCCTATTTAGTTTATGTTGGCTCCTAAGGTATTTAAGAGCCTCATGATCAGAATGGATCACAAATTCTTTAGGCCAAAGATAATGTTGCCATGTTTCTAGAACTCTAAACAATGCATATAACTCTTTATCATATGTAGCATAGTTTAGAGTTGGACCATTTAACTTCTCACTAAAGAAAGCAATAGGTTTACCTTCTTGCATGAGTACTCCTCCTATGCCAATTCCACTTGCATCACATTCAATTTCAAAGGTATTACCGAAGTCCGGAAGTGCAAGTAGAGGGGCGTGGGTGAGTCTCTCCTTAAGAGCATGAAAGGCCTTCTCTTGAGTTGTTCCCCATTTAAAAGGAACATTCTTCTTGGTCAACTCATTCAATGGCGCTGCTAGTGTGCTGAAGTCCTTCACAAATCTCCTGTAAAAACTAGCAAACCCATGAAAACTTCTTACCCGCCCAGCGGAGGTTGGAGTTGGCCATTCCTGAATTGCTTTGATCTTCTCGGTGTCAACTTCAACTCCATTGCCGCTCACAACAAATCCAAGGAAAACAATCTTATCGAGGCAAAATTCACACTTATTAATGTTTCCAAACAATTTTTCTTTCCTTAACACCTCTAGGACTCTTCTTAAGTGATCTACATGTTCATGCAACGTCTTACTATATACCAGAATATCATCAAAGTAAACTACCACAAATTTCCCAATATAGGAACGTAAGACATGATTCATTAACCTCATAAATGTGCTAGGTGCATTGGTGAGACCAAAGGGCATGACTAGCCATTCATAAAGTCCATGTTTTGTCTTAAATGTTGTTTTCCACTCATCTCCTTCTTTCATCCTAATTTGATGGTAGCCACTTCTTAAATCAATTTTAGAGAAAATTGTAGAGCCATTTAACTCATCTAGCATGTCATCTAACCTAGGGATAGGATGACGATACCTGACTGTGATGTTATTGATGGCTCTGCAGTCAATGCACATTCTCCATGTTCCATCCTTCTTTGGTACTAAAAGCACCGGTACGACACAAGGACTAAGGCTCTCTCTGACATATCCCACATCCAATAGCTCTTGAACTTGCCTTTGAATTTCTTTTGTCTCCTCTGGGTTGGTGCGATATGCAGGGCGGTTCGGTAGTGATGCTCCGGGTATGAGGTCAATTTGATGCTCAATACCTCTAATGAGTGGCAAACCCGGTGGCACCTCTTCTGGAAAGACATCATCATACTCTTGCAACAAGGACTCAACAACATTTGGCAAAGGGGATAAGTCGTTAGTATTTAGCAATACCTCTTTGTACATGAGTACTATGAGGGTTTGCTGTGAAAACAAAACTTCCTTAACCTCACTCTTTTTTGCCAACATCACACTTCTCTCTTCACTCAAATTCTTTTTCCCTCTTGATTTTTCTTTGCTCTCAATTTCTTTTCCTCTCTCATTTTCTCTCTTTCCCTCATTCTCACCTTTTTCATTTTCACTCTTTTTTTCTTTATCACTCATTTTTTTCTTTTCTCTCAAAATGTGATCTTCCAAAATTTGCTTGGGGGACATGGGGTTGAGGGTTATAGGTTCCCCTCGGAGTACAAAAGAGTGACGATTTGAGAAACCGTCATGAGTAACATGTCGATCGTACTGCCATGGTCGTCCCAACAACAAATGACAGACCTTCATAGGAACAATATCACACAAAACCTCATCTTTGTACTTACCGATGGTGAACAATACCTTCACTTGCTTGGTGACCTTCAGCTCCCCACAATCATTCAACCACTGAAGTCGGTATGGATTTGGATGCCTTAAAGTCGGGAGTCCCAACTTCTCCACCAACTCGGTGCTCGCCACATTGCTACAACTTCCACCATCAACAATAACACTACATACCTTCCCCGCATTATGGAAAAGGTTCTCTCGCTGCTCCTTTTCTCCAACGGTCATTTGTGCACTTAAAACTCTTTTAGTGACAAGAATCTCGCCATCTTCCGCAAATTCTCAATTTTCAATTTTTGGAGATTCATCTTCCTCCTCTTCGGAGCTCTCTCCATCGGTCTCCCATTCTCCATACTTGTTGATGATCATGGTGCGACGATTTGGGCATTCACTAGCAATGTGACCCCTTCCTTGACATTTGAAACAACGTATATCCCGATTCCTTGCTTGGTTAGCCTCAAAAGTAGGTTTCTTAGGTGGAAGAATTACCTTGTCATTTTTGCGATCAACCACCTCTTTTGGCTTTGACAATTCTCCAATGTCCTTCCTCGGATTTCTCCAGGGTGTGAATGGGGTAGTGGGCTTCCTCGCGTTGCTCCTTCTTTTGATTTGTTGTTCTACCTTGGTGACTTGGTGGATCATGTCTTGTATCTCCACATGGTGGTACATCTCCACTTGATCCGCAATCTCCCGATTGAGCCCATGTAAAAACCGTGCCATGGTTGCCTCCGGATCCTCCTCGATGTTTGCTCGAATCATGGTAATTTGCATCTCCTTGTAGTAGTCTTCTACACTCCTACTCCCTTGGGTGAGGCGTTGAAGTTTGTTGTGGAGATCTCTATGGTAATGTGTGGGAACAAACCGTTTCTGCATGGCAAACTTCATGTCCTCCCAAGTGTTGATAGGGCGTCCACCATATCTTGTCCTTTCCTTTTGCATTTGATCCCACCAAATTAAAGCATAATCAGAAAATTCAAGGGAAGCAAGTTTGACCTTTTTCTCCTCGGAATATGCATGGCATGAAAACACCTGCTCGATCCGCATCTCCCACTCCAAGTATGCTTCCGGATCGCTTTTCCCTTGAAATGAAGGGACCTTCACCTTGATCCCGCCAAGTAGTTCATCATCATGTGGTCTTCTTTGGCCTCCTCTTGGTTGTTGGTACAACCTCCTCCTTTGTGGGAAATCCTCGAAATCACCATCAAAGTTTTCTATCTCCTCCATGATGTGGGGGCAACGTGGTGCCTGAGCTCGTCGCTGGTTGTCATGGATCATCCTCGGGCTTGGTTGATTCTCCAGGTTGTCAATCCTCTCATGTAGCACTTCCAACTTTCGATCAAGAAGCCTCTCGAAGTGGCTCACCAAAGCTTGCATTTGGAGTTGTGTAGCTTCGGGTGCGGGAGATCTACTTTGACTTCCTTCATCGCTAACATGAGCAATTTTCTTCCCACGGTCTTCTGCCATGATGTGTAACACAAACACAAATACACACACACACGGGGAGAAACACACACAAACTCACACACGCGAAGATGTACATATACGCACACACACAAGTTGTACACACTCACGCACACAAGGATACACACTCACGCACGCAAGATTTACTCTCACACACACACTTACAATGATACACACACACGCGAGATTTACACACACACACACAATGAAATGTACACACTCACACACACAATACTGTTTTTTTTTAATTTCTCTCCACTCAACACTCAATTCAAATCCCAAACTCTTATGAAATATAATACCTAGTTTGGAGTGATCACGTGCCACCAATCCTTCTCAAACCAAGATTGCATCGGAGGATGGTTTCACACAACCCGTTTGAGTGGTAAAATGTAACAAAATGGTAAAGGGTGGAAAAGGGGGTTGAAATAAGGGTAAAAGGTGGAAAATGGGTGGAAAGGTGTGGTGTGTGGGTTTTGCCCGATTGTGCAAGATGAGAAAAATTAATAACAATATGAGCCAATATTGAAATGGAAAGTGCTAATATTGAAAAGCACGAAGATGGAGTAATTGTATCCGCTTTTTTTTTTCTCTTTTTTTTTTGTCAATTCTCCCCCAAAAGTGTTGTGCTTGGAGTTTTAAAGCACAAGATGATGAATGGAGAGTAAGACGTTTTTTTTTAAATCTCTCAAAGAAAGGATGTGCTTAATATTGAAAAGCACAAAATGATGAGTTGAGAGAATTTGATTTTTTTTTTGCTGGATACAAATCACGTAATGAGAAAAGAAGATTGATGAATAATTGGCTCAATGCAATAATATTTCAAACTTGCACAATGTAGGCCAATTCTGGAGGTTTTCAAGAAATGGTTTTTTTTTTTAAATGGGTGGATGATATGGAAGGATAAAGAGAGGAATGGGTAAAACAAATGTAAAAGAAGGGATAGGTGCCTACCGTGTCAACTGAAGCTCTGATACCAACTGATGGGAGACGCACGGGGTAGCCCGATCTTCACGGTGTAGGGCGGCAGATGTAAGATGCGGCTTGTGGCTAAGTGGCGGATGATGGGTATGGATAGCGGATGCAAGTAGTCAATCAACGCTATAAGGAGCGCGACCTACTACTTAGACAACGCACTCAAAGGAGGGGTGTGATGACCAATCCACACAACAACGCACTTGGGTTGAGGCACAGAATTGAGGGCTTTGTGATCTTGGATCACCAATCTAACTTGTAGATTGACAAGGCAAGAATGCACAAGAGCAAGAGAAATTTGGAACAATCCTCACACAACGGAGAGAAACAAGGCATAAGCTCTCAATTAAAATCTTGAATGAGATTACAATGCCATGGTGTGGCTATTTATAGCCAAGGGGTGACATAAAAGGTCAATAGCCTAATATCATAAAGTCATAAAGCCTATTCCTACCTTGTCCCCTTAAAGTCAAAAAGGTAAAGTCTATCAAAGACTTTTTGGAAAAGTAGCACACAACTTTCCAACTATAGCCCATCAGAATTGACTTTGAGTGCATAGCCCACCGGATTTGACTTTGGTGCCCAAAGATGCCATTTCTAGAATCCTCCATGTGGATAAGGCTTCCAAATTCGTGCAACCATGTGGGCCAACCATTAAACATCATGCTTGGGCTTGAATAAGTGAGATAATAGACCCATTTGCTCCATCCATGCAAGGTAATACCCATTGGGCCTTTAATGAAGCAAGATGAGCGCCCATTGAAGCATTCAACCTCTTTAATCTTCCTCGCGTCATTGGGCCTTGCAAATCCAATTCCTCCTCCCGAGCAATCGACTCGGTGCCTTCCGCATGGTTCGCATCATTGAAGATGTTTATTATGGCCTCTATGAGAGTGATTATAGAGAAGTTTAGTTCCACACGCTCAACATAACACACCCAGGTAGAAACAACATATCAAGAGGCACCACCACAAAACTCTCTTCCTCAACAACACACTTTTACCCAAACAAGAATGTGGAGATACACAACACTATTTTCTCTCACTCTGAACGAGGAGCAGAATGAACAAGGTACACAACAACACCCACTAAACATCACCGAGCATAACTGCTACATCAGAGAGAATCACCATAACGGGAAGACACTTTAAATCGATCCCAAACAACTCTCTATTTCAACAAATGGGGTGAGGTATCATTCTAAGAGGTGGATTTAACATTTGAAATGAATCCTTAGGTTGATCAACTGGAAAGCTTGCCAATGAAGAACTATCCGTAGCCACATCACAACATCCAACAAATCTATAGAAACCCATTGAACATTGCTCCAAAACCGAGCCACCAACAAGATTCCATCCCAAGACACAATCGTGGTATCACTTCCGAATCACGAGGAAGCATAACAAATAAAAGACACTTCCAAGAAATAGAAAGCCAAGCCACACAACCAACAATAAAAAAAAATCATCACAATTTTTCAGCTTAAAACACTTTAAAAAAATAGAACAAATCAAATTTGGTGGATTTCTGCACTCACCAATGGTGTTTCATCGAGTCTCACTCACATGCACATTTCCGTGCCGCCTCGGGCACCCAACTATCATGCCATACTGTGCATCCATCAACATATCCATATAAAATCATGCATGTGAGCACCCATGAAAACACCAAAGGCTAAAACAAAACAACATCATTCCAAAAACCACGCACCTTCCAAAGACACACTAACCACCAAGTCAAAAACCATTTTTAGATTTCCCAAAACAAATCATTTTACCATGCTTGAAAAAGAAACCCCATAGGTCTCCATCAAAATCCTCTCCCTTTATTCAATTTTTTTTTTGAGCAGCTCAACAAACCACACTTCATAAAGAACCATTTTATTAAGAAACCATTCCATTTCTTTTAAAACAACTACCAAAACAAGCATGTCATTCAAACAACCCTTTCCCATTTCAAAAATTCAGCAAGATCACTTTTCTTAATCTGATAGCCACGGGGACTAAAACCCTTTTCAGAAAAACCCTAACCACTCAAAACCACTTTCCAAAACAAATTAATCAGATTCAAACACTTTTCAACAGCCCAACACATCCCATTAAAAAAAAATTCAGAATCACCTCAAAATTATCCATGCCTTCAAAACATTTTATTTCAACAAATCACGAGTTTAAATTAGGCAAAATCCAATCCCGTTAAACCATTTTCACTTTATCCCCAAGATTTGTTTCACAAAACTCAACATCCCAAAACCTTTCTCATATTAAATTTTGAAAACCCATTTTCCACATTTCAACAACCAACCATTTCTTTAAAACCCATTTTCACAATTCTCACACAAAGATTTTAAAAACAAATTCAAAATTCAAGAAAGGTCCAAGAGACCCACAAAAAGGAACTAGTGTCGGTGGGTGACTTGACTATATGGTTGGCAGCCATATGTCAAACACACCACCAACACAGAGAGCCTTCTTAGGACCATGCCCCGGCTCCACATGACTTGCTAGGCTCTGCGAGCTCACGAAGACCATTAGTCCAACTCCCCTTGTCGTATCCCAATCACCAAACAACACCTAAAGACCAAGAAACTAAGAAAACCAGACTTCCCATGGAAACTTGAGGATCAGAACGAGAAAGAGTTCGCGACGCTCTTCCCGCACCTACCCCTCAACTCCCGACAATCCTACTCCATCTACTTTGAAATCCCCAAATAACAAAGGGCGCTCTGAAAAGCAAGGTCCTCTAAGAGCCAACCTCCCTCTGATACCATTTTGTCACGAACCAACCCGGGTCGACCATGAGCCGGTCACCCGAGCCGATCCGCGGCAAGGCCCGAGAGGCGTTTCGATCCTCCCAAGTTGGCGACAAGCGCCAGGGCATTGACAGAGACGATGAGAACGATTTCGCCCAACAAATAAACATGAAACTAAACAGCGGAAAGAAACAAACAACCCAATATATAAATGAAACCGAACTGAACAACATTTATACAAGTACTGTGAGTACAACAGACGATACAACTGAACAACCAACCAGACTAGAAGACTACACCATCTCCATGTGACCTTGTGGGTCACTGTCCAACACAATGATCACTCGTCGCTCAAGGCAACCGAACTCAAGATGAAAACCTGCACAAGGTCTAAAAACAGAAAAGAACTATATGCGTGACTATTAAAACTCAGTAGGATAGCCGGATAATCTATTCCCAAAGCACATCCTTTAGAATAAAAGAAACATCAATTTCAAGTTCGAACTACAATATATAAAAGTATGCATTTATCAACATTTTACTTAAAAATAAAGTACGAACCACTGCCCTTATTCATTTCCAAAACTAGATTCATTTCATTAGTGTGCCGTTAGCGTTTTCAAGGGGAAAGTGATTCTTACATTTTTTTCAGATTTGTACAAGGAGGATAAAACACTTTCATTTGAAAACCATTTTCATAAAATTTATTAAAATTAGATCATCACTTTCCAAGGAAAACAATACAAGAAGGCACAATAGTAATAACACAACAAGGGCAATGTAAATATACATACAAGCATCATATTCATCACTGCAAGCAACTTAAAGCCAATAGACATGGGTGAACCTAGGAGATCAAGAATAATCTAGAAGACACCAATACATGAGACCTCATCCCCGTTGACATGTCACACACGATGAAATCAAAACACCCAATACGCTCGACCATCCTTTCTCAGGCAGGGCGAGGGCTAATCCCAGTACCATAACCTACCAGTGCAACAATCATTTTTGAATATTCTCTCAACATGCCAAGTTCCCATATCTCAAGTATAAAAGGGGGTGAGCCAACCGATGCCAGTCAAGCATCCAATCACAACATATATAGTAATAATAATCCACAACAGGCCTCACCCCGAGTCTCCCCAAGGACTACTCTCATGCCTTAAGATTAACAGATCGCAAAACTAACCTTCAACAAAAGTGGGCAAACGGGCCCTTAAACATTTCTCACAAAACTAACCTTCAACAAAAATGCAACCCGTCTTTCAAAGAGTTATCAATCACACTATTACCATGTAAAAACATTTATAAAACTCGTTCAAAACATTTCCATATCACTTTAAAACCAAAACCATTTTCTATGAAAATGCCAACCGGGCCACAATTCATCATCACTTGTCAAACCGATTTCAAAAGCCAAATACACACTTCTTTTAAATTAAAACCCTTTGAAGAAACTTTCAAGAAACCCCAAATTATTATTCCACAAGCTGGATATTTTTTAACAAAGCCAAACCACACTTTACATATCATAACCTACTCACAAAAGCGAATCGGGCATTTCATCGAACACTTGGTGTGCGTTATTTAACAAACATTTCTATTTATCATGAAATAAGGCATAAAACACCACCTTGCACACCAAATGATTTATCCAAAGAACACACAAAAACATTTAGCATATATTTAAGGTGCGTAAAGCATGAAATAAATGAATCTTAAATTAAAAAGGCAAGTGCATGAGAAATCCTACCTCAAAACCATGGCAGAAAGGAAACACACACCCGAAAACTCCCACCGCGGGTTCCGAAACCCTAGATCTACAAAGACCAGCCCTAATAGGACAAAACTCCCATAAAAAACTTTGGGAAAACAAAACCCTAGGTCGATCATGACCATGGGAGAGGAGAAAACCAAGAAAAATTGGAAGAAGAAGAGGGAAGAGAGGAGAAGAGGAAATTGAAGGATTTGAGGAAGAACCACTAACCTTTTGTGAAAAATCAGCCAAAAAAGTGGCCCAAAATGAGGTCGAACGAAGGGGAGGCGCCCTCTGGTTGATAGCCAATAGGTATGGCTTCAAATGGGAGGTGGAATCACCCAAATCAGATTTTTAGAGTGAAAGTTATTAAGCTCGTAAGTGGCTGCACGGTTTTGCTGCACGGTTTAACAAACCGTGCGCAAACCGTGCGAGGGCTACTGGAATGAATATGCAACTTCGCATGGTTAGGTTGCACGGTTTAGGAAAACCGTGCTCAAACCGTGCGGCCTGAAAAATTGGCTAAAAACTCTCAAATGACACCCCAAAGACTAAGGGACCCCACCCAATGATTCTTGAATGATTTAAACACAGAAAGGTGACACCATGGGTGTCAAAAACTCTCCAACATACCACTTTATCCCAACACAAACCAAGGACAACCAAGAGTGAAATATTATACAATGGTAACACTTTAAAACTCAACCCCCTTCACACCCAGGACCCGAGAAAAAGACCGGGATTCCCAACAAACCGGACCATAACTTGAAAAACTGGGTGTGACAATTGCAACATTGACAGCTATAGGCAAAACAACTAAAATGGGGTTTTTAAATTTTTATTTTTATTTTTTTGGGTTCAAGTGAAATTTATTCATCAAAATGGGTCTCGAAAGCGTGAAACTATTTCACGTTTTTGCCCAAATCCAGGGCTGCTAAAAGCATTGGTGGTTTCACGCTTAATGATGAGAACCGTGTTGAAGGCACTGAGTCGATTGCCCGGGTGGAGAAGTTGGATTTGCAAGACCTGATGACGCGGGGAAGATTAAAGAGGTTGAATGCTGTAATGGGCGTCAATCTCACTTCATTAAAGGCCCAATGGATCTCACCTTGCATGGATGAAGCATATGGACCTATTATCTCACTTATTCAAGCCAAAAAATGATGTTTAAAGCTTGGCCCACATGGTTGCGCGAATTTTGGAAGCCTTGCCCACATGGAGAATTCTAGAATGACGTCTTTGGACACCAAAGTCAAATCCGATGAGCTAGGTACTCAAAGTCAAATTTGGTGGACTATGGGTGGAAAGACATGTGCTTCTTTTTCATAAAGTCATTGTTAGACTTTAACTTTTTTGACTTTAAGGGGACAAGGTAGGAATAGGCTTTGTGACTTTAGGGTTTTAGGCCCTTGACCTTTTATGTAACCCCTTGGCTATAAATAGCCACCCATGACATTGCGTTCTCGTTCAAGTTGGCATTAGTGAAACTCTGCGAGTTTATTCTCTCCATTGTGAGGATTGTTACTTTTTTTTCTTACTCTTGTGGATTCTTGCCTTGTCAATCTACAAGTTAGATTGGTGATCCAAGATCACAAATCCCTCAATTTCGTGACTCAACCCAAGTGCGTTGTTGTGTGGATGACTACGACATCTTTCCATTGAGTGCGTTGTCTAAGTAGTAGGTCGCGCTGCTTATAGCGTTGGTTGACTATTTGCATCCACTATTCATACCCTTCATCCGCCACTTAGCCCTGAACTGCATCCTTCATCCGCCATCCTACGCCGTGAAGATCGGGCCACCTCGTGCGTCTCGCATCAGTTGGTATCACAGCTCCGGTTGACACGGTAGACATCTATCCATTCATTTACATTACTTTTACCCATTTCCCTCCTTATATTTCCTTGTTATCCACCCATTAAAAAAAAAACCCTTTTCTTTGAAAACCTCTAGAATTGGTCTATGGTGTGCAAGATTGAAATATTTTTACGTTGAGCCAATTATTCATCCTTCTTTTCACATTTTTTTCGCTATATGTGATTTGTATCCGAAAAAAAAAAAAAATCAAATTGTGTAAACTCATCATTTTGTGCCTTTCAGAATTAAGCACATGCTTTCTTTGAGAGATTTAAAAAAAATTCTCTTACTCCCCGTTCATCATCTTGTGCTTTAAAACTCCAAGCACAACACTTTTGGGGAGATTTGACAAAAAAAAAAACGAAAAAGAAAAAAAAGACACAATTACTTCATCTTCGTGCTTTACATTATTAGCACTTTCTATTTCCATACATCACTTTCTCCATCATTTTACTTCATCACCATATCATATTGAATCATATTGTTATTAATTTTTCTCATCTTGCACAATCGGGCAAAACCCACATACCACTTTCACCTTTTACCCATATTTTCTACCACCTTTTCCACCCTTTACCACTCAAACGGGTTGTGTTAAACCATCCCCCGACAGAATCTTGATCGTGGAAGGATTGGTGACACATGATCGCCTTAAACAAGGTATTAGATTTCGTAAGAGCTTGTGATATGAATTGAGCGCTGAGAGTGGAGAGAAATAAGCAAAAACAAAAAATATTCGTGTGTGTATATCTTCATGTGTGTGAGTGTGTGTGTATCACTGTGTGTTTCTTTTCGTGTGTGTTTGTGTTTGTGTAACATATCACGAAATAAGATCGTGAGAAGAGAATTGCTCATGCTATGAAGAAAGTCGAAGTAGATCTCCCGAACCCGAAGCTACACCACTCCAAATGCAAGCTTTAGTGAGCCTTTTCGAGAAGCTTCTTGATAGGAAGTTGGAGGTGCTACATGAGAGGATTGACAACCTGGAGAACCAACCAATCTCGAGGATGATCCATGATAACCCACGACGCGCTCTGGCACCACGTTGCCCCCACATCATGGAGGAGGAGATGGAAAACCTTGATGCTGATTTTGAGGATGTCCCACAAAGGAGGAGGTTGTACCAACAACCTAAAGGAGGCCAAAAGAGACCACATGATGATGATCTATTTGACGGGATTAAGGTGAAGGTCCCTTCGTTTCAAGGGAAAAGTGATCCGGAAGCATACTTGGAGTGGGAGATGCGGATCAAGCAGGTGTTTTCATGTCATACCTATTCTGAGGATAAAAGGGTAATACTTGCAGCCCTTGAATTCATTGATTATGCATTGATATGGTGGGATCAAGTTCAAATGAGAGAGCTCGTTATGAAGGACATTCTATCCATACTTGGGAATACATGAAGTTCGTCATGAGGAAGCAATTTGTTCCCTCACACTACCATAGAGATCTCCACAACAAACTCCAACGCCTCACGCAAGGGAGTAAGAGTGTTGAAGATTACTACAAGGAGATGCAAATTGCCATGATTTGAGCAAACATTGAGGAAGATTCGGAGGCAACTATGGCGCGCTTTTTACATGGGCTTAATCGAGAGATTGCCGATCAAGTGGAGATGTACCACCATGTGGAGATACAAGATATGATCCACCAAGTCACCAAGATTGAACATCAAATTGACCTCATACCTGAAGCATCACTACTAAACCGCCCTGCATATTGCACTAACCTGGAGGAAACAAAAGAAATTCAAAAGCAAGTTCAAGAGCTGTTGGATATGAGATATGTCAGAGAGAGCCTTATTGTGTCGTACTAGTGCTTCTAGTACCAAATAAGGATGGAACATGGAGAATGTGCATTGACTGTAGAGCCATTAATAACATCACGGTCAAAGATCGTCATCCTATCCCTAGGTTAGATGATATGCGATGAATTAAATGGTTCAACTATTTTCTCAAAAATTGATTTATGAAGAACCTACCATCAAATTAGGATTAAAGGAGATGAGTGAAAACTGCATTTAAGACAAAACATGGACTTTATGAACGGTTAGTCATGCCCTTTGGTCTCACCAACACACCTAGCACATTTATGAAGTTAATGAATCATGTCTTACGTGCATGTATTGGAAAATTTGTGGTGGTTTATTTTGACGACATTCTGGTGTATAATATGACTTTGCATTAACATGTAGTCACTTGAGAAAAGTACTAGAGGTGTTAAGGAAAACTTGTTTGGAAACATAAATAAGTGTGAATTTTTCCTCGATAAAATTGTTTTCCTTAGATCTGTTGTGAGTGGCAATGGAGTTGAAGTCAACACTCAGAAGATCAAAGCGATACAAGAATGACCAACTCTAAACCTCCGTTGGACAGGTAAGAAGTTTTCATGGGCTTGCTAGTTTTTACAGGAGATTTCTGAAGGACTTCAGCACACTAGCAACACCGTTGAATGAGTGGACAAAGAAGAATGTCCCTTTCAAATGAGAGACAACTCAAGAGAAGACCTTCTATTGTGATGCAAGCGGAATTGGCATATGAGGAGGTACTCATGCAAGAAGGTAAGCCTATTGCTTTCTTTAGTGAGAAGTTAAATGACCTAACTCTAAACTATGCTACATATGATAAAAAGAGTTGTGTGCATTGTTTAAAGTACTAGAAATTTGACAACATTATCTTTAGCCGAAAGATGTGATCTATTTTGATCACGAGGCTCTTAAATACCTTAAGAGCCAACATAAACTAAATAGGAGACATGCTCGATGACTGGAATTCATTGAATCATTTTCATATGTCATCAAGCATCATAATAAGGGTAAAGAAAATACCGTGGCAGATGCACTTTCACGTAGATATTCTCTTTTGTCCTAGCTAGATTCTTAACTCCTTGGTTTTGAATACATTAAAGATTTATATGCCACTGTTAGTGATTTTGGTGAACCTTACGGTCATTGTAAACCTGGAGTTAGTTGGGAAAAGTTCTATTTACATGATGGATTCTTATTCCGTATTGATAAGCATTGCATTCCCAATAGCTCTATCCGTTTACTTTTAGTAAAGGAGTCACATTCCGGTGGGTTAGTGAGACATTTTGGTGTTGCAAAAACGTTCTTAGTGAGCATTTTTATTGACCTAGGCTGTCTAGAGATGTTGAAAATTTTGTGAGAAAGTGCATTGTCTGCCATAAAGCCAAATCTAAACTGAACCCACATGGATTATATCTTCCTCTCCCAATCCCAAACACCCCTTGGGAGGACATATCAATGGACTTTATTGTGAGGTTACCAAGGACCAAGAGGAGGAGAGATTCCATTTTTGTTGTGGTGGATCAGTTATCTAAAATGACACATTTTATTTCTTGTCACAAAACAGATGATGCCACTAACATTACCACACTTTTTTTTTCAGGAAGTAGTCAAAACTCCATGGAATGCCAAAGACAATTGTGTCGGATCGAGACACAAAATTCATCAGTTACTTTTGGAAGACCTTATGGAGCAAACTGGGTACAAAGTTACTATTTTCCACTACTTGTCATCCACAAACCGATGGACAAACGAAGGTGGTGAATCAGACACTATCAACCCTTTTACGAACAATTGTCAAGAAGAATCTCAAGAATTGGGAGTATCTGCCACATGTGGAATTCGCATATAACAGAGCCAAACATTCAACTACTCAATTTTCTCCATTTGAAATTGTTTACGACTTTAACCCCCTTTCCTTTATTGATCTAGTTCCTTTGCCTTTACAGGAAGCAACTAATATGGATGTGAAAGGGCGTGCATAATTAATCAAGCAACTCTATGAAAAGACAAAGAAAAATATCGAGCTGATGACCCAGAAATATGTTGATCGTGCAAACATGGGTCGCAAGCAAGTGTTGTTTGAACCCGGCTACTTAGTATGGATTCATATGCAGAAGGAAAGATTTCCCAACAAGTGGAAATCAAAACTCATGCCTCGAGGAGACAGACCTTTCCGAGTGCTCGAAAAGATTAACAACAATGCTTACAAGATAGCTCTGCCAGGTGAGTATGGTGTAAGTGTCACTTTCAATGTTTCCGATCTTTCTCCTTTTTTGGGTGTAGAGGATGAAGAGTCGAGGATGACTCCTTTTCAGGAGGGGGAGGATGATGAGAACTATGTTGAAGGCACCAAGTCGATTGCCTGGGTGGAGAAGTTGGATTTACAAGGCCCGATGACGCGAGAAAGATTAAAGAGGTTTAATGCTGCAATGGGTGTCCACCTCACTTCATTAAAGGCCCAATGGATCTCACCTTGCATGGATGCAACAAATGAGTCTATTATCTCATTTATTCAAGCTAAAACATGATGTTTAAAGTTTGACCCACATGATTGCACAAATTTTGGAAGCATTGCCCACATGGAGAATTCTAGAATGACATCTTTGGACACCAAAGTCAAATCTCGTGGGCTAGGTACTCAAAGTCAAATATGGTGGGCTATGGGTGGAAAGACGTGCTACTTTTTCACAGTCATTGTTAGACTTAACTTTTTGACTTTTAAGGGGACAAGGTAGGAATAGGCTTTGGGACTTTAGGGTTTTAGGCCCTTGACCTTTTATGTCACCCCTTGGCTCAAGTTGGCATTAGTGAAACTCTGTGAGTTTATTCTCTCCATTGTGAGGATCGTTACTTTCTTCCATTGCTCTTGTGCATTCTTGCCTTGTCAATCTACAAGTTAGATTGGTGATCCAAGATCACAAAGCCCCCAATTCCATGCCTCAACCCAAGTACGTTGTGTGAACATCTCTTCATTGAGTGTGTTGTCTAAGTAGTAAGTCGCGCTCCTTATAGCATTGATTGACTATTTGCATCCACTATCCATACCCTTCATTCGCCACTTAGTCCCAAACCGCATCCTTCATCCCCCGCTATATGCCGTGAAGATCGAGCCACCCCGTGCGTCTCGCATTACTTAATAATATAATTAATAATTAATATAATTAAGCCTATAATTAAGAATAATAATAATTGACAATGCACTTAATAATTAATAATATGGTTAATAATAACTATTAATAATATAAATAATAATTTCTTTAATTATTTGGGGGTACAATTCATAAGGAAGACGCATGCTCCCTCTGGCTCTAATCGGATAAGGCCATCATCCCCCTCAAAGGATTGACCTGCATCCTTTTAGAGTCGGCCAGAGGCCCACAATACAAATCCCAACCATTATACCTTTCTCAAATCCATCCACAGCTACAAGACCACACAATACACCGCTACAATGCTGCGACAGTGGACTGCTACAGTACTGCTACAATGTTCCTACCTAAGTCAGAGTTACAATGCATCTGCTACAATGTCCACAACAGTACCGCTACAATGTGCTCGCCTGTACAGCGAACTCGGCAAATTGTTATCGTTGAGACTTGAATCCCAGACCTTTGTGATGCAGGGAAGAAGTCGCAACCACTAGGCTGCGGTTGTAGTGTTGCATAAACATCAAGAGCCGTAGTGACGGAACAGGTTTGCAGATGAAGAAAAGACAGAATAAAACAACGAGAAAAGAACAAGAAGATTCACAGGACAGAGCGATTTATGTGGTTCGGGAATAATCCCTACGTCCATGGAGAGACAAAATTTCACTATGATTCCGAAACACAAATACAGAGAGAATATCAGGGTTTCAAAACATAGAAACCCTAGCTCGAAATGAGCAAATAAAGTACTGTACCACAAACAGAGCACAGTAAGTCCACTTTGCTATAGTGAACGGTGGCTGGAAGTTCGCAGTGCTACAGTGTTGCGGCCACCCAGGTCCAACCTGCTACAGTGGCTGGTGACAAGAAGTCCGTGGAGCTACAGTACCACCGTCTTCAAAGTCCGAGCTGTTACAGTAGTCGTGCTAAAGTCTACACTGTTATAGTGTCCTGTTGGTGTTGCCCGATCAGCTTTGCTACAGTCGGTTAGAGTTGCTACAGTTCCTCAAAATTTGGGCTGGGAGCCTTCGAACCCCAGACCCCCGGAGCAGAGGCGTGTTGCCTCTGCAACCCCCAACGAGCTCATCGTGGAGCTCGACCCGCAAGAGTTGCAACCTAGTGTTCAGTATGGACCGCAAACATTCGGCCCAACATTATCCAAACGGATCGGGTTACACCGATCCAAAATGCAACACCTCTTTTAAAAATTGGTACAACTGCAATTGCGGCACACAACGCTACAAAGAAAATTGAAAATAAACCGCTGGCCCAATGACTCAACCCCGTAACCACGCCTCAAACCCCAACCCACCCGGCCGACCGCGGGGGGCAACATGCAACACCTTTTTATACGTCCTCAAAGTAAACATATTGAACCGTTGCGGAATGTTTTGTTGCAGTACCCTCTCAAAGTGGCCTCTCCACTCATTTGCCCGAAAATTGGGGGAATGTTATAACGGAATCATGAACTTCAACCCGCACTGTCGAACGATATAACTTCTTTACTGGATAGTCAAGATCTCTTGTTGATGGTTCGACCAAAGTGTAGCAGTCAAGAACTCCTCTCGAAACTGATCTCGAAACATTCTTCACTTGATCGTGAAAACATCACAATCACCAAGAAACAATGTCCACCACTATTATGATGCTCTTGCGAAGTTTATTGCTGTTGGACCCAATTATGTTTATGTCTCACATTGGTTTGCTCTATCTTGTATTCCTTTATCTATAAATAAAGAGATCCGCCTCTTATTGAGGTAAGGAGTACCGTTCTACATGGCATCAGTGCAGGTTTCTTAACCCTAGCCCTCGCGTGTTTTTCCTCTCCGCCCCCGCTGCGCCCACCCACCGCTTGTGCGACGTTGCCCCACGCATCACCCCACCCTGCACGATAACCCTCCTCTCGCAACGATTGTGCGCCGCCCCCGTCGTTCCTCACGCCGACTGACCTGAACTGTGCCGCCGTCGCCGCCTGAGGACCACCACCCCCGCCGATCGCCACCACCGAGTCTCGTCACCACCGACGCCAGTCACCGACGTTGAGCCACCCCGTTATCAGCCAACCGCCAACGTCGCTCCTCCCTGCTGCATCGGCCCCGCCCTCTACTTAGCGCAAGAGCCCTAGTCGCGCCCCTCCCTGTGCGCGGGTTCCTCCCGGTGCGCCCGACCACCCATGTGGCTCCCCTGGCGACTGCACCTCTGCCCGCCACCCCTGATGGCATCATACTACCCAGGAGCACCCCGACACCCCTACTGACGACGACTCTTCCTGCGCACAGCCCCTAACGGTCGCCGCCCTCTCTTATCACGCGACGACTCTTCCGATCCACGGTCCCTACTATGCACCCCTATGCGCCGACTGCGGCCAACACCCCCAGGCAACACCTCCAGCCACCTCTTCCTCTGCCTCCTCTAGGCGCACCTCAACCTCGCCCTCCTGTTGAACGCATATAGTGCTTCACGTCCCGACGTCCTAGCGCCTTTGCGCCCCTGTGGCGTCTATCTTCGGCATCACGCCGTCATCAA
Source organism: Viscum album (assembly GCA_963277665.1). Lineage (NCBI taxonomy): Eukaryota > Viridiplantae > Streptophyta > Magnoliopsida > Santalales > Viscaceae > Viscum > Viscum album. The sequence goes on from OY728164.1 coordinate 1,805,847,643, forward strand.
ACTGTGATCACGGTTTCCGCCTACCATTGGCGCAACCCTGCCTTTCCTGATGAGGCTAGATTTTCCATTTCCGACTATTCCTGTCAAGTGGGTTCTTGCAACCTCTTCCTCATCTCCTTCTAGATATGGCAGTATCCTCGCCACCATCTAATATCCATCACAACCTGGAACTCTTTATGGTTGAGATTGCACTTATACACTCTCATCAGGGCTGCTTTGTCTCCTGCCTTTTCTTCAGCCTCGATTGCTCAGACTGGTGGCCCTACCGCTTGTACATCTCACCGACCGACAACTTGAATGCTTAATTCTGGTGCTTCTGATCATCTCATAGGTGATGCAGGTATGGTTAGTACCTATCATCCGTATACCGGTGCCTGTTGCTCATGGATCTACAATCCCAATTGCGGGATTTGACACATGCTCATTGACTCCTATTTGCTGACTTTAGTAGCTCATGTTCATCGCAGTTCTTTTAATCTTCTCTCCACCAGTAAACTCACAAAGGATTTAAATTGTGTTGCTATTTTTACATCTTCTAGTGTTTTTCAGGAGTGGTCGACGAATTGGGAGCTTGGTAGAGGTCGTCTTAGTGACGGGGTGTACATGTTTGATACCCCACCATCCCTTGCTTGCTCATCTACCTCTGCTCGTGCCCTCGACCTACATTTTCGCCATGGTCATCCACCGACTTCAGTCATACATAAGCTTTGCCCTCATTTCAGTCTACATCTTTTCTTCCATTGTGAATCATGTAAGTTTGCTAAACATTATCGGACGACGTATGTTCCTTGTTTGGTGACGCGTGCGGCTAACCCTTTTGACTTAGTTTATTCCGATGTATGAGGTCCCTGCAGGGTTCCTAGTCAGTTAGCGTACCATTATTATGTATCCTTTATTGATGAATTCTCTTGGATGACATGACTATCTCCTTTGTGATCGTTCAGAGGTGTGATATTTTCAGAATTTTTTACTATGAAATTCACATTCAATTCTACAACCCTATCAAATGTTTCCGATCGGGCAATGGTCGAAAATATTTATCCTCCTCTTCAGTGATGAGAACCATGTTAAAGGCACCGAGTCGATTGCCTGGGTGGAGGAGTTGGATTTGCAAGGCCTGATGGCGCGAGTGAGATTAAAGAGGTTGAATGCTACAATGGGCGCCCATCTCACTTCATTAAAGGCCCAATGGATCTCACCTTTCATGGATGGAGCAAATGGGTCTATTATCTCATTTATTCAAGCCCAAACATGATGTTTAAATCTTGACCCACATGGCTGCATGAATTTTGGAAGCCTTGCCCCCACATGGAGAATTCTAGAATGACATCCTTGGACACCAAAGTCAAATTCGGTGGGTTAGGTACTCAAAGTCGAATCCAGTAGGCTATGGGTGGAAAACCATGTGCTACTTTTTCAAAATGTCATTGTTAGACTTTAACTTTTTGACTTTAAGGAGACAAGCTAAGAATAGGCTTTATGACTTTAGGGTATTAGGCCCTTGACCTTTTATGTCACCCCTTGGCTATAACTAGCCACCCCATGACATTGTATTCTCATTCAAGTTTGTATTAGTGAAACTCTGCTAGTTTATTCTCTTCATTGTGAGGATTGTTACTTCATTCTTGTGCATTCTTGCTTTGTCAATGTACAAGTTAGATTGGTGATCCAAGATCACAAAGCCCCCAATTCGGTGCCTTAACCCAAGTGCGTTGTTGTGTGGATTGGTCATCACACCCCTCCCCTGAGTGTGTTGTCTAAGTAGCAGGTCACGCTCCTTATAGTGTTGATTGACTACTTGCATCCACTATCCATACCCATCATCCACCCCTTGGCTCCGAACCGCATCCTTCATCCGCCGCCCTACACCGTGAAGATCGGGCCACCCTGAGCGTCTCGCATCAGTTGGTATCAGAGCTCTGGTTGACACGGTAGACATCCATCACCCTTTTTCTATCCCATATATCCATTACCTTTCTCATCTTTCCTTATTATCCACCTATTAAAAAAAAACCCTTTTTTCTTTGAGAAACTTCCAGAATTGACCTTTGTTCTGCAAGATTAAAATATTTTTACATTGAGCCAATTATTCATCCATTCTTTTCGCATTTAATTCTCTGTATGTGATTTGTATCCGGAAAAAAAAATCAAATTCTCTTAAGTCATCATTTTGTGCTTTTCAAAATTATGCACATCCTTTCTTTGAAAGATTTCAAAAAAAAAAAAATAATCTTACTCTCTGTTTATCATTTTGTGCTTTAAAACTTTAAGCACAACACTTTTTGGGGAGATTTGACAAAAAAAAAAAGAAAGAAAGAAAGAAAAAGTGGATACAATTATTTCTTCATGCTTTACATCATTAACACTTTCCATTTCCATACATCATTTTCTCCATCATTTTTACTTCATCACCATATCATATTTGGCTCATAGTGTTATTAATTTTTTTATCCTGCACAATCGGGCAAAATCCCTTTATTACACCATTATCCACTTTTTCCCACCATTTACCCTTCTCTCTACCATTTTTTTCCCACCCTCTACCATTTTGTATCCTTTTGCCACTCAAACGGGTTGTGTTAAACCATCCCAACACAATCTTGATTTGGGAAGGATTGGTGACACGTGATCGCCCCAAATAAGGTATTAGATTTTATAAGAGTTTGGGATTTGAATTGAGTGTTGAGAGTGGAGAGAAATTTTTTAAAAAAAATCCTTGTGTTTGTATCTTGCGTGCGTGTGTATCCTTGTGTGCATGAGTGTGTACATCTTGTGTGTGAATGTGTATATCTTGCGTGCGTGCGTGTGTGTTCTTGTGTGTGTGAGTGTATATATCTTGTGTGTGTGTGTCTTCACGTGTGTGAGTGTGATAGGTATGCTTGTGCGGGGTTAGTGTGCTGCTTAAGGGTCCTGCTAGGGGGGTTGGGGTGATGCTGTACATAAGGGGAATAAGTTTTGCCAGGGGCAGATATGTAAATACCAAAGGTAGTTGACGACTGTTAGTTAGTGGGGTTGTTAGTTGTTTGCAAACAGGTTACCAGCTGTTAGGAGGGGTTGTCTAGAAGCTTCCAGTGAAGTCTATAAATAAGGGAGTTGTGGGCTGTATGGGGGACGGATTGTATTTTGGGAGTAATCCACTGCTGCTGATCGGTGGGTTAAGCCACGGGCCTTGGGAGCAGTGCCTTTCAAGGAGATTCCTTCTCCTCTATACCTCTTCCTCCTCCATTACTTCTTATTTTTTCCTTTCTTCTTCTATCTCCTCTTTCTATTGTAATTTCTGCTGCTATTAATTGAAGTGCCAACTGTTTTTCTCTCTTTCTCTTTATTGATTCCTATCAATTGATGCTTTCATTGAGAGATTTCAGTGGAGAGAATCTTGAGAGTGGAACTCAAGGCGTTTCTTGATATAAAGGTTCTTGATCGAAGCTACCAGAGCTGCTGAGGTGGACGCGCTGGAAGAAGCAGAACTAGGTTCTTCTGGTTGAGAGAGCAAACGCTGTAGGAGGCGACACTCCACTGGAAAAAAAAGAAAAAAGAAGAGACGCTAAAGAGGCCTTGGGCTCGCAGCAGGTTTTTCAATTTTTACTACTCACACTGAAGCTGACGCACCAACTTACCTATAATCTTTGAAATAGACATAAGTGAGAGACCGGTGCGTTTGGAGGATTAAATGCGAGAAATCTGTGCGAATTTGGCTAAGTTGGAAATGAGTTGGGGGGAGCCCAATGGTCAAGCGTTGATACCAGAATTTTCTTGACAAGAGCCTGTGAATTGGATTATGGAAGCTGAGACATATTTTTCAAGCCGCCAAACTCCTGAACAAATGATGGTACCAATGGTGGAATTGTGTATGCAAGGTTCGGCTTGAGTTTGGAATTTCTTGTTCCATCCGAATAAGAATGGTCTTACCTGGATGCAATTCAAAGAAGCTTTGCTTGGGAGATTTGGTAGTGCAACAATAGAAGAAATGGCGGCTTCTACTACCCTAACAATGGATCATTTCTCAGAACTGGCGATATGTGTCAAGGAGGAGCAGCTTGTAAAGCCTCAACCGGAGAGGCAGCGAAACTCAATAGAGGAGCAGCTCGCACCGGAACAGATTGATTCCAATACGCAACAAACAAAAATTGAAGTTCAAGGACTGGAAGCTTGCTGGGGTGCCCAAGAAAGGGATGATAGGAGCAATTTAGTTCCATTGTGGTACGACCGGATGAGAGATTTGTAAGTATGACAGTGTTTCAGCTGAAGCAGACTCGGGTGTTGAGTTTTGGACGAGAGGATATCAAAGAGAAGGTGGGCAATGTCAAAGAAGGTGGAGGCAATTCGGAGACGAAAGCAGAAAAAAACCAGTGGAAGGTTACAACAGCTGTAGCTGAGGTTGTTACTGCACAAGCTGAGTCTGAATCTACCGAACTTCAGGAGCAAACTGGACCGTTGTCATGTGCAGAGGAGAAATTGGAAGAAGCCGGTACTTGGCAGCTGCGACATGAGGAGTTGCATAATATACCACGACGGACTGAAGAGAAACTAGCATCAACGGGTTTGCATCAACGGGTTTGCACGGTTGGGGTGATGTTGTACATCAGGGGAATAAGTGCTGGCAGGGGCAGATATATGTAAATACCAAAGATAATTGCTGGCCGTTAGTTAGTTAGTGAGGTTGTTAGTTAGCAAACAGGTTGCCAGTTGTTAGGAGCGGGTTGTCTAGAAGCTTCCAGTGGAGTCTATAAATAAGGGAGTTGTGGGTTGTATGGGGGACGAATTGTATTTTGGGATTAATCCGCTACTGCTGATCGGTGGGTTAGGCCACATGCCTTGGGAGCAACGCCTTTTAGGGAGATTCCTTCTCCTTCTTCATACCTCTTCCTCCTCCATTACTTTTTCTTCTTCCTTCCTTTCTTATATCTCTTCTTTCTATTGTAATTTCTGCTGCTATTAATTGAAGTGCAAATTGTTTTTCTCTTTTTCTCTCAATTGATTCCTATCAGTGTGTGTGTATCATTGTGTGCGTTTCTCCCTGTGTGTGTTTGTGTTTGTGTAACATATCATGGCAGAAGATCGTGGAAAGAGAATTGCTAATGCTAGCGATGATGGAAGTCGAAGTAGATCTTTCGCACAGGAAGCTACGCCTCTCCAAATGCAAGCTTTGGTGAGCCATTTCCAGAAGCTTCTTGATAGGAAGTTGGAGGTGCTACATGAGAGGATTGACAACCTGAAGAATCAACCAAGCCCAAGGATGATCCCTGAAAACCCACGACGAGCTCCGACACCACGTCGCCCCCACATCATAGAGGAGATGAAAAACTTTGATGGTGATTTCGAGGATGTTCCACAGAGGAGGTTGTATCAACAACCTATAGGAGGCCAAAGGTGAACACACGATGATGAACTACTTGGCAGGATCAAGGTGTAGGTCTCTTCGTTTCAAAGGAAGAGCGATCAGGAAGCATACTTAGAGTGAGAGATGCGAATCGAGCAGGTGTTTTCATGCCATGCATATTCCAAGGAGAAAAAGTTCAAACTTGCTTCCCTTGAATTTTCTGATTATGCTTTAATTTGGTGGGATCAAATGCAAAAGGAGAGGGCTTGATATGGTGGACGTCCCATCAACACTTTGGACGACATGAAGTTTTCCATGCGGAAACAGTTTGTTCCCACACATTACCATAGAGATTTCCACAACAAAATTCAACGCCTCGTCCAAGGGAGTAAGAGTGTTGAAGATCATTAGAAGGAGATGCAAATTGCCATGATTCGAGCAAACATTGAGGAAGATTCGAAGGCAACCATGACGTGGTTTTTACACAGACTCAATTGGGAGATTGCTGATCAAGTGGAGATGTACCATCATGTGGAAATACAAGATATCATCCACCAAGATCGAACAACAAATCAAAAGGAGCAATATAAGGAAACCCACTATCCCTTTCACTCCATGGAGAAATTCGAGGAAGGAAATTGGAGAATTATCAAAGCCAAAAGAGGTGGTCGATCGCAAAAGTGACAAGGTAATTCTTCCACCTAAGAAACCCATTTTTGAGGCTAACCAAACAAGGAATCGAGATATTCATTGTTTTAAATGTCAAGGAAGGGGTTACATTGCTAGTGAATGTCTAAATCGACGCACCATGACCATCAACAAGCATGGGGAATGGGAGTCTGATGGAGAGAGCTTGGAGGAGGACGATGAGGAATGCTCGAAATTGATAACGGAGAATTTGCAGAAGATGGTGAGATTCTTGTCACTAGGAGAGTTCTAAGCACACAAATGACCATGGGAGAGTAGCGGGAGAACCTTTTCCATACACGGTGCAAGATCCATGAGAAGATATGTAGTGTTATTATTGATGGAGGAAGCTGTAACAATGTGGCGAGCACCAAGTTGGTGGAGAAGTTGAGACTCCCGACTTTGAGGCACCAACATCTGTACCGACTTAAGTGGTTGAATGATTGCGGGGAGCTGAAGGTCACCAAGAAAGTGAATGTATTGTTCACCATTGGTAAGTACAAAGATGAGATTTTGTGCGATGTTGTTCCTATGAAGGTTTTTCATTTGTTGTTGGGTCGACCGTGGCGGTAGGATTGGCGTGTTACTCATGATGGGTTCTTGAACCGTCACTCTTTTGTACTCTGAGGGGAACCTATAACCCTCAACCTCATGTCCCCCAAACAAATTTTGGAAGATCACATTTTGAGAGAAGAAAAAAAACAAGCGATGAAGAAAAAAGAGTGAAAATAAAAAAAGGAGAGAATGAGGTGCCACCGGGTTTGCCACCCATTAGAGGTATTGAGCATCAAATTAATCTCATACCCTCCTAGTACTCATGTAGAGGTATTGCTAAATACTAACGACTTACCCCCTTTCCCAAATGTTGTTGAGTCCTTGTTGCAGGTTTACGATGATGTCTTTTCAGAAGAGGTGCCACCGGGTTTGCCACCCATTAGAGGTATTGAGCATCAAATTAATCTCATACCCGAAGCATCACCACCGAACCGCCCTGCATATCGCACCAACCCGGAGGAGACAAAAGAAATTCGAAGGCAAGTTCATGATTTGTTGGATGTGGGATACATCAGAGAAAGCCTTAGTCCTTGTGCTGTACCGACACTTTTGGTGCCGAAGGACGGGACATGGCGAATGTGCATTGACTACAGAGCCATCAATAACATCATGGTCAAGTATCGTCATCCTATCCCTAGGTTAGATGACATGCTAGATGAGTTAAATGGATCTACTATTTTCTCAAAAATTAATTTAAGAAGTGGCTACCATCAAATTAGGATGAAAGAAGTAGATGAGTGGAAAATAACATTTAAGACAAAACATGGACTTTATGAATGGTTAGTCATGCCCTTTGGTCTCATCAATGCACCTAGCACATTTATGAGGTTAATGAATCATGTCTTACGTCCATATATTGGAAAATTTGTGGTAGTTTATTTTGGTGATATTTTGGTGTATAGTAGGACTTTGCACGAACATGTACATCACTTAACAAAAGTCCTAGAGGTGTTAAGGAAAGAAAACTTGTTTGGAAACATCAATAAGTGTGAATTTTGCTTTGATAAGATTGTTTTCCTTGGATTTGTTGTATGCATTGTTTAGAGTTCTAGAAATCTGGAAACATCTTTGGCCTAAAGAATTTTTGATCGATTTTGATCATGGGGCTCTTAAATACCTTAGGAGCCAACATATACTAAATTGGAGAAATGTTAGATGACTGGAATTCATTGAATCATTTTTATATGTTATCAAGCATAAAAAAGGTAAAGAAAATACTGTGGATGATGCACTTTCACGTAGATAGTCTTTTATCCTTGTTGGATTCAGAACTCCTTGGTTTTGAATGCATTAAGGATTTATATGCCACTGATAGTCATTTTAGTGAGCCTTATGGTCATTGTAAACCTGGAGTTTGTGAAAAGTTTTATTTACATGATGAATTCTTATTTCGGATTGATAAGCTTTGCATTCCCAATTGCTTTATCCGTTTACTTTTATTAAAGGAGTTACATTTTGGTGGGTTAATGAGATATTTTGGTGTTGCAAAAACTTTAAGGGTTCTTAGTGAGCATTTTTATTGACTTAGGATATTTAGAGATGTTGAAAAATTTGTGCGAAAATGCATTGTCTTCCATAAAGCCAAATCAAAACTTAACCTACATGGATTATATCTTCCTCTCCCAATCCCCAACACCCCTTGGGAGGACATATCAATGGACTTTATTGTGGGGTTACCAAGGACCAAGAGGGGGGAGAGATTATATTTTTGTTGTGGTGGATCAGTTTTCTAAAATGACACATTTTATTCCTTGTCACAAAACAGATAATGCCACTAATATTGTAACACTTTTCTTTCAGGAAGTAGTCAAACTCCATGGAATGCCAAGGACGATTGTGTTGGATCGTGACAAAATTCCTTAGTTACTTTTGGAATACCTTGTGGAGCAAACTGGGTACGAAATTACTATTTTCCAATACTTGTCATCCGCAAATCGATGGGAAAATGGAGGTGGTGAATCAGACACCATCATATATTCTGCGAACAATTGTCAAGAAGAATTTCAAGAATTGGGAGGAGTGTCTGCCATATGTGGAATTCGTATAACAGGGCCAAGAATTCCACAACTCAATATTCTCTATTTGAAATTGTTTACAACTTTAACCCCCTTGCCCCTATTGATTTAGTTCATTTTCCTTTATAGGAAGCAACTAATATGGATGCGAAAGGCCGTGCGGAATTCATCAAGCAACTCCATGAAAAGGCAAGAAAAAAATATCAAGCGGATGAGCCAAAAATACGTTGATCGTGCAAAGAACGGTCGTGAAAGATTTCTCGACAAGCGGAAATCAAAACTCATGCCATGAGGAGACGAACCTTTCCGAGTGCTTGAGAAGATTAACAAGTATGGTGTAAGTGCCTCTTTCAAAAAAAAAGTATGGTGTAAGTGCCACTTTTAATGTTCCTGGTCTTTCTCCTTTTTTGGGTGTTGAGGATGAAGAGTGGAGGACGACTCCTTTTCAAGAGGGGAGGATGATGAGAACCATGTTAAAGACACCGAGTTGATTGCCCGAGTTGAGTAGTTGGTTTTGTAAGGCCCGATGATGCGAGAGAGATTAAAGAGGTTGAATGCTACAATGGGCGCCCATCTCGCTTTATTAAAGGCCCAATGGATCTCACTTTGCATGGATGAAGCAAATGAACCTATTATCTCACTTATTCAAGCCCAAACATGATGTTTAAAACTTGACCCATATGGTTGCATGACTTTTGGAAGTCTTGCCCCCACATGGAGAATTCTAGAATGACATCCTTAGACACCAAAGTCAAATCCAGTGGACTAGGTACTCAAAGTCAAATCCGGTGGGCTATGGGTGGAAAAACATTTGCTACTTTTCCAAAAAGTCATTGTTAGACTTGAACTTTTTGACTTTAAGGGGACAAGGTAGGAATAGGTTTTATGACTTTAGGGTATTAGGCTCTTAACTTTTTATGTCACCCCTTGGCTATAACTAGCTACTCCATGGCATTGTATTCTCATTCAAGTTTGTATTTGTGAAACTTCGTGAGTTTATTCTCTTCATTGTGAGGATCGTTACTTTGCTCTTGTGCATTCTTGTCTTGTCAATCTACATGTTAGATTGGTGATCCAAGATCACAAAGCCTCCAATTCCGTGCCTTAACCCAAGTATGTTGTTGTGTGGATTAGTCATCACACCCCTCTTTTGAGTGTGTTGTCTAAGTAGTAGATCGCGCTCCTTATAGTGTTGATTGATTACTTGCATCCACTATCCATACTCATCATCCGCCACTTAGCTCTGAACCGCATCTTTTATCCACCGCCCTATGCCGTGAAGATCGGGCCACTCCGAGCGTCTCGCTTTATTCAGCAATTCCTCAAAGATCACAATATCCCCCTTCAAACATCCTGCCCCAATACCCCTCAACAGAATAATGTGGCCGAGCATAAACTTCTTCATATTTTGGAAACTGCTTGGGCCTTAATTATTTCACATGTTGGTGCCTCTTCCTTTTTTGGGGATGTTATTCTTATTGCTGCCTATCTTATCAATCGTCTTCTTTTTTCTATCCTTCAGAGGGAGAGTCCGTTTTTGTTTCTGTTCCTCTCTTCATCCTCACCTTCTTTCACTTCGCGTGTTTGAGTGCCTTTGTTATGTTCGTGACACTCCTCCCCGTTTCTCTAAATTTTCCCCCAAAGGCCCTCCGTTGCATTTTTCTGGGTTACTCTCGTACCCAGTGCAACTACTATTGTTTCTCTCTTGACTTGGGACATTATATCATCTCTGTTGATGTCTCATTCATTGAGAACTCTCCATTGGTATCCTCTCCACCCTCTCCCTATCCTAATACCACCATCGATGACTGTCTTCCTCTCACCATTCACCCACCCCGCCTTCGTTGATCCGATCAGATGATCTTCGCTTTGGCCCCGTCTCCTCTCGTCGTCCATCGAACATGCCCCCAATCCAGACCGAGGACACTATTTCCCCGACTTCGTGCATCGCTTGCTACAGGCACCGATGACTTGCCGATTGCATTGTGGAAATGTGCTCGCTCTTGTCAGAATAATCCTATATACACAACTTCATACAAAGGATTCTTCGCTCTGGAGCCGATATTTGTTCCTCGTACGGTTGCTGAGGCCAAATCTCACCCTAGTTGGCTTCAAGCAATGCGGGATGAATTACAGGCTTTGGACGACAATCACACCTGAGATCTGGTTCCCCTTCCGGTAGGTAAACAGGTTGTTAGCCGCAAATGGATTTATTCAGTCCGTCTAAATGCAAATGATACTCTTCATTGCCTTAAAACCCATCTCGTGGCAAAAGCCTTCGCTCAGACATATGGTGTTGATTATTTTGATACATTCTCTCCGGTTGTTAAAATGACCTCTGTTCGATTATCTATATCTCTTGCAGCTGCTCATAATTGGTCTCTTCATCAACTTGATGTCAAGAATGCATTTCTCCATGGTTTTCTTGACGAAGAAATATATCTGCAACAACCTCTCGGTTTCCTTGCCTCAGGGACCGAGTCTCATGTCTGTCGGCTTCGGCGGTCCCTTTATGGGCTCAAACAGTCTCCTCGTGTGTGGTTTGACAGATTTTGCACCGTCATCACTATCTTTGATCTATCTCAGAGTATGAAGGATCACACTGTTTTCTATCGAAAAATGTCTTCTGGCTCTATCTTGTTAGTTGTGTATGTTGATGATATCATTATCACTGAGAGTGATTCACATGACATTAACCATCTCAAGGCTTATCTTTAGCAACAGTTTCATACCAAAGACCTGGGTCCTCTGATATATTTTCTTGGCATTGAAGTCTCCTGTTCTCCAAACATCATCTTAATTTCCCAACGAAAATATGCATTGGATATCTTGCAGGAAACTGGTCTGTCTCAAGCAACTGCCATTGACACTCCTCTTGAATCAGGGTAACGGTCTCTCCATGCTGCCACACTAACCCATATTCTCATTTGGATAGGTATCGTCGTCTTGTGGGTAAACTCAATTATCTTATCATAACTCGTCCGGATATTGCCTGCGCTATCAACAAGGTTAGTCAATTCCATGGAACATCTGACAAAATCCCAATGGGACGCTGTCCTTTGCTTTGTCAAATATAAAAAAAATCTTGCTCGTGGTCTTTGATATTCACATCACGATCATCTGAACATTGAAGCCTTCTGTAATGCCAACTACGCTGGTTGCTTATCTACCAGAAAGTCTACTTCTGGGTTAACTTAATCTCTCAGCGAAGCAAGAAACAAACCGTCATCTCCAGATCCAGTGCTGAATTTGAATATCATGTGATGGCCACGATCACTACTGAAATTCTATTGCTTTGTCAACTACATGAAATTGGTTTCCCGTTACAGAATTCTGCTCATATTTGGTGTGATAATCTAGCGGTCACGAAGATTGATTCTAATCCAGTTTTCTATGAACGCATGAAGCATATTGAGACTGATTGTCACTTTTTTCGCCATCACCTAGAGCAAAACCATATCAACTTTAGCTACGTTCTAACAAATCATCACCTCACCGACATCTTCACCAAAGGCTTGTCGGGAGCTCGATTGGATTCTCTGTGCACCAAGCTGGGCCTCCACAGCATTCACGACCTAGCTTGAGGGGGAGTGTGTTCGGTCTTTGTGTTTTCCTCTCTTTGTTTTTTGTTTGTGAGACTTTTCTTTCAAGCTAAACCTGTTCTAGTTTGAGGGGGAGTGTTGGCCTTAATTAAGGGCTTCGCCTCTCATTGAGGTAAGAAGTATGGTTCTACAATTGCCAGTGGAATCCAGTGCTCTTCAGCTGTTTGAATACGCTGAAATGCTATCTCCACTTCCTCCACCCACCGCCCCATTTCTTTGTCATAAATGGATGCCTCATACTTTGACATATCTGTTGGATTGGTGTAGCCTGATCCGTTCTGGATGATGATTGGGCCGAATGCTTCTGGCCCATACTGCGCACCGACCGACACCGATAAGGCATTGTAGCAGTGTGGACTTTGGAGTCAACAGTACTGTAGCTCTTTGGACTTCCATCCGCCAACCACTGTAGCACTTTTGACTTGGGTGACCACCTTTCACTGTAGCGATGCAGTCTGCCTGTGCGGTTGATGGAACAGTGGATCGTCTTCCTCATTTTTTAGCTCATTTCGAGCTAGGGTTAGTTAGTGATTGAGAACCCTAAAACTCCCTGTAAATTGTGCTCCCAAATCATAGTGAAATTCTGGCTCTGTAGACGTATGGATTATTCCCGAACCACGTAAATCTTTGTGTTCTCGTTTTTTTATTTTTTCCCTTTTACTCTTCTATGATATGTTTTTCGTTTCGTTGCTCCTGATGTTTTCTGCAAAAATATCTACAAATAAACAAACGCTTCAGCCCAAGAACAATTTGGATGTCTCTCGTTACACTACCTCAAGGCCAATCATTGACAACAGTTCAATACACAACATGCACACAGTTCAATGTGTTTTGCATTTTTTTCAATATTTTCTTTAATCTAAAATTTTGTTGCGTTTAAAAAAACCACTCTGTCATTTACTGAAATGAACAAGAGTGATCGATTGCAAGTTAGTAAACCAATGAGAGAAGTGATATGGACCAGAACCAATCCAAGGAGAATGACTTTGGGCTTGACAAAAAAATGAAGCCCAATTTTTATTCAAATTTGACCAACTCATGTTTTTTGACATCCAACTCAATGGTGGGCCACAACACACTTATTTGGACCTCAAAATGATATATCCACATGGCAAAGGATGAGAAATTTGTAAAAGAGCATTTACGGAAAAAGAGGACATGGGAAATGCATCATTAAAGGAGAATCTTGCTAGAATTTAAAGGGGACTCATTAACTCACATGGAAAAGGGGATTTTAGAGTTTTCATGTGACTTTTTGAGTACTCAAATGCCCTTGTAACCTGTGTTGGGGCGTTTTTCTCTTTATATTGTCTTTTTAATGCTTTTTGAACTGATTGTAATGTTAGACTTGAATCCTAAAAATTTGAAGTTTGTTTTGCGACTTTACCTCTTTCTTTGACTTTTTCCTTTCCCGAAATTGGAGCTAACGGAATCAATTGAGTAGTTACCTTTTGACGGCCGTCATTTTCTGGGCTATTTGGAAGGGTGAACTAATTTTGTATATAAGCAGTCAAACAAGAGGATGGGCATGACAAACAGTCAATGGAAGTTCTAACCTCCCTGAAATGCATGAAGTATCTGACTATCTAGATTATATGGAGGGAGGACCTCGATCTATTATTTTTAATTGTATATGACGAGTTGTGTCTTTCTTTAAAAAGTCAGATAGTGGATCGAGAAACCTCCGCCCTTTTACGAAAGCTAGTCACCGGTAGGCTAAGATCCTTTCTGACTGTCCTTTGAAGAAAGCCAGTAGTTCAGTTTCGGTACTCAAGTTCCAGCTCTCGTAGAAAGGTCAATAAGTCGTCTAAAGCCAACTTTCCTATTTAAATAAGGCAAGCGTGAAGGGGCAGAGGGAATTTCCGGTGGAGCGGTGAAATGCTTAGAGATCGGAAAGAACACCAGCGGCAAAAGCACTCTGTTGGGCCGACACTGACACTGAGAGACGAAAGCTAGGAGAGCGAATGAGATTAGATACCCCAGTAGTCCTAGCTCGTTGAATGACCAATACATTCGAGACCATCCATGCAATCGTTGCTTGTCACATGGCCTTCGAAACCCCCCGGAGTCGTGCAATCGAACATCGTTGAATGGCCAACCCTTCGGGCCTATCATTCGAGTGGTGATGAAGGGTGAGCGAGTTGGAGTTCCGAAAGGCTAATGGCAACATCGCTATCGCCTTTCCCATCAATCCCGTCTCCATGAGTTGGCCTTCCTTGGCAGGGGAGATCGTATTGACCTTAGTAGCGCTCTTCTTCCTTAGCTTAGGAGAGCTCTTTCGACTAGGATCAGCGGCTATAGCATAGATTGCATCCAATGAAAACTCGCCCCAGACAAAGAGTTGGCCGCCCTGATGCACAAGGTATCTACAAATAGATGCCCAACTCTTAGTTCCTTATCCCTATCCGTCATCGAGCCCCAGTCAGACCTTTATGCTTGGAGAGACCTTGGTGGGTGGCTTTTGCCTTGGTTATTTTGGCTATCCTTCACAGAGACTATGTTACAATAAGGATCCAGAACCTTTGAGGGTTTACACCAGGAGGGGCAAGGGGTACTCAAGGGCAGTTTAGCCGAGGGGCTTGAGGGACTCCACAGGCAGTTGGTTGGGGTGACTCAGCCTGTGGTCTTAGTTTCTGTTTGGGGTAGTGGTGGTCCCAACAGTTTGTTAGGAGCTGGGGAGTCTGTTAGCCAACTGTAAAAGATTCTCCTGAATATCCTTTATATAGTACAGGAGTTGTAGTTAGTGGGTGGGGGGAAATACTTGGTGCTTCAGTCTGGAGGCTTGGATCAGGCTGGGCTCAGGCTCACCTGGGGAAATTCTGCTGCTGTAAGTGTCAGTCTGCTCTTTGTACCCTCTTTACTATCTAAATACATAGAAATGCTTCTCCTGGGCTTAGTTTCTATCAAACTGGTCCGACCTGTCGTCCATTTCACCTTCCCCACCATGGAGACCCGCTAACAGGCTCGTCAAGACAATCTCGAACAACATGTGGGAACCCTGGAATCCACCTTCAACAATGTGGAATCCAGTCTGGCTGCGGCTCGCACTGAGCAGTCCGAGTTCCGTAAATCATTGCCTTTTGAATTGGCGGACCTCAACCACCTTATCACCTCCATGGCTCGCCATCCGGCAAAAACACCACTTCTGGCGGACAACCTCCGACCTTATTCTTCAACTCCATTCGCCTCCCACATTGTTCCGTCTGATACAATGGGGAAATCTCTGTGGGAACCGACCGCTACAACCCATCCCATCGCCGTGCTCCAGAACTCTCCACCAGCACCCAACCGCCTTGAATTGCCACAGTTTGATGACCTGGATCCTCGGGGATGGATCGCCCGCACAGAGGTGTTCTTCCAGCTCAACCACACACCAGATGACGCCAAAGTTCCCCTCACTCATATTAGTATGGGTGACAAGGCACTTCAATGGTATACCATTGTTCAAGAACTCCATTCTTCAATGACCTGGCCAATCCTGAGAGCTGAACTTCTGGATCGCTTCAGCGGCCTCGAAATACAAAATCCATATGAAGAATTAGCCGCCCTTCAACAACTCTCTTCAGTGCAAGAAGAGTTTGAGTACTTGGCCTCCTTGATTCCTCGCCAACCCGAGCAACAATATGTCGGCTACTTCTTATATGGACTCCAGAATGAAATCCGCGACTGGGTTTGCATTCATAACCCTGAAACCCATCTGCAGGCTATGCGTCTTGCTCACCACGTCGAACTCGCCGTTAAACGTGGCGTCGGGCACCAGGTCTGTGGTTCTTCCTGGCACCCCTGGTCCTCTCGGGAGGGGTCTGGGGGACCGTCCTCTCAACGTCCTAGTTTCTCCCCCCCTCCTGGCAGCCTCCCCGTTTTGACCGTCGCCACCCAATGGAGAAGGGCCTACCCGCCACTGAGCCCCTCCGGCACCTTTCCCCGGCTGGAAGGGGAGTTCACCACCTATCACCTCAAGAATGGGAGGACCGGCGCAAAAAAAGTCTCTGCTTCAAATGTGCTAAGCCTTTCACCCCCATACACAAATGTCAAGATGCTAAAATTCGGGTCATCCTCTTGGGCGAGGATGAGAACATCCCGCCAGATGACTTCCCCACCCCTCCGAAGCCTTCGGACCCCCAAGAAGATTCCTCATCCACTCCTGCTGAATGTTTAGTCCTGGATTTTTACACGGCAACTACACTCTCTCTCTCCCCACTAGCACACTGGTCTGATTTCGTCCATGAAAGTGGAGGGCAAACTCGGCGGTATTCCCCTTTTGGTTCTCATTGACAGTGGAGCCACCCACAACTTCATTTCCCCTAACCTTGTTACCTCACTCAGCCTCCCTGTCCGGTCCACTATTATACGACCCGTTAAACACGGCGACGATCACTTGTTCTCTACCACAGGTCTTTGTCAGTAGATTCGGTTAGATTTGGGCTCTTATCATTGCACCCTTGACGCTCATGTCTTGGACATCGGCGGGATGGAACTCATTCTTGGCATTACTTGGGTGCGTACACTCGATGATGTCCACACCAATTGGCAGACGATGACAATGAAATTTAGTACCGGACAAAAACTCCACACCCTCCAAGGGACGCAGGACATCTCCAACATGCTGTCCTCTTCACACACCCTGACCACCTGCGGTCCACCCACTTCCCATTACTCCCGCCTCCTTAACACCAATGCGCCTCCACCCACTCCGCCACACCCACAAGAGCACAATCACCTGCAGCACTACTTGGGACATTTCATTCCGTTTTCCAGGCACTCCCCGGTTTACCTCCCAAGCGCTCTCATGACCATAAAATTACTTTGTGTCCCGGCCAAGGCCCAGTTTGGTTTTCCCATACCGTTACCCCCATGCCCACAAAACGGTGATTGAGCAGCAGGTGACACTTTTGCTCTAGCACAGGCTCATCCGCTCTAGCACCACTGCCTACTCGAGCCCGGTCCTCTTGGTTAAAAAGAAAGACTCCACCTGACGCATGTGTGTGGACTATCGCACCCTCAACAAAGTCACCATCCCAGACAAATTTCTTATTCCGATTGACGAATTGCTGGATGAATTGCATGGTGCAACGTTCTTTTCCAAACTGGACGTCCAGTTTGGTTATCATCAAATTCAGATGGCAGTGGCTGACATGGAGAAAACCTCTTTCCGCACACATAATGATCACTAAGAATTTCTGGTAATGCCCTTCGGCCTCTCCAATGCCCCCTCCACTTTCCAAGCTACAACGAATGATTTATTCCGGCCTGATCTCCGGTAGTTTGTCCTCATTTTTTTTGATGATATTTTAGTATATAGCCCGACATGGGACTCCTACATGCAACACCTGCAAGCTGTTTTGCAGCTCCTCCATGACAACCACTTCTTTGCCAATGCAGAAAAATGCCCCTTTGCTCAAACTCAGGTGGACTACCGGGGCCATTTAATTTCTCAAGGGGGAGTTGCGATGGATCCGGCCAAAAACCAGGCCGTTCTTGCTTGGCAATTCCTCAATCGGTTCGGGGCGTTCATAGGTTCCTTGGCCTGACAGACTATTACCGCAAATTTGTCCAAGACTACGACAAGATTGCTCAACCCCTCACCCACCTGACCAAGAAAGATGGTTTTTCCTGGTCCTTGGCTGCCCAACAGGCCTTTGACACTCTCAAACAAGCAGTAAAAAAAGCCCTGGTTCTGGCAATGCCGGACTTTTCTCGCCCTTTTGAAGATGAGTGTGATGCTTCAGGTCACGAAGTCGGTGCGGTCCTCATGCAAAATCAGCATCCAATCGCTTATTTCAGTAAGGCACTCGCTGATCGCGACCTCTCCAAGTCAACTTATGAGAAGGAGATTATGACCTTGGTCCTTGCCATCCAACATTGACGCCTCTACCTCTTGGCCGCCCCTTTGTGGTTTTCTCTGACCAGCGCAGCCTTAAATATTTGCTGCACCAGTGAATTACTTCCTCCGACCAGCAATGTTGGATTGCCAAGCTCCTCAGTTTTAATTTCGACATTCGGTACAAACCTGGCTGGGAAAATACAGTAGTCGATGCTCTATCTCGGCGCGACGAATGCACTGCTTGCCCATTGTCTATCTCCTCTCCGTTCTGGCAGCAGGGTTCCGATTTAACAGCTGGCCTGCTCAACGATCCTTTCACCAGCAATATTATTCAGCGGCTCCGAATCGGCAGCCCCACTCCCAAAGGGTTCTACTTTTCACGTGATGTCCTATTTTACCATGGCCGGCTCGTCCTTCCCGCCACCTCACCTTGGATACCACGCCTCATCGAGGAGTTCCATGCCTCTCCACCAGGGGGCCACTCGGGTTTTTACCACTTACCGAAAGCTTGCTGCAAATTTATATTGGGTGGGCATGCGCCGCCACGTACTGCAGTACGTTCAGCAGTGTGACACCTTCCAGCGCTACAAATATTCTACACTTTCTCTGGCGGGACTCCTCCAAACACTTTTCATCCCAGCAGCCATTTGGGAAGACCTCTCTACTGACTTCATTACCGGGTTACCCAAATCTAGAGGATATGAAGTCATCATGGTCGTCGTGGATAGACTTTCAAAGTATGCTCACTTTCTTCCATTAAAGCATCCATTTACTGCCAAGGCTGTCGCCGAATTATTTGCCGAAGAGGTAGTTCGCCTCCACGGCATCCCAAAATCAATTGTCAGCGACAGGGACCCTTTATTCATGAGTCACTTTTGGATGGAACTCTTTCGGCTGCAGGGCATCAACTATAAATGAGCTCCGCCTACCACCCACAATCCGATGGCCAAACAGAGGTTGTCTACTTAGAAACACACCTTCGCTGTTTTGCTGGTGAGCAGCCCAAAAATTGGTCCTTTTGGCTCCCCTAGGCCGAATTTTGGTACAAAACCACATGACATTCCTCCATTAAAACAACCCCTTTTGAAGCCGTTTACGGACGCCGTCCACCAGCCCTGGTGGCCGGGCTGCCCAACAAAATCCTGGTAGAGGCAGTAGCCGCGGCATTACTTGATCGCCATGAAGCTCTCCAACAGTTTCGACATCATCTCTCCCGCGCAGAAAACTACATGAAACATCAGGCGGACAAGCACCGCCGTGACATTTTTTCTAGCCCGGTGACACCGTTTACCTCAAACTCCGCCCACCGTCAACAATATATTGCCCATCACATTCACCAAAAATTTTCCCCTTGCTTTTACGGCCCTTCTCAAATTATCCAATGGGTGGGCAACATGACTTATCTCATCGACTTACCTCCAACAGCCCGGATTCACCCCGTATTTCACGTCTCCCAATTAAAGCAGGCCATTGACAATCATCCCCTGCAGTAGTCCTTGCCGTCAGCCCTGGACACCGATTCCTCACCCGCCCTGGAACCATAATCCATTTTGGCCCGCCGCCCCTGCTCTTCGACCGGTGCGGGTACACTCTGGAGCCTAATCAAGTGGAAGGACCGCTCCACGGAAGCCGCCACCTGGGTCGATGATTACATCATTCAGAATCAATTTCCCTCCTGCAGCCTTGAGGACAAGGCTGCTCTTTCTGAAGGGGCGACTGTTACAACAAGGATCTAGAACCCTTGAGAGTCTACACCAGGAGGGGCAAGGGGTCCCCACAGGCAGTTTAGCTGAGTGGCTTGAGGGACCCCACAGGCAGTTGGTTGGGGTGACTCAGCCTGTGGTCCCAATTTCTGTTTGGGGTAGTGGTGGTCTCAGCCGTTTCTTGGGGAGTCTGTTAGCCATCTGTAAAAGATTCCCCTGAATATCCTTTATATAGGACAGGAGTTGTAGTTAGTGGGGGGGGGGGATACTTGGTACTTCGGCCTGGAGGCTTGGATCAGGTTGGGCTCGGGCTCACCTGGGGGAAATTCTGCTGCTCTAAGTGTCAGTCTGCTCTTTGTACTCTCCTCTTTTTACTATCTAAATACATAGAAGTGCTTCTCCTGGGCTTTAGTTTCTATCAGACTATCACGTCCATCTACTTGTCTCTTTCTTCCAACAATGTATCAAGACGGTTGATTAGTGAGGCTTGAGTGAAAGTGTGTAGTAACGAGTGGACATGTATAGTAACAAGTGACTAATGAAGTGCTGGAAGGTTAGGTCTGTGAGAGTTTGCATTTATCAGGACATTCATCTAATGGGCATTTGAGCCTCTGCATGCAGAACACAACGTTCCCATTGCACTCACATATTTTGAAGTCATGATATGGATCTCATCACACTTCCAATTTTGCTTTTACTCTAAATCTTATTTTGCAAGACTAACCATCTCATTGATCGAAGGCCATTACTTCCTCTAAATCTTATTTTGCAAGACTAACCATCTCATTGATCGAAGGCCATTACTTTCTCTAGTCATTTATCAAATTAATAAACAACTTCAGAGATTAATGAGTCTTTTTAGTTTGTTTTGTCATCACTTAATCATTTTTGTTGAGATTTTCTAAACATGTTCTTTTTTTAGATTGTTTGAAGTTCATTTAACTATGAAATTTCTCTAGAATATATTAGCAAAAGGAAGATGCACCTTTAAAATTCTATGACATTCATCAGGGGATATTATGAAATTCCTTGGATGTTTTTCTTTTTCATTGCAAAATCTATTTAACTTTGCCTTGATTATGTTACATCGTTGGGGAATTCTAGCCTGTCTTCCTTAATCTAGTGATCAAAAGTTCGTTCTAATATCTGTCTGACAGTGTTTAGTTTGAGACATTTTGCCCGCCAATAGTTAGAATGCAGCTGAGCCTGCACCATAAAGATGAAAACTGTTTTTTTGGGTGTTTCCCAGGACAGTGTTCATCCCCACCCACCCATATTTGCGTGTAAAATTTTTGCGAACTTTTGATTTGAATCAAGTCAAGCTCGAGACCATGCTCGAGCTACTTCTGGCGACGCATCAAACTTAATGTGTGTATTAAAATAACATAATTTCAATGCCAGATATAATTTTTGTCAAGTATTTCTTAATTTATATATATATTTTTATTAAACATGGAATCGAGCTTAATCAAACAAGCTGACTGAACTGGTTTTATTATTTCACATGAGCTCGCCTTGTTGATCTCGTGTTTGAAGAATGCTGATCAGTGTGGCCATATGAATCTGTGCAGTCTGGCCCGGAATTTGAAGCCGACAACAGTAGCGGTTCAGACCAGTGCACGAGCGACACATCCACGGCTCAGTCTGCAAATTATGCGGTGTCCCCCCGAGATCTGAGCCTGCGCTTGCACAAAGTCATTCATTCGAGACTGGATGAACGGGTGAGAGAACTGGAGATGGCACTGGAAAACAGTGAGAGAAAGGTGAGGGAGCTGGAAGCAAAGCAAATGCATTCCTCAAAGGTGGCTGAAGAACAGGGCTCAGAGAACCAAGAATGTTTGGGTGAATTTGATGGATCCTTGTTGGAGTTCAAATCAAATGATTATAGGATGAGCAGTGATGAGAGTGATGATGAAACGGAGGAGCTGTTGATCAGGCAGATCGTTGAAAGGACCAAGCAAGGTTCTCCTGCGTTGTTGAATGCCCAGAGAGCGTTGTTGTTGATGGTTGAAAACGAGGAACCAGGCAACGAAGCTCACGGATTGTTCTGTTTCTAGGAGTTCAGGACGAGTTAACTGTGGTGGGAAAGACTTCATTTTTTTAATATATTTTCATTGTTATATATATATATTCATTTACTGGATCAATAGCATTCAGCACTCATATAAGGAAACCTCAAATAACTACTAAAAATAAAGTAAATACCATGGTGTAGTGAAAAGAAAATGTATACATGGAAATCTCAAATAACTAATAAAAATAACGTAAATATCATCGTGTAGTGAAATGAAAACGTATGCATGCTACACGCCTAACCTCCGAGGAATGGATCACCAACATCGCCCCCAACTCCCATTGAAAGGTCTACATGATCATGAGTACATCATCATGATTTTTTTTTGTGTAGGGGTGAGTATGAACACTCACTATGGTTGTAGCAAGTACTATACAATGCATAAATCAAGGTATAATGTGCATGAAATGAATCACATGAGGGAATTGCAAACCAACGTTTCATCAATCCAAAGCAGTCCAACAACTCAAATTTATCCAAGTTATTGTGGTAACCCCCTACAAGCAAGTTACTCTTTGAAACAGAAAATTTAGCGGACTTACTAATAATGTACACCAAAATAGGGACTCAAAATCGAGCACCCTAGCCAGAAGAGAAATCATACACTTAAGCACATCCCGTTGTCTAACCCAGTGTTTCATGGTCAAAACCATTCATTATTTGGATGGCTTGGAAGCCCTGTCACCCATCATTCCTGACACGCGCGTCGCAACGCGTCCAATTTGCAAATTTTTATAGCCAACTGGCTATTGTAAAAGTGACAAACAGAGTCGAACCACAGAGAGCACAAAATCTAGTTCACTAAAAATATTTCGTTGGACAATGTTTAGACGGACAAAAGTTGAGGGAATTCCTATTTTGTGTTTTTTTTATTATTTTAATTAAACAAAAAGACGAGAAGGCGAAAAAAATAATGTAAACTGCACTTAAAAATGACGATGAACTTTAAATCAATCAAATGTGTTGGGGATGATGATGTTGCAATTAAACTACTACGCAACTATGCAAAGTATTCTTTTATGTGATTAAATATTTATTCTGCCTAATTATCGCTAGTTCTGAAAATATAAGCATTTTTTCGATGCTCATTTTAAATCTCCTAATTTATTTAAGGTCCCGTTCTCTGGTGTTATAAATAAATTAGGGGACTCGTTCAAGTACCGAATTACACAACGAAATGACTCAACCTGTTTCTCATAAAGCTGTACCACCAATTTGCACTTACAATCGGTCAACACGGTTTACCTTATCGAAACCGCCGAATCGACTTATTATTAAAATGACCAGTTTCAATTTCAGTAGTTAATTCAGTGCAAAAATAATTTAAACAAATAAACATTCAATTAAAATAAATTTAATTGATAATTAATCACAAAATGAAAACATCACATGTCATGTGCAATAACTTTAATTACTCGACCCACATCCCGACACTAAGAAAATTACCCTGACATTATAACTGAAAAAATGAATGCGGTAATTAGATGATAAGTCTTGTAAAATAAAACCGTGTTACAGAAATAAATAATCAACTCAGTTTGCACTTGTTGCGCGAAGAAACACACAAGCCGTCGATCTTCAAATGAAAACGATCCCTCTGCACATGCACGTCGATGTGTCACTCCCAAATTACCGTTGCGCAATCTGGACGGACAGAGGAAGAACCACCAGGTGTAGATGGTGAAGCGCACGATGCTTAGTAGTTCGACATGTATTCAGCTGAGAAGTGGTTACCTGCGGAAAAAGAACTGATGACCAGTGGGGAGGCCGAGCGGGGTAGTAGGAGCAGCGAGATAGTCGGCGTGGGGGGGTGGGGGGGGCGTCCGAGTGAGAGAGGGCGAGCGGGAGTGAGGGACCGGGTGAGGGGGCTGGGCCAGCGGGTTAGAGTAGGGGAGAGGAGGGAGTGGAGGGGAGCAGGGTAAGGAGATGGGGTCCGACGGGTGAGAGTGGGAAGGAGGGCGACTGGGTGGAGAGGAAATATGAGGGGCCTGATTGGAGAGAGAAAGAGAGGGCGGTGGGTGAGAAAAATGGGGATGTGGGGAGCGGGTCAACAGGAGAGATAGGGGGGAGCGAAAACAAAAAAAAAACAAAAAGAAAATTAAAATTCAAAATTTAAAAATCAAATTCAAACTTTAAAAATTAAAAATCTAGTTATCTAAAAGTTAAATAAAATAATAATAGTAATAATAATAATTAGTAAAAAAAAGAAATAATAAGAGTTATATATATATATACATATATATTATATTTACAAGTTAAATTAATATAATTAATTAATAAACTAATAATAACAATAATAACTAATATTAATTAAACTAAAAAGAAAATATGAAACGTTAATAAAGTAAAAGTTAATTAAAACTAAAAAAATGAAAATAATTAATTAATATTAATATAACACTAACTAAAAATTATAAAAAATAACTAAAATATTAAAAACTATAAAAAGAACTAAAAAACACAAGAAGCAGTTAGAAAATTAATTAAAACTAAATTAAAAAATTATAAAAAATGTTAGTAAAATCCATGTGCATCAAATCCCACACACTTAAACTTTTGCACTCCCGGGCAAAACAATCAGAAATAAAACACAAGCGGACCTGTAGACAAATCCAAACATCAAAATTACAAGTTCAAAAAAATTTCAATCTCTTTTACCCATAAAATATAATGCTTCATTTAAAACGTCAATTTTCAAAAACCATTTTTCTGCCACTCACATTATTTCCAAAACAAGTACGTGTACTCATATATCATGTGACCTACCTCGCCATCACTATTATCTCTCAAAAATATTTGATCAAAGTTATGCTCAATTCTCATACACATGCATGCTTACCATAGACTTTCCATAAATTTTACATCACCATTAATGGAAATCAAAAGATTTTACCAATCTCAAGGACTTTACATGAGGTTCAAATGTCTCTTAGGCTGCGGGATAGTGGGTAGAAATTTTTTTGAATTTTTTTTGGTAAAAAGGAGGGTTAAATATTGAAATAAATGCATGATAAATGTCAATCCAAATGTCTCCCTCAAACTTTTGCTCCCCCACACTTAAAACATTGCTTGTCCCCAAGCATATGATAATCCAATGTTTCACTTTTTTTAAGGAACACAACTCACTCAAAAAGGATGGGCAGAAAAACTGATGAGTATCAACTCTAAAACCCCATGAAATAACTGTCAGACAAAAATCCCAAAAAATGGTACACAAGTAATGCGTACGCTGTAACATCTCAGTGAAAATAGGTCATATAGAAAACTTCCTAGCTCCTAGAGTAATGGATCATCACTTTTATAGGTATCCCAAAAAATGAGGGTTACCGCGTAATGACCACCAATGTACTCATTGTTGGAACCAAAAGGATTCTATATTCCTATATCAAAATACATGTAATGAATGTGGCTACTGTGAAATATAACTCATATGACCAGGATAAGATAATGTCAATTCATGTGCATCAAATGACTCACTGCTCCTCAAAGAACCCTCTCCATGAGTAAATCTCTCCCCCACACTTAGATTGAAAATTATCATGCAAAAATTCAAGAAATAGGTAGGGAAGGGTATTAGCTATGAGCTCATCCTAAAAGGCTTTTTCATGGATTCTAAGGGCTACACGATGGAGAAAATGTATGGGTGACTCAGTGGGTCAACGAGGCTAAAATATCAAACAGATGCCTTGGTCATTTTAATGCAACTTTCAAAATTCCTATCGCTTTGATGGAAAAACATGACAAGTTCTTGAAGACATAACATGGTCAAGATTCGCTCAAGAAAAGAGAAACATAAGATAATGTAAAAAGGGGTCAGAATCCTCACAGGTATGGAAATAAAATTTTGGACAACACTGATAAGCATGAGTGCAAATAAGTGTCGCAAAATAAATAAGTTTTTGAAAAAACATTGTTGAAGTATGGAATAATATCAGCAATCATCTAAGTTGTGAGATCAAGGATCAAAGCATTCCAAACAAGAATCATGTGTTCAAAACTGCCTAGGGATACATGTGGTATGTTCCCGACTGTGTTATGACAAAAATGCAGCAACTTTCATGTGGATTTATCAATGATAGGAATGCTAGTTTTTTTTGTTTTTTTGTTTTTAGTTTACATGGTGTTTTTGGAAGCATAAAATATGGCAAAAATAAAACACTCCCCTGAGTAAGAGCCGATAGACACAGAGAGGTTGTCTGTATCCGACGAAGCTCCAAAAATAATGTACCTATAAAATCTACCCATGGACAACACATACTCGCATCATATCATAAAAATAACACCAAAGATCATACAAATAGAAGCAGATATGCTGGAGAATGACAAGTGCACAAAAATATCAAGAGTAGCTAAAAATTTTCCACACATTCCATGTTTTATTTCCTAAAACAAACTAGAACAAATAAAAGAAAAAGATGAAAAACTAGAATGTGGGTTGCCTCCCAAGAAGCACTAAGTTTTACGTCTTCATCCAGACAGATGGACAATGGTCAATCATCTTGGTCCATCAGCTCAGAACTCATCTGCCTCTTGCAAAAACTGGTGGCTGTGTCATTGATCTCATGGGGACGCTTAGTGGGATTAACCACCTCCGGAGCATAGTGAGCGTGAATCTGGTGCGGAAGGAATGTAATCTATGCTCGTCGTGGTGGTAACGGTTGTTGAGCACAAATCTCTAATGAAAGCTCCTCAGGCTGGCACTCGACATCAGCCAGATGCTGAGCCATCCGTCGTACAAAGTCAGATGGAGACAGAACATGCACATCGATGACCATGGAAGATTCAAAAGAGCTAGAAATTTTTTTAGATGCATCCACAAAAAGATATAGAGAGATAGAGAGAGTGTAAGAAAACATAAACCAAGGAATGAAGAAGCAGTTGAGTTGCCTCCCGATCATCGCTAAGTTTAACGTCTTCATCCAGACAGATAACTTCTCATTGTAATTGGAATTATTCAATGACGCCTATTATATCTGAAGTGTGGTAAAGTTTGAGGCGTTGACCATTAAATTTGAACAAAGGCATCTCCCCCCTCAGAAATTTCGACAACACCATGTGGATAAACAATTTTGACGGTGTAAGGACCCGACAACTTTGAATTGAGTTTTCCTGCCATGATCTCAAGTTGTGAGTTGAAGAGGAGAATTTTGTCTCCTGTTGAAAAATTTCTTTGTTGGATTCATTTTTCATGTCAGGATCGAGTTTTCTCTTTGTAGATCAAAGCATTGTCATACGCTTCTCTCCTCATCTCGTCTAGTTCATTCATCTATAGAAAACGCTTCTCTTGGGTAGTTTTGAAATCAAAATTCAGTTTCTTCACAGCCCAATAAACTTTATGTACCAGTTCTACAGGTAAGTGGAAGGTTTTTCCAAAGACCAAGTGATACGGGGACATTCCAATAGGTGTATTGTATGCAGTCCTGTAGGCCCAAAGTGCATCATCAAGTTTGACGACCCAATCCTTCCTAGATGTATTTACAATTTTCTCCAAAATTCCCTTAATTTCTCAGTTTGAAACCTCATCTTGGCCATTGGTATTTGGATGGTATGGGGTGATCATGTAGTGGTGGCATCCATGGTGAGTCATTAGCTTCTGAAACAGTGCATTATTGAAGTGGGTACCACAATTACTGATGATGAGCCTTGGGACTCCGAACTGGGTAAAAATGTGTTGCTTTAAAAATTTGATGATGACTCGAGCAGTATTTTCCAAAAACACTTCAACTTCCACCCATTTTGACATATAGTCCACACAGACAAGGATGTATGATTTCCCAAAAGATTTAGGAAATGGACCCATGAAGTCGATTCCCCATATGTCAAAAATTTCAATTCCCATGATTGAATGTTGTGGCATTTCATGCTTCTAACTTATACCCCCAGTTCTTTGGAATTTATCACAATTCAGAAATAAATCACGAATATCATGATTCATGGTAGGCTAGTACAAACCACATTGTAACACTTTGCTGATTGTTTGATGAATTCCATGGTGTCCTCCAGCTTCTCTAGTGTGGAAAAAGTTCAAAACACTATCCAATTCTTCTTTAGGGATGCATATTCTTATCATTACATCCTCAAAATCTTTATAAAGTAAGGGATCATCCCAGTAGTAATGGCATGCTTCATTCAAAAATATTTTCCTTTGCTCCTTTGAGAAATATGGGTGTATCACACCTGAAGCTAAGTAATTCACGAAATCAGCATACTAGGGTGTGATTGTATCAATGACATAGAGTTGTTCATTAGGTTATGTTTCATTGATTTCACTTGTGTCACGGTCGAGGTGTGATAAATTAACATCATCAACATTCTCTATTACCTTTTTTGTCCTTGACTTTAATGTCAAATTCCTGAAGTAACAATATCCATCAAATGAGTCTGGGTTTTGCATCTTTCTTGGTCATTAGATACCACATGGCAAAGTGATCTTTATAGACAATGAATTTGGAGAACAACAGATGGGATCAAAATTTTTTGAAAGCAAAGACAACTGCTAACAACTCTTTTTCAGTTGTTGTGTAATTATGTTGAGCCTCATTCAATGTGCGGCTATTATAATAGATTGGCTTAAAGATCCTTTCTTTTCTTTGTCCCAAGGTAGCACCAACCACCCAGTCACTGGCATCACACATTAACTCGAATGGCTACTCCCAATCTGGTGAAATCATTATCAGGGCTTCAACCAAATGTTGCCTTAATAATTTAAATGCTCCTTGACATTTAGGCCCAAAGTGGAATGTGACATCTTTTCCTAATAGGTTCGTAAGGGATCAGGAAATAAGAGATAAATCCTTAATGAAACTTCTGTAGAATCCAACATGCCCAAGAAAACCTTGAAATGAACGAATCGAAGTAGGCATGGGTAATTCATAGATTTCACTGATCTTGGCAGCATCAACTTCAATGCATTTCTTTAAAATTTGATGACCTAAAACTATTCCACTTTGTACCATGAAGTGTGACTTTTCCCAATTGAGAACCATATTCTTTTCTTCGCATCTTGCCAAAACCTTATCCAAATGTTCCAGACAATCATCAAAATAATCCCCATACACAGAGAAGTCATCCATGAATATTTCCAAAAACTCTTCAATCATGTCATGGAACATTTCCATCACGCATCTTTGAAATGTGGCTGGTGCATTGCACATTCCAAAAGGCATTCTATGATAAGAAAATGTACCATATGGACAAGTGAACGTGATTTTCTATTGATCCTATGGTGTCACCTCTATTTGATTATAGCCTGAGTATCCATTCGAAAAACAATTTTAACCACTTCCTATTAATCGTTCAAGGATTTGATCAATAAAGGGCAATGAGAAGTGATCCTTTCTGGTGGAATCATTCAATTTCTGATAGTCGATGCACACTCTCCATCCAGTCACTATTCTTGTGGTCATCAATTCTCTTTTATCGTTCTCAACTACTGTGGTTCCACCATTTTTAGGTACCACTTGCAATGGGATGCCCCACTGACTATCAAAGATAGGAAATATCAAACCAACATCAAGAAGTTTAATGACTTATTTCTTGACTACTTCTTTCATGGGAGGTGTTAAGCGTATTTGTGGTTGCCTACAAGGTTTTGAATTATCTTCCATATGTATTTTGTGAGTGCAAATGGTAGGACTTATGCCTTTTAAATCAACAATCATCCAACCTATTTCTGTCTTCCTTTGTGATAGGACATTGAGCAATTTTCTTTCTTGGTCACTTGAAAGATTGGCATTTATGATGACTGGTAAGGTGTTTAAATCACCCAAGTAACTATATCTCAGGTTTGATGGGAGAGGTTTAAGCTCAAGTGTTGGAGTCTTTTCACGTGATGGAGTCAGTGCGGTGAAGTCATGTCTATATAAAGGCTCAACTATGTTTCTGATGAATTCCACCACTTCTATTGATTCAGTAAACTCTTCATTTTCTTTATGTAAGCACATCGCTTTCTAACTCATCCCATTCTTCAATCGTATCCAAGAAATGATAGTCTTCTACAGAGGGTTTTTTCATAGCTTTAAGGACATCAAATCTTATGTTTTCATCCCCAATTCTAAAAATTAATTTTCCCTCTTGGACATCAACCAACGCTCTGCATGTTGCTAATAAAGGTCTCCCTAGAATGAGCAGGATGCCCTTATCTTCTTCTATATCAAGGACAATGAAATCAGCAGGGAAGTAATATTTATCAACCTTGACGAGTACGTCCTCTATAGTCCCTCGAGGATGCTTCACTGATCGGTCGACCATTTGTAAGGAAACCCTTGTTGGCTTTAATTCTGTGATGCCCAGTTCTTCAAGGACTTCAGATGGAATGAGATTTACACTAGATCTGAGGTCGCACAATTCTCTTCCAAATTGACATCCTCCAATATTGTAAGGAATAATGAAACTACTAGGGTCTCTTAGTTTTGGAGGTATGGATCTAGGTATGACCACTGAATATTCCTCGTGCATTATGACTGTTCCCACATCATCTAGTTTTCTTCTTTTCGATAGAAGCTCCTTGAGAAATTTAGCATAGTGGGGCATTTGTGTGATGGATTCTGCAAAAGGAATATTTATTTGAAGCTTTTTGAACATCTCCATGAATTTTGAAAATTGAACATTCAACTTCCTTTGCTTTAGTCTTTGTGGAAATGGAGGAGGTGTTATGTGAGCTTTCACTCTTTCATTGAGTGCCTTGTTTTCCTTTTCTTTTTTTTGCCTTTTTAATTTTTGCAAGTTTGTTTTGATCTTCCTCCTATTTAGCTTCAAGTTGGATTGCTTTGTTTGTTGAGTCACCATTCTCAGTGACAGGTGTAGGTATCTCATTTTTTGGTTGAGCATCAGGCATTTGGTGCTCTGGAAACTGTGTGCCACTTCACAATGTGATGGATTTTGCATCTTCTCTTGGGTTAAATCTTGTGTTACTTGGTAGAGTTCCTTGCTGTCGGTTTTGCATTTGTGCGGCTAACTGACTGACTTGATTTTCAATGTTGCGCATGGAAGCCTGTAAGTTTTGGGTTTACATATCTTTTGAGTCAAAACGTGATTGATTAGACATCATCAACTTTTCTATAGTTTATCCTCAATCTTTTTGACCAAGCGTTGCAACATGGGAACAATCTGTTGTTTTATTTTTCTCCCTATACTATTGTTGCTGATGGAATGGTGGTCGGTATTTCTACTAAGATCCTTGATCTTGTGATTGCATGGCAGGTTTGAAAGCAGGTTGAGCAGGGAACCCAGGTGGACCCATTTTCTGCTTCATTGGCTAAGTAGCCACTGGTTCCTTCCAACCTTGATTTTGGGTATTGCTTTGCCAGTTTGTGTTGTAATTGTTTCCATAATTTCCTCTATTATAATTGACAAAATTAGTTTCAGGCATATTGGTCTCAAAAGTGTTATATGGACACATGGGATAATTATGAGGACCACTACAGTGTGTACAGTGTTCATCTTGAACAAAATGGACTGTCATAGGCGGGTTTACTGACAAGTTGTCAATACTCTTGTTGAGAACTCCAAATTGTGCAGCCATGAATGTCTGAGAATCAACTTGATGCACTCCTAACTTTCTTCTTGAAAAATCTTCCGGCCACTGGAAACTGTGTTCTTCCATGTTTTGAATTAATATGTACAGATCCTCATGATCCATTTCCATGAATGCATTTTCAGTAGCTGTGTTGATTGCAGACTTACTCTCGGATTGAAGTCCATAGTAGAAATCTTGCAACTGGTTTTCCAACTTCATACCATGACGAGGACAACGTCTTAACATGGATTTGAATCTTTCCCAAGCTTCTCCTAATGATTCGTATTCAATTTGACAAAAGGAGTTTAAGTCTCTATTGTTTTCAAATATTGAGCTGTTGTGTAATATCGATCAAGAAATTTTCTTCTCAGCACTTCCAAAGTGAAAACTATTTCTGGGTCAAGACTTTCCAACCAGTACTTTGCTTTTCCTTGCAATTAGAATAGAAACAACCACAAGATCAACACATCATCGGTCACTCTGTTATATTTAAATGTGTCAGAAAATTCGAGAAATCTATTCACATGCATATAAGGGTCTTCGTAGCTTAATCCATGAAATTGTGCATGTTGTTGGAGCAGGTTGACAGTGGACGACTTCAATTCAAAGTGCGTCGCTTGAATTCTGGGTCTTGTTATGCCTGAGCTAACTCTAACTATGTTGGGTCACAACTCCTGTCTCATAGTAGTCTGAGGCCTTTGGTTATCGAGATGATTTTGGAAAAGTGGGTGTACTTGTCCATTGGGAAGCGTCAGAATATGAGTTTCAATACTTTCCTCTGGTGGATGCATTGGATTTGCAGCTGAGGTACCAATTTGTTCTTTTTCTTTGATGTTCAAGTTGTGGATCAAGGGGTGGGTCATTCTTTGATAGAGCCGAATTACGAGTGTTCACCATTTAGGCGAATAGTGCCTAAAGAAAGGCCTCCTTGAACTTTTCTTAATGCTAGATGCGCGCGTACTCCCCGACAATGATGCCAGAAATTTGGCATGCACATTGCAGTGCGTCTAATTTGCAAATTTTTATAACCAACTAACAACTATAAAAGTGGAGAGCAGGGTCGAACCACAGAGAGCACAAAATCTAGTTCACTAAAAATATTTCGTTGGATAATTTTTAGACGGAAAAAATTTGATGGAATTCCTATTTTGTGCTTTTTATTATTTTAATTAAACAAAAAGATGAGAAGGAGAAATAAATAATGTAAACTGCACTTAAAAATGATGATGAACTCTAAATCAACCAAATGTGTCGGGGATTCTAATGTCGCAATTAAACTACTACGCATCCATGAAAAGTATTATTTTATGTGATTAAATATTTATTCTGCCTAATTATCTCCAATTTCAAAAATATAAGCATTTTTTAGATGCTCATTTTAAATCTCCTAATTTATTTAAGGTCCTGTTATCTGGTATTATAAATAAATTAGGGGACTCCTTCAAGTACCAAATTACATGGTGAAATGACTCAACCTGTTTCTCACAAAGCTGTACCACCAATTTGCAATTACAATTGGTCAAAACGGGTTACCTTCTTGAAACCGTCGAATCAACTTATTATTAAAATGACCAGTTTCAATTTTAGCAGTTAATTTAATGAAAAAATAATTTAAACAGATAAAAATTCAATTAAAATAAATTTAACTGACAATTAATCACTTAATGGAAACATCACATGGCATACACAATAACTTTAATCACTCGACCCACATCCCAACACTAAGAAAATTATCCCAACATCATAACTGAAAAAATGAACGCAGTAATGAGATGATAAGTCATGTAAAATAAAACCGCGTTACCGAAAGAAATAATCAACTCAATTTGCACTCTTGTTGCGCGAAGAAACACACAAGACGTCGATCTTCAAATGAAAATAATCCCTTCGCACATGCACGCTGATGTCGTCACTCCCAAATTATCGTTGTGCAGGATGGACAGATAGAGGAAGAACCACTGGGTGTAGATGGTGAAGCGCACAATGCTTTGTAGTTCAACGTGTCTTCAACAAAGAAGAGGTTACATGTGGAAAAGAACTAATGAGTAGTAGGGAGGCCGAGAGGGGTAGGAGGAGTAGTGGGATAGTCAGCCAGGGGGGTGCGTCCAGGTGAGAGAGGGAGAGCGGGAGTGAGGGAGACTAACTGGTGTCGGCGTCTGGGTGAGAGGATGAGCGGGGTGACAAGGGGGCTGGGTTTGGCGGCTGGGCGAGTGGAGGGAGCGGTAGGGATATGGGGGGGGGGGGGGGGGGGTGGCAGCCGGGTGAGTAGGGGGAGCGAGAGAGGAGCGGAGTGAGGGGGCTGGGCAAGCGGGTTAGAGTAGGGGAGAGGAGGGAGAAGAGGGGAGTGGGGTAGGGAGATGGGGGTCCAGCAGGTGAGAGTAGGAAGGAGGGTGACAAGGTGGAGAGGAAATAGGGGGGCTGATTGGAGAGAGAAAGAGAGGGCAGTGGGTGAGAAAAATGGGGAAGTGGGGAGCGGGTCAACAGAAGAGATAGGGGGGAACGAAAAAAAACAAAAACAAAAATAAAATTCAAAATATAAAAATCAAATTCAAACTTTAAAAATTAAAAATCTAGTTATCTAAAAGTTAAATAAAATAATAATAGTAATAAAAATAATTAGTAAAAAAAGAAATAATAAGAAGAGTTATATATATATATTATATTTACAAGTTAAATTAATATAATTAATTAATAAACTAATAATATCAATAATGACTAATATTAATTAAACTAAAAAGAAAATATAAAACATTAATAAAGTAAAAATTAATTAAAACTAAAAAAATGAAAATAAATAACGAATATTAATATAACACTAACTAAAAATTATAAAAAATAACTAAAATATTAAAAACTGTAAAAAGAAACGAAAAAACACAAGAAGCAGTTAGAAAATTAATTAAAACTAAATTAAAAAAATTATAAAAATGTTAGTAAAATCCATGTACGTCAATCCCCTGATCAAGTAGATCATTTGATAAATCTCATGATCATTGAATAAGTACTACCTGGCGATACTGGTTCTCACTTGCTGGCGGGGTGTTAGAAGTGACAAGCATGTCATTATCCTCCTTAGTCGATCACTTTCAAATAGAAAAATAATAAGAATCTCTCATGTCATCTCACAATCCCTGAGCCCAAAGGATGTCTTTCTATCCACCACGATATCTTTCCATCCACTTGATCGAATCACGACACATAGGGTACCCAACCAAAAATAACACACGAGTGTAGTTTGTTTATGCCACGTAAAGGAGGGACAACATCCCATTGATCCCTATAAAAAAATAGACCTACCCTCCCTAAATCATATAAAGTAATGTCTCATGAGTGTCACCTGTGTGACAATATATTGGTCCCATATTCCTAACTCTTCGATCACACATCCTTGATCCTTTATGGGCCAAACTATGTAAAACATGATACCCTACCTAAACTAAGACACCTAAACTCGTTCTTAGTTCACATCATCTATCATGGAAACATTCACTACACTAAAAATATTAAAGATGAACCACACCCCTAGGTCCATTTGAGTTCATCAACCTATCATTTATTCTCATGCATCATCTTTAGTTGATATTGTTATCACACAACATCAAAATGAAATATGACAGTCTTCTATGCATCAAATTGGAGATTCCATAAACCTATGGTCAAACTTAGTCAAAACTAGTCAAACTTGGTCAATCATGATCAATCATGGTTCAAAGCAGTCAAATAAGTAAAAAATGATTAATTAGTTAACTGGCACGATTTGACCCACCAGAACTCCTCCTGGGCGGTGATAAGCTGAGTGTGCCACCCCAAGTCTGCTTCCAATAGGCCAGAGGCTGGTGACTAGCTTCGATTAGGAAAATCACACATGATGAGAGACCTTAGCCTAACACACATTTACAAAATGCACACTACCACATAGGACATAATAATGCATAAAGAATAAACAAAACTAACTGCAATGTATATAATGCATGCGACAAACTCTTGGATCCACAAAGGATAAAAAAATACATAATCATAATGCAAAGGGGTAGGATACACACCCAACGACCAAAAAGGAATGAATAACATAAAACAACTGAAGTGAAGTCCTCACAAAAAGCTAGCTCTAAACACTAATGCTGCCTCTACTATCAACTCCTGACACTACTAAGCTCTGCCAACACCGTGTCCACCAAGTGTCATCATCGAACAAGCTACACTTGCTCCACGTCCACGAGGAACATCTCTGACCCATGCATCGACTACAAAGACACCACACATGTGGGAATAAGGTTCGTGCATGAGTGAGTATAAACATACTCAGTAGGATGCTATGAAACCACAAAGGATAGACAAACAAATAGGTTAGCCCAAAGCCTTGGTACTAGGGGGTAACCGAGGAAAGGTAAGAGAAACAATTCCACACATGCTTTATAATTCAATACAGGGAATGAGAGAGGTACCATTCATCTTAGTCCCATCCCATTAAGGTTCATTCTGATCATCTCACAAGCATGTAGGAATGCTCATAGTACCAAAAAGGCCACGTAGTCCGAAGTCGATAGCCTGATTGTATATCACACCTCTAAGGCAACCCCCGGGGTGCCTGAGGAGTCACAAGTATTGGGGTATCTGATATTCTTAGCCCAACTTTCACACACCCACAAGAAACCATGAAGGATGACCTACTCCTCGCTAAAGTATGGGTACCAGTCGAGGGGGGATCACACCATGTCATCTATAACCACCATAATCTTCATCCTTCTAGAAACCTTTAGGGGAACCTGCACTGAGGATAAATGTTGGCCATGGGAGAACTAATCCCAACTACCATAACCTCATAGGTTATGAGTAAACACACATTACCTCATATAAAACTATAGTGGGGGACCTATGCCCTATTGAACAACACACAATAGATGAGGAGGAATTACTTGACCTCACAAATGATCTGTTCATCATGCCCGAAGCTCGTGGGTCTCACAAAGCTAAATTCAAAATATGTTCATCTCACCTCGTAAATATACCCAGATGGGTGAACATACCACACCTTTGTGATCTATGTAGTAAAATACCCAGGATTAACTATTTATTTATTAAAAATGTGTATCATATTAAAAATATGCATTTCTTCGTAAGATAAACGAGAGACGCTATATGATGCGGCCTGAAGCTTATGCCACAAGTCATAATTATGTATAACATATTAGTCTCATATCTTTTATCTCAATGTCTAGCTCGCAATGTCACATACGTATTATTAATCCATGCCTTAGTAAAAAGTTACAATCGAACAAAAATTATTAACAACAATAACAATAATATTAATATATATTATAACCCCCCGTTCACACTGCAAGATAGCCCATTTGGCCACTCCTTTTTTTTTCATTTTCATTTTAATCTTTTTTTAATTGCATGGGGGGGGGGGGTCTAGCCGTCTAGCCTCCCATGCTATGATCATCGTAACATCGCTTTCGGGCACCTCTTCTTATTTGAGACTGACCACCAAAATATCTGACCGTATATCACCTCATTACCATCCGAGCCCTCGTGCTAGCTCGTCACCACACCTACCCCTTCACATCGACTCCCTTCACTGAGCCACATCACGCTGACCCCCACCTACAACATCTTCATCCGAACGCCCTACCACCTCCCTTACACTAAAACACCAGGCCACTACCCTTTGTTGTTGCCTTCGACCATCACTAGATCAGTGGCCCTTCACCATGAGAATAAGGGGTATCACGAGAGAGGGGAGAGAGAATAGAGGGAAGATAAGGGGGGAGGATTTGATTACCTCTTTCTTCACTAATCGTCGTTGGGTTCGATACCAAAACAACTTTAGGATTAAACAATTCAGCTCTATAAATTCATCGTGTGAGGGTTTAGGCTCCAAGAATAGGGTATTCTATAATCACAACCAGGTTTCCAATTATTCAAAAAATAAAAAAGATAATCAATAAATGATTGAAAAATAACCAACCATAGTTCGTTGATGAAGAACATAGATTCACTTTCCAAACCCAAAATGGAAATCATGAAGAATTAGGAAACATTTCGAAATAACAAGGGGGTTGATCGTTGATAAAGATCATGTATCTATCAAATGCCATTGGTGATCTCATTGGAGAATTCTATTCCTCAATCCCACAGCTTCCTAGTTCCACTATTTCCCCCTAAAGTCAAGGTTTGAAAAAACATAATAGAAAGTGCGGTTTATGATGTATTTAAGGGAGAATATTAGGGTTCTTCTATAATATTAAAATAATTAATTGAATTAATTCATTTCACCTGAAATGACTCGAATCTCAAGAACCCTGATTTGGAAAAAGATCACACTTCTCTTAGGGTAAAAACTGTGTTCCAAACACAACCACAATATCGTTTTTCCATCCAACACTTCATTTATGAGATATATGTATTTTATCACAAATACTCATGCGCAAAATAATTTTTTTATACTTAATATATATTTATCGATGCTCAATCGTACTTACAATTTCACGTTGACTCAACTCAGGGCTAAACACCAAACCCTTGATTCAATGGGACCATTAGATAAAATTTCCAAGGTCATCAGCTTGGGTAAATTTTTTGTTTTAACCCGAAAGGTCTCATGACTCCTAAACTCAAAATTGAGTTAAGTCTAAACCAGGGAAAATCCATGTCACAACATTAACCTTGGTTATCAAGGTTAATAATAGTAAAACTGATCCAACTATGATCAATCACAATCAATTCGAATTAATTAAAGTCAACTATAGTAAAAAATGGTCAACCATATACACACATAGTCAAACTTTTCCAAAAAATATTCCCTATGTCTCCCAATATCATCTAGTATTGCTCCAAAAATTCTCATGTCTTAGAAATCCAACTTCTTGATTTATCATTGACAAGGGTCTTAAAAGATTAAAATTTTAAAATGAACTTCAAATGTTCTCTTTTGGTTTCCAAAACCCCTCCCATTATGATTTATTTTAAAAAATGAAATAGACACCTTAAGGACCCTATGCGGGCCCTTGATAGCTCAAATGGATAAAACACCCTTCTCGCTTAAGGAAAATATTTTATTTTTGATGATATATATTGTTGGAAATATCTTATAATGGTTTTTGGGTTATGTTTTTTGACAACAGTAATGAAGGATTGGAGGTCTTTTTGAATGATTTTGGAGTGCATTGGTCAAATTTCATTTTTTATAAGTTTCTTGATTTTGGATAAATACAAACTTTATAAGGTTGATGATAATTTCTGTAAGTTGAAAAACTTCATAAGGTTCATTGTAAGGTTCAATATTGTATTTGTAAGGTTGATTCTGCGACAAATGCATGGAAGCCACCCCATGGGCATATGGTTCATTTTTTGGCAAATGAAATATTCATAGGATGATTAGGTGATTCTGTAAGCTTGATGGAATTTTATATGGATAATATAATTTTGTAAGGTTGATGGTATTCATAAGGCTGATCAAGTGAATTCATAAGGTTGATGGAATTTCATAAGGTTTATGGAATTTCACAATTTTGATGGACTTTGTAAGGTTGGTCAAGGAGACTTCATAAGGTTCAGTCCTTTGCGAAATTTGGAAGTCTGGAGACAGTGCAAGCAAACTTCATATGGTTCATTCCTTTAGAAAATTTTAGTGAAGAATTGACCAAATAAGCTTTAAGGTGTTTTATTAATAATAAAATATTATTAATAGCTCAGTCTATCTCATGAGGATAAAATATAGTCGAAGATAAATGAGGTTTATGTTGTGAGGCTTTTGGAAATTTTAAATACAGATTTTATAGAGATGAGAATCGCAATGCAACTTAGAGCAGTACAATATGTGTCTTCTTGAATGAGGGTAATTATTACTCATAATACACAATTAATAAATCAGTCAAAATTTCAATGAGGGATCTTGTAGATTTTTTGGAGAACTGAACGCAGTTGGGGTGGTTCCTGAGCGGTAAACCCCGTAATCCTGCATTCAAAAGACCAAGATTCGAATCTTGGCAAGCCCCTTGGAGGATTTACGCTATAGGTGGTGACAAAAACATTGTGCAAGAAGACAGTGACATAGACATGATGCAGAAATGCAGTGACACAGGCATGACATAGGCCTGGTGACCCAGGAAGAATGATGCAGGCATGAAGATGCACTGGGTATTCGGGCCATGTTCATGGGCCACTTGGCCTTGAGCCTATGGGCTATGTAATGGGACTCCCCCTACCCCATAAAAGAGGTCATTGATTTCATAATAAAAATTGGCTTCAACCCCAAATTTTGTGGATAATTGAAGACCGAGAATCACAAGAGCCCAAATGAAAAATCTCAGGACTAAGATTAAAGGTGGGTTTCCATATTCGAAATATGGAATAGTATTTCATGTGAATATTTCCTGAAAATGTAAAAATAGGGAACAAGAGAAAATAAATAAATATTATTAAGAGAAATATGCAAGTCAAAAGAAGAGATAATAAAGGAATAAGTAATTATAGATTTTGGTTGGAAAGGAAGAAGAATTCTCAGCTCACACCAAAAATTTTGACCCAAAGAATAAGATATTCCAAGAGATTTTTTGATGGAAGTTTTGTAGAGTTATTCAAGTAGAAAAAAGTGGAGAAAATTAATACACCACTAATGGTGTAACATTATTCATTATTAGTGGAGGATGAAGATAACCTCACTTGGAGGATTATTTCATTCCTTGAGTGCTTGAAAGCAGTGAGATTTTCTTTTGTGAAGGTTGTAAACTAGGAGGGTTAGTCCGGCCACTCCAAAACCATATCCAAAGCAGTGATCTTAGTGTTTTAGGTGCATAGAAACATTTCTATACATGCTCCTTAGATTAACCCATTTGGATGAACCAAGTAAATATCATCATGTATCTCTTTTACTACTTTTTTTCTTCATATATTCTTTGAGAGAGAGAGAAGAGAACCTACTAAAAGTGGGTAATGATCATTGGAAATGGTTAATTTAAAAATTAACATACCCCGATTCACCCCCCTCTCTGATTATTAACCTTGTTTGGGACTAACAAGTGGTATCCGAGCCAAAGGTTCATGGTGGATTTTATCTCTCTATAGCAATAGAAGTAGTTTTAAATCACAAGGGAATACCTCTCTTCAAAGGCAACAACTTACAGTTATGGAAAAACCGAATGCAACATTACTTTCGATCATATAGGATGAATGTTCACATGAAATTTATGTAACGGCCCCAACTCCAGTAACCTAGAGTCAGTGCCTTACTTTATTACATTAGCAAGATACAAGGAATCACATCAAAAAGGACCGAATAGTTTAGTAGTCTTGGTAAACTAGTTACATACATGATACCCATTTTATATTGGGAAAACAAAATAAAACATAATACATAACAAAATATAATAAACTTCATCCTTGAATACTCATTCAAAGGTCTCTTCTTCATAACCTGAGGAAAGGAAACAAAATAAGGGTGAGCTCAAATACCAAGTAAGGGTTAAGTACAACAGAAGAAATAATGAATCAATGAGCATAATCAATATGAAAAGTTAAATAACTAAAAACACATTCCATTTAATCATTTAACTGAGAATTAAATGCATTCATAGATTTTGTTATAGTGAAAATCTCATAGATAATAATAACTGAAAGCTGAATGAAAGAAATGCTTAATTATTTGACGTCATGTATCTGGAACATGAACCACTTCCATCAAGATGATTTAATCTACAGGTAAAAACCCATTTAATTTGGTCAACTTTTTTGTATCATGAGACCTTTATATGTATCGAGGGGCTATATAATGCCGGGTCCTACCCGTCACTACAAGTCCAAAGCATTCTTCATATACCGAACAAATGATTAAAAAGAGATTTATAAATAAAAGTGTCCCATACCACTTTGAAACATTTGAATACCATGAATACAATGATATTCATGATATGATATATCAATGAGACTGTATATACACCTCATACAAAATGGTGGGGGTATAACATCAAAATATGCCTTAATGAAAGGAGATCAAGACAAAGTTCCTTACAAATGAATCAATTATGTGTATTCACCGTGAATGAACATAAAACAAGTGAAAATAAAACTTGATATAATCAAAATTCATTTCACACATAACCTTATAATAACATAATTAATGAAATATAAGTTTAACCCAATGAATAAAAATTTAGTTAAGAAATCTCTTACCACTTGTAATATGTCGAATCATATAGACCATAAAAGTAATAATTATCAAATGAAACATTTAATACCATGAAGATAATGAGATTCATGATATGATATATCAAAGGGTAGTGTAAATACACCACACACAATAAATAAGTGGTGAATAATACATATATCTCACAGAAGTAAAAGTTAGAGGAGAAAACCCTTACCTCACGCTTCCCTTTAGTGGTGCGTACTTTAACCTTCTATATAATGTTTAAAAAAATGTTATTAACTTATCCCAAAACTATATTCATATTTATAATACCTTATGTGATTATTTTATAACATCTTATGGACCATTCAATAATAATATTTCATTATTTTCATGGTTTTAGGTGCGTTTGTTCCATGGTTTAATGATCGGTTCATTTGTGTAAAATAATGGATGTTCTTGTAAAATGGGATTACAACTCCAAAAGTGGAATGGAATAGTATTAATGAACTTATAGAAGTACTAATTGTCCCATTTATAATTTTTATTTTTTACTTGCGGATGATTCATTAGATAAAATGCTAATGATAAATGTTTAATTTATTTTGGTGGGTTTTCTAAACATCATGAACTAGTTTCATCTTATTTAATATTATGTGTGTGTATTAGTTTTAGAACATGAAATAGGTTATAATATACCTATTTCAATAATATTTAACTAGAATAATATTTTTATGACCATCCATGAAGGCGATAATGTAAAAATAACAAAAAACTTATTTACAGAGGTGATTAACCGACATAATTTGGACAATAGTTTCGTTTCTTTGAATAAGAGGAGGTAATAAAAGGTATGAATATAAGATATTTCATTAGAAACATAAAATTATCATATTTACATGATTCTGGAATTATTATTTCATGATGGATGAAGGATTTGAGTATAAAGTAAAAGAAGAAAAGAAAATAAGAGAGGTGTTTTGAGAAAATCACCTCTTGAATATCACCTCATTGAGAGATCCTTGAGCACCTTGGATTTGGTCTTTTGGTGAGATCAACAACACTTGGACGTGGGGAGAGTGAGTAAGATAGTTTTTAGAAGAGATTTATGGATCTTAAAGTCTTTTGGATCGAAATGGGGTGGTGATGAGTGGTGAGTTTAAGTGATTAAAATAATGATTATTTTATATTTAAAACCAACCACATTGAGGTGAAATTAATTTAAATGGATTACATTGATAATTAATATTTCGGAGGATGTTTAAGGTCAATAAATACCACAATAAACCATTAAATGTTGTAATTTTTAGGTATGTTAAGATTTTACCTTTTAACTTTAACCCTTGTCACTATTTTACCTATACTGCGGTAAATAATTTTTTTATCAGGACAATTTTTTTATAAATAAAAATGAAATTGACCTTAAAAACTGATTTGGATATTTTTATTCCAAATATGGAATCTATTTTACCAAATTAAATTAATATAATTGGTAAAATTAGATTTAAAATTAATCCAGCAGACACAACGAAAAAGCGAGTTTTTAAAGTGAAAAGTTCAAAAGTTCAAAATGTTTTTATATCCATTTTCAATGTGAAATTTATTCCAATTAACTAAATTGGATTTATTAATGTATAATTTTAAAAATTATAATTTAAAACTAATTTAAAATATAATTTAACTATATAAATAAATTAGACAAAAAAGCATTTTTCAATTAAAATTTAGCATTTTTCACTATTCATCAAAAAATGAAACTTCTCCAAAAAATACCAAATATTTATCCTAAGATAATTTTGATATTCCAATTTTGAAAATAAACTTTATTATAT
Source organism: Viscum album (assembly GCA_963277665.1). Lineage (NCBI taxonomy): Eukaryota > Viridiplantae > Streptophyta > Magnoliopsida > Santalales > Viscaceae > Viscum > Viscum album. The sequence continues at coordinate 1,805,890,901 of OY728164.1, forward strand.
AAAATAAAACTTATATAAGTTTCAAAATTTAGACTTAAAATAGGCACACCATCAAAACTTAGCAAAATTGCCTTTTAGAAAAATATAGATTTTAATACTTAAAACTGGATTTATTCTTACCTTAATCCTATCAAACATATTGGATGAATTTAAAAACATTTTATTTAATATATAAAATATAAATTTTATTAATATATTTCATTAGTAGGTATTAATTCAATTTATTAAGATAAAATGTCATTATGGTCATAAAAATAATTTCTTTTTATAAAAACGCTTCCTTTATGTTCAATTGAATTTTTGTTTAATTTATAATTAATTGGTAACTAATGAAATAATTTTATAAACATGTGTAAAATAATATCATTCATTCCCATTATTCCAATGGCTAGGTGATAATTATCGCATTTAAATAATAATATTTAATTGTTTTTTTAAGATCGATGTTCTGTGTAACATAAGCTATCAAAGAAATTGAATTTATTTAAGAAGGGCCATACCGTAAAATCTTGGGGTGTTATAATTTATGCACAAAATATTAGACAATATGTGTAGTGAATCCTTATTATATAGGGATTAGAAGGAGTTAGATTCTGATACTAAGGTGATTAATTCATTAGGGGAAGATTTGGCCAACCCCATTTATACAAAAGTGATGTCATATAAAACCTCTCATGCCATGTGGGAAAAAATTCTTAACATTTGTGAAGGAAATTTCAAGAATCAAGAGGAAATGTTACAGGTATTGTGGAATAAGTATGAAGACTTGAGGATGACCTCAAATGAGATAGTTGATGCATTCTTTGATTGGATGAACATTCTTGTGGAAGATATGCAAGGAATTGGAGAGATACTTAATGATATAAAAACCATGGAAATAATCATGAGAAGATTTCCGTCACGTTTCTACACAAAAGTGTTAGTTCTTGAAGGTAAAGATCCAAATGAGGTGATGCTGAACAACCTTTACAGTACTCTGGTTACATACGAAATAAGAAATAATGATAACGAGTCATTGCCAAAAGAAAATTACTAGGAAGTAAAATTCCTGGATATGGAGGAACTATCATTGGGAAATGATTTCAAGGATGAAGAATTTGATAACATGGTGTATTTTTTCATCTAATCTTAAAAGAGGAAAATGTAAATTCACAAGAAAACTTCTAATTTCTTATTTTTGGTGTGGAAAAGTTGTTCATCTCACTGCAAGGTGTCTAAAGAAGTTCCAAGATGATGAAGTGGAAGAACTCATGGAGAAATCTTTTAAAGGCATGAAAATAAAATGGAAACAAAAAAAAAGATTATTCAAGAAAAAGAAACTATTATCTCAAGAATACGAGAGCTTAGAGGTGACATAAGTGGAGGGGGTTGAGGATTGTAGATACCTCAATGAAGAAGTCCTTATGGCTGTTGTAGATAAGACACCAGTGAAGAACAATGATGACATAACTACTTGAATCAAGGGAAGAGTTGAACTTAGAGATGAACTTGAGGATTCTCTTAAAGAAATTGACATTTTGAGGGCCAAGATGAAGAAAGAAAACAAAGCGGTACGTGACTCCAAACTCTATATGCAACAACAAGAAGAGGATAAGTTTGTGTTGAAATCTAAAGTTGACCATACCAAATCTATAAATTCTAGAAGTTTAGGAAAATAAGTTGAACTCAAAATCAAAATTGAATAGCAGACCCAAATTATTGATGTCCTAACCAACTCAATGAAAGATTAGGTCAAAAGAATTGAATAACTCAAAGGTAAAATCATGATGTTACAACAGGAGTATGACGATCAAGAAAGACTCTCGAACCATTAATTGACATTGGGGAGTTCAAGTTGATAAGCTACTAAAGTAGTAAGGGAATTTCATGAGGGTTTCACTAAAAAAGATATTTATTTCCCACAAGTGCAGTGCTTTAGTGACAAAGGAAAATATTATATGGGTATTAATTATAAGAATAATTTAGTGGTGGGTGTAATAAAACCTTAAACACCCTCACCTCGCAATAAAGTTTAATTTCATGACTCACAAAAGACTCAAACAACAACCATTGGTGCAGAAAATATACACAATAAGACACCACAAATTCAGTGTTATTATTGTGGAATGATGGGACATACACAATATGTGTGTTCCATAACAATTTTTTTCAGGGATCAAGAGAAACAAAAATAGGTGATCATAATTTCCTATTCTCAATATATTTTTAATAGATATTTTTTTGGTATGAAGGTTATAGACATAAATACATAGAATACTCATCAAGGGTATAAAGAAATGTGCCAACAAAGACCCAAAAAAGGAAAACACGGGATCCAGATGCATTATAAAGCATGATGAAAACACAAAATAGATATGAAACATTTAAAGATGAGGAATAATCTATAGATCTGGTGGTAGAATAATATGATTTACCACTAAAGGAATGGATTAGTAGACGTGGATAAAGAAAAGGGAAGGCTGAGAAGGAAAATATAACTAAAATTACATTGATAGAAACTGATAGGTCCATAACATGGATTCTGGATAGCGGGTGTACTTCTCATATAATGGGAAATATAAATCTTTTCACACGTATAAGGTATAAATAATATGGCATCGTTTGATTTGGAAATGATTAGGGGCTGAAGATCATTGTCTCTAGGAATTCCAAAATAGGAGGAAGAGACTTGAGGCACATGAAATTTTTATTGGTTAAAGGATTTAGTGAAAAATTATTCAGTGTATGTTAGTTGTGTGAATAAAGGCATATTGCAAAGTTTAATTATATGATCTACAACATTAAAGGAAAATATGGCACCATAGTTTTGAAAGGAATGAGAACCAAAGGAAATCTCTATCTTATCAATGGAGAAGAGGACAGATGTTTGCTATCCAAGGAGGAATAAAATCAATTATGACATAAAAAAATTGTCCATTTGAGACAAAATATTTGGAGTAATCCGTGAAAAGTATAGGAGCTCGAGACATCCCTGTACTCTCACATGACCACACTAATATGTGTGATACTTGTTAAAATAGAAAAATTATTTGGAATCCCTACATGCCAAAGGAGATGAAATAAATAAGGGTACTCAATATGATGCATGTCAATGTGTGAAAGCCTGCAACACCCAAACCCATGGATGGAAAGAGGTATCATGTATTTTTTATTGAAAATTATAGTATGATGAAATGGATGATATTCATTACCCAAAAATACAAAGTGTTCAAATGTATTACTCATTATTTAAGGTTAGCTAAGAAGATGCTTAGACTGAAAATTCAGAAGTTTTAAACCGATAAAAATACATAATTTTCAAATAATTAGGTGGAATAGTATCTTAAAAAACATGGGATATGATAATAAGTTTTAGTGGTATAGAATCCTCAACAAAATAGAGTCATTGATAGGAGTAATTGAATCATCAACAATATGGTTTAGACAATGATAATTGAAAATAATCTACTAGATACTTATTAGAAAGAGAAAATGCTTACAATGGTTTACATCTCTAATATTGATTTTATTTTTCCAAATGAAGAGACGACTCCCTATGAGTTGTGGTACATGAAGAAGATGATTCTAAAGTACTTTTTGAGTTTTCAGAAGTAAGTGTATTATTCTCAAGAGAAGAACATGAAGTTTGAGGCTCATGGGGATTAAATTATTTTCCTTGGATATTTATCCAAAATCAAGGCATATAAATGTTATAAAAGAAAGTATTGGGAAAATTTTGGAAATCCAAGATGAAATTGTTGTAGAAAATGTAACTTTTTTCAAAAAATTGAGCATATTTCACAGTAAAACAATGAGAAAATTGAGGAATAAAGTGATGCTAAGGTGAGTGGATAAGGGTGATATAATAGTACTATATAAGTCTTAGAAGAATACACTAATAGTGAGGAAAATAATACAATTTTAGTCTCAGAAAAGAAGAGAAGCAGAAAAACTGAAATTAGTGATAACAATATAGTTGGCCACCAAAGAACTTCGAATCAAACTTGAAGTATGAAGGCTCTACAAAAAACTCTTTTCCATCTCAAGTAAAAACTGAAATTTTGAGGAGGTTGTTAAATATAATAATTGGGTCAAGACTATGCATGCAGATCTTGAACAAATAGAGAAACACCAAACATGTGAAATTGTTCTAAGGCCAGAAAATAATAATGTCATCAAAACAAATTTGGTGTTCTAGAATAAACTCAATGAAGGTGGAAAGGTGAAATGGAACAAAGCATGCTTGGTGTGAAAATTTTATTCTCAAATTGAAGGCATAGATATGGATGGGATATTTTCACCCATGGCCCAGTTGGAAACTATACAAGTTTTTTTGGCCATGGTTGTACAAAGGGGATTTAAGGTGTATGAAATGGATGTTAAATCAATATTCTTAAATGGAATACTTAAAGAATAAGTATATATTGATCAACCAAATGGTTTTCTTATGGATTAAGATGAGAGAGAGGTGTTCCAGTTAAAGAAGGCATTGTATGGCCTAATGTAAACACTAAGGGATTAGTACTCTCTACTTGACCAATATCTGAGAAGGATCAGGTTCTAAAGAGGTGGAGTTGATTACAACCTATACATTAAAAAGGAGAATAATAAAAGGATGTTTATGCTTATCTATGTGAATGATATCATTTTTATAGGATCAGATGATGAATAATTCAAGCTATTTTCATAATATATAAGGTGTGAATTTGAAATGTCCATGATTGGAGAAATAACATTTTTCCTTGACTTACATATGATTTCAAGTAATAAATGACACATTTATTTCTAAAAAAATATGCCAAAGAAGTTCTCCAGAGATTTATAATGGAAGATTCTAGACCAATGACAACTTTAGTGGCTAGAAAGATTAAATTGTCAAGGGATGATTGTAGCAAGGATGTTTATGTTAGAGAATATAGACAAGTGGTTAGGAGTCTATTGTATCTAATAACTACAGGACCTAATATAGTGTTTTCCATATTCCAAGTCACACAGTACCAAATCTGTCCCAAGGAAATTCATATGCTAGCAGTGAAGAAGATACTTTATTATATCAACAATACAATGTACTTTGGGTTGTTTTAATATAAAAATCTACAATAAGATTCACTTGGTCATATAGATGCAGATTGGGTAGGTTCAACTGCTGTCCAAAATTCAATATCAGGTGGTGCTTTTTATTTTTGTAAGTTCTTGTATTTCTTGGCCGAGTAAGAAGTAGAACTTCATTTCATTGAGCATCACAGAGTCTGAATACATAGCAACCAATCATGTATGTACCCATTTGATATGGATGAAGAAACAACTTGAATATATTGGAGTGGATGTGGCATCACTTATTGATATCATGTGTGATAACTCAAGTACTATTCATCTTATAAAAAATATCATCCATCATTTGAGGATAAAGAACATTGAGATTAAATACCATTTATCAAGGAAATGTTGAACAAGTGTTGGTGATATTGGATAATGTGTCTATACAAAATCATATTATAGATATCATGATAAAGGTACCATCCAAGGAAGATTTTGAAAGGCAATAGTTGTCTCTTTGATTCCAAATAGCTCACTCATACTAGATTGGATGAAAAAAGGACCCCACTCTCATGTGGGATTTTCTATTTATAGCAAGGTATGTTATCTCTCATAAATTAAATGTTTGGATTTCTAATCCTCAGTTATGAACTTTTAAAGAAATGATCTATGAGTTCAATGACAAAGGGGTAGAAAGCATCCCATCAATTACTTGGGAGAATATGATTTGAAATTAAGAAATCATGGAGTGTTTTTTCTTATTGACAAAGGGAGAGTAATTATATGCTATAGTTCTGAAAAGGGGGAGAGTATTTCAGTGTTTCCTAAGGGGGAGTAGTTTTGTGGCAGAGTTGGAGAGAATGAAGGATAAAGATGTGTTTTCATGAGGATATTTTCATTTAACTCTTGTTTATCATAAAGAACTTGACTCATGTGGGATTAGAGTTTTTAATTAGTGAATCATTGTTACACTTTTGAAGGAAATAGTCTTAGATTGAGTTTTTGATTAAATCTAATTATTTATGACGTTTTTGAATAAAGGAGTGATCAATCTATTTTGGAATTTTCAATAAACCCAAAGGGAGATCTTTTTGGTTGAAATCCATTTAGAATGATTTTTGTGTTGTGTTTGTTGATAATAAAAATGAATGATTTTCCAAAAATAGATTAATAATCTATGGGGAACTCATATATTGAAGCCTGAAAGTATTTTTGAATGATTATAGAGTGAATTGGTCAAATTTCATTTGGTATTGGTTTTTGGATTTTGGATAAATCTTGACTTCGTAAGATTTATGGGAATTTTGTAAGGCTAAAAAAATTCATAAGGTTCAATATGGTCTTCATAAGGTTGATTCTATAGAAAAGGCATGGTAGCCACCCTGTGAATGTATGGTTAATTTTACGACTAAGGAAATATTCACAAGGTTGATTAGGTGATTTTTAAGGTTTGTGGGAATTCATAAGGTTGATGGAATTTCACAAGGTTGATGAAATTTTGTAAGGTTGATGGTATTACTAAGGTTGATCAAGTGATTTTGTAAGGTTTATGTAATTTTATAAGGTTGATGGAATTTCCTAAGGTCGATGGACTTCATAAGGTTGGTCAGGGAAACTTTGTAAGGTCCAGTCCTTTGAGAAATTTGGTAGTTTAGAGGTAATGCAAGTGAACCATATAAGATTTATTCTAGTACTTTGTAAGGTTCATTCCTTTGCGAAATTTGGCATTCTAGAGGCAGTGAGAGAAAAATTCATAAGGTTCATTCCTTTATCAGTGAATAATAGACCAAAGCATCTTTGAGGTATTTTATTAATAATAAAATATGGTTAATAACTTAGTATATATTGTGAGGAGAAAACCAATCCAAAGATAAAGGAGGTTCATGGTATGATGTTCTTGGAAACTTTAAATGAAGATTTTGTGGAGCTGATAATCACAATGTGATTTAGAGAAGTACACCACACATATATATAAATGGGATAATTATTAATCATAATACATGATTAATAACTCAGTTAAAATTTCAATGAATTATTTTCTAGATTTTTTGGAGAATTTAAGATTAGAATCATGAGAGCCTAAATGAAAAATATTGTGACTAATATTAAAGTTAGATTTACATATTTGAAATATAGAATAATATTTCCTATGAATATTTATTAAAAATATAAAAACATGGAATGAGAGGGGATTGATAATGAATATTGAGAGAAACCAACAAGTCAAAAAAAGAGAGAAGATAGGAAGAAGGAATTCTAGACTTTGGCTGGAAAGGAAGAATAATTCCAGGATCACACTGGAAAGTCAAATACAAAGAAGGTGACTCAGAGAATTCTCACATAAAGTTTTGTAAATTTATTTGAGATGAAGTGGGGAAAATCGATACAACACCATTGGTGGAACATTATTAACTATTCCTGGAGGATAAAGACAACAATGTTGGAGGATCAGTGTATTCCATGAGTTACTTAAAGCAATGAGATTTTATTTGGTTAAGGTTGTAAACCTTGAGGGTTAGTGAAACTACTTCAAAGCTGTAACCAAAGCAATGAGTTTAGTGTTTAAAGTGTATGGTCACTTTTCCATGCATACTCCTTGGATTATCCCTTTTGGGTGAACCAAGTAAAAATCGATGTCTCTCTTTTATTTCTTTTATTACTTCATATAATCTACGGGTGAGAGATAAGAGTCCCTACTAAAAGTGGGAAAATATTGTTGGAAAGGGTTAATTTAAAAATTGACATACCCTAATTTACCCCCCTTTTAGGGTATTAACCTTGTTTGGGACCAACACACACACACACACACACACAAACATTCATATGGGATGGGTTGGTAAACCCACATACTAGTGCTAGAAAAGGGTCTTCCACATCTGTTAATTTTAATTTTTAATGGTGGTTAATTAGTGACCTCATTGTAAGAGGTGTTGTAAATAAGTTTTTTAAATCATTTATTTTAACCCCCATAAAAAATATTTTCTATATTGTTTATTATAAAAACCATCATAGAAAAACCTTAAAAATTATAAAATCGATGAGTTTTTTACATTGGTTATTTAACAAATGATGTAAATAATTGTTTTTTTAAAATTTAATTTCAAAATATAGTACAAAAAACTTTTAAGAAAAAGAAAACCATTAGGAAAAATAACAAAAATACAAATTCATATAAAATATTTACATTAAAACATTTTTCAAATTACAACAAGTTTACAATTAGAAATTTAAACTTCAAAATCTATATTAAAAATAAATTTTAACTAAAACTAAATCAAACATGTAAAATAATATTCCCATTATCCTCATATATGATTTAAATATTTTCTAGAACAAGGTAGAGAGTTATCAAAATGCTAAAAATTAAAAGGAAAGTACTCAACATGTATTTTCAATATAATAATGAGATAAATAAAATGAAAGTGTTAGGCCCAAGTTGTGTTTTGATTGTATATTTTTTCAATAGAAAATATGCTGATTATGTTGAAGGAAGAAATAATGTTGAAAAGGTAATAAAAATTTATATTGAAGAAGAGTGAGTGAAGTTGTCTATTAGATCCAGAATCATAAGGATGAGAATCCTATTTAGCATCGGATCTAGGACATCGACATGAGTGAACAGATTCAGAAAAATCATATTCAGGAATTCTGACTCAAAAACTGTATTCAGGAATTCTGACTCAAAAATCATATTCAGAAATTTAGATATGGTTGGTATGGATGTAAAGAAAGAAAGATACTGGAGGAATGATAAGTTCTAATACTTTTCATTAAAAATGCGATGATGCTTTTCTGATCTTGGAGTTCTCATAAATCATGAGTATTCTGTAAAAATTGTGATGCTAGCTTGATGAAAGAAAGGGGGATAACAAGTGTTGAAAATTGAATTGAGCATTGAATTTGGAGAGAAAAGGTGCTGAAAACCATATTCAGTTTGATCATAATCATGTCAATCGTAGTCAGGCTGAGTAGAAAATAAGGATGCTGCTGGAGGAATGAGAAGTTACAATAATTTCAATTATAAGTCATATGATGTAAATCTGATCTTCAATATATTCAAAGTCATGAAAAAAGTCATGATACAATTAGGAGTTTGTGAACGAAGGAATTTTATGAAGTTGAATTTGTTGAATACTGATCCATCATATTTGGTATACCATCATATTCATTAGAGGTAGAATTTTCATTGGTATCCTATTTAGAAGAGAAATAAGTTATTGAAGCTGAAATTGCTGATATCGGTCCATCATACTCAGTATGTCATCGTAATCATCATAGGAATAATTGTTTGAGACCAATGAATAGAAAGAAAAATAAAAGTATGTAGTGTCCAATATGAAGAATAAATTCCGAGCTTAATCAACAATGTAGTAAACCATTTTCAAAAAGTTGAATTACTTTGTTTATCATTCAAATGGTTCAAGAGAAGAGATGAAGAAGAATCTATTGATTTAAATTTGTCTTCATCATAATTAGACAAATAGTAATCAGAATTAGAATCAGAATTTAGAGATATTGAAGGAGATAAAAAAATTATGGAAAGGGGAAGATTGAATATCAAAGAAGATGTTTTGTTTCCATCATTTGGGGTAAATCAAAGTAATAAAGAAAATGTATCAGGAAATTGGAATGAATAATTGGAATGAAGAATCAGAATCAATTTTTCTAATAAGATCAAAGCTGTCTATTTCTTCATATGTGCAATTGGTATGGATCATCGTAATGAAGAAATCATAATGAGTAAATCATAATGGGAAATCAGAATCGGTATGGTGTTTCTGAAAGAAGTCATAAGGGAGTTGAAGTTTTTAGAATATTTGATAAGGATTGAGAAGAAACGAGAAGAGTTGCGAAACATTGATGAAGTCAAGTTGGACTCGAAATTTAAGGAAACATAAAAATTTAGGTAATTTGGTTGAGCAGGAAAGTTTTCAGAAATCCTTCCCAAACCATATTTGGGGTGAGTATAAAAGGTGAAAAGTACATTGTACTTTTCTGACTGAAGTACTGTTCATGAGAAGTAGAGAGAAATTAGAGCTCTAGAGAGAAGAAGGGTTTACAATTTTTTTCCTTGAAGAAGACATGATAGACATAAGAGAAATGAGAAGAGACAAGATTGAAACGTATTCAGCTATTCATAATATTCAACTAATTATTGTATTCATCCAATTATCATATTGGTAAGGATTATCATATTTAGCTGGTTATCATATTGGGAATGATTATTCTGTTGGGATTTCATACTGAAGCAGAAAGTGTTTAGAATTTTCTCAACCTTATTCTCACAGAGGTATATTTTTTTGTATTGTGAAATAAGACTGGGAAAATCAGATTGGGAAATGAAACTGAGTTTTGTTACAAATTCCAGGAAGTTCTTATCAGCTTCTAGGTAAGAAAATGAAAAATTTATTTGGAAGTTTATATTTGTGAAATTTGATAAATAAGCACCGTTACATGTATTGTTACAAAAAATTTGTATTACATCATTTGTTCTAGGAGGAGCACACACACTATTGGATTGTTTACATAGTGTTACACAAGTGAAAGGGAATATCCTACTCATTTTATTCCACACAAAAGTATTTTTTCTAGTGGATTGTGTGGTATTGGATCATTTCCATAAAATACCAAGTATGTATCTATTCTTGTTAAATAACAAACCTTGTAAATACTTGTGTTCTTGTGGATGTGTGTTTGATTTGTTTTCAGTAGGGAAAAAATATTTAATAGGAGGTGAAGACTGTTTCTTAATAAAGAAACATAAAATAAAAAGGTATCATTGATTCACCCCTCCCCCTCTTAGTGATACAACTATTCTGATTTGGTACTTACAAGTGGTATTAGAACTGAAGATCCCCTTCGTTTATTCTTTGATGAAGTTTTGAAGAAGTTGTGATGGATATTCTGAGTTTTGTGAATAGTAAGGGGATTCTGATCTTAAATGATAGGAATTATCATATATGAAAAGGAATAATTCTACCATATCTTATATCTCTTGGGTATGATGTTTCAAGAGCTGTTACTGATGGTTTCCCTCCTTGTATTGAGAATGATCCTCTCACAAATGCTGATAAGGAAAACCTTGAGAATGATAGAAGATCTAAGAATGATTTACTCTCATCACTTTCTGAAAGTGATTTTATGAGATTAAAAGGAGTTTCCACTGCCAAAGGTATCTGGGATATGCTAAATGGTATTTATAAAGGCAACACAAAAGTAAAAAAAGACAAAGTTACAAATCTAGAGATTAAATTATAAAGATCTGAAGATGGATGAGTATGAATCTTTTGGTGTCTTCTTTACCAGGGTGAATGAAATTGTTATCACTATTAGAGATTTTGGTGAGAAGTTAGAAGATTCTACTATTTTTGAAAAGATCTTGAGAATTATTCCTGACAAGTTTGATACCAAAGTTTATTCATTATAAGATAGAGATCCTGATACATTATCTCTGGATGATTTATATAGTACTCTCATTACATATGAGATGAGAAGTGAAAAATTTATAAAGGGAAAAAACTGATATAGAGATTTCTTTCAAATCCACCAAGAAATAAAAGGTTAAGAAGGTTCTTGAGCAAGATGATGTTGCTAACTCTGAATTCGAAAATGAGGTATGTAAAAATCTTGATGAAATTTTATACTTGTTTTCTAAAAATGTGAAAAGAGGTACAAGAAGTTATAATGGGAAACTTCCCTTAAAATGTTTTGGATGTGGATCCATTGAGCATTTTGTTGCCAATTTTCCTCAAAGAGGTGATGAAGAAGAAAGCGATGAAGAAGAAAATGAAGAAGAAGAAAGAAAGAAAAAATGATATTGGAAGAAAAAAGGTGATAAAGAAAAATTTTAGTCCAAGAGGAAAGATAAGAATTTCTCCAAATAAAAAAGGAGAATCTTTTTGTATAAGTATTATGATAGAGAGGAGGTTACAAATTATGTTTAAGAGAACACATTTATTACAATAGTTAATGAGGAATGTTTTTCTAGCAGTGAAAGTAGTTGTTCTGAAGAAGAAGAAAGTGAATCTGAATCCGAAAAATATATTGAGCATGCTGGGGAGAATAATTTCATTGCAACAATTAAAAATAACGAATTAAGAATCAACCGTTCTGAAGAAGAAGAAACTAAATTAGAATAGTATATGAAAGAAGAATCGAAATAATTTCCTAGGAAGATTGGGAGAATTGAAAAGGAGATAAGGGAGTTAAAAAGTGAAAACTCTTCAATAAACAATCAATAATGTATTAATGATGATAAATTCAAGATGATAGAAAATATTTATGGTTTGATGAAATATCTTGAGGAAGAAAAGAACCATAATGAACATCTAGAAGTGAAGCTGAAGGAAAAAGAAGAAGAGTTGGAACTTGTCCAACAAAAACTTTATAAAATGAACAAAAAAGTAAAAGTTTCAAAAACTCCATCTCTAAAGTTGGTGAAAGTTCTTGTAAGGAGAAACCTAAGAAGGATAAAAAAAATTGACCTTCAAAGGTTAAGAATAAATCTTTAATTGTTTCTAAAAAGAAGAAATATGAGAAAGTTTTGTATGTGGCCAAGACCAAAAAAGTTTGAAATTAGAAGTTACTAAACATTTTGAGTCCTAAAAAATTTCTATTACTTCTAGTTTCAATAAGGATGAAAATAAAATCAAGCTGAAGATGAATGTTCTGATTGAAAATAGAAAAGTTGGTGATCAAGAAAGTTTTATTAAGAATACTATTGAGAAATGTATTCAAAACTCCTATCATTATGAAAGTTACATAAGAAAATACTCTTTCTATGGATACTCTAGAATTGTGGTAGATTTGGGAATACAAATAACATGTGCTGGTTCAACCAACAATATTACAACTATTGCACAAGCTATAGAAGACAAAGTTTAAGGGGGAGTCAATACCCTCAAGGGAAGAAGTCTGAGAAATATGTTTGGAAGAAACTTGAGAAGGTTGGTGTGAAAAATGAAAATAGGTTCCAACCTTTAGAAACAGTTTGTGAAAGATGTGAGAAACCTGGACATCTTTCCAAAGAACGTCTTATTTTGTTACCAGTACAAAAAAAAAGCTTTTGAACAGCTCTCAAAATCCACATACAAGGAATTAAAGGAGTCAAAATGAGAAATCTAGAATTGATGAGTCTCTTACTATTCTTGAAAAAGAAAGTAATGAGGTTATGAAAAAATACAAGTTTTTGAAAAATTGTGTTTTTATACACCTTAAATTTCTATAATGTTTATTGATATGGGTGCATGTTACTTTTATCTTAAACAAATTCTTTCAAGGATTTCCCCAATCATTAGAATGTTGAAAGAAACATGAAAAGGGTATTACATGAAAGTTTTATAATGGACAACATTGACAACCTTGATTATTCAATCTTTTTTTATTTGTTGGGTTCACACACATAGACTTAGAGTTGTTTAGTTAAAGTTTCTTTGTTAAGAAACTCATGTGATACCTATTTTGAGGAAAAGGTTTAAGATTCAGAGAACAAAAGTTCCAACCCATCAAAATGGAGATCATTTATCAATAAAGGAGAAAATTTTCATGATACCCCCATTGAATTTAATTGTCAATAAGAGGGAGGGATAAGAGAAATGGGGAGAATAAAAAAATAGGGAGAGTAAGAAAAGAATGGAGAGAAGAAAAAGTGAGAAAAGAAAATAATACCACTTATTGTTTTGAAGTGTTTTGAAGTGGTTTATGTGGGTATTGAAAAAAACACAAAGGGGGAAACTGTTAGGATTGAGTTGTGTTTTGATTTTATTTATTGTTAATAGAAAATATACTGATTATGTTGAAGGAAGAAATAATGTTGAAAAGGTAATTAAAATTAGGATTGAAGAAGAGTGAGTGAAGTTGTCTATTGGATCTAGAATCATAAGGATGAGAATCATATTCAGCATTAGATCCAAGAAATCGACATGAGTCAACAAATTTAGAAAAATTATATTCAGGAATTCTGAATCAAAAATCATATTCATGAATTCTGAATCAAAAATCATATTTAGGAATTCTATCTCAAAAATCATATTCAGGAATTTTGACTCAAAAATCATATTTAGAAATTCAGATATGGTTGGTATGGCTAGAAATAAAGAAAGATTTTGGAGGCATGTGATGTTATAATACTTTCCATTACAAATGTGATGATGCTTTGTTGATCTTAAAGTTCTCATAAATCATGAGTATTCTGTAAAACTTGTGTTGCTATCTTGATGAAATAAAGGGAGAGAATAAGTGTTGAAAATTGAATTAAGCATTGAATTGAAAGAGAAAAGGTGTAGAAAATAATATTCAGCCTAATCGTAATCATGTCAATTATATTCAGGTTGAGTAGGAAAGAAGGATGTTGCTATAGGATAGGAAGTTACAATACTTTCTATTGTAATTCAGATGATACTAAAGATGATCTTCAATGTATTCAAAGTCACGAAGGAATTCATGGTACAAGTAGAAGTTTATGAAGGAAGGAAGTTGTTGAAGTTGAAGTTTCTGAATATCAATCCATCATATTCGGTATACCATCGTATTCATGAGAGGCATAATTGTTTATGTAGAAAAGTCAGTGGTATAGTATTTAGAAGATAAAGAAGTTGATGAAGCTGAAGTTACTGATACCGGTACATCTTACTTAGTATGTCATCATAATCATAGTAGGAAGAATTTTTTGGAACCAATGAATAAAAATAAAAAGAAAAGAATATAGTGACCAATACGAAGAAGAAATTCAGAGCTTAATAAAAAATGTAGCCAACCATTTTCAAAAGGTTTAATTACTTTGTTTATCGTTCAAATGGTTTAAGAGAAGAGATGAAGAATCTATTGATTTACATTTTTCTTCATCATAATGAGACAAATAGTAATTAAAATTGGAATCATAATTCAGAGAGCTTGAATGAGATACAAAAGTGATGGAAAGGGGAAGCTTGAATTTTTAAGAAGATGTTTTATTTCCACCATTTGGTGTAGAGTAAAGTAATGTAGAAAATGTATGAGGAAATCAAAATGAAGAATCAAAATTGAGTTTTCTAAGAAGATAAAACCTATCCATTTCTTCATATATGAAATTAGTATGGAGCATCATAATGAAGAAATCATACTGACCAAATCAGAATGAGAAATCAGAATCGATCTAGTGTTTCTAAAAGAAGTCAGAAGAGATATGAAGTGTTTAGAAAATTCAAGAAGGATCAAGAAGAAATGAGAAGAGTTAAGAAATGTTGATGAAGTCAAGATCCACAAAAAATTCAAGGAAACATGCAAATTCAGGTTATTTGGTTGAGTGGGAAAGTTTTCAAGAATCCCACCCAAACCATATTTGGGGCGAGTATAAAAGGTAAAAAATACATTATACTTTTCTGACTGAAGTACTATTCACAAGAATTAGAGAGAAGATGAAGTTCTAGAGAGAAGAAGGGTTTTCATTTTGTTTTTCTTAAAGAGGTCGTTCTAGAAAGAAGAGAAAGGATAAGAGACAATATTGTAACATATTTAGCTTTTCATCATATTCAATTGATTATCTTATTTAGATGGTTATCGTATTGGGCTAGATTATCATATTTAAATGGTTATTGTATTTGGAAGGATTATCGTATTGGGATTTCCAAACTGAAGTAGAGATTGTTCAAAATTGTCTCAACTGTATTCTGACAGAGGTATCTTTTTCATATTGATCAATTAGAATGGGAAAATCAGACTGTGAAATCAGACTAAGTTTTATTACAAAGTCCAGGAAGTTCTTACCAGTTTCTAGGTAAGAAAATAAAGAATTTATTTGAAATTTTATATTTTTTAAATTTGATAAAGAAGCGCTGTAACATGTTTTGTTACAAAAACTTTTTATTACATTATTTGTGCTAGGAGGATCACATGCACTATTGAATTGTTTTCATAGTGATACATGAGTGAAAGGGCATATCCTACTCATTGTATTCCACACAAAATTATTGTTTTCTAGTGGATTTCATGGTATTGGATCATTTCCAAACCATACCAAAGACATATATATTCTTGCTGAATAGAAAACCTTGTAAATACTTGTGTTACTGTGGATGTGTGTTTGATTTGTTTTCAATAGGGAAAGAAATATTTAATAGGAGGCAAAGGTTTTTCTTAAGAAATAAACATAAAAGAAAAAGGTATCACTGATTCACTCCCCCCCCTCTCAGTGATATAACTATCTTGACTTGGCACTTACAGAAAGGTTATAATAAAATATAACATTATGGAATTTTATAACCATCCCAATTGAAATTATTTGAAACATAAATCTTATAAAATAATATCCATATTCTATTACTCTTTCTTGACGATAATAATTCTTTTTGAAAATAAGTTTTCAATTGAAAAAAAACATTCTAATTATTTTCTAAACTGTAGTAATTATAAATAAAGTCACTTTTGCGCACAAATATTTGATCTTTGACTTCCTATTTCCTATCAACTCTCTATAACATTCCCATGTCTCATTTCAAAATGAAATGTATGAAATAAAATTAAAATTTATATAATATATTATTATTCAAATAATCAAACTTATGTCTCTAATATGCAACACCCTGAGATTTTATGAAAAATATTCTTTTAATTTGATTGATGTCTTGTGTTGTACGTTACACCGAAATTATCTTGTGCTATACGCAACACCGTATTATCTTATATTATACGTAAACACTATTCTAGGCTTGCGTTACACGCAATCACGACCTTCCTCGATAGCGTGTGTAGTACGCAATACCGAGTTTCACTAAACAATGATATATTGTTATAATATTATTATGGACTAGCTGTTATGAATAGTATTAACTACATTTTGAATTTTATAACATTATTATTCATCTTACACATTTTCTAAAACATAGTATGTGAACAAAATAATTTTTTCGGGTAAAATAAGTATTTTTCAAAAAATGCAATTTTACCGCCTTTTGATGGCGCACCAACTTTAAATCTAGTTTTTGACAGGTTTATAAGTTCAATTTTAAAAAATAAAATTCTTCTTTGGAATAAGGATATAAAAATTTACTTTGGATAAATTTTTTATATTATTCTGATAACTTTCATATTTTAATGAATAGTAAAAACACGCTATATTTTAATTAAAAACAACTTTTTTCATCGCAATAATTTATAAGGTTAAATTATAATATTTAATAGTTTTAAAGAATAAATAGAATATTTTTTACCATTTAATATAATTTATCTCATTACCATTAATTTTACATTGAATTCATAGGTAAAAACATTTCAATCTTTGACAATGTTTTAACTTTTAAAACCCGTTTTCTTAACAACGAGATTAATATTAAATTAATTACTGCAACTTCTGTGTTTTAAATTTTAAAAAATGGATTCCATATTTGAATTTAGTGGGTCCAAATTATGTTAATAGGTTACTTTTATTTTTTTGATATTATGAATAGTAATTACGGTAATTTTTATTTACTGCAGTTAAAGGTAAATCGGGTAATTAAGGGTAAAAATAAGATTATAAAATTACCCTAACACCTGAAAAAATTCTATTAGATGACTAAAAGTAGACCCATATTACCTAAGGTTCGGAATAGATTAATTTTATGGACTTTTGACCATGAAAATAATTTAATTATTATTAAAACCAAAGAAAGTGACAACATGTCACTCTCTTAAATCTTATAAGTATAATAATTTTAATTTAGTGATAAACTTCATAAAACTTAGAACATGAATAGTCTAAATAAATCTAGTAAAATTATCTACATCATGTGAATTTATTTAGAATTTTTTGGGATTAAATAATTATCATTAAAGGTGACACAATAGTGATGTTGAAATTATTTTATTGATTGAAATATCAAATAAATGGTTTAAAAAAATATTAAAATAAATATTATATGAACTATTTAATGTGATCCACTAATTTTCTAGATAAATATTACATTTTATAAATATATTAAAGCTTTTAGTTCAAACATATCTTCTGTGAGGATTTTATTTAAATTCAAATAAATGAATAGTGTCAAAATTGACACTATTGTTATTTTATAAAAATAACATAATATAAATTTGTTTAAAAATCACAAAAATATTTAAAAATTATAAATTAAAATTTATATGGTTGAAAATTTCATAAATTATCCAATTATGGGCAATTCACTACACATAAGTAATTATTTATAACAATTTAAAATTTAGAATCTTATTACCACAAATAAAATTAAATAGATTAAATAAGGATAAATCAAGTTTATAATGTTTAAAATAAATTACAAACATGTCTAATTTTATTGGTTGATGAGATTACAACCCTATACCATCTAAGCTTTGGATTTGAGTCATTTTGTAAGTTTTTATGTGGGGTTTGAATTTATTATAAATTAATATTTTTGATGTTTCCAAAGGTGACCCTCTCCTCCCTTATAAAAGGGAACCTCCTCCCTCTCCTCTTCACAACACTTTGAGCCTTCAATCTCGGCCAAACCCTGCCCATTTCTCTTCTCCACTTCCCTAGAAACATTCTAGAGGTTCTGGTCTTCTCAAAAGATCAACTCTAGTTCCTTAAGAGGAAGCTTAAATGAGATGCGTCGAAGAAGTAATCTCTTCTACCGATTTTTTCAGGTTTCTTTCTTCTTAAACTTCTTCTTATTTAGTTGTTTCATTATAAAGTAATAAAATCAGTATCACTAATATACTGATATATTATTATAAATATTAAACAACCTCATTTCACCTTCTATCCATCCTACGAAAAATGAAATCACCGCGCGTGCGTACGTACGGAATACCGTCTCCACGCCGTGGTGTAATCAGTTTTCCCACCACCACCTTACTTAGATGGGTATAATGGTGTAAAGAATAACTAAACATGGTTATTATAACATCATAATGATTCTGAGATATTATATCATCCACTCCAATTCTATTAAATAATTATGGTAATGATATCATCGCTCGTGCGTATGTACGGACTACCGTCTCCAGGAACACGATGGGATTCATTTTCCATGATTAAATATTCAAGTATGATTATAAAGTATATATAATAAATAATCAGGAAAGATATTACATAATAATGATACTGGATTTATGTATATATATGTTTCATTTACTTAATTTTATTTAATTCAATAAGAAAACGAAAACATCGTTCATGCGTATGTACGACCTACCGTCTCCATGAACGATGTATTACATTCTATTTATCGATCTATCATATATATATTTATATGATGAATATATATTATATATAAATAATGTTTTACATTCTAAAATTAATTAAATCAGGATATAAGTAATAATATCAAGAACAACAAGTTGAAACACGTACGATAAATGAAACGATATTACCCAAAATGCTGATTTAACATGGAATTTACAAAAGAATGGGTAATATAAAGTCATAAGTGAACCATATATGATATCATAACAATGAATATGATTATGTAATAATTCAATGACATTATTTAAATCATTATATAGGAGTTTCAGATACATACGAAGCATATCAGACATAAGGTAAGGGATAACTTTTCCATTACCGTTTTATCTGAGATTGTTTATTCGTAAGTATTTACAGGGGTTATATTTATCATCCATGTCCCTGTTTTCTAAAAATGGTTTCATGTATGTTTAAAGTCCTTTTTACCCATTTTTTACTTTTACTACATGGTATGTAAGGAATCTTTCTTTTGCTTACCATACGAGGTACTTTTTGACTTTTCGGGAAAAAGTATGAGGAGAATGTTTTTTTAACTTATACGGCATGAAAGGATTTTTATAGTTTCATAAAACATTATTTTCATGAAGCTTACTATACAATATTTCATGAATATTTTCAACAAAATCCTTTTATTTTAAAATTTCATGGCATTTTGTGAAAAGAAAATGATTTTGAAGAAGAAAGGATATTTTCCTCAAGAATTCATTTCAAGTGTTTTATCAAAACAATTTTCCATCTAAGATGACATTATTTCATATGTGTATGTTTCAAGTATAATGTCTCTATGATTTACATGGTTTCACTCTTTTTTATGATGAAATGATATCCATTTGTTTTATATGGATTATGTTATGATGGAATGATGTTTATGAAACCCATTTTATTCTTTGGGTTATTATGAATGATTTATGTTTATGTTGTGGCACACATAAGAATGATTTCATTATGAGATGTGTGGGACCTATATATCCCTCCAATTCATTGGGTAAAGATTTATATCTCATGAGATAGACATGGCTGGAATGGCATGCTAATCCGGTTCAGTGATACAGGACTAGAATGAGGAGTGAACTCGATTCAGTAAGGGACTTTGTCCACTAAGATGGTCTTGGCAGCAATGCCTTGGCTACTATGGAAATCATATCAAGTGATTAATGGTTTTCCACAATTACATGTTTTATTCCCATGCTATTTTATCATGATTTATGTTCCATTATGATTTATGCCTTATGTACTGCCATGTTTTATGTCATTGCTCAAGATTTTGATGTTTAAACATTATGTTCATGTTTTTAAGTTCAAATGTATGTGGTTTGTTTTATTTTCTCCATGCTTACCCTTACTGAGAATTTGAGCTCACCCTTTATATATTTTCTTTTTACTAGGATATAAAGAAAGTTTTTAGGTAAGAAAACAAAAAGGAGAAGATCTTTATGGGAGTTGTTGAAGATATTTCACCATGATTAGAAGATTATGTTCTGAGTTTCCAAAGACACTAAACTATTAGGGTCCTTGAGTGTTGGTTTTTGTTATGTATTAATTATTCCGAAAAAGTAATGTAATGTCCATGTACGTTAAGTTTTGGGTCTCTACAGTTGGTATCAAAGGAAGGTTTAGTTAACCTTTAGAAACTAGGATGCGAAAACTTTAGTGAGATCCTTAGAGATATTTATAAGGTATGTCTAGGGATGTCCCTAAGGTTAAGTATAAGTATAGGTTATAGTCCTAGAATTATGGTAACAATCTTAGAATTAACCCTAAGATGTTATATATTGAAGGTACTCCCATTTTATTATGTTTTTTTCCCTAGCATGATTTTTGCCTCTCACACTATTCTTTTTGGGGTTTAGACGATGACTGGAACCCGAAGGAACCGTGTTGATCAATGTAATGGACAATGAAATGATTTTCCTCCTGAACAAACCAATGTTATGGGAGATGGAGTGAAAAATCTTATTACTATACTTACACAAGCTATTAATCATTATGGACTTTCAAATGAGCAGAGAAGGGGACAATATTCTATTGAGTCCTTCATGAGGAAACGTCCACCTTCTTTTAGTGGGTCTTCTGATCCAATTTTTGCTAAACAATGGATCAGTACCATTGAAAAGATATTTTCCATACTTCGCTGTTTGGAACATGAAAAAGTCATTCTGTCTATTTACCATTTAGAAGGTGAATCAGATCAATGGTGGACTCTAATTAAGAATACGAGGCCCCGAGATGAAATTGAATCCATGGTATGGGATGAGTTTAAGAACTTATTTTTCAATAAGTACTTCCCTCGTATTCTTCGAACAAAGATGGAAAAGGATTTCCTTGAGCTTAAGAAAAAGGATGATGAATCTGTTGGTATATACGAAGTGAATTTTACAAGGCTTGCAAGGTATGCATCTGGCTTTATCATCCAACCTGAAGTAAAGTTGATCGATTCTTCAGTGGCTTAAATCCAAGTCTTATAAGGTCATTAGCTATAAGAGACTTCAATAGCTATGAAGAAATTGTGTGTTGTGCTATCAAGGTAGAAATGGAAGTTGGTGTTACATATCCATCTCATGGTTTTAACAAGAAACGAAATATGGAGTTCAAGGAGAAATCTCAGAATAATGGTGAAAAGAAGATGAATGTTTATTTATGCTCAAAGTGTGGAAAGAATCATGGTGGATATTGTCTTAAAGGGACTAGAAAATGTTTTAAGTGTGGAAAAGAAGGTCATCGAGCAGCTGAGTGTCGAAGTAATGGAAAAAGGGTTGCTAATGATGCGAATAAAGAAAATACTGCAGAGAACGCACCACAAACACTTCAATGCTTCAAGTGAAAGGAAATGGAGCATTATGCTAATCAATGCCCTAATCCAAGGGTTAATGATGATCAACGTGAGCAACCTCTTAATGCAAAGGATAAAGGGAAGTCACTTGCGATCACTATTTGTGATGTTGAGTATGAAAATGATGTTGTGTAATGATTAAGTGTTTATGTAATGGGATTTCAAAATAGTATCATGGTATCTCATTTATAGTATCATGGAATTTTGGAATATCTATGTATTGGTTTTCAATAATTATATGGTACCGGTAACCATGAAAAGTGATTGAAATATTTTTGGAAAGAAGATGATATGCACATAATGAAGGGATAAAGAAAAAATGAAATGAGCTCATGACTAATATAAGGACAAAGTTATATCATGGTTTGAGTATATAGAAATTTTTGGATTTTGGTATGTGGAAAGTGTTAAATTTTGACAGCATTTATGTTTTCACTAAGGTTCAATGGGTATTCATTTTTCAAGAGAATACATGATTAAGGTATTCACATGTTTTTAATGTGACCAACAAGATATATCATATGATATATGGGGGATAAATGATGGTATTCACATGCTCACCAGATGACATTTCTAGTAATTGTTTTCTTTATACTATGAGCTTGGACATAATTATTTTGGATAAGCCTAAAGATTGGAATGGATTATGTTGGACATAAGTTAGTATTGTTTAAGGCTAGAAATTTTTTCGATATTATTTATGGAATGTTATAATAATGTAGTTTTAGAAAAAGGACAACCTGCAAGACGAGCGACACCCCGTCGTGTCAGACAAGGCTGTGGGAATTGAACCCACAACCGAAGTGAGACAAGCCTTTATCACCTACCACTGGCCTACAAGAAGTCCCTGGTTAGTAGAAACTAGTTTTATTATATTAAGTGGTATGATAGATGAAGTATAAGGCCATTTTTGGAATCATATACGATTAACCTCACCATAGATGGACTTATGTATATTTGATAACTTTTGCTAACCTTTTGTTTGAGATAGATGGAATGACCCATCATTCTATCGCATGATCTTCTAACACTTCAAGGAAGACAATTTCAACTTCATTTATTTAAGAGATGATGTAGAAATTGTTCAAGGCACAAACAACAGTGAGATTGTACCAAAATCAAGTAAGTATTTATTTTAATTATTCTTCAACTTTAGGGAAATGATCTTGAAAACCAAAAATGTTGTCCTAATGTCCTCATATATGATGAATCAGATGGTACCATAGATCATCACAAATTTATGGATTTGTGATTGTTGGATTTTTCATAACCATGTTCTCTACCACTCTCTATCAGAACTTGATGGTTAGATTTCTCTTCCATATCCATATTTTCATCTATGTTCTCCTATGTAGAAACCCAATGATTAGTTAATTTGGGTAACTGTTACGTTTCATAATTTAGTTTTTAAATTTCAGTTTTGGTATTCCTTTTTATGATGTGGGTTTATATTAAATAAACTTTCAGGTAGTAATCCATTTATAACCCTGACGAATTTCAAGGGCGAAATTCATTTTAAGGGGGGTAGAATGTAACACCCCGAGATTTTATGAAAAATATTCTTTTAATTTCATTGATGTCTTGTGTTGTACATTACACCAAAATTATCTTGTGCTATATGCAACATTGTATTAGCTTATATTATACACAAACACTATTCTTGGCCTGCATTACACGCAATCACGACCTTCCTCGATAGCGTGTGTAGTACGCAATACCAGGTTTCACTAAATAATGATATATTGTTATAATATTATTATGGAATAGAAATTATGAATAGTATTAAATACATTTTTAATTTTATAACATTATTATTCATCTTACACATTTTCTAAAACATGGTATGTGAACAAAATAAATTTTTGGGTAAAATAAGCATTTTTCAAAAAATGCATTTTTACCGCCTTTTGATGGCGCACCCACTTTAAATATAGTTTTTGAAAGATTTATAAGTTCAATTTGACAAAATAAAATTATTCTTTGAAATCAGGATATAAAAATTTACTTTGGATAAATTTTTCATATTATTCTGATAACTTTCATATTTTAATGAATAGTAAAAACATCCTATATTTTAATTAAAAACAACTTTTTTCATCACAATAATTTATATGGTCAAATTATAATATTGAATGGTTTTAAAGTATAAATAGAATATATTTTTACCATTTAATATAATTTACGTCATTACCATTAATTTTACATTGAATTCATAGGTAAAAACATTTCAATCTTTGGCAATGTTTTATCTTTTAAAACCCGTTTTCTTAACAACGGGATTAATTTTAAATTAATTACTGCAACTTTTGTGTTTTAAATTTTGAAAAATGGATTCCATATTTTAATTCAGTGGGTATAAATTATGTTAATAGGTTAATTTTATTTTTTTGATATTATGAATAGTAACTACGGTAATTTTTATTTACCGCAGTTAAAGGTAAATCAGGTAATTAAGGGTAAAAATAAGATCATAAAATTACCCCAAAACCTACAAAAATTCTATTTGATGACTAAAAGTCGACCTATATTACCTAAGGGTTGGAATAGATTAATTTTATGGACTTTTGACCATGAAAATAATTTAATTATTATTAAAACCAAAGAAAGTGACAACATGTCACTCTCTTAAATCTTATAAGTATAATAATTTTAATTTAGTGATAAACTTCATGAATCTTAGAACATGAATAGTATCTAGAAATATAATAAAATTATCTACATCATGTTAATTTATTTAGAATTTTTAGGGATTAAATAATTATCATTAAAGGTGACACAATAGTGATGTTGAAATTATTTTATTGATTGAAATATCAAATAAATGGTTTTAAAAAATATTAAAATAAATATTATATGAACTATTTAATGTTCTCCACTAATTTTATAGATAAAAATGACATGTTATGAATATATTAAATCTTTTAGTTCGAACATATCTTCTGTGAGGATTTTATTTAAATTCAAATAAATGAATAGTGTCAAAATTGACACTGTTGTTATTTTATAAAAATAACATAATATAAAATTGTTTAAAAATCACAAAAATATTTAAAAATTATAAATTAAAATTTATATGGTCGAAAATGTCATAAATTGTCCAATTATATACAATTCACTACACATAAGTAATTATTTATAATAATTTAAAATTTAGAATCTTATTACCACAAATAAAATTAAATAGATTAAAATAGGATAAATCAAGTTGATAATGTTTAAAATAAATTCCAAACATGTATAAATTTTATTGGTTGATTATATTAAAACCCTATCTCATCTAATATTCATATTTGAGTCATTTTGAAAGTTTTTATGTGGGTTTTGAATTTATTATAAATTAATATTTTTGAGGTTTCCAAAGGTGCGCCTCTCCTCCCTTATAAAAGGTAACCTCCTCCCTCTCCTATTTACAACACTTTGAGCCTTAAATCTCGGCCAAAACCTGCAAATTTCTATTATCCACTTCCATAGAAACATTCTAGAGGTTCTGGTCTTCTCAAAAGACCAACTCTAGTTCCTTAAGAGGAAGCTTAAAGGAGGTGCGTCGAAGAAGAGGTAATATCTTTTACCGATTCTTTCAAGTTTCTTTCTTCTTCAACTTATTCTTATTTAGTTGTTTTATTATAAAGTAATAACATAAGTATAAATAATATACTTATATTCTTTTATAAATATGAAACAACCTCATTTCACCTTCTATCCATCCTACGGAAAATGAAATCACCGCGCATGCGTACGTACGAAATACGATCTCCACGCCGTGGTGTAATCAGTTTTCCCACCACAACCATACTTGGATGGGTATAATGGTGTAAATAATAACTAGACATGGTTATTATAACATCATACTAATTTTGAGATATTATGTCATCTACTCCAATTCTATTAAATAATTATGGGAACGATATCATCGCTCGTGCATACGTACGGACTACTGTCTCCACGAACGCGATGAGATTCATTTTCCATGATTAACCATTCAAGTATGATTATAAAGTATATATAATAAATAATAATTAAATATATTACATAATAATGATACTGGATTTATGTACATATATGTTTAATTTACTTAATTCCATTTAATTCAATAAGAAAATGAAAACAACGTTCATGCGTACGTACGACCTACCGTCTCCATGAACGGTGTATTTAATTCCATTTATCGATCTATCATATATATTTATATGATGAATATATATTATATATAAATCATGTTTTACATTATGGAATTAAGTAAATCAAGATATAAGTAATAATATCAAGAACAACAAGTCGAAACACGTACGATAAATGAAACGATATTACCCAAAACGCTGCTTTAACATGGAATTTACAAAAGAACGGGTAATATAAAGTCATAAGTGAACTGTATATGATATAATAACAATGAATATGATTATATAATAAGTCAATGAAATTATTTAAATCATTATACAGGAGGTTCAGATACATACAAATCATACCAGACATAAGGTAAGGGATAACTTTTCCAATATCGTTTTTATCCGAGATTGTTTATTCGTAAGTATTTACTGGGGTTATATTTATCATCCATATCCCTATTTTATAAAAATGGTTTCATGTATGTTTAAATTCCTTTTTACCCATTTTTTACTTTTACTACATGGTATGTAAGTAATATTTATTTTGTTTACCATACAAGGTACTTTTTGACTTTTCCGGCAAAAGTATGAGGATAATGTTTTTTTAACTTATACAGCATGAATGGATTTTTAAAGTTTCATAACACCTTATTTTAATTAAGCTTACTATACAAGTTTTCATGACTATTTTCAACAAAATAATTTTATTTTAAAATTGCATGGAATTTTGTGAAAAGAAAATGATTTTGAAGAAGAAAGGATATTTTCCTCAAGAATTCATTTTAAGTGTTTTATCAAAACCATTTTCCATCTAAGATGACATTATTTCATATGTGTATGTTTCAAGTATAATGTCTCTATGATTTACATGGTTTCAATTTTTTTTATGATGAAATGATATCCATTTGTTTTATATAGATTATGTTATGATGTAATGATGTTTATGAAACCCATTTTATTCTTTGGGTTATTATGAATGATTTATGTTTATGTTGTGACACATGTAAGAATGATTTCATTATGAGATGGGTGAAACCTATATCTCCCTCAAATGCATTGGGTAAAGATTTATATCTCATGAGATAGACATGGCTGGAATGACATGTTAATCCGGTTCAGTGATACAGGACTGGAACGAGGAGTGAACTCGATTCAGTAAGGGACTTTGTCCACTAAGATGGTCTTAGAAGCAATGCCTTGGCTACTATAGAAATCATATCAATTGATTAATGGTTTTCCACAATTACATGTTTTATTACCATGCTATTTTATCATGATTTATGTTCCATTATGATCTATGCCTTATGTACTTCCATGTTTTATGTCATTGCTCAAGATTTTGATGTTTAAACATTATGTTCATGTTTTTAAGTTCAAATGTATATGGTTTGTTTTATTTTCTCCATGCTTACCCTTAATGAGCATTTGAGCTCACCCTTTATATATTTTCTTTTCCCCAGGATATAAAGAAAGGTTTTAGGTAAGAAAACAAAAAGGGGAATATCTTTATGGGAGATGTTGAAGATATTTCACCATGATTAGAAGATTATGTTTTGAGTTTCCAAAGACACTAAAATATTACGGTCCTTGAGTGTTGGTTTTTGTTATGTATTAAGTATTCTGCAAAAGTAATGTAATGTCCATGTACGTCAAGTTTGGGGTCTCAATATGATATACCATGCATGGTATCTTTTAACCATGGTAAAAAAGTTTTGTTATGCTCATTCAACAACCACATATATTTTTTCTTTAGATAACACTATTTTAACACATTAATATGAAATATTATATATAGATGAGACTCATCTATGTTATTTATAATTTATAAATCCACAATATTTATTGGTTCATATATCAATGATTTTTTTAAGAAACAGATCCCCTTTCCCCTAAAATGGACTCATTCATAGTGAAATTTAGGTAAACTAATGTGCTCAAGTACAAAAAATTAATCTATAAAAAACTCTGTAACCTTCTCATAAATATACTTCTTAACAATAGAGGTTTTTAATCAATATGGATTCTTAACATACCCCTTTGATATATTTATATACCTTTCAAAATAATACATCCAATATGGATATATTGGACCACATAGATTTATTTCTCACACCAAATAAACCATTAAATGTACTATAATATCAAAAAGAGAAAGTGGAAAGTATATTTATAGTTGGAAAATTATATAAACTACTCCATTTTATAAAATTTTCAATGAATTTAGATTCCTCACTTTTTTTGAAATGGAATTTAAAAAATAAAACAACTTCATGATATTCATTCTAACATGGATGAGTAGTATTCCATATAATGAAACTGAAATGATCTGTTGAATCATAACATGAAAATCATGATATTTCATGCCTGTTAACTTTAAATATTTTATTTAAACAAAATTTTTTCCCTTTAAAGAATAACCCTGAGACACTTTGATACCCCAGAGGCAATGAAAAAGAATTATTTTCTCCCCATTGGATAATTTATGAAAATTAGAGGCAATCTTGTTCGTTTTCCTTTAGGTGTAAGAGCTAACTTCAAAAATATTCCCATTGACTTTAAATCCAGTTTTACGTTTCAACCATCCATTGTCTTACCTTCAATATATAACAATGTTCTAATCAAATAGTCATAAATATTTTTCTCAACATGTATCACATCAATATTATGTTTGATATTAAGATATCTTTAATATGGAAGCTTAAAGAATATTGATCATTTCATCTATATATTTATATCATTTCCAGATTTTTGTGTCTTTCTAAATATAACATCATTATCTTACACTCTCAAAATATTGATCAATTGACAAAGGATTTCTAGTGATATAAAATTATTATAATCCATTGAATTATTTTAATATTTGATAAGAGTGCTCCATAAAAAATAACTTTCAATGACCTATGTAGACTATTTTCCTCCCATGTTGTAGTTGAAAAAATGAAGTTCATCTTCACAAATTGGATAAGCTTTATCCCAATTAACACAATATCCTAAAATATTCCATATGCTAAGAAGTCATTTATAGTAAACATAATAATTCCATACAATTGAAAACATTCCTTTTTATAAGAATAATAAACTATGATACGTTCCTCCCATAAGTGTTTTAAATCATCAATTAATGGTTTCAAGTAAACATCAATATCATTTCTAGGATATTTTGGTCTGGAAATCATTAAACTCAACATGATTTATTTCCACTTCATAAAAAAATTATGAGATAAGTTATAAATTACCAAAAAAACTACCCGTAAACTATGTTTGATAATAAGGCTTTGATATGGATTCATCCCTTCTTTGAACAACCCAGTTTTGAGATTTATAAATTCACTTCCAAATTTAAGAAATTGTTGATCAATTTTCTTCTATTGTGGAAAATCAACTTGATGATGTAATTTTCCATCATATATTCACTCATTTGTATTCCATATTAACCTTTTTACATCATTTGAATTTTCAAATAAATGTTTTAGATGGGGGAATTATAGGAAGATACCAAATTACCTTAGTAAGAGTCTTGATAATATCTAAATAAATCCATGATTTTTCTTTCAAATTATACCATGATATCCCACATTTTTAACGCTTTAAAATACATTTTTATTCCTTATTATATAATCATAGTCATTTGGGTAGAAATATATCTTTTTATCCCAAACACATCATACATAATATTTTATTTTCATTATAATGTGAATTTGGAAGATCATCGTCTTCAAAAAATATGTATTTAAATAGCTGTAGCAACTCTATAAAACTCATATCACTCTATAAATTTTGGGCCTCCAAGTTAATTAATATTAACATCATTGATAAAACCATAAATTTCATAAAAACTTGATATAATGGGTTTTCAACATCATCATACAAGCGCTCAATCATTGGTGCTTTCTTAGTTGCCTTTACTTCAATATCATGAATCATTTCTTCAATTTGATTAGACTCTCTCATCTTGAAAATTTCCATCATCAATAGATTTTGAATTATTCCCAATTTCATCATGTAAAATCAAAGTACTATAACTCAAATTAAAATATTTATAAATTAAATGATCTTTGATTTATCTACTTTACAACCTTTTCATATTTAAAATTTTCAAGTATGGATATAAAAGTTGGTTGTTGTTTGAAAAATTTCATTTGGAAAATTCCAAAAAAATCTTCAACCCCTTCCTCATATTCATCCCCTATTTTTCATGAAGTGGCCAAACTACAACTCATTATCACCTATAGAAAATTTCAAGTACTGGATATAAGTTCTTGTATTTTAAAATTTAATTTCAAATTTACTTTTATAAATAATAATACAGATAAAGAAAGAAAAATTGTTTAATTTTATTATCATTGTTCATTATATAATGAAATATTGTTAAAACCAAAATTTTTTATTAAAAAAACAAAAGTGAAATAAAATATTTTATTTATCAAAATGTTTCATTGAAAATGTTTTACATAAATTCTTATTAAAATGACTTCAAATATTATTTCATTTTTTTATTTTAAAAACATGTAATATATTTATTAAGCAACTTATATTTTTAATTTATTTTGAAAAATGTAAGAGTAAAAAAAGAAAAATGGTTTTTTTATAAAATATGAATAAAAAAATATTTTAAAAAAATATTTATTTTCATATTTCATATATAAAACATAATAATTCAATTAAATATATAAAAATAAAATACACTTAATATAAAATAAATAACTGAATAAAAAATGATAATTTAGAACACATAAAATAAACCAAAAAATAATTATTAAAAATAATTATTAAAATTAATAAAAACTAATAAAATTACACACATTTTTAAAGTTTATATTTTAGCTTATAAATTATTTATTAATTTAATAATTCAAATTTAAATATGAAAGAAACTTATATAATCAGATATTAAAACTGATTTATGAATAATTACCCATGAATACCCATGAATCTATCTTTTTTTTATAAGAAGTATCATTTTTAATGAATAGAGATAGATTAAAAATATTGGGAAGAGTATATCTAAATGTAAAAAATATTAATATAGATTACAAAAAACCATTAAAATATTTTAAATAAATATAAATAATTATTGATTGCATCAACTAAAGGAATATTAGGATTAACCATCAACTTTGTAATGTTCAATATTGGAATGATAATAAAAAAACCTATAATAATCATTATGGTATATAAAATAATAAAAAATAATTACAGTTTATAAGTAGTCACAATGAAACAAAGTTAATGAGAATGAATAGCAACATAGTTTTTTTCAATTAATTATAATTTTTTAAATAATAAATAAAACTTATAAAATCTACATCACTAATAGATAGTCAGTGAATAATAATCTATAAAGTAATTTGAATTGTTAAAATATACCTCTTATGATGATTGGATTAAATCTCCCAATGAGGTTTTTAGAAAGTAATATAAATTGTTAAATTATACCACTTGTGGTGATTGAATTGAATTTCCCAATGATATTTTTCAAACCATCAATTCCTATATTGAAATTTAAAATAAATTAAAAGAAAAAAAAAGATATTTTCAACACATTTAAAGAATTAATCTACAAAGCATGAGTACCCACAAATTTTTCTTATATTCATAAGCAGTATAATTTGCACATCAAACATATTTGCAACGAAACCAAATATATTAAAAAATTGAAAATTTTAATGAACAGTAAAATAAAGATAGATTAAAAAAATGGATAATAGTATAAGATATCTAAATGTATTTAATATTAACATAGAATGAAAAAAAAACTAGAATTTTCTAAATAAATATCGATTTTTTTAAATGTGTCAACTTAAGGAATATTATGATTAACCAAAAAATTTGTAGCGTTAAAGATTATAATGATGATAACAGAAATAAAATGATGGTTACCAATATTTCAACTATCCCACACACATATTATATATTACAAAATAAATAGAAATATTTTAGAGGAATATAATGATAGAAAAAAGCATCAAAAAACGGCATATAGAACCCAAAGTCTGTGAACAATGATGGATGAGGGAAGATGATGATGGTTGAGGACAATTGGAATATATTTGAGGCTGAAATATTGAAGAAATATGGGTTTTAGGGTTTATTTAATGAGAGAAAACAAACTTCTGTCACACGACTAAAGCAAAACAAAAGGACAGGTCACAAAATTTCATTTTTTTTAAAGGTCTTTGACATCAGTTATTTAATAACTAACATAAAAAAATAAGCATTTAGTTTTTCATGTTGGTTATTTTTTAACCGACATAAAAAACCATTTAAATTTCAGTTATAAATAACTGATGTTATAAATGCATCATTTTAAATTGTTTTTATACTAGTTCCACCAGGGATAACCATTGCCTCCCTATGAACATTGATCATCACTTATTTTGGTGGTGTTGGGGATACTTTCACAAAAAAATTCCAATTTTATGAGGATATTTGTTTCAATGATTTATATACATTTATATTTTACCATAATCCCAAAATATGAACCTTTTAGGAGAAATAAATGTAAAAATCAATTTGGTTTAGGAAATTAAAACTCATATTTACAAGTTATAGAAACATAAATTGTTACAAATAATATATCATTATGTTATTCTTTTCAATTAATTTATAAGGGTATATTGATTAATACTTGAATCAAATCAAGTAAAAAATATAAGTAAAAGATTAATTCACCTTAAAGGTTTAATAAAATATTCGAGCTTCAATTGGGTTCCCAAACCCAATAATTCTCCAAAAAATTCATGAAAAATAAAAATATTTAATTTATATGAGTCTTTGAAACCATTACTCATGTTGGGTCATCATAAAGATCCCACACTTTTTATCTTACAAATTAATGTGTTCTAATAATATAAATATGGTCATATTTTTTTTCTAATATATCTTTGAGTGTTTCCATTAAACTATATAAAAACAAAAAGTTAAATAAATGATTTCAGAGTATTGATTTATGATGGGATTTTCTAAAAATCAATGAGGCATTGATGAAAAAATGAATAAACATTAGATGAGTTTCAATGATTAGAATAATGGTACATCATTGAGATAATGTTATGGGAAATAATGGACATACAAATTCAATAACTCAACAATAATGAAAAAGTAGTTGTACAAGGAACTAACCAATTAAACATCATAAATAGTGATATGTATAGTTCCAGATCAAGATGAAAAAAAGGAAATGTTTAATCATATCAAGAAAATAATAATATCAACTTTTGATATATCATATGGACCAGTAAAGAACTCTTAGGAACTTGAAGATTATAATATGTGGATGGTGATAGAAGCCCAAAGACTATCAAGAGTTTGATATTGAAGTATTGAAATTCATATTTTATTATATCTTACCATATCCATTTATTAAGAATCAATTTTCAACATATCAATTGGATAAGTTTTACATATTTTAGAGTCATTTATATTGGAATATAACAAATACAAAACTACTATATAAGCTGATGTTATTTTTGGAAAAGTGGAGATGTTTTTTTTCAAATAAACACTAGTAGAAACATGGGCTTCTACATCATGAATTTAACATCAGTTATAAAAAACCAACATTAAAAATTATTTTTAACATTTGTTATAATGAAACTGATTTTGAAGTACTAATATGAATGTTTTTTAACATTTTTTTCCTTATAACCAATGTTAAAAATACTTATTAACATTAGTATTGTAAAAAATGATGTTAAAAGTCTTAAATATGTCAAAACACACGTGTTTACCATTTCCTTTTATTGAACTTTAAAACCCTAAAATTATCTCTCTCAAAATAAGACACTCCCATTAGATGCCTCATACTATTCATATTGATCTTCTTCACCCAAATCCCCTCGATCATACTGCCCTACCGCTCCCTTGACTTTGCTGTTTCACTTAGTTATCCTTGCACCATCACTCCCTCAGCTATGACACACCACTCCATAATCATTGCACCACCACTACCTAGATCATTTCCCCCACCACTACCATCTCATTTATTGTAAGAATGTTTTAATATTTTTCATATCAAATCATTCCATTTAATGTTTCCTTTTTTTTGAGTGAAGTATATTTGAAATATTCACTAATTTTTCTATTGTACTAATAGTTTGTTGATTATATTTACTTGATCTACCTTTGATTTATCACCACCCTTTTCATAAATCTTTATCATCTATTTTTGAAAGTATTTCTTGATGAAATTTTATTGTAATGTTATTTTCTTTATAAAATTTAAATGTGGTATATATCATATATATAATTTTTTTTTATAAATTTTTATAACTTATATATTAGAAGTTAATAGAATAATGATTTATAGTCTAATATAATTATTATAAAGTTGTCTTATCATTATATTATAGGTATTTTTGAATGCTAATTTCTAGTCTATCGATATAATCTAATTTAAAATTTGTAAATTAAAACATTTTGATATATAAATTGGTACATCTAGTGTTGTTTTAGAATTTTTTGTCTTCATTACCTCACATCTAATTAATGCATTTACACTCAAGAAAAATTAAAAGTCACTAATTATGAGTACTTATGATTCTGTTAAAAAACATGGGTTTATGAAAATTCATTGTAGAAAAATTCACATAGTAACAAAATTAGGATGTATATGTATTCACGTACCAATAAAGTGTAATACAAAAAGTTCTATTTTCATGTATAAAAATATATCTCATAAATTATTATAAAATTAATATACTCTATCAATTGTTTAAATATAAATAAAAAATGACATCTCACTCAGACAATTATATGAATATATAGTATATTTTCTTATATCATCACTTAACAATTAAAATATATGTAGATTTGTTTCACTATATAAAAATTGGTTATGAATTAATATATAATATCATTTTCTTCCCTATGATATCTAACAAAATTATTTTGATGATCCATGCAAAGTTAAAAAATTATCATATGAGAAAGGGGGAGAATTCTTTTTATCAAATAAATAACTATAAAAGATGAATCATAATCAAACAAATAGATTAAATCGGTTTAGGAATATGATAAATAAAGATCGTTAACTTATTTTTTTTGAAAAAAATATAATTTCCAATGTTGATATTAATTTACATTTATTAATTATTTGTAAATATATTATTACTTTGTATTTTTTGTTTTAGGTAATTTATGAATCGTAATTGGATAAATTCATAGAGAACAAGTGAAAAATATGAGAAAGGGGTCGATGATTTCTTATATTTTTCAAAAAAAAATCTTGAAAATAGAGACATGTTTTACTATCCATGCATGAAGTGTTTGAATACGAGAAAATCAAGGTATGGATAAATTAAAGTCCATTTTATTTTATATGATTTCAATTCAATTTATTTATATTGGATCTAGAATGATGAATTAACATATAATTAAAGATAATGATGATGAAAGTTTTTATTATGTGATAGAATACAATCTTGAAGAATTAATTTATGTTATAGGAGTTAAAACTATTGAAAAAATAGTGACTATTGAATTATTATATGGTGATACTGAAAAACCATTATTCTCAGGTTGTAATTAATTTAAAAAGTTATAAAAATACTAATATTTGTTAATTTAAAATAAATAAGTCGTTGGAATGGAATTTTTTTTACTAAATTTATTAAACTTTTTAACGAGTTACTTCTAGAAGGAAACATCCTTCCAAATTCTAATTACGATGTTAGAAAATTATTATGACCAATGAGACTAAGGTATAATAAAATACATGCTTATTATAATGACTTTTTACTATATATGATGTAATTTTAAGGTTTTTAAAAATATCCTAAATATTGGGCATCATGATATAAAATGGATGGAATATCCAACTATGATTCATTCCTCAAGATAGGTACCAAATCTCTTACTAAGTAAATCTAGTGTCTTTTACTAATTACTCATTTTAAGTGTTTATTTTCAAATTCAAATGATAGAAAGAGGATTATATTGAATAAAGATAAGCAAATCTCTGATGGGAACCTACATCAACCTACTGATTCTCCACAATGTAAGTGATTTGACCACTAATTTATTGTTTTTGAAAATGAAGTTATAAATAAAGTTTGTAATCTTAATCCGAGATTATGCATAAATTGAATAAAACCATGATTTTTCTTTCAAATTATACCATGATATCCCACATTTTGAATGCTTTAAAAGACATTTGTATTCCTTATTATATAATCATAGTCATTTGGGTAGAAATATATCTTTTTACCCCAAACACATTATACATAATATTTTATTTTCATTATAATGTGAATTTGGAAGATCGTCGTCTTCAGAAAGTATGTATTTAAATACCTGTAGCAACTCTATAAAACTCATATCACTCTATAAATTTTGGGCCTTCAAGTTAATTAATATTAACATCGTTGATAAAACCACAAATTTCATAAAAACTTGATATAATGGTTTTTCAACATCATCATACAAGTGCTCAATCATTGGTGCTTTCTCAGTTACCTTTACTTCAATATCATGAATGATTTCTTCAATTTGATTAGAATCTCTCATATTGAAAATTTCCATCATCAATAGATTTTTAATTCTTCCCAATTTCATCATGTAAAATCCAAGGACTATAACTCAGATTAAAATATTGATAAATTAAATGATCTTTGATTTATCTACCTTAAAACCTTTTCATATTTAAACTTTTCAAGTATGGACATAAAAATAGGTTGTTGTTTGCAAAATTTTATTTGTAAAATTCCAAAAAAATCTTCAACCCCTTCCTCACATTCATCCCTTGTTTTTCATGAAGTGGCCTAACTACAACTCATTATCACCTATAGAAAATTTCAAGTACTGAATATATGTTCATGTATTTTGAAATTTAATTTCAAATTTACTTTTACAAATAATAATATAAATAAATAAAGACAAATTGTTTAATTTTATTATCATTGTTCATTATATAATGAAATATTGTTAAAACCAAAATTTTTTATTAAAAAAACAAAAGTGAAATAAAATATTTTATTTATCAAAATGTTTCATTGAAAATGTTTCACATAAATTCTTATTAAAATGACTTCAAAAATTATTTCATATTTTTATTTTAAAAACATGTAATATATTTATTAATAAACTTATATTTTTAATTTATTTTGAAAAATGTAAGAGTAAAAAATGAAAAATGGATTTTTTATAAAATATGAATAAAAAAATATTTTAAAAAAATATTTATTTTCATATTTCATATATAAAATATAATAATTTAATTAAATATATAAAAATAAAAAACACTTAATATAAAATAAATAACTAAATACAAAAAATGATAATTTAGAACACATAAAATAAACCAAAAAAATAATTATTAAAATTAATAAAAACTAATAAAAATTACACACATTTTTAAATTTTATATTTTAGCTTATAAATTATTTATTAATTTAATAATTCAAATTTAAATATGAAAGAAACTTATATAATCAGATATTAAAACTAATTTATAAATAATTACCCATGAATACCCATGAATCTATCTTTTTTTATAAGAAGTATCATTTGTAATGAATAGAGATAGATTGAAAATATTGAGAAGAGTATATCAAAATGTAACAAATATTAATATAGATTACAAAAAACCATTATAATATTTTAAATAAATATCAATAATTATTGATTGAGTCAACTAAAGGAATATTAGGATTAACCATCAAATTTGTAATGTTCAAGATTGGAATGATAATAAAAAAACCTATAATAATCATTATGGTAAATAAAATAATAAAAAATAATTACAGTTTATAAGTAGTCACAATGAAACAAAGTTAATGAGAATGAATAGAAACATAGTTTTTTTTTCAATTAATTATAATTTTTTTAAATAAAAAATACAACTTATAAAATCTACATCACTAATAAATAGTCAGTGAATAACAATCTATAAAGTAATTTGAATTGTTAAAATATACCTCTTATTGTGATTGGATTGAATCTCCCAATGAGGTTTTCAGAAAGTAATATGAATAGTTAAATTATACCGCTTGTGGTGATTGAATTGAATTTCCCAATGATATTTTTCAAACCATAAATTCCTATATTGAAATTTAAAATAAATTAAAAGAAAAAAATGATATTTTCAACACATTTAAATAATTAATCTACAAAGCATGAGTACCCAAAATTTTTTCTTATAATCATAAGCAGTATAATTTTCACATCAAACATATTTGCAATGAAACCAAATATATTAAAAAATTGAAATTTTTAATGAAAAGTAAAATAAAGATAGATTAAAAAAAATATAATAGTATAAGATATCTAAATGTATTGAATATTAACATATAATGAAAAAACAACTATAATTTTCTAAAGAAATATCGATTTTTTAAATGTGTCAACTTAAGGAATATTATGATTAACCAAAATATTTGTATCATTCAAGATTATAATGGTGATAACAGAAATAAAATGAAGGTTCCCAATATTTTAATGATCTGACACACATATTATACATTACAAAATAAAGATAAATACTCGAGAGGCATAAAATGATAGAAACAAGTGTTAAAAGAAGGTGTATAGAACCCAAAGTCTGCGAACAGTGATGGATGAGGGAAGATGATGATGGTTGAGGATAATTAGAAGATATTTGAGGCTAAAATATCGAAGAAAGATGGGTTTTAGGGTTCATTTAATGAGAGGAAACAAACTATTGTCACACGACTGAAGCAAAACAAAAGGACAGGTCACAAAATTTCAATCTTTAAAGGTCTTTGACATTAGTTATTTAATAACTAACATAAAAAAATAATCATTTAGTTTTTCATGTTGGTTATGAATTAAAAATGATATAGTATTAAAATAAAATCATAAAATAGGGTTTAGAAAACTTTTTAGGTCATTTTAACCCTTATCTCTTTAGTTTAAACAATCACTAACCATTTTTATCCTTAACCATGGTAACACATTTTTCAATAATCAAGGGTTATGAATTTAATTATAAGGTAACAATTGGTTCATAAATGGTACATGGATGAAATTTTAGACCTCTTCCCTTTATAATTGTCCTATTTTAATATTTTTATGTTTTTTAAATCATTTAATAAAATATTATATTATAGAAAATATTATGAATGTTATTTTTGAGACTAGTCATATATTTTGAATTTTAAAACAGAAATATAGGTATTTAATTATAATATAATACACTTAAAAATATATTATAAATTATTATTAATCATAAATTCATGTGATACCATAATTAATCCAAAATATTTTACTTTTTATGTTTTTAAAATCATTTACTTTTATTTTTCTAGTGCTTGCAAAAGCACTATGTTAGTGTTGTGTAATAATTTAAGGTAATTATACCATCAATAAAAATTAAAAATAAATTACAATCATAAAAATAAATAAATAAATTTTAAAATAAAATTTTACATTCATTTATAACATCTTCTTATCCCTATATAAATACATAAGATAAATTAAAAGCAAGAGAGTGTCATTTTGGAATTTTCTTAACTTAAAATAATATAAATGTCATTATAAAAGGAAAATGGACCCAAAATTACATATATTAAAATTTAGGATAGATATTGTATAATTAAACTCATACAATGAAATAAAATTAATGTTTGGGTTAATTTTTAGAGCTTATCTCATAGTTTTAACATTCTTTTACCCATTTTACCCTTATTGAGGTGACAAATATTTACCATTTGTACTATTCATAATGACAAAAATAAAAGGGAAATATTTACCAAATTTTAAAATCTTTATTAAAATATGGAATAAATTTTTCAATATTAAATTTATAGTAGTGGAAGAAATTAATTTAATATAAATACACAAAATACAATGAAAAATAATTTTTAGACAAATGTGTTTTTAAACCCAAAAATAAACTTATACCAAAATCAGGTATAACTATGATTCAAATATAATTAATTATATTATAAATTATTAAATAATTATTATTTTACTTTAATATCAAATTCAAATCATAATGGTAATTTTTAATAAAAAAATTACAGTTTTACAGAAATTGATATTTTCACTATTCACTGAAAAAATCAATATTTTCAGAAAAATCCAAAAATTTCACCCAATATAATTTTTATATGATGATTTAAAAAATAAATTTAATTTTACCAAATAATTTTTTCTATAATTGGTTTAAATTTATTATAATATTTTCTCACAAAAATTAATAAAAACCAATTTTGGGGAAAAACATATTTTTGAAGCATAAAATGTCTACTAAAAATTGAGTACTTATTTGTTATGAATTAATCAATATATTTGGATTATATGAAGCCTTTATACATATTTTTCATAATATGGTTATTAATATTCATACTTTCTAATTTAACAGCTTGGTTATAATGGTCACATTTAAATAATAATATTTTTATAGTATATCACAATTCACTTAAAGCTTGGTGTTACATGTTAAAGAAGATATTGAGCATAATGTTCTTTTAAAATCCTATAGTGTTAAATTATTACCTCTTTAATAAATTTATTCCTCATAATTTTGTCTTGAACTTGGTAATAAAGGGTTTATAACTTCAAAATACCTTTTTGTTAAAAACCCACATTTTAAAAAGGGTTAACAAAACTTCCTTTTGAAAAGTGGAAAGGGAAATATGAAGGTCTTATAGAATAACACATAACTAGGTTTCCCAAATTAGAGAACATTAATGATAATTAAAAATATGGAAATGAATGAAAAAATTAATGTCCAAATAATGATGGGTATTGACAAATAACAATGATCACAAGAAATAAAATGATCCTGAGGAAGTTACTAACCAAAAGACAATAAACTAATGAGGTGTGAAAAATACCATCAATTCATTAAAAAATAAGGTAACAAGATATAATTTTTATTTCAAGATCATTTTTCTAAATATGAGGGATTAATTTACCATCTATACTAAGAAAATAAGAATATATACTTACTTGAAAAGTATAATTTCACCCTTTAATCAATTTCCCCCACAATCTCATATTTTTCTCCAAATGATGAGTATTCTAGATGAATTTTTCATGTTTGAATCACTAAAATCAACTTATAAAGGTTCATATAAACCAGAAAAGGATAACAAGGTATTCTTCTTATCTTTAAATATTAACCAAAACTGAAATGGTTAGACAAATCTAAGATAATATAAAAAATATATAAACCTTCATATTAAGAAATAATACATTTAACTCCAAAATTTCCACAATAACTCCAAAGGTTCATCTTAAATCATTCCATAAATAAATAACCCAACATCCCAAATTACCGCAATAATCACATAATTAAACAATGTTTTAACCTCAAATGTTATATCATACCCTTCATCTTACATCTCCACAGATTTAATATTATTATTCTCAAATAATCCTTCATGTTAAAATACATGATACACCTAAGGGTTACTTATACCTTAACCTTGTAAAACATCTCCCCAAATATCATTAATCACTTTAAAATACCATCACTTAAAACCTCAGAAGGGGGTGTCTATGCATTTAAACTTTCAATAAACCTTAAACTTATAAACCCATGATGATATCCATAAATCTTAAGTAAAATTCACACGAAAACATCCTAATATCCAAACTTATCTAAACCCTCCTCTAATACAAACTAAAACAGCCTCAAACCCATAATCCCAAATATAGTTTAAAAAAAATAATATTTATATTTATTTCTTTGATACTGATAAACATGACCTAATTTAAACCATCAAAAACTTACAACATCAAATGGAAATATTGTATAACTTACATACCCAAGGAACTTTTAGGT
Source organism: Viscum album (assembly GCA_963277665.1). Lineage (NCBI taxonomy): Eukaryota > Viridiplantae > Streptophyta > Magnoliopsida > Santalales > Viscaceae > Viscum > Viscum album. Next base: position 1,805,932,801 of record OY728164.1, read on the forward strand.
TTAGAGTTCTAGAGAATCAGGGAAACACATACATAATAACACCAATGTCTAATTTATTATTTTTATCTCTATACTTAGATAATCTTATTCTATATTAAGTCTTAAAAATATCCCATAAAATTCATAATTATTTTAACATCAATCTTCATAACCTGGGGAATTGGAAAACATAAAAAGGTTGATCTCAAACGCTTAGTAAGGGTAAACATAAACATTAATAATTGAATGTCATTAGTGAGAATAATATGAGAATAAGGGTATGATGACATAATCAAAGTTCATGAACATAACATAAGTGAATTGATACCCATAAAAACATGGATCATAAATCATGAAACATGGAATAAAGATTTAACATGAGATAAGTTCCATATAAGTCAATAGTCACAAGCCATGTGAAAATAATCCTTGAATAAAGGAACCATTAGAAAATCATAGAAAAAATATAGGAAACATGTTATTATATTGGAACATCATTATAATATCACTCTTATAATCACTCTTACAAATGGAATAACCAACCTGATAAATTCCAATAATCATTCATAAGAGACCTATAATTGTTTAAATCCATCTCTTTGCCCAATGCATTGGAGGGCTATAACAGAACCACCCGTAACATATCTGAAAAAGTCCCTTTAGGATATAGGTTCACTCCATAATCCCATTTTCATTAATAAGTTCCAAGTACTATATCATTAGTAAAATAATTAAATAGTCATAATTTTCAACTTAATAATAACCATTGTTCTTTCATTGCTTGATTTACCCATGGAAAATAAAATGGGTTCCATGAAAATCTCCTTGAAACAATAATAATCTATCTAAATAAAGAATACGTATGGTATCATTGTAACATATTCATAGTGGAGTATAAGTAAAATAAAGGGTTTTTGTCATTGATGAATATAAATACCATTAAAATATCATTAAAACATTCTTGAGGAAAATACCCTTTCCACTTTGAAAATCACTTTTAAGAACTAAAAATTAATAGAATATCTGGAAAAATTTTTTATTTGAAAATAACCTTGAAAACTTTAAAATGAAAATGCCAAGAAAAAATATTCATAACAAAAAATGGATTTAATTCATATATGTTAAAATAAAACATTCCTTTCACACTTTTTTAATTAAAGTCAAAATGTATCATACAAACAATGTTAAAATTATTACTTTTTAGAAAAATTGTAAATAAAGTCAAAGATACTTGAAAAATAGCTTAATAAATAATTTAAGTGTAAATAAGAAAATTCTTGAAAATATTTTAGAAAACATGGATATGGAAGAGAAATATTCTTGATCTAAAAGAAGTTACAAGATCAGTGTCACTTAAATTTTTTTTCTTGATTTTTATTTAATCAATAAGGGATGAAATAGAAATTAAACATGAAAACCTCATTCATAAATAAAGGATAAGAAAAGTGATGTGTTTCAATAAAATAATAGCATATGATACCTTCTAAAGTAACTTTTAACATATACAATCCCGAAATAAGATGAGATTGTATCATAAAAATCCATATCGTTTGGTTACTTTAGAATCTTATGCCTATAAAATAAATAACGTAAAATGAAACATTAAATACTATTAATATAACAATATCCATTATGTAACATGTTAAATGGAATTATGTACAACTCATAAAAGAAGATGTGCTCATAACATAAGCATATGTCCTAAAGAAATAAAATTTGAGACAAATAACCCTTTTAAAGATCTTATCATTGAATTAGAAATTAATCAATAGAGAAATTATATATAAAAAATGTAAATCCATTTTTTTTTAAATTAAACATAAATAAAAAAACGTAATTCCAATCATAATCTTGACATAATATAATCAATGTATAAGTGATATAACCTAATGGAATGAATTTGTGTTAAGAAACCCCTTATCACTTTGGTAACATCCCAATAAAAACCCCTTTGATGAAGTAACATGAATTTTAACATAAAATATCATGAAGTATTATGAATTCATAATATAAAATTTAAAATGGGAAATATATACACCATATAAAAAATTAGGTGCATAACATTAAAACATGCCTCAATGAAGGGAAATTGAGGCAAAATCCCTTACCCCGAGTCCAGATTTTCTATGCATGTTATTTAAATATAGTATAATAAAATTATATTAATTATTTAAATGTTTTAGAACCTTTTATTGATTTATTAAATTATCATTAAATCATTTATTTCAATAACAAAATATTCATGACAAAAAATGGATTTAATTCATATATGTTAAAATAAAACATTCCTTTCACACCTTTTTAAATAAAGTCAAAATGTATCATACAAAAAATGTTAAAAGTATTCCTTTTTAGAAAAATTGTAAATAAAGTAAAAAATAATTGAAAAATAACTTAATAAATCATTGAAGTGTAAATAAGAAAATTCTTGAAAATATTTTAGAAAACATGGAAATGGAAGAGAAATATTCTTGATCTAAAAGAAGTTACAAGATCAGTGTCACTTAAATTTTTTTTCTTGATGTTTATTTAATCAATAAAGGAGGAAATAGAAATTAAACATGAAAACCTCATTCATAAATAAAGGATAATAAAAGTGACGTGTTTCAATAAAATAAGAGCATATGATACCTCCCAAAGTAACTTTTAACATAGACAATCCCAAAATAAGATGAGATTGTATCATAAAAATCCATATCGTTTGGTTACTTTTGAATCTTATGCCTATAAAATAAATAACCTAAAATGAAACATTAAATGATATTAATATAACGATATCCATTATGTAACATGTTAAATGGAATTATGTACAACTCATAAAAGAATATGTGCTCATAACATAAGCATATGTCCTAAAGAAATAAAATTTGAGACAAATAACCCTTTTAAAGATCTTATCATTGAATTAGAAATTAATCAATAGAGAAATTATATATAAAAAATGTAAATCAAATTAAACATAATTCAAAAAACTTAATTCCACTCATAATCTTGACATAATATAATCAATGTAGAAGTGATATAACCTAATAAAATGAATTTGTGTTAAGAAACCCCTTATCACTTTGGTAACATCCCAATAAAAACCCCTTTAATGAAGTAACATGAATTGTAACATAAAATATAATGAAGTATTATGAATTCATAATATAAAATTTAAAATGGGAAATATATACACCATATAAAAAATTAGGTGCATAACATTAAAACATGCCTCAATGAAGGGAAATTGAGGCAAAATCCCTTACCTCGAGTCCAGATTTTCTATGCATGTTATTTAACTATAGTATAATAAACTTATATTAATTATTTAAATGTTTTAGAACCTTTTATTGATTTATTAAATTATCATTAAATCATTTATTTCAATGATATATTTTATTACCTAATCGATTAAGTCCACGTTAAGTACTTTGAGGACATTTGGTTTATAATTTGAATACAACTTTGGTATGTTGACCATTGTAAAATAGGTCATTATTTCATCATATACAAAATAATAATAATGAAATAATTATAATTTTTACACATTAATTATA